>OZ018377.1:0-4800000 GCA_963969555.1 Polydrusus pterygomalis
GAACAAACCCGAACAAACCCGAACAAACCCGAACAAACCCGAACAAACCCGAACAAACCCGAACAAACCCGAACAAACCCGAACAAACCCGAACAAACCCGAACAAACCCGAACAAACCCGAACAAACCCGAACAAACCCGAACAAACCCGAACAAACCCGAACAAACCCGAACAAACCCGAACAAACCCGAACAAACCCGAACAAACCCGAACAAACCCGAACAAACCCGAACAAACCCGAACAAACCCGAACAAACCCGAACAAACCCGAACAAACCCGAACAAACCCGAACAAACCCGAACAAACCCGAACAAACCCGAACAAACCCGAACAAACCCGAACAAACCCGAACAAACCCGAACAAACCCGAACAAACCCGAACAAACCCGAACAAACCCGAACAAACCCGAACAAACCCGAACAAACCCGAACAAACCCGAACAAACCCGAACAAACCCGAACAAACCCGAACAAACCCGAACAAACCCGAACAAACCCGAACAAACCCGAACAAACCCGAACAAACCCGAACAAACCCGAACAAACCCGAACAAACCCGAACAAACCCGAACAAACCCGAACAAACCCGAACAAACCCGAACAAACCCGAACAAACCCGAACAAACCCGAACAAACCCGAACAAACCCGAACAAACCCGAACAAACCCGAACAAACCCGAACAAACCCGAACAAACCCGAACAAACCCGAACAAACCCGAACAAACCCGAACAAACCCGAACAAACCCGAACAAACCCGAACAAACCCGAACAAACCCGAACAAACCCGAACAAACCCGAACAAACCCGAACAAACCCGAACAAACCCGAACAAACCCGAACAAACCCGAACAAACCCGAACAAACCCGAACAAACCCGAACAAACCCGAACAAACCCGAACAAACCCGAACAAACCCGAACAAACCCGAACAAACCCGAACAAACCCGAACAAACCCGAACAAACCCGAACAAACCCGAACAAACCCGAACAAACCCGAACAAACCCGAACAAACCCGAACAAACCCGAACAAACCCGAACAAACCCGAACAAACCCGAACAAACCCGAACAAACCCGAACAAACCCGAACAAACCCGAACAAACCCGAACAAACCCGAACAAACCCGAACAAACCCGAACAAACCCGAACAAACCCGAACAAACCCGAACAAACCCGAACAAACCCGAACAAACCCGAACAAACCCGAACAAACCCGAACAAACCCGAACAAACCCGAACAAACCCGAACAAACCCGAACAAACCCGAACAAACCCGAACAAACCCGAACAAACCCGAACAAACCCGAACAAACCCGAACAAACCCGAACAAACCCGAACAAACCCGAACAAACCCGAACAAACCCGAACAAACCCGAACAAACCCGAACAAACCCGAACAAACCCGAACAAACCCGAACAAACCCGAACAAACCCGAACAAACCCGAACAAACCCGAACAAACCCGAACAAACCCGAACAAACCCGAACAAACCCGAACAAACCCGAACAAACCCGAACAAACCCGAACAAACCCGAACAAACCCGAACAAACCCGAACAAACCCGAACAAACCCGAACAAACCCGAACAAACCCGAACAAACCCGAACAAACCCGAACAAACCCGAACAAACCCGAACAAACCCGAACAAACCCGAACAAACCCGAACAAACCCGAACAAACCCGAACAAACCCGAACAAACCCGAACAAACCCGAACAAACCCGAACAAACCCGAACAAACCCGAACAAACCCGAACAAACCCGAACAAACCCGAACAAACCCGAACAAACCCGAACAAACCCGAACAAACCCGAACAAACCCGAACAAACCCGAACAAACCCGAACAAACCCGAACAAACCCGAACAAACCCGAACAAACCCGAACAAACCCGAACAAACCCGAACAAACCCGAACAAACCCGAACAAACCCGAACAAACCCGAACAAACCCGAACAAACCCGAACAAACCCGAACAAACCCGAACAAACCCGAACAAACCCGAACAAACCCGAACAAACCCGAACAAACCCGAACAAACCCGAACAAACCCGAACAAACCCGAACAAACCCGAACAAACCCGAACAAACCCGAACAAACCCGAACAAACCCGAACAAACCCGAACAAACCCGAACAAACCCGAACAAACCCGAACAAACCCGAACAAACCCGAACAAACCCGAACAAACCCGAACAAACCCGAACAAACCCGAACAAACCCGAACAAACCCGAACAAACCCGAACAAACCCGAACAAACCCGAACAAACCCGAACAAACCCGAACAAACCCGAACAAACCCGAACAAACCCGAACAAACCCGAACAAACCCGAACAAACCCGAACAAACCCGAACAAACCCGAACAAACCCGAACAAACCCGAACAAACCCGAACAAACCCGAACAAACCCGAACAAACCCGAACAAACCCGAACAAACCCGAACAAACCCGAACAAACCCGAACAAACCCGAACAAACCCGAACAAACCCGAACAAACCCGAACAAACCCGAACAAACCCGAACAAACCCGAACAAACCCGAACAAACCCGAACAAACCCGAACAAACCCGAACAAACCCGAACAAACCCGAACAAACCCGAACAAACCCGAACAAACCCGAACAAACCCGAACAAACCCGAACAAACCCGAACAAACCCGAACAAACCCGAACAAACCCGAACAAACCCGAACAAACCCGAACAAACCCGAACAAACCCGAACAAACCCGAACAAACCCGAACAAACCCGAACAAACCCGAACAAACCCGAACAAACCCGAACAAACCCGAACAAACCCGAACAAACCCGAACAAACCCGAACAAACCCGAACAAACCCGAACAAACCCGAACAAACCCGAACAAACCCGAACAAACCCGAACAAACCCGAACAAACCCGAACAAACCCGAACAAACCCGAACAAACCCGAACAAACCCGAACAAACCCGAACAAACCCGAACAAACCCGAACAAACCCGAACAAACCCGAACAAACCCGAACAAACCCGAACAAACCCGAACAAACCCGAACAAACCCGAACAAACCCGAACAAACCCGAACAAACCCGAACAAACCCGAACAAACCCGAACAAACCCGAACAAACCCGAACAAACCCGAACAAACCCGAACAAACCCGAACAAACCCGAACAAACCCGAACAAACCCGAACAAACCCGAACAAACCCGAACAAACCCGAACAAACCCGAACAAACCCGAACAAACCCGAACAAACCCAAACCCGAACAAACCCGAACAAACCCGAACAAACCCGAACAAACCCGAACAAACCCGAACAAACCCGAACAAACCCGAACAAACCCGAACAAACCCGAACAAACCCGAACAAACCCGAACAAACCCGAACAAACCCGAACAAACCCGAACAAACCCGAACAAACCCGAACAAACCCGAACAAACCCGAACAAACCCGAACAAACCCGAACAAACCCGAACAAACCCGGTTCCCATGTCAACTCGGTTTCCATGTCAACTCGGGTTCCGTGTCAACTCGGTTTCCCTATCAAATCGGGTTCCGTGTCAACTCGGTTTCCATGTCAATTCGGTTTCCATGTCAACTCGGGTTCCGTGTCAACTCGGTTTCCCTGTCAACTCGGGTTCCGTGTCAACTCGGTTTCCATGTCAACTCGGTTTCCATGTCAACTCGGTTCTGTGTCAACTCGGTTCTGTGTCAACTCGGTTTTCATGTCAACTCCAATAAATGCCTCTACAGAAAAATTTGCGACATTTTTCATTTTTTGTTACCTATATTTTTTCAAAATTCTCGTTCAAAACATTTTCCAAAACAGTTGACAGTAAATTTAGGTCCACGGAATAAGCAATTACGGTAAACCTTACTTCACCCTACGTAAATATATATAATTTAAAAAATGCCAGAACATACCTGAGACGCAGACGAGTGTCTATACAACGCACACTGCTTGCGGCATGCTCTTTCATATAACGTTCATTCGGGTCAGGGTCAGTTCGGATTGAATATAGCAGTTGAATTCGAGCGTAGCACACCCGAGTCTGACGCCTGACGGCGACGCGTGAGACGGTGACGCGTGACGGCTCACTTTAATTCAGTGCCCACAAAAAGTGCTAAACGCGCCTAAAGAAGTTTAAAATGCCCTAAAGATCGTCGGGAAATAATTCGAGTATGAAAAGAACAAAAAAAATTTTTTTTTTTATTCTATTTTATTTTTGATATTTTTTTAAAAAAAGTTTAAAATGCACTAAACGAAAAAAACATTTATTTTAAAATGCACCAAAGAACGTCGAAAAATAATTCGAGTATGAAAAGAACGAAAAAAACAATTATTTTTTATTAAATTTTATTTTTGATATTTTTTTAAAAAAAAGTTTAAAATCCACTAAACGAAAAAAACAATTATTTTTTATTAAATTTTATTTTTGATATTTTTAAAAAAAAAGTTTAAAATGCACTAAACGAAAAAAACATTTATTTTGATCGCAGACGTCCGGAAATATTGTATTTTTGATATTTAAAAAAAAAGTTTAAAATGCACTAAAGATCGTCGGGAAATAATTCGAGTATGATAAGAACAAAAAAAACATTTTTTTTTATTAAATTTTATTTTTGATAATTTTTAAAAAAAAATTTAAAATGCACTAAACGAAAAAAACATTTATTTTAAAATGCACTAAAGACCGTCGGGAAATAATTCGAGTATGAAAAGAACGATAAAAACATATTTTTTATTAAATTTTATTTTTGATATTTAAAAAAAAAAAGTTTAAAATGCACTAAACGAAAACAAAAATTTTAAAATGCACTAAAGCCGTTGGGAAATAATTCGAGTATGAAAAGAACGAAAAAAAGCATTTATTTTTTATTATATTATTTTATTTTTGATATTTTTTAAAAAAAAGATTAAAATGCACTAAGCGAAAAAAACATTTATTTTAGAATGCACTAAGGACCGTCGAAAAATAATTCGGGTATGAAAAGAACGAAAAAAACATTTATTTTTTATTAAATTTTGTTTTCGATATTTAAAAAAAAAAGTTTAAAATCCACTAAACGAAAAAAAAAATTATTTTTTATTAAATTTTATTTTTGATGTTTTTTAAAAAAAGTTTAAAATGCACTAAACGAAAAAATCATTTATTTTTTATTATATTTTATTTTTGATATTTAAAAA
This sequence comes from Polydrusus pterygomalis, assembly GCA_963969555.1. Lineage (NCBI taxonomy): Eukaryota > Metazoa > Arthropoda > Insecta > Coleoptera > Curculionidae > Polydrusus > Polydrusus pterygomalis. Next base: position 5,183 of record OZ018377.1, read on the forward strand.
AAAAAAGTTTAAAATGCACTAAACGAAAAAAAAATATATTTTTAAAATGCACTAAAGACCGTTGGGAAATAATTCGAGTACGAAAAGAACGAAAAAAACATTTATTTTTTATTAAATTTTATTTTTGATATTTAAAAAAAAAAATTTTAAAATGCACTAAAGCCGTTGGGAAATAATTCGAGTATGAAAAGAACGAAAACAAGCATTTATTTTTTATTATATTATTTTATTTTTGATATTTTTTAAAAAAAAGGTTAAAATGCACTAAGCGAAAAAAACATTTATTTTAGAATGCCCTAAGGACCGTCGAAAAATAATTCGGGTATGAAAAGAACGAAAAAAACATTTATTTTTTATTAAATTTTGTTTTCGATATTTAAAAAAAAAAGTTTAAAATCCACTAAACGAAAAAAAAAATTATTTTTTATTAAATTTTATTTTTGATGTTTTTTAAAAAAAGTTTAAAATGCACTAAACGAAAAAATCATTTATTTTTTATTATATTTTTTTTTGATATTTGAAAAAAGAAAGTTTAAAATGCACTAAACGAAAAAAAAAATATTTTTAAAATGCACTAAAGACCGTTGGGAAATAATTCGAGTATGAAAAGAACGAAAAAAAGCATTTATTTTTTATTATATTATTTTATTTTTGATATTTTTTTTAAAAAAGTTTAAAATGCACTAAGCGAAAAAAACATTTATTTTAGAATGCACTAAAGACCGTCGAAAAATAATTCGAGTATGAAAGAAAATTTTTTTTTTAAAAAGTTTAAAATGCACTAAACGAAAAAAAACATTTATTTTTTATTATATTTTATTTTTGATATTTTTTAAAAAAAAACTTTAAAATGCACTAAACGAAAAAAACATTTATTTAAAAATGGACTAAAGACCGTCGGGAAATAATTCGAGTATGAAAAGAACGAAAAAATTTATTTTAAAATGCACTAAAGACCGTCGAAAAATAATTCGAGTATGAAAAGAACGGAAAAAACATTTATATTTTATTAAATTTTATTTTTGATATTTTTTTTGAAAAAGTTTAAAATCTACTAAACGAAAAAAAAAATATTTTTTATTAAATTTTATTTTTGATATTTAAAAAAAAAAGTTTAAAATGCACTAAAGACCGTCGGGAAATAATTCGAGTATGAAAAGAACGAAAAAAACCTTTATTTTGATCGCAGACGTCCGTAAATATTTTATTTTTGATATTTATTAAAAAAAGTTTAAAATGCACTAAACGAAAAAAACATTTATTTTGATCGCAGACGTCCGGAAATATTTTATTTTTGATATTAAAAAAAAAAGTTTAAAATGCACTAAAGATCGTCGGGAAATAATTCGAGTATGAAAAGAACAAAAAAACATTTTTTTTAATTCTATTTTATTTTTGATATTTTTAAAAAAAAAGTTTAAAATGCACTAAACGAAAAAAAAAAATATTTTTTATTAAATTTTATTTTTGATATTTAAAAAAAAAAGTTTAAAATGCACTAAACGAAAAATACATTTATTTTAAAATGAACTAGAGATCGTCGAAAAATAATTCGAGTATGAAAAGAAGGAAAAAAAACATATTTTTTATTAAATTTTATTTTTGATAAAAAACGTTTAAAATCCACTAAACGAAAAAAAAATATTTTTTATTAAATTTTATTTTTGATATTTTAAAAAAAAAAGTTTAAAATGCACTAAACAAAAAAAAAATTATTTTTTATTAAATTTTATTTTTGATATTTTTTTAAAAAAGTTTAAAATCCACTAAACGAAAAAAACATTTATTTTAAAATACACAAAGACCGTCGAAAAATAATTCGAGTATGAAAAGGAAAAAAAACATATTTTTTATTAAATTTTATTTTTGATAAAAAACGTTTAAAATCCACTAAACGAAAAAAAAAATTATTTTTTATTAAATTTTATTTTTGATATTTAAAAAAAAAGTTTAAAATCCACTAAACGAAAAAAAAATTATTATTTATTAAATTTTATTTTTGATATTTTTTAAAAAAAGTTTTAAATCCACTAAACGAAAAAAAAAAACATTTTTATTAAATATTATTTTTGATATTTTAAAAAAAAAAAGTTTAAAATCCACTAAACGAAAAAAAAAATTATTTTTTATTAAATTTTATTTTTGATATTTAAAAAAAAAAAAGGTTAAAATGCACTAAACGAAAAAAACATTTATTTTAAAATGCACTAAAGACCGTCGGGAAATAATTCGAGTATGAAAAGAACGAAACAAAACATATTTTTTATTAAATTTTATTTTTGATATTTTAAAAAAAAGTTTAAAATCCACTAAACGAAAAAAAATTTATTTTTTATTAAATTTTATTTTTGATATTTAAAAAAAAAAAGGTTAAAATGCACTAAACGAAAAAAACATTTATTTTAAAATGCACTAAAGACCGTCGGGAAATAATTCGAGTATGAAAAGAACGAAAAAAACATATTTTTTATTAAATTTTATTTTTGATATTTTTAAAAAAAGTTTAAAATCCACTAAACGAAAAAAAAAATTAATTTTTCATTAAATTTTTTTTTTGATATTTTTTAAAAAAAGTTTAAAATCCACTAAACAAAAAAAAAACATTTTTTATTAAATTTTATTTTTGATATTTTAAAGAAAAAATTTTAAATCCACTAAACGAAAAAAAAAATTATTTTTTATTAAATTTTATTTTTGATATTTTTAAAAAAAAAGTTTAAAATGCACCAAACGAAAAAAACATTTATTTTAAAATGCCCTAAAGACCGTCGGGAACTAATTCGAGTATGAAAAGAACGAAAAAAAACTTTATTTTGATCGCAGACGTCCGTAAATATTTTATTTTTGATATGTATTAAAAAAAGTTTAAAATGCACTAAACGAAAAAAACTCTTATTTTGATCGCAGACATCCGGAACTATTTTATTTTTGATATTTAAAAAAAAAAAAGTTTAAAATGCACTAAACGAAAATTTTTTTTATTTTAAAATGAACTAAAGACCGTCGGGAAATAATTCGAGTATGAAAAGAACGAAAAAAACATTTATTTTTTATTATATTATTTTATTTTTGATATTTTTTTTAAAAAAGTTTAAAATGCACTAAACGGAAAAAACATTTATTTTAAAATGCACTAAAGACCGTCGAAAAATAATTCGAGTATGAAAAGAACGAAAAAAACATTTATTTTTTATTAAATTTTATTTTTGATATTTAAAAAAAAAAAGTTTAAAATCCACTAAACGGAAAAAAAATTATTTTTTATTAAATTTTATTTTTGATATTTTTTAAAAAAAGTTTAAAATCCACTAAACGAAAAAAAAAACATTTTTTATTAAATTTTATTTTTGATATTTTAAAAAAAAAAGTTTAAAATGCACTAAACGAAAAAAACATTTATTTTAAAATGCACTAAAGACCGTCGGGAACTAATTCGAGTATGAAAAGAACGAAAAAAAACTTTATTTTGATCGCAGACGTCCGTAAATATTTTATTTTTGATATGTATTAAAAAAAGTTTAAAATGCACTAAACGAAAAAAACTCTTATTTTGATCGCAGACATCCGGAACTATTTTATTTTTGATATTTAAAAAAAAAAAAGTTTAAAATGCACTAAACGAAAATTTTTTTTATTTTAAAATGAACTAAAGACTGTCGGGAAATAATTCGAGTATGAAAAGAACGAAAAAAACATATTTTTTATTAAATTTTATTTTTGATATTTTTAAAAAAAGTTTAAAATCCACTAAACGAAAAAAAAATTATTTTTTATTAAATTTTATTTTTGATATTTTTTAAAAAAAGTTTAAAATCCACTAAACGAAAAAAAAAACATTTTTTATTAAATTTTATTTTTGATATTTAAAAAAAAAAAAGTTTACAATCCACTAAACGAAAAAAAAAAATATTTTTTATTAAATTTTATATTCGATATTTTAAAAAAAAAAGTTTAAAATCCACTAAACGAAAAAACAAATTATTTTTAATTAAATTTTATTTTTGATATTTTTTAAAAAAAAGTTTAAAATGCACTAAACGAAAAAAACATTTATTTTAAAATGCACTAAAGACTGTCGGAAAATAATTCGAGTGTGAAAAGAACGAAAAAAACATATTTTTTATTAAATTTTATTTTTGATATTTTAAAAAAAAGTTTAAAATCCACTAAACGAAAAAAAAAATTATTTTTCATTAAATTTTTTTTTGATATTTTTTAAAAAAATTTTAAAATCCACTAAACAAAAAAAAAACATTTTTTATTAAATTTTATTTTTGATATTTTTAAAAAAAAAAGTTTAAACTCCACTAAACGAAAAAAAAATTATTTTTTATTAAATTTTATTTTTGATATTTTTTAAAAAAAAGTTTAAAATCCACTAAACGAGAAAACAAATTATTTTTTATTAATTTTTATTTTTGATATTTAAAAAAAAAAAGTTTAAAATGCACTAAAGATCGTCGGGAAATAATTCGAGTATGAAAAGAACAAAAATAACTTTTTTTTTATTCTATTTTATTTTTGATATTTTAAAAAAAAAAGTTTAAAATGCACTAAACGAAAAAAACATTTATTTTAAAATGGACTAAAGACCGTCGGGAAATAATTCGAGTATGAAAAGAACGAAAAAAACATTCATTTTTTATTATATTATTTTATTTTTGATATTTTTTAAAAAAAAAGTTTAAAATGCACTATACGAAAAAAACATTTATTTTAAAATGCACTAAAGACCGTCGGGAAATAATTCGAGTATGAAAAGAACGAAAAAAACCTTTATTTTGATCGCAGACGTCCGTAAATATTTTATTTTTGATATTTATTAAAAAAAGTTTAAAATGCACTAACGAAAAATACATTTATTTTGATCGCAGACGTCCGGAAATATTTTATTTTTGATATTAAAAAAAAAGTTTAAAATGCACTAAAGATCGTCGGGAAATAATTCGAGTATGAAAAGAACAAAAAAACATTTTTTTTTTAATTCTATTTTATTTTTGATATTTTAAAAAAAACGAAAAAAACGTTTATTTTAAAATGCACTAATGACCGTCGAAAAATAATTCGAGTATGAAAAGAACGAAAAAAGCATTTATTTTTATTATATTATTTTATTTTTGATATTTTTTTAAAAAAAAGTTTAAAATACACTAAACGAAAAAAACATTTATTTTAAAATGCATTAGAGACCGTCGAAAAATAATTCGAGTATGAAAAGAACGAAAAACACATTTATTTTTTATTATATTATTTTATTTTTGATATTTTTTTAAAAAAAGTTTAAAATGCACTAAACGGAAAAAACATTTATTTTAAAATGGACTAAAGACCGTCGGGAAATAATACGAGTATGAAAAGAACGAAAAAAACATTTATTTTTTATTATATTATTTTATTTTTGATATTTTTTTAAAAAAAGTTTAAAATGCACTAAACGAAAAAAACATTTATTTTAAAATGCACTAAAGACCGTCGAAAAATAATTCGAGTATGAAAAGAACGAAAAAAACATTTATTTTTTATTAAATTTTATTTTTGATATTTTCAAAAAAGAAGTTTAAAATGCACTTAACGAAAAAAACATTTATTTTAAAATGCACTAAAGACCGTCGAAAAATAATTCGAGTATGAAAAGAACATTTATTTTTTATTAAATTTTATTTTTTTTTTTTTTTAAAGTTTAAAATGCACTTAATGAAAAAAAACATTTATTTTTTATTATATTATTTTATTTTTGATATTTTTTTAAAAAAAGTTTAAAATGCACTAAACGAAAAAAACTTTTATTTTAAAATGCACTAAAGACCGTCGAAAAATAATTCGAGTATGAAAAGAACGAAAAGAACATTTTTTTTTTTTTTTTAAGTTTAAAATGCACTAAATGAAAAATAACATTTATTTTTTATTATATTATTTTATTTTTGATATTTTTTTAAAAAAAGTTTAAAATGCACTAAACGAAAAAAACATTTATTTTAAAATGCACTAAACGAAAAAAAAACATTTATTTTTTATTATATTTTATTTTTGATATTTTTTAAAAATAAGTTTAAAATGCACTAAACGAAAAAAACATTTATTTTAAAATGCACTAAAGACCGTCGGGAAATAATTCGAGTATGAAAACAACGAAAAAAACCTTTATTTTGATCGCAGCCGTCCGGAAATATTTTATTTTTGATATTTAAAAAAAAGTTTAAAATGCACTAAAGATCGTCGGGAAATAATTCGAGTATGAAAAGAACAAAAAAAACATTTTTTTTTATTCTATTTTATTTTTGATATTTAAAAAAAAAAAGTTTAAAATGCACTAAACGAAAAAAACATTTATTTTAAAATGCACTAAAGACCGTCGGGAAATAATTCGAGTATGAAAACAACGAAAAAAACCTTTATTTTGATCGCAGCCGTCCGGAAATATTTTATTTTTGATATTTAAAAAAAAGTTTAAAATGCACTAAAGATCGTCGGGAAATAATTCGAGTATGAAAAGAACGAAAAAAACATTTAGTTTTTATTACAAGTATTTTATTTTTAATATTTAAAAAAAAAAAGTTGAAAATGCACTAAACGAAAAAAACATTTCACAGTTATACCAACATAACAATTTAAACTGTACTTTTAAGGTTATGTTATTTGTGAAGCTTGAGTTTTTCGTTAGTTTGAGCTGTGCTATGCGGTTTTGTTTCTATTTTATATTGAACTATGAATAAAATTAAAAATAGAATTCCATCAATTTTCCATGGCATTTTAGTTTTGCTGTTGGCACTACTGAAATTCACGAATAACTTTGACGCAATTAGAACAAGTTTTAATTTCGTGAAGTTCTTCACGAAGACGACCGTGGTGTAATACGGCCTTTATGGACGCGATAAGTGTTTTTATTTAAATTAGTTCTTTAAGGAACAAATAAGGACTTTTATACGAATTTACACTTACTTTGTTATACTTATATTAGTAAACTCGGCCTGTATAAAGTTCCAACGATGCTTCGTTTTTAAAATACAGGAACATTCTAGCTAGAGGGTTTTACCTTTGGCCAATAGCGAACGAACCAAAAAACCGGGACAGAATTTGAAAATGCTGCCATTGTCGATCGGCCTCCTACCCTCTAGTTCTCCATATTTATTACAAAATTCATTCTTTTTTGACACCAGCGCCATCTAGTTGCTCATATTAAAATGATAATTGAAAATTCATTAAATTTTTCACTTTCTTTATGTGTCTGGTTGAATTCGGTTTCACAAAATATTTGTCGCTACGCAAAAAAAGATGTCGAATTGTTAAGTTTCAAATTTTAACTAAGCTACCCCGAACCGACCCAGTTCTACCCCTCTCTCTGGCTGTAGTCTACCCCAATAAAAAAGAAGCCAACGGCAACACTGTTTCTGTTGCGTAGCTATATATTCTGACTTGCTGTAAGGTGGATTCAGAGTCGCCGTAACGTAAGCCGTAAGACGTAACGTTAAGCAGTAAGAAAAATATATATACATGCATTCATAGTCGCCGTAACGTAAGACGTAAGCCGCAAGCCGTAATAACACGAAATGGTTTATTTCCATTTCTTACGTCTTACGTCTTATGTTCGGTCGGGATCGGCCGTACTCGTGCATACCCGGCCGTCATTACCAAATTTTGCAGTCGACGGGAGGGAGATTTCCTTTGTTTATTTTTGGTGATTTGATTTTAACGCCATTTTGCTTTTTGTCTAACGTATTTGCATTTTCCAGTTTTGTTATTATACAGAGTTAAGTTTAAAAAACAGAGAAAACTATTTTTAAAAACAATTTTATTTTACTTCGGAAAATACAGCGTCTCACTTTAACGAGCTCAAGTCAAAGAATACTTTATTAAAAAAATTACATTAACATTATTGTAAAAAGTAGCATCATCAAGAGATAAGGCTTCTCGGAAAGGTTGGCCTGGGAATCGTCTAGTTCATCGTTTTCTTAGTATGTAACTCCTCCCTCCTTAAGCTGAGAAGATACTGGAGGTATTCTGCGAGGTATTGGTATTTTCGGTTCTGGCATCGATTTCTTGCAATTTGGTATTGATTTTGGTTTTGGAACAAATTTTGGAAAATAGTCTAAGTTGCTTTCTATATTTCCATAGTAGGTACACTGTCAACAGGACGGCTAAGCTTCCTATTAAGTAGGACATAATGTTTGATAATTGTTCTTTTTCTTCGATTGGGGTGATTGGCGATAATTGGTTGGCCATATCCTTCAATCGATAGATATCTTCGAAGTTCAGTTTTGTTAAATTGGGTGTCTTAAATGTGGTTGATAGGGTGGAATTTCCTATTTCGACATCGGGTAAGATAAGTGGTTTTCCTTGTTTAATTCTTACGTCGTTGACAAATTTCTTCGCTCCGATTTGAATTTGGCAATTTTTCGGAATTTTTACTAGCGTCGGCATATTAATTTGGAGATATTGGTCGGTAGTGCATTTAGAAAAAAGTCTTTCTGTTTTACTAGGAAGGATGAGTATTTCTTCCTGTGTAACTTGTTCGGTTATTATTTCTTGTATTTTGACTTCAAGAACAGGGCAGTTTTCTAGCGGAGAGCCTTTCAGTAGTTGAAGGGTGCAATGGTCTTGGGGGTGGAGATTTTCAGTGCAGTAGTATTCTTCTTCCAGTTGGGGGCAACTAGTTTCTTCAAATTGGACCTTTTCTTCTGCTTCTGCCAAATAAGGGTATTTTGGAACGAATATTTTATGGTGTTGGGTAATAGGATAAAGGTGGTAGAAGGTAAACCTTTCTGGTCTAACCACAGGGACATGAATCGCAAATATCACTTTAGCTTTTGAAAAAGTAACTTGAGTCCCTAAATATTGGTAATACGATAATATGTTCTTAAAATTTGGTATTGCTTCATTATTATAGATTGTTCTTAAATAATCTAGCATTTGTAATAATTCTGAACTTGGCACTATGGCGTTATGCAGTGCGTTTAATTTGGCAAACATAATAGCGTCTTCTAGGTTGTCAATAAAGGTGATTAAATTTTGACAATCTAAATTTATTTGATAAATTAGTCCTTGAAAGCTTATATAATCATTTAGATCGTTAATTGTTCGTTCGATGACATCTTTAAATACTCTTAGACCATTTTGTAATTGTTTTTGATTTGCATCGAGAATTGATATTGTTTTGTTATAGTTATTAATTAAGTTTTTTGATAAGGAAACTTGTAAATTTAGTTTGTTTATGATGTTTTTCTGATTCGTTTCGAGAATTTTAATGGTTTTATCGTATCTTTTTCCGTCGTCCGCGTCTAATGTGCCGAATAACCATTTATTTGCTTTACCTACGATATTAACTAGACCTCTCTTATTCCTTACGTGTGGGTGGAGATTCTCGAGTTTACTTTGTGTTGTTTGAATGAGGTATTCCGTTCTAAGTATTGCACTTTCTGATAACCCGTGATAAGAAATTGGATTTGTCGCGTTTTCGTGCTTTAAGTGGTTTTTAATTGTAAAGAAATATTTTTCTATATTTACAAGTTGTATTAAAATAGGTTCTAAGTCTACGTAATGCAAAAATGTATGTTTGTTATATATAAGTTTTGAGTTTCCTAATTCTATCGGGAGAATAGGATTTTTAAGGGTTGTCAGGTGTATGTCATTAGGGTTGCAGTATATTTGAAGTACTTGGAGTGTCGTGGTTAAAATCAGGATTGTCCTTTTCATTGTTTACCTGAAAATTCGATAGTCGTTTAATTCGGGGTTTTCTAGCGCTGTTTTTATGGTACGAGCCTTTTTGTGTAATTACTTTTTTGTCGGTTTGACTTTTAATCGCAAATTTTTTAAATTTCGGCCGGTCTTTGCCTCTGGCTTTTGTTTTGATATAGGCTTCGGTTGTTTTCGCGAAGTCTGGTGGGTCGGATCGGGTTTCATTTCTTTTTGCAATTATATTTTCTTTAGTTTGTGCGTTCTTTTGTTGAATCATGCGATAAAGTTGTGTCGCGTTTTCTTTGTGTTGTTGGACGTAATTTGATACTATTACGTGGTCATTGATATCGAATGGGTTTGGACTGTTAATGTGGCCTTTTAATATTTCAAATGGGGTATATTTGGTTACACTATGGATTGAGTTATTGTATGCAATTATTACGCGTTTCATAAGTTGCGTGGGTGTAAAATTTTTGTTTTCCTCTTTTAGACATCGATAGTGTTCGATTAATGTTGAATGAAACCGTTCAACTGGGGAGTTCGAATTACTGTTTTTTGGGGTTGTGAAGTGGAGCTCAATTTTGTAAAGTTTACAAAAATCTTCTACTTCTTTATTTTTAAATTCTGTACCACAATCGGTTGTAATTTTAAGAGGTAAACCGTGGTGCGTAATAAAATTTAGTAGATTTTCTAGTATTTCTGGTCCTGTTAAACTATTTATGTGGTAGGCTTGTCCGTATCGAGAAAATGTATCGATTACCGTTAAAAAGGTTTCGTTTGATATTTTAAATGTGTCCATGTGGACTAACTCGAGGGGTTTTGAGCTTGTCGGGGTTAAGTTAAATTTAATTACTGGGGGATTTCTATCGTACTTGTTGGTTAGACATGTTTCGCAGTTGTTTATGTAATTTTCAATGTCCTCTGACATTTTTGGCCAATAATATTTTTGCGAAAGGGCTAATTTGGTTTCGTTAATGCCTCTATGACACGTTTTAGTTGTGTGATACATCTCGAGTTTTTCTTTTTGGTCGTTAAGTGTTTCGACGTCTTCCAAAAATTTTGAACATTGAATTAGTTTGTACGAAGAATTTCGAAAAAAGTTTTGAACTGTAGTAATGAATATTTTGGCTATTTCTGGGTCCCTAAAATATAGAGCAAACGTTTGTTTGGGGTCAACAAATTCTTTTAAAATCTTTATTATATGTTCGCGTGGGTCTCGTTTTGTTATTGTGACGTATAGGCGTGTGTTTTCAAAGATTTTATTAAATTTACATTGTATTTTGTCTATATCACCAGCAGTTATAACGATTTGATTTTTATAAACATTTAAACTTCGTTCGGATATAGGTATATTTATTATCGGGTGTTCTAGTGACGTATGTACCGTTTCATTATCGTCTTCCTTGTTTTTTTCAGGGGGTCGAATTTGCATGTCAGATATTATATTGATTTTTGGTATGTTCGTATCTGTTTGTCTTTCTTCGCATGTCTCGAAAATTTCATTTATAATCGATTCGTCTAATTGTGGGATATCCTCTTGGTTTTGTAGGTATTCGCTTATCATGTTGTCTATGTCACCGGGGTCATTGTCCGTCGACATTGTCTCTAAGGCGTTAAGGTTATTGTCTACTGGGTATCTAGACAGGGCGTCTGCTGCCTGGTTTAGTTTACCTTTTTTGTATTGAATTATGTAATCGAATTCTTCTAATTTGAGGCGCCACCGCACGAGTCTTGAATGGGGTTCTTTTAGGGAAAATAACCACTGTAAGGGTTTGTGGTCAGTCAGTATGGTGAATTTATGTCCGAATAGGTACGGGCGAAAATATTTACAACTCCAGACTATCGCTAGAAGTTCCTTTTCTATCGTGGAGTAGTTTATCTCGGCGGGATTTAAAGTTCGCGACGCGTAGCAGATAGGGTGTCCATTTTGGGATAAAATTGATCCTATAGCGTAAGCTGAGGCATCTGTGGTTACTTCGAAAGGTTTAGAAAAGTCCGGGTAGGATAATACTGGTTCGGATATAAGCAAATTTTTGCATGTATTAAAACATTCGACAAATTCTTTTGTATGTTCTATTTTTTCGTTCTTTTTAAGACATTTTGTCATTGGTTTAGTAATTTTGGCAAAATTTTTAATGAACTTTCGGTAGTACCCTAATAAACCTAAAAATGATTTAATGTCACGTGGTGTTTTTGGTATGGGAAATTTTTGGATTGCGGCGATTTTCTTTTTGTTTGGTTTTATTCCTTCCGATGTCACTACATGACCAAGGAATTCGACCTCCTTTCTCAAAAATTCGCATTTGTCGCTTTGAATCTTAAGATTAGCTTCTCTGAGTTTATTAAATACTTGTTTTAGGTTTTGAATGTGTTCTTGCAGGGACGTACTAAAAATAATTATATCGTCCATATATACCATACAAATTTTATTTAGTAAATCTTTCAGGATTTCGTCGATGACACGTTGGAAAGTAGAGGGGGAATTTTTCAATCCGAAGGGCATTCTTAGGTACTCAAAATGTCCGTTGTTTACTGTGAAAGCTGTTTTTTCGATAGAATTTTTGTCCATCTCTATTTGATGAAACCCGCTGGCTAGATCGAGGGTTGAAAAATATTGCGCTCTGCCGAGTTTATCTAATATATCATTAATATTGGGGATGGGGTACCTATCATCGATTGTTTTTTCGTTAATTTTACGAAAATCGCATACTACCCTCCATTTTTGTTTAAGGGAAGCATCTATTTTCTTGGGTACCACCCAAATAGGCGAGGACCAGTAGCTAGAAGATGGGCGTATGATTCCCTTTTCTAGCATTTCATTTATTTGTCGTTGCACCTCGTCTTTGTGTACAAAAGGGTAGCGATAAGATTTTGTGTGAATGGGGATGTCATCCGTGGTTCGAATTACATGTTTAATTTTTGAAGTAAATGATAATTTATCGCCTGGTTTATGAAAAATATCAGAGTATTCTTTACATAGTTTTATTATGGCTTTTTCCTCTTCGACGTTTAAGTGGTCCGTGCGAATTAAATCTCGAATATTTGGTTCTATATTTGTATTTTGGTTATTTTGAATATTTTGGGTCAAATTTTCAAAGGAAAATATTTCATATGAATTCTGCTCGAATAAATCAACAGGTATTGGTTTAGTTAATGTCACGGAAATCGTTTTGTCGGATTTATTTTGTATTTCTACAGGGGCGTAACCGTTTTTTGCACGGGTTAGTATTTGTGGTAGAAAGAGTGTGTCGATTTTACCGGGTCTTGTCAAAATGTCTCCTTCTAGTACGGTGACAGGAACGTTTTTTACAATTTTTTCATTTGGATTTACTGAAAATGAAAAACTTGATTCGTGATTTTGGCGATAAAGAAATGGTATAACAAGTTTGGGTCCAATCAGTCTCTTATTACATAGGTCGATATTGAGTTGCATATTAATTAGGTCAGTTAGGCCTAATATTCCATCGAAGTAGTCATGGAAGTCGAAAAGAATGAAATTTATTTTATAATTTGTACAGAATTCTGCGAAAGCCGGTATTGATGCCTGAAATTGTGTTACTTGACTTCCTAAGGCTGTTTTTATCATATTGTTAGAGTGGTATATACAATTAGCATAAAACTGTTCCGCAACCGATGGCTTTAAAATAGACCGTGAGCTACCGGTGTCGATTAAAAGCTTTAAGTTTGGGTTTTTAATTTTGATGTACGGAAGTGCGTTGGTAGATGATATATTGATTTCGATCATATCTGTTCTTTTGTTGGGCCCGTTTCGTGAAAATTTTGGTTATGCATTTCGTTACTTTTCTCTGAAATTTCATTTTGGATAGATGGTCGTTCGTGTGTAATAGTTTGTTCATTTTCGTGAATGGGGTATTGGTTGCACCCTGTATATGGGGTGTCGTCGTAACTTTGGTCAGGTAATGTTTGTTCAGGGGTGGTTTGATAGTCTTGGTAGTTAGCAGCATAACTACCATACATGTCGAGATTGTTATCGTATGTATTTTCACCCTGTATATAGTCATTTCCTTCTTCACTAAAATAAAGTTCTTGAAAGGTAAAGTTTGGTTTTTGATTTGGGTATTGATTTCTAAAATAATTCTGTTGATTATTGTATGAATTTTGGCGATTTGTATTTACCGTGGGATTTCTAGAGGTTGTTGACATTGGTTCTGGGCGAGGCAAATTTTTGGGTGGAATTTGGTTAGGTCGAAAAACATTTTGTGGTTTCCCAAAAACTTGGCTATTCGTGGGGTAATTTCGCGGGGGTAAATACCGGGGTTGTATATTTATGGGTTGACTCGGGAAATAAGGTCTCTGAAAATGGTTTTGCGCATTCATATTCGGTGTGTTATTCGGTAATGCGGGGAAATTATTATACATTTGATTTTGATTCTGAAAATTTTGAAATTGTCTTGGTTTTTGTATGGGCCAATTGTTAGTTTTTTGCATTTTTTGCATTTCGCCGAAACTATCATATAGTTTTTCAAAATTTTCAAATTCACTTACATATGCCATAGCATCTTCAAGGGTTGCTGGTTTTTTTATGTGCATGTTATTTTTTAATATGCCGGTGCACCCTGCAATAAATGTATTTAAAGCTGTGCTTTCATGATATTTAATATGACACAATTTTTCAGGTTCACCTAACTGGTTATTATTGCTTATTCTTTGAATAACGTTACTACGTAGTAGTTGTAGTCTATTGCCAAAATTTAGAATATGTTCTCCCTTAAGGGGTTTAGTACGGGTTAATTCCTGAACTAAGCAATCTAAATCTCTCCTATCAGAAAAAGCCTGGGTTAACGCTGCGCGTAACTTTTCCCAGTCGTCTAATTCCATTCGATTTGCAATCATGTTTTCCGCTCTACCTGTCAGTTTTTCATTTATGCACTCAAGTACATGAGCATTTAAATCATCATCGTTAAACGGTTTATATTTGGCGACTAGGTCGTCGCATCTTTTTAAAAACTTATTTAAATGATTACTATTGCCATCAAAGGGTTTTATATTTTCGATTTTTGATTTAAACAGGTCCCAATTTACAGCTAGTGGGCCTTGTGCCGTTTGTACCGCGGGTGTCACTTGTGACTTACTCATTTTGTTTAGAATAATGTATTTCAAAAGCTAAATTGAATAAACAATCTATAATTCTATTTTGCCAGTAATAGGCCTACAAAAATAATGTGTTTGCTGCTTAAAATTATTTTTTGTCTCCAATAGACTGCCTAAAATTATTTTGTCTCCAATAGACTGCCTAAAATTATTTTGTCTCCAATAGACTGCCTAAAATTACTTTTTGTCTCCAATAGACTGCCTAAAAGCTAAGTGATATGCGCGATGCACAGAAACTATGATTATCCCTAAAATACCTTAAACAGAGGATAAAAGGGGCGAAAAGGAAAATGGCACTTACGTAGTGTCTTCCTCTCCCGATTCTTGATTGGCTGTGGTTGCTTGGTTGTCTGCTTGGTGGCTGACTGTCTGACGTGGCTTCTCCGGGGTGGTTCTTTTGGATAGCACTTAAGGGTTGAAACCGCAATCGACGCGTACGATCGATATCCGTTCGATTAAACGCGTTGACGCACTATCCTACCGACTGCGCCAGTTAAGTTTAAAAAACAGAGAAAACTATTTTTAAAAACAATTTTATTTTACTTCGGAAAATACAGCGTCTGACTTTAACGAGCTCAAGTCAAAGAATACTTTATTAAAAAAATTACATTAACATTATTGTAAAAAGTAGCATCATCAAGAGATAAGGCTTCTCGGAAAGGTTGGCCTGGGAATCGTCTAGTTCATCGTTTTCTTAGTATGTAACTACAGTAAATATTATAATATTATAACCATTTACTCTTTAAAATTTTGCGACAAAATAAATTTAGGTTCAAATGTTCAAAACAATGGAATATTTATTTACCATTGTCAAATGTCAAAAAATCATAACCTACAATTTCGAAATTTCTTACGTCTTAACCATAGGTCTCTTAAAAAAGAGTTCTATGTTCTTAACTTTTGACTATGAATGGTATGTTTTCTCTTACTTCTTAACTCTTACGGCTTACGTTACGGCGACTATGAATCCACCTTTAACTGTATGATTTGGGGTTTCTTCGGAAAATAACTAGTGTGGTTGTTTAACGTTCCGTAATACCGTAATTAACCAAATAGTAGCGGGTAGCGGTTACCGAAAAATAGGTTAATTTCGGAACACGAATTTTGGATAATTGAATTGGATATGACGTAACCGGTAACCTAAGCGTCAAAAAAATGGCTCACCGGCTTTAAAAGCCCGGCTACGATGTGGTTCCTCCTGTCATGAAATATTTTGTTATGAATTTGTTTTAAAAATGTTTGGCCGTTTGCCAGTAATTTTAATTTATTAGTTTTTCCGAGAACCAATCTTGACCAAATTGTAAATAGTATTTAGCATTTAGCAGTAAATTATCAATGTGTCACATAAACGTCATAAAGAAAGACGTCATAAAGAAAGATGGACGAATAATTACTAAATAACTTTTTGACCCCCTATAGCGATCATTTATGACTGTGACAAATGAGTTTGGCAACATTGAATTTTTTCAGTCTTGCTTCTATTTGCAACAACTTTTCGCGTGGCTTTTTACCAAATTAAAATTTTTTGTAGTTGAAATTGTTCATTCCTGTATTATAACTGGCGCCTAGCAAACCTTATGTTTTTAAATTTGCAATATATTTTCTGTTGCCGGTGAAATCGTTCCAAAATTAAAGTACGTTGGGAACACTGTGAACACATCGGCAAAATAAAGCACCAATGGCAGTCTTTTTAAGAACCGTTGACTTGACATTGACGGAAGTTCACTGTTGCAAACACTCCCAAAACCCTAGGGAATTCAATGTTGCCAACCACTTTTGTCACAGTTTCTTCAGACGCATAGGGGAGTCAATTTCTCGCAAGACGGCCATATGCATTATTAGTCCATCTTTCTTTATGACGTTCGTATCTGTCATGGACTTTTAACGAACACGGTGTTTTTCGTCCCGAAGATAACCAGATTTTTATGGTTGATCTGTCATTTGTCACGGTTAACCGTGGTTACTGGTGGTGATATTCGGACAACATACAGACTGTTATCCACACAGAATAAAAAAGTAGGTTATCTAGCTATTTTTCCTCTGCGAAAAATGTGTTTTCTCGTAAACCACAAAGGCCGCGCCAGTCAATGAAATAAAACATTTAAATGTTACCAACATCAAATAAAGAAAAAAACGCGTATCGAAATAGCTTCATTACGATACGCAAATGCGTATCGTACTGAGCTTATTATGAACGTGAAATAGAAAAAAACTATTTTCAAATCCGCCATTTTTACCACAGTTCAAACTTTTTACTCTTCCAACCTTCATTGGTTTATCGAGATCGACTGCCAAATATGTGAAATATTCCCAAATTCATGGCAATATTTAATTAATTAAACTTAAATCTTAACGTTCCCTTGTTTTTTTTTATATATCGGATACAAATTATTATATTTCAGTGTCCCGTCCGTAGATATAAACTATGTAGTATAGCCCTTGTGCGCGCTTTGCCACATATTTAGAGAAGAAGAAGAAGAAGAGAAACACTTCTATCTTCACTTGTCTACTAACTAGTGTTGGGAAAAATCGACCTATTTTAATAATCGACTACCGAGAATTCGAGTGATTTAAAAAATCGAATTATAATCGATTTTTTTTCACTCAAATGCTAATATTAATTATTAATATTGGCGGTTCATCGTTCATGTTGATATACAGCATTTGTATTGGGAATAACTGACTCGGTGTTGTTAATCGATTGATTTTTTGCGGATTATTAAATGTGGCGGAGATATTTCGTCGTCAATCTCACGAAGTGACCTATCTCATTTTTTGTCATTTTGAGATAGAGCCGTTTAAAGTTCTGACTGTTTTTCAGATACACGTCACATCGCTATTGGTTTTTTATTTTTACTTTTTTTATTTTATTGTGTATATATATGTATATTATTGGATGGGCTTACTATAATAGTCGTAACGATTTTGAAAATGTAATAAAATTGTCAAAAGTGAGATATGTCAGTTCGTGAGATAGAATCAAAAATGTATTAAGTAATAAATTGAGTTACACCAGATGATATGATTGTGATTTTTATTGTTAAAATTAACTATACATTCAAAAAACATAACCTTAAAAAATAAAGAGCCCTAGGCAAGTATTATAACATAGTATTTATATTATTATAACAAGCGATAATTATGAAATTCGCGTAAGAACAAAATAAAGTGATCAAAAATAAAAAAATGGGTACTTTTATTAGTCACTGTGTGGAAGGGATTTAAAAAAATCTTGATGCTCTTGAATCCGAATAACAGAGGTGTATCTCCTGTACATAGTGCCATTAAGTCACGAAACTTCTCCTTTGCTATTTTTACAGGCTGCGCATTTAAAAGTGGAATTTCTGCTCCTATAAAATTTTTGTCCAAATTTCTTTTGAGGGTTATTGAATCATAAGTGTTCTGAAGGTGGCTTAATTTAAAGAATATCTTTAAAGGTTTATCTTTGTAAACTTTGAACTCCATCATTTCCGTCCATTTAAATGAACCGCCGGTATCAGTGTCTTTTATGGACAATAGGCGTAAAGATTGAGAAAACTTCTTAAAATCTAAAAACTCGTCGTATCGAAGGGCATTTACTTTATAGGGTTGCTTCCTTCTCGCCAGATGCATAATTGGATGTAGTTGGGATGAAACAAAAATGTCGCCAGCATTTGCAATGGCACTTGATATTGCACTGTGAGCACTATCACCTTCACTCTACCCATGGTTAGTTTGAAAAAACCGCAAACTTATCTCTTCTATATTGTTAAAGTGACCAACAGCGTATAACAACATTGCCGCTATTATTGTATTTTTATTTTGACCACTGCAACCATCGGCAAAAAGTGATACAATTTTAACGTCCTCCTTATTGTAATGCTGAAGAGCTTTATAAACGCACGTGGAAATTTCAGATGATCCTCGTCGGCTTATGGCTTCATGCCATGTGTAACAATGGCACTCCTTGGTAGCTATATTGTAAAACGTCAAATTGAAATTAGACAAACGACGCTTATAAAATATGGCACTTTCTTTGCTTATAGGAAGGTAAATTACCTGCTGCAGATCGAAGGTCGCGCACAAAGCCTTGGGATCATCAATAGCTTGACCTTTACACTCTTCCTTTATTCTTCTTACTTCATTTTTTTCCGCAATATGTTTTTCATAACGCTGCTCCAAACCAGCCTTTATATTATCCTCTCCTTGCCTATAAGTAAAGCACAGTGAGCACTGGTCTTTCTTAGGGCGATGGAAACTAATATTCTGGCATTTAAAAACCCTGCGGTAAGTCACAATACTTGGCCTGTCTTCACCATCTGTTAGGTTCGTTAATAAACATGTTATACATTTTGGGAATCGATAAGTCCGAATGTAAATATTCCTTCGATGTAGTTGCCCGGCAATAATGCGACTCAACCCTGGGATATCTGTTGATATGGTTTGCAATGGCTTGATGTATCTCTTTGTCTCTGGAACGAACGTTTTCTGATTGTCTTCCACCACGTTTTTCAACGTCAACGGTGCCAAAGTTGGTTATTTTCAATAAAGCTGTTCTCACAACACGGTCGGATATTCCTAACGTATTTATAAATATTTTTTTACAAACCAAATTTTGTTCTTTGTTTCTTGTCAGGAAATATCTAATTGTCTTATCCCTTCGTGAGCTACCCTCTTTTGTAGTTCTTTGTTTAGGTGTACAAGTTTGAGTATGGTGAACGATGAACTCTCTCTGACTCTGCAACTGCCCCAAATTATTATATGAAGTAAATATTTCAGTTCTGTCTTCATCAGAGAATAAAAAACATTTTCGTCCACTCTTTTTGCAGTGTTCCACGTTACAAGAATCTTTCATAGCTCGCGCAGGCATAATTTTCTTAGTCTTCGTACTAACATATTGTTTTCCTAAATTTCTCAATTTCTTGCCCAATTTTTGTGCATTTGGTTTGTTCTTTAGCACCCTTTCACCTTCCCTTTTCTCTCCTTCGACTAAAAAGCTTTCTGGCGTAGGCTGTTCACCTCCACTTATCGCAGTGTTTATCATTGATAAATTGTTATTCAAACGCTTAACAGCTCTTCTGCGACGTCGCTTTTTCGTAGACATGTGTATTTCGCAAGATTCATTGTTTTCAAAATGATTGAAACACAGCAATTTTTGGCACCGATGGCAAGAACTAAATACTTCACCTTTACATTTACGCGCCTCGCATGTGGCTAGGTAAGGAGGGTCTCGATCTGAATCGTACACGAAACTTCCACTATCATCTGACTGCAAACTATTTTCGCCTGGAACAGGAGCTTCCGTAGCATTTATTGAAAGCAAATTATTGCCATCTACATCAAACAGAAAAAAAAGCATTAGTTATATATAAATGAATGCTGAGCACTATTTTTACCTTTATCTTTACAGTCTCCAGCTAAATTGTTGTCCATATTTAGTATGTGTACGTCGGCCGAATTTTCTGGTTCTTCAGCAACTAGGGAACCAACAACATGAATCGAATCTTTAGACGTACTGCCAAGATAATAGCCTGGATTAGTAGCCTCTGCAAGCAATAGAAAAAAACATGAGCGTTATTGTTTACTAAAAATTGCGCAATACATTTACCTTCTTTATCATCATCGTTTTTAGATAACTTTGTTTCCGGGTGTAGTGAAGGTATAGCGCTCGTACATCTTGGTGCTTTACAAACTGTATTAATAATCTGCACTGAATGTTCAATTGGAATATTAGCAATATTATGACTGTCAGTAGCACTGTTTCCAATTATCTTATTTTTAAGTCGTATTAAAGGTTCATCATCGGAACTATTAAATGTATCAGAATTTTTATCTTCCATGTCAATAATTTTACCGCGATACCACTGCTTCTCATAAAACATTTTAACTTTGGTCCCTATCGCAAACACTTTATTTTTATCACTCTTCAACTCGCTAGTGCTCACAACATTTTCCGTTCCATCGGCCCATAACACAAGAACGTCCATTTTGAACTCAAAACACCCGACTCGTTAACTAGTTAAGTAAAGACTAACCCTATATCCGTTCGACGGCACAATAATATATGAAACAAACTCGTATGGACATGAAAATCTGAGATACGACACATAGTGCCCAACCAGAATGGATTATATAAAAATCACGAAGTGTCGTAAGTCAAGTTAGGGTAGTTCGTGAGATAACTAATTGAGCATATTTGAGATATACCGACAAGTGAATAATGTTCCCATTCTCGCAAACTATGTGTGTTTGGGTTACGACAGTTCGTGAGATTGTAAAATACGTCTTTTTATTTATGGTGACGAGCCTATCTCAAAACTTGAATTTTTTGAGTTACGACACTTCGTGAGATTGACGACGATTTGTGGATTTTTTGGCATGGTTCCCAAATCCTACAACTTACAATTTAATTTAACTAACCACTTGACTACTTGACCTTGAGATGTCACGATATTGCATAACTCATGATATTTATGAATACTGAATACTCACCACTATAATAAATCCTACTATTCTACGCAGGCAACCCGTAATGCAGTATTTAAATCTAAACAAATCATATTTATTATCTTACGCAGGCAACCCGTAATGCAGTATTTAATATGAATAATATCGCCAATAATAACCGAAAACCACTCGATGTAGCCGCTCGCTACGAGATGGCTCTGGCCGCAGTGAGTGATTGACAGGCGGGCAGCGGTTATTTTTCACTCGAGTGATCCCATCACTACTAGTGATGGGAAAAATCGAGTTATTTCATAATCGATTACCGAGATTTCGAGTGATTTAAAAAACCGAATGATAATCGATTGTTCACTCAAATGCTATATGAGGGGCAATTTAAAAAAAAAATCATTTTCAACCACATATATTTTATTTTTAGACTTCTAAAAAAAAAAAAAGGTCGCCAGTTCCATAAACTAACTACTTGAAACCGAGTGATCGGTTATTTTTCACTCGAGTTATCCCATCACTAGTTAAAATAAAATTATTTGCACTTGAGTTTAGTAGGCAGAGAATCTACAAAAGGTTTAAAAAAGATCAAAAAAATAGATCGTATAATATACATACATAGTAAGCAAGAATCAGCAAGATTTAAATTAGCATCGTAGGGTTTAGTAATTAAAATATGCGTATTTATAGATTTACCAAAATTTAGGAGAAAATAATCAAATGTTGGCACATTTTGGTTAATGGGAGCTTTGTTTTGGTTTTAAAATAAGGATTTATTCCAAACAGTTCGAGAACTGCGCAGAACTCAATGTGCAATAAAATAAATCCTGGAACTGTTTTAGAATCGCTTCGCAGTCGAAGAAACCAAAACAGCTTATTATAAAAGAAAGAAGAGGAAATTAACCATAACCTCAAAATTTAAAAAAAAAACATGTTAACGATTTTTTGACCGTTTTGAGTAACTTGCACAGTACCAGACAGCAAAAATTGGTAAAGATTATTTAAAAAATTTTTATTTTTATTTAATCTAATATTATTTCTATTAGATAGATAGCCAAACAAGCAAACAGGGATCTTGACCACAGAAGAAAAAGTTAGTTGACGCCTATTTTCATTAGAAAAATTCAACTGCGCATGCGTCAACTAAAAATCCCGAATTGGTTCTATCAAAAAGCTCGAACTGCAATGATAGTTCGAGAACGGTTACGAACCGGTTCGAAATATAACCAAAACACTTGAATGTCAGTTCGGAATCGATTCTAAACTCACCCAAAACATAAATAAGTCACTGCGCATGTGCGGACTGTTCTAGAACGGTTCTAAGCTAGAACCAAAACAAAGGTATTCAGTTTAGTGGTGGGCAAGACGGATCCATTTTGGGATTCGGGTCACCAAATCCGAATCAGCACAAAGATCCGACTCAATGAGCCGGATCCCGGGTCTTGTCCCGAAAATCATAAAGAAAATCTTATCGGTTCTCGGCTCGGTTATTCTGAGTCACGATCCGTGTCATTGATCATTATTTTAAACGATCTTACGCGGTAGCGCCATTTAACATTATTCAAAAAATAAGAACCCCCCAGTGATCACAGAAATGGACAAACATTTAAATAAACCGCTTATTAAAAGATTCGAAGATTCTTTAATATGGTGGTTTCATAGAAAAAACTTATATTCCAGACTCTATGAAATCATCAAGAAATCAGTGACGCAACCCACAATACAATAAACACAACAGTAATAAATCGCCACGCTTCGTTTTCTTTTCCAACGCTGCGACCCGCATGTCAAGCATCGGAACGACTTTAAAAAATCTTTTAACGGATCCGAGAGCCACGAGCAACTCTCCATCGCAGCTCGTGGTGCCGTAGCAGTGAATTCTATCCCTACGCCGAACGTGAACCTAGCGGTCGACAATCAAATCAAATAGATCCGTTAGATCCGTCTATTTTATTTTGAGAGTCGGATCAGTATGAATCTTTCTTAAGATCCGACTCACCGATCCGGCTCAGATCCGATCCGCCCATTGCTAATTCAGTTTATGTTATGGTTTTGATTTGTATAATCATAGAAATAATTAATCAAAGTTAGCAAACTTACCTTTAGCAGAATGAAATGTAAACAGGCTCGTGTTCATGAACAATATTAATAGAAAAGATTAAGTTAATAAGTTAAACAAACTTTGTCGGCCATTATCATTTTATTTTATAAAGGCGAGGTTGAGCTGGGCGATTCCATTATTTGTGGCCGAGTCCAAGAAGACACTGAACGTTTAAAAATAATTTAATGGCTCGGGTAATTTGTAGCATAGATCTGTCTCTGCATCAAGTTTACCTTCGCTATATATAAAGAGAGACAAGTACCTATAGCTCGAACGAAGAAAGGTCGCGTTTGTTAGTAAACACATTCAGTTTAAACAAGTAACGACGTAGGAGTTATATTAACTCATAAATGATGAGGACCTTAGAGAAGGATAGACGACAAGGATGGGGACGGTAAACGTAGGGCGGTTCTATTGACAATTGTCTGGCATGTCACGTCACACTCTGACGTCACATGTTTCCATTCCGCCAATCTTTGTCTCACCGGGCTGGGCGGGCAGCAACTTTGAAGACGCGTTGGAAAATAAAAACCATATGTTCGTCACTCGAATTATTTCCGAAGATAATCGAACAATTCAAATTATTGAAAAAACCGAAATATAGGTTATTTTTCACTCGAGTTATCCCATCACTAGTTTCGGGCTTGTTTATTGACAACTGACAGCAACGTTGCCGGATTGTAAGGTTAAGGTCGCTGTGGGGGTAAAGTCAGGAAATACACTGAACCTGCATTTCTTATATTTGTGCACAAAAAAAAATTGACCTGTTGAACAAGTGCTAACCCGCCCCGATACCCCGTTTGGAGCCGAACTGAGGATTCAGTTAAGTTTGCAAATGGCATTGTGGCAACGTCGCAATATAAATTTTCAACATCCATAAGCTGAAAGCTGTCAAATTGAAAATTGAATAGTTTTGAAGTTTTCCATCGTACGTATGAATATCATAACAAATAAAGATTTTTACCTGTTTTAGTGTATTATTATGAATTTCTGTGAATTAAATTCGGTTATTTGTAATTATCCGCATTTTTTTAAGTGAAAAAGAAGGTAAAACTTTGTCTTTTTGTTGTATCTTCAAGGAAAAATCGACAAATGTACTGTCCCTAAAGTCGACCAGACCCCAAGAGTTAAGTAACTCATCACAGAACTTATGGAAAATTTGTTTTTTATCCTATGCCTTAAGATTTCTATTTTTTTAGAAAATGTTCTACAATCTGCATTTCTGACAAAATTATGGGAAACCTACAAGCATCCGAAGGCAGTAAAAGTGCATCAAAGCTGGGACAAAAGGGCGGAGGTCGTTCAAAGATGCGACTGTTGGGAGGTAAAAAAAATACAAAGCAAGAAGAATGGACCAGCATCGTACCCGAAGAAAGCGAAACTGAAAAAAGAAACGAAATTTGTTTTCCAACAGTAATAGAGAGCGGTGAGATGTGTAAGAGTTCTTTAAGGTAAGAATAGGAAACATAATAGCAATTTTACTTGATTTGATGCGATTTTAAGAGCAAACACTAGTGACTCCTTCGCCATTTCATTTCTTATCAATATTTCGTTACTTTTTTGTTTTACCCCAAAATTGGCCAAATGAAATACAATTACCTACAGTTTTAAGTTAAAAAAGGTTGAATTTATAAATTAATAAAAGCAGAAAAAGAAATATGCGCAAATTTGACAAAATTTCTTTTATATTAATTTATCAATACATTTTTTTTTAATTTAAAACTAGGTAAGTGACCGCTACCCAAAGACTGATATTTGGCCGCTTTTGAAGAAAACGAAAAATAAACGAAGTATTGATAAGAAAATTAAATGGGGAATTCGTCACTGGTATTGTCCCACAAGGAAGTAAGGCCCACTATTATTTGTTGTATTCATTGATCTGCTGCCTGAGTGCATCACAGAATCAACCGGCCTTCTGTTTGCAGATGATTTTAAATTGTTCAAGATAATCTATACGAAAGAAGACTGTACACAATTACAGCTTGATTTAAATAGAGTTTCTGATTGGTTTGAAGGTAACAAAATGCATTTAAATGTTAAAAAGTGTTCCGTAATGTCGTTTACGCGAAAAACAAATTATATTATCCATGACTATCATGTAAGTGAAATAAAACTTGACCGGAAAAATGAACTTAAGGGCCTTGGAGTAATTTTTCAGACAAATATGAAATTTAACAATCGTTATATGCATAGATATTACAAATAAGGCTTATAAGTGTTTGGGTTTTGTGATACGAAATAGCAAAAGTTATAGGATATCCACAATTATTAAATTATACAATGCTTTGGTAAGACCATCTCTGGAATATGCAAGCCAAATTTGGATGCCCACTGCTTTAACTTTCACTAACTATATTGAAAAAGTACAGAAACGTTTTCTAAGATTTCTATATATCAGAGAAAATAATGCATACCTATCCATACATGGTTTCATACAGGGCAATATTGAATAGTTTTCAATGTACAACTCTATTGCATAGAAGAAACAAAATAGCTGTCCTGTTTATATACTATATTGTCAACTCGATTGTCAATCATACCAAATACAAAGACTGTGGTTTAATTAATTACATACTTAGGCATTAAAGTACCAAAGATTAACCTTAGAATTACAAACAATGATTTATTTAATATTAGTGAAAATACCGGGTGTCCACGAAAGGTGGCTCACCCCTCTAACTTTTTTGTTTTTCAAGATAATAAAATAAAATTCGGGGATTTGTATACGACATAAAACTGCATTTTTTTACAGGTGACTCAACAATATGGAACTTCCGGTTTAACCAGAAGTGACATAAACTTTCGATTTTTAAATGGGACACCTGGTATATTTTTCCTTTTTTTGACTCCATATGACATTCTATATACAACTATGTGTCACTTGTCACTTTTTGTCAGCAAGAAAATATTTTTTTTTCAAATTTTTTGTTTTATCTACAGGGCTATAAATACCTTAAAATCACTTATTTCAGTTCTTTGTAGTCAACCTACAAAAACCGGCTGGCCTGTTGGAATTTTTCCAGTGCCATTGAAAATTACTTACACACACACACACACAATCTTGGGAAAATGCGATTTTACTATTTTTGGTCCAATGCTATGTGCTATGTAAAATTTAATCTTTAAAGTTGTATAACTCAATTTTTTTAAATGGCAACATGGTGGCTCGTCGGGTTAAGAAAAAAGAGGATTTTATTACGATTATTTTGATACCATACACTATTAGGTTTTAGAAAAGCTGCCATTAAAAAACTTTAAAAAGTTAACTTAGAACTATCCTAAAATGAAGCATCTTTTGAGAATAAATTTAGATTTAAATGCATCAAGTAGCCTGTGACCAGCAAAACCGATAAAACAAAATCATGCCTTGAAGAAAATTGAAATGCCAATAGCTTATGCCAAAGTAAATTAGTTTGTTGTTTAAAAAGCATGGAAAATAATAGTTTTACAAGGAGTGAAAAAGTCGATATGTTATTAGTGTTTGGAGAATGTAGAAATAATTCAACCGATGCTGCACGACTTTTCGCACAAAGATATTTTAATCGGCGTTATCCAACCCGGCACTATTGGGTACCCAAAACTGGTTCCGAAAATGCGAAATGAGTTTATGTCACTTCCGGTTAAACCGGAAGTTCCATAATGTTGAGTCAACTGTCAAAAAATGCAGTTTTATATCGTATACAAATCCTCCAAATTTTATTCCATTATCTTGAAAAACAAAAAAGTTAGGGGGGCGAGCCACCTTCCGTGGACACCCGGTATATCCCCGTTAAGTCCTATGTTGGTACAGTGCAATGAATTAAACCTTTTGATATGTTTCTTATTAGTGTTGAGCAACTTAAAAAACTGTTTAACAATAATGCAAAGATTTAAAATATTGTTTTGTTATATTGTTTTATATTATTTTGTTAGTTAGTACAACTAGTCTCAGTTAAGTACTTAGATTTTTCTATTTTCTAGCCTTTACTTGTAAGTACATATAGGAAGTATCCTAAGTGTGTTTGTAAAGTGAACAATAAATAAATAAATAAATAAATAAATTAATACAACAGATTTGTATAATGGGGTTTTCGGAGACCCTCTCCTCAAATATAGTAACAGCGACCGACCATATGCTACTTACTTCCGGTTATACCTACCGGAAGTAGTCTCAATTTGTTTATTTTGCATAGAGCACGGGTTTAATATATTGTTTTGTTCCTTTCTTTATTCCCAATAACTTTTATTAAAAGTTTTTTATCCCCTCCTAATCTTATCAGTTTCTGAGAAAAAAATTCAATCAAAGATAAAAGAGTAATAGATGTGTTTTGGACTTCCATTGCCTTTAGTTTTTCATATCACAACGTTTCAAATGGTAAGTATCTCCAGTCGTCTTCAGGTGAATACTGTACTGTACATGATATGATAAACTAAAGGCAATGGAAGTCCAAACCAAAACACATCTATTACTCAAGATACATTATTGTCTACAACCTTTAAACAAAGATAAAAGAGTGAAACTCGAAATTCGGGTTGTGGAATTAGATAATATTTTTTCTACTCCCATCTGCATATTAGCTATTTCTTGCACAATTTACAGAATGGATAAGTAGGCAATTCCAGTTAACTGAACGGATATAATTTCATATCCATCCTAGTTAGGATATGAAATCGAAATCGAAAGTTATATTCGATTTTAAAATGTCATTCATAGTGTAATTGTCAGATCGTAAATAAAATTATTGAAAGTTATAAAAATATGAGCGGTTCCGATAAAGAAACGGTAAACTGCACGCCGCCAAATATTCGTTTAGAAGCCAACCAAACCTACGAAACTCTATTACCAGAAAAATCCAAAAGTAAATACGAATTATTTTACAAAAAGTTTATGGACTGGATGCTGGAATATGAAGTCAAAAATATATCAGAAAATGTTTTAACTGCATATATGAAATATTTATCCAAAGACCGTCGACTGTATGGACAACGTATTCTATGTTAAGAACAATGTTAAATATAAAAAAGAACATTGATATTTCTACATATTGTAAATTGCGGTCTTTTTTGAAGTTACAGAGTAGTGGCTGTAAACCAAAAAAGACAAAAATGTTGACATCGGAACAAATTAAAACGTTCCTTCTGGAAGCACCAGATCACGAATATTTGTTTACAAATGTAAGCTTCAAGTAAAGTACCTTTTATACTAATATTATATCATATCAAAAAAGTCTCATCTTGCACGAAATTCTATAGAATACTGAAATAGGACTTCCCATAATATGGGCTAGACATTATTTGTCAAATCAGTCGCATGGTAGAGCTCGTGGCGGTCAAGGAAGGCTCCTTGGTTCAAACCTCATTGAGGGAAAATACTTTTTTTTTTTATTTGATACCTACTTGCTTTGTGTCATAAAATTTGATATTTCTAATTAAATTTTAGGTGGTATTGATTTTTGGTATTTCTGGCGGATGCCGTAGGCAAGAATTAAAAAAATTAAAACTGGATCATATTCGAGACTTGGGAAATAAATTTTTAAGTTAGATTAATCGATACCAAAACAAAAACAGATCGTTTATTTGTAATCCCTAGCCTGTTTTACAAGGTTTCAAAAAAATACATGGAGCTTAGACTACCAAACATGGAGCGATTTTTTATAAATTACCAAAAGGGTAAATGTTTCAAACAAGTAGTTGGCATCAACAAAATTGGTAATCAGCCGAAAATAATGGCTGAATTTTTAAATTTACCCAACTCAGAATTATATACAGGACACTGTTTCCGTCGCTCGGGGGCCACTCTCCTAGCAGATGCAGGTGGCAACACCTTAACCATCAAGAACTACGGTGGCTGGATCAACTCCAGTGATGGAAACTTACATCGAACATTCTTTAAGTAAAAAAAACAAGATTGGTAATACTATTGTAAAATCAGTTCACAATACGCAAATGGAGAATATTACATCAACCTCTAAAGAAAATGTTGCTCCAAATATTTTAGAATCTACCTCGTATAATAGTGTTACAGAGAATAACGTTGCAAATTGCAATTTAAAAAAATAAACTATTGCATATAACAACTGTACATTCAACAATCGCACATTTATTGTAGAAAATAAATAGTAATCTTATATTATATAGGTACTTAGATCTAATAGGTTAATTATTGTTAAATAAATCTCGTTGTTTATTGCAAATTTTATTTTTATTTAAAGTGTAAAATTTCTTTAGTCGTAGAAAAAATACACTATACAACTCGAGTGGAATGTCCATATCCACTCTTGTTGTAAAAACTACTATACTCTGCTCGATAATTGTTTGAAAATGAAAAAGATATTTTAGATAAAGGAAAGTGGAAAACTAATAATTTTTCATCTGTATCAAAAAAATATTAAAACACGTATTATGTATGTACATAACTGCAGATGCATGTCAATTGTCAGTCCCTAAGTGAATTTAAAAAAAAATACCAATTTTTAGACGTCAGGTAGATTTAGTTTCTGAGATAAAAAAATGTTTAACTCCCTTATATAAGTAGATCGATTTTCGAAAAATTTCTTCTTAGTGGATGCCTACGTTATAAGGACAAGACATTCTCGAAATTTCATGTTTCCATGATTAGGGGTTTCGGCTGGGCGTTGATGAATCAGTCGAAGGTATTCTTAAAACATGATGGCTTCCTTTATTTTCAGCTCAAATTTTACATTTGCATTAACACCAGCTGGTGAGCCTAGATTCACTGGTGACAAAGTAAACACAACATCTAACCAACCTTCCCTGACAAATAATATGTCACTCAGTGAAGGACTGTCATGTGATGGAAACGATATGTCGAGGCCCATGAAAAAGGACGGAGATAACAGTTCGTTTGGAGAAATGTTTCAGCCATTGAATGAGTTTAAACTAAACGAATTTCGAGCAAGAATTGGCCAGGTAAGAGCTACCTATTTGTGGTTTAAAACGCTTAAATCAATGGGTTAGAGTCTCTAGCTTCAGTCAGTCTATCGCTCTGTTATACTAGACTTCTTTCTGTTTCGTGCGTGCATCGTTAAGTTTTTGCTTTCGCTAAATGTGTCTTTATATTGCTAATTAGTGATAAATAAAAGTCGAGTTTGGTATCGTTTTGGTAACAAAAAAACACCAATTTTATGATAATAATATAAAACAATGTGGCTAAACCTCTTACTTATAATTGGTAATATAAAGGTAATTTCCAAATATTTTCAACATCCATAAATTTATTATCTCTACCCAAAAACCATTGACTTTTTTGTTGATATGTTTGGAATTCCAATTTTAGTGTAGCGGAAATTACCAACTATATATGTGTTAAGTGGGGCAGCTATGCTATAGTGCAGAACATTTAGCCTATAATCTGGTTTATTGATCTAAGTTTAAAATTCCCTAAATGGCGGATCGCTGGCTGTGAATGTCCTTTTTGCGATTGCGATATTAAATCAAATCAACACTCATTAGAATGCAAAACCTGCTGCTGCTGCTGGATACGTAAGGGTTGCTCAGGAGTTAGGACTACTGAGTTTAATAAGATATGGCAACAGTTTGAAAAGACGGAATCCCATGATTGGTAATGCAAAACGTGTAGGGCAAGCTGGTTTCCATGGGGCATTCCTCTGGCTTTAAGGACCAGTCGAAATCCTCGACCTCCAATGGTTTCTTAAGATCAAGCGCTAATAGCGCCCGCAAAACTCCCGCTACGGATGAGTCTATTCCTTCCATCACGGAAATTAAAAATCATGTATGTCACCACTCTCCAAAGTAAAAACAATACCAGTAATGAAGAAGTTATTTCCTTAACTTCTAAAATGTTATCCGTCTTGGAGGATCAACGAAGTGAAATACGCGGCACTCTGCAAGAACTTTGGGAAATGTCTAGAGACAAAACTAACAGTATCAACAGATTAGAAAATGAAGTTCTTGTTTTAAAGCAAACCGTTTCGATGTTGGTTTATGCATTTTATGCATATCAAATAATAAGTTTAGTGCATCTCCATTGTCTATTTTATTGAATAATAAACTCCTTGTTTAGCTTTTCAAGTTTTATAGTAAAAATGCCATATCGTTGTTGCATTCCTGAATGCAAGGCCGGTCAAAATATTACTGTTTTAGCTTTTAACAATTATGTAGGTACATAAATACTTATATAAATTACAGAAGTAGGCCGATACCGCGCGAATTACCATCAAGTCTCTGATCCTACCGTAAACTATTGTAATGTTGATTACGTATTTTCATTTTTGTGTTTAAATGTTAGATAAGAAAAATTTGATAGGTTTTTTCTATTAGATATTTTATCAATTACAATATGTAGGTCTGATGATGCCCATAATATAAGGGCGAAACATATGTAACATTTTTTGATTTTTTTATTAAAAAAGGATTTTGACGAGACACCGACTTTGTGTTCTTTTGATTTGTTTAATAGAAACGGGTCTCTTGGAGAATGGACTACTTCTTTGAAAATATATTTAGTTTGCTTAGCTTTTTAAAAAAGGCAAAAGGAAAGTACCTGTTTAATACTTACCTTATAAACCACTTCATTGAAGCCATTATAAGCATAGTAAACGTAAGGTTTGAACAACTTTTGTAATCTCGCGCCTAAACGACGTATTCTGATTGGCTGGTGCCAAAGTTTGCAAAAATGTCTCCTCACATGGAAATTCTTTAACTTCAGGAGTAACATTCAAATTGTGATTTCCTGTTAGATGAGAAAGGATGCATTCGTATTTAAAGACTGTAGATTCACAGAAATTGAATTTATATTATGTCTAACTTGTTTTAACATAGTGAATTGTTTACTTTTTTTTCATGTCTCAAGATACTCTGTTTATTATTAAATTAAGTGTTAAAAAACTTCGCCTTTTCATTTAACTACATATTATATAAAGTGAATGTTCATAAAAAACAATAACTAACAAGTAAGGTTAGGTTCGTAACTGATATATTTTTAATGCTTTGTATATAACCCTGTCTGATTCGTTGGTTGCAAAGTCAACGGCCGAGATGTACACGCTTGTTCAACAGGGTGCTATAAATGACTTGGTGACTTATCCACGATGCGGCGTTATTTTCTTAGAGTAATTTGACTATGTTATGAAATAGTGTTAGATCATCGAAAACATAGACATGGCGTAAGCATTTTAAATTTTTAGGAGAAGGCGCTTAAATTGACCAAACTTGGCGTTACAACCACCTCCCAAATAAGTTTAGAAGGAGACGGAAAGGGGTTTTCAACGGGTGTTTTGGAAGTAACTGAAGATGGCAACGACGTCAGTTGGCCAAATGCTGGAGAGGTGGAATTCCAGACAAATAATAAAGATAATCGAAGAGAATCGTCGTCAAACCCCGGTAAGTCGAGAGGCTTTCATAATATATTATTAGTGCGTGTCCACTGTTCAAGTGGGCATACACCAGTATTATAATTTATTTGTGAGGGAGGTTCAATTTTTATGGTCGACTAAAAAAAAATATTCAGATTTTTTTTAGAGGAAACTGTGTAAAGATATTATTATTATAATAATATGATGACGTCTTGCGATTTTGTTTTTCAAAAGAACGTCATTATATTAAACCTTATATAATTCTGCACCTAGTTTCCTTGCTTTCACATTTCAATATATTATATTTTTGTACATCAATAATTTATTTTTGAGAAATATAGCATTTCATTGACAATTATACTGGTCCAATTAATAATACTTGCACATTTTAAACTTGTTAATAGCTTAGTTAATAGGTTAGTAGGCTGGCATATTCTCACCAGAATTTCTAATTTAGGTTCCTTTCCACACATTTTTAAACGCTTTTTATTTCATTTCTTTGCAAAATAAAACTGCTTGTACATAAAATTATGCTAATACGTTTTTTCCGTAACTGGACTATCGAAATGCTTCGGTAAAAGTAAAAGTGGGATGATAATCCAAGTTTTTAATACAGAGTTAAATCCAGCTATACAATCAGATATTTAAACCACCGTCTCCACTCCATGTTGAAAAGCCATCAAACTTCTTGACGAGAGGGTCCAGTACAGTAAGGAGGTTTAAATGAACTAAGGTCTTTAAATTTATTAGTAACATATCTTTCTCTCTATAGTTTAACACGTAATTTTTGTACATATATTAAGAAGTTCACTGGTGAACGCCCAACAATGGGCATTCATCTAACTTTGGTTTTTACATTTTATTATTCTTTTCCGAAGACAGACAATAGATAAATCTTTAGGTCGCCATTATATGGACTTTATTTAGTATTATATAAGATTATGATTTTAGACAGAAAAATGGTTGGTTAGTCTAATGGGACAGGTTTAAAGCTTTATTTGCCAAAAAAATTATTTCAGTATAATATGATAATAGATTCGCTGTCTAATGATCTTGTTTAAAAAAAAGTATTATTTTAGCTGATCCACCCCCATATAGAAGACATATGTCAGTTCCTATAGATGTGAGCGCCATGTCAGAAGGGTTAAGTTTACAAAAAGCTCCGTCATTAAGTAAAGCAGAATTGGAGGCTCGTTTGCAACGTCCGAAATTTGTGCCTGAGAAGTTAGATTTTAGGTTATATGAGAAATTTGAAGGTGATTTTTTTGTATAATACATTTAATATAATGGGCATTTGAGGAAATATTTTTAGTTGGAGCAAATTTCTTTGGTCGGTAATTCTCCTCTGTGTCGATCAATAGCGTTCAGTTATTTTAGGATCAGGTAGTTGCGCGGGTCTAGTCAATTTCTTTCTATAGATACCGGGTTCTAAAATTATGTTTGCTTTATAGAAACAAGTGTTCGTTTGAATAATATCAATCTAAAAAAGAGCATGGGTAAATTGCTTTAGCAATTTACATAAATCATTGGGGACCATGAATATAGAATAGAATTTTAATAATAACATCCATCTAAGTTTGAAGTAACTCCCCTGGTCCGGAATAACGGAATCCTGTTATTTGCATAACTGCGTAGGTATGTTTTGAATATTTTTTTATTGCAATTTGTTTTTTAGGGTACATGCTTGTTAGTTGGTATCTATCCGAGCTCAGTCCAGATAGTCCCGCCCGTATGCAATTAGGAATGGCCGAGTTAAAGCTTTTGGCCTCTCAGTTTTGCACCCATTTATTGGCTGCAGGAGTTCTTAAACAACTACCCGATCCCGAAGTGACACCAACCAATGTTTTTCGTGTAAGTCCTAGTTTACACATAAAATTAGTGCACTGACTAGAATTTCTTTCCCATTTATCCACAAACAAACATTCTGCTATAGAGCACAACACTAATAGAAACTACTGAAATTTAAAAATGCTGCAGTTGTTATTTAATTGGGTTAATTCAAAAGAAAGTCTTAAAAAGGTCAAATTATCAAACAAAATTAATATTATGTTACTTATATTATTATTAAGTATAATGAGATGAGCACTCTGCTTCTATAAAATAAATTTAGCATTGTTATCCTATGTCCTGATGGTACAAAGCAATAATTGACAAGAGGGACATGACAGTAATAATCCAATTTTTTTTCAATAATATGATTTAGTTAGGCCTAAAAAAAATATTCCCTAATTATTACTCCTTAAAAATCAGTAATAACTTGCTAAAAATTCTTTAAAGTTTCGCGCGTGTCATAAGCATTTCAAACGACCTTTTAAGCGCGCCCAGCCCGATGACCTCACGAAGTATGACTTTTCCGTCATCCTGACCGGTGGCCGAGCTACCGAGTTTGCATTTGGATTGCCGTGTGTTATTGTTATTGTATTGTTGTTTTAAGGTGGAATTCTCAATGTCGTTCAATTTATTGCCAACCTATTTCGTGGATGTCACACACGAATTATACTTCGTGACGTCACGACCCGTTTTTACCCGCTTGGGATAATTTGAATTTTGGGGCATTTTTTAATCTTGCTAGTGGTCTTTTGGGACGAAATATGTTGTTTTTTTTTTGCTGCAATATGTTTTATGACAATATACTTATGATTTATAGAACTTTTCCCCATTTAAAATGTTTGTCAAGTTCCCTATTATGTTTTGACATTATGCTGCTTTAGAATCTGACTCTTCTATCAATAACATTTCAACAAAAATGAACTCAACAACCAAACAACAGAGTACGACGAAAGGAGGGAATGTTAGGAAGGAATGAATGTACCTTAAAGCAAAAAGAAGAGCTACTCTGTACCTGATTCAGATCAAGCTGGTTTTTCGTTCCTTGTCCGGCAGACCCGTACAAAATCTAATAAGAACAACAAAAAATTATTTCACGCTATCAAGCAAAATAATCAGCTTCGCATGGCCGAACTGGCTGGCCAAATGAATTCGCAGTTATTTATGTTATACCCTAGGCTAAGAACAACACCCTGCCGGCAGCAGGTGCATGTCCTAGGAGGTAGATAAATATTTAAAATACTTTTAAGTATATATTATATTAACATAATATTCTGATTTATTAAATGTATAAAAATATGGCACACTTTTAAAGTAAGGAATTTTAACAAATACCCAGAATAACGCTCTAAATTTGTAGTTTCATAATATGGCGTCGTTTAGAATGCACGAAACTGGCGGGTTTCTAGTTTCGGTCGATGAAGCTTTGAATGTGTACATTCACACTCCAGGATTTGATAAGTTAGCTCTTGCATCCTCATAAGCCTTTTGTAACCGATATTTTAACTCTATAGGGTAATTTCAAAATTATAGATGGGTTCCAAGATAATACTTAGATTACTAGGAATCTGACATTTTTTACCAAATACTAGAGGAGTATATTTAGTTTCAGTGTGGACTGTACTATTATAAGAAAAACATCAATAAGGAATCCATGTGCTCCACGCAGCATCATTATTTTCGGATTGAATTCTTAAATAGGCACCCAATACTTTATGTGAATTTTCTAACGAACCAATGCTTTCATGATGGTACGCCGTAGAATGAATTTTATTTATTTTTAAAAGTTTACAAACCTCACTCAGAGTAAAAGATACAAATTTAGAACCTCGATCCGTCGCAATTTCCTATGGAATTCCATATCGTAATACTTCCATAAAATATTTTACTATGATAGTAAAAACTATTTCGGAAGAAGTTACGTAACCACTCTTCTCAGGCAGCCTTATTAATTTGTCTTATTTTTACTAGAAAGTTATATAAAATACTCAATAAATTTTCAGCCAGATTGTATTTATTTCTGGAGCCACGCAGAGGCACCACAATCACAGCCTCAAACTCCCGGTAAGTTAGGTACCGTCTTTTGGCCTCCTACGTCACCGACAGAAGTTACTCCTAATGATGTGTGGGATAATTCAGGTAAATTTCTTGTTTATTAGATATTAAAATTAAGCAAAACCAAAAGATTCCATAAGGAAAGTTTTAAGAGCACACAGACAAACATGATAATATTATATTTTACGAAAATTCCCTGTCTACTAGGTACGCGGTTTTGAGTGCTTTACATTTTTTAATTTACTCTGATTATTTTAGAATGCCAAGCTAAGCACCAATTAAAAAATAGTTCTGCGAGGGACGTAGACATTTTATCACTGGAAGAGGAAATTAGAAGTCTCCAGCAAGAGGTTGACAAATACAAAACGTTGGTAGGTACTGTCATATTTCAGAACTCATTTTTTTAACAGACAGTAAGCGCTGAATAGAGAAAGATTTTCATCAAGAAACAACTTTTACAAATGAAAGACATTGCAGAAATAATGTTCCCACAATAAGAGTGACGCGATTAGCTTAATAATTTCTGATTTACTGATTAGATAATTTCGATTGTAAGTGTCTGCCATGTCATTTATATCTCGGTAAACGTTGTCAACTCCTTTGTTAATTAATATTGAAAAGTATTGCTTACCGGTAATATTACAGAAATAAAATAACAGTTTTTTAAAACAATATAGCTTACCTCTAATTAACTCACAATCAAAGTAACCCGGTTAACTTAAAATCTTGTTTTACCAACCAGACAACTTTGATTGTAGTTATAATTATTTATCATTTCTCTCTCACCATCATTGATGTCACAATCAAAGTTAATTTCCCCCTTATATTGTGAATAAGTAAAATTGAAGCAGCGTTTTGTTTGTAGATGGAAATTCAGAATTTAACAGCATCGGCAGTAAAGGATTTTGGTTCGCCGTCCGAGGAGAATGGAGGAAATTTTAACATAAACGGTCATCAATTAGAGATTTCTCCCAATGAGAAAGGGGCTTGCACTCCTGTTTTAATAAAATCAACTCGGCACATTAAAGTTCAAACCCAAGAAGAGGAGAAAAAAAGTGTTGACAATGAGACGCAAACTGACGAGGTATAATAATGTACCTGATACAAGTTTTATTTCGAATACGTTAATTTATAAGTTACTTGCTTTTTGGTCAATACCAGATTTGCATTTTAATATTTAATGATATTTTGGTTTGCACGCATGTTTGTATGTATGCCCGTTTCTTAATATTGTTTGTTAACGTTTTATTTTTTAAGCTGTTTATCCTGCTCGAGTTTGTTAAAAGTAAATTGCAATGTGCAACAAAATATTATTCTCTTGCAAGAAATATTTTAAACTAAAAGAATAATTTTATTTTGACCAACCTGTTTCTGGCTTAAAATATGCCTTAAATCATTAAAAGTAAAAATGGGCTATTAAGTTTCTCTAAATAATTATGATTAAGTTACAATAAAAACAATATTTTTTCTAAGTACAGTTGACGACATAAATTCGTACACTCCACCCATATATAACTCAATTATTACAACAAAATTGGGTAAAACGGGGTTCTGACCTTGCTGCTTATACCTGCATAGAACACCAGCTATATACAATACATAGCTGTAAATTATTGTATTTACGATTTTTTACCATAAGTAATAATGTGCTAAATATTTTTGTTTAAATTACAGCCGCGAAATAAGAAAATTATAAAATAATACCAGGAAAACTACAAAAGTATATAGCCAAAAAGGGTAATTAACAAACAAAATACTAATATTTAATTGCTGCGCCATTGGAACACTAATCGTAATCTTCTTGGCATTGCCAAAATAATACTTCTGGTGTAATCCCAAAGCCCTTCCCAAATTTCTTCTATTTTATCAAATAACTCTATTTCATTCTGTGGTTTAAAATTTACTTTCTACATTTTTTTTTATCATCAATCCCTAAACATTTTCAATTGAATTTAAATCAGGACTTCTTCAGCACTGATACAGACGTGTTTTGTCTTAACCAGTTTTCTATATTTCTTGCAGTATGCACATGGCAGTTATCCTGCTGAAATATAAAGTTATTTCCTTCGAAAACTATCGCCGCCGCCGGCAGAAGGAAGAATAACATTTTCCAAAATCTGAAGATATATATTACTGTTTGTTCTACCAATATTCCAGCATACACCTGCGCCGTAAACACTTATCCATGCCCACACACTAACGGAGAAACGTCATAGGCGTAGTTAGACTGTCAACACTGGGGGTGCTGAAGTCCAGTGGCGGCTCGTGATATGTTAACGTAGGGGTGCACAAAAAGCCTGCCACAGGCAAAATGCGCCGCAAGCGAAAAAATTTTCAAGACCACGCCCAAATTTGGTCAATAATTCTTAGTAAATATTTTAATGTGATGTTAATAGCAGGTCTTTCAATGTTCTTGACAATCACTTTCTCCTCCAACGCAGTGGCGTAGCGTGCAGAGGGCCAGGGGGGCGATCGCCCCCCCCCGCCCTTTGAGTCCTTTCGTAAACGGCGCCCCCTTCCCACTTCCAGGTTTTAATTAGGTTGTAATTTGTTTATAACTTTTAGAGTATAGAAATAAATAAAATAAACCTGTTACATATTTCGAGATTCTATTTTATTTTCACTACTTAATTTAATTTATAATAAAAATATTTTGCCACGACCAATAATTTGTATTCTTTCAGTTATTTTGCTTTAGCAATTAAAAATTGCTTGAAATCTCTAATTTACTAGAGACTAAATTGTATCTTTTTAAAAGCGTGTTATTGTCGCCAATGAGAATATATATACCTGAGAGTTTTAACAAAATTCCCCTTGCTGGTTCATATTTTGTTTTCATGTGGCCATTTTAGAAATGACGAAACAAAAACTTTATTTCTCTTGCCAAAATTTACTAAATAAACGAAATTATACATTAGCAGTGAGGCGCTCTTTGAACAAGGGCGTAGATAAGGGGGTAATTACCCCCCCCCCCCAGGACCCATACTGAGCCATAAAAACGAAACACTTTTTTACTTGAGCAATTTTTTTGTGATTTTCTTAAGGATCTTGCGTATTTTATATTTTTCCTATATTATACACTTGAAAATCAGACATCATTGAAAAAAGGGCGTGGCACCCAAAAAATTTTCGCCTGCGGCGCTATTTCTTTTGGCGCCGCAACCGCTTTTACCCCCCCCCCCCCCCCAATAAAAACCATTACCACGCCCTTACCTTTCGCCCCCTCCGCCCCTTCAACCACGCTACGCCACTGCTCCAACGGTAACTTGTTAAAGATTTTTTCAAAAATTCCACGGTGTATTTTATATTCGACGACGCACTCATTGTTTTTTCGTGTTTATTTAACTTTAAACTTTTACAGAATTCAATAAAACCATATTAAACCTTAATAAACAAAAAAAATAGTCAAAATACCGGCTAAAAATTCCCGCGAATTTGAACGACTACGACTGGTTAAATT
This sequence comes from Polydrusus pterygomalis, assembly GCA_963969555.1. Classification (NCBI taxonomy): domain Eukaryota; kingdom Metazoa; phylum Arthropoda; class Insecta; order Coleoptera; family Curculionidae; genus Polydrusus; species Polydrusus pterygomalis. The sequence continues at coordinate 45,156 of OZ018377.1, forward strand.
AAAATTATCAAATTAATGCAGAATTGCAGAACATGACATACACAAGCTATTATGCCGCTTTCGTATTTTACGAGATTTTTATGATCATAGACCCGCTCTGACAAGTAAACTGGGCGTGAATTACACGGTACACTGAGAGAAAGTTTCAACAGAATCCGCAACTATTATACTTGAATTTGTACCAGAATTCGAATGCTTGAAATATTAATATGAAAAATTATTATATAATGTATATTATAAAAATAGGTTAGTTCTAAAATTAGCCTATACTTATATTGTAATTTTTTTTTGGGGGTGCTAATTTAGATTTCGGGGGTGCTTAGTACCCCAAGTACCCCCCTAACTACGCCTATGAGAAACGTCCACACTGGTGTGCTTTTTTTGAGTCTACTTCTCATCATATCGGCAATTTGGTGGTCTGTATCATAGACAATTTACCTTAATTGTCTAATCGGCTGGTCTGTTGGAAGTTTTCCAGTGCCATTGAAAATTACTTACACACACACACACACCTTAATTGTCTATGGTCTGTATACTCGAATCCTTCCATTATATGTAGACTGAAAAGGTTTCTCATCGGAAAAGATAACATTTTGCCAAAAAAAATCATTTTCTGGTAAATATTGCATAGCAAACTCAAGTATTTGTTCCTTATCAATATTTTTTAAAAATGGTTTGGATGCAGCTGCTCGATTTCTTAATTCCGGACATTGTCTTACTCGGCGTTGCGCAGGTCTAGATGAAGCAGGGAATCCTGTTATGTGCATACCGGATACTGCAGTTTCAAATGGATTTTGCCTTAAAGACTCTACCAAATTTCGGTCTTCTTCATTTGATGATTTTCTATTATTTAAACTAGACCCAACAGACCTTTCAAGTGTTTGATAATAGCGCAATTTTTTTACAATTCCTTGAACAGTACTTCTAGGTACTCTAAAATGATCAGCTATTTTTCCATCCTATTTCTACTAAACTTATTATTCTTGCTTTTTCAATAATAATTAAATGAGGCATTTTAAAATCAAATATGATAATGTCAATACTTTGACAGATATCATGATAACAATTAACAGGTTACAAAGGTAATAAAGGTAAAAAAGTTGCATTTAAAGTGTCACAGTTTGTTGTACGAAATTATGTCTTCAACTGTAGATACTTACCTATACTTGTCCTGTATCGAACCCATATACGTATATCAAGTAGTTTCAAGCATGGTTAATTCCTTATCCATAATACAGGGTGACATTTTTAACTGGAATAAATGAAGTATTATAAAGCATCTCTATTTGCTGAAAAAATACAGAACTACGGCTGCGTTTATTTTTAGTTTGGCATACTTTTTTCGTGTCTTCATGAAATTTACCTCTGTTTTGTGGTAGAAACCGCCCCCCAACTTATGGGGGCGCTCGTGGGAAAATGCATAAAAAAGGTTATACGACCCACTATTTCTTTTTGCATTTTAGTAATCTAAAAAGCCAGAAAAAAAACTTGCCATTTTAGCAACAATGGATACTACAATTTGGGTTTTGCCAACGCAGCCGCAGACTATTTAAAAAAAATAGAAACATGTTATTAATAAGGTTGTTTGTTTACTTGATGCCCCATTCCAATTATTTTCGGCTTAGGCGAAGTGAATACTATTCTGTTGTAGTATTTTGTGCTGTTTAAATAGTTACTTTATAGTAAGAAGTATTTTTGCTATACTAAAATGGGTTATTTAACTGAATAACACAAAATCGAAATTTAAATGATGATTGGCTTGGGCGACAGATCGCGTACTCAAGCAGGAGTAGCAGCTTTATTGCACGAAACACGCCCCGATCTAAACCCAAGGCACCATCAACAAAATTGAAAGACGTTATCGTGAAGTGGGCCACTTCAGGGACATACCAAGAATAACGCAGCCCGAAAAAATAGATGAAGACACGCAATTAAACATTTTACTTACTCTTTAAGAAAATCCTACTCCAGTTCAGCAACTTGCAAGAGAAAATAACTTAAGCCGTTCGTCTGCATTCAAGTTAATAAAATCAGGACTGTCGATATTGGTCCCCAGAAAATCCTGACTGGATGCGAGAAACACACATCCAGCTTCCGCAAAAACTAAATTTTTGGACAGCGTAATTGGCAACCGCATCATTGAACCAATATTCCTTGAAGGTAACGTAAATGGCTATACATATCTTTGTTTTTGGCAAGGAGAACTTATTCCAGCTTTGACTTCTTTATTTCCTCACCATGCAGAAGCAGATCTTCATGATGATCGAATATGGTTACAGCAGGATGGTGCTGGTTAAAAACCGCTGGATAGGAAGAAGGGGTACCATTGAATGGCCACAACGATCGCCGAACTTTAATCCTCTAGATAATTTCCTTTGGGGTTACCTTAAAACCAAAGTTTACGTAACAAACCCAGGATATGGTATATAATTACAAGGATGGATTTTACTTTAGATTAGAGTTTTGTCAAGAAAAAAATTACCAACAATTTTTGCAATAAAACAAATTGCGTGTACATTACCGAAGTGCAAAAGTAAATAGTGGGTCGTATTCCCTTTTTTTTATGTCCAACGAGCTATCACAATACATACCTTAACATTTGAAAAATAAAAGTTCTGGGCGGTTCCTACCCCCAAAAGAGGGTTAAATTTCATAAAGACAGGAAAAAGTATGCCAAACTAAAAATAAATGCAGCCGCGGTTCTGTATTTTTTTCAGCAAATAAAGAGGCTTTCTAAAGTGGTTTTTGAGTAGACAGACAGATAAACGTAGAGGGGGAAACATTCCAGGTTTCGACGTAATGCTATTAATTTTGATCTTAATTTTTAGGTTTTACCTTCTGCAGTAATCACAACAATTTCTATATCATCATCCCCACCACAAGGTCATCGTGATCATTCGGTTCAGTTTCCAATTCTTAATGTATCATCGGCTCCTTGTCCTCCCACTCTTAGTTGCATTGCTCCCCCACCTCCTCCAATGCCACCACTTTTTATCTCAACTATTCCTCCATTACCACCACCTTTACCACCCAGTGACAGTAATTCAGCTTTTTTCCCATTATTTTGTTCAAATTTGCCGCCACCTCTTCCATCATGTCCAGATGTACCTCCGCAAGTTCCTTTTCAAGGATTACCCCCTGCTCATTCGCCGCGCTCTGCATTACCTGCTATGCCTTGTCAAGGAGTACCTCCGCCACCGCCTTGCCCAGGATTACCACCTCCTCCTCCTCCGCCTTGCCCTGGATTACCTCCACCACCGCCCCCTTGCCCCGGATTACCTCCTGCCCCGCCACCACTATTATGTCTTGCAGAAACTCCTAGGACGCCATGTGGAGGTCCATTGCCGATGCCCGTACCACCACCGGGAGGTTTTAATCCCCAAAAAGCAGGTAAGCAAAACGACTTCATTAAATACAATATACTTTTAAATGTATGTATAAAATGGCGTGCCGATAAAGTTTTTTCGAGTTAAGTAGAAAAAAAAATTATTGCAATGGCAAGAAATTACTTTTTGAGATCTTATCAGGTGTAGATGCTTTAGGGTAAGTTCAGATGGTAGCGGGAAGACGCTCGTTGCTGAAACCGCGCGACTACTCTTGTTTATAAAGATTCGGAGTAGTTACTAGTTCTTTACAACTGTTTGCATGGTCACAACGATTGTATGTACTATGGTTACTGCAGCGAGCGTCATCGCGTGACCATCTGAACTTACCCTTAACCTTAAAGTCTATAAATCATAAAAAACATATTTTCCATAGCAGTATGGTTATCAACTCGCTTTGAACCTAAAATGAATTTTATACTATTTATAGATTTAATATGAATCATATTCGTTTTAAAATAAACCATTTTTTATTAGCAATGAAGAAGGCTGCAATAAATCCTTCAGTGCCGATGAAACCATTATTCTGGACACGAATTTTAATTGCTCAAGCAGCCAAACCTGATGATGGCCCACCTTTGTGGAACGAAATTGAAGAATTGCCCATAAATGTGGTAGCTGAAGATTTTACGAAGTTATTTTCTAGACAAGTAAGGATAATTAGTATTTTTGGTTTTAATAGTTTTACCAATTTTATTTGGCACCACTAGCCTTGTGTAGCCATAGTGTCTGTAAAATTGTGAAATTTCTGTTTCAACCTGATAGCTTTATAAATTATGCCTAAATTTAATTTTGTTATGGCAATTTAGGAAATTAATATTTCCGTGAAATAGTAACGGATAACTAAGTATAGATTTTAACATTTTGTAATGGGTATTAATATAAAGTTTTTACCTTCATCAATGTTTACTGAAATTTTATGAAAATAAGGCCAACCAAAAATATGTTAAGGTCATTTTCGGGATATTAGACTTCGCAAACCTACGTCATTGGAAATCTTTACAGTTTGCAGTCCTACAATAGGTACACTTGCACTTGTACTTTAAACACAGATACTTCGGGATTTGTTTCCCCTGAAACAAGATTTTCATTGCGTTGACAGGGTGTTAGATAAATATAATTTTAATATTTGTTAAGCGATTAGAAAGCATCGATATTGCTGCACTATTATTCACCTGAACGGAACGAACAGAATGGAATATTTTATAATAATATTTAAGTATAATATTACCAGAGGTGATTAAATGCCTAAACCATCTTTTACAATAAAAGAGTAGTTTATATAAATACAATACGAGTAGATAGGAAGATAATTAAGCACGACACGACAGGCGGAGTGCTTACACGTCCGGGCGCGATATGGATAATATACTTAAGTTGTGCACATTTTTTTCTACGGCCCAACTTGAACTAAGGGACCGTACGCAAATAAAAATTATGCTAATTATGACACTTATGCCTTTCATTCCTCACTTTACTTTTTTGTCAAAAAAAATTGAATTTGACTGCTGTTACTGTTAAAATTGGTTTCATCGTTCTCAATCGAAAAGCAATGGACCGATATTTAAAAACTAATAGCAACCTGGGAACCAAACACAAACTGATCAATAACAATCCAACATCCTAACCAGGGCGGATATAAAATTATTATATTCGTTTAGTTATCTGGAATGGGAATGGCCTATTCATCCCTTCAGTTGTTGGTAAAGAAAACAGAAAATATAAATGTGGTAGTAGAAATATCTATTTTCATCCTTATTTAGATTTAAAAGAGATCCAAACTCGAGGGGAAAAAATAAGCATTTAGTAATAATGGGCTTTTTCACTAAATTTTGATTTTTATCCTATCGCATAGAGAAAAAAAAATATTTTCTACGGTTTCAATTTTTTAAATTTCGAATTATTTATTGAGAAAAAATTAAACAAGATGCTCTAATAAAAACACGGGAATAAACTCACTGACGTCACATCTGCCTCGACCTATGAGTTACAGTGATTCAGCTGAATATCGGACGGGTCGTTTTCTATTTTTAAGCTGTTCTTGTCCATTTAAGGAGACTGAGAAATAAAAGAATTGCGCGCGAATAATGGGATGACGTAATAGGGTTTTGATATCATGTTTTCAAATTTTCTGCTTTCGCGGCGTCTTCCTAATTGTCTCTAGGACTCTAGGAAAGGTTTGTGGCCCTCTAAGATGATTTTTATGATTGGGATGTATTTTCAATAGGTTCTAATTCAGGATGTTAATGATGAATAATTATGATGAATTTGGTTATAGTAAAATTTATTATGTGGGGTATACTTTCACCAAAGAATATAATAATATAGAGCTATATATTCTGTGCTTTCACATAATATATTCAATGTTAATTAATACTTTTCGAGCATATTATATTATGGTTTTCTTGTTTTGTAAATATTTTATGTTATGTTTAGGTAATAAGTAAAATCCGGACAGTTAAAAGGCAAGAGCGAAAACCGAAAGTAGAAGTAGTCAAACTTTTAGACAGCAAACGATCCCAAAGTGTGGGTATCTTAGCTCAAAGTTTACGTCAAGATTTTCACGAAATCGAACATGCCATTTACACTTTTGATACTTCAGTAGTTAATTTAGAAGCATTGCAGCAAATTTATGAAGTGGTAAGTTTTTACCAGATAATAATAATTTGGGTGTCTAGGTTTCGCTGATTACTATATAATAATAAGTTATTTATAATATAATAAGCATCGCTTTACTAAACTCATTTATTGTTCTCCTAAAGACGTGCTTGTTGGGGCAAATATTATTTTTTATAAAAATTGTTCGTAACATTGTAGAACAATGAAATTTTAAATCAAAGATGTAAGTACTTTTAAACGCAACCTTTTTGAAGTTAGATATAATAATATTTAGTAAAATATTAGTCAAATAACTTATTCACAGCCATGGGTCATGAGCGTGCGAATGCCCCTCACCTTTATTTGGACGCCCATGTAAAGAATAATACATTTAAAAAATTTTTAATATTGATATTTTCTGTGACCGTGGCAGAAGAATAGTACTAGTTCTATAAATAGCTTCTTGAATCAAAAATGTTCTTCATGGAAAGAAAAGACGGCATATTATGTAGTATATTGCTGGCATACGTCACAATAGTTTTATTTTTTAGAGAGCTACAAGAGAAGAATTATCTTTAATAAACGATCATTTAGCTGCTCGACCTGATGTACCTTTGGATAAACCGGAGCAATTCCTATATGATCTTTCTCAAATTGCAAACTTTGCGGAAAGAATTACATGCCTTACATTTCAGGTAAAGAACTTAGATTAATGATAATTTTTACCAGACTTTCATTACTGAGCAAGTCTCCTAAAGATTTAACGCAGAAACGAAAGGCAAAACCAATAATCCCGCCCCGATGTAACCAAACTCACTTACATAGTTTGTATTTTTAAAATAATATGCATATTTTCCAAAAAAATATAAGTCACAACAAGAGAAGGAATGCCCTAGATTCATTAAATTCACAAAATTAGCCATTTGCGTTTGTTGGGAAAATATATTTTAATTTAAGTTTATTTTTGTTTTTTGAGGGTTCGAAATTTCATTGATAAATAAAATGATGTTCAAATAAATAAATAAATAAATAAAAAGGTCGTTTTAGTACTTTTAAAGATGGTCATGTTACTACCATCCGATTGCGGAGGTTCGGGATTGCAAAAATATTAGGAACCATTGATCCAGACAGACCTTAAAGCACCAAGCGACAAGGGTGTCACGGTATAACTTCAGATGATTGAAATGACGTCGCCTTTGATGGGAACAGAACGTATTCTAAGAAAAAACTATTTTTAGTTTAAAACTTTCATCCCATATTTGTACGTAATTTAACATGCAATTGCGTTTGTGCTTATGACAGAAAAAGCTAGTAAAATTTTTCCATTGCATTGCATGCATGATGGGCAGGTTTAAATAGGCGGCCTTTCGGGACTATTCTGTTTTAAAAATAAAAATCTACTTTAAGGTAGAATTTGAAGACGCCATAACGACCATTGGCCATACCATTGATAATTTTAAATCAACCTGTGAGTTTCTTACAAAAAGTGTCGAGTTAAAGCGAGTCCTGGCCTTGGTAAGTATTTAAATAAGTATAATTTTGTGATAATAATTTAATATAATACCAGCCAGAACAAGAGTGTGAAATAAAATATTAGTCCATATTACAAAAAGTAATAGCCGATTTCAAAAAAGTTCTCATTCTTAGTTGGTGAGTTTGGTATATTTGATAACTGCATAGTTGACATTCTATTATACTAAGGTTTAATTCGATATTTCTTTATACGACATGCTACTTTGCAAGATATTAACACTTGGCAACTACATGAACGGTGGGAACGTGGCGCGAGGACAAGCAGACGGTTTCGGGTTGGAAGTGCTCTCCCGACTGAAAGACGTTAAGGGCGCCCAAGCCGGTGTCACCCTCCTGCACTTTGTTGTCAGCACTTACACGAGAAACTTTTCGGAAAACGAGAAACCTCCTCCTTTGCCTGTGCCAGAACCAGGTGACGTACGACGAGCGATGTCCTTAGATTTTGATGTCACGAGGGGAGAACTCCACCAGCTCTATAAAAGGTTGGATGGTAAGGCATTGATAGTATACATGAAAGGGAAAAGTTTATTTGTGAAGAATAATAATCATTATTAATTTATTACTTGTTTTAAAAATTATATTTGTGGGGATAAGATGGTTATATCAATCAATCAAAGCAGACAACTTTTCAAATTTCAAAATCAAAATTTAAAACACAAAAATCTTTCCACAAAATACTCCTCCACATCGTAATAATCCCGATTCAATAATAATTTTTTAACTTTCTAATGTTCCATTTCTCTATTGGTAGATGATGAAATAATTTTTTTGCATTGTATATAAAAGAATTTCGAATCTGTGTTGTTATAATTTATTAATTAGATGTAGGATTGGCTAATGGAATATGAATATTTTTACACATTTACAAATTATTGTGCAGATAGGTAACTTTTCATATAGGGTACACTTCTGGCAACTCCCATATTGAGTATACATTTCAATACCAGAATCTGAAGAATACATTACTTTTCCATTTTTACAATCAGTCAAAGTGGAATAGACTAAAATGATGGTGAGTTCTCTCGTGTGTGTGTCGATCCCCACGGTGATATTATAATTGATTTTCGGTCATTGTTAAGTATGACATGGTAACTATTATTTATTATTATGCCAGAAGCGTATGTTTTATTATGGCCCTCAATAACTATTTTAATAGTTTAAATATAGTGGAATTTCAACACAATATTATAGTCTTCTTTATATAGTATAATTTTTATTTCATCAATATCCCTTAAGAATGCCCTTGCGCTACTACAACGACGGACAGAATTTGGATCTATCCGTCTGTATTCGGTATATTAATTTAACAGCTGATCATTTTGACGATCAATTATTTGATTGATAGATAATGCCTATGTTGAAGGGCAACTGACTTCTTTTTTCTGATGGAGTGACGTCATCGTGACGCAAGGGCGTTGAAGGTAACTGACATTATGTTTAAGTATTTCTAGTGCCGCTGGTATTTTTCAGAATGTGAAAATAGGACCAAAGAGGTAATAAGCAATTCCACTCCGGAGACTTTACAGCCGTTTAAAGATAAAATGGAAGTTTTTTTGGAGAAATCTCGCATACAGCATAAAACCGAGTGCGACAATCTAGAAGAGTGCAATAAAATGTTTATCTCTATGATGAAACTGTATCTCTTTAAACCGAAGGGTGGGACATTAGAAACGTTTGCTCCTTCTGGGTTTTTCGAATTATGGTTTCAATTTTGCGTTGACTTTAGAGACATATACAAGAAGGAGATTATAAAGATTCAGGTAGAACGGTAGGTAAAATTAATTAAAAGTAGTAGATTTAATTAAATAGGGCAAAAGTAACAATAGTACAATTAGTTGGAAAATCTAAAAAAATAGGTTTTTCCTATCCAAAAATGGAATCCAAATTGTAATTTTCGGACAGGAATATCAGAAAAAAAACTGAATTTTTACGCCCTGAGGGCATGTAGGTATTGTAGGATGTGTCCTATTATCAACCATGTGCATCCTTGGTAAAATACTATAGCACCTGTGTATATAAATATACTGGGTACCTATATAGGGTTGGGCAAATGTTCCGGAACGGCTTAATTACAGGCGAACGAAAAGTGATATCGGATCCGGGTTTTGGGCAATCTATAGGACTAAAATTTTACTATTTGACTATTATACCATATGTCAGTAATGTCACCAACTGTCAAGTGTTGACGTTATTTTTTTTTTTTTAAATGGAACACCCTGTATATTTTTACATTTTTAAATTCCACATAAAATTATAATTATTTTTTATTAAATGCTCTATTAGTCTATACTTCATAGTTTCCGAGATATTGACACTCGAAAAGTGACATTTTTGAACTTTGACAGCTTATAACTTTCTAACAGTACGTCTTAGAGCAAAACGGCTTACATGTCGCTATCTTCAATTTTTATTATCTTCCCAAAAAAATCAACTTCCGGTTAAACCGGATGTAACTCGAAAGCAGGAAATATAATTGTTCCGGTTTAACTGGAAGTTGATTTTTTTGAGAAGATAATAAAAATTGAAGATAGCGACATGTAAGCCGTTTTGCTCTAAGACGTACTGTTAGAAAGTTATAAGCTGTCAAAGTTCAAAAATGTCCCTTTTCGAGAGTCAATATCTCGGAAACTATGAAGTATAGACTAATAGTGCATTTAATAAAAAATAATTATAATTTTATGTGGAATTTAAAAATGTAAAAATATACAGGGTGTTCCATTAAAAAAAAAATAACGTCAACACTTGACAGTTGGTGACATTACTGACATATGGTATAATAATCAAATAGTAAAATTTTAGCCCAAAACCCGGATCCGATATCACTTTTCGTTCGCCTGTAATTAAGCCGTTCCGGAACATTTGCCCAACCCTGTATAGTAGTAACAGTTCATTTATCAACCTAGGTATGATTCAGCATACTATTTTAGGGCGCAAGAAATAAAACGCAAGGAATATCATGAAGCCAATGTGATAAAAGAACGAGAGAATGGTCTAAAGGCCAAATTTAAGAAAGCCAGAGCCCGACTTGTAGATAAGAAGGTAGAGGACGAAAGCCATGAAACGTTATAATACATTCGAATGTTATTATTATTTACATAATATGCCAATGGTAATATTTCATGTAACAAGTGCGGTTAGGAATTTTTAACAATAATGGTGGTATGAGTTCAGAATATGATTACGAAGGAACTTCCAAACGAATACATTCACTTACAGGATAATGTGCAAGCTAAAACTTACAAGTTTTTATTTGATACTATAATTCGCTGAACTCCTAAATTGAGACAGAAACTAACCAAGTATATTTTTGTTGGAAGAATACTCACATTTTTAATAAGTTAACAAGAAGCCGCACTTCAATAAAAAAAAAAGAATAGAAAAAATAAGACTTACTGCGGTAACACCGGTCTAAAGGCAATGTAGGATACTATAACAGCTCTATCAATACTAAACCTTTTGGTTTGTTATGCTTTTGATGTTACGATTAATTGTGTTAATGTAACTTTATTTCACTTGCTATGTATTTTTACAATTTTGCTGTAAAGTGTGATTGAAAATATTATCCGAAGGGTAATAAAAGTTGAACAACATTGTCGGATGCTCTTTACTAAACGGTTGCGGTTTGAGCTATTATACACCTACCGATGAAACGTCGTCTCCGTTTGTTGGCGCGATCTAAAAGCCAAAAACTTTAAATGCTCACGCCCCCCCCCCCGCCTTTGACGAAACATGATTTGAAGCAAGTAATTATTTTTTAAAATATTTAAAGATATTTGTTTATACCGGGTAGCCAAATAAGAATGGACGCGGGCCATTATAAAATCGACCAAAAGAAAGTTCCTAAATTTACCGCTAGAGGGCGTTCAAAAATAAAATGTTTTATTCTTTGAAATATACGGTACAACCATATAGATGTATCTGTAAGTAGGTCAGCAAACTAATCAATCAAGTGGCAAATTTACGGCCTTGCGCATGTAAACACAACCACGCAGGAATAGGCATGCGCACTGCAAAATTATTATTTAACGAATGGGAAAATAGGCAGGTCCGGGCTTTAAAATTTTAATCTACGACATTGCCATTATGACGTATTTAGCATTATATCAGCACTCAGTGCCATTATGAATTCATAATAACATCCAAATGTTAAGATACAAAAATAAAGTCGGTGCAAACTATTTATTTGTTATTATTACTTAGAAAGTAGGGAATCTATTACGCTTTACGCGATATCTTCGACATCCGAAGGGACACTTTCAGATTCTCCCATATTTAAATTATTTTTGGCCAACACTTTGCATACAATAGAAAATTAAACGGCAATAATGACGTTGTCAAAATCGAAACAATCAAAAATGCGGTTACCATGATATCGACTAATATGGACACCTGAAAATTTTAAAAATTACGAAAAAGGTTATCGGTGATATCAATGAAATTTAGACGAATAAAATCTATTTGCACTGTCGTAGATTAAATTTTGAATGATACACGTTCGATATGAACTTTGTTAATGAAACCTGTGCAAAATAACTTTGCACACGTTTCATTATAGTGTTCATATCGAACTAGTATCATTAATAACTATAAATGTACTAAGTACAGCTTAATGTTGTAGTGCGAAGACTTTTAGCCCATATTCCATGGGCCAAGTTCTTGGCCAAGAAACAATTCATTTTCACGTGTAAAAAGCTAAAATTTGCCCCAAGTTTTTACCTTATTGTCAAGCAACTAGAACTTGTTCTAATTTTTTGATCAAGTAGTGATTTCTGGTATTTTTATATACATAGTGCCTGTCAACCTATGAGATTTTGAGGTTAGAAGACGTTTTAATGTTATGTATCTAAAATTTGTTAAAAAATGATTTGCCGTCGTGTTTTTAGTTTAAAAAGCAAGAACAAGTCAATTAATAAACTTATTACCTTATTAAATCGAAAATAAAAACAAACAAAATAGCAATTTTTGATGTTATCGCGTACCTACCACAGCCTACAAGCCAAATATTATTATGACTCATTTTTCTTATATCCGCCGCCGCTACAGGGGGCTATGTGCACAATCATTAGATTTTCCATTTTTCTCAAAAATTTCAAATGGAACCATGCATATGGTTTGGCCACCCGGTATGTTAGATATGTTTTACAGATTATTTAAATTTTTAAACCATTTGTTTGTATTTTTTATATGATTACTTAGAAAAATAAAAACTTTTCTTAAATATGGACATTTATTTACAAAAAACTTAAAACAAAAGTGCTTACAAGTGTAATTTTGGTATGTACAACCTTAAAATTGCGTTTCGTTCTTATAATCTAGACTAACGATATGAAATAATAGTCTTTTGTCTTTTATTTACAATATTTAAATTTACAAAAATAAAACCTAATTATAATAAATATAACTTAATATCAGATCAATTTGCTTGCGTCTTTGTACAATTAATAAAAAAATATTGGTAAAATTAATTTGAAAATAATTCAGTCTTCCAAGCATCTTTAAAACTTTAAATTTTATGTTACATAATAATTATTATAATATTTGAAGGGGTGTTAAAGAGATGCTTAAAAGCTTAAAATTCCAAATTGAGATCAGACAAAATACCACAAAATGCCTCCACTGGTTCGTTAAAAAGTAAAACTTTTAAAAACCAGTAAAATTGTTTGTGTTTTATTTTAAGTACGGAAATGTCGATATTGATAAGTTTTGCGATATACTTGTATGTATGTAGTTTTGAACGTTTGGCACAATAAAAAAATGTCTTAATTACAATAAAGAGAGGCACAATTTTATTTTCTTGATAAACAATGCTAACCATTACCTATTAAAGTAAAACAAACATAAGGGACAAGATACTTGCTTAAAATTAACTTTTAAAATATAAAAAAAAGTTGTTTACTTTCTTACGACGGTGCTGATGCCTTCTTCCCAATAATACGGAACCAAATAATTAACTTTATTTTGCACAGCGCAATCGGTATGAAAACGTTAATAATACTTTTTATATTGGGAATATTATTCCGATGAATAAAGCAAAATAAATCTTTCTAATATGATTATGCATAATATAATGGTTTAAAGCTGAATTCTGCGAACTGGTTTTATTCATCTGAATATCCCTTTAGCAATAAAACGGAATGTTTGCCATGACATGTTTTTATTGAATTTTAGCAAAGGCTTTTAAAAATAGTTTAGTATTAACTATGGAGAACTATAGGGTAGGAGGCCGATCGACAATGGCAGCATTTTCAAATTCTGTCCCGGTTTTTTGGTTAGTTCGCTATTGGCCGATAGATGGCTCTCGCGTCCGAAGTGGGCTGATGTTGTCTTCTTCTTCTTCGTTTTTAATATGGAAAACTAGATCCTCCATAGTTTTAAACTTTTACTTAAACCCTTTATTTTTCTGTGCTTTTACTTTTGACAATTGACATTTTATTTTTCGAAATAACAAATAATGTTTGAAGGCAAGACAAGACAAATAACGTTGTATTGTAATTAATTTCCATATTTATAATAAATAATGGTACAATTTGTAAAAGTAGAGTTTGCTTTGTGTCGGGGTGTAAGATAGGATCTTTTTCAGAGAGAAAACGCAGCCAAATAAGTCTCTTTCTAGCTCCAAAGGTATAGCTAGAATGTTTAATACCCTGTATTTTAAAAACCAAGCATCGTTGGAACTTTATACAGGCCGAGTTTACTAATAAGTGTAACAAAGTAAGTGTAAATTCATATAAAAGTCCTTATTTGTTCCTTAAAGAACTAATTTAAATAAAAATAGTTATTGCGTCCATAAGAAACCATTATTTGATAGCCCACTTCGAACACGCGCGCCATCTTACAGCGACTCGTAAAGCTGAATTACCGATGCTAATTTGGGACCGAATCCAATGCATTGCGATCGGCCTCCTACCTCAAGTCCTCCATAGTATTAACATAACGCGAGTATGTGGATTTAATCCTACTTCCTCAACATTTAAAAATGGTTCTATGCATTGATGCCATTTCAGGTTATGCTTGGGAGGGGGAGATTTAATCGGCGAAGGCTAAACGTTTTTTGAGTTTGTGTCCTCGCCCGAAAAATGCCGTGTTTGCCTATAAAAAAAAAATTTATATATTATGTGATTGATTCTTATTAAAACTAGAATTTTGATTACCAATTTTTCTTGTCTTCTGGACATAATTTGGCCTTGAATATGGCTTATCAATAGGACGAGAGCGCTAGGCAATAGCTATAAAACAGACAATTTTTAAAGATTTTATTGCTAAGAACAAACCCGAACAGTTAGATCGCATTTTATGTATTAATTATTGTAAATATGACCGTTACTAAAATATATACGACTTGATAATATACGACATGACTCGAATTGAAAATAAGGTTAGGCGATGTGACGTACTTTCAAGTCATTATAAGTACTAACTTTTTTAGAAATGGAACGTGTCATTCGGTTGAAAATAAGTGTGCCAGCCTTGTAAACATTGTGTTCTCCAACAAGTATTATGACAGGAGAGCAATAAAAACATATCGATCATAATTTTCTTTGCAAACTATCCTTTTACCTTACCTATTTAAAATTATCTTCTTTGACTTATATTTATTTAAAAATTAAAAACAGGCCATCGGACGCTGTTCTTATTGCGAATGCATCAACTAAAATTACAGAAATAGTAAACTATTTGTACAGTCAAAAAACTAACATAGTGAAAAATGATTTCAACAAAAACAAAAATAAAACAATTATTATAACAAGGTACTACAACAATAAGTATTGCAGTTAAATCACATTTGCATTGAAATATTCGACGTATTTTTTGGCGAATCCAATATTTTACGTTCGTCGATCCTGAAATAAACTACAATGAATAAATGTAAACATTTGATATTAAATGTAACAATATAGTAATTTGTTGTTTATTACCTACTTTATAACAAAATGTTTATCATGCAAAAAGCAAATGGGAAGGTTGTGTTTATTTCAGGTTTCAACCCCGAACATCGGCAACTCTGCAAATGATTCGTGGCTACCAGGATTAGATAGTCGCTCACAATACCTGGATATAAATTATGCACATTTTCTGTGTATTTCAGGATGACAACCTGCATCAGCTTCTCTAATGAGAAACATAGGTTTTTAAAATATTGTCGCTCATTGGCAATCATCATCACATTGACTCGAATAGCAAAAAATAATTTATATTTATGTCGAACGCGACAAGTCGATTTCATGAAAGACCGATAAAATAAAGGGTCTGTCAGTGTTTTTGGATATGAATCCACTAACAACCTTGCAGTTCTCGGTTTGTATTAAAATATGTTCGGAAAAAGTTGTGTATAATAGAACCCACAGTACCTATATTGCACGATTTTTTTCCATAAAAAGTCGCACAAGTAGCAAAAAACAGGCATACATCTGATTTTAACGTTGTATGCCTTTTGCCAGACCAAATCACTTGCGACGCAGTGTCTAAATTTTACATCGAAAATATTGCGCTTTTTATTTTAAACAATTATCTCTCGGATGACTCTACGCGTGCGCGAGTTGGGCGTGGAGTAGCCACTTTCTAGTGATTCTTCATAGGCGAGACTCATGTGCTGAGGGGGCGGGGGTTGCTTATCATCATCTATTTGCTCCATGAAGGGATCGGGCAATCCAGGTGCGTCACGGTACACGGCAGGCGACTCGAGGCGTTTCTTTGGCTTGTGAACCTGCAATAAAAAGGGAATAATAATTAGTAGATAGAGTCGGTAACACGAACCCCTATGGGCCAAACTTAAAAAATTGTAAAGAAAATTAATTGCCTACGTATTTGGCAAATGCCTTTAAAATTTTCGACTAAAAGAGAAGACAAATATTTGAACTTACTTGTGCATAAGGATCTTGCGTTTGGGGAAACGGAGCATAATCGTCATGTCCACCACCATATTGGTCATATTGTGGGCCACCATTAGCCGCCATTTTAAGCTGCCACAGTGAATCTTGCGAATCTACACTTCCGTTACCAGGAAGCGCTGTTGTATAACCACCATCTGAAACAATTCGATATTATTCTTATGTATTTTTGGGTAACGGTCTTCGCTTAAACAGGACTTATGTTTACATCCCACCCTCTGTATAAGTACATGTAAAGTATCGTACTATTCGTTTATAAATTTGCTATAGAAACAAAGCGGGTACCATAGAAATATCAAGTAAGTAAACCTAGACAACCCACGTAAATGATCGATCTCGAGGCCGCTATGAACTCTGGCGTAACTCTGAAAGATTTGTACGGCGTACAAAATTATAAGCAGTAAAGTATTTTCATTGCATGGTTACTCTATCTATGGTAATACATACTACCCAATAGAGCCTTTAGTAGCCACCTTATTTTTCGAAAAGATATTTCTTTGGTGCTTTCTTACATTATTTCTTATTATTTCAAATAAAAATGTCATTTATCTGCTAGCGTTGTTTATAAAAATAATACCAACAATATTGATTCATCATCATTATTAAAAAATATATCTATTTCATTACAGATCGTTAATAACGCTCACAGAACCCTTTCCATGGACTTTGCTTTTATAAACAAACCCCTTAGGGGTTTCTTGAATGACTAAATATATCTTTTTCTCTAGCCGTTGCGCATTTGCTACTCCCTAAATGCAAAATTTCCCAAAACATCAAAACACGTACTTGCTGATTTTAAGACATTTATAGGTATCCTATCAAAATAGGCTACACCCCTTTTTTCAACCCCTAAGTAAATTTTAAAACAATGACAAAACACGTATATTTCTTATTTTATTAAAGGAATTTATAATATACCAATTTTTTGACGTTCACCAGTTTTAATTTCTGAGATACATAATTTCTTATAAAAATTGCAACCCCCGTTTTTACCACCTTAGGGGTTGATTTTCAAAAAAACCCTTCTTAGTGGATGCCTACGTCACAGCACACAGAGAACACAGTCTCGTAATTTCATGATTCTATGATAAGGTTTAGGCTGGGCATTGATGAATTAGTCGGTCACTTATCCACTACAATTTCATATTTTATACATAATAGTAGGTATAGATAGATATATTATTCCGTTATTAGGAAGTTTTCAATAATAAGAATAATGTTGGGTTGCACAAAGATTTTTAACTAACCAGGCAACTTTGACTGTGACATAAACGACATTGACAAACATAATTTACTCAAAATCAAAACGAAAGGGTTCGGGCTATTCAAATAGTCAAGACAGAATACTTTTTTTGCAAAACTGAGATGCTTAGAAGTCACTTTTGATAGGAGACGTTTTTGATACCGCATACCTCATCCATGTTTTTTTTTGGCTGATTACCCTCCCCCTCCCCGCCTGAAATTGGCTCTATGGGAGCCCATGATTAGGGGCCCCCTAGCTATAACCAAAAATAGGGCCCGGTGTCGGATTAATTAAGCTAACCGGGCCAGTCTGATTGGAAGAACATTTTTTTCTGCCAAGCTCTTATGTCAAAGTTGCTGGTTAGTCAATTATTGTTTAAAATATTTCTGCAGGAACAAACGCGTTTGACCTACCACAAAGAAAATGTCGCTACACAATAATTTTATTTTTCTACCATTTTTAAATGCGAGATAATAATATATTAAACGCAGTTATTAATTAACTAACATTTAAAATTGTCATAAAATGCAACTTCTTACGTCCATGGAAGCACTTCTGTCCTTATTAGCTCTGTTCATAGAATAATAAGACGGATAAATACTAGGTTGGGCAAATATTCCGGAACGGCTTAATTACAGGCGAACGAAAAGTGATATCAAAATTTTACTATTTGACTATTATACCATATTATGTCAGTAATGTTGCCAACTGTCAAGCGTTGACGTTATTTTTTTTTAATGGAACAATAAATTAAATAAAATGTACTACGTTCATTTGCCCGTATTTCCGAAACAGTTGAAATTAGTCATATGGTATGCTATACGAAAAATATTTTAAAGTTATTGAAGGTTTAGAATATCTGATAATATATAGGGTGTACCTTTTAAAAAGAGAAAAGATAACGTCAACACTTGACAGTTTTGGTGACTTTACTGACATATGGTATAATGGTAAAATTTGAGTCCTATAGATTGCCCAAAACCCGGATCCGATATCACTTTTCGTTCGCCTGTAATTAAGCCGTTTCGGAACATTTGCCCAACACTGTATATTATATATATATACAGGGTGGTCCTTAAGTACATCAAGAAAATCTAGGATATGATTCCTGGCATCAATTTAAGTTGAAAAGTTCATATGGACTTATGCCCTAAAATGCTTACCCTCTAAGATACAGGGTGTTATATTTTTAAAAAATATTTTTTTTTTTAAATTTCGAAACTCCTTGAAGATACGGTATTGAAAATTGATGTCGATTGATTTCGTATTAAACTGCACTTTTTGGTTAAAAAAGGGGTTGCCTACTTACACCAGTGGCGTGCATGAAGATACCAACAATATTTTTTTTGTGAAAATATGAGATACGCCACTGTTTTTTTAAACTCTGATGCATTTTTATGCATTACTGATATAAGCGGAACAAAAGTTGTCTCTACTATGTTTTTGAAAAAAATGGTAGTTTTAAAGGAAAATGGAAAATATTTTAACACCCTGTATCTTAGAGGGTAAGCATTTTAGGGCATAAGTCCATATGAACTTTTCAACTTAAATTGATGCCAGGAATCATATCCTAGATTTTCTTGATGTACTTAAGGACCACCCTGTATACAGTGTGTCCACGGATGGACCTAACTATACTTGTAAAGAACATTATTTTCAATTTTTCGAAAAAGTCATTCTTCATCATTTCTTCTGCTTGTTATAAAAATACAATTTGCGTTAAGAAAATTCGATTTTATTGTACGGGGTGTGTAAAAAATGTAGATTTGCAAAATTAAAAATTTTTGATCCAACTTTTTTGAATCATCAGAACAAAAGAGATTGGAACGAGAATTTGAGAAGCCAATATAATAGATATGACCTGTGGTAACTACGATATTTTATATTAAGGTTTTTTAATTCAGGTTCCAACCTAATTTAATTAACTGTGTATTATTTTTAAAACTGGACTGCTATCTCACTTTGTGAATAATAATATTAAAAGTGTTGTGTTCAAATAATGCTAAAGTGACAGTTCTACATTATTATTATTATTTATTATTATTATTATTATTATTATTATTATTATTATTATTATTATTATTATTATTATTATTATTATTATTATTATTATTATTATTATTATTATTATTATTATTATTATTATTATTATTATTATTATTATTATTATTATTATTATTATTATTATTATTATTATTATTATTATTATTATTATTATTATTATTATTATTATTATTATTATTATTATTATTATTATTATTATTATTATTATTATTATTATTATTATTATTATTATTATTATTATTATTATTATTATTATTATTATTATTATTATTATTATTATTATTATTATTATTATTATTATTATTATTATTATTATTATTATTATTATTATTATTATTATTATTATTATTATTATTATTATTATTATTATTATTATTATTATTATTATTATTATTATTATTATTATTATTATTATTATTATTATTATTATTATTATTATTATTATTATTATTATTATTATTATTATTATTATTATTATTATTATTATTATTATTATTATTATTATTATTATTATTATTATTATTATTATTATTATTATTATTATTATTATTATTATTATTATTATTATTATTATTATTATTATTATTATTATTATTATTATTATTATTATTATTATTATTATTATTATTATTATTATTATTATTATTATTATTATTATTATTATTATTATTATTATTATTATTATTATTATTATTATTATTATTATTATTATTATTATTATTATTATTATTATTATTATTATTATTATTATTATTATTATTATTATTATTATTATTATTATTATTATTATTATTATTATTATTATTATTATTATTATTATTATTATTATTATTATTATTATTATTATTATTATTATTATTATTATTATTATTATTATTATTATTATTATTATTATTATTATTATTATTATTATTATTATTATTATTATTATTATTATTATTATTATTATTATTATTATTATTATTATTATTATTATTATTATTATTATTATTATTATTATTATTATTATTATTATTATTATTATTATTATTATTATTATTATTATTATTATTATTATTATTATTATTATTATTATTATTATTATTATTATTATTATTATTATTATTATTATTATTATTATTATTATTATTATTATTATTATTATTATTATTATTATTATTATTATTATTATTATTATTATTATTATTATTATTATTATTATTATTATTATTATTATTATTATTATTATTATTATTATTATTATTATTATTATTATTATTATTATTATTATTATTATTATTATTATTATTATTATTATTATTATTATTATTATTATTATTATTATTATTATTATTATTATTATTATTATTATTATTATTATTATTATTATTATTATTATTATTATTATTATTATTATTATTATTATTATTATTATTATTATTATTATTATTATTATTATTATTATTATTATTATTATTATTATTATTATTATTATTATTATTATTATTATTATTATTATTATTATTATTATTATTATTATTATTATTATTATTATTATTATTATTATTATTATTATTATTATTATTATTATTATTATTATTATTATTATTATTATTATTATTATTATTATTATTATTATTATTATTATTATTATTATTATTATTATTATTATTATTATTATTATTATTATTATTATTATTATTATTATTATTATTTATAGGAAATAGGCTATGGAAAATCAAATTAAAGATTAAAGTTTTAAAAACGTCTATTTGCCTTATTGTAAGAACCACTCGGAAAGCACGCCAGTATAATACTACTATGTCTTTCTAGAAAAACCAAACAAAAAACTCTAAAGACTTACGTAATTATTTTGATACTTAAGAATATTTATGTGCTTATATTTGGTTACACTGTGCCTCGTATAGGATACAGTTTTGAGACAACAAAGACTCATTGATTAGGTTTTTGCCTTTACACATATTGGTGACGCTATATTCTAACACGCCCCCTCAAAAATTAATCAATAATCTAAAAAAAATTTTAAATCCAAACTTATATATTATATATATAATCAACCTATATAAGAACAAAGTACATTCTAATCTAAACTATACTCTTGATATAGCAGTATCTCAATAACCATGCTTTCCTCGTGTTTTCTGGGGTAATGACAATAATGATCCAACATTTGTTGCTAGGATTGGGGAAAACCCAGAAAAACCCAATCAGATCATTTAGTTACTTATTTCTACAAGCCCTAGTCCTGCTCTAAATTCTTGAAATTTAGCTGCTGGTAGTGGCTTTGTCAATACATCAGCTATCTGTTTATCTGTGGAAAGATATTCTAATTTTAGTACACCTTTTACTATCTGTTCTCTGGAGAAATGATATTTAATACTAATATGCTTCGACTTTTTGTGATTTGTTGGATTATTGGCGATACTAATACAACCGTTATTATCCTCATAAATTATAATTGGCTCTGTAATATTTATGTTAATACTAATTGCCAATGATTTTAACCAAAGTGCTTCTCTGACAGCTTCATAGAGAGCCATATACTCAGCTTCTGTCGACGAAGCCGCTACTGATGTTTGCCTTTTTGTATTCCAACATATCACACATTGATCGAATAATTTAAACAAATATCCTGTGGTACTTTTTCTATTTCTTTCATCATCACCTCCCCAATCTGAATCAACATAACCACTTAAAATATTTTTGTAATTACCTCGTATATAGGTCAGCTTAAAATTAATTGAACCTTTAAGATATCTAAGAACCCTTTTTAGGCATTGCCAAAGTTCTTTGTTATTATTATTAAGATATCGACTTAAAATAGCAGCAGTGCTTAAATCGGGTCGTGTGCACAGCATGACATACATTAAACACCCTAAAAGGTTCCGACAAGGAGTATCATATTTCTCTTGAGAATTTAGACTTGTATAATCTAATTTATTTGGGAGAGGAGTGCTGACAGATTTACAATCTTGCATTTTAAACTTATTTAAAATTGTTTTTATATATGCCCGTTGATCTAAAGTTATTGAATTATCAGTTCTTTCAATTTTTATTCCCAAAAACAATTTAATATCTTTTAAATCTACCATAGAAAACTTGTTTGCCAAATAATTTTTAAAATTTATCATTGTTTCACTATTTGCAGTGGCGATTACAAGGTCATCCACATAAAGTACTACATAGATATTTTTAGAAATATCTTCTCTGTCTAAAATATAAATACAATGATCTACTGAGGAATTTCGAAAACCTTTTTCTTTAAGAGCCCTTTCAAAAATTTCAAACCAACATCTTGCTGACTGCTTTAAGCCATATAATGCTTTATTTAATTTACATACTTGATTAGGCTTACTTTTTACACCTTCTGGAATTTTCATAAAAATTTCCTCTTTTAATATTCCGTTTAGAAAAGCTGTTTTTACGTCCATATGGTGAATTAAAAGGTTAAACTGATTTGCAAACGCAAGTACAAATCTAAAACTCGAAATTCTTGCGACTGGTGCAAAAGTTTCGTTATAATCTGTTAAATATTCTTGACTAAAACCTCGAGCAACAAGACGAGCTTTATATTTTGATGGGTTTCCAAATTCATCATTTTTAAGAGCAAATACCCATTTACAATCTACTATATTTTTATTTTCAGGTTTTGATACCAAATACCATGTATTGTTTATTGCCAAAGAATTAATTTCATCCTGAATAGCTTCTTCCCACTTAATTCTATCAGTTCTATTTTGAATTTCCTGATATGATGTAGGAATTTTACATACTATAGATTGAGCGCACATAAGATAATCATTTGATAAATCATTTTCATTATGAGAAATAGACATACGATCTTTAATCCTGTCACTCCTCCTCAGTTCAGAATACAAGGAAATCTTACTTTGACTATTTTCAGGTAAAGGTAAACGTATAGCCTTAGTATAAGAGGTCAGAGGGCTTATCTGTTGCAATTACAGATTTATCATTCATCCAATTTTACTATTACTACTGATTTTGACGGAATGTCAGATGCATCAGTTTCAGTTTCCACATTTATACGGGAGTTTTTAAAATTAACCCCTTCAGGCTCAACTGTAGGCCTGGACATCAAAAAATTTGTCTCGTCTACAATAACGTCTCTAACGACAACAAATTTTTCAGTTTGTACGTCCCACACTTTATAACCATTCGGTTCGTACCCAACTAAAATCGCTTTCCAGGATTTTTCATCAAATTTTGTTTTCCTGGTTTTATTATGCACATATACAGTAGAACCAAAAACCTTTAAATATCTAAGTTGTGGCTTTTTACTATGCCACAATTCATATGGTGTTTTAAATTGTCTTAAGGCCTTAGTGGGTGTCAAATTAATTAAAAACGTTGCAGTAAGAACTGCCCCACCCCAAAAAGCTTTTTCTAACTTAGCGCCAGATATCATGGCACGACCTTTTTCAGTAATAGTTCTGACCATTCGCTCTGATACACCATTTAACTGTGGGGTTCGTGGAACTGTCAAATGATAACTTATGCCCCTTTCTACACAAAAATCTTTCATTTCGTTTGACAAATATTCCCTTCCGTTGTCACTATATAAATTGACAATTTTTAAATTAAAATGAGCTTCGCTTTTTGCAACATAATCTCTGAACATTGAAAACACATCTGATTTATGTTTTATTAAATATGTAACACAGTAGTGTGTATACTGGTCAACAAAAAATACAAAATAATTTTTATCGTCAACCGTTGTAGGAGTGATAGGACCGCAGACGTCAGTATGAACAATAAATAATGGTCGTTTAACATAACTTTTATTTTTAGCCTTTTGAAAAGGTAGACGTGTTTGTTTACCATTTATACACGCTTCACAAAAAATAATTTATGGGTGTAACCTGATCTATTTGACCCATATCTTCGACCATTTGTCTATTCTTCATTTCTAAAAAGTTAAATTTACCAATGTGCCCCAAACGTTCATGCCATAATTTATAATTGGGTATTTTTGCATTATTATTTACTTGAACAATAGAATTTACTACATTTGTATTAATCAAAAAATCAATACCTATCAAATTATTATTGTTCAAAGACTTACCCATCATTATGGTTTTACTACCTTTGCTTACAGTTACCCCATTTTGACCAAAAGTAATTGTCATTCCAGCCTCTTGCATTTTTCTGACGGACAATCAATTGTACGGGACATCTGGACAGTACAGGACATCCTTGAGTAGCCCTTGAATACCCATATTACTGGTCACGTGAATGGTTCCCTTCTTAATTGCAGTTATGTATGTTTCATTCTTCGCTACAGAAATTTTCATTGGTGCTTGTAAATTGACGGAACTATGAAATAAATCATCTCTGTTGACAAGGTGGTCAGATGCGCCAGAATCCAGTAGAAAAGTAATTTTATTACTCTCTTCCTCGAGTTCAAAATTTCCTGCCATAAAAGCAAAACCAGACGGATTGTCATTTGACGTAGAAGGCTGATGTAATACTTCTATATTTTGGACAGTTCGGTTTCTGTGAAAATTTTGATGTTGGATTGTTTTCTTGTAAAAGAAACAATTTTTCTTTAAGTGACCTTTCCTGCCGCAATGGTGACACTTTGTATTTGATAATTTATTATTTGGTTTAAATTTTCGTGCCTTATATTTTGCTTGATAATGATTTTTAGTACATTCAAAGCTTTGCTTCTTTGGTGCGTCTCCAAACTCTGCATGAAGAACTTTTGTGCTTGTGTCTCTATTGTCATGTGTTAACTTGACTTCGTGGTCCAAAAGTCTTGTTTTGACAAAAGGCAAAGTTAAATTATCCTCAGATAACGTTTCTATAGCTGTTATAACGCCATCATAGGATTTTGGAAGAGTCAGCAATAAATGAGATACTTTATCGGTTTCCTCCAATTTTGCACCAGCTGCCATTAATTCCGTAATAAGGTCATCGAAAACTGTGAAATGTTTTATTAACGATGCGTGAGTGTCTAACTTCAATCCCAGTAATTTCTTTCGTAAAGCTAATTGCGTGGCAAGGCTTTTGCGTTCATAAATATTATCTAAATTGTGTAAAACGTCTCTTGCAGTATTGTCTAACTTTACAAAACTTAGAAAAGAGTCCGATAAATATTCCACAATAATATTTTTAGCTGTACGTTCTGATTTTATCCATTCGTCAGTGAGGGGATCCGGAATATCCTCATCAATAACTTTAAGAATGTCAAGTTCAGTTAATAAAGCACGAATTCTGAATTTCCACACACCGTATCTATCACCATCAAAGGGTTTAATGTTTCTTTTCACTTTTAAATTTTCCATAGTCACTGCACAAATAAACACCCTGTATTCAGTTCACAAAATGCAACTAACACGCGGCGTACACTGGGCCCATAACCTATAGGAAATAGGCTATGGAAAATCAAATTAAAGATTAAAGTTTTAAAAACGTCTATTTGCCTTATTGTAAGAACCACTCGGAAAGCACGCCAGTATAATACTACTATGTCTTTCTAGAAAAACCAAACAAAAAACTCTAAAGACTTACGTAATTATTTTGATACTTAAGAATATTTATGTGCTTATATTTGGTTACACTGTGCCTCGTATAGGATACAGTTTTGAGACAACAAAGACTCATTGATTAGGTTTTTGCCTTTACACATATTGGTGACGCTATATTCTAACATTATTATTATTATTATTATTATTATTATTATTATTATTATTATTATTATTATTATTATTATTATTATTATTATTATTATTATTATTATTATTATTATTATTATTAATTATTATTATTATTATTATTATTATTATTAATTTTGTTATTTATCTCAGTGTACAAAGTTAAATAAATTATTGATATTTTCCTACAAATTAAAGTTTTAATATAAAGTATCGTAGTTACCACAGGTCATATCTAAAAACTTTATTCGGCTTCTCGAATTCTTTTTCCAATCTCTTTTATTCTGATCATTCAAAAAAGTTGGATAAAAAATTTTTAATTTTGCAAATCTACATTTTAACATTTTTTACACACCCTGTACAATAAAATCGAATTTTCTCAACGCGAATTGTATTTTTATAATAAGCAGAAGAAATGATAAAGAATTACTTTTTTTTCGAAAAATTGAAAATAATGTTCTTTACAAGTATAGTTAGGTCCATCCGTGGACACACTGTATATATATATATATTTTCGTATTGCTTATCTTCTATAAAATAATAATTATCCTACTCAATAAATCCTTTTTATCTAATTTTTAATACGTGGTAAATCGAATCATATAATAATTCGTAACGCGTGTGAAGCCAACAAGAATTAATTACAGAAATGTTACCAGTCGGCTAACTGTGTCTGGATAGTATAGGTACGAATAAATCCTAGCAAATCTAAAAATATCAATGTGTGTTGATAATGTCGTCTTCTGATTATATTAAATATTTTGTTTTTTATTCATACCGAGATAGTTCCAATCATTTCTGGGCTCTCCATAGTGTCCATATCCGTTCTGCGTTGCAGCATAGACAGCCTTTTGATCATCCAGAGCGAGCTGAAGATCCAGTGCTTGGTTATCCAGGCCTGGTGCGTAGTAAGGGGGCGGGGCCTGGTTCTGGAACAGAGGTGAATTTAGCTGTAAATAATAAAATTATGTCACCAGAAATATATAAGACATATAGGTGCAGGCTGTGCGAATTCAAAGAAAAACTGCCTTGTTTTGAATAAATTAATGTTAGCCCCTCGCAAACATTAATTTATTAAAGTGCCAACGACCCTCTTTGGCTTTTGAGCGTAAAAGAGCCGATCTAGATTTGTATCTTCGTTTACTTTAATAATTTCAATTCGTGTTGATTTAAAATTTTGGTTTTAATGCGTTGTAACAAAATTGCTGGGAACAGCAGGTTTTTGAAAAAAAATGGTTTTCAGGCGCAAGTACTTGATGTAGAAGATAACTAAAATAAATTAATTATCCAAACGGTCCAATAGAACGAACCAAAATGAAATATGTATTTCCAATTTTACTGAAAATGCAAAATGATCAATTTAAATTTACTTTCTTAGCAGGTAAGCTAAGCTAGGCGAAAATCATAAGCGGGTAACTTGATGTACCGTGTTTTAATCGTTTTGAATTTATAAAACCGAAAATTTTTGCACTGGTTTTTAGTTATAATTAACATATTTTAAGTTTGTGAAATGTGAAGTTCACTTAAAATGTTTTTGTTACTAGAAGTACTCTTTCTTCACTGCTTAAAACAGGTTACTAAAAAGTTCTTTAAAATATCGCCCTGGCAATAAGCAGAAATGCCCTTGCAGCAACAGAGAGGGGAGCGAGAATGACCGTTTTAATATTGCTCGATATGGAGCAACAGCATCTATGTGAAACAATATTGTCGAAGAAATTGCCGTATATTGCGAGACATTGGTCTATTATTTGCTCCACTCCATCTAGGGATAGTCGCCGAACAATTTTTTTAGCCCTATCAATAATAGTAATTTATTAAAAATTGACGCTTAATACATGCAAAAGGCTCTTTTTTCATTGAAATATGCTTTTATCGAATAGTTTGTAGAATTTCTTTAATAGGTACTTACAATAATTATTGGTCACTGTCT
This sequence comes from Polydrusus pterygomalis, assembly GCA_963969555.1. Classification (NCBI taxonomy): domain Eukaryota; kingdom Metazoa; phylum Arthropoda; class Insecta; order Coleoptera; family Curculionidae; genus Polydrusus; species Polydrusus pterygomalis. Next base: position 73,469 of record OZ018377.1, read on the forward strand.
CTTTAAACTACCCATTTCCTTCTTACGGATTAAAGACATGGAAAGCATTAAATAGAAATATTATTACTTATTAAATTTGACATTGAAAAAACATTTTAACTTAAAAACTCGTACGAAGCACTAACTAATGACTAATCCACGTCACAACCAAAAATGTCGCTTACATTTTTCGTTCGCATACTTGTAATTGCAACTATGTTAGAATTTATTATTTAAATTTTTATGCAATTTTTTTGAATTGTTTTCAAACATATTTTACTCTCGTCTAATAATGGCCTAATGTTAACATTAGGTGCAAAGCAAGCAGAATTGCCTGTAAGCGTGCGCTTTGATAACTTTTTAATCAGCTGATGCTATTTCACTAATTTAAAAACAACCATTTAATTGCATCGGATGAACTTTCATGCTGTCATTACACCTAATGTAAACAGTTTAGATCTTTATGCCACAAACAGTGAGTATAAAACGGATCTGGTATTAGTATTTTGTATTATTTTTAATATTTTGGGTCAACGTTTAAATATAGAATTTAGACTTTATACATTACCTGTTGTCCATTTCCATTAGCAGGAATAATGGTAGGTCGTACGGAATCCATTTCCAAATCTTTGGCCTGCTGCGCCTTTTTTCCGTGCTGTGCTCTTCTGCATCTACAGAACACCAACAAAAGACCTGCGCTGAGCAAAAATAGCGCACAAGTCACTATGATGGCAATAAGAGTTGGGGTGGTCAGGGCAGAGGCCTCTCGTAAGGAATTCGCATATCCCACTAAAATGCAACGACGTAAATCCAATTAACGGTGGTTGAAAAATCGACTTCACAATATCAAAAAATAAAAGCCAAGTCAAAAAGGCTCCGAAAGTATGAAATATTTTTAAATATCGAGAATAACACTTTTTGCTTTTATTTGAGTAATACTAGTCTACATAATATGTTTCGCCTTATTAAGATTTTTTCAAGAGTAATTTTTATGAAGAGTTACTCTAATAAATTATAAAACATAAAGTGTTTTATTTTTATTATGTCATTGTAAAGAAACTACTGCACAATCACCACAGTGTATTAAATTAGGATGTTCTAACAGATTCTCAATGCTATTACCATAGACTCATTTTACAAAATTTCGATTATATTTTATGTTTTGTTTTTTATTATTTTACTTAATTTAAGATAAAATTGTTATATATTAATGATATTTAGTATATAAAAACTTCTTACGCACTAGGTAGTGGCGAACTGTATATTACCACATTATAATATGGTCGTGAGGGGTTGCCATCTACATTATGCCTTCAAAGAATAAAATATTTTTTAAGATATTTCCGTTATAACATTATTTTAGTATTTTATTTAGTCATTATCAATCTGAGTTATCAATACTTGTGGCTACTATTTGATTATCTTCAGACAAAAACTATTTTTCTCCAAACCCACTAGAAAACTAATAAAAATTTCTTAATTTTCTATGAACTTTTTCTAGATATTGAAATACAAGGTGTCCGGAAAAATAAGGTCAATCCGCTAACCATATATTCCTGGAGCAAAAATAATATGGACTTACGGTTAACGGGTTGACCTTCTTTTTCCGGACACCCGGTATATAGAGAGTGTACAAAACCGAATTTTTTTATACTGTAATGCATGGCAGTGATAGATTGCTCTAAAACGGTAACTTACATTCAGCTTCAGCGAACTCTCCGCAGTGATCATGGTGAGTTCTAAGGCACAATTTAACTCTTACTCTCGGACTATACTCATCCATTCCAATTGGTTCATCTGCCAGGGACCTCCCCAAAACATTACCAAACCCTCTTGTCATCATTTTGTCGAGACTTTTTTCCCTGTAAGTTGGTATTAGGCCAGACACCTGCAAAATAAGTCATACTAATTATAAAAAAAAATTGCAGAAAATACTTTTTAAAGTCAAGTCAATGCCAAATGGTGTGCCTACTTCTCTGCACATAATTTAGTATTTTAGTTGTGCACCCTGTATCGAATGAGCTGGGATGTCCCAAAAATAAATGATAATACACCAAAAAACTGTTTATGATCATGTTCATCATAAGACTATTCTATATCAGCTTATCGTTCTAAATCTTATTGAATGAATTAAGGTAGTGGAAGGAAGTGTGACAACTGTTAGTTTTAGCCATAGAGTAAACTCAACAGCACATTATTTTATAACCATAACAAATGGTAAATAAATTGATGTTTTACTATTTTTAATACTTTTTTACCTGTAAGGAAAGGGTGTCAATAACTTGCCAAGCTGTGACGGGATGATTGTCGTTGCTAATAGTTTCAACCACTGCTACTAAAGGCAAGCACGTTGCAGGAACATTAATAGATAGTGTATTTGAAGATCTGTCATAAGCTACTCTTTGAGGCGTCGGAATTCGATCTACTCTAGTTGTAGCTCGAATTTCTTGGGAATTTTCGCCAATTCCTTTGGTATTAAGGGCTTTCACCTAGAAATAAGATGTTATATTAGTTGGAACTAGACGCTAATGCAGTAACATTTTTATAATATTAGTGGTGTTTACCTTAAATAAATAGGTCTGATGTTGGTCCAAGTGGCTAACATTGCAAGGCACATTTTGCTGGCAATCCACCTCGGCCCAATCAGAATTCTTTGACACTGGTCCACATCCTTCAACTAATATATCATCCTCTCCGGGAACTTTCTTATATGAGACAAAGTATTTAGTGTTGTAAACACCCCCGTTGAATCCAGGTTCCCACTCTAAAGTGACGAATGTAGGACCCTGGTAAATAGCCGCTAGTTTGGTTGGTTTCTCAGGAGGACCTTTTGGTTGTAGGCGGATTTTTGTTTCTATTTTGCCCAAACTGTTAACTACCTATAAAAAGAAACAATAATTTATTAATAAGTATTGTTTTATTGAATACCAGAAGCCAAGCAACTAGTGAACTAGTCTGTAGAATTCCTCTTATGTAAAGTTTTATACCTGGCAATTATATTCTCCATAATCTTGTTTTTTGATATGAGATACTTTTAGAACACTGATGTATATATCATCTTCCTCAGGAGTGGTTTGCACGACATAATGGCCCTCCGATGATGAGTGCAGGGGACTTATATTATTTCCAAAAAACCATTTAAATTCGGGCTTGGGATACGCTTGGACTCTACATATCACCTCTGCCGTTTCTGAGATATCGTAAGCAACTTTGTTATATTGGTGAAGAACAATTGGTTCATCTAGAATAAATGTTTTATTAGGTCATGATGTTGCTACTTTCCACTTATAATGTATAATCCCAAATTGCAAGTGACCTCCATTTTCAATCGGAAACCCTCGTCTTTTAGTTAATAAAACGAAAAATGAATTAAAAAATAGTTAAATGAACCGTCAATGTTGGGTTGCAAAGCTTTTAAGCATTAATTCAATTATCAGATTATTTGTTTGTAATGTCAATGATATTGGCAGAAATGATTTACCCAAAATCAACGTTGGTGGACGGAAAAGAAGCATTTCGGCCAATGTCATTTATCTCACAGTCTGGTTAGTTAATTCTTCATTAAAATCTAAAAAGATGCAAAAATATCGAAACTTACGTTCAATTTTTAAATGCATCGTTGACTCTGTTTTCCGCACCTCGTTTTCAAAGCTGCAAGTGTACACCCCCCTGTCTGATGGCAGTAATTCGTTACCACTTGGTCTTGCTTTGCCGTTAAATTTTAAGACACTTTGTACATTTACCGCACCGTTATTTGACTCGGAGTAGTCAGTTTTAACCTAAAAAAAAAACATTTTACCTAGTTGATACCTTTCAAAATATAACGTCTCATGGAGCGGCGTATCCATCCTGTATAAGCGATGCAATGCGAGCGATAAAACCGAAAAGTAGGTACAGTAAAGGAAACGTCTCCCTCTTCCACGAGCTGTCCTCCAATCGCTAACGTGGTATCGCTTATGTAGGGCACTGCGTTATGCAGTTTTATGATAAGACAAACGCTTACCTCAAACAAGTTCACATCTGCTGTTAATTCATCGTCATCCTTGAGCCATTTGACAATCGGCCTGGGTTTGCCCTTGGCGCTACATGCCACAGAAAAATTGGGATCGCCGACCCTTTTTGTTTCCAGCGGCTTCAGTTTGTATTTAAAAGTCGGCGGCTGGTGCACTTCCAAGTCGACCGACGCCATTTCTCCTGGACCCAGTTCGTTGGTTGCCTGGCAATTATAAGTTCCTTCAGCGGCTAGATTCGCATTGGCGATAGTGTATTTTGTACCGGTGGCCAGGATAATGGTCTGGCCGTCCGTTCCCACTCTTAGCCACCTACAATACGACAATATATTATAGCATTGAATATCAACGATATATTGAAAATATATTATATTTTTAACACGCTTTTATTAGCTTCACCTGTACCTACGTTTGTTTGTTTGTCCGTAACCGACTTCTTTGAACCCAATTTGGACCCACTTTAAACGGTCAGATTTAATTTAAATTTTGTAGACTTACCAAGAACCGCTGCAATACAATAATCTAGCTCAATCTACTAAAAAGCGGAATGGCTATTTATGATATAAGTGTGAAAATAACTCGTTTAAGGCAGGCATATGAAAATTATTATTCATATGAGTGCCTTAGACGAGATATTTTCACACTTATATCGTACAAGATTTTTTCTACGAGCGTGTGAAAACTTAAGACTTTTCACCCGGCGTGTGAAAAGTAATTTACTTTTTACACTAGTGCGTTAAAGTAAAACTTTTCACACTGAAATGGGTGTGAAAAGTCTAACTTTTCACACGCTCGTAGAAAAAATAAATATAATTTAAAATAATTCTTGAAATTCCTAATATAGGCAGAAAATAATAATGAACAATAAACATTAGTATTATTGTAAAAAAAGCGTGGGTCGCTTTGTGCTATATTTTTCGTATATCGAGCACCCCACGCTTTTTTCACAATAATACTAATGTTTATCGTTCATTATTATTTTCTGCCTATATTAGGAATTTCAAGAATTATTTTAAACTATATTTATTTTCCGCTTTTTAGTTTGATTAATTATCAAATCGTGTTTTTTAGTTTTTTTAAACTATATTTATTTCCTACCAACCTGTATTGAGGAGCTGGCCAACCGGGTGGAGTAGCAGCACAACTTAAAGTAACGGCGCCCCCTTCTGAAACTATTGGTCTGCTGGGTGACACTCTTGCTCGTCCAGGACGATGCCGAACCAAAAGAGCTGCCGAAGCATTTCCTACCCGTTCCGATCTTCGAGCGCCGGCGCCGGAAGGCGTAAGGACGTTGACAGCTCGGCATACATAAGTCCCAGAATGTTCTGCAGTGACATGAGACAGGCGCAATGAGTCACCAGCCTGGCGAAAGTCCGGTTTCCCATCTTTAAGCTAAAACAGCATCCAAATTCAAATTAACATTTATTATATTATAGGTAGGTACACCTTTAATGGCCGTTTGTACCGCCTTGCTTATGGCCGTTTGCATCGCTTGGATTAGATGCTACTTAATCTAACGTTCACCTTATCTCCAGAATTTGGTTTGCACGCGTTGACTTTTTGCCTAAAGCTTGGCTTCCAGTCGAACAAAGCTAAGCCCCAGAATTATTCGGCTTATCTTGGAAATCTAACCAAACCATTGAAAAGATAATATAACCTAAACGTCAGTCAAGTCCATGTCAACCTAAACGGGAAAAATGGATTTATTAGAACTCATTGCTGATGACGATGAAGTCGACGAAATTAATTTGATTATTCTTGGTTTGCCTAGAAAAGTGTACAACAGTGCTGATTATTTCAACAGTTTTGACCAAAAAACGGTTTTTCAAAGATTTCGTGTTTCAAAAGAAACATCACTCTACCTACTGGAAACGATAGAGAACACCAGATAGAATTTCCTTACAAGTTGTAAGGGCAAAACAATTAGGGGAGAAAAGATTCGGTGCAAAAGTTACTAAAAAAATTACCAGATTGGCGCCGTTGTCAAACTTCTTGAAACCCTAGCTAAGTTTTACGGGTATTGACCCGGTGCATTCCATTTTAATTTAAGGTGAGCTTAAGTATAAGGTTCGCCCTAGCTAATCTTTAACTTTAAGCAAGGCGGTGCTAACGGCCATTAAAGTTAAAGATTAGCTAGGGCGAACCTTTACTTAAGCTCACCTTAAATTAAAATGGAATGCACCGGGTCAATACCCGTAAAACTTAGCTAGGGTTTCAAGAAGTTTGACAACGGCGCCAATCTGGTAATTTTTTTAGTAACTTTTGCACCGAATCTTTTCTCCCCTAATTGTTTTGTCGTTTCATTTTTATTCGTCATCCAAAATCAACCTACATAAAAAACGGTTTTTGGTCAAAACTGTTAAAATAATCAGCCCTGTTGTACACTTTTCTAGGCAAACCAAAAATAATCAAATTAATTACGTCGACTTCATCGTCATCAGCAATGAGTTCTAATAAATCCATTTTTCCTGTTTAGGTTGACTTGGACTTGACTGACGTTTAGTTATATTATTTTTTTCAATGGTTTAAAGTTAGATTTCCAAGATAAGCCGAATAATTCTGGGGCTTAGCTTTGTTCGACTGGAAGCCAAGCTTTAGGCAAAAAGTCAACGCGTGCAAACCAAATTCTGGAGATAAGGTGAACGTTAGATTAAGTAGCATCTAATCCAAGCGATGCAAACGGCCATTAGATATCTAGTTGGTATTTTTGATCTTATAATCAGGGTGGCCGAAAAAAGGAAGTAAATTCTTTAACCATATATTCCTTAAGCAAAAATACTATAATTTTTATGCCAGGTTTCATTTTTGACTAAAACTGATTTTTTTGAAGAATTGGAGAGTATTTATTTATTTCAAATATGGTACATTGCTTCAACGTAAAGAGTTACACAAAACACAATTGTCAAATATTCAAAATAGGGGGATCCAGTCCCCCGCTGACCCCCTTATTTTTTACTGCGTGAGCCAGTGACTTCCGAACTGTATTTTTCAGGTACCTAATCATTTTGATTATTTTTTTGTATCCTACGAAATTTCGATTGCGTTTTGGAGATAATTTGAAAAGTATGGGTCCTTACATGGTGCTAACGCGGCTTACGGTAATCTAATAATTTCAAAGCTAAAAACAATGTAAGGACAGTGGCGTACAGATAAAAACCTGTAGTAATAAAAACCAGTTAAATAAAATGAGTTTATTGCCTTTCTTATCTTCTTCACATAACAATAATTTAACCAGAAAATTTGACTGGTCATTCATTTTTACTATTTCTATACGCTGCCGATTTATTTGCCTCTAGTGGTAGGACAAAATAATTGGTTTCAACTAGACGGTGTTCACCCGCATTGCTAGAAATGTTAGAAACTATATAAACCAAATATTTTTTAATAGCTGGATTCGTCGGGGCCAAGATGCACCTGTTAAATGGCCACCCCTTTCCCCAGACCTTACTCCCTTGAGTGTCATTCAAATGAGCGTATGAAAGATTTTTTGTATATGGTTTCGATTTTGACAAGAATCATTTAATTGAAAAAATCTTTCAAACTGGAGAGCAGTTCAAGTTGAAACCATATATTTTTCAAAGGTTAAGATTTTTTTAAATAAAGTTTTAAATAAATGGAGGTCATATCAAGCAATTTCTTTACTTAGACTATTTTTTTTTATTTTTTTTTTCGTTTCTAACCTAGGTATTTATAATTTTATGAAAATAGTGTTATGTTTTGAACACCTATTTATTATTATTTTGTTATGATGTTTCAAATTTATTTAATAAGTAATAGTAGATGTTATTGTCGTAAGAACGAGTGATCACAGAGGCGTTTTACAGTTATGTGAAGAGGGTTAGCAATAGTAAGTTCCTTTAGTAGGGCAATAAAATAATTCCATAACTGGTTTAGTACTCTAGGTTTTTATCTGTACTCCAGTGTTCTAACATTATTTTTGGCTAGTACTTTGCATCCGGTATTGTCACCTACTCCTACTGCGAAGTTTTACTTAACTATATCTTGTAGCCATGGTCCATGGTAATGCCACAACGGCTTACATAATTTACCATTTGAAAATGATGAGATTGCCGTAAACGTTGGTTGGCATCAGCGACCCATACTTTTCAAATTATCCTGAAACGCATCATTTTATCGAAATTTCATGAGACAAAAAACAATCCAAAACAAATGATTACCTGGAAAAAAATCACTGGAGCACGTACTACTAAAAGTGGGGGTCAGCGGATACTGAACCCCCCCCCCCTATTTTTTATATTTGACATTTATTTTTTGTTTTGTTTTTCTCAAAAAGTCCAAAATTTTTTACTATAAGTCGAGTTAATAGAAGTAAGAAAATATAAATAAATATATTACTTGACAAAATGGTGGTGGAATTGTGAAAAGGGTGGTAGTGAAGCTAAGCCACGGGAACCGTCTGGAGTCGATAGTACATGAAAGTGCGTCCACGCGAAGCGGGCGAGACCTGCTAGTGGTCTATAACAGCATAAAATTCTATTAATCATTTACTTACCCATTCGATAGTGACTGGATTGGGATTGGCTGTGACATTACATTTTATATAGACTGATTCACCTTCTTCTGCTTCTTTTGTTTTAGCTTCTAATGAAACAATAGGAGCATACAAAACATCCAATGTTATGTCTTTTTCTCCCACCTTACCTAATCCATTATCAGCGCTGCATGTGTATTTTCCTGAAAATAAGATGTAACTTTGTAAAATTATTGTTATTTTATTACCTGTTAATTATCATCACCAAATATTGAAACAGACAGACTTCAAAAACGCTCTGAAACATATTAGGTGAATTATGTTAGTTGATTTAGCGTCCTTAATAATTTAACCTTTTCCAGGGTATGAGTGCGGAAGAGGACCTCAATGCTCAATGAAAACACTCTTTACTCATTTCGGTTTATTTTAAAATCTTTTTCAAGGGCTAAAATCAAAGAACGACATAAATTATTTTCTACAGACACATGAGCTAGTGGTAGTCAAATATCTTTCTAACCAATAGGTACATAGTACATACTCTAGGATAATTAATTGTAGCACGTGTGGAACCTTAATAAATAGACAGGGCATTATGCATTTTCTTTAAATATTTCTTCAAAATATCGTTTTTATTCACAAAACGTAAAAATTGAACCCTATAATAAAAACAATGAAATGAAGTGGATAATAATTTCGTTGTAAGATTGTTTTTAACTTTTGTTTATATTATCAACGTAATGATCTGGGCTAGTCAAAGACATGGCTCGATGATAAAGATTTTTCATGATAGACACGACTCGAAGGACTGCAAGAATAAAAATTTAAAATCCTACCCGAACTAGGTGGTTTTTGGTACCAATTAGTACTTAATTAAATCACCTTCTAGGTTACGGTTCACCATAATGTCAAGAAACGGTAGTGACATATTGGTTTTTTTCTCCACCGTGAACTTGAGTCTCGGATGGCAACGAAACGTTGGGAATGAGTAAAGAGTTAAAAGTGTTTTCTTTTCATTGAAGTCCTCTTCCCCATTCGCCCCCTTTTCGCCTTTGAATAATGGCCTTAAAATTTGGAACTCGTTGTCGGCAGATACTTTTAATGGCAACATTCCTAATATAAGCACATTTAAAAGAAAAATTTCTTCTTTACCCGAGGAAACTTTACGCCATTTGACAACTTCAGGTTAATGCATGTTAGGTACTATTCTATTTTATTTTGTTGTGATGGTATTTATTATGTTGTTATTATGTTTTATTGTGATATTGCAATTGTGATAAGAGAAAGTATAGATATATCTAAGAATCTTTGCAGTACTTTAAAAAAAAAATTTTTAATTTCGTATATTCAGTTTTATATAATATTGCTGTACCTATTTTTTAAAATTTGTTGAGGTAACTATGGTGATAAGACTGATTTTTGTAATTATAATACTACCACCGGGCAGTAGCCCATTTGTAGCTTAATAAATAAATAATAATAATTCCCGATTATTTCAAAAATATTGCAACATATTCAAATATAGCTAATTTACTAATGTTCTTATTATTTATTTTGTTGAGTGGCGTTGGATTTTTTAAATCCAATCTTAGACAACAACGCTACCACTAAACATTCAAAAATCCTTTATTCGTGTTCATATTTTTTTAAAATTTCAGATACGTCAGGCTATGTAACTGCACAAGGCAGTATTGCCAGGAGCTAATAAAATAAAATTAGATAGTTAAAACAGGCAAACACTTCACAGACACAGCTATTGACTGACGAAGTCAAGTTACTGATAACTGATTAAACTTGGTGCTCTGACCATAACAAACCTTAGAAAGCGAGTACCTACTGTGATGGGCTAAAATATGGAACAAATTCATTTAAAAATCAGGTATTCATTTTTTGAAAAAACGCTCGGACACGTCGATTATAATTCTTTCTTCCGGATTTTTTGCCTCAAAAAGAAATTTTACCGGGTGTGTCAAAAAGTAGATGTAGCAAAAATTTTTTGTTTTTTAAATAGAACCCCCCTATTTTTACTTATTACCCTAATTCTACGTCAAATTCTGCGCATAATTCATGTAGCATACTCTATCCTTATCTCTAACGGTTTTAAAGAAAAATTACATCATAAAAAAAAATTCTTTAAAAAAAGGTACATGTACATACCTACTTAAAGGTAAACAGGTAAATTTAAATGAATTGTTACTACGATAGCAAGTCATGTGTCAATCAAAAATTAGTTTAGGTATAATTTTGAAAAACGGTGATCATGGTGCATTTAAATGAAACACAAAGAATCGAAATTTTAATTTTAATTGGATGTGGAGACAAAACAAGAAGTCAAGAAGAAGTTTGTAACTTGTTTAACGCTAAGTATCCAGAACGGCCGATTACAAGATCTACAGTAAGTAAAATTGAGAAGAAATTCAGGGAAACAGGGAATGTAAAGGATCGTCTACGGCCAGGTCGTCCAAAAATTAGTGAAAACTCACAATTGAACATTTTGTTAAAGGTTGAAGATAATCCTCATAGTGCATCCACTGAAGTAGCCCTTAATAATGATGTTAGCCGATGATCTGTGTTGCGGGAATTGAAACAAGAAAAGTACCATTCGTACAAAATTAGGTTGCTGCACGAGCTAAACGAAGATGATCCCGACCGCCGACTACAGTTTTGTGAAACTATGATGGAAATTTGCAACTTAAATCTATTTTTCCATCGCAACATACTTTTTAGCGATGAAGCCACGTTTTGTTTGAATGGTTCGGTAAACAGACAAAATTTTCGGTATTGGAGTACAAATAATCCCCGTTGGATGAGAGAGCAGCACACGCAATACCCACAAAAAGTAAATGTTTGGGCAGGGATATTAAATGATAGAGATATTGGACCTTTTTTCTTCGATGGAAATCTAACAGGAGACCGGTATTTACAATTTCTTCAAAATGAATTAATTCCCACACTAGCAGCGGATTTTCCAAATCCGAATCAGCCTCATCTACCAGAAGCGTCTATTTGGTTTCAGCAGGATGGTGCTCCGCCTCATTTTGCTCGACAAGTACGAGAGTATTTGAATACTGTATTTCCCGAACGATGAATAGGTAGAAGAGGACCCATAGAATGGCCTGCAAGATCTCCCGATCTTACACCCATGGATTTCTTTCTTTGGGGTTATTTGAAATCAAAAGTGTATAAGGATAAACCACAAAATTTGGAAGACTTAAAATTTAAAATTAGATATGAAATTAGAAGCTTTTGAGTTGAAAGCCGTGGTGATAGCACGCTCTCTCCGATTGTGTATTTTAGTGAGAAAAATAACCTGTTTTATACTAACAATTCCTCTGTATAACCTTTCCATCCTGGTAAGATTAATTTCTAATTAGTTTTAATTATTAAATATCAAAAAAAAAAAAACTTTTTCCCCTTAATAGTTTTCTATGAGTAAAACAGAGGGGGGAGATTTCTCCCCCCTAATTGATGATATAGATCCGATGGATCAAAATGAAATAAATAAAATTATCGGTATAACAACCCCCACAAGTTCTCAAATGATCGATCAAACCCCATCAATAGAATCCAATATCAATATTAATAAAAAATCAGGTAAAATCATGGAGCCCACAAATAAAAAAAATGTAATCTATAAAACTACTGATAAGGAACCTTATATTGTATTTATAGAATCTAATTCTAACGGAAATATTGGCAGGTACAAACATCTTAATTTAGCTAAGGAAATTCATCAACAAAAGATAGTAGATTTAAAAAAAATTTCAATAAAAGGTAATAATAGAATTGGAATGGAATTTGTAACAGCGCAGGCAGCAAATAAATTCATGGACAATGCATATTTTAGGAATAAAGGATATAACATTTTCATCCCATTTAATTATGTATCCTCTAAAGGGATCATTAGGTATGTGGACCCCTCTTTTACCATTGAGGAACTTCTAGAAGAGTCAAAAATATATACGAAAACAACAGTCCTAGAAATTAAAAGGTTAAATCGAAGAGTTATTAAACCAGACAAATCTACTGAATATGTTCCTACTGGGACAATGCTTTATACTTTTGAATCCAGGACTCCCCCGAAATTTGTCGACATTTACGGTCTGCCATTTCCAGTGGAACCGTATATAGCTCCGGTTACACAATGTTTCTCATGTTTGCTATATGGCCATACAAAAAATCAATGTAAAGGGAAAAAAAAATGCTTTACGTGTGGAGAATCACACGATAATATACAAGAAGAAATAAATCTTACCGAACAAGACAAATATGATAATCCTGATAATTGCACAATGAAATGCTGGCACTGTGGTAGCTTGGAACATAAAACTACAAATAAGACATGTCCTGAGTATATAAGACAGCAAGCGATAAGATATACTATGGCTATGGAAAATATACCATTCTATGACGCAAATTTGTTATGCCCCAAATCATATAAAAAATTAAATGAAAATTATAGACAGGATTATATAGTGCATCCAGCGGACTTTCCCCCTTTAAGAAGAAATAACGAAACTAATATAGGAAGAATGCCCCAGAATCAAGAAAGTAATCAAAAAACAAAGAGAAGTTATACGCAAATAATTAGCAATAGCCCAAAAAAACGACAAATTCTAAACAAAAACTCCGGGTACGACAGAGAAGCCCATAATAGTCAATTATATTCCCCCAATTCCCGACCGGAAAAAGACTCAAACTATCCGCCTAATAGTGCTTTAAATATACAATTACATGGGGAAACATCCTCACAAACATCCTCACAAACTAACAATAATATGGATGAATTAATAAAAAAAGAATTTCAAAGATATACTCAACAATCAGTAGAATATCAATCAAGAATGCGTAATTTAATACTCACACACTGTAAATTGGGAACAATAAATGCCGACCGTGATAAACCAACATCAACAGTTAAGAAAAATCTTTTCCCTAATACTCAATAACTAAGTACAAATATGAATACAAAGTTTAAAATATTGCAATGGAATATCAGAAGCTTTAAAGCCAACAGAGGCAACCTCATAAATCTTTGTAACATACATAACCCTGATATCATTTTTTTAAATGAAACATGGCTTAAAGAAGATGACATAAGTAACTTAAAATTTTACCATAACTTAAGAAAGGATAGAAATGATGGATATGGTGGTATATCAACATACATCAAGAATCACATCTTATATAAGGAAGTCATAATAAATATTCCAAACCTAGATAATCGTATACAATATACTATAATAAGAATTGGTGAGATTTACCTTATGAACATATACGTCGCCCCACAAAGTATATTAACGAGAGATATTTTTAACACTATTTTTAATCAAGTAGAAGGAAATAATATTATCATCATGGGGGATTTAAATGCACACCACCAAATGTGGGGTAGTAACTATGCCAACAATAATGGCAAAAATATTATGGATATCCTTGATAACAAAGACCTTATAGTACTAAACGATGGATCAACCACCAGGCTTCAAAACCCAAATGAAAACCCTAGCCCGTTAGATCTTACAATTTTAAGTAATGAATTGGCTAATAAAGCAACATGGCAAGTATTAGAAGACTGTGGTAATAGTGATCATTTTCCTACAATGTGCAGAATTAATTGTATGGAAATGGAAAATAACGACCTACAACCCAAAATAACAAACAGGAGAAATTTCAAGAAAGCTGATTGGAAACTATACTCAGAAAAAATGTTGATATATACCCCTATTAATGAACGCTCAATAAACTATGACCAATTAACTGAAATCATCAATCAGGCAGCCTCAGAAGCTATTCCAAATAAACATGTCAACTATAATAAGCTAAAACCCACCAATCCTTGGTGGGATGAAGAATGTGACCAAAAAATAATAGAGAGAAAAGAAGCTTTAAATAATCTCAAAGCCAATGCTAGTATAGAAAATTATATCTCAGCAAAACACTGTATAGCCAAGACAAAGAGGTTCTTTAAAAAAAAGAAAAAACAAAAATTCATAACCTTTTGTGCTACCTTAAATAGAGATACAAATATATCTTATGTATGGAGAATCATAAATAAATTCTCTAGAATTCGAACAGATTTGAAAACTAAATTACCAGAAACAGATATAGCACAACAAATATTGGACAGACTTACACCATGTAATATTGACATAAATTTCATACTAAAACCACTGCAGAAAGAATACGATCCAATTTCCCTGTCAGAATTAAAAACAGTTATCATGAAGAAAAAGGACACAGCAACAGGTCTAGATGATATATCATATTCAATGATAACTAATATGCCAGATAAATTCCACAGAATTTTACTCAACCTATATAACGGTATACTCTCGGGACAAAAAATTCCAGAGACCTGGAAAGAACAACTAACGTTAGCGATACAGAAGCCACAAAGGAGTCCTAATGATCCCGATAATTATAGACCAATAGCGTTAAGTTCCTGTGTATGCAAAACCCTGGAAACACTGGTCAAAAATAGACTTGAATGGATAATTGAAAATAAAAAGCTCCTATCACATAAACAAGTAGGCTTCAGACGAGGAATGGGAATCAACAACAACTTAGCATACATGACATCCTTTATACAAGTTGGATTTAGTAAAAACCAGTCAACAATAGGAGTGCTGCTTGACCTAAAAAATGCTTATGACAATATAAATATTCATCAGCTTTATAATTACCTCATTGAATATGGTATTCCTATAGAGTTAACCAATCTGATATTTAACCTACTTACGGACAGAAAAATATTTATTAAGGACAACAATGGACAAACAATAGGACCAAGAAAAACAAGTACTGGACTTGCCCAGGGTTCGCCCCTTAGCCCGATCCTATTTAATATTCTTCTAATCTCTCTCTTCAAAATTGACCTTAATGAAGTGGACCTACTTAGTTTTGCAGATGACATCATTCTATTACTTAAAGGAAAAGAAGTCGTACAAATGGTTGACAAAATTAATAAAGCACTAAGCAAAGTGAATAACTGGCTTAAAAAACATAATTTTAAGTTATCGTTAAATAAATGCGAAGCTATATGGTTTACTAAAGGAGTGAATAAAGTCAACCCGCCAAATATAATAATTGATGAAAACATAATTCAATATAAAACTCATACAAAATATTTAGGAGTCCTATTTGACCATAATTTGAAATGGAACAAACATATAGAACAGGTAATTAATAAAGCTCGCAAAGGTATCAATATTCTAAAAGTATTTACCAGGGTATGGTGGGGAGCGGACCCTAAAATAATACAAATGGCATTTAATGGCCTAGTTAAATCTCAACTTGACCAAGGAGCTATGTTTATAAGTAATACCAGCAAAAAAAACCTAAACAAATTAAACTCAATTTATAATCAAGGACTAAGATTAATCACTGGAACAATGAAATCGACCCCAACCACGGCCTTAATGGCGGAAACAGCAGAAATGGACCTCAACCACAGGCGATTATGGCTTACAACCAAGTTTATTATAAAATTGTCAGCAATACAAAATCATCCACTTATCAACCTATTAAAAGAGCTACAGATATACTGTAATAACAAGATCAATTATTGGAAAAATAAAGATATACCATACCTAATACAAGCCTTAAATCTCATCTTACCTGTCCAAGATAAATTTTATTGCAGTGGGATTTTACCATGCTTCGAGATAGATTATTATGCCCAGACAGAAAACATTAGTATCATAGACATAGGATTAACAAAGAATAATACAGATAATAGAAAAACTTTTTTAGAAGCTACTACAAAATATAATAATCAGTACACATTTGTATACACAGATGCATCCAAAGACAATAATAGGACAGGCTTTGGAGTGCACATACCAGAAATAAATTATAAATATTCATCAAGGTTACCAGATGAGTTAAATATTTGCTCTGCAGAAATATCTGCAATAAATACAGGAATAACGGTTTGCCTGGAAAAAAACATTCAAAATGCAATATTTTTTACAGATTCCAAAAGTGCCTTAGAAAAGTTGAAAAATACAACTATTAACCATAATAATGACCTTATTTGCCTATATACCCGCCAAATGCTAATAGACTCCAACCTCAACCTCAACAAATTTGCAATAGCCTGGATCCCAAGCCATACTAAAATACCTGGAAATGAAGAAGCAGACAAACTTGCAAACACAGGAAGAATATTAAATGTACCAATGCAAATACCACTAGACAAAAATGATATCATACCAGCTATCAAAAAACAAATAGAAGATAAGTACGTAAGCTCTTGGAATGAGCAATCAATGAATAAGGGTAAATGGTATAAACAAATCCAAAATAAATTTCCACTAAAGCCATGGTTCAATAAATTTGTATATATTGATAGAAGACATATTACAACGATCATAAGAATGAGAACGGGACACTGCCTAACAGGACAACATTTACATAAAATAAAAATTAAAGAATCTCCAAATTGTGAATGTGGTCAAATCGAGAGTTTGGACCATATATTCCTCGAATGTCCTATAAATGAAATCCCAAACATAAACATGTATGAAGAGTTCAGAAAATGCAATATTCCAACACCACTTAACATACAAATTGTCCTAGCCAATATCACTCAAAAAGCCATTCTAAATATTAATAAATTCTTGCAATATAACAAAATCAAATTGTAGGAAAAAGATTAAATAAGGCTAAAAATAAAAATAATATAATAATTCATTAATTGTACAAATGTATATATGTAAATATCCCTATTTCTATATTCTAGGTGCTATATATCCGAGGCAACTTTCTGGGTGTGTAATGCTCCTCTGTTGCCCGGGAGAGAGAAGAGTTTAAATCCTTTGTTGTGCTATCTGTCTAACTAACTCCCAAAAATTTAAGTTAAAATAAAAAACAGTCAGTAAATGTGAATAAATTAATAAGAAGAAAACTTGTGGTCGTAATATGCTGTAAAAGCAGACAAAATTACGATCACCCAAATTGTGCTGGCGAATGGCGCTTACCGCAGCCGACGCCATAAAGAAGTGAAGAAGAAGAAGAAGATATGAAATTAGGCAAATTAATGAAAATACTGTAAATAATGTTTTAAGTAGATTAGCATATTGTCAAGAAGTTAATGTTTGCATTTTCAACACTTAATAAACTAATTTTTTAACCTTTTTTTAAAGAATTTTTTTTTTATGATGTAATTTTTCTCTAAAACCGTTAGAGATAAGGATAGAGTATGCTACATGAATTATGCGCAGAATTTGACGTAGAATTAGGGTAATAAGTAAAAATAGGGGGGTTCTATTTAAAAAACAAAAAAATTTTGCTACATCTACTTTTTGACACACCCGGTATAATTTCTTTTTGAGGCAAAAAATCCGGAAGAAAGAATTATAATCGACGTGTCCGAGCGTTTTTTCAAAAAATGAATACCTGATTTTTAAATGAATTTGTTCCATATTTTAGCCCATCACTGTATGTACCACTCAACATTTTTATTTGATGTCACCTAAAAGTCAGTTAAAAAATGCATTCCCTCTTACTCCAGCCTTTTAAGATGGAATTATCAATGTCATTCAATTAACCTATTTCGCCTTGTTTTTCTTAGTTTATTATTTTATTGACTAAGATTTAAATAAAATCAATATCGTCTGCACATTATTTAGGTAATATCTGATATATTACAACAAATATATCAATTTATTTCATTGCTTATTTTGGGAGAATTGTATAGTGAAATAACAATGACATAATATTGTGAAAAAAATCTTAACAGATATTTTTCCATATACAATTCTCCTTAAATAACTTTTGAAATTCCTTGATATTTATTTAACATGTTAATTATTACCTATAGAATATGAAGATTGATTTTATTTAAATTTTGTGTAAAAATTAGAAAAATAAATAAATCTACGCGAAATAGGTTATAGGATGGCAAGCATGTTGGATACTTCCACCTTACTAAAAAAAATAAATAAAAATATATTAATATGGATCAAAATTGTTCTTTTCTGGCCGGCAATAACACAAATTGTTGTCTTTTGAAGTCTGTATAAAATACTTAAAATGTTTTTCTCAGAAAATATTTACCAGCATCCTGAATAGATACTCTATGGATGACATGGTTGTCATTTGAGCTAATAAATCTGCTGTTTCGCATCCACCTGACGCCATTAACTTTTGGTTTGGCGTTAACGGTACATTGAAGTGTGGCTTGAGAGTCGCGTTCTACCTTCAGTGGATTTTCCGGGCCGACATCAACACGGGGAAAGTCTGAAAAAAATAATAGTTATATCTAATAGATTTCATTTCGAGAAACAAAATATGGGCATATAACCTACTTATTCTATGTCAAGGTAGTTTAGTAAAATAAAGGTAGAAAGTGGCAGAAATGGCTAAAATCCGTAGAGACTAAAATAAAATGGTAGGTACATAATATTATAATATGTATAAAGTAAAATTGATCTAAGAACTCGTCGCACTTGTTTATTGTCTGCTATACTATTATATAAAATTGCAAAGTGACTGACTGATCCTTTAACGCCCAGCTTTAACCCCTAATCCTAGAATCATAAACTATCGAGGATGTATAACGTATATAGACATCAACTAGGTCTAAAAATTAGTTTACATGTAGGATGTAGGTTCCCTTAATAAAAAAAATAATATAGGTACCTACGCGAGTTTTGTAATTTTTTCAAAATTCACTTAGGGGGGTACAAAATTCAACATTTCAATAAATTTTGCCCCTAAGGTCGTGAAAGTCCATGAAATGGTTCTGTAAGCGTTATTAACGATAACGATAAGTAATAAAATAGATATATTTTTTAATAATGATCAATCTATATATTTTCATGAACAATTAAAGGTAGGTGATAAAAATTACATTTTTATTGAAAGAGAAAGAAATAATGAAAGAAAGCGCCAAACAAATAATTTCTCTTTAAAAATAATATGCATGGGTAGGGGTAGGTACCTATTAAAGATTCTATTGGGTAGTAATGGTACCTGCTGCTTTGTCGAATGTTTCTCCAATAGAGATACTATTAATTTTATAGTTGACATATTATTTATAAACGCTGAGAATTAATTTAGATTTAAAAGTTTCTAGTGATACATTGTTGACTATTAAAATGGAAATACAACAAAAATATTATCAACAAACAACAAACCCAAACAACTAAAATTTTACGGCCGGTGTTCTGTCGCGCCGTTAAGATAACTACCCGTCATTTCGGCTTCGACGGTTCGAAGAGAAATAAAATTAACCAGAATAAAACACTCCAAAAGACAGTTACGTTCATTAATACACATTTGCTTACAACATACGACACGGTTTTAACTGTAAAAACAATGATCTTAAGACGAGACTAAAAAACGTATTCTCGTGAATTTTGTAAAAGACAAGAGCGAGTTGCGTTGCACTTGCGCACTATCAAGGGCAAGACTATTTTTACTTATTTTCCATGTTACCAACATGACAACGGTAAAAACAAAACACTATAATATTTAAAAAGAGCAGTTCAACGGTATGCAACCAGTTAAATCTAAATCTATTTTACATAGTTGCAACTTGATATAGGATCAGCAGGCGCAACATTGCCGCTGCAACATATTATTCCTAACATTTCCTGACAGCCGGTTTTCTTCGTTGTATAAGAAAAGAAAACCTTGGTACTTATTTGAGTACAAAAAACTAACTATATAAATTAAAAGAAAAAGAAAATATAGTGGCATATCGGACAAGTGTGTAACTATTTTTTATATTGGAATACACAGGGATCTAAGTTCAATGGATACCCTGGGGCGGGTAGACCACGACGGCCGTTTCGTCCTTGTTAGACTCGACGGGCAGCCATAACCCAAGCAATTCCAATTCCAGGGTATCCATTGAATTTGGATCCCTGTGTATTCCAATATAAAAAATAGTTACACACTTGTCCGATATGCCACTATATTTTCTTTTTCTTTTAATTATTTTCTCGGACACTATATCATCTAACTATATAAATTTCACAAAAAATATTTTCTTCCGGTCTATAATTTTTTACATTTAGATATAATTGTTAAAATAGTCCTCACTTGTCTAAATAAATCTAGGTCATCCCTCTCCCTAAATAAAGCGTTATTGTAAGAACTAATTAAATAGGCATAAGGATTTAGCTCGTCTTAATTGGTGAGGTTTATAGCAATATAATAAAAAAAAATTAATAGTACATACTTGCGCCGACGTTGCTTCATTTATACAATTAGCCATTATCATTTTTGAATGTAATAAGAAAAAACTGTTGCAAACAGATTATATTTAACAGGAAACTTAATAATTTTGTAACTTACAAAATATTATCTGTAATAAAAAGACAATGAAAAAGAATACGTTTTAAGCGGTTTATTTTTTAAAATATATTATTCGCGCCGATTGAAACGACCCGAGAGGAAATTTCATTTAAATTTTAGATATTTAAAGTGGAAACAATCGCAGCTGTTTCCATTTATAAATGGATATTTTATGGATTAGCCTTAACTAATTTCAACAAATATTTACAAAGAAAACAGAATAAGAAATAACGAAATTGAAAGCACTTTCTTGATGATTAACAAAAACGTTTTAGTTTTGTCAGCCCTAATTTTCGCGAGATTCTTTAGTTCTCGGCGTCTTTTTCATTGTTGCTTCAATGGATTTCGTCGGAAATAAAATAATAGCCAAAGATGACATTTCTGATGAGAATTATTATTAAACTAGCGTGTACCCGGCATGCGTTGCAACCCGCTGGTATAAATACAAACCCGAACAAACCCGATATTAGTACCCGGCATGCCACTCTCTGAAATTGCACCCGTGCGAAGCCGGGGCGGGTCGCTAGTTATACATAAAAACCTTCTCCTTGAATCACTCTATCTATTAAAAAAAACCGCTACAAAATCCGTTGCGTAGTTTTAAAGATTTAAGCTCATATAGGGACAGGACAGGATAGCGACTTTGTTTTATACTATGTTAAGATGTTCCATTACGTGTCAAACTATTTGCTGAATATATTATTATTTTCTTATTACCCGGGACCGAGGTATAAGGTTATTTAACTAATATAAAAGCAATTTTGGCTACAAACAATGCTAGGTATTTGTTTTTTTTTCGGACGAATTTCTAATAGGTATAAATATAGAGCACGTAATCGTTTCTCAACTAGTACGGAAGTATTATATTTCCTACATCCGGTTTAATCGGAAGTTGACACTTTTGGAAAGATAAAAAAAATTTAAGATAGGGACATGTAAGCCATTTTGCTCTCAGAGGTACAGTTAAAAAGCTAGAAGCTGTCAAAGTTCAAAAATGTCATTTTTTAAGAGACAATATCTCGGAAACCATTAAGCATAGACTAATAATGCTTTTATTAAAAAATAATTATAATTTTATGTAGAATTTAAAAATTTAATAATATATAGGGTGTTCCATTTAAAATACCAAAGTAGCTAGTACTTTTTAGTAGAACCGGCAACACTGCATAGTTCAAAATATTTTTAAAAGAGAGAGCACGTCCACTAGTCCACTTATGCATGTAACCAAATTTTCAAAGTGATATATCCGTTGGTTAGTTCGTCCAAAACGTCTAATAGGCCCTCCACTATCAATCACCCTGTATATAATATAGGTATATCTATAAATTATATATACAATAAATAAAAGCGGACCGAGGACAGAACCCTGCAGTACACAGTACACCTCAACAGACCTAAAAGATTACTTTGATTCCCCGAGCTGGATACATCGGTGTCTGAATCTTAGATAGGATGAAATTAGATTGAGAGAAAGACCTCGAACACCATACCTTGGAAGTTTTTCATCTAGAAGACCCATAGACAATTTACCTTTAGATACGTACAGCTTATCTCCTGCGCAAAGAAAAGTTACGTTTTATGGGTGAAAAAATACGTCCGAGCCGAGCGCATGACTCGCCGGTCAGCTGCCTTCCTTCTGGACACCTTCGTGCATGCTATGGAGAACTATTATAGGGTAGGAGGCCGATCGACAATGGCAGCATTTTCAAATTCTGTCCCGGTTTTTTGGTTAGTTCGCTATTGGCCGATAGATGGCTCTCGCGTCCGAAGTGGGCTGATGTTGTCTTCTTCTTCTTCGTTTTTAATATGGACAACTAGATTCTCCATAGTTTTTAACTTTTACTTAAACCCTTTATTTTTCTGTGCTTCTACTTTTGACAAGTGACATTTTATTTTTCCAAATAAAGAACGTTTGAAGGCAAGACGAGACAAATAACGTTGTATTGTAATTAATTTCCATATTTATAATGAATAATGGTATAATTTATAAAAGTAGAGTTTGCTTTGTGTCGGGGTGTAAGACAGGATCTTCTTCAGAGATGAAACGCAGCCAAATAAGTATCTTTCTAGCTCCAAAGGTAAAACCTTCTAGCTAGAATGTTCCTGTATTTTAAAAACGAAGCATCGTTGGAACTTTATACAGGCCGAGTTTACTAATAAGTATAACAAAGTAAGTGTAAATTCATATAAAAGTCCTGATTTGTTCCTTAAAGAACTAATTTAAATAAAAATAGTTATCGCGTCCATAAGAAACCATTTATTTGATAGCCCACTTCGAACACGAGCGCCATCTTATGGCAACTCGTAAAGCTGAATTACCGATGCTAATTTGGGACCGAATCCAATGCATTGCGATCGGCCTCCTACCTCAAGTCCTCCATAGTGCATGCACACAAACCTCGTGTTATCGGCCTGTCCTACTTTATCGAGATGCTCACGATACTTTATTTCTTTGTGAAGATACGCTCAACCGGCTCGGCCGCCATTTTTGTTGTTGTGTTTTAAGGTTTCTCTGCTGTGGATTCCTTGTAGTTTTCTTAGCTATATCGTGGATTGTGGGTGTTTAATATTTACGGATTTCTAGTTTTTGTGTAGTTAAGTGAATTGTGTTTGTGCTTTTAGTGACTCTGATAGAAATATCAACAATGACTAGTACTTATAGCAGCTGTTGTATAGTTTTATTATGCCCAAATAGGGGTAAAATACCTGATGGTATTTGTATTTCGTATTTTCGGTAAGTTTGAGAAGAGTAAAATTGAGAAGAAATTCCAATTTTTTGGCAAGAATTTAAGTTTTAAAGCCCGGACCAGTCTATTTTCCCCGAGGGGTTCCTCATGTTGGCAGTAGGTGTACAAATTTGTCGGCATTACACAGCAATACTAATCGGCAATTCAGCAATATTGTCAGAAATATGGTAATTTTTTCGGCAATAAGGAAATACTGCCAGCAGTAAGGCAATATTATCGGCATTACGGCAATACGTTTCGACATTACTGCAATACTATCGGCATAACGGCAATATTGTCGGCATTACGGCAATGCATGCCGGCAATACGGCAATGCATGCCGGCATTACAGCGATATGGTATCTACTGCTAGAAAATTGTTAATTTTGCTTTTTCAATTATTTAAATTTGAATATCTTTTAGTTTATCAGTGACTCTGTTGTGGTGAACTACTGGTGATATGAAGGTAAGTACATTCCTCAGTACTCGGTATATATACCTACTCAATTTATAAGAATATGAAGAATGGCAAGATAGTGGAAGCAGTATTGATGATGTAGAAGAAGACTTTGCAAATGACAGTGAAAGCGAGACTTTCTAAAATTGTTGAACGGAAAAAGTTAGGAGATTTTTACTTAGTTATTTTTCCTGGAAAGAAGATGTCTCATAAATATGTTTGTTGCATTCAAAATATTTTTAGTCCAAATGAAATAGAGGTCCAAGCATTTTGTGCTGTTGATGGCGACAAATCAACATATAAAATGACATTAGTACCTACTGTTAATCGAGACCAAACTCGAACAGCCAAAAATTATATGTGCTGGAGACTGTTTGAGGTACAAAGTTTCTACAGAAATAATGTAAAATTTTATATAACAGAAATGACTTGGGTAGTATTAGAACATTAGTGATATAGCCTTATTATATGTAACCTTTAATAATACTTTGTTTTTAAAGAAACTGTTGTTTTATTTTATTTAAAAAACCCTTATTGGTCAATTACTGGCCAAAATTTGGCCCAACAATGGGATCTTGGTGGTCAACCACTAGAAAAGTATGACATTTTCTATAATTTATTATTTTTTCTGTGAAAGAACTTTTTGTTTTTGCTAATTATGGATTTTTGAAATTTTAGAATGTTATATAGTGGATTTCACCTTAGTTTTTAATGACCGCCGCTGACACATGTCATTTATAACATTTCGTTTTACAGAACTTAAGGATTCGCCAGGGCCGGAGTTAAAAATTATATGTGAACAGGGGTCAATTTATTTGTAGTTGTAATTATGGATGGAAACGAGAATTACCTAAGCAATTTTAAAGATATTTCAAAAAAAAAACACTGAAGGGGAATGGAAATAGGATAGAATATCAGAAAAACAATTTCATATAATTTTTATTCATAATATAATAAAGTGCTGTTATTTTGGTAAAAACACACTCTTAATTTAGTACAATAAAAAATATACAAGGGGCAATCGTGAATCTAGTATCATCACTAATTAACTACGTTTTTTATTAAAGAATTATTTTGTTTTTTAATTTGATTTTAGACCATGCAGTGTTAAGTTGATAAAATCTATATATTATATTTAATAGCTTATTGTTTAACTTTTTTTTTCTTATTCACGGGTAGATATCTTTTTCTTTAGACTAGGTTCTAAAGAGTTTGAAGTTTACAATAGGTCTAACTTTTCGTTGGTTTATAATAAAACAACAAAAGTTTGTAATGTTATCGAATTAGGTATTTTTTTTTAATGAATAAAGAAAAAATAATGTAAGTAGATACTACAAAAAAAGATTTTTGTCCATGCGTTTGCAGAACAGATACCTCAAGCACTCTTCAATACAACTGTATGTAAAACTTATTTTAACACAATGGTTCACTGTGGTTTTCAAATTTAATTTTGTTGCAAGTTCCCTGTTATTTTTGGTCTTCATCTGACAAGCTGTCGATGTCGTCGTCACCGTCCGAGACATTAATAATTATTTACTTACTTTTGCATAAAAGGAAATACGTTACAGATACACACAGTCCGGCAGTTTAAAACCAAAAAGTCTAATACGCACAAAATATAAGCAAAATGCTGTCTGAAAAATACCAAAAACAATAACACGAACGATCAAGAATTAACAGCAAACTGCACGCGGTGCGCGGTGTGTCCCAATGCGGCTCTGTGATATTTAAAGAACGCGACGAGACAATCGAATTAATGAAGTACGAAAAGAGATATGCGAGAGCAAATGCGTAAGACAAAGATGCACATACTAACGGCATATACGAGCGATGCCTTGCTTTTGACGAGTTTGAGCTCATTGAAGGGCAACGTATTAGACGCCACTAAAAACAACAGTTGGCCTCGGCCGCTTTCGGTCTTCGTCGGGATATTATAAGCCCCGGACATGCGCATTAGGTAAACGCCAGTGTTCAGAGCACAGAAAAATAAAGGGTTTATGTTCAGAGAACCTAGCTCTTCTCTGTGTTGAGTGGCCGCATAGGCTACCGGCCTAACACACAGGTGTGTTAAGGGTAGACGATATTTTTCAGATGTTGATAGTTTAAAAGAAATTAAAATTTATGATTTAAAACGTTTAGAAATAATTTTCAGATATACTTATTTAGAATTAATTATGCTAACTACTTATAGGTGTTTTACTTTTTATTCAAAGCGATATTTATTTCCCAAAGTGGGATATTTTGTTCTGTACAGCTTTGCGGACTATACTTAGATAATTGACTTGAAAAAAACACAGGATTTTGAAAAAAAATTTAATATGAAAAATCCGCAGTTTCGATTACTCTTGCAAGAAAATTGCAAGTGTTTTTTCAACAATATAAAATAAACTAAAATTAACAAGAACTTTGTAATATTATACATACTATTTCTGACAGTTAAAAATATAATACAGGGTCCTGCAATAGTGCGTCAGGCTTCCATAACTCCTATACGAATGGGGTTAGGAATTTTGTTAATATGCCGACTTAAACCGCATAGTACGGGGTACTTCCGGAAAATATTTTCTCATATACAGGGTGGCCCAAAAAAGTGTGGTCACATAAAGTTGTGATTTTTTAAATGGAACACCCTGTATATTATTAAATTTTCACATTCTACGTAAAATTATAATAATTTTTTTATAAATGCATTACTGGTCTATATTTAATAGTTTCCGAGATATCGATATTTGAAAAATGACATTTTTGAACTTTGACAGCTTTTAGCTTTCTAACTGTACGTCTTAGAGCAAAACGGCTTACATGTTCCTATCTTCGATTTTTATTATCTTTCCAATAGGGTCAACTTCCAGTCAAACCGGATGTAACGCGAAAGCAGGAAATATAGTACTTCCGGTTTGACCGGAAGTTAAAATTTCTGGGAAGATAACAAAAATCGAAGATAGGAACATGTAAGCCGTTTTGCTCTAAGACGTACAGTTAGAAAGCTAGAAGCTGTCAAAGTTCAAAAACGTCATTTTTCAAATATCGATATCTCGGAAACTCTTAAGTATAGACCAGTCATGCATTTATAAAAACATTATTATAATTTTATGTAGAATGTGAAAATTTAATAATATACAGCGTATTCCATTTAAAAAATCACAACTTTATGTGACCACACTTTTTTGGGCCACCCTGTATATGAGAAAATATTTTCCGGAAGTACCCCGTACTATGCGGTTTAAGTCGGCATATTAATAAAATTCCTAACCCCATTCGTATAGGAGCTATGGAAGCCTGACGCACTATTGCAGGACCCTGTATATTACACATTTAAAATATATTTCAGAATACAAGATGTAAAAAGTTTAAATACCACCCACTTTAAAAGTAAAATACAATATAATTCATAAATTATTATTTTCGTGCAGGCATTGTAGTATTTAGGATCATCATCCGTCATAAAATACTTTGGTTGTATTACCTACCCCACCAATCTTCTCTTGAAGAGCACCTAAAACTATTTCTTGTACAAGCTGGTCTAATCTATTAGTTTAAAAAAATGCCACAGGAAAACCCATATTTTTGTCATCCTTCACGAGCACGATTGTCAAATCCATTCCTTTTTGGTTTGTACAGTGTGTCCCATCCATGCATTATTGTGCTGACGTCCTTTAGTTTACGTTCCAGGTTGTCATTCACAAATCTTACACTTAGGAGTGGATGATTTTCACCTAATAAAAATATACTTATTATTTCAGCCAAAAGTCCTTTATACTTCCATATTATCATGAAATGAATGGCAAATCTACTATAAGCAAAATTTTTTTTTCACTTTAGAATAACAAACTTTAAATAAAAACACTGCAAGAACATTTCTATGCATTTTTTATGTCTGTCTGTATAGGTTTAAGATAATTTTAAAGACATTTTAATTTATTTAACATACCTACTCACTTTAAATTTGATACACGTCATATGTATAAAAGGTTTTCCCAGCCTCAAAAATAGTTTGAATTGTTAAGAAAAGTAAAATATGGCTATATTATTACAATAGTGTTTAACAGTCATGCATTTACCCACCTTGTGGTTTAAAAAACAACAGTAATTTTTTCCATTAGCATTCCATTCACTAACTTTTAAGCTAACAGCTATGATAGTATTTTCATCCTTCCTCTTTTAATATTGTGCTTTTTCACTAAATAGGCTATGTCTTTTCTCTGAACCATGTTAATTCTTTGAAGACTATCTGAAGTAATTTTCCTGGCATCTAAAACTCTCTCTACAGTTACACCACTAAAAAGTTTTTGAACTATAACTTCTTTCTCTTCATTGGATAGGTGTTGGCTTCTGATTTTCTCATCATGACCGAAGTTTTCCAGAAGGTTACACTGACATGACCTAAAATTAAAAACATTTGTTCTTGCTGTGCAGTCAGCATAAAGAAGTGTTTTTTTTTTATTTTGTTTAACTGTTATTAACTTAATATTTGTATTAACTATTAATTTTTATAATTCATTGTAATTTAAAAACGTTTAATTTGTAAGGAGAGAAGTAATAAGTATAATTTATTTACATAGGTACCTGTTTCAAAAATTTTTACTGCCAAGCGAGAAGGACATACCCTATTAATTTTTATAATACCTCCAGCTTTTTCAGTTCTGTTAGTATAGTTGCTTTTATATCCTAAAAATAGTATTCATACAGATTTTTCTGCATAATATTACGTTATATAGTCATACCATCAGTCACATTACTTCGGTTACTATTTTTCCACACTATCAGATGTTCTATTTGTTCTATGTATTGAATAGTTTGATTCAATTTTATACTCTTTCATCCACTGTTCGCACGTTTGTTGCCTAGAAAAATTAACAGCTCGCAGTTAATACTTCTATTGTAATAATTTATGACCTACCTCTAAATGTGTTTGAAGTATTGTAGGTTCTACACATAAATTGATTTTCTTTACAAAGGGGACAAATTATGAGACATGTTCTATTGTTCTGAATCGGGGTCGACTTTTTATGGATATTTCGGATGTTTATTTTTTGTATAGGTAAGTAAAGTGTAGAAAACTCCAATTCGCAGAATGGGCAAATTCTGTTCCCAGTTTCTCCATGTTCCATCTGACCGAAAAATACTATGTAAATGAAAAACCATACACTCTTTAAACCACAAATATTTTCTTGATACACTAGTATAATCAGTAATAATCACAAAAAATTGCGCTACTTAGCAGATCGTTCTACAATAATTCGAGTAATTCGACAGCACAATAATAATAAAATTGTGAACTGGCGAAATCGGGCGCGCAATTTAAAAATTAGACGACATGTTCCGAGCCAGAACGAAATCGGCCGAGGCCAACTGTTGTTTTTAGTGGCGTCTCAACGTATTGAACTGTGTAGTGTGCATCTTCGTTATGTACATGTAACTATACGGTCAGTTATATATCCATCTCTTGTTAATCTAGCTAATGCCCGTGCCTGAAAGCCGTTTATAGAATTAGGGATTTTAAAATCACGTGTTGGCTAATATGTTTGACAAGAGAGACGTCAAAGCATTAAAAACTAAGGTGAAATCCACTATACCTAGTACCTGGATGCTATTTTCTATTTTTAATAAAATATTTTCTTGAAAAAGTTATGATTTTTTATTTCTGAAAATTCTCTTAAATGGTCTATAAATTTTTTTAAAGTTTTCTCCAACTCCAACTCAATATTTAAAATGCGGGCTCGATTTATGGCGATGTTGCCAAATTTAATAAAAATGCGCGGCACTTAGTTGATGCCTGATAAGTGGCAGCGTTGTACCGATCATGTTAGGATCCCATGCATGGGCGTGCCAATTCGTTGATTTTGGGGGGGTTTAGCAACAATTTTAGACGATCAAATAATAAAAAAAGTATAGAATGCTTCTCTAGGACACTCAAGGAGTTATCCATTTAAAGTGCGGAAATACTATGGGGATTATGGCGATATTATTAGAAAATGCGGCCATATTATAGGAAATGCGGCAATACTTTTCGGATTACAGCAATACTATTGGGATAACGGCAATAGTATTGGGAATACTGTAATATTATTGGGATTAGGGCAATATTTTTGGAATTACAAGGTATTGCCGCAGTAGGTGTACAAATTGTTTAACTTGAGGAACCCCTCGATTTTCCCATTCGTCAAACGATAATGTTGCAGTGCGCATGACTAATAGTGTCTAGTTTTGTTTACATGCGCGAGGCCATAAAACTGCCACTTTCGTGATTATTGTTTGCTTATCTAAAGGTAAATTGTCTATGAGAAGATCATGAGAGACGCAGTCAAAGGCCTTGCTAAGATCACACAGAGTCAAGCCCACGTGCTCACCCGTTTCAAGGCTCTCTCTTTCTGCTCTGGTATTTTTATTGAAACAAAGAGAAATAATTTAAGAAAGCAGCAAAGAAAATTACCTATTTAAACAAATAACATGCAGGGTACCTAATAAAGGTTCGATTGGGTAGTATGCAAGGTACTCGCTGCCGAGGTTACCCGATTCAGTTACTTACATTGAACGCTTAATGTCACAGTGGCTGTCAAGACCTTTTCTTCAGGCAGTGCCCTATTCCATACTTCGCATCTAAACACAGCGTTGTCATCCTCCTTTGTCGGGGTAATTGTTAAACTAGCTGTAGTCGGTTGGTCTCGAGATCCGCCATTTTTAAGTGCCGCTTCCAACGGGTAAGTTGATTCTAAAAAGAATAATCACATTCAATTTACCTCGGATTGAGTAATTATTACTTTTTTACGACTTCAGTTTTTAATCATTGAACTCTAACGTTTGTTGAATATAGCCAATGATTTGTTTGGTACCTACAGATCAGTGACTGTAGCAAACAATTTATTATCAAGTAATATAATTGCACTGATAGTGCGTGTCCGTGATTAATGTCGCGAACATCGATCGAGCAATTTCATTACTTACGGTTCCAGTTCCACCAATCAGATAAAAAGATTTCCAAAATACTACAGCAAGCTAATAAAATTAAGACAATCGCCAAATCAAGTAATTATTTTAAAGTACCTTTTGATTTAAACAGGAATTGTTGTTATTTACCTAAAGCTAACGATACACAGGGTTGCCAGGTCAATTTTTAGAAATTCAGTAAACAGGTATTCAAAAATTCAGTAGAAATCAGTAGACTTGATTTATAATATTCAAATAGAAAAAATAACGGTTTAACATGGGATTATTGGATAAATAAGACTATATTGTTAACAAAAAATATATAAATAACTAAATAAACAAAACATTTACTCAGAATCAGAATCTGTCAAATCATCATGGTATTTTTTATACATATTATTATTGTGTAATTTGTTAACACCTTTCGGAAAATTTACGTTATAAAAACGTGATTTTCGAATTTTAAGAAAATTTTTAGTATGTAGATGCCCC
Organism: Polydrusus pterygomalis; assembly: GCA_963969555.1. Classification (NCBI taxonomy): domain Eukaryota; kingdom Metazoa; phylum Arthropoda; class Insecta; order Coleoptera; family Curculionidae; genus Polydrusus; species Polydrusus pterygomalis. Next base: position 104,858 of record OZ018377.1, read on the forward strand.
ACAATACTAACTGTCGAGAGTCTATTCCGCTCGTCAGTTTTTAATACATTAATATTAGAGAACACCCTTTCTACATTTGCAGAAGAGTGTGGCAAAACTAACAAATTAAAAACGAATCTCGTTAAAACTGGAAACATAGGAGTTCCGTCGCCGTAGCAAAAATTTTCTAGATTTGTCCAAAAGTTATAGGGCGTTCGAATGTTCGAAAACGCTTGCGCGAGGGCAAGGGTAGTTGTTGATGGCAGGTGTTGAATTAAATTTTCTGCTAAAATTTTTAAAGATTTGACATATTAATATGTTGTTTTATCAATATATCAATGTATACAGTTCTATCATTAAAATATCAGTAGAACAAGAGGACATTTCAGTAGATCAGTAGATCAAAGGTGAAATCAGTAGATCTACTGAAAAATCAGTAGACCTGGCAACCCTGACGATACATCGTAAATTATTTTTATTGTTTTTCTACATTTCTTTTTCAATAGCGTAACGGACTATGTGGTTAGAGAGGTATTTTTAATTTGTGTTCATCTGTTTGCGATAAAACCGCTGAGCTTACAAAAATTATCATATTTTTTAAGAATAGTATAAAACAACAAAACACCAATTATTTGGTATCTTTTGTATTATTAGCATATTTTGCGTATTTTTATAGTCACTTTCCGCATTAGCGGTACCTACTCAATAATCACCCTGACCACATCTATCACGGGTTTATTGAAAGTAACTGTAAAGCGTTCAGCAAAGTGTACATCAGCAATAAACTCGGCAATACTACTGAAATGCAGTTCAAGTTCAATCAAAAGGCATTGCATTTTTAGGGAAACATGCTTTTTGAGATCAAGCGCCCTTCAAACATCGGCATCTGATGATATCTCAGACATTTTTTTTTCGCCATTACAATATTTGTGAGGAAAGTAAAAATGGTACATTAATAATTTATATTAGAATTGGTTCGCGATGATTTGGACAAAGCCGATTCTATTTCCATAACAAAAACCGTAAGCTGGGTATTGTTTTACAAAGTGTAAATTACCAAAGTTACCCTTTTCAGTCCAGGAAAAAATTAATTTAAATCACAATCGGCCAATTTGGGTCGCTCAAAGCGAACTAACTCGTTATAAATGTAAATATTGACGTCCATTTGCATTTAGATTGAACTTTTTGTGTTTTATATTATTAACCACATTAAACTCATGGAGCCAAACGTCCAATATCCATCCCCTTAACATGTCGTTTGAAAAAGAAATGGCTAGTACAATATCCAATTATTAATAGCATAAAGATTATGATAATTAAATAAAATTCCTTTGTACATTATATTTACGAAAAAATATTATCTTAGAGCGAGAGTGATATTTCCTATCCTCCTACAATCTATTAGAATCAACTGTTCTGAAATGATTTTTTGGCGTTCGAGAAATAGCAAGGTGATGGTTATAGACAGTGGCGCACCCAGGGGGGGGGCCAAGGGGGCCTTGGCCCCCCCCCCAAAACCCCCAATGACATGAAAAATTATGAAAGTGGATAAGTATTTTAAAAAGTCAATTTTCTTAGCACATGCCTCGTTTGAGGGGTGCCAGGTGGGGCATTTGCCCCACCCCTCTCCCTGGAAGTTGACTTATTGACAAAAGTTGACTTATTGAGGTTTAATATGGTTTGATTGAATGTATGAATTTATTATTTCGAGTTTTCCTTTATATTTTTGTTATTATTTTGGGGTAGTAAAGACTTATTTTAATAAAAATAAACAGTTTTAATGCCAAAACGACAATGAATGTTTGAGAAACAATTTTAGCTCATTAAGTATTAAGCAAAAAAATGAAATTAAAATTAAGGGAAGACCTAAACTCTCGAAATTAACTGACCACAAAGTGTAAATCTAGGGACTTTATTGTTATTGATAAGTTTGCTGCAAATAAAAACAGATAAATGAACTTTACTTTTAAACAATGTACCCACTAATGAAAAATAAATAAGCCTTTTTATTTTTTATCCTATTTCATTTTCAATAGAATAAGAAGGTAATCATATATTTTTAAAATATTTACTATAATAATTTATTGACCAAAATTGGGCGTGGTCTTAAAAAAATTTCGCCTGCGGCGCATTTCGCCTACAGCAAGCTTTTAGTACACCCCCAAGTTAACAAGTCACAAGCCGCCAATGCCCCCCCCCCCCCTAAGAAACCGTTTAACGACTCCCATGACTAGGCTATTGCGATCTTCCCTGCAAGAGTACCTGTTAAAAAAGCTCCAAAGTTCTAGAAAAATGCGTAACTTAAAAGTTTATTAAAAAATTTGCTTCCAGCACTGGTTGGCGGGCCCCCCCTAACATAAAATCCTGGGTGCGCCGCTGGTTATAGAACCAGTCGAAACAGAAACGCTGATGAAAAGCATGTCAAAATTTATTACTGACGTTTGGTCTAAACTTATATGATATCTTTATTGATTTAAAATTTGTATATATACGCAAATACAGCTCCGTGTTTAGCCACAGAGGACATTCCGTAACCGTAACAAAAACAAAGCAAAAATCCTTGCTAGCAATATAAGCTAGGAAGGAATAAGCTAAACGACACAACTCTTCCTTGAAAGCTAATCTGGCTCTGGCTTTTCGCTGTTCGCTTTTTTCCTGCTGAATTATGCAGCGCTGCTTTTCTGTTAGTGCCTTTTCTCTTGCTGTAAAAACGCCTGTTTATGGTAGTGGCTTTTGTTTAATGAATACACGTTTTCCTAATTCGCAGGAAAAAATTAGATTATAGTTTAAGAAGGTTCGCAAGTTTCTCTCTAATCTAAATAGTTTTAGAGAGAAAGCATTTTTTATTTCCATCTGTTCTTTGTATACGTGGCTCCCTACGTACCAATCGTTACGGTATAAATAAATATGTATAACGTAACATATTTCGTGGTATTTTTTTGCATGGGCAATTTTGAACCGACCATCTTAAATCATGAAAAATTACAGTTTTTGCAAACACGCTAATCAAATCTTTAAACGTAATTATCACGCATACATTTCGTATTTAGGGAACACCTACACTTTTGTTTCCAGTAAACGGAAAATCCTGTCCAGCCAGAGTAAATTTGCGTTGGAAGACTCGATTGGCGTGTTTGTAAAACGTCATGCACCAATATTAAAACATCATCCCTTTAGGTAGTACATAAAAAAGTTCTATTAATTTGTGATCATGTTTTGTATGTTACACAATATAAAGTCACTATCTTCTTGAATACATTGAAATAATTAATTAATTATACTACATTAAAAAACTAATGATCTTAAAGTACTGCCGAAATAATATAGGTATGATCTCAAATTTATAGAAAACTTTGCATGCATTTAACTAATACTAATAATATAATACATCCATCAATGTTCCTTAATGTTTCTATAAAAACACTTTTTATTCCACTTTTAACGGGAAGCTAATTTCATCCACTTTATATGTGCATATACCTATATGCGCTTGTTTTCATAAAAGAAAACAACACAATCTAATAAAGATTATTTTGTCAAGTGCTTGCAATACTGTAATCAATCCCGCAATCAAGAAAATGGACCATTAATAGTAAAAATAAACGAAGAAACCAACCACTACTTCTACAGTGAATAGGATAACGATAATAGTACCTACTTTATCGTACTGAGAAAATAGTATCAATTAAACGTTAAAAATACTTCGAGAGAGAAAGTTTTATTTAAATTACCCATTTGGAATTTTACCTTGTCTATACCACTTGACTTGTGGATCTGGAGATCCGCCAACTGAGCTACATGTAAGTTCTTGCCGTTTTCCTTCTGTAACTGTCACTGTGGATCCAGGAGCAATTTGAGGGGGTTGAGGGGGCGCCAGCACTGTCAACGAGTACCGCTGGACATGGACGTTTTGCCCAGAGCCTCCTGCTTTGACTTTGCATTCAAATCGACCATCATCACGGTCGTAGGAGGCGTTGCTGATAAGAAGGTCGTAAATTCCTTCATCTACGTGATAATTGAGTCTAGAAATTAAAAAAAAAACATTAAATTTACCAGTAATAATTGTTATAAAATTGTAAATATGAAAACAATCAATCATTTTGATAATAAACTGTTACTATGACGTCTCAGTTTATTTATTTTTGTTAAGTTGTTCCTAGGAACTTCACCAGACGCTATTATTTTTAATGAAATTTTAATGTCCTAAAGTCGGGTATTTTCAATTTATACGTCATCCCTTTTGCTTCTTCTGGTGATTATAAAAGTTATCGTTAATCTATAATATCCCATTTCCTATTAATCGTAATTTTTACGCAACTCACGTTTACTGCCACAATGGATCAAAGTACGTGACAGACCGTCTCCAAACATCAAGAATCTCGACATGTTTTTAATAAAAATTCAGTGACGACGACTTACAGTAGTAAGGTTTTCAGGAATATCAGAAAAGACGTCCACTATAATACGTATGTACCTACTGTTGCCCTTAAATTTGGACTTTTATTAAAAGGGTTTGTAGGTATATGACTATGACTTATGACATGACCCACTGTGATTTGATTTAATTTTAAAAGTAATTTATCTACTTATTGTCACGAACCAAAATTTGCAATAATTTCATTTAAGCAATTAAATTCAGTTTCCAACATTTTCTTCATTAAATTATTTATCGCCCTGTATAACGGCTGAACCTACAGTACCTACATATTATTAACGGACTATTCAAAAACGATACAATGCAATATACCCTTGTGTAAAGGTATTTTTGTAAAAAAAAGTATTGTTGGAATGACATAATTCATATTATATTCATAATATTCTGTCAAATTTTCATAATATTTTGCTAAAATTGTTGCCTCCGCCCCTTATTACAACACTATATGAGTAGGAGTGCATCTCATTTATACTAAAATTAACGTTGTTTTATTAATAAAATCTCAAATAAATTTTTCTTCGCTATTCGAAATGCTTATATAAATATTCTTTGAAAAAAAATCATATTCATCTTACTTGAAAAATTTCTATGTCCAAACAATTAAAAATACATTGCGACAAAAATTGTTTTTGTGTTAATTTTGAATATTTTTTGTTATAAAAATAATGTCAGCAACAGTATCGTAGGAATTTCGTATTATACTTATACTTACTTATAATTGGGATCAAACGGCGTTTCTCTAATGGCAACGTTATCGTGGCTATTTTTCGACTGTCGGATCCAATAGTATGATAAAGAGTCCATCGATGGCGGGGGGAAACGACATTCTAACGATACGTCTTCTCCTTCTCGTGCGTCCTTGATTATGTCTTCTGAATTCACGAAATATGTATCTACGAAAAAAGTTAATACTATTATAATGTTAAGCATATAACTATAAAACCTAATTAATATTGCTTATTCTAGCATAGAAACACTCTCATTAGTCCCATGATAATATAAACCAAAAAATATTCTTATTGTGATCGGGTTTTTATTTTTTGGTAGGTATCTATTATAAGATTTTATGGTTTTTTACGAATTTTGAAAAACTGCTGTTTCTAATCGAGTAGAATCGTAGATGTAATAAAAAGTAAAATTAATTTTTTTCATTCCGAAAACAATGCCTCGTTAAATAAGTATGAAGTTCGACAGTGGCGTAGCCACAGGGGGAAGGGGGGCACCCCCCCCCATGCCCCTCTTGACCTGGCGCCCCTTTATTACTTAAATGCTTAACAAAGCACAGACTACCAAAAAATCACAAAGTCTGTAAATGACGGTTTAAAATAGAATAGTTCTCTTTTTAATCTTCTGTCGTCTCTTGTTTGTCACCATTCATCAACGGGGGCGGCATACGCCATACTCCGCTACTCGAAAATAATTTAAATTAGAAACTTTGTTAATTAAAAACATAATAGTAATAATAATAAATATGTATAAGCATGTCACAAAAAGCATACAATGCATTTTTAACCCAGAGTTAAAATCTTATTTTTTTTAGCTAAAATTTAAAACACTTCCTGGTTTCTGGAAAAATCTAGGTACTTCTCTTGTCATTCTTTTTTAATAATTTTATTAAAAGGCTCAATACCATGCCATTTATTTTTGCATTAATTTTTAACTGACTGTATTAAAAAAGAACAATGTGACAAAATATGTAGGTATTTAAAAATATAGGCGCCCCAAAAAGACTTCGCCCTTCCCTAGCAGCCCTGGCTACTCCACTGAGTTTTGAGTCCAGTGAATCGGGGTCCTGGGTGGGATACACAATTCAACACATCATTAAGTACAGTACAGTAGGTACAGAAAATGGTTACAAAAAGATTTGTACGCTTATATAATGCTTTAAAGATAATTTTTTAAATGTTGCAAACCTATAGCGTTTAAAAGGCTAGACGTACATTTAGTCGTCCGTTTTATCGACTTCCAAGTCCAAAATTAAGCAATAATACGGAAAAGTGCAACATACTGTCCCAATTAGGTAAACTAATTGGCCCAACGACCGTTCTGTTCGCCTTAATAAGCAATTTAAACTGCGAAATCTGAACATTTGCAAAATTTAATGAGAGATTCGTTTAAACCGTTTTTTTAGATCTTATAAGAGTTTTTTTTTAAATTGCTAATGACAGTTTACTCTAACTTTTATTGCTGATAGGTACTATACATAGAGAAAAAACTTTAGAGCAAGAAATAAATTATTATTATTATTTATTAACGAGCTATAATATTATACATATAACTACAATTACAGACGAACTATAATAATAGGGCATTCATATTTTTAGCAATTATTGCTTTTAATTTACCATTACCTATATTAGTGTTACTGTTAAATGCAGTTTGAGGGAGCTTAATTTTTTGCAATTTAAGGTAGGCAAAAAGACTAATATTTAGATGAAATAGTAAGTTTGTACCTGATGTAAAACCAAAAAGGAGATAGAACAGTTTGCAAGTGTATCGTTTTAAAATTTAAATAACCAACGACAGTTACCATATTAAATAAAACCTACAAATTGTAAAAAGACCAAAAACTGTTTAACTTATTTTCGTATTTTTGGCCGGCCCTTCCTCGTTTTCGGAACACTAATTAATTCGATTTTATTTAGGCGCCGCTCAATTTTTAAAACCAATTAAGTGTGTTTGAGAAAACACACAGTTTTAAGAAGTTCAAGTTTATAAAAGGTGTAAAAGAAAATTAGAAAAACAAAAAGTAAGCATATAATAAAAACTATGATTTCATTCCACAATTTTAATACTTTCATCACAGAGTCTGAATTTCAATTAATTGAATACAAATATTTACGTTTTAGGGTTAAGAATATTGAATAAGCTAATAACAAGGCGGGGTGGATGCAAAAAGTAAGAAAGGCACCGGGAGGAAAAACCAATAGTAGTCTCACAACACCTTGAAAAGAAGCCATGAAGTGACATCGGGCAACGCTGCATCAGCTGGGAGTTGCGGATCCACAAGCTATTATTATAACGCGCGGCAACGGGCGAGTTTTTTATTCTTTCTGCTATTTTTTGTGCTTTTTTGGCTCTGTTGCCACTATATTGATATTAAAAAATGTACAAAAAAGTAATAAATAGTTTTAGATAACAAGAACAACTTACCTAATTATTAAACAATAGTAATATTGCGTTGAGAAACTGTTCTTGTTTCACTACGAGTAGATTTATTTGATCGATCAAAAGTAATATTCTATTATACAAATTATTATCTTCTGCGTTTAAATTACAGGATTGACTATCGACTTCTGAAGTTTTAATAATTATTATCACAATAGTGAAAACAATACTAATTAATTAATTATTTTAATATGAATCTTTGATTCTAAACTTAATAAATACTTTCAATAAATCTGAAATTTTCTTACCGAATCTCCCACGTTCTTGAAATAATAACCGGAAATATCTCTTCGAGCATGAATTTTTGAAGAAATTTTATAATTTTAAAAGAGGAATTATTTTCGGTGTTAATTCAAGTAGGGAGATTAGTAGTAAACGTACTTTTACCAATGATTTTTTTAAAGTACTAAATACTTTAATACGGACGTCGTAAAATTTCTCTCATACCCCAAAGTCGTAAACTCTGTGTAAAAGCTAAAAAATACCTATTAGCATTTTTGCTGATAGTGCGCTCACCGTTCAGGATAAAAATTAGCATATTTCTCGTTGCATGCACGAGGGCAATATATTCCCACTTGTAATTTTAACCCTCTAATCTTAATTGGTTAGCAGTTGCTTACAGGATTTTTACGGCCCTTGCATGATCTGACATAAAAAAAATCTTATTTTTAGGCATAATAGATAACTTTAAAATATAATAAGATTATGATTATGACCTTTAAAACTTTTATAAAAAAAAAAAACAAAGAATAATTTTATTGTAAATCTACACTGATATATAAAATTGAAAAGTGACGAACAACCTCCAAAGGGATAAAAGAATTTCTGTACTCAGAAACTAAAACTGGTGGAGATGTAAAGGTTGGAATATAAGTTCATTAATAAGATAACTTTCTTGATACTGTACAATACAAATAATGAAATACGCAATTCTTTTCTCTTTGCAACTCGACCCGTAAAGGTGTAAACAAGGGGGGTATAAAAGTATCTATTGAAAAATTATCTTTTGTCATTATATTCTTGAACCTTAGCAGAAATAGATACTTTACAACACAAATAATGAAAAACGTATTTCGTATTTTTTTGGAAACTGGCCACTAAAGGAATGGAAAGGGGTTATAAAAATTTATATTTGAAAAAAAAATATATTTTAACAGACTTTCTTGACATTTCAATAAATTCTACTCTCAAAGTGTTTTTAAACAAACAGCCCATGGAAAGGCTCTGTGATGAAATAGATATATTTTTGGTGATTTGATTTATATTTTTCATGAACAAGCTTTAATATAAATATATGGGTACCTCCAATAGTTCTATTGTATGTATATGCGCTGTTTTGTTTCGATAGCGAATTTATTCCCGCTAGTATACCATAAAAACATTTTTAAAAGATGTAATGAGAACTCAGGAAAGGATTTACAAAATTATTATTTAAATAAGATAACGATCTATCTAGATATTACGGGTTATATAAATTGGTTTTTGATATAATATTGTGTTTTAACAAATTTCACCTCTTTTTTTCAGTTAAAAAAAATTAAAATGTAACGTAGAGGGTTATATGCATGGGTCGTAGATTACGAATATTTATGTATTTTATTTTCCTGACAGTGTAGGTCTCATTGTAAAAAAGTTTGTTCACAATCCAAGTGTAAAAACCCTTATCCTAAAATTATTATTAAATCAGATCCGCTAAGTTTAACTCTTTCTTTGAGAAAAATTAAGGATTTCTTCCGAAAGCTTATTTTAGTTTTAATTACGTTCTTTTTTTTAAACAATTATAAGTACATGTTTGGTAATTCCGACAAAAACTGGTTACAGGTATAATCTTGGCATTGCGTCAAATAAGCAACAAATTATGGTAAATTTCCTACAATATGCATATGGCATCGTATCTCAATAGAACTTTCTGATCAATTTGGATTACCTGGTTTGGACACTGAGAACTATAACACAATAAACTTTGATTATACCGGGGTAATTATGTTGGAGAATCTATACTAAGTTTGATAATGTCATTATTCAATCAAATTCGATATGTCCAAACTTTCAAAGTAACCACTTTCCGGACGCTTTTTCTTTGAGAATGTAGCACTTTTCCGGCCTAGTCCGAAAAATACAAAAGCGTCGGGGCAGTGAAATAAGGGAATAGTATTATTTGCAGTAAATGTTATACTTTTCTAGCAGGTCCCGCCCGCTTCGCGTGAACGTCCCTCCATGTTCCATCCGTTCGAGAGATTCCCGTGGCTTTACCGCCGGTCTTCGCCGATCTCCCGTTGGTCATTCCATCGCCATCTTGTCAAGATATATTGCAATTTCTAACTTCTATAACTCGGCTCAGGGTTAAAAATTTTGTACTTCCAGATATATAATTGGAAGCATTATCGAGATACGTGGAAAATTTCCACCTCATCTGGAAGTAGGTTTTCTTTTGTGGGAAAACATAATTATTTTTAGTTACATTCAGCTTTATATGTACTTATAGATATATAGATAGATATATTATATAGATCGATTATGAATAATTCAAATTTCCAGCAAAGATATTGTGCATGCAGCAATAAAATTTCAATAAAAATACTGTACCTATAATAATATATAAACTAACAGGGTAATTTTTTTTTTTAATTTATTTACGGATTTTACGAATCATCAGTTAATTATTTATCAATCAGTTTTTTCATCAAACTTTGCTGTAATTAAAATAATTTTGCTAGCGAAAAAAAAAGTGTTATTAAGGCAGGCACACGCCTGTGTGGTATCCTTTTACGAATTCATTCTTTGTATGACAATTAAAACAACCCTAAAATGTCGATTCCAGAGGTAATTTTTTTTTCTATAATAGCACGTCTTACACACCCATTCCGTGTTTAACTCGAAGTACAACACGAAATTGCCGTATTATTCGTATTAAGGTCACGGTCGGGCGGGGGATTTTACTACAACTTACGAACCTTAAGGTTTTGATAACGTTATTAAACTTTCTCGAGTTTTGAAATGACTAAATTTGACATTGGATTAAAGAAAATTGGTGGAATACTACTAAAACGACGCCTTAGAAAATGCCTACATTATTGTTAATAATATAAAGTTTTAAACTGGCAAACTTTATTAAATATATTTCTAAGAAGAAATTTGTGATTTGTGAATTAAGTACCGCCTCCTTAACATTGGCAAATTAATGTCTTTCCCGGTAATTTTATCGTTAAATTAGTTATATTAAATTGGGGCATTTGTCAAATGTAAAGAATAATTTACTAGTTTACCATTTTTCCTAAAAATTTTTTTAAAATTATAAGGAAAATTTTATACCTGTCATTTTTAGGCAATCAGACAGTTGCGTTATAACATGTTGCTATGACAACAAAAAAAAATTTCGGAAATTTCTCTACCTGTAAGAGTAATAAGTGGAAATCTCCGTGACCTGACAGCTGTAATAGAAACAGTGACGTTTGTGTTATTATGAGGCGGAAGATAATCATTCATTTTGTACGCGTTATTTTTTAATACTTTTCCTTTTTTTAAATACTGTTTCTGGTAGTATAAAATTATGGAATTCACCATTTTGTCAAGAAATATATTGCATTTTCTAACTTTTAACTCGTGTCATGGTTCAAACTTTTGAAATTTCAAGTTTTTTCCTATATAATTTCTCTATATATTGAAAGCATTTTATCTAAATGTTTAAACTCTCGACACCCTACTATACGCCTATAATATAGGAATAAAACGGTGAATATAAAAATATCAATACCGTGATGTTCACAACAGAAAACATGTTTAGGCTGTTTAGCGTTGACCCTAATGAATTAGTTAGCCAATAACGTCCAGTTTGCTGGTAGAGTTTGACATGAACTCAGAGTCATATAACAAATAATTGATGTTATTTTAATGATGTCGAGAACAAAGCAACTAGAATCCCTTAAATAATTTAAGCCGCTTTTGTTGTGAGATTAAATAGAAATATTACTATATTTATACATTGTTTAGCGTTCTCTCTGTCTGTGGACTGGAAATATGAAATAGGCCAACTTGCGTACAAGGATTATTTCTTCCAACTTGCATACATGGGTAGGTAGGTCCCGCGAACCAGGTAAAACTGCAAGGGTACATTATTCCAACTTGCGTATACATACACCGGGTTTTAAATTTCTTGAATTTCATAAGCTATACGTATGATCGGGTACAGTCGTGAGTGGTGGTGGTGACGTAAGCAGATGACTCACGACTGCACCCGATAATACGTCACTAGCTCCGCCCCCTCCCCCTCCCCCTCCCCCCTAGGTAGTATAAATTGGCTCGTAGCTTTGTAACTTGTAACTTGTTTAGTATTCACCTGAAGACGACTGGAGATACTTACCAGTTGAAACGTTGTGATATGAAAAACTAAAGGCAATGGAAGTCCAAAACACATCTATTACTCACCCTACCTATAACATCCCATTAAACCCAATTGTTGCCCTCCGCTGTCACCGAATTTCTACGAAAAGGCACCAAACCATTTAAGTACTTCAATTTTTTAAAATATTGAAAGACCTTTCCTTAAACTCTATGTCCCATGTAGCAGATTTTCCGATTACTCTACACGGAAAAAAAATATATACTATAACCAAGAGTGATAGGCTTCAATTAAGGATACACTAGTTTCGTATATCCGCAAGAGCAAGTATGCTTGTTATTCAAAGCATGGTATTCTTAAAATGACCCAGTCACCATTACTTCTTTTAAGGGTCAACAAGCTTAAAGTAAGTATTGTAATCCGTACATCAAAGCATGCCTTAACTTAAAACAAGAGTAAGTAACCCTGGCATAAGTTTAGTAGTATTTTAACCAATATTAAGTTATCATAATGTAAAAGCAAGTAAACTATAGGTGAGCATTCGTTATCCTTATCTCAATTTAATTCTAATCTAATGCTGAAAGTAAGCAAATATAGGACAAATACAGCTATTCTTGAAATTAAATAATTAAAAATTTAATTCAACATCAAATAGGTAATCTTTCATTGAGTATAGTAATATTAAAATGAACCACTACTGTTCCTTGGTTTAATAGCGAGTACACTTAAAGTAACATTATTAATCTTTTATCTAATGGCTGCCTTTAGTTGACCCATGTGCAAGTCAGCTTGTAATAAGGATATGTAAACCTTTAATCAACGTTATTTGTTATATAAAAAAAAATGTTAAGTAAACTATTGAAATAAAATATGTACTTGATTTTTGTATTTTATAAAAAAATCTGTAAAACTTTTATTAAAAGCTACAGAAATATCGTCAAAAAGGTATTATGCAGGTAGATGTTCCAAATGAAGATAAAACAGAAAAGTAACAAAAAATTAATAAAAATGGTGTCACTAGACTTTAGCTGCAAACACAAATCTGGTAAGTCTATGGTTTAAGATTCGGAAACACCAGGCCGACTGTAAAGCAATTAAAAAAAAATATATAAGTAACATTAACATTACGCGATTTATATCGACACAAGTTATGAAAACTTCCCCATATTGCAGACCTTATTTTTATAGATTATAAATCACTTGAAATAAAAGCAAAACTTTGTTATTTTACCTCTGGTTGTGAGGACCACATGTTATATGAAATTTAGCATACTTCTTGCAGAAGAAAACTAACAATTTTATTATTAAAACAAAGTACCTACATTCCGTTTAGTTTAGTACGAGGAATAGTAAGGAAAGAAATTCAGTGCAAACGTATATTTTTAGATTACTTTTATTAACATGAAAATATTCAAATCCATATTAACTACATTCACTAACAAAATATCTTAACTCTTATATTTTATTATATAAAATAAAAAACTCTTACATAGGTACTTATATAGAACTCTCAACGCAGAATTCTATATATACATAGTGTCTTGCAACAAGTGCCACTCTTGCAGGATTTCTTCCATAACTTACGCACTAAACTAAACAAAATCACAAATAAAGGCTACAAATGGCAAGTGGTGGCGTGGCTGCTGGTCTGTTAAAGAAGCAGCACGCGGAAATCTCGGTGACTAAGGAGTAGGTGACGGAGACGGACCATATACTAAATTTGATGTGGTATTAGTGTTATTACCTTCATGTAAAATAAGTACTAATTCGACCAACGATTGCTATTCTTGTTAGAAATATAGCCAAAATTAATACAAGCTTATGTCTAGTTTTGTTTCCAACTGAAAAAATCAATTCAAAATTAATATATTTAAAAGTTAGTGTATAATAACTATTTGTTTAAATATATGTATCATCCCCATAAAGATAACATTGTTTTTATTAAAAAGTTGACAACAGTTATGCCAATTCATATAGACTAGTTGTTTTAAGTTAAGCAATTCTTGAAACAATATAAAGTAAAATTTAATCTAACCTTATTCCTATTCTTTATTTTAAACTAATCTCTCTTATTGACTTAAAAGTAGCAGTAATTAAGTCAAAATTATAGTTGTCTTAACTGCCAAAAATAGAACAATTATACATTCAAGTTTATTCTTTTCTTGGACTAACAATTTTATTTTAATTCAAGTATAGTAGCGCCTTATGTTAGGCTAATTTTTCAAGAATAGATTAATTTTCAAATCAGAGTGGGATTTTTTTCCGTGTATTGTTTTTAAAATATGCTATAATTTGTGTAAGTATAAACAGGTCAGTTTTAAAAATTATTTTCTCCCCATGAAAAGCCTAAATTAAAAATCTGTTACAAGACAAACAACGTTTGAAGCTTTAGCTACCCAGTGCAGTGATACCAAATTTATACCTGTTTAATAATGGTGATATTTGGTGACAGTCGAACGCCTACAACTATTTTTGAAATATTTATCTTAGGGATTGTTAATACATAGTATGTACTCAAATGTACAAAAATTATTAATTTTATTTTTAAATAAACAAATATACAGTGACCGGCAGAATTCTGGCTCCATATAGAAAATTTTTTTATTATTGATTTCTCAGAAAATTTTATTCTTGATAAAAGTTCTTCATCCGCTTAAACTAAAAAACGCTCATTAAAATAAAAAAACAACATAGAGCATACTAGGGAGATTCAAATTTTTAAAAAGTGGCTTAAGAATAAAGTACTCTTATTTTTCGTTTCAGGTAAAATTTTCATTTGTGATAGTTGTTTAGAATACGACGTCACGGCCTTCTATTCAAAAAACGGAAAAAAATACTTATTTTTTGTCTTAACTTTCCTAATTCTGATAAAACATTTTTTCCCAATATACACTTTTATACCCCAGTAGGAGCCGATTTTTAGAAAAATACGTGTTTCATGAAGTGTCTTTTGAGTATTTGCACCGAGTTTCAAGAGATTCCGACAAAAAATTATTTTTTCAATATAAACGTTTATACTCCCTTATGACCCCTTTAGGTAGGGGTGAAATTTTAAAAAGTCCCTTCTTATTCTTATATAAAATAAAACTACTGGGTAAATTTTATATTTATAGCTCCAGCCAGCGGTTTCGGCTATGCGATGATGAATCAGTCCGTCACAACATATTATTTTATAAATAAAGAAGATGTTTTATTATTATTATTATTATTAATTTCTTCGTCCATTTAGACATAAAACTTAATATTCCTGAGTGAGGAATCCTGAGTTATTAGACGTGGTCGGTAAACCAAACACTTCGGCCTAAAGGGCCAGACCGCACAATTTTCATATTTAATGGCTCTTTGTCCTGCGAGGGATAGGCGATAAAATTTGTATATATTTTGCTGGTTGTTTATTAATAATTTGCAGATTGTCCACAAATAAAAATGGTCAAAATATGGGTAGTTTTCAGGATTTAGTCTAAAAAAGGCCAGTCTAAGCAGAAAAGCATGAGCAAAAAATTTGAAAAAGCTCATGGTAATCCTTTATATATATAGGCTTACTGAAACTAATTGTTATTTCTTGAGATCATAAAGCAATATCTATACCAAAAATGTTAATGACTGGTTTTAAAGAATGCCACTTATGAAAATATTAGGTAATTTTCGGTGCATAATATATTTTGTTTTTTGAATATGGTTGGATGGATAATTTGCCAAAATTAAACTTACCTACAATATCTACGTAATAGCAATAGCAGTATAGTATAAGCTCACCATAATATTATTTAATTTAACGCTATAAAAGCCGTTCATTATTTAGACACCAGTCATGTTAAACGTTCTTGTTGTCATAACATCTTAATTTGGGCCCGGGCCAGTCCGGTGAGCCCTTCTGTACACAAAATTTCCGAAATTTGTCAAATACTGTTAAATTAAGTAAAGTGCCTCGGCGGCGATAAAAATGGAGGATTGTATGTTTACGTCCCTAAAAGGGTTTTACCACTCATCACAAAATATTATTGTTCAAGGAACAGCAGCTTAGCGCTTTTATGATTTTCATTTTAAAGTATGTAAATAATGACAGCTAACAAATAAGAAAACACGTCGAGAGAAATATTGAGCATGTAAATACAGCCTCCCTTTAAATCATAATGTAACATTGTAACTGGATAATGTGTATTGCTCTGGACAGACGGCGTTTATATAATCCAGAATCACTGATGACATTTTATTTACACCAAAAAATCAAATCATTGGTTTGTATATTGCCTTGATAATATAATAAGTATTCTATTTTCGTGTTTTCACGATTTAGGTTCAATTCAATGTTAGCAATGGAAGAGGTAGAGAGAGAGAGAGAGAAACAACTTTACCGCGATTTTTTTTAAAAACGTTCTCTACCATGCATTACGATAGCTTTTCTTCATGGATAGGGTATAGTACCACACACGGGCGTAGCTAGGATTTTATTGTCAGCGGGGGGGGGAGGGGGGAGCAGACAGTTACTACAGACGTATAAAACCCGCAAACATTTTTTGGACCACGCCGAAATTTTGCTTAAATTGGTCAATAATTTAATTTTAATGACTTATTACTTTATCACTTATAAACGAAAAAAAAAATCACCACAATATTTAATATACTCTTTAAGTAGCAATTATCTACAGTTTTAAGTTAAAAAAAGTTCTTTGATAAAATGAATAAAAGCAAAGGTATTAAGTACATGTGTATTAAGTGTCATGTAACAGGCCAATAACAGGCTCTAAAACATAACTCCCGTCAAAAATAGGGAACAAGTAAAATGACATTTTCCAAGACATTTAATTTAACAGAGATTCTTAAGCTCGGGATTTTAAATCATTTACAGATTGCTCGCGGATTATCCCACTAAGACATTTATAGGCTGACTTTGGATGGGCATTGAACCATTTTTTACAAAAATATCCGAGAAAACTACCTTTTATCATTTTGGAAATTTAAATTCGTGACTTGGAATCTATTGGTGAAAAAAATTGATTTTAAACATAATTATTTTGCACGTAGGATGTATTGTTAGATTGCTTTACGGCTACGCAACAGGCTATCAGTGGCATTGCTAATTTTTTAAATAAAATTATATTTCGTACAAAATAATTGTATTTTATTAAATAATAATAAAAACAATTTTAAGACCAATTGAAACACTGCATTACAACATAAAATAATTATTGTTTAATAGCTTTCATTGTTGTAGAACATTTATTTGCTGTCGATTCCTGCATGTTTTAAAACAATATATAGACCAAAACTTTGGCCTAACGTTAAATCCTGTATAATTTACGAGTGGCTAAAAAGTACCATTTCTATTTGATATAGCTAGCTCCCTATGTGCCATAAACGTTGTCGAATTGGCCAATAACCAATAAAAAGATATCCCGATCGCGAAACTCATGAATTTGGAATTGCGTTGTTTAAGACCGTTGGAAAATTCGTGAAAATTTTTTAAATTCTTATTTATGGACCTAGTGCGAACAAATGGGATTTGGAAAAGTTTATTGTTTTCAGTCAGAGATTTTAATTCCTCCAGGGCACCAGAAATCACTAACCCCAGTTATTTTCAACGCTTTTGTGTGAATGAATACTTAATCAATCGAAAATAATACATTGTTGTGGCCAAACCTAATAATATGGTATAATTTGTTAAACATTTTTAATTTTTCAACTTAAATTTGTTAATAATTATTATAGATAACTTTGTTTGCGCTATATCAACAAATTATTTTTTATACAGTAAAAAAACGTGTCACGGTTACACGAAAAGTGAAGATCATAAAATATTATATGCCGTAACAATATCCCTTGAAAAATGTGGCGTAGATGTAAACCCAAAAGAAACGCACCAGTAACACGCCATAAAGTTAGTTGACAATTGTTGAAAAACTGGTATAACCGCTCAGTCTTGGTGTGTTTATTACTTCTTACTAAACATAATATTATTATTGCAAAGGTTTTTTATCATATAGATAGATAATAGAACAGCAGGGCCGGATTTAAGCTTCGTGGGGCCAGGTGCTAACTGTACTTGTGGGGCCCTCATTTTTTTTAAAAGACATTGCCTACGGTACGCTGTTTTGAATAAAACATATACCTACTTAAACTTTTATTTAAAATTGTATTTATTCAACGTAAACGGACCAATAATACCAACAAGCATAAACAAAATAAAACATCATTGTTTAATTTAAAAAAAAGAAACATTCTTATTCTCATACAAATAACCAATAGAAATAACAGTTTAAAAATCTTTTTTACGTTTTTTTTTTTCAACAAATGCTTTTATAACAGTGTCAAAATTAATATCCGGCAACACTTTACTTTCAATCGAGCATAACAATAAAGGCTACTAATCTGCCTTCTCCCATTGTCAATCTTAACCTATTTTTTATAAAACTTATTTTGAAAATGATCTTTCAGATTCGCAGTTTGCAATGGGCATAGTTAAATTGATTTTTAATGCTACATAGGTATTTGGAAACACGGAACCTAGGAATATCATTTTTATTATAATCTTACAACATTTCTTTAGCGCTAGATACATAATCAGCATCTTCAGAGCTATCTATAGAATCTTTGTCTTTATGTCTGTATATAGAGTTTACATAATAATACCACAGAGGCCCAAAAAAAACATTTTTTTTAAATTGAATTTTCGACAATAATTTTTAAATTAAAAAGCTATCAAAAGATTACAGAATTTTTAACTTTATTTATCGTTATAGTAAAATCTATACAAGAAATCAGTGGCGTAAATAGCTTTTCATTCTGGGGGGGGGGGTCTCGGGCTATTTCCCCGCTGAAGGCGCACCGCCGGATGCGAATAATTTTTGGGGTGCCACGCCCTAAAATTTTGTTTTAAGCTCTCAAAAATGTAGCTTTAAAGTATCAATTCAACAAAGTTTTCCCTGTTATTTTGAAATGGATAGATTTTTTTAAAAAATATACCTATTTCTTATACATATAACGTAACGCGAACGTTTTGACGTTTTTATTTTGATAAGCACTAATGATAATTAAAAAAAAAATCGTGATATTGTTTTACTATCTCTGGGGCGGGTCCAGACCCCCTGGACCCCCCCCCCCATATCTACGCCACTGCAAAAAATACTCGTTATTTTTTTAGTGTTAAGTTCCTCGGTAACTTTCTAGTTATCACCGGGGCCCTTTTGATCTTGGGGCCGGGTGCTATAGCACCCTAAGAACTCCCCTAAATCCAGGCCTGTAGAACAGCTTTATACTTCGGCTATTTTTGGCAGCTCTATCTATACAATACTTAAAATGGTAACACCAAACAAGAAACAGTCGCAATCATTTTAAGGGCATAATTTTTTGTTTAAGAATATTAACAGTTTAGTACCTAAATTATTATTAAAAATTTTCATAATGATTTTTATTGGAACACATCACTAGTTAGTTATCCTATTGAAGAGAAAAAGAAAAGTCATGCTTGAAAACGGATCAACTTTCGATTTGATATAAACAGGGTTTTAATAGGTATATAAATATACTTTAAAAATTAATTAATTATAGCTGAAGGAAAATATCACTTTCTAAAACTAATCTTGTGCCTCTAATCAATTCAGACATATTTTGAGATATATAGGGTGGTCAACTAGCAGAAACAACTTCTCTTCGTGGCTTTAAAATATTCCTTCATTATCAATATTATCATTATTTTACTTTTGACAACAGCCAGGCTTTAATTAAATAATACAATTAAAGAAGTAAGGGAGAGTGGGGAAATTGTGCGCACTTAAGAGGAAATCTTTATAGCACTGATATCATTGTAGATAATTTAAATGTAAATACCGTAATGAAAGGGCTATTATTTAGTTTACTCTCAGCATGTAAATCAATTTTAGGAAAAACTAAAGTTTTTAAAGTACAATATTGCTGAAAGTACAAGAGTACTCTTGCGCACCATTCCCCGCCGTTGCGGGTAATCATGCGCAAAGGATGGGGAATCGTGCGCATTCAAAGTATTAAGTATTCCGGCGTAGCTTTATCTCAGGTAATCTCTTTAAAAATCCATACATTGTCCTTTCCAGCTAACCCTTTTCCTTTGTGGAATTTATGGACAATGTTAAGTTGCTCAGGATACCTAAAAGCTAGTAGTCACATAGGTGTTAGGCCATAAAATAGCTTTGCTAGCCTTAAAACGTACTCTCTTAACTCAGATTCTATTTTCTCTGAAAACACAGGCTGGCAACCCAAACGAGGAAGCTTCGAGTCATTTTCTGAGAGAGTGTCGATCCAGGAATATTGAAGGCCCTTCCTACCTCTTTTATTTTTCTGCTATCATTATTTATCGCCAATAATGTGTTTTTAAAATCTTCTGCTGCATATGCAAGAATTGTGGTTTTCCTTGTATAAGTTTTAGATATCTATAAGAAAAAAATTACCCATAGATTACGTGTGGGAAAATCGTGCGCATCCACGCGCATCATTACCCCTTGAGGTATTAAATGACAATATTTTATTCCGTTAGCAAACTACTTAACCTAACAATGTAAAACAAGCATTAATAGATGCTCAAGATCATACTTTTACATAAAATAAATATTTAAAGATGATATAGTGTCCGCGAAAATAATTAAAAGAAAAAGGAAATATAGTGGCATATCGGACAAGTGTGTAACTATCTTTTATATTGGAATACACAGGGATCCAAGTTCAATGGATGCCCTGGGGCGGGTAGACCACGACGGCCGTTTCGTCCTTGTTAGGACTCGACGGGCAGCCATAACCCAAGCAATTCCAAGAACGACGATTATACCAGTGTGACTATCTTTTATATTGGAGTTGGTTCCGTGGGATGGCGCTAAGGTGTATTGACCTTGATTCTACAAGTAGGCTTTTAGTAAATTTTTCCGTCGTTCTTGGAATTGCTTGGGTTATGGCTGCCCGTCGAGTCCTAACAAGGACGAAACGGCCGTCGTGGTCTACCCGCCTCAGGGTATCCATTGAACTTGGATCCCTGTGTATTCCAATATAAAAGATAGTTACACACTTGTCCGATATGCCACTATATTTCCTTTTTCTTTTAATAAAATAAATATGTTCTATCGATTAGGGAAAAAAATTGATTCACCGCCTTATTTTCCGATATCAAAAAATTATAAAAATTTGCTTGATTTCAAATAAACAGAGCTCGTTCCATGCAAACGTTTACAACTGATGTGACTAATGGTGTCGGTGCTCCACAATAGGAAGGCGTCAGCGTTGCACTCGTCAGTGGTCAAATAAAAGCCCGCGAACTATGAAATATTCCCCACTCTCCCTAATTAGCGAGAAAAGTGCAAGGTAAAGCAAAGGGTTTTTAAACATACGTTTTTTCCATAGACACACGCCGCCGGTCAGATGCCTTCCTTCCCAGCAGGAAGGAAAATAAATCCAAATGGTACAATTTCAATCTTCGCCACTAAAAAAATTAAAATTCGTTTACAAACGCTACAGGCGAAATTGACCCGTACCGCGAAAAAAAATTCCTTGCTGCATAAACGTTGCTAACTTCACACATATGATTTCTTGTTGTTTTCTTTGCTATTGTGAATTGTGGGTGTTTAATAATTATGAATTTCTAGTTTTTGTGTAGTTTAGTGAATTGTGTTTGTGCCATTAGTGACTCGGATACAATGACTAGTAAAAACCATTGTATGATTTTATTATGTCCAAATAGGGGTAAAATACCAGGTATTTCGTATTTTCAGTGTAAGTATGAAGTAGTGATAGTTCTTGATATGTAATTTTAATTTATTATGATCAATTTAAACACGTCTAAATAGACCTAGGCCATACAAACAAAATATTAAAGCCCGGACCTGATTATTTTCCCAGTCCTGTGTGGTTTTGTTTACATGCGCAAAATTTGCCACTTTCGTGATTATTGTTTGCTTATCTAAAGGTACAAGTCTATGGTTTTTCCTTCAAATTTTATATTGGCAGCAAACTTTTTTAGGAGCTAATAATTATTGCAGGAAAATTTCCATAAGCAAACTTTTGCAGCGACATAAAGTTTTAAAATTAGTTTTAATAAAAAGCGTGGTTTTATGTTACAGATTGTGTTTATCGCATTTTAAGAAAATTAAATCGTTTTATGGCTCTGAAGAAACTAAAAAAATCGTGTTAAAAGTTTCAGTTTATTAGATAAAGCCACAAACCTGCCATGAAATGGTGGTTTAGTAGTATATAGTCGTCTAGGGAAAAGTTTTCGAGCAGAAATAAGTATGGCTGTAAAAAGTTTCCAAACATCCAGGCACAGTGTTAATACATAAAAATTGTATCTACAATTATTATTGAAAAACGAGCCATATTTACTAAAATTCAAAAATATTCTTCACAACGATAATAAAACTATTCCATACATTTTTTATATTTTTAAACAAGAAGGCGATTGGTTGGTTAATAAATAATTTTAATTTAAAAAATTTGCAACATTTCACTAAAATATGCATTGTGATTAGGCTCGAGCTACAAATTGGAGCGCTTAAAAATAAACAACATATAAAAGTTTTAAAAAGTCCTTTCGTGCATAATATAGAGCGGTTGTAATGGAGCATTTGCAACTTTATTTTTTTTTGATGAAATGTTTTCTAAACACCGAATAAATATTTAAATAGTGGGTGTCGAATAAGTCAGTCCTCCTATTACGACGTATAGATACACTTACTTATTGAAATCAAAAAGAAACATAAATATTTACTTCATCTAACTCGACAATCGTGAATTCCCAAAGCTTTCGCATATTTTTCCTGTCTTACCTTTTCCTCATAAAAAATTAAACAAAGACCGAAGCCACTAAACATAAGAAATTTATTAGGAATTTATCTTTTAAAGTTATGCAGCTGGGAAACGTTTTCGAAAAAAGGGAAATAAAGAATTTCCCAGCTTTCTTTTGTTATTAACCATGAAAGGCACCAGTATATAAGCATTCTTAAATAAAGCAGAACGTTTTTTCCTCCTTACAGAAAACGTTTCCGCATTGAATGAGGAAAAAACGCTTTTTCTGAACTTAAGCGGAAGCAAGCCAATTTACTAAAGTGATGTACGTACTATAAATTATAAATAGGTGCAGGATAGCTTTCTTAAAATTAACCAATGTACTTTGCGTAAAAATCTATAGTTGTTCGTTGTTCTGTGATTTTAATTTGTAAAATCCCGTGGCTACAGATAATAGGTACTATTCGTTTATCCAAAATAGCTCTTAATTTCTATCAGGCTCAACCGATAAGTAAAATATTAATCTGTTATAATATCAAAAAGAATACTATTTTATTCTTATATATTGGAGCGTTTCTGTATAGTAGATTTTTTAAAATTGATATAATCAATATACAGGGTGAATTCTGGTGAATGTAAAAAATAATAAAAGCATTTTTAAGAAGCGCCTTAAATGTATTTTTAAATTATTGTTAGAGAATTAAAAATAATCAAATAAATTACTTTTACGAATAAATAAAACTTGCGGTGCACCCGAATTCCGTTAAGTTTTTGCTAATCAATTTGAAGATGCTGCAGGGATCTTTAATCCCCTAACCGAATTGCGTTACGATCAAAAAAGGTCGGAGTGGTCGATATTACCCGTGATTATTCTACATTTTCTCCAATCGTTTCTAAAAGGTGTATTGGCAACAGGTTTGTTCGTTGTTACCCAGAGCATTTTTTTTAATATTTCTTTTTAACCAATATTATTTGTTTAACTGAACTGGTCCAAAAAAAAGTTCCAATCCTTTAAGAATGTCCCATCAATTTATATTTTATACCAAGTCTGGCATACATGTACATATTTATTTTAAATTGGGTATGTCATCCCATCTTTTTTAGGTTTAAATAAAAAATGTATTTGTGTAAATATTATAATTATTATAATACGGTATTTTATTTTTCATTGAATTTACAGTGTTAAGACAATAGAATAAGTACGATCTACTTTAATATTGGGGTGCTTATTAAATTAATAATAGAGCAGGTACCAATATTATTCAACTTGACGGAATTCAGGTGTGACCCTCTGGTCCCAAAATGTTCGTAACGGAGTTCGGGCGTCGGATTACCGATTCCTCTTAAGAGCAGTAACCCCCTTTACCACAAAGAAAATTGCCGAACGTTTTGCTGGTCAAACGAAAAAAAAAAAAATAAAAATTGATATTTAGAAAATAAATTCTACTTTAAATACCCCATCCAGAAAAGTAAATGACGATCGAAAATATTCCCAAAATTTTTTTTAGAAATTTTTTTTATTTTTAGTAATTTTGTAATATCTTAAACAATTCTTTATTGGTCAAAAGCAAAATGACTTTCCCGGGTGTAGAATGTTGTACCAAACAATTTTTCTTAAAGCCATTTTTCAATATCGGCCTTACTTTTTTCTCAAAAACTTTGGGCACGTAAACCCACTTTACACGCTTAAATTCACTTTACGCGCTCAAAGTTTTTGAGAAAAAAGTAAGGCCGATATTGAAAAATGGCTTTAAGAAAAATTGTTTGGTACAACATTCTACACCCGGGAAAGTCATTTTGCTTTTGACCAATAAAGAATTGTTTAAGATATTACAAAATTACTAAAAATAAAAAAAAAATTTGGGAATATTTTCGATCGTCATTTACTTTTCTGGATGGGGTATTTAAAGTAGACTTTATTTTCTAAATACCAATTTTTATTTTTTCTTTTCGTTTGACCAGCAAAACGTTCGGCAATTTTCATTGCGGTATAAAAGGGGTAACTTCCTGTTAACCGTAACGGAGTTCGAGTGCGCCCAAAACTTGATGCCCCCAGTTAACTCTTTTCAGATACTTATTACTTCGATCTGGTCATGTAAAAATAAAAATTTACATACCTAGCGCGTTGTATGATCGCGGAATATGAATCCTTTTTAGAGGGTTTGTGAATGCATTTATAAATCCCCCATATAACTCGATCGTTAAAGCTTTGCCATTGAAGTATTAAATTTAACACTTTTTGAACGGACCCGACAGCAGCATTTATTAGCCAACTATCTTTTACTTAGTTCATTGGCTCCATACCCGTTGAAACTGTTAAATTTTCTTAAAATTTAAACGTCGCGCAACATTTTTTAAAGGATTTTTGAAATCAGCTATAAATAAATCGTCCAACGGTTTTCTAATTAACTATATCTCTAAAACCGATATATCAATAGAGAGTAAGTTTTGGACACACTGTAATAGTATATAATATTAATGTTTTCTCTCGCGAGCAAATAATATACTTATTGACAATAATAGTGCTTACAAACATTCTATTTTACCTATAAAAAAATACATTAGTGCAAATTGAAATGTAGCAACCAGCAGATCGTGAGCACAGAATTATTGTTTGAATAAAAGAGAGAGTTGATTGGAACCATTCCATAAACTACATACATCAGTTCCTTAACATTCAAATAGCCACACCCAAGATTTGAAGCATTAAAGGTTATTACTGACTTGTATATATCTAATCTAAAAGCGAATTGATTATTATCCCCGCTTCCTTTTTATCTTGTCATATTATTATATGCAACGCATAGTACATGATGTTTATATTGTGCGAGGATAATATTATTATAATAGTAGAAATAAGTTATAATAATTGCTCTCTAGAAGGGTCCTCGTTGAGATATTTTTATAGGTTAGTTGACGAAGAAAAGTTCTTTCTACCTTCTGATAAGGGGGTATACGGGTATATTATTATAGACAATAGTTTGATTGCATTTTGAAACAAGGAGAAGTAGCCTTAAGTTGCCAAATTAAAAAATAAAAGTTTATTTAGAGAAATGGAGTAAGATAATGGCTTCTTAGTTATTACAGCTTTTATTAATGTCGAACGATGAGATAGTTTTTGTCAACTTAATTTCGAGACACCAATAAAACGTTTCCCTGGAATTTTATAATATACAAATAAAACAACCACTTTTCGTTTTTATGATTATTTTGTTAAGCATGGTAAATAAATCTGACATATTGACTTTCCGACGTTTATAGAAAAGATTTAAAAAGGCGTAATTAATTCATTCAAAAACAAGTAAAAAAATTGACATTTTCGAAATAATACATTAAAATATTCTTTAATGAATAAATTGACGAACAAAGATTATTAATTTTGGAATGATAACTTGGTGAGCATAAGCGTCGATCTGTCTTGTTTATGAAATAACTTTCTCCACGACCATTACTGAATGCAATAATTCCAAAATCATTTTTGATAACAGAATGTAAAAATTTTCGCTCTTGAGTTGGAAGGGTCCGCCGAAATTTGGTTAACAAATGGGATAATTTTTTTATTATTGATTTCTCAGAAAATTTTATTCTACATAAAAGTTTTGCATCTTGAGTAAATCATTTTGACGTATTCAAATCTTCTGTGGCATATACAGGGTGAATATAAAATAGAAAAATATGAAGTCAGTGACTCAAAATTTTTAAAAAATTTAAAAACTGAAACAGCCATATTAAAGAACTAATAAATCCAAGATAAAAAGTTAAATAAAGTTTTTTTCTAGTGCTGAATTTTAAGAAAAGTCAAGTTAAAAATCAAATTTTTGCCCTTATTGAATTTTTACACTTTTCATATTAACTTTACATATTATTAACGTTAATATGGCTGTTTCAGTTTTTAAATTTTTAAAATTTTTGTAGTCACTGACGTCATATTTTTCTATTTTATATTCACCCTGTATATGCCACAGAAGATTTGAATACGTCAAAATGATTTACTCAAGATGCAAAACTTTTATGTAGAATAAAATTTTCTGAGAAATCAATAATAAAAAAGTATCCCATTTGTTAACCAAATTTCGGCGGACCCTGTAGAATTAAAGAACATTTTTTAAACTTTAACAAAATACAAATTAGAATGTGGGCTTTAATTATTTTTAAAAAAATTTGAGTCACTGACGTCATATTTTTCTATTTTATATTCACCCTGTATATGCCACAGAAGATTTGAATACGTCAAAATGATTTACTCAAGATGCAAAACTTTTATGTAGAATACAATTTTCTGGGAAATCAATAATAAAAAATTATCCCATTTGTTAACCAAATTTGGGCGGACCCTGTGGAATTAAAGAACATTTTTTAAACTTTTACAAAATACAAATTAGAATGTGGGCTTTAATTACATCACATAGGACATAGGACATTGAAATTTTAAAGCTATGTATTTTCAATACATAGGATGCTTGCGTAAGGTGCAAGATCTGTGAATTTTTTTTAACAAATTTGTTTAAAAGCATTAAGTATTTTACCCTACAAAATGTCTCACGTATTGTACGTTTCTTCGGTCAAATAAAAGATAAGATATGAAAAACAGACCTTTTTTAATAGAAACAACAATAATTCAAATTTCATAGAAATCGTCCTATCGGCATCGTAATTTATGATAAGAAGACAATTATAATAGTAAAAAAAATTGTGTGTGCTTAAGACCACACGACAGAAGTGAAAACTTCAACAAGGTTAATTCAGTGCCCACAAAAAGTGCTAAACGCGCCTAAAGAAGTTTTCACTTTACCTTACTTCACCCTACGTAAATATATAATTTAAAAAATGCCAGAACATACCTGAGACGCAACAAGTGTCGCACACTGTTTCCACGTCGACTGATGCGGCAGCGGAGTCAAATTCGAGCGTAACAGAGCCGAACCTGACGCCTGACGGCTCAGTTTAATTCAGTGCCCACAAAAAGTGCTAAACGCGCCTAAAGAAGTTTTCACTTCAAAAATCCAGGATTTTCTTATAGCAAATAATAAGTATGTTCAAATTATACACGACAGAAGGAAATCCTATCATAGAAACTCTTGTTTCGGGAGTTATTTTGTAATAAATAAAAATAAAGCTGTTCTGTTAAATAGAAATATATTTTGCTACAACAAACTGGCTATACAAAAGGTAATAGATAACAGACAATAAAAAATAGATCTAAAACCAACGTTACCCGATATTTATTATCTTGTAGGCGAACTCTTTGTTCCACATTTTGACGGTTACACCCACGAACGGCTGTCATCCGCGTAAATGGCAGTAATTTGTTTCAAAACGAGTTTTACTGCCACTATAATTTTAGCTGAGTTCGCTGGCTACGAAAATCAGTACGCTTTGTAAAAGATTAAAATATGAAAAAGCATATATCTTTTTGAGCTCTTGTTGGCAGCTAAATTTGACAGCCTGATGAGAGCAAACACTTTTGCTCTAGTGTGTGGTAATTTTTTGCTTCGCTGCTTTATTTTTTCAATATTTTGAGTTTGATTCATGACATTGAAACATTAACTGTCAATAGTATTTCTTAACGTCGAATTTGGAGTTAAGTTACGCATTTGCCATTTGATATTTCATTAACCTACATATATTGTAAGTGAAGGTTGACGGACGCACATAAATGTAATGAAAATTCCACACCAATACCAGTACTTTTTAACCAATCAAGATGGGTTTTTTTTGGCAGGTCATGCACCATGGCAAAACATGTATTTTATCGGTATTTTTTTTGCTGTGGGTTTGTTCTAACCAAACCAATATAGTGGACATTTTTTGAAATAATCACAGAATAATTTTGTTTGGCTTAAAGTTAGTTTAAATTTTTTTATTTAAACGTGTTTACAGTTCGCAAAAACGCAGTTGAACAAAATTAGGTCTGCATTTTTTATAAACTAAAATTCTTATTCATTTCCCTTACATAATTAAGATGTTCTTGGTATTTTTCTGCCACCTCCTTTCTTCTTAAAGGCAAAAAACTGGACTTGGAATCAAATGCATTGCTGTATTAATTAAATATCTATGCCTGATAAAATAAATAAAAAGAAATAATTTAGAAGCAATCATTCGCGAACAATTCGAAACTAATATTCTTTCTTCAAATGGCAACCGCAATCTACATAAGAACATAGCCCCTATGACCGGTTAAAATTAAATAAAAAGTAAAAAAGGCAATTTTCTACCATTTTTTGTAGTAACTCAAAATTTATGTTTTTTTTTTGTTTATTTTACGTCGGCCTATTTCCGCAACGAGGAAAATCACCGACGCCAGGGAATTTGTCACACACTATCTGGTAATTTTGCCGAATCCCTCTTTGTCGAGGGTAGGGTTCTTTAACGTGCCAATATCCATGACACGGGACCCACAGTTTAACGTCTCTTCCGAAAGACGTTGCACCTCCTAATCCTAAACCAAATTCCAAATTTAACATCGACGTTGCTGGCCCCGGGGATCGAACCCGGGACCCTCGATCCGTGAGGCCGCTGCACTGACCACTAGACCACAACGCCGATTCAAAATTTATGTGAAATTAAAGAATATACATACTTTGTTAAGTATTAAAAGTGTATTTCAGTGTAACTACAATAAGTAGAAATCAATATGTTATTGTTACCGAAAGCTAATCTAAGCTGTGGAGCCTTTGGTAACTGTAACCCCCCCCCCCGAGATACGCCAGTGTGTGGAAAAGGAAGAAAAGCTATCTACGTGCCTAAATGAGTACTGTTTTTAACTAGGTACAGAGACGAGCGATGCATGATGCAAAATTTTCTATCGGCAACGTGTACTATCACAGATTTTTTTTTTAAATAAAGAAATAAAAACGAGTTATTTAATACAGTTAATATGTGCGTATTTTAAATATAGTTTAATATTCAACGTACCAAAAAAGTACTTTGTTCGAAAGTTTAGTTTCGTGCATGGTAATCCTTTGATATTCAATTCGGTATCTTGCTTAAACAATCTCCGATTTTCAAACCACTTTTGCACGTTATTCCTTTAATTCTCCAGTCGCCAGTTTAAAACATTAAACGCGCTTCAGCTTGTAAAATGATTCCCTTTACTTCCTTTATAATTACTGCTCCCAAGTGCTTTTTATATAGATCGTCTCAGTCTTTTGTTAAAATAATTAGTCATGCAACGAGCAATGTAAAATTTCTAAAATACGATTTTGACTGCATGGGCCAACGGCCTATTGCATATAAGCACATATTGCAAAATATTAGCGCTAAAATGACACCATCCTGGGCATATTCCGCATATTGAAAAAGCTAATGTTCATCGATAAAATTATAATGACTAAATACTGGCGAGACCAAGGTCGTGTATAATTTGGCAGAATTTTCTTTCAAATTTAGGATTTATCTGTTGTGTTGTCTAGGGACTCAAGGGTATTTTTGATTAGATGCGTGAAATAACAAGCAAGGACTCCAGAAAGGTTAATAATTAGTATTTAATAATACATAGGAAATAAATAAATGGAATAAACAATTTACTTAACGAAAAACTCTTTCTTTTAATGTACCTTATACAGTGCCGCAGCGCAGCATTCTACGAGTAGGCGGAAATATTGACTGACATATTAAATAATAAGCTTCTATGTAATAATTGTAATTAGAGATCGCGTATCGGCTTTATCTTCTAGCAAGCAGAGTGTGTTTGAAGCACTCTGCACCTCATCTTCTTACTTTATTAGTACCGACTTTTCATCGAGTGAAAACTCGTCGTCAGATAAAAATATTCCCATGTCATACGCACTGTCTCGTTGCCGCCGCCAATGTTACCGCGCTACCTATACCTGTACTTGATCTCAACAAATAGACATATCAGGGTAAATATAAAAATAAATAATAATAATAATAATAATAATAATAATAATAATAATAATAGGCAACTACAAATCCCATATACAGGGTGTCTGGTAAGTATATGGCATACTTTCGGGAGGGGTGGTCAAAATAACTCTACTTTGTCATATAAAAAAAAACCTAAAGTGCCCCTTAACGGAGATACCCGGCTTCAAAGAGGTACCCAGCGACTTACCTTTTTAGCTGTAACTTTTGAACAGACACGTATAATTTAATATATTATACTCTATAAATTGTTTGTATACTGAATAAGAAACCATTGGTTCGTATTCAGATAAAAATTGCGATTAAAAATGTTACCAAATTGTAGATTTATAGATTATACTGTATAGGTATAGGTAATGAAGGAACAATTCATTTTTATAATATTACCTAATATATTTTGTAATACAAAATATTGTCTTAAATGTTCAAGCCTAACGAAATTATCTTTATAATATTTGCGTATATCCTATACAAGAACTACATTTTGTTTAATGTGAACTCGTTTCCCCAAAGAAGAAAATGGACTTTTGGATTTACCTCAGTGTAGTCAAAATAATTTCCCGGTAAGTTGCCGGTGTGTCACCAGCACACTTCGGCTGCTTTGGAAAGCTACTTTGGCGGAAAATTTGATGCCCCCGAATTTTATTATACAGCCTTATTATGAAATGAAGGAAATTCTTCAAAGTTTAAAATATTATAGAGTGTATCTTATAATATGTAGGTATAACTCTTGAGGTATCTTTTATTTAATATTTTGTTGATAATACTTTATTGTCTACTTAACTACCTTAAATAAATTATGTGGTACGTTATTAAAATATCTTTAGCATACTTATCTAATTGCCATACTTATAAAGCTTTGATTTCCTACAAAGCGGCACCGCAAAAGAGCGGCTGTAATTACCAACAGTAGTGCACTGGCTTTGGACGGTGAATATTATTGGAAAGTAACATTAAATACGGACGGTTCGATAAAATACGGCGGCAAGAGCTCCAAGTCAAGAGCCAGTTGACAGTTCAATTTTAATACTGGCGCACCGTCAAATATCGTGCTTGCACTATCCCAACGTAACAGAGCGACCGCTTTAGAAAATACGGTGGAGGAACCCGAGGAACACACTTCGATT
Organism: Polydrusus pterygomalis; assembly: GCA_963969555.1. Lineage (NCBI taxonomy): Eukaryota > Metazoa > Arthropoda > Insecta > Coleoptera > Curculionidae > Polydrusus > Polydrusus pterygomalis. The sequence continues at coordinate 136,527 of OZ018377.1, forward strand.
TGCAAGTATGTTGTATACACGTTTTTTCGCGGCGAGGCTTGTCAAATTACGGCCGCTCTTTTGATGCCGCTTTGTAGGAAACCGAAGCTTTAGTAATATAAACAGATGCACACCAAAATAATTAATTTGATAAACAGTGTAGTAGATAAATGTTTTTGACTCTACTTCATAATTTATAATTAAAAGCCAGTACGCTATGAAAAAGCGTAAAATTGTTATTGAACTTAACAGACCTAACTTATTAAGAAAATTATCTGAAAATAACCTGATAATCTCAAAAATAACTTTTTACAACTTACATTACCATTTGGATGGATCTAACCATTTTTTCATATTGTCATAGTCCATGTTACTTACCTAGAAATAAATAAACAACATTAAAAAATACGTATATTATATATCAATATGAAGATATTTTATTCAAGAATATGTATACTAATAGATGAGTCATGATTTGGGTATAAATTAATAAGGATTAGGTCTAACCAGTGGCGTATTCAGAGAGGAAAGGGGGCAATTTTATTATTCCTCTCCCCAAAGGTACGAAAAAGGTGGTTTTATAAAATATGTAGTTAGAATGTACGAAGATAATTTAATTTTATCATTTTGAGTAAATCTTTCTTTATTTTTCCTTCTCATTGTAGGAACAATCCCCCTAACCCCCCCCCCCCCCCCCTGGCTACGGCCCTGTATATCATTAAGTTTAAACAATATTCTGATTCTTATCCGTGATACAAGACAAATTAATAATATTAGCGTGTTCCAAATAAATAAAACAATTATTCTGTATCAAAAGTACCAACCCCTCATAAACGTTAGCGGTCGCAATATTTTGTTTCAATTCCAATCCAACCGTTACAAACCGAGGTAGGTACATTTTGAAAGGAGACGGGAGAGTAATACATTTCGATATTTGCTCGATTACGCCTTCGCCGAGCTAAAATACAACTGTCGTTCACAACAAATAGAAACCGAAATTAATATTTAACGTTTGATAATGGCAGTAATTAGAATTTGGGATTTTAATTGTTCAGTTTACGAAAATATAGCAAATATATTATATTATGCTATTTATTAGGATTCTGTACTTATATTATACTTATCATTTGTCGGAGTCGCGCGTCGGTCAGTCGCGAAAAAAGATAACCTAAACTAAATTGGCGACAAAAATTAAATTTGGCATGCATGAAAAGCTATATGACAGGAAGAAATAAATAAATAAACAAATAACCTAATAAGCATGCCGGTTGTACGGATTAAAGATCTTGTCGTGTATATTATATTATGCGATTATTTTTACGTTTCACTCTATAAAAATAACACTTTACTAGGACTTTAAGAAAGATCTCATCTCAGTTGGTTGGTTTCAAAAATTTAAAAAAATTGATGATTATGGTTCTTTAGAGAAAATTTTCTTTCCTCTACTCTATAGAATATAGAATAAAAATTAATATTTAGCGAATGAGCTTGTTCTCCAAGGTAAAATGATTTTATTTTTTTCCTACTCTTGTTTTAATATTAGGAGGCACGGTGGATGTAGTGCAGCAGAGTCGTACATAGAAGATTCCTTGCAAAATAAAAAAAAAATATTACTCGGAACATTCTGCAAAGCTCTAGTAACCCACATAGAAGCACTGAGCAGTATTCAACATCAACGGCAATCTACCAACACGGAAGAACCCCCGCCTACATCTTCAGCAATTTTCAGATCACAGCAATCCACTGTCCCATCCATGGCGCAAGAAAATAACTCTTCTGTAATTTACGGAAACTGCTCTACTACCTCTGATGAACACAATAAAGTTCGCTCAGCACTTAATTTGCATTGCGCTACAAATTGCACGTTTAATAATTTTAATCTTTATATTTTTATGTAAGGCTTGTATGTAATAATACTTTCGAAAATATTTTTTTAAATATTTTTTCGCTGTTGATTCAAATTTGGTAATATATCTATTATTTTTTTAAAACATTATAGCATACCATGCCATTTGGCATTTCCTAAATTTCGCTTTTAATTGTCAATACCTTTTTCTTTGCAGCACTTTAGTAAAAGTTTTAAAAGAAAATGTAATTAATGTATTTGCATTCGCGCGATAAAATAAAAATATAAATATGTAGTTTTTCACAATCAATATTATTTACTAGGTACTTTTTATTAATTTTTTCTTTTACATTTGATTTTTGTTCCCAAAATTATTTGCTTGGAAATATGTTGTACCTAACACGTGCGGAAAATGGCTTTACCGCCCTTAACGACTTGCCAGAAACGACGCGAAGCTGTGCAACTATCGTCGCGTGCGGTAAAGGACCACATTTCGCACTTGTTAGGTAAATAACTAGTTCCCTTCTACCTAATCGTGAGTTGTCAAACTAAAAACGGCCTACTGATAATATCTACTTAGTTGAGAAAACCTTATGTTTATTTTTATGTTAACATTGTCCTATTCTTATTCATCACGTGTGTGTCGACCAGTTTTTTTTTCAACTTTTATCGATATATTTAATAATAACTGTTTTCTAAAGGAAAACAAATAACGAAAGAAATAAATACTTGTCATACTCCACTCAAATTTCCAATTATTATGAATTCGATATAAAGTGGGTTGAGAAAAACGAATCTCGCTGTTAAAAGCCTTTGTACGTATCGCACTCAATTATAAATGCATAAATAGATTTGATGAAAATTTAATTTAGATTATTATTAAATTATCTTTAAATTCAGCTAAATTAAATTTAATCTGATTATTTTAAATTTATTCTGGTTCTAATCAAAATATTAAAATTATAGGTATTTATATAACAAACATTTTTAAAGACATTATAAGTCTCAACTGGCAAAAACTATTCAGACCAACTTTATCACAAATTATTTAAGAAACTTAGATTTAATCAGAAAAAAATTAGGTAAAACGACAGAAATTCGCAGTAAGTAATAAAAAAGGAGGTCAGAACTTAAAAACTCTGTTATTAGAAACGCAATTTCTGTCATGGGCGAACATTCAAAACAAACTATGGTTTAATAAGTTTTACATGAATTGCGTTTTTGAAGATTCTCCCCAAATTAACAATCCCTTTTTTAAAACGGTTTTTTCTAAAATAACGGATAATGACTTACATTTTGACAAGAATACCCTGAATAAAACAACATATTGATACGGCATTAATGGAGAAAAAATTTTAAAAACCGGAAATTAATCAGAATATCAGCAATTTAACTGGAAAAAAAGTCTGGCTATCCTTGTCAAACTCGAAAATACCCACAAAATGACGTTCGGCTGTATACAGTGAGGACCTAAGGTCCGCCCCCCCCCCCCTCTAACTTCTAAACCGTTCGGTATATTTTAATGAAATTTTGAACGATAATATTTGAGCAAGTCTTGCACTTTTTGACATACCAATGACAGCTTTAAATGTCAAGATGACGGCTGGGTCCGCTTTTGGAATATTTTTTTAAATGGAACACCCTGCATATTTTTACATTTTTAAATTCCACATAAATTATAATTATTTTTTATTAAATGCATTATTAGTCTATACTTCATAGTTTCCGAGATATTGACTCTCGAAAAGTGACATTTTTGAACTTTGACAGCTTATAACCTTCTAACAGTACGTCTTAGAGCAAAACGGCTTACATGTCCCTATCTTCAATTTTTATTATCTTCCCAAAAAAATCAACTTCCAGTTAAACCGGAACAACTATATTTCCTGCTTTCGAGTTACATCCGGTTTAACCGGAAGTTGATTTTTTTGGAAAGATAATAAAAATTGAAGATAGGGACATGTAAGCCGTTGTGCTCTAAGACGTACTGTTAGAAGGTTATAAGCTGTCAAAGTTCAAAAATGTCACTTTTCCAGAGTCAATATCTCGGAAACTATGAAGTATAGACTAATAATGCATTTAATAAAAAATAATTTTTGTAAATTTATGTAAATTTTCGAGACACCAGAGACAAATGTGTTATTTTTACATAAGCGCCTTAAAATATTACAATAGTGAAGTAAAAAGATAATCTAGAGGAATTTAAGAGTAGGTATCTTACGAAACCAAAGACTAAAAAAAATTAAATTTGATAAAATTAAGAAATACTCCAGAAAAATATTTTCATTTTAGCAAAAAAGGGTTGTAGGTATCTATGGAAAATTAAATCATTCCTAGCGACGCGTTTCAATTTAAAAAAAAATAGAATCATACTGTTAAAACCGAAATAATGAATTAAATTTTACAAAGTATATTTTTAATACCTTTCATTATACTTGATTTATTTTATTATGCTGTTTACGCATTAAATTAAAAATGCATGCTCCTTCTTATTTTATAAGAATAACAAATATGGCAACGCAGCAGCGTCTTAATGGCACCGAATGACGGGTCATCGCTCTCGGCCTTGATTGGCTGAGGCAGGTCGCCATCTTGGCTGAAGAACCAGATGGTCGATGACTGCCGGCTACAACCATCATTTTATGGTAGTACGGTGGATATAAGAAATAGGTACAAAGAATTATTGAAGAATAAGAAAAGGCACGGTAATAATGTGTTTCTTAATGATTTGCGTTATTATTGGCAAACTGGGAGAATATGGATTGAATTATTGACTTCTATTTAGAAAATAAATTGAATCATTAAGAACCTGTTCACAATCGGTAAACGAAATATTAAATAATACAAAAGATATTTATTTGTGAAAAAATATAAAAATTATAAAATATAACAACTAAAAATAACTATTGGTGACAGTAACATATTTTAGTTGGCACAAAAAGGTAGGATTGTGATTAACAATTAATCAGTCTGCCAATCCGACCCTAAGATAATGTTTTTTAAAATGACTTTTAAAAGCCGAATAGTTTAGAAGTTTTATATTTTTCTTTATGATGTATTATTGGTATTTCCAAATTATCTTTATTTCTATTGTTCATGCTTTTGGGTAATTTTAAATTGAAGTTTTTCATATAAATAATCTGTTTTTTAGTAGAACTTATTTTATGAATAAAACAATTTAAATAAATTTCACGTCTAAACTCAAGTTTTACTGTTTTATAATATTAGGTTGTCTATAGGTGGGAGTAATATGGTCGGGTTTTTGAAGGGCTAGTCGAAAATCTTATATAATTATTTTGTTCGGGTTTGTGTTTTTATAATTTATATTTTTATGATAAAGCCTCACCATGATCTAAAGCACTTAAAATAATAGAATTTACAAGCCTTAATTTTGTATCAATGTTCAAGTATAATTTAAAATTGTATACAATTTTAAGTTTTTAATAAGTAAGTATTATTAATTATGTTTTTTAAATGAGCTTCAATGGTCAACTATTGATTAAAAATGATACCAAGATTTCTGGCGGATGTTATCAACGGTTTTTAATATTAGATCCTCCTTAATTTAAAAACACATTATGTTTACGATTGTTTTAACATAATATTTTATTCTCTTATTTAGACAGATTTGCAAATTAATAAAAATAATGTATTCGATCTAGGTATAGTGTCAAGCGAGGTGTCAAATATAGAACGATTTTTTGGCTTTATAAATTTACAAAGCTTACTCATATATACTGTATGAATGTTACCATAATAATCCCTTAAGGGAAGGGCATCGGCTACGTTTTTACGGTATATTATGTAATTCGTTTTGATTATCAAAGCTTAAATGTACCTATATCTATTTGAACAGTTTTAAACATATTATAGATACTATTAATGATAAATTCGTGAAATTTATTGAACAGCAGGAAAATGCTTTATCTTTCAAATAAATAAATCATTTTTATAAGTACAACCTGATTTTTGGGAAAAAGTGTATTTCGGAAAATATATTGCAAACAAATAAGGTAACATTTTTCTATAGCAAATTAAGTTTATAAATAACTTGTTCGTTTTTCACTCGTATGATTCCGGTATTTTTACGACTCTTGCAATGTATAGGTAAACTTGGTAAACTGTTTATTGAATATTAACAATTGCACAAAAATAATGTTCCTCTCTAGTTCCTATTACAACCATTGCTCTTATCAAAGAGAAATAAAACCAAGAGAAACCATCCAATATAAACATTTTACCGCTCATAATTCTGTACGACGTACAAATCTGTAACGAGTTACGCCAAACGTTGCCTGTGATAGACATTTACCGACCGCAAAAATCCGTCTAGAGCACTACTCTTCTCGGCATTTACATCGCACTTGTGCTTCGTTTTCGCCCGTTAGATGGCATGTCTAGGTTTAATTCGTTTATGTTCTTACATACCAAAAATTTTAATTGCGCTTTTCTCATCTATCTATCTATCGAACATCAATCTGTCTTCAAAGCTCATTTACCTAATATTTTTACAGCTCGCGTTGCGGTATTTCAGTGCTTCTGCTCGCGGCCGGTAATTGACTTTTTTTCGGATAATCCGAGACACTTTTTTCCTCACGGATTTAAACTGGTGTTTGTATTTGTGATTTAATGCTTTAAAGATTCGTCACGATAGGAAATGAGATCGTCGGAGCGTGGAACTTCACGGTTAACTTACCGAAAAAGCTAAGATAGGAAAATTAGGGGAATGACTCATCTTTATTTAAATTGTATTTCTTTCCAGATACACGTCCTATAAGAAAATTATTATAGTGAAAAAGTGTGAAATAATTTTGGCTCATATTTTATGTTGCCGTTATTCTGTGTTTCTATAACACTATTTACCAATTAATGGAATCTGCCGACACTTGACGGAAATCCATGGGATATAGTGAAACCAAGTTAAACTACTTGTAAATTTTCACTATATTACAAAAGAAAATGACATGTTTCGCGTGTACTGTAGCTTGGTCAGATGACAATGAAATACTAAATGATAATATAGTAAGTAGTGTTTCACTCTCGTCTTGCTTTTTCTCATCTTGTCTCGTTCTCGCGTCGCTTACTTGTACCTAGAAGTAGTAAAACCCATCATCCCCCTCAACATAGGACAGCCTTGTTACATATATGCTTTACCAAAGCTCCACGCACCAGTTTTATTGGAGGATAAATTAAAACTTTTAAACCCAGAAACTTTTAAGAATAGATAAAAGAGTATATTATTTATTGGCTTCTCAATTAATCAACGTTCCTTAGGCATCATGTATATTTTTATATTATAGTATAAGTATATTTGAGCTTTTAATTCACATGGTTGCTTTTCTGCATTATCACAGTTCGATGTAAGAGTAGCTACATATTAGAATTAAATATGTGTTCAAACTGAAAACATATAAGTATATTTTGTTATAATTTGTCTTTGTATTTCTTTTTTTTTTTAACAATAAAGTCGATTTAATATTATATTATTATTATTATTATTATTATTATTATTATTATTATTATTATTACTAGGATATGGACGGACAAAGCATTTCCATACCTGTATATGTCTACAATCTACATATATATATTAATTTGATCCTAATAATATATTATTTGGATACGAGGGTATTCTAGTTTCAAATTGTATAAATATACCCCACCTGTTATTATCATATCTTAAAGAAAGATTGGTCTGGCTTTAAAATTTATAATCATAATAATAAGGCTCTTCCTTTTCTCTGGTGGCTCATGAAGAAAATTATCATATTTTGTCGATCTCAACACGCATGTTATAAAATATATGCGCCGGTTTATCCTTGCTTCGTATAAAACACAATTATAGTTACCTACATTAAGTAGGTACATCGAGAAAAACAAAACGCTTTGTATAAAAGAGCACAAATTTGGTGTTTAACTTATTAAAGTCACTAATATTGACTTAAGTTTATAGAAGTTAATCACGATGCATTTAAAAAAATTACGTCTAAGTAGGCTAAGATTATTTCTGAAAGCCGATTTCTGTTTTACGATTTTCAATGAATCTTCCTTTCAGGTTAAATATAATAATTTTATTATTAGAGTATTGATACATTTTTTTTAATAGGGTGAAAATTAAGTTGAATTAATAACCTGACCTAATGTGAACTATATTGTTGTCCTTCCTTACACTTAGTACCGATAACATTGTTGAAATCGATGAAATTATTATGTTTTATTGATCAATAATTACACTAGTTTTATTAATATGGTACTTTCCATCATCCATCATAGAACTTGTTAGGATTTATGAAGATACTTAGGTTCTTGAAAATCACTGCAATGTGAGAATGCCATCACGCTTATTTTGATAATAATATGGCGTATCAAACTGGGACTCGGGAGCGGGCGCAAGACAAACAGCAGGTGCAAAGTGACAATCTGACCTCGGTAGGTCTGGCAACGGCGCGCCTGAGCTTCCTGAAACCGGTTGCAATGCTCGTTCTTCGCTTGTGCTTCTTTCTCGATTGTCTTCTTTAAAACTAAAGGTTTTAAAAGGACCTGATGAATATAATTGAAAATATAGCGTGGTGAGGTACCTATAAGTTTTACCTATACGCACTTTAAACATACTGTTTTATTATTAAACTTTAATAAATTTTCGTGTTGCAAGCAATGTATGAGCAAATCTTACAATATTTAATAAATATAATAATAATTTACTTGCCTTTACTACCGTTGCTACGTAGGTACTTATATTATTTGTTTCATTTATAAAAACAAAACATTCCTTAACTTAATCCCCACAAGAGGTCCAATTAAATCTGATAAAAAGCGCTCAGCTATTCAACTAATTTGTCCGTCATCTCCCACCCAGGACAAGCAAGATGGAGTACGTTCATTTCCCCTTTATTAACTGGCCCTGGAGAAAAATGCCCGCCATTTTTATTAGACCACCGGTTCGGACGTTTAGAAATATAGGAGCCGTCTAGTACAAATTATGAACAAATCCTTACTTTTAGCCCAAGGTAGGTATATAGATGGAGGTTTTGCTAAAAATATAATTAAATTGCTGATCATTTGTATTACCTATATACATATATGTACAAAAATATGTGATTTTTTTATATATAGGTAATCTGTTTATTTTTGAAAATAAACAGAATTCCGTTGTATAATCATCTCATACAATTCTAATTAATTCTTTGTCTAGCCATTTGTATTACACAAAGGTAATATTCGTTACTTTTCTCAGCAAGAGAAAGTGTAGTATTCGCGAATTACTCTGATCTTAGCATTTTAGGATCTCAAGATCATAAAAAATATGTTCGATATAAATAGTTACAGATATAAATTAATTTAATATAATTTTGCTAACCTAACAATAATTACTTATATTTAGGGAATAATAACGTAATACCTAAACTACAGATCTGTGTTCGAGCCAGATATACAGGATAGTCAACGTCATAAAGTAAAATCTCTTTATTTTGCATCTTTGCCTATTGCTAAATCGCTACAATCTATTTCACAGAAGTTGAACAACTATATAAAAAACTTAGCAAAGCAAAGTTATTTGCATATTTTCTTGACTTTTTATAACATCTGCATTTTATCTGCAATAAATCACTCAAATATTAAAATCAAAAAGCTGAAATGATTTTCACTTCCGCTAAATAATTTTGAATAATTTTCTGTTACTTTTAATCATGAACAGGAACAAAAATAAACGATTGGACAAAAATAGATGTAGTTTTGGTAGGTAAGTATATACTACTAATAAAAACTGAAATACAAATTATTAAAATTAACCTGCTTGATGCATTTTTTTTGATTATTTGTATTTAACGGTTGCTTTACTGTCAAAAATCGATAGTTGTTCTGCGCCAAATAGTACAATAATATCCTTTGTGCAAAAACTTTAACTAACTTTGACGCGGTTTAAGGATATAAATAAATAGGTTGTTCAAATTTGCAAACTCATTATTACAGAACGTAAAAGTTGCAGGCGCGGAAAAAAAACGACTAAAAGTTTTTGACATCATATGGGATCTCGGATGTGCCTGAGCCTTCGAAAAATTATTTCAACTAGATCTTTTAATCGGTTTTATTTTTTAAGTAACTGTTAAAAATCCCGAAGAGGCTCATTGATTTCCTGTAATTATTTTTATTAGTGGATAATGGATTTCTCTTTCAGAAATAATTTTTACATCATGGATCATAATATTTTTGTAAAAAATGTTATACTATATACTGATAGTGTAGTTTTTCACATACCTTCATAAGGTGTAATTTACAAAGTATTACAGGACCATGGGAACAAAATTTCTTATTGTTGTAGGCACGTAAAGAAATCCAAGACACACATGATGGCGAGGTTAAGTAACACAAGAAGTTGTATTTCTTTAAAATTGGTACAGCGGATATTGCCAACTGCTGCTTAAATACTTTTTTCGTTTTGTAAAAAGTAGACTGGCTCGGTAATTTGTACTTACCTGGTCGTTGGTTTATTATAATAACTAGCCGTGTGAACTGGCTTTAATTACTTATCGTGAGATTCAATTTTTAAAATGAAACTTTTCTTTCTTTTATTATTTTTTAAACACTATTACGCGTACAATAATTTTGACAATTTGAAAAAAACAAACATTATGCCAGTTAAAACACCGGGACTGAAAAGGGATCTTTAAAAAGTTGACTTCTATAAAAGAGGCGTAACTCCGTAAATAGCTTTTATAGACTGTGTACACGATAAAAATGTATATACGAATATTGAAAAGTTGCAGATACCAGTATATGTATTTTATTGCAGGGCCCTTTACCATAAAATTTATATTATTAACCTGGGTAACATTCCGCGTATAGTCGTAATAAATATGCGCAAATTTTTACCAACTCAAACTCTCAAATATCATGAAAGTATAACTAAAAAGGATTATTATTTACTTCGTTACTTTTATTTATATTTTATCGGAATAATATTATGGTAAATCGTTAAAAGCCGAATCCGGGGTTGCAGAAAAGTTTTACTCAAACAAGCATATTCTGTCATTTATCTACCTAATGTCAAACATGGTATTATAAAGTCAAATTTCTGTACGAACCCAACACGCCGCATCGTGACTAAGTCACCTGTCATTTGTGGCGCATGCACTATCGAAGTCGTCTTTTTTTGCGTTAAAATGTTGGCGACATGAATGGGCTAAATTCTTTTAGCATCGCATTCACCATATTTTAAATTTGTACGGGGGTCCTAATGATTTATTAGCATAATGTCTTGCAAAAATACAGCGTTAATGTTATTTACAATTGAAACATCGAACTCAACGCGCAATAGATTAAAAGTTATGGCGTTATTCTTTGGTAAAACATAGAAATACATTTTACATGCACTAAACTTACCAATGAAAAACGCTATGAACAACATACAAGAGTTTCGCAGCCCAAATATTGTCCCTACGGGCCTATCAAGCGGCAAGCGATGCACCTGCGCATGTTTTGCGTCCAATGCTGCATTGCCATATTATAATTTACGTTCGCTGCGTGGTACAAAGCCGTCAAAATGTTTTTAAATACATACAGCTGGATTAGTTCTCAGTGAGCGCAAGGTTTGGCACCCTATTTAGCGTAATTTAAACAAATAAACTAATAATATTAAATTTATAATAGCAAATGCATGATGATAAATTACATGTTTGTTATTGGAAATAGTAGCATTATTTAACCTAAATTGGTTTATTCTACTAATCGTTCAACTTCAATAATAAACATCAAAAAAATTTAGTCTCTGAAATCTGACGCGTGAGCTTGCTACGGCCAACTACTGAACTGAAACTGTTAGGAAGAAACCAGTATCAGCTGTTAATGTCACATGTGGGTGTCAACTGTCAAAACGATTTGTTTTTAGAAAAAGTCTAATCCAGAAGTTTTCCTAGCTATTAGTTAATTACGGATTAAAATCTTTATGTAACCAGACCATCCAGTTTGTTAGTATATATATAGTAGTTTACTTTTAATTGCAAGCATTGACTATGTACATTATAATACAAACTTTCGAAGATTTTTGTGCCTTTTTTAATTGTTTCGTCAATTTGATGAGAAAATGATGTAACAGTGTTCTGATAAAGCATACCGATTTCGATCTTATTATAAATGATACATACATTTCCTGTAAATAAATGGCGCAAATATAAATACACCATTTTAGAGGGCTGCGGTATTTCGATATGTGTCGGCAGTTGTCAGGAATTTTCAGCAGTGTAGACCTGAAACTCTTTCAGGAAATGCTTTTTACTTTACAAAAGGCTTTATTTGATATTGTCGCCATTTATTGAAAGGTGATAAGTGTCGTACACCCGGACTAGTTCAAACGCCAGAAAGGTCTCTAATAGGATTTTTTACTTTATTTTGAAGTACACTTCTTGACTTGAATATTTTTTACCTTTAATATAACATATAAATACGATAAATTTATAAATGACAGTGAAAATTATTATAACAAAAATTTAACATATAATATACAAGGTTCCCGACATTGATGATGATAGTATTATGATCTCGGAAACCATATACAGTGTGTCTACTTAAGTTGGAACCATATGGAAAACTTTTTTATTATTGGTTTTATGGAAAAAAGTTATTCTTCATAAAAAGTTCTGCATGGTCTAAAACTTAAAATGTAATCTTCAGTTATTAAAATTTCCCAGTCATATACGAGGTATATCAGAAATTACAAATTTTGCTTAAGAGTAAAGTACCTTTATTTTTGACAATACAAAATAATGTTATGAAGAAAAGTTATTATGAATTAAAAGTTACATTCAAATATGCAATTACAGCTTTTAGCATGAACATTTAGGTTATGTAATTATTTACGTTTTACATTATAAATTATTTGTATTTATCTATATTATCTGTTAAAAAATGATAACCTTTCCTAAAATGAATAATTATTATGCATTCATAACGTATTTAAATTGCAAGATTCTTCAAAAACACTAACACATGGAAAGGTTATTATTTTTTAACAGATAAGAGAAGATGAATACAAATAATTTATAATGGAAAACGTAAATAATCACAAAACCTAAATTTTCATGCTAAATAACTGTAATTGCATATTTAAATATAACTTTTAATTCAAAATAACTTTTCTTCACAACATTCTTCTGTATTGTCAAGAATAAACTTACTCTTGAGCAAAATTGGTAATTTCTGATATACCTCGTATATGACTGGGATATTTTAATAACTGAAGATTACATTTTAAGTTTTAGATCATGCAGAACTTTTTATAAATAATAACTTTTTTTCGTAAAACCAATAATAAAAAAGTTTTCCATATGGTTCCAACTTAAGTAGACACACTGTATAAGAGATAGGACGATCGTCAAATGGGATAAGCTTTAAGAAATTATCTTAGTAGTTTATTGGTGCTTGTGGATCAATTATTCTGGTTCTTTCGGTGTTTGAAATATTTTGAATTAGTAACTAAAATGTTGCATTTTCTAAGATCGGTCGTAAATTTTTTTATTTTCTAAGATTTTTTATATCTTTAGGAAATTATCTTAGTAGTTTATTGGTGCTTGTGGATCAATTATTCTGGTTCTTTCGGTGTTTGAAAAATTTTGAATTAGTAACTAAAATGTTGCATTTTCTAAGATCGGTCGTACATTTTTTTATTTCCTAAAATTTTTTATATTTGTAAACACGATTTCGTCGCCACTTTTTTCATAGAATATACTTATACTTGGTTATATTTTGGTTATAAACCTTTTGCTTTCCTGGAACCAACATCAATTTTCACGACCGACATATTGGATTTTTTATTCAACGAAAAGTCTACACACACAAATAAGTAATTTCAATACCACCCTGCATATTATAGACCTTAAAAAACAAGACTAAACACATTTTGATCCGTATAAAGCAGCCGTGTTCACACCCATACATGCATTCCGGTGAAAAACAATAAATTAGAAACAGCTTTCAGACTACACATGTGTTTCACAAATGTGTAAAGAAGTTAAAGTTTATTATAGAAAGAAAAATAAATATTGAAATTTATTATAAAAATACTTATACATATATAGTATATATAGTATGCACATTTACAGCTATATCTTTAAACAATAATCTAAATGCATGGGTATGGTATACCTGGCATGCAATTTTTTTTAATCTACAAGCAATTTTATTTTTCAAAACTGTTTTAGGAAAAACAAAGGGTCGTCCGTTCTCTCATTAATTTTTAATCAAACTTTAATGACTCAAAACGACGCTGACGGCACCGGGTAAATTTTAATTTTTTCCCACTTATATTCCGCTTAAAATAAAAATTAAGCCGGACAAAACGGCGTTAAAAACTACCGCTAGTTCCAATTAAACGGATATAGCAGCAAAAGCCCGGGTAATTCGCGCTTGTTATCGAAAATTTACACCCCCATTTACAATCCCTACACCCTTATTTTAGCCGACATTGTGCTTAAATTTATTCAAACGTTGTGCTACCCTGTTTCTTTTTTGCAACTTTTTTCTGAAGGATGCTATCATCTGTAATTGATGAAAGTTCGTAGAATATGTAGAATTCTATATAATATATACCTATTATGTTCATGATACTTTTACTTAATAGTAGCATGAATAGCATATATTGTGTTTACCTATGTAGCAAAAGTGAGTAGGTGTAACCAAATATTAATGTACGAATTAATAAAACATAACTTATTTGTGAGCAAAGAGTCTTCACGTTACTACAGTGCTGCTAGTATAATAATATATGTTTGGTTTAAGATTTTTATAGTTCTGTGCCGTGTGCGCTATAATATGTATTAGTACTTATAAGCTTAATCCACGATAAATTATTAATATCACCCTATTTTTGATATATTTAAATTCTAGACAAAAAATTAATTAAAATGTCTGAAAACGCTCTATACGAATTTTGGACAAGACAAGCAAAGAAAAAGTTCACTTGTAAATAGGAATTCCGTTGGCAAGCAGCACACGCTTTTGAAAAGTTATTGCCCAAGCTCGTACTTTTTACTAATTAAAATTTTTAATGCTTAACAATTAATTTGACTAAATTAACTGAAACGGGGTACGTGTTGAGGCAAATACGCGCTTTTTTTAATCAAAGAGGGACAGCATTTTCCAGTTTCTTTTGCGGACTCGGAGAAGGGTTTGCGTTTAATTTAAAAGTTATTATTTACGAAAAGAAAAAATATTTGCCAGACTGAGTGTAGTTACTATGGTTACCATAAATAAAATACCAATGCTATTTTTCTAAGAATCAAGAATATCATCTTTATGAATTAAAAAAATATGTGTGTATTATGAACAATGCGCATGCTAAAAGAAAAGACAACTTTCTATGACCGTATCTAAAATACTATTTTACACATTGATCAGAGATCAAAGTAGCTAAAGTTTGTTTTTAAACACTGATGCCTGAAGTACAATGCATTTCCAATAGGATTTATTTTAGACATTTATTGGGCGCCATTAATTTTAGTCACCGGTAATAATTTTATTAAGCGGCCGTGCTTCGCAATTAATTTGTATCTTTGTCATAGTAACGAATTGTCAGTGCCGATACATTCATTATGTAACCAGTATGACAAACACATTTAAAAAGGTTCATTACAAATTAATTTGTATATTTTATCAGTTTACTATTTGTTTAAGTAATAATTATGGACACTGATATGGAAATATGTACTCCACTAGATATTACGGATGCAGCGAAAACAGCAACTGCCCCTTTATTACCTCAGAACGCAAAGGAAATTTATGAATTGGCGCTGTAAAAACAATATTCAATCATTTTCTGAAAATGTTGTACTCGCATACCTATTAGAATTAGCGAAAAATATTTAATTTAGCCATTACTCAATGCTAAAAAATACTATTACCATTAAAAATAATATTGACATCGGTAAATATCCAAAAGTTCGTGCATATTTAAAACGCAAGAATGAAGGATAATATATCACAAAAAATAAAATAATATTACTATTTGGAATTATTGCTGGTGTTCTAAGAAGGATCAGGAAAAACTACAGATGTTAAATTTAGTAATCTGACAAACTGTAATATCACTGTTAATAATTACAATTATTATAAAGAAGAAAATTAAATAGTTTAACTTGAAATTATTGTATTTGTATTATTTACGATCGTAAAAAAGGTAACACATGCGTAAATACTTTTATACACTTATGTGATATTGAACATATTATTATTTGTGTATAAAAGTTGACTTCACGTACTTGATATACTATTTATCCAGGTTCCTTAGTTCGGATTTGAAATAATGGTAAGCAACTTTTTATACAATATAATTATAAAAAGTTTGTGTTACTTGTGCACTTCATTTCTAGTCCTATCAGTAAAAATAAACTTTATGTAACTTTGTTACAGTACACTCGCAAAGTTCACTCGAGACTAAGGAAAATTGGGCAACTTATTCTTGGGGAAATTAAACCTAACTATAGAAAAAGGCGGACGCAAAAATTTTCTATTCCAAACTTTCCATGTTGTAATATCAGTAGTGGGAAATTGAAACCAGCTTAAAATATCATTTGATGAAGTGATTCTTCTAAAGGAAAAAAGCATAAAATATTTTACAAAATTTATGCATTTTTACACAAAATGTGCAGTAAACGTAATTCTTGTGCAACAAGTGCCAGGAAAGCTGATTTTAACACAGAAAATTTTAAAATTTAAGTCCAGTATTTCCGTAATAATATGGTCTTATTTTAATTCTGCCCATTCTGCAATATTTTTAATAGATTGTTTGGAAATCAGGATCCTCCATAGTAGATTTCTGAATAAAAATCGAATTTGCGTCGTCTGTGATTGCATACCTACTAACTCCCTAACTTCAAAAGTCAAAGTTGGTAACTTTGAGCGAACTCAAACTTTACATTGATGCACTACAGTAAATTGACAAAGAATTGGGGTTTTATTATTTTTATGTTGGAATGGGTTTTGATTTAGCATTATGTGTTAGCTATTTGACTTGACGGAAAAAGAAAAGTTTCGTAAAAGCAATATTTGAGTATTATGAAACTTTTGTAATTTGAAGTTTGTTAAAATGTTTTTTAATGATAAAACTATGGTAGCATTGTCATTTAAAGGTTTTAGTTCCTTGAATTTAGAGTAGAATTATTATTAATCAAACAAACAATAGAATTAATCAGTTGGATCAAAATGCACTTGGACAACTCTATTACGTTTCTTATTTTGCGACTAATAAAGATAAAGACATAATTATAATAGCTACATGGCAATCCCCCCTATTCAATTGGCTTTAAGAAATATCTCGCCTTGTTACTCTTGTCCATTCCCTTTATTTTTATCTTTAACAAGCTCTAAGATAATGTATGGGTAACAAAGAGTGACTGGTCACACCCACAAGCGGTAAAATACGAAGCACCGAACCCATGTTTTGGTTCGCTATATACTATGTCTGTGCTTTAAGAATATTGCAGCGGTTTAATAGTATTTCCTTATATAGAACCACCCATTATTTCATTGATTTAGTGCATATCTGTATATAAAAAGTTATGTTTTACTGTTAACGCGGTTAGACTTCTGCATGACTTTATAACTGAAAAACTCACGCCTATCTTATGGTGGTAAAATGAAATAAAGTAGTTTTGGGGAAATTGTGTGTGGACAAAAGAAGCGTATTCTTATTTACAACGAAAAAATAATCAACCCAAAAAGTAACAATTCTGATAAAAGGGAACTGTAAAAAATACATATCTAATAAAATCACCAAATATCATTATCGCTGATTTTAACTAAAATGTATGGATAATAATTATTAATTATTATCCGTCGAACTATCATCTCAACAACGTCGCATCAACGACAAGCTAAACTTTGACTTAAAAATGAAACGAATATGAAAGAAAAGCGTTGGAAAGTTTCATTGAAAACTTTCCATTAAAACTAATAGCAAAAGCAAATGAGTCTCACTGCTTTACATTCCGCCAGTCGGCCTTCTTGGCCACTTCCCCACGAGAAGAGGATCCATTATAGAGACAGATGGAAATGGAGAGCACGGAATTAAAATTTGAATAACTTATTCATTGTGCGACTCATTTTCTACAGTAGTTACTATCCTTAACTGTGAAATTAGTTTCGTTAAAACATTGGTTTTCTATTTGGCATTTAAAGTGGAAACATTTCCTAATTACAAATATTAAATTGACTATAACAAAATAATAATTTAAAAAATCATCAATGATAAGACACAACATTATTAAAACCTAAAATATTTTATATTCTTGTAAAAAGTATTAATTATAGGCGGAAATTTAATGTTTAGCTGCACAAAATAATCCACAATGCATCTTAATAAATGTAATGGATTATTAATATATATATTTTAGCCTTTCTTGTCAACATTATTACTGTTGGGCTATGATTCCAAACAACTGGCCATAGTATCTGAATAGATGAATTTGATAGATAGAATTTTTTAAAATCAAATGATGAAAATAAGTTATGGGTTAAACATAATAGAAGTTGTATTTTGAATATTAAATAAATGCTTCTTGTACCTGACAAGACGTCTTCATTAACGAAACACATTTTCTTTAAGCAAAACTATTTAAAATACCACACATGATTAATACTCCACAGATATAACGTCTCGGTAATTACGAAGGAAAAAAATTATAATTGCTAAGATTGTTGTTTCAGAAAGCCCCCTGGCTGTCAATTAACTAGTCGTCTTCTGCGTAACGGTACAATCCGACTTTAAAACAGGGTCACTGTTGGTCACTTCGCGCCTAACATGTTGCAACATCGTTCGGAAACACCTCATCGATGGTCGAAACTGGTCATTTCTAGGTAAGTATTTAATTTCTTCTAGGTATTAATAAGTGACAAAGAAACAAATCGGTATAAGATATATGTACGTTATCATTTCACGTACGCTTTTATATGAACCAGTTGCTCCGCTATAAACTATATTATACAAAATATCACTTTTGAAGCAAACGTGCGCTTTAAAATAATGATTTGTTACTAAAATAGTTAACCAAGACCGTGAAAAAGTTTAGATTTTGTAGCTCCTATATTATGCAATACTTTAAAGCCCGAAATGCGTTCTGTTATTGTACTGATATGATCAACAAAATAATTCCTGAAACCATGCTAAAAGACAGTACGTAAATCGTATCTCTGTTAGCCTAGCTTTAAGCGAGGTTTATATGAACAAGAGTTCGCTAATAGTTGCCATCAGCGAGCAACGGCAGGCAAACCTATTTAAACAATTCCAAAAGAAAAGGCACGAGAAGATAACTCGGGCCGCATGTATCAAGCGCAGAAACACATCTTGAGTTGTCTGAAATTCTAGCAAGAAGGTAAAATAAATTATGAGCAAGAAGTTCACTTTAAACTGGCCCGACTGCTTAATCGAGCAAATGGCGGATAAGGCGAGGTATTTTTAACTGGGAAAATGAACATTTTCAACTTTTAAATAGTACCAAATGGCTGAAATAAGATATTTCAGAGATTTATCTAAGACTGGAAATAAAGTCAGAATTTGAACTGAACTACATTTTACAGTATATTTCTCATTCTCAGACAAAGTGGAAAAGATTAAACTTTTTATATTTTTAATTTTATTTCGAGCAACCCTACTTATTTTTTATCGGCATTAATTTCGTGTTGAAACACAAATGTAGACGAAAATGGCATAACTAAAACTATATAATTTATGTGAGTATTATTCAAAGGCTGGAGTATACGACGCGATGGTATTTTCATAAAAACAATATCTTTTTTTTTTGGTTCAATTACTTGATTCGTTAACATACTCACTTATTTATTAATGGCTATTTATAAAAAATATTTATTTAAATTTTCAAAACATGTATCAAGCAAGGACCTAATTTATTTGCCTTATCTGTCTAAACAGCAAAATAAACATCAATTTTCAACCTTTCAAGCATTCAACTGTCAGCATACAAAACAAGAAACCAGCAAACAGAGCACAAAAACAAGTATCAATAATTGTATCCATGACACTTTTTCATCTCATGGATGTACTAAATATGAAAACTGCGAACGCTACTCGCTGCGCACCGAGTTCAGGAACATGGAAAAAATGGAAAAAAGCGACGCGAGCAGGAATAACATTTTACACATCGAAAGGTGTCGGGCTATTTGTATTCATTCCGAGAACTTGGGCCCACTTTTTACTTGGCACATGGGCGGGTAAATTAAATTACGCCTAAATGCAATTACCTATTATTGCCAGATCAACGATGTTATAATATTAGAGAAAATTGCTTTGTGACTTTTCTACGCAGCGCAGCAGCAATACTTTTTTTTTTTTTTAAATCAGTTTCAAAAATCAAGATGAAAAGAAATTTCTCCATTTTGCCATTTTAGCAGAAGTAAAAAACACTGCTGTCTGCTGTCTCTCGGCACTCTGCCTATATCAACTTGTTCATATTTTTGTCGCCGCATCGTTAGTTGTTTTGCGCCAGCAGAGGGTGTATTAGCGCTTTTTAGCAAAATCTTACGTCCAGGATTATGGACAAACTATTTAATTTTGAATTATGAATTACCTATACAACGTCCTAAATGCAAAATTTGCGTCATTTACAAAAATACAATTTAAAAAATTTTATATTACATTTTTTGGCTCTGTGTTGCCCCAGATGTAAGAATTCTTTGTAGCTTTTTTTAAAGCATTTTTTGATATTTTGCATATTCACGAAGAAAAATTGGAAGTAAAAAATTACTGGCGTTCAATCCCCTTAACGTAGGTACTCAGAGGCAGTTCAAATTTGTTGTGTTTCAGATCGTTTTATTGGAAATAGCTATACCCTGCGCGCGTTGCTACGCTACTTACTAAAATACCCGGCATGCATTGCGCCACTTTTTTTATGCCGAAACCTTCCTCGGCCTGCACACCACACCTCACCAAATGTTCATCGTAATCGATACCCTGCGCGCGTTGCTACGCTACTTACTAAAATACCCGGCATGCATTGCGCCACTTTTTTTATGCCGAAACCTTCCTCGGCCTGCACACCACACCTCACCAAATGTTCATCGTAATCGATACCCTGCGCGCGTTGCTACGCTACTTACTAAAATACCTGGCATGCGTTGCGCCACTTTTTTTATGCCGAAACCTTCCTCGGCCTGCACACAACAACTCACCAAATTTTCATCGTAATCGGATAAATGGTATAGGAACGCATATGGGACATACAGACAGACATTCATTTTTATATATATAATATACCAAGTTTATATCGATGGCATCAAGCCGCTTTGAAATTAAAGCGGCTTAGATTTCAAGGTTAGGCTCACACGTTTATTTCAGCGACTTCAATTTGGATTGAAATTTGGCTTCAAGCGCAATTTTATAACAACAACAATACGCATGCGCTGATTTTGAAGCTAACTTCAGTTTAAATAAAATACCGTGGCCGTTAATAACCTCACTTTCTGGTTTTTCTTTTTTTATTTGGCTTAAAGCAAAAACTTGCCATGAATCAAAAAGTAAAAAGAAATGTGTGGTCAAATGAAAAAGCGAAAATGTTTTTACATGCAAAGTAACCTTTAAATTTTAAGCCAACGGGTCCAGATGTCAAAATCATAATATGGCGATGACGTAGTAACCTGAAGTTAGGCAGCAGTAAAGCGACTTGAACCGTTTATATCGTGTTTTAAAACCACTTGAATAAAGTCAACCCCAACTATTTTTAGGCTTGACTTAAATACTTTAAGTCGGATTGAAGTTCGTTTATATCAGTTTTCTCGAGTCGCTTATACAAGCCGCTTTGACTCAATCCAGCTTGAACTCATCGATATAAACTTGGTAATAATAGATAGATTATTTCTATAGTTTACAGAAACGATGTACATATCGTTTTTATATAAGGTTATAATAGGGAACTCTAGAAAATCGCTTTACCAAATTTAGTAGTTTATACCGAGAGTGATTTTTTTAAAGTATAGATCCTACTTTTAAGATGCTTAAAAAGTACAAACTCAATTTTTGCTCTCCGCCGATCAACTATTTTTGAAATATTTATTTTGTCGATCGTTAAGAGTATTGAAGTCAAATGTACAAAAACTACTTTATTATTTCTAAATAAGCAAATATATCTTGAAATAAATTCGATAGGTTTTGAGAGTTTCGAGTAAATGCATGTTGCTTGTAAAAGCAAGTAGGTAGACTCTTTTAAAAATTAAAAATACTATAATTTCAAAGATGTTATATATTTTCCTTAATAATACTTAACTCACTACTTTCTTACGCTAAGCTTTGCCGCTTGCGGATAAAAATATGTTTCAGAAACTATAGTAGTATACAAGCGGGATATATAACCAGATTAATCTGGTGGATCTACGGATGTTATAGATTTTTTAAAATATAATATTTAAATCTGGCATGCAATAACAAGGAAATTAAACCGACGCCGCGCCGCCGATGCCATTTTCATAGGACATAAAAGTGAATATTCCTTTACGGTCGATCACTGGTTTATTTGGCAATACTAATTTTCGAAGCTAATCTAACTGTTGGTTGGTCTGCGGTTCCGTATTAGTTATAGATTTTATTTATGTATCGTCGTTAACCCGCTTTTAGGTCCGAAAGGGCACCCTAACCCCACTGGTGGCCAAAATGTAAATTTATTTCTGTTGGTGCATGACCTGCATACCCGAAACTAATTTAGGGTCGTCGCTTCGATTATACACACAGTCCAATAAAGTTATTACGAGTTTGCGATGGAATTCTACGAAGATGAATAGAGCTCCCACAGTGATAAAGGAAAATAGATAATTAAAGATAAGGAATAAATTGTTTTCTTATTTCGTCGTTCTAACGCTCGGTATGGTAAAAAAAGTGCTTGTCTAGTGTTTATTACCTTAACGGTATTGCAAAATAGCATCTGCCTTCTTTAAATACGAAAAAGAGAATAACTTGGAATTCTATTTATTTTATACCTAAGAACAGATAAACGCGGTAATTTTAAAATTGTTTTTAAATATAATAATTAACCTTTGTAGAAAAATAAAGTTCGTATGGAAAAGATAATAGCAGTAGGATATATATATTATATACTTAATGGATGTAATATAGAACATACGCAAAAATATAGGATGATATTCGCGTTATCAAATTTTTAGGTTTGAAAAAAATCTGTAAAAATATATCAAACAAAAGCATTATTTTTGTCGGGTTAGATAATTACGAGTATTATGAAAACAAAATATTAGTAAAAAGTTGTGATTTATGTCAAATAAATATGACTGCCTCTCGCAGTCATATCAGTTTGTATTATCTTGTTTTGACGGATTTTATTTATATCCCAACAAAAATAATTTGCATTGTTGTAAAAACATAGTTGAAATTTTATTAAAAATTTATTTACCTGATGCTTGTTGAAATAGAAGAACCTAAATTCTAGCGACGCGACGATTTAATAAAAAGTTACTTGCTACCTATTTGGTAGTATTAAAAATAAAATTACATCTTAATTAGTCATCTCATCAGTTTTTAATGCATGTAAGTACAATTAAAATAATAAAATTGTTAAACATTTATTTTACAAAAAATAACGTTATTTGGTAATAACATGAACTCCGTCCAAGTGAAAAAATAAATTAAAATTTGCAGTAAACTTTATCACGGTTCCAAGAGAAACTGGATATTAAAGGAATTATTAAGGCATGATGTAGAAAACCTTGGAGCGCGGCGGTCGGGGCGATTTTTTAACCCAGTCCGTCGGTAATTATTAGACTTTTTATAAACAATTTTTGAACTAAAACCAACCCCTTTTATATATACCAATGGCTCAACTGGTTCGATCTTGTTTAATTTCGCACTGGCGCTGTATTAATTTTGTAATTAAATAACATGACGTTTTAGGAGAAACACGGGTGTTTTGTTGCACAGCATGCTGCTATGCCATTTTACCTTGTTGCCAGATGGCGCAGTATCGGTGGTTAATTGAAAAACAGCTGATGGCTGACGAATTTGCCAGCAAAACTATTTAAAAAATAATAAACTTACGGGACCCTTGTTCGAGCCAAAGGGTGCTGGGACATTACTGCAAATAGAAAAAACTTTTTTTTCTGGGAATCAGTAGGAGTTTCTATGATAAATATAAAAATAGGGAAAATAGGCCAGGCAAGCCACCAAACACAGAGTCACAGAAAAAAGCGGGTTTAGCTAGAACAGGAATGTAATACCGATTGATAAATTAAGTTCGATATTTACAATTATTTTATCTGGGATAGAATATCTAAACAATGCTTAAGGGTACGAGACAAGTAGATGTGCTTTATGTGTTTTTGTACGTATACTTAGGTATTATTTTATTGAAAGGATGCAAGAAGCTAAAACAAAATTTATTCACTGTACCTATACATATAGATAGTAGGATGTGCGTAAGCAAATAGAAGAAAGAGAAAAGGTTATTATTTTTATTTAAAACTGGACATAGACCTAATAAAAAGTCTATTACCTCTATGAACTAGGTAAGTTAAAATAATAAAAATAAATCAAATTATTTTTGATAATTTTTTATGGTCGTAGTTGTGGACATTACTCGTGTAAAAGTGATTGTCTCAAATTAAGAAAATTTCCGCACTCGGCTTACGCCTCGTGCTAAATACCTCCTCGTTTGGCCTGTATACCACTTTCAACACTTGTTATGTAATATACTATTTTATGCAACAAAAATAAATACCACGACTGCATGCTACCTTAAAAACGTTTTTGTCTACAAGTTGAAATACAGGTGAATTAAAGGACAATCCTGAAAAAAATAGAGGGAAACAACAAATAATGATAATAAATATAATGGACATTGTATTAATTGTTTTTAATCCAAATAAAAAAAAAGCGACGCAATTTTAGCCGCCCAATAAGCCGCCTAGGTAAAATTGAGCACGATTATACAACTTATTATGTACGTTTGATTACCGCTCGTTCTTCGGGCTCGTAGTTATATCAGGGCAACATGTTTCGTGCCAGGTAAAAGCGTTATCGGTGGTCCGAAAACATCTCGTGATATTAAATTATCTCTAATATTTAAAACTTTTTAACCTGCAAAAGGATTGACATTTTTTTTATTGTCCGATAAATCTATCGTATTGTACAGCAGCGGATACAGCAAGAACGTATTATTGACAACTCCGGCAACACAGCCAGTGTCTAATTAAGAACAAAATACTGTTCCCGTTCCCCGATTTTTAATTTTCTCGGAAAATGGCGCGAATATCTCGGGTCTATTTGACTGAATTCATTGCAGGGATAAAATTATAGGTTCTAATAAAATTTATCCGAATTCCTACCTGTTGTTTTTCCTATAATCTTTTTTTCCGTTTCGTATGGTATGGCGTATGAACCTGTCGTATCCAGACAGTCAAGTGCATGTAATTCCTCTTCTAGTGCGAAGTTAATTAATTTATTGCCGTTTTTTATTTCGTTAGAAGAAAATAAATTGCTGATTGTAAATTTACTTAAAGGGCCGCGCTTTGTTTAAAAAAGAATGATAATAATATTAATAATTTATCATTGCGTATAATAAATGACTTTGTAAATATTTCTTCGTACAAAAATAAAAATATAATTATATTAACTTTACCTCACCATCAGAGCGCCTTGTTTCAGAGGTCTTTTACTTATAATGCTGTTGTATCTTATATTTCTTTGCCTGATGGTGAATTAATTACTGTCTCAAATGGTGCGTTATATAAAAAAAAAGTACAATTTTAATTTGCCGGATTATTTCAAAACTATTAGATATACCAATGGCCATAAAGTTTCTATATTTCATTTTTATTTAGTCATTGACAGGCAGTCAATAGACAATATTTATTTTTAATATATTTGGTCCATAGTTTTTCTCATTAGCATTTTTGTTACTTTGCTGTTCTACTTATAATTTTAAATTAATAATTTAGTATCATATTTTCTTTTTGAAAGTTGTTGTCGTGCGTCGTTCAGTGATGGAGTTGCTATTTACAGCTAGACTGCGCCATGCTGCAGCAAATACCTTTAAAAAATAAAAATTTCTTCTTTTCCCATTGTTGCGTATCTATATTTTCTTCTTTGTAATTTAAAGACATTATTTATTTTATCTAATTTATTAGGTAATAATATGTATTAATATTATTATGAGAATCAATAAAATGCATACCTACATTTTCTTTTAAACTACAAACTTACTGTAAAAAATGTTTAATTTTGGTACCAAAATGTACCCATCTTTTGGTACGACAAACAGGAGACAAAAATCGTTAAAAGAGTTTTTATTTTGTAACGTCCCAAATTGTTGAACATATATTGAAAAATCCAAACCTTTATTTTCAGTCTCCCCATCGAAAACTGTCTCCTCTGAGTGTCTGACAATATTGTTTATCGATAATGAAAGCACTTGTAGCACCGTTTAGGGGTTGATTATTTGAAGGGGTGAAACTCGCATGTGTCTCACAGAATTATTTATGAAATTGTCGCCTGTAAACAAACTACAGAATGACGATGGCGTGTCGATGATGTCTTTTAAAGGTGTTACATTAATATGATAAATATTACTTTTCAAAAGATGTTTATAGGCGAGAAGGTTGATACGCTCACCTATAAATGATTCAAAAAGTATTAAGAGCGTTTATACGTTTTAAATGTCGATGCAATTAAATGGTTAAACCAAACTCGGTTATGGTTCGAATTCTGCAATCACCTGTGTTTGTTAGTAGTTCGTAATAATTTTAGTGCTAGCATTAAAAAAAATAAAACGTTTATTTAAAAGGATGTAAATTAACAAAATATTTTATTAAAAATAACAATGTATTCAATGTAGCGAGACTGCGAACCAAATATGTGGGGTGGCCCTTTAGCTTGGCTGTGCACATACAGAATAATAAAAATAATCTGGCTCACGCTTGACGAAGCCCTTACACCAGGCCCTGGGGCAGTTAGGCCCTTTTGTGCTTCAGGTATTCAAATACCTGACTATTTAAGCAGCAGCGTTAAGGGTCGACATGCAGGTAGGAATACCTCAGTGGCGTTGGCGGATTATATTTATGGGGACTTATTTGCACCTATAAAACTGGCACTTTTTTGAAGAATACGGTTTTGTTACTTCATAAACATCATAATTTTTATAAAATGTATAATTTCATTCTAAATAATGAATCCTTATGGAAAAGAAACATTATTTTTGAAACCTTATACCTACTTTCCAGTTTAAAATTTAAACTTATTTAGCCACCGTTTTCTTAAACCCTCTATTATATCGGTTTCCGTCGCGTTTCAATTTTGAATGGTCCATTTCAAAAACCATCCCACTCGATTACTACCTGCAGAATTTTTCGCTTCAGAGAATTCTGTTTAAAAAGCAAAATAAAGGAACCCATTTTTATTGACCATTTTCGATAATTTATTGAAAAGCATGAAAGGGATTTTACCGAAACCCTAAATTACAGGTTTGCAAACAAAAACAATGAGTATAATCCACGGAATAATAATTGGAAATGTTAGATTAACAATATCCCCTAGGACCCAAAGATAACATTTTTGATACCTACTTTATTCTGTTTTTGATCTATTACTAATACAAATAGTTTGAACAAGCTTTAGCATTGTACCTCAACGATTCCTGTGAAAACATTATTATGAACCAATATTTTAAAACTGAAAAAAGATGCTTAAAAGGGGGCTGTAAATCCGTCAAGTCATCTTTAATCCCTTCGTCCTAACGACATGTTATAGGTACCTTTTGAAATTCTATAGTCCCCAACATTTTTCACTAAAACGCCTTTAACAAATCCCCCCCAAAGCTTCGTCGAATCCGATAATCATTTGCTAACAATACACCCCCGAAAACAACCCCTAAGGATACTTAAACATTCTGAGCATATTTAAAAGACTTCTTGCGTGAAAAATCCATATTGAAGAGTTCCCACATTAGACGTAACAGTACAATGGTGGAAGTTTCTCCATTGTTTATCGATAAAATAAATACCGACTCTTCGTAAATACCGCAAACAATTTATTTTTGTACCTATTATTTTTATCAAACATAATATTATTTACTTTGTACTATTCTAAAAAAAGTATGGACCACAACAGTTTAATTTATACAAAGTATTAAATATATTATCTCAAAAAAAAATCTCAAAGAACAACAATTCCAAATATATTGGTATTATTATTAATTTTCGTAAAAACTGTTTAAATTAAAAACGGAACTTAACAAATAACTGCATTAGAGGAATGTTTGAATATTTCGAAATATATATTTAAAACCAATCTGTATAATGTTAATGTTATTATTATTATAATAAAATGGACATATTTATTGACACTTTCTAAATAAATATATTTTGGTAAGATTTTATTATCAATAAAGTATATTTAAACTCTTAAGGAGAGAAATGTTGAGTGTTTTAAAATAACGTTAAACATTTAATTTACTTCTATATTTTTTTATTTCTATCAATAATTTTTTTCTTCTTTTTATTCCTTCTAGTGATTTTATGTCATTAATTTTAAGTCACGATTCCGCTGTAAAGAATTGGCACATAAAACATTTAGTCTAGAGCACTAACAAAAAGCAAAAATTTATTTTGACGTAAATGACAAAATAAAGACTCAAGTACGTCAGTCAAAATCAAAATTATGTGGCTAACGCCTCCTATAGGGCCAATAGATTTTTTTACTAAATAAGTAATACAGAATACAAAAGTTAATTTTTATGTTTTGGCCACAATAATTATTATTACATCAAAGTTTTCATACATCCTTAATTAGAATGAAGAAAGTTCTATAAATTGATAATTGTTGAGAACTTAACACTTTTCAAGATAATTGAAAAATGTTCAATGTGAATAAATGTCGCCAAATTGCACGTTTCCGGTAATTAATAAAAGAGAAATCTTGTGCTGACTTTGAAAATGAATTAGGAATGATTCACAGCGGCGTTTGTTTAATAGCCTGTAACAACTAGTTTATTATAATTAGTGATTGATTATTTCATTTACCCGATTCATCTGTTTTAAATAATTAATTGTTATTAAATTAACGATTTATTGAAAAGAAAAAGGTTATGGAAAAGTTTTATTGATTAATTGAAATTACTGACCGAACAATAACTAAAGGCTTGAAACCTCTATCTGAAATTAACCTGAGAAGGAAAAATAATAAATAAAAAATATGTGTTTGTGTGCTATAAACAATAAAACAGCGGGTGGCACAACAAAAATTGTACTTTGTTAGCTTAACCGAGTAATAAAAGGACGCCAATTTTATTAGAAGCAATTTCAACAACTTCGTGTTTGCAATAGCCTTAAATTTTGCATAAATTGTGTGAGATGCTTGCATGTTAGTTATTTTAAGTTGCACGTAGATTCACAATAGATGTTTAATTTTACCCGATTTATGGTTTCAAATGTAACAATGAGGCTGGCTCCTCCAATTTGTACTGTAATGAGTTATATTTGTTTTATAAATTTATAAGACGTACACCCCACTATATTTTTCAACCCACGACTTTAATACGACAATTGAAAAAAATTCAACTACTCTAAACCTAATCGACAAAAATCCAGAAAATAATATTAATTTGTACGACGAGCTCATAAAAACCAAATAACTATTTTGTCGTGACTCTCTTTAATTATTACATATTCTTATTCAACACGGCAAACCAAAGTTATTTGTTATTTAATCAAACGTTGTCCCGTATGCATTTCAAATCAGCAGGGGCCAAGTCCGGTCATGGGAAACCATTCAATATGCAGGCCCGGCCTCGTGGAAATTAATTCTGAAGGTGTACAATGCTTCTGTGTAAAGGTAGACGAAACGTGATGTTTTATCAATGAATTCGGATGGTTTGTTAATATTAGTATTTATAGCAGTGTATGCATTGTCGGAATGTAAATACAAATGAATGAGCGAGCGACCGATTCAATATTAAATGATGAAACCTGGTAAAAACTTACTTATACTTTTACATTACAATTTGTGTTTTTCATACTTATAGTTGGGTTTACATTGTGTGATACAAAATACTCACTCAGTATACTCTGAATACTATCTGAAGTTTTCTTGGTGGCCATTTACTATCAGTAATATTCGGAAACTACGGATTATTATTATTATATAAGCCAAGCATTCATTTTTTAAATATACTTTCTTAAATAATAAATAGTTTACTGGTTGCCTGCACGTTGCTGAACAAGAATGCACGCAAGTGCAAAAATAGATCAGTTACCGGCGTCATACTTCTAACAACACGTGTCTGTCTTGTTTAGGTGTTTTTTTTTTGTAAAAATGTCTGTATGTAAACAGTGAAATGAAGCTAGATTATTTTGATTGACAACGGCATTATTTAAAAAAATCATTACCGAAAACAAAACTTGCAGTCTTTCAGGGTGCAAATCAAATTACCATAGCTCTTTAAAACAAGGTAAGAAACTTTATCTACCTTAAAATTTCAGGCCAGTTACGATGTATAGAAAAAAAATAATTAAAAGCAATTTCCAGAGACAACTGGGACATCATCAAAATAGTATGTAGGCTCGTATGTAGGTTACTCCCTACATTTTCATGAAAGTGGCATGTTACTTCTATCTGCCTATACTTTCGTGAAGACGATTATCGTTTATCAAATGGTTCTCTGTATTCGACATAAACTATAAACGTTATAAAAAAAAGGTTCATTTTCCTTTGGTCCTTTTTTTTATTGTTCCGATTTTTCCCTGGCCACTTTGCAATATCGGTAATAAAGATAGCTTTTCTATCGAGCGATTCTAATTGGGGATTTTTTTAAAAGTTTATTGCAGATCCTAATCAAAATGTTAAGATTTTGCAAGATTTCTTGTTCTCGCATATTTTTGTCTCGTCTCACGAAAAACTCTCGTCTCTTCTCGCAGGAGACCGGGCCACTCACGTCTCGCGACGAGACGGTAATAAGCGAGACGATAGTGAAACACTAAATAAAAGGATCTTTAAAAAATAACAATTAATTATTGACTTACTTTGGAAAATTCAAAAACAATTAGCCCTAAAAGTTTTAACGAAGCTTTTAACGGCTTTTCATGAAGTTTATCCGCCGGGCTCTTAATAATATCAAAGTCAATTAATAGACCTTTTTTCACGTCTACTAAACTGAAAAAACTGCCTAAAATTCAAATAAATTTCCCCCAAGTCAAGCAGACAGCTACAAGATTTCTTTTTCTCATTAATACGAAATCAAAAGGCTCACTAATTAAAATGCGGCACAAAGAAAGGAACAAAAAGGTCCAGCTAATGATTAGTTTTTTATTCTCCGGATAACCTACAGTTAATGCGTTAATTTATTACATTTCAAGATAAGGTTCGTGCGATGATTGTGCGTTATTATTTATTCTCAAATAATTTATTTGTAGTTTTAAGTACACACATCAAAAATTTAATAAAGTGGCTTGATAGTTCGCTTTCCTCTTTTTATCAAAATAGATCACAATCCACGGTCTTAGGATTATTTTAAAAAGTTATCTAACTTTAAGTTAAAAAAAAGAGCAGTAAAAGATCGGAATGTCGTCTCGCCCAGTTACATCAACTGAAGAGATTAAAACAGTTGATTATTTTTAGGGACGGACCCTGAAGGGAAAAAAGGTATGGTCACTTTTGAAGGGGACTTTTTTTTATTAGTTACTATGTGTTGGCTTAAAAGAATAATATTTTCAGGTAGAAAGTTGATCTTTATCTTTTATATATTGGAACTGGAGATCTCTTAGGCTAGTGGGTGTTTTAAATTTCATTAAAGAATACGTTGTTAAAGTTGGAACATTTTTAATATTGTATCTATGGTTCCAACTACGAATAATTCAATAACAAGTAAGTAGTGGTTATGGTATTGGTTCAGAGTTTGCTGTTGATTTCTGTTTCGTAACAGTTGCCGGGTTAGAACTTCAGTATACCTTATTTTATATAATATTACCTGATATATACATCTGAAGACGGCAAATACCATCGAATATGAGGACAATTTGCCATCAGATTATAATTAGACAAAGTTAAATAAAGCAAATGGAATTCCAATTGTAAGTAAAGTAAGAGCACGTCATACATTTGCAAGATAACGACCAACTTTAAAAAGACGATTTTATTATTATTATTAAACACTAAGGTGCTTAAGCTTAAAACTTTCATTTTTTGTGTATGTCGAACTTGAACAAACAAATAGACCAATATCCCAAAAGATATTATAATGTATAATATATTATAGGTTTATTAATCATGGCAGTTGTAACTTTTATGGTTGACTTGTATGTGGTAAATATTTCTCTAACTATGTGCCAATTATCATTGTAAATTTTCTAACCTCTTAACGCTTAGTCAATTTCTCATTTAATTACACTGTCATGTCAATATCGGAACTTCGCAAAGTAGACTCTGTGCTGTTTGTGTTACGTATCCACGCAGTTTACAACACGACAAAATTACAATGTTACATGCATCGGGTCCCAAAGTAAATCCAAAACTGTGTACCAATGATGGTGTGTGTGAGTAGCTTTGCAATCGGTGTATCAAGCTTAAAATTTAATAATAAGATCGCTACAATTTACTTCGCTATATGGACTTAGTATACTCTAATGGTTTGGTTTAGTTGTTAAATTTAATATCTGCAGTATATGAAAAAGAGGTTTAAAGGTGTGATTGAATAATCAATTGTGAAGAAAATTTGTATTTATTAATTTTTTTTGACAAATCTATTATTTTAAATTTGGTTACCTACAATCCGTTTGATAAAACTAGGTGCATATTCGGCTCAAAGTTATGGCATTTTTTTTTTGTAATTAATTAGGTTGAATGATATTTTGTACACAATAGCCGCTATAAGTAGTGCATGTATTGTATTTTACTTACTATTGCCAACTTAAAAATAAACTCTATTGTGAAACTGCAACAATACGTTAGTAGACTAACAAAGTTCTTGGCTGGATTCGTGTCAACTGTCAAGCCTATTCAGCCATTCAGGCTGTTATTTCGGGCCTGTATGTAGATACACAATGTAATGCCACAACGGGGCTTTATTCGCAGCTATGTTCACCCGGCAATTGTAGGATTTTGCTTAAATTCCTTTCTTTACCTACATTAAGTAGGGTAGTATTTCAGAAATTGGGTGTATAGTTTGAAAGAAAATTAAACTATCATTAAACAAATATCAGTATAGATTATTACATTACATAAAATATAATATACAATAATCTCATAAAGATTGGAGCAGGCAAAAATATAAGGGGGGGGGTACCGGGGGACGGTACCCTTTCCCCCAGAGCCAGTTTGTGTCATCAATTAATACTTAAATTAACCCCATTATCACTACACTTACTTTTTAAATGATTTATAAAAATAACAGCCCTTTTTATGCGGAAGCACCGGCGTAGCTATGGGGTAATCAGCCTGTTACATGCCACTTAATACATAGGTACTTAATACTATTGTTTTTATTGATTTTATCAAATTTTTGTTTAACTTAAAACTGTAGGTAATAGTTACTCAAAGAGTATTTATTTGGCCGTTTTTTGAAGAAAACAAAAAATACCGAAATATGATAAGAAAATGGCGAATGCGTCCCTAAAGTTTTCTCTTAAACAGGTCAATGGGCTTTGCACCTCTGTGTTACCTGTCTGCCCCCCCCCCCCCCAAATAAAATCCTGGCTACGCCAGTGTGTGAGAGTACCCCTCCCTGTGAGAAAATCTATCTACGTGCCTGGATTGGAGTTATTGTTTTTAGAACAAGACCGATAAATGCTTTTAAAAATATTGTGATTATTTTACAACCACACTTGTCTTCTTTCAACCATTTAGATCTTGAGGTATTGACTTGTATACCTATTTTTAAACTAGGAAACGAAACAATCAAATCCAAATGCTGGTACTAATTTGTATATAATAACATTGTTCGTAGTTCTAATATTATAGTCTGGTTATAAAATAATCCAATTATTATTCGCGATACCTTGGAAAAATGTCTCATAATTGGTAACAATATCTTGTCAAGTACTAATGAGTGTGATGTAGTTTCTCAAAATGGCTATTAAAATGAACTGCAATCTGCGTCTGTCATCATCTTTCATTTGATCGATTATAGAAGAGAAGATATAATAGAAAAAAAAAGGAAACAATCTTTAATATATATTATCAGATGGTTGGCTACTACCACTTTACCCTCAAATATTGATTATGATACTAAAGAATATAAGAGTAGCTTTAACTAATGGTTTAGCAACAAGATATCGTTTTCCAAAAATGAGTGTAGTCAATCGCTTAACACCCATTAAGAACTTTTAACATCGCTATATGAATGCTAAATTGATTAATGCCAATCCAATATCCAATGCCAATAAATTTGAACAGAATAGAATAGCCAATAAGTAATAAGTTTGATATCCCACTAATGCACATTAGATGGGCATTTATATTATCCCGACGTTAAAACGTATGACAAGAACTGGTCCGAAAGCATTTTAGAATGTCAAGTAATTTACATAAAAATGTAATTACTTACGATTCTAGCCACAAATCGTTAATTTCTACGAGGAATCTGTCAGTTGGTCGAATTTTCATTCTCGCCACGTTTAAAAGTTGGAAAAATTCGTAATTGTTGGCAACTCCTCGCCGAATACTGATGAATGTCTCAAGTTGTCGCGAAATTGGTTTTCTAAGCTCTCCAGTCAGCAGCTTTTTGAAAAACCGCGCCGTGAATTAGTTTTAACATGC
This sequence comes from Polydrusus pterygomalis, assembly GCA_963969555.1. NCBI lineage: Eukaryota > Metazoa > Arthropoda > Insecta > Coleoptera > Curculionidae > Polydrusus > Polydrusus pterygomalis. The sequence goes on from OZ018377.1 coordinate 171,095, forward strand.
ACGAGCTGTAAAGCTGATTACAGAGACGTTATCCATCTTTAAGGTTGGCTTTTAAGTGCTAAAAAGGATTAATTGTAACGATTGTCACTAAAACGTTCAACATCTTCGGATTGGGACTATATAAGTAGGTACGTTATATTGACGCTTTTTCTTTGTGAACACCGTTCTCATTAATAACACGAAATAATATTTTCAATGAATCTTTTAAAACGATGAAAATGGCGACTGGAGGCTTCTTAAGAGGAAGTAACCCCTGTTACCACAATGAAAATTGCCGAACGTTTTGCTGGTCAAACGAAAAGAAAAAATAAAAATTGGTATTTAGAAAATAAAATCTACTTTAAATACCCCATCCAGAAAAGTAAATGACGATCGAAAATATTCCCAAAATTTTTTTTAGAAATTTTTTTTATTTTTAGTAATTTTGTAATATCTTAAACAATTCTTTATTGGTCAAAAGCAAAATTACTTTCCCGGGTGTAGAATGTTGTACCAAACAATTTTTCTTAAAGCCATTTTTCAATATCGGCCTTACTTTTTTCTCAAAAACGTTGGGCGCGTAAATCCACTTTACACGCTTAAATTCACTTTACGCGCCCAACGTTTTTGAGAAAAAAGTAAGGCCGATATTGAAAAATGGCTTTAAGAAAAATTGTTTGGTACAACATTCTACACCGGGGAAAGTCATTTTGCTTTTGACCAATAAAGAATTGTTTAAGATATTACAAAATTACTAAAAATAAAAAAAATTTTGGGAATATTTTCGATTCTCATTTACTTTTCTGGATGGGGTATTTAAAGTAGAATATATTTTCTAAATATCAATTTTTATTTTTTCTTTTCGTTTGACCAGCAAAACGTTCGGCAATTTTCATTGTGGTAAAAGGGGTTACTGCTCTTAAGAGGCCCGCACACGGTCAATATCCATATCCAGTATCATATAGGATCGTCAATAATATTGAAGTCCGGATTTTCAAGCTGTCCAACATATTGATTAATGCAGGATAATATTGATCAGAATTGTGTCCATATCCTTTGAACTATTATATATCAAAGTCGATGTTTTATATTAACGAAGTTTGTGTTTTAAAATCCGGACTTTATTACTCAATATATTGACCGTGTGAGGGGTATATAAGAATTTATTATTTTCTGTCCTGATTTGCATGAAATATTTTATTTTGTAATTAGTTCCCCTTTAACCCACTAGGTATATTGTAGCTTAAAATATGATGTTTATCGGGAGGGGTTCAAACATCTCTTTTACATTGGTAGGTGATAAATCTTGTCCTTTAAATTTTAATGGTTTGTTTATTCGTCGGTGCTTAGGATAAAATAAAACAGAGTATTAACATTTTTAAATGCTTCGTTGGAACACGAAGACATCCTAAGCACCGACGAATAAACAAACCAATGATTAACATCACTGGAACATGAGACAAAGTCTTAATACTCTTTTTGATTATTTCCTTGTTAACAAAGACAGGGGTGTAATGTTCGATTTTAATAACCATGCAAAGTAAAATGTGCCAGCAAACCCATTAGCGCGTTCTCGTTCGTTATATGATGCACATATTCCATTTCATTTGGCCATTGTCCCGAGATCATTCCTTTTAATCCCGCTTTTTTCCCAAAATAATTCCAATCAGGTAGAAATCATAACCAGCTCCGGCCCGCGAGGCGTGTTAACATCCCTTGTTACATTCAGAGTGAGTCATGTTTTATTCATATCCGCTTTATTCTATCTATCGGTTGATATTGCCATTTTTTCAATTTATACTCTTGAAAATATTAGCGGAATAAACATTCTGGCAACAATGATAATATTCTCGAAAAAAATAAAGAATTACTAAACACTCTTCCCATTTGATCGCCTTACACTTATAAGAAAATAGAGAACTACAAGGATTTTCTCTGTAAAATCAACAACCTAAATAATAATTACATAATTATAATCAGGTTAATGTGTGTAGAGCTTCTTGCTTGATGAAATTATTGTATTTTCATATTCTAAAAAGGAAAAGAAGTAAATATTTGTTTGAAGTTCGTTCAATGTTTCAGCACTCTCTGCAACATTGTCAATAACCAACTGGAAATAGCTTCAAATGTAGCCACAATAATAAATAGTGTATTCGCATAAATACAGACGATACCAATTGAACATTAGAACATCTGTAAAAACCCGCCAACAAAATACCCATAGACAGTTAGTAAATATTGTAAATTCCATTGTACCTTTATGACATGACTATACACCCGATAAAGAGCACTGTTAATTTTAATCTAGTCATTTACGCCATTGAAAATGACCCGAGAGGGCTGAAACTGGTGTCGGGCAACTGAATACATTTTTATGAAACAAGTATAAACGTCTTTTCCTATTTATAATATTGAATGATACAGGAAAAAGCAAGGAAAAGTCTAGATATTGTGAGATGGCTATTGGTCATCCCTTTATCTTCAAATATTAAGTATAATACCAAATGCTAGAAGCTTAAATTACATTTTTGTGGCTTACTAACAATATTATGTATGAAATAGCATGTATTTAGAAAAAATTAATACCTAACGTTGTTAAACGTGTTTGCGTTTTGCTATTTTGACAAATTTACCCAATAAACGCCAACTATTGGCAATACTAATTGTGGATCCTCCTTACATATTAATTTTTATTATTAATAAAGCTAGGTACGGATTTTGGTTAATGGCTGCTGGCGATGAAAACACTGGGAGCTCAACAATTATTCACAATTCGGAGTGCTTTAAAAGGATAATTTAAAACATAAATGCAATAATATATTTTTACCTGTTTTTACTTTTTATCGAGCAGCTTTCCGATTTCCTCTGAAGCAAACAATATTCATGTAGGTACAAGTATGGGAAACAAAACAAGCTGCACAGCCGATAGTACCTACTTTTCATAGAGTTCCATGCACTTTAAACTTAATTCGTTTAAAGTATCTTTTTGCCAGTTTTGTGAGTAAGTTTAGAACCGGTTTAGGCTGCCCGATATTTTTCAAAATTAAGAGTAGACAGTGTAGGATACTTCCAAAAGATTCAAATGGTTCTCTGAAATCATGCAGCGTAAGAAATTAATTCTTGGCGAACCCCGTATCAATCACAATAACATCTCATTTACGAGTGGAGTGAATGCCACTACAACTTTTTTAAAATGCCACTTTTTAACAATTAGAGTTGATTGAATTCCGGTCATAGGGAATTCTGAACTGAATCCTTCGGGATTGTTGGTTTTGGAGAAGTTAAATTGAACTCGATGTAAAAGTTCGGTACCAGGGGAATAAAGTGCGGTTTATCCATTTTACCGGCTTATTTTTTTGGATAAATGGGTAATCGGGATCAGACACACAACAAAAAATGATGATTTGCGACCTGGGGGATATTATTTGTTTATTTAGAGTTCGAATTTATCAGGCAGATTTCAAACAAAAACAAACCTTTTATTTCGATTCTTTATATTTTTTTAAGTCACATTTCAGAACATTTATGGCACTCTGCTGGTCTGGTCTATTTTACGTTAAGATGTTGGCGACAGAGACAGAACTGGGTTCTCTTACCATCGCATCCACCATATTTTAAACTTGTTCAGGGGTCCAAATGGTTTATTAGCATAATAGCTTGCAAAAATATAGCGTTAATTTTATTTAGAATAATTGAACCATCGAACTTAACGTGCGATAGATTATAAGTTATGGCGCTATTCATTGGTAAAACATAGAAATACATTAATTTGACATGCACCAAACGTACCAATGGAAAACGCTATGATCAACCCGGAAAATACACAGAGTTTCGCTTCCCAAATATTGTAGAAGAGCCAATCAAGCGGCAAGCGATGCGCCGGCGCATGTTTCGCGTTCAATGCTGTGTTGCCATATTATAATTTACGTTCGCGGCGTAGTACAAAGCCGCTAAAATGCCATGTGTTTTTAAATACAAGCAGCTGGATTCGTTTTTAGTAAGCGCAAGGTTTGGCAACCTATTTTACAGTAATTAAAATGGATAAACGAATAATATTAAATTTATAATGACAAATGAAATGTTTGTTATTGGAAATAGTTGAGTTAATTAATGTAAACTGGTTTATTCTACTCACCGTTCAACTTACATAATAAACAGCAAGAAAATTTAGTCTCTGAAACCTGACGCCGTGAGCTTGCTGCTGCCCACTACTGAACTGGAAACTTTTAGGAAGAAACCAGTATCAGCTGTTATGGTTATGTTAGTGTCAACTGTCGAAACGCGTTGTTTTTTAGAAAAAGTTGACTCTATTCTGCATGGACACAAGAAAGCTGTTGTTTCACCTTTTTCATGACAAACACAGAAAATATTCTGGTCCCTTTGGCTACGTTTGATTATTGTTATCGTTGAACGGTTAATTCAATTAAGTTTAATTATTATAAAAAAGTTTATCCGTTATCTACAATTATTATGTAGAAAATACTTTTAGGTAAAAAAAGAGTTTAAAACAGAAATGGCCTGTTCCTAAGGTCATATTAAACGTTAACCTTAACAATCGTCTTATCATAAAAGCTTTTTTAAACATTTAGTTACGAGGGGTATTAAAATAAAATGGAAGAGGAGCTACTAACGTTATTGAACTCTTAAATCTGTTGGTGTTGTCAAAAAGTGTGTTAAAAAGAGTAAAATATATTCACCGCCGGCCATAAAAACTTATAAAGACCTTTATCAGCAAATTTTCTTTTTAACAAAGAATATCCGAGCCATTCTTTCGCGCTAAACGTCGTCGACTTTGAAGGCAAAAGGGTTCGTTTACGAGGTCGGGGTAATAAGAGCTCGCTTAAGGGGAAGAGGCTAATTTAAACCGAATTAACCGGTAATCGACTAAAATTAATTTTAAACACCGGCGAGATAAGATCACAATTTCGTGGGAGACAGCCATAATAGCGCAGTAATTGACTGGTAATAATAACATTTATGAACATTTTAAACGGGCCACATTGAGAGCATTTCGAAGGCCTTTTAAATTGTGATCTGGTTTCAAGCTAAAATCTGCTGCTTGTTAACGCAGTTTTTATTATGACTTTTTTAGACAAAGTAAGTTGTATTTAATACTCATTAATAAGCAACCAAACACGAATATAAGAAAATAATATACTAAATAAGATATCTATCAGAGCTAGACATACACAAATTCTGATATTATTTTACCACTCACCAATAATTCTTGTACCACATGATATCAGATATTGTATTGTATCAAACCCAAATTACAGGAAAGCTATACTGGGAACCAACCCCTTTGCAAAATAAAAGGTCCCTTTCATTTTACTGCAACAAATTAAAATTCAGGACTTTTCTCCCATACTTCGCAGTACTTTCGTAATGATCTCGCAACACACTTTTCTACAAAAGCTTTCACGCAGACATCTTTCAAAGCAAATGGCCCGGCAGTAACGACAAGACCAATGCTGCAAACTTCAAACAACCAAATTTCCCTTTTATTTACAATCCGAAAGATATATTCAACTTCTGTTTAAGACGCTTAAATTTATTTTTACTTAAAAAGGTTTTATGGGCATTTCATTGACATTTTTTATCTATTTTCTTGACAAATGAGGGTAACTTTGAAGTAATTGTCAACAATTATATAAATAAAACAAGAATGCGTGCTTTTAAAATGTAGTTTTAAAATAAATGAAATATTTACTTATAACACAGAGCGTGATATAATAAGCCACAGTAGAGTAACTGGATTCTAGATGTAAATATTTATAGCGGATTAGTTAAATGTCGGGTATAAAGATGGCTCTTGTTAATATATTTATTTAAGAATTTAAAATGAAAATGTTTAACAACTAGCAGAAATGAAAATAAATATAACTGAATTTAAAATGACATATTCTTAATAAAGTAAAGAAGAACGGACAAATTCAAGATCCTTAGAATTTTTGTGCCATACAAATCGTAATTAATAACCCTGCAGCCTTAGTACATAAATAAAATCGATCCTTAAAAGGGAAAGGTGACCTTTGATGTACTTAAATTTCGTCTTCCCTGGTAACTTTACGAAAGGCTTGTGCCAAAACGTTCAAGAGCATTTTTAAATATTGTCATAATTGTTTTAACAATAAATTTGACCCGAGCTGGTTTTCCTCTCCAGTAGATCCAGTGTTATAACTGATTTATCTGAGGTTTGCTCTCGGCTTTCATTTCTGACCAGGTCCTATTTTTTTAAATTCGAAACAAAGTCGGTGAATGGCGCGACCAGCAGCAGCGACTGGACAATTTCTCTCAACCGTAAAAATCGTGCTCTCAATGTCCGACATTCTGCTTCGTTATTTTTTCGTTTCTCTCTTTGATCGACACGTGTTTTGCCCGCAGCGATTTAATGGTTAACCGCTGATGATGTCTAATTATTTATTATCATTGCGGGATCAAATAGTTTTCTGGTGGTTTTTGAATTAACATGAAATTACCAGGAAAAAATTAAATATTGATTTACAAAAATTTTGCTTTTTTTAATAAATAATATATCGGGTTTATTTTCCACGATCCCGTGTTCATTATTTGTTTTCTCTAGCCTTTAAAGAAACCTAATACTTGTTTGTATGCCACCAACTTTTGACATTGTAAGTGGGAAAACTTCATATTTAAAACTATAAAAATAATGTTAGTCAATTGCGTTATTATTCTATAGAAAAGTTAAAGAAAATAATATGATTTTTAATTGATTTTTTACTATGAATTATTTTTTAAAAGGTAGTATTGTTTAAAATCAAAAGTTACTATTATAATCGTGTCATTTAATTTTCTTGGCATTTTTGCAAAATTTTTCAGTATTTAAACAGTACAATGACAAGAAGGTAATCAGATTCCGATGTCGCAATGCTATTAGTTTTGGTCTAAGTGTCTTGCTTTCATTTTAATTAAAATAGGTATGGTAAAGTATATCTATCTATTGACTTGCCTTTTTGACATCAATAATTAACAATCTAACCAAAATTTATTATTTACAACAGGCTAACAGATATTTTAAGAGCAGTGATGGATTAAAAAAAAATAACTCTAATTTTAATTCCCATAGTCTTAAAATTATACTAATAACATGTGTCTTAACTAATTTTACAACACTTACAAATAAAATAATATATCATTAAGGTTAATAACAGTGGGTTGTATATAAGTTTGTATATAAATATACAAATCTTCCATTTTTAAAATATGCTTTACTGAATTTTTCCAGCTTTTGGCCTTTAGTTTTAAACAACTTTATGACACGCGCACTTATGGTGGGGGGAACATTTTTTGCTCTCACATTTGATTGTACTTGGTGTCACATAATATTATGCTCTATGTGGTTAAATATACAATGATACGTAGACGTAAGAAAGTATATATGACCCATCTGTTCCACCAAGTTATCACATACGCTTTGTTTTTGTAATGTTAACTGGTGTATTTAAGACTTCTAAAAGTAGTTCTTTTTTGTAACAAAATTCAAAATAAATAATATTATTTTCTAATAAATATTCTTGTAGTTCAGCTTTTACACAAAGTTTAAATAAAATCATTATCGTCTTCATATTTTATAGGTAATAATTGACATATTAAATAAATATCAAGGAATTTCATTAAATATTTTAGGAGAATTATTGTATAGCGAAAAATATCGGGTAAGATTTTTTTTAACATTATAATGTCATTGTTCTTTCACTATACAATTATCCCAGAATTAGCAATAAAATGAATAGATATTTTTGTTATGTCAGATATTACCTAAATATTGTACCGATGATATTGATTTTATTTAAATGTTAGTTAATCTAATAATAAACTAAAAAAAACAACCCGAAATAGGTTATAGGTTGGCAATAGATGGAATGACGTTGAGAATGCCACCTTAAGATATTTTTTATAGACAACATTGGCGTTTTTGCAAGTAAACAACTTTTCTTCTTAAGAATTTCTTATGCATCGAATGATAAGTGATTTTGTTTTTTTCTACAAGTTGCAGAGCGATAATTTTCACACTGGCGCCACATAATAAAAAACTAATTAAACACTTATATTTCTATGTACCACAGAATGAACAACCGCTGCAAACGCCTTAAACTTGTCGAATACGGTGGACCTACCTGCTCTTGATAGCAAGAACAACATTTAAATAATGGTAAACAAGAGATATTATTAAAATTGTAAATATGTCACCCTGTAGACCTCTCAGGTATACAACAATGAGGTGTTATTAAAATAAATGAGAGGTACCAAAAGCCAAGACGATATTCTTTGAGATGTACTGTACTGTTTAAGTTAAGTTTCTATAATAAGATAAATAGCGATTAAATCGAAAACATATTTTTAATCAAAAATGTTATGTTTATATAATCACATCTTATTAGGTTTTTTAATAATTTAACAAACCTGATAAAAACCCTTAGCCTCAATTTTGCTTGCCCTGTTTTTTTTTATGCTCCATGTATCCATAATTTAAGCAGTAAAAAAATCTTATGAATATGTAGAATGTATGGAAGTTGTGCCTTTTATAACTTTTGGTCCATAAAATGTTGCAACCCCAAGCAAAATACGCTTTTCACAATTTTATTGCATTTAATTATTAAAATGAAAAACCGGAAACTTGGAAATATTTTTCTAAATAAAGTAAGCGGTATTATAAAAGTTTGGATGAATAATATGTTTTCTAAACTCAGTTCGTCATTTCTAGGAACAAAAAATACTTTTCATAAAAAAAAAACAAGTTTTCTGTTATTAACAGTCAAGTCTTAGACCAACTTACTTCTTAATAATATATAAACATATATTTTTTTTAATTACACAATTTACGAAACAACTTATATTATTAAAACTATACAAGTAAGAAAGTGTTCCTATTCTTGGCAAGGGTTAATCTGTGGACTAAACAAATTATGAGATATTTAAAACGAAACTGCGTTAAAAATCATTGTTCTAAACTTATTTTTACTTGATTGCAGAAAAAATTTATTGTACCTTAGAATCATTCCAATTATTATTATTAAAATATATTTTGTCGCTATATTTAAAACTTGGCATTTAATACAATTAAATTTTTTATAACCAGGCCTTCTCCTTCTTTCGCCAACATAACGCCTTTTTTACGCCAATGTGGAACAAGTGTCATTATAATAATAAAGAAAAAGTGCCCGCACGCAACTTAAACAATATTTAACCATTATTTTGGGTTATTAGGGATGGAAATGGCGCCTGGGACTTGAAATTAACCTGTAAACACGCATTTTTCGCATCAGCTAGCGTGAAATTTTTTTCATGAATTTTATAAATTTGTGTTTTAATGTGCAATCTAGGTACGAGATGAGTAAATTTTATTTTTGTGTGCTGTAGTTAAAAGTTTTAAATTGCTGCTTGACTAACTTTTAACTATAAAACTTACTTCAATAACTCCTTTTATCAACGTAAAAAGTTTACCTTTTATTAGCAGTATAAACAAGATATTATGTGTTGTTTTGTAGATAACCGAGTCCATATTTTTCTACTAAAAATTATAATCGTACTGTAATCTTATAGAAGATTACAGTAACAGTAAGTACATGTACGAAGATTTTGAAAAAATGAAGAAAACTCGAGTCTTACGGACAAATTCTTATTTGTTTTGAGCCAAATCAATTAAAATATTGTTCCTATAATAATAACTGTGCCAAGTACCTAGCTTGTTTATAACAAAACGCCACGAACACGATTCTCTCGTTTTCGGACAGATGACATCAGGAATTTGTCATCGATCAGTCGATATTGGGACATATTCCAAGATTAGTATTGGACCGTAAAGAACCAAAACACCAAGTTATGAATTGCGTTTACATTTGATTACGTTTTCAAAATCTTTATTAGATAACTTAAAACTGTGCTTGTACAAAAGTAACCTCTTATATATGTCGTAGGCTGATAGTGAAATCCGTCATTTCATGAAAAGCCTAGTCACTTCATGAAGCGTCGGCAGATTGTGTAAAAACATGAAATTACACGATCTGCCGCGTCACTTCATGAAGAGACCTTGAAGTTTCGGCGTATTATGTATAACACAATCTGCCTAATTTTTAATATCGTCACTTCATGTAGTACCTAACGATGTCATGTCAGTCGGCAGATTGTGTAATTCCGTCTAAAAGGTATATTGGCAACTGGTTTGTTCGTTGTTCCCCAGAGCATTTTTTTTTAATTAAATGTTTTCAACTAATATTATTTTATAAAAATAAAAAAAAATGCAACAAACCCGAGCAAACCAGTTGCCAATATACCTTTTAGACGGAATTACACAATATGCCTTGTTTTCATGAAGTGACGATATTTAAAATTAGGCAGATTGTGTTATACATAATACGCCGAAACGTCAAGGTCTCTTCATGAAGTGACGCGGCAGATCGTGTAATTTCATGTTTTTACACAATCTGCCGACGCTTCATGAAGTGACTAGGTTTTTCATGAAATGACGGATTTCACTATGAGCCTACGACATATACACCAAACTACCTAGTTAAACATTATCCAAGAAACGCAAAATTGTATAATTTCTTGTTGTTGTACTTTATCGTAGCAGATAAACTTTCCTAACAAATGACTCCGTCGGAAAATTAAAAATTAAACAAATTTCCAGCAGTTTTTCATAAACATAATCCAACTTTACGACCATAATTCTTTTTGGCGGCTTAACAAACCCAACTTTCGGACAAAATAAAAGATTTTTTATCAGCTTATCGTCGGCGATCTTTCAGAAACCCGAAAAGACGAATACACTAAAAAGCATAATTTAAAAGGGCAAAGAGAACCGGAACTCGGAAAAGGGCCGATTTTTTATTCGTAATGCTCCCGAAAATGACCAGTTTGGTCTTTGCATGTTCAATGGGACGGAGGATGCCGTTGATGGTCTTACTTTGTCAAATATGTTTGCTTATTTTTCCTCCACTGCGATAATAATGCGGTCACCGTGTAATGACTGTACTGTACGAAAATAGTAACTTTTCTGAAGGAGCCCAATTTTTAATTTAATTATAACGCAAATTATTTGGACTAGTACTTTCCAGGAGCAATGAATTCCGGATTTGGCTATATGTACTTACAAATTTCTGAGAGGGTTTTACGATGGACATCGTTGAATTTTCTTGGTAAATTTTTTAAATAACTCGCTGCCGGTAAGAATAAAGTTTGTTTTTTGATAAAAAAATTTTTTAAACTTTGATAAAAGAAATATCTGCTTACCCATCTTTTATTATGCAAATGTTAATATTTTTAGAATATTTTTTGTGTGAAATATATATTTTCAATTTAAATATAAATATTATAAGCCGAACAAGAGCAAGATGAAGATCATTAAATCTGTGCGTTTAGTTATAAAGAGCTTTATAACTTAAGATACATTTTCTAATGCTATTTAACATTTTTTAAAAGTGAATGTTGACAGATTTGCGTCCAAAATTTCATTAAAATAATTTTCATATAAATTCATTTTGCCCAAGTTGAGATAGAAATAATTCTAATTTTCTAATAAAAGCTAATAGGAGTTTTCTGTGAGGAAAACCAGTAGTCGGATCGGTCTAACAGAAAAAGCTTTTATCCTTAAGCTCCATTGTGAATTTGCAGGGAATTTACAACTTTGCTTAGTATTATAACTCTAGAGAGTTTTTGCACAAAAACTATTAAGGCATTTCTTGGCACACATATTGATTTGTAATTTCATTTGGCATTTAAAGCAATCATGCATTAATTATTTTCAACATATCTACAGTGTCACCAGTAAAGTCCGCATCATATGGGATTTTTTTTATTAATAGCTTTATTCAAAATTTGACTATCAAGTTCTGCTTCGATCGAGACGAAAATTAAGCAAAAAAATAGTAGTCACTCGTGATTCGCATTATCTGTCAAATTTTAAATTTTTCCAAAAAATAATTCAAAAATAATATCGAAAAAGTTATTAGAAAAAGTTTTTTTACATGCAGTTTTTAGCCCAAATGTAAAATTTTAGCTGCATAAGATAATTTTGATTTAACGCAACCTACATAAAACTTTTTGGTTTTGACAAGGCTTTATTTCAGATACATTTTCTTTAAAGTAGCGCCATATTAAATGTGTGTTTTTCTACAAAATCAAAATTGGGCTATTAAAATTCGGTCGCATGTGATGCAAAGTTTATTTGTTTTTGACACTGTATAAGGTAACTTCATAAAATAAGTATTTTTGAAAACGTAGTTTGCGTCTGAAAGTAATACACCTTAATATTAAGACAAAAAGAACACAGTGTCATCAGTAAAGTGTTCATTAAGTGGAAAATAAATTTTAGTGGTGGATAAAAAATCAAAATTATCTTATGCAGCTGAAATTTTGCATGTGGGCTGCATTTAAAAAAACTTTTTCTAATAACTTTTTTTTTCGATATTTTCAGAAATTTTAAATTATTTTTTGGAAAAAATTTAAATTTGACAGATAATGCGAATCACGTGACTACTGTTTTTTTTGCTTAATTTTCATCTCAAACATGTTAAAATTCCGATTCCGACCAACAAGAGTTCGAAAGAAGATCACTACTTGTTTTCCTATGCAAGCTCGTGCAGTTAAATTTAATCTAAATCCATGCAAAATAGAAGAACGGAGGGAAGAAATGAAATTTGTCTCGCAACTACGGAAGGGCCAAACTTGGGATGGGAAACGTTTACGCGAACGTTAAGGACTTTTCGCACACAATTCACGCAATCGTTAAACGCACAAATTTTAACGAAATAGAAGGTGTTTACTCTTGAATATGCAATAAAACTGCATGTCGTGTAGTTTCGAAGGTTTTCGACTTGATCCAAGTTTTATTAAAATTCGCTATTTTTACGAATTTTTCGCCTTAATCCGGGCTTTCTTTACGATTGACAATGAATGGATTTTAAACGGAAAGAATATTTAACTTTGGAAAATCTTCGTTGCTCTTTTATGGATTTATTTAGAATGCAAAATTCGGTAAAAGGAACAAATCCGACAAGAACCGCAATATATTTAAAAGGATAGGGTTAGCATTATGCAAATCAGCTGATTCAGTTTATTTTGTTGCAAGATTGTTGGCAAAAATATAAAAGAGGTTAATTTTAAAAGTACATTAAATTACTGCACAGGGTCGTCCAGCCAGGACTGAACAGGGGCCTGTTTTTTGAGCTTCTCTGCATTTTTATTAAAACCAATATAGCCTTGTGTATGTTTTACCGTAAAATCTAAAATTGCCATTTAAAAAGCAACGTGGCTTGAAATAAAGAAATCCGTGGCGTAAAGTTGTTGTTTTTTCAACGGAACTCTCTAAATATTTTTAATTTTTATGAAAGGTCTTTCTTTCCTGATTCCATAAATATATAGTTTGTCGATATTAGCTTAAACCGTTTTTAAGATATGAAGGATAGGATCAAACTTTTAAAAAGGTATATTCATTTGAGTTTAATATGTCTAGAAGGCCTTGGAAAAGAAAAGCTAATGGCGCAGTGTTGCCAATGACATTAGGTGAAAAGGTCCGCCCAGTGGCACGAAAAAGTCCGATTTAGTCCGCGTCGAAATGAAAATGCTTCGTCTGGCGCATTCGCCATAAATGATATTTATTTTTTACTGTTGGAGGTATATTATATAATGAAAAAGACTGATAACTCTATAAACATTTACTTTTTAATAACAAAAAAAAACAATAATAAAAAAGTTAATGTAATAAGTAATAAGACAACCCAACACTTGGTAAATAAACAATAAGTTACCTGCCGATTTTATTTCCAAATTTGTGCATTTAGCATATTTTCGTTAGGTATCAAAAAGTCCGAAAAGTCCGAAATAGTTTCAAAGTCCGACAAAAGTCCATAGCCTTAAAAAAAGTCCGAAAATCGGACTAAAGTCCGCCGATTGGCAACACTGCAATGGCGATGCATTAATATAACGTCATGGAGGTGTTGGAATATAAAAATTTCGATATTTCTCGAAAAACAAAGCCATGTAAATATTAATAATATGTCAAACTCTATAGTTTAGTTCGGCAATTCGCTTTTTAAAATGCAATTTTAGATTGTACGGTAAAACATAAACAAAGTGGCTATATTGATTTTAATAAAAATACAGGGAAACAAAAAATAGGTCTCTTCTCAGTCCTGGTTGGATAATTCTGTACAATGAATCTGTAGTGAATAAAAATATTTTAATTTTTTTGCAATTCGCATGCAAGACGCATTGGCAGAGCACGCATTTACAATTTTAAATTTGGAATTACCCGTTAGAATCGGCTCCGCACATTCCAATGTCTCGTCGACAGACTAACTAAAAAACTCGAAGGGCAAAAAACCTCAGCTCTAAACTAAACAGCGTAAAGCGTGAAAAAAAGCGCCTGTCGCTCCTTCGCTAATGTTACAAAAAAGCTTCAGGCGGGGCTCGTATGCAACTCTTGTTTTGATTAAATTTGAGCCACTACATGGTAGAACTTGTTTTAATCAAAATGTGCCATCTGGAAGCGAAATTAGGTTTCGCTGGCATTTGAACTAATTTTATAAAATAGTGTGTTGCATAAACTCGGTTTTTTAAAGTCCATATTTAACCATTCAGGACAGTTTTATAATATAAAATAGGCGTTAAAACCGTATAAGAATATATTCTTAACATCAAATATTAGGTACCACTTTCTATTTGCTTTTTTTAAACAGCTAAGCAAATATCTTTGCTTAGCTATATTGTTAAAGGAACGCTTCGCGAACAACGTATAATCGCATAAGAAATATAGAGGGGCATACTTAACCGCGGCAAGGGGGCCGAAAAAAATATTTGTTGTGATTTGCTTTGCTATTTAAAAGTACCTAACCTAAAAGGAACTCGGCGAATTAATAGCATTATAAATAAAAATAAATTTTATTATAATAAATAATTGTGAACATAACATAAATATACCTAATAAAGTAATATTTCTTAAGCAATAATAAAGTCGTTTTAATAAGTAATGGCCATATTTCAAAATGGATTTCGATCCATTCAAAGGATAAATAAAATAAATTTAGGTTTATTTGAAAATGGTAAGTCGTAGTCATAATTACAAAAATTGTGTGAAACAATAAGTGGTTAATCGTAATAGAAAAATTATATATAGAAACAAAGCAAGTCCGATCGTACTAACAACTATTATGACCATATTTTAAAATCCCTAGTCGCATATTATCATAAATATTGTGTTAGACAAGAGGCGATAAATCGTAACAAGAAACATTTATTGTGAGAAACAAATCGACTATTATGAGCAGATCTTAAATAAACAAGTGGTAAATCGTGATAAGAAATATGGTAAGAAACAAAGCAAGTCCGATCGTACTAACAACTATTGAGCATATTTTATAATCTCTAGTCGCATTTTATTATAAATATTATGTGAGACAAGAGGCGATAAATCGTATCAAGAAACATTTATTGTGAGAAACAAATCGACTATTATGAGCAGATCTTAAATAAACAAGTGGTAAATCGTGATAAGAAATATGGTAAGAAACAAAGCAAGTCCGATCGTACTAACAACTATTGAGCATATTTTATAATCTCTAGTCGCATTTTATTATAAATATTATGTGAGACAAGAGGCGATAAATCGTATCAAGAAACATTTATTGTGAGAAACAAATCGACTATTATGAGCAGATCTTAAATAAACAAGTGGTAAATAGTGATAGGAAATATGGTAAGAAACAAAGTAAGTCCGATCGTACTAACAACTATTGAGCATATTTTATAATCTCTAGTCGCATTTTATTATAAATATTATGTGAGACAAGAGGCGATAAATCGTATCAAGAAACATTTATTGTGAGAAACAAATCGACTATTATGAGCAGATCTTAAATAAACAAGTGGTAAATCGTGATAAGAAATATGGTAAGAAACAAAGCAAGTCCGATCGTACTAACAACTATTGAGCATATTTTATAATCTCTAGTCGCATTTTATTATAAATATTATGTGAGACAAGAGGCGATAAATCGTATCAAGAAACATTTATTGTGAGAAACAAATCGACTATTATGAGCAGATCTTAAATAAACAAGTGGTAAATCGTGATAAGAAATATGGTAAGAAACAAAGCAAGTCCGATCGTACTAACAACTATTGAGCATATTTTATAATCTCTAGTCGCATTTTATTATAAATTTTATGTGAGACAAGAGGCCATAAATCGTATCAAGAAACATTTATTGTGAGAAACAAATCGACTATTATGAGCAGATCTTAAATAAACAAGTGGTAAATCGTGATAGGAAATATGGTAAGAAACAAAGCAAGTCCGATCGTACTAACAACTATTGAGCATATTTATAATCTCTAGTCGCATTTTATTATAAATATTATGTGAGACAAGAGGAGATAAATCGTAATAAGAAACATTTATTGTGAGAAACAAATCGACTATTATAAGCAGATCTTAAATAAACAAGTGGTAAATCGTGATAAGAAAAATTGTGTGAAACAAAGAATGGCAAATCGTACTAAAAACTATTGTGAGGATATTAAGAATTAAGGAATAGTAAATTTAACTAAAAATATAAATTGATGGCATAGAGTTTTATTCACGTTTAAAAGATTTTTTTTTAAATTTAAATTAGTAATGACATTTTGGCATTTCCCATAAGTTTTTCCAGTTGCAAATATTGTCGTCGAGTTTCTGCTAAGTCGTCACACAAAAAATGCATTAAAAGAAAATATTGCGACTACAAAAATTGAACTCTCAAAAGATTTAAAGTTATTTCTTTTTAAAAAAGTTTCCTATTCCTTTCTGTATTGACGCAAATCCTATAAATATTAAATGAAGTTACGAAAGACTTCAGAGTTTTATTTCTTTGTGGCAGAAAAAATATTCAGCTCTCCACATTTTTGTTATGCAGATATATGATACTCATAACTTTTTTTTATTATGAAATATTTGACTTTGTATGTGTGAGTGTGGCATGAATATTTACACACAGCTGTGATTTGTTTCTCTAACATTACTTTAAAATACATGTCGTAAAATCATTACTTTAAAATAAAACCCATCGTCCAACTAACTAAAGTATTCTTGTGTTTTAAGGTAAGTATATACAATAATATACATACTCCAGTTGACGTTTCTCCGTTTGGTTGAATTGTAAAAATGTCACTCGTATATTTTTTTTTCCATCCAACAATATTATATGCACATGTAATTAACCAAAAATGTTAGTTAGTAGTACCACATTATTATGATGATAAAATTTAAATAATTTTTTAAATACAAGTACCTAGGTATATCTCCAATAGGTAAGTTAACCTTAAAAATAATATCATTATTGTTACATGGACCGTAAAAAAATTATAAACAATTATATTATTAGCGGAATTTTAGAGTTTCTTTCAATTTTTTAAAAATATATTGTTAACTGATCTTAAAAATAATATAACAAGTTTTCTTCCAAATTCTCACTACATAACATGGAACTGCGATATATTATATAATTGAAATAAGTTGTTGTCTCTGGACTAATTCTCTAAGAAGGGGGCTATTTTTATGGAAAACATTATAAAAAAATAAACACACATTCTTTCTCCTTTATCTTTTAGAACTTAAGGCAATGTTATGCTAATGCAATTTAGCAACAGTGTTTGTAGAGAATTTTTATGTCTTTTTTACGAGGTTCATCAACTTTTTTCTAAGTAAATTAAACTTTATTTTTAAGTCAACATGCATAAAGTACATATATACATTTCCAATAAATTTCTAAATACAATTTATCAAATAATATATGTATTATATTAATGAATCTAAAAAAACTGATTAAATTTGTAAAAAAAAATATCAGTCATTTCTCTGAAATAATTTATTAGCTTTGGGTAACACCAATCATTTTTCAAATAGGCTAGGAAAAGTGAGATTTTTTTTATATCGAATTCATTAATAACGTAATATCGCTGACAATATTACCGAGAAGAGGAGAACAGGAAAATACAAATAATACTGAACAATAGAAGGATAAAGACGTTTAGCATTCGTGATTGTTACCTTGAGCTTTGAGTAAACTAATACTTAATTTTTAAAATTATTTAGCTTAAAGTTATTTACAATAATTATAATTTCTGTTTTGATATGATTCGAGCAAGCATTATCAACATCAAAAAAATTACCTTGTCGGACTTCCATTGTCTTTATTTTGTTACTTAACACAACGTTTCGGTTAGTTAGTATCTCTAACCGTTTTCAAGTGTAAACTAAATTATAATTCTAAGGCTACTGTCTTAAATACTATCCATGTGCAATGAAGCTTGATGACTCCGCCTACGTGCTTATTGGAGTGTGAAGTTTGAGCTGTTGGTTTTGGACAAGAAGTGGCTTCCAGATATTGGGGATATCTATACTTGGTTTACTGAATATATGTGTATTTTGATTCATAAAAGCTGCTTCCTTGAATTTTCGTTTTTTCCAGTGCTGTTCCGTGTCCAAAACCCTGGCTTCTGACCACTGTATATTATGTTGGTTAGTCCATACATGTTCCGCTATACCTGATCTCGAAGTTTCACCTCTTTGAGTATGTTTCAGGTGTTCTTTAACTCGTACGGGAAGAGGTCTTTTTGTTTCTCCAATGTACGATTCGCCACACTCGCAAGGGATTTGATAGATACAATTTTTTGTGTTTTCATTACTGGGGGGTTTTACTTTTGTAAGAAGGCTTCTGAGCGTATTTCCGGATTTAAAGGCTGTTTTGATATTATAGTTTTTGGTTATTCTTCTAATCTTTTCAGAAATCCCCTTGACATAAGGTATTGTAAGAAATGTTTGCTCCTCTCTAGCTTCTGTATTAGTTTTTACTTCGCGATTTTTAAATTTTGAGATGGTATTAGTTACAAACGTTTCAGGGTAACCATTTTGTTTTAAATCTCTTTTGATGTTTGAAATTTCAATATTTAGGTCTTCCGGATTGTTGCAAATGTTAGATGCTCTGTGATAAAGTGTTTGAATTATGCCCTGTTTTATAGAGTTTGAATGATTCGATCCGTGATTAAGGTATTGCCCGGTGTGAGTGGGTTTTCTGTATACTGAAGTTTTTATGTTATCAGCACTTCGTTTGACGAGAACATCGAGAAAAGGTAGAGTGGAATGTTTTTCTGTTTCCATGGTAAATTTAATTGATTGTCTTATACTATTAATATGTTCCAAAAACCGTATCAGCTCTTCGTTGCTGTCTGTCCAGATAATAAAGGTATCATCAACATATCTAAGCCAAAGTTTAGGTTTAATCTTGGCAGTGTCAATAGCGTGTGACTCGAACCATTCCATGTACAGGTTAGCCACTACCGGAGAGAGAGATGAACCCATTGGAAGACCGTCATCCTGGGCATAGAACCTATCTTTTACTTGAAAGTAGGAACTACGTAAACAGCACTCCAATAGTTCCATCACTCCATCCAGCGGCAAACTAGTGCGTTCTGAAAGGGTTGGGTCGTCTTGTAACTTTTGTTTAATGATGTGCAGTGATTCCCCTATTGGGACGTTGGTATATAAGCTTTCTACATCAAAACTAACAAATGTGTCTTGTGGTTCTAAATTGACGGTTTTCAGAATATTTACAAAATGATTAGAGTTCTGAACTGGTTCGAGTCACACGCTATTGACACTGCCAAGATTAAACCTAAACTTTGGCTTAGATATGTTGATGATACCTTTATTATCTGGAGAGACAGCAACGAAGAGCTGATACGGTTTTTGGAACATATTAATAGTATAAGACAATCAATTAAATTTACCATGGAAACAGAAAAACATTCCACTCTACCTTTTCTCGATGTTCTCGTCAAACGAAGTGCTGATAACATAAAAACTTCAGTATACAGAAAACCCACTCACACCGGGCAATACCTTAATCACGGATCGAATCATTCAAACTCCATAAAACAGGGCATAATTCAAACACTTTATCACAGAGCATCTAACATTTGCAACAATCCGGAAGACCTAAATATTGAAATTTCAAACATCAAAAGAGATTTAAAACAAAATGGTTACCCTGAAACGTTTGTAACTAATACCATCTCAAAATTTAAAAATCGCGAAGTAAAAACTAATACAGAAGCTAGAGAGGAGCAAACATTTCTTACAATACCTTATGTCAAGGGGATTTCTGAAAAGATTAGAAGAATAACCAAAAACTATAATATCAAAACAGCCTTTAAATCCGGAAATACGCTCAGAAGCCTTCTTACAAAAGTAAAACCCCCCAGTAATGAAAACACAAAAAATTGTATCTATCAAATCCCTTGCGAGTGTGGCGAATCGTACATTGGAGAAACAAAAAGACCTCTTCCCGTACGAGTTAAAGAACACCTGAAACATACTCAAAGAGGTGAAACTTCGAGATCAGGTATAGCGGAACATGTATGGACTAACCAACATAATATACAGTGGTCAGAAGCCAGGGTTTTGGACACGGAACAGCACTGGAAAAAACGAAAATTCAAGGAAGCAGCTTTTATGAATCAAAATACACATATATTCAGTAAACCAAGTATAGATATCCCCAATATCTGGAAGCCACTTCTTGTCCAAAACCAACAGCTCAAACTTCACACTCCAATAAGCACGTAGGCGGAGTCATCAAGCTTCATTGCACATGGATAGTATTTAAGACAGTAGCCTTAGAATTATAATTTAGTTTACACTTGAAAACGGTTAGAGATACTAACTAACCGAAACGTTGTGTTAAGTAACAAAATAAAGACAATGGAAGTCCGACAAGGTAATTTTTTTGATATTACTTCATTGTCTACCACCTTCAAACAAACATTATCAACAGCTCCAAATAACTGGAATAATACTACCTTGCGTCATTATAATATTCCTAATAAATCATAGTAATTTCACTATGTAATAGGCTTGTATTTAATTAATATTTTACACAAGTAAATTAATTCGGTCTTATTTCTTTTTTTTATTTAGACTCAACCTTGTACTAGGGAAATCATGTTAAAAAGAAGCGGTTCTGCTAAAGTCATCTACTGTAGATCCAGATGTGCTGGAAGTGTAGTCGGCAAGTAATAAAAGATAAAGATTTTCAAAATTGTCAGTGGAAAATGATAAGTCAGTTAATGTTGGCTCAAGATGCTTACTGTCGACTATGTTCTTTCCTTTTCACAAATTTATTCGTTTATCATTACCTACTTTTCTGATTCATGTGCTGTTTAAAATTTAACTTGTTTTAAATTTGATTTGACCATAGTTTAAGGCACAGGTAAGTATAAGTAATTGATTATTATTTAGTGGTAGACATTTTCTCTGTAAAGCAAATCAGTCCAAACTAATAACAATGGAAATCGAAGGTATTATAGAAGACGTTTAGCGCTCGTGATCGTTATCCACGACATAAATAACAACAGTCTCTAAAAATGCCTTCCTCCATTGTGCCGAGTTCTTTTAGTGTAGGGGAATTTGGAAAATCATTTCCATATTGACAAAAGGCGAATTCCTTGCCAGTCCAAAATTATTTAAATGGATTCTCACGTACACGACACCGAGGAAGCAACCAAAACGGCCCTGATTTGCATCCATATTAGAATTTACAAGTTGGGCCATCGTTTACCCAAATTATCTTTTTATGTACCGGGGTTGGTCAAAAAGGTCATTATTTTACGTTATTAACTAAAAAATGAGTTTTCTCTTGTTAATTGTTGGTGATATTGGTCGTTAGGAAGAGTGGAAGAAATACAATAAGTTTTTATTAAGCATATTGTTGGTAATATTGATTTATTTCTTATGCAAAACAAGAAAAGTACAGTTTTTAAAATTGTGACAGAAAATATAATTTAATATTGTTGTCTGTTGTTAAGTAATACTTCTTTTATTTTACTAGTATATAATAATGTGTAATTTCTGTCCGATTTTCTATTTATAGTTTATTTATTTAAATTTAATGACTTTATTATTTTTACGTTTAAACGATACCTTGTAGGCGTATTTAAATTATTTACCAGATGTTGTTACTGAATTCCAGAATTAGAACTTCCTAAAGCATGAATAATAAACAATTATGAATTATTAAGGAACGCACAAACCCTTAACCATATAACAATGACCGCTTTAAGCGCCGACAGTGGCGTATAGGAAAGGTGGTTTAGACAGACGCTTTTACTAAAGTAGGTCTAAAATTATCAAAACTAGTGCAATAGACCTAATAGGACAGCTACATTTAAGAAACAAGTTTAAAAGTCGATTTAAAAAATAAGAAAATATTATATAGAATGCAATCATGCAAGTTCGATTTAACTAAAAAAATCTAAAAGGCATAATATTGTTCCTCGGTTTTTATCGTTTAAGTAAAATAAATATACGCCTGTGTTACCTACTAGTGTTTATACACAATTTTTATAAAAGTATGCCTTGTTTTTTATAAAAAAATTAAAAGAAATTTTCCTGTTCCCCTGTGCTAGTAGCCATTTCCTGGATCCGCCACTGGGCGGCAGACATTTTGAATACTATATTCTATTTCTTTGTTCATTAATTGAACTTGGTTGCCGGTAAACAGTTATTATGATTTAACCATGGGAAAACCGCGTTTATTGTTTTCCTAACAGGTTGCATGTCCTGTCTTTACAAAATAATTATTTTTCAAGTCTTTTCACAGAGAATCGGGGTCAGTTACCCATATCTTTTAATTTTATGATGTGTCTTGTCTGATACCAAATCCTGTTTAAGATACAACAGCACTTTGGTCAAATTTCACTTCAATAAAACGATTATTTTTCCAATCAGTCTTACATTCAACCTCCATGTTTAGGTACTTTCTTTGCAAAACGGAAAATAATATAGCTTAATTCATTTTCAATAATGAATACAAAACGACGGAAATAAAGAATGTAGAAAAATAAACAAAAAAAAATACGTAGGAGGGAACATGGCTTTGAAAGGCCTATAAACACTGGTTTGAAAATTTCCGGTATTGTAGTCGTTGAAAAGCTTTCTACTTTCTAGTCTCTTTTACACAATTATTATTAAATTTATACGTATACACTTTTTATCGAGCTTTTTAACTGTAGTTGGTTGTAAACTTAAACCGAAGCGATAAACGGCATACACGCTGTTATATTTGTTAATATTTCACTTTGACGTACACACACAAAATATTTATTAACAATTGCCATCGAAGAGTAATTTTACGCGATACGTGCATGACATTGAAAAATTGGACAACTGCTGCATTAATAATTAGGTCGCCCCATAATCATCGAAGGTAATTTGGGGTTTTGCAATTCATTGGCTTTTCATTTTAAATCGACAATTTAGTATGAGACTTTTAAATATTTTTTTTAGAACAAACATATTGTCAAAAAACTGAATATAAAATATTAGATTTATGATTTTAAATACAGCCTATTATTAGAGCATTTTATTTTTTAAAGGATTGTGTTTTCCGTTACTTTATGCAAGTTCATGCCAACCTTCCGTAAAACGACCATGCCCCGACGCAAATTAAGCGTCTAACTTACAACGTCCAAAATATGTTATGTAGGTAATCCAAATTAAGGCCCGAAACTCGGAAACAAAGCTCCGAAGATTAAATGTGATTACATCGGACATAAATATTCCATGTAAGCCTGAAGAAGTTGCTCTTACGCAGCGGGAAACACATAACTTGCAACCACTCAGCTGCATTATGCATCCAATGAGGAACTCCCAGCAGATTAAGCCGATGTAATAGGAGAACTTCATTCGGGATCCTGTTCATTAAGATCATTTATTTTATTAAAATGCTATATAATAATAAAATAAAATATAATTAAAAATCAATGCTTTCCTTTGATTTATTAAAATTTTAGGCAGCAGACACGAAGTCCCCATAGTAGTCAATAAATAAAAAGTAGGTATGTAAATGTAACATGGGTTCTTGGATTAACATGGTAAACATTTTTTTTATAAAAAAAGAAATAACAAGACCGATCTTAAGAACGCTCTTTAAAAAGTACGCAATACATTATAGAAAAAAATTGATGATGATATGCAATTTTTAAATTGCATTGGCCGACTACATAGTTAATAGCAATTTGTTTAAAAATGGCATAAAACAATAAAACCAACAAGACACTTTTACTTTTTACTTTTCAGTATGAATTTTTCCAAAATTACCTTGCATAAAATAATTAAAGAGACAAATAAGTAACAGAAATATGGATATTCGCTAAACGTTCAAAGTCGGTCTCAGGAGGGGCAGCAGTCGCAATAAATTTAAAGCATTCTCTTATCAAATATTTATGTTCAGGTTCCATTACAATTAATTTATGGAAAACGTTATTAAATATTTAGTATTTATCGCCAAAGGTAGGTGTTTCAAGGTAAACAAGCCGAGATACATAGAGAAAGGTAAATATAGAAGGAAAACAGAAATACCGTTTAAATGTGTAAATTGGAGCGCTGGAAACGCGATTATGTTGTTCTTACTGTTAATTCCTTTTTTACTGAAGTAATTTTGTAATTAGAGTTATTGTTTCAGAAGTTTGGAGCCAGAGTTAAAGGGCAGGTTGAATTAGAGATTAATTGTAGATTTTGGAGCTTAATTAAAATCATGCACTGAAAAGTAATCGTGGCAATAATGCGACGAGACCATCTATTGGGGTTTTAAGCCGTCACAACGAGGCTATTAGACCTAATGTACAACTTTTGTGTAATTTAGATCATATTTTATTGTTATAATCACAACATGCATTAAGGAATGAAAAACAAATTGTACATCTAGACAGCAGAACCCAGGTATTAAAAAAAAGGTGCTAAAAGGGTTCGGAGCGAACTTCCAGCAAAGAAAAGGAAGCATTCCCTTATTATGTATTATATTATTTTAGGTATCTACCAATATTTTTAATGATATGGGAAAGGCTAAAATACTTACATACCTACATATCTACTTTTTTAAGTTTAAGTTTTTAAATGCGACACGCCTTTTAGTTAGTTGCTTTGTTTTTCATTTCTACTCTTACCACCTATTATAAACTCACTTAGAATGAAACGATTTTTTTTGTGTTTATATAGTGTAACTAACGTATTTATAATAAATTGAAAATATTTAAATTTAATTTATTGGTAAACAAAGGCGACTGTAGGTATATAACGTTCGCTCTATTGGCGCTATATCGTTGTGTGCTGAAACCGCGAATATTTTGACTGATGGCGTTGTGCATATTGTATAATTTGGCAGGTAAGTTGTGCCTTGCGAAATAATGTGCTTAAATGCAGTACATTTTGTAGAAACCCGTTACGCTCATATTTTGAAATAGCGAATGGAGCATTTTGACGTGAGTGTTGAAAATACGTCGGCCGGGATTACTATTTTTTTTTGAAGTGAAAACTTCTTTAGGCGCGTTTAGCACTTTTTGTGGGCACTGAATTAAACTGAGCCGTCAGGCGTCAGGTTCGGCTGTGTTACGCTCGAATTCGACTCCGCTGCCGCATCAGTCGACGTGGAAACAGTGTGCGACACTTGTTGCGTCTCCGGTATGTTCTGGTATTTTTTAAATTATATATTTACGTAGGGTGAAGTAAGGTAATTAGTTTTACCGTAATTGCTTATTCCGTGGACCTAATTTATTATGATTTCTGACTTCTGTTGAAGATGTAAAAATTCAAGGGTTGTTCAATTTTAGGAAATATATTTTTTCGTATGCAGTAAAATTATCCCGTATTCCAAGTTTATGTTATTTTTGAAGTGAAAACTTCTTTAGGCGCGTTTAGCACTTTTTGTGGGCACTGAATTAAACTGAGCCGTCACGCGTCAGGTTCGGCTGTGTTACGCTCGAATTCGACTCCGCTGCCGCATCAGTCGACGTGGAAACAGTGTGCGACACTCGTCTGCGTCTCAGGTATGTTCTGGCATTTTTCAAATTATATATTTACGTAGGGTGAAGTAAGGTTTACCGTAATTGCTTATTCCGTGGACCTAATTTATTATGATTTCTGACTTCTGTTGAAGATGTAAAAATTCAAGGGTTGTTCAATTTTAGGAAATATATTTTTTCGTATGCAGTAAAATTATCCCGTATTCCAAGTTTATGTTATTTTTGAAGTGAAAACTTCTTTAGGCGCGTTAAGCACTTTTTTGTGGGCACTGAATTAACCTTGTTGAAGTTTTCACTTCTGTCGTGTGGTCTTAAGCACACACATTTTTTTTTTTTTTGTTATCTTAAAAGTTCACATTGAATCTTTAATTTAACCGACCCTTTAACCGTCACGACTTTCGCCTAATACATTATGTTTTTAAAAATATTAACCTATTTTGAGTATTGAACTCAGTTTCTTCAGATTGAGAAACTCTTTTCCGTCCATAACTTAAAAACATGAAATTTCTTCTTGTCTAATTCGCAAGGATTTACTTTTATTTGATTGACGCGAACCAAATAAGAAAATCCACCGACACTGTTTCTTATAAGATTTAAAGCGACAACTTTCCATCTTTTGCGCGGAAATAAATTTGTTACACAGAAATGTTACGTTTTAAATCAAATTTCAAATACTTATTTTTTCCTTTTTGTTATTCCCCAAAGTCAATATCCAGGGGTTCTCCAAAAGAAGCGTTATATTTATGTTGCTTTTTTAATGAAAAAACTTTTTATTTTCAATAAACATGTAAATGTCATTATTTAAATATTATTATTGTCAGCATAGTTTTTTTCTTCTAACAGAATAATCTCATTTTGAAAGTTAATCTTAAGTTCCCCATTTTACAAGGAGATAAAGTACAATAATTTATTTATAATTTGGAAACTAACTTTCATGTGGGCACTGAAGATTAACGAGAGAACGAAAAATAATGTTAAAAACTTTAAAATTTCAAGTTTATAGGTAATATATTTATGTTTTTAAACATTTCCCTTAAAATTAAAGGTATAATTTGTTTTTCCATCCCTATTCCTAAACATAGCTTGGAATTATGACGGTTTAGGAGAAGATAATAATATTAATTATTGGTGTTGTTGAAATGTAATATTGTAACTAAGATTATAATTTCAAATTAAGGTTTACGAATAAATAATAACATAATAAACAATACACTGCCGTTAAGCTTGAATAATTCCAGAAACGTTAAATTATATTAAATATTTTAGTAGCGTAACAGTCGAATGAAATTGCGATAAAAACAAAAGACTTATCACAGACATAATAGATATGTATTTACTTTCAAGAATTTAGTTATTAAGCTTAATATTTTTTACGCGCTCTCAATTTACAGAAAAAATAATATTTTACGAAAAAATTAATTTAAAAATATTGTCAAAATTTTACTTATTTCTTTTTTAAATTAAATTGTCTAGCAAAATGGAAATTTAATTTGCTGTGCTCTTTTCTTCTTGGCTAGGCGCAATAAGCAAAATTCTCTAGTCTCAAAAATGGAATAAACACGAAAACCCCCATAATAAGAAGAAGCATTTCAGAACAACACAAATAACGTCTGGAAATGCCAAATATTAAATATTTGAAAAGCAAAATAATACCCGAAATGAAACTATCAAAACAGGAGTCCCGTTCCAGTCATTCTGGAATTTCTCAAACATTCCCGACGGGCAGATATATTTGCTGCTGCCAGCGCAAAAGAAATACTTTAGTGTTTTCTAGTCTAGACATAAAAAATAAAAACATCAATTTGGCCAGGTGCATTAAAAAATGTTAACAAGTGAGATTAAGAGACCAATAGTGTTATTTATATTCTGTAAACAAAATATTTTTAAGTCTCGTTCATATAAAAAGTTAATAATATAATAACATTTTTGCGATAAAAACTAGTGTTGCTACGAGATAAAATGGGTCTCCCGTCTTACCTCGCTTATTAGTTTACTAGATATATTGACATTGGAAGAAAAATTACAATTTTGAACTTTGACAGTCTGTTGCGTTCCAATGGTACGTCACAGAGAGAAACGGCTTACATTCCCTATCCTAGTTTTTAATTTTTTATCCGAAAATGTCAACTTCCGGTTCACCAGGACCTACATTTTTTTAAATGTCATTATCTTGTAAACCATACCTACAGTTTAGACGTATAATTTTTTCATATAATTCAAAAATGAAATAATATACGGTGTGTTCCATTTAAAAAAATAAAGTTAACAGCCGCCCAGTTCTCTTGAAGCACCCCATATATTTTTCAGAAATCTTAAAAAATACAATATAATAAAATAAAATCGCCGTGTCTGAGCGTTTTTCCAAATAACACACCGCTGAATTTTAAACGAATTTAGGCATTACTTCTGGGACTTGACTTACGGTATAAATATTAATTAAGTAAATGTTCTTTTTTCAACTTAACTTACTTTATACATTATGATATCAACCCTTTGCTGTATTTAGTTTTTTAGTTAATTGGTATTTTTATGTTACATGTTGGTGTTATTTTTCTGTCTTCAGACTCTTCAGAATAAAATATTATTGCTTAAAATTGGCGTTTTATTATTTTTTTTTTTCATAGAAATATAATGGTTTCGTATTTATAATTTTTTTTAAATATTTTTATACAGGGTGTTCCTAAATATCATGTTAATACGATTAGACTTATTTAATGACTAAAAATTCATATAAACATGGGCGCACCGAAAAAAAGTTCATGGGAAGAAAAGGGGCCATGACCCCTGAAAAAATATCTCCCTCTAGATTCTTAAAACCATTTGGTATGCCCAATGATGTAAGTCCTACAGCGTAACCTATATTCCAAATTAGAGCTAAATATCTCAAAAACTACAAGAGCTATAAAGAAAAAACTAAAAAAATCTTGAAATTTCAACACCCTGTAGATCAGCAACGAATAGTTTGCGGACCTATGTTTATATAAATTTTTAGTCATTACATAAGCCAAAGAATTAACCCTTTTCATATTTACATGATATTTAGGAACACCCTGTATATATAAAGTAAATATAAATAAATAAGCCTGTATTTATTTATTTATATTTATTTTAAAAATATAAAAGATGTCAATACATCAGAAAACACTTTAAATGATTGCCATAAAGATATTTATTATGCATCCTTCTCGATTTTTTTTTTCATATGATATTATATTTAGTTCAGTTATTCATGAAAATCTAAAAAGCTTCTGAAAAATATAAGAAAAACATTTTATATAATCTCAATTAAATATCAATTTAAAATTGTGTATCGTGCCCATAAGGTACACTAAATTTTTTTTAAATTTCTGGTTATATTATGCTAATTTTACTATTCCCACAAATACTTAGACGTTACAATAAAGAGTAGGGTAAACCCGGTAGAGATGGCGCACGTTTTTTCAAAGTCGCATAAAAAATCAGATTTACAATTTTTAGGTAGGAATTATTTTTTCTATGATTATACTGAGTAAAATAAAAGTAGAGGATACAAAAAACAAAACTTAATTTAATTTTAATGACCATAAATTGTATTTAAAAAAAAAACAGAAAAAAAACCATCTCACCCCATGGGTATGGGTGAGATGGCGTAAACACATAATGTAAATAAAAACAATTTTTTTGGGAAAAATAAAAGTAGAGGATAGGAAAATAATTCATTTAATTCAACTGAATAAGACATGGTTCTCTTTTTTTTCAAAATAAGAGAAAAGTCCATCTCTGGGTGAGATGGCGCTCACACAAAATATAAAAAAAAAACTAAATATTCAAATTTTGTCTCGTGCCACGTAGTGGGCATCTATAAAAGATAAAAAGTTAATCTGATAAGCTTCAAGCTAATTATTTTAGCAGTTTAATCTAATAGATTGGGTGAGAACATAGGGTGATATGGCGCGCGCCATCTAACCCAACTTGCATTTGGTGAGATGGCTCGGTATCGTGCTCGGGAACAAATAACAATGTGAATGATTTTAAGGTTAGAAAACAAACTATATGCTCATTTCAAAGCGACAATGTTACAACTAGTAAAAACTTTGGCTAGTTTGACACCCAAATAATTAGATTACTTATTAGTAAAATAAAAGTAGAGGATACAAAAAACAAAACTTAATTTAATTTTAATGACCATAAATTGTATTTAAAAAAAAAAACAGAAAAAAAAACCATCTCACCCCATGGGTATGGGTGAGATGGCGTAAACACATAATGTAAATAAAAACAATTTTTTTGGGAAAAATAAAAGTAGAGGATAGGAAAATAATTCATTTAATTCAACTGAATAAGACATGGTTCTCTTTTTTTTCAAAATAAGAGAAAAGTCCATCTCTGGGTGAGATGGCGCTCACACAAAATATAAAAAAAAAACTAAATATTCAAATTTTGTCTCGTGCCACGTAGTGGGCATCTATAAAAGATAAAAAGTTAATCTGATAAGCTTCAAGCTAATTATTTTAGCAGTTTAATCTAATAGATTGGGTGAGAACATAGGGTGATATGGCGCGCGCCATCTAACCCAACTTGCATTTGGTGAGATGGCTCGGTATCGTGCTCGGGAACAAATAACAATGTGAATGATTTTAAGGTTAGAAAACAAACTATATGCTCATTTCAAAGCGACAATGTTACAACTAGTAAAAACTTTGGCTAGTTTGACACCCAAATAATTAGATTACTTATTATCTAGAAAAAAAAGGACATCCTGAAATATATAAAGGAAAATTAAAATACCTTAACTCCAAATGTTGGGCGCGAGGTGAACGGCATAGACGATTACTTGCAAATGAAGGTCTGTAGCGATGGCCCCGTTGCCGGATATTATTTTGTGTAGGGATATATTGGCACTGCGCCATCTAACCCGTTGCGCCATCTCTACCGGGTTTACCCTATTTATTTTCATAGCAAATAGATATCAGAATTTTAGCATATTTTTAATCAAAAAAAAATAAGATAATTTCTCGTTTCGGCGGCAACACTAATAAAAAATTAAAATAAGAAAATATTTTAATAAATGAAGCGAGGGAGAAGGATTTTTTGGCAGCTGAATTGCTTTATTAATGATAACAGTTTAATGGTTATTTTGGGTATTAAATTTATTTATTGTAGTACTAAATTTTCGTTAAATGACATTTTACGTAATAAATTAATTGTTTATGCCTCCTTACTTTTAAGTAATTATTATTTAAAATCTCATCAAATAAAACAATAGAAATTCCATTTGTAATTTAATTTTGAGCGACTGTTTTATTCTCAACGATGGAAACCGCTAAGCCAAGTTATTTCTTTCTTTAGAAAATACTAATAAAATAATAGGTTCAAATACAACCAAAATGTTTTTCCTTAATTACCAACTGGTAATCTAAATTTTAAAAACAAGAAGTTTGAAGCAATCTAATGTGTTGTACAAAATAAAAGCGAAAAGTGACGCTCTTCTAACACGAAAGCCACTTTAGCAAATTGCCAGCGAGTGTTTATGCAACACACAAAACAATTTGTGCTGTAAAAAAACCTGTGTTTCGAACCTAGGTGTGTGATTAATATAGCTACTGATATTAAATGCCTTTATAATTTTTTTTGCCAGAAGAATTTTTGTTTGCTTTCTTTTTACTACGAGTACCTATGTTCAATTATATAATTGTTTTCAATACATTGTCGTTAATACCTTAAATTTAATTTTATTTAAAATTTGTTTTTGTGATAAAAATCTTCTTAAGTAAACTCTATAGCACCATGAAAAGAGGATTTCTTTTTTTTATTTTTATTTTACGTCGGCCTATTTCCGCAACGAGGCCAATCACCGACGCCAGGGAATTTGTCACACACTATCTGGTAATTTTGCCGAATCCCTCTTTGTCGAGGGTAGGGTTCTTTAACGTATCAACATCCATGACACGGGACCCACAGTGTAACGTCTCTTCCGAAAGACGGCGCACCTCTTAAACCTAATTCCAAATTTAACATCGACGTTGCCGGCACCGGGGATCGAACCCGGGACCTTCGATCTATGAGGCCGCTGCACTGACCACTAGACCACAACGCCGATGGGATTTCTTTTGACGGGAGAAAAAATACAAAAGGCGACAATTGTAATATCTCTATTTGTAAGGTTAATAAGAGGAAATCCCCCTGGCTTGACAGCTATTTTAGAAACAGGGACGTTTGTGTTATTATAAGGAGGAAATTTATCATTCATTTTGTACGCGTTATTATTTAATTTTTTTAATACTTTTCCCTTATTTCGAGTAGTATAAAATTATGGAAGGAAGGTATAAAAAATAATATTTATTTTAGATTATTATTTAAACCTTGTTTTACTAGAGCACAGGGAAAGTAAAAATAATGAGATTTTAGTTTACCATTCCTATGCAACACTAACAACAGCTATAATGTCCGTTACATAAGAATGTCACCAATTTAATTCTATTTTTAAATAGCTTTCGCATAAAATTTTCTTGCTGAATCTCCCGCGAGCTTAAATTTGATCTCAGTTGCAAATTTTAATAAAAATTTTAGAAAATAATTTAATTCCAAACACCTTTTTTAATTTTTCTTTATATTTTGTCACCTACCCTCATTTATTGTAAATTCATAATTTTATTTTGCCGCTATTTTTAGGTTATTGAGAATGCAGAACCGACCTCCGCCAAAGTATTTTCGGTCTTCTGCTAATAAAATGATTTCCGAGATGTTGGGAACTTTTTTCAGGTCACTCTATTATTATTCTAGTTACTATTATGGGACATTAAGTCGTCAAAAGAGAGTAGGTACACCATATTATCAATTTAGAAACAATTTTATTTAGTCTGTCTATCTCGTTGATCGACACATAAATACCACTATTCACTAACGAATTCTCACGGAATGGTATAATGAGCTCCCTCATGAATTCCGACAAACACTTATATTTTATGCAACAGCTCAAACAAAGACGAAATTAAGCAAATTTGCCGGTATTTTCCTAGCAAGTATCGCAGGAATACGGTCCCGCAGCAGAGGCACGGCCGCGGCAGTAGAAACGCGAAACACAGGTACACATTGCCGTTCGTGATATAACGAACAGCCCCGGTTGAGTGCAGGTTACATGTGTTATACCTAGATCCTTTAAATAAAGCATTAAACTGATGTTATTCTTTTGCGGAATTACCGCTGCGAAAATATTCGGTTTTAGTTCATATTTACCTGAACGAACGGAATTCGTCTTGTGCTACAGTGACACAAATTATAGTAAGCTGTTTAAACTACTTAAAACGGGCATTAATGGAATTATCAAACCCGAATTAGATCTTGTGTTAGCTGTACCTACATCAACATACTTTATAGGTTTTTGTACAACTTGTATATTTTTAATTGTTTACCGAGTCTGGTTTTACGTTGGTATGTTGTATTTTTTACTGGTTGCTAAGGTTAAGACGACGGTAAGTACCGTTCAGTGAACGGGTAAGTAAAATACTCGGAAATTTATCTGAAAAAATCCAACAAAAAAAAACTTTAGAAAAATGAACAATTTTTTCTTCGATCTGCCTGGTACCTATAATTACCTGAGCGTCCGATGTTCCAAGCCTCGCTCATTTTTGGCCTTTCAACTTTAAAAGGATTTACTGAATATTTCAAAAACATTCTCATGCATCGATCCTTACGTCCAACCGTCCTTACCGTTCTTAATATTTAATTTACTACTAAATTGCTGGAATTAGTTCTAATTTCTCAAAAGTCCAAAGTAATAATAACTTTCTCAGAATTTTTCAAAATCTTCATAATACCGAGCCAGGACAGTAACACTTAAATGCATACGTAGTGTATTTGACACATATTATACAAGCAATCACGTGCGAACAAGTCCAGGAAAGTGTATTAGGTCAGGCCATCACAAAGCAATAATGTTGAAAAAAAAACATGAAACGTAATCGGCAATTAAAATATTCTTTTCTGTCTGATATTTTAAGTACAATTAACCCATATAGATGTCATATGTTTTGTAATTAACTTGTGTAGAGAAATCACAAATAATAAGCAAGCCGACAGACTAAAATTATGAACTTGGTAATGCCGGTACAAAATTGCAAATTAGGAGTTTTAAAAAAACGAACTTAATTTAAGAAAATTGTCTGTATTATAATTTCTAAGATGGAAATTCGTAGTTTATTAATTAAAAATTATAACAAATTTTGTTTATTTTCTCACAACTTTTGAGACGCCCGTGTTTGGTTTCATATTTGACTATGCCAGTGAGTCTCGTTATCGAGAATTTTAAGGAACAGTATAAGCAGAACAGCCTTTGACAGGTAGCTATAGGTTCTATATTTATAGACTACCTAAACCAAAAGGTGCACAAATTCCTTTGGTCCTCGGGAAAGGCCTTTGTTGTACAAGCTTTACCATTAGGTAATATCCCCAATGACCCTTTTGTATCTCCCTCATTAGTAAGTGTGACAGTTTCGTACAAATTCCATAAAAATATTTTGCCTAAAAAGCACTTTTTAAATAATTAATTAAGTCCCAGGGAGTGGACACATAATATAAGCCATTTACTGGTGAATTTGGGTCATTCTTTACGACTCCCAACGTGTGCGTATAAAATGTTATTTTTTAATGTTTACGCATGTTCGTACAAGCGCTAATTTCATACCTAGCATCTAATTTATTTGAAAATGCCATGCCACCGCATACCATTTCACCATTATTTATTTCCCGAGCTAACAATTAACTTTTATGGGTTTGCGACAGTTTTTTACCCTGGAGATTATTAATAATAATTCTTGTATTCCAACAGAAAATTACAATGTCTATAAAAGAAATATTAACAATTTTAATTTCTGAACAAAATCAAATTGTAAGAATTAAAGACATTTTGACAAGAAGTAATTATTATAAGTTAAAATTAGTGTTTCACGAGACGCTTCGCACTTTTTTAAAAACTCTCGTGAAGACGAGATTTTTTCAAATCTCGCATCGCTCGCTCGTTTCGCGAGAGTCTCGTAATTTCCCGTTTGCGCAATATATGGCGCCATAAAAAAATTCTGCAAAAGCTCCAAGTAGTACATACAGGCTTTTATTATTTCCTTACCATGTGAGTATTATAAACGCATCCTTCTGAAACGATTTTCAAAAGTGTTTCCAAAGTTAAAATCTGGCAGTTCTGGCACAGTGTCGCTAACACACGACTTATACATGACCAGAATAATAGTACTTATATTACCTAAGAAATGCGGATGCGTCCCTAGAACCTAATTCGAATAAAAACGACTACGGTGACCTTAGCGGTTGAATCATATTTTTAGGCTTGTATATGTACAAAAAAAGAATTTTAGAATCTTAAAGTAAGAAAGATCCGTTTTGAGTATTCAAGGCAGAAAGCGGAAATGCTGGTTGCCGGCACGCGGCGGAACAGAATGTACGCAAATGCAAAAACAGATCATTTACCGGCGTCAGAGTTCTAAAAAACATGTGTCTGTTTTATGTATGTCTTTTTTTGGTAAAAAATGTGTGTAGGTAATATGTTTTAAGTATAGCGTAAATTATAGTTTAATGTTGTTTTAACTGGATAGTTAATAAACAGTGTTTTTTTTTCCACAAACCATTGTGGAAATTGAAGTTTTTATTGCTCGTTGTAATATTCGTTTCGTATTTGTGTGTGTAATAACTTAACAGGAAAAAAAAAATGTCGGTGTTATAATATTGTAGTTTGCGATAATGTTATTGTCTGTATGTAAATAGTGAAAATAAAGCTGGATTGTTTTGATTGACAACGGCATTATTTTAAAGTAACCATAACGAAAACAAAACTTGCAGTGTTCCAGGGTGCAAATCAAATTACCATAGCTCCTTAAAACAAGGTAAGAAGCTTTACCTATCTTACAATTTCTGGGCAGTTATGATTAATAGACAAAAATGATTAAAAGAAATTCCCATCAGAGACAACTGAACACCATCAAAATAGTATGTAGTTTATTCCCTACATTTTATTAAAAGTGGCATAATATTATACTTAATTCGCGGAAACGATTGTTGTTTATCAAATGGTTCATTTCGACAAAAACTATAAACGATATAAAAAAAGGTTTTTTTTCCTTTTGTTTTGTTTCTATTGTTTTTTGCGATAACAAGACGAGCGTGAAACATTAGTTATACTATTATTATCAAACTGTGCATTTTTCTTTCTGTATCAAATAGATGGCTATTGTGCTGTTATTGAAAATATTTTGAAAAACTGATATATGATAATTAGTAGATATTAACACGAAACATGTTTCTTACCAGTGGATCAGTCATATTTGAAATCTATAAAACCATTACTTCCGCTTCTGTTTGCAATGCCGAATGCTATAAAAGCATGTTATTGTCTTATACTTTTCAAGTCACTATCAAAACTTTTAAAACATTTATTAACAAAATAAACTAAAGATAAACTGTTGGAAATTGGCAACAGAGACACTTGGCATAACACGACGTTAAACCTGTCGGACTCTTACTTGTTTGTTGGGAACTCCTGTGGGAAAACGATGACGCGCCGTTTTTCGCTCTAAGTAAGATTCCCGGGGGATTGACTTATCAAAAAAGGAAAATCACATGAAGGCTTCAATAACAGATTATTGAGGAAATGGAAACTATATATGTTCCTGTCCTATATTTTCTAACAAATCTTGGTATTGAAGAAAGAAAGTTATGGTTTTTATATAGGTCAAATTTAAAAATTATTTTCTCCGAAAAAAGGCCGAAGTTAAAAATCTATTACAAGACAGACAACGATTGAACCTTTAGCTGTTGAGTGAACTGATACCAAATTTATTCCTGTTTAATTAAATTTATCTGGTGATATTTAGTGACAGCCAAACACCGGCAACTAATTTTGAAATATTTATCTTAGCTATCGTCTATCGCTAATCGTTAAAATTGCTTTATTATTTCAAACAAAACAAATATATTATCTTGAAATAAATTCGAAAAGTTTATAGAGTTTCGAGTAAATGGTAACCAAATCGCGAGTAAAAGCGATGATGCCCTCCTAAAAACTGCGTCTGCAACTGAGTACTGCCAGTGAACCGTTGTCTTATATATGTCGTAGGCTGATAGTGAAATCCGTCATTTCATGAAAAGCCTAGTCATATCATGAAGCGTGGCTAAAAATTATATTGCAACTGGTTTGTTCGTTGTTCCCCAGAGGATTTTTTTCAATTTTTTCAACTAATATTATTTTACAAAAATAAAATTTAAATTAAATTTTAAAAAAATGCTCTGGGGAACAACGAACAAACCAGTTGCCAATATACCTTTTAGCGTGCAGCATGATATGACTAGGCTTTTCATGAAATGACGGATTTCACTATCAGCCTACGACATATACACTGCAGACGTACACATCTATCTTAGTAATGAGTGGTTTTCGGTCAATCTTGTCCTTGTTTTCTTTGGTTGGAGTCAGTTTCTGCATGGATATCTACTTAAAATTTTGCTTATTGTCTCCTGAGTTTTGCCCAAAATTGTAGCAGTATATCTGCGTGAGAAATATCCTGTTCATACAAGGCTGTAGCATAAGTACGGCGTTAAATAAAAACCGATTTGCCTTAATTAATTGCTAAGTATGTTAAACTTAATTTTGTCAGCTGTGAAATGTTTTTAAATAATTGTCACATCTTTAATTGTCGTAATTTATTTGTAAATGATATTCATATTTTTGTTATGAAATAATGTTTTGCATTAGTTCAGTTGATAGTCGTTTTTTCTTGAATAATTATTATTTTGTTCACGACATTTTTCCAAAAACTAAAAACGAAAACCCCGCAACAAAGCAATAATATAAATTTACTTCTCTCTGTTGTTAATCAGCATAAACTTGTAAAAACTTTTATCTCCGCGACAGAAAACGTGCATGCGTCCTAATGAAGCATGTGTCCCTCTCGGCTTAAATATGAAATAATGAATCTCGTAAAAATATACATTTTTAATGGTCGGCAGGAAAACTGTATGTGCCATTTTGGCACTTTTGGTGCCCGGCTGCACTTTTGCACTCCAGCCTGGACGGAAATTTAATTATTCCACGGAGGAATATATTATATTTTTAGCCGGAATGGTACACCACGGCTTCTGGCATATAAAATGGCGCTATTTAACTTAATACCTGCTGTAATAGATTTTTTTATTAATTCTAAGAGTAATTATCGTAGAATTTGACTATTTTTATATGTGGTCATGGTTGGGGATTTATTTTCTTTTAAGTTAAATCAATAACTGATCAAGAAACCAAAACAAAACTTTTTCGGTTACTATAAGGAAATAGGCATAAATCAGTATATTATATTAATTATTATTGTAAAGATCTGCAAAAATCCGTTCTTAAAACCGGCCGGAGATTTGTCCACTCACTTTATAAATAATAAAAAAATACATTTTGTCGGCAAATGACAAGCGATTCCGGTAAAAACTTTTACAGGACTCATTTTGTAGGCATTGCATTCCTTTGTTTCTATAATAACCAATTGCTACTTGTTTAATTCGTAACATTTAACATTTCAAAAAATATGTTACATAATAGAAAAGTATTCAAGATAATGAAGTTTAATCTAAAAAAGGAAATATTAAAGGACGAAGAGAATCATAAAATTAATTACGATAGTATGGAATAAAAACGAATAAATCGCTTTAAAAGCAAAAAACAAAGATTTTAAAAAATGCCACTTTATTGTTTTGTTACTTACTACAGCTGGATTACTTATTATAAAAATTATTTGGGTACCTAATATTTCTCTTCCCCAAAGTTATTTGTGTATCGTGCATAAAACGAGGACTACAACTTTTTTCGTAGCTCTTTCGTTCTTCACATCAAAGGCCTCGAGTATCAAAAACCGCTATCTGACCTCAGACTGGCCGCCTTAACTTTATACAGCATCCGGACCAATTGGCCCCTCACTCTCACACAAGAAAACTTGCGTCTAGCATCTCTCTCCTACATGCATGCCCTCGATAAAGGTCCCTTCCATATTATATACTGAGGTTTAGTCCGGTCGCGTGCTTTTGTCTTCGTCTTTCTCAGTGGCCTGAATTTATTGGAAAGTTGTCTCCGAAACATGTGAGAAAAATGATTCCTAATAAAGATTTAATGTCTGCACATAAAAACCGTTAAGAGGTTTTTAAATATAAAATATACCATTTACCCACCGAATCGTTATTTATTCTAAAATATGTATTTGGATTAGATAATATTATTAACGATTTTTCCAAATTTATTGTTTGAGTTTTAAAACTTATGAAAAAAATAAAGATATTGTTTTATTTCTGTCAAGTTCATAATCTATAGGTATATGATACACATGAGTTGATTGATAAATTTATATATCCTTGACTGCTCCTTTCTTTTTTGTGAAAAAATAAAATCACTAAGATAAACTTGTCGCTTCGCTTGTCAGTTTATAGAAAAGAATTTAAAAACAGCGAAAGTAATGCGAACTCCCGCCAAAGGAAAATCTTACTCCAAGAATAATTTTATGCTATCTGTACAGATCCCCAATCCATATATCTATTTTTAGGAATATTTTGAAATTCTTTTCGCATACAATGCATTTTTGGGCTAACACAGAAAAATAC
Organism: Polydrusus pterygomalis; assembly: GCA_963969555.1. Lineage (NCBI taxonomy): Eukaryota > Metazoa > Arthropoda > Insecta > Coleoptera > Curculionidae > Polydrusus > Polydrusus pterygomalis. Next base: position 210,542 of record OZ018377.1, read on the forward strand.
TTTTACTGTGACAAGTGAAGTCAGTGTGCTGCGGTGGCTTATTCCTGCGTGCCGGACACAATAAAATCGTTTCTGTGTGCTGCAGAATCGAATTCTTTTATTCGGACAACTAAGCGATGTCGGAATTGTAATTAAATTTTCTCTTAAATAGTAATGCGGAGCTCGGTCTGCATAATTCACCAGGTATAGGAATTTTTAGCGTTTAGCGTTATTTTAAAATTCAGTGAACAAAATAATATAATTTGAAGAAATAGTCCATACTTAAAGTGGAGTTGAAAGTATTAAAAGGAAAGAAAAACACAAAGTCATCCTCCACAAAGTTTAATAGAAAAATTAATAAATCATAGGTCTCTACATGTTTCGAACGTAGAAACGTTCATCCTCAGGAGACAGAAATTTTATTTTTATTTTGTGCTGTTGTTGTTAGCAAAAGAGAAACTTAAAAATAGAACCTTAATTGAGCTTTTATGGACTCAAAAATTGAAGTTTAGAAGAAACACGATATGAAGAAAATTGGTGATGGTAAAACCATACTGAGTATTTAAAACATTATTGAAGTGGGCGTAAACAAACCAAGTTACATGGGGAAAAAAGGGAAACCTTGCCAGGAAGGTGTCGAAGATTATTTAAAAACTGTCTTCAAAAATCAGACTTATCGAACATAACTAGTCTTTAAGACATTGAGGTTTGATCCTCATCAGTACCCCAAATACTCTTTCTTACGGAATATATCATTTTGTTATCAAATTTTCACCTTCACAATGTCTTAAAGACTAGTTATGTTCGATAAGTCTGATTTTTGAAGACAGTTTTTAAATAATCTTCGACACCTTCCTGGCAAGGTTTCCCTTTTTTCCCCATGTAACTTGGTTTGTTTACGCCCACTTCAATAATGTTTTAAATACTCAGTATGGTTTTACCATCACCAATTTTCTTCATATCGTGCTTCTTCTAAACTTCAATTTTTGAGCCCATAAAAGCTCAATTAAGGTTCTATTTTTAAGTTTCTCTTTTGCTAACAACAACAGCACAAAATAAAAAAAATTTTCTGTCTCCTGAGGATGAACTTTTCTAGGTTCGAAACATGTAGAGACCTATGATTTATTAATTTTTCTATTAAACTTTGTGGAGGATGACTTTGTGTTTTTCTTTCCTTTTAAAATAATATAAGATTTTTTTCACAGATCATAATGAAGAAAAACATATCCTTGTCAATAATACCTGATATTTATTAGAGTGAATTTTGGAACCACAACAAATATATTGGTTTATTAGAAGAATTTTAAAAAAAGTTTTTTTAATTGTCATCTTATAACGGTAACTTAAAAATACTTTCTATATATACCTACGTCTTTATTTAAAATCCCTATACATTCATATCATGGTTTATAGACTTCCCTTCAAGAAATTTTAGTCCGCATAAAAACGTGTTCAGAATTTAGTATTTTCACCGGTGAATATTTTGTTGTGATATTTATTTTAAGGAAAATACACATGAAGATTCAAATGGAATACATGAGAGAGAACATTTATATGGAGTTGTAAATAACTTCCTCAAAAATTTATAATCTACGATCTTTATGGATGGCGTCAGTGTAGGTGGAGTTTATTTTGTTTACAGTGGGGTTGAAGGGCTAAAGAATAAAAAAAAAATCAAAATAAAAGGATTTGACGAAATAAAACTTAATATTACTTACTAACTTCTCAATGTAAGACCCATGACGACCTTTACCTTACTAATATAAATACACTCCCTCTGTATAATTTTACCGGGGAGTACAAGTACGGGTTTGCAATTTTATATAAAAATAACTCAAAAGTTTTACCGCCTTATTCGCTAACGTAAGCCAGGTCTAAATTTAGAACTCGTGAATTTAGATCCAGTGGCGGAGCTAGGATAAAGTCAGGGGGGGGGGCTACATCAAGCGTAGCCAGCAAGAAATTTCGGGAATTTCAGAATGAGGTTGTTTTTGATATCCTGTTAATGCAGTGGAAAATTGCGACGAACAAGGTTATTAAAAATTCAGCCAATAAGAAATTTTGCAAGGAGCAAGGATTAATGTTAAAGCAAATTTAAAAAAAGGATGAAATGTACAGCGAAAATTAGTTATCTTTTTCTTTTATTATACTTTTCAGTCTGTTCTATCCCAACATTCTTGATGAGATTTGGAGGGTGTTTACCCTTTAAACCCAGTACAGATTTCGGAATCTGGAGGTATCATTAATTTATCCCCCTATAGCTACATGGCTTTAAATTACATAGTTTCAAGTCCGCTGGTCAGCATAATGACAAATTTGTAAAAGTTTATGAATTAAACCAGCAGAATTGTTTTTGTTAATTAAAGTTTTCAATTTTTAAATTAATGGATAATTGTTTTTGGATTTTAGGGTGGGGGTGAGAACACCCATTACCTCCCCCTTGGCTACAGCCGATAGCTAGAAAACTTAAAAAAATGTTGAAAAACTTACATTTTCTTAAGCTTAAAGATTTTTTTTGACAACATATTATTATATTTGCGAAGTTAAATATAAAAAAAACCTTTTTATAACTAAAATATACTTTTTAGGAATTTAAATAGTTCCTTGTTTAAAATATGGTGAAATCGATTAGGTAACTTTCAGCGAGCGCTATATAGTCGATCCCTTACTATAGATTGTTCTAAAATGCTAAGCGTGACAGAGAGAGAACTGATTTAGAACAGTGGTTTGTAATTTCTCAGGGTGGTTTAAAAAATCATAACAAGTAGGTGATTTAATTAGTATTAGTTTCTTATTTTTCGCAAAAACATGCTCAACCGTCGCAAGTACCTACCGTTACAAAATAATTAGGCAAAAATATAATGTACTATATTCAAATTAAATTTAATAAAATATCCATAATGTCTCTTATTTCTGCTTAAGTTACCATTTCCATTAAAAACCAGTTAGATGTAAATGTAAATACAAACCTTGGTTTGCCGGACTTTCTAAAATATTAATATAGTTGATCTTACATTATTAAAAAGCACTTGGAAACGTATAAAGGCCTAATTTTAATTTTCCGAGAAGACTAGTGAATTATTTACAATGCTAATTTGTCAACGGTAGAAAGCCTACTTTTAAAATGTGTTTTTAAATGTTTTACTTGCTCGAAACTGATGTTACATTAAGCTGGATTAGAGAAGTTACGTAAATAGGCGGGTTAACGCCAATGTTTATATAAAAAAATTAAATTCAACTTTTTACTCTCCTGGTTGTCATTAACAAAAAATTACATTATGCGCGAGAACTTATCAGATATTGGCGTTTTTGGGTATCATTTCTAAACTAAAAACCATAATACCTATATACTTTTTGGTTCGATATACAGGGTCGGCAAGCTCGTTTAAAGTTTTTAAATTCAATCTTGATTTCTGACATACAAATTTGCAGGCTGGGAATATATTAGAACAAAATGGTTTACTTATTAGAGAGAACCTGTTTCCTCTAAGTCTTAAAAGTTTATCTATAAAGGTAATTTATCAGTTGTAAAGAAACACGCAGTAAATACAAATAACTTAATATTAAGTTACCTGTGCTGGTAGCTAAAACAATAATTATTTAAAGTTCATGTAATTGCGATAATATTCCTTATCGTCATCATTACACATGCATACATAGAATGAAAAACGATTTTGAAAGGACTTTATTCTAATACGCTAGCAATCATAATATATTTTGTTGTAGAGATAACCCCTTATATTCATGAAAAATCCATTTCAGTTATTTTTTAAATTATCCCACAATCCAATCTAAATAAAAATGTATGTCAGCTCGAGGAACGATAATAAAATAGTCGTATTCAAGGTAGAGCTGTTTTCCATATTTCGCTTATTACGATGTTACCGATAACATCAATTTTGATTAAATTCTATTGAAAATAAGAAAAATGGCGTGTCTCTTCTCCATAAATTTTAGAAAATGCGGCCTATCTTGAGATATTTCATTTTTGGTTCCTTGTGATTGGATTTTTGTCTATTAGCATTTGTATAATAGACAAATAATAAAGTGAATTGGCAATTTACTTCCTACATTGTTCATACTCTTTAAATATACTATACAATATACATATACATAATTATAGCCATCAGTATTTTAAAAAATCCGTAAATAGAAGGTTTTGTAAAAAAGGTATAATTTATTTGCGTAATTTCCTAGTTAAGAGTTTATTCCTCGGAAACACTAAAAAAATTGCACATTTTTAATTAGTTTTTCTCGATATACTTATGCACATTTTATAGTTGTTATGTTATATATATATATATATATATATAGGTAACTAAATTGTAATTGAACTGAATATGTGTAGATATAGACGATTAAATAAAATGAGAACTATTAAAGTGGGCAAACTATTGTTACCGCTTTTTAATTAAGTACATATTATTTGTTCGAAAGTAAAACCATAAAATCCAGATGCGTTTCAAAGGCATTAGACCGAGCACAGCTTGCTTATTCATATTAGTATTACGTCAATTATCAAATAATTTTTAAAAAGAAAATGCAGTTATAATAATTATTGTTGTTTTGTTGTTTATAATTATTGAATTGAGCAGATAGATATTAAAAGTTTGTGGTTTCCACATGCCAGTACCTATATAAACTTATATGGTACAAATGAGAGGAGATATTATCTGTTACTTACTTAAAAAAAGTAATTATTGAAAATTACCCTTCTATCTTTAGTAAAGGAAAAATGTATGACATGATTTTTATAGAAGTGGAAATTTTAAAAATCCCCGTTTATTTTTTCCTGCAATGAAGTTCTAACCAATTATTTGACTTTTAGTTATTTTAGGAAAAGGTGAGGACAGTGTTGAACTAAAAACTACACAATGGAGTTTCAAAAGTTAAGAAAGCCAGACAAACTCTGCGTCCGCTTCAACTCGCCTTTAGCTTTATAAAAAGAAAACTTTTAAACCGAGTTTGTTAGGAATCCTTCGAGTTGTTTCCTGAAAAGTGCCTTATTTTTAACTTATTTAATGTATATTATTCACTCACGTTGTCCTCAAAAGTTTGTGTAATAGACATAACGTAATATTCGAGATAATATTATAACCAAATAGGTAGCTGTACACAGCGTTGAAGCAAGAGGGGGGGGGGGTAACAATGATCTGGTACCTAGATACATAGTACGCCCCTCCACTTTGTTTGTCAAACTTACGCTGTTAGCATAACATAACAAACCCGAAGTATTAACATGACGTGAGAAATTTAAATCTTTGTCTAAAACTTTCTAAAAAGTATGCAGTATAGCAACGCAGCAGTAAGAAATCCGCCTCAAAGATGTGATCGTCACGATATTGGTCTGAGGTCATGATGAAGTTGTTTCATTAATTTCCATTTAGGGATGTCCACAGAACAGAAAATGTATCGCGGAAAAACATCGATGTTCGCGATGCATTGAAAAACTTTTTTAATAGAATTAAAATTACAAAACAAATCCCAAATGTAATTACTTTCATCTCACACCTTAAATGAAACCAAAGGTAAAAGGTATAATCAAGATCGAGAAGCAACGACAATATATTTATTTTACGGATAAAATTAAGGCCTCGCATACATTTATGCATCGACAAATATCAAATTGTTTAGATGCATCGCTTAAAAATGATATATGGCATTGAAAATATCGATATTTCGATAAGTCGATGTATATCGAGCATCCCCATTTCCGTTTGGTGTTTCTTTGACAGCGGCCTAAAAATTTTCTTTGGTTTATCCGTTTTGTGTAATATTTGCTGTGTTTTTAGTGTTTTGTGATATTTTTTGGATACTAATTAAGATGAGTCGCAAGTGTCAAGTATGCGAGAATTCGAAAAATAATTATTTTGCAGCTACTTTTCATAGGTGAATAAATAAAAGTTGAGTTATTTGTTCGTTAGTTTTAAACTTTAACAGAAAGGTCACATTCAATTCACCGTCATCCATACTCCCGGCCCGACCCAGCTCTTCACCGCTTCTCTCCTACAAACGATGTTGTCAACACATCTAACTAAATAATGTTTGCCACTATCACTTATGTCACATGCCAAGTTGGCTGATTAGTTAGTTATTGGTAAACACCTTTGTATAAATCAACAAAAGGGTATCAACAAAAAATGGAATAAAATCTTTTAATAAAAAAATTTGCCGCCAAAAGGACCCAAAAATTTTATGCCGGTGGCGCTTTTTTTTCAGTTTATTGCTTACAGTGTGGTGATTATATTGATGCCCGCCCCGGGTGTCATCTACCCTTGCTACGCCACTGTCTGTACAGAAAAATCGAAGAAGAGGAGGAGGAAATAAAACGGTATGGAACAAAAAATGGAACAAAAAATTTATTATTTTGTAGTTTCAAATTACTTACCTAACTCTGATTATCGTTAAGATGATGACGTTCAATTTAATGGGCTTTAATTAAGTTAAAGTTAAATAATCAAATGTTAATAAATAAATAAATTACAATTACACACACAGTCAAAGAATTCATTTTGAGTTGACCCAAAAGATTTAAAAACTCAACTGGAAATGCAACCATGTAAATTCGTTATTCGTGCATCAAACCCGGTGATTATTATATTTCGTGATTATTCCCAGTATAAAATAAAAAATTTGTTCGGCATTCACGGGGTTTAATTCTTATGTTTTTACCTTGAATTGCTGGTAAAAGTTTTCCCCATAGTAAGTACGGATAAAGATCTAAAATACCAATGTGTTGGCTTAATAAAATATAGGAAAGCGGGCGTTTATGTGAAGGTTAATTTATTTTTTAGGACCGTAATTATTTTGATTTATATCTTAATTAACAGTGAATAGTATTAAAGTAAAGTAAGTGAAAAACGAAGTAGTAATTAATAATTGTATCACGTAGGGAACATTGACACTTTGATTTTTGACAGCAATAACACGAGAATTATGGTTGTGTACATTTTTGTATTATGTTTCGATGTGGCTAATAGGTATCTTCAGGATGCATGTATTTATAGAGTAGGTAACTAGGGAAAATAGAATTTAAGCAGGCTTACATCAAGCATCTTAAATATCTACAACTAAATCCATTGAATCCGCATTTAAAAAAAATTTCTTAATATTCCGCTGCATTCAAGTAACTACTCTGAAATTGCCCACATAAAGAAGCGTATGTAGGTACCTATAAATTATTGTGCATTACTAAAAAATGTATCAATGCAAAAGTGAACAACATGCAAATTAAATACTAAAGATACAAACATTGAAGTAAGCAATACATTCTAACCATCTGCCTGTCAGTAAGCAATATGTTTAGATAATAAAGAAAGGATAAAATAAATCAAGTCAGAATATTGACTTAAATATTTGAATTATCTTTCCAACAGTTCATAGATAAATGTGCATTAATACTCGTAAGTACATTCATAGACCTACTTACATAATGTCTGAAACGTGAAGGGTGTTTTATCACTGACATAATATTGTTGGTATATCAATAAAGAATATTATCTCTTATATATACATTTATACATTCCTCGTTTCACGATATTTTATAACTCCTCCTAACCTAGCACAATATAGGTATTTAACGACAGCAATATTTTTTCCTGAGTCAACAAAATTAAATTAAAATGTGAAACCTCAGGAATTCATTGTAACCATTACTAATCGTATTAATGAGAAGTTACAGGCGGCCTTATTTCACAATGGACAAGTTGCATGGTTGTTGATTACTATTAATTTGTAGATTAAACTATTAAATAAAGGAAATTAATATGTACCTACATGCAATAAAATAAAGAAGAAGGAAAGTAAACAAAAAAATTAAAAGTGATTTTTAAGTAACCCGGAAAGCTGGTCATTTTTAAAAAATATTCCTAATAGTCGGGTCCTTTCGAGCAGCCTCGCGAGGAAGCTTATGCGTGACTTTGCCCGGTGTGCCTGCGAGGCTGCCGTATTATAGTAGGTATATTATAGACATATATAGACGAAGCAATAATTCTGTTACTGCCTTGCGGGGCTGGTTGGCCGGTCTGACCATTGATGATAATATTAAAATATTTTTTTACAAGATAATTTTCTGTAATGATATTTCACGAATAATAATAATAGCAAATATTTTGACCACTCATCATGCCATCATCAATCAACACATCGACAGGAAATTTGTTTTAAATAGTAGATCTGCAAAGTTCTCATTGCACATAAAGCAAATAAAATACCTATGTAAGTGCTTTAAAAGTTTTTTCCTAAGTACCTATACCTCGGATTCTTCAAGTTTCTTGTAAAAAGCAATGAAATCAAAATATTTTCTTACCTAACAATAATGTAAAAATTCCAAAACAGCACAGCTTTTTTAAATCCATCATTTTTGTTTTCGGTTTCAATTGTTCATTGAACCCACCCGCTAACTCGTTATAAAGTCGTTTTCAAAATTCTACAACATAAACTTTCTACAGCACACAAAATATTGAAAAGCAAAAAGTTATTCATTCATGTTCTAAAATTATCAAGAGAACACATTAAGTTGTCATTTTTTAAATCACAAAGTTTCCTTTTTATTGGTTTAACACATCTGAAAAACAAAATTCAATCCAAGTTAGTAAATCCTTTTTAACTTTCATTCCACTAAACTTCCGAAATATCTTTCCACTTCGCCGTTATTTCACATCAAAAGTTTTAAAACCTTTATAGTATAGGTACACCACGCGTAGTCAAATACTTCCTAGTTATCCAAAGAATAATATTTCATATAAAACTGGTAAACTTCACTAAAAAACTACATAATCCATAGCTTTAACACACAAAATATTAAAACAAAAGTCCTTTTCATTCAGAAAACTCGCTAAATTTCCGTTGTGCCTTCCGGAAAAACTTCGTTCTCTACGAGTTTTCCCAGGTTCCGTTAAAGTTTAGTTATCTGTGCGCTACGAAAGCTGTTCGTAGAATACGCGCTAAAAATTTTAACTGAAATCGGTCGTGACCGTTAATAGACGCGCGCGCCCTCATCGACCAAGAACTGAATCTTTCTATAGTCTGTTCGTTATATTTTATCGAAGCTGCGAGCTTTAAAGCTCGACCTTTTTAAAAGTTTACCTGACTTAAAGTACCCTTTTGCACCATTTTTAAGATATTAAAGATCTTTTCTGTAGAGGTTTGTGTCAATTTTCTTTTCTACTGCGCTTCCGACAAATTTTCTACACAGACAACTTCAATTCAATTTACGAACAGACTATAGAAAGGAAAAGAGTGCAAGTATCATTGTGTTAAACGGAGAAGATAGATAGTAAGTTCAACAAGCGGAGTGTGGACACACTTCGGAGTGGTGGAGGTTTAGGTACGAGGTGTGATAGGTGTAGGTCAGGGGAGTAGGTAGGTAAAAATTTAAGAGGTATCAGATTAGGAGCGCTATAAAGGTGCTGGAAAGATAATATTGTCCTTTTTAATGTTTTGCTTTTTATTACATGGGTAATATACCTATAACTAGCGAGAAGTTTGATACGTTTTGAACGTTTAGGTAACTATGCCCCACTGGCTCGATTATTTGATAAAACAAAAAAGTAACAAAATTTGGATAAAAAAAAACAAGTGGCGAATGAGTAACTATTATTATTATACGTTTTGGGATCATTGGGATCATTTCCAATTTGTTCCGTTAAGGTAATGAGTTTTGAAAATGTTGTTTACTTGAAAAAAATTCCCAAATTCTGGATTTAGGTATTACTTTATAAAGACAACATAATAAAAAATTCACGTTTAAATTAGGCCAATAATTTTTGCTGGCCAAAACGGTGCCAAATGTTAACGCCCAATAGTGGTTGACAAACAATGATGTGAAGGAGTCTTCTGTTTTCCCAATTTTAAGTTGGAACAATAAAAAGTAACAATGAAAACAAGGTTTTTAAAATACAAAGTTGCACACCACTGCACTGATTGACTCGACCCATTTCTATTACCTGAAGCAAAGTTTCAACTTACATGGGTCTCTCCCCTTCTCTTTCTTTTACATCAGAAAAGAGACCGATAACATCTGGTCAAGCCACAGAAGACCTACCTACGTTTCACGACCAAGTTTACAATAAATGCAACGGTGCAAGCGAATGTGAAGAACTGAAAAAGTTCAGTTCGAAGTGGTTTCAGTCCAATATTATTCATAACGAAATATACGATGAAATAATAATACATATTATTCTTTAAAGAATTCATATTATATTATTTCATTCAATTACCATTAGACTGGGTACACGACATTATAGGACCTATCATGTTTAAAGAATGATAGAAAAAAGAAAGGATTGTAGTTTATAATATGAATTAATAAAAACAATACACAAAATAGATAAATGTTTTAATTAATTAATATACACTTAGGTACTTTTGAGAAAAGTAAAAACAAAATAGTACGAAATATAAATTTAAAATAAACCCGAATGTGTCGCTGAACTGTATTTTTAAGATAATAATTCTAACCCCGACGAAACCGCGGAATAAAAAGATAAAACAGAATATTTTAAATGAAAATAATATATATTATAAAGAAGAAAATTGCAAAATTGCCCCAAGGAGTGAGTGTAATCTTACGTAAAACAATAAACCGGGGTAGAATAAATATCAATCTTTGTTAAATGTTTCAAAATAATGTTTTTATTTTTGTTTTAATTTTAAATAACATTTTTATTTATTTTCTGAGTAAAATATTTAATTTTCAAGTAGGTAGGTATCAATATAATATGTACTTTGAGAGTTTTAAATATATACCATACTCTTACTAATTTATGAATTACATATATACATACCTACTTATCTATAGTAAAATAGTATTTTTCTGATCAATAACAAACAGATCTTTATCTCTCTCTGCCTCTTCGATTGAAAGGAAACCACTGTTCATTGTCCAACTTCAAATTTAATTTAACAAAAAAATGGTTTCTTCTCTTCCTTTCCTCTTTGCCACTTTATTATTAAACAGATTTATTTTAAGTTTTGAACATTTCTCCTGTTTTGCAACTGGTTCCAGATTGAATAAAATATTTATTGGAAGGTACCTACCTAAGAAAGTAATTATTTTTGGTACCCAGGTATTCAAGGCTTAAAATTTCATATCACTGTTACAGTTAAATATTAATGGTTATTTTTAATTAATATGCTCACCCTTATCGAAATTGCAAGCCTTTCTAAAATTATAAAAATATCCAGAAGAAGGGAAAATTGTTAATTAAAAAACCATTACCCTTAATCATCGGCCATTTGTATAATTTAGCCGTTATCAAGAAACTCGTTTTCTTAATGAAAATAACTTCGTTTAGACATAATTAGAATCGCGTTTTCTCCCCTAAATGAAACTTAAAAGTAAAGAGTCACAACTGAGGTAACGACGAATGACGACTAATATTGAAATATCGCTTTTGCAGTTCATTATTTAAGGGGACAAGATTTTATGAGTTATATTTTTATGATGAAACTTGTTTTGTTCCCTGAGTATTAAATTAAAACCCCTTTTTACTTTAGGCAAACATTAATCATAGACCAAAAATCACCAATCCAGCAGATTTGGACCTTCGTATCAACAATGGACTTATAATATCGAACTTTAATAGTGTGTATAAAAATAATCATCAATGGATAGATAGAAAGTAAGTAACTACATGTTTTCTACATAGGTTATTATACGGGGTGTCCGGAAATGATGAGCAAAGGATTTAGGGGATAATTCTAGACCGAAAATAAATGCTATCTCTTCCTATAACATTTTTTCGAAAATTGATTATTAACGAAGTTACAGGGTGTTAAAGGTAAATTTTATTTATAGTTTTAAAATACGTAACTTACCAGAACAATAAATTAAACATTCAAATCAAAGGTTCAAAGTGACGTCCTTCTTCTTCAATGCATAAATTAATTGTTCCTAAAAAATTAAATTAATTAAATTAAAAAATAATAAATTAAAATGATTTCGTCTTCATCACAATGTTATTTTAGCGTTTTTCTCGAAAACGGCTAGATTTATCGAAACAAAAGTAGTATAACTTTTTATGCCAAAAGGTTAATAGAATAAAAATAGTTGGTCAAAATGCGCATATAGTGTAGGACAAAAAAGTTGGGACCATTCAAATTAAATTATAGGCTCCTATGTGGCGCCCTCTACAAAATGCGAAAAAACGGTGGGCAAATTTGTATTTCTCATCCCGAAAAAGCCCCAGATACGCGATTTCGTCAAAATATTATAAGCGTGGCAAAAGGTATTGCAAAAAAACTGCAAATAAAATGTAACTTTAACACCCTGTAACTCTGTCAATAATAAATTTTCAAAAAAATGTTATAGGAAGAGATAGCATTTATTTTCGGTCTAGAATTATTCCCTAAATTTTTTGCTCATCATTTCCGGACACCCTGTATTATAATATAAAACACTTTTGTAGAACATTCATGAAAACAACGTTTATTTCGTAAACATGCAAGTGCTTTCTAGCTTGTTGCCGTTTGAGCGAAGAACATTATCTGGTTTTTGGCCGACCGATAGCGGTGGACGTTGAGCAATAAATCTTAAGCCGTATTAATAAGCGCTGACGCATTAAAATTTGGAAAACTATCCGCGAACGGCACTAAAATCTTTGCGCCTCTCATAAAACGGTAAGAAAGTTGCGATTTCAAGTGTTTGACCACTCGTAAATAAAGCAATAAAGAAGTTGGAAAATTTCCGGTATTGTCACATAAAACAAAGGAAAATCTGTAGTTTCCCTCGGGTGCACTAATAAAAACGTGGATGAAATTAATGTTATATTTACTCCGTCTTGACGAAAATATCCTCCAGAAACGTTACTTTCAAAATAATATTAAAGTTTGTTTTAGTGGGTACTTGAGAATAATTATGTCGTATCTCCAGAAGATTCAGTCCAATAATTTCAAATTGTATGTACATACCTATTATTGTAATACTTGCTTTCCTTGTACTAAAGGCGGCGTTCATCCATACAACCTAGCAAGCAAGTGAACCTAAATGCAATTAAATTAAAGGGGACTGCAAAATAGAAATAAACTGAGCTTAGCTACATTTTGATAAAAGGAAAAGTTGTGATAGCATGACAATCTTCAATAATGTAAACATGACAGCTACAAGGATAAAAACGACTCCCGAACAAAAATATTTCTTTAACTTTTGTAGAAACTGCTTCAGAAACTGTTTTTTTTATCGTATTTAACAGTAGCTAGGTAATATACCATTTGAGTTTGTTGCGATTTATCACTTTTAGTTGGCACTGCCAAAACAAGAGAGTCGAAGAAGATAGTGGCTATAAGAAAATTCTAACACAGTTTTTTTATTATTCTAAATCTGGTGAAGAAAAAAAAAGGAAATTTGAAAATAATTAATTTTTGAGAAATGGTCTGGGAGCCACTAACCAAACACTGTACCAAACGATTGAATACGTTAATATTCTATAAATAATAATTGTTATTTTTCGTATCAAAAGAAGGATTTACAATTCACAACTAATTTTAAAATCGATTTTTAGTCAAATAAACTAAATTTTTTTCTAATCTGAATCCAGATTCTTAAAGTTAAAATTTTGAAAGAGGGAATGAACAACTTTTTGTCACAAATACATGCGTGTAAATGAATAAAATATAACCACTATAAATTCGGCGTTGGGCAAATTATTTCTCTTGAAATTAATCCAAATAACATGAAATCTTGCATCCCGTAACATCTGCACCGACTTCCGGCGTCGTTAATGACGTCACAGCGTCACGTCGGACATCCAATCAGCGGTCGATCGATGACTTCCGGCCTAGGACAACGTGCGGGGCGAAACCTAGCACGTGCACAAGAAAAAGACAAGTTTTTGAGAAAATTCCTTATAACTGTGGGGTTTCCAGCATTGAACGTGAGATATGAAATAATACGAATCCATTGAAAGAAATCGCGTGAAAGGAGGATATTTTAAACGGTTTTATGTCCTCAGATCCCGGAAAGAATGCAATAGTCGCCCATTTCGATAAAAATTACAATGGGAAACTTGCACAATTTTTTTTTTCTAATTTTGTATCATATAACAAATCTATTACGATACGCATTTGCGTATCGTAATGAAGCTATTTCGATACGCGTTTTCTCTTTATTTGATGTTGGTAACATTTATATGTTTTATTTCATTGACTTGCGCGGCCTTTGTGATTTACGAGAAAACCCATTTTTCGCAAAGGAAAAATAGCTTGATAACCTACTTCGTTATTCTGTGTGGATAACAGTCATGTATGTTCGTTGCATAAATCTATAAATCAATGCTGTAGATGCTTCAAGATATCATTTTCTGCCAAATCCTATCCAAAATTCAATCTACTAACTCTAATGTCGATTTTAACTTCAACTTTATTTGAATTTTCCATCTTCCCTATACTTAATTGCAATGCCGTGACGTAAAATCACGTCTTTTGAAATTCGAAAAAAAGTAACAAAATCGCCCGAATTTCCGAACGCCCTGTATATGTACCGAATGTACAAGGATCACACAACGTATTCCGTCCAATTTCAAATCTCATATCGCTAATATAACTTTAGAATCTCGTGTCAATAAATCAAAAAATGACAGTTCGCAAAGTAATTTTTGTTGTCCAGAGGCTACTATGATAAAAAATAGTATTACCAACATAAAATTTAGACATAAAAATTTACAAAATTTTACAAGGATTTATTATGTGTTTTTTATTGAAAAAACTACAAATTAGAAAAAATAGTATAACGTACGTGTTATATAAAGCAGTTTTAAGCACTTGTCCCATTATAAAACTCGCCGCAAGCGGCTCGTTTTTTACATGGACGCGTGCTATAAAATGATGCTTTATAAAACGTGTACGTTAATATACTATTATTGCATGCATATTATGTTTAACCACACCAGAAAATAACATATACAAAATATTACGTCTTAAATATCACTCCCTAATTTTTTATAAATAATTAAAGTTCGCCGGGTGACGTCACGTGGTATGAATAGCCCGCTCTCATACTATGTATTCTAGTACTCTTTGACGTCACAAGCAAACTTTAATCGCTTCCATTGAATCCAGAGGATTAAAAAAATCATTTCTTTGTGAATTGTGGGTCTTTTGATGATATTAGCTTACGCTTAAAAGCATTATTTTTCAAATTTAATTTTCATGCAGCTTGTCTATTACCTACATTTCTTTTTGAGTTTATTTTTATTTATAAATATTTTCTATTATATACTACTGAAATTAAAAATAATTAACTCCACAAAACAACGCGAACTTTTAGCTTTTTCCGTTGCCGATCATCTTGATACACCATTATCGGGTTTCAGAAATATTTCAATCAAGATTCAGGTAGGTTTGATTTTTGCTGTTATCATTTATGTTGCAGTCAAAGTTGTTGATTAGTTAATCAAGAATTAGGTAATCGTGCAACGAACTTGCTGTGCAATGTGGTCAAGTCAGTTTGTTTTGTTTTTACATACTCACGACAGCGGTAATAATATATTCAGTGACTTGACCCGGACTGACCATGCTATGACGCTAAATAAAGGCGATATTTCACAATGATCAATTTGGCCAAATAAATTTTATATTCTGGTCAAAACTTGCGAGCCATTAACACGCACATGCTGATGGCTGAGGTTTTCAAATTTTGATAGGAATCAGTTTCGACGGTCGATTTGGCATCTGGCGAATAAATTACGCATTTAGCAGCTGCTGTCGAATTGTATTTGATTATCGTTTTTATTGTGACCGGGAACATCTTTGCTATGCGTTTTCAATTATACCGGGCGAGAGAAAATTACGGGAAATATATTTTTTTAAGTTTTGAAATAAGTTTTTTACTTAAATTAGAATTGGCTACATTATCCACCGTTTAGATTAGTGTTTCACGAAACGATAAATCTCGCAATTTTTAGAAAACTCTTGTCTCGTCTCTCGAGAGTCTCGTAATTTCTCGTTCTCGCAATATGACGTCATAAAAAAAATCTGCAAAAGCTCCTACTCGAAAGTACATACGGGTGTTTATTACTACCATTTCCATGTGAGTGCCCATTCTAAACGCATCCTTCTGAAACGATTTTCAAAAATATTTCTAAATCTGGAAGAGTGTTGCAGCTTGCTAACAATCAACTCACATTATATTATGACCAGAATAATAGTACTCATATTTTCTAATAAATACGCATGCGCCACTGGTACCGCATTATTACGAAAACGAACGACTACGGTGCCCTTCGCTGTTCGCGCCGTTGCCTTTCAATTAGAATAATATTTTTAGGGTTGTATATGTATACAAAAATAGCATTTTAGAAAATTAAAAGTAAGATAGACCCTTTTTGAGTATTCAAGGCACAAAACGGATACGCTGGTTGCCTGCACGGGGCGGAACAGAATGCACGCAAGTGCAAAAATGGGTCAGTTACCGGCGTCAGACTTCTAAAAACAAGGGTCTGTCGTGTTTATCTGTCTTGTTTTGGTAAGCAATGTGTGTAGGTAATATCTTTTAAAGTTAGTGTAAATTAACTGAATAATTAATAAACCGGGACGTTTCCTTGTGTTTTTTTCCATAAACCATTGTGAAAATTTAAGTTTTTATTGCTCGTTGTAATATTCGTTTCGCATTTGTGTGTGTAATAACAGTAACCTAACAGCAAAAAACAATGCCAGTGTTATAATAATGTATTGTGGTTTGCATTAATATTATTGTCTGTATGTAAATAGTGAAAATGAAGCCAGATTGTTTTAATTGACAACGGCAATATTTTATAATAATCTATCCAAAACAAAACTTGCAGTGTTCCAGGACGCAAATTAAATTATCATAGCTCCTTAAAACAAGGTAAGAAACTTTATCTACCTTAAAATTTCCAGCCAGTAATAATTTATAGAAAAAAAAAGCAATTCTCAGAGACAACTGGAGACCATCAAAATAGTATGTAGTAAAGTTTACTCCATACAATTTGCTGAAAGTGGCATAATATACTTAATTTGCGACATCGTTTATCAAATGGTTCTGGTTGTATCAAACATTTCGACAAAAACTATAAACATTATAAAAAATAGGTTAATTTTTTCTTCTGGTCCTTGTTTCTATTGTTTTTCGGCAACGTATCCCGATTTGTCCCTGGCCACCTTGCAATATCGGTAATAAAGATAGCTTTTTTGTCGAGTGATACTAACTGGATTCTTTTTAAATTTTATTGCAAATCTTAATCAAAATCTTAAGATTTGGCTAGATTTTCCGTTCTTGCATGTTTTTGTCTCGTCTCACGAGATTCTTGCAGAAAACATTCCCGTCTCGTCTCGCAGGAGACTGGAACACTCTCGTCTCGTCTGATCTCGCGAGAACGAAACGAGACGAGAAAAAGCAGGACGAGACTGAAACACTGGTTTGGATTATCCGGAATGTGCTGCGCAAAAGCAGATAGTACATATTTCATAATAATTTGAAAATATGCTTTAACCGAAATAAATCTAAAAATTCATTTTGATAGAAGAAATTGGTTTGTCTTGTCTGCCACCACCATTGATTAGAGTATTAGAGCATATTTATTTATTGCATTTTAAAACTGTGTCATTAAAAAAATGTTGTTTATCATTTAATGTTTTCATACCTGCCGCGTTGTTTATCAGCGTTATTATTCGAATTAGAAAATAAATAGTTGATGTGGCAATCGAACAACTAATGTATAATTTATATTAGATTAATATGCAGGTTGTTATACTTTCCATAATGCGATTATAATAATATTATGGCAGAAATGAATACATATTTCACGCCAATATTAATACTCTGCATTTTAATTTTTGCCTATTGCTGGGAATTGCTGCAGAATTTTCCTTTGGAAATATATTTTCCAATCCAACTAAATGTCTGTATTGAGAATAGATGGAAATGGTGCAACTTGACTATAGTTCATACAGTATACAATAATTACGATTCTAGAACCTATAGTAATGGTCTAAATTTCCTTTAACAAAAGCAACCCAGGAAAAAATTCCCTTGTATTTTAGAGATTAAGTCTTAATGATACTGTGGATGCACATTAAGCTAAGAAACAAAGATTTTTGTGACCGCAGTTCGATCCCCCAACACAAACAAAATTTAAAAAATCTTTTATTTATTAGGGTGCCCGAAATTGGTGCTGACAGTATTGCGATCTCGGATCTCGGGAACTATAGGAGATAGAAAGACGGTTAAATTGGAAAGTTTTGGGCAATTACGATAGCAGTTTATCGGTTTTTTAAGGATCGATTCTGGTTCTCTTGGTTTTTGAGATATTTTGAATAAACTAAAATGTTGCATTTCCCAAGATCGGTTGTAACTATGTTAATTGCCAATATTTTTTAAATCTACAAAAACATTTTCAAGGCATCTTTTTACATATGGATAATGACTATTTGGTACTATTTTAGTTACATCGTTTAGGTTTCCCTCGAAAAGTACTTAATTTTTCCTATAGTATGATACTAAATACTATTATAAATTAAAAATTTAGAACCTCAAAATAATTAAAAATAACATTTTTAGGGAAAATCCCTTCATATTTGGCAATACCCTCTGATTTTTATATCCCATTTTTTTAAAATTTGATCTGGTGCTTTCAGTGAGTTTTAAGTGAAATCAAATTTGGTACCTAATTATTACAATAATCTTTAAAAATTCGATATGAGGGTAGTTTCATCATAATATAAAAATATATTTATATAAAGTGTGTCCGCGGATGGGGTCCCCAAGGGGGAAAAAATCTTTAATATTCATTTTACGACCAAAAGTCATTGTTTATAAAAAGTTCTGCTTGTTGAGAAAATGAATTCACGATAAAAAAATGTTAGGTCAGATGTACAGAGTGTTAATAAATTAGGAAAATATGAAAATGCTTCAAGAGAGACCATTATTTATTATTTTTAACAAAAATTTTAGAAAACAAAGTTGTTTATAAACTAGCATAAAGACTAAATTACAGGTTTCAAAATAAAAATTCGAATATTTTAAAACTATTCTACATAGTTACCTCCCACCTCGACACACTTTTCCGCTAACTAAATAAATTTACGAATGATTTGCGCCCCATCATGTGGAAGATTATGTGAGTAAACCTCTGGTTTTAAGGCACTCCACAAAAAGAAATCTAATAATGTAAGGTCAGTCGACCTAGCTGGATAATGAATTGGGGCAAACCTCCCTATCCACCTTGCGCCAGAATGATCATGTAACCAAGGCTGTGCAATGAGCAGGACAGCCGTCTTGTTGCCAAAACATATTATTACGTACTTCTGACTTAAAAGTATTAAGAAATGGTAAAACAAAATTTTCCAAAATGTTCAAATACACGTGTTGGTTTAAATTTTCCTCTATAAAATATGGGCGAATGATCCGATCCAAAAAAATTCCAGACCATACATTAACTTCGTTTGTTTATTACATAATTAGGATTCTCGTAAGCCCAATGACGACTATTTTGTTAAGATACGATTCATCGGTAAAAAAAATCAATCTATGAAATCTTCGGTATTCAAGGAAATTTTCACCTATCCATAAACAAAACTTTAAACGTCTCTTTTCATCTCCAGGTTCAAGTGTGATGCCGCATATTATTTGGCTTAAACGGTACAATTTTGTTTTCCTTAAAAATTGTATGTAATTCACTTTTGCTTAAATCCACTGTTGGTGTAAGCCTCCTTAAAGATAATGTCGGGTTATCTAAAACTGACCCTATTGCTAATAATGTAGCTGCATGTAAATAAAATGCTGACATAAAATGAACGTATACAAAATCGGCTATCTTGATTTTCTTTGTAAAATGCAAATACCTAATTAAATGAAAAAACAATAATTATTAATATTTTATTTTAAAATATTCGAATTTTTATTTTGAAACTTGTAT
This sequence comes from Polydrusus pterygomalis, assembly GCA_963969555.1. Classification (NCBI taxonomy): domain Eukaryota; kingdom Metazoa; phylum Arthropoda; class Insecta; order Coleoptera; family Curculionidae; genus Polydrusus; species Polydrusus pterygomalis. The sequence goes on from OZ018377.1 coordinate 230,395, forward strand.
TTAGTCTTTATGCTAGTTTATAAAAAACTATGTTTTATAAAATTTTTGTTAAAAATAATAAATAATGGTACTCCTTTCTTGAAGCATTTTCATATTTTCCTAATTTATTAACACCCTGTACATCTGATCTAACATTTTTTACCGTCAATTCATTTTCTCAACAAGCAAAACTTTTTGTAAAGAATGACTTTTCGTCGTAAAATGAATAATAAAGATTTTTTCCCCCTTGGGGACCCCATCCGCGGACACACTGTATATGCCCTGGTCTAATTCTGGTGGGCAAGACTAAAATTAAGTTTAGGTTTTGGACCATTAAAAAAAATGAGTTGACATCTAAAAATGTGAGGAGTGACAAGTAACTTATAATAATAAAATCTCTTGAGGTATACCATAACCTTGGCCTAGCGGCACGTGGTTTAATTTATCGCCAGCTAAGACCGGATAGTCACAACTAACGAAATTAGCATCGAGCCCAAACTGATATTCGACGTCCAATTAAAGTTTTTAAGGGCCATCCGGTCGTCGTCGTGCGCGCCCCCTTCAGCAATAATTTGCGCCGAAGCTGTTTTAAATTGATTAAAACCTTCCCTTTGGACGACCGACGCTATTCCACTAGAGTCGTCGGTCCCCACCTTCGGTTGATTTATGACTTTTAATCAGTATCTATAGTCGTCCAAACATCCGAAATAATAGGGTTGGGCGTTGTTGCCAAATTGGTATTCCGACGATTTGGCCAGATCATGTTTTTTTATTAATATGCCATGCATTTACGAGTATAGATATTGTGTGTATTTATAAAGAGGACTTTTTTTTTTCAAAAAAATAACAGGATCATAATCTAAGTCAAATTTTTCTTAGAACACGCCGCACCATGTCTAAAGTCTAACAGAAACAGCCACTTAAAAAAAGAGCAAAATTTGAAGAAAAGATTATGTCTCAACCTGGGCGCATGAGTTTGCTACGGCCCGCTACTGAACTGGGAACGTTTAGGAAGAAACCAGTATCAGCTATTAAAGTCACTCACATGTGGGTGTCAACTGTCGAAACGCTTTGTTTTTAGAGAAAGTAGACTATATAAAATTGTAAAGTGACTAACTGACTGTTTCATCAACCCCCAGTCTAAACCCCTAATATTAGAATCATGATATTTGGAGGATGTCTTATCTTTATAACCTAGGCGTCTAAAAATTGATAGGTGTAGCTTATTTTGCTGGTACTATGCTTACTCTGTTAAAATAAGCAAGTAGGGTAGAGCGGGGTTAGTTGAGCCGCGAGGCTATTTGAGCCACCGGGCCTACTGCATGAGTGGAGCAGTGTAAGATTAAAACGAGCATTGCGCAGGATGCATTACGTCTTGGGTTGGGAGCCGTACTTTAAAATGTTAGTCGGTATTCAGCAATCGCTGCGAGAGGGCGGTCGTTCTATTTGGTATTTCGCGCCAAAAGTAAAATATTGTTTTTCAAGGCATTTGTGGTCGTAGATCGACATTTTGGGGGATACAGACAAAAGGTAAGCTAATTATTAATTATTACACAATTGCTCTCGTGGTTTCCTAGTTTGAGAGATGAACTTTATACGACATTTTTGATATTAAATAAGAACATCTGAAATCCGTGGTGGGGTTAGTTGAGCCAAACTTTACGGGGTCAGTTGAGCAATGGCTCAACTAGCCACGCATCCATGAATTTGATATGCTATCTACATCTACATGAAGTGTATTTGTTTCACCAGAAATATGGCGACCATTACCAAAAGCAGGTCCTACGAAGAGGCAAACACAGAGAAGGAAACCCTCTTCTGCTATCCTTACTGACACTCCTGAAAAGGAGGCATTGACATTGGAGCAGAGCAAACGGAAGAAAAAAAGCTAAGTCGATGCGATTAAAGAGAAGGCTGTGAAAAAGGCCGTTTTCACAAATTCATCTAACCCTACCAAGAAAGTAGATCCTTCTTACAAGAATCAAAAAGAACAACAAAAATGTTCATCATCGGATTCAGACGATGAAAAGACTTTAGACGCCATAGCACGAAAACAACAAGCATTGGAGAAGAATGCCTTAAAGGAAAGGAAGAAAAATAATACCCGCTCTACATCAGAGACTTCAGAATCAGAAGAAGATGAATATTTCTGTCTCGTGTGTTTAGAAAAATTCTCAGATAGCATTCCGGGTGAAGTGTGGGTACAATGTTCTTATTGCAAAAACTGGACTTATTCAAATTCAACTTCCAATGGTAGTTTTTATTATGTTTGTATAAATTGCGAAAGTGATTAGAGTAATAGTTAATCGTTCTTGTTTACTTAATAAAGAATATGATTTTGTTTTTATGTTATTTTAATTTCCCAATACTATGTTTGGACTATATCGTATGGTAAGTCTACTGGCACAACTTACCCGATATATTGGCACAACTTGCCCCGAGTGTAGGGATAGTTGAGCCAGTAAAACCCTACTATAGTAAGTGTATTCTTGCCTTGAAACTAAAGCATTTTTGACAATTTATTGATATAATTAGGTCAGCAAATAACCAAAGAAATATTTGATAAATATATTTGTACTAAATGTTGAGCAAATGCGGAATAATCAGGTTATTACCAAAAACTGGCTCAACTAGCCCCGCTCTACCCTACTTGTTTTCATGATTAGGGAAACGTTGTCCGTATAGGGGATAGAAATGGAGGGGGTAACTTTCCAACGCAATCGCTAGAGTAAAAGATTACCTACGTAAAACATTCTAGACCAATTCTTTGCTTGAAACAAATAAACATACGAAAATGTTGCCCCTTGGTGGTGAAAAAGGCCTATAAAAGGTTATATTGCAAAATATTGGGGCATATTGGCCCGAATTTTTTGAAACTTTGATTGGCCCCTAAAGGGATGAAAAGGGGTAAGTATAAAAGTTTATAAAATTATCATATCCACTGACAGTGGTAATTGTCGTTAATTATTTTTTCATTTGTCGCTGACATAATATCGCCTAGGAATTCGGTAAAAATAGCATTTCTATATTATAGGAAAATAATTTAGATAAGTTGTTGTAAAATTATTTGTGCTCGGATATGTACACATCTTTTTGTCAATTTGGCAATAAGGCGATTTGATTTCGTGACAAAGCAAAGGCTCATTTCTTTAGAAAAATACGCATTAAAATGTTTCCAAAGCCGCATTCAATCGCAGATGTGGCACGAGAGATTTATTAGCATGGGCTCGTTCGGCACACGAGCTGTGGGTGAAAAGATATCAAAAGGTTATTAAATTTTCGTTTATGAATGAATCATCATCAGGATAAGGCGGAGAGCATATTAGAAATCCTGTGGAACTATTTCAATACTATCTAGAGAACCTCATATAATGTTAGTTTTTTGGTTAGCTCTTAGGTTATACAAAATTATTTATTCAATCCAATTTTACCGACTATTGTGCCTGACTATTTTTGAGGATCCCTTTACAACCTGCAAATATATCTTAAAATAAATTCGATAGCTTTAATAATGCAATGAGCGAGTAGGAAACCCCAGATGATACCTCCTATAGAGAGTCTGGAGTGCCTCTTTTAAAATGACAAAAAAATGTTCCAAAACTTAACACACACATCAAACGCCATGTAAACAGATCAAAAAGTGGTTTTTAGAAATATATTTCGACATTGAAAAAATTAAGAACAGTAACAACACTGGAAAACTCGTATAACCTACAAACTGTCGCCGTACTTTTCTCCACTTGGATTGTTTGTTCCTGAGAAAACTTCCCTAATATGTCAGGAAAATATTTCTTTTCGCAGAACACATTTTCTTGCAGATTTGTTATTATTTGTTACGAGTAACTCTGAAGAAAATTCCATGTTGAAATATCATCCACGTTTCTTACCTGTCAAGGAGTTTTTCTGAGACATAACTTATTTAACAATAACTAGCTATAGAAAAAAATAATAACTGTTGACAAATCTTAAATTCAAATAAAATTTTGTTAAATGGATCAATAGGTTATACCTAGCTTGGTCGTTCTAATAATTCTAATTCGGCACTGTACAATATGTTTAACGATCCAAACTACGTTACGTTATATGGATTGAGGTATTAACAAGCTTAACAGTAACAATAGAGGCTGTTTTCCAAGTTACGATACTATTTAACTGTGTATAGAAGTTACTAAATGAAAAAAAAACTTTTTCCAATAACCCAAAAATAAACCTGATATGGCTTTCACAACATTATAAAAATTCAAGCCCGGGCCTGTATACCAAAACGTAGACTAATAAGTCTGTTTATGTTTAATCTTTTTCTAATGAATCAAGCAGTGTAACGGTTAATTAGTTGTCAATCAGTCGATTAGTGTTTATTTGAAGTGTTCATATAATAATATGGTTACTAGAGTCCGACGGAAACAAGATTTTCAGTTTCGGCCGAAACCGAATCTTCGGCCTTGGTCGCAGTTTCGGCCGAAACCGAAACTTATTTATACATGTTAAGAATATTATTGTATTACTAAAATTTAATTTATTTTATATAGGACGAGATCGATTTTGGGAACGGATTGAACTCTTCCTACAAAAAAAAATTATTTATATACACAACACTGCCTATGAACCCACCCAACGTTATCTGAACGGTGCGCGACAATTCACGAACACTGAGTTTCGGCATGGGCGAAGGTTCGGTCGGTTTTTGGCCAAAACCGAAACTGGATTTTTTGGCCGAAACTAGCCGAAACCGAACCCTCGGTCGGTCTCTAATGGTTACTTTCTTTTAAATTGTTAAAAATTGAAAATGACATTACAAAAACTATAAACATAAACTAATGAATATGTTACTTTATAATACATGTTATTATCTATTATTTACGGAAAGTGTCATCTATGGAGGGCTTTAGGTTAGGAGTCCGATCGCAATACATTGGTTTCGGGCAAAGTTTTGGATCGGTAAAGCAGCTTTAAAAATGGCCGTCAGGGGCGCATGTGTTCCTTTAAATCCGTAAAATGCATGGGTTCTTATGGGATAGTCAACTGTTTTATTGAATTTAGTTAACTAAAACCATCTAGGCTGAGATATGTATATATTATATCTAATAAAGCTTATTTTATTAATTATTGGATAAAAATACCACTGACGTCTATCAAACCCTGTAAAAAGTCAAACACTTGACGATCACTGCGCTGCGACCGGGAAACAGCGAACTAACTATAAACAGGGACGTAAATTTAAAGAACAGCCATTTTCGATCGGACTCCTTCCTAAAGCCCTCCATAGTGTCATCAAAATGCGTCTGCTGGATTGAAGGATTATGACACGTTATTTAGGATTTACCTTGTATAATATTTTTTAGAAGTAATGTGGTAAATATGCATAGAATAAAAATGCACGAAGCCCTTATGATTAGTGATTTTATTTTTAAAGCATATATTTGTATAATCGATTCCAGAATAAAATATCACAAACATTTTTTGATTTAATAACTAACTGTCGTCCCGTCGTCGCTGACAAAGTGTACTATTGCAAAAGTTACGGAAGCTTCTCCTATGAACACCGCGTTGTATAAAAGAGCAGCCACAACAAAACTATGATTTATTACTACTTTCCGTTTGAAATGTTAAGAAGCTTAGAAGCAACAAGCTTTCCAAGACTATAATAGTGTAAATAATCTTTATTAAAACACTGAAAGTAAATTTTAATTCAATTTAATTAAGTATTTTAAGATTAATAAGTTTATGGCATAATAAAACTTGTAAACGTAATACTATTTACGAGGTAGGCCATTCAGAATTCATTTGAATGGCGCCGTATATGACTGATTACTTTTCCTAAATAACCAATATTATTGTATCTTATTTATTACAATTACTTTCTTACGCACGCACTGTCTCCTATTATAAAATAAATAAAACATTATTTGCCTTGGTTAGTATCATATTATATTAAAATTAGATACATTACCTATAATATATTGATTAGCATGGGAAAAAGCCAATTCGTTTTACAATGTCGAGGAAAAACCTAACTTCGTATTTTAGTAAGACATGAAATTATTGGTTGATGGTGGTTTGTTTTCTGCGTTAAATTAAATATATCTATAAACTTAATACTCTTTTTTAATAGTTTGTGCTTTTATCATTCATCAGAGGAAATATTATATATTACAAAAATAAAAAATAGAGCCGTATTTTTAAGGTGTTATCATCGCTGTTCGGTATTTTCCACTCGCCAATTACATTTATAGCGTTTACGTAACAACGACTTCAGCTATTGCATTTATTTATATTTTATATAAATAATTAAACAAGTTCAAATAATATGAGATCACTGCTGGATTGATAAAGGTTAAAACGTTTTTAAATTAATGTGAATCGTATGTCCAAACTTGGAGAAATTCAGGAGAACACCGGAGAGTGAAAAATGGGTTTATTTTACTCTCGGTTACGAATTCTTTACAAATGCATGATTTCTTTAACATAATGCATCTAATTTATCGACAATAATAGTCATCGTCTATTGCTGAATACCAGACGGTGTAAATTTAAAGGAACTGCCTATTTAAATGTAATTAAGTTTCAAGAACCAAATTTCTATATTTAACGTTATCGTTACAAGAATTAACCAGCAAAGGTGAAGGATGTTGTAAATTCAAGCATTGATGCATGTACTTTGAGAGACCAGTAGACTGTTAAGATGTAAATGATGCTACCTGAGACAATTTGTCAGTTTGACATGATCGGCAATCGCTTTAAAGGCGTTTAATTTCTATTAAAAGAGCCTTAAGCACACGGTGTTGTGGAGAAAAGGAATACAAAGGCCTCAGAAACATACATCAGGTGTAGAGTTGCCAACCGTCCTTTATTTGAAAGGACAGTCCTTTATTTTAAAATTATGTCCTTTTGAAAGTTTTGAAAGGACTGCAAATGTGCTTTAAAATCCGAAAATAAATAAATGCATTTAAGAAACCACAAATAAACTAAAAACTAAAAAGCTTAGTTCTTAATTTTTTTTATACTATTACCTATTAGTAATTTGTCAGTTTCTACGTTATTTTTTGTGAGAATTTTTTACGTAAAATTAATAATGAAGATGTGTTTGATTGCATATTTTAGAGTTTTTAATTATTTTTATAGTTACCTATAATAGTTTGGTAATATGTTAGTTTCTGCGTTATTTTTTCTAGCTCCTAATTTAATATCCCAAAAATGTTATTTGTAGAGACCGACCGAAGGTTCGGTTTCGGTATCGGCTAGTTTCGGCCAAAAAATGTAGTTTCGGTGACAGTTTCAGTTTCGGCCAAAAACCGGCCGAACCTTCGGCCATGCCAAAACTCAGCGTTCGTGAATTGTCGCGCACCGTCCGGCTAACTTCGGGTGGGTTCGTAGGCAGTGTTGTCTATTATAAATAATAGATTTTTTTCTGTCGACTTTTTTTTTCTTAGTACAAAGAGTTCAATCCGTTCCCAAGATCGATCTCGTCCTATATAAAATAACTTTAATTTCAGTAATACAATAAAATTTTTAAGTTTCGGTTTCGGCCGAAACTAAGACCAATGCCGAAGATTCGGTTTCGGTTTCGGCTGATAAAAATCTTGTTTCGGTCGGACACTATTTATTTGAGAGCACCAAATGGAGGTTTTTAGAATTGGTACAGTCCGTACAGTCCAAAAATATTTCCGAACGTGTCCTTTATTCCAATATCCGAAAGTTGGTAACCCTAATCAGGTGGCATACGACGACGCCATCAGTAGCTCAGACAATACTACAAGACCTCGGAAAAAGATATACGCACCAAGCAGTGGTCAGAGCAGATATTGACCAATCAACGCTTAATCTGTTGTCTCAAGAAGTACCCGAAGGAAATTATACACTTACCACCATTTAACAGGACCGGCGCGGCGTCAAAAAGCTCTCCATGGAAGGTTTGCAGTTTCTTTGCAGGGCCCGGGAACATATGAAAAATTATCTACCCAGGATTTTAATAGGGGAGACTTGATGCTGGAAACAGAAGGTTTTTTTTTTTTTTTTTTTTTTTTTTTTTATGATCGAGCACAAGCACTATAGGAAAATCCTTTAAGGCGCTAGCGGTGCGTGTGCGAAGAAAGCGATTCACGTTTTTCTTGAATCGTTGGAGGTTATATTCGGTTGGAAACACGGTCTCAGAAAGGCCGTTCCACAAAGATGACGTCCTCCAAATGAAAGAGTTCTGAAACAATGATGTTCGGGGTGTACTAAGTTGAACCACATAGGGATGGGCGGCAGTGGTTCGTCGTGTGTTTCTGCTATGCATTACTCTAGGTGGAATCGAGCGGGCAATATCTGTCGAACACTTGCCATGAAAATATCTGTAGAAGAGAGTCAAATCACCAACCTGTCTTCGATGTTCTAAGCTGTCGAGGTTCTTAGTCAGCTCGTGGTCGCCGATTAGACGAACGGCTCTCCTTTGGATGGAATCCAACAACCGAAGGGTATGCTTCGGTGCAGAACTCCAGATATGAGAGCAGTATTCCAGTGATGGTCGAATCTGGGCTTTATAAAGTGTCAAAAGTTGTTGAGGTGTATACAACTTTTTGGTACGGAAAAGTATACCGAGCTTCTGAGAAGCTGCCCTGGCGATTGCCACTACGTGATTATGCCAAGACATATTTCCTCCCAGGTTGACACCCAGCAAATTAATAGACGAAGTCAGTGGAATTGCGTGTCCTGCCATAACGATATCGGGTTCTGCAATGTTGACCTTCTTAGAGAAAACTGCAGCCTGGGTTTTTTGAGCGTTAAATTCGACTTGGTTACTGTCACCCCAAGACAAAATTTCTTCCAGGTCTTTATTGAGGCGTGATACCTCATGTTGTCTGCGAAGATGTGCGTCAGTAGCCGATGTTTGAGGTTTCAAAGTAAAAGATGAGATAAGTGTGCTGTCGTCAGCAAAGCAATATAATGGATTTTCTGTTTTCGCTAGAAGGTCGTTAATGTACAGTAAGAAGAGAGTGGGAGATAATATGGACCCTTGAGGAACACCAGCATTGATGGTGAAGGTGTCTGAGAGAAACCCGTCAATCGCCACTTGCAGAGAGCGGTCCTTGAGGAAGCTAGACAACCATGAACAAAATCGACCGGGCATACCATAAGAACGCAGTTTGCTTAGGAGCCCCTCGTGCCAGACACGGTCAAAGGCTTTAGAGATGTCCAGTGCAATAGCCCGGGACTCCCCATGATGTTCGATTGCGTTGCTCCAAAGATGAGTGACATAGGCTAGCAGGTCTCCTGTTGATCTGGACTTACGAAAACCATACTGATGGTCGCTGATAATTTTAAGGCCTTCCAGGTATTTTATAAGTTGTTGGTTAATAGCTTTCTCCATCACCTTTGATATAACTGAAAGCAATGCGACTGGTCGATAGTTGTTTGGCAGGGTTTTCTTGCCTTTCTTTGGTATAGGCTGGACTCGCGCCTTTTTCCAGCAAGATGGAAATATTCCTTTTTTGTAGGATAAGTTAAAAAGTCTACAAAATACTGGTGTGAGTTCATCGGCGCATTTCTTGAGCACTATAATAGGAATTTCATCTGGACCAGAAGCTTTTTTGGCATCGAGCCCCTTCATAATTCGTTTGACAGGACGCTGACGGAATACGATATCAGTCATTTCCGATCGAACTGCTGGAATGTTCGGGGGTGTTTTTCCCTGAAAGTCTACCGTGGAGTGTGAAGCAAAGAGTTCTGCGAGTAAGTTCGCTTTATCTTCAGCCGTGGTTGCTATTGTGCCGTCAGAACGTGTTAGCGGTGGAATATTTGATTTGGTAAAATTTTGACTGACGGCCTTAGCGACTGACCAAAAGGACCTAGATCCGTTAGGACTGGCGAGAAGTTTATTTTTGATCCTCATGTTGTGAGCCTCTTTGTTTTGATCTATCGTTTGCTTGCACTGGTTTCGAGCGGTAACAAAGATGGTGCGATTCACATCGGTAGGATTTTTACGCCATTGTCGGTAAGCTAGATTTTTAGCTCTGACAGCACGCTCGCAGTTCTTGCTAAACCAGGGCTTGCCATTTGAAGGGCGCTTCTTGGAGAAAGGAATAAAGGCTTCCATGCCAGTAAGAATGACATTGGAGACCTCTTGAGCACAAGCGGATGGATCATCTGAAGAGAAGCATACTTCCAGCCAAGGAAAAGTGCGAAAATGGTCCCTTAGGTCTTCCCAACTAGCTGATGTGTAGTGCCAAATTGTACGAGGTTTAGGAGGTTGTTCAAAACAAATTGGCAGCTCGCTTAGAGTTGAAATAAGTTTGTGATCGGAAGATCCTAATGGAGGATGAACGGTCACTGTGTATAGGTCAGGGTTGGATGTCAAAAAGAGATCTAAAAGACTAGCAAAATCTCCATCTCGGTCTGGACTTCGCGTTGGTTCTTCCACGAGTTGAGTTAGACCAGAACTGATCGCAAAAGATTCCGCCTCACGACCCTGTTCATCGTTCGTATTTGAGTATTTGAGCCAGTTGATATTGTGGACGTTAAAGTCACCAAAGATAGCGACTTCGGCATTAGGATGGTTGGTTTGCAAGAAGTCAATTGTATTTGCTAGTGACGAGAAGAGTGCTCTGTAATGGGTGTCACTTGGAGGACGGTAAAGGCAGCAGATAAACTTGGTGATTTTCTGCGTTGATATTTTAAACCACATTACATCAAACTCTGCTGGTTCAAGTGTGTCCTCTCGTTGGCAGCAAAGATCATCTCGGATAAAGAGACAGACCCCAAAGTTGCGTCTAAATCGGAAATGAAAATCGTATCCAGGATATAAATAGCTGACGGTGTTCGTTGACGATCTGACCTTTGTCTCGGTCAGTGCGAGCACATGGGGCTTGGATGTTTGTAAGTGCTGGTGGACTGAATTGATGTTGGTATTAAGTCCTCTGATATTGCAGAAATCAATTTTGAAGCCGCTGTTTTTGGGTGTGTCAGCAACTGTAGGTGCCACACTATTTCTCCGTTGAGTGTTGTTAGGGGAACCCAATATATTGTCGGAGACAGTGGATGTTCGGTTAATATCGCTGTATGAAGCCATACAGGACCGGGTGCATGATCACGATAAGAAATTATAAAAGATACATCATCAAACAAGTTGTACCAGATGAGAGATGTCGCTTATGTTTAACAACATCAGAGACGATACTGCGCCTCTTGTCGGATGTTCTTACCTGGCTTTTAGAGATTACCTCAATAGACATAATGGGGCGCTGGTATCTTCCATTAGATAATCTGCAAAGGAAGAAAATTGATTATAGAAAAATAACCATATAAATACTTATTTCAAAGTGTCCTTGAACATGAAGAGTGGAAGGTCCTCTGGAATGTCGATATCATTACCGACAGACCTGTAAATAATAATAGTCCGGACACTGTAATCTTTGATAAAAAAGAAAAAGGAAGCGTACACTCCCGACGATTAACGAAAGAATGTTTGCATACATTGTCCCTCGAAAGTCCAAGCATCATTGGAATTGGCCAGAAATTTGTCATACTGTTCACCTGTAACATTATCCGGAAAGTTCTACCGGGTGATTAAGTTGTTGGGGTAACTCACCCGTATTCCAATACTAAGGCTACCAGAACAAAGGAGAAAAATATAAATAATAATAAATTGTTCTACTAAAAATGTACTTTTATAAAGTTCAAACAATCAAATTCAAATTCCTTTATTAATGTTCATATTTTTTTAAATTTCACATACGTCAGGATATGTAACTGCACAAGGCAGTACCTATTGTTAGAAGCTAATAAAATAAAATTAGAGAGTTAAAATAGGAAAAAAGTTCACAGACACAGTTGACGAAGTCAAGGTAAAATCAATTATTACAATCAGGTTAAAAAGACAACAAATAAATTAAAGCAGAACAATTTAAAACAAGTTAAAATTTGAGTAGGTAGTCACGGCAAGAGAACATCAAAGGTATGATCTAAAAACTCTTAAATAGAGTAAAACCAGTACCTATGTATTTTTTACAACGGGTTTAAAAGTGATCATATCTAGGTTTCTGATAGAAATTGGAAGCTCAGAACACCAAGGCTTTGGTTTTGTCAGCGTTTAGGCGCATTCGGTTTGCTGTGCATCAATCACTCAGAGAGTTGTAATTTTCTTCCATTTTCAGCAACAGTTCAGCGATGTTAGAGTCTTTGTTAGTAGCTGTTGTGTCGTCTGCGAATAGAATCAACCTATCCACAGTCAGCGCCGCTGGCAAGTCATTGACGAGGAATAGTAAGGGACTCAGGATCGAGACCTGACAGATAAAACACGCAAATTATGTAGATTACAGAAGATCCTGAGATAATTTTTGGTCAGGATATTTAAAAAAATTAAAAGGGTACACAAGGTTTATTCTGTACCACAGATAATCTATAATATATTGAATAATAATAGGTTATTTGTAATTCCACCTATTTTAAATTACCTTTTTTTCGAGACTAGTTAGCATATAATAATAATTTTTTAATTAAAATAAATTCTACGATACCCAAGAGGTATCATAAGTAGAGCTATTAAAAATCTTTCTTAAATTATTAGTTCCCTAAAATCAAAAATAGAAACAATAAAATTAGCAATCAAATTATGCTACAATGAAAATATTCATACAGATTATGGACAAATAAAAAAACGTCGGCATCATAATGGTATAGGTAAAAAATTTCATCCTTATACCAATATCCCGTCTCGAATTTCTAGAGATATTTGTGTATACCTATGTATATAATGGGTAATATATAAAATTGTGAACAATAAAGCTTTAAAATGCAGGCCACGAGCTGTTTCTAACTATCAGACCTCATCTCTACGGGTTTTCTTGTTTTAAAAGTAATTAAAAGTGAAGTTAGAGGCGATAAATTAGATGCAACACGTTCAGGTAGATTTGGTACTTTGTGATTCTGAAGACATAGTGTTAATAGAACAAGCTTGGCTTTTAGAAAAGGTGGTCGTTAGAAAAGGAATACATTAAGGACAACAAAGATACTTTGACGGAAATAAATTAAACTGGAAAAAAACAAGTAAAGCATCATCTAATGGATATGTAAATTGGTTTGGCAAAAAAATGTATTGGTTTTTCCTTTAATCGTATTAACAAAAATGTTTAATATATTGCATTTTGTAGTAACATTAGTACAGCATATCTGTTCATAAAGGCAGTTTGATGGATCCAGGGGGGGGGGGGGGCATCACCGAGGGGTAAGATCCACCACAGGTGGCGTCTTAAAGTCAGCGGCACGAAGTTCAACTAACTATTTCAGGTTAGGTTAGTTTTGCTTGTCAAATCATGACAACATAGAATTACGTTGACATCGGTTTATTTTCACTTCAACAAATAATGTTTAAACGTCTGCTGAACTTATTATTTTGAAAGAAAACTGTTTAATTCAAATCTAAAGTATCTTCCTTTAAAAAAATTATAAAACTAGGAAATTGTAGTATTTTATGAAATCCTGTGAAGGTACGTTGCAAATAATTGCCAAAATCAGAAAAGTTATCGAGAAGATATAGTCAACGCTGCCAGAATTAAAAACAGTGTTTTTTAGCAATATTTTTATTAATTATAAAATCATATATTTTCAAGTGACTGAAATATTAATATCATTTTATCATAGCACCGCCGTCCGTCTCGCCTCCATAAATTCTGTGGCGCGTGACCTTCGACCAATCGATGTTGGTTTTGCATTTTCACCGATTTTTTTATGCATATTAAATAATAAGTGCATCTCCCTTGTCTATTTTAATTCCTGGTTCAGTTTTATGGTGAAAATGCCATATGGTTGTTGCGTTCCTGGATACAAGTCCAACTATAATGCAGGTCAAAATATTTATGTTTTAATGGTTACCCTGAAACTTTTGTAACTAATACCATCTCAAAACTTAAAAATGCGAAGTAAAAACTAAAACAGAAACGAAAGAGGAGCAATCATTTCTTACAATATATACCTTATGTCAAGGGGATGTCTGCATGAAAAGATTAGAAGGATAACTAAAAACTATAATATCAAAACAGATTTCAAATCCGGAAATACACTTAGAAGCTTTCTTACAAAAGTAACCCCCCCCCCCCCTCCACCGTAATGAAAACAGAAAAAATTGTTTCTATCAAATACCTTGCGAGCGTGGCGAATACCCATATATTTAACAAACCAAGTATAGATATCCCCAATACAGTGGCGTAGATATGGGGGGGTCCAGGGGGTCTGGACCCCCCCCAGAGATAGTAAGACAATATCACGATACGTAAGTTAAACAATTAACAATCAACATATTCAAAGCCACAAAGAAAAAGGATTGTTGAAAAAAAGAAAATTATCTCCTTTTAATTCCATTAGTGCTTATCAAAATAAAAACGCCAAAACGCTCGCGTTACGTTATACAGTGTCCGCAAGAAAGTTCGAATCAAATGGGATTTTTTTTTATTATTAGGTATAGGTAAAAATTGAAAAAGCAGTTAGTTTTTGCTTACCTAAAAACCAAAAATGACGTATACTGAAGCAGCTGCACGACTTGCGTTACCTGTCAAATATCACATTTTTAATAAAATAGGTTCAAAAATGCCATTATTTATCAAAATATCGAAAAACTTTATTTGAGAAAGTTGTTTATTTAGGCATTTTTAGTCCCTGTACGAAATTTTGACAGTCTAATACAATTTTTATTTTTTGCCAGGTTCTTGAAAATTTTGATCAACCCTCGTAGATTAACTTTTATACATCGAAGTAAAACCATTTGCCTTTACTTAATTTGTAATCTTAATGCAATTTTGTGTAAAGTTTTTGTTTCCTATTATTTGTTTTGCTTCAAAAACTGAAATTGTTATTGATTAGTATGTAATGTTTGCTTGATGCAAAGTTTATCTAATTACATCAGTTTTGCCAAAACAGACGTTTCTCATTTTTCTTAAGTTAGTAAACAGATGTACAAAAAGAAAATATTGGAAGCTTTCGTTGAAATTTTACTTAATGCCTAAATAATCAACTTTTTCGAATAAAGTTTTTCGATATTTTGTTAAATCAGGGCATTTTTGAACCTATTTTATTAAAAATGTAAAATTTGACAGGTAACGCAAGTCGTGCAGCTGCTTCAGTATACGTCATTTTTGGTTTTTAGGTAAGCAAAAACGAACTGCCTTTTCAATTTTTACCTATACCTAATAATAAAAAAAAATCCCATTTGATGCGGACTTTCTTGCGGACACTGTATAAGAAATGGGTATATTTTTTAAAAAATCTATCCATTTCAAAATAACAGGGAAAACTTTGTTGAATTGATACTTTAAAGCTACATTTTTGAGAGCTCAAAACAAAATTTTAGGGCGTGGCACCCCAAAAATTTTTCGCCTCCGGCGGTGCGCCTCCAGCGGGGGAATAGCCCGAGACCCCCCCCCAGAATGAAAAGCTATCTACGCCACTGCCCCAATATCTGGAACCCTCTTCTTGTCTAAACCCAACAGCTCAAACTTCACACTCCAATAAGTACGTAGGCGCAGTCATGCAGCTTTATTGCACATGGATAGTATTTAAGACAGTGGCCTAAGAATTAGAATTTAGTTTACACTTGAAAACGGTTAGAGATAGTAACTAACCGAAACGTTGTGTTAAGTAACAAAATAAAGACAATGGAAGTCAGACAAGGTAATTTTTTTGATATTTCATAATTTACAGAAAAGTAGGTAGGTATTCTATGAAATAATTTGGATGTCCGTAAATACATAGTTTCTATAATAATATGGATAAAGAGGCCTTTAAAGAAAGGTTTTTAAACTCTGATTAAAAATCATACAAAAGAATAAAAAATACTCATTCACGGATTTAGTATACATTTTCTGCTATACCGTTTGGTTTGTATCTTTGCTCCACGAGTTAAACGTCAAAATTTTATAAATTTTTTTGAATGAACAGCTCTGTACATAACATAAAACATATGTGTTTTACTAACTTACTTATATATTATTACATATCAGAAGGCCTTGGTGTGTCCCAATTCAAAAAAATAAAAGATACTGAGCTACTCAATTGAGAATATTGTGATAATGACATTTAAAGATCGAACCAAGCTTGAACATAATTGAGTGCAAAAATGACACGTCAAAAAGCTTTTATTTATATTTAATAGGTACCTGTTATGAACTAGGGATATTAATAAAAATGTTTTCAATGGTCTTTCGCCACGACCGACCGCGCGGCCTTAAAAGTGGGGCACGTTGTAAAAAAGAACAACAACAACCCATTTCGTTTTAACAAATTACCAACAATATCTTTCATGACGAGCTCACAACGTTTCGCACATCGCAAACTGAAACAAATGACGGCGGTTTATTTGACGTTGGCGTGACGTCACGACTAGCAAGCCGCATTATCCGGAAACATGGACGGGAAATTGCTTTGAATTAAATTTAGACATTTTTTTACTTAAAGGAAAACTAGTAGGATCACAAAAATATAACCGAGTCGTTCGAGACAAAAAAATTTCTTTTTTGTAATCCAAAATTCATTATATCAGTTGGCCGAAACAGCTAACTCTGTCATAGTTAAATAAATTTAAAAAATATTTTTTCCTTTCTTTTTTCCTTAAATATAAGTTTTCCAGCTACTAATAAGTTTAGAGCTTCGGCTCTCCTGCTTTAAAATATTTAAAATCACATTTGCAAAGTTAACTGATTGTATTTTCTGCGTTCTGCGTTACTTTTAAATAAATTTTATAGTCGCCAAGCAATTTTTCAATGAATACAGTAACTTACTAACTGATAAAGTTTTAAATTTTCACTTGTCTTGTTATGCAAGCTTTTTAAAGCCTCACTATGTTATTTTTACTGAGAAATAGTTTACCATTATTTAAAAGCAATTGCATAATTTATTTGCGTGTTCAGGTTAGTGGAAATGTCTTGTGTATCTCCAATAGTTAAGTAATGTTGGGTCCTAAAACGCATATAATATTTCCCTAAGGACCTAATAGTATTAATAGAGTTTTTCCAAAACTGTTTTGCAGCTTGATTCGATCCAGAATTTAAGCTCATTTAGAATATTCCCTTTTCTTTATTATAGGTACTCATTCTTAATGACAATTTAATTCACTGTATATGTACTGAATATTTTATTAACTTTAAGAAAAACGCCTTGTATTATAATAAAAAAAACTATTTATACTATCAATTTTATTGTCATTTCTACAATAACTTTTGGAAAAGCCATGCAACTTAGCACTCTTTTCAGTTTTATTACTGTTTTAATTATAACATGTTACTATGTTAATTTTTGTTCAACTGTAAAAAAACTGATTTTTTTTTATTGCTATGGTGCACAAAATGCCTCTTTTTTTTACCGTAAAAAAATGTTATTTTTTCACGGCTAGAAAAATCTATGTGTTCGTATAAATTTAAAAATTAATTTGCAAAACATATAATATATAATCAAACTGAATCAAATTAATATTTTTGATCGTTATTTTCTCCAAATAACACAGCAAAACATTTTCTGATACGGTTTTAACCTTCTTTATGTTATACCATTCACGAAACTAAGTGTACACTGTCTCACATTGTATGGTTGATTTAGCGGGCGAAACATTTGATACAACGATCTTCGCCGCATCCGTTATTTCTTGAGGTGTCTCACTATCGCTATCAGACATTACAACTTGGGCAAAATATTGTAAATTTCTTGACACGAAATTTGTTTTTAAACAATTGCAGGTTTTCATGGTAATCAGAAAAGGTATAAAAAAATATTCGTTAAAAGCTATGCATTTTAATTTTAATTTTTTCCACTAAACACGATAAATAGTTAATAAAAATAGTATAATAAATATGACATATGCATATAATTAATAACAAACAGTTGTACAAAAAATGATGTTTGTATTTCGCGCGCAAAAGTGTTTTTATGGCCCATTTGATTGAATTTTTGACCTTGACCTAACGGTCTCTTTCAAAATTGACAAACTCATGTACCATTAAAAAAAACACCTATTTTGCGCCCTTAACACAAAAATAACTGCTTTGATTCCTGTAATGACAGTGGCGTCTCAACTTTACACTGATTTTACACAATTTAGCAATTTCATATTAAATATTTTTCCATAAACCCTTGTTATTTATGTAAACTCTCAATCACACAACATCCTTGTATGGATATTGTATGAATATTGCAGTGTCTAATCTGATAATATCTATAATAACCTAGTAATATTAATTTTAAATATACTAGAAATTTTGGCATAGGTATATATCTGGAATTTTTTGGCATCTCGTCTCATTCAGGCGAATTAATATAAAAACAAATGAGATAGAAATAGTGTAACATACACATCGGGGCCGACGCCATGATGGAAAATGGATGTACACGACATGGAAATGCGGGTGCCGTGTTAATGGTTTTATAAAGGATGATCGATGGAGGGTTTTCATCATTCTAGATGCTACTTTAGAGATTTTTCCGATGCACGGCGGAACGCTAAAAGGTAGTACATGCGAATGTCAAATGCGACTTTGAAAAATGGGATGTATAGGGATAAATTAATAAAGATAGTGTATAGGAACAAAGGAAGGCTTAAAAAATAAGCAGCGTAAGTTATTTTTCCAGCTAAAAAAGGATATTCCAGTTTAATAAATGTATATATACTCATTTCACCGCCAGATTGTTGAAACTGTTGACTTACCCTGCATATTTTTAAAAGAACTTTTGTATTGCACAAATTGGTACATATTACCTTTCGAAATCGATAGATAGATGTGAATCATAATTAGTATTTTTTCAATTTTTATTTTAGTTTTGAATACACTAACTGTAATAAATGCAATAATTTATGAATAAATTAATATGATAATTTATTTGTCAGTCTCAATGTAATGTTTTCTGAAAAACCTACACGGAAAGAACAATTAGATTAATTTCGATGAATAGAGTATAAAATCAATTATATCTAGGATTGATATTGAGCTAATACAAAATTGGATTAATATCATTCAATTATTTGATAGACTTCATGCATAAGATAGATTCGGGTAAATATAAGAAAATTATTGTAGTTAAATATATTAGAAATTTTGACCGATTCAGTAAAATTGGATTGGTTAGAGAAACTACTGGATAAATAGTACTCTAAATTCGATAGGCGTTGGATATTGGTTAGTAAATATTTGCTACAATATACTTAATAGCTTCTTGAATGTAGCATCTTATTTTATTGTAATAACCCGTTTCTAAATGAATTTAATGAATTACACTAATGAATATTACTGGGTTTTAGATAAAATAACTATTTTTTTTATAAAATGCAACCAATTAATTGATTACTTCTAGCGTACTCTGGATTCATTTTGTCTATTATTCTAACTTTTTTAAGTAAAATCCACTATAAAACAATATATTTGAATCCAGCATAGTTTTCCAAACTTCGCATGGAAATGACCGCCCAAATTATCTTTTTATTTATTAAAAGCTTAATTTACTAAAAACAATTATAAGACGAATTTGAAATACAAAAGAAGCTCTAAAATACAAAACAAAACGTTATTATGTAGGTATACCAATATACCTATAGTATGATTTACGAAGAGCGTTCGTCGTACGTCGATCAATGAAGCTATATAAAGTAAAAATATATTTAAAATACGAGTTTCCTAAAAACTTATACAACACATACAATTTACATAAAGGAGCCAGAGTTTTTTAAGTATTTATGTTTCAAAATCCCTTTCCGTAATACACCTATACCAATACCGTTTCATGAGCGGTTGTAACTAAAGGTGTTTACAAAAGACGTATTTTATTTCTTTATTATTGGCGGTTTTCGTTATCCCGAAGATGAAAACAAATAGCCTAAAAGATATTAGAAGCATATTGAATCGTGAACCTTATAAGTTTCGACATTTGGGTAAATAATGAAAAAATAGATTCACATTTATGAAACGGCCTTTCCGGAGCTGGAAAAACAAAGAAATGAAAAAAATAAAAATTGTTATAGATTTGGAAAAATGAAACAATATATTCCATCCAAAAAAATTGGTTGTGCACAGAAAAAACTCTAAACAACTGCTCCTAAAAATATTTTGTTGAATTAGGATTGAACAAACATGTCTAAAACAAAACGTAAATGATTAATTTAACCATTCATTAAAACTAAGAAATTTATTTAAACGGAAATTGTTAATCTGTCCAGTGAAATTAAGATCAGTTTAAAATAATAATAAGTCAATATTTTTACTTTTCTCGCAGAGAAAGTATTAGATGTCGACGTTTTGAGACCCTAAATTGGGCTTCACAGACCTTACTCTTAACTTCTTAAGGTTTCTGTTAAAAGTCATGTACAATACATCTCTATTTTTTCCTAAAATATGGTGAGAAACTTTAGAAGACTATAGTAGACCAGAGTTTCAATTTTCTGTCCCCTCAAGCCACACGTAAATAAATCCCAGATTTTCACATTTTTCTATGCCAACGGAAAAACTCCTTGGCTGTCAGAATATTCCGAGTTCCTAATTCAAAAAGTGCATCAGATATCAGTTGGGAGCCCAAGTTACAGTATTTTCTATCTTTATGTAAACAAGTTTTTGAAGTTTAATGCAGTCAGTCAGATGGCTCATTTTTCTTGGTGTCAGTTTGGAAAGAAAATATTTGTATTTTCTGGAGTTTCGTTGATAGTTGCATAACATGACTGTATTATGTTGCACGCGGAATAATAGATATTATTCTGTAGTAACTCTGTAAACAAGTTTGAGATTATTTGAGAAAGTGTATTATTAATGTTAAGGTCTAAATCGCTTTGGCGTATTTTTCATCGTCTTGTATATTTGTACCGTACGATACTGTCGACATCACTAATGTTTGCATTAGATTTTTGTGGGTTGAAAATCGATTTCTATGCTTTTTTTCAGCATACTATTAACAACGTAACAAATTATAAATAAGGATATTTTTGTATTCCTCATTTAGTTATTCAAGCTCGTATTATACCTGTTCGTTTTTTTCTCACTGTGTTTATGTTAGTATTGGGTAAGTGAATGTGTGTTAAATTAGTATTAAGTATTTTTAGTTAGAAAATGTATTTGTATTATGCTGGAAAAAACAGGAAGTCAGCAACTCTTTCCTATATTTAATGATCTTCAATTTTACCTACACACCACAAGTTTACAAAACTCTACATTTTCTAATTGCATTTTTTGATAATGTATAAGATAAGATAATCAATCTACACCGGTCAAATAGGAAACGAGAAGGGTATTTTTTATACATTCCGCATTTTTATTACATTTTCGTGCAAATAACTACATCAGCCAAGCAGACATGCGAGCATACTGTTTGAAATATTGCCGAAAAATTAGACAACGGGGTTTAAGGTCAGCAGCGCTTCAAAGTCTGTAATTTAATACATAGCAGGTTTATTTTGAGGTTTATGTGCTTATAGTAGTATCACAATCTATATAATGTGATTTTTGAAAACTCACAATGGCTATATTTTCTCCACTAAAGAAGTTATCAAAAAGCCAAAAATACCCTTTCATTAAAAATGTTAAATGTCAGTACCCCTCTACTTGTGACACTTCTATGGAAACTTATCAAAAATGCTCCTCAATGAAATCAAATTTAACGAGATTTAGGTATTTATACGAAATGTTAGAAAAATGTTGAGATAATGTTTTAAAATAGCTTTTGCAAAATCTGGCAGGAAAAATAAGAAAATAAATGTATATGATGAAAAATGGTCCCAAACCATTAAAATTCTATTGTAGAGCTAAAAAGCATTTTTGTTAAGATTTCCAAAGAGGTGTCACACAATGTGGATGAGGGTAATCTGCAAAATACCTCATTTTAATTCCCCCACATTTTGTAGAAATGGTATTTTCGGTTTTTGATAGCTCCATTATAAGTTTTCAAAAAGTCACCCTGGATGTATGCCTCACGCGCACTAATTTGTTCTCCCAATATTATTAGGTAGGTATGTAATTAAATTTTCCTACGACCACCTATGAAAATGAGAAAAAAAGCACTGTTAATTTAGCTAGAAAGTGCTTTATATCTTACCTGTGTTGAAATATTTTTTTTCAATACGTGTGTTGTAGTGTAGTGTAGTATAGCTTGTTTTAAAAATAATTAATAAAGACGTGTTCAGTGGGTAATTTTTTTATTGTAAAAAGGCTTTACGAATCATATATAAACCTTCGGACTATCAAGGAGAATCTTCTGTTTACAAAAAGCCAGTTCCAAGAAGTTCCAGAACATCTTACTTTCCTGGGGAAAACCCACTGCCTTAATTAAATGAGAAATTTATAGCAAATATAGTCAAAGTAGACACATAAAATATGTTGGATATGTTTGAGGTATCGTGGTCAATCTATAATATGAAAGGCTAAATTGCCGACTTGCTTGCCTTAAGATTTATAATGTGCTCTTCCATTTCTTGTTGTGTTCTGGCACAAAATGAAAATGATTCTTTAGAGTCTTTGCTAGTGCACTTTGTATGCATTATCTTGCCAGAACTCTACTTTGAACAAAATTTTGCAGCTGGCACTAAATAGTCATGGATCGCACATAAAATTGAGGAGTTTTTTCCATCTGAAAAATAAAATATAAAAAAGGTATTGGTATCTAAATTTACAACCAAAAAATAAAAACTTGAAAATGCAGTTTAATGTTACGGGGAAATGTGCAATTTTTCTATACGAATTAGATTTTATGACTGCTGTGCGGTTGTTATGAATATTTTTAAAAACTGGCTACAGGGTAATTATTTTTCTCCTGAAAATAGGTTTCATGCCATATTAGATAATTCAGAGAATTTAATGAAAATGCCGGAGAATGACAATGAATTTTAAAATTCCAATTTTCACCCAAAAATACGCAATTTTGAAACATATATTTCAATGAGTTATACATTACAGTGATATAATAAAATTGTGTACAATCAACGACTCTACATCGAATTAAACAAATATTTATACTAAGAGCACCACAGGCATAAATCAGATACGTGTAAAAATTGCGTTTCCTCTTAGATTAACTTATTTTTTAAAGGAACAACGGCCAGTAGCTTTAAGAAGTAAATAGCCACAAAAATGTACTTAACTTACAGGACTTGGGACTTACATTTCTAAAATTCGGTTTGCTTTAATCACTTTTCTATGTAAATATGCTTGTATTTCTTTAATTACACAATTTCACCAATCACACTGTGTTTGACCGTAGCTCTAGCGGAAATGCTTGTGTCTACACTTCAATTTTATTATAAGACCGACTGAACAAAGCTATCGGGGTTTAAAGATTTGTCGCCAAAAAAATGAGCTCAAAAGTCAAAAAATCTATGTAAAAAAATTGACGACCAGCGTTTGTTAATTTTACGTACACCTTTTTTTCTGTGTACTCGTGTGAAAGTGATTTTCTCAAACTAGGAGATAAAGATCTCCTCGTTTGACGAGTACCACTTTCTTTCCCCTAAAAACGATAAAACGTTATAAAATTTAAAAAAATTTTGTTAATCTACCGAACTGTGCGATAAAGCCATTATACAAAAAGCAATTACGGTCGAGATGTAAATAATAATTAGCAGTCATTTAATTAACATGGCAACCTCCCATTTAGGGCGGACTGAATTTGCTATACGACTGAAACTCACGTTATCGAAAAATATACGTGGAATAGTGACTTTTTGCATTCAGACATAATCTTTAAAAGCAGGTAATATAATATCGGAATCAAGGCATGGCTTGCATGGGTTATGTTTGCGTTTTCAGGACCAATTAGCGGTATTTCAAAAGTATCTAATATTGAAACTTAGACAGTAGTAAACAAGATATCAATGAAAGTAATGTAATATTTTTTTTCTAGTTTAAGTACATTTTTATTTTGCCTACTTTCAATTTCAAATTTTTTATTTTCAACTATAGTGCAGGTACTCCTAATTTAGGAAAATTTTTAAAAGCACCAAAAATCCTGATTGGCAAGACGGCCGGAATACTAAACAGTGAGAAATAAGAATATTTTATTCATGTGCCCAATGATCCCTAATCATCCTCTCGGAAAGATAAAATCGGTGCTACTTATGCAGTAATAATTTTCGGATTCCGTGTCTATCTGACAAGAATGGCCCAAATTACCTCCATTCTCCCTTTTATACGCTAATTTTTGTCTAGACAAGATGCGCCGACTAAATGGGTTAAGCGAAGCGTAATTTATCATTTTTCAAGTACTTGTTAACTAACGATTGCATGTTCTTTCCTTCCAAGTCAATTTTTGTTTAACAATCGATAAACCGTATAAACAATGATGCTAAAAAGGTCTGTGACCTTAACGTTGTAACTTTAACCAACAATTTTATTTAACGAAGAACTGTCGAGTAATAAAAGCGTTTAATAGCCGAGTCGGTTTAAAAATATCTTTATAGGATTTTTTTGTAAACGATCGGTTACCCAAGTTATTGCCTTCTATTTACTTATTTCCTTGCAGTAAAAAATACTGTGTTTGTGAAAAATAAAACATAGTAAAAACATATTTGCCAATTCTGTTCGATGGTTGTTTCATCCACCAACCAACATTGGTGGCGTTTAGCTAGTTGAAGAACGACATTTTTATTGTAGATTCGATTAGACAACGCACAAAGTTTACTTATTCAAGAACTATTTTGGGCGATTATTATCTAGAAAAAAAAACAACATCAATGTGAACGTGGAATCACCTCAGTGGAAATAACCGTAATAAGCAATACGCTTATATCATGGATAATTAAATAGAAAGTTAGCTTAACAATGTCGTTTTTTTAATTGTACGCCACACGTGATATACATATTTGCATCGGCATAAGTTGACTTATGACTTCCGTCAAAGTTTTTCTTCTTTGAAAGAAAAGTTTTAACGCGATTCCAAAAATCCCATTTTAGTTTGTTGTCTTACGTAAAAGAGTTTGCCCGTACCCCAAGAGTTTTGCTTGAAAATTCAAAAGTCAAATTTTCACGAATTTAAATTTAAAATTGTGTTTACTTAGAATGTTTCCTTATAGCTTCGCAATAAAATTTTTAATATCAATTACTAATATTGTAAGAAAAACATTTTCTTATCGTTCTTAAATTCTTGAAGGTTTTTTTAAGAAAAGCATAAAAGAAACACATTTCTCTAATAAAAGATCCAACGAAGTTATTAATTTTCAGTTGTCGTTGCATTTTAAGAATTGTAGAAAAGTTATGTTATACGCTAGAATATAGAATCATTATTATTTGTTAAATTAATATCGTAAGGTTAAGATGAGCTGGAAGTAATGAATCGAGTTACAGTGAAAAAGTTCAATACAGCCCATGCAAACCACCCTTTTTACACGTAATGGAATTATTGACAAAACTTGTTATACAATTTACCTGGAATTGGTCAAAATGTCCAGGTATATTTTTAAGTGGGGATATTTGTAGTTTGATGATTCCAAATAACGTAATATCTTTAATTCAAAGCTTTTTTAGTTACTTACTTAAAATATCTGAAATAGTTTATGATAGGCAAGGGATGTCCAAACACGTCTCCAAAATAAATGAATTAGCCTTGTATTAAAATAAGTAAAAAAAATCGAAAGGTGCCTCATTATAAATATTCAGCTGGAAAGGCATAATATATTATTCCACCCTCCACTACCTTTTCTAAAGAAATATGTACACAGGTATACCTGTAAGAAGCTGTGACAAATTTTGACCTGCATGGCATGGCATTACCACAGACATTTTTCTTTATCTTATTTACCCATTTTCAACCCCCATAAATAAAAACCCGCAGTCAGGTAAAAATAAAATCTCAAGTTTAGCAAAGAACCTTCGTTTCTCAAAATAACACCAGTTTTTCGGCATATCACGCAGGCAGACGGGGCTGCACACGAATAGGCCGAACACCTGCCAGACCATCGCCAAAAAGGCGTCCGTTTTAAAACAGCTTTTAATTTTTTGATGGACTGGTGTTTGGTTACTGAATGATGAGTTGTTGAACACGTTTTTAAAATATCATGTTCGTGGTTTAAAGAATTTCAAATATCTCGTTTTTTAGAAAATGTATTTTTATGTTAGATTTTTAATAATGTATAAACGCTCATATAAATTCAAGTTTTAATTTTTGTCTTAAAAAAAATGAACAGAGAACGTCGCGATCCTTGACCTTTCAGGTATTATCTTTTAAA
This sequence comes from Polydrusus pterygomalis, assembly GCA_963969555.1. Lineage (NCBI taxonomy): Eukaryota > Metazoa > Arthropoda > Insecta > Coleoptera > Curculionidae > Polydrusus > Polydrusus pterygomalis. Next base: position 256,520 of record OZ018377.1, read on the forward strand.
CTAAACCAGTCTAGACTATAAATCATTTCTTTTTTGAAATAATTTCCTCCTTGGAAGTTTTTGCTAAATACATACTGTTGGAACGTTTTGTTTTACATAATGGCTGAAAGTTTGGATTTATAAAAAAAAATTGTAAAGAAAATTAGTTTACTAAAATATAATCAATGAATTACATTTAATAATATTTTTTTAAGGTTAGTATTTAGTTTATAAAAAAACTTTATATTAGTTGATTTAGATAATACACTGAAAAAATAATTTATTTACTAAATAAAAATTACGAAACAAATATTTATTTCCTATTGTCTCAACAAATATTTACTTGAAAATATGTCTTAAATTATTTGACGATTGATAGTAAAATTTATTATATTTAAACAAATATCAATTTATTTAAATAAATCATTTATTAAGCTTGACCGTATGTGGTATTTCATTAAAATAAATGTTTGTCTCAAATGTCAATTTATTTAAGGCAAGTAAATATTTGTTTTAATAAATACAGGGTGGTCCAACGAAAACTTATGGTGGTTTAAAAACCTATTTTGAACTTCCAATGCACTATAACCAACCCTGTAGTTCTTTTCACCAACAACAAAGATAAATTACTCGAGGAAACTTGGACTGGTCAGGATGGCATGGCGGGGTAATCGCGACTGAGTTTGAAACCCTTCCCTTTGTCTTAATTTAGCAGAATCAAAGAGTCAAATAAATAATTATTATCACAAATAAATATTTATTTGCAAAAAAAATGTTTAAGTTTCAAAAGGGGTGGGTGGCAAATAAATTTATTTAACGTAAATATTTAAAAACCAAACCTAGCAAAGTCAAATAAGCGTATTTATTTAATACAAACAATATTTATGTCAAATAAATAAAAATTATTTGGTCCCAATAAAAATAAGTCAAACAAATCATGTATTTAACTTAAAACGAACCTTTTTTTAGTGTACACTACTTATTGGTACTTAGTTTCAAAATAAGTAATTTAATAAATAGCCAGATCATGAATAAAATAATAAATAACCAACTATAAAAAATTTAAATTTTAACATTATTAAACTAACGGGTCTATTTAAAAAATTATAGGATTAACAATACACATTTCTTGTCGGAAGATTTGAAACTAGAAAAAAATATTTAAATATAGAATATTATTCAACCAAATCTGAGAAGATTAATCAAATCGTTTTCTATTCAAGTATTTATTATCTATTTTGCGTAAATATAATCGATTCTTACTGTCTTACCAAAAAACTTTCGGACTTTCACCAGATTTGAATATTCTTCGATTGTTTATTGACGGCACAATTTTAATAGAAAACGGAAAAAAACATTAAACAGTTTAATGCTTACTCAGGTGTGTAATGGATTTAAAGAAATATAATTATCGATTTAGTTTTCACTGACTTATTTTATGGTTTGTTGCATTATATTTGTCGTATTTTAATAATTACAGAAAACCTAAATTATATAAAAATGTTCAAAACAAGTTTACAAAAACTATGCGGGTTGATTTGCTGAACAAAATTTTTTAAATAAATTTGTCCCTCCGTTTTGTATTATAGCTAACTAATGCTTTTTTGGTATACTAAGCTATTAATACGCTTTCTCAACTTTTTACTTTAACGATTAAATATAGTTTTTGTTTTCGTTACTGGTCATTCGTATGCCCGGATACCCAAAACCTACCTGTTCTACACTCGCCCGGACAAAAGAAATATTTTTTCGTTCTGTAGTGCTTTCCAGTTTTATTTCCTGGTTAACTCTGAACCGTAAATACTCGTTAAAGAGTCGATGATACCCGATATAGGTAGGTACTCGTAGTAAAATGTGTTTTATTGGTAATTTCGACAGCATTTTAATGGAGAGTGGAACAAAAGTAATTGCATATTTTTGCACACACGTAATTTGCCGTTTATTAACAAATGTTTTTGCATTACCTACTACATAAAATGTTTACTAGGAAAAGATGAAAATGTTCATGCAGTAAGCATAATGGGTAGGTACATTTTGAAAGAGCAATATTTTTTATAAACAAGTGCTATATAAGCTTTAATGGTTAATATGATAGGTACTAGAGATTTTTAATAGGTGGTATAACGATTTCTATAACGACAACAAAATCGTATTACAAGGCGCCATATAATTATTATTTAGTTCAGAGATTGGAAATTTGGCTTATACTTTCCATAAAAAAATAGTTGAATATCGCTTCCGGTTTTTCCGGAAGTGGGTTTAGGTAAGTCAATAATTTTTACAGAACCCTGTTTATGTTTTTATACAGTTGGATAGAGCTTGAAATTTCCTTTTTAATGACATATCACAAGCTGTATTTTTTCAAAATGGCGGTGTAAGAGGTATTTCTCTTAAATTCAATATGGCGACAATCTAACGTAACCAATAACACTTTTATCAAACAACCAGTTAAAAACAAAAATTAAATTAGTTTTCGTATCGGTTTTTACTCACTCTTAAATTTTGTTGAATATGTCAAGTTTTATCTTAAATATTCTTGAAATTTTAAATAGGAAATGCTAGCCATTTTGAAAAAAAAATACAACCTGTGAATCCTGTGATATGTTAATAAAAAAGGGAATTTTAAACTCTATCCAACTGTATAAAAAATATACAGGGTTCTATTAAACATTCTTAACTTGAACCCACTTCCGGATAAACCGGAAGTGATATTTAAGTGTTTTTTCATGGCGCCTTATAAAACGATTTCGTTGTCACCCGGTATAGCCAACGCAAAGGGTTTTGAAGGGTTTGCAACTTTTTTTACCCTTTGTTCAATTTATTGAATTTTTTTCGAATTGTATCGTTTTTTATTCGTCACTTTTCACCTTACTAGGGGGCCTGTTTGTTCCGTAATGGCTATATTTTATACAAAATAATAAAATATGACGTATTTTAATGCAATAATAAATTCATTTTTGGTCTACCCTGTAGAATCTAAATACCGGTAGAAATGTTGCCGCCATACTATGTTCAAGGTTATTAATACCGTATAACTAGTTGTTAGATTTTAAAAAAAGGGGCTAGGTTGGCACAACGTGTAATATTATTTACCGAATTTAATGTCTAATACAATTAATAATTCTATAACCGTTATTGCATTGCTGTTGTAATGTAAGTGCCCTTAAAATAAATATAAACTTGACAACTAATTGTCGCATTTACACGACGTAAGCTTATAGCAGCGCAGCATTACACAATCTGCCCATGTATTTTATTATGTGCTTTATACATAATAATATTATGTTTTAGATACACGGAAATAATTAGTGCTTTATATTTGCATCTGTTATCTTCCAAACACCTTTAATTTAAACGTTTGAGACGTGCAAGTATAAACATTCCCAAATATTTACTAGTAATTCTGAAGCCAAGACCACCCATCAAACATAAATCGATTCAAAAGAAAAAGCTCCGCATCCCGAAGGAATCCAATTCCATCGGGATGTTTATTTTTGTGCTTTTCAGGGATCATATCGGCCACATGTGCACCGCATTGCTACAAACATTACAATACATTACAGTCTCTTTGCCTTGATATGCTCCTATTCTTGTTATGTTTAATTTTATTTAACCATTTTCTCTTTGCCATTTATCTCGACCCACTATGCTCGTTCACTCTTCGATGTGGTTTTATTTGTTTTTACGATTCTATTTTGTGAACGGCTGCACGTCTTTGTATTTAATTTTCAAGGTTTGGTGGTGATGCTGTTTTATGCAAAACCGTAGATCCTATGAAAGATGCTTTGCAGTACCACAATGCTTTATTTTGCATTTCTGCATGTCCTAGTGCATTTGTAAGGAATACACAAATTTACAGACCCAAAAGAAGTTTCTGACTTTTTGTCTTTTGTTCTATAAATCAATAAGCATATATACCCGAAACAGCATAATTTTATTTTCCTACGATCACCTATGAAAATGAGAAAAAAAAGAACGGTTAACTTGGCTAGACAGTGCTTTATATATTTTTTTTTCAGTACGTCTGTTGAAAGAAAAAACAGCTGATAGCTGACGAATTTGACAGAAAAAATAATTTAAAAAATAATAAACCCACGGGACCCCTGGAGTGAATTGGGGTGCTGGGTGGAGTAAAGTACACTAGTACATTACTGCAAATAAAAAGAAACTCTTTTTTCGTTAATTCTGGGAACCATTAGGGTTTCTATGATAAAAATATAAAAAGGACAATAGGTTAGACAACCAACTAAACATGTCAACTTAGTTGAACCACAGGAAAAAAAATGGCTAGAACAGGAATGGAATACCAAATTATAAGTTCGATTTTTACAATTATCTTATCTAGGATAGAATAAGAGTCATGCAATGTTTGGTTGGACAAAATTTATGAAGTAAATTTATTTTAATAATAATGACCATTATTCAAAACAAATCGAATAATTATCAAGGACTTTCATAATTAAGAAGCTATCTATATATATTTAACTCCATCTCTATCTATCCACAATTATTGAGGTTATGAGTGTTATTCCTCAATTTTATTGTTTTTCTAGTATTTTGTACTTACGTACTATTATCCTATACTTAGGTATTCTTTTATTGAAAAGATGCAAGGTGCGAAAACTAAATTTATTCACTGTACCACAGAATATAATATTATACAGCTGCGTAGATATTCTGTGACTGTACCTACAGCTGTAGGTACAGTAGTAGGATGAGCGTAAGCAAATAGGAGAAAAAGTTATCATTTTTATTTAAAACTGGGCATAGACCTAATAAAAAGTCTATTATCTTTATGAACTAGGTAAGTTAAAATGTATAAAATGGGCATAGTTTTTTTTATATATATAGACGCTTCTGTTGGAATCCGCCTTAAAATTTGTTTAACATTTTTCGAAATAACTTTTTTAACTGTATGGTTGAAATAATTTTAAAATAAATAAAACTATTTTTGATCATTTTTATGGTCGTAGGAAACATTGTGTACATTACTCGTGTGCAAGTGTTTTTCTCAAACTCAGAGAATTTTCGCACTCGGCTTATGACTCGTTCTAAACGCCTCCTCGTCTGCGATGTACCACTTTCAATATACTTGTTATGTGATATACTATATTTAACTGGATATTTAGAGAAAATAATTTCTTATATAATATACGGGTATAGACCCCATATAACATTACAGCGGAGGACTAAAAATAGATTAATTTACATGTATCTAGCTATAAATTCTTCTGTATTCAAATTTTCTTGTTGAAAATATTTTCCTAAAACTTTATGTTTCTACTGCATATTGCAGGTTTACCCATTCGATTAAAGCCGCTCTTTAAATTTTGTCTCCCCACTATTTTGTTTGCGGTGGGTGTATATACAACTGCCTCCCCATTCTCTATTTTTAGATATTTAATTATTTCTTTTCTTTGTTTTAAACACAATAAATTTCTCAATGTTAAATAACTAGAATTGTTTAGAAAACTATAAAAATTCATTCGCAGCGAAATGTATTTGAAATTGCAGGCATGGTGCATTACCCGGGTTGTTTAGGTTTTGGAAATTTTATGGATTGTTTGTTCTATTTATGATCATAATAATTTCCTGTTTATTTAGCTGCAACTGAAACAGATTTGGATATTTTTTGGTAATTATTTTGTTAAATGTATCTGCGAATCGACCTGTAATAATATATGAAAACGAGACAATCTTTATTTGGGCGGTTAACACAATCGTGCCAGCGAAGATTTTGTTGGCGATGAAGAAATAGATTTAAAACAATGTATTCAACAGTAAATTTCTACTCTCGGGGCTATCGCGCTACAACCGCTGCAGCCTAATATTTATTACAAGGATATTTGAATAAAATATAAATTAATAAGAACCATCGTTCTCCGCATTATTTTAATTTTATATTTAAAAATGTCTGTCGTGCTCGCGCTTATAAAACAGCACTTGCTTAAAAAATCAAAACTGATACAATATTTTTAAAACTATAAGTAAACTACCGCATTGTTCAGCATACGCGGAAAGATAGCTTAAAGTTTAAGATTTACATTTTATAGATCTATAAATCCGTATCGGTTTATTAGCTTTGTTATGACAAGCCCCGATAAAAACAAAAAAGCTGAAAATAAAAATACCTGCAATAATCTTTTATACAGGGAATAGCAAAAAAGAGGTACCGCTACGAGATATGGGGGAGAGGGTTGTTCATTATATACAGTGTCACCAGTAAAGTCCGCATCATATGGGATTTTTTTTTATTAATAGCTTTATTAGAAATTTGACTTTGGCATCAAGTTCTGCTTCGTTCGAGATGAAAATTAAGCGAAAAAATAGTAGTCACGTGATTCGCATTATCTGTCAAATTTTAATTTTGTCCAAAAAATAATTCAAAAGTGGGGTTATTTTTGAAAATATCGAAAAAAGTTATTAGAAAAAGAACTTACCTTATAGAGGGTCAAAAACAAATAAACTTTGCATCACTTGCGACCAAATTTTAATAGTCCAATTTTGATTTTGTAGAAAAACACACATTTAATATACTTTAAAGAAAATGTATCTGAAATAAAGCATTGTCAAAACTAAGAAGTTTTATGTAGGTTGCGTTGAGTCTTATTTTACAAAAGTGGTGCAATTTACAAAATATAGGTAAAAAATCAAAATTATCTTATGCAGCTGAAATTTTGCATGTGGGCTAGAAACTTCATTTAAAAAAGCTTTTTCTAATAACTTTTTTCGATATTTTCAGAAATAACCCCACTTTTGAATTATTTTTTGGAAAAAATTAAAATTTGACAGATAATGCGAATCACGTGACTACTATTTTTTTGCTTAATTTTCATCCTAATCGAAGCAGAACTTGATGCCAAAGTCAAATTTTAAATAAAGCCATTAATAAAAAAAAATCTTATATGATGCGGACTTTACTGGTGACACTATATAGGTACAAAAGTATTATTTAAGAGATTTGGTATGGATTAATATTAAACCAATTTGGTAAATTATTCTAAAATTATCAAAGCCTCTGTCGCAGGTCTATGCACGTATTAGAAATTTCAAAATACCGTGATGATTTTTATCTAAACATATATTTTTATTAATGCTGCCATTTATATCGTACACTTTTTGCCATTAACTGTATGAAAGCTCGAAATAAAAATACCAGCCGATAATCCCCTATAAAGCGAAAAAAAACTAATTGACAACATAAATTTTCGTTTGAAAACTAGCAATTTAAGCTCGATGAATAAATGAAAGTGGCCAGAGGGCTATAATTTGTATTTTGCTTTGAAAGTGCACAAACAAACTGCTCTGAAGCAAACGTCAATATTATGTCAGGCAATGATTATGTTATTTCTGTCTGGATTATCACCAAAATAATGGCGAGACATAATTATTCCATTTTTCATTATATTAATTTTTTCAAGGATAGTAGTTCCTCGAAAAAATTCTTTTAATCTAAAACGTGTTAGTCAATTTTCTCTTTATAATAATTCTAACAGGTATCTAAATAATCTCGAAGCTGGTTTTCTTAACTTTCAGCTTTATACAATGACATATAAATGCGTAAATATATTTTTCCTACGAGCGTGCGCAAAGTAGTACTTTGCGCACGCATTTTTGTGTGCAAAGTTACACTTTTCCGCACTAGTGCGGATAAGACTTTTATCCGCACTGGGTGCGGAAAAGTAAAACTATTCAAAAATCTCCTTGGTAGGGAATATATATAAACACTGTTAAAATGAGCAGCTCTGACGATAAATATAAATGTTATAAACAAATAATTAAGTTTCCTATTATTTTTTTTATTGTTATGTAATTTTTTAATTTTCTATTATTTTTTTTTGTTATGTAATTTTTAGTTGTAAGTATATTATAGTTCTTTAAAGTCGAATTAAAAATTATTAAATAAATTATCATATTTTTATTTTTGTTGTTATCTGATATGAAGCTCGTAGGAAAAATGTTGTTCCTAACAAGTGCGCAAAGTGCTTTTCCGCACGCAAGAACTTATCCGAACTCCGCTTCGCGTCGTTCGTCCAACTGTACTTGCGTGCGGAAAAGTATCACTTTGCGCACTTGTTAGGAAAATAACTATTTTCTACAGACGTGTGGAGAAATCAATTTTCCGCACCGTGTTTTCCCTGCACTCGGCTGCTTCACCGAACGACGCGTAGCGGCAGACTCGTGCGAAAAAATTGATTTTCCGCACTTGTTAGGTAAATAGCTATTTCTTAAATGTCAATTACAACAGGTATGTAAAGGCAATTTAGTCCAGCGGCATTAAATCAAAATTAGTAAGGTGCTGTATACTAACAATCTCTTGTTTTTGTAGTAATGTTTCATCAATAATTGAAGGTTTAAAATTACATTTATTACCATGGTTATTTACCTAACTAGTCAAAGGTAAAAAAGGCAAATTTACCAAATTTTAACAATATGACAAAAAATGTTAACCTAAGGGTCTGGGATTTTTTGTCCGCAACTGAATCTTCAATACAAAATATAAAAATCGGTTCACCTGATAAATAAAATACAATCAATCGAATTAATGACCTCCTTCTTCTTGTGTCGAGTGAAAAGCATGCACCCATTATAGAAATAGAACAAACCAAAAGTAAGAGAATGCGAAATTAACAATCCCTGCCAGAGGAGACGTTGTTTAACGAAAGACATTTACCCACATTACCGATTAATTTTGTGGAATCGGGAGGCACAATGGGATCTTTTCCAAATTCTATTCCGTATTCCACGTGCGTTCGGGTGAATATCGTCTCTTTACAGCCGCGCCGCTCGCGCAAACCAAACACTTTTTACGAGTTCGCCTGCAGTCAGACCAATAAATAATGCTCCAGTCTAAGGCTAAACAAAGACCGAATGCGCTCAATTCGGCATTCAGAAGTAGGGGAGATACTCTAAATGTACTTTGCTTTTAAATTGGGTACGGTTTCAAAAATACTTAACTCCGTTCACAACTTTTTTTTCACTTTCAACGCGAAAAAATCGTTTAGGCATTAACTTTGCTCTAAATCAGATAATATACCATCGATCGGGTATTAGCAGGAAAAGATATAAAAAAATATTATAACTCTCATAACTTTTTCTATAACACTTCTCTTATTGATTTATAATTTTGTCCAACCACCGGTCCTCTATTATAGGTAGGTAAATATTATATATTTTTGAATTTCTCAAAGAATTAGCTTTAATTTTATGATCTACATAGATACTGATGTCGAAACTCTTTTGGGGATATCAAAAATATTCCAAATTGTGAAATTTGATATTAAACCCGCACGCACAGTGTAAATACAAATAAACGCTTTTTCTGTGTCCTATATTCACTATAAAGAAGATATCAACTCCTAAGAAGGGTACAAAGTTTACGCATAATTATAACCTTCATGCATTTTAATAACAATGTTACATAATATAGGTAAGGAAAGTAAAATTTAATTTCAGTAGTTCCCTCTAAAAACACGGTGTATGAAACTAGTAGAGTGTAAGTTATTATGGTGACATAATGAGTTGTTATTCTAAGCATATGCTCGTGCCCTAATGGGACATTAATAAAATCTCTATTACTTAAAAGCGTATTTATGTTTCTAGGTTTTAGTCCAAAATAAGGAACATTTTATTACTACGGATATTATTTTAACTGGTATTGTAATTTGTAAGTATAAGACTTTGTATTATCGCAGCCGTGCGATGTGGTAGAGATAACAACTATAGCACTACAAAGAACATATTATTATACATAGGTACTGTGTTAAAAAAAATACGTTTCTATTGTGTGCAGTTATTGAAAAACTGAATAAATCTTAGTTTTTGCAAACCCATAATTAAAGTCTTAAGATTAATACAATAATAAATAACCTGTAATGTCACGCATTAAATATTCGATTTAGTTAGAATTTGGTTTATACCACTGTAAAATCTAGAATTTGGAGAAGCTTAAGAGGAAGTAACCCCTTTACCACAATGAAAATTGCCGAACGTTTTGCTAGTCAAACGAAAAGAAAAAATAAAAATTGGTATTTAGAAAATAAATTCTACTTTAAATACCCCATCCAGAAAAGTAAATGACGATCGAAAATATTCCCAAAATTTTTTTTAGAAATTAAATAAAGTGAATTTAAGCGTGTAAAGTGGGTTTACGCCCCCAAAGTTTTTGAGAAAAAAGTAAGGCCGATATTGAAAAATGGCTTTAAGAAAAATTGATTGGTACAACATTCTACACCCGGGAAAGTCATTTTACTTTTGACCAATAAAGAATTGTTTAAGATATTACAAAATTACTAAAAATTAAAAAAATTTCTAAAAAAAATTTTGGGAATATTTTCGATCGTCATTTACTTTTCTGGATGGGGTATTTAAAGTAGAATTTATTTTCTAAATATCAATTTTTATTTTTTCTTTTCGTTTGACCAGCAAAACGTTCGGCAATTTTCATTGTGGTAAAGGGGGTTACTGCTCTTAAGTGGACTGTATTTTTACGAAAGGCGTGTTTTACAAGAAAAATTACTTAACTCAAAAAAGTTAGAGTTATCAAATTAATAATCATATAAAATATTATTTTCTGACTCTGACAATACCGACGATACTGATTGATAGCTTTTTTGCTATAGTAAATTTTATTTTGTGATTTTTCTCTTTAAGTATTTTAGCCATATCGTTACAATTACATCAACTTGGCAATGCAATGGTGTGATTTTTTTTTGGGATTGTTTTTTTTTATTGTCTGTATTAACATTTCATCACAACTAGGTTAGTTAATAATATGATAAAACATACGTTTTTGGCCACCAGAATGACGTAATTACAAATGGGTGTAGTTAGGACTTTATAAAGCACTGGATATTTTGCGCGATATCGCGCTTTTTTTAATGTAAAAAGATCATACCAATTTTATGAAATACTTTTATAGAATTATTAAAGCGGTTTATAACAATGAAAAAAAAAGTAATGTTATAATTCTTAATGAATTTAATATACTCATAGTAGGGGGCATTGTTTTTAAAATTAAGCATATAGCATAATATTATACCTTAATTAAGTTTCCCTCAAACTTAAAATAACTAAAACAAAAATAAAGAAATATTCAGTGAAAACTAAATACCACTTTATAATTTAAACTTTAATCCGAGAAATAAAATTATGAATTCACATAGTGACAGTAAAATGCGTATGTTTCTAGATATTTTAGAGGTTAGAAGCCGTTTTTTATCGGCTACCAAACACAGAAAACGTTCAGGCATTTATGTTAGAGCACAGAATAGTTATGTAAAGACAGAGTTGCAAAATCCATGTAGGTATTTGATTATTTTGTCATTTGGTAAGTTACTGGTTTTTCAATATCTTGAAAATATTATTTTGTAACATTATAAAGCTTTGACTGGATTATATGAAAACGAATTAATAAATTTTATCTGATGCTAACTAACTACTTACTTTGCTTATTTGCCACAATACTGTACATAATATATTCCTAATTCCTATTTACTATACCTAAACATATAGCTAAAAGCTACTATTATTATTGAATGATTAACAGCGGTATGTACCACTCGTCCTTAATCCAGATTATATTTTAATCTCGCTTAAAATGGTATTTTGTACCACGGTTAAAATAAATTTAAACCAGATTACAGTTGATCCTATAACCATGCATATACCGCTGTGAGGTAAATAATAAAAATATAAACAGCTACAAGCCTTCTAAAGGGTGAAATCGGTATTTGATGAACATAATAAATAAATTTTTTCGTGTTACATAGCAGTTTTAGTAAATATTTATCATATATAGTCGAAGAAAAAATTTGCTAATGGGATTTTGTGTAATTTAATCACCTCTCTAAATGAATTTTGTGCGTGCTCCAAGCATATTTCAGTAATTTGAATGGGATGCATAAAAACACGAACAACCGGTAATAAAATATATTCACTAACAAAAATAACTAATATTAAAATAGATTAAAACCCCACCGTGGGCTTAACCGGAACAAATTTTTAATTTAGAAAATATATTTGCATTATTTAAAATATTGATATTGTGCAGTGTATTGCCGAAATGCAAAATGCTAATTTCCCATATTTTATTCATTTCGGCACTCATGTTTATATACCGTGAAATAAATTTTCACTCGTTTTCCATCTATATAAAATATTTAACTTTGATAATACATTATACAGTGTGTCCAAATATGATGCAACAAAGTAAAAATATTAAATTTATATTGAAATTATTTTTGAATTGCTGTACAATGAACAATCGCACAACCAACGTGTTTTCTTAAAATATTTGTAATTATTCTAGAAGGGGCCAAACCAAATATTGCTGAGCTATCCCTAAAATGCCAATAATAACGACAATTTTAGAAAAGTAGTGAAATTTTTATTTTCTAAATGTACCACTGCTGACCATTGCATTCATAATTTAGAATTATAAGTGTCTGTAAGTCTGCCATATTGGATCTACCATTTTAAAATTGAAAGTAAATATAAAACCCTTTCTTATATTAAATGTCATTAAAATTATTGTACACAAAAAATTCTCGATTATTTATGGATTTTTTTTTTTTTAATTTAATTCAGAGAGGATTAATGAAATTCATAAATAAATAGATCTTTGAAATTATTTGTCTAGTATAAAGCACAAATTAATTATGGATAAAAGGTACATAAATAAATAAAATATTTGCTATATATACTATAAACTAATGTGTTTTTCTATTGGACCCATTAATAACTAAATCCGTTGATACGTTTTTAGATAATAACGATAATTAATTCAGTGAACAACGTTATTTTTTCCGTCATATCGGATAAAAAAGCATCGCTGCTGTCAAACGCATTAACTGTTTCGAAACTGAAACTAAAATTCCTGAAATAGAATCGATTTCATTCCGTCAGTCCAGCGACAGTGAGACGTATTTCAGCAGATGGAATAAAGTGTTGCAGTTAAAAAGCAACGAGCTCCCGTTTAGAGGGTTTACTAGAAATCTAGAAAACAGATTAGATATACTAGGCGCAGTTGAATTTAAGCATCGTAAAAATGGTTCTTCTTATATTTTTTGTGTTCCTTGCTAAAGTTTAAAAATAAGGTCTATTTGTTCGTCCACCCAAGCGGTACTTTGTAGAGTTCGTGTGATGTAGAGATCCGAGTTTTGCATTGGCGGACGTAATTAAAAATATGTACAAGAATTTGAAATTTTAGGAATTCTATTGATGTAATAGTTCAAAAAAAAGTTACAGCAAAGAAATATTTTTCTTTGCATTTTTAATCTCATCACTAAAATAAATTAAATCTATCAGTTCAAAATTAATTAAGTTTTTACGAAACAAAATATCATTAAATTGGCATGTAGCAATTTTGTAAAGGTTTATTTTATAATTATTAATATTAAGGACTAGAGACCGACCGAAGGTTCGGTTTCGGCTAGTTTCGACCAAAAAAACGAGTTTCGGTTTCGGCCAAAAACCGGCCGAAACTCAGTGTTCATGAATTGTTGCGCACCGTTCGGCTAACTGTGGGTGGGTTCGTAGGCAGTGTTCTACATTGTGACCAGTAAAGTCCGCATCATATGGGATAGCTTTATTCGAAATTTCACTTTGGCATCAAGTTCTGCTTCGATCGAGATGAAAATTAAGCAAAAAAAATAGTAGTCACGTGATTCGCATTATCTGTAAAATTTTAATTTTTTCCAAAAAATAATTCAAAAGTGGGGTTATTTTTTGAAAGTATCGAAAAAAGTTATTAGAAAAAGTTTTTTTTAAATGCAGTTTCTAGCCCACATGCAAAATTTTAGCTGCATAAGAAAATTTTGAATTTTTTTGATTAAGGACTTAATCCGCACACTATATTATTTGAAAATATTAGTGTCCGACCGAAACAAGATTTTAAGTTTCGGCCGAAACCGAATCTTCGGCCTTGGTCTCAGTTTCGGCCGAAACCGAAACTTATTTATACATGTTCAAAATTTTATTGTATACTGAAATTTGCTATAGACGAGATCGATATTGGGAACGGATTGACTCTTCCCACTAAAAAAAAAAAGGTCGACAGAGAAAAAAATCTGTTTATATAGACAACACTGCCTACCGAACCCACCCAAAGTTAGCTAAACGGTGCGCGACAATTCACGAACACTGAGTTTCGGCCAGTTTTTGGCCGAAACTAGCCGAAACCGAACCTTCGGTCGGTCTCAAGAAAATATTATACATTAAAAGTTAAGTAGAAAGTTGCTCCTTTATTTGAATAATGTATAAGTTGTGGCTTTAGCTGCACTAACTAATGCAGTTTGTAACACTTATAACTATATTTATATAAATGGCAGGACTCTACACTGAGCACTTCTTTTTCTCTAAATTCGTTGAAATCAAAATAAAGTGAAGTAGAGACTAAATATCCGTTTTAAACGTTTATTAGAAATGGGGTTTGACTGGTGACATTTTGTTAAAATGTTTCAGGATTTAATCGATCAAAAGTTATTGGCTTTCGGATCCCGTCTTTTCCTAATTTATTGCTTTACATTTATTTTGAGGTTTTTACCCAACCAACCGACACCAGAAATAACCTGAATAAAACACATTTTCATTATTGTGTCTACAGAAATTAATTTAAAAGGTAATTAGATATCTTTTTAAGTTAGAAATTGTTTGCTAAGAATATACATAGAAGTTAAACAAAAGTAAATGTAGGTATCTCTTTCTGCACACATCAAATTTTTTTATATATTTTAATTGAACGGTCATAAAACCCTAAAAAGTTATTTTTAATTGGATATTGTAAAATAAAATATTTCCATAAATTAAGGTAAAATAAATTAAATCGTCACCTTTTTTTACTGTTTAAATTTTTATTTTTACAATAATTAGCCGGATTGTCAGTTTCTTAATATGATACACATTTTATATTTTAATAAAAATATATTGGAAGTAAATACAGGTTCAACAAATTTTATACTAACCAGTGGATTAATAGACTGCTGAATTTGTATATTTATTAAGTTCTATATATAATAAGGTTTGAAGGGTATTAAAGTGCAATTTAATTAAATTAATTTTACAATTGAAGGGTGTATGACTTACCTTTCTTCATTATATACAATTTTTGCATAGTTAAGGCACAGAATATATAGCTACGCAAAGCTATATATTCTGTGGTTAAGGTAACTGAGAAAAGTAATCATTTAATGTTGTCATTTCTATTAGCACTTCTCACAAAATGGCAGATTTTTGCCACCAGTTAGACTTTCTCAAAATATTTATAGTCTATATTAATTTGGTCGACTTGTAAAAACTAAAACATACCTAGTTTCAACCCTTTAAGTCAAAGTATCTCTAAAAAAAGTCGTTACAGAAAGACATGAGCAGAAATGGACAGACAGACCTGACACGAGGTTAAATCATTTTTTTTTTATTTTTCAAACGGAACATTATAAAAACAATAAATATTTGGTTAAAGAAAAAAATTCCCGAAACTTTCTTAAACTCTTAAAATAAGCAAACAACTTAGCAAAGATGAGAATCTAATTTTGTATATTTTAAAAACTCCAGAAGTTATTTTAATTTAAAATTGCACAAAGTTAAGTATAAAATTAGCTTCGTTTCTCCTTGAAAAATATATGTTTACGCGGATAAGTAATATAGACTGGCTTGGGGTATTATACAGACAGGTATATCAAAGCTTAATATTTACTGAAAATTATATATACCAGACCAGAACCGCTGATATTAGTTTCGTTTTTATGATAGGTCGAGGAAATTTTACTCGATAAAGTGTTTTATGGAAAAATGTGTGTCGACTACGAGCAAATACCAGAATTATTTACGGTCTACTGATTTCTCAAGCACGCTTTTAATAATTATATCTTCAAACAATATAAATCTTTATTGCCTTATAATGCTCGTCGGATTCAGGACATCTTGATGAAGTATCTGTGAGGTAAATTCAACAAAATATTTAAGAATTATACTATTGATAAACATCTTAAATGCCGAGCACATAAAACAGTGATTTAACAAACAATATTAGAAAGTTAATTAATAAATTTTATATTTTAAGGGAAATTAAAATCTCGCTTAAACCTCTAAATCTCATTCAAAATTATATGTTAAAAATAATATATAAAAAAAACGCTGCTCGACACATTTACTCTACAATTCAGATATTCTAAATGTTCGATCACTGTATAATATTATCAACTGCTGTATTAACACATAAAACAACCACATTAGGAAATTACATTAATTAACCATACCTATCAGACGCGCAATCATATAAACGGACAGTTGATAATTTCTAACAGTAGTAAAAAATTTCAATTTAAAATTTATCCATTACTTAGCTACAAAAATTGATAATCCTCTACCACTAGAAATAAGAAATATTCCAAATAGCAAAAATTAAAAAAAAAAAATGTAGGACTATTATAAATAGCAATTTAATTTTAAAAATTAGTTATTCTCGCGCATTTTGATAATAGGCACCCAAGTGCATATAATATACTACTTTACATTTCTCTTATTCTTATATTATTATATATACTCTATAAAATATTTATATTTTAGATATAAAGCTTTTAATTAAACTTTTATATTACTTATTTAATAACATTAAGTTTACTGGATTATTAATAAAATTAAATTTTACACATAAAGGAATTTAGTTCTCTAGGTGCAAAACTAAAAATCCTATAAGAGTATAATAACGTATATATACATATAATATAAATTATGTAGACATTTCTTTTCAGAGCTATAAAATAGTTTTAGTAAAAATCCATAGAAAGATACACTTAACTTACAATAGCATTAATATTTTAAGTAAGAAGACACTATAATAATACAGAAGCATTATATTATGGTAAACCAGACCAGAGAGAATCTTCTCGAAAGAAAATATGTCTAGTTTCTAGTTTCTTCGACAATTATTTATTAAATCGTAGAAAGAAAATAAAATTAAACTTCAAATATTCCGAATATCCTTAGTTAATTTCCATAAGCACAGGGCATCGATTTAACTGAAATAATAAATAATGTAAAGGATGAAAACCTGCATGTGTTCTACCCACTTGTATACAATCATGTTTAATTTTCAAACTGTTTTTGATCGCTTGAATATTAAGTTCTCATAAAAATGCTACATTTAGTTTATAAGTAACAATATTTTGGATGATCTCGAAAAATCCTAAGATTTTGACTAGGATTTGCGATAAAATTTAAAAAAAATCCCGTTAGTATTACTCGATAAAAAAGCTATCTTTATTACCGATATTGCAAGGTGGCCACAGAAAAATCCGGACACATTTCCACCCAAATCATAGATAAAAGTACCAAAAGAAAAAAATTAACCTTTTTTTTTACAACGTTTATAGTTTTTGTCGAAACTTTTGATACAGAGAACCTTGAACCATTTGATAAACAATAATTATTTGGCCGGATATTTTAAAGATAAAGTTTCTTACCTTGTTTTAAGGAGCTATGATAATTTAATTTGCATCCTGGAACACTGCAAGTTTTGTTTTGGATAGATTATTATAAAATATTGCCGTTGTCAATTAAAACAATCTGGCTTCATTTTCATTATTTACATACAGAAAATAATATTATCGCAACACTGACATTGTTTTTTTCCGTCAGGCTATTACACATACAAATGCGAAACAAATATTACAACGAGCAATTAAAACATACATCTCTACAATGGTTTATAGAAAAACTCAAAAAAACTTCTCGATTTGCGAAAAACCACTATCAATTAAATATTTTATTACGGAAAAAAGGACCTGCCCGAAAAGTTTTATAATGTTGTAGTGGAATAACTCTTATAAACTATATATTTAACAACTTCCTCCCCATATTTTCCACGCCCACTACCTTATTCTATTATTAAATAATGACATCCTTCCATCCATCCATCCTAAGATAATCAAGTTTGATTTCTCTATAATTTATTTTATATCCATTGCCACCTAAAGAATTAAAATAAACAACAAAAGAGAAGTAAATAAAAAAAGTTATTTGCTAATTTATTCTTTGTAGAGTACGTTTCAGCTTCTAGGTTTTCAAAAACTTTGCGAGTTTTCAAGGTGTGCAATAAAGTTTCTGTGAATAAAGTTAAAACTTGTTTAAGTAACTAAAAACAAAGAAGATATTGGTGAAAATAAACCTTTGTAAATTATATTTACTATCTAGGAGCATTGCATTGAGGAGACTATAGTTTTTGGTTACAGATCTAAATAAAACCTTTAAGTTAAAAGGGGCCATTCTTTAAGAAAATCTGTTTTAATAAAAAAAGCACGCTACATAAATAATAATTATTATTGTAACGATATAAAAAGGTATAAGCCAATTAATTCCGTAATCGTACTAGTAAAATTACTCCCCTTTATATCATATAACAATTTTTAAAACTAGTTATTATTTTGGGTTTATAGAAAAAAGATGGCACCTAGAAATTATTTTATAAAAATTACCTACTTCGACAGTCGTACATCTAGCATACATTTTAGATTATTTCTAAACTTTTAAAATCTAAGGCTAAACACATTTTAAAGGTAGTTTGTTGTTACCCTTAGCATATTTTTTATTTTGTCTTTTTGTTCGTTTCATACCGTGGGCTTTACCTTTTAAAAAACATCATTTTGTTGGTAAATATTGTTTTTCTCTATAAAAAAAAAAATAGGTACTTGTTAGAGAATGTGTCATAAAGCGCTGGTTCTATCGAGTTACAAACAAACACACAAAGTTAACGTAGAAATGGAATAAATAAAATTGAGAAACAAAGACCGAATAATTATGTTTGTTTTGTAAGAAAGTTTCTTAGTTAAGAGCGCCCTTAAATTCTGTGTTGTTAGTTGAGTAAGTTTAAGAAAATGAATTTTAAACTAGATACGTTTGCTATTAAACATACTGTCATAATTTCGCTTTAAACATTGGAATATTATGTTAAAAGTTTTGTATCTACATATTATTATATTAATGTTATAATATTTATGCAAAACTTTTTATAAAATGAACACGGTATTTTTTGTTAAGCTAAGATCTTATGCTGGCCAATAGTGATATTAATGGAGTTGGCTATATGAAAATGAGTCCATAATTGGCTTGTAAATTTAGAAAATATGGTTTTTAATTCTTCTATTTTTTACATATACGGATTTCGACTGTAATTCTCGCAGTCCACAGTAAGAAAATTTTATTTTAAAAAATATCCAATAATTGATAGTGAAGAACGCGTTCAGGTTTTTGTTTTTGGGTGAACTATTTCTTGAACCGCTTTTGTTAAATAACGCCTCTTAAGAGGACATTTTTGCTTTTACTCGCGACATGCATTTATACCATTTACTCGAAACCCTCTAAACTTATCGAATTTATTTCAACATATATTTATTTATTTTGAAATAGGAAAGTAATTTTTGTACATTTGACTTCAATACTATATTAACGATAGACGATAGCTAAGATAAATATTTCAAAAATAGTTGCAGGTATTCGGCTGTCACCAAATATCACCAGTTAAATTTAATTAAACAGGAGTAAATTTTGTATCACAGAACAGAAAAAAGGTTCAATCTTGGTCTGTCTTGTAATAGATTTTTAATTTAGGCTTTTCTTTCGTAGAAAATAATTTTTAAAGTTGGCCTGTTTATACTAACACAAATTATAGTATTTTTTGAAAACGAAAGGATAAGCGGAAATCTGCTACATAAGAGACATAGTATTAAGGATAAGTCTTTCAATTTTTTAATTTGAACTAAGGTGGTTGGTGCACTTTCGAAGAAATTCGGTGACAGTTTTTTTTTTTTACATTCGATGATATGCCCTCTTAAGCGAACCGACCTGACAAAATTGATAACTGATAAGAAGTTTAAAACTCTTTTAGCACTTTCTAATGTATTGCGATTACGAATTAAAATTAAAGTATGTAATTCTTAATGCGGAAGCTTGGTTATGACTGGACTACTTTTTCCAGCACTATAGTATTATTTATACTTATTAGCACTTGCAAATATAAAATCGAAAACAGATGTCGTCTAGACGAGTGCATCACAGATTTAAACTGGTATTGTATTTAAAAAAAATAAGAATGCTCCAAAACAGAAAACTTTGTGTTCCAAGACAACTAACAGCGTTTCTCGCCTTTCGCTTTTAATGTTTTAGTAGTTTTTGTTAATGTAAAATATGAAGTGCATTAGGCTGATTACAAAGCCGTTCTAGCCATTTCATTTGCTGAGTGCCAAGACTGACCTAAAATAGTCGAAACACCATGCAATTAGTCAAAGAACACTAGAATAAGACAAAAATATCAAGTTTGTTCATTGTTTAATTTTTTATTCATTGAACGTTTTATTTTGTTGGTTTTAGTGTTAAATTGGACAAATTTCAAACAAAATACTTGTTATAAAAAAAAATCAAGATTGAAGTTAACAATAAGCTAATTCTATTAGGAAAATAATACAACAAAGATTCTGTAAATAATTTTAATGGACCTACAATTTTAGATCGATTTATGAAAAAAAAAAAAACCAGAAATTAGCACCCGCGCCGGCGCCATCTGTGTTGTATCTACGTAAATTCCATATTCCCAAATACAATAATAAACGAGCAAGAACACAATCAAAATCACGACAAATAAAATATATTCCTGTTATCTAAGCAATACCGATTTCCCTAATTGAGCCCGATTTAAGCCATCAACTTACAAGCAATAAGCAAATTCAAACAAGGATCCGGGCTAATTTAAGGACAAAGGTAAAATTATCCGGCCGCGAAGAGAAAGGCGTTCGGGATTATCGGGAAAGCTGCAGGACGATTAGCAAACTAGTCCAGATTTGAGTTGGGAGTTTGGAAAATGGATTCGTTTTGTTAACAATTTAGTAATTTAGTAAATGTCAGAGAGCACCTACTAAACTTTGTCGATACAAAATGTTAAATATAATTTATTAGTACCTACTTATAATTTTTTTTTTAAGTTAAGCTTTTTCTTAAAAACTTTGTGTATTTTTATTGCTAAATGTATATATGTAATTGACCATTAGCATACGTAAACCACTCTATATAGCGTAAAAACGACATAGTTTTAAAGAAAAAGAAATAAACAAAAAAATGTTGTCATGCAATATTTTTGTCAGTTTTATTGTTGTTGTTATTTTCGGGTTTTTTCCTCTTCGTTCGCTGCCAGGGCCGTTCCCAAGGGGATCTACAGTTTAACGTGGACTCCGAACTACGATCCTCAGTCATTAAAAGCACCCCCCAAGGGCTATCAACCCTTGGTTTTGCGCTTTCCATGACCTACCGATTGGGGAGTGTGTTCCTTCCTCCGCACCCCACGATATCCGATCTCATCCGGTCTGGTTACCGGCGTGAATGGGGTGGGTTTGGGGATGATACATTTTCCCTAATTTTTTTTCTCGGCGCTGGACCAACGGCAAGACTTATACCACTAAAATCCACCGGACTCGAACCAGTTTGCCGGCAGTGGAACGCGAACCCACAAACTCTCGTCCTAGAGTTTTCAGCGACTGCCACATTAACCACGGAATCACTGATGCCGTTTTTGTCAGTTTTAATAATAAACTACAAGGTATAAAATACGTAATAGTATTATTTTGGAGACATAGAATTCAATCTTGCCTATAGCGATTGTAAAGGAAGGAAATAAGATTTTTCAAAAAAAATAAATGATTTAACATCGTTTCAAACTGGTATTAAATTTTGTTTAAAATAAGAATTTCCAAAACAGAAAACCTTTTGTTCCAAGACTACTTATAGCGTTTCTCGTTTTTTGCCTTTAATGTTTTAGTTGGTTTTTGTTGATATAAAATAAGAATTTTAGGATAAGGATAAAACCCGTTTGAAACATATATTATAACATATGATGCCATTTACATCAGTAACTGCGCTAGAAAGTCCAAAAGTTTACTAAACAGAATGCTATGAAAATTCACAAAAGGTAAAAAGACTAATACAAACCCTATGCATATTTACAGTAAAGAGAACTAATCATTTTCTATGTAATTTTATTTTAAATGGTATCAATTAAATTAGGTGTCGTCAATATTTAAACTTAAAGAATGTGTAAATAAATGACATTTTTCTATTCCATTTTATAACCATTTCATAACCAAAGTTTGTTGATGTCTATCTTTCGTCGTCAGTTGTTTCTTTCTCAACACACCGACCGAAGCCGATCTGGCAAACAATCAAAATCCGCTAGAGTCGAAGCAATTCAGCTAGGGCGGGCAGGCGGATATTAAATACAGTTTCGACGTTCTGCAGAGACGAAATTTCTCTAAGTGCATCAAAAACCTCGCACAGTTCCAAGCAATTTAATTTGAGGATAACCGAAGGATTTTCTTTCTTTTTCTCAAATTGAATTAACTGTTAAGAAAAAATTGTCAATGGATAAACAAGTCTCATTATCAAAAACATTATCTCGTTGGACTTCCAGTGTCTTTATTTTGTTACTTTACACAACGTTTCGGTTAGTTAGTACCTCTGACCGTTTTCAAGTATAAACTAAATTATAATTCTAAGGCTATACTGTCTTAAATACTATCTATATGCAATGAAGCTACGCCTACGTGCTTATTGGAGTGTGAAATTTGAGCTGTTGGTTTTGGACAAAAGGCTTCCAGAAATATATAGGTATTTTGATTCATGAAAGCTGCTGCAAAGCAGTGCTGTTCCGTGTCCAAAACCTTGGCTTCGGACCACTGTATATTATGTTGGTTGGTCCAAACATGTTCCGCTATACCTACCTGATCTCGAAGTTTCACCTCTTTGAGTATGTTCAGATGTTGTCTAACTCGTACGGGAAGAGGTCTTTTTGTTTCTCCAATGTACGATTTGCCACATTTGCAAGGAATTTGATATATACAATTTTTTGTGTTTTCATTACGGGGCTGTTTTGATATTATAGTTTTTGGTTATCCTTCTAATCTTTTCAGAAATCCCCTTAACATAAGGTATGTATTAGTTTTTTACTTCGCGATTTTTAAGTTTATGGTATTAGTTACAAAGGTTTCAGGGTAACCATTCTGTTTTAAATCCTTTTTGATATTTGAAATTTCAATATTAAGGTCTTCCGGATTGTTGCAAACGTTGTGATAAAGAGTTTGAATTATGCCCTGTTTTATGGAGTTTGAATGATTCGATCCGTGATTAAGGGATTGCCCCGTGTGAGTGGGTCTGTGTGGGTGAGTCTTATTATACAAGGAAAAGTTGATTGACGGGGATAAATTTTATATTGTGTGTGTGGTCTATTTATACAAGGTATACAACTATAAAGGGACGCCGGCGCCGGCTTACGGAAAAAATATTTGTTATAATAGTGACTTGAGGGAATTTTCTCAAAAAATACTCAAAGGAAAGATGTTTCAAAAATAGCATTATTTCAATCTAAAGAAAATACTGGATAACTTTTGTTTTTTTAAGTTTTTGCTCTACCTTTTTGTTTCGGAGGGATAGGAGGGGACAAATATTGCTATGAATAAATATTCGCAACTTTTGTTTGGCTTATCAAAATTTGACAAATTTAAACTCGCTTAATAGGTTTTTCTTTTGTTTTATCACGTTAAAACTAAGTTGTTCTGAATTCCGTTGCGACAGCTAGGTATAGCTATTTAGAACAACTTCTTCATTTTTCTCAAAAATTTTAAAGGGAACAATATATATTTTTTTAACTTAACCAAAAAAAAGAATAAATAATAAGAAGAATATCTGTAAAAATTGTCAAATTATATATAAAAGAGGTACAAAGCTATAATAATAACAACGCCCCTTTTTAGTTATATAAGTTATAATATAGTAATTGTACCGTATTATTTATGTAAAATTTTAAAAATTTCTGGTATTGTAAAATTTAGAAGTTTCTATATTCGTTGGAATTTTAATTATCTCTCCTAATGTTATTATTCTATTCTGATGGAATTTATATGACAATATTAAACAATACTTTTCAATGATGAAAGCAAGAAATGCTTCTGACATAGAAATTGGGCACACAACGAGACACAGGAATAAAAATGTGGAAAATATCAGATTTCAGCCACCGGATCGGGGGATACGTTTTTGCCGCGACCTTAATTTCAGTGCCAAGGTTACGAACGGACATAAAAATAACAGACGGGACGACAGGAAATTGAGCGAAAAGTATTCAGACGATTCACTTAATTTTAAACAGATGTATTTCTGGAGTGCACAGGGAACTTTATTTCTTATAAATGTAAATTTTTGTTGTCTGTGTTAAAATAAAACATGAACATGTTTGGGAGCGTTTGGTTTTTCCTCGTTTCTTTTTAATTGAAGAAAACCCAGAACCTCTTTGTTTATATCTAGCTCGCCACCAATTATTATTCCTCTGAAACCCCCTTTCCCCTTTAAATATATCATAATATATTATTAAGTTATACAAAGGATTTATATTTATTTATCATCTAATATAATTTAACAAAAACGGTGTATACCACATTAACGGCAGTTTCAACTAAAACTAGTGTCCGAGCGAAACAAGATTTTCAGCCGAAACCGAAACCGAATCTTCGGCCTTGGTCTCAGGTTCGGCCGAAGCCGAAACTTAAAAAATTTATTGTATTACTGAAATTTAATTTATTTTATATATGACGAGATCGATCTTGGGAGCGGATTGAACTCATCCCACTAAAAAAAAAAGGTCGACAGAGAAAAAATCTATTATTTTTACATATACAGTGTGACCAGTAAAGTCCGCATCAAATGGGTTTTTTTTTATTAATAGCTTTATTCGAAATTTGAAAAGTGGGGTTATTTCTGAAAGTATCAAAAAAAGTTATTAGAAAAAGTTTTTTTAAATGCAGTTTCTAGCCCACATGCAAAATTTCAGCTGCATAAAATAATTTTGATTTTTTACATATATTTTGTAAATTGCATCACTTTTGCAAAATAAGACACAACGCAACCTACATAAAACTTCTTAGTTTTGACAATGTTTTATTTCAGATACATTTTCTTTAAAGTAGCGCCATATTAAATGTGTGTTTTTCTACAAAATCAAAATTGGGCTATTAAAATTTGTTTATGACCCAGTATAAGGTAGGCAACTTCATAAAATAAGTATTTTTGAAATTGAAGTTTGTGTCTGAAAGTAATACACCTTAATATTAAGACAAAAAAAAAACAAGTGGAAAATTAATTTTATTGGTCGGTAAAAAATCAAAACTATTTTAAATAGCTGAAATTTTGCATGTGGGCTAGAAACTGCATTAAAAAAACCCTTTTCTAATAACTTATTTCGATACTTTCAGAAATAACCCCACTTTTGGATTCTTTTTTGGAAAAAATTAAAATTTGACAGATAATGCGAATCACGTAACTACTATTTTTTTGCAGCATTTTATTTGAAGCAGAACTTGATGCCAAAGTCAAACTTCGAATAAAGCTATTAATAAAAAAAAATCCCATATGATGCGGACTTTACTGGTCACACTGTAAAACACTGCCTACGAACCCACCCAAAGTTAGCCAAACGGTGCGCGACAATTCACGAACACTGAGTTTCTGCATGGCCGAAGGTTCGGCCGGTTTTTGCCCAAACCCGAAACTGATGTCACCGAAACTAGATTTTTTTGGCCGAAACCGAACCTTCGGTCGGTCTCTAACTAAAACACAAACAACGGAGCTTAAAAGGTGTTTTTTTTATTGACAGAATGTTTGATGAACCTATTTTTTTACTCCTTTAAAAATAATCTGGTAGGTGACCTTTTTTTCAGTAGTACATGTCTCCCCGTCAGTGCACAGTAAGTTTGAACTTTAACACGTCGCGCGTCAGAGGAAATCCACGGTTAATCCTAAAGCCAATTTTCAGCCTTTTTCGGGTTTATTTCGCGATGGCGCCTCCGCTCGTTTAATAATTAAACGGGCGACAAATTTTAAGCCCAGGCTGAAATTTAATTTCGTGTTTATCTCGGACGGACCGGCCGGCCCTTTTTGTCCTCAAATTAGTTAAAAGCTCCGTTCGGTCAGTTATCATATTTCCGAAAGCTCCCACTATTGGATTATGATGTCTGGCTCTGCTCTATCAAATTAGGCGCTTTGACGTTTTCATTTTACTACAATTATTTATCCAACAAGAAGAAGAAGACACATTTAGTATTTAGGTATATAATTTTAGGATTAAAAAAAATGTTCTTCGGGTTTGCAATGATGAGCAACGGCAACTTTTACTCAAGCTTAAGAGCAAACATTAGTGGCGTATTCGCCATTTCGTTTTTGATCAACAATTCGTTATTTTTTCGTTTTATTCATAAAACGGTTCAAGGTACCCATCTTATCTTTGGAGTACAATTCCCTACAATTTTACGTTAAAAAAGGTCGCATTTATGAATTAAGAAAAAGAAATATGGATAACCAAATTTCGTGTTTGCTTTTATCATTTTTTTTATATTTTTTCTAACCTGTTGATAATTGCTACCTAAAGACGATTCCAGGCTGAGGTTCATGCCATTGAAATGAATGTGTGCAAGACTGTTGATAAAACGCATCACAGGACAATTAAAATATTCTCTGACAGTCAAGCCGCTCTAAAAGCCCTTGAATCGAGATGGTCTACTTTAAAGATGGTATGGAGCTGTGAGCTGTCGCGCAGTTAACTGACAAACTAATAGAGCTCAATAGGAACTTCGCAGCTTAAAGCCCTGGTGGGATTGCATACCGGCCACTGCAGATTGCATCACAATATGCACAAAATTGAATTAGCGCAAGATGCAGAAACACCTGAACATATATGATGCGCCTGCCCTGCAGCAGCTAGAATCAGATTCACCCTATTCGGTGAAGTGGTACTGCTGCCAGAGAACATAAAGAATGTCTCCCCCAATACAATTTATTAACTTTGTTAAGAATCTACTATCTAGATCTATTTGAAGAAATATAAACAAGGTGGGAGCCACAATGGATCATACGGTCGCAGTGGAGGGTTAA
Organism: Polydrusus pterygomalis; assembly: GCA_963969555.1. NCBI lineage: Eukaryota > Metazoa > Arthropoda > Insecta > Coleoptera > Curculionidae > Polydrusus > Polydrusus pterygomalis. The sequence continues at coordinate 283,457 of OZ018377.1, forward strand.
ATGTAGCCCACTCACTTTTCACCTAACGTATCCAACCAAAGACGGGTATTTCCTCTTAAAAAACACCTTGACAAAGGAATGGTAGAAGTTTGAAAATATATAGATAATTATGTGCATTAGGCACATAGATATTTACCTTTAGAACCGTACAGTTTACCTGGTACGCAAACAAAAGTTAATTTTTATGGGTGAAAAATAAATCCCTTGGCGCCTAACAGGGATGGGCATGCGCACAACCGTCTTGTTATTAGGTTTTCTTTATCGACATTATACGTATAAATATACTCCGCAGAACCGGCTCGGCGCCATTTTTGTTGTTACGTTTTCTCTATGTATTTCTTTTATTCCTTGCCATTAGATTTCGATTCTTTTTAACAGGTAGCAAAGTAAAAATATTTCCTTAAGAGAACGCTTCGCGAACAAATCGTATAATAATTGTATGAAAAATATTGTAGGTATAGGCATACTTACCCGCGGGGCAACGGAGGAAAAATATTTACTGAGGTGAGTTAAATTTTTAAAAGGAACGCTCAACTCAGCCATTGCATGGCTTTGCTATTTAAAAGCAACTAAAAGGACCTCGGTTATTGTTGATTGTGGGTGTTTAATATTCCGGATTTCTAGTTTTTGTGTACTTTTTTATTGCATAGTTAAGTAAATTGTGTTTGTGCTATAAACATATATCGAAAACTTTTTCAAATTCTTGAGCAAGAATTTATTCTTGAAAATGTTGTTTTACACGTACCCAAGTTTTTGGCAAATTGTTAAATGTTATCAGCCAATATTTCACTTGACGTTAGCTACGCGATAACATCGAAGATTGCTGTGTTGTTTGCTTTTTTATTTTTGATTCGATAAGATCGGTTTAATCGACCGGTCCTCTTGCTTTTCGAACTAAAAATATGACGGCCAATCATTTTTTAAGAAATATTAGAAACAAAACATTAAAACGACTCTCTAGCCGCAAAATCTGATAAGTAGGCAGTCACTAAAAACACCAAAAATCACTACCTTTTCCCCCAATTTGGACAAAAAAATAAAACAAGTTCCAGTCTTATGACAATAAATTGTGGCAAATTTTAGTTGTTTACACGTGAAAATAAACTGAAATTTTATAATTTTTTAAGCAAGAACATAAATTTTAAAGCCCGGACCTGTCTATTTTCCCATTTGTTAAATGATAGTTTTGCAGTGCGCTTGCCTATTCCTGTATGGCTTTGTTTACATGCGCAAGACCATAAATTTGCCACTTTCGTGATTATTGTTTGCTGATCTAAAGGTCAAAGGTCAATGTATATGATTAGGCATCATAAACTCTGTTAAAACTCGAAATACTTTCAGATCGATACAGGTTATAAATTTGCGAAGAAAGTGTTGAGAAAAAGATCTAAAAAATAGTTTAAATCTACCCACCTAACTCGATAATTTCAGCCCATCCGTATACGGCCATCACTCGTGGCAAATAGATAATTTGTATTCAGCTGCATAACAATGAATAGCAGTGCCTCCGCATTACCGATCGCCGATAACCCGAACTCTTATCTCCGGTAATTGTCGAGATATTCATGGCAGTATGCACAGAATTATGCCGTCTCGATAAGCCCTCTGGCACATCCCCACCCAGCAATTCGATTAAACATGTATATTAACACCCTCATTATAATAATTGGAGGACACGTTACTTTCATGCCAACGCAACGATACACTAAGTATGTATTGTACGTATTCTTTATCAAAAATTGATTTTGTTGATGTGCCCGACAATATTGTCAATGAACATAACATTTCGGTTAGTTAATCTCTAACCGTTTTCAAATATTTACAAATGATAGGATTACTTGTCTGATGTCTTATAATGTGCAGTGAAGCTTTATGGCTTCGCAGCCATGTTCGTCGAGCTGTGAAGGTTCATCAAGGAGCAGTTTACAGTTCCAGAAATCACGTATACCAACGCAACGCAACAAAAGTTTTTCTTTCGCCAGTGCTGCCTTGGTACGTTACGTTAGCTAGCTACTGACACTATAGAGTATTACAGTTGTTAAGAAAAGAACCGAACAGGTTCTTTAGAACAGGTTAGAGATAGCCTGTTCACTGAACTGTTCTTTGTAAAAGAACTGAACCGGTTCTTTAGATAGACTTATGTTAAAGAGCAGCGAAACGGGAGTTTCAGCAGTTCTGACCCGGGAACCTGTTCATCTGTTCTATTGTCACTCACTTGGTAAAAAAAAGAGGTAAAAGGTCACCATAGTAGTAAAAAACCGCTTTTTGTTAATGACTTTCTAAAAAAAAAAAAAAAAAGGTCGCCAGTTCCGTAAACAAAGTAAAAACACAGAACACCGCTGCGTCCGCGTGTATGCTCTCACTGGTCTCTGTTCCCTGTTCTCTGTTCTCGGTTCTCTGTTCCCTGTTCTCTGTTCACTGTCCCCTGTTCTCTGGTTCTCTGTTCCCTGTTCTGCTCCAAAGAAGGAACAAACAAAGAGCAGCCTGTTCTTTCTGGAACGACGACCCGCAAGCCACACTCATAATCCTAAAAAGAACAGGCTGTTTTTTGAAGGAGACAGGAATGCATTCTGTGTTGTTAGTTTACGGAACTGGGAACTGGCGACCTTTTTTTTTTTTTTTATAAACTGATTAACAAAAACCGGGTTTTTACTACTTTCCCGACCTTTCAACGACAATAATTTATGATGAAAAGAACAGGTTCCCGGGTGAGAACCGAACTGTTCGAACCTGTTCAGCAATTTACCTGCTCTTTAACATCACTATAGAGTATATATTAGATCGGCTCTCCAATAAATACTAGTTGATATATCGCCTTTTTTTTTCCTCTGCGAAAAATGGATTTTCTCGTAAATCACAAAGGCCGCGCAAGTCAATGAAATAAAACATTTAAATGTTACCAACATCAAATAAAGAAAAAACGCTTATAGAAATAGCTTCATTACGATACGCAAATGCGTATCGTATACTGAGCTTATTATGAACGTGAAATAGAAAAATACCTCTTTCAATGTTTATTCATAAATAAAAACTGTATTAACAATCATAACAAAAAATAACTGTTTAGAACAAACTAATGTTCCTAGGTTACGTCTCATTGGTCTCACTAATCAGATATTGTCTCAATTTATATAATATAGCACAAACACATGCAGTATAAAACACAAGCTGGAGCACAGGCTGCAACGCGACAGGTACGAAAGCATCCATAAACCATCAGATAATTCTTACAGCATTCTCTGAAACAAAAAAAATACAAGCGGTATCAATTTGACATTACATTTTTCTATAAAATATGGCCAGTGGCCAAGAATCTATTTAGTTAGCTCAAACCATTATCCTTATGCCCTCCTTATTTATTGTTGCTCGATGTAAAATATTCCTTAAAATAAACAAATTAGTCTTAAGTATTATAAAATACAATTCTAGTCTAAATAAAACAAAAATGTTAAAATTATCATTTCAAGAGCCTAAACTAGCACTTCGTAACTCAGATTGTTAGGTATTACCTCTGGCAGAAATATGTTGCAGTTATCTGCAGGCTGCCCAATGATCTTTTGTTATGATTGTCTTGTAAGGAAGTGTAAAATCGATTTGATAAACAATAAAAAAAAATAATTACCTGCATGGTAAGCTGGAATAATAATTGCAAAATTACACACATCGGCGAAGTTTTTTAGAGTAGAAAATAATAGAATATTATTAAATATTAAAATAAGAATCAAAAAATAAATTTAATTTCATGAGAAAAAAAACGTAAATAGAAATTGACAGTTTTGACATGGCTGGCTGGCTGGTTTAATCCAATTAGCACCTGACTCCGTTTAGGAAGCATTATAGTAGGTGAGAATATAACTGTCCTTCTCTTCTATTCGTGAATATTATGCGACAGAAACCGGTCCCTCGACAAGCTGGAGAATCATCAAGCGCGGTGACTTTTCTCCCATTTGCTTCAATTCGTTGTAGGAGAACTTCTTCGAAATTATCCTTTTTATTTCAGACCTAGAATTTTATTTTGAGGATAAAATGGAGCATGACAGGCGTTACCTCAAGACAAATTGATAATCTCGTAAAAAAATGAAGAGATTCGGGACGGTATGAATAATAAAAGACGTTCTACGCGCTTTATTAATAGGAGAATAAAATCTCTTATTAAATTTAGTCGGAGAAAATACTGTTTTATTGGAAGTTTTCTTTTGATTTAAAAAGAAATGTTCTAGATATTTACCAATTGCGATTTTTTTAATAAATCTTTTATTTTATGGATCCAATTTAAAGATTTCATTTACTGGATAGGTTCAATAATGTTGTTTTGCAGAAAAAGTAGCACATTTTACATCCTATAATGAATATTTACAATCCAAATTTATTTTGAAATAATATTAAATCAAAAACTATTCAGGAGAACTGTATCAAACCCAAAATTAAATAAATGTTTATGGATTTAAAAGCATTTGAACCACCGAGTAGGATTAACAAAAGTCCCGTTCTGTTTGAACTGATTTTAATTATAATTCAGGGTCGGGCGAATTTTAACGTTGAATTAAATTAATTCATAATTAAATCACCTCAAAAATACGGCCTAATGGCGCGAGCGACTACTGGACGCTAATTTGGTGTGACCAGACCATTGAAAATTTAATTTGTATTATTTCGCTGGCAGTTAAAACTATTTTACAAAAGGAAAAGGGTTCTTATTCGTTATGTGTGTGCATATATGCATTCGTTATGTGTGGCAAAGTTTTTTACATTATAATAAAAGGAACATTTACCACAAATCAAATTGCGGAAAATACATACATTTTTTTTTAAACTTAATGTTCACTTACCTACTTATGCCATTAAAATAAATTGCTACCTAAATCGATATACAGTAAATTAATTGATGGGGATAATGAAATCATTTATCCCGACCCATATACCCTAATGAACGGAACGTAATATTATTTCAGCTTAATTAACCAAACCTGACTTTATAAGGTTCCTGAGTTACACAATTGATACGAGTGCATTAACAGTAATTATCATTTAATCACATCTTCTTTTCTCACTATAGTAACAAACAAAAATATAATATATCATAAACATTATTATACATATTTTTTGTACTCAAATGAATATTAACAGCTATAATGTACATAAAAATTTTATACATTTTATTTGTTCTTTAACCCCTGACCTATACAACAAAAGGCAAACGACACCGGGGAAATTAAAGGGCGCGTGCCAATATCCCCACCCTTTTGCTTTATTCCCTGTCATCTGCCAGATGTATTTTTGCCCTGTTCCCGTTTTTTGTACAGTTGGTTACGTTTACATCATAAGCGTAACCTTACTTCTCCCGCAACGGTTTCAAATTGGTTGGTTTGTTCGATGGTTGGATAAAAATATACATAGTTAAAACGAAAACTACAATTAAGAACTAATATACAGTATCACCAGTAAAGTCCGCATCATGTGGGATTTTTTTAATTAATAGCTTTATTCGAAATTTGACTTTGGCATCAAGTTCTGCTTCGATGGAGATGAAAATTAAACAAAAAATAGTAGTTACGTGATTCGCATTATCTGTAAAATTTAAATTTTTTCAAAAAAATAATTCAAAAGTGGGGTTATTTCTGAAAATATCGAAAAAAGTTATAAGAAAAGGTTTTTTTTAAATGCAGTTTCTAGCCCATATGCAAAATTTCAGCTGCATAAAATAATTTTGATTTTTTACCTATATTTTGTAAATTGCACCACTTTTGCAAAATAAGACTCAACGCAACCTACATAAAACTTCTTAGTTTTGACAATGCTTTATTTCAGATACATTTTGTTTAAAGTAGCTCCATATTAAAATAAATGTGTGTTTTTCTACAAAATCAAAATTGGGCTATTAAAATTTGGTCGCATGTGATGCAAAGTTTATTTGTTTTTGACCCTGTATAAGGTAACTTCATAAGATAAGTATTTTTGAAAACGTAGTGTGTGCCTGAAAGTAAAAAATAAAAAATAAAGTAAAGGGGTTTTAAATTAAATAGTTCAAAATAGATAAACTTTACGTTTAGTTAAACTAAAATTTATTTTCCACTTAAAATTACTTTACTGAAGACACTTTTTTGTCTTAATATTAAGGTGTATTACTTTCAGACACAAACTACGTTTTCAAAAATACTTATTTTATGAAGTTACCTTATACAGGGTCAAAAACAAATGGATTGCATCACATGCGACCAAATTTTAATAGCCCAATTTTGATTTTGTAGAAAAACACACATTTAGTATGGCGCTACTTTAAACAAAACGTATCTGAAATAACGCATTGTCAAAACTAAGAAGTTTTGTGTAGGTTGCGTTGAGTCTTATTTTGCAAAAGTGGTGCAATTTACAAAATATAGGTAAAAAATCAAAATTATCTTATGCAGCTGAAATTTGGCATGTGGGCTAGAAACTGCATTTAAAAAAACTTTTTCTAATAATTTTTTTCGATATTTTCAGAAATAACCCCACTTTTGAAGTATTTTTTGGACAAAATTAAAATTTGACAGATACCTAATGCGAATCACGTGACTACTATTTTTTTGCTTAATTTTTATCTCGATCGAAGCAGAACTTGATGCCAAAGTCAAATTTTGAATAAAGCTATTAAAAAAAAAAGCCATATGATGCGGACTTTACTGGTGACACTGTATATCTACATATATTTTTGTTTAGGTTAGGTAAATAAATTATAAATAAAGTTCTTTAAAAAACAAGGACCGACTTCACGGCCTAAAAAGTTTGGATCATGACATGACAATTATTACAATTATATTATGTTCTGAACGTAGTTCGCGCATTTTGTCTATTGCGAATTATAATTTACTAGCGTGTACCCGGCATGCGTTGCAACCCGCTGGTATAAATACAAACCCGATATATTAGTACCCGGCATGCCACTTTCTCAAATTGCACCCGTGCGAAGCCGGGGCGGGTTTGGGCTAATTATACATAAAAAACCTTCCTCTTGAATCCCTCTATCTATTAAAAAAAACCGCTTCAAAATCCGTTGCGTAGTTTTAAAGATTTAAGCACATAAGACAGGATAGCGACTTTGTTTTATACTATCTTAAGATTAAGAAGTGTCGGTATATTACATATTATTATCAGGTAAACCGCGGTGACTCCAAAAAGGTTCAACTGTATTAATTGTTGAGTTAAGTATTAAATAATAATCTTTTAATTCAAGAAAGTTTTGTCTGTTTCCTTCCGCCAAACTCATCCCCAGACGCGTTTAATCTTTTAGTCATGAAAAAAATGTTCGCCATATAAGTGAATTTTAAATAACCTACAAGTTTTTACAAAAAAAAAGTAATTAGAAGACGTTAAGTCTGAATGTCAATTAAGTAGGGGGTAACCTCCGTTACGAAATCACCTAAACAAACACGGCCAAACCCCCCCGCGCTTGGAAAACCCACCCCAGAGAACTGATTTTTATTAGTCCGGCCTTTTACATGAAGCGATTTTTGGGGTGAATGTCGACTTTATAGTTATGACCTAATATCGGAACCGTACAAGGGCAATTCTTTTATGGAGGGTCGAAATTTTATTTTTTACAACTGGATGGTTATTTCGTGTTTTCGGGTAAATTTACAGTTATGGTTTAAGGTATAAAAAGGCTCGAGTCATTTTTTTTAACTGAAAAAATGTTTTTAACGTTTAAGGGAATTTCTTCCTTTTTTCTTGTACAATTGTGGAAAAAGTTATTATTCTACTTATCCTCCTCCAACCTGCACACATTTCTCCAAATTAGAAATAAATTAAATAAATAGGTCAGCACTCTCAGGTTTTCATTTTGAATGTTCAGAAATTTTATTGTAAAAATAAGAAAAAACAAAAATTAGAATTCAGATTATAAATTTTGTATTTAGGCTTTATTTTGGATTATAAACAACTTTGTTTCATAAACATTTTGTCTAAAATAATAAATAATGGTACTTCTCTCCTAAAGCATTTTCATGTTTTCTTTCCTTAATTTATCATCTGTCTGATCTAAAAATTTTTATATGGTAAATTCATTTTCTCGACAAGCAGAATTTTTTATAAAGAATAACTTATTCGTGGTAAAATCAATAATAAAGATGTTTTTCCTCTTGTCAACTCCATCCGGGGATACACTGTATAATATTAAAAAAAAACTTGTATTGAATGGTTTTCCTCAGTGTAGTATAGTAGCTTTCATAACTATTATTGAATATTCGTTTCTGTATTTTGTAAATTTTCTCACACCCGACAAATTCTAAGGTAGATAACATTAAGAAATTCCCATATACTATCTGGTATTTTCATATAATACACTTCGAATGGCTTCGAAGAAATCAATGACAAAAGGTCAGCCCACAAAGAAATTTATTATTTTTTGTACACTTTTGAAGTTAATATAGCATAAAATAGCTTTGAAACAGCCCTCTCTCTGGGCCTATAGAAATACCTATTTGGTAATATATTTGCAAAAGGAGCAGGTAAAATACTTAAAAGAGTCTTTTAAAATTTCAACAATTTGTGGGAGTCTTTTGTAAAATTATTTTGCCTTTCATGTGTCAAGGTAACTTTTGAATAAGCGGGTTGTTTTATCGTAAAATATTACTTCCTTTTATCATATAACTGACTTTAAGAAAAACTAAAGCGAACATGAAAGAAATTAATATATCCTATGATAACATAATAACTTACATGCAAGAATGTCATAAGAAAGCCACCAATTGCTAATTAAAGTGATTAAATATCTTGTTTCTGGTATTAATTAGGTATTGTGTTATCAGGCAATAACCTTAGATTTTAAAAAATCATCAGCTATTTCCAAAAATCCTAACGTGCCAAATTCCAGTTCTGTACGCCAAACGGTTTTAAAAAAAAATGGCGTTACAGAGTTCTGACCATAGACAGTTAATTTTAAATCAGCAAACAATAATCACGAAAGTGTCAAATTTATGACAAAGACATACAGAAATAGACATGCGCACTGAAAAATTCTCATTTAACGAATAAAAAGATAGACAGGTCCGGGCTTTAAAATTTAAAATGTCTTACTAAACGCTTAATGCTGGGTGCAGAGATTTTAAGCCCGTATTTCACAGGCCAAATTTTTGGTCAAGAAATTGTAATAGTTGACCTTCAATTTCTTTTCACATGTAAACAGCTAAAATTTGCTCCCCCCCCCCACGTCGTTGCCATAATTTATTGTTATGAAACTGGTACTTGTTCTAATTTTTTGAGTTGGCGGAAAGGTATTGATTTCTGGTGTTTCCAAAATTTCTTTAAAAATGATTCGCCGTCGTGTTTCTAGTTCGAAAAGCAAGAAAACAAGTCGATTAAACTTACCTTATCAAATCGAAAAAAAAATAGCAATCTTCGATGCTATCAGGTCAAATATGGGTTGGTAGCATTTAACAATTTTGCCAAAACCATGCATGGGTACGTATAGAATAACATTTTCAAGCAGAATTTCTTGATCAAGAATTTGAAAAAGTTTATAGCACAAACTGCACAAGTACACGAAAACTAAAAATCCGAAATATTAAATACTCATAATCATTATTATCCTAGTTCCTATTAGTTGCTTTTAAATAGCAAAGTCAACTGGTAAGTGATGCGTTCCTTTTAAAAATTTAAGTCAGCAGCTTCCCTGCCGCGGTTAAGTATGCCCATCTGTAATTCCCATACGATTATACGAATTCTTCGCGAATCGTTCCTTTAACAACTTAGCTAAGCAAAGCTTTTTACTTTGCTATGCTGTTTAAAAGTAACAAAAGGAAAGTACCTAATAGCAAAGAATACAAGAAGTCCACCGAGAAAACGTAACAACAATAATGGCACCGACCAGGTTCTGGAGTGTATTTATTGATGTTGATAAAAAAGGAGGACCTAATAAAAAGAGGGTTGTGTGCAGACCCATCCCTGTTGGGCGCCAAGGGATGTAACCGGCGAGCCGTGCGTACAAACTGCATTTTTTCACCCATAGAACTTAACTTTTGTTTGCACACGAGATAAGCTATACGGATCTAAAGGTATATTATGGCTCTAACCCATTTTTAAATAAAATTATATTAAATCGTGTTATTTTTTGCAGTTTAAGGCTTATACTTTCACTTAATACTAGAAAACGCTAATTTACATTATAATATGTCATGCATGTAATATTTTTATTTAAAGTAAGAGTCTGTTTAACATTAAAACTTCCTAAAGAAAATTTATATACAGCCCGTCATAAATGTGATATCTATACATATATAATATGACAATCTGTTTATTGCTAAGGTTGAAGTAATTTATGAATAAAAACTTAATAATTAAAAGATTTGGGTCAGCAGCTTAAACAGCAAAAGGTGTTTATTATGATATTAAAATTCGTTTTAAATTGCAAACTTTATCCAAATATTTATACTAAAGTTTTGAATCTGTTCATGAATCTGTAATTTATATACTTAAGAGAAATATACCGATGAAACATTATTACACCATCAGAATAAAAATATATTTTCATTCATAACAACATTCTAGATAATAATTTTAGCATGAACAGTAAACGAACTAATATCTTAAGGTACAATGTAGTTTGAAAATGGTACATATCGTTGAAAATCTTACAGGTTTGGTACAAAATCAAAAATTTTACCAAATTTGGGGTAATTTCTTTTCTTACGACCACCTATGAAAATGAGAAAAAAGCACAGTTAACCTGGCTAGAAAGTGCGCTTTATATCACACGGGCGTTGAAATATTTTTTTTTAATATGTATGTTGTGGCCTAACAGTACCAGTATAATATGAATAGATATTTCCAATGCCGTTTAAATGTAATAAATTCACATAATTAATTTCCCTTTATTCCATTAAAAAATTAATCAAGATGGCTGCTAGCTGCCACGGTACCTTAAAACTTTAACCATTTTTTGGCAAAAAATTGTTTCTCGCCTCATATTATTTGTTATACCAAATTTACGAAGTTCTTTCTTCAGGAAATAATAATAATAAAAGAGGGGGCGAGCTACTATATAATATTTAATGTTATTATATTCCGGAGAGTATACCTAATAGGCATGAAAGGACGCTTAAATAAACTTTTTTAAGGATACATCAAAAATCTCTATTTCGTTCAATATCTAGAACCAATCAATCAATTCGTGATTTTATTGCCCCTCACAAAGATTGGACACCTTCTCTTAATTTACTTAATAATTAAATTTAATCTACCTAAATCCAAGAGTGCTTTTCTTTATGTAAATTTTCGAGAATACATGTAAAACATGTGTAACTGAAGCGCTTTCAGGAAATTTCACTGAAGCGTATTAGTTTGTGACTGTTTTCAGCTGACAAGCAGCGCACAATAGCAGTTGATGTCGAGGGGAGATTATTTTCGAAAACATGTTTGAGTATTGTAACTGGTTCTGGAAATGGGAAAAAATGATTTTTATAACGCTCATTCATAGTGGAAAGCGGGAAATCGACGTAAGGGCGCGGCGGTCTCACATCGTCACTCAACTATTATTTATTTCGCATTACGTCCTAATTTTTTTAATTCTGCATTATATTTAGGATATTTAAAACGAGCATACAAAGGTAAACGCAGTTATCGTTGTCTTCTTGGGAGCAATATATAAAATCAGGACAAGGGCCTAATTTAAAGGCAAAGCAGATTAAACCTTCCCGGGTTGAAAAAGAAAGATGCCGTATTATCGCGAAACGGCTGTGGTACGTTTAGCGATCTTGTCTGGATTCTGCGATAGGAATTTGCTAAATTGGGTTTGTTATAATCAATGACTTCCTTTCCTTGGTCGGAATAAGCATAGAAAAATATAATTGAGGATTTAAAAATGTGTTTTAAACTGCTTCTTATAACGCCAGGCAATATTTTTATTAAATAATAATAAGTGAGGTGGCCAGTTCTGCCTATAGACTTTTACCTTTAGATACACGTACAGCTTATCTCGTGCGCAAACAAAAATTAAGGTTTATGGTTGAAAAAATGCGTTTGTACCAGTCACATCCCTTGCCGCCCCACAGGTATGGGCATGCGTACAACCCTCTTGTTATTAGGTTTTCCTTGTTTAGCTACATTCATAAAATACACTCCAGAACCTACTCGGCGCCATTTTTGTTGTTCAATTTTAAGTTTTCTCTGTCGATTTCTTGATATGTGTGAAGTTAGCAATCTTTATGCAGCAACAAATTTTTTTTGGGGTACGTGTTAATTCCGCCTGTAGTGTTTGTAAACGAAGTTTAATCTTTTTAGTGGCGAAGATTGAAATTCTACCATTTGGATTTATCATCATTAGTAAACTACCCCAAAGGGATAATTACCTGCTATATGCGAATTTTCCAATATCCGGAGGAACAAAGTTACAGGATAAAAAGTAGCATTTGTTAACGGATTTTAAATTTTTTAAGTAGCAAAGACAAAATATTATTAAAATCGCATACAATGGATCCAAGCGAACCAAGTAATAATAATAATAACCAATTATATTAGTTCAGTGAACTATTTAAAATACGTTTTAAATGTTAAATTATTTTCTTCTCTTTCTATAAATAATTAAAATCTAGATAAATTATTTTATTAAACTCGTTTTAAAGTAGTTATTTTTTCCTCTTGTATCGTGCATTATGAACCTCATCAAATTTTGTCAAAGTGAAGAAAGAATAGCACGAAATTTAAGCTTATTTCAAAGGATGCAAACCATGAGAATAAAATTAAGCTTAACCTTATTTCTGCCTTTAAAAATAGACCCCCCCCTCCTCAGATAGTTTATCGTTTTCACCGTACAACTCAGAGCCAAACTAATTTACGTGTATATTTGCGGTATATATGCGAAGGGAGGCCAGCAAAACCTTTCTACATCCATGAATATAACTCGATTTCCTTCGCCATGAACTTCCGTTTCAATAACTACTTATAAATTTGCATTGTATTTATGTTTAGTTTACTATCAATGCTGTATTATTGTTCTACTGGGCAATACAATAATTTTCGATGCAGAACGGCTTAGTCGGCCCATCGTATCGGCATACATAGCTTTATTTACTATACTTACGAATGCATTGTATAATCGAATATGTATGAATCCTAAAATATATCGCGTTCTTTTATCGCGGATTAATGAACGCTCGTGTCGTTTTACAATATTGTGTTCTTATCCCCAAAGATGGACAACTAATAGTAAGCGATAAATTTCCCTTGAGAGTTTATTTATTTTATTTATTCTTCTTTATTCAACACCGCATTTAAAATAAGACCAATTATTTTTGCCCTCCGCTGTCTACAAATTTCTCCAAAACCGCATATACCTACGATTTACTCATGGACTTCCAGTAGAATAAACGAAGCCATTTATGTGAATAAGTAGGCTATTTGTTTGCATCAAACATTCGTACGTGTGAGACAGAGACAGAAGAGAGAGATAGCGTTAAATTTCCGACTCCGCGCGGAATTGTAATGGCTAAGGATTCAGAGCGATTAGTCAACTAACACAAGTCACAAGGATTTTTAATACAATAAATAAGTAATAATTAAGAAAGTTTTCAATAAAGCATTAATAAATTTTTACTTAAGTGAAGATTTAGAAACATCCTAGGCTGTGAATGTGTTATTATTAATGAATGAAATTAATGAAATTTTAGGCGAGAGACAATAAAAAATATTTTATTTTCTATCATGTGTATAAACACATAGAGGATATGTGTACATACTCTGGTATGCTGCGTTGCAGTAATAGATAAAAGTACTTTAATTGTTAAAGGAGAAATATTCTTTGACACGTCAGGATGTAAGTAAAAGTATAATTTTTTGCTTCGTGTTTTTATGAGGGAGCACTAGATTATAATATGTTATTTTACACTTAAATGTTTCAAATTTCACAGAAAATGAGTGAAATATATGCATAAGGTCCAAATTATTAATGGCCTGTTTGAACACACATAACTTATACCTAACTACCACGATAAATACAGAACAATAATAATTGTTCCAATAATGGTATCCTTAGAAGTTATCTCATAAATAACAATGTTTACAAGAATTATTTTTATTTACTCTTTTCTTGATTACTACACCACTGAATGGGCAAATAATACAAATTATACCCTTACCTAGGATCGAGGAAAGATAACTCCGGAATAAAATAATCTAATTCTGACACTAACGCACCATTTTGTTAAGTACCTACTTATAACAATAAAAATCCATTACTAAAACTAAAAAAAAAACACAAAACACGTACAAATACGAGTATTCCGACGACTAACCACGACATCGCAAAATACGATTACTCACAGAAAAAAAGATGCGTTTGTTCGATTAGTACAACTGTTTTTGTTGTTTCCCGTGACGCGTTAAAAAGGAAAGCGAAGTGGCCGTTTCATTCTAGATTTTGTCACCACGGAACTAAAAACAAAGAACTGAAATAATCATATTTATTTTATTTAAAAAACCAATAAAACAAAAACTTGGTCTACCTATAGTATCTTATTAACGTTTGTAATTTATCTGAATTATGCTTGGAAAACGTGTATTTTATTAACTTTATTAATCTAATATAAATATGTGACCTAACAGAGGGTTTGATAACAGCTCTTTTTTATGATGCACGGGTTAAGTATAGTGGACCATACGAGGATCATACAAGCTAGCCTGACATATTGTAAACGCTGGAATCTTTGATTTCATTAAAACATAAACAATGCAGTATATTCTATAAGAAGTCTATGGATTTACTTTAATTTAGAAATATTAAAAGACTGATCCTTAAAGTCTGCGATCCTTTAGTTTTAGATGCTTAATTAAATTTTACTGGTGATATTTAGTGACAGCCGAACGCCTGCAACTATTTTTTAAATATTTATCTTGGCGATCGTTGGTTGGTATAGAAGACAAATGTACAAATATGACTTTATTATTTCTAAATAAATAAATATAATAATATCGTGAAATAATTCACCCACCGCACAGTGTAAATGCCTTGTGCATTATTTTATTTGTGCAAAAACTACACAAACGAATGAAACTTAAAACTTTGTAAAGAAGTTTGCGTTAGTGATAGTATGATTGTTTTCGCCATATTTATCATTTTTATTATGAAAAGTTGTCCCATCTCCGGAGAAACTGAATGAAAGAAACAGAGCTCAGTTAATAAAAACGCTGTCAAGAATCACTTACTTGTGTCGTCTGCGCTGGGAAATGGCTTTTTTCGACGAAACAGAGATTTATCACATTTATTCCGCTTATTATCCCCTCGCGTTTTTATATTTTTCTATCTGTTCCATTTTTCTTTTGTTTGATATTTCGGAAAATTTCGTCTTCTTTCGTGTCAGTGGTATGACAAATGGTCCCGCATCCTACTAAGATGTTACAAAGTGTTTTTGCTCATTTTTAAGATTGATAGTTTTCATGGCCATATCCAAAGGCAATTGTGCAAAACTCCGTTTACTGTGGTAAATTTACTTTTGTCTTGAGATGTTGAGAAATCCCATTATCTGGATGAAAATACGAGCTCTCGATCTTCAGAGCTTTTCCTTAGCACCTAATATTGTTTACTTGTTTAGAAATGGTTACAGCTATTTGACGAGATCTTTATTAAGTAAGACTAAAATTCAAAGAAACTGACGTTTTGAAAATATTTACATTTTTCATTGTCTTGAGAAATATGATTTTATTGTTTTAACCGATTTTTCAGCGTTACTATTATTCAAACACAGACAACCAACAATGCACTTGCTTTACAAAATATTATTTTGCCTAGGTTTTAAAAACAATATTATTCCTTTTTTGTCAATATAAAAAGCATTTTTATATATTTTTCAATCAATTGTTTAAAAAATACTGAAGTACGAGGGGGCCCCAAGATGCCCCCAAGGCCTAATTCGGCACTGTTATACCAAACCGAAACTTAATGAACATGTTCGGATCGGTAATAAGCTACGAAGCGATAGACATGAAGTAGTTAAGTGGCCATTATAAGGGTCAATAATAACTCCGTTGGTTTAAATGGAAGTATCTATAGCTTCGGTTACCGGGCTAATAACGCTCTCTCACAAATTGCCCGTTTAAGTGTCTCTTTGATTTTGCATTAAAATGAAAATTTAATAGATATATAGGTAGGAAGAGAGGTATATGGATACATAATATATTAACGTCTAGTTTAGGTTGGTTTAAAAGGGATCTATAAATTGGTTCTTTGTGGTTGTACCTAGCAATAATATTAATACTGGAAGTGTCTAATAATGGAACTAAGGCACAAGAAGCGTATTAAGACTGGAAATTATTTAAATGTATTGTGCATTGTTTTAAGAAAATTATAAGTTAAAAAAGTATATATCATAGTATTGTCGTCCACGCGGTAACTTAACCGAGACGAAAGGGTGAGGAAATACAAAAAAATTAGTTTAAAATAAGAAGTCATATGCGTGCCTACTTTATTTTTGCTGTGCAGTTTATTATTTTTAATTGTTGATGTTTTTATCTAAAATATTATAAATAAACAATACATAACATAAATATTAATTCTCAACCAAGATAACAACTAAACAAATAAAATATAAATTAAATAACGTCTTGTTTTTTTTAAATTTAATTTTCAAATCATGACCCCACTTCATCACATACTATATACGTTTGCCACTACCTCCCTTGTTTGGCTATGAAAGGTTTTTCCTTGAAGATTCATTTTAACAAAAAACGCAGACAATAAGAAAATGTATAAAAATAATCTTTAAATAGTTAAACAATCCCATATATCCACCACTGGCATGCATGCATGTAACGCAATTAGTTGATCACATTAAATGACCTGCATGCCTGTCGACTGTTTTGCGATGCAAATTTGTCTGGTCGACTATTTTTTTTTTCAATCGCGCGAGATTTTGTACCTGTTGCCAGATATGACATTAAGAATTTTACTCATTTCGCCCAAATTAAAAGTGTTAAAATTTGCTTGCATGCCAGACAGTTTATAATAATATTTTCTTATATCTAATATAGATGAATACATATTGTTTATTTAGTCTTACGAGTTAGTAGGTAGATATTTTACTATAAATATGATTTTCTGATGTTTATTTGGATTTATTGGTAATTAAGCCGACAACACCGCAAACTTTTTTCTGCATTCCTTAGGTGGTTGCAGAACCGTGAGTTAAGGGTTGATTACGTCACAGGTACTTTTTTAAAAAGACCTTTATTTAAAACACTTAACAATAATAGTATTCTAACAGTATAAACTTAGAACTAATTATTACAATCTTAAACCTACTATTTATATATAATTTATCGCTAGGCTTGCAATAAAATTAGAACGATGATTTGGGGTTTCGCTGATGTAACTGCTTGGCTTTGTGGGTTAATGTATAGGTTCACCGAACCATAATTTCTCCATCCCCTGGGGAAGTTTTGTAAGGGACGAACAAAACTGGCTGCTTTGGGTCTTTTTCGTTCTGAATTTGGTCTTCTTCTGGGGTTGTTTTTGGTCCAGTACTGCTTAGCCTTGTAAAAATGTGGATTTAAGAACTTCTTGTGTGCTCTTGAATTAATTTCTCAGGATACAAGTAGGTTGATCCAGTACTTCTGTGGGGTAGATCCATATACTGGTAAAGTTCATTGTTGGAGGCTAGATAAGGAGTTTAGTGGAATAATTGTTGTATGTTGTAGGTTAAGGTAGTATATCAAGTCATGGGTACTGGTCTGAATTCTTGATTGTCCTAGTTTGAGGGGGAGTTTCCCAGGGTTTTCTTTCAGGTCTTGGGTTAGGACTTTCCGGGCGGACGTTGAAGTACATTTGTAAAGTATTTTTCTTGTTAGTGTCTTTACTTGGTTGATTTTTGATATTTTTTTTATGAACTGTCGTATCTTGTGTATCTATAGTGACGATATTGTCGTTTTTTACTATTTTTGTAGAGAATCTTGGTAGTAGTTTGTTACGTTTTACTGTTTTTCTTGTATATATTTTGGTACTGGGTTTATATGTTATTGGGACTTGTCTCTTGGAGTTTCTTTTTTCTATGTACTTCGCTTTGGCCTCTTGAAGTTGTTCATTTAGTTCTTTATAAATTGTCTTTGTTTTTTCTCTATGCTGTTGGGTGTAATTGTTGATAAGGGTTTTTCTAATGTCAATATCAAATGGATCTTGGGCGTCTAAGTGGCCGGATAAAATGTCGATTGGTCTCATGTTGGTCATGGAGTGAATAGAGTTGTTGTATCCAAGGATGGCATAAGGCATTTGTTCTTTAATATTTAGAGTTTTCTTCTTTTCTCGTAGGATTCTTAGATGTTCGACGAGGGTTGAGTGAAATCGCTCTATCATTCCATTGGATTGTGGGTTATCTGCGGTGGTATAATGGATTGAAATTTTGTGGGTGTCTACAAATTCTTGCATAAGGCCATTTTTAAATTCTGTTCCACTGTCGGCAACTATCATATGGGGTACTCCATGGTGAGTCATGAATATTAGAAGGGCATTGAGCACATTAATTGCATTTGAGCCATCTATTGGATATGCCTGTCCATATTTGGAAAAGGCGTCTATGATTGTTAAGAATTTCTGGCCTCCTGCCTGGAAAGTATCTAGATGAATAATCTGGAGTGGTTTGGATGGTGTTGGTGTCAGCATAAATTTGGGCTTTGCTGGGTTTCTGTCGTACTTATTGGCTTGACAGATGTCGCAAACGTTAATCATGTCCTCAATATCTCTTTTTAGGTTAGGCCAAAAGTATTTTTTTCGAATCTGAGTTTCCGTTTCATGGATGCCTCGATGATTGGTCTTGCTTTGGTGGTAGTTTAAAATAATTTCCTTTTGTCTTTCTTCGCAGTTGATGTCTTCTAATAAAGTGTTGCACTTTACAAGGTCGAATGCAGAGTTCTTAAAGATTTCTCGAATTGTGTTACACAGAAATTGATAGAGTGTGTCATCTTCAAAAAGTATTGCATACTTCTTTTTTGGTTCAATGTACTCTTTGAAGAATCGAATGATTTCATTTTTAAGGTTGTTTTTCCCAAGTTGGACATATAACCTTCTTTTGTTTGCAAATGCTTCTTCTTTTACTGTTCTTGCCGGGTTGTAGTTGACGGTCTTAAAGAGGATTTGGTTATTAAAGTAATTAAGAGGCTTCTCGCTGATAGGAATTCCTAGTATTGGATTTTCTTGAGTTGTATGTTGAGTGTCATCATCGCTTTTATCATCGGTTTCGGGATTGTGGTTATCTTCGTTCTTCTTTTCTTCCGCGGTGGCTTGATCGTTGTTATTTGTACTGGATGTAGGTCTGACATCTTTGTTTTGTCCTAGGCAGTCCTCTATAACTTTCAGTTCGTCTTCGTTAGTTATATCGGCTTCTGGGTCATAGTATATTGACGCTGGATTGTTATACAGGGATGATATGTCGTCTTCTGCATCGTCAGTTCTATTGAGTGTTTCTTTTGTATGTATTTCGATTCTAGAAAGGGCGTCTGCATTTGTATTTGATTTTCCTTTTTTATATACAACTTCATAGTCAAATTCTTCCAATTTCAAGCGCCATCTGACCAGTTTCGAGTTTGGGTCCTTAAGGGAAAATAGCCATTGAAGAGGGCGATGGTCCGAAAGGATTTTGAACTTTCGTCCGAATAAATAAGGTCTGAAGTATTTTGTAGCCCAGACGATTGCTAACATTTCTTTTTCGATGGTAGAGTATTTGAGTTCGGTTTCGTTCAGTGTCCGGGATGCATAGGCGATTGGTTTGTCGTTGCCAACAGGTCCTTGCGAAAGCACAGCTCCGACTGCAAAGTTGCTTGCGTCTGTTGTGAGATTAAACGGTTTTGAAAAATCTGGATTTTGCAAGAGTGGTTCGTTTGTCAGAAGGTTTTGGCAAGTTTTAACACAATTCAGGAATTCTGGGGTGTGTTCGATTTTTACGTCCTTCTTGAGACAGTGAGTGAGTGGTTTGGTAATCTTGGCAAAGTCTTTAATAAATTTTCTATAGTACCCAAGTAGGCCAAGGAATCCTTTGATTTCTTTAGTTGTTCTTGGTATAGGATATTCTAGAATGGCTTTGATTTTGCTTGGATTTGGTCTTATACCATCAGGTGTGACGATATGACCTAGAAAGCTCACTTCTTTCTTCAAAAATTCGCATTTATTGACTTGTATCTTAAAGCTGGTTTCTCTTAGTCGTTGGAAGATCTTTGACAGACTAACTAGATGTTCTTGTAGGGATGTACTGAAGACAATAATGTTGTCCATGTAGACTAGGCAGATTTCTCCTTGAAGTCCTTTCAGTACGTTGTCCATGACTCGCTGGAAGGTAACTGCTGAATTTTTTAAGCCAAAAGGCATTCTTAAGTATTCGTAGTGGCCATTTTCTACGTTAAATGCCGTTTTCTGGATGTCTTGTGTTGCCATTTCTATTTGGTGGAATCCACTTGCTAAGTCTAAGGTGGTGAAGTATTGGCACCTTCCAAGTTTGTCGAGAATGTCGCTAATATCAGGAATGACGTATCGCTCGTCGATTGTTTTCTCATTAACTTTTCGGTAGTCGACCACAATTCGCCATTTAATTTTTCCAGAGGCATCAGGTTTCTTCGGTACCACCCATATAGGAGATGACCACGGAGATTGACTTGGCCGGATAATTCCTTGATCTAACATTGACGAGATTTGCTTTTTCACCTCTTCTTTGTGTATATGGGGATATCTGTAGGACTTTGTAAATACTGGAACTTCATCTTTGGTCTTTATTTCGTGTTTAATCTGGTTGGTAAAGGTAAGTGGAGAATCTGGATGATGAAAGATGTCGACATATTTTTTGCATAGTCTTCTTATGGATTTTTCTTCTTCTGGGTTTAAATGGTCGGTTCGAATTTCAGGTTCCAGGTTTGGTTCAGGATCTTGTTGAGGCAGGATATCTGCGGAGTAAAGACTGAAGTTTTGTAGGTCAATCTTGCAGCTTTTCACTGGTCCTGTTAGGGCAATTTGAAGTTGGTCGTCTGTATTATTAATCAGTTCTGTCCAGGCTAGTTGGTTGCATGCTACGGTGAGGGTTTCTCGCAAGACAGCTCCTTGAACTTCTTGTTGAGGTAAGGTAATGTTGCCTTCGGTTTCTTTGACTGGAAGTCGCACTTTGGTTATCGTGTGAGGTTCTAGTTGGATGGAGTAGAACTGGGTTTTGTTGGTTTCGTAATATTCGATAGGAAGCACAGAATTTTCGGTACTAAGTAGGGAGGCTGGTAGGTCTAACTTGGCTTTTAAAAGTTTAAGGTTGTCAAGGCCTATGAGGCCGTCAAAAGTTTGGTGAAACTTGAAAAGGTAAAATTTTAAATTATTATTGGAGTTGAATTCAGGGAATATTGGAATTGTTGCGCAATAATCTTGCGAATGATTCTGGAAAATAGAAGTAACAATAAAGGGTTCATGTTGGATGTTATCTCGGTAGTATTTAAATGCAATGTCTGGATTGAGAAAAGATTTAGTAGCGCCGGTGTCAATAAGGAGTTTGAGAGGAGGATTTGATATGGATATGTAAGGGAGTTCTTTTTTATCGGTGTAGTTGTGAAGCTCTACTATGTTTCTTCGTTTTCCCTTGGGTCGTCGTGAAAATTTTCTTCTTCTTTGTATAGATAGTGTTCTTCTTGGTTGTAGTAATTTTGGGGAACTTGTTGGTGGTAGCTTTCGTCAGAGTAGCCATAGGGGTTGTAGGTGATAGCTTCGTCTCGTTGTTCTATGTTGAACAATTCTTCAACGGTGAATTTGGGGGCAGATTGTTGTGGAGGTCTGAACGTTTGAGCCGTGTTTACGGAATCTGTGTCCATTGGTGTCGTTTTTTGAAACTGAGATGGTCCGGGTCTATTGGTCCAAATGTTTGATTTAGGGGGTAGACTGTTTTGGAACCTCGGTGATGGTTGACTGGATTGGAATCTTGGCGGTTGGAGAATAGGTCTTGATGGTTTGAACGGTCGTTGTGGAGCAAAGTTAAATTGTGGCATTGGTCTAAATGGCTGCTGAGACCACTGTGAGGGATACTGCTGTGTAGGCCCGAATGGTTGCTGTATAGGCCTGAATGGTTGCCATTGAGGAGGTGTGAAGGTTGGAGCAGTATGGGGTGCTGATTGTCCTTGTAGTGGAGGCGCAGCTTTAAAGTTGGATGAAGCTGACGGTTGCGGGGTGCTTAGGCTTTTCTGGAGGTATCTGATGTTGTTTTCCTCTTGGATGAATTGAATAGCACTTGCTAGATCTTTGGGCCTCATTGCTCTTATTGTTGATCCCAAAGGTTCTCTTAGTCCTGCTAGGAAAGTGGTAAGAGCCTGTTGGTGGAAAAAGGATTTTTTACTTGTTTTGATGTTCGCGTCTACTGTATGCAATTCTACGTAGTTCGATATGGTGTTCAGTAGGGCCATAACTTTTTCATAATATTGTTGTGGGGCTTCGTTGGGGCTTTGGCGTAAATTTACTAGGTCTCTGGTCAGTGAATTTTCGTTACGTTGGTCGGCAAAGTTTTGTATAAGGGCATCTTTTATTTGGGGCCACTCGCTACATCCATAAATTGAAATTACTTCTTTTGCTCGGCCTTTCAGTTTGCTGATAATACCTTGTATAAGGACATGGTTTTGGAAGCAGGTGCTGTCGTTGGTTTTCCAGTAGTGATTTAGTAGTAATGTTGCCACATGGATGAAGTTATACAATTCGTTGGGGTTGCCATCATATTCTGGAATAATACTGAGATTTTTAACGTCGAAGTCTGGTGTGGTTGCCATGGTAACGGGTATTGTCGGGGCAGTAGGTTGTTGAGTTTGTGGTAAATTAGGTACTAGGTTGGTAATGCTAAGGGCACTGAGGGCAGTAAGTAAGTCTTGTTCTGTAGACATTAATTGCTTACACTATTAAGATGATGCTTAAAAGCATATCACTTTACTAAACAGGAGCACTAACAGACTGCACTACACTACTTAAAACAAAAAATTGTTTTCACTATCACTAAAATCTTCTTAGGCGAACTTTTTATAGTTTCCCGGGAGATTGGTTCGTTTAGTGGATAAACGTTCAAAAACGACGAGGATCCTTAGGGACTCTTCCACTATTCTACAGACTGCGCCAGTTAAGGGTTGATTACGTCACAGGTACTTTTTTAAAAAGACCTTTATTTAAAACACTTAACAATAATAGTATTCTAACAGTATAAACTTAGAACTAATTATTACAATCTTAAACCTACTATTTATATATAATTTATCGCTAGGCTTGCAATAAAATTAGAACGATGATTTGGGGTTTCGCTGATGTAACTGCTTGGCTTTGTGGGTTAATGTATAGGTTCACCGAACCATAATTCGTGTGTCAGACAATATAGCTATTGTAAAATGTAATAATTTGCATTTGAATAAAAATACTGTAAATCCTTCAAGAAAAAAATAAAATTTGCTAATCAATGTTTTTCGTGGAAATTCGAACCCGTAGAGTTTTGTGTGGATAACGTGAACAATTTTAATTTTAATCTCGCCGTCGCGACGGCCTCGTTGTCGTCGTGTGCCAGCAACACTACCACCATGCACGTCTGTGTTGAAAATAAATGTTTGGATTGCAGAACAGGTTTTAGCGACAACTTAAAACTGTTTAATTCAGAAACACGTACGACGAAATGGTGCTGTCGCTGCGTTCAACAGGCCCGCCTTTTCAAAATTGAAATTTTAATGCCTTTTCGAAAAAAATACCGATTGTGGTGGATAGATGTGTGTTAAGTACAGAATGTCCCAATATAATATTACGAAGATAACAGTTCCTTCCTGGATTAATTTAAATACCAGTAGATGGAGTGTACCGGGTGTACAACTATCAAGGGACGCCTGCTGTATCTTGGAAACCGTTTACCTTACGGCTTGCGAAAAAATATATTTATAACAAAAGTGACTAAAAGAAATTTCTGGAAATTATCTTTAAGTTTCTAGGTATTAAATGTAGCATTATTTCAATCTAAGGAAAACTCTGGATAACTTTTGTTTCTTAAGTTTTTGCTATACCTTTTTGTTTGGGACAAATATTGCTATGCAAAAATATTCACACCTTTTTTTGGGAAACATGAAGAAATTGTTGATTCTGCTAAATAGCGCCCTCTATCTGTCGCACCGGAACTCATAACGACTTTGTTTTTTATAACATTGATAAAACAAAAGAATCCCTATTCAGATTTTAAATTTGTCAAATTCCGATAAGCCAAACCAAAGTTGTGAATATTTTTGCATTACAAAATCGGACAGATTTTTTAATCTATGGTTTTGTAATGATGCTTTCATTGAATTTATTTTTATTAAAAAAAAACAATGTTATTAATTTTTAATATTATTATGAAAAATCTGCAAATAAATAAATAAATAATCCCCTTAAACAAGAAGGTAGAGCAAAAACTTAAGAAGCAAAAGTTATCTAGAATTTTCATTAGATTGAAAAAATGCTACCTGTGATAAATGTTTACTCTGAGGATTTTCGAGAAAACCCCGCCTCTTGTTTGGCTACTATTATAGTTACGCCCCTTAGCGGCCAACCTAGACACTGAAAATTAATTTCCAGCAATTTTTCTTAGTCACTTTTAATATTTTTTTTTCGCAACCCGTACGGTAAACGGTTTCCACAATATAAAAAAATAACGTACCTAAAAGTTTTGGTATGTTTTCATTCACAAAGAACAATATTCGCTTCATTAAATAAATATCTAAATATTTTTTTACTTAATTTAAAAGTGAACTTTCAAACAATAGAAATAAAACTGTATAAAAATATTTTCTCTTTGTACTTGCAGAATTGTTCCTAGCCGGAGGAAAAAAGCTGCTTTTTTTCCGGCAGTGAAACGCTTTGCTGCGCTTTGTGCATAGTGAACCACCGTAGAGACAAAGACAAAGGTAAATAAATGCCGGGGGCTCCGGGAGATTTTTTAAATGCATGCAGCTTGAGAAGTAGTTTGGAAATTAGTAAGTTTTGACCGGCAGATTTCTAAATAAATTTACTTTAGAAAACGGAAGTATGAATGGTTTAACAAGTCAAATAAGTAATCAAAAGGAAGTAATCATATTTTAAAGGATTATGTTTGCCCCTGGCACCAAAACTCAACTAAAAGTGCGGTTTCATATTATACATACATAGACGTAAAATCTATGTAAATATTCCATTTTAATTTATTTTCAGTTTGCGTCTTTGATATTTGATGAAAATTTAAAAAAAAATTTTTTTATTTTTTAAGCTGTTTAGGTGTTTTACCATTTCCTAGAGATCCAAAGTAACTAGTATGTTTGTGAATGATGAAATAGTTTTGGACTTCCATTGTCTTTATTTGTTTTAAATCACAACGTTTTAACTGTATAGTACTCACTCACTGTACAGTATTCACCTGAAGACGACTGGAGATACTTACCAGTTGAAACGTTGTGATTTAAAACAAATAAAGACAACGGAAGTCTAAAAGTCTTTCATCATTCAAGAACCATCATTGTCTCCAATCTTCAAACAGTCACTAGTATGTTTGTGTTGCCCATAGTTATTTTTAGTTATTATAATATTTTATAATTTAAAAAAAATATTTTATATTTTGGCACAAATAAGTATCTTTATTATTATTAAATAATACTTTTAAAAAAATATTGCTCGGACGTTTTTTAAAAATGTATCACTCTCCTAGCTGATATTGTCGACAGAGTCGAAGCTTTTTTAGAGATAATAGTAATATTAATATAAAACAAGTATGTGGAGTAGATAAATAATTCACGTAAAAGCGTCTGCATAGATCAACCATTTGAAAAATTATAATTGAAAAAACATCACCGATGGAAGTCAAATATTATTCACAAATTAAAACTTTTTCTACTTCAGTAGTTACGAGTTTTAATAAATTTTTATCCCAATAGAGAAAGAATCGATTAAAAAAGAAAAATTCCTTTTTTATCTCCAATTATTCAACTTTCTTTTGCGAAACTTTTATTGAAAGTCTACTTACAAATTCCAAATTATAATATAATTGAGTTGGAACTGACGGGAAAAGTAAATAGAAAAAGTTAACAAAAATAAAACAAAGATAGACGCGAGAGGATGCGGAGAGGGTAAAATATAACTTTAAACCATTATTCGTTAAAATTTTGCAGTCCAAATGATCTGTGCCAGACTTTCGAGTGAATTCTTGAAAGTTTTAATTCTATGCTCCTACGTAATAAGAATAATTTTCTTGGGATTTTCTCCTTTATATCGGTTTGATGCGAACGGAATATAATTAAACCCGCAAAATGAAAATTTTAATTTAGTTCTAAAAGCTCTAGGTAATTTGGTTCAGTAAAGATATCCTAATACATAAAATTAATTTGGTTCAGTAAAGTTTTAAAAAGTAAATAGTGTTCAGTTTAGTACTTCTTAAATTTTTCACAAATTTGCGGGGTTGAATTAAAATAATTTAAAAAAAATATATAATTACTGTAGTGTCCCTAGGAAATAACGGGGAAAATATGCTTTTTGCCACACCGCACGAGTGAGATTCCTCCAGCACCCTCACAAACTGTTAGTTCAATGCCGCCACGACACGCGCCATCGGTATGATACATTCCCTTCTTATCCCCTTCGCACCCGTTCTTTTTAATCCCTTGTGAAGGGTAAAAGGGCACGCACCATTCCACGCTACATTTAAATTTGGAGAAACCACGCCGACCGCCTCGCTGAGATATCAGCAGGGATTATTGTTCGCGATGTTTTCTATATAACCATGATTTTTATTTGTCACATTTATTTTGCGTACGAGAACAAGAAATCTCGCAAAATCTTAAGATTTTGATTAGGATTTGCGATAAACTTTAAAAAGAGTCCAGTTAGTATCACTCGATAAAAAAGCTATCTTTATTACCGATATTGCAAGGTGGCCAGGGAAAAATCGGGACACGTTGCTGAAAAACAATAGGAACAAGGACCAAAGGAAATATGGTAATTTGATTTGCATCCTGAAACATTGTAAGTTTTGTTTTCGGTATGACTATTTTAAAAAAATGCCGTTGTCAATCAAAACAATCTAGCTTTATTTTTACGATAATCGCAACCAACAATATTATAATACTGACTTTGTTTTTTGGTGTTAGGTTATTAACACAAATACGAAACCAATATTACAACGATCAAAAAAACTTAAATTTCCACAATCGTTTATGAAATAAAACACAAGGAAATGTCTCGGTTTATTAATTATCCAGTTAAAGTAACATTGAACTATAATTTACACCATATTTAAAACATATTTAAGGAAAAAAGACAGATAAACAAAACAGACACGTGTTTTTAGAAGTCTGAGGCCGGTACCTGATCTATTTTTGCACTAGCGTGCATTCTGTTCCGCCACGTGCAGGCAACCAGCGTTGCAATTTCGTGTCTTGAATACTCAAAAAGGATCTATCTTATTTTTAATATTCTAAAAATTTTTTTTTATACATATGCATTATGCAACCCTAAAAACATTATTCAAATTTAAAGGCAACCGCGAAGGATACCGTAGTCGATCGTTTTCGTTTGAATTCGGTTCCAGTGACGCATTCGTATTTGCTAGTTAATATAAGTACTATTATTTTGGTCATGTGTGAGTTGACTGTGCTAGAACTGCCAGATTTTAACTTTAACACTTTTGAAACTCGTTTCAGAATGATGCAATTATAATTCTAATGTAGCAATGGTAATAACGAAAACCCGTATGTACTTGGAGCTTTTGCAGAATTTTTTTTTAATGACGTTATAGTGCGAGAACGAGAAATCACGAGACAACTCGAGAAAACATTTTACGGGATGTTAACAAGACGTGAGTTTTTTAAAAAGTGCGAGATTTCTCGTCTCGTGAAACACTAAAAGGCACACATTCGCCGATTTCCAAAGATTGACACATGGCGCCAGATAACCTTCGTTATTAAAGTAAAATAAACGTTTCGATCGATAATTTCTCCTTTACAAAGCATAATATTTCGTGGCTTCAATAATTTCCAACCCGCCTATTCAAATCGTCAAACCCGAGGGCTTGAAGGACGTAAAACGTATCAACGTAAAGTCGAGGGAAAGATTTCCATACTCGGCGTGATGTGACGGTTTGTCAAAATGACAGGCCGTGTCACGGATTAATTTAGCTGATTAAAAGCTAAGTGGCATCTTGGGGAAGTCCCCTTCGCATACATGTGACAGTTGACGGCGCTGCTTCTGCTGAAACGCACCCTCTTTACAATAATTATTTGGATTTAAAATTTAATTCGAATTTTGTGTGGTATCTGCTGCAATCCTGCAACGACGACGGGTTTGTCTTTTTTTTTGTCGTCTTGTTTATCTTCTTGACAGATATTTCCTATTTTCATTTAATTCATTTGTTACGACAGTTTTGGTAAAATAATGTTTTTCTACAAAACTAAAGTTGCACTTTTTCGAGGAGCGAACGTTCTTTTACTATGTTGTTACGTGTCCCGATTTTACAGTTAATATTACTAAAATAGAGAATTTGCATTTCAAAATAATGTGGCAATAGCTTCAAGTTCATTTATCTGTGCTTATCTATTTAAATTATAAAACATTTTTAACGACGCTACACTTTTATTAGGTTAAAATATTTCCCTTTATGTGTACTAACCGGCGGAGCATTTCTCATATTAAACGTGTGCAAGACCTGGTATAGCAATATTTATCGCTTGGCTTTTATTTGACATAATCCGGTCATATTTAAAATAACTCAACCCGACGCCAGTCCTCTATGCTGCGAATTGCACTGGAAACCCTTACGCTTCCGAAAAAATTGGGGGTTTATCTTTGGAAATTTAGCACGGAAAAATATTTACATAATGTGATATGCTTAAAACATTTGTAAAATAGCATTATATAGATTAAAGAATAGTCAGCAGACAATCAAATTGGTATCGGTCTGTATGATATGTTTCCAGTATAAAAAATAATAATATGTATACTTGAATTCAAAATCCTCCTTCCTTTAAGTGCCCTTTAGAGAATGAGTTCGTGATGGCGCATCTATCGCGACTCAAATCTGTATAAATATAGAATAATGTCATTAATGAAATCTACCTTATGCTATTAAATTGTCAAATCAGAATTACAAATGAGTCGTAAGAGAGATGAAGATGGGGAAAGCGATGGGCCACAGCATCAGCGACTAGATTAAGCCCTTTTAAACTAGTCACTCTTATCGACTATGATAGTTGATTAAATATTGTGTTTAAGTACCATAGATAATACGGTGTGTGTGCAATAACTAGCTATCTCATCTGCAATAGATATATTTGTTCGTATACTATTATCCAACTGCATGTAAAATGTGTGTGGTTAATCTTACACACAATTTATTACAGTCAAGAGCAGTCTAACAAGGCGAGTGTATGCATGTGTATAGCCCTATCAGCGACAAACTTTCCTAATATGGTTTTTGTTAAACATTTATCTACGCATTAATGATTTTGTCTAAAGCCCATAAGAAAAGTGAAAAGAACAAACCAGAGACAAAGAGGCAAAGATAATTTCCAGTGGCTACCAACCATCTATACGGATAAAAAAAGGTTGGTTCAGAATCAACGTAATTTTTTAAAATCTTATTTTTATTTATTTATTTTGTTTCCCCTTTCATTTAGTTGGTTTGGACCCCAAACATGTTTAATTATGTTTCTACATAATATAATTTTCTACGTACTTTGTACATAATATAAATGTCTTGCAATTTTTCTTCACTATTCATTTTTTATACCAACACTGCCAACACATAACTTTTTATATTCCTTTAAAACTCCATTAGGGTTGAATACCTTCTACCATTTCTTCTTCTGCCAACACCATTAGCAACGTTTTTTTCTGTCTGCTGAGGATGAACCTTACTACGTTTGAAACATATAGAGACCCTTAACTGAATATTTTCTTCTAGAACAAAATATTCAGTTAAGGGTTGTTCTATTGTTCATTAGAACAAAATATTCAGTTAAGGGTTGTTCTATTGTTCATTAGAACAAAATATTCAGTTAAGGGTTGTTCTATTGTTCATTAGAACAAAATATTCAGTTAAGGGTTGTTCTATTGTTCATTAGAACAAAATATTCAGTTAAGGGTCTCTATATGTTTCAAACGTAGTAAGGTTCATCCTCAGCAGACAGAAAAAACGTTGCTAATGGTGTTAGCAGAAGGTTCTAATAAATATGAGGTCTTTGAGATTTTCTTGTGTTTCTATACTTTTAACTCCACTTTAAGCATGGATTACCTACTTCTTCAAATAAAAATATTACCGGGCTGGAAAGGAAAACGACGCATATAAAAATAAAATGCTCCTTCTTTTGCATTAATTCCGCAGGTCAGTCCCCCTTAACCTTAATGTAATTAGCTAATTAGCATGTTTTTATGACTTTTACCTTTAAAAAAATCTTATTACGAAGCACTTGTTCCCTTGACATCAACGGTTTCTGTGTTTTCCAAACCGTAACGGGCGCGGGGCGGCGGTCTGTGCTTTAGGGCCGGTCGTGCCGCCCAACCACCTGTTAAGTCACCGTTGTCGCCGGAACCGGAAATAAGTCGTGGTTAGTCGCGAAATAACACCGGAACTCGGTCCACTACGACGAATGCACAACTCCTGTCGTAACAAAGATGGATCCTTTATTTGTCATGGAAAAATCTGTTCTTAATTCTAGAAAGAATAAACTGCAAGCAGGTTGTTTATACCGAGAAAAAGATCAGTTATAGGAGAACCAATTAGCGTTGAAACAATAATATTTGCTAATTTGTTTAAAATAATTTTTGGACATTTCCGTCAAAAGGCCATTTCCAAACAAGGCTTTCACAGAACCGATTTCATTAGGATGTGGTTTTTCGAATTTTGGCATGGAATAATAATTACAGTATGCTTTTTGACACAACATTATTTTAAATATTTAAACCGTTAAAAACGATAAAAGGATACAATCAATTATGGGACTATACAATCAGCAATTAAATAAAAATCGTGCTATAAAAGTCAAATAATATGAACCATTGTTAAAAATGTATCTCTGGGGCCAACGTTGCATGATTAATGCCCTTTGGCTGCGAGCGTGTTTATTTTTACACGATTTTTCACTGAAATTTACCGCAATACATTTAAAACTCAGCTTTGTCGATATATTAAAATTTTATTCAGTCATTTTCAAAGGTTAAAAGCTTTTCGACTTCTAAACAGTAAATAAAAAATGCATTTTGGTGCTGATACGATCGGAAATTGTTTGTGGATAGATCCAAGGAAAGTGTTACATATAATTTCCATTAAGTAATCCCAAAATATACCATAGATTAAAGTAAAAGTCCTGACTTATTTTTAAAATTAAGTTTTCTGTTTTTTAAATTTTAAGTTCCGAAAGTTAGATTTACTGCATGGGTAGTCTGTAAAATATAATACGATTTACGATTCGTAGTATATTATTAGTAATGTAGATACTACATACAAAACTTTATATATTTTGACGAGAAAAATTATAAAGTGTAAAACACAGAATATAAAAGTAAGTAGAATTTCTTAAAAGAATATTTTTTAAAACGTAGCTGCATTAATTAGAAGCGAGCCTATAAAGCACTGTAAATAATGGCTCAATTTATTAATTTTTTGCAGAATAAATTAATAGAAAATTTTTAAAATAATATTTACATTTTGTTTAAATCCTGCAATGAATATAATTTATCGCTAACATTTTTTAAATAAATTCAAGTCTTAAAACTTTAATTAATAGTGGTTTTAAAGGATTACGGTCAGGTTACCTATTCTCATTAATTTTTCCGTGAACCATGAATTTTTAAAAGCAGTAACTTTTAATGCGGATTATTATAAATTGTTCAAATATTCCTGCGTATTTATTGTTCAGTAGGTTTACCCCGCGGCTTCGCCAGCATCAGCGGTGAGTAGATGTAGGAAGGGGATTTCTATCACCCTGGGCCCATATTGGATTAACATGGGCTAAACGGGTTCAAAATTAGCAAAAAAGGCTTAGAAACAGCTTAACAACGTCGGTGTATATTACTTTTGCAAGATATTAGGCCCCATGTTAATCTTATGGGCCCAGCAGTGCTGGATTTACCAGTAGGCTGAGTAGGCTGGAGCCTAGGGCGGCAGATTTTAGGGGGCGGCAAACTTGGCCCAATTTTTTTTTTTATCTTACAGAAATAAATGGTACAATCTTTATTCATGGTTGACGGGTAGTATTTTTTTAAATAAACTTTATTGTTGGCCGTGTCTGTTAATGGGAATAAAAAAGGTAGTTGGAACTTTACTGATGGCTTTGCAGAAAGAAATTTAATTTTCAATAAAATAAGTAGGTAATCATAAATTTTTAAAATATTTACTAAAAATTATTGACCAAATTTGGGCGTGGTCTTACAAATTTTTCGCCTGCGGCGCATTTCGCCTGCAGTATCCCGGACACTTCACCTGTTTCACAACTCACGAGCCGTCACAGGTAGGGGCGGCCGGCAAAAATTGAATAGCCTATATAGCGGCAAATTTGTAAATCCGCCACTGGGGCCCAGGGTGTTAGAACTCCCCTTCCTACATCTACTGCGGTGGCACAATTGATATACATTTAAGACTTACAGGTGCTTCGCGAAGTTGATTAATTTACGTTTCATTTAAGACGCATCTTCTGACCACAAATAGTGTGTCTGTCTTATCTTCCAATTTTTTGGCAAGAATTTGGGGCAACTTTTAGCTGTTTAAAAATAAATTGAATGTCAACTTTTATAATTTCTTCAGCAAGAACTTAAATTTTAAAGCCCGGACCTGTCTATTTTCTCATTCGTTAAACGATAATTTTGCAGTGCATGCGCATGCCTATTCCTGTGTGGTTTTATTTACATGCGCAAATACATAAATTTGTAACTTTCGTCATCGCGATTATTGTGTGCTGATCTAAAGGTAAATGTCTATGTCTTTTATTGATTTAAATTTATCCAATTGGCGCCATTCTTCAGGCAAGTGGGGCAGAAGGGACATATTTGCCCTTTCGCACCCCCTGTCTACGGCATCGTTTTTTTTTTACTCTCCCCACTAAGCAAAGTATTGTGAAGCATATTTCCAAATATTATCAGATGTCGACATTTTAGTATGTCCCTACTTTTATAGGCTTACAACTCATATTCCTATCCTTGTTAAGTATAAATAATTCATCGTACGCAATCTGTTTACATAAGGAGGATAAAATATTTTATCCACATTTGTGATTTGGCATCAAACAAAGCGTTAAAAAGTTCAACTATACAGCTGCCACGGGGTTGCGGTTAAATAAATTAAATAAACCTGTAAGCATAACTTACAGGTGGAGAAGTATTTTATTAACTGCAGTGACATTAATTTTATTTAAATAATTGCAGAGTGGTGGTGCGCTCCACAAATGTATTTAATTATGTTAAATGTTAATTAAAAAGTATTTAATTTGATTTGTTTACACAGTCGCCCATTAAAATTCACGGGAATGGCAATAATTAAATTTTAGGGTTTTGCTTTGGAGCCCAAAAGGTTTTTTTTTGAACGGACAAATTTACATTGCACTTTAGCTAAATTTTTAATTTAAATTTATTGTGTAACTGGCACAGTTGACGTAAAAATGCCATGCCAAAATCATAATATTAATCATAAATATGTACGTAACCACCATTAAAACCGGGTGACCCACGACGTTTTTCTAAAATAAAAAATAAGTAGGTAACTAGGTAACTAGGTATATAAAATTTTAAAAATTAATTAAATTAAATTTGGATACCACCAAATCAAAGTCTACCGATAAAAGATAGAAGATGTTTTCGACGTAAACAAGAAATTTTAACCTTTTACCCAATCGGTCTAAATATATATTTTTTTAATATACAGTGCATTCATAAATACGTAGTCAGTGGGGTGGGGTTTACTAAAACTTAGAGTAAAGGTACGATTTCAAGCATCAATGACCGATGACGACCTAAATGAATCGTATTAAATTTGCTTCCTATTTCATTGGTTAATCGCCGAGTGATGAAATCCGAAGACCTCGACTCCGATCACCTTAAACCACCCTGAGAAATGACAGATCACTGTTATAAATCAGATCGTCCCTCTCTGTTCCTCTGTAGTAAGGAATAGACTATATTATAGCGCTCGCTGAAAGTTACCTAACGATTTCACCATATTTTAAAAAAAGGAACTATTTAGTTCCAAAAAAGTATATTTTAGTTTCTTTTTTTGTAAGAATTAGAAATCATTTTTTAAAAATATTTTATTTGATACATATTTTTATGGTTAAAAGGCATTCTGTTACCGGAAGAAAGTATCGAATAGACGCAAATATATGTTGTCAAAAAAGCGACCTCGTGTGCATGTGTCTAAAGCGGTTTTTACACCTGCGAAGTTCTTCGTGACATCGGTAGTATTTATACATTAGCGTATCAGCTGATTGTTTTGTATGCTAAATTTTTGTGAATAATTTCACGAAGAAATTCACAAATTTATTTGACGTTTCTTTACACTATCAAAGTAAGTCTTGAAGTGACTTCACGAATAAATTCACAAGGAACTTCACAGGACTGCTTAAATGAAATATTTTAGGGATAAAATAATGTTTTTCTGTAGTAACCCGTATATATTAAAAAAAAACTTGTATTGAATGATTTTCCTTAGTGTGATTACTATTATTATTGTTATTACATACTTGACTTTATATGCTTAACTTTTAATAAAGTTCAGATGGATATTTCGTATTCTAGATTTGAGAAATTCCTCGGCATTTCTCACATCATAGAAATCGTAATGGCCTTTTGTGAAACGAGTCCCATTAAATATTAACCGCTACACTTGGAGCCGTTAAAAACTGTACAACATGTGCTGACCGTGGGTTATTATTTTTCTCATAAAAACTTATTGACCATATAAACCCTTATGAAGTCTTTATTGAGTTTTAAAACTTTATTAGAAAGGGGCTCTAAAGAATAATATTTATTTTCACATTCACATGGTAGGCTAGTTAGAACAATATCAGATGTTGCAAGAGAAAAAATTATTAATTCGACTCGATGAATCCGTGTGGCAAATAATAATAATAGATGGAATAGTAAAAAATAGTATTCTTGAAAAGAAATCACGTTCAGGTATATTATTTAGGGAAAAAGAAAATATTGAGCTTTTTGGACTAGCTTTTTATTACTAATGTAATTTAATTTTTACCAACGTTTCGGTAGTTTGGTTTCTACCTTCTTCAGGGCTACAAAAAAGAAATGGACAACTTGTAAATTTAATTGTCTTTTGAAAATTGGTTTAAAACAAATAAAAAATAAAATACAGTAGGTTCAATACACATTTAAGCATTGTATAAGTACCTCCCTTCTATAAAATTTGTTATGTAAAGTTATTTTATGGTTAAAAATAAATATATTTAATGCTATGCAGGGTGTTTCGAATAATTAGGGTATTCTAACACTGTATTGCAAATAAGAAATATATATAAAAACTATGAACAATTTATTATATCCAAATTATTTTATCCAAAAATAATAAGTAGGCCCCTAATTATTTGAAACACCCTGTATAGTATTAAATATATTTATTTTTAACCATAAAATAATCTTACATAACAAATTTTATTGAAATTAAAAATTTTTTTTTATTTTATTTGCTTATTTTTTGAGTTTTGAGTCTGTTCGACGCTGTATATCTCCAGAACTTGTCATAGAAAAAGGGAAATCAATAGCAAACATGTAAGTAAGACACTTCAAGCCAAAAATATTAAAAAATAACGAAATTTAACCGATCCATTTTTAATATACCGGGTGATTTATAAATACCTACATGCATTTTTATGTTATTTTTCTATCGCTTATCATCGGAAACACCCTGTATAACCTTGATAATTATATATATTTGGAAGCATATGCTAAGCGACAAGTAGCACATAAAGAAATATCTACAAAATTTCTTTCAAAACTAATAAAAAATATTAACTTTTTTAAGTTAAGTACCCTGTATAAATATACATAATATAAATTCTGATAGCTTGCTCCAAGCTAATGTCTTCTACAGTATTACTTTGTCAACATTTAATTTAATGCCGAAAATACAATGATTTTACAAAAACTATTAAATAATTTTCGTCACTCACCCGGTATATAATAATTTTTTTAAACTATTTTAATAGTATTCTATCCTATCTACGACAGGACCAACAAAAATTTAGAAAAACAAAACGAATTATTAATATAAACTACGAAAATATAATGGATTATATAAACGAGATTGAAGAACCGTTTACAATGAGCCTGAGAGCAATTCGGCATTTTATGAAACGCCTAAAAAGTTCAGTCGAATTGTAAAAATTCAGCATTTATTCTTCATTTTACAATATACCTAGTCATTTATAAAACGACTAGGCGTTTTATAAAACGACTGAATTTGTAATTAGCTACGACATACAGACTGTATCTGGCTGAGAAGCAATATGGCAGAAAGTCGCCTCAACGGCCTCGTAACGATTAATGTGTGCGTAGACAGTATAGTTTTCAGAACTTGGAAAATTATATTAATATTGTTTCCGTTTTCTTAATTTTTTTAGTCCTAGTCATCTTGTCTCCCCCCCCCCCCCCCCCCCTCCTCGTCTCACTGGCTGGCGACGCCCTTGTTTACTACTGATGGTAACAAGAGGCAACAGCTGTACCTACTACTAAATTAATGTATTTAAATTCCTTTTGCAAATTTCAATATCAGAAAACAGTATACCTACATGGCCATTTAAATAAATGTTAATAGACTCTAAACCTCAATAAACTAAAGGAATTTAAATATTTTTTAATTTGAGTTTCGCATAATTAAATTAATTTTTGGCACGTACCGTTTCGGACAGTTATTTAAACGAAATTAATGCCGGTACAAAATAAATATTTTACAATATTCGTAAAATATTAGAGATTTAATTAACAGGGTAATATTTCAAATTCATGTTATAACTTTTTTTTAATTTCCAAATTCTATTGCATTTACTTTTCTGGCAAATGTTATTATAAATTTACTACATAACGTAAAGGGTACCATCTGCATTTTTACAAAACATAATATAATGTAGGAGGCACATCAGATTTATACCTTTTATGCTTTAATAATAAATATCTTAGAAATTGGATGTGGAGTAGTTATTTGTAGGGCTGTGCGATTACCGAAAAAGATAATCGATTTTCAATTATTTGAAATAATCGATTATTTTCGATTAATCGATTTATCAAAAATAATCGATTAACCGAAAAAGAGTTTTTTTTTTCGATTAATAATCGATTATTAATCGGTTAATCCATTTTGTTGCACACCCCTAGCAATAATATGCTATAATATTTTTTAAACCTATTTTCAGGGTAATAGGGTTGCTAATAAATATATAGAGACTTACAGCAATAATATGTAACTAGCAACTTCAATCATCCAAAAACATACCTATATTTTCGAATAATCGAAAAATAGTTTTTTTGGTCAATTGAATAATCGGAAAGGTTTTTTTTTTCGAATAATAATCAATTAATCAAAACATCGTAAATTTTATTTTTTTCGAACACCTTATTAATCGATTAATCGAAAATTAATTTTTTTTTGTATTTTGATTTGATTTTTGATTAATCGAAAAATCGTTTTTTTTCGAATAATCGATAAATAGTTTTTTTTTTCGATTAATAATCCTGGCCATTTGGTTTCAACCAGTGCCAAAATCCCTCTATATACACTCGATTAAAAATCGACTTTTCGATTCGAATCGAGGTAATCAAAAAAGAAATTAGGTATCTCTAATCGAATAATCGATTTTGTTGCACACCCCTAGTTATTTGTACACAAAATATGTTTCAAATTGGAAAAATGATTCCTATTTTCAGAAAAAAGTATAAACTTTTTAAAACATACCTATCTAGGTATTTGAAACTATTAACTTTCATGGTTTCATTATTCGTTTGGGAACATTTTCTAACGAAATCTCAAAGGAAGATTTATTATTTACAAATTGATCTAAATCGTTTAAGGTTGTAAGCAGGCCGCGCAAGGTCATTTGGCCGATGACCAACCTAACTAATTTATTTTTCAAAAAAAAAAAAAAATTATCATTCAAAAAATGCAAAAGTTTCAAAGTGTAAGTGTCATGCGAAAACTCCCCAATAGAGACCGTATTTTAAGTTGACCTGGTGCCTTCATATCAAATAAAGAAGATTACCTAAATGAATTCGAAACTGAAAGCGAAACAAACGCTCTCGCCGGCCGTCGACTTCGCCTGATCTCGGGTTGTTTCGTGCTCAGTCGAAGGCGGTTCAAGAGGCATTTATGAAAACACAGTCGAACCGCTCCGTGAATTATTGTTATTGTAAACAAAACTTTGCGTTAGATAAAGAAAACTAATTACCAAATATGCGGATTGTATTTGCAACATTTGCGTAAACAGTTTTGTTTCATAAGATATCATGCCGATGCCGAATTGTCTAGTCTAGTATATGTATATATGCCGTTAATGTAGTTCGTTTATGTTTGTGACTTGTACTTGTGACTTGTATTAAAGAACAATGATGTCAACAGTCCAAAAAATATCACAGTTTAAAACATGCGGTGCATTCATTACCATTTGAAAAACGTTTAGAAATTTAAAAAAATGGACGCCCAAAGCTTTTTTGGATCTGAAACAGATCACGAAACTGTGGTTCATTCGTTCCAGTTTATACATGAAAACGGTTAGAGATACTAACTGACCGAAACGTTGTGTTAAGTTACAAAATAAAGAAGTCAACAATTTTTTTGATAATACTTCATTTTCTACCACCTTCAAATAAAGAAGCTTATTATGTAACTAATTTCAAAAAAATGAATCTGTTATCCATAAATAAATTCGTTCAAAGAAATATAAAAGCATTTTTTAGCTTTTTTTAATAAAATATACCTATATTAAAAGTAGATTAAAAAAGCCGTGTCTTTCATTTCGCTTAGCTTTTGCAAAATCAGCCATTTCGTTTTTAATGATATCCCTGATTAGGTTCAGGTCTCAAATAAAATCATTATCTTCTTTTTTCTTAATATATTTTCCCTAAATTTTATATATTTTTTGTAGCGTCTAAAGCACAATGAAATCGGATTTCTTTAAAAGAATCCCAGTCATAAAGTTTTACAAAGCAGTAAGACCTGTTATAAGGCCAATAAACATTTTACGATAAAAATACCCCTGCGCCAGCAAATATAGTGGTGTTGTACAGTTCTTAGTTGGGCTTGCTAAGCACGACCCATATTAGTCATTTTACAAAAGCCTTTTTTAGGCCAGTTAAAATGTCTATATATTGGAAAATAAAAAACATACAAATAGAAATATTAAATGTAAAACATTATGCTTAATTTTTCATTCCTGTTTTAGCTACGTTAAACATTGCTTTAGGCAAAATCAATACAGTGAAATAAACACGCGGTAAACTCTATCAAAACTCCGTTTTTTTTAATTTGCCTTTTTCAGGAAGTATTATAAATACTTACACAAATTAATCTGAGTAAAAACGTAAACAGGCAAAAAGATCAACAATTTACGTGTGTTTATTTTAACCGAAAAAATTTAATACCAAAGTTTGCTTTTTCCGAAAATGTTTATCTTTTATAAAGGATTGATGGAAATTAAAAATTTAAATGCTATTTTTATATAATAGTGGATATAGCTTTTTTAATTGTGTATTTTTAACTACCCTTTAAAAGCACACGTCCATCAGAAAATTTTTATATATTATAGTGACGATAATTCAAACTGTTACCTTATGATAATATTACCGGTCCATTTGTTTAAAATTCATCATTGCTCAGAAATAAATCTGTTTTTGCCCTCCGCCGTCCAAATTGGGACATACGATTTATTTTTCAGTTGAAATATAATATATAGAAAGACGTACCCTTCAACTATGTCCCTAAAGTAACAGATTTTCAAATTTGATTTTCATTCTGGAAATATTTTATTACTTATGTTCGTCATCTTTAGGATTTTCTTCCAATAAAAACCCTCAATCTATTAAATGACAAAGAACGTTTGGACCTTTAGCTAATCAGTGATGCCAACATGTACATTTGTTTAATTAAATTTTACTGGTGATATTTAGTAACAGCCCAACGCCTGCAACTA
Source organism: Polydrusus pterygomalis (assembly GCA_963969555.1). NCBI lineage: Eukaryota > Metazoa > Arthropoda > Insecta > Coleoptera > Curculionidae > Polydrusus > Polydrusus pterygomalis. The sequence continues at coordinate 323,555 of OZ018377.1, forward strand.
TGTTCGAAATGTTTACCTAGGTTTATAGCTCAAAAGTCGAATGCGCAAAATTACTTTACTCAATAAACAAAACAAATCTAGGGATAAATTCGCTTAAAATAGGGGTGTTAGGCCCTTAAGAGAAAGTATACTTTTACAGTCCGATCCTTCCCATATCTTAGTCTGATCTGGAATATTTAATTTTCACTTATAATATCCCTAGAGCATAAATTATTTCCGAATTTATAAAGAAATTTAAAAAAATTTGCACCTCGAAAAAATTTCCGGAATTTAATTCAAGCTCGCGGGAGATTCGGCAAGAAAATTTTATGCGAAAGCAAGAAAATACACAGAGGGAAATCGACTAATTAAACAGAATTGTTAAGAATTATCTTATATTAGTAGCAACATTTTTAATAATTACTATTAAACAATCTCTAACTACAACAAAAAAATTAACTAACAAACAACATATAGAATTGCTAACTTGTTATTTATACGTACAATAAGATAGAATAATACTACATACAGGGTGGCCCTTTAGTGTGGCAAAGTACAATAGCTCCGTTACTATTTCAAATACATTAAAAATATTAATACAAAAGTTGAAGGGCAGTAAGTGACTTATAACGTAAAATTATTTTTAACTCTATAGGGTGGCTCAAAAAAGCGGAACAATAAAAAATGTACTTTTTTTAAATGGAACACCCTGTATATTTTTTCATTTTTAAATTCCACATTAAATTATAATTATTTTTTATTAAATACATTATTAGTCTATACTTTATAGTTTCCGAGATATTGACTCTTGAAAAGTGACATTTTTGAACTTTGACAGCTTCTAGCTTTCTAACAGTACGTCTTAGAGCAAAACGGCTTACATGTCCCTATCTTTAGTTTTTATTATCTTCCCAAAAAAATCAACTTCCGGTTAAACCGGATGTTACTCGAAAGCAGGAAATATAGTTGTTCCGGTTTAACTGGAAGTTGATTTTTCTGGGAAGATAATAAAAATTGAAGATAGGGACATGTAAGCCGTTTTGCTCTAAGACGTACTGTTAGAAAGTTAGAAGCTGTCAAAGTTCAAAAATGTCACTTTTCAAGAGTCAATATCTCGGAAACTATAAAGTATAGACTAATAATGTATTTAATAAAAAATAATTATAATTCTATGTAGAATTTAAAAATGAAAAAATATACAGGGTGTTCCATTTGAAAAAAGTACATTTTTTCTTGTTCCGCTTTTTTGAGCCACCCTATAGAGTTAAAAATAATTTTACGTTACAAGTCACTTACTGCCCTTCAACTTTTGTATTAATATTTTTAATGCATTTGAAATAGTAACGGAGCTATTGTACTTTGCCACACTAAAGGGCCACCCTGTATAAGCCAGTTATTGTAAGAATGTGTTTCAGTAAAATATTCTTATTGGAAATAAAAAATTGTTTTTAGTATTATACCAACGATAAAACGCTGTATTTGGGGTATTATTTAAAATAGTGGTTCATATTAAACATTTAGTAGCGGGTATGCAGCACACTTCTATTTTTGCGATGAGTGGGGGAAACTTCAAACATTTACAAGGGACACGGTGCCATTTGCTTTGTTCCCCGGGCTCCGCACTTTTTCTGTATTTATAAAATAATAAAGTTTGTACATAATCATGTTTTAGTTTGCAAAACTCAAACCCATTTTAAGGGGGTAAGTACCTTTTATGACTTATGTGTGGTTGGTTTATCTTAAAATTCACAAACATTAGCTTTGGCCATTGCTTTCGTATAATATGACTGATGACTGATCTCTATAGAAAATAAGATTGCCAGTCTTATAAATAGTTTATAACGATGAATCAAAAGATCTTTTAATTTTGTAAAATTGTTAACCTAAATGTTTATATAAATGCATTTTTAAGTCTCAAATAACTGAGTTTTAATGATTTTAAAAATCTATAACTGTCAATTAATTTTTACTATTTTTTATAATAAAATGCCGCAAACAATAAAATAATTTAGACTATAATAATAACCTACAATTATTCTAATCCTACAATTCCAAATCAGTAGCTATTTTATGTTATTTTTCTTTGCAAAATATATGATATGAATAGGAACAACTAAAATAAAATTCGACGAAACGGAATAATTCCATACGTATGCCTTAGTTAATTTTTGTGAATTTTGAGATAAACTAGCTCATAATAATAACTCTAACTCACTTATATTTGGTTTGGATCTTAGTTTTGTAACGTAGGTATGTATTTAGCAATTTGTAAGGACATAATAAAGTGTAAATATTTTTAGTATTTTTGGTACCTAACCTAAAAGCTGTAGGTATTTATGATTTAAGATTTTTTGTTGTTCCTTAGTATTTGTAAGCGGTAAGGAGAAATGGCTTTATTTGTGTTGTTTTTGTTTAAGTTTAATAAAGACCTTTGTAATGTTTACCTTTTTTTTTTGTAATCCTTTAAAATCTATACTACCACATTATAAGCAAAATTTAAAAAACCAAAAAATAGAATAAAACCGTTTTGTATTAGCAACTAAACAGTTTTATACCTATTATAAAACTGGATTATACTCATTTTCAACTAATGTATAATGGGTATAAGCACGTTTTATATTCGCTATGGAACAAACTTTTATGGTTACAATCCATGTCATATAAACAGTATAACATAGCTATTTACTCTTATGCACTGGTCTTAACTATATCTGGTGTATATATGCTATTAGCACGTATTGCTGTCCCAAATAGTATTAAATATTCTTATGATGTTTATAAGAATTCTCATAAGGGTTATAATGCATTTCTCTCAGTGTAGAATTAAATAATTGGTGACATACCGATGTAAGAGACATAATACAACCCTGTGTTGTAAAAAACAATAGTGGGCACTATATTTTGGTAAATCATCGTCGCATTCAGTATCGACGTGGAAAGAGTGTGCGTTGTTTGTGTGTTTAAGATCACAAGATAGACACTTGTTGCGTCTCAGGTTTGTTCTGGCATTTTTTTCAAGGGTTGTTCAATTTTAGGAAATATATTTATTCGATATTATTAATTTCACCTTGTTGAAGTTTTCACTTCTGTCGTGTGGTCTTAAGCACGCACAATTGTTTTTTTACTTTCCATCTGCTCTAGTAAAACTAGGTTTAAATAATTATCTAAAATAAATATTTTTCTTTATAGGTTTCCATAATTTTATACTACTAGAAACAAGGAAAAAGTATTTAAAAAATTTAATAATAACGCGTACAAAATGAATGATAAATTTCCGCCTTATAATAACACAAACGTCACTGTATCTTGAGTAATAGATGTGTTTTGGACTTCCATTGCCTTTAGTTTTTCATATTACAACGTTTCAACTGGTAAGTATCCCCAGTCGTCTTCAGGTGAATACTAAACAAGTTACAGAGCTACGAGCTTATTTATACTACCTAGATTGGGGGGGGGGGGGGGAGCTAGTGACTTATGATCGGGTGCAGTCGTGAGTCATCTGCTTACGTCATCACGCTTGGGCGTAAGCGGATGACGTAAGCAGATGAATAAACATGGTGACGTAAGCAGATGACTCACGACTGCACCCGATCATACGTCACTAGCTCCGCCCCCTCCCCCCACTCTAGGTAGTATAAATAGGCTCGTAGCTCTGTAACTTGTTTAGTCTCAAGTAGTGCTGGGAAGTTTAGTTCATTTTGCCGATTTCAATTTTTCGTTCTCGTTCAATAAAGTGAATAGTTCAAAAGACTAGTTCGTTTAGTTCATTTAGTTCACTGATTTATACTGGCATAGTGAAGTAAAAGAAATATTTTAAAATTTAAATTATATATTAAATTAACAAAAAATACAGTAGACACCGACAATATTTTTTATTCATTTCCATACCGAAATAGTCCGAAATCATCGCGGCATGCATCGGTCGGTCAGGTGACATACCTATAATCTCGTTCGTCTCGCTCTCGCTTGCGTAGTTCATTCCGTTTAGACTTTAGTTCGCCTTGTTTCAATCTCTCAGTAATTACTGATTGAATCTTTTAGTTCAGTTGTCAGATTCGATCTTTTGAACTAGTTCGTTCGCGAACTACACAACTCTAGTTTAGTATTCACCTGAAGACGACTGGAGATACTTACCAGTTGAAACGTTGTGATATGAAAAACTAAAGGCAATGGAAGTCCAAAACACATCTATTACTCAAGATACATCATTGTCTACAACCTTCAAACAGTCACTGTTTCTATTACAGCTGTCAAACCAGGGAGATTTCCACTTATTAATCTTACAGGTACGGAGATTTCCGAAAAGTGTCTAAAAATGAGAGGTATAAAATTTTCGTAATAATTATTAATTTTAATATCGCTTAAAATTTTATCTTACAACTCAGAATAAACGTCGCCAAACGTAGTCCCTCAGGGCTCCAATTAATTCCTTTTATTTGCTTTTCTATTTTTCATTTTTGGACCCCACTAATTAGCCCAGTTGTAATTTTCTTTTGTTTCGTTAAAAACTAAGAACTGAATTTTCTTTTATTCTTCGTGTTTCATTTCAAGTAATCTCGGGACAGGCCGCCGCCGCACTGATTTAATTGTCCACCCCCCAAGGCCTGTCACTTACATAAAGTGCACGGCACGGGAAACTGCTGGAAAATCTTATAATTAGCCCTAATAATTTTTACGTGGATTATTTTTGTATAAGGGGAATTAAACGGGACGATTTCTTTGTACCTTCTGGAAATTTTAAGATGAATTTAATACGGTTATATAAGAAATGTTAGTGTTTAGGGAAAACCCTATATAATGGAGCAGATTTGTTATCGATACATTGATGTTCATAGGCAAATAAACAAATTTCGTTTCTCAAACTTTTCAACAAAATTTTAAAAATTAGCTAAACTTAATCATAAATTTAGGGACCTTCCTTTTATTTTATTGACTAATTTTATCGATAATAGTTTCTCTGATTTTAATAACCCCAAAAATGACATACCACTCAACATTTGGAAGTTTCTGTTAAAAATTGACCTTAATAACATACATACAATATTATTTTTGCCATAAAAAATGTAACGCCGCGCGCCGCTTCATTTGAAGCGAAATCAGTTTTATCCCCTCCCCTTTATATTTTTTTACATTCCTTACAGTGGTACTATCCTAGAAATTTACATGGGGCCAAGACATCAAAATTCGGAAATCCACAAAGAAAATGAACAATAAACGAATATAAAAAATCCGAATACGGGTCGAATTGATAACCTCCTGCCTCTTTAAAGTCCGTTAAAAATAAGTAACACAGATTGCACAAATTCACTGAATTTTTTAACAAATCGATCAAGTATGTTTTTACAAATGACTTTGTACTTTTAAAGTTTTACAACACGGCACAGTTACTTGAAATCCGAGGTAAAAACACAATTTAACTTTTTTACAAAGGGCGTTAAAAAGTGGAAATAAAGAAAATAGCTTCAAAGCGGATATTTTTGTTTTGAAATTTTAATCCTTTAATCTGCGAAACTTCATTGTTCTTTTGCAGGATTTAAAGCCCTTTTGCGAAGTATTTAAAGCTCGAGAAGAAAAGGATGCAGGAAATCCAACAAGCAAAATTGAGATTTAAAATCAATTTAAGAAAGGAATTAATTTAACTTCTGTATTTTTCTATTGGGTATAATATCTTTATTACATATCTACTAGAAAAATAAAACTACGACGAGCCACTCGATGGTACAAATTAAACCGAACAAAAAATAGGACCGAGCTGATTGTTAATGTTTTAGTATTTATATACTTTTCTTGGTATTTGACTTATAAAGTAGTTCCCTACTTTATTATTTAAGAGAGATAAATCACAATAAATATATCTCCCTCTCTTACTGGTGCATAAGGAAGTTCATGCCTTAGCCAAATCCCCCAAATCAGACCGCGATTGGCAGATTTTCACGTGCTTTATTTTGTCTAACCGGCTAGTATTAATCAGGTTAGTCCTTTAAAACATTTTCGATTCAAATATCAACATTGTGTCGCGACAAATGTGTTCAGAAACTACACCTTTTCGAATTCTGTTAATTGAAACATTTTTGAACTGTTTGTTTCGAAAAATTTTACAAACCAGTGTCAGTACATTTACTACACGCGGGATTAAATATTTTTCGAAACATTTTAGATAAAATTGTGAAGGTATGTATGACCTATGCGTTCCAAAATTGTATCGACATACTGTCGATTTAAGTGAATCAAAACAAATTGATATTTTTCTGCTTCGGAACGTTTTCCAAACAATGGTGCCCATTTATTTAGAAAACTTGTGAAGAAAATAATTTTCGACCAGCAACTCACACTCGCTACTTGCTCGTCGATCGAAAGGAATAATTTTTAAGAAGAAAGACAGGCCTTTAATATCGACCCTCAATAATAATTTTTAAATTTATTTCGGTTTTTTGAATATGTTTAATTTTATTCGTTTTGAATACACCTTATTAACCATTTTACATTATTTGTTGTAACTTATATCAACGATATCTGCATTCTGTGGGTTTTTCTTGTTTTTAGTTAGTATGCAAGTTGTTTTTACTTCAGTTACGTTTGTTTCGCATTATTCTCGATACATTATTAACGTATTATTAACATTATAGAAACCGAATACTAGAAATTGTGCCTCGACTCTATTTTGAACCAAAATAATATTCGCGTTCTAGAGGCCATCTTATCAAATGAACATTTATCTTGTTAAAATTGGTTTTAATTAAAATCCTGCATCTTTTGAAAGGCTGTAAAGTTGTTTTTAAAAATAATTATTTTAAATTTTATTTTTCGCAAAATATAATTTTTTCTGTAAATACAAAAACGTTGAAGGCGCGTTAATAATTTAAGGCTAAAATTTCGTTAATGCTTTTTGTTTCTCTTTTGTAAAAACTAAGTAAAATAAATCCTGCCTTATATAGAAAATGCACTTGTGACAAACGCATCATGGCGAAATTGTGTCGTCTTTATAATATTATTATCTTCTATTTCACAACCTGCAGGTAATTTAAATTATTTGTTTCGTTTTGTGTCCATTTTGACATATTTAAACAGCGCCATCTAAGATTGAGAATAAACATATTTTTGATATCATCACATACCTATATCATAATTTTTCATAATCTTGATCAGTCTGTTTTAATCCTTTATCGCGTTTTGAAATCAATAAAATCAGTTTTTTTATTGGACATTTTGGCTATTCCTGTTTCAACTATCATCAGCCGCCACTGGGTTCATGTAAAGACATTTGAATCGCTTTCAATAGGTACAAATGGGGAAATACAGTGGTGTAGTAGGACGTGGTTGATCCGGTCGCAATTCCCATCAGAATTTTTGTCGGACACCAAAACTGAAGCTAAAGAATTGGTAAGTAATTCTAAATTTTAAACTACAATAAATACATTTCACTAATGGCCTGTATGTTTTAAATGCCCAATAAAAAGAAAAATGTTTATGTATTGTATAGTACTTATTGAACAAAAAGTCCCCTTTTAGTAATTCTCCTTGAAACGCTCCTAAGTAACTAACTAGTATTCTAAAAAAGACATTTACAACCTAAATGTCTTTCGCTGTTCTAAATTTATGTTCTTGCTCGATCTACGGCACTGATTCGCGTGCTGCATCTCATATTTTCCCATTTATTGCTTCAATAAATCTCTGTTTTATTTAGAAAAATAAGCTCCGTTCCTTTTTTCTAAATACGTCGTGCATCGTAAATCTGGTAGCTATTGGTGCCCTAGAAATTGTTACAACGATTGAGGAAATAGATAGCTTTCGTCAAGACAAATTAACGATAACGCAAAATTATTTTAGATACCTACCTATAATACAAAAATTAAGTTATTTTGCGAAATGTCCGTTTTCCATATTCCGCTTTCAGGAAAGCTATAGAAAGCCTGCATTTCTGCCTGACCATAATCCGTACAGGATTATTAAGGAAACCAACGGCGAACCCCCAAAAGATTTTTTCGGTATTAGAACAAGTCCCTCTCCAGACATTCGGCAAAACTAATATTATACTTATGTTATCTTTATGTATATTATTACTCTATAATATATTAGGACATAATATCATAGTCTAGCTGGGAATAATACAGTTTTTATAGCGATAAATATCTAATGGTCTCTTTAAAAATTGTTTTTCAATAAAAAAAAGAAATAAATTAGAAATATTAGAGATAAGTAGTTCTGTTCGTGTTTTATAATACGATAAAATCTGAATGCCTACAAATATTAAGTATTTATGACGTATTTTGGCCATTAAACCCTGGCTATTAAACATTTTAATTTTCATAAAATCTTAATTTATCATCATGTGTGTTTCCAAAAGCCATTAGGAGTTAATGATGTCTAAGGAAGTACGAGTATTATGTGGAAATATTTAATTTACACATTTGAAAGTACGTTTGTTTTCCGTAAATAAGTTAGTTTTAAAATAGAAGCTATTTTTACTCTCCTCACAAGAGAAAGTATTGTAATGGACAAAAATAAAATTTTTGAGATGTTATCAGATGTTGATTGACGAATGACTAGCTCACAAAAAGTATGTTTCCCATTTTCGTCTGGTAGTCTTTTTCAGATAGTTATAGTATTATCTGATTTCTTATTTTCAAAGTTTGCTACTTTTTATTAATGGTCTCTAGGAAATTGTGACACTAGAAATATTTTTATTATGTATTATTATTATTGATATGTATTTTCAATAGGTTCTAATTTATAGGAAGTTAATGCTGAATATTATGATGAATGCTGTTATGGTTATAATATAATATTTTTAGTAAATTACTTTTACTAAAATATTATTAATTACTAATATATTCGTTGGTGAAGTACCTACTAATACCTCGTAACCCACAAAAAATCAAATTTGCGTTTTTGGTGGCGTTGGGTAGCGTAAACCAAATTCTACAAGGTCGCCAATATATTTTATACCACAAAAAATTACTTCGCTGAATATTTGGGATTTCTAATACCTTATATTGTAAATGACCATAGGTTTTCGTGCAATATCTCTTAACCCACTATCAGCATTATTTATAATATATCGTATCCCACAAAATAACCCTTATTATATTTATTACAATACCGCGTATGCCACTTCAGTTGCGTGAAAAAAGTGCGTATCCCACTCGAAAAACCAAATTTTTATTCCAATACCTCGTATGCCACACCGAAAATGAAAAAAACACAAAAATCAGTACAAAACCGTCATTTTGTGTAAACATTTACTTTTAGAATCGTTTTCCTAAAGAATAAGATTCTCTTAGTAACGAAAATGTGTTTTGCTTCTCCTGAACAATTTCATTTTTGGGCTTACGAGGTATTAGTACTTCACAGACGAATATCTACCAATAAAATTAATAAAACTCAATAAGGCCCATTGTAAGTCATAATTCTTTATTACCTATTAATTTGAAATACATGTAATATTTTGAAAACTTCAAATATTTATTATTTTTGTGTCTTCATAATTTTCCCTGGACTGTTTGGGGAATATAACAAAAATATTAATATTTAAGATGCGGGCAAGTTTAAGTACCTGCAGGTCCCGAAATTATAGCACATTATTTTTTTGTTAAGAAAATATATGTCATTGTGTTTTTTTACGCTTCTGAAATTTTTATTCTATAAAAATTTCCCTGTCTATCATAGTTTCAAAGATGTAGAGTGATTGACAGAGACCAAATTTGAGGCATTTTGGTCACGTGGATTTTATGGGATTTTTTGTATAATAAAGAGGACCTAAGACTCTACCTTTCCACACTGTATTGCTGGTAATCGAATAGCCGCAATATATTCTTTTACTACCGATTATATGGCAGCAAAACATCTTTTTAAAAATATATGTTAGAAATGCCTAAAAGTGCACATAATTTTTGTTTCACAAAACAACGCAGGTAAAGCCAACTCTTTCTAAGGACAAAGCGTTTCGACAACAATTGACAACAACAATTATAACATTAACAGCTGATACTGGTTTCTTACTAAAAATCCCCAGTTAAAAGCCAGGTTGTGTTAAGTGTAATTTTATTTTTATTTTGGTCTTTTTTTAAGTGTTTCTGTGGCTGTTTCCGTTAGACTTCATCCACGATCTGGCGTGTTCTAAGAAATATTTGACTATACAAATTCACTTTCTTCTTACTTTGATGCGTTGAAATGTTCCCTTCAAAATAGTAAAGTTTGATAATGATGCATAATCCTGATTGGTAAACGTGCGCACTATGCACAAAATTATTATTATAGGATAATTTTGATTCACCGTTCTGGAGAATAGATGCTAATGGATAGTATTTAGAGGAAATGTTGAATATTAATATTATTTATTCAGTCAGTGGCATTATGTTTTAATACAATAGGTACTGCGCCAGTTATATAGATTAGATATAGATATTATCATTATCTACTAATATATAATAGTATACCCATTAGCAACCCCAAGTGTATGTATATCAAAAAATGTATTAATTAACTTTATTGAATATTCAACCCTTATAAACACTCCCAGTCTCTAGCTCGACTATTTGCAATTTCCCAACATAGATATTAAATTAAATATCGCCGCGTATATTCATGGGGAAATATTGCCCCATTCGAAAAGCTGAATTTAATTAAAATACTTTTCAATATTGGCCGAGTGATTTCATGATCGGTGAATTCTATGGGGGGGAAGAGCGTCAGTCAAAAGAACACACTGGCACGCGGCACTGGATGAATTAATTTGAAATCAGGATAGAGAAGGGAACCTAGGCTAACCCGTAGAGGAAACAGGAGCGATCAAGCGAGTGTCAAGTTCGCAGTATAAATTTTCCTTCGATAAAATAGAACGCTGATTTATTTTTTAATTCGAAATTTATAATCCTCCCGTTTTAGAAAATACGGCTTACAACTATTCTTATGAATTTTCCGAAACTCATCTTATAGTGATAGATATAGTAGTGTTTCACTCTCGTCTCGCTTTTTCTCGTCTCATCTCGTTCTTGCGAGACGAGACGGGAGAGGAGCTATGGTAATTTGATTTGCGCCCTGGAGCACTGCAAGTTTCGTTTTCAGTATGATTATTTTAAAATAATGCCGTTGTCAATCAAAACAAACTAGCTTTATTTTCACTATTTACATACAGACTATTATCGCAAACTATATACACTATTATAACACCGACATTGTTTTCTGCTGTTAGGTTATTGCACACACAAATGCTAAACGTATATTACAACGACCAATAAAAACTTAAATTTCTGTACTTAATGGTTTATGGAGGAAAAAATAAGGAAACGTCCCGGTTTATGAATTATCCAGTTAAAGCAACATTAAACTATAATTTACACTATATTTAAAACATATTACACCCATTTTTTATTTAAAAAAAAAACAGATAAACAAGACAGATACGTGTTTCTAGAAGTCTAACGCTGGTAACTGACCAATTTTTGCACTTGCGTGCATTCTGTTCCGCCATGTGCAGGCAACCAGCGTTTCCGTTTTGTGCCTTCAATAGATACTCAAAAAGGGTCTATCTTACTTTAAATATCTATTTTTGTATACGTATGGAACCCTAAAAACATGATTCAAATTTAACGGCAACGGCGCGAATTGCGATGGGCACCGTAGTCGTTCGTTTTCGTCCAGTGACGCAAGCGTATTTGTTAGGTAATATAAGTACTATTATTTTAGTGTATGGGTCGAGTATTAGCAACACTGTGCCAGAACTGCCAGATTATAACTTTAGAAACACTTTTGAAAATCGTTTCAGAAGGATGCGTTTATAATACTCACATGGTAATGGTAATAATAAATAACCGTATGTACTTGAAGTTTTCCAACCAATTCAACAAATAATATTTTTTTAAATAGAAACTTTTATACCCCTTTTTTCACCCTTCAGGAACAAAATTTTTGTAAATGTCTAAACACATGTTTATTTTGAAAAATTAGTCCATACTCAAAGTGGAGTTAAATGTATGGAAAAAAGAAGAGCACAAAGTCCTTCTCCACCTCCACAATTTTTTATTAGAATAACTAGGCGAACCTAGAATAATTCATAATAATTCAAATCGACATGTTTTGAGTGTAGAAACACTCATCATCAGGAAAACAAAGTGAAAGGTGCAATGCTGATGTTGTTAGCAATAGAGAAAATAATAGTGTAATTGAGCCTTAATGGAGCTTTCAATGTACAAGAGGTGTAAAAATTAAATAGTCAAAAGACCGACAATCAAGACTTCAGCATACTGGAAAGTCAAGGGTTAGTGCAAAGGCCCTGTCTTGGGCAGAAAAATGAAGAGAGCAAAAGAAAAATTAGGGAGTTTTAACAGACTTTGTGAAAATCATTTATTAAGTAGGCAGTGAAAAATCTTAAGTTTTATTCAGCCTTGTCACAGACATGTAAAAGTATTGAAATAATAGGGAAAGAAAAAGAAAAAAAATGTTTTTCATAAAAGTCAAAGGATATGTAAAAGATAAAAAAAGGGGAATGTAGCAAATGAAATTTAATAATTTACAAATCAGCATTGTACCTTTCACTTTGTTTTCCTGATGATGAGTGTTTCTACACTCGAAACATGTCGAATTGAATTATTATGAATTAGTCTAGGTTCGTCTAGTTATTCTAATAAAAAATTGTGGAGAAAGACTTTGTGCTTTTCTTTTTTCTATACATGTTTATTTGTTCCAAGCGAGGAATTACAATTTTTACTTCTATCTTTTTTTCTAGCGGTTGCGTCAGGCAAAAACGAGCCTTAAAAAACCTGGTTAGGAAAGATAAATCTCCCTTCTCTCCGCCCCTGAACATATTTTCTAGCTGATGTGCCACTGCTTTATATTATGTGGTTTTGGTTTTGCATTCTGGACAAGTTTGTGTTTTCAACTACAGCTGTGTTTATTATAATGGTTTTGAAAAGTAGTAATATAGATTTGTTCCCTTTTAGCAAAATAGCAAAATAACTACATACACATAATTATACACTGTCTGTGCTCCATTTGAAACAGGGAAGCGAGGCTATTTATAGTGCCCTAAAAAGCATATAAAATAGCAACAAAGTGTTTATTAATCCTTAGTAAAAGTGCACGTTTACTATTTTACATTTTAGCGCTCATGCTTGCATATTCGATTAGCTCCAGGGAAATAAAGCTGGAGGGGATCACTAAGCCTTTATGCATCGAAAATTATTATAGCATGGCTTCCAGATGCAACAATAGTGGACCATTCTCATAACAATGTTAGCAGAAGTTAAATGTTAATTTAATAATAAAGTATAGACATTTTATTATTTTTTTATAACGATCTTGAAAGTTGTATATTTAGTTAATAATTAATATTTAAAATCTTTTGCAACCCGGCAAATTAATAACTCATAAAAACTTTTATTGCTTATGTAGGTACGTGACTAAGTTTTTATAAAAAAAAATGTTTGTCAGAAAATACCATACAAACCCAAGTATTACGCATTAACATTGAGAATACATTTTAGAATTCTTGATGTAATGTTATTCCATACTTTTGAACGTCGCGTCGGCGTCGGTTTTTTTTTAATAAAAATTTACACAGGTTTGAAAAGAATTTTTCAACTGGCTCGCAATTCTTAAAACCGTAGCTGATATTAAATATGCGTAAAAAATCCCCATCACGGGGTGACAAATGGGAGCAGTAAAAATAATCAACGGATTTAAAGCGGGAGATAAAAAGCATTCCGTAATTAAAACACGAAAAAGCCATATTTCAGCGCTCGGATTTTGGGCAAAAGGCGGCGGCCGGCCGCGCGGCGTGCGCCCCCCCTGCCCACTTATCTCTTCGCAGCTTTTAATTTATGTTTAGCCCTGGTTACAAGTCACGACGTTTGTTTGTGATTTTAGCTCCATTTATTTGTTTTTTCGTACAGTATATTGTATTTATATACAGGGTGTCCGGAAAAATGTGGGAAATCTCCCGGATATGAAAAAAACACGCGAAAAGAATACTACAAGTTCATATAAACTTCTTTCGTGTCGGCCTCCTCTTCGGAGATATGGGCTACCAAATAACTCCCATGGAATTAAGTTTTTGACACAATTATTAAACCAACAGGTATATTTCAATTTTTTTTCATATGATGTATACCAGGTAACACCCTTCAAATTACTATCCAAGAAAGTGTTGCGAATTACTCACAGCTGCAGGGACGGACTAGCTGTGACACTGATGTGCCCATTTTTTTTTTACGCCCTGTATGATAAAAACTTTGGACAACGTTTTTTACATACCTTTAACTATTGACTAAAAATTAGGTACTCTTCATTCATGTCGCTAATTCTAAACGTTTTCGGAAAAACGTCATTTTTAACAAATTTACATCATGTATATTTAACGTATTTCAATAAAAGATACATCTTTGTGTCTATAAAAATTATAAATGTTCACTTTTAACTGCTTAATATGACGGCAATAAAATGACGTTTTTTCGAAAACGGTTAGGATTAGCGACATGAATAAAGAGTACTTAATTTTTAGTCAATAGTTAAAGATATGTAAAAAACGTTGTCCAAAGTTTTTATCATACAGGGCGAAAAAAAAATGGGCACATTAGTGTCATAGCTAGTCCGTCCCTGCAGCTCTGAGTAATTCCCAACACTTTCTGGGATAGTAATTTGAAGGGTCTTATCTGGTATATATCATATGAAAAAAAAATTGAAATATACCTGTTGGTTCAATAATTGTGTCAAAAACTTAATTCCATGGGAGCTCTTTGGGAGCCCATATCTCTGAAGAGGAGGCCGATACGAAAGAAGTTTATATAAACTTGTAGTATTCTTTTCACGTGTTTTTTTCATATCCGGGAGATTTTCCACATTTTCCCTGACAATAATGTTAATGTTTATCGAATTATAATATTGTGTCTTTATTTTGAAAAATCTGTGGCACAATATGGGCAAGCAATATAATTATTGGAAAAAAAAAGAAAAGGAAATAGTTTTTTTTAAATATACTCCTCATGCAATTTAATTTTTAATGGAAGAGATGTGTAAGGCTGTTTGGCTTTTTCTATTTGCCTAAAAAAAAGTCATCAGAGCCTGCTTGTTTTATTCCAGAAACCAACTAAACCAAATGAATTGACAATGTCGAGAGGCGTTAACAATTTTAGCACCACCGATATTCGCTTGAAAGTATATTTTGCGCCCTAAATCCTATTAGTGAGCTATTAAATTTCAAATTTACCATTATTACGATTTGCTTTGTTTATCAATCTGCTCCATAATAAATCTGTTTCATACTATAAACTTTATTGACAGTCCACCTCTTTACATAATAATAATAATATGTGTTTAGTAATTTACAAGGTAATGTTAAAAATTACACATGCTTATTTATTTTTAAATGTGTTAATTTTAACAATAACTTTATTTAACTCTTGATTTCGTGATTTTAATAAAGATTCAGTTCGGCTGCTTGTCGTCTCTTTTCAACTATTTCACTACTTCATCACTAAACGGAAATGAATGAAACAACGTCATCATCGCCTCAGACCTATATCGTGGCGGTCACATCTTTGGGGGCGGATCTCTTACTACCATGGGAATGTTGCTTTTTTGTGTTATCTTAACAGTTTTAACTGGTTGTGATTTTAAATTATTTAGTTCAGTTTAAATATAGTTAACACTGTTTACATTGCGTATTACTATCTATTGCTCTGATACTGCGTCCTACTTTCCTCAATAAAATGTCCTGGTATTAATCCAGGTTTTTAAATTTTTAAGATGGTCACCCTATTCCCTATTCTACTATAATGGATGTGTAATTTAAAAAAAAGTAACAAAAATTAAATTTCAACCACCCTAAAACTGCAATACTTTTTATTAGATTACGATTTAACAACGGCATCGGTTAGTTACAGAAACCGTATTGTATCCGCAAGAGCAAGTTATAAAAAGGATAAATCAGATGGTGTTCTCGGCTGAGATCGTTTATATCCTGTCGGGACAAACGAATCGAGGGACTTGTTGAGTGAAAAACAATGCCAGATCGGGATCTAATGGCCAGTATTCGCATCGGGTCACAGGAATAGTTGTCGTTACGGTAAAACTGACTAAAAAAAACAATGTGCCATAGTGATAAGGGTAATTCGTAACGTTAAAAATAGACTCCATATTAATCATTAATTTTTCCTTAAATACGGTAATTTTCGAATAAATTTATTATACGAGTGCATCACATCAATTTTGACGAGGCACGTAGATAGCTTTTCTTCCTGGAAGGGCTGGCGTCGCTAGAATTTTATCGGGGGGGGGGGGGGGGGGGGGGAAGCAAAAAGGTACCACAGAGGTGTAAATATTTTTGGACCACGCCCAAATTTTGCTAAAATTGGTCAATAATTTAATTTTAATGAATTATTATTACTTAATGTTTCGTTTATTTTTTGTTTTATTTAGAAATAAAAATACTCTTTGAGCAGGAATTACCTGCAGTTTTAAGTTAAAAAAAATCAATGAAATGAATTAAAGCAAACGTATTAAGTGTCATGTAACAGGTCAATAACAGGCCGTCGCTACGCCAGTGCTCCCACATAAAAAGTGCTATTATTTTGTATACAGCATTTAGGAAGCATGAGGTTCATTAAACTAGTCCGTGGGCGAGTGGGGGGGGGGCACTATCCCCCCAGCCCCTCCCCTTATCTGCGTGCCTGATTATGGTCCTCTGCTGTCACTGAATTTCTTCGAAACCACTTCAATTTAAAAATATAGCGAGTCCTATCCTTAAACTTCAATTTAAAAATATAGCATTTCAAAATGTACTCTAAATTGCATTACTATACAGAGGCAAACTCTATAAATTATTTTTTCCCAAAGAAAGGCCTGAATTAAAAATATGTTACAAGACAAACAACGTTTGAACCTTAAGCTACCCAGTGATACCAAATTTATACCTGTTTAATTAAATTTTACTGGTGATATTTAGTGACAACCGAACTCCAGCTATTTTGGAAATATTTATCTTGGCTATCGTTAATAGTATTGAAGTCAAATGTACAAAAATTACTCTATTATTTCTAAATAAACAAATATGTGTCCAAATAAATTCGATAGGTTTAGAGGGTTTCGAGTAAATGGTATAAATGCATGTCGCGAGCGAGTAAAAGCGATGTGCCAGGCCCAAAGAAACAGGTACAAAGAATTTTTTCCGACGTAGCACTATGGTATTGCTAATACTAGAACATTGTCTACGTCTACCACCTTCAAACTATGACTAAAAATTTTTGCGTCGGTGCTTGTATACCGGAACTGGATTATTGTATGTAGTGCAAATATTTATTTAACATCCTTGAAAGTAAAATATTAACGGAATTAACGCGAAGACGTTCGAATAGGAACTTAACTTCGTTCGGGAAGACAAAATATCGATGGCCCTTTTCGTCTTTTTTTACGAGAGCATTTTGTCGGCGTCGCGCAACTTTTCCAAGGTATTTTTTAGGCGTATCCGAACCGAACATGGGGTGGGAAGATGCTCTTTTATGGGTCTAGGAAATTTACGTAAATAATATGTAAGACGAAACGAGCCTGGTGAAAATTAGGCCATTTAAATAAAATCAATTTTATTACTTCCTTCGAGGAGAAAGTATTTATTGTAATTGCGAACAGATATTATCACTATTATCAGATGTCGACGTTTTGGGGTCCTTAGAATGAAAAAGCAAGTTTCCTATTCCCATTTATTGGATTGACAAGAAAATACAACATTTGTATATATGGACTAGATATTAACTCTGCTCAAAACCAGGTTTTAGTTTGGGTTTGCTATAGTATACAGGATGAGAATCATAAAAAAAAATAATTACACTATTAGTATTCTGTTTAATTTTTTGTACTATTGTTCAATGGTACACACACTTTTGATGTAAACATTCGTATGTGTGAAACAAAGACAGTCAACACCAGCGGCGTAGGATACGGCAAGGATTTTCAATACAATAAATAAGTAATAGTTAAAAAAAGTTTTCATAAAGTAGGTACTAATAAATGTTTACATAAGTGAAGTTTAAAAGAACCCTTTAAAAAAGGCCTGGGCTGTGAATTATATATTGTTATAATATTTATATATGAATGAAATTAATGAAATTTTAGGCGAGAGACAATAAGAAATATTTAATTTTTTTAGATTTAATCATGTATAACCACGTAGAGTTAGAGGATATTTGTATACACTCTGGTATGCTGCATTGATAAAAGTACTTTAATTGTGGAAAGACAAACATTTTTTGTTGACATGCCAGAATATAAATAGAAGTATTATTTTTTTGCTTTTTGCTATTATGAGGGAGCCCTAAGCATATTATTTTACACTTGAATGTTTCAAATTCCATAGAAAGTGAGTAAAGTATCTTGTATTAAAAAGAAATTTTATAGACTATTCCAATGACGACAGTGGAAAGTAAGAGGTGAGAGGTGCTTTTCGACACTAAAAAGAATTAAAAGTGTTTAATGAAACTCAATGCGGGAGTCAATGTTAAGCGCTTTAACTATGTTAAGCATTAAAAACCCTTTTATTAGAATTATTTATTATTTTAATGACCTAATGATTGAACATTTTTTCAAACAATAGGATAGAAGGACCAATTTAATAATATACAAACACATAGGTAACTACATAGGTAAAGATAAGAGAATTATATAAAAAAATAATAATAAAGTAAAGCTGTTTGATGTAATTTTTTAAAAAAGTCACCGCAAAAATACAATTTTAGTATTTTCTGTTTTTGCGGTGGCAAATAATTATTTGTCCTTGGCTTAACTATGCACTAAATTGAATTTTGCTTGTTACATTACTTCAAAATTTGCCCCACCTGAATATTATGTGATAAAAAAACAGCTACTATATTTCTTCTTCATTCATAAATCCGAATAAAATATGTCCATTGTAATTCCATCGTGCCTACCGTCGCGCGGTCGGTGTGTATATCCTGCAAATTACGCAAAACAGACAGTTTTGTCATTCGTTTCGATAATGAAAACGAAATCCGGGAAATGTCGCTGATGACACATTGTTAAAAAAACAAGGACAAGTACAATATCGGGTTTTGGTATATAAATAGCTGAAATTTTAAATTTCAAAACTGCCCAAGGCTTAAAAAGCAATGTGGACGTTTATTAGTTCAACTGTGGTATTTGAATGTTAACAAAATAGTATGGAGTTATATCTGCAAAATGACAAACTACGTCCTGTAATTTAAAATTGATGGGCATATGGGAGCTTCCTAAAAATACCGAATTAGCTAAATGTTATAGGTTGCCAAAAAGCACTTATTAGTTTTTTTAATGGGCTAAAAAAATTGCGCTAGAATTTGGATTGACTTATAATATGTCCAAGCAGCTAAATTATTTAAAAACGAGTCGAACGAGGGTACAAAGGTTTTTTGTACCATGCATGAGCTCTTCACAATTTTATGTATTATCATTCCACACTTTCTTTTTAACTTATTGCTGTGCGATATAGATACGAGTGGAGCAACGTTTTTACTGCCCTAATTGCAAATATTCCGCAACTAACTATATATTTTAATAAATAACTAAGTAGGTATACATTTTAGACTTTTTACTATTAAGATAGCTGAAACCGTTAGGTTTGGTAATATAATAATAGTATATATACCTAGGTATTATATGTACAGTGTGGTTGTTTAAGTGTGCAACATATGGGAATTTTTTTTATTAACGATTTCTCAGAAAATTTTATTCCTGATAAAAGTTGGTGCATGTTCGAAAATCATATTAGGTGCACTTGGAATGGTTGCAAGTCAAACGGCGTACAGGGTAGGCCAAAAAATATAAAACTTTTACAAGAATACATTTTTTTAATAAACATTTAAAATAAAAATTTTGCACTTTAAATGATGGTTTTTTAATAAGCATATTATCATTACTAATGCTTTATCTTGTTAAAAAATAATTTTTAGAATATTTTAAAGTTGTGTTTAATATCGTTGCAACAAACATGAAGTTTGTGATTCCTTAATAAATTAAAAATTCAAGTAACTTTTACAAATATGCTTGAACTTGAACAAAAATATGTGAAATTGATTTGATTTTGATTAATTTATGAAGGTCTTTATGGTGAATATTAAAAAAAATTTTTTGGGAAATTATTAATGTTTTTTAAAAAAATATATTTTTTTATTTTAGGAGGTCACGTTTTTGAATCTATGCATAACTTTTAATTCCAAACAACTTTTTTTAATAACATTTTGCTGAATTTTTTAAATAGGGGTACTTTATTCTTGTACAAGTTTTATATTTTTTGGCTTACCCTGTACGCCGTTTGACTTGCAACCATTCCAAGTACACCAAATATGATTATCGAACATGCACCAACTTTTATCAAGAATAAAATTTTTTGAGAAATCGTTAATAAAAAAAATTCACACATCACTTAAAAAACCACACTGTTTAAGGGTTGAAAGTGCTACTTCTCAAACAAGGAGGTATTTCTCCGAGTTTGAGAAAATCACTTTCACACGAGTAATGTACACTATTTTTCCTACGATCATAAAATATTATCAAAAATAGTTTGATTTATTTATGATATTTTGTAGGTATATCACCATTGTGTTAAACAAATTATTTCAACACAAGAGTTAAATAATAATAGATTAAAATAAAAAAAAACAATGCCTATTTTACACATTTTAACTTACCTAGTTCAGGCATTAGATTTTACGTGTATGCCTAGTTTTAAATAAAAATAATTTCAACGCGCGTGTAATATAAAGCACTTTCTAACCAAGTTATCCGTGCTTTTTTTCTTATTTTCATAGGTGATTATAGGAAAACAGTTTTTCCGAACACTCTACTCAAATATTTAAAATATCTTAACAACCGCAAATGCAATTTTGCCAACACATATTTCATATTTTGTTTCAGGAAAATATACCTACTTTTCCTTGTAACGAACCGAAAATCCTTTTTCGGAAAATTGGCATTGTAAGCATCAAGTATTAGCTAATTTGCAAAAACTATTTAATAGTTAACTTCCAGAACTTAAAGAACTTCGTTTCCATAAACCAAATTTTAAAAATACTTCTTGGAGAGTTATTTTATATCCAACGAAACCATTTTTCTTCTGTAATTTCCAGGACTCAAACTTTTACTCTAGAAAACTTGTTTACATCCCAAACACCATTCCACGATTTTATTAAAAGCATTTATAAATACTTAATTGCTTAACCTAAAAACGTTATTTAATTACGCAAAAAAGCCAAAATTAAAAGCCTTTTAATCTAGAGCCGAAAAACAGGCCTCGCAGAACACTTCAACGCAAGATAAGGCTGCCTCTTGAAATATAATTATTTCTCTTAAGAGCGAGTAGAAGTGATTCGGACCTAAATATCAATTTTAAAAATACTCATTATTCCAGGTTTTTATGTCAAATGCTGACTAGAAATCTGGACGCGTTCTTCTTTATAGTTACATATTTTGAATATAAAACTTTCTTTCTGGAAATTCGTTCGAGAAAACTGAAAAATAATGGTATATTATAATCAATTTCAAGATTCACTGGGGGTTAATTTAATAAGGTAAATAAATAAAATTACAATTATTGATATTCAGGACAAGAAAAGGTTGGGAATTTTTATTTTAACACCATAATATACAGATTTTGACTCGCGCTCCCACAATCAACACAAAACAACGAAGTAATTCGTCTAATTAAAAATAAAATCATAAACCTTATGAGCCAATGGTGTCAAACCTTACTCTATTGTCTTTGTCTAATTGGGCGAAGAAAATTTGCCGCGTTGGCCTATTTTACTGTTTTATATGATTAAAAAGTTATTAAATCGAAAAATTCCCGCGACAGGTATTATATATTTTTCGTTTTATTACATCGCTTAACTTTTAATTGGTTCCTAGCCAATGCAAATTTCCTTTTATATTATTTGTATTTTAAGCAGATATCTACTTAGTCACTAAAAATAAATTTGCCTGCAAATTTTAAAAGTTCTTATAATTTTATTTTGAAAATTTTAATTAAGGGCAATATTATTAATGATAAATAATAATATAATATTTCTTTTATATATCTGTACATATTTCGTTATGGTGCTTTACCCAAAAAACTAAAAAATTACTTAAGAGTTTGGCATTAA
This sequence comes from Polydrusus pterygomalis, assembly GCA_963969555.1. NCBI lineage: Eukaryota > Metazoa > Arthropoda > Insecta > Coleoptera > Curculionidae > Polydrusus > Polydrusus pterygomalis. Next base: position 345,655 of record OZ018377.1, read on the forward strand.
TCCGCCTTCGCATATAGTACCTACATATTTCCATTTATGCTTAAGATCTATTAGATTTACCATAAACATTATTTATTAGAAAAGCAAAAATTGGTACATCTAAATTGATTTTTTTTTAACCAGTGTAGAGTGGACATGCATGGAAAACCTACAAAAATAAATTGTATATAAATTGCTCCAAAAATTTTTGTTTTTTGTTAATTTTTTGCATGCAAACCGATTTCAAAGGCACACAAATCGGTTGGTTTTGATGTTCTTAACAATGTATATACATTCCAATAATGTAATAGTTCTGATGCGCGGCCTTGGCTCCATCCACAGGTGTTCGGTGCCCACCTTTCCCCCGGCGTTCTAATTTCGCAAAGCCCCGGACCAGATGGCCTCTCTCAGAAGTTGTTTTGGGCAGTTTAATTTATTTTTATTGGAGATTCAAGAGGATAAAGCAGCTACAATATGGGTAGTTTTGTTTTAGGTTGTGTGTAATTCATTAGGAGGAAACAACCTGCGGGCCGCTATAAAAGGAAAGGTATGTTTCCGAAGTGATATCCAAAGGTTAGAGGACGTAATATGTGTGTTTGGGAATTTTAAGTGCTTTCATCCTATTTAACATGACCCTGCTTTAAAATGTTCGACATAAGTTTAAAGGTTCCAACTTTGGTGCCGATAAATAATGTAACTCTGATTTTATCATTAATCTGGGTGGGTTATGTCAGAGTTATTTTAGTATTTTTCGTTTTGTCACTGGCATCGTGGCATCGGCAAGTTTTTACGTCAGAATAAGACTTCTTTCTTTCGTTTAACCAGAACCATCCCCAGGAGTGTTTCGCTATATCATGGCTACCCAAATAACAATTACAGTCTAAAAAAGGTGACTTTTCTTAAGTTTTTTACTATAAAGCCCGACAAGACGCTTTACATAGTCAGAAGTAAGAAATCGCCTAGTGGGAAATAAAATCAAGATAATAGACTGGTGAAAAACACCTATCATTAGGAGAATTGGGCTTCATAGATAAGAAGAAGTAGTCGTGGTAGTAAAGAGGTGTTTTTTTACCTGTATTTAACCTTTGTAAGCCTATGTTGGGCCTGTTATGGGCTATGAAGTATATAGAAAAAGAAAACCATGACCATAATTTAAGAAAAAGATGAAAATATTATATTGTCTTTATTTTCAACAAAGCGTAGGAGGCAGGAGTTAAGAGTTTTCTTAAATCAGAACATGTAATGTCAGACGCTATTGATTTTTAAAACCGAGTCGTAGTATATATTTAGATTATTTATATAGATACTTATAAAATCACTATTTTATCGACGTGAGGTGAAAAATTAGGTGGGCATAAAAAAAATCGTATAGATTACAATTTTACCTTGAAAAACTAACCGACTCCACGAAAAAAGGCATTTATTTAAAAAAAACAAGGTAAATTAATTGGCAAATTAAAAATACAAAGAATTTCAAATATAGTCAATATTTTGTTCTTGGACGAATAAGTTAGCTAGTTTATGTGCTCGGTTTTTGTAATATATTTGTTTTTATTTTAGTGTTACAAGTAATTTAACAATCATGTTAGAAAATATGGCGTCAGGTAAATATTTTTCCTAAAGGTTATGATTTCCAAAAGAAGAGCTATAAAGAAATTATTTCATGCAGTCATTGCTATAACCTATTTTATACTTTAAAGCCTTCTGAACTTTAAGTACAAAATATAAAATATAAGAGTACTATAGAGTATACATCACCTCAGTAAAGGTTCACAGTGTAACCTGACCATGAAGATGTATTAAAGACAAAACGAGGTAATTTATTCTTCATTTATGGGCCTAAAAGATTTTTTGGCTTTAAGGCCCAATCTAAGGTAAAAAATAACCTGCTTTAGCGTTTATTACTGACTTTTCTCAGACCTGCATGGCTATCAAGTCGATTTACAAGGTTAATATCTTCTACAATTTTGAACCATTTCTTGGGCCTGTTATATTTTCCTTTGACTTTGAAGACGTAACAATAGTTCGAATCACTTTCTTTTGACCAAACAGTTAGTCTCTTTGACCGTTTCGTCCAAAAAGCCGATTTGAAAGTAAAAATAGGCTATGTTTTACTTAAATAGGTCATTTTCTCCTATATTTTTGTTGTTTCTTGGATAGGATCCGACGAAAAAAGAAAAAATCGGTTCAACTTGAACTTTGCATGGCGAAAACCGAAGGGATGATGTAGCGCGTAGCGACATATTATAAGTAAATAAGTTTTCACGTGTTGTACTATTTTATAACAAAAAAAAAAACATTCAAACCGATGCATTGATTTCCGAGATATTGGTGGACAAACATACATTTCTAACATCATCAAAATAAGGATTATTTTTTTTTCCGCTTTAAATGCCAATTATCTCAATTAAATAAATAAATACTCCAAGTGAATCTCGATCTGGTTTTTCCACTAATTTCTACCTTGAAACTTCCTAGAGTCCGGTCAATCCGGTTGTATATCTTTTCAATTATGATTAAGGATCGACTTGGGCTCGCACGTGACCAAAGTTAAAAGCGCCCAATCCTCGTTAAGAACATTTATTGTTTTCATGAACTAGGTAGAAATACTAATAAGCCCGATACTTTTTAAGCAAATAGTGGAAATAAAGTTAAAAAGGTTTTTTAGGGCCGAGAGATTATTTGGGTAAATATTTGGGTACGGCGTAATGGAATGTTTAGTTTTTGGTTGGGGTTTGGAAACTTCACATGTTAGTGTTAATTGGGTTAAGCAAGATTGGGCCGGAATCGTTTCGTTCGTATAATATTTCAAACCACATAATATTATTTAATTAATAATATTAAACAACACAAAATTGAAATTAATAAATTTAATCTTAAATTAAACTGCAATTCTGCTGGTAAAGAAATAGTAATTTAACAAACTAGTGTATTAATCGCTATTTAATATACGCGTTAGTTACAATATTTTTCCGTCGATTGTCTTGTTAATAGATTATATATTTTTTTTATTTAGAACCAAACTACATATTATAACAAATTTTTGAATTTCAAACTTATTGACACCGACAGAAACTATGGCAACGCCATTATGTACGCGGCAGTGCGTGCTTTGTAGTATGTTTGGTTGCCTAATAGTATATTAAAGTACACGTTTCATAAGAAGCGGTTTTAGCGCACGCGTCTATTTTAAAAAACGAGCCACGAAGTGGCGAGTTTTTTAATTCACACGTGCGCTAAAACGCCTTATGAACCACGTGCTTTATACTATTTTTTCTATTTGTAGTTTTTTCAATAAAAAATACATATTTAAAAAGAAAATAAATCCGCAAATTTGTATGTCTAAATTTTATGTTGGTAATACTATTTTTTATCATAGTAACCTCTGGACAACAAAAATTATTTTGCGCTGTCATTTTTTGATTTATTGACCCATTTTCACCACGAGATTCTAAAGTTATTTTAGCGATATGAGATTTAAAATTGGACGGAATACGTTGTGTGATCCTTGTACATTCGGTACATATACAGAGCGTTCGGAAATTCGGGCGATTTTGCTAATTTTTTTTGAATTTCAAAAGACGTGATTTTACGTCAATTTTTCAATTTCAATGTTACCAACATCAAATAAAGAAAAAACGCGTATCGAAATAGCTTCATTATGAACTTCATTTCAAGTTCATAATGAACTTATTATGAACGTCAAATAGAAAAAATCGTTTATTAATAAAAAAAAAACATGCATTAATAGGGGCCATTAATGTGTGATTTTTTATACATTAATTAAGGTTGTTAATACACGATCGACGGAAAAAATTATTAAAGGCTAACTAGCATCAAGTTATGAACTATACTGTTAATTTAAATAAAGCTAAGGCGTGTGTGACGTTTAAAAGCTTCAATTTACTTGATGTTCTGAAGGGAGGAGCAAATTGATATTTTTTTTTAAGGATACACACCGCTTGTAGTATAGCTATACGTGACCTAAATGTATAAACTATTATATTAATGATCAAGGAGTTCATACACCATCAGGTTTCAGCAAAACTTGTTGATATACAAACAGCTCTTGGGACAAGCCAAGCTAATTACCCAATCCTTTTAATATTATTAATGGCTTTGGCTATTTATAATGATTTGTGCCTAAAATATGCAAATCGCTAAAATTAAACCACAATTAATCAATAATATATTGTTTCAGTACACTGTAACACAATTTATTATAAAATTAAATTGATTACAAATTACAATGATGTTATAAACACAAGCATGTTTTGCGTGTATATAATATAAATGTGTTTAAAAACACAGATTCCACTGAAAATTAAGAAAAATTGGCTATTAGAAAAACAAAATAGTTCCCATAGCCAACAAAACAAGGAAGATTTTTGATGCTGATTTTATTTTGATAATTTATTTCAAATATAATTAACCCATTTTCCCCTCCGCTGTCATTCAATACAATCATTTTTAAGCAAGAATCAATAGGTTATTTTAAAGAGTTGTTGCTCTTCCAATGAAAGCCCTAAATAAATAATCTATATCACGATAAACAACGTTTGAATTTTCATCTATGTGTATCATGTGATGCAGAATGTATGTCTATTAAAGTCAACTTTTTCTAAAAACAAAGCGTCTCGACAGTTGACACCCCACGTATTGTATTGTATATATGTAAAACTTATTAACAGCATTTTGTAAAGATAGACGGACAAAAGTTACAATAATAAACAAAACTTCTGGGAAAGGTTTGACGTTTCTATATAGTAACGGGTTGAAAAGAATGCTTCTTTCTTATTGGCTAAAAATGATGTGATAAACTTTTCTTATAATTTAGTTAGTTGCATTCTGAAAATAGTAAAGCTAATTAAAATAAAGACCTCTCACTGTATTATTAAGTCCTCCCACAATTATTATCATATCATAATAATGTATTCAAATTAAAATTTAGCACAGAGGCCTAGAATTATCTCTCCATTTGTACACGACTCATTAGAAAACTTCCGTCGCAGCCTTATCACCCTAAAACTTCTCAAACACACTCCCTTAACTTAATAAATATAATATTAGTCCTAATTAGACCGTAGCCTAATTACACTCGAAAAATATGCGTCAAACAACTGAAACCTCTTAGCGTGCAAGAATCATAAATATTAGATAATCCGCTAAAGAAATAATGAAATAAATAGTGGATAACGTTGAAGTTTTCATTTTTAGATTACATCAAGTCAGGGGTGGAACGAAAAAAGTCAACAAAAGGGTATTATCTCAACTTATATGTTTTAAAGGGTAGGTATTATCGAAAGTTGTAATACTTAAGAAATCAGCCTATACCCGTCTACAGGAAGGTGTCAAATTATTGATCAAACAAATATTACAACCAGAATATTAATCTGAAGACGACCGAAGAAACTATAATGACGAAATCATGCGATTTCAAGAGTTAAAGACAATACTAGTACAAAACACATATTATTATACTAAGATCATTCAAAATACCTCTAATACTCGACATTTCTAATCATTTTTTTAATGGTATAAAATGACCTTGTATTTATCAAAATGATTGATATAATAGTGTGTACAAAAATAACATTGTTCCCAAAGAAACATTTTAGATTTGAAAAAAAACTTTTTAACTTTGCCCACCCTCTATCTCTGGCTTAAATTTATTAAAGACAAATTATTATCTTTACAAAATGTCCTTCTCTAACAGGAAAGTATTTTATTAGATCTTCTGCGAACAAATGACAGAACGCTTCACTAAATTTTTATATTACGAAAGTATTTAATAATTATCTTTATTATTTTTAGGATGATTCCGTCAAACAAAGCGAACTCCATTTAAACATTTTAAAGATATATAAATAAACGTTGACATTACAAAACTTTTTTTTAATTAAATAAGTAACAATTTTATCCAAGTAAACAAAATTAAAACTGGTTCTGGAAATATAAAGTTTAATTAAAATGGATCTGACCCATTTTTAAAATTAAAATCCTGACGTTAAAATAACGTTGTTATACATTTTAGGAATAGAGTCCTTTTGCTTTGATGGGTCATATGGCGGCAACCATTTTTTTTTCGAAAGTTTAGGTGTCCCTTAATTACATTGAATATTTATCAGGGGATTCTTGCCCTTTTTAATTTACATGGAAAACCGTTTACACCGCTCGGATTTTTAAATGATGTTTTGGTAATTTTCCAGAGTGCAAAGAAGTTATAACTAATTATTAAAGTCTCATTTACTATTCCGTAACGTAGACGTAGACGTAACATAAAATAATTTTAAAACATTTCTTTTATTCGTGAGAAGATACCGATTATTATCTATAGTATTCTGTGGAGCAAACCTGGAAAAAGAATCCAATAATAAAACTAATTATGCCTGTATATTATGTGTCTGTCTGTCCGTCACTGTCCTTTATCGCATAGAACATTTCACAAAGGGAGTTTAAAGTTGTCATGTCCAAATAAAGCTAATAACATGAGTTCCAACAATATTTTGTTAGAGAAAATTTGTAAAAAGTTCAGAAAAACGTTGTCCCTTCTCTGTCCTAAAGTTAATCAGTAATCAAAAAACCAGTTTAAAAATGTGTCATAGAGAAAGTACGTTTATGCGTAAATCCATAGAAAACAACATATTATATATTTTAAATTAAAAGTACACACATGCTCTGCTCATGTTTATTTTATTTCGCAGTTTCCCCAAATTACTACCCTCGCCTCGGTTTATTTACGCATCAGCTAACTATTCCGATTTTAATGAGCAATATTTCATATCAAAAATTAAAACCAAGAGACTGACGATCAAATAAATGAATGATGCGTTGTTGGGTGTCGATGCACGTAACACAAATATATTATTATGACAAAAACCTAAAAATTTCATACTGATTTTCAAAAACAAAATGTTTCATGATACCTTTTACCCTAAATAAACTATTTATTTCTGACGTCAATAACAGTATAAAAATAATAATTAAAAATTTAAAAAAACGCGCTTGTATTTTAGTTCTGTCTTTATGAAGATCAAGCCTAAGAAAAATCATAACTTTTACCACCGGTAAGTCTAACTGACTAAATTAATTTACGACGTACCGCAAATATGGAGAATATGACGTAACGGTCAGCGGTCATTGAACATACTTTAGTAACTTTTACCTTTATTTTTGTTTACATAAACCTACTTGTACAACCAGAATATACTAATGTCAAAAACCTGTCTAATGAAAGTTACTTCTTGATTTAATAGATTTCTGTTTATTACTGTGTTAGATAGAAGTAGTGCGATAATGTCTTTATTACACACTTTCTAAAACATCTTGTACCACACAAGTTAAACAAAAATTTAAAACATTAATTAAGAAAAGAAAACGAATAGAGTCGCTACCTATCCCAAGGGGTTTAAAAATAATTTTCAGACATGTTTAGTATCGCCAAGCTCATTTTTTTTTTCTTTAAAATGTGAAATATTATTGACATTTTATTTTGCATACATATAGTAGGTACATATTTTTAAACCATTATTAAAAGAAAAACACATTTTGATTAAAGACGCCGCCCCGATGCGGCGCCATACCGTCGACTGGTTTCAGGGAAATCGCACGTTTATTTTTTAAGTCACAATCAAAGTCAAAGTTAAAATTTTAAAAGCTCTTCTGTAATTTACTTTGTATTAAATACAAAGATTTCCTGTTTTTAATAACTTTTTAGCTTTTATAAAATCATTAGGCGATAAATGTTGAGCAAACCTGCATGTGCCGCTGTAACTCAAATATGATTCGATTTTGCGGGAAACAATTTCATCGCCCCCATGTCAACCAACAAATGCGTACTAAACCTCCCATCAACTCAAATCCCATTAACTGTCACTATCCCGTAATTTTCGCACGGAGTCACGTGTCCTGGTCTTAATTTAATCAATAATACATGCGACTGAAATTCGTCCTAAAGAAAATTCGATTTTCGATTGGGCCCCCCGACGCAATTATGTCATTCCGCCCCCATTTTTTGACACCTCCACCCCTGCAGTCGCGTGCTATTGATGGATGGTCCTTTGGAGAATTGTCCTTTGTAAGCCTTTATGGGCTTTCGCTCCCTGGGTGTCGCGGTGCTGAGAATCGCCTTTACGACAGAGAAAATTATTATAGTTTTCAAGCAGATTAAGTCGATTTTTGGTGGTTAATATTTTCATGAATTGAGAAGAAACAAAATAGTCTTGGAATTAATAAGTTGTCCTTTTTTGTGAATATAATCGATATAATATTACAGTGTCATCAGTAAAGTCCGCATCATATGGTATTTTTTTTTATTAATAGCTTTATTCAAAATTTGACTTTGGCATTACGTTATGCTTCGATCGTGATGAAACACACATTTAATATGGCGTTACTAAAAGAAAATATATCTGAAATAAAGCATTGTCAAAACTGAGAAGTTTTATGTAGGTTGCGGTAAGTCTTATTTTGCAAAAGTGGTGCAATTTACAAAATATGAGTAAAAAATCAAAATTATCTTATGCAGCTAAAATTTTGCATGTTGGCTAGAAACTGCATTAATAAAAACTTTGTCTAATAACTTTTTTCGATATTTTCAGAAATAACCCCACTTTTGAATCATTTTTTGAAAAAAATTAAAATTTGACAGATAATGCGAATCACGTGACTACTATTTTTTTTTGCTTAATTTTCATCTCGATCGAAGACGAACTTGATGCTAAAGTCAAATTTTGAATAAAGCTATTAATAAAAAAAAATCCCATATGATGCGGACTTTACTGGTGACACTGTACCTATATATATATATATAAATATAGATTCATTATTGACAAAAATAATGTAGGGTATTTCTAATGACTAAATTTGAGACCCTTTTGCCGACCCTGGTTTCCTGTTAATCCAAAATAACAATATTTTTCGCTGCGTTTAATCACAAATTTATTCAAATGATATTCCTATAAGTCGGTTTCTATGTTTAGTAAAATAAAACTGTGGAAAAGTAAATTTTATTCACGTAAATTTGATAAATTCCTATTCAAAACGCACAGCTCGCCGGAGAAGAAAGGAATACTGTAAGAATTAATAATGAAGTTACGTAAAGGTATTGAGAAAAATAAATGTTTGACCGTATTTTGACCGATAGAAAAGCAACACGGGACCAGTACATTATTAAAACACTAGGAGCGTTTATCAAAAATAATTTTATTTACCGCCTTACGACTCATAGAAATTATGTTACACTTAGTTACCCACATTAATTCTTCAACACTACAATGTATCGAAACAAAGTCACAATTGAGGGGAGCAGTAGCCATGAGTCCCCAGTAGTACAAGTTTACCAATTTAACTAAATAGGGAAACTAAATTTAATTATTGCTGTTTAATTTTTACCTTATTATTTTATTTTATTAGATTATTTGCTTCGGATGCATACATCTTCTATCTTCGCATTATTTTGAAATCGGGTTTGTTCGGGTATGACAAGGATATGATCGATCATATCATCACTTACATAGACCATGAACCAGTACATGAATTATATTAAAGAGACGAAGATATGAAAGTATTAATTTTCATACCACGCGCGTCTGTTAAAATATTCACTCGAACTTATGCTTTCCAGAAGTCTGTATACTCGAAAGTTCAGGAGGCTTTATAGTTTTTGCACGAAGCATATTTTTATTAAAGGCAGCTCGCCTTTGAGCAAAGTTAAAGGTATGTAAATTTACGAAAATGGGCATTAGGTATGTTGTTAAGTTACTTGTTCAAAAACAGAGATGTACAACACAATTTTACATCAGACATTGTACACAGCATTATTATTAATTGATGGATATTTATTAATATGGGTAGTTTTTAAATAAAATAAAATGTATGACTAAATAACAGTATAGCGTCCCTGCTAAAAATAATATTTACAATACTATTTAAAAATATTATATTATAAGTTACCTTTTCTCCCCCACTACTGCTTACGCAAAGGTGAGATTAGAAATGTAACAAATGTGCAGATATCTTGGAAAGCACTTATTTCTAGTATGCAACCATCCCATATCGCCTATAACTTATCCTCGTTGTCTGCTCTTTATTTGGCGCATCCTGCGACCGAATTTTGCATAAAAATTCGGAAACACAAAAAGAATTTTCCGCTAAGTTATACCGGATGTTGGCTAGTTCCTTTAGGAATATGCTTTTAAATTTGTGCGGGTTTATCGTTTTGTCTTTTTAAGAGGAAAACATTTCAAATTTACAACGGCTCTTTTGACTTCACAGGTTATTTGTATATAAGTTCCATGTTCAATTGTAAATTTAATACTTTCATGTTATACCTATAAAGGTATTTCTACTATCCGTAGAGAATGTTTAGACGGCTCATAAAAAAGATAAATAAGCTCTAAAAAACCTCACTTTTAAGTTTTCTTATTCTATTGGAACTTGCATTATATTTTTTTAAAGTATTTTTGTCGCTTTATACATTCATGATAATGTGAATTATTATAGATAGGCATTTTTGTAAATCAAAGTTTAGAAATTGGTTGAGTTATCGTCAAAATTTAGTTTATACTTTTCATACTTGTTGACTTATTATGACTTAAACTTATACGATATAATATACTCAATTTACTGGATGAGTTTTAAATACCTAATAATAATAATCAGTAAAACCAGCAAAAAGGCAAAATGTCAAGTTCATTACAACTGCTTTTCTACAATTAGCTTTGATACCCTTTCTCCAAACAATTGACTTTATCCTGGATCTTTGTTCCCGACAATCCCTGGATGTACAGACCATATACCTCTCCTTCTATTAAGGGTTGAAAGAGAATAAATTCCGGGTTATCGTACGCAGTAAACGCACCCCATTCCGAGTCACAATAGACCGGAGGCTAAACATCGTAGCAGGAGAATGAAACCGACCGCCGCAGGCAATATCATCCCCATGTTGCTTCCTGCAATCGGGTAGGAATGGGCGGTCAAAAATCGATTTGATATTATGAAAATTAGGAAAGAAAGAAAAACTCAAAGTCTTCCTCCACAAAATTTAATAGAAATAGATTCTTTAGAGGTCTCTACATGTTTCGAACGTAGAAACGTTCATCTGCAGGAAACAGAAAATTTTTTGTATAGTGCTGATGGTATTAGCAGAAGAGAAAATGGTATAAAACCTTAATGGAGCTTTCATGGTATTGAAATGACGTATATAAGAAAATTGAGGAGAGTTAAAACATGCTGAGCATGTGAAGAAAGTAGTTAGTAAAGGAAATCTAAACAACCAAACTAAAAGAGGAAGAAAAAAAAGGGGCCTCCCAGAAAGAAGGTGTCGATGATTTTTTAAATCATTTCTATATAATTTTTTTTTTTAAAAAACATTGATATGTCAGTGAGACAGTATAGAGACTCTCCGCTTCCTTTACTAACTTTCTTCACATGCTCAGCATGTTTTAACTCTCCTTAATTTTCTTATATACGTCATTTCAATACCATAAAAGCTCCATTAAGGTTTTATACCATTTTCTCTTTTGCTAATACCATCAGCACTCTATAAAAATTTGCTGTCTCCTGAAGATGAACGTTTCTACGTTCGAAACATGTAGATGCCCCTAAAGAATCTATTTCTATTAAATTTTGTGGAGAAAGACTTTGAGTTTTTCTTTCTTTCCTACATTTTCAACTCCGCTTTAAGTAAGGACTATTTTTTCAAATTATTAAAATTGTTAATTTGTGTTAACTTTATAAAGAAATTTATATTGTCCTTCTAATGACTCCTTGAATGTACGTCACATCATCCGACATCAGTTTCAATTCGAGTCATGTCGTATATAAAGTCATACAATATATTTTTTTACAGGGTCGTAATCAGGCACAAGCAGGACATAAAATCCGATTTATTTATTTCAATCAAATAAAATATTTATGAGATTTTAAGAGCATCAGGTTTTATAAGTTATGTTTATTTAAAAAATGTAAAAATATTTTTCCATAAGCTTTGGATGGTTTAATAACGATAAAAAAATCAACAATTTTAATTAACACAAAATTGGCCGGTTAAAAATATGCACTTGTCAAACTCAAATAATTAAATGTCATTGTGATTATAGCCTATTTAGACATGACATTTCTTCCGTCTCATTCTTTATTATGTATTTCCAAGGACTATATAAAATATTTTACCTAAATTATTCAGCAGGCATTTGGATAATATTATTTTAAAATGTTAGTTACTTTTATCGTAGTGATCGAAAAAACATATACATCGTTTGGAAAAAGTCGCATGCGTATGCCTATGTCTACCCTCTTCCTGTTATTGTATACAAATTATAAGCCTTTGATTTGGTTTGCTTTAATCGAAATTCTTGCAAATAAAGGCCCATTCCTATAGTCGGGTCTTCTCCCGCAGACACGCTCCGCAGGATCCGCACACCCGCAGGTTCGGCACACCGTGCCATTGTCCTTGGGGAGTCCTGATGTAATAATAGACGGTTCTTCTTTTATGTTTTCATCGAAGGTTTATTGGGAAAAACGGCCTGCTTAGGCCTACAGATTTTATTGAAAATTGGAAAAGGAATACATTTATCATTTGCAAAGCCGTAGTTGTCTCAAAAACACGTTTGTTCATTCAAGGGTGAACGCAGGCGGAAAGAAAAAAATAATTATGGGGATTTGAGTATGGTAATACCTATACTTTAAGCCAAATTCAATATGTGGGTTTGTTTTACAACTTTTTTTTAAGTCTTATAAGTACTTTGGCGTCGGTTTTATTTTCTTAATCTAATAATAAAAATCTCTAAAATTATTTTATTTCTTTCTTTTTGCCGTTGTAACTTAACTTTTTTGAAAAATAATAGAAAAAATTTTCATTTCTGACTTACCTAGTTAATTTCGAGACAATGACTTACTACTTAACATTATATTTGCAAAAATATTATTTCATTTCTTCTTAGGTGAAAGTATGGAGGCTTCAACCTTTTTACCGTATTATTTATTTGTTTCACTGACCTCAGCATTGACACAGCACAGACTTGAGCATTTAATAAAACAGTTATTTAATAAGCAAAGCGTTATTGGAAAAAAATAGAGAGTTTTAGTACTACAATAGTGTTTTAATTTAGGCTTGGGATTATTTTTCACCAGTTACATTTATTTTCTAATTTTTCCTGCCAAATTTTGCCAAAGCCAGTTTTATAACATTTTCCCAAAATTTTGCTAACATTTCGCACTTAAATCTCATTAGTTTTGGTACCGCCGTAAAGCATTTTTTATAAGGTTTTCATCCATGTGTCACAAGTGGGGAAGTGCCATTTAAGATTTTATACTGAATGAGGATAGAGGGTAGTCAGTGCTTCAGGGGTGTGTGAAGGTGATCCCTAAAATACCTTATCGTTTTTACTTCGCGTTTTTGTAGAAACGGTTCTTAATTTTTTAAGCCATTATAATATCTTTTCAAAAAGTCACCCTGTATATTATGCCAATCCGCAAAAAATTCCCAGCCGAAAATGTGTAGGCAGATTTAATTTTTAAAGTATTTTTCACAATAAATGGTTGATTCCGTTTAACTACCTGGGACGTTTTGTAAGAGCTCGGCCATAAAATGCAAATAAACTGTCGGTCAGGGTCGGATTATAATTTGTAATTATAGCAGGTAATATTTAACTATCTTGTGCTTGCAATAAAATAAATATTATTAATAACGAATTAAATATCTAAAGTCCTACCCTGTAGTGTATTTGCTTGTTGATTGTGTATAACAATGGGATCAAACCGGTAGTTTTATTGCAGTCAATAAGTCGATACCATTTAGGGTGAAAAATACTTTACTTAATACTGGTTGCTTCTTAATATGCTATTAACAATCGCTTGAAAAATATCAGTTATAAAATTCAGAACCCTGGTCGCTCTGAAGTCAAAGTGTTTATATACTTTTAAACGCAAAACATTTTGAATTAGATCATTAACTAGAACTTTTCTGCATAATATGCCGTGTTACCAGCTTTTTTCTATCAAAAAGTATATAATATAACCGGAAGTAATATATTATGACAAAAGCATACCTGGATATAACTGACCTCTACAAATATAAATTTTACCGTCTTAGGAGCGTTCAGGTATTCCTTATGGTTACTATCCATTGGGGAAATCTTCGGTTTGTTTGCAAAGAAGGCATTAAAATCCTCTGGTGATAGGCGCTTATCCCCTTCAGAGAAACCGTTCCTTCCCCTAATTACTTACGTAATATTTTTTTATTAAGCTGTAACAAAAAGTTTAAATGGCCATCAACCGGACGCGAAAACGGTTATAATAGGTTGGCAATAGATTGAGTGACGTTGAGAATTCCACCTTAACCGCTAATTTCAATTATAACATATCCTTTAAATATTATTTGTAATAAAAGTTTTATATTTTTTTTTGTAGTTTGTGTTATTTTATTGGGTTACTCTGATTGATCCAATTTATGTAAAATCACCAGCATAGCTTATACTCTTATACTAAGACAAAGCATCAGAAACTCTCTAAAACAGATAGCTATTTATAAAAACATTGCCGTATATTTTTCATGTTTATTATTTATGTTTTTACAATTTCCCCTTTACTTCGTAAACTGCGTAGGGTAAAATAGTATTTCCGGCATCACTTTCTCTTTGAAAATAATCAAATAATTTTAATATTAAGGCTTGTACTTTTTCATAATGCCGTGACATTTTTGAAATAATGTCGATTAAAAGTGTCACTGTCAAAAATGATAATAAAACTTTTTTGACTGGTAAAATTATACGACATTCACTTAGTTCACGAATGTTAGAAAGATAAGCATTAGTCGTGACGTAACGGTTAGCGGTCATTGAACAGAATTTACCTAATGTTTTGGTACCTGTAAGTACTTAACTATTTAACATATTATGCAAACTTATTTGACATATGCACCAGGATGCATGACGTGCGTCTAAAGAATAAAACAAATGGAAATAACTCCCATTTCGCAATAAAGTTTTTTTAGATCCTTATTTAATAAGGGAATTTCTGGATGCCGTTTTATGGTCGATAAACTCTGTAATCTTTATATAAGGGGCAAATAGAGGGTTAAAAGTAAAATTGAAGTGGTCTTATTGCTTAGGTCAACTAAACGGAAAACTGGATAAATGGAAAAGAAATGGTTATTTTCAAGGAAATAGTGTGTGTGTGTCCTTTTAGAAAAATTCTGTTAGTCCGTCTCTTCGCATACGGCCAACCTAAAAAACATGTTATTTACAATAATTGTTGGACTTTTTTCTTTTCCCAATATTTATCTCAAGTCATTTTCCTCTATTGTTACGCCATAACTCGAAAATAAATAAATTCCAAATTACGGCCCTTTTAAAGAATTAATAATATGCATTGTTTAGTAACGTGATTATTCGCATCCCTTTTCTATGTTTCATCCCTGATCGCTTAAGGGTTAAAATGCTAAATACCAAAAATAACAGTCGCCTGGAAGGGTGAGCAAACATCCGAACCCTGTCAAATTTTCGATTAACGTGGGAGGGCATTTTTGCAGGACGTTAAATGTCATTGTAAGGGTGCAGGAACAAAAAGGGTTGCTTGAAATGGGATATCCTGACAGAGTAGACAAGGAAGAAATTAATATAGATGGATGGATGGCGTACTTTTATTAGTGTATAATATATTTATTAGTATCTTCTATTTTTGTTTGAAAAAGTTTTTGCTATTCAGCGACATTGCATCGATGCTAATAAAGAGATAAAAGATTGTGTCCTTTCCTACCTGGTGCAAATTTCACATTTTTATTCAGAACAGAAATATTGTCAAAAAAACTGAAATAGATGCATTTGGGGCATAGGGCAAGTGAAAAAAATAGGGCAAGTGAAAAAAATAGGATATTATTTTATTAGGAGTACAAGCGATACCTTTATGACAAGCCTGCCTGCAGGCAATTACAGACCAGTCATAAGAAGTTGCTTTTACTCCGAATAAAACATCCTTTTTTTTTTCAAGCGTAGTTTAAATATGAAAACAAAAAGACACAATATTTTGCTCAAGTTTGTCCGGTACCGTAATGTCTAATAGCGATAGTGAGACATCGTTGTATCAAATCGTTTGCCAACTAAATCAAAAATACAATATGAGAAAGATACTTAGTTTCCTGAATAGTCTAACATAAAGAAGGTAAGGAAGGTAAAAACCATATCAGAAAATGTTTTGCTGTGTTATTTCGAAGAAAAATAGAAAATATTAATTTGAATTACTTTGAATATCTATAAAAAATATTAATAAACATTTTTTTTTGAAATTCATTTTTGAACATCAATACATTTTTCTAGCCGTGAAAAAGAATATTTTTTTACGTTGAAAAAAGAGGCATGTGGATCTATAGCAACAACAAAAAGTCAAATTATTTTTTTTAAAATGTATTTTTGCACTAAACTGGTAACTTCATCCCCACGTATTTTTTATAATTAACAGTAAGAAAAACAAACATACTTATATTAGCGACAATAGATCTAATAGTATTGCACAAAAACTTACACCAAAAGATTTAATTATTTTATTATACCAAACATTGTAAGTATAAAGTAATTTACTACTTACACATAACTAGTCAAAAACATCTAAAATTAAACCCCATTTTCTTACAAGTAACTTTTACTTCCCAATATATATATACCTTTCCTATGTTTCGGTAAAATTACCCCTTTTGTTAAGTCAAGCCATAAAAACACCCCCATCTCATTTTTAACCCTTTATCTCTTCCCCGTTTGAACAACGACATTCTAACGTAGTAGAGTTGAGAAGAAATTGCCCGTTCAAAATTAGACGAAGGAATAACACTTCTTTAAAATTTAAATTAGGAGCAATCTGTATTTAAGATGTACAGAATAACGCCGGTGTTATGTTTAAATGATTTATCTTTAGCCTGCTTTGTCTGAAGTGTTTTACAAGCTTGGGTATTGTAATTGGTTAGCAAAAAACTTTTATTTTGTTCTAATCTAAAATGGAGAAATGTTGCTTGATCTGTTATTCGTAAAGCCAAAGCCAAAAGAAAATCTCTTTACGAAAATTTACATTACATTATGGCAAGCATTATTATTTTGCAAACGTGTTCTTATTAATAATTAATTACATATTATTCTTGCTGAAGCATGACGCTTTTCATACGGTACAATCCAGCCGATATAAAAAGAATGAATCATATCGATGCTTGAAAGGCAAAAGGTCTTATGCGACACATTTCGTGAAATTTATATTTAAACGTCACTAAAGTTTTTTTTTGTTTTTCCGCGTTGAATAAGCGAAGTTTCAGCTTCCTATATACTATGATATTTTTGTCGCTTGAGTCAACCGAAAAATAATAAATTGCAAGCCACTTTTTCCTACCAAGTGCCAAAATAAAGGCTAATTTGAAACCACTGTCGTTTAGATTATTTAGGAAAACAATTATAAATCCTATTTGAACCAATTTGCTATTCAATTTATTTTTAATATTGGTCGTTATCCTGTTTTGCTACAAAAGAAAACAACCAAGTATTGTCGCTTGAGCTATTTTACGAGAATGTTGAAACATTTAAACCTATTAGCCTATATTTACTAATCAGGTGGTTAAAACGTTTTAACTAATTATTTGTATTTAAAAATAAGGTGATTAAAACGTTTTACCTAATTATTTGTATTTAAAAGTAAGGTGGTTTAAACGTTTTACTAGATCATTTATATAAATCTATCGAGTTTAAACCGTTTTACCAAAATGCTAACATTTAATGTATGGTTTGTTAAGACCTTTTACCCAAATGTAATTTGGTCACTAAATTGATTAAGCGACAGCAATTTTGTTATATATAAGGCTATGTTGTTGTGTATTTATAGTCATTACAACAAAAACGTCTTAGATTTTATTGTAGCAATTTTGAAATTTAAAAAATGCGCCTGAAAATAAAAATATAAATAATTTATTTAAAGGTAAAAAAAACTTTAAATTGTTCTACTGCGAAGTTATTAAACTGTCGCTTATGACCTTTTGCCTTTCAACCATCGATATATTTAAATATTATAAGAAATATAATTAGTGTGTGATACCCAGAAAACTATTGAGTAAAATCAAACAATGAAAGAAACTAGTTTTCTGGATAGAAATGACGTTTGACTCGTCGCGTACTTCGCGAGGCGACTTTTTTTGCACGTCCACAAACAATATTTATTGATTAATTTAAAAGACACCATTCAACAGAATATCCAATAATTACTGAATGGGTATAAACACAACTCATAGATAAAAATTTCCAAAAGCACAGTTATATTTACAAACTAAGTATTTAATAGGAAATAATAAAAGCACAACACAATGCACACATTTATCAATAATATATTATTCAATTCAGACTTACCTTAGCTGACCTGCAGTTAAAAATATAAAATGTGTGTTGAAAACGATTCTAGGCACTTTATATACGATGTAACGGCAAACATTTTTTTTATATTAGTACGCGATGTTGGTTGGAACGAAAAATGTAAGAGGTTGACGATTTGAGTTGAGCGGAACCAAAATATTTTTCTGTTTTAGAATTTCGGACAAAGGAGGAGGGCGAATGCCTTGCCACTAACTGATCGTGAGGAAAACCTATATCTGGATACACACCATTCATCTTAAGGCTGAGGTACTTAAGAAAGCGCCGCTTAATTTTGAACCTCGATCTGACAAAAGCAAAATGAAATAATTTCAAAGTGCGGTCGTTGGAAAAATCTCGAGAATTTCTAATTATGCTCTAAAGCAGGATTGAGTAAATTCTAAAATATGGGGGACAAACAACAATTCACTATCGAACAGAACTCCATGCAAGGTCTTAAAAAGGTCATATTCAATAGAGTAGTTCAGTGGTTCAGTCTTCAAAGCCTGCCTGGGGACGCTGGCAATCGTCAATAATTCTAATTCGAATAAAAATCTCATCTTACAATAGCCCACTTAAACCAGCATTCTCCAGAATTGCAGTAATGAATGATAGACACCTCCGGAATCTCCGATGTATACCTTTTACTACAACACTCCACTACTTGTATTATGTATGTTAAATAGGATTGAAGCAGATTCAATAAATTAATCGAAAATCCAGCGTTGTGAAACTGATCAAGTACAACGCTATGGTCAAGCATATCGAATGCCTTGGAAAAATCCGAATATACATCAATACCTAACGTGGTACTATAGTGTGATAAAAACCAGAATTTGAGGATTTTTGTACACTATCTCATATTTTTCAAGCTTTTGGTACCATAGACGTATATGTAACTATCATTGTTTAAACGAGAGATCTAATGTTCGCGAGTTGTATAAATTGAAAATAACAATTTCCTCTGGTTCACATTATAATTGCAAAACTCCCCTGCCATTCCACTAGATACGCCAGAATAATTATTACAAATTTAGATATTCGGCGTGTTTGTCAATGATCATCTCCCCCATGAACACGACAAGTCAATCTGTTTTCCCGGCCTGCTGGATCGGACCAATATGGTAATGGGCCCGCTAATACACTATTTATACGGCGATCTTATCTTCATTCGGCGCGGCGTCGGAACGCAGGGTCGACGCTGCCTCGCTGAATAGAGAGTCTCTTATGAAATAGTGGAATTTTTAAAACGCAAAAATCTCCCACAATTCACATACCGTTTTATAATTACATGTTCCATTCTCGCGCATCCACACCTGCCTTGTTGTTGAGGTGAAAATTTCCCTTGGCGATTTTG
This sequence comes from Polydrusus pterygomalis, assembly GCA_963969555.1. Lineage (NCBI taxonomy): Eukaryota > Metazoa > Arthropoda > Insecta > Coleoptera > Curculionidae > Polydrusus > Polydrusus pterygomalis. The sequence goes on from OZ018377.1 coordinate 365,365, forward strand.
CCCTCTCTGAGATATTCGCCGTTCAGTAAGCCCGCTAATATGGTGCGAAAATCCCCCAATATTGGCAATATGGCTGTTAATATGTAGATTAGCGGGGCCATCTGCATTATTTAGCATTGTTTCCGCCAACAGATGAGCGCTTTTTACTTCCCAGAATTAAGATTTACTTCATGATGGGGGACTTAATGTTTAATCTTTGGAGAATTAAGAGCGGTGGAACAAACAAGTTTATAGGTAGAAAAAATCACTGATAATGTTTATAACCAACGTATTGGAATATTATATGTTTACCCAAAATCTATCTATTGATGGTTGAGTAGTTTTAACCTATTGGCTAATCGAAACCGCTTGACTTAAAATGGCGGTTGTGTGCAGATAGCATCGACCATCCATTATAATATGCTCCCAGCCTGTTTTTACATTGGACTAAGAACAATATATTTTGGTCATTAAGATTCAATAAAAAGTGTTAAATCAGTGAAAACGCTAGCTATTTTTAGTTTAGTTATTTGAACTTTATAGCTCAGCAGTATTTTCAATTGCTTTTAAATTATACCAATTGATTAGAAAAATAAAATATATTGGCGATTTTAGCGATATTTTAAAATAAAGGGTGTTTTTGTTTATCATACAAAAATATTCTGTCTGTAAAGGGGTTTTATTGACGCTTAATGAATTCATTGCAAAAAAAGTTTAATTTTATGGAAACATAAAATCTACCATTTTATTACCAAATGTATATGTAACAACATTGAATCGGTTCGGCTTTTTCCAGAATTAACCAATCACATCGTTTTTGTATTGATTTAATATTTTATAGCTAATGCGAAATGCACCTACGAGGACTGATTCAAAGTTTCCGGAATAAAAACAAATAAAATCTAAAGTCAGTATTTTTTCTTTAAAATCATTCAGAAGTTTAACTCACTTATCCGAATGTATCTTCAAGGATCATGTGGAAGAAAATATTTTTTCGAGACTGGCATTGGTCATAAATTTATTGACTTTCCATCGAAAAACTTTTTAAATTTCGGGAAGAAACAAGTCTGATGGAGTCAAATCTTGTGAATAGGGTGGATGAGAATATTAGCACTTGGCGATCGGCAAATTCTACACCGTGAATTAGTGTTTCACTCTCGTATCGCTTTTTCTCGTCTCGACGAGAACGAGACGAGGGTGGCCCGGTCTCCTGCAAGACGAGACAAGAGTTTCTTCTGCGAGAATCTCGTGAGATGAGGCAAAAATATACGAAAACGAGAAATCTCGTTACAACTTAAGATTTTGATTAGGATTTGCGATAAACTTATACCTATAAAATAATCCAGTTAGTATTAGTCGATAAAAAAGCTACCTATCTTTATTACCGATATTGCAAGGTAGCCAGGAAAAAATCGGTACCACGTTGCCGACAAACAATAGAAAAAAGGACCAAAAGAAAAAATTAACCTTTTTTTATTACGTTTATAGGTTTTGTCCAAATGTTTGATGCAGAGAACCATTTGATAAACGATGTCGCAAATTAAGTATAATATTATGCCACTTTCAGCAAAATATAGGGAGTAAACTATAAACTATTTTGATGGTGTCCAGTTGTCTCTGGGATTGCTTTTAATAATTTTTTTTGGCCGAAAATTTTAAGGTATTATAAGGTTACCGAGTTTTAAGGAGCTCTGGTAATATGAATTGCACCCTGGAACATTGCAAGTTTTACTAAACGATATACTTCATGCACTTGTCTGTGTGTATGGAATACCCATCTTGTCCAAAAAGAATCATCGCAAGGTAATAACTTGGTGCTTAAAAGAATGTATTATCTCGGGAAAATCTATATTATTTTTACCCTCGCTTTTACCCGATATACTTAGATTTTTCTAACCTCCCATGCATCGTTCAAACCGCCTTAACTGTTTAATCTGTCTAAAGTTTCTTTTTGGCAAAGCAGTGGTTTTTAAGAGGATTTATTTTGTTTAGGGGGATGCCCTGGTGGTTTATAATGGGGAGAACTGAATTTATGGCGGATTAAGAGCAATTTTTAACGGTTCAAGGGGTGTAAACTACGCTTACAATGAATCAGTCCGAAAAGCCAGTCATCACTTCCAGTTTTTGCTGAAACGCGAACTTTCCTGTTATTATATATAGCTTGACTTTTTCGCAATTGTTTTTTCCTTTTTCTCCCCACAATAATAAAAAATCACTTTTCGACCATTCATTACCTTTACATTTTATACAGGGTTCGTAAATCAGAACCATTTCTTGACATGCACCTGATTTAGTTAGTACACCTGAGTAAGTTATTTTTTCATACCGTTAAATTGCCAAAATGCATCATAAAATTGTATATAATATTTCCCTTTAGAAATAAGAAACAATAATTTAAATTCCCTGTTGTTTGTGATTTATAAAATTTTAACCCTTTGATTGACTTTTTGAAATTCTAACTTAAAACGAGAAAAATATTTTCCAAACAACCTTTTTGATACAGAAAGCTAGCTACATTTGTTCCAGTTTAAATGTTTAAAACAAAGGAAACAGATGCACTTGCTGGAAGCACGGGCCACCTTAGTAACACGTCTTCAAAGAGCAAGCTTTAAAATTGTTTTGAAAATTGAGCAACAGTGTCGGAACAAAAAAAAAAGTAATATCATAAGGTGACCAATTATCGTAAAAAATTTATCAATGAGATTTTATTAAATCTATAAAAAAAAAATTAAAATTGTCGATCTGTTACTTTGGCACTTATAGATATGTATTTGTGGTTTGAATTAAAATAATATGTATTGCGTAATCAATGTATCAAGAAGTAAAAGTATCTCATTATTTAATTTAACTCCGGAATATCGTAAAATGATAAAAAGGGGCAACATAAAGAAACATTAACGAGGAAGGTTCAAGCTTTTTAGCATTTTGTTAAAACAAATCCCTTCTGTTTTTTAACAAATTAAAATTCGTCAAATAAGTCTAAAGCCAATATAAAAATTTAAAAAATTAAAAACAAATAAAATAAAATTGTTAATGATCCATTTGACTTTTTATGTAGGTGGTTTTATGGGTTTAAGGATCTTAGGGAGCAAATGAAACCCAAATTTTAATTTGCCGACGTTTCGGAAAATATATTTTCTTCCTCACTTTAACTAGCCCTGAAGATCAGGTAAAGTCATCCAACTATCCCGTTTTTCCCTAATTTATTTCAATAATGCAACCCACACATTTTGCACATACGAACAATTTACTGTTGTGTAAACAATGTCCCAAATGTACGCCCCTGAAATATTCCTAATCTAAAGCTCAGCTTCTGCACAACTTAATTAGTTCTTCGTATGGCAAACAGGTCACGTGATTCAAATGATACAGTCAGACACAAAGGTCCAGTCGCTTTCTGCAGTCGTTATCGTCGTTACTTTATATCAAAGTAGGTTTTCTGTCTTTATACTATGTTGTAACGTCTGTTTGATATCGCCCTTTCTTATAAATATATACCCACAGAAAACACAAATAAACAATATTATGTGTGTGCTTTGCAATCCGAGCATTTATTTCACCTATCTCTACGTCAGTGTCTGTGGATTTCAATTTATATTAGAACCATTGGCTTATCAAGTAGTTTTTTCAAAAAAAAAAATGTTTGTAGATTTCGAACTAACGTGTTGAAAATATACAGTGTCACCAGTAAAGTGCGCATCATATGGGATTTTTTTTATTAATAGCTTTATTCAAAATTTGACTTTGGCATCAAGTTCTGCTTCGATCGAGATGAAAATTAAGCAAAAAAATAGTAGTCACGTGATTCGCATTATCTGTCAAATTTAAATTTTTTCCAAAAAATAATTCAAAAGTGGGGTTATTTCTGAAAATATCGAAAAAAGTTATTAGAAAAAGTTTTTTTTTAAATGCAGTTTCTAGCCCACATGCAAAATTTCAGCTGCATATGATAATTTTGATTTTTTACCTATATTTTGTAAATTGCACCACTTTTGCAAAATAAGACTCAACGCAACCTACATAAAACTTCTCAGTTTTGACAAGGCTTTATTTTCTTTAAAGTAGCGCCATATTAAATGTGTGTTTTTCTACAAAATCAAAATTGGGCTATTAAAATTTGGTCGCATGTGATGCAAAGTTTATTTGTTTTTGACCCTGTATAAGGTAACTTCATAAAATAAGTATTTTTGAAAACGTAGTTTTGTGTCTGAAAGTAATAAACCTTTTTAAAATATTAAGACAAGTGTCATCCGTAAGTGGAAATTAAATTTTAGTGGTGGGTAAAAAATCAAAATTACCTATCTTATGCATGTGGGCTAGAAACTGCATTTAAAAGAACTTTCTCCTATAACTTTTTTCGATGTTTTCAGAAATAACCCCACTTTTGAATTATCTTTTGGAAAAAATTAAAATTTGACAGATAATTAATGCGAATCACGTGACTACTATTTTTTTGCTTAATTTTTATCTCGATCGAAGCAGAACTTGATGCCAAAGTCAAATTTCGAATAAAGCTATTAATAAAAAAAAATCCCATATGTTGCGGACTTTACTGGTCACACTGTATAGAATGAGATTGATCTTAGGAACGGATTGAACTCTTCCACCCCAAAAAAAAAAAAGTCGACAGAGAAAAAAAATCTACTTATATAGACAACACTGCCTACGGAATCCATCCAAAGTTAGCCGAATGGTGCGCAACAATTCACGAACACTGAGTTTCGGCATGGCCGAAGGTTCGGCCGGTTTTTAGCCGAAATCGAAACTTTCACCGAAACTAGATTTTTTGGCCGAAACTAGCCGAACCCGAACCTTCGGTCGGTCACTAGTTAATACCAAACCCACATACAAAATTTCGCCACATTTTACAATACTTTCTTGTTAAGAAAAAAGCATTTCCAGCACACCTATAGACATAACAGGTTACAAAACCTATTTTATAAATATTATTTTACAACTTTAAAAATAGAAAATAAAAGCATTCATTAAATTTCTCTTATTACCTCAAGCTACCGCTGCCTGGTAGAAAAATGAAATTTCGCTAATTACTCTGCTCACCTCGGTACTAAAATTTAAATTATCTTCTGCGAAACAGTTTGAGCTTTCATTAAAATTTGCCCAACAAAACAATCATAAAAACTCGTTCGAAGACAAGCACCATAATAGTTTTTATTTTTTCTGCAAATACTCCTGTGCTGTTTATTCTAGATATTAAGATATAAAAAAAATCGCCGAAAAATTGGTGGAAATAAACAAAATAAATATCCTATTATAACAAATTTCGCTTCTTATCTATCTCTAGAGCGAATTTTAGTGAAAGATTGAGTACATTGTTATATAATACTTCAATGCTCCACTCAACTCAACAGGTTACCTGGGTAATCCTGCAGTATTTTATATCGTCAGATTTAAAAAAATAAAATCGTTTGAATTCAAATGTTATTTTGTCCAGCTTGACACTTTAAGTTTTAGTAGTACTAAGACTAAAAATAAATTATTAAAAATTTTACATTACGCATTTAAAAACGAAATCAAATGCAAGGAAGACGGTGTTTTAAAGAAGAAAGTCGATAAACGTATGTATCTACAAAGGATTAACAAACCTAAAAGCTTTTAAACAACAATACAAGAATTATAAATTTTATTAAAAATATATTAAGTATATAAAAATATAACAAAAACTTTACACTTCCACACAAACACCTTTCGAATTCCTGTACCACAGAACATTGCCGGATAGACAAAAAAAACACTCGGCTACTGGCGCGACGTCCCGGGAATCCCGGCTAGAGCCTTTTTACTGTCGAGTAGACACGAACTGCGACGAATTCGCACGATGCATATCTGATGACATGCTGTCAAGTTCTTTCTTTCTCTGCTGATAAATGCTGTTACTTTTTGGGCAGTGATTTAGAATTTGATAGACAAACACGAAAAGATTTTTTTGGGAACACTGCATTACTTTACAGAATCGAAGTTAGGAAAACATTGAACTAATCCCATAATCAGATGAGTTCTTATCCTTTATTATTATTATAAGAGTGAATATTTTAAGTTAAATTAATTTGCTTTGCACTGAAGATAAGAACCGCAAAAGAATCAATTGTTTTGTCTTAAACACAGCAATAACTACGATAAATTCAACATATTTAAAAAAAAAGTATACTAATTTTATGGTAACGTCCCACGTGGCCTCATGTAGTTTTTAATTAATTTACAGAAACTTTTAAAGTCACGTGCTAATTTTTGTATTTCATTATTTTGAGCAACATCAAAATATGGTAAAAGAGGCCTCATAATTTACATAATTTCTACAAAGGACAGAATAATAATATGCATTTTTTGATGGTCGACTGGAAAACGTTGTTAAAATAACATTTTTATGTAAAAGAATAAAATTATCCCTTGTGGATTAGTAAAAGTTTAAGGACATGGAAATATTTATTCTTTTTCAGGACGTCCAAAATATGCCATTACCCCTAGCAATAATTAATAGTCCACGACCATGATCACCGAACAGTGAGATTGTTGAGGCTGTATATATCTCAAGTGTTGTTAAGGTGGAATTATCAACGTCATTCAATCTATTGCCAACCTATAACGTATTTCGCTTTATTTTTTCAAGTTTATTATTCTATTGACTAACATTTAAATAAAATCAGTATCGTCGGCACATTACTTAGGTAATATCTGATATACTACAAAAATATCAATTTATTTCATTGCTAATTTTGGGAGAATTGTATAGTGAAAGAACAATGACATAATAATCTTTACAAAATCTTAACCGATCTTTTTCGATATACAATTCTCCTTAAATAACTTATGAAATTCCTTAATATTTATTTAACATGTTAATTATGACCTATAGAATATGAAGACGATATTGATTTTATTTAAATTTTGTGTAAAAGCTAGAAAAACTAAATAAATCTACGCGAAATAGGTTACATGTTGGCAAACATGTTGATACTTCCACCTTAATATGATAATTAACAACCAGATAATAATGTTACATGTCGAGTTAAAAAAACCCTTTAACAAGAGGGGTACATTTGCTTACTGATTAAACGAAATCGGAAGTGCATTGATCCAAAACTAAATTATGAAATTCTTTTTCTATTCCAGAAGTAAGTCATGCAAGTACCTATCTGATGAAGTTGTGTAAGGTCATTAAAAAGTTGGAAATGCTTTAGTGCAAGTTTTATGTTTACATTGGGAATCCTTCTGACGACATGATAAATAATACAGGGTGTCCGGAAAAAGGAGGTCAATCCGTTAACCATAATATATTCCTTGAGCAAAAATGATTTAACTTTTATAATGCCATTTTTTCGTTTTTGATTGACACTAATAATCGATATTAAGTTTGCAATTAAGGTGGGAGTATCAACATGCTTCTCAACCTATAACCTATTTCGCGTATATTTATTTAATTTTTCTAGCTTTTACACAAAATTTAAATAAAATCATTATCGTCTTCATATATTATAGGTAATAATAATTGAAATATTAAATAAATATCAAGGAATTTCATGAAATATTTTAGGAGTATTGTATAGCGAAAAATATCGGGTAAGATTTTTTTTAACACTATTATGTCATTCTTCTTTCACTATACAATTCTCCCAAAATTAACGATGAAATATATTGATATTTTTGTAATATGTCAGATATTACCTAAATATTGTACCGACGATATTGATTTTATTTAAATGTTAGATCAAATAATAAACTAAAAAAAGCAACGCGAAATAATTTATAGGTTGGCAATAGATGGAATGACGTTGAGAATTCCACCTTAAAAACTGATTTTTTTAAATAATTCGTGTATTTAACCAGATATTAATTTCAAATTTGATGCATAGCTTCAACGTAAAGAGTTACATCTTTTGAGAAAAACAATTATCAAATATTCAAAATAGGAGGAGCCCAGTACCCGCTGACCCCCCTATTTTTCAGTACGGGCGCCAGTGACTTCCGAACTATATTTTTTCTAGTAATCATTTGATTTTGATTACTTTTTGTCTGCTATAAAGTTTCAATAAAATGATGTGTTTTGAAGATAATTTAAAAAGTATGGGTCCTTCACTAATGCCAAAGGTAATCTTATAATTTTCATAATTATGCTAAACCAAGTCAGCCGTTGTGGCATTACCGTGGATACAAGATATTATTAGGTAAAATTATTTTGCATTAGGTGACAATACCGAAAGCAAAGGACTAGCCAAAAATAATGTAAGGTCAGTGGGGTACAGATAAAAACCTGTAGTAGGTACTAAATCAGTAAAATGAAATATGAAATGTATATATATATTGAACATGACTACTAGCTATTCTTGTAACTTGAGAAATTTGTTTCATTTAAATCAGAATCAACAGCTTCGGGGACACTTTCAAGAAAGAACTTGCCGAGGAACTTTTAGACATTTTAAATCACGATGAACAATTAAAGAAAAAAAAAATCAAAGAGACTAAAACAATAGCTTCATCGGACTTTCCGCTTGCTATTGATAAAATAATAATAAATAAATAACGGTCAAAAATGGAAAATGGCATTATAGAAGTCATATTATTTTTGCTCAAGGAATATATGGATTGATCTCCTTTTCCGGACACCCTGTATATTAAAGGTACCCGAATAATAATCCTGCAAACTTTACAAACTCTTTTTTATATACGATTAGTAAAAAAAATTCTTTTAAAGAAATTTCTGTCTTGTATTTTCAGCAACCGCAAATTTCGAACAGTTCCAGTTCAACTTCTCTCGCATTGAATTCTGGCAGATCAGTAAATTGAAAACCGCTTTGTTGAATTAAACTTAATAAGATTAAACATCGCTTTGACGCTTTTCTTGCGGTAAGTTGGGTAAGTCCTCGACGTGTGAGCGTCTAGTCTTCAGTTTAGTACTTGGTATTGACGATTCGTTTTAGCTGTTTGATATCGTTCCCTGGAGTGGCTTTTATTTAAAATGGTCCAAGGAAGAACAAAATGAACGCCTGATTAAAGTTTCGTTTAGTTCAATTCACTGCGTTACAAGGATAGTCATTCGTTATGTGTAAGTTTGAGCTTCATCAAGTGACTGAAATCCTCAATGGCCTGAATGTATAAGAGACATTGATATGCCAATAGAAATTTTCGTGTAGATTTCTATATTATACCTTGAAAAACTTACCGCGCCCCCGAAAAAAAGGCATTTAATTGAAAAAAACGAAGTAAATTAAAATGGAAAATACAAAAAATTTAAAATATACCTACCCAATATTTTGTGCTTGATGAATTGCTCAGATTTTGTAAAACTTGAAGAAAAATGCTTTGCTTTACAATATGAAATAGTAAGTGTCAAAATTTTAATAATGTAAATTTTTATTTCTTTCTTTAAAATTTGTGTTGCGTCAAAATAGTGACCTTAGACGACGAGGCGTTTAACGCGCTTAAAGAGTTAAGGAAATAAATTAAAATTTAACCCATATAAACTTGACAAGTACTATTTCCTATTTTAAATCAAAGCCTTCTTGCATTTTTCACAGCCCACTTCCAATTTCACTGCAATTTGTTTCATAATGCAACCATTCATTCTCTATTATTTTTGTTGTAAAAATTTACAGAATATTAATTAAAAGTAATGTGTTGATTATAGTTTTGTAGAAGTGTAGAAGACACAATGGTATGGTATTTGTAACTTCTTGCCTATACAAATACAGTATCTATTAAAACGTCAGTTTATTCTTATGGAGCTCATTTTTTATTATTATATTATTTTCCATATCTCCGGTTAATAAAAATATATTGGCTCGCGGTTTTCACAAATATTCTTCTTTTTGTTTAAATTTTTGAATGAAGAAATGGTTGATTCTGCTAAATAGCTGTCGCAACGCAATTCAGAACGACTTCATTTTTTATAAAGTTGATAAAACGAAAGAATCCCTATTTAGCGAGTTTAAATTTGTCAAATTCCGATAAGCCGAACCAAAGTTGTGAATATATTTGCATATCAATATTTTCCCCTCTTACCCCGCCTAAACAAAAAGGTAAAGAAAACTTAAAAACAAAAATGATACCTACATGTTTACTACGTATAAGTATTTTTGAGGAAATCGCTTTTTGTTCGGTCACTATAGTTACGCCTCCTAGCGGCGAACTAAGACACTTACTAATAATTTCTAGCAATTTCCCCACTGTTGTAGTAAATATTTTTTTCTGCAAACGGTTTCCAAGATACAGGCGGCGTCCTTTTTTAGTTGTACACCCAGTATATTGGTAATTATTTTGGATATAGGTAAGAGAAAGTGCTTCGTCGGCGGCATTCCCTTTGCTTCTTTCCTTGGTCCCGGTAACTTGTAAAATTACAAAAAACATCCTTTTTTAAGTTTTGAGGAATCCTTCTCTTTAATTTTCCTTTAAATTACCTAATACTGTTAAAGTATTCCACAACCGTTTATTTAGGATAATATTTTATTCCGCATTCTGGTCAATATTCAAATAACTCTGCTTACTTTCCAGATCTGAAAAGAGATAAAAATTTTCCCGACGTGCCTCTAACTCGTTTACTTCGTGAAATTCGCCCGTTTTAAAATTCCGCGCCGAGTTACATTGTTGATTTTATTTTTTAAATGTTTTATGTTTCCTTTGTGCTCGATGGAGCCACAGTGTACTGTATAAGTAATATTTTCCTCAGGAGAAACTAAAAATATTTTTAATTAGTTTTAAGGCAGCAAACATTTAAAGCCTTAGCGACCTCTAATTTGGAGAAAATGACCTATTTAAGTAAAAAATTGTCTTTTTTCACTTCCAAATCAGCCAGAGGCTAACTGTTTGGTCAGAGGAAAGTGATTCAAACTTATTATTACGTCTTCAAAGTCGGAAAATATGAGAGGCCCAAGAGATGGTCCAAAATAGTAGATATTATTTACCTTGTAAATCGACTTGATAGTTAGGTCTAAGGAAAGTCAGTTATAAACGCCAAAGCAGGTTATTTATTTTTTAGATTGGGACTAAAAGCCCAAAAATCTTTTAGGTCCATAAATGAAGAATAAATACTTACTTATTATAGTTGTACTCCCGGTACATAATTAATATAACATAAACCCCTAACTAACTGTTAAATACAATCGGTTTAACATATGAATCTCTTATGTCAATTCAACGGTTACATGTCATATATTCATAATTTGACAAGATTTTTAAATAACGGAAATGGCAGTTGACTTAAGCCAACACGGTAATTCACTTCGCACATCAATAATTGTTTATCACTTCGTCCATTGCGGCGTCCCAACATGTCCCGTCAATTTTACTGCGTTAATTTTTAAATATTTCCGGTCCACGACCTGATATCAAAACCAAATTACATGGCCAAAGTGCCACAGGAATTATCATTGTTATAATGTTGAATGTAAGTTTTTGGTTTATTAATATTATTAAGCAAGTTTCTTATTGGTTTCCCAACAGGGTCACCAAGCAAAGTCCTATAGGTCGGTACCCATTATTAGTATAATTATTATTATTTTATATTATTATTATTGTGTTCTCTTTTAGGTTTTATCCCGGGTTTTATATTGCTTTTACAAATTTAACCTGTTAAAAAATTTGCTTATTTTATATTTTAAAATTTGTAAATTTTCTATTTTACACAAAATAATTTAAATTTTGAAAGCAAGAATTAATGAAGGAAGTGTTTTTTTTCTCGGTAAAACATTATAACCAATTTATTATTCCCCAAGGCAAGCAAACCGAATATTAACTCGATGCGAAAATAAAATATTTTCTGAAATCTTAACAGTTTTTAAATTTCAAATCTCGGTGAACTAAGTAATACTTTACTTACTTAGTTAAACAATTAATTAATATTAAATAATTAAAAAATTAATGGCCATTTTTTTTGTTGTTTCTAAACAAATACATTTTAAATAGCCTTAATTTTTTAGTTTACCTATACAGGTAATGTTGGCTGACCTTACCCAAGTTGAAAGTTGTAAGAGTTAAAAAATATTAAGTAGGTATCGCATAGCGAACATAAATGAGTATGTTTACTCATCACATCTCATCGGTCTCACTGGTGCCAAGGCTCCCACTTTAGTTAATACTTCTCAGAATATAAATAAATATTCGTTTTTTCTCTTTCACATGTTGCCGCTCTGCCGTAAGTATGCCTTATCTAAGGTGACCATCTTTTTCTAACCTGAAACCAGGACAATACCAATTTTGACCAGCCACGCCCAAATTTTACAAATCTTTATCAAAAATTCACAAAACGGCCCAACGCCTTTTAGATATCAAAAAAATGTTGCGTTTATTTAAACACAAGAAAATGTGAAAATTAGATACCGCCGAAACTCTCATCCTTTAATTTCTCTGTCGACTTTTTTTTTTAGGTGGAAAGAGTTCAATCCGTTCCCAAGCTATATAAAATAAATTAGATTTCAGTATGCAATAAAATTTTTAACATGTATAAATAAGTTTCGGTTTTGGCCGAAACTGAGACCAAGGCCGAAGATTCGGTTTCCGTTTCGGCTGAAAATCTTGTTTCGGTCGGACACTATAGTAGAAATCAAAAAATGATTTTACAATATAAAAATAAAACATAATATAACATGATAATATAAGTCATAATAATAATAACATAATAAAACATTAGTAGTTCTTTAATTTCGTTTGATTTTTTATATTTTTCTGAGGAATGAATTGCTTTTAACAAATTTTCGTTTTCCTGAATATTTCCATAGAATTCCACCTATCTGATACCGAAACACAATTTTGTTTCCAATGTCCAAGTTTCTCATCTATGGTGTATCTAAAACCAGTACTTTTTGTGTACTGGTTTTGTTTAATGACTAACCAGGACATATGCCCTGAAAACCAGTACTGTACTGGTAAAATTAGTACGAATGATCATCTTAGCCTTATCACAGCATACATTAATTATCACCCTGTGCCGACCAATGAGAATCATGTAGGCGTGGCTTCCAACCAAGGCGCCCAATTTAAATTTCTATTGCAGTATATTCATCGAGGTATGTATATCCAGCGCAATATTATTGTTTTAGAAGGTATATATCACATGTATAATTTTCAAGTCCAGTTCTGGAATTAATGCCAACTTATAAAAATTTAATAGACCAAAATTGACAGAGTGTCACGTGACTTTGCCTCCATCTTGCGAGAGTATTCAAAATTTTTACTATACATTACATAAGAAAACCTATTTCCAAGTAGGTACCTAGATATATCAGGAATTATGGATGATCTGACAATGCCACTTGTTGATGCAAGGGCAGCACAGCCATCTAGATAAAATGGGCAAATGATGCCAAAATATTGTTATGGTCCGGAGGGTGGCAACCCTTTATTTTTCTGTGGGTCACTACCAAGTGTCCTTGTTTGTGGGTCACTACCAAGTGTCCTTGTTTATAGTTGTTGGTATAAGGCCAATTTTTGGATAAAACGAAGAAGTCACGAAATGACGAAGGCGTCACTAGTGTTTGCTCTTAATATCATATTTCTTAAGATAAAATGGGCACTTGGGCAGGATATAGATATCCGTAATACTTTTTATAATAGTTGTATATTTTTTTTAAAATCAGTTTTCAATTAAAAATAAAATATTAAATAAATATTAGATATACGTTAAAAATAAGCATAAAGTACTAAAAACTGAATTAAGGTCTGTAATAATAAAAGTAATAAAATACTGAAATATTTCTTTTGAGTTTGAGTTGTAGTGCTTAACACTCAAAGAAAGTGTATAGTTATTTTTTGATGTTGTTTATTTTCTTGTATTATTTTTGCACCCATTCTAAACCATGCATTTGCAGCTATAATCTGACCGTAATAACTAATAACACAAGCAAATTTAATCGGCGTCAGACACTCTCCAATTATCCCGATGTTTATTCGGGTATACGGTCAAAAGGTAATCGGATACGTTTGGCCGGCCTAACCAAACCATCCGGTCGAACAGAGCTTGTTTGTCATGGACATGGTCAACTGACGCATTTGTAGCTACTCAGCTAAGGATGGTCGGCTAATTTTGTTTTTGGTACATAGTGTGTGCACTGAGATTACTACTTGTTGATAATTGCCAAAGTACCTATATCGTTGAAGTCGGAAAATGGACAGTAAGGGCGATGACACACATAGCGTTTTGTGTCGGCTCGGTCTGGACCTAGCTTGCACCCGAAGTAGAAGTAGAAGATAAGATCTCATTTTCCTGATTTTCCCGGAGATTTTCAACAAGTTTTAAGTGATATTTTGGGTTTAGTTGCAAGTATGGTTTTAAAGAATTGGTACTGGAATGACCTGTAAGCTTAATAAGTTCTTGGTCACCAACTCCTTTTTTTTCTAACGTAGCGATTGCAGACGATGGGTGGGATTGGTTTTTAATCTTACATCTTATTTTAGTATCCAGGCCAATTTTTTCCGCAGGTAGCTTTTTGTCCATTTTGATATACCTACTATTAATTCCTAAAGACATGTTTTTATATCATACTCCTTTTTCCCAGTTGGGATTGACAGTCAAAACTAGCCTCTCTGTTGTTAAGTAAAGATTGGTCGTAATTTTTTCCATTAGCTTCAAATATGGACGGACTGGACACACACGTTGGTTTTATTTTTTATTAGACATTTACTATTTGTTATCGGTTTGGAACCTCCTTGGAAAGTCTTCGAGACTATTGGATTATATTCAACTTACCCAGAGAAACTACCTTTAAGGTCAAGTTTTGAAAATAATATGTTTTGCAATTTGCAGCTTCATTACCGCGCCAGGTAAGTTCAAATGAGCAAATGTGGAACAAAGCCGTCTGGATTGTTCTCTTCGTAGCATTCCACCATCTCTGTTCCATTGTGTATGCTCTTGAACGGGCTTTCCTCTTTTCTGGCGCTGTCTGCAGTTGCCGACGCTTCACATCTATGGCTAGGCGAGCTGATTTGAACACAATGTCTTGGAAAGAATTTTCCTTTCAAATTCCTTATAATATTTATCTTGAACCATTAGGGCCGTTGAATTCCATAAAGACTTTACCTTGATTCTTTATAATAGTCATCATCCTAATTTTTTTTCGTGTTGTGGCCGTAATCTTCTAACATTTTTGATAAATCTTCCAGCAAAGTATCTTTTGCTAATTTATAGTTTTTATCCGGTATATAGAAATTAAGAAAATTGTTCTCACGCTGACTTCTTTGATTTCCCTGTATTTTGGTGGGATATGTTTTCACTTGAACAACTCATTTTGTTTTCATATACAAACTCCTGTTAATACAAAAATGTCAGTTTGAAATGACTTAAATTAAATACTTGTTATCATAGAAATAATAAATGATTTTATTATTAAGATGACTTTTTTTAAATGCCAAAAAATTGTCGCTGAAATACTAAGTGGGTTGATTTTGTCGACCACCTGTAAGGTACTTGTATTGTCAGGTGAATACCGACTTTATTGCCGGCTTAATACACTCTAGTGAAATAGTCAAAATTACAAAAGCGAAATATTTTCGAACAAATTCACGTTTGACAGCTACGTGACCGTTCTTAATACTTAATATATTATAACCTTTAAGGCCCGTCTTATCACTTTTTGTATTTTAAAAACAGTCAGTTTAATAATTTTAGTAGTTTTTGTTACGGCCTGGTTCTGGAAATTTATCTGTGTATAATTGGCATATCTTAGATATAAATGTTGTTTACTGAAATACAAGTAACAAAAATTTGAAATTCAAATGAGGCTTTCTGAAATTAAATTGACAAATTTGAAATAATTTGCCCTGGTAGTGTTAGAAGTTGACATTTATACAGGGTGATTCACGGTGGATGGAACGTTAGACGTTTCTGACGAACCAGTAAAGGAATCGTTCTGAAAATTTGGTCGTTTACATAAACGGACACGCTCTACCTATCTAAAATATTTTTAACAATACAGTGTTGCCGCTTCCACACAAAAATAATAGCCACTTCGATATTTTAAATGGAACACCCTATATATTATTAAATTTTTAAATTCTACATAAAATTATAATTCTTTTTTAGTAAAAGCATTATTAGTCTATGATTAATGGTTTCCGAGATATTGTCTCTTGAAAAATTACATTTTTGAAGTTTGACAGCTTCTAGCTTTTTAACTGTACGTCTGAGAGCAAAACGGCTTACATGTCCCTATCTTCGATTTTTATTATCTTTCCAAAAGTGTCAATTTCCGGTTAAACCGGATGTAGGAAATATGATACTTCCGGTTTGGCCGGAAGTTGTTACTTTTGGAAAGATAATAAAAATCGAAGATAGGGACATGTAAGCCGTTTCGCTCTCAGACGTACAGTTAAAAGGCTAGAAGCTGTCAAAGTTCAAAAATTTCATTTTTCAAGAGACAATATCTCGGAAACCATTAATCATAGACTAATAATGCTTTTACTAAAAAATAATTATAATTTTATGTAGAATTAAAAAATTTGATAATATATAGGGTGTTCCATTTAAAATATCGAAATGGCTATTATTTTTGTGTGGAAGCGGCAACACTGTATTGTTAAAAATATTTTAGATAGGTAGAGCGTGTCCGTTTATGTAAACGACCAAATTTTCAGAACGATTCCTTTACTGGTTCGTCAGAAACGTCTAACGTTCCATCCACCGTGAATCACCCTGTATACCGCAAAGCCCGCAACCATTTTTGTTGGCTTCGAACTCAGCTAAGGATTAGAAGAATAAACCAATTAAAACAATCTGTATAAGAAGCAAAAACATATTTTTATTGGTGTAGAGAACTGACGAATCATCGACAAAGAATTTTTGGGAAAACGCTAATTATTTCCAGAAGGAGGCAAAGTTTTGCCGGGAGCACGCTATACAATTTCCTGTTTACATTGCTACTTTTATAGCATTTTATTTTAACTTTAAAAATACGTGACCTTATCCCGTGCGTTATATAAACTAGTTTTATTCCTTTCAACTGATGTACTGAAGAGCTGTAATGTTTATCAGGTCACTAATTCCCAAACGAGTCAATAAAAGTTTCATTACCCTAACAATTGCCAATATAGGAAACGCCATTCAAAACTAACGAGCAATAAAACAGAAATTTTCAAACTCTTTATTCGGTGTCATAAATCTTTAACAGTCAATTTTGTTGCATTGGCTGTCGAAATCACACGCTGAATATTTAAATCTCGCTGTATATTCGCACACTATTTCTGTTAAATATTCAGCAGCCGATACCTACATAATTCTGCATACACTGTTTGTTCGCACAATAACGACATCGGGCTTTTTGGTTAACTTTAATGTACCGCAATCATGAATTTTATTATGTACACGCATCATGAAAAATAATATTTTACACGACCGAAAGTAAGATTAGATGCCAGTGGCGTATGAACCGTATGGAATATGCAATATTCACTGCCTTTTTAGGTTCACAGAACTTAAAAAAAAGTTGAGCACTTAAATGGACTCCGTAGTAGGTACCCTGAAAACGGGATTTCTTTTGACGGCTTTATTCAGCGATTAAGAAAAAAATGTTGTATATAAAAGTTTTTAGAAATTTAACTAAGAATATTGCAAAGTCCTTGTTTTTGTTATATACAGTGAGGACCTAAAGTCCGTCCCCCCCCCTCTAACTTCCTAACCGTTCGGTATATTTTAATGAAATTTTGAACGATAATATTTGAGCAAGTCTTGCACTTTTTGACATACCAATGACAGCTTTAAATGTCAAGATGACAGCTGGGTCCGCTTTTGGAATATTTTTTTAAATGGAACACCCTGTATTTTTACATTTTTAAATTCCACAGAAAATTATAATTATTTTTTATAAAATGCATTATTAGTCTATACTTCATAGTTTCCGAGATATTGACTCTCGAAAAGTGACATTTTTGAACTTTGATAGCTTCTAACTTTCTAACAGTACGTCTTAGAGCAAATCGGCTTACATGTCCCTATCTTCAATTTTTATTATCTTCCCAAAAAAATTAACTTCCGGTTAAACCGGATGTAACTCGAAAGCAGGAAATATAGTTGTTCCGGTTTAACTGGAAGTTGATTTTTTTGGGAAGATAATAAAAATTGAAGATAGGGACATGTAAGCCGTTTTGCTCTAAGACGTACTGTTAGAAGGTTATAAGCTGTCAAAGTTCAAAAATGTCACTTTTCGAGAGTGAATATCTCGGAAACTATGAAGTATAGACTAATAATGCATTTAATAAAAAATAATTATAATTTTATGTGGAATTTAAAAATGTAAAAATATACAGGGTGTTCCATTTAAAAAAATATTCCAAAAGCGGACCCAGCTGTCATCTTGACATTTAAAGCTGTCATTGATATGTCAAAAAGTGCAAGACTTGCTCAAATATTATCGTTCAAAATTTCATTAAAATATACCGAACGGTTTAGAAGTTAGAGGGGGGGGACGGACTTTAGGTCCTCACTGTATGTATATATATATTTTTAAATCATTTATTTATGAATTTAGCAACAATATATTGACTTTTCAATATTCTGTGATTAATTTTAAATAACTTTCATGAGAAGAATTTTTCAAAAACATTAAGTACAGTCTTTTTTAAAACGAAAACCTAACATTTCAAAACTGTTCTTTAGACGGTTTAATATCTATACTCTACTGCTCTACATTAGTGTTTCACTCTCGTTTCGCGAGAATGAGACGAGAGTGTTCCGGTGTCCGGTGAGAAGGACGAGACGAGACAAAAATATGCGAGGACGAGAAATCTTGCAAAAAGTTAAGATTTTAATTAGGATTTGCGATAAACTTTAAAAAGAATCCAGTTAGTATCACTCGATAAAAGAGCTATCTTTATTACCAATATTGCATGGTGAACAGGGATAAATCGGGACACGTTGCCGAAAAACAATAGAAACAAAGATCAAAAGAAAAAACCAACCTTTTTTATAACGTCTATTGTTTTTGTCGAAATTTCAGAGAACTATTTGATAACCGAAAATCGTTTTCGCGAATTAAGTATAATATTGTGCCACTTTCAGCAAAATGTAGGGAGTAAACGACATAGTATTAGGTAGATACTATTTTAATGAGAATTGCTTTGAATAATTTTTTTTTTCTATAAATCATAACTGGTAGGAAATTTTAATGTAGATAAAATATCGTACCTTGTTTTATTTAAGGAGCTATGGTAATTTGATTTGCACCTTGGAACATTGCAGGTTTTGTTTTCGGTATGATTATTTTAAAATAATGCCGCTGTCAATCAAAACAATCTAGCTTCATTTTCACTATTTATATACAGACAATAATATTATCGCAAACTACAATATTATAACACTGACATTGTTTTTTGCCGTCAGGTTATTACACATACAAATAATGCGATACGAATATTACAACGAGCAATAAAAACCTAAATTTCCACAATGGTTAATGGAAAAAACACAATTCGGCTCCAGTGACGCATGCGTATATAGGTAATATAAGACACAGATTTTAACTTTAGATACACTTTTGAAAATTGTTTCAGAAGGATGCAATTATAATACTTTCATGGTAATGGTAATAATAAAAACCGAGGGGTAAACACCTGTGGATTTCTGGTGTACACCCATGTGGATTTCCGTGGATTTCTATGGATGTCCACGGATGCCCGTGGATTTCTATGGATGTCTACGGATGTCCGTGGATTTCCATGGATGTCTCTACGAATGTCCGTGGATTTCAATGGATGCCGATGAATTTAATGTATGTCGACGTGGCAACAGCGCTTCTTTTGACGGATATTAACGCTTTGCCAGTGATGCCAGATTGACGAAAAATTAATCATTTTAGACATGTTTTTACATTTAGGAAGTATTGCGTATGTTTTAGGCATTTTTTCGAGCATTTTTCTGTGAGCTATTCAAGAGAACAAAAACAACTGTCACTTAGAAATCCAGATGTTCCTGTAATTAAATTAATGTTTTGGATGTGGTGGCGTACAGTTTCTATATGCTCGATAAACTTGAAAAATTTTAATAAGTATACTTGGTATTACTGCGCTCCGCTTAAATCTGTGCCCAATTTACTGTCCGATTTGCATATTTAGTTCTTTACAGTTCTGTTTGTATACAAACTAAAATAGCAAGTGCTGAAGTATGTGTGAACTTACACTATTATAAATTAAAGTGTGTGTGAACTAAGTACGGTTGTTTCTTCAGCTACGTTTTGTTTCTAAAACTTTAAACTTGACTTAAGTAGAAAATATGTTGGTACCGATCTCAATTAAAGCAAAATTTTAAAAGTGCTTGAGACCCTAAAAAGAAATTCGCAAAATACAAAATTAATTTTTAATATTAGAATTCCCTCGATTTATACTGCGATATGAATTCTGTAATTCGATACATAAATGCGAGTTGGTTGGATTTACTTTACCAATAGATAGTTTACTTGCCACATCTGCAAAAGTAATTAAAGCTTACTTTTGACAACTTCTAAATCAAATTACGCCTATGTAGTACTGGCTCAGCCTTAGTCAGATACTGCACCACCATATTATCTGGCTATTTTCGGAACAGATAATAAGTTCAATTCAAACAATGCCACAAAAAGATGGAACCACATCAAAGAAAACCTAAAAAGACGGGGTATAATCTTGGAGGGTTTTTCCAGTGACGGTGACACTCGTCTGTTAAAAACAATGCGTCAACAAGCTTTGGCTCCCTCACAGACTAATACCAAAAAACGTAAGTGGGAATGGTATCAAGCAGGATACAACAATATTGAATTTTCTGATGTGTCCTATGTACAGGATACTGTACATATCGGGACAAAACTTCGCACATGATTCCTTAATTCTAAGGTAACTTTAACATTAGGATCATTTACTGTGATGCTGAAACATGTGGAGCAGGTAATTCCTGATTTCTCAAAAGATAAACATTCAGATTTAAAAGCGAAAGAAAGGAGCTTTAAATCTGCGGAAAAGATGTGTTCTGAACCAGTAATTCAATTACTCGAGAGTATTCCTGGAAGTGAAGGTACACAAGCATATCTTAAGATAATTCAACTTACTCTAGCATCTTTTTTGGACTCTGCCTTAGATGTAAAAGAACGGCTTTACAAATTATGGTTTTGTGTATTTTGCTTACGTATTTGGCACAAATGGATAGTAGATCATCCATCTCTTAAAATCGCTGAAAACTTTCTTACTTCAAATTGTCATCTTTCTATCGAATTAAATGCACATCATGCTCTCATCAATGTATACAAATTTATAAATTTTCACGGATGTCCGTGGATTTTCGAAGATGTCTATGGATTTCTATAGATTTCCGTGGATGTCTGTAGATTTCAGTGGATGTCTCTACATTTCTGTGGATGTCTGTGGATTTCCGTGGATTTCTGTGGATTTCTATCACAAAACTGGATCTCTGGTGTACACATTTTAGTCAGGTATTTATCCCTCGATAAAAACCCATATGTAAATGGAGCTTTTGAAGAATTTTTTTTATGACGTCATATTGCATGGACGAAAAATTTCGTGACTCTCGCGAGACGATACGAGACGAGAGTTTTTTTAAAAAGTGAGAGATTTCTCGTCTCGTGAAACACTACTCTCTATTTCCACCATCGATATATTTTATACGCCCTATTTAAAGAGTTTTTTTGTTTAGTGCCGATGGGCTTTTCACAAAACCGCGTTTAAATCTTGAAGAAAAACAGTTTAAGTTAAATTGCCATAAAATAAAATAACATCTTTATATTATGTTTCTTGTTTCCCCTTCAACGCGCTAAAAAAGAGAAAAATCGTTCAGAAAGAGTATTGGTTATACAAGATTACTGCAGTTTGTTCGGGGGAGAAAAACGACAAGAACGTGATAAGCATGTGCTTAAGGCACTCCTTGTGAAGATGAACAATATTTTTTTTTAATGGCTGTCAGATCTCAAGTCACAGTTCAAGAGACCCATTTTAGTTTTCTGCTAACGTTATTCAAATTAACATCTGCGGCTTTGTCAGTCTGTCTGTTCGTTGTTTCGAACGTTTAAAAGCAGTTTGACTGATAATAAGGGCGAATGTACGTTGATCACGCGTTAGTCCTGCTCAAAAAGCGATTATACTTTCGAATCTTTGTGAGCTAAAATTATTTGCATCAAAGAGGGCTTGGATTCAAAAACGTAGGGCTTGGTTTAGATCACAGGATCACAATGATATGGGGACGATAGTATTCGTGGTAGTAAATCTAGGTTAAAATTTTGTCAAATTCATATTATGACATGATATGCCAAACTAATGGGTAATTTAATGAAACAGATTTATTTTTGATGTTTACAAAATTAACAAAGTAAAGTAAAATTGGCCACCGCCATGCTCCAGGCATAAATTCACGCGTCTCTTCATATTTTCGAAAGTGTTGACCAGCATCGCTGGAGAAATGTTACCACATTCTTGGATAATCCTTTTTTGTAATTGTTCTAAATTTGCAACTGGTGGTTTAAAAATAGTGTTCTTTAAATGAGGAAAAACGAAGTAATCCATAACCGTTAAACAAGGTGATCTAGGTGGGAATTCAATGTCTGATCGAAATCTGATCAATCTGTCGTCGAAAAAATTGCATAAGTAGTTAATTGTTTCGGCTGCTGTACGGGTGGTGGCACCGTCCTATCGAAAATATCCAAAACGAAGTTCATCGTCAAGTAATTGCTCTACAAATGGATTCAAAATATTGTCTCTAGGTATACCGCTGTGCTGTAACTGTATCATGGAAAAAAATAGGACCAACAATTTTTCTTCGGGAAACAGCTAACCAGACACCAATTTTTTGAGGGTGCAATGTGGACAATGGGGATTTTCACTACTTCACATGCGTGTATTCTGAGAATTCACATAGCCGGAGAGGTGGAACCAGGCTTCGTCCGAAAAAAATGTCAGGTCTAATAAAGCATTTCTTTCCAATAAATTTTGACTAAACCATTGAGAGTAATTCCTGCGTCTTTCAAACTCTGCGGCTTGTATTTCTTGGAATACTTGCACTTTATAAGGAAATAAATTTAGCTGCTTCTTAAGAATAGTCCTGCATGTTCCATAAGATCTTCCCACTTCTTGGGACAGGCGTCCTATACAATTTGTTGGCGTATTTTGCATTATTTCACGAACGTTTGCAACAAGTTCTTCTGTTCTTACAGATATTCTTCCTGCGCCTTTTTTGTGTTGTATAGAACCTGTTTTCCTAAACACAGCCACGGTACTTTTCAGGCAATGATAAAAATCCCCAGCAATAAAAGCAACGTTAGGAAAATGTTCGTGAAAATCGTCCATGCACAAACCCGGATTGTATTGCCACTCACCATTTACTCTAACCCCCTTTCGAAAATACGCTTCAACCATGAATGTTTTGTGATGTTCCGTAAAGCCCATTGTGTGAATTTTGTTCAAGAAATTGGAAAAATTAGCGATGAATCAAATTACTCGTAACGACCGTCAAAGATGACGGAATAACTGATTGATTGTTAATTCAGGTAGCTACTGACACCCAACAGGAATTAAGCTCTACGGCTAAGCATTACGTCCTTAGATGCAAGGCCCTCTTTGATGCAAATAATTTTTGCTCGCACGGTAACTACATTTGGCGTTAATTAAATATGGAAAACGATTCCCAACGTGAGAGAAGCCGCGGATACTGTAACGAATAATTTATAATAAAAAATCATGCAGTCAAATGAATATTCTTCGTCCTTTTGAGGTCGCGTCGGTTAAAAACTAATTCAGGCTGCTGCACACACGTTTAGGACAAAGAAAAACAATTTTAAATCCTGCTAAACTTAGTAAACGCAATACAATACTTCATTCTCCCCCTTATTTCCTGTATTTTAGTGTTCGATTGCGTAGTCGTATACTTTAAAGGGATGATAGCAGGAAAAGGGGAGATCCTGTTATGCCCCGAGGATCCCTGAAATATAATGGACTATCAACGAGACATAGCTGTTATTTTTGATAAATGTAGAGGAAAAAATATTTCTATATAAGTTTATTTACTTTTTATTTCGTTAGGAGATAAAATGAAAACAATAAGAAAAAAGAAAAATTGAGGTTATGTGACTGAAACCGAAATAGGTTTTCAAGGGTTGTTATTCCAGGAGCATTAAAATTGCCACAATAAATTAAGTTAAAAGGTTAAGAAAGAAAGTTTTAAACCTTATTCTGATTAGTTGTGGTTTGTTCGGGTTTGTTTTTTCTAATGGCTGTTCTAAAAGTTGTCGAGTTTGCAAGAAATAAAAAATTCTTGGCTCATATAACTTTTTTTGGCGGTGCTTTATAACATGTAAACTTTGCACGCCATGATGTTATGCCCATATATTATTTGCTTTTCAATACCTGATCTTGACGTATCTGATTTACTTATAACAGAATATTTACTAGCGAGACATGGCTGTTTCTTTTGATAAATGCGAAAGAAAAAATACTTTTTGTTTATTTTCTATTTCACAAAGAACTAACATAAAAACCATAAAAAAAGAGTAAAGACGTGTAGCAAGGAAAACTCTCGACAGCTTAATATATTATGATACCGGTTATGGAATTTTGTTATTTGAGGAGCAGAGTGAAAGAAGACTGTAAGTAGGTATAAACTTTAAAGTGTGGAAACTTACTGCTTCATAGAATACCTACCTTATTTTCAATAATATATTTATTATTAGGCTATATTTAATATTTAAATAATAAATTAAATTTAAATAAATAGTATCATATTATATTTATCCGGATTATGGAGCTGTTAATTTGGTATAACTTTCTTAGAATTTTTTACCTTTCTTATAAATGTGGCGCTCAGTTTTTGCTTTTTTTTAATAGTTGGTAATTGACAATAGAAAGAATTTACAATCCATAAGCCATTGCTTACCCAACAAACAATTCCAGTCTAAAAAAGGTGACTTTTACCTAAGGTTTTCCTGGCATGGCATCTTCTCCGAGAGCATGCCAATACAGAGGTCATACAGACTCCCTGACTACTGCAGCATTTTCCAGGCAGAAATTTTTGCAGTGGATAAAGCAGTCAGTACCCTACGGGATCACCCTGGCTTGAGAGGACCTGCGTCTATAGCTATCTATATAGACAGTCAAGCAGCAATAAAGGCAATTTGCTCCAGCAGCACTAAGTCAAAATTAGTAAGGCGCTGTCGCAACAATCTCTGCACACTTGGTGCTCAACATCGAATCACCTTGTGCTGGGTTCCTGGACACAGTAACATATATGGCAACGAGACTGCTGATGCGCTCGCCAGGGAGGGCGCAAGCATGTCTGTCGAACTAGCAGATAATACTGTGGCTAGACCACTGGGATCAGTCAAAGAAGAGATAGATCGAGCAGCTAAACAACTTGCGCAAAGCAGATGGACAGGACTTACAACTTGTAGCATCTCCAGGCAATTGTGGCCCCTACTTGATAACAGGAAAACCGCAGCGCTATTACAGCACAGTCGGAAGGACCTAAGAAACATCACTGCCGTAATCACCGGACACTGCTTGTTCGGTAGACACGCTGAACGTATGCGAATACCAACTAACGACTTCTGCAGAAGTTGCAGAGATGAGGAAGAGGAGGAAAGTATTCAGCATTTCTTGTGTGAATGCCCCGGCCTCGCGAGAAGAAGGTTCAATGCACTGGGTGAACCATTTTTTAATGATCTGGAGGAAGTGAGCAGCCTGCAACTGGGTCGACTTACTAAGTTTATTAACAGCAGTGGCTGGTTTGAATGAGCTGTCAAGATTCTTCTACGATCGTGTTAACCATCAGGAAGCTAATGCAATAGGTTCCGCGGAACATGTGTGGTATCACAACGGTCCTATAGGACTACGTGTGACTGTTCGGTCATTTCCAGAGGTCTGCCACTCTAACCTAACCTAACCTAACCTAAGGTTTTTACTATAAAGCCCGACAGGCCGCTTTACATAGTCAGAAGTGAGTAATATAAACCACTTAATCACCTAGTGGGGAATAAAACCAAAGTAACAAACTGGTAAAAAACACCTGTCATTAGGAGAATTGGGCTTTATAGATGAGGCCAAGTAGTCTTCTTCGTGGTAGTAATGAGATGTATTTACCTTTGTGGGCCTATGCTGGGTCTGTTGTGGGCTATGAAGTTTATAGAAAATCATAACAAACTTTTTAAAAAAAGTTGAAAATATGATATTATGTTGTCTTTATTTTTATCAAAGAGGCAGGATTTTTCTTAAATCAGAACATGTAATGTCAGACGCTATTGATTTTTAAAATTGAGTGGTAATACATATAGATTATAGATACTTATAAATCACTATTTTGCAAAATGTTTAGTCTGTTTTTGCTAAAAGAAGGTTGCGTTTTAAAATTTAAAAAAAAATCTATAAAAATATGTTAAAAAATTTATTAAAAATTATTTAATTGTAGCTTTTGCTAAATAAAACATCGAAAAACATCGATTAATGGATTATTATAGTATTAATGCGATACGTGCTCTTCTTCAGAAGTAAGGAAACTTCAAAATCCAGATGAAAGCAAAATTTATCCACGTGGTTTACCTACTTAAGTAGAGTTTATTAAACTCCCGATATGCCGCCTTTCAGCCTTTGTACCGTAATTAATACCTCGTACGTATATATAAGCCCGGCAGGAAAGGAACCGCGCCATTACTGTCTCAGATTTTATGCACCAAAGTTTTAAGATGCATCCATAAAGTTAAGCTGATGCGTTCAAAATTACCGCACGGCTCGAGCTTCGAAGCTTCGAAACTTTAATGATAAACGCCTCTAATTTATTTCAGAATCTTATTCCAGCAACCATTTAAAATCGAACTCACTATTATTGTAATAGTAGGTATATTATTCTAGTGAACGGTAATTTTGGATTATTTGTAATAATTGTATCAAGCACAAACAGCACGGAAGCGAGAAAATAAATAATTGGAAGTGTAGTTGTATCTAGCAGTTAGGTAAGATACGAGTTTGTTCAGAGTGATAAAGTACGTAAATTTTATAACATATTTTTGTAAGCAAATGAATGATGTAATTGACGTCAAGAAAGTCAAATTTGTCGATTAAAAGAGTCGAATAATAATATTTTCTGAGTTACTGAGGTCATAGAAACCAATTTTAATTAAGACATTATTAAGTCAACACGCTTTGATTTAAAAACGGACAGGTTAAGTATAAGCATTGAGAATTTGTTAAAATATCCTTAAAATTACATCACTTCATACTTTTTAAATTCTGTTCATATCAATTTTTTTATGCCAAGGATTTATTTGTTTAATATGTTTGTAGCTTAGTCTTTATCTACCTCTGACTTTCTCTATTACGTCCGTTCTTTGTTCTTTGACATTTAAATGCTTTTGTCCATTCATTATAATAGTCTTTGATAAAACATAAAATTATTTTCTGCTAAAGTGATAATACCGCAAACGGAGCTGAAAAATGAAATTGTACCCCATTTGCCGCGCGTGCTTATGTAATGTGTAAAAGATCGAAATACAAATCGGACAACATTTGTTTTAAAATCACGTCGATCCGAACAAGAGCCAAAACCAAAATTAAGTGCTTTTCGGGAAACGAAATTAAACAAATGGCCTGATCGAAAATCCGCCACGCTCCAACAATGGCGGCCAATCGACCTTGCTTGTTCGCTATTATTAATCCCCGCATTAATTCGAAATTATTTGGGTTAACGCTGATTTATCGTAAGAGGATTATTTTGCCCAACGTAAACTCGCACGTGAATGTGTGGACCAATCAAATTAACTAAACAAGTTATTATCGGTAAGGTATTTTTTTAGTGACTACAGTTGGTTAACAAACCACTGAAGCAGAAGAAAACGAGGATAATCCATGCAGGCACGGAAATACTATTCCAGGCCAGGAGTCCAGTGGGCCCAAGGCTCAAAGTGTCGTTCTTACATGAGAGCGATACATAATATACTGTGTACCGAATTTAAACTATCCCTTTCCCCACAAAACATTTATCGCAACTCAACTAAGTATTAAATTTTAAGGGCCGGTGAAGGGGGGGGGGGGGCAAATAAAGTTCCGCTACTGGGACATCATCATTTAAAAAGTTCTGATTCGGTGTTGCATATCGATAGTTACACTTTTGGTTTACGTCGTGGTAGAATTATTATGCTTTACATAAGCAACATAATAACTACAATAAATAACAATAGTATATTATACAACAAGCGGCTATTATTCACGCGGATAAAATTTATGACACAAGCCGTAGGCGAGTTTCATAATTTTATCCAAGTGAATAAAAGCCATTATATGCGAGTAGAATACTATACTTTGTCCACGACTCTCCAATAATAATAATTGTAGCCAGAATTACTAAACATCTTTATTTATTTAGAAATATTAATAGTAAGATTTGTATTCACACAATGTGCCAACTTAATTGTAGGAATCGAATTTAATTCTACATTAACATCTTGGTTCTTCGTTGTGGTAGATGTAGATGAAGATGTAGATATAGATACTGCCTCATTGCGTATATACGGCTGACCAAAAGGATTTTTCTGGATCGCGTCTGATATTTTTTTAGCTGTTTCCATTTTATTTTTTATTGAGTCATTAATATATCCTTCTGCTACCGCCGTGTATTTCCATCCACCGTGTCTTTTTCATGCAGTTATATTCCCGCCTGCGTCTACAAATATAGTGGCTGAAGATCTGCGAAAACTGTGACCAGAATATTTATCTGGAGTGGGTAATTGCAGAAATGTTGCTATTTGTCTCCCCATTTGCGTAAATTTATTAATCCCTATCCTTTGTGAGGTACATTTGCCATTTTGATAATTGAAAAAAAAAATTAGATGTGACGGAAGATGAACGAAGGCTGATACCTATACTTCTTGCAAATTTGGTAATAATCGTCTGATATTGTAAATTTGCGGGTAATTTTTGTTTTAGTATTTGGTACCTTTACTAAGAAAGCTGTTCCAAGATCTTGTAAATGTTCAAGTTTCATAGTGTACAGTTCATTACCACGGCAAGCACCCATTACTCCCATTATTAATGCCACCTAAAATAAATAATATATGTGCATTTTCTTAAGGGACACCAGTAAAATTTTGATTTCAAAGCTTCGCGCATGCGTATAATAGAATTATGTTATTAAAAATTTAAAAAAAAAACTTTCGCAAGAACAAGTGCTAACCCATTACATTTTATTTTTAATAAAAAGAAAGGTAATTTCGCCCATAAACACTTAGTATATTGTTTCTTACCTTTGTTGCAAGATATCTATCGTCAGAAGCCTCCCTAATGAATTTATGTACATCCTCTGTAGAAAAAATACAGGCCTTATTAGGCTGAAAACCTTCAGATTTTCGTTTTAAAAAGGTTCTTAATTTGCTATAATTGTCAAGATCAATACCATGATTTAAATTAATAGTAGTTTTAAGCACAAAATCGTATTATGGGTGGACCTTACAGGGGAAACGACCAATGATATTTTTTTATTTCAAATCGCATTACCTGTCGATTTCATTATTCACTAGTGAATTATTAGGGCATTATTCACTAGTGAATAATGGGTATTATTATAATTGAGCAAACACATATTATATAATGAACATATTATACAATAGTCGTGGAGAAATACGTTTACCAGGCAGAAATAATTTTCAACTTGATTAGTCTATAAGCTATGATTTAATGTAGGGGATTATTTTGTAATTCCTCCCGTTTGCTTTTGGGTTTCTGCTTTATATTCTTGATGTGCGTCGTCTAGACCAATTAACAAATATTTCGGGAGTAATGCCGCAAATAAATGGAAGCCCATTTTTTTCTCTAAGAGGAATGTGGGGACACAAAAGCATTTAGAGCCAAATTTTCCATTTTGTAACCGAAGATTATATACACAGTAAAGAAGTATTAGGTAAAATTGTGTCATTCTAGATTATTAGCAGTTAATGTTGAATAGATTGTTTTATACACCATAACTTCCATAATGCTATACTAAATAATTCACAATGCACGTAAAATTACTGTTCTCCAAGAAAACTTTCTTAATTTTAAAACGACAACTAATTGCAAAACCAATAATTTGTTTAATATATTTTCATTTTTATTATAAATTTTATAGAATTAAACTTCTTTTTAAGGAAATATTACGAAAAAGATGTTATAATTTGATTTTAATCTACTTAATGCTTTTAATGTGATAAAAAATTAATACTTTACTTTGAAAACTAACCAGAAGTACTTGTGTATCAGAAAATCAAATAACATTTCCTGATCAGTCAGCTATACAGAACTTCATTAAAAAGCAATAGAACGTTGCCTTTATCTCTTATTTCGGTTATTTGGCCCGATTCGACTGACGGAAATTACAATTCGCTGGATGTACCGCAGATCTCTATCTAAAACTGTAATTATAGCTTTAAAAGAATGAAGACAATTCGCAATAAAACCTAAAACTGCAGAAGGCAATTTGAAAATTATTAGAGAAACTTATAATAAAAAGCTTATAAATTTATTTAGCTAAATTAGTGCTTACGAGACGAGAAAACGCGCACTTTTTAAAAAACTCTTGTCTCGATTTGCGAGGCAAGATTTTCTCCAAATCTCGCCTCGCTAACATCTCATGTTTTGTCTCGCGAGACTCTCGTAATTTCTCGTTCTCGCAATATGACGCCATAAAAAAAATTTAACAAAAGTTCTGGCAGTTCTGGCACAGTGTTGCTAACACTCAACTCACACATGACCAAAATAATCGTACTTATTTTACCTATACGCATACGTCACTGGAACCGAATTCAAGTGGTTTTAGGGTTACATAAATATGTATATAAAATTGAATATTAGAATATTAAAGGTAACATAGACCATTTTTGAGTATTCAAGGCACAGAACGGCAACGCTAGTTGCCTGCACGTGGCGGAACAGAATGCGCGTAAGTGCAAAAATAGATCAGTTACCGGCGTCAGACTTCCAAAACAAAAACACTTGCCTGTTTTGCTTATCTGTCTTTTTTTGGTCAAAAATGTGTGTAATATCTTTTAAATATAGTTTAAATTAGAGTTTAACTGGACAATTAATAAACCGTGTTTTTTTTTCATAAACCATTGTAGAAATTTTTATTGCTCGTTTATAGTAAACTTGAGAATTTATATAAAATAAACCCTTATTTTGCTGTCACTGACTTTTTCCGCATTTGAATAAACGATTTACTTTAGCTTAAAGGTATTTAAATGAGCAAACTTAAACTTTTTTTTTATTTAACGGATTTTCAGATTAAACTATATACCTACATCAGTAATTTTTGTTAGTTCAAATAGTTCATTTTTAGAAATTATTTTCCCCTAACGAAAGCGCTAAATTAAAAATCTATTACATAACAAACATCGTTTGAACCTTGGGTAATCCATGCAGTAATTCCAAAATTTGTATTTGTTGAAAAATAAATTTTACTGGTGATCTCATATAAACGCCCACAACTTGTAGAACTATCCTGTTTGTTAAAGGACAAAATAAATATACCACTTCAATATTTCCCAATAAACGAATATTATCTTGGAATAAATTCCTTTTTAGTAAACGGTATATAACGGCAAGTTGCAAATGTATGAAAAATACCCAAAAGCAAACTTACAATACAAATATTTATCGTTACCGGTTCACTCGCACAGTCTGCCTATGGCAAACAAAGCAACACAGAGCGTCAGTAACTGCATTACTCTAGTTATGATCTGGATAATTAGACGGGTCGATGGGGCCCCCGTGGGCCCCCTTTTCGGCTGGAGATACTTTATCTGATTATTCTGGATGAGGAATTATGGAAACTGGAGGTAATTCGACCGAACTGTACGATGTATGTTTGGTTAAACTGATGTGCATGGTTAATCTATAGGATAAAGGTATAGTTAAGCTAAACTTTAGAAAGCGTTATTAACATGTAAGATTTAATTGCCAAGATATTTATACCAACTAGATTTTTTTTATTTAAGCACAATGTTAAGATATATTTGGTAACGAGACATGTAACTGGGCTATACAGAACGAACCAATACATAGTTTAAAAATTTTTAGGGTGTAAAATTTCTATCCCTGTAAACGCACGTACGCTAAATGACGTTTAATAACGCGAAACAGCGTATTTTCATTACGTTAATTCAACTTTAAAATGATGCAGCTTCACACGTTTTAAGTAACGTGCTAGTACAAATGTTTAGATATATAATTTTGTTTATGTTTTTAATAACGTACCATAAGGGTAAAAAACAACATTACATGTAATTAAAAAATAAACGTTAAAATATTATTAAATCTAAACGCTAATTTTTCGTTATAGCATTAGATATAATTAACGTTTAAGTAAGGTTTACAAATGAACTAGTTAAAATTTCATAATTATTCTTGGGATAAGCCCTTCAACTCCTGGGCGGTTTAAAGCACCCAACTTTAGTACCTGAAAAAAAAATTAATTATTAGTATAAAATTGAAAGAATATTAAAAAAGTTTTTCGCAATTTTTCCGAATATAAAATATATTGTTATAGAATATTATAATTTTACTATCAATTAGGTTCCGATGATCCCTTGAATTCCCTAACTATACAGCTATATTATTTCGTCAAACAACTGAACAAAGTTGTCATAGAAATATAAAATATCTTAAAATAACATTAGTACTCACATTTAACTTTTACTTCTCACTAAACAACCCGGAGCAAGAACTAACATACATACAACATAACTCCGAACCTCATTAATATAATACTATATTATAACACTCAACACAAAGAAACACAAATGTTGTGATATTCATCCACCAATACGATTTTCCGGTCTTAAGATTGTTGGGTTGAAATTTAAAAAACGTTTCTTTGATCGTTTTGCTGTGTGTCAACGTATCTGCAAAACCATTTAAAATATTTGAAGATACGTCGCTATAGTAAACGGGTAATGTAATTATTTCAAATATTTTAACTTATATGTTGGTTACACGTTACTATGAACATGGTTTGAAATGTTGGTGTAAAAATTAGACATTATTAACGTTATATTTTAATTACAGATTTTTGTGTCTGCAAAACCTCATAGAAACCTTTTATTCTGTTTCATATTTTATTATTTCGTTAAGCTAAACATTTCTTAATGTTGCCTATTTTTGTTTAATAAATAATTTAAATATAGTTACTTAATATAACGGACACGAAACTTTCTGACTGTTTAGTGTAGAAATTACGTATTTTTTTACTGTATCAATGATTTTTTAAACGAATAATTATCGCTTACATATCTAAACGTACACTGACACGACTAAAAAGCTATAGGGGTGTTACAAAACTGAATAAAGAGTTTGAAGCGGATTTCAAGCAACGACTTTCTTGGCGGTCCCAATTCTTTACCTTTAACAATAATACTTCATTTCTATGTAAGGAAACAAAACTGCATTTTTATTTACTACGACTAATTGTATGTAAACTAAAAAAAAATTATTATTATTTTCATGTAAGTATAATTACATGCCCACTGAATAAACAATGGCCATTGTGCTTCTTTATTATTCTTGAGCACAACAGCGATGTTGCCTGAAAACCATTAGCTTTGTCAACTGCAATTCTCTAAAACTTTATTACAGGTAGTTTTAGAAATAATGCAGCTATTATATGGTCGTCTTAGAATCACGCTGTTAAATATCATTTTTTTATAATATACGAGTATTGCATAATGATGTTCCATTGTTTATCTATATGCCAACAGAATCTTTCGAAATAAAAAAAACTTTTTTTAAAGCACCCAGAAAAAGTACAAAATTTTTTGAAATTTTCTATTGATCACTTTTTTTTGTAAACCGTAGGCAACATACCCAACATAAACATAATATATGAACTGAAAACATCAATAATTTTCCCATTTTACGTTTTCATTAGAAAATATGAATTTATTACAGCTCTAAAACTCCACAAAACCTATTAAAACAATGGAACAACCATGAAACTCCAGCTGGGTAAACGAATTTACAACATCTTCCTATTAACTATGTCCGGGAATGCTATACCTGGTTTGAAGGAAAATACTACCAACTTTGATATTGAAAAATAATTTACACTATCCAATATTATTTTATGTGGTACTGGTACTATTATTGTTATCTCTGATGGAGACAGACACAGGTGATCAAGAAATATAGATTTTATAATATCCATTTTGCTTGCACCGTGTTTATTTAATATCTTTTTAGTACAATAAAATTGAATTTCTCCACGTAAATAAACCTTAAAAGGGCATGCTAAACTATCCGACAAAGTCTGCCCCATTATTTTTAAGCTTCCCACAACACCTACCCTTATTTTTTCAGTTTTATATACATTATGTGACGCGTCACAAAAAGTAGATTTTCTCCTCTAGTTTTTTTTAATCATAATTTTTATTATGTTTTATTCTGTGCTTTATACTCGTACTCGTGTTCCAACTAAAACAAAAATTAAATTTTAAATGTTTTGAAGAAAATTATAACCATCAAAAATGTAATTGTCGTAAAGCCGCGACCTATAAAGTGACTGGCATATCGTTATCGCCAAAGTTCTTTCATAAAAGCGATTTCCCGCCATAAAACTCCAAAGCTTTTCAGAGCTTTTATGTGTCATAAAATTAACAAACGTTAATTCTATTAAGCGTTTTATTGTTAAAAGTGTACAGCGTACACAACAGGCCAGTCAGCGAACACCACTGTTTTCAGTTCCACTACTTTCGCGGTTTTCTGTTGGATATGACTTTTATTAGAGATTATTTTATGTGAAGATAAAACTAAAGTTAAGACAAATTATTAGTACATAGTATCAGCGACAAAGTATTTATATTATTTTTTCTATTTCGCGTTCATAATAAGCTCAGTACGATACGCATTTGCGTATCGTAATGAAGCTATTTCGATACGCGTTTTTTCTTTATTTGATGTTGGTAACATTTAAATGTTTTATTTCATTGACTTGCGCGGCCTTTGTGATTTACGAGAAAACCCATTTTTCACAGAGAAAAAATAGCTTGATAACTTACTTTTTTATTATGTGTAGATAACAGTCATGTATGGTCGTTGCATAAATCTATAAATCAATCTTTTGTAGATGCTTCAAGCTATCATTTTCTGCCAAATCCTATCCAAAATTCAATCTACTAACCTTCCAATGTCGATTTTAACTACAACTTTATTTGAATTTTCCATCTTCCCTATACTAAATTGCAATGCCGTGACGTAAAATCACGTCTTTTGAAATTCGAAAAAAAGTATCAAAATCTCCCGAATTTCCTAACGCTCTGTATATGTACCGAATGTACAAGGATCACACAACGTATTCCGTCCAATTTCAAATCTCATATCGCTAAAATAACTTTAGAATCTCGTGGTGAAAATGGGTCAATAAATCAAAACATGACAGTTTGCAAAATAATTTTTGTTGTCCAGAGGCTACTATGATAAAAAATAGTATTGCCAACATAAAATTTAGACATAAAAATTTACAAAATTTGAAGGATTTATTTTCTTTTTAAAATGTATTTTTCTTGATTATAAAAGAGGAAATAGAAAAAAATGTATAAAGCACATGTTTCATAAGGCGTTTTAGCGCACGTGTCAATAAAAAAACTCGCCACTTAGTGGCTCGTTTTTTAAAATAGACGCGTGCGCTAAAACCGCTTCTTATGAAACGTGTACTTTAATATACTATTATGTCAAACAACAGCAAAGAAAACGTGGTAGTTTCTCTCTTTATCACCTTTACAGATGTTTATGCTTTTAACAACGTTATGTATGTATCTTTGAATCTTGGCCCTGCACAGTCACATTTCAAAAGAATGCAAAAAAAATGGTCTTTATCCTGACGAATATGCTGTTAAGAAACGTTTGTCCATAATAATAAAATTATTTCTTAATCTTTAAGTAGCCTTGAGCTGCCGTTAGACTTAAACAAAAGAAAACCTCAAAGTGTCAACACGAAACTAAAACAAGTCATATTAGCAGCTGCACCGAACCCAATTTAAACTTTTTTGACTTGATTAAAAATTTAACTTTGCCTAAGTTAGAAGTGGCGGCAAATTTTCTCGCGCAAATTGGGAAACGTAATAATAATTATTGTACAAAAGGATTAGGACTTTGCTGCTTATCTCTTCTTTACTTTAACCAACTTTAATGCAGTTTTAATTTAAACTTTTCTGCAGGCGCTCTGTGTACTTTTTACTGCCAACGATGTTTCTGCTTGAATTATTCCGTGTATTTAATTTATCCTTTAAATTTGATTTTTTGTTAAAAGACTTTTTTTCGATCATTAGGGAAAAATTAAAAGACGTTCGCGCAGGATGATTTAGTTATGCCATGCAATAATTCACGAACTTCTTGGAACAAAACTGAGCTTTTTTTTAAATTTAAATAGCTCAAACCCCTTTTTCAACTCGGGGACCAATTTCATATATTTATTATGATGATATTCTTGGTACTCGCTCCCGTTTAAATCAAAGACATAAAATGGCATCTCTCTTTACTGCCTTACAAGTCAAATATAGAATGTTAATTAGGAATTCAAATTAGTTCAACATTTATATGCAGCTTTTCCCATGAAACAGTATTTAACTATGCGAACGTGTTGCTTGCCTAGTTTTTGCACTTGCATGTCTTCATAGCGTGTTACGTTATTCCATTTTTTAATTTTATGTAAAAAATGGCGTCACCCCCAAAGTAAAGGAACATCACCATTTTGGCGAAGGGTAATTTAGTAGTAGCTATAGGTGGACTACCACTTTGTAAATATTCTGAAAACCGTCAATTTAGAACCACAAGACACATTTGTCAGTTTCGACGTAGAAAGCTTATACACCAACGTCCCAATGGGGGAATCACTGCATATCATCAAGCAAAAGTTACAAGAAGACCCAAACCTTCAGAACGCACTAGTTTGCCGCTGGATGGAGTGATAGAACTATTGAAGTGTTGTCTACGTAGTTCCCACGTTCAAGTAAAAGATATGTTCTATGCCCAAGATGACGGTCTTCCAATGGGTTCATCTCTCTCCTCGGTGGTGGCTAACCTGTACATGGAATGGTTTGAGTCACAGGCTATTAACACAGCCAAGATTAAACCTAAACTTTGGCTCAGATATGTTGATGATACGTTTATTATCTGGACAGAGAACAACGAATAGCTGATACGGTTTTTGGAACATATTAATAGTATTAAACAATCCATTAAATTTACCATGGAAACAGAAAAACATTCCACTCTACCGTTTCTCGATGTTCTCGTCAAGCTAAGTGCTGAAAACATAAAAACTTTATAGGAAAGAAAGAAAAAACTAAAAGTCTTTCTCCACAAAATGGGAATTTTGTGCTTTCAACTCCACTTTAAGCATGGACTACTTCTTCAAAATAAAAACTTCAGTTTACAGGAAACCCACTCACACGGGGCAATACCTTAATCACAGTTCGAATCATTCAAACACCATAAAACAGGGCATAATTCAAACTCTTTATCACAACGTTTGCAACAATCCGGAAAACCTTAATATTGAAATTTCAAATATCAAGAAAGATTTAAAACAGAATTGTTACCCTGAAACCTTTGCAACTATGTCAACTAAAACTCACAGTGGTCCGGTATATTTTGGATACTCGACCACTGTGCGTTGTTGAGGTTGCGACCCACTGTACACCAATCGGGGTGCATTGCAACCTCAACACTTATTTGGGTATATAAGCTGGGCCAGCTCAAGCTATGGCATCGGTGATCATTGCCCGATCAAATTACATCTACTACCAAGTGGCCAAGCCTTGGGCTTGGCCACGTGCCAAGTGACGTCTCTGCTCCTCGCCCTAACCGACCTACGCCCAATTAAAGAAGACATGCTGGTTTACCTACTAGGGGAAATAATAAGAAGAATTCCAAATAGACGCCTTTTGTAAATCAAGACTTTCATTCCTCTGACTACGTCCCGACACACGAAGAGAAATTCGTGACAATACCATCTGAAAACTTAAAAATCGCGAAGTAAAAACTAATACAGAACCAAAGGGGAACAAGCATTTCTTACAATACCTTAAGTTAAGGAGAATTCTGAAAAGATTAGAACGATAACCCAAACTATAGTATTATCAAAACAGCCTTCAAATCCGGAAATACCCTTAGAAGCTTTCTTACAAAAGTAAAATTCCCCGTAATGAAAACACAAAAAATTGTATCTATCAAATCCCTTGCGAGTGTGGCGAATTGTACATTGGAGAACCAAAAAGACCTCTTCCCGTACTAGTTAAAGAACATCTGAAACATACTCAAAGAGGTGAAACTTCGAGATCAGGTAGGTATAGCGGAACATGTTTGGACCAACCAACATAATATACAGTGGTCCGAAGCCAAGGTTTTGAACACGGAACAGCACTGGAGAAAACGAAAATTTAAAGAAACAGCTTTTATGAATCAAAATACCCATATATTTAGTAAACCAAGTATAGATATCCCCAATGTCTGAAAGCCTCTTCTTGTCCAAAACCAACAGCTTAAAATTCACACTCCAATAAGCACTTAGGCGCAGTCATGCAGCTTTATTGCACATGGATATTATTTAAGACAGTAGCCTTAGAATTATAATTTAGTTTACACTTGTAAACGGTTAGAGATACTAACTAACCGAAACGTTGTGTTAAGTAACAAAATAAAGCCAATGGAAGTCCGACAAGGTAATTTTTTTGAATTTATTTTTATTTATACATTTGTATACTTTGACTTTGACTATGCACATACACGCACTTAGTTATATAGTAGGTTTTGGCTATTCATTTCAGGATATTTATTCATTTATTTCGTCTTTAGTATAGGTACTATATAAACCTACACTGCGAAAACTGCATAATAACTAGTTTTGTTCTTAAAGGGGCTTGTAGCAAATCCAGTTTGTACAACGGCATGATAAATGTCGATAGTACTTCCATATTAGAGACTGTTTTAAATGCGAGCTGTAGAAGAAGGTAATAAACTTTGTATTCATAGCAAAATGAACTGCTTGTGTACCTACTATTATATGTATGTATATAAAGGGCAATCAATTTAAAAACAGTAAATTTAAGCTTTAAAATATCGATCTATCTTGGATACCATTTTAGTAAAGTTGATTAGAGCAGAGATTATAATTATTAATTAATTTTTAATCGCCTTTTTCGCATAAAAAATGAAACGTGCTACGTTTTTATACTAATCCGATATTAATAAAATAATTTTACATTTAATAAATCCTTAAAATCTTAAAACAAATCAGCTATTAAACCCCCCGTTAACCTTAAAACTAGCATTTATTATTATTTACGGTTTTAATCTACCCCATATATCTCGGGTAGTAAACGTGTAATCTTAAATAACCCAACAAGAAATACTTGGTTGCGAACAAAAACTATATTTTTCTAATTTGCCACAAGAATGGCCACTTGTATTACACACCCCATAATGTGTTTTGTGACCCTCCCTCACAATGAAGCAAAAAAATGTCGTTTATGGGGTGCATTTTTATGTCATTTTTATTACACCTTCACAATAGGATGATGTGTGGAATACAAAAGTTCTTTTATATGATCCCAACACGTTCTAGGCGGTCAGTTATATTTTCTAAATAGCTTTATTGTATTTTACTCACTTCCTATTTTATTTTGGAAAAATTTATCATGAGGGTCTAATCAAAAAGTGATTTTTGGGTGACATTTAAAGTAGCTTATTTCCAGTGTTGACGCCGAGACGAGACGATGTCGTCTCTCGTCTCGTTCTCTCTCGACGAGACGAGAGGGATATTTTCTCTAGAATGAAGCTCCGAGACGAGAGGAGAGAAAAACCCTCTCTCGTCGAGAAATTCACGTCTCTCTCGAGCGAAAAATGTTGGTTTTATAATTTATTGTGTGTGTTTGCATTGACGTACTAAACTGTTAAACCGTTATTCATATTTGTTGTATTGTTTTTTGGATTAAAAATATGCAAAAATTGTGATATGTATTTGCTTCAAAAATAAGCACTTTTTATTGTAAACATTCGTATTTACTAAAGGGTTTTATGTTAAGTCCATCAAAATATTTTAATCATAATAATATGGTCTCCCAGTTGTGTTTTCACCGTGTCGTTGTTTGTAGGTACGCCATATAACGTTTCGGCGTTAATTGGATTTTTGGCAATTAAATCGTTACCAATAAATACTTTTACCAGGATCTTACCGAAATAGTTTTAAATCTAGTTAAGGGAACAGTATCAATCAAAAATGAAATTTCTTTCAGAATTAAAAAAAAAAAAAAAAAAAAAAAAAAAAAAAAAATATATATATATATATATACAAAACAATACGTAGTTAACTTATTCTGACACTAGTCGTTTCAAATCTAGAACTGTCAATTTAAGACGGTTTAAAATTTAGACCCCTTTAGTTTAGTAAATACAGCTGTAAGTTTTTGTGGAAAGGGTGAAATTAGCACATAACCAGAAAATTAAAAAATGTTAGTGTAATAGGGGTAGCAGGGTAGGGGTATAGGAAGGTTTTACATAATTGAAATGTTTTTCTTATAATTTTCAGAAGCTTTTTAGATTTTTATGAATACCTGAACTAAATATGAAATGAAAAAAAAAGTCAATAAGAATGGTACATATGTTTTTATGGCAATAATTTAAAGGGTTGGCATTTTCTGATTCCCCATTTAAATAATTTTTTTTTTAATGTATTGATATTTTCTATATTTTTAAAATAAATATACCAGTAATTAAATAAATACCTACATATGCTTCTTTATTTATTTATATTTATTTTAGAAATATAAAAAAATCATTAAATTTAAAAATATATATAGGTATATAGATGCAAAATCAGAGTATGGTGAGAAATGTAATCTTACCATTGTCATATCTTTATATAAAAAAATAATAAAACGCCAATTTTAAGCATTCATTTTTATTCTTAAGTTAGTCCCAGAAATATGTCTAAATTCATTCAAAATTCAGTTGTTTGGAAAAACGCTCGAAGACGGCAATTTTTTTTTTGAATCTTTTAAGATTTCTAAAAAATGTACAGGGTGCTTCAAGACCACTGGGCGGCTGTTAACTTTATTTTTTAAATGGAACACCCTGCATATTATTTAATTTTTGAATTCTATGAAAATATTATACGTCTGTATGGTTTACAAGATAATGATATTTTTGAACTTTGACACTCTGTTGCATTCCAACGGTATCTCATAGAGAAAAACGGCTTACCTGTCCCTATTCTAGTGTCTAATATTCTGTTTACAAATGTCAACTTCCGGTTTAACTGGAACTAAAACGGAAGTTTTATCTCGTCTGACGAGACGAGAGAGGGTCTCTCGTCTCGCGGCAACACTACTTATTTCTTGGCACTTCGTTAGGCTGGCGCTGGACAGGGCGGCAAGCCAGCACCTTCCGCAGGCGAGATGGCCATAAAAAGTTTCATTTATTGCCCCCTAATATTGATGATTACCTACTTTCTTCACAGCCTGATAGGTAGTGATAGATTGTTGACAAACAAAATTTTCTTAAATTGAAAACTTGTTTTAAAAGAGACAAACAAGGCGCCTTATTTTTCGCTAGACGCTTTACAAACTGTCCCTTTAATTTAAAACCGTTCACTTCATATTCCAGTCCCTCAGTCCTCTTTCAGTTAATAATTTCATCGAACTTTTCCCGCGGGATTCTTGTTGGTGCCGTTTCGAAAATAAAAAGGAACAGTATACAGTGACGCCGAATCGATTGCACTTGCTGCGGAAAAAGTGCTGTTGGAATATAATAAAAATTGTTTTCAATTTAAAATTTTAAAACAAAATGGTCATGGAGATCTTCAGCATGTCTTTATTTGTTACTTATTTTCACAGCGCCAGCGGCTCCCCTGAATAAGTCGTTATAGCACTATTATAGAAGCGGAACTTTGTTAGGTATTATTTGTTTACAAGGAAGGTTACAAAAGCTATTTATATTTTTATTTATTGGGCTACAGACAAAAATCCTCAAATACCAAAATACTTTTACTCGGTGCTTTACCCAGCTGAGTCTGAACTAACTTGACCAAAATATATTTTTTTATTATAATTTTTTTATTTAGGTATGATATAAGACAGAAAAGAAACAAAAAATTCAATTTCCTATTCCCATAAAACAAATTGTTTTTCTCGTTTTTCGTTTAAAGGATTCGTGTTCTTTATGTAGATATACTTTTCTTTAAGTTGGAAGACAAAAAAAATTAATGTTTTTAATATCTGCATGGATAAAATAAAAGTAGCAAAATAATGTCGCTTGAAAGGAAAAATAACTTATAAGCCATTCAATTTAATGATAATAATGATATAAGTATAATCAATTTATCGATTTCAATTTTTTAACTTAGAAGGTGGAATGTTTATTATTGTTGGAATGAAACGGCATTAAAGTCTCAAAAATAGGCCAGCAGACACGCCACTGGTATCGGATAATATTATGCCAGCGGCATATTCTGACGACGTGCACGTCACTGTCCCAAGGGATTTCCCTCAATATTAAATATCGAAGAGGTGTATTTTTAAGCACCCTTCCACGTAGGGTGACGTTTCTTCTTTCAGTAAATATATCTTGTAGTCTGACGATCTCTTCTTTTAGCAAGAATTGTATTAGTTTTTTTTTAATTTCATAATTTATAAAAGCGGAAATAAAGTTGAATTTCAAAATTACAGACCTGTAACATTAAGTTCATCATTAGCAAAAGTTTTCGAAAAAGTTTTAAAAGAAAGATTATAAAATTTCCTAAATAAGAATAAAATCCGATGAGACAAACAATTTGGATTAAAAAAAAATAAATCTACACAAGATGCAATTTGTCACCTAACAAATCAAATATATAATTCAATCGATAATAAAATGAAAAGTATATTATGCATATTTTTAGATTTAGCTAAAGCCTTCGATACTGTCAGTCATAAAATTCTTATTAACAAATTAGAAAAACTTTGATTTTGTGGTCAAATATTAACTTTATTTAAAAACCATGTATAAGTATAAAAGAGTACATCATGTTAAAATTGGTGAAAATATTAGTTCACCAAAAATATTTAATTATGGAGTACCACAAGGTACAGTCCTATGACCAATAGTTTTTAATATTTATCTAAATGATATTTTTAAGTTAAACTGTCAAGGAAAACTACATAGTTTTGCTGATGATACGGTAATTTTTTATGAAGGTCTTCATGAATTGGAATATATTAAAAAATACTATTGAAAAAGATTTTGTAAAAATAAGCAACTGGTTTAATAAAAACTGATTAACTATAAATTATAACAAAACAACATACATTTCATTTACTTCATACAAAAATAAACGTCCAAATATTGGTCCAATAATATGCAATAATAATATTAACATAAAGGAAGGTGAAAATATTAAATATCTAGGAATAATTTTTGATAAACATTTAAAATGGGATTTACATAGTGACTAAATTATAAAAAAACTAAGAATTCTTATATCAAAATTTAAACATCTAAATAATTTTTAAATATACAAGAATTAGAAATACTTTATTATTCTTTAGTACAAACCCATTTAAATTATGGAATACTAGGATGGGGAGGCATAAATAAGAATTATCTTAATAATATTGAAACTATTAAAAAATACATTTTAAAAATTATTTACGAAAAAGACCACCAATATTCTTCTGATTTACTATTTAAAGATAGCAAAAAAATGGATATTAAAGAAATATTTTCTTACAACTTGTTGATATATACAGCGTGCGTGTCTTCGGAAGTTCTTACCAAATGGGAAACTTTTTTATTATTAATTTTACGAAAAAAAATTATTCTTTATAAAAAGCTCTGCATGGTCTAAAACCTAAAATGCAACCATCAAATATCGAAATTTTCCAGTCATATTATACGAGGTTTGTCAAAAAATGTGAATTTTTTCCAAGAATGTGAATTATGGAAAATTTTGATATTTGATGGTTGCATTTTAGGTTTTAGACCATGCAGAGCTTTTTATAAAGAATAATTTTTTTTCGTAAAATTAAAAATAAAAAAGTTTCCCATTTGGTAAAAACTTCCGAATACACGCGCTTGTATATATATATTTTTAAACATAAAAATATAATAAATTATATTAATCACACACATGAAACTCGTCATAAAAATACTATTACATATAAAAATAGAGTAAACAAAACAATAGCACACAAACATTTTTTAAACATTAATCCATATATTTTTGATATGCTACCACAGTCAATTAAAATAATTAAATCGTTAAATAATTATAAAAATAAAATTGAAAATTGGATATTATCTCATCCAAGAGATATATTCAAGAACGTAATTAATAAATAAT
This sequence comes from Polydrusus pterygomalis, assembly GCA_963969555.1. Taxonomy (NCBI): domain Eukaryota; kingdom Metazoa; phylum Arthropoda; class Insecta; order Coleoptera; family Curculionidae; genus Polydrusus; species Polydrusus pterygomalis. The sequence goes on from OZ018377.1 coordinate 409,631, forward strand.
AAATAAAATAAATAAATATATATAATTATTATATACATAACGTATTGTATCTTCGTATACTATAGTGATATAAAATATACCAATAAAATATTGTCATATTCCTTTTATTTTATAGTTGTGCCTGAATTATGAAATATATTCCTGACAAAAATATTATATCTATTATTTAACTCAAAATAAGTGTTTTACTTCTAAGTTCGGAATTGATAGTTAAATACAAAAAAATATATATATTAGCATTAAATGGCATAAAATATTTGAATAAACTTTTATTATTATTATAGATATACTATAATAATACTAAAATTAAACTTAATTCAACAACATATTTATATTAAGGGAGAAAAGCGTTGATAATTATTAACCGGTATCTATAGAACTCTCATACTTCTGTAACTACTTCCTTTCGTAATAAGGTGGGAACTCCTGGCGGCCCAATTTGAAACTATAAATTTAACAAAAAAAATTTGGAAAATACCTGCCTGACAAGTATTGTAATCTCCAACAAAAAACTGATGCTTCGAAGTCATTAGAGGTTTTGCAAGCTCAAAAAACTGGGACGTCAGACAAAGCAAACGGGAAATACATGTTTTATCTCTAAACGTTCCATAATAAAAAAAAACCGCTCGGCTTTTAACACACCATTGAAAAAAGAAATGCGGATAAATCCAATACAATATCGATCGGGCTTTTGTAATCCTTTATCAATTAAATATGTATAAAAGGCCTACGAGTTTTCCAAAAACCTTTTAAAACAAACTCCCGATCGCATCGACACCCACGCTTGGAGTGAAAAAATAATCCGGGGTTCAAAGTGACAAAACTTTTAGTAGGCCTAAAAGGGTTTAATTTCGTTGAAACCGCAGCATAATATGTTGGTATATCCCGTTCCAGGTAAGAATACAGCGGTGTGTTTTATTGATTGTCGCAAACGCGAAGAAAGTTAGCAACTGGATATTGAATTGGGATAATCGATATTATATCCTTAAAATATCGTTATCCGATATATCGACTTAAGGATAAAAATATCAATATATCGAATTTTGGCCGCCCATATTCCACAAAGAGGCCGAAGAACATCAATTACCTTACAACTCGCGCTGCAACTACGACTATCTCTTTTAAAACATCTTTATTATTCAAATTTTACATTTAAGCGACAGTCTTACAAATTTTTACATATTAGTTACATAGAAACAGCATATCAAGGCTACGCATCCTCGCAGGGGCTGATGGTGACCGTAGGTAAGAGACGTCGCTTTTAAGTGTAGGAAATTAAAAGAAATTTTTATTGACGAAAATAAGTTAACAATCTTTTGATTTTAACTTGCTGAAAAAAATGACCCAAAAAACCAGCTTGATTTGATATAGGAGCTTATGGTGTTGTGTAATAATCGTTGATTTGAATGTAAGCTTGCTGGGTACTAAAGTTGCGTTTTATTTACAGCATCTCATCATTCTAGTTTCATTCGTTGTCTCTTTCTTTCTACAAGTATGTACAGTATATACAATATTGTTAACGGTGGACTTGATAGATTAATGTTTGGGTACCACGTAGAGTGGGCGTTGGACGCAAGGGGGCGGAGGGTGCGGTAAAGAACGAACGGTGATACCAATCATAACAATATATTATATGAAAATGCATAAATTTCTGAGGTTGATTAAGGATTCTCGAAATAAATTGATAACATGTAACATACAGGTTTGTGCGTGATTCCATCCGCATAGCACACCTTAGGATGGTTTGCGGCTTGGCTTTGTAGAAATTATTCGATATTTTCATAGACAAAGTTACTGAATCTTTGTTGGTCGTGTATTTCGTCAATGCGTATATATTATCTTCCCGATGATGTAACGCATCTCAGAACTTTGTTTTGTAGTCGTTCCAACCTGCTCATTTGCGTATATCAGATATAATGAGGCTGCAACCAACACGACTCAATTGCTACTTGCTCACTTTTTAAAATTGAAATTTGTTTCTCCACGACCATTACTGAATGCAATAATTCCAAAATCATTTTTGATAATAGAATGTAAAAATTCTCGCTCTTGAGTTGGAATATTTATTCTGAAACACTTGCTTCTTATGCGTTTTGCGTGTATTTTCATTCCATCACAAGATACGGAATGAATCTTCTGTAATTGATATAAACGACATAGGTTGCCATGAATTTCGAAACTGTCAGTGTCAGATAAAAATGGCCGCGTTGTAATAATTATTTTCAGAACATTTTTAGTGCAAGTCAAAAAATGAGTGAAAAATCGGATGAATCAGATATGGAACTGGATGGTCGTGGAGAAAATATATAGTCTGCTACTCGGTTAGAATGAAAATTCGATACTCGTGGTTCCTCACGCTCGCTAACGCTCGCGTTCGGAATCTTCCACTCGGATCAAATTTTTATTCCAACCTCGTTACAGAATCTACTATTTTTGCATAATCTTTATAAGCATAAGTAATGTCTAGAAACTGTATTCTTAACTTGAATGAAATATAATTAAAACTATTGAGTTTAACGGAAAAACGCAGTTATGGTTTTATCGTGGGGGAATAATTTTGTCGAAAACAGAAATTACCAGAATGATTGCCCACTGATATAAAAATAAAAACTCTAATCAAAAAATGGTTACTTTAATAAAAAAAATTTAGTGGCGTTTCGTTTAGTGAATCAAGGGTAAACCCTACAGATGCCGATTAAAAACCTATAGTTATAGTGTAGTTTGACCAAATGAAAAAATTAACCTTTTTTTATAACGTTTATAGTTTTTGTCGAAATGTTTGATACAGAAAACCGTTTGATAAACGAAAATCGTTTTCGCGAATTAAGTATAACAATATGCCACTTTCAGCAAAATGTAGGGAGTACCCAAACTACATACTATTTTGATGGTGTTCAGTTGTCTCTAGGAATTGCTTTTAATCAGTTTTTTCCTATAAATCATAACTTTCCGGAAATTTTAACGTAGATATAGTTGCTTACCTTGTTTTAAGGAGCTATGATAATTAGATTTCCATCCTAGAACACTGCAAGTTTTGTTTTCGTTATGATTATTTTAAAATAATGCAGTTGTCAATCAAAACAATGTAGCTTAATTTTTAATATTTATATACAGACATTAATATTCTCGCAAACTAGAATATTATAACACTGACAATGTTTTTTACGGTATGAATTTATGAATATACTCGTAGCATATATTTAGTTTAACAACTTTAACATGCTGTTTAGCTCCACCGCGGGTGGGTTAACTGACGCTCATTTTGCTGATTATTGAATATTAATCAACTGTTAAGAAAAAAAAATTCAGTTTAAAATTCCTCGAAAAAATGCAGCGCTACCTCTCGTACTATTAGCTTCTTACAAACGGGACATAATAGTGTGTTTTTATTATACTCAAAACATTTATTTATTTATTTATTAGTATCAACAGCACTGGTGCCAATTACAGATACATCAAAGCTAGTAAGCATAACAAAAAAAAATAAAACATTATCCAATGAGGCGAACAAGTATCAAAACACCATAAAAGTGGACATCAACTGGAGCATCACAAAATTACAACCTCTGCAGCCTGAGCAAAATCTATACTAGTCAATGGAAATACTTGATAAAACTATACTATGATCACAAATAATAAGCATATACAAGATACTGCAATCAAATCTTTAGTTTGTTAATTGGTTGTTTTTCTCGACCAAATCCTTGAACTGACCAAGACTAGTTGTATCTACATCAATATCCGATGCATTACAGATTAAAAAGTGGCACATTTTGTAAACTGGAGAGTGGAGAATTTTTGTACAGGTTTGTTCGAGGATAGGTTAGATAAAAAAATATTTGAGGCTCGCGAGTTGACTCTATTGACAGCAAATGTAGTTTACCAAGAATACCAGGAGAGTGAGTCAATTTCACATTTCAAAATTCTAAACGCATAGTAAAATTTTGATTCTTCTTTTATTCAATGAAAGCCTGCCAAAGGCACCCAAAAGGTATTCGTTATCACACCCTTTCTAAGAATATATACCATATATATAAGATATTTCATTTAAAAAAATACATGGTTTATTTGAAAATAAGATTAAAAGGATAAAATTAAAATCATGTTTCTCTAAAATAGCATTGCACAAATTCCTTGACATCAATTCGATTAATCGTAATCTCATTACCATTAGATGGAAACGGTTTTATTTATAACCCCGTAACCTATTTAAAGAAAGTCAAAGGATTAAACGTTACATCTTTTTATGTACGCGCCCGATGCAATAATTGAATCCTTAAAATGCCGATGGATTAAGCCTTTCAGTGACTGGATTTGTATTAGTTATTATTTGTCTTTGCTTACAAATTGAGCGAAAAAAATGTCTGCGTGGTAGGTATATACCTATTATAGAGCGGAAAGTCTACATTTGACACTCTGTAAAAAAACAAAAATGAGTTATCTTTTATCTTAAAATTGCTTCCATCTAAATAAAGCGTTTTTTTGTTACCTCTACTATGTTAGATTTCTCACCACTTCGAAGCTATTAACTTCCCCATAATAATCCCCTGAAAGAACAACTTTTCCTTGTCTCCCTCCGATTGCACTTCCTCGCCCAAAATGCGATTTGATGCATCGTCGATTGACCCAAAAGGAACATCGAGCTAATCAACATTAGCCCGGAATGAGATCCGGAATTTTTCTGTTTTATTAGGGAACGCCATCATCTAGGAAACTAGGAGGACGCCAGAATGGCGTACAGTAACATCACTGGCGGAGACAATCATACGTTTTAGGGCCCCTGAATCACAAAAAATATGTTTTACATATCCGTCTGTCTGTTGGCTTAAAAGCTTAAAAACTACTTAAACTACGGAATTACGAAGTTTGTATGTGCTCAAAACCAGGAGCAAGCGGGGGGCAGGGGCCCCAATATAGTGAATTAAGTTGATTATTACAAATAACGAGTTGGATACGTTTAAATTTTCAAAAATTTTAATTTCCCTAACAATTTTTTTGTGGGTTTAAAAGTTTTTTTGAGGTAAAGCACTATTTAGTTATTGCAAAAAATAGTATTTAATATTTAATAATGAGAAACCCACGGTAAATATTCACGCCTCTGTCCAAACGGCCAAAATTTGATTAAAGCTCTATCACGCGTAGGCCTTTAGGGGAGGGGGACATAATATAGTCCAACTGTAGCGATCCACTAACACGTACTCCCTTCGGCAACTTACGGCACCTTGTGTGTGTTCTAATAAAAATAACTACATCGAGAAAGGGAGGAAAGGAAACGTGTTTGGGAGGATTTTTTGTCCTTGATCCTTAGGGAGTTTGATTAACCGTATATGATTGATCGATGCGGGGTAGATTAAAAGAGCTATTTAGTGTTATCAGAGATTATGAAAATTGGAATCTAAACAAAAGAGGGTTCTTGGAAAAAAGGTCAAGTGCAAGTCGAAATATGTTTTTCGTGCCATGCAAAACGAGAGAGACAACAATTTTTATGACTTGAACAAACTATATTTTGAGTTAACGTACATACCTCTATATAGATATACTTTTAAATTTGTCGATTCCATAACCTTTAGTTAACACTCCACACAGTGGGTTCGGACATAGCCGTCTCGATTTTAATGAAGTAGGTGAGACTGCGGCACAGTGTTCGACTATATAATTTGAGATTAGGTTTGTTTTTATTTCAATAAATGGTTAAACGACTACTGGACTTATTGTTTGGAAATAAAACTGTTTAATTCAAATCTAAAAGTGTATTCTTTATAAAACTAGGAAGTTGTAGAATCTTATGAAATTTTATGAAGGTGTGTTCTATCAATATTTTTTTATTAAGAAAGCAGAACATATTTACACAGTAATTTTACTATATAAAATGTTTTATATTTTCAAGTGACTGAAATATTATTATATTTATTATCATTTTATCACAGCACCGCCGTCCGTGAATTATGTGGCGCGTGACCTTACGAAATCAGCTGGATTTATTTGATGTTGGTTTTGCATTAGTATATACGGATGTTCTTTTATGCATATTAAATGATAAGTACATCTCCCTTGTCTATTTTAATTCCTGGTTTAGTTTTTCAAGTTTTATAGTGAAAATGTTGTAGCGTTCCAAGATGCCAGTCTAACTATAAATGCCGGTGAAAATATTTACGTTTTATTTTCCGAAAAAACAAATAAATAGTTGTATAAATTACAGAAAAGTAGGTAGGTGTTCTATGAAATTATGTGAATGTCCGTAAATTCATAGTTTATATGGATAAAGAGGCCTTTAAAGAAATACTTTTAAACCCTGATTAAACACCTTACAAAAAATACTCGATAGGATTCATTATGCATTTTCTGTTTTGGGGTGTAATTTCAATAAAGGTATATTAACCCACATTATAGTACTTATTGCATCATCCTAAATAAAAGGGTTAAACTAGCATATTTCTACATTAATTATTCCCGGGCTGGGCCACTCAACAAAAAACATCGACTGAATAATTCGGATATGAGCCCCTTTATCACCATTTCTTCAAAATCCAAAAAGGGCCGACAAATTGCCCATGAAGAAGTACAATGTAAATATGGATACTTACAAGTTATTCTTTCATTACTTTGGAATAAATAGATCGTAATTATTTTTTAAAATAAAATAAACCCATTTTTTTTCTGTCACAAAAATATCAAAATAAAATGGTTTACGTCTCGACTATACCGTTTGGTTTGTATCTTTGCTCCACGCGTTAAAAGTCAAAATTTCATTAATTTTTTTAATGAACGGGCCTGTATTCTGTTTCACTCATTCCTCCTTAAATCTAAGAAGCCTTGGGTTCGGAATTAAAAAAAAGTCATTGTTTTAACCCCAAAAATACACACTCTTGGTCAGCTTAAGGAGTACACGCATTGAATCGACTCGGACCGGTCGACTCGGAAAAGAGCAGTCGGAATATCAACGCGCATTGAATCGACTCGGACCGGTCGACTCGAAAAAGAGCGGTCGGAATGATAACGTCAGCCGCGAATTGAATTCGCTTTGCCGGCAGTCGTCCACTAGTAGTCGAGTATAGAGGAGCAGGAGAAGTAATATTTCGTTAACTTAACTATGAAAAATACTAGGGTTTGTAGTGACATTAAGTAGTAGATGTAAAAATAATTAAAGGAAATATTTTTATGGTGTGTTAGCATGAAAAATCCTTTAATATTTATAATTTTCATAAAAATAAATTAATTTTTTTTGTAAGCTGTAAATTTAAATTGTATGCCTTAATTTTCCATAACTTTCCTAAAATTTACTTATATAAAGTTGTTTATTCATCACTGTTAAAAATATCTTGTTTTATTGTAAAATTAAAATAAAATTTAATATTACAAAAACATTAATGTATCCCTATATCTACCACATGAAAGTATTTGTAAAATTTATATTTTTATATTTTTTAAGGAACTATCATGTAAAATTCAACCCACTTTTTACAGTGTGCAATAAAAAAGTTACACTCAAGTTTGTTTTACTAAAACTAAGGCTCGAGAATTTCGATATCAAGGTAAATTAATATGTTGACATTTAAACTTTTTTTTAAAGTCACGGCGGCATCGATCAAATAGCACAATTATAACGTTTCTCTTTATTGGTGTTTTTCCGCTACACTAAATTTCATACAAAAATCGTAGTTCGCCGTCAGAGCATTCGGTAGTTTTTGCCCCTGCAAGCAATTCCGGGTCGAGTCGACCGATCCGAGTCGACCGGTTCGACGCAGTGCGCGGGGTCTAATTTAATTACATGAATATCAAAAATTTCCGACTGCTCTTTTCCGAGTCGACCGGTCCGAGTCGATTCAATGCGTCAATGCGTGTACTCCTTAAGTCTGTATTTTTGTTATATCATTTTATTATTATCAAAAGGTATCTGTAAAATGGCATAAAAGCTGTCAAAACAGTGAAAAAATTCAAAACTCCGGTATGGCTTATTCGGTTGGATTAACTAATATATTTGTCCAACCTTTGTATTTAAAAGTTTGAAGTATCGTATACTATACTTAATATACTTATACTTTTATATTATATAAACAGTAAATAAAAAAAACTACAAAGTGGAAAAATCTCTCCAAAATAAATCGAACGATAAAAGAAGACCAAAAACGCAACCTTTATTTTTATATTTCAAACGTTTCGTTCGAATTAATTTAATATGATCATTTTTATTTTTCTTATCTTTCTTTTTTCCATAAAAGTTGCCATATTCGAGCGCCCAAAACGCTGATATGACTCATTTAATCTTAATCCATTGTGATGGAGCCGCATATGCCCAAACAGAAAAGGAGCGTGCTTATAAAAATTTATATGGTTGGATAAACATACCTAATGTATTCTTTTTTATCTCGAGCCTTCAGGCGGTGAAGAGATGCCGCGTTGCCAGATGGTGACTCCTTGAAAAGTTGAAACTTTCCTTTGGATAAGTAGAAAAGGAATTCCTATAAATTATTGACTCTGTCTTTTATAAAATATCGGCCAAGGGCAAGTCAAGCTCGAAGTATCTAGTCTTTCAAGCTGCTTATCATTTCTGAAAGGTAGAAGTCAGTGTTGATTTGATTTTTTTTTACTTGATACTTACTTTAATTAATTTTTAAGACATTTGTAGAAACAATAAATTTCACTTGTTAATTTGATCCTCCAAAATGATTTCTTCGACTCGTAAAGCATTATGATACCTAACTTAGCAGATTTAGTCGTTAGAACCATTTCGATGGGCTGTCGGTCTGTATCCCTGTCTGTCTGTAGGAGCGAAAGTTTAAAAACTACTTGACAAAATTTTATATGCGGATTAGGCATTAATACTGCCCCATGCAGTATACTATAAAAAATTAAATTATAAAAAATTAAATTATAATAATGTTTCGACTTTACACTTTACGATTATTTCACCTATAAAAAAAGTACTATTTTGTCACAAGCATTCTTTGTATCTTTCATATATCCAGGCATGTTTTGAGTTACCGATACAAGATGTTTAGTGGCGGATCTGGGATATTTATTATAAAGATTAGAAATAAACAGAGCCAGTAATGCAGCTGACTTTTTTTAGAAATCAAACGTTCACCGCGCCCCTTCACCCTTGACATTACAAAAACAACAAACAAAGGCAAGAACAATGTGGTATAATGGACGGACCACCATTTACTTTTGAGAAACCCTAATCGATGATTGGTGAGCAGGTGAAACATTAATTAGCGATAAAAGGCAAAAATATTAGATTTTAAAAAAATATGACAAAAATTATTCTTTTGTCCCATATTGCAACACTGGAACATTCAAATACACCCAAAACATAAATGGATTACCTTTTTGAATTTTAAAAGTTAAAAATAAATACCCAAGTTAAATGCAAAGGGTTTTTAATGCTGCTGATAATTCTCATGTCTATACGGGATGACATCGGAGGTCATTATTTTTAGGTATTTCAGAAAAGTTGAAAGTCATATTTCATTTTTTGTCATTGCTGATGTAACGCAAAATGAACCATAAATCATACAAAAGTATTTTGTTACAAAAATAATAAGAATATAACATTTATATTTTATTTCAGTGATAGGTACTTAAGAAAAAATATATAAATCATAATGTCATTTTTATGTGTTGTTTTTAACCAGTCTTTTAACCTACTAGACACTATTTTTAAATGTTCAATATTTTGCGTTTGTAGAAAATAATTGTGAAATAATTACTTTTAAGGCAGAGACAATTAAAAAAATAAGCATTAGGCAATAAGCAACAGAAATACTGTGCGAGCAAAAATTATTTGGATCGGAGAGGGCTTGGATTAAAAAACGTAGGGCTTGGTTTAGATCACAATGATATGGGGACGATAGATCTAACCAAATCTAGGTTAAAATTTTGTCAAATTCATATTATGACATGATATGCCAAACTAATGAGTAATAAAATAAGTAGATAAATACAAATTTATTTTTATCGACGGGAATTATAGAACCCGCTGCGACACTTTTTTGAATTAAATTTATTTTTGTTGTTTACAAAATTATAATACTTGCACTTTATAATATATAAATATAAATAAATTTAGCTGCTTCTTAAGAATAGTCCTTCATGTTCCATAAGATCTTCCCACTTCTTGGGACAGGCGTCTTATTCAATTTGTTGGGCGTATTTTGCATTATTTCACGAACGTTTGCAACACGTTCTTCTGTTCTTACAGATGGTCTTCCTGCTCCTTTTTGAAGTGAAAACTTCTTTAGGCGCGTTTAGCACTTTTTGTGGGCACTGAATTAAACTGAGCCGTCAGGCGTCAGGTTCGGCTCTGTTACGCTCGAATTCGACTCCGCTGCCGCATCAGTCGACGTGGAAACAGTGTGCGACACTTGTTGCGTCTCAGGTATGTTCTGGCATTTTTTAAATTATATATTTACGTAGGGTGAAGTAAGGTAAAGTGAAAACTTCTTTAGGCGCGTATAGCACTTTTTTGTGGGCACTGAATTAACCTTGTTGAAGTTTTCACTTCTGTCGTGTGGTCTTAAGCACACACAATTTTTTTGTGTTGTATAGAACTTGTTTCCCTAAACACAGCCACGGTTCTTTTTAGGCAATGATAAAAATCCCCAGCAATAAAAGCAACGTTAGGAAAATGTTCGTGAAAATCGTCCATGCACAAACCCGGATTGTATTGCCACTCACCATTTACTCTAACCTCGTTTCGAAAAAATGCTTCAATCATGAATGTTTTGTGCTGTTCCGTAAAACCCATTGTGTGAATTGTTTAAGAAATTGGAAAAATTAGCGATGAATCAAATTACTTGTAACGACTGTCAAAGATGACGGAATAACTGATTGATTGTTAATTCAGGTAGTTACTGACACCCAACAGGTATTAAACTCTACGCCTAAGCAAGGCCCTCTTTGATGCAAACAATTTTTGCTCGCACGGTAAGACTTGAACAAACCAATCGCGACGAAATTAAATTTTAAGTAACAAGCAACATATTGCATATTGCTTATTTTTTAATTGTGTCTCGGCCTTTAAGGAATGTAAATAATAACTTATTAACAAGAATTAGCCAACAAGTGCAAAAGAGACAAGTAATTTTAATGCATATTCCGTTAATAACGCTTTAGCTTCCTGGTCTTAAATTTCCCACTAAAAAATTGTAACACACCGTCAGCTTGTCGTGCCTCCTGCAAACAATGCAGTTTTCCCATCTCTGTCGTATAAAATAGGATCGTGTGCCTCATTAAAAATCTTCTTCTGTTGTAATGGGGCCTTAATTATCTCCTTTCGTTCGTGTCCGCTCATCTTCTCTTTGACTTTTCGGCCTCGAGTCTGTAATTAACGGGATTTTTACTTCACCTTTTGGCTTTTCATATTTCAACATGGCTCTTGTTCGGCAGGAACAGACGAATGCTGAATTTGGCATCAAATTAAATGGTTTTAAATGCGGCTACTCTACGCAAATCAACAAATGTCGCGTTAGTCTATTCAAAAGTTTTTGAAATTAAGATTGTACTTGTATAATGTATTTGAAATTCGTCGCTTCCATATTTAGGAAAAGTGTACCTCCTACGATAGTGACTTAAAAAATACTTTGGTATCTAATATACAGACTGTCCGCGGATAGGATTTACAATAGCATAAATGGATGAAAAATTTCATGTTTTGGGAAAAAGTCATTCTTAATAAAAACTTTTGCTTGTAAAAAAAATTTAATTCACGAAGAGAAAAATATTGATTTTTTATACAGGGTTGGCAGAAACTTCAAAAATATAATTTTTCTCTAAGAGTAAACTACCTTTATTTTTCATTTTTGACCAAAATGCCAATTAGAAAACTTATTTAGAATAACGTTTGTAATTTAAATCCTAGATTTAAAATAAAGCTTCGATTTTTTTATTTTTTTTAATTTTTAGAGGTAAAAGAATTATTTTTTGGATTGCAGCATTAGCCGTCGAAATACATACATTATCAACGACAGAGGGGTATTAAAAAGTTTCAAAAATAGATTTTTGGTGTTACCAGAAATATGTATTTTTAATTTCACAAATGAAATGACCCCGGAAATAACACAAAAAAATCTTAAAATAACAACAAATAATAATTTCATAATTTGCTATTCAAACACTCTTCAAGCACTCCCCCTCCATATTCAACACATTTTTCCAGCTGTAAACGAAATGTGGTCAAAACTTCTTTGAATTTCCATTGGAGAAATTTTTGACCGCTAATGCTGCTATATAAAATAGTTATTTATGTATCAAGGGTACTAAGTAGATGATTATGCCCTGAGGGCGACAGTCTTACAAAGCCGAGGGCCCGAGGGTTCGTAAGTCGCCCGAGGGTATATATCTATTAGTACCCGTGCATACAAACTTTTATGTCATACCAGTTCGTTTTGAATAATACATTTTTTTTTTTAATTTAATTTGATTTACCAATTTTTTATATTTACCTACGACATTACCTTAACAGTATCAAAATGTTTAATATGTCAAAGGCAAAAATCAAAAATGGAACAAGATGAACACTTAATCCATTATGTAGATGGTATGTAAGGTATAAAAACACAATAATGTACTGGTATGACATAAAAAAAAATCTTTTACCTACCTCTAAAAATTAAATAAACTAAAAAAAAATCGAAGATTTATTTTAAATCTCGGCTTTAAATTTCAAACGTTATTCTAAATAAGTTTTCTAATTGACATTTTGGTCAAAAATGAAAAATAAAGGTAGCTTACTCTTGAAGAAAAATCATGTTTTTAAAGTTTTTGCGAACCCTGTATAAAAAATCAAAATTTTCTCTTTGTGAAATGCATTTTTTTTATAAGCAAAACTTTTTATCAAGAATGACTTTTTTCCGAAACATGAAATTTTTCATCCATTTAGGCTATTGTAAACCCTATCCGCCGACCCGACAGTCTGTATAACCATAGAAATTGAAGCAAATCAGTCGACAATTTTTTAAATATTTTTCGCAAAATTTAAATTCCAGAAAATCCTTCTTTTAATACTGTATAGACGATGTTACCCCATCAATCACCTGTCGCAGGATGCAATAAACACACAATTTTTGCAGCTGATCCATCCTGCAATCTAGTTATATCATTTTTCTTTTCCCCTGCTGAAAGTCTACTACAATTGATCGAGGGACATGGAGCAACCGGGAATGCTGTAAGGAGCAGGGGTAAGCTTCTGAACTCTGGCACATTACTTAAAAAGCTGAAACTTCCAATGTTTAATGGGAAATGATTCTGTAATCCTGCTTGCACAACAACATCGCTAAAACGTATAAAAGGTTTTTAATCCAATCCGATTTGTTTGATCAAGTTTCCGTATATTTTTAGAATTTCTTATTATATCCATCCAGAATGCATTGGACTAATAATTATTGTTTTAGCTGAGTCATACTCGTACATCTGCCAATGGCATAGTTAAGTAGTAGATAGTCAACTATAATGGTTAAATGGTTAAAAAATAAAATTTGGTTTACTTACCCAAACACATATTGACAATAAAGATTTTTGTGTATAACTTCTGAGTTTGAATATTTATACTATAATATGTATGATGTATTGTCTGACACACGGTTCTGCAACCACCTAAGGAATGCAGGAAAAAGTTTGCGGTGTTGTCGGCTTAATTACCTATAAATCCAAATAGACATTTTAACTCGCACAATTATAAAGAAAATCATATTTATGGTAAAATATCTACCTACTAACTCGTAAGACTAAACAATATTGTATTTATCTATATTAGATATAAGAAAATATTATTATAAACTGTCCGGAATGCAAGCAAATTTTAACACTTTTAATCCGAGCGAAATGAATAAAATTCTTAATGTCATATCTGGCAACAGGTACAAAATCTCGCGCGATTGAAAAAAATAATAGTCGACCAGACAAATTTGCATCGCAAAACAGTCGACAGGCTTGCAGGTCATTTAATGTGATCAACTAATTGCGTTACATGCATGCATGCCAGTGGTGGATATATGGGATTGTTTAACTATTTAAACATTATTTTTATACATTTTCTTATTGTCTGCGTTTTTTGTTAAAATGAATCTTCAAGGAAAAACCCTTCATAGCCAAACAAGGGAGGTAGTGGCAAACGTATATAGAGTATGTGATGAAGTGGGGCCATGATTTGAAAATTAAATTTAAAAAAAAACAAGACGTTATTTAATTTTTATTTTATTTGTTTAGTTGCTATCTTGGTTGTGAATTAATATTTATGTTATGTATTGTTTATTTATAATATTTTAGATAAAAACATCAACAATTAAATATAATAAACTGCACAGCAAAAATAAAGTAGGCACGCATATCTGACTTATTATTTTAAACTAATTTTTTTGTATTTCCTCACCCTTTCGTCTCGGTTAAGTTACCGTGTGGACGACAATATGTGTAAATGTATACTATATTATAAGTTGATATTATTTAAATCTTCTGATGACTGCAAGCATCCCTACCTAGGTTTTCTTCCTCTATGCCTTACAGAGTTCAACCTCCTCTTACTTTTCGTCTACATAAGATAAATAAATAACTTTTCAACGGCATAAGGGCATCCTTTTAAAGTGTCCCGCCGGAATTCAGGGAATGGGGGAGTAAAAAGTCGCTTACAGGGGACGCGGGACAATATGGAATTGCTTTTTGGTTTGCTTGGTTAATGATTAAGTGCATGGGGTGCGCGGTGACAGTTGACAGTTTGGCAAAATTTATATTCACTAAAAAAAAGGTTTTGGGGATGTGTGAATGAGTATTTATGGTGATAAATATATTTTTTGTGTTGATGATCTAGGGGTATTTCATAAATAAATATATAGTTGATAAAATTGTTTATAAATATTATTATTTAGATCTTATTTCATTCATTTATTCATTTCATGCAATATAAAAATTATTAAAAAGATTTGCCAGATTTTTTTTGTTTATTAAATTAATTTTTCTTCTTCCTTAAAATTCCCCAAAATTGTTATCGAGATATGAGAATTCTCCTTTGTTGAAGAATATTTTTATAATATGTATATATTATACAATCAAGAATTAAAATTATTGTTAAAAGTTCTAAATATATGTAGTTTTTTTAAAAATATTTACATAGAAAGGTATAAGAGAAAATGAGTTTCCATGCATAGGAAAACCAAATTAAGTTTTATGGTACACTGAAAAAATAATTTATTTAATCTAAATAAAAATGGAGTTTTCCCAAACAAATATTTATTTCCTATTGTCGGAACAAATATTTATTTGAAAATATAGCTAAAATTATTTGACGATGTTTAGTAAAATTTATTATTATATAAACAAATATAAATTAATTTAAATAAGTCATTTATTAAGCTTGACCTTATGTGGGATTTTATTAAAGTAAATGTTTGTTTGAGTAAGCAGTTTTTATAGCAAATATTTACTTATTTCTATCGGCAACATATTTATTTTTTTAAAATAAATATTGAGTTGTTAGCAAGCTTGCGATATTTGAACTAAGCAATGAGTTATTTCCTATAATTTATATACAGGGTGGTCCTTTAGTGTGGCAAAGTACAATAGCTCCGTTACTATTTCAAATACATTAAAAATAATAATACAAAAGTTGAAGGGCAGTAAGTGACTTATAACATGAAATTATTTTTAACTCTATAGGGTGGTTCAAAAAAGCGGAACAATAAAAAATGTACTTTTTTCAAATGGAATACCCTGTATAATTTTTCATTTTTAAATTCCACATAAAATTATAATTATTTTTTATTAAATACATTATTAGTCTATACTTTATAGTTTCCGAGATATTGACTGTTGAAAAGTGACATTTTTGAACTTTGACAGCTTCTAACTTTCTAACAGTACGTCTTAGAGCAAAACGGCTTACATGTCCCTATCTTCAATTTTTATTATCTTCCCAAAAAAATCAACTTCCGGTTAAACCGGATGTTACTCGAAAGCAGGAAATATAGTTGTTCCGGTTAAACTGGAAGTTGATTTTTTTGGGAAGATAATAAAAATTGAAGATAGGGACATGTAAGCCGTTTTGCTCTAAGACGTACTGTTAGAAAGTTAAAAGCTGTCAAAGTTCAAAAATGTCACTTTTCGAGAGTCAATATCTCGAAAACTATAAAGTATAGACTAATAATGTATTTAATAAAAAATAATTGTAATTTTATGTGGAATATAATAATGTAAAAATATACAGGGTGTTCCATTTGAAAAAAGTAAATTTTTTCTTGTTCCGCTTTTTTAAGCCACCCTATAGAGTAAAAAATAATTTTACGTTATAAATCACTTACTGCCCTTCAACTTTTCTATTAATATTTTTAATGTATTTGAAATAGTAACGGAGCAATTGTACTTTGCCACACTAAAGGGCCACCCTGTATATTATTATTAAATAAATATTGATTTGAAATAATAGAATATCTAACATATATACAACAAATAACGGAAAATCCAACTACTTATATATAGGTACCAATATCATAGCAAATTCAAAAAAACATATTTATTTAATACAAACAATATTTGTGTCGGAAGAATAAAAATTATTTGGTCTCAAGAAAAATGAGTCAAACAAATCATTTATTTAACTTAAAACTAGCAATATTTTTCAGATGTATTTATAGCGAAAGAAGCATTCCTGTAAAACTAACAAACATGCAGACAAACGAAGACTAAGACTAAACACGGCTTCCTGCACTATCCATACAGAATTCTAATGATTAAAATAAAGTAGAACAGAATTGATTACATTTTAACGAGAAAACTACTGATAA
Organism: Polydrusus pterygomalis; assembly: GCA_963969555.1. Taxonomy (NCBI): domain Eukaryota; kingdom Metazoa; phylum Arthropoda; class Insecta; order Coleoptera; family Curculionidae; genus Polydrusus; species Polydrusus pterygomalis. The sequence goes on from OZ018377.1 coordinate 426,403, forward strand.
AAAAAATCTTAATATCAGCGCCCTAACTATAATTTCCAACACTTTTAATGACTAGAATAATCTATAACCTGATGATGCCTGGTCAAAAACTCAATTAATTATAAGGCAAAAAAAACCAGACCTCCCTATAAAATAAAATCTATACCATCAAAAGAAACCAAGACTTGCAAAGTACATCAATATTGTAGAATTAAAAAATGCGGTAATCTAAATCAATATTGAAAATTTAATCGCTGTGTTAAATTCTGAAGAAAAAAATCCACAGATCTTGCATCTTACGCAAGTATCATAGGCGTATTGAAAATACCTACCACATACAGTGGCCAGAAGTAAACCATTATGTCACAGACTACTCCTATCTGTGAGTATGTAACGTGTTGACACAATGGAGCCACTATCACGCGTTATTATGAGGGCATGGATGCTCCGATTTAGTTAGAAATAATAATTAAATTATTATACTTAGAAAATTGACTGTTTTGTTAAAATAAAAAATATAGGATAATTTGTATATTAGTACTTACATATTGAAGAGAGCTCAAAACCACCGTTCCAAAAATAGCGAGAAAATTTTTTCTTTAGCTATACACATCCATTTACCTGCTGGTCCTTGTACTCTTTGTTCATAAAATGTCTAAATCTTAAGTCGGCTATGAAATGTTTTGGATTGGTATACTTATCCATTCTCCCCGACTTTCTGTGTAATACGCCAAGACCGCCGCGCTATTTCGCTTTGTTTCAGCGATATTCACTTTTTAGTTTTTTCCACTTTTTCTTTATTTCTTTACCTTAACTTCCTTTGTAATATTTTAAGACCTCCGCATTACACGTTCGATATTATGAAATTTGTTAATGAAACTTGTGCAATTAAACCACTCGGCTAACGCCTCGTGGTTTAACGTTGCACACGTTTTGTTATAGTGTTCATATCGAACTAGTATCATTAATGCGGTGTCGATAAAAACCATGTGACACATTTTTATATAAAAAAGGTGCTCCTGTCGGGTAATACACCAACAAAATTTGCTTCCAGTATATAAGTCAATTATCTTTTCAGATGTCAATGCCTTAAAGCAGTATTAGCCAGTTCACCTGATAGAATATATTTTGCAGTGGTGTTTAAAACATCTTTGCATGCTTCTTTTAGAGCTGTTTATTACGTATTATACATTTTACCTGTTTGAAATATTTACGGATGTGCTCTATTATACAATTTAATTTACTGGTAGAGTGAGACATTTTGTACCAAATTACAACTTATAACCAACTCAGCTGCCGATTTCAAAACAAAAATATATTGATTTGAATAAATTGTGCAAGTCGAATGTAATACCCCTACAATTTCACACAGAATATTTAAATCTTCTTACAAGTAACGTAAATGATGTTCTTCAAGAAACTGATGAAGAAGATGTAGTTTAAAATTATTAATCTTACACTAATAATTTTTATTTTCGTTATAAAGCATAAGAAAAAAATATATCTGACAATTGCTTAAAGGCTGTATGTAGAAATAAAGCATTTTATTTGACTCACATGACTAATATTTGTAGAATTCTCGCATAAGACATATTTTATCTGATACAGTTGTTTGTAAAATGCTTATGAGACATTGCGTATAATAGGACTCTACACTCACAATTATAAACCTGAGATTTTTTAAGATACGATAATTACAAAAAAAAACATGATTTTTTTTCTAAAATTTTAAACTTTAAACTGCTCTCCTATAAAATTCACATTTGGCGCATTAGCTTTTTTACCTTTCAAGCGGCGATATGAACTTTGTTAATGAAACTTGTGCAATTAAACCACTCGGCTAACGCCTCGTGGTTTAACGTTGCACACGTTTTATTATAGTGTTCATATCGAACTAGTATCATTAATAACTATAATTTAACCTGCAAATAATTTTATAATATGACAGTTAGAAACATAAAGCTCTTGGAAGCCGTCCGTTCTAATAAAAAATGTTCTGTATAATAATTATACTATAATAATAATAAGACAGCATTTTAAAGTTGTTATTTTGTTAGAAAAAACTTAGCTTTTGTTCATTTTTTACATAAAATAAATTCTGTTTTAGTTTTAAAAAAAAAATCCTTTTTTATTCGTGTCAGTCCTTCCTTTTTTAAATTTGTGTCCTGCGATTTCCAGATTTAAACCTGGCAACCCTAATTAAAATGAATAATGCCGTTTTTATATGTTTAATAAAAAACCTAAACCGTACAAGTACCTTACTGGCCGATTCCATACTAACTATTAACTACTGTTCTGTTTTCTCTCTCCCGGCCATATCTTAGTATCAACAAATATAATAATAAATGCCGAAACCCAAAACAAAACAATATTAATTATTAAAACTCAGCGGATGATGTCATCGATACTGTGCTGCTCGGGCTCGGATGTTTGTTTAGACTTCACCGCCGTGTTATTTATGTGCATGTCGCATTTCGCGTTCATTTTTCATGAAATATACCCATATATACGAACCCAGTAGTATTACTAAAAAGATGTTCGAAATTCCAATATTTATTTGAGAATTATGGATATTTTTTTATATTTAAAAGATAGTTAAAATGTATGTCCTGATATTATTAGCCTATAAATATACATATACGTATCTCCATTCTCGCTTGTGCATCAGGCCATAGATTCTAATGAAGCTGTAATAAATGCCGTGGCCTGCTTATAATTATAGTTATTTGGGTTTTTTATTCGGAGAAGCCGTAATTTAAGGTTAGGGAGTTTAGTAGTTAAATTAAAATTAAGGAAATAGGTATCGATTTTCCACGAATCGTGGTTCTTCTTTAATTATTTTTTACCCGCTACCGCTGAGTGTGGCGTTTATATGCTTCCAACCAAGTTTTAACCATACTATTTGCTTTATCGTGGCTTGCGAAGAATATACACTAATATACAGGTCATTTTGTTTAGTTCTCGCTACGCGCGTTAACAGCCTAGATACTTTTGTCCCTCGGTCACCAAACCCCACACATCGTTCCTGCTATAGTCACGAAAGTAGCAAATTTATGGTCTTGCGCATGTAAACGAAACCACACAAGAATATGTATGCGCACTGCAAAATGAACGTTTAATGAATGGGCAAATAGACAGGTCCGGGCTTTAGAAAAATGCTCAAGAAATTGTAAAAGTTGACCTTCAATTTATTTTCATATGTAAACAGCTAAAATTTGCTCCCAAGTTATTATCATGAAACGATTGATGATTTTTTTTTCAAGTTGGGGGAAAGGTAGGTAGAGATTTCTGGTGTTTGTAATGGTTGCCAACCTATTAGATTTTGAGGTTAGAAAATGGTTTTTAATGTTCGCCGTCGTGTTTTTAATTCGAAAGGCACAAATCACTTACTTTATAAAATCGAAAATAAAAAACATACAAAACAGCAATCTTCGATGTCATCGCGAACCTAACCTCAAGCCAAGTATAGGGCGTGTGCACGTGACGTCATTAGACAGACGCCCCGAGGAAAAGCAAAACCTGTTTTTACCGTTACAGGTTACAGGTATTATTGATATTGACAGGTTTACAGGTATTTTTGATGTTTGGATGTTCTTTAGTGTTTTTTTGGTAGTTTTTCTGTGCGAATAATTAAGTATAATTATTGTAGGCAGTATCATATTTTTTGGATTTTGTTTTATAAAGAATATTCGCTTTGATTTTATGTTTAATGTTTTCCCTCAGGGCGATTGTCATTTAGTGTCAACTGTCAGGTTGTGCAATCATGACGTCTTGTCATGATTTGACAAACAAACTAACCTGAAAATATACCGATGTCAACGTCATAAAACGAACCTTAATATGTTTTTCCTCAGGGCGACTGTCATCTGTCAGGTTGTGCACATGCCCTATTAGTTGGTAACCTTTAACAATTTGCCAAAAACTTGGGTACGTGCATGTAAAACAGCATTTTTAAGCACAATTTCAATTTCATGATCAAGAATTTGAAAATGTTTTCGATACCAGTAATTGTTTATGACAGAAACACAATTGACTTAACTATACAATACGAAAGATAACAAAAACTAGAAATCTAAAATATTAAACACCCACAATCAACAATAACCGAATTCCTTTTAGTTGCTTTTAAATATCATAGCAAAGCCAACGGCTAAGTTAAGTGTTCATTTTAAAAATTTAACCATCAAAGATTTTGTCTTCCTCCTTCTTTGCCGCGGTTAAGTATGCCCATCTATAATATTGTTCATGCCATTATACGATTTTTTCGCGTGGAGCGTTCCTTTGACAACTTAGCTAAATAAGGATTTTTACTTAGCTATCCTGTTTAAAAATAGAAAAGGGAAAGTACCTAAGAATTCAATAAATTCACGAAGAAACCGTAACAACAAAAGTGATGCCGAGCCGGTTCTGGAGTGTATTTATTGATGTCGATAAAGAAGAAGACCCTAATAACAAGCCGGTTGTGCGCATGCCCATCCCTGTTGGGAGCCGAGGAATGTGACCATAAAACTTAACTTTTGTTTGAGCCCAATCCAAAGGTAAACGTCTATAGTTGCTAAATAATTCAAAGCAGTGTTGCCAACACAACAATTTTGATTTTACGAAAGTAGTCCATTATCTCAAAGTGGAGCTGTAGAGATATAGGGAAAAAACCCACAAATATATTTAAAAAAAGGGTCAAATTAATGTGGTGTACATGTTTCGGTACTAAAAAGTACCATCATCAGCACCGAAGGGCCCAAGTGCCACTTTCACGAAGGAATGTAAACAAATATTAAAAACATGAAAAGGACAAGAACATATTGTATACTTGGGACGAAAACAAAGTTAAAAAAATTAAAAATCGGTATTAAAATTCGAAAGGAGTTTCCTCCTCTTCTCTTTCCCGTACATAGTAAACAATTATACTTGTACTTTCTTCCCTATACAACAATTTTGGACAAAATGAGAAATTAAGAAATTGTATTGGCCAAAACTAAAGAAAATTACCTGTATTTGTATAAGTTCTTCTATATGAGATAATAATCTTACAGTAGCTTCTATTTTGTTTCTATATTCATTCGCTTACTTTTATTAAGAAAATAAATAAGTATATTATATTTTATAGTTTTCAAAAAGATCGGTGACAGCAAGGACCGATGTATTTTTCTGTGATAAACTCTATAATTGACGAAAGTTTGACCAGAGACAACAAAATTATTGATACATATTTTCGACACAGGGTCAAACGTAAACAATTAGCCAAAACGCTTTAAAACCCTGTAATCCTCACAATCTGGAAAATTGTTTTAAGTTCGCTGTAGAAAGAGAAAAACTTTGACGCGTATACATTATGGCAGCGACCGTTGCAGGAATGCCACCCTCTGCTTTGCAGGATCGCGCCCACTCGCTTTGCTAATTACCTGAAAACGGCTGCTGGTGATAAAATAAGAATAAAGTGGCAGTTTATTACTTGACACGTTTATTACGTTAAACATGGTGACTACGTTGTTATTCATAGTAATTGCGAATAAACAAATTTTCGATGAATTTAATATTGTTTTCTTGAAATTAGGAATATGCGCATCTGAAACAAGATATAGTACACTTAAGGCAAGAAATTTAAAACTTGTACATTTTATACAAAAACGCACCTTAAGTGGTTATTTAAAACCAAGAAATGCACTGAAACAAAAATATCAAATTTTTATTTAATAATAATATTTTTAGAATTGAAAAATGAATTGAAAAATGAAAGACATCTCTATACAGTTTGGGAATCTTAGGTTATAATAATATCGGTGAAGAATAAACAATTATTGTTTTTTATAAAAAAAAAAAAAATTCGATTAAGAAAAGCTTAAACTCAATAAAAATGTAAAAAAAACGCGCCTTAACGCTCAGCGTCATTTATACCGAAAACAAGCAACAACTTCCTTTAGCAATAAAAAAATGTAATTTATACCTATATAGGTACTACCTAGTTTTAGACTCAAAAAACTACTTAGCAATTCAATTTAACCCGCCGTGAATTACGTTTTCTGATATTCCGATACATGGTTAGAAGACTATATTATAATAATCGACAGCCTCTATAGACTTTTGAGATTATAGTTCCCCCGTTACATTTCCTAACTGCTTTATCTTTTTCCTTAAAATATAAAATGTTGCCAGCCAATTTCCATTGTGTTATTGAAATTACGTCGGATTTTCCCGAAATATTCACAATAGCAAAAGAACGGATTTATTCTCCAAAGAAATGCTAAAGAGGTGTTTTTGTATGTCTCATTAAAATTCGGTAGCGGCCTGCTCAGTTTTATATGCAGAAATATCAAAATGGAATAATGGAAATTTTAAGTTGGAATAATAAGGACTTTTTGCAATACTGTTTCCTTTTCTCGCCCATTCATGCAAAAAGAAACGTATTATAATTGCGAAAAAAAATTAAGATACTAAGTACCGGTCTAAAAAAACCGCACAAAAGAAATATAAGTATATTTTATTTTAAATTGTCTTGGATCGATTTTGATGAAACTTTTTGCAAATTGAAGGCAAGTTCATTAAATTTTCATGCTGTATTCCAGTTCGTTAAAATACTCATTACTTTGGTATTTATACAAGGAACAACAAAAGTTACGTTTTTAACACTAAATTTTAAACACCATGTGGGGAAATTGGGTAGTAGTAGGATATTGTTTAAATTAGCTTTGTTCTTAAGTGTTGTCATTTTGGTTTATCTCGATATTTCGTTTCTAAAAAAAAGGTACGATTTAAAAAGAACTTACATTTTGTTCACTTCATTTGTCTTTTACTGATAGTGCGTATACAACAAGCAAAGAAATTTTAAGCCTATTGTATGTTATACTTTTCATATTATGCTTTGTTAAAAATTCTCACTATACAAAAAAAAAATTATATATAAAATTATTATTATTATACAAGACACGACATCGTGTTGGCATTTCTTGTCGGTTTATACAATCCTTCATCCTTCCTACCTTAATAAAGGGAAGCAGGCTGATTGGCTGAAAGAGCCAAAATTACATGATAATTGAAAATCTAATAATAATGAGAAAATATAAAAACCAAGTGAAACTGCTAAACAAAATAATAAAACAATACTTATTGCTCCTAATGAGGTGCCATAATAATATAACAACCTTCCCATTTCCTATTTATCTAACTAATAATAATTGATGCATTTAAAGTGATTCTTGAAACAGACAGGAAAAGGTATTTATATGGTTGGCTGCTGAACCATCATATTTATACAAAACAGAATGGTTCCCACTATTACTACTCATGTGTAGGATATAAAAATTGCACTGTTACAAGAAAGTCAATTAATATCCCTGTGTTTGTTTTAGAAGGTTTCTTTGAAGTTAAAAAATGTTGAGGTTTTAGAGATATGAGAATGAGAGGTATCTCTGCTTATCTAAACTTTCAGTGCTTGTAATGCCAACTTTTATGTTTTGTTGTTATAAAGTCATAAAATCTGCATGAGTGGGTGCGCAACTGTGTACTTTTATGGATCCCTAAACTTTGATTACCCTCATTGCATCATGAATGTTTTCAAAAACTAGCTATGGGGTCATTTGGGTAAATGGGTTATTATCATTTATACACAATCATGCTGTTTCGGTATATCACAGTAAGTCAGTAACTACGTTCATTATCATTACATACGTTATGTCATACTATATATACATCTGATTTTGTAAAAATATATAAGTGGAAATCCCAAAACCTTTTTTGTTTTAATTTTTCCCGTATCATGTAAAGACTTTATCAATCGTAATTAAAAAAAAATATTAATTTAATGTTTCTATTGGCCGCATCTTTAAACAACCATACGCAGGTTTTTAAGTTTTGATTTAATAACTGCATTTAGACTCACGATTTCATAGGGAGAGGCGCAGTAATCCCACGAGTGCTCTGATAATATGCCATAACTCACGTGTAACCGTGTAAGTGTAAGTAATGTATTTTTGTATTTATTTTTTTTTTTTACCTTCCTTTATATCATATTTAAATTTAATTTTATGTCTTGCCACAAAATGGGTTGCATAATGAGCCGATTATATCACTAGTGCGGTAATAAATATTATAACGTAACCCAAATAAACCAAATTAAATAACGTAATAAACTCTTATCCTCTGCTGGGTCGTAGAATAATTTATACCGGGTGTTTCTAGAAAGACGTTCACCCCTATAACTTTTTTATATCGATAGATATTAAAATAAAATTTTGATATTATGCATAAGAGATGAGTCTGCATTTATTGGCATAACATTTAATTTATTAGCACTTCCGGTTTGACCGGACATTACAATTTCAATTTAAACCCATATTGGTTTTTAAAACCATTCCATTGTTTTTCAAAGCCGCCTTTATATTTCTTTAGAAAAGACAATAATGCATAACGCTTTTAAATTTGCGATTGGGATTTAAGGCAAATTTTTCAGTGTCAATTTTAAAATAGCATAGGAGTGTATTGTATATGGCACCAAATTGTTGAAAAAAAATTCTCGTTTTAAATATCCTAGTGAACCACCATCGTTCCATTTGAAAAAATGGAGTAAACGACAAGAAAACAAAATTTAATTTTTAAATGCTTCTGAAACTTAGAAAGTCAATTATCATGACATAATTTAATTTTTATATACAGATTTAATTAATTTGTAGCACTCTAGATTGAAAATAAAAAATAAACATATAAATGTTATAACACGTCAAAAAATGACAAGTGAGGTATCATTTTACTCAGAATGTTATGCTGAACCCAAATAAGTAAAAATATACAAGATGTCCCATTTAAAATACCAAAGTCCAGGTCACTTTCGGTCAAACCGGAAGTGCTAACAAATTGAAAATTATGCCAATAAATGCAGACCAATCTCTTATGCATAATCTCAAAATTTAATTTTAATATCTATAAATACAGAAAAGTTATAGGGGTGAACGTCTTTTGAGAAATTATTATTATTATATTCATTCTATTTAATATAGTTTGAAAACGAAAAATAATATTTTGCGATCTATTTTATTCTCGCGTTAAAAACAAATAATTTAGCCATAATAATATGTCTTTCTACCCAACCAAAGCATCGAACAAGCTCAACGAGAAAAACAAGATCGAACTAAAATGGGAATGTTTGCAAAGAGGCAGCCATAAGGCAAACTAAGAAAACCAGTTCTATCTAGGTACGTTTGTCCATGTTTAGTAAATTCAATGCCTTCTTTCCGTATTCCTCTTATTTACTGCTTCTAGTTTTTAGTTTTTTATTTTTCAACATACAAGGGACTTACGACATAAATATTCGGATGAAATGTATGGTAATTTTTGGTTCATAAAATCATCTACTTATCTACTATATAACTAAAATAACGGTATATAAAAAGGACTGTGGCAGACAGACCCCTAAGTCTAAGTAATTGCGTGTCCATTTTTCAAATTTGATTTTGACTTTTAGCAAAAAAACAATTTTGTTAATTATTAAGAATATTTCGGGGAATATTTATAATAAAAATGGCAGTAGCTTTCTGGCTTTTTTTCTTATTATAGGTAGTAGGGTTCAAAGGGGGATCAAAGTTTTATGGGCCAATGCTAGAAGACCACGACGTTTTTCTGGAAAATGCAAGAAAATTGTGTCAGTCTCTTAGTGACAATTTAAAACTTTGTAAAAATGTTTATAGAATCTAAGCTGCTTCTAAAGCGATCGAATATTTCTGAAACACGCCCTGTATGGTTTTATTGTAGCCTCTGACGAGCTCGTCAGCTCGATGACCTCTGTTTACAAGAAGTTGCACCGAGAAGTTGTAATACTTGTAAGAAAGAGCGTATGGTCAAGCTGTTTTAAGTGTTTGTTTATACTCAAACACGTGCTCGCTGGGTAAAAGTATTGTTTGTTTTAGATACCTATCAAAATAAAAATAAAAATGTAAAACAAATATGGTAAATAAATATAAAATGAAATAAGTAAATAGTCTGGGTGGGCTAAAGATTGGTTCGCAGGTGAGATACTCAAAATACCACTTCTTAAGGTTTTTTCCAGGAGTAGTTCGTATTAGCAGGGGAAGATCCACGAAAAATATTCGCATATTTTTAAACAACCTTTTATTAAAGCCTTACAAAGTTGTTTCTTTATAGAGAAAATAAACAAATGTTGGTTGTCGCAAGCACAAAATTAATAACTGAATAATCTACATGCATATAGCAATTCAGTGGCGTAACAGAAACTGAGTGGGCCCCCCCCCCGCAAACGTTTTCAGGGGCCCCCTCTCTATAACGAATGGAAATAATAATTCTTATTTTCATTACTGTTAGGTTCAGGTATATGAATTTTTGAATTCGTTAATCGTGTAATAATTTAATTAGGCTAAAAACCCACATTATGTGTTAAGTACCTACTATTAAAACAGCAAACAATTCGAATTTATTTTATAATCCTAATTAGATTGGTAGACGTAAGATAGCGTCACCCTAGGATTATAGTGTTCTATATCCACTTTTAGTCGAAATTGAGTTAAATACACCATTATTTTGATTTTTGCCAGATGATCCTATATCCAGCGAAATTGAAAGGCTAAGTTGCTCAATATCCAAAATATGAGTGACAAAATTATTCTTTATCCGTTAAAAACCAACTTTTATTGGGGCAATTATGTTCTATGGTATAATTTTATTCTATATCCGTTAAAAGCAAAGCATGCTATGTTTCTGTGTAAGTTTTATTTTATATCCTAATGCTCTATAGCCGACATTCCTCGCGTGCTGTTGTTTTTGTTCTATATCCACTTTGTTCTATATTATACCGATAATACTTCCTATTCTGATCTATGGTGAACTTTTGTCCTATATCCAAACATAACCTCAAACTGGTTCCATATTAAACTATATCCAGCAAGAAACAAAAAAGTAGTAATTTGTAACCTATATCCATTTCCTTAGTTTGATTTTTTAATATTTTCTTGATAATCGCTTCACAATTACAAAAAAATTATGAAAATAAGAGATGTTTAGCATATTTGCATCTATTGTAAAAATAAATTAGTTGAATTTTATGACCATAATGAAGAAGAATAACAACGGAAAAACCTTTAAACAGCTGTGGAGCAAAATTATGAAAAGTGGATATAGAACACTATAATTCTCGGGTGACGATAGGTAGTTAAAAAAATAATTAACTCATTATTACTATACGTAATATTCTGGCAAACATAATGCAAAATCAAAATTTTAAACCACTTATAATGTTGCTTACCATAATGTGTGGTAGTAGCAGTGATCGAGCCTCACAGAATCCAAAAGACAGAAAACAGTAAAACACATGAACACTCAACAAGTCTGCACAAACATTATGTCACTAAGTACTATACAAGGTACCTATATCTACCTAATATACAAAACCACCAGATCCTCAAAAGTTTTTTTTTTGCAAAATCGTTTATAATTTCGTCGATATTTAATGTTTTAACAAACTCGAGTTCGATACTGATTAGGGATAAATCCGAAAGGTGTTGTTGTCCCATGGTGTTAGGTAAATAGATTGTTAATATTTTAAATTTGGATTCCGCTGATGCCACCACACTAACTGGTAAAGTTAGAAATAACATCACTGCACTAGATACATCGGCGTGGAAAATTTGAAGAACACGCTGATTTCTTATTAATAAATGATCCGCAAGTTTATTCACTGTTTTTAATTTTGAAATACTATCTCCAAGTCCCTTTCTGAGGCTTAAAATTTGATTGAGAAAGTCAATGGACAAGTCTTTATGGTATATCGTTTGTAAATTTCGGGCTTTCACGTATAATTCTCAGGATATAAAAAAATAAAATAATTATAAAATGAAATACCTATGAAAAGCAAAGCTGGCAGCAAATTTTATAGGGGTCGTTAATGTGGGCCCCCCGGCTGCCCCCCCCCCCCCCGGGCGGTGCGGGGTGTTTTTTACGCCACTGTAGCAATTTTTAATGAAACCTGACAAACCCTAAACATTTCATACTCCTCCAACTTTCAGTCAGAAATTATTAACATTTTCATATCTTTCCAATGCAATGTATTATTTTATTATTCGTTTTCCAAGCCGTATGGTAATTACTTACTTACACGTTTGATAAAAGAGCGCAACCAACGCAACGTAGAAAAATGCACTGGCGGCGGCTTTAGAACTGACTAGAAAAATGAAATGTGGCCGTTTTTGATTTTAGATAACAAAACAATTTAATAAATGACTGTGAGTGGGTACATAGTGAGTTTTCGAGCGGGTCAAGTGAAGCTATAACGACGTCCCTACATAAGCCCTAGACCCAATGTTTTATAGTATTATTGGATACCTACAGTAAAACAAAGTTGACCTTGTAAATTTACACTATATTTACTAGAAAAATGACATGTTTCGCTAACACTGTAGCTTCGTCAGATGACAATGATTTAATAAAGGTGAAAAATAAAAATTGGGTGCAATAAAATTGTTAATTAATGAAGATGTAAATAAAAAAGTGGAAGGGTTACAAAGCGGGAAAATCCAACAGAGGGTTTAAAAATTAAATTAAATTAGGTATATACAATGTGGGTATTTACAAAATCTTAAGTATATGGTCAACAGAATAAATTTAACAAAGGTGAACTATTTCAATCTAATTGATCAATAAGTAACAGATCCGTATTTTTATAAGTTTTGTAACACACATTTATATCAAGTTTGTTAAGAAAATTGCCAATTACTTTGCTAGGTTGTCCAAAGAAAGTGACAAGTTTAAATTGAAAACAAACCCAATATTTTACTCGTAAAACGTCTGAAAATCAGATCCGTTATTGTTTGAAATGTAATTGCAAATCAGTATAGTGGGTGGGGGAGGGAACTCCTTTAGTTCTCCCTGTATGGTAACATTGTTCAATCTTGAAGTTTGGCGTCAGACTCGCATAGTCACATGTCGAATAAAAACATTGACAGTAGACATAGGTGTTCGAAAACCACGAATGATTGTCTCAAAAACATTTTTGGAAAATATCGATGTTTTTACAAGGGTCAACAAATAACGGGACATTTCACGGAGGTTTGAGATTTATTTGGATGTTTACAATAAACATCGATGGTATCATCAAAACTACAACATCGATTTTTCAAACCATCGATGTTTTTGCCTATCCCTAGACTTGAAGACAAACATTTAAACATAACCATAGATAAAAAGATAAGGTCTTAATCATTTGGTCCATTTTTGGAACTACACAATATGCATGCACCATGATTGTTTATTACTGAACAAGATTTTTCCTAAAAATTATCCAAAATAGTTTAATTGGGTTCGACTAGTCTATCAACCTCGCAACGTCGATTCCGTTAATTTATAATTTCGAATAGTAAGCGATACTCCTAAAATAAAGTGCATGTTGCCATGTGCCTGATGCCATTTTTAGAATTGCCAAATTAGCATATTTTTGGCGGGATTTTGCAAGGTATTTTCAACAAATATATAAATCTAGCTATGGCGCAATGAAATGGAAGAAAAGGATGGAATAATAGGAGATCGGGTAAAAATGCTGTATAGAATTGCCATTACTACAGGTCTGTGCGCCCCTATTTTAAGGAATAAAAAAATGAACGCAACAGTCAAATTTCAGCAAAACAAACTAAAATTTTGGTTAATGAACTATGTCTGCATGGCCTCAAACAAAAAAAAATGCAATTGCGAGGTTGTCTGACCTTCAGTTGTCTTTAAGCAACTATAACCATGCCAAATTTCAACTATCTATATCAAGCAGTCTCTGAGAAAAGGAGTGTACCAGAGTACCAGGATAGATCGACATAGACAGACACATAAAAGTGTTCTGTTGGTTCGGAACATGGATTACATGGGACTTATGCGAACTTTACGATATACCTACATACAGCAAATTAATGTCAACGTTAAAGTATTAGTACAGCTTCTAATTAATCATGGTCATATTAGTTTTTTAAACTAATTTGTTGGGTAAGTTACTCGCTCATTTTTCATTGTGATTACCCAGACAGAGGCAAAATTTTAAATTTTGTTAATCCATTTTTAAATATGAAACGCATAATAGGTTAATGTTACTTTTATGTAAATTAACACTATATATAACTGAAATTAACCTAAATACAGCAGCTACTTTTATAAATAATTACATACAAAACATTGATATTACTATATTATATTGAAAGTAAGTCTAGTAGTCTTTCACACTTATTGTTTTCTGTTTTTTTTTTGTGATTTTAAAAGGCCCAATTTAATTTGCTCATAAAAAATAAAGCTACAAGCTGCTAAAAGTCAGGGTCTTAGAACTCAATTTACTTCATAAATATGTATGAAAAAAAAGTGATTTTGGTTCGGAACTTTAAAGACGATTACGAAATAAAGGAATGGGGAGATTTGCACGGATTATATCATTTTGTGTAAATATTCCCAGAGAGTGGTTAAAAGTGTTGGTTCTTTCTTTCGATCTTGATTACCAGATTAACACATTTAATACAAAACATGATGAGCTTATTAGCGGATATTTGGACGAAGTCAATAATGATTAATCTCTGTCGCTTAAGAGGAAGTAACCCCTTTTACCACAATAAAAATTGCCGAACGTTTTGCTGGTCAAACGAAAAGAAAAAATAAAAATTGGTATTTAGAAAACAAATTCTACTTTAAATACCCCATCCAGAAAAGTAAATGACGATCGAAAATATTCCCAAAATTTTTTTTAGAAATTTTTTTTATTTTTAGTAATTTTGTAATATCTTAAACAATTCTTTATTGGTCAAAAGCAAAATGACTTTTCCGGGTGTAGAATGTTGTACCAAACAATTTTTCTTAAAGCCATTTTTCCACTTTACACGCTTAAATTCACTTTACGCGCCCAACGTTTTTGAGAAAAAAGTAAGGCCGATATTGAAAAATGGCTTTAAGAAAAATTGTTTGGTACAACATTCTACACCCGGGAAAAACATTTTGCTTTTGACCAATAAAGAATTGTTTAAGATATTACAAAATTACTAAAAATTAAAAAAAAATCTTTTTTTACTTTTCTGGATGGGGTATTTAAAGTAGAATTTATTTTCTAAATACCAATTTTTTTTTTCGTTTGACCAGCAAAACGTTCGGCAATTTTCATTGTGGTAAAGGGGGTTACTGCTCTTAAGAGTTCATCGCCTTAAAATAAACTCAATTTTCAGCTAAAACTGACTCAGTGAAGCGACAGTCAATGCTACCATTAATCTACAGACTAGACAGAGATATTATCTAATGGAACAATTCATTCCTCCATTACACGCTGTGATATTGTGACATGTGATACCTACTAGAACAATAGATGCAATAGTCTCATCGGTTCTACTGCTACGATTTAGTTCAATTTAAAAATATTGAAAGAACCTTGTACCTCATGTAGCATATTTTTGATTCCCCTCTCGTTTTCAAAATATATCTACTATAATTTGAAAGTTAATTGACTTGTCCGTTACTTTGTGACAATACATTTTTAACTGTATGTAACAGTGCTGGATTAACCATTAGGCTGAGTAGGCTGGAGCCTAGGGCGGCAGGTTTTAGAGGGCGGCAAATTTGGCCCAAAAATGTTTTTTGTCTTACAGAAATAAATGGTACAATCTTTATTCATGGTCGACGGGTCGTATTTTTTTAAATAAAGTTTATTGTTGGCCGTGTCTGTTAATGGGGATAAAAAAAGGTAGTTGAAACTTTACTGGCTTTGCAGAAAGAAATTTCATTTTCAATAAAATATATAGGTAATCATAAATTTTTAAAATATTTACTAAAAATTATTGACCAAATTTGGGCGTGGTCTTAAAAAAATTTCGCCTTCGGCGCATTTCGCCTTCAGCGGGCTTTTTCTTTCCTGAACGTTTCACAACTCACGAGCCGTCACTGGGTATAGGGGCGGCAAAAATTGAATAGCCTACTAGCGGCAAATTTGTAAATCCGCCACTGGTATGTAAAATGAAACGAATATATACTTTGTTATTTGTCGCTATATTTTTAAAAAGTTTTGGCGTTACGGCAGTTTTATAGTAGAACGACATCTTCAGGACGCTAACATAGATTAACTTAACCAAGTTTAGCTACTAAATATAGTGACAAATAAAAAAGTACATATTATTTTCATTTTACATAGTTACTATAATTTATGTTAGTATAGGTAGACCAACTTTCAAAATTATTTTCTCCCAAATAAAGGCCCAAATTAAAAATCTGATAAAAGACAAACAACGATTGAACCTTTAGCTATCCCCAGTGATAAAGTCAAATTTCTCTAAGAACACGCCGTATCCTGGCTAAGTCACCTGTCATTTATGGCGCCCTCTTGAAGTCTGGTCTATTTTACGTTAAGATGTTGGCGACAGAGATAGGACTGGACTAAGTTATTTTACCATCGCATTCACCATATTTTAAACTTGTACGGGGGTCGTAATGGTTCACTAGCATAACGGCTTACAAAAATACGTTAATTTTATTTACATTTGAAACATTGAACTCAACGTGCGATAGATGAAAAGTTATGCCGTTATTCATTGGTAAAACATAGAAATACATTTGACAGGCACTAAACTTACCAATGGAAAACGATATGAACAACCTCAACAACATACAAGAGTTTCGCCGCCCAACTATTGTAGCTATGAGCCAACCAAGCGGTACGCCTGCGCATGTTTCGTGTTCAATGCTGCGTTACCATATTATAATTTACGTTCACAATATAGTATAAAGCCGCCAAAATACCATGTATTTGTAAATACAAACAGCTGGATTAAATGTCAGTGACCGCAAGGTTTGTACCGGAAAAAAAATGGATAAGCTAATAATATTAAATTTATAATAGCACATGATGATAAATAACATGTTTGTTATTGGAAATAAGAGAATTAAATTAACCTAAACTGGTTTATTCTACTCACCGCTCAACTTAAATAATAAACACCAAGAAAATTTAGTCTCTGAAATCTGACGGCATTAGCTGTTAATGTTACATGCGGGTGTCAACTGTCGAAAAGCTTTAATAGTACAGAAGTCAAATGTACCAAAAGTACTTTATTATTTCAAAGTAAACAAATATATCTTGAAAGCAATTCGATAGGTTTAGAGGATCTCGAGTAAATCGTATAAATCCATGACACGAGTAAAAGCGATGGTAGACTCTTTATCAATTGGCGAATTATGTCGACAGAACCAGCATTGTAACTGATTTTATTGATTCAATTAATCTATAATCTAACATTATCTTTGTAAACATTTAACAAGCTTGTAAGGCATGTCCTTTCGTTTGTGTTTGTTTAGTTCACTCTACACCTAATGTTTGATATTTTCCCGAAACCAAAACTGGCCAAAGTTGTTCGGTTTCGTATATATCTGCATAAAGTTACCTGTTTGTCCGTCGGAAACAGATTTCGAGCAGTTTAATTTGGGCGACTGCCCCGTTGATTAGAGACCCAATTTAATTGCAAACAACGGCGCCAAGCACACCTTCATTTGTTTAGGAAGTGCTTGTTATCGTGTCCGGATTGTTTGGATAAATTCCGTGGCTAATTTAGAATAATTTACAGGTTTAGCCGGTATTTTGGAGGATCCCGAGGAATTAAGTAGGATCAAATTGGTTAAAGTTTTGCTTAGCAATTACAAAAAAAATAGCAGTTGGAAATTATTTTTCCATCATCAGGGACTTTGCAGCAACAGGAGGATGAGCAACCAATTCCATTCTTTGGAATAGCAAGAAAATTACAAAATATGTTACTTTTACAACTAACCAAACGCGTAAATAAACTACTGTTCAATTGATAGGAATATTTTAAATGTTTACAACAATTTTAGTATTTTTCGATTATCTTAATCTAGGCCTTTTTAGGAGTGAATGATAATAATTATCGCTAAACCAATTATGAAAAAAAAACGGAGGCGCTTATTTTATGCCGAATGTAAAAAAGCTCAATTTTTTTTTTTAAAAGTCAAAGGTACTAAAAATTTGAATTATTTTTTTCTTAATTTTGACATTATGTCAAAACTGCCAAAACAGTAATATTTAAAATAAAATTTTTATCACTGACCTTTTTCGTTTAAAAATTATAAAGTAATTTTAAATATTGTGTTTCATTCTTTTTTTACGCATCCCTATTGAAAGGATTTTTTCCAGGCTTATCTCTTCTACTCTCATAAGAGCTTGTTTATCGTTCTCAAGCACATTTGCTTTGCCTGACACTTCCTTCCAATCCAATTTGATTAGGGCATCAGTCCTTATAGAAAGAGGACTGCGACGGACTCGGGCAGGGCTGATCTAATTCGACCAAAGAACAAAAGTTAAAAGTCGGCCTCCAATTCTCTTCTGGCCTTTCTTACAAACTAACAAACGGCTTTTTGCCTTTGAAAAACGAAAAACCCCCACGTGACTTACTTGCGAAACGAACGTAGGGTAGATACTACGCATTTAAAGTTATTTTCTATTACTATTTCATTAGGTAGTAGTATTCGTGGTAGTAAAAACAGTTAATATCGATTAGATTCCCTTGCATCGTGTCGCGAATCATTATAGCGGGAAGAATACTATGCATTTTTTTTATTATTGGTAATTCCATTATAATAGAGTGTTATCTACTTTCCGAACGTACTTTAAGCAGTGGCGGCTGGTTAATGAAGGGCTCTGGGGCGCCGCCCTCCCTGCAATTATTTCAGACAGAATCCAACAATACTTTACTTACAAAACCAATGTATGTAAGCAATCAATTAAAATAATTCAAACCAAACGTAGCCCTATTCTAACGGGCAGGCTATACTCATAGACAAGCGAGTTGCGCGCTCTCAAGGTTGTACTAAGCGCGGGCGGCGGCGGGCGACCGATTATCCGTCCCGATTCAACGCGCCTTTTCGATGGGTTTGTCATGACGACGGAGGCCTGACGTCACCTACATATCGCACAACGAGCGGCCACGGAGAGCTTCAATTTTCCGCGCCCACTGTTCGCGAATCGCGATGCAACCTGTCGTCTGTCGATGCCGCTGACTCGGTGACGTTTTGTTTATTTGTTTTGAGTTATTTATTAGATGGAAAATTTCGTCTAATATAAAGGTCAGTGATTTACAGAAGTGTTTAGTTCTCTGAGCTTAAGTGAAAAACTTGATTTAAAAAATGCAGGGCGGCCACTACAAATATTGAACATTGTACAGGTAATAAGTAAGGCACAGTTTACGCGTAAGTTTGACAAAGAAATATATAATAAAATATTCTGGATATGCGGTTGTGAGGACAAAAATTATTTTTTTTGTTTCGTGTGTCTTCTTTTTGACGGGGATGATAATTGGACTATAAATGGGGTGCAGGACTTAAAACATCTTTCAGAGAAAATAAAAAACATGAAAATAGTGCAAAACATCGTTATAATGTGATAAGTTTTGAGATGTTAGGGCAAAGTAATATTTTAACTTGTTTAAGTAGTGCTTATGCTGATGAAATTAAAATCCACAACGAGAAAGTTAGAAAAAACAGACACGCACTTTCGAAAATAATAGACATTTTAATTTTTTTTTAATCTAAAGCCAGCGCCCCCCTGACTCACTAGTCACGAGCCGCCACTGACTTTAAGCAAATTAAAACATAATTACTTACATACACAACAATTTAATATTACAATGAGTTAAGTATAAAGGTTTAATAATGCTGTTAAGTTATTTTAAGAAAGCGTACATTCATACTCCCCACGCCTGACACCAAAAGTTCGCGGTCTATGTGTTTCTAGTATGAATTAATTGAAAGACGGGCTTGACGGATTACGGACTTAAGGTGGAAATGGTGGAATTATCAACGTCATTCAATATATTGCCAACCTATAACCTATTTCGCCTTGTTTTTCTTAGTTTATTATTTTATTGACTAAGATTTAAATAAAATCAATATCGTCTGCACATTATTTAGGTAATATCTGATATATTACAAAAATATCAATTTATTTCATTGCTTATTTTGGGATAATTGTATAGTGAAAGAACAATGACATAATAATGTTAAAAAAAACTTAACCGGTATTTTTCGATATACAATTCTCCTTAAATAACTTATGAAACTCCTTGATATTTATTTAACATGTTAATTATTACCTATAGAATATGAAGACGATATTGATTTTATTTAAATTTTGTGTAAAAGTTAGAAAAAATAACTAAATCTACGCGAAATAGGTTATAGGTTGGCAAGCATGTTGATACTCCCACCTTAAGCCAATTAAAACATAATTACTTACATACACAACAATGTAATATTAAGGTGACATTCTCAACGTCATTCCATCTATTGCCAACCTATAACCTATTTCGCGTTGATTTTTTTAGTTTATTATTAGATTAACTAACATTTAAATAAAATCAATATCGTCGGTACAATATTTAGATAATATCTGACATATAACAAAAATATCTATTCATTTTATTGCTAATTTTGGGATAATTGTATAGTGAAAGAAGAATGACATAATAATGTTCAAAAAAATCTTACCCGATATTTTTCGCTATACAATTCTCGTAAAATATTTAATGAAATTCATTGATATTTATTTAATATGTCAATAATGATTACCTATAAAATAAAATATGAAGACGATAATGATTTTATTAAAATTTTGTGTAAAAGCTAGAAAAATAAAATAAATATACGCGAAATAGGTCATAGGTTGGCAAGCATGTTGATACTCTCACCTTAAAGTGAGTTAAGTATAAAGGTTTACTAATGCTGTTAGTTCTTTCGAGAAAGCGTACATTCATACTCCCCACACCTGACACCAAACAGTTCGCGGTCTATGTGTTTCGAGTATGAATTAATTGAAAGACGGGCTTGACGGATTAAGGACTTAAACACAAATAATATAACTAAAAAATATTATTACTTTAAAATATTTTATTTTTTTAAAACCATTATTACTATTAATACACAAAGTATACAGGAAACAGTTTGTTTTCATATTGTTAATTAATTGAGAGGAAAGTAAAATGAGTGGATATTTATACAGTCTCTGTACGACAATAAACAAAACAACTTTGGTAGCGCCCTGCCAGCACAACATCCCGGCCCGAGGGCCGCTTAATAGCTTTTGTGTGAGCAATACGTGGGACTTCCGAATGACTTTTTTCGAAAGAACTCTAAAATGGCTTGTTAACGTTTGATTTTAACGGACCCAAGAACACCAGATTCCAACGCAGATTTAACGACATTACGTGTTTAAACGTCGATTTATTAGAAGTCATTAGAACGATTGATATTTTTGGTCCCTCCCAAAATAGGCATGGATATTTTTGGTGTTCATTGTTAATAAAAAATTACAATAAACGCCAATTATTAACAAAGTGAGGAATCCAAACTATAAAAGTCACTTACCACTTTATAACAAAAAAAAATGTCCAAATAGTAATATTATATTTTAAAATTTTTATTACTTTATTAATAGATACGTGATACGTCGCCGTAAGTATAATCACATAGGTAGCATGAAAGAAGGACAAACTCAAACAGAAAGAAAAGTGCCAAAATAAAATTGGGATAAGTGGCGGGACCCGTTAAAGATTAAACAAAAGACAAATAGCTCTCGAGGGGGCGCCAAGTGCAAGAGAGGGACCAAAAGTCGGTCAAGACCGGATAGATACTGGAACAGTACAATGAAGAATGGAGGAGGATGAATGTGATGTGATGGATATCAAGTAGTATTAAGGTTTTTTAAAACACTTTAACGAATCCTTGATCCTTCAATAAACTACTGTTCAAATTATACGTAAGTTCAAAACTGTAATGTTTAATAACTTCGTTATTTAACAAACAAAACTAATAAGTCAGGTTATTTTTAATTTTCTGCAAAAAGCGGACAATAACCGTAACAGTTACCTACAGTTTTAAGTTAATAAAAAAATATTAATAATAATTGATAAGTTAATAAAAGTAAAAAGAAATATTTTGTCCGTGATAAGTGTTTTTTATGAGTTCTATCCATTACTGGTCATAGTCTGGGGCAAAATACCTATTGATTAAAAAGTATATAAAAAATAAGGCCATCAACTGGTCATACTAATTTTTCCTTTTATTCTTTACTAGGAATCTATACTTAGGTAACTGACTCAAAACATCACTGTCACTACAGAGATTTAATTTGGTCAAAGAAAAAGTAAGAAATCTAATACAAAATTAAATAAAATGGCAAATACGTCACTGAGGGCCAAACCTAAAAAGTAATTTCAAGAAAATAAAACTAGTAGCTACAACAGAGTTTGGCTTTTCAGAGCCTGCAATGCAAATGTTTTGCTACTACTAATGGATTTCTAGCTACTGCTAATAGAGTTTTCTCTCAGTGTTGTTTCTAGGGGATTTAAAAAAAAATGTTTCGTAGCTACTAAAGATTGATGGTCAAATTTTCAATTTTTGTTTTAGAACAGAAATATGATCAAAAAACCATCTCTAATATTGTTGCCTATAACAATGTTAAATTTATAGGAATCAAGGGTTAGAGGCAATATTCCTGGCGATTTCTACGCAATTTGAAGACACGCAGACAAGGGCGAATGAACTTATTTATGCATGCAAGTCAAAAAAATAAACGTAAATTGTTGCTAATCCAAAATTACCCCTTAAATATACTTTTAAACTTTCTCATTTTTTCCCGGTAACAAGTCACCTTGTTTCTGTTTAAAAAAAAGCATTTTCTGCATAATTCTGCTCATTTGATAAAAATTATTTTATAGACAAACAGAATATATTTACAGCATTCAATTGCTCAAAGGTGTATTTATCATAAAATGTGATTATGATGGGCTTTTATTGAAAAGTGAAAATTTAAATAAAATTACTAAAAACTTTTATAATTTTACTAAAATCATAAAACAGACTCGCTATTATTTACTCAAACCACCAATCTGTAATAATCATATCTATTGTGTTCAAAAATAACAAAAAGTTGTGCAATCCTTTATATTTAATTATTATTTACTTACTATTTCATTATATTATCATAAAAATATGTTTTAAATAGGTACTCACCGCATTTTGTAAAACAAACATTTTTAACTCTAAATAATAATAATAACGGCTAGAACATTTTAAATTTCAACTATGCAATAGACAACGTGCTCATAATAACAATAAAATGAGTCGAAGAAAACGTTCGTTAGGTTAACAGTTTTTTTCAAGTCTAACAGGACCATATTTATATTGTAGAAATGTAAAAAGGCTAATATTAATTTAAAATATATTTTGTTATCCCGAAAGTAATTTAAATAATGTATTAAAAAATATATAACTGTATCTCGTTTTGTTTTTTATATCGAATAATACTTTTAGCACTATTGACTTTCCTTGCGATAGTTATCTATCGAAAAAATATATTCATTTACGAAATATAAAATCACATGCTCGATTTGAAGGGTTTTAAATTTTAATTAAAAGCAAAATGTGGTTTGTTTTATCCACTACATACAACAAACGTTTTTATTGGCATAACAATGTTTGGATTGAGCTTCACAAAAAATTACTAATGAAATTGACTTTTATGATTTGTTGCTGGAAAATAATGGCTTTTCATTTTAATAAATTATGAACAGGCATATATATAGGTATTCTTTGGGATTGTAATCCGCTTAAGGTTATTAAAAATTACATAGATTTTAGGCAGTTTAAATTCCTAATATGGTTTGTTTTAAAATAGCGAACTAGTTTTAAAAAATAAATTTAATGTTTCTAAAATACATTTACCCTAAAGTCAAGTTACTCTCAGGATTATTAAACTTTTGAAGAGCAAACACTGACGCATTCGCCATTTTATTTCCATATCAATATTTCGTGTGTTTTTTTTCGTTTTTTTCCAAAAAGCGGCCAAATAGCCGTCTTTGAGTAACAATTACCTACAATTTTAAGTTTAGATAATTAATTAATAAATTATTTAAAGCACAAAACAAAATTTTGTCAAATCCGCGCGTATTTCTTTTCCTGCTTTTATTAGTTTATACGATTTCCTTTATAGTTTCACCATTCATAGCATCGGTCCCTTCAACCTTTGAGCAGCTTATTTACATAATTAGTTAACTACAATCACACGAATCAATTAATATGTTAAGCAAAATAATTGGTTGATAAGGATCTTATGCATGCTAGATTCAATAATAAATATGCATGAAGAAATTAACTTTAAATATTATGTTGTAATAAATAATTATAATAGTGTACCTAATTAAATAACAGTGTACTTAATCATAAAACGTATCTTAAGTCGTAGGTAGAAGTTTAGAAGATTGCATGTTAGAAAAAGTGTACTACCTGTCGACTGTCGATTAAGAATACTCGCGATAGATTTCTTATTAACAAATTCTAAAGAGGCATTGAATGGAAACCCAAGTTACATAGGTACATATTATTTTTAATTATTGTTAAATTTAGGTACCCAATGATCTGGTAGCTATATATGGCACATGTCATTCATAAACGTTATTAAAATGTATTGACATCGTTTGCGGGAGAGAGGCAGTGAAGAGCTGGGGGGGGGGGGGGGGGAGAGAGAGAGAGAAAGAGGTGATTATGGTGGATTTACCTTTGAATGTGGCCTTGTAATAGTTTAAACCTAATCTACAAAAACAAAACGTTCTATTTACTTATCTACCAAAAGTAACTGCAGAATCATTATTTGTCGATTCCCACATATTTTGACACTTGCGACTCATCGTAATTAGGTAGTCTTAAAATAATATCACAAAACACAGCAATTATTACACAAAACCGATAAACTAAAGAAGAAAATTTCAGACCGCTGTCAAGAAAACACCTGACGGAAATAGGGATGTTCGATATACATCGACTCATCGAAAACATCGATGTTTTCAATGCGATACATCATTTTTAAGCGATGTATCGAGGCCATGTGATTTTTTTTGTTGATGCATCGATGTATTTTAATCGATGCATTAGGCCTCAATTTTATTCCTAAAATAATTATTTTACCGTTGCCTCTCGATCTCGATTATATCTTTTACCTTTGGTTTCAGTTAAGGTGTGAGCTCCGAATAAGTAGATTTATGATTTGTTGGGTAATTCTAATTCAATTAAAAAAAAACTTTCGATGCATCGGAAACATTGATGTTTTTCCGCGATACATTTCGTATGGACATCCCTAAACGGAAATGAATGAAACAACGTCATCATGGCCTCAGACCAATGTCGTGGCGGTCACATCTTTAAGGGCGGATCTCTTACTGCTGCGTTGCCACACTGCAGACTTTTTATAAGGTTTTAGACAAAGATTTAAATTTCTCGTATCATGTTAATACTTTTAACAGAGTAAGTTTGGCAACCAAAGTGGAGGGGCGAAATTTGTATGTTGATTTACTTCAGAAATTACTTCAGAATGGAATACGATTTTGTCAATAGGTTGATTTATTATTGTTTCATCTATAGGTATCTACCAGATCATTGGATACATCTACAGAATGTCCTAACCGTTGCGGGCAGTATTTAGTGACACATTTATCTCTATCTTAGTTTTTATTTCATATTTAAAAAACTACCATATTGTCTGATTTGTCTGCACTCTTAAATTCGAGTTTTTTTTAGAAATAATGTATTCATTTGATCATGTAGGACCAATAATTATTTGGCCACTGGTGGAACAATTATGGCCATCTCGCGTGCCCACAAACAGGCTCAAGAAGTCAAAGAAGTGATCTCGAGCCAAGTGGATCTCGAGGGGGCGGCGGCGAAGCGACCTGGGAGCACTTGAAATGCTCTACTCCGAAATTATTGTCTCTTCTTACACCTTCCATTTAAATTAGAAATAATGATTATTGTTTAAATCCGTGTACACAGTCCCCCTTTAGAGTTTAAGGACAAAGACGCTGTACAAATAGATAACCGGTTTAAAAAATTCTTCACTATACATCAACAAGTAGCAACAAGGTTGAATTTATATTTTATTAATCCATGAGTGACAAAAAAATTTTTTTCTACAATACTTTTATCTTTATCTACTTAGTTTCATTTCTTTCATATGATTACGGTTATTAGTTATTTTGTCCATTCTATTACATCTATAAATCCTATATTATTTTAGCTGTCCCTTTCTTATTTTCATTAAATCTATATTAGTATTTTTATTTTCTTACCCCATCTTGATTCAACAAGCCTAAACAAACTCAACCCAGCCTTATCAAATCGCTTTTAATTTAAATTACGCACTACGCAATAAGCAGTCCCACGCCCCATATATATACAATTTATCCGGCAATGTTGTTTAATTTAAGGGAATTATTTTTGGAGGATTTATATTATACGTTTTTTAAGCGAAAAACAAACTTCTCCCGGAAAGTTAGTTTTACTTTCAAATCCCTGCTTTAAGCTGGAGAACTTAGAGCGGAAACAACGTCTTTTTTGAGTATTAATACCAAACAACACCTCGAGAAAAAGCCACGTAAAACATGCCGAAATTTCGCAAAACTTTATTAACATAAGCTTCTTTAGCGGCAGACGTTGTTAAGTTGGAATTAATACTAATCTTTTAAACAAATAACTGGTAATGAAAAAAAAGGCACCGGAAATTAAAAAGTATTATTTTAAGATTCTCAATACCTAATTAAGGTAAATTAATATTCCACTTAAAGTATATTTAATGACCGCTGACCGTTAAATTACGTCATATTCTCCACATTTGCGGTACGTCGTAAATTAATTCAGTCAGTTTGACTTACCGGTGGTAAAGGTTATGATTTTTCTTAGGCTTGATCTACATAAAGGCGGACGCATGTGAACAAGTAACCTACAAACGCGTTTTTTCAGCTTTTTTTACTGTTAATGAAGTCTGAAATAAGTTTAGTAAGGGTAAAAGGTATCATGGGATGAAACAATTTGTTTTGGAAAATCAGTATGAAATTTTTAATTAATTTAAATTACTGAAAAATAAATAAAACTCATTTACAAAATTTTAAATTGAATCGTATATTTTTTTGTCTAGTGCATCAGTCTATAAATCTTGTTTGAAATATT
Organism: Polydrusus pterygomalis; assembly: GCA_963969555.1. Classification (NCBI taxonomy): domain Eukaryota; kingdom Metazoa; phylum Arthropoda; class Insecta; order Coleoptera; family Curculionidae; genus Polydrusus; species Polydrusus pterygomalis. The sequence continues at coordinate 453,379 of OZ018377.1, forward strand.
TTCATCTTATTTATAAAATCATAAAGAAGAAAATATAGTAAAAAATGACAACACAACAAAATACAGTTTTTTAATAATTAAAATAAATCATCTCAAGGATCAGATTCGTCCAAGTAAATAATAAGGGAAGGAGTATCCGAAGCATCGATAAATCTTTCCCGTTCCCACACGTCATTTATAAATTATTAGTGCGTGTACATAATATTTCCATTTTTCCACTGTTACATTTTCAATGGCTTTATTCTACAGACCCACAACTACGCCATTTGTTACAGGATGCATATAACGTATTTTTGCATCATAATACCGCTTACATTCCTACCAAACCATTTCAATACGATTAAAGCGGCAATGATATGGAGGAAGTCTTAAAACTCGATATCCATGTTGCAGTGCTAACTCGCCCAACCCCAAGGCCGTAGCCAGGGGGGGGGGGGGGAACAAGGGGGATTGATCCCCCCCCCAAATAAAAAAAATATATTTATTTTAGACTTTTAATAAGTATCAATGAGACTGCAGTTATATACAGTGCGCCCGTCTCACTTTGTTGTTACACAACATAATAGTTAATTAATCTTATTTACGGGCTTTAATGGCTGCAGATCGCCTTAATGGTCTGGCTTTATTTATCGAATTCATCGAATCATGATAATCAGAAGATTTCAGGCCAGACTTGAATATCAAACTTGCATTATTCACAAATCCATTTTCTGAACCAGCATGTGGAATAATATACCGTACACCCTCGACGATTTTTTTAACTGTAAAAAGAGTACCTTCTTGCCAATTTCGCCTAAAAGCCCCTTTACTGTATATCCAGGTTTCACCCAGAAAAACAGGTTTTAAGGGAAATTGAGAGTTGCCGTTATTCTAAATTTTTTTAAAATTCGTTTGATACAGTTTGATACATTTAGGTACGCCATTTAGATTCTAATTTTTTAAAACAGTCCGCAGTCCGCTAATGAACCAGTGGATATTTCAACACCATCAATGATTTTAAGGTTTAGTTTAGTTGTATTGAGCGAATGGTAACGTGCAGGAATATGTATAAATTTGGAATTGATAACCTCCCTCCCTTTCTTCCCCCCTTTCCATTTAACGAGTGATTCAGTCTAAAGTATTATTATAGCAAATAATATTACATATTTTATTGGTAAAGAATATTTTAAAAGTCAGGCATTTCTCTTTTACAAAAAAAAAATATTGATATTATAGAATATCGTCAACTGCTTGAAACCACCATAATTATCTATTTATACAGCTGCAATCAAGTTAAAAAAGTCGTGTCACATCGCTTGGCACATGGCTTCGAGAACATGAATAGAATAAAACCACGATAATGATCAGAATTATTTTTCATTGTGTGGTTTTAAAGGACGGTGCATGGCCCGTATTTTTTTGTCTTGCAAATCATACAAAATAAATATGATACGTTCTTTGTGTGAAATTACGGGTACAACGCTAGTTGCCAGCTATAGCGAATAGCATATTTATAATGCAATGCAAGCACAATTTTCTGAATCAAGCGCGGATAGCGGAGCGGGGTTTAAAAGTAAAAACTGTTTTTTTTTTAAAATAATTCGAGTATTTAAGATCTAAATTTCAAATTTAGTACTTCACTATAAACATCTTTTGAGAAAAACAAAACAAAAAAAATTGTCAAATATTCAAAATAGGGGGAGTCTAGTACTCGCTAACCCCCCCCCCCCCCTATTTTTTTAGTACGTGTGCCAGTGACTTCCAAACTATATTTTTTCAAGTAATAATTTGTTTTTGATTATGTTTTGACTCCTATAGAATTTCGATAAAATTATGCGTTTTGAAGATAACTTGAACTGATGCCAGCGCGGCTTACGGTATTCTCGTAATTTCCAAATGCTAAATCAATTAAGCCATTGTGGCATTACCATGGATACAAGATATAATTAAGTAAAATTTTGCAATAGGTGACAATACCGTAAGAAAAGGACTAGCCAGAAATAATGTAAATATAGTGGCGTACAGATAAAAACCCGCTGTACTAAACCAATGCAATTATTTTGTTGCCCTACTAAGAACTTATTGCTGCTAATAAATCTTCTTCACATAACAGTAAAACGCCCAGTGGCGGCTCTTGGCATGAATGTCTGGGGGTTCACAAATACGGGAAACGCGGCAGGGGGTTCGGGGGGCGGGAGTCCTCCGTATAACAGCGCCGTAGGCGATTTTTTTTGGAAGTTCAAGGACATGTTGTTTTATAATATAAACTCAAATGAGCCTAATTAGGTACCTACCTATAATATAGGTACTGAAATGAATGTGTAATTTTTTTATTAAACATCAAAATATTGTGCATTTGGGTCCCGGCCTATATTTTTAACAACCCTTCCTTAAAAAGATTCCAATAAAATAATTAAATCGCTTACCAATACGATTAACACCACTTTTAACCCAACACGGTTTACGGTTCTGCATTTTCACCGGCAAAAAACAAAAACGGGAAACAAAATAGACTATTCTGCTTTTCATATCCGCAGAGCCACTCATGTTTTTCATACAATGCACTCCTAAAGTCTTAAAAACTCTTTTAAAGTCCCGTTTTTGATCTTTATTTAGTTGCCTTATTTGGAGGTTAGGCACTGGTTTCCCGCATTCTTTACAATAATCTTATCATCGAAACTTAACCCTGAGAATGACTCTTTTAAAAAACTCACTGTATTTTTGCAATTATTTAAATATTGCGCAAAGACCGTCGCAGTCATTTTTATATTATTTTTTTTTTAAAGAAGCCATAAACAAAACCGCGGAAATACATAAATCACTAAAAGCTCAGCCAGCTGGCGCAGCACAACAGCAGAGTAAAAATCGAGTAAGAAAACATAATTCAGGAGAAACGAGCACTCTCGCTTAAAGTTGACTAATCATACCGTGCATAAACCTCATGATCACCAGAAATTTGTGCCATAAAGATAGAATGAGATCGAAAATAAAACTAGCTATAAAACAAAGATAGAGCTATCGTGCTACTCGACTCGTGAAAAGATTGCGCCCGTCCTGAACATTAAAAACTTCTGGCACCGGCGGCACAATGATACAAAGAAATACTTCAATGAATTCATTGTATCATGCGGCGGCACCGTATTCGGTGATCGGTGTGTCGGCGGGACTCAACTGCCGGTCGTTATGCCGTTCAAGCGCATGAGTCACCGCGGTTTAAGCGAAGTTTTTTGTTCGACGCAACATCTAACAATAGGGAAAGAATAAAGATATCGCAATTTAACGTTACGTAAAAGATAGGGTGATAATTCACAAAACGGTAACTAGTACCTATAGATTTTTTTATTTTGAATTTCAACAATTTAAATTTTAACTAGGGGGGCACGTGCTCATGTGCTCTTATGCACAAGCCGCCACTGAAAACGCCCCTGTTACCTGTTATCCCTCGTTCTTAAGACAATAATCTTATACTATTACCTACTTATTCAACAAATTTGATACATCATAGCAAGATAAATATTCCAAACAAACTATGTTCATAAAATTATGAATACGTTAGGCCTTCTGCACACGGGGCTTCTCGTCATAGATGTGTATTAGACGCTACATACGAAAGATGTACGCTTTTGTGTCTCTCACTTGGTTTTAAGCGAATGACTGTAAACGAAGACGCAGCGTCGCGGTTTCGTCTAAGCATGCAAGCTGCAATACGCCTGGCGTACAGCACTGTCAGTCGCTAAGCTGCATGCTTATAGCGAAGGTCGGTATTTTAACCTATATAATGGCCGATATTTTCTTTCTGAATGACTGGACCCACGATTCCCACAAGTTCTTGGAACGTTTTTTTTGACATTCGATAGCATGTTTGGAATTTGCAATTGTCCTCAAACAACTCCTTCGCCGCAATGGCTAATCTCTTCCAATTTCTCTGGATATAGGGGTGTTCCCAGTAACGTCTCTTTTTTTTCGGATTTCTCCGACGACGTAGGTACTAAAGTTTTTAGTAGCAATAGGTCTTCTTCGTCGCTAGACATCGTTTCAACTGCCATTTTGTTGTCACTCAATTTGAATTTGATACGGTGCCCGTACGCTTGATGTACAGTACAGTTTTCAAGGCGTATAGGAATCGTCGCTGCAGGACGAATATTGTACGCGTCTATGACGATACGCGCCGTGTGCAGAAGGCCTTAGTAACAAAAACAAACAAAATTAAAAAAAAAAAATCTAAAGAAATTGCTCGATATAATCTCCATTTTTTTGGAAACACAGGCGAGCTCTCTTTATTAAAGAAAATCTGAACATTTGAAAAATATGTAGTTTCAACCTGAACTGCTCTCCAGCTTGAAGGATTCTTTCTATTAAATGATTCTTGCTCAAAATCGTAACAATATACACAAAATCTTTCATATAAATCCAGACTGAATAGTCCAAGAGAGTAAGATCGGGGGAACGAGGTGGCCATTTAACGGGAGCATCTAAACCCCGACCAATCAAACGATTAGGAAAGATTTGGTGTAACACTTATAAAAAAATGCGGAGAAGCACCGTCTAGTTGAAACCAAATATTTTGTCCTATAAATACCACTAGGGGTAAATCATCAAGTAAATCGAGCAGTGTGTTTTGAAGAACTAGCAAATATGAATGACCAGTCAAAATTCCTAATAAAATTACTGTTAGGTGAAGATGATTAGCGATAGTAAGTTCTTAGTAGGGCAATTAAATTATTTCATTTAACTGGTTTAGTATACCTACATCAGGTTTTTATCTGTACGCCACTGTCTTTACATTATTTTTCGCTAGTCCCTTGTTTTCGGTATTGTCACGTATTGCAAAGTTTTACTTAATTATATCTTGTATCCATGGTAATGCCCCAACGGCTGAATTGATTTAGCATTTGAAAATTGAGTTCACCTTAAGCCGCGTTGGTCTTAGTTAAAGACTTATACTTTTCAAATTATCTTTAAAACGCATCATTTTATTGAAAAAATATAGTTTGAAAGTCACTGGCGCACGTACTAAAAATTTGAGGGGTCAGCGGGTACTGGACCCCTCCACAATTTTGAATATTTGACAATTGTTTTTGTATTTTTTTTCTCAAAAGGTGTAACTCTTTATGTTAAAGCAATGAACCAAATTTGAAAGTAGTATCTTGTTAAATACTCGAATTATTCAAAAAAAAAATCCTTTTTTACTTTGAAACTTTGACGCGCCCTGTATATCGAATATTAGGGTTAAAAATTTTAAAAATGGCATTATAAAAGTCATATTATTTTTGCTCAAGGAATATATGGTTAACGGATTGACCTCCTTTTTCCGGACACACTCTATAACCGAATTGATTATATTCAGCACTGCCATGCTAAATTGGAACATATTGAATCTATATACAGGGTGTTATTTAATAAGTATCCGATATTGTACAGGACGATTCCCCAGTTATTTATAAGGTAAAAACTTCATATAAGCATGGGTTGGCAAGGCCTTCATTTTTAAGATATTGGAAGAAAATTAGTATTTGTGAATTTTTTACTATGAGAAATTCAAATTTGATCTTAGTTTGGCCCTTAATTGTATGGGGCGCCATCCACACCCACAATTTTTAACACCCTGTATCTTAAAAATGAAGGCCTTGCTTATATGAACTTTTCACCTTATAAATAACTGGGGAATCGTCCTGTACAATATCGGACACCTATTAAATAACACCCTGTACCCTGTATATCCCAATAGGATCAAAATCAAAAGGCCCATTAGAGCAGAGCAGCTGTTTACTAAAATATACACATAATGGACCAAGATTTCCAACAACAAAACGTTGACGTATCTTTGATCCATGCATGACATGTAATTCGCGACAACATTTAAAATTTTTCCTCTCCATAAAAACTACAAATTATGAAGCTAAATTCCTTTCAAAGAATCGAGCGCCACATTTTAAAATAATTTTATAACATATATCTTGGCTCGTGGATCAGTCCTTCTAGTGTTTAATGGATTTTATCGTTGTTTTGAGCATACTTTTTTAACATTTAATCTTTGTAAATGGCAGGGAATGTTAAGTGACCGAGTGGGTGGCTTATTGTAAAAATTTCAACTACATGTTTTAGTTCCTTGGTATTTTTCTTTCAAGATATCGATCTTAATATGCTCGCTTTATACGTTAAGTTCCTTTCAGATATCTCATCATGAAAACTATATTCAATAAAAACATATGAAGCAGAATAATTTGATTGCGACAATAATAGTGTGATTTAAGAAATTAGCAGACTTTCAGTGATTAGGTATATCTCGACAAAACTGACTAATAAAACTATTCAAAAATATTTAAATATATTTTAAATTTTTTTTGGCTGTTCAATAATTCACCCTCTCCGACTGCTTTAAATATACACTTTAGGTAATTATTTATTACAGAATATAAATGAAAATCAATATTTTTAAGTTATGACAGTGAGTTTCTCTTGTAACATAACTGTAAATATCCCTGTATAAAAATATAACTGGATTAAAAAAATAATAAAAATGGACCTAATTTCTGTTTAACATTGAGTTTCGTATTTATGATTATATTCTTCTAATACTAAAACCACAGAATATATTATTATAGCAACGCGTTACTATCAGTGGCGCCTCGTGACTAGCGAGTCAGGCTGGCCTTAAATAAAAAAAAAATTAAAATGTCTATTATTTTCAAAATTACGTGTCTGTTTTTTCTAACTTTCTCGTTGTGAATTTTAATTTCATCAGCATAAGCACTACTTAAACAAGTTAAAATATTAGTTTGTCCTAACATCTCAAAACTTACCACATTATGACGATGTTTTGCACTATTTTCATGTTTTTTTATTTTCTCTGAAAGATGTTTTAAGTCCTGCACCCCATTTATAGTCCAATTATCATCCCCGTCAAAAAGAAGACACACGAAACAAAAAAAAAATTGTCCTCACAACCGCATATCCAGGATTTTTTATTATATATTTCTTTGTCAAACTTACGCGTAAACTGTGCCTTACTTTTACATTTTGATTGCACTTTTACTATGTTCAATTTCTACTGGCCGCCCTGCATTTTTTAAATCAATTTTTTCACTTAAGCTCAGAAAACTAAACACAAGCTTCTGTAAATCACTGACCTTCATATTACACGACATTTTCCAACAACAACAACGTAACTAATAAATCATATCAAAACAAATTAAAAAAAACGTTAGCGCCTAGCGGCATCGACAGGTCGCCTCGCCAGAGTAGGTACATAATATATTGATTATTCTACCGTGGCATCGCGAACAGCTGGTGTTGGGCGCGGAAAATTGGAGCTCATCGTGGCCGCTCGTTGTGCGATGTGTAAGTGACGACGCGCCTCTGTCGTCATGACAACTCATCGAGAAGCCGCATTGAATCGGGACGGATAATCGGTCGCCCGCCCGCGCTTAGTATAAAAAACATTGAGAGCGCGCAACTCGCTTGTCTATGAGTATAACCTGCCCGTTGGAATAGGGCTATGTTTGGTTTGAATTTATGCCCGCGCTTAGTATAACCTTGAATTATTTTAATGGATTGGCTTACATAGATTGCTTTATTGTTTTTTTAAGTAAAGTATTTTTGGATTCTGTTTGAAATAATTGCAGGGAGGGCGGCACCCCAGAGCCCTTCATTAACGAGCCGCCACTGGTTACTATATACAGTGTGGTTGTTTAAGTGTGCAACATATGGGCATTTTTTTATTACCGATTTCTCAGAAAGTTTTATTCTTGATAAAAGTTGGAGCATGTTCGACAATCATATTAGGTGTACTTAGGCTGGTTGCAAGTCCAACGCCGTACAGGGTAGGCCAAAAAATATAAAACTTGTACAAGAATAAAGTTTTTTAATAAACATTTAAAATAAAAATGTTGCCCTTTAAATGATAGTTTTTGATTAGCATATTATCATTAATAATGTTTTATCTTGTTAAAAAGAATTATTAGGATATTTTAAAGTTGTGTTTAATATCGTTGCAACAAACATGAAGTTTGTGATTCCCTAATAAATTAAAAATTGAAGTAAATTTTACAAATATGCTTGCATTTGAACAGAGTTATGTGAAATTGTTTTGATTAATTTATAAAGGTCTTTATGGAGAATATAAAAAAAAATTATGGGAAATTAGGTATTAATGTTTTTAAAAAAAATATATTTTTTTTATTTTAGGAGGTCACGTTTTTGAATCTATGCATAACTTTTAATTCTAAACAACTTTTCTTAATAACATTTTGCTGAATTTTCTGAAATAAGGGTACTTTATTCTTGTACAAGTTTTATATTTTTTGGCCTACCCTGTACGCCGTTTGACTTGCAACCATTCCAAGTGCACCTAATATGATTATCGAACATGCACCAACTTTTATCAAGAATAAAATTTTCTGAGAAATGGGTAATAAAAAAAATTACAATATTATGTTGCACACTTAAACAACCACACTGTATATTCTGTAATAATTCTCTATAATAAAATTATTCAAATTTTGGGCATTTTGTTCAGATACATTTTGAACTTTTAAATCAAACAATAAAACGACAAATATTGCTACACAAAATGGATATTAGATTAAAGTTTATTAAATCATCTACTAGACGCTTAAGTTATATCTTTCGTGAAAGCAGTTTTTGCTTAGTTGAAAACGTTAAATTATAAAGTAAACAAAGAAAACATTATAACTAAAAATTATTACTATTTGACGCCTTTTAAACCCGTAGTAGGTAAGGCAACATTGTCTTTAGTAATTCCAAGACGGAAAACATAAAATATTTTTCACTCATTTTGATTTTAATTAAAAGTCTTTCCCTCATACATCCTCATAACCTTCTGCCATTGTAGATCATTAAACAGTCACCTTGCAATGTTTAAAATCCCCTTTGGAGTTTTACTGTCCATGGGCATAGCCAATGAAGGGGGAAGGCATAAATAAAATTAGTCGAAGTAGTATTTCCCATTTCAGAAAGATAGTAAACACAACAACAAAGTTTTTTAATTTAACTCGCAGGCTTTCAGGACTCATACAAAACTTACCCTGCAACTGCCTTATATAGCAATAAAGTATCACTTTCTTGCCTAGTTAAAAATTGGATCTATGGTTGAAATTAAAGGACTCCACACCAGTTTTTAACTAGTTTTTCACGAAACAAGAAATCTCGCACTTTTTAAAAAACTCTTGTCTCGTATTTTTTCAAATTCTCCCCTCGCTAATATCTCGGCAGATGTTCGATCGCTTATCTCGCTATTAATTAAATAATAAACATCAAGTATATAGGTACGAGTTTTTATTATTACAATTACCATCCGAGTATTAAATGTAAACGCATCACTCTGAAACGATTTTCAAAAGTGTTCAAATCTGGCAGTTTTGGCACAGAGTTGCTAACACTCAACTCATTCATGTCCAAAATCACAGTTATTTTACCTAACATAAATGCGTCACAGGAACCGAATTTAAACGAAAACGATCGGCTATGGTGCCCTTCGCCGTTGCCTTTAAATTTGAATCATGTTTTTAGGGTTACATAATTATTATGTATACAAAAATAGAATTTTAGAATATTAAAAGTAAGATAGACCCTTTTTCAGTATTCAAGGTACAAAACGGAAACAGGAAAATAGGTCAGTTACCAGCGTTAGGCCGGCCGTACACAGCCGGAATGTCTATCTGAATTCAGAAACGGAATTAAGAATCTGAATTCAGAATTCCGGACCAATGAAAATTTGAAAAATTCATAATCTGAAAAAATCAGAATGTGTGTGCTGTATAATAAAAATATATACAATTCCGTACGTTCCTAAATTCAGATTATTAATTCCGTTTCTGAATTCAGATAGACATTCCGGCTGTGTACGGCCTTAGACTTCTAAAAACAAGTGTCTGTTTTGTTTATCTATCTTTTTTTGATAAAAAAAAGTGTGTTATATGTTTTAAATATAGTGTGAATTATAGTTTAATGTTGTTTTAACTGAATAATTAATAAACAGTGTTTTTTTCCATAAACCATTGTGGAAATTAAAATTTTTATTGCTCGTTGCAATATTCGTTTCGTATAATTTATGTGTGTAATAACCTAACAGTAAAAAACAATGTCGGTGTTATAATATTGTAGTTTGCGATAATACCGTGCGAGCAAAAATTATTTGCATCAAAGAGGGCTTGGATTAAAAAACGTAGAGCTTGGTTTAGATCACAATGGTATGGGGACGATATTATTATATCTAACCAAATCTAGGTTAAAATTTTGTCAAATTCATATTATGGCATGATATGCCAAACTAATGAGTAATAAAATAAGTACATAAATAAAAATTTATTTTTGTTGTTTACAAAATTATAATACTTGCACTTTATAAGGAAATACATTTAGCTGCTTCTTAAGAATAGTCCTGCATATTCCATAAGATCTTCCCACTTCTCGGGACAGGCGTCTTATACAATTTGTTGGCGTATTTTGCATTATTTCACGAACGTTTGCAACAAGTTCTTCTGTTCTTACAGATGGTCTTCATGCTCCTTTTTTGTTTGTTGTATAGAACCTGTTTCCCTAAACACAGCCACGGTTCTTTTCAGGCAATGATAAAAATCCCCAGCAATAAAAGCAACGTTAGGAAAATGTTCGTGAAAATCGTCCATGCACAAACCCGGATTGTATTGCCACTCACAATTTACTCTAACCCCGTTTCGAAAATACGCTTCAACCATGAATGTTTTGTGCTGTTCCGTTTGAATTGGAATAATTAGCGATGAAACAAATTACTTGTAACGACTGTCAAAGATGACGGAATAACTGATTGATTGTTAATTCAGGTAGTTACAGACACCAGACCCAACAGATATTAAGCTCTACGGCTAAGCATAACCTCAGAATAAGGACTATATGGTCCTTTATTCTGAGTCATTACGTCCTTTGGTGCAAATAATTTTTGCTCGCACGGTATTATTGTCTGCATATATATAGTGAAAATAAAGCTAGATTGTTTTGATTGACAACGGCATTATTTTAAAATCATCGTGCCGAAAACAAAACTTGCAGTGTTCCAGGGTGCAAATCAAATTACCATATTTCCTTAAAACAAGATAAAAAACTTTATCTACTTTAAAATTTCCGGCCAGTTAAGATTTAAAAAAAAATTATTAAAAGCAATTCCCAGAGACTGGACTGAATCAAAATAGTATAATATAGTTTACTCCCTACATTTTGCTGAAAGTGGCATAATATTATACTTAATTCACGAAAACGATTATCGTTTATGAAAAAGTTTCTGTATCAAACATTTGGACAAAAACTATAAACGTTATAAAAAAGGTTCATTTTTTGTTTGGTCCTTTTTTCTATATTGTTTTTCAGGAACGTGTCTTGATTTTTCCCTGGCCATCTTGCAATATCGGTAATAAATATGGCTTTTTTTTTCGAGTAATACCATCTGGATTATTTTTAAAGTTTTATCGCAAGTCCTAATCAAAAACTTAAGATTTTGCTAGATTTCCCGTTCTCGCATATTTTTGCCTCGTCCCAGATTGTCGCAGAAAAATCTCTCGTCCCGTCTCTCAAGAGACCGGACCACTCTCGTCTCGTTCTCGTCTCGTCTCGTCTCGTCTCGCGAGAACAATATTTTCACATAACAATATAGGTTTATTGATAAAACACTGAGGTCGTGGTGTAAAAATTCCTATCCTAATGTCATTTTCTGCATCATTCAAATTGAAGACTCAGTTACACAATGACAGTTGCTTTTTTTATTTCGACATAATCCTTATACCGTTAATATAATTTTTTATGCCCCCCTGAGTAAAATCGTAGGTACGGCTATGTGGGAATGACAATCGGGTAGTCATAATCGTAGCGGAAGGAATCCGCGTCAAATTATGAGAAGACTAGGGGTAAATAAAACTTAATTAAACCGCCCCCAGGGGTCCAATGAACGGGGAAGGTAAATAGTTAAGCTAAAAGTTAAAGAGGAATTTTTTTAAAGCGCCTAAATTGTACTGCAACTATAAGCGTATCATGATCATAATATACTTATTGTTTAAGGTATTTTTAATTTTTTTGTCGTATTATGCATTGTAGTGTAAATTGATTGTACCAGGGTGTCCCGATGCTCACCATTGGGATCTCGGAAACTATAAAAGATCCAGCACTAATTAAATTGGGGCAGGCAAAGTTGGATAATTTGGACCTCAAGTTAACGTAATCAGCGAGAAACAAAGAAAATTCCGACTACTTCCCGAGATATCCGGAAAAACTTTTGAGTTTTTGTTTTTTTGTGACGTTATTTATAAACGTATTGAAAAACAGAAAGCGCTTTCTATAGGCACTGTATTACGACACATTTAAAGATATTTTCTAATTTAAAAAACAACGTTTCGGTTTCCCTATAATATGCTTTCTTACATTTTTAATTATAATAATGCTTATTGTAAAATTCCTTTGTTACCAAAATATAACTTATTTAATATGTTTGTTTTTGGTTAGAGTAGCACCATTTATTATTGCAAAAAAACTGTAAGTTACTGATGATAGATTTTCCTTTCAAGACGGTTAAATTTTGCAAAAATGTTATTATTGATCTATGTTTTAAGGAAACAAAATACGTTAGAAAATAATATCTAAATTTCAGGTCCACATTTAAAAATTTTGATCTGATATGGTAATATCTGAAAATCAAAACATCCGTTTATAAATTCTTTAAATGCATCGTAAAAAAGTGCCTGCAGTCCCCTTTTAAATATATTTAAAAACGGAAATTAAAGTTTTCGGTTTTTTATTTAACTTTGCTCCAATTTAACATTTGCTGAATATTTTATAGTTTCCCAGATCCCAATGGTGAGCATCAAATTTGGGACACCCTGTACATAGTTTATAAATGTAAATATTAGGCCATGATATCAGTAATGTATATTACTGTTATGTCAGTAATAATTAAAGCTAAAAAAATATATTCAAAAGATGTACTAAAATTACTGAAAACATTTTAAAGTTACTTTTATTTTCATGACAAAAAACAAAATAGTAATATCGTTAGGGTTTTACTCTTAGGGACACGTTTCCGAAAAACAATAGAAACAAGGACCAAAAGAAAAATTAACCTTTTTTAATAACGTTTATAGTTTTTGTCGAAATTTTAAAGAACCATTTGATAAGCGATAATCGTTTTCGCGAGATAAGTATAAGTAATATTATGCCACTTTTAGCAAAACTTAGGGAATAAACTACATACTATTTTGATGGTGTCCAGTTGTCTTCACTATTTAACCATAATATTATTATAACGCCGACATTGGTTTTTGCTGTTAGGTTATTACACACACAAATACCAAACGAATATTACAACTAGCAATAAAAACGTAACTTTCCATAATGGTTTATGGAAAAAAAAACACGGTTTATTAATTATCTAGTTAAAACAATATTAAACTATAATTTACACTATATTTAAAACATATTACACACATTTTTTACCACAAAACAGACACGTGTTTTTAGAAGTCTGACGCCGGTAACTGACCTATTGTTGCACTTGCGTGCATTCTGTTCCGCCACCTGCAGGCACCAGCGTGAATATTGAAAAAGGGTCTATCTTTTAATATTCTAAAATTATATTTTTGTATACATATTATTATGCAACCCTAAAAACATTATTCAAAAAGGCAACGGCAAAAAAGGCACCGTAGTCGATCGTTTTCGTTTAAATTCGGTTTCAGTGACACATGCGTATTTGTTACGTAATATAAGTATTATTTTGATAACTTTAGAAACATGAGAAACATCACATTGTGATGGTAATAATAAAAACCCGTATGTAATTAGAGTTTTTGCAGATTTTTTTTATAACGTCATATTGCGAGAACGAGAAATTTCGAGACTCGCAAAACGGGACTTTTTAAAAATGTGCGAGACTTTTCGTCTCGTGAAATACTATAAATATCGCCTTGTATGTACATGCACGGAAGGCAAAATCAAAAATACATTGTTTTAAATGTCCTTTATGCTGCTTTAACTTCCGTAAACTTATTATTTACTTTGTGTGTCTAACTAAAGTTCTTGAAGTTACCGGGAAAGATCATTTCTTGAGTTGATTCGCATATAATTTTCCAAACTTCAAAAGACAAACTTGCTAACTTCATCAAATGTTTCCTGGAACCATTAACTAACTTCCTCAGACGCAAAGATTGTACAAGTAAAACATATAAAATATTCACTAAAATAACAGTACGATAGTTTTGATAAATGTATTATGTAGGTATTCGCTTCGCTGGGTCCATACTTCGGCTAACAAATTTTTTTAAAATTTGTAATTTTTTTATTAACATAATATTCTTGGTAAATAGAACTTTAAACATGCCTCTTTAAAGTCACTTGGTTCACTTATTGGATCGATATAATATCTCTTCTTAGTCCCGCATTTATTATGCGATTTTTAGTAGTTTTAAAATAGGGCTATCTGGGGATCTTAAGGCGAGTGATAAAGAGCAAAATACTGCAAAAGTTCTATCTAATCATGACTGACTGACATCAACGCCCAGCATAAACCTCTAATCCTAGAATCATGAAATTTAGGGGATGTCTTCTCCTTAGGCATCCACTAAGAAGGGATTTTTAAAAAATTAACCCCTAAAGTGGTAAAAATGGCTAGAATTAGAATTATGGCTAAATTTTTTCATAATCATAATCATAATCATAATCATAATCATAATCATAATCATAATCATAATCATAATCATAAATTTTATTTGACTACGTTTTGTACATGTTAAAAATACAATTGTAGCAGGTCAGTGCATTAATAATCAAAGTCTATATGCTACTAGATTATAAATATCACAATACAATAAGGTAATAGCAACAATACTTCTCATGAACAAACAATTTTAAAAAACAATTAATTAAAAAAAAAAACAGCAATGTTTCAACGTACTATGTCAATATTTTCGCATGATGAATTTATATTTTCCAAATATTCCTTGATAGAATAAAAAGCAGATTTACTAAGAATGTTTTTCATGGTATATTTAAATTTTTTTGGCTGAAGGCCTTTGATTGAATCTGGCAGAGCATTAAAGAGATCAATTTTTGGTGAGTTCTTTATTGATTTTTCTAGTCTATATTTGGGTTTTCTAATCAGGACTGCCGATCTAGTGCTGTAGTTATGAAAGTTAGAATTTAGCTTGAAGTAATCTATGTTACTGTGTATTTCAATCAGCTGATGCAAGATAAATAGAGACGGTAATGTCAATATTCCCAGACGTATAAAATGAGGTTTGCAGTGGTCTCGATGCCCTGCACCCACAATTGCTCGAACAGCCCTCTTTTGCAATTTAAACACAATATGCGAATCCGCAGAGTTACCCCACAGTTGTATTCCATATGTAACGTGGGCATGAAAAAGTGAGTAATAAACAGTCATAACAGAATCCAGTCCAATTAATGGTTTAAGCTTTCTTATTACGAAAATAGAAGAGGATAGCCTGCCCCGCAATGATCGAATGTGGGGCCCCCAATTTAAATCACTATCCAATGTAACACCAAGCATTTTAGCCTCTGAACCATTCACCACACTACGACTTGTCGAGAAAACGACTTCCTGGGTCTTATCTATATTCAGTTTCAGATTATTCTGAGAAAACCATTCATTTGCTTTTTGTTTTAGATCACTACATTTGTTTTTTAGTTCATTAATGTTGTCACAGCTGCACAGCAGTGATGTGTCGTCCGCAAAACAAATACACCCGTACGGGGACAGATGTAAGAATAAGTCATTCATATAAATTATAAAGAGGAGCGGACCTAGAACTGATCCTTGGGGCACCCCACTCTCTACCAGTACACGGCGCGACACTCCATCCTGAAGAGAGACATACTGTATTCGGGAAGTCAAGTAAGAGATCAACAAGCCCAGAGGCAGACCCCGAATTCCATAACGAGAAAGCTTTTCGATCAGAAGCTCGTGAGAAACGCAGTCAAAGGCCTTGCTAAGGTCACAAAGAGTAAGACCCACATGCTCTCCCCTCTCAAGGCCCTCCACTACGCCACTCACAATCCTCGACACTGCCTGGATCGCCGAGCGACCATCCCTGAAACCAAACTGTGAGTAGTGCAATTTGGATTCAATATACTGACTTATGTTTTTTTTGATGATTATTTCGAAAACCTTTCCAAACAGAGGGATTATGGAAATTGGTCGATAATTATCCGCGGAGTCGATGTCTCCCTTCTTAAAAATTGGGACCACCCTAGCCACCTTAAAACAGTCAGGAAATTTTCCCTGCTCTATACAAGCATTAAAGAGAAATGTTAGGGGCTCAACCATCCGCTCACTAGTCTGCTTTAAAATTACACTATTCACATCGTATGTATCATAAGAATATGTTGTTTTTAGTTGAGCAATAGCATCCCGTACGTCGCCCTCCGACACTGGCAAAAAAACAAAAGACTTCTTACTTTCTGGAATACGATCTATGAGCCTTTTTTGTATATTCGGATCTATCGGTAATTGTTTAACAATGTCGGATGCAATCTGAGCAAAGTGATCATTAAACTTGTCAGCTGTCAATGCAGAAGTAGTGTTATTTTTAGTTTTAGAACCATTTCTTTCAAAATTTATTAATTTCCAGGCATTTCTGGCCTTATTGTTAGAACTATTAATGTAATTACTATATGCTTTTTTTTTTTGCTTCTGTTATATCTTTTTTATAATTTTTGTGCAATTTCCGATAAAGCTCCCCGTACAGCGGATCATCAGACCCCCTCCTCATTATCTTAACAGTGGATAACTGTTCTCTTTTGTTCCTTAATTCCTGGTTAAACCAACGAACAGGCGGCCGATCGTCCCCAACACTCCTAAGTGGAAAACATTTCCGTATAAGGGATTGACAATGGCTGACCAAGAACATCGCCATGCACTCAACGTCATTTATTCCATAAAAATCAGCCCAGTTAAGGCCACTCAGAGATATATTCATGTCTTCAATTGACTTTGTAGTTATTTTTCTTAGTGTAAAGGTATTTGGTTTGATTTTAACATTCATTCATATACTAAGACTTAGTTATATACCTAGCATATTTATCTTTCAATCAAAAAGTGTTAAAAAATTGCGTAACCTTAAACATAGTCGTTCGAAGATCATTTTTTTATGTTACTGTTAAGACTTAAGTTTCCCCAAAGATCATGCTAGTTACGTCTTTGTTGGTCCCAGCTTTAACCAAACCCCCTTATTTAAAGAATAGCTTAGTTACTGGCTTAGATATCTGTCATTATTTTCTCATTTTATTTTTGAATATGCTTTTTTCTATTTATGTGATATTTTATTACCAAATAAAATGTGTTTTCTTTAAGAACCGCGTTTACTTAAAACTTTTTCTATTTTAGCCATAAAACAATATTTAATTCACATAAGCGGGCTTGCTGAAGCCCGTAAATCTAAAACTTTTCCATATAAAAGTTAAAAAGTCCTTTAAGAAAATAAACCTATTTTAAGTTTTTAAAAACAGCCTTAAACAGTTTTCAGTTCAGTGCTTCAAACCGGAGGTTAAGGTCGGAATGATCGTAAATGAATACTAACATGTTTATGCATATCTTTTAGCATGTTTTAAAACATGAAATTATACGGTGTGATACGCCTGCCTGCATACTAATAGCGTTTTCGATTTACTGCTCTCGCGCACTCTGAGAGTGCTCTCCCCGAGATTTGCGTGTTCGGTTATCCAAATCCACTGCTCTCACTCGGAGTAGCATGTTCGATTTACAAATTTGGTTACTCTGAATCCGTTTGAGAGTGCTCTTTTTAGATCTGAAAATTTTTACAGAGTAGAGAGGCAGCGCTTGCGCAGAACCGCAAACCACCACCATTTTCTATTCTTTTGTTGATGTGTGATCTCGTTTGTTGTGTTTTCTGTGTTTGTTTTTCGTCTAGTTCGATGAATATTGTATATAATATGTCATAAACGCGCTCAAGTCATTTAAATTTGAAAATTAATTGTTTATTTTTGTATGTTGACATCTGTCAAATTTTCAAGCGCAATTACGTTCAATTTACACTCCGTCCGAGGGCAACCGCCTTCGGAGTGACAGCAAATCTCGGGCCGATCGATGACGTCACAGAGCGCTCTCGGAGCACTCTCGGAGTTGTAAACCGAAAACGCTATAAGATTCTGTTTTGAATAATCGCTTTTGGTGCCAATTTAATTGTTTTTCGAGATAAGAATCCCACAGACCTGTAATATATAAGGAGACAAGATATTTCAATAATGAAACGCGATTTGTTTACAATCATAATACACTTCTACAGTTTCAGATAAGTTAGAAGAAAATGGCTTGAAAAATGGCAACGCTGTAAGCTGCGCGTAAAACCCCTGCTTAGGTTTAAAAGATAACCTAAATAACCTCACTTACCGATATATAAGAATTTTAAATTTTCTTACACACCACACATTGCCGAACCATTATTGTAGGCTAATAAATAACGCTAAATAGTAGGTATATTTTCACAAAAAGACTAAAAATTAATCGAAAACCACAGTATGCAACAACCACCAGCTTAACAACACGGCACCGTTCGAAAATGAATGAACATGAAAAATTCCTAAATTTCGGCGTCACGCGTAGTAAAATGGTGTAAAACGCCCGTACAACATTGCCACATTGATCTCCCTAAAACATTATAATTTGGTAGAAGATGATAATATAGTGTCCGATATGCCACAATATTTTCTTTTAATTATAATTTGATGTAATTTGGAAATAAATAATTTTACGAGTAGTAAATTTCAAAAAACACACACTTAATAGGTACAGATGACATATTATGCATATAACATAAGTAATATTATAAGCTTCGTTTTCAGGACAAAATTTTATTTTAATTAAAAATCGATTATGAAATTTTACTTTAACGCAAGTGATTAAAGTTTTAACCGGTGTCTGTAATTTTGATCAGGACCTAATTTTCACACATTTTTTTATATATGTAAACCATCAGTCCATCAAACAGCATGCATGGTAAGAAACATTCTTACTGCTTCAAAATTAGATAACAAAAGTTTTTGTTTATAAGAGAAATAAAAATGAAGTATTAAATTTCAGTTTGGATCAAAGTTAGAGGATGTTACGGCCACTTATATTTCTAAAACGATCTCTCTGTCTATAATAATTTTCATCCAGTTTCATTAGGCCGTTCATGGGTGAGCAGAAGCAACAAACACTCTTTCGCTTTTACCTATTAGAAAGGAATGAAAATATTTTTGAATTTAACACTCACAGACAGGTTTTAACTAAGTAACGTTTCGACAAGTCAGTCTCCCTTCGAGTCTCCCCCCTTGTTTATCCAATAAAGTAAATATCATCGGACCAACTAAAAAAACTGACCCTGCAGGTCATAAAAAACTTCTCATTGGACTGTTTCATAAACTACAGAGCATAATAGAGATATCTCGATCTTGAAAATAAGCAATTTTTCAAAAAGAGGAGGACGTTAAATTTTCTCGAAATTAGAAAATGCTTAAAATAAAATAAATAAAGAAATAATCTTGTGCACATTGTCACACAACAGAAAAGATAAAATAAATATTGATATGAATATTAAGTAATAGATGTATTTTGGACTTTCATTGCCTTTAGTTTTTCATATCACAACGTTTCAACTGGTAAGTATCTCCAGTCGTCTTCAGGTGAATACTGTATACGTTGTGATATGAAAAACTAAAGGCAATGGAAGTCCGAAACACATCTATTACTCAAAATATTGATATAGCACGCTTACATCGCTAATAAACGACATTTGACACGACTTCAGGGGTTCCTACTGTAAGTAGATAGGTATATCTCTACAAAATAAAAATAAAGAAGAAACACCTACAAAGGAAAAAGCATATTTTTCACACCTCACTCTACGTAAACCATCATAGGAACTTAGGAAAGCGTTATATTCAAAATACCCTACAGTGTACGACGTACAATAGTGTGGGTAATATTCAGCACCTAAAAAAGAAATGTTATCCCTCAGGCCCCAGACGAAATTAAAAAAATTATTATTATTATTCCTATCTACAATATGTTAGTTTTTTTTACAGGAATTTTTCTGAAAACTTTGCTCCTTTGGTTGTATATTTTATAAAATATATTATGTTTATACTTACAATAATTCCTATAGATAGAAGCCGAGTTCCTTTAAGTTACTTTCAAAAAGCAAAGGAAATCGTTGAACGTTCCTTTTGAAAATTTAATTTTGCACAGGAAATATTTTTCTCTCCCCTCTTGCTGCGGTTAAGTATGTCCCTCTACATTTCCCATACGATTATACGCAGTTGTTCACGAAGCGTTCCTTTAACAACTTAGCAAAGCAAAGATTTTTGCTTTGCTATATTTTTAAAAAGCCTATCACCTAAACGTATTTTTTATTTTAATAGCGTAAAATTTTAAAGTCAAAAATGGCAAACAGGTGGGTGGAAAATAACGGTAGTGTATAAAAATAATCAGATTATATTATATTTAAATTTCGATACCTGCTAGTAATATAAATATATTATAAAGCTGGCTGTAACTATATTGTTCGGAAAAGAAAACTGACTTCGATATGAGGTAGTAATATCAAAATTTCCACATAAAAATCTGAAATTCTTAAATTTTTATCTCTGAAACGAGTGATAGAGTTAATATCAAGTGAGTAAATAATATCTGCCAATGTCACTTATGTCACCGTCAAAGTTGCTGGTTAGTTAATTATTATTAAAAACCTTTGGGCAACTCAACATAATAGGGAACTTTCCAATTTTTTTTATATGACTTAGTTAGGCCTAAAAAAAATATGCCCCAATTATTACTCCTTAAAAATCAGTAATAACTTGGTAAAAATTCTTTAAAGTTTCGCGCATGTCAAAAGCATTTCAAACGATCTTTTAAGCGCGCCACTCCCGATGACCTCACGAAGTATGACTTTTCCGTCATCCGTCATCTTGACCGGTGGCCGAGCTACCGAGTTTGCATTTGGATTGCCGTGTGTTATTGTTTTTGTATTGTTGTTTTAAGGTGGGATTCTCAACGTCGTTCAATTTATTGCCAACCTATAACCTATTTCGTGAATGTCATCATGACAAATAATACTTCGTGACGTCACGACCCGTTTTTACCCACTTGGGATAATTTGAATTTTGGGGCAGTTTTAAATCTTTCTAGCGGTCTTCTGGGACGAAATATGTTGTTTTTTTGCTGCCATATGTTTTATGACAATATATACTTATGATTTATAGAATTTTTTCACCATTTAAAATTATTGTCAAGTTCCCTATTCTATAACAAAAAAAATTCGAACAAACCCAAACATTGATGTTTTTGCGATTTATTCTCTGTGAACATCCCTAAACGGAAATTAATGAAACAACGTTATCATGGCCTCAGACCAATGTCGTAGCGGTCACATTTTTGGGGGGCGGATCTTTTACTGCTGCGTTGCCACACTGCAGACTTTTTACTAAGGTTTTAGACAAAGATTTATCGTTGGTGTCAGGTAAGGGGGGGGGGGGGGGGCATCACCTAAGAATACAATAATACAAAAAAAAATGTTACTCCAAAGCAAGTGCATATATTTAATAGGAAAGGGAGAACTTACAAATAAAACTATGAATAACATATTTTATACAAAATGTAACTTCTATGCACAGGCTGTCTCACGGTGATCGTCCATTACAATATTTCGGAAAACAATGCAATTTCAATCCTGCAAATTTGAATAATGGGGTTTTCGGAGACGCTCGTTTCAAATGAAATAACTGCGACTATATTATGCGACTTCCGGTTATACCAGAAATTGTCTCAAACTTGCTTATTTTAAATGGAGCACCCTGTACAATATTTTTTACCGTTTAAAAAATTAGTTTTTCTCAAATTTTGACTATTTCCAGGGTGTCGCCTAAAATGGAATATATTTTCAAACACAACAGAGGGAAACTCGAAATTCCGGTTATGAAATTAGATATTATTGTGCTCGATAATGAATTTTAGATACAGGGAAGTAAAAAAGTAATAATTTGTATCTATCAACAAATTTAGAAAATCCCTATTTTTATTAAATAGGACGCTACGTCGCTATTTCATTAAATCGATATGCTAGATAGAACTTTACCTATTCGTCCACCTAAGATCTCACTAAAATTAACTAAGTTTTTACTCTTATTTACGGGTTTTCTCAAAATCCTCCTAACATCTCCAACAGTTTTTTTTAAATTTTTGGTAAGAAGGCCAAGATAAACAAAGTATTAACTGTCTGTACAACAATTTTTTTTTCAGAAACGGATAGAGTAGAAAATAAAATAACTTTTGAAAAAATTGATTGGAAATAAAGAAAGGACCACAAAAAATATATTATACAGGGTGCTCCATTTAAAATAAGCAAGTTTGAGACAACTTCCGGTTTAACCAGAAGTCGCATATGGTCGCTATTACTTCATTTAAAGACAGCGTCTCCGAATACCCCATTATACAAAGTGGCAGAATTCAAAACGCATTACTTTCAAAAATATTCCAATGACCGATCACCCTGTACATATTATATAACTAGTTGTGAACAATTATTTTAATACAAAATGTATTAGGTATATGTTTTGATTTTAAGAAACGATTGATTATATTTTCTGTGTCAATATTTAAAAAAATATAAATTTACAAGGGGGAGGGGGCCATTGCCGCCCCCATTGTCCCTCACTCCCATTGGATACCACGGTAAAAATTTAATTAATCTAGTTTACATTCGTTTTTGCGGTGGTACAACATTAAACCGGAATTAAAGGATAATTTGGATTAAGGATGAGTGCTGCATACCGCTGTTAGCACGTCTGGACGCGCCTTCTACTAGAATGTTGACAGCTGTGCTAAAGGTCTCTATTACGTCTAAGTACAACGGCTGGTCTGAGCTGACTCGGAAAAGGGCGCACATTCCCCTGTTCGCTTTTTGCTGAGAAAACAAATAATCATCTGCCCGTCAATTTTCTTGTGTTATATTTACTATGAGGGTTGTGTTTAACAGGGACGGACCTATTTTCATTCGACAAGAAATTGGTACCTACATAGTTTGAGGCGAGAAAATTTTCTACGAGTCCGAGCGAAATCGAACGAAACTGATTTGGACAAAATTTTTGAACAATTTTTGTTGTGATTATAATCATATAATTTTTTTTTTCAATTTAGAATTAATCCAAAATTAACCTTTGACAAAACTTCAATTTGGCGATTGCCAAAATTGCAGAAGATGTGGTGGACAATTATTTGCTGCCAACAAAATCCAGTGGTATTTACGAAGCTGCGTTTAAAAGATTCCATGCATGGTGCAATGAAAAACACAGTTACTTTTTTTTTAACCGACCAGAAAATAAACACTTTCTGGACAATTTTTCGTCTAGAAAATAACCTTTTTCCGATCGCAAGTCCGGAAAAGTGACGTTAGAGACCGGAAATGATTTTTCCGGTCCCTGTTTTTTGTTTTTCCAATCGCTCTTTGATAATACGAGCTACCTTGATTTCGTTACTATGACAACATTTCGTTGATTTTTAATTTGTTGTTTATGTCAAACTTGTTTCGCGAGTTCGCAAATTTAACAATATGAATTCAGATTTTGAATTATCCGACACGGAAAATGAGATTTCAGAAGAAATTTTGGAAGCAGCAAGGAAAGCGACTTACGATATATTGCCAGTAAAATCAAAAGCCCGTTACGACTGTTACGAGAAGTCATACGACGCATTTAAAAATAATATAAAATAATTTAATATCGAAGTGTCAGTCTTAAAAAAAATATTGCACGACACGCAACCGAAAATTAGTGTTTTCCAGGTCTCTCCAAGACAATCTCTCCAACAATGCTAGTCTCGACCTGAAAAACACTACTTTCTGGTCTTGTAACGTAAATTACTATTCCAGAACTTAAACGTCAAAAAATTAGTATAGTAATGTCAGGTTTGATGACGTTTGAAGAAAAAATATTATTTATAAATTCAAGCGTCAAGCATAATTTGCAAGAATATGATTATCATTTTTTTAAATTCTATAACAATTTTAGCTTTCCGATTCATACCACATAAAATTTCAATTTTTTAGATTATCTGAATACACAGATATTATTATATTGCCCTGTCTAACCCCTAGCTTTTACATCCCTGTCCCCCCCCCCCCCTCATTTAGCCCATGGCATGTAGTAGTACACGGGAAAGTTATTCTTGAACTACAATAGTTATTTATTCAACGTAATAATTTGGAAATAACGAAATTCCATCCCTGTGGTATTTCATCCCCTGTTCTTGCCCTCCGGCATTCCTTTTCGTGGCAGTCGTTTATAGTTATTACGAAACCGATTTCGCAGGAGTAACAAGTGAACCTTCTCCTCTTCCTCCTCCTATCACAACCCTCGGGGTAAGGGCTATGGATTTTTAATCAGATATTTTGCGCTGAAGGGCTCCAGGGAGATGAGTGTGATGAGTAAGCTAGGAGAGTAACAGACATCATTTTTGATATAGCAATGTGGTATTTGAGACTGGCCCCCTCCCAATAGACGCACATGGTGAAAAATGGTTGCAAACTTTTTAAAAATGATAGTCATATATCTACAAATTATGCTTGAATAACTATTATTATTTTCCCATTCCCTTCCCGAAAAAAATATGCCATGGAGAAGCATAATAATTAATATTCTTAGTGTTTTACTCCCGTCTCGCTTCTTCTCGTCTCGTCGACGAGAACGAGACGAGAGTAGTCCGGTCTTCTGCGAGACAAGACGAGCGTTTTTTCTCCGATAATCGCCTGAGAAAAGACAAAAATATGCGAACGAGAAATCTCGCAAAATCTTAAGATTTTGATAAGGATTTGCGATAAACTTTAAAAATAATCCAGTTAGTATCACTCTATAAAAAAGCTATCTTTATTACCGATATTGCAAAGTGGCCAGGGACAAATCGGGACACGTTCCTGAAAAACAATAGAAAAAAGGACCAAAAGAAAATGAACCTTTTTTTTATAACGTCTATAGTTTTGTTGTCGAAATTTTTATTACAGAGAACCATTTGATAAACGATAATCGTTTTCGCGAATTAAGTATAATATTATGCCACTTTCCAGTGTGCCGTGTCCATTGTTTTTTGCTGTTAGGTTATTATTACACACAAATACGAAATAAATATTACAACGAGCAATAAAAACTTAAATTTCCACAATGGTTTATGGGAAAAAATACAAGGAAACGTAAGTTTATTAATTATCCAGTTAAAACAACATTGAACTATAATTTACACTATATTTAAAATATATAACACACACTTTTTTACAAAACAGACAGATAAACAAGACAGACACGTGTTTTTAGAAGTCTGACGCCGGTAACTGTCCTATTTTTGCACCTGAATGCATTCAGTTCCGCCACGTGCAGGCAACCAGCGTTACCGTTTTGTGCCTTGAATACTCAAATCAATCTTATACTTTTAATATTCAAAAATTAGAAACATGATTCAAATTTAAAGGTATTCGTTTTCGTTTGAATTCGGTTCCAGTGACGCAGTACTATTAGTTTGGTCATGTGTGAGTTGAGTGTTAGCAACACTGTGCCAAAACTGCCAGATATTAACATTAGAAACACTTTTGAAAATCGTTTCAAATGGTTGCGTTTATAATACTCACATGGTAATGGTAATAATAAAAACCCGTACCTATGTACTTAAGAGCTTTGACAGAATTTTTTTATGACATCATATATTGCGAGAACGAGATATTGCGATACTCCCGCGAAACGAGACGAGAAAACATTGTGCCAGATGTTAGCGAGGCGAGATTTGAAAAAAATCTCGTCTAATGAATCACTAAATATTTTATTCTGTAAAATCCGAGAAGAAGTCTTCGGTGTAATTTTCCTTAATTCGTCCGACATTGTTTCAACTAATTTAGTACACCTAATCCCCAAAATATGGCCTTCATCCAACTGAGAGTTATTCTTTTCTTTGTTTTGTTAAAGAAAACAAATAACTCCATCTTCCTTATATAATGGCCCGATATTTCAAAGGCAATGTAGGACTTTAGATTCAATTTTAAATTTCGTGTTTGTTCAAAGGGAAACGTGAGCAAAAGGGGGACGAGAGTAGAAAATTACTTGCAAAAGGGGAGAAACGTTTTTCGAAGACGTGTTTTCGGCACTCTTGATGGCGGTTTCTTTCGACCTCTGTTTGTGTTTCGGATCATGTTATAGTTGGCAGGTTTTATAATAATATACAGACGAGGAAAGAGAACAGAAGAGATAATTTAATGCAAGAATCCATTTTATTGACCTATAATCTATGTCCACTGTGCCAAATTTCAGTTCACCCGCGCGTCAACGGTTTTTGAGAAAATGCATGGCTTTCAGCTATGTTAGATAACCATGCTATAAATTGATTCTAGATATTCCAATTTGGATACGATATAATAAGTATCTTTTTCTATTGACGTTTTATAATAACCTCTTTTCGATTGTCATTATGGTTTTTTAATAACCTCCTTTTAAGCGCAGCGTGCTTAAAAAACTTTTAAGCACGTTACCAGGAGCAACGTGCTTAAAAGTAACGCAGGTAATTATTTAAGAAATCTATTACGATACCGTTTTCAGTATCGAAACAAGTCTATTACGATACCGTTTCTTTATTTTTTAAAAGTTGGTATAAGTAATATTTAAATTTTTTATTCTGTTGACGTCTAGCGTGGGGCGTGGCCTAGCATGTATGTTTGGTTGCGGAAATCTATATATTATATCGTCGTTGATTCTACAATACCTGCTAAGTGCACTTTTTGACGAATTTTAAGTTTGGATATATTCCGACTATATAAATGTATGCGCATGGGGGGATAATATCTGATATATGTGCTAAAAAAATCCGTTATATTTTTAAATCAAATAATAAAAATCCTGTTAAGTGCAACCAGTCAAACAATGGACACTAATACCTGATATGTGCAACAGGGATGCACTTAGCAGTTATTAATTTTGTTGATTTTGCACATAGCAATTATTGCGATCGGTAAAATCTGCTAAGTGAAACAATCGGTACTTCAAAATGATGCACATGTCAGTTGTTTCTGATAAAGCGAAGCACAGGAGGTAATAAAATATCTGCTATGTTACATAATATCAGTTATTTCTTCTATAACTTAAATACAGTTTTAGTAAATAACTACACATATTTTAAAAAACATATTCATGTGTTTAAGAAAAATATAAATTTATATTCTATTGTATTTGATTTAATAGGAGTTTTATTTCAATATTGAAAAAAAAAACACAAAAATCACTTAGCAGGTATTGTAGAATCAACGACGATATTTAACACTTTAATACATTCATTAATTTAGTTATAAAAACACATAATACTAACTTTATTCCCTCAGAACTATAAAATTTTATAAATACCAGTTATAAGCTAATAAATTAATCATAATTTGTTAATAGTGCAGTTGTTGTAATAAGTATATTAAAACACAATAATTATTGTCATGACAATAATACTGACAATATGGCGGACACAACGAAAATATTAATTTAATGTCAAGGCTACTATGATAGTAAATTTATAGTATTACCAACGTAAAATTTAGAGATACAAATTTCCAAAATGTGAAGTGTTTATTTAATTTTTAAATATGTATGTTTATTGAAAAAACTACAAATTAGAAAAAATAGTATAAAGTACGTGTTATATAAAGCAGTTTTAGGCACTTGTCCCGTTATAAAACTCGCCGCAAGCGGCTCGTTTTTTAACATGGACGCGTGCTGTAAAATGATGCTTTATAAAACGTGTACTTTAAATATACTATTTTTTCTAATTTTGTATCATAACAAATCTATTACGATACGCATTTGCGTATCGTAATGAAGCTATTTCGATACGCGTTTTTTCTTTATTTGATGTTGGTAATATTTAAATGTTTTATATCATTGACTTGCGCGGCCTTTGTGATTTACGAGAAAACCCTTTTTTCGCAGAGGAAAAATAGCTTGATAACCTACTTTTTTATTCTGTTTGGATAACAGTCATGTTCGTTGCATAAATCTATAAATCAATCTTTTGTAGATGCTTCAAGCTATCATTTTCTGCCAAATCCTATCCAAAATTCAATCTACTAACCTTCCAATGTCGATTTTAACTTCAACTTTATTTGAATTTTCCATCTTCCCTATACTAAATTGCAATGCCGTGACGTAAAATCACGTCTTTTGAAATTCGAAAAAAAGTAGCAAAATCGCCCGAATTTCCGAACGCTCTGTATATGTGCCGAATGTACAAGGATCACACAACGTATTCCGTCCAATTTCAAATCTCATATCGCTAAAATAACTTTAGAATCTCGTGGTGAAAAAGGGTCAATAAATCAAAAAAATGACAGTTTGCAAAATAATTTTTGTTGTCCAGAGGCTACCTACTATGATAAAAAATAGTATTACCAACATAAAATTTAGACATAAAAATTTACAAAATTTGAAGGATTTATTTTCTTTTTAAAATGTATTTTTCTTGATTATAAAAGGTGAAATAGAAAATAATGTATAAAGCACATGTTTCATAAGGCGTTTTAGCGTACGTGTCAATAAAAAAACTCGCCACTTTGTGGCTCGTTTTTTAAAATAGACGCGTGCGCTAAAACCGCTTCTTATGAAACGTGTACTTTAATATACTGTTATGCACACAAATTTTTTTTTATGATTTTCAGACGAGTTTTTTGAACAATGATTCGCCGTTTATTGTCTGAGCGCAGGTTAAAAGGGATGCCGTATTCAATTCCATTAAGATCCCATTCTAAACAATAAACGTTCTAGCATAATATCCCATTAATTGATTCTGTAATCGGATCGGCGAGGCGTCCCGAAACTTGAGATTATAATTGAGCTGAAACCAGAACGTGTATCGGCGAAACCGTAAAGTGCCCGTGGCATCGACAATTCTTAATTTTAATAAAGTCTGGATAAACATAAAGACTGGCATGAAGGATCGATTGGACGCAATAAGACAAATACGGTTGCCAATCAATTTGTCGTTTTAGTAAGTTGCTTTAAGGTGGATTATCAACGTCATTCAATTTATTGCCAACCTATAACCTATTTCGCCTTGTTTTTCTTAGTTTAATATTTCATTGACTAAGATTTAAATAAAATCAATATCGTCTGCACATTATTTAGGTAATATCTGATATATTACAAAGATATCAATTTATTTCATTGCTTATTTTGGGAGAATTGTATAGTGAAAGAACAATGACATAATAATGTTAAAAAAAATCTTAACCGATATTTTTCGATATACAATTCTCCTTAAATAACTTATGAAATTCCTTGATATTTATTTAACATGTTAATTATTACCTATAGAATGGGTCTCTTAGAGAATGGACTACTTCTTTGAATTATTACCTATAGAATATGAAGACGATATTGATGTTATTTAAATTTTGTGTAAAATTTAAAAAAAATAAATAAATCTACGCGAAATAAGTTATAGGTTGGCAAGCATGTTGATACTCCCACCTTAAAGAAAGTTGATATGGTTTTTTTTCTCTTCCTCCCAAGGTTTTCTTAAAAATGGCTGTTCGAAGAGATGGCTTTATGAGGTAGCTTCTGGATTAGGTATATGTAAAATGAGGTGTCTAGATTTAAAAGCCGTTAACTTCTTTTTCACTTTTTCAAAAATGAGATTTAAAATTTAACTAGCCACCAATTCTATGGGAAGTCGACCTAATACATTTACTTTGTGTCCAATGACATCAGATTAACCTAAACTCAAACACGTCAAATTTAATGTAACCTTCAACATCAAAAACAACCAACTAACGTTGCAGGATTCAGCGAGCCACCCCAAACTTTTCCTATTTACGTAATCGTAATTTAATTTTGAAATCCGTTTACTGATATCAAATGCTTTTTTAACACGCTTTTATTAGCTTCACCTGTATGTTTGTATGTATGTATGAACGTTTGTATAGTGTTTCTTAGGTCAATTTAATGACATTAAACTGTGGGAATTTCCTAACCATAGGCGTCCCAAACAAATAATTAAAATGCGTATACACACTTATAAGTTTGTTTTACATTAGGTGTTTGTACATACTACACTTTATTAACCCACTGTATATATAATAATATTATATTAAAATAATAAATATAAAAAAACTCAAAAATTCTATACACAAAACTAAAATCAGAAAAATAAACCTGACACGGCACTACACTGCTCAGAAAATGCTTTAATATTTTTACCAGAACTCCACTCTCGACAACCAGCAACCAGTCATCAGTTCATAACCACGTATATTTTATATCCGTCTCTTCCACGCCATCGGCGGTCACTGGCCTATCTCTGTCTGACAGAATCGATCGTTAGACGGGCTGGGTACCTCTTCAGCTTATATCCTGGCGCTTGCAACCGCAACAAATTACATGCTGTTGCTAATTCTTCAAATTTTTCGGATTTGTATATAAGCACAATGTAAGTATATACGAGAAACAAGGGTTTGTTAATTAGTTGTTTTTAAACCCTGAAAACACTTTTTGTCTTGATTTCAGTTATATTGTTTCTTAAGGACTAAAGAATGTATTATTATAACAATGAATGGCTTGTTATTTTTTTCTGTCACACTCAAAACTCCTCGGTTTAAAGTATATTTGCAAACTAGCTTTCAAAGAAAGTTACTGACTAACAATTGAATACTGATATAAATAAAACATCTTTAATAAAAAAAACTTAAAGAATTGAAGAAGAAAGATCTGACAACCCTGGTTGTGAGGTCGGTCTCTTTGAGACTGTTTACCGCCGTATGGAATGATTGGAATGTCCTCAAACTGAGTTTGGATAAATAATAACCGACTTACCCGATTTTGACCCACTTTAAACGGTCAGATTTAATTTAAATTTTGTAGACTTATCAAGAACCGCTGACGGCTGACAATACAATAATCTCTAATACGCAAAAAATTCTCCTGTGAAATTTTTACATCTGTCAAGTATAAAACGAAGATGCGATTTTGACGAAACAAATTAAGGGGTCATATAGTATTCGTTGCGGAGACTTCGGGAAAAATAAGCAAAAAATTCTCCTGTCAAAATTTGACAGCTGTCAATATGTCAAATTGTTTAAAAAAAATGATATTAATGAAAAAACTATAAGGGCGTATGTATATTGACGGTGGAAAGTTGAAAAAAATACGCAAAAAATTCTCTTGTCTAAATTTGACACCTGTCAATATGTCAGAATTTTCAAAAATTTGCAAATATCGTTCTTTTCTTATAATTCGGCATAAACGATGGGGTTTGTTCGGATTTGTTCGGGTTTGTATGTATGTTTGTTTGTAACCGACTTCTTTGAACCCGATTTTGACCCACTCTTTAAACGGTCAGATTTAATTTGAATTATGTAGACTTATCAAGAACCGCTGACAATACAATAATCTAGTAATCTAGCTCAATCTGCTCAAAAAAAAAAAAAATTTCTTGAACGAGGGGTGCTCGATATACAAAAAATATAGCACAAAGCGCCCCACGCTTTTTTCACAATAATACTAATGTTTATCGTTCATTATTATTTTCTGCCTATAGGTAGGTATTAAGAATTTCAAGAATTACTTTAAACTATATTTATTTCTGCTTTTTAGTCTGATTAATTATTAAAGCGTGTTTTTTAGTTTTTTTAAACTATTTTTATTTATTAAATTATCTGAGATAATAATAGAGGTAATTACGTTTTGCTTATATTTTAAAACGGTCTCTAAATCCTTTCGTAAACTGTCTTTATTTAAATTTATCCGTCATTAATGTACAATAAAATTATTGCTAATCCTGTATACATATACTCTCTCATACATGGGCAAACTCCGCATCCTGTTTAATTTATGACTCCAAACGTAAAGTTTAGTTTCCTCGTAAAATGCAAAACATAATTAAAATATTCAAATCCCAGAAGAGTAACACAATCAAATTTTCAACGATGAAAATAAACGTTAACTGAATGAAATTATTTAAAATAATGGGCTCCAACTTGTAAAAAATATTAATGAAACAAGCCACAGAGTTCTCGTCCCGTACGTGAACAGATAACAAACACTTTGAACGTTGGGCATGCATATATGCATATTATGCGGACGGGCTTTTATGAAATAGTTTTACTTACTTTCCGGAATTCACATTGAAATAATTAATGCGAAACGTGATACTTTTTCTAAATTAATATTCTAAACATTCTGTTAAAGTAAAAAGTCGCAAAGAATTAAAAAAAAAGGGATCGATAATTCAAATATTTTTTTTTTTTTTATTTATTTATTTTACGTCGGCCTTTTTCCGCAACGAGGCCAATCACCGACGCCAGGGGATTTGTCACACACTATCTGGTAATTTTGCCGAATCCCTCTTTGTCGAGGGTAGGGTTCTTTAACGTGCCAACATCCATGACACGGGACCCACAGTTTAACGTCTCTTCCGAAAGACGGCGCAACCTCTTAAACCAAATTCCAAATTTAACATCGACGTTGCCGGCAGTGGGAATGGAACCCGAGCCTACGATCTGTGAGGCCGCTGCGCTGACCATAGACCACAACGTCGATGATAATTCAAATAAAAAACTGCTAATTGGACTTGAGTTGGTGGCAAGTAAATACCTCTGGCGATCTAAGTAGGTAATATGTTATCATATTCGCCTGTGGCGCAATTTTGGATTTTTTAAAGATTTTTTACCATCGTAGAAACCTAAATTATATTGGTGAATTGGTGCATCCTAGCACTGCTTTTGCCACTTCCGTAGACCAGCCACGCTATTAAAATTATCTTTCTTCTATCTACAACGGGGGGAGGGGGTTGAAATCAGTAGCGGCTCGTGGTCAATTATATTAGGAGGTCACCTCCTCACATAATATTTCCTGATATATTTTCAAATATTTTTGGTCATTGACCAAATGACCATACGGAAGAGCCGCCACTGGTTAAAATTAACCCCAAATTATAATTTTCAAACTTAACAAAAACAATTATATATTATGTATCTTTAAATGTTATATCAATTAGATAGCGACACACACTATACAGAGTTATTTATAG
This sequence comes from Polydrusus pterygomalis, assembly GCA_963969555.1. Lineage (NCBI taxonomy): Eukaryota > Metazoa > Arthropoda > Insecta > Coleoptera > Curculionidae > Polydrusus > Polydrusus pterygomalis. Next base: position 486,446 of record OZ018377.1, read on the forward strand.
AGACGTTTAATAAGTTACTTTTCAATAAGAAAGTACCTATTTTAGCATTTAGTTCCGCTTAGTACTCTTAAGTAGGTACTCTTAAGTTTAAGTTGTCGAGTTGTCTGTTCTGTAAGTTCTTAACACAGAAAAATAAAGGTTTGTTTAGTTCTTAAGGTTGAATTCTCAACGTCATTCAATCTATTGCCAACCTATAACCTATTTTGCGTTGATTTTTTGAGTTTATTATTTTAATAACTAATATTTAAAGAAAATCAATATCGTCGGTATATTTAGGTAGTATCTGATATATTACAAAAATATCAATTTATTTCATTGCTAATTTTGGGAGAATTGTATAGTGAAAGAACAATGAGTGACAATGACATAATAATGTTAAAAAAAATCTTACCCGATATTTTTCGCTATACAATTCTCCTAAAACAAGTTATGAAATTCCTTGATATTTATTGAATATGTCAATTATTACCCAGAGAATATCAAGTCGATACTGATTTTCTTTAAATTTTGTATAAAACCTAGAAAACATAAATAAATCTACGCGAAATAGGTTATAGGTTGGCAAGCATGTTGATACTCCTACCTATGAGTCCTCTACACAGAAAAAAAAAGGGTTTAAGAAATGTCGCGTTAATGCTATTGCGTCGAATCATAGGCCATCTATGAGCCACCTGCATTATTAATTTTGTCGGTATCATCGGTACAATGGCAAGTGACTTTACCAACTTAGCAGGTGACAGTATCGGTAAAAAAGATAGCGTTTTTATCGAATGATACTGGCGGGAATATTTAAAAAGATTAGTTTGTAATATCATAATTATTGAATTTTGAATAATATTTCTTTAAGTAATTGTTTCAAAATAATTACGGACAAGACTACATATTATGCTTTATAAAACAAAAAAAATTAAATGTTAATTTAATTTTTTTCTTCTTTAAAATATGTATAGGCGTGCCCATTTCTTATTTTGAAACAATTACTTAAAGAAATATTTTTCAAAATTCAATAATTATGATATTACAAACAAAACCTATTTTACTTATTATGACTATAAATTATTACTTAAATATATTTACAAACATCCTAAACGAAACAAGGACTATATAGAAAAAACATTTATTAGCATTTTAAAAACAACTACTATGTATATTATAAATTCCATTCGTAAAGTCTAATCTCAGATCAAAAATTATGTATGCAAAATCATGCAGTTCTGTTGACTGCAACAGCCACCAGACACCAAATGGTCCCAGGGGCCAGGGCCAGCAGCAGCGGCACTCAGGGCAGTGGAAGTATCCTGAAAAAAAGGGAAAACAAAAGCAGTATCTATTCGTATCGAGCTGTAAAAATCAGATGGAAAAAAGGGGTATTCGCAAACATAAAACTTTGCACAGGTGTTTATTTTTTTCAGGAAAAGAAAAAAAATTTATATGAACGTAGTTTTCAATAAACATTGGGCAATAACTTAAATATTTACTCAGACAATTTGGGAATTTACACGAATACCTGGCTCTACCTACCTTCGCCATGATGTTAAAACTTTTTTGATTTTAGATTTGTGTGCCTCTTATGCAAAATGTAAGTTAACACAGCCCGAAAGTAAATGCAAAAGTTTGATGAAACCAAAATCAATGCTAATTCAGATTATTTAAGATTTTGCTTAAAAGGTACACAAATATCTTATTACTATACAACCTATCCCGCTTCAACCCATGCAAGATCCCCAACCATACCTATAGTCAGTGAGAAAATTATTATTATAAATGTAACAACAGTTTAATGAGATCACAGGTGCCATGCTAAAAAATTTACAATGTAACATAAAAATGAAAGAATATGTAAGTTTTAGTACAAAAGGGTAAACACATTCAGAATTTAGAAACGGTACAACATAAATTCATAAAATACATAGCTTTCATACTTAATGCACCACAACTGACCTAGGTATTCTTCTCAGCTGAAATCTAACATTTAGATCAGAACACTTTGCCAACGACGGGATAAATATAAAAGGTCTTGAAATGTTATAAGAACTAACTATGGCCAAAATAATTTTATATTAAGGTCAGGCAGAATGGTCAGTGAACATCCAACACTTGATTTCTTTTCAAACCGATACAATTTAATGCAACTGCAACAATGGGGTGCCCCAGACAATACATTGTACAACTGTATACTACGAACACATACATATACACCCTCACACACACACCTTTTATATAGGTAAAATATTTAATTGCATAGTGTAAACGTGACAAACCCAAGTATATAAAGGTCATTGGTAAATAATTCCAATGTTCCTGCCAAACACAAGAAAATATAATGACTAAAAACACAAGTACAGTTGGACAGCCCAACCCAGGCACTAATTTGTTGTTGTTTGTAATTATTATAATAAATATTATTATGTGATTTTCCCATAAAGATTATAAAAGATTATTGAAATAAGAAGTTACTGCACAGATTGCTATAACCATAAAGTCCGTAGTTTTCTTTTATTTATACTGGTAAACCCAGCATTTTTGATACTATACAGTCTTCATTTTAATAGCCATGTCTGACTGGTGCCCCCAAATGAATTATAAAAAACACTAAATAAAATAATTTCAAATTACTTGTTATTGTGCAAATGAATTGATGTATATGAGTATAAATTGCAATAATAATAAGAACTACTATGATGTATACCATCGATAAATCAGACCTCAGTTTGTCCATGTCTATACAGAAGTTACTATTCTTATGAGAATAATCTGGTACCCAAGTGTACCTTCGGTCAAAAATTGTATGAATAATTTATAGATTGTAAAGGAAACTTTATTAAGAAACTGTTAATTAGATTGTGATGGTGATATTATGTAGTTAAAGAAGGCTGAATACCTGTTCCTGTTATGTATTTTGAAACTTTGACCCACTGACCTTAAAGGTTTAATAAGCCATTTTGTGGAAGAGTAGTGAAGAAAACCCTTAAAAATTAATAAATATAAGGTATACTTACATTACCTGCCCAAGAAAATATCCAAACTACCAAAAACTAGACCCAGGATGGCGTGGTGTGGCGTAGCGTCTCCCATAAAAATTCCATTTACCATTGAACTACAACAGATAAACTTCAATTACCATAAGGTAATTTTAAAAAAATTGTCACCTAAACTTACGTAAAAACATAACACTTCCTTCCATTTGAAACAGTCTACTTATTCCAACAAATAAGCGATCAGCGGACATAAACACACCATAAACAAACTAAGAAAATGGCTGAATGCTGAATAGGCGATCGATAAGGGGTTGCTAAAAACAGTGTGACCAACCAACACCTTTGTCACTAAAGAAGTTGAGATTTTAATAAAATTTACAACAGAAATCTTGTAAATTCGCTAAAAAGAATTGATTATAATTTCTAATAACGCGAATAATAATAATTTTGCAAAAAGTTGCATAAACAACGAGAATTATTAATAAAACTAAACTTTTAGTGTAAAAACACAATTCCCTAGTTGATACGTAGTCCCCCCTGCCCCGCTTCGTTAGTCCTGCCGGGTAATTCGTTTGTTGTCATAGGCTCCTATATTTGTGACACCCCCCTGGTCCTCTATACTCCTACCTTAAGTTGATTTGATTTAAAGTATTTATTAAGACCGTGTGCTGCATTCTTATAGCATAAGGTAAAAATTCGCATTAGAAAATAGAGAGCCCTGTAGCTAGAATGTGTAAGTTTCATCGCTACCACACAGAGGGCAGCATAGAAGCATCGGTTTTAGATTTTGATATCCTAAAATCCAGAGTTTACTATGACAGAACAAAAATTATTTTATAGTGTGGAATAAATATTATCACAAGAATTATAATAATATTGATTGTGAAGACAGTCCCGCTAATAATTTTAAAAAAATATATTTCCAGTTTCTGGAAGAGAGAGCGTTGTTATATAGTAGTAAAAATTTTCGTGGTATTTTTATAGTAAAATATTTCGACATTGTTAACGGACTTGACTGCTGTCTAATATATTAAAATGGGGTTGTTACAAAAAGCCGGTCACAGGTATTTAGTAAATCCTTTATTTTTCTGTGATATTTAGCTTTGGTATTTAGTAACAAGCTGATAACACATGATACAAATTGTATCATGCTGATAACACGTTTGAGTGCCTTTATTTTTCTGTGTTTGAGTGTAGAAGTCAATAACAGGTACAAGATTTGAAATTTACCTGTTACCACTTACCAGTATTTTATTTAACTTTACGTTATTTTGTAACAGGTATGCATTTGGAACAGGAAGACCGCATACCTGTTACCAAGAAATACTGGTTTTGAACACCTCTATATTAAAAACAAACATAACCTTAAAATAAAAATAACCTTAAATTTTAACAAGGGGTCTCATAATGAACACCAGCAAATTAATAAATTTAAGAGGTAAAAATTGTTTCATGTCCTTAATTTTATGAGTAAATTTTCCTTTTTTAGGCTCCATCGTTTATTTGCTACAGAACTGTGGTATGAAGAATTTTAAACCACCTCCAACCTATGATAGTAAGTACCTCGGTACATCATTACTAATTTTTTTAATTATTTTATTTATATCGGGTTTAGAAGATTTTAGGCTTTTGAATATTTTCATAAGAAAACACATTACTAAGCTCAAGCTCAAATATAATATTATATTTTAGATATTGAATTTCCGGAAAAGCCCAAACTGCGGTTTATGGATAAAGTACCTAATTTACCACAGAGTATACGTCCCCCTAAAATGCAGAAAAGACTTAGGTATATGAGGGGGCCAGAAGACGTTCACAATTCTTTATTACATAAGCAATATGGAATTATCGTAAGTAGTTTATAGGTGACTGTGCATTTTAGGACCCTTGGAAATTCATAATTTTTGAAAGAAAAAGTGGAAGGGTATTTAATTTTGAATAATTCTAAATAAAAATTTTATGGATGGAGTGTTTTTTTACAAAATTATTAGAAAAAATCATTGAAGGTAGTGATACAAGGAAGTGTGATGCTTTTACATTTACTATCCATAAGGATTAGTAAAGTATATAATATGCAGCAGAAAAGTTAGATAAAAAGGGCTGATTTTATTAAAAAAAATCGTTTTAAATGGTAACCTTTTTGAATGACTAACGTAACGGGGAGTTTTCGCATAAAAATAGCTGTCAATGACAAACTCATTTTTCTTTTTTTAGATAAAAACAGTCTTGTCTATATTTTTCTTGCTTTTAATGTGTTCTATTCAAACAGGTATTTCCATTGCCGTTTCAAAAATTATTAAATCCCGAGGGTCCTAAAGTGCATCAGACCCAGTTAAGTAATATTTATAATTTTAAGTATAGAAAACTTATTTTTTTATAACATTACCTTCAAGGTTCCCATGTTATTTATTTAAATGGTGCCTTTTAGGCGTTAGGAGGTGGAAGATTAAGATGGGGGCATTATGAAATGATCCGTCTCACTATAGGCCGGAAAATGGATGTTGATCGAATGTTTGCTTTGTGGAGGGTAGATTCTCCGTGGCAACCTATCACTAAAAAGGGACAAGGCATGAGGATGGGGGGAGGAAAAGGGGCCATTGATCACTATGTGACCCCTATTAAAGCTGGTAAGTGCTGTTGTGCAAAAAATAGTTTTTCAGACAATTTTATATACAGTGTGACCAGCTCGGTGACCAGTAAAGTCCTCATCATATGAGATTTTTTTTTATTAATAGCTTTATTCGAAATTTGACTTTGGCAACAAGTTCTGCTTCGATGGAGATGAAAATTAAGCAAAAAAAAATAGTCACGTGATTCGCATTATCTGTCAAATTTTAATTTTTTCCAAAAAATAATTCAAAAGTGGGGTTATTTCTGAAAATATCAAAAAAAGTTATTAGAACAAGTTTTTTTTAATGCATTTTCTAGCCCACATGCAAAATTTCAGCTGCATAAGATAATTTTAATTTTTAACCCACCACTAAAATTTATTTTCCACTTAATGAACATTTTACTGTTGACACTGTGTCTTTTTTGTCTTAATATTAAGGTGTATTACTTTCAGACACAAACTACATTTTCAAAAATACTTATTTTATGAAGTTACCTTATACAGGGTCAAAAACAAATAAACTTTGCATCACATGCTACCAAATTTTAATAGCCCAATTTTGATTTTGTAGAAAAACACACATTTAATATGGCGCGACTTTAAAGAACATGTATCTGAAATAAAACATTGTCAAATCTTAGAAGTTTTATGTAGGTTGCGTCGAGTCTTATTTTGCAAAAGTGGTGCAATTTACAAAATACATATGGAGAAAAAATCAAAATTATCTTATGCAGCTAAAATTTTGGATGTGGGCTAGAAACTGCATTTATAAAAACTTTTTCTAATAACTTTTTTCGATACTTTCAGAAATAACCCCACTTTTGAATTATTTTTTGGAAAAAATTTAAATTTGACAGATAATGCAAATCACGTGACTACTATTTTTTGCTTAATTTTCGTCTTGATCGAAACAGAACTTGATGCCAAAGTCAACTTTCGAATAAAGTTATTAATAAAAAAAAAATCCCATAGGAGGCGGACTTTACTGGTCCCATTGTATATTATGTATATAGGTATAGCAAAAAATTTTACAAATTTCAAAGTTCATGTTTGTAAAATTTTTCTTGAATAACAATGCTCGTGCTGCATTTGTATTTAAAACTATTTAACGTTTTTTTTATTTAAATATTTTAGGCAGAGTTATAGTAGAACTGGGTGGAAGATGTGACTTCATAGAAGTAGAACCATTTTTAACAGATATAGCAAACAAACTTCCATTCAAAGCAATGGCAGTATCGCAACAAAAGTTAGACAAAATGAAGAAAACGGAGAAATGGGAGGAAGAAAACAATCAGAACCCTTACACCATGAAGTATTTAATTCAAAATAATATAGGTGGGTGCCATAGATGGCTGTCTCCATGGGACTTAAAACATTTTTGTAAATACACGTAGAATTTGGGATTTAAGTATATTATGTATATTTAGCATGATCCTCTTTGTTTTCCACATAATTAAGAAAATTACACCAAATGGTAAGTTATAGACTTGATGTATTCTGTACTCCGACTCAAAATTTAAGCACTTTTATCTAATAAACATATCTAGCAATAACACGTGGACGCCCAACAACTTTAAGTAAAAAACATTGGGCCATATTCTGGTGAGAAAGAATAGTAAATCTTGTTATATCAAAAAGTACAGATAATAACGTCAAAGACAAAAAATTAAATCCTTGTTGTTTTACATTGACTTCAGTTAACGTTGTCTCATACTTTCTTAGTAATTTTATTTCTATCTTTTTATTTCCCATAATATTACCTAAATAAAATTATTATGCCACCTCCAATATATTTATATTTAAGAATAGACAGAGACATTTTGCCCAATGGAACAATTCATTCATCCATTACACGCTGTGGATATTATTTGTAATAAATTTATATTTGTGATTAGTACAGGCAAGACCAAAAATTACATTTTTCAAGGAATGGCTCGCTTATTTCTTCTTTTGTTCTGGTAGATCTACTGGAAAAGTGCCATCTTTAATCTGTTGTTCCCATTTTTCCACCCACGCGTGTGGGCATATGGCTCTGAAGATTTTTTGAAATTGACCGCAGCATTCACTTCTGAAAAAAAACCGCGAACAAATTGGTATAATTTTTATGGGCAATTAAATGTTGGTATATTCGACATATGATTAGCCAATTTATATTAGCCAATTTATATTGGTTAACTTTGATTGCTGTTAGTGACATAAGGGCGAGTCATGCATAAAATCTGTTAGTGAGAACCAAAAGTACCTACCAGCCCTAGATCTTAAACCCATTGGGTAAATAGTGAGGGTTGTAAACTTACTTTGTTCCAAGAAGCTTCTGACACTTTTGATGGTCTACGAAAGTGGCAAAACACCATTTTGAGGCATTCATGTTGTGATATCTTGCATCTTGTGGGCAAGTTCTGTATTGTTTAGTAAACAGCTGAAAGATGTTTTTATTAAAACACTAATGAAAATGTTATATTTTATTAGATTGTATAAAGCTTACCTTATCTGTTTCACTCATTTTTATTTGGGTTTTAAGGAAATAAGTACTGAAATTTAAACACAAAATTAATTTTCCAAAGAATTATAGAATGACAGAAATATGCTGACACTCTAACAATAGGGAGACAAGAAAAAAATGTTAGTACCTACCAGGTACTACTTAACTGGTTTGTGCAGGCACAGAATATTATTATGTATATTATAAAAAATGTAAAGTATGTTTCACAATAAATGGTTGACTCCGTTTAAGTACCTGGGACATTTTGCAAGAGCTCGGCCGCCGGGCTCTTGCAAAACGTCCCAGGTAGTTAAACGGAGTCAACCATTTATTGTGAAACATACTTTACCTGTGCCAATGCTTAATAGTCATTTATTTTTCTGAAAAAGTTTTAGTTCAACAACTGTATGTTTGAAAACGCTCAAAAGTAGGTACATTAAGGCGCTGTTGTACAATAGGGAACTTGACAAAAATTTTAAATGGGGGAAAAATTCTATAAATCATAAGTATATATTGTCATAAAACATATGGCAGCAAAAAAAAACTACATATTTCGTCCCAAAAGACCGCTAGCAAGATTTAAAAATGCCCCAAAATTCAAATTATCCCAAGCGGGTAAAAACGGGTCGTGACGTCAAGAAGTATAATTCGTGTGTGACATCCACGAAATAGGTTATAGGTTGGCAATAAATTGAACGACGTTGAGAATTCCACGTTAAAACAACAATACAATAACACACGGCAATAAAAATGCAAACTCGGTAGCTCGGCCACCGGTCAGGATGACGGATGACGGAAAAGTCATACTTCCTGACGTCATCGGGCTTGGCGCGCTTAAAAGGTCGTTTGAAATGCTTTTGACACGCGCGAAACTTTAAAGAATTTTACCAAGTTATTACTGATTTTTAAGGAGTAATAATTGGGGAATATTTTTTTATGCCTAACTAAATCATATTATTGAAAAAAAAAAATTGGACAGTTCCCTATTGAAGAAAACTCGACCTAAAGTTGAATGCGAAGGTAATTCTGTTAAACAATAAATTCTTAACCACAGGTGTACCAATCATTGTTCGAGAATAACTTATTATTTTAGCTATGGCGAATGCGTTGTCAAAAAAATACTCCATTTCTAACCCCCAAACTTGAAACTTTATGTTGGTATAAATCAATTTTTTGAGATAGGGATTTTTAACTACATCCTCAATATTAGCATGAATAAACATTAATCTTTTTTGCCCTGTAGACTTTTTGTTTTAAACATAAATCTCATCTTTATGGTATACAACAAACATATAATCGTATAATAACAATCCTGAAAAGAACCTAAAAAATATATCTATTTATAATGTGCTAAAATAGAAAATAGTTATTAATTAGTTGATGCCGAACAACATTATTAACATTTATATTATAAATATTCATGTAAGGTTGAACATTATCGTCGCTAACAAAATATACCGCAGCATCTTCATTCACGGGAGCTTCCTGTTCATTTAATACTTTGGAAATATAGGTACAAAACTATTTGACTAGCTGTGCCCTTATTGATTCCTATCAAAGCTCCAACGGTTTCTAGAAAAATGAAAAATTCCAGTAGCATAATACTTTAATGTAAGAAGCAGTGGCGCAACCAGAAATTTTGTTCGGGGGGGGCTTTAACTTCTTGCGCCGCAGGCGAAAACTTTTTTGGGTGCCACGCCCTTTTGTTGGGTAAAATACGTATGATTGACGAGAGCGACAGCCCCCTAAAACTTCTGCAATAATACGCCGCTAGCCCTAACGAAATATTTATGAAAAAAAAATTTAGAGATTTTATTTTAATTAGTAAAAATGTATTTAAAATAAGTAACGCATATATTAAGCATACTTATACTAAAACAAAACAAAAACCTTATACAATAAGTTGTAAGTAATCACTAATAATACTAATATTAAAGTAAAATTCTTCGTTTTGTTTTTGCCATTTCGTCCAGAATTTCTTCCACGGTAATATCAATATCGTGGTTCGCATAAATAGGTAGACCAGGGTCGATAATTTTTGAAACAAAAAAAATAATAGTAGGATGAAACCCATTGGAAGAGAAAGAGAATATAATAAAAATGAAAGAAAAAATAATTTACAGGCGATCCGAGGTCGGGAAGTGGAAGGGGGTGAGTTTTTAAGGCTAGAAAACGATTTATCTCGATTTCCGGAAAAACTACAAGTCCTATGGAAAAACGTTAAATGGCAAAGTTGTAGGTAATAAAAAGATCTACAACTTTTGTATTAACACTTTTTTCACATTGCCTTAAAATTTATGTGAAAAATTCAAATAAGCAAGTTTTTGTTTTTTTTATTTTTATCTTTTACAAAAAAAATTATGTTTTCACGAAATTTGGTGATAACTTACCTTTTTATGTCCCAAACACACTGTAATTATTTTGATTTAAAATATTTATTTTTTCACCTTATTTTGACTTAATATCGAAAAAGCACCCTTATTTTCAATCGAAAATTCTCACGTCAAAATATCTGCTGTTTTAAAAAAGTCGGTGGGCTTTTTGTTCGTTGAAATCTCCACTTTCTGATGGTGTAAAAAAATATATACATTACTATGGTAAATGTTCTCAAAAAATGCAAAGAAACGGAAAAAACTCGAATCCGAATTTTTTTTTTTTAATAATTATGTACAATTTTGACCTATTTATTAAAATTTATACTTTAATTACTCAAAAAACGTAAGAATCCATGTTACATTGATAAACAAAAAAATTACAAATCCATAAAACATTGAAATCGCAAAAAAACATGCGAAAATAGTTCGCGTGACATGAAAAATTGGTTTGCAATTATTAAACGAATAGGATAAGTTTCTAAGCTCGGGGGGGGGGCTGCAGCACGGCAGCCCCCCCCCCCCCCCCCACTGGTTGCGCCACTGGTAAGAAGTACCGTTTCTTCTGGCGTCACAGCATGGTTGCTAAAATAAATTATTTATATGTAAACACTACACACAACAGAGCAAAAATGATGCCATTAAACTTGTGTATCTAATGAAAAATTAATATTTTGCAGATTAATATTATATTTACCTTTCTCCACGACCATTCCTGAATGCAATAATTCCAAAATCATTTTTGATAATAGAATGTAAAAATTCTCGCTCGTGAGTTGGAATATTTATTCTGAAACACTTGCTTCTTATGCGTTTTGCGTGTATTTTCATTCCATAACAAGATACGGAATGAATCTTCTGTAATTGATATAAACGACATAGGTTGCCATGAATTTCGAAACTGTCAGTGTCAGATAAAAATGGCCGCGTTGTAATAATTATTTTCAGACAAATTTTAGTGCAAGTCAAAAAATGAGTGAAAAATCGGATGAATCAGATATGGAACTGGATGGTCGTGGAGAAAATATAGTCTGCTACTCGGTTAGAATAAAAATTCGATACCTACTCGTGGTTCCTCACGCTCGCGTTCGGTATCTTTCCACTCGGATCGAATTTTCATTCCAACCTCGTTACAGAATCTACTATTCTGTTGGTGAATTTATTTCGACTGAGATTGGGTCAATTACAAGTCGAACTCCTTCCTTGGATAACCTACATTTTTTTATAAATTTTTAATCGTCCCAAATTTGACAATGGTCATCTGATTCGTTCATTAATTCAAGAAAGTGTTGGCCATCGTCATTCGCATTCATAACTTTGGAATATTAAAACAAAGATTTTGAAGTCAAAGTGGCTTTATTATTTTTGAGGTTCTATTATCAATAAACTTGGTTTAAGCCGTAGATAGAACCAACAACAAATTTATATAAACCGAATAAATACCTAGATATAAATAATTCATATAACATTAAAAAAACTGGCCTTATTAAAATTTAATTTAAAAAAATATTTCCTAATATAAATTGTTTTCCTAAGTTAATTAATGAAACGTTCATACAAAACGAATATTTTTTATCTGTCTTTAATTTGAAAACTTCCCAGCTCGATTTTCCTGCTTTAAAATGAAGATGTGGAAAATCGCTCGGACCCGTCGATTTTTATTTCGATAGGGACATCTTTTGCGTATATTGTCAATCTTGTTACTTTAAGCCCCTAGGAGGGAGGGGGGGGGGGGTAAGATCTAAATCTTAAATGAATACCCCTATTTTATATATTTTTTTGGAGTCTGCATAAAATTCTGAACATTTTTTAATAAAAGCATTATTAGTCTATACTTAACAGTTTCCGAGATATTTCTCTTGAAAAATGACATTTTTGAACTTTGACAGCGTCTAGCTTACTAACTGTGTACGTCTTAGAGCAAAACGGCTTACACGTCCCTATCTTCGATTTTTATTATCTTTCCAATAGTGTGAACTTTCGGTTAAACCGGATGTACGAAATATAGTACTTCCAGTTTAACCGGAAGTTAACACTATTGGAAAGATAATAAAAATCGAAGATAGGGACATGTAAGCCGTTTTGCTCTAAGACGTACAGTTAGAAAGCTAGACGCTGTCAAAGTTCAAAAATAATGTAATTTTTCAAGAGTCAATATCTCGGAAACTGTTAAGTATAGACTAATAATGCTTTTATTAAAAAATGTTCAGAATTTTATGCAGAATCCAAAAAAATTATTTAGATTTAGATCTTACCCCCCTCCCTCCTAGGGGCTTGAAGTAACAAGATTGACAATATACGCAAAAGATGTCCCCCTCGAAATAAAAATCGACGGGTCCGAGCGATTTTCCACATTTTCATTTTAAAGCAGGAAAATCGAGGTGGGAAGTTTTCAAATGAACACCCTGTATACACTCCCGTGGTTTATGGCTTTATAATTTTTTTATTTTTACTCCGATTTAAGTGATTTTTTAGAGAGCTATTGATATATTTATTAGTTTTAACAGGCTTATACAAATTTTAAGAGAAATTGGTTTCTTGACATATTATACAAGGATAATCGAAAAATTCATTCAAAATATCAGTTTTCATTAAGCGGCAAATATTCTTTGCATTTTGATTTTTAGTTCATGTCAATACGTGCATTTGCTCTCGCCCAAAAGCAAAATGATCTCGATGATGTCAATAATTTCGGAAACGCAAAACTAAAGCTATTAATGACCGATTTATTGTACTTACTCGGAATCGTCGTTTGACGTCAGTGTAGGCAAAAAACCAATTTCGAGAGGTTCGAGTTAAAAATGTCAGTTCTTGGACAGTTCGTCGAAGATTTACACGAGGGTCATTTAAACTCACGCAGACCAACAACTGGACCTAATTTACTACCGCATCATAAGAATAGCAAGATTAGAATCATGATTTTGAATGTTTGTTTTTTAAAAATCATGACTAACTGCCGTACTTTTTTTAAAGGTTGTTACATTTTATTAGGTAGTATGTTATTGTGTTGACTGGTTGCGTCTCACTATGTTTGATTATCTATACGCCCTGAAGATGGCTTACAACAGCCGAAACGCGTAGGCAATTTTAAATAATATAATAAGAAGAAAATACTTTGCTTTACCAACTCACCTAAATTTAACTGACACTATAAGTTCTTCTGATTAGTGTAAAATAATAGAATCAAAAAAGAAATGTTGCATTGTGTTACAAAAACTCTTTTTTGTATACGTCGTTCCCTTTCCAATCTATCATGTGAATAGTGAAAATCCGTATGTATTTTCCATGTTTAAAACTTTATAATATCTTTTTAAAAAAGCCTTGAATATTTTCTGGTCCTTTTTACCTTAATACTTTGCGCACACACGCCGACAAAAAGGAAACTTTTTCACTTTGGAACCGTTTTTTCATTCATAAGGGATCAAAACGTCTCAATGGACCTCCATTTTCGGCTTCACCCTCTTTCCTTTAACTTTTATACACTTTTTGTTGAACTTTCTGAATTGATTTTTGAGTGTGTCCTATCTTTACCGATTTAAGGACATTTCTTTGGGGGATCTATGTATACAAAATTAATGTTGTTTTTCACTTTTGGGACTGCCCTTTTAAAGATATAATTCTTTATCAAAATTTACCTGCTTAATTTGAAAAATTGGAATGAAATGTAGAAAGCGAAATTTCCTCAAATTTGTTATACCTAACTACATAATCTTACGTTTGTGAAAGTTGACTGATGTACTTAGATTGTAAATTACTTTACAATTTTTAGGCAATACGTCTCTGCTAACTTTTTCGTCCCTATGGTGCCTTCTACGCCTTAGCTTGTCCCTTAACAGGCCCTTGTCGCTCTTGGAGCCCTAATTACCAATTACAGCCCGTTCGCTTTGATCCAGGAGCCTTTGATCTGGATTTGCCGCGCCACCGATGGTGTTTTGTTTCCCGCTGACGCCCCGCGATTCGCCATTGTTTTTCCAGACGTGGGCTGCTTTTTGTCTTAGTGAATCGACATAGTCGAATTGATTAGGAATTTTGGGAAACCGGATACTTACCGTGTTTGTGACAGAATTTAAAGGTGATGGTGATGACACCGACATTATTATATCTAAACTTAAAAAAGAAAATTGTTTTAAAGAACATCTTTGTAAATAAATCGCTCTTATTACACTAGATTTGACTAGACAGCATTTTTTGTGGGTATTTCATGGCGTGTTAGTGATTTATTTTTTTCAAACCATCGCGATAACGAAATTGTGTGAAACCCAGAGGCCCATAGAAAAAAGTAGAATGCTTAGCGGCTGTATAAATGGCACAATATAACATCTCTGTAGGAATGGGGATTTGGTTTTTAGACTAGAGGTTGCCATCCACTAAATTGAGTTGGCAGCATCATTCCAACTGACTTCGTAACGATCGACGCGCGCCAACTCTGAAAATTCATTCCGGGGTATATTAATCGGGTTTGTTAAAAGGTCAATAAATAAAATTAGCTAATAATAATTTCTGGATAATAAACAATTTAAAAAAATTATTTGTAATATCTTAATAAAACAATGCACATACTGAGATTCATTACCTGTTGAAAAAGATATCGATCCTCTGCGACACTTTTCTTACTAAAACATAATAGACAGCCTAAGTATGACGTCACTAGAGGCGTGGTTTGAAAACTCTTTCCCAACAAACTGAAATTGCATTGAAAATCCGACAAGAGATTTTTAAAAGCAGCTTTACACGCTTAAAAACGATTAATAAGGAATTTCTTCAAATTATACATATTTTTGGTGTTATTTATTGACCCATTTACAGTCCTAGATAGAGGTAATTGTTTTGTAGGAATTTTTCTATCGCCATCTAAATAAGTTTGAGGTTATGTAAATATTGTTTATATTTTTATTTTTATGAAACCAAATTCAATATTTTTATGCATACTAAGCTTATTATAGTGTTTTTTTACTACAAACAGCTTAAACCCTTATGGCACAAAAAGAAGTAACTTGAAAGTAATTTTTAAATCAAATTTTCATACAATTTACGGAGCAATTTACCATTTACAAAAGTAAATATCTTATTTGTTGTTGTGTATTTATAAAAAGTATCAATCAGTGCAGTATAAGAGAACAGCGGAAGGATTTTTTTATTGATTGTTTAAAAAAATACTCATCATTGTCATGTAGATCACGTGAGAAAATGGCACCTAAGGTGTTTCGTAAGCTATTAAGGCTTGTATACTTAAAATAATAATTCATTTACAAAATTTATGGCTTCAAAATATATATATATATATGTATGTACTGATATGTTTTAGCTTTAACTTAATTTTTTTAAGATGAAAATAAAATTATTAAAAAAGATGCCTTTGAGTCGATCCGTGTTCTTCGGATGCAATTCGACGGAGACCTGATTTTAAACCTATAATAAAAATTATTATTTCAAGCCATGAAGGATTTAGACACTTTATATTAATAAATTATCAAAACAGTAAGCTTAAATTTACAAAAAAGAACATTTAAAATCTCACTAAACAATAATGTAAAAAACAATAACATAACCTCAAACTTGTTCAGATGGTAATTAAAAATTTTAACAAAACTGTTGGTTCTATCTGTGACTAGGGTTGCCAACCCTCCCGATTTAGGCGGGAGGCTCCAGATTTTTCAATAAATCTCCTGCCTCCCGACTAACATATTAAAACTCCCGCTTTTCCTTTTTTTTATACTTCTAGCTCAGAAAAATACATAATTAAAGTCAGAAAAATAATTACATGTTCATCTTGGAAAAAATAGACTTTAAATTAGTGTTACAAAACAAAATCCTACTTATTAATGGAAAAAAATATTTACCAATTTTAAACAATAATTATTTTTATGATATGGCGAAAGCGCAAAAATTATATCGTCACCTCCCGCTTTTTGTTTTCTGAAATCTGGCAACCCTATCTGTGACTGTTAATAAGTTAAAGAACGCCAAAAATATGAATAATAGCAAGAAATTGCTTATCTATCGCTTATAAACGTGCACCGATGCTATTAAATATCTCTTATGGAGTTTCCCATGCAACTTCTTTTTGTTTGAAACGCTTTTTAAAATCCGCGCCTTTTCTGACGTCAGCATTTAGGCCGTCCATTATGCACTGAACACAGTGGCATTGTTAAGAAAAAAATAATTCCCTGACCACACAGCCTCTCCATGAGATGCTATTTTAAATACACACGCCTTATGGGGAGTAAGCACCCTACTTTTTTTTAAGGGCCTGTGGTGAAACCTCATTATTTCATCAAATATTTACATGTATCAGATGAATCCCTGTTGGCTGTTATTATTAATAATTTTGTAAATCTTAACATAGTATAAAACAAAGTCGCTGTCGCCCGTCTGTCCCTATATGTGCTTAAATCTTTAAAACTACGCAACGGAATTTGAAGCGGTTTTTTTAAATAGATAGAGTGATTCAAGAGGAAGGTTTTTATGTATAATACATGCATAATATTGTAGAGAAACACTGATAAATTTAGAGGTTTGTTCGGGTTTGTATTTATAAATCTTGACGTGATGGTGAACTCGCCTTATTATCTCAGAGAGAGCGACGTCGTATAATGCCGGGCTGCAACGCAGGCCGGGTACACGCTAGTAAAATATTTTTTTATGAAAAAGTCAATTTAATGGAAGAATCGAGAAATGACAAACGTTATTACAATTTTTAGAAAAAACTATGAAGAGCAAACACTGGCGACCCATTCGCCATTTAATTTTAATAAAACAGAATATTTGAATCAATTTTTAAGCTTTATTGTTTTTTCCAATACCTTGAATTTTTATTATGTGATATAAACATATTATCGTTCTATGGCCAGTTGTTGTCAATGTGTATAACTAGGTACATTACATTCATCAGCATAACAGATATACATCTGATACATCATGAAAAGTTTGACGGCGATCCCCTTAAAAATCATTTGCAAATTCTTGTGAATCGCTTTAATTTATAAAATACCCGGGATATTATTAGAGCCCATGTAACAAATTCGATTTTATTTTTATACCACGGCTGTAGGCGATAATAAAATGGCACATTCATCTTTAGGGCATTCCACAATTAGATTAAATATCCCCACTTGCATCAATGTAAAAAGCAATCTCAGACTTATTAGAGACCGATTTGGGAAGTTGATAACCACTTTACAGCCATTTTGCATCTATTAAATGAAGTGCGTATGCAGTAACCAAAGCGAAAAATGAATTTCGTATTGGGAGTCTATTATATTACAGTCCTTAAGGGGCTTATCTCCTGCCTGCATACCCTACCTGGAGGCATAAAAATTCAGTTTTTAATCAAATACTTGACACCCTGCAGCAGCGAATTACCATTACTTGTTTGTACAACCTCCGCGTTGTTTCATTTCATCGCAATTAGTAATTTTCTCGTTCAAACGGCAACTTCAACAATACCATTTAAACTTGGCATATTATTTCAAATGAACAGCGTCGCCGGAAATCTGAGAAAGCGCGAAAGATAATAAAGCTGCATCTAGGAGATATGATAATGGACAAATAGAGCCTCCTAGAGAACAAGTTACCGACGTGCTAGAGACTGGCGCTCTTACAGAGGCGGTGATAGGCAAATTCCGCTAATTTATGCATGGAGCGACAGAGATTCGCTTTCATTACGACAATTTGAGCTCTCTTTATTGTGCATAGCGCGAGACAAAGCAAGTACGTCTATCCTAGTTAAAATAGAGCTGTTGATGTTTAAGACGGCTCCGGAGTGGCTTAAAAAACATGCAGTTTTCTTATTTTTTAAACTTTTAGATTTTATAAAATTACTATAAACAGACAGCGATGACAATTAGCCTAGAGCGTTTATCACTATAGTAATCTCCCTAGTACTTATATTACTACCGGAAATATTTCCGAGAGCATGAAGTTTTTAAAAATTTTCCTACGAGGGATAATTTATATATTTATAAAATAATATAAAAAGTTATACCATGGCATTTTCCTTCAAAAATTTCAGTAGGAAACTAAAACTACCTAGTAGGCTCTGTGCCTATCCACATATAAATATCTAACGAATTCTTTGCAAAATATAGACACCTGACAAACAAAAATTATAAAAATACAGTCTTCCGTTCACTGTGATAATACAGATATGTCGATACCTAATAGAATAAATTATTTTTGACAAACAAATGTTTGTTTGATATTACTAAAATCCTAGGAACATATTTTTTGGGTATATTAGACTCAATATAATTATCATAAAATGAAAAGAATGGCCCTTTCATAAAGAATATTTGCAAAGAATATATTTTCGGTAAATTTTAGAAACAAAACTTAAATTTAAATGGATTGCTCAAGATTCTGTTAATTATTTCATGTAACTAAAATTCAAGGAAGATGTTTCATTTATGCCATAAATATCGAATTATTTGCAATCTAAATAATTAACAAAAAAAAAGGGGAAAAAGAAACGGCATATTATAAACAGATGAAAGTATTTATTGAGCTATACAGGGTGTTCTCAAAGTTGAGTCATTTATTTTACCAGGTTGTAGAACTCGTAAAAATAAGTAATTGTACCAAAAATCATTTATATAAAAGTTGCAGAATAAAGAAGTCATTAACAATTGGAAAAATTTAAAATTTAAAAACTTAAGACCTGCTCTTTGGTATTCTCGACCACTGCGTTTTATTGTTATTGCAACTCACAATAATTCCATACTCACCGGCAAAATGCATCCCGATGTTACAAAAATTGTTCAAAATTATCACCATTTGTTCGGTTTGCGCAAAGTCTTGCTCGGCGTTTCCATGAGTGACTACACGCTTCAAAAATAAAATCCGGGTGTCCACGAACAACATCACAAGCGTTTCTGATGCGCTGTTGTAGTTCTTGCACAGTATTTACCTCTGCATCGTGATAAAACTACTGTTTTAAATAGCCCCATAGAAAAAAATCGCAGGGCGTTAGATCCGGAGAGCGTGCAGGCCAAGAAATGTAGCCATTGCGCCCTATCCATCTATTAGGAAACTATTTAAATGTTCCCTAACTTATCGTCTAAAATGTGGCGGTGCTCCATCATGTAGAAGCCACATATTCTGTCTCACATTTAAAGGAACATCTTCTAATAATTGTGGCAGAGTGTTTCGAAGAAAGTCTAAATAAATGTCACCTGTCAGTCGAGGTGGAAAAAAGTAAGGCCCAATAAGCATATGCCATTTACTACGCCAGCCCAAACATTTACTGAAAATCTGTCCTGAAAATGGGTTCTTTTCACAGCATGCGGATTTTCCACTGCCCAAATATGGTTCTTGTGAAAATTTGTAACTCCATTTCTTGTAAATGTGGCCTCGTCAGTAGCCAAAATAAATTTGGTAAAATTTTCATTTCTGTTGTATTGATTTAATAGCCACTGACAAAATTCAACTCTTCTAGGACCATCTTCGGGTTGTAACGCTTGTACCCGTTGATAATGGTAGGGATAAAGTTGTTCTTGTCGTATAGTCTTCCACACTTTGCTATGAGCAGTTCTAACTTGAGCTCAAAGGAAACCTTTCCGTGTATAAACGACATGCGGCGGCTGCATTTTGTTAGCACTCCCCGTAAGTTAATATTATGTCCACTAGTTCATTGTTTTCATAAACTTGCGCCATTTTTATCGCACAAAATGCCCAAAAATCAAAAATATCACGCACTTTAACGAATTATTTAGCACTGGTCAAATCGAAATTCGCACTAAAACCCGTAAAATGAATGAATGATAAGTAATTTGTATGCTACAAAAAAAAGGACATACCTTATCGCCAGTAAACAAAACATTCATAACGCAGTGGTCGAGAATATCCAAAAAATCAGGTCTTACAGTTCTTAAATTTTACATTTTTTCAATTGTTAATAACTTCTTTATTCTGCAACTTTTATATAAATGATTTTTGGTACAATTACTTATTTTTACGAGTTCTACAACCTGGTAAAATAAATGACTCAACTTTGAGAACACCCTGTATATTAAGATCAAAGACTCATATTAAAATAATTAATAAATTATTATTATTATTATTGTTTTATTTTGATAATTATTATCATTAATATTTAACACAGTTCTGATAAACAATAGATGGATGTGCCTTTAACAGAAAAATTATCGCTGTAATCAAACCCATGGTACCCAGGAAGAAAAAATTCCGGAAAGTATTTTGGTTGCTATAATAGCGAAGCTGAAATGAAAGCCTATTGGCTAAAAATGTAGGTGTGAAATTTTCACTGTAAATCAGGTTCTGAATGGTCAAATGAATAAATTACAGGCCTCGTCATGGTAAGGTAACTGGAAATTTGACAGATAAAGGAATTAATCGAGATAAACTAAAGTAGGTAAAGTCTGTTCAATGACCGTTGACCGTTACGTTATATTATCCATATATGCCGTACGTCGTAAATTAATTCAGTCAGTTTGACTTACCGGTGGTAAAGGTTATGATTTTTCTTAGGCTTGACCTACATAACGACGGATACATGTGAACAAGTAAAATACAAGCGCGGTTTTTCAAATTTTTAATTATTATATTTATACTGTTAATAACGTCAGAAATAAGTAGTTTATTTAGGGCTTAGGGTAAAAGGTATCATGGGATGAAACATTTTGTTTTTAAAAATCAGTATGAAACTGTTAATTTATTTAAATTTACTGAAGAATACCAAAGTAAAACTCATTTATAAAATTTAAAATTGAATCATATATTTTTTGTCTAGTGCATCAGTATAAATTTTGTTTGAAATATTTTTATCTTATTTATAAAATCATAAAGAGGAAAATATAATAAAAAATAACACTACAAAATACAGTTTTTTAATAATTGAAATAAATCATCTTCGCAAGAATCATCATAATCAGATTCGTCCAAGTTAATAATAAGGGGAAGAGCATCTGAAGCATCGACAAACCTTTCACGTTCCCACACATCACATCATTTATAATTTTATTAGTGTGTGTTGCATAATTTTTCCATTTTTCCACTGTTACATTTTCTATGGCTTCATTCCACAAACCTAAGATTACCTCATTTGTCACAGGATGCATAGAACTTATTTTTGCATCATAATTGCACTTACATTCCGACCAAACCATTTCAATAGTATTAAAGAGTGGCATTGATATGGAGGAAATCTTGAAAATCGATGTCCATGTTGCAATGCTAGTTTGACCAGCCTAATAATATAAAATAAATAGCGCTTTCCAGATTACTTGTAACGTTTGGGTGAGACATGCTATGCTTCACTATTACCCAGTTCTGATCCTTCATTGCAAATGGTGAAACCAGAATTTGTCTTTGTTCTACCCATACAATAAGTTATCTTTTTGATTTGAATTTTTTTCAATTAGCCCAGAATGATAGGTGGCGTTATCCATAATAAGCGACGGTTCTTCCAAGTTTGTTAACAATTTTTCAGCATGTAAAATAATACACCGTACACCCTCTGAGAATTTTTTTTTAACTGTATGAAGAGTATCATCTTGCCAACTTCGCCTACTGTATATCCAGAAAAACAGGTGTTACGGGAAATTGAGAGTTGCCTTTATTTTAAATTCTCTTAAAAATTCTATTTGTTTTTGGGCTAGATGGGGTTGCTCTATTAAAAAACGCCTTTTTCATACAGTACATTTACGCCATTTAAATTAAAATTTTTTTAAACAGTGGTTATTTCAACGCCATCAATGATTTTAAGGTTTAGTTGTATTAAGCGAATGGTAACGTGTTCACCTGCTCTATACTTCCCATAAATACGCTTTCTTATGGTTTGTTCGTGAAGTTGTTAACCACGGGATGACAAAATAACTACATTATGCGATTCTTAAAATCTACATCCTTCTTTATCTCCTTTGCCTTAATTCGTTAGATTGTTGAACACGAAACTCTCAAAGCATTAGATACTCTCTAAAACAGATATATTTTTCATGTTTATTCTTTATATCTTTATTCCTGTTTTATTATATCTACTGAGCTCGTAAACTGCGTTAATAGTAAAATAGTATTTTTCTAATTTTGTCTCGAAACAGATCTATTTCGAACGCGCTAGCGAGTTCGTAATAGATCTATTTCGAACCCGCTAGCGAGTTCGTAATAGATCTATTTCGAACTCCGAATTTTATTATTTAAAGGTTGACATGACATGTTTTTTTTCACCGTTTAGCATAGCATTCTAGATAACTAATATTTTTTAGTCCAAATATGCAAAATACTACACGAACCCTCGTATGTATGTTTGGTTGCCTAGATCTACAAATCTGTATGTATTGTTTTAGAATTTTAGATAATTAAAAAACACATATTAAATAATAACTTTATTGACGGAGAACTATTTTGCTTTTGTAGATGCTTCAAGCTATCATTTTCTGCCAAATCCTATCCAAAATTCAATCTACTAACCTTCCAATGTCGATTTTAACTACAACTTTATTTGAATTTTCCATCTTCCCTATACTAAATTGCAATGCCGTGACGTAAAATCACGTCTTTTGAAATTCGAAAAAAAGTAGCAAAATCGCTCGAATTTCCGACCGCTCTGTATATGTACCGAATGTACAAGGATCACACAACGTATTCCGTCCAATTTCAAATCTCATATCGCTAAAATAACTTTGGAATCTCGTGGTGAAAATGGCTGAATAAATCAAAAAATGACAGTTCCCAAAATAATTTTTATTGTCCATAGGCTACTATGATAAAAAATGGTATTACCAACCTAAAATTTAGACATAAAAATTTACAAAATTTGAAGGATTTATTTTCTTTTTAAATATGTATTTTTTATTGAAAAAACTACAAATTAGAAAAAATAGTATAAAGTACGTGTTATATAAAGCAGTTTTAAGCACTTGTCCAGTTATAAAACTCGCCGCAAGCGGCTCGTTTTTTAACTTGGACGCGTGCTATAAAATCATGCTTTATAAAACGTGTACTTTAATATACTATTCCGGCATCGCTTTCTTTTTGAAAAAAATCAAATTTTAAAATTAATGCTGTGCTTTTTTACAATACTGTCACATTTTTAAAATAATGTTGATTAAAAATGTCTTTATGATATAAATGGCAATAAAACTTGACTGGTAAAATTATACGACATTCATTATTATCTCACCTAGTTCAGGAATGTTAGAAAGATAAGCGCTAGTCGTGACGTAACGGTCAGCGGTCATTGAACAGACTTTACGCGATAAAATGCGCATATAAACTAATTTTATTTATTTAAATTTTATTATTAATTCTATATTAAAGTCTATTATGGGGAACGACATTTCGCGTGTATCGCACCGAAGAACTCACCCAGGTTGCCTGCTAATCCGATTATACGGCTTTACATTTAACCCAAAATATGCTTAATACTTCTTACAGATCCCCATCATAGAGTAGACCTAACCATCCACTATCATAATGGTCCTTTTAAAAGACATATATGCACACTTATATATACTTATCTCCACAACATCTTTAGGACATCATCTAAATTAGGCCCTAAGGGCTGACCTAATTACACCCTAAAGACAGCAGAAACGACTGGGGGTCATTATCTTGGGAGACCCAATATCAGAATAAGGGCCTAAACAGCCAAGAGACAAGGGACACTAAATTAGAACAAAAGGCAAAAGGTCAACGCATTAATCTGGATTAATTCCTAACACTTGGATTATTAAGTTTGGTTTTTGCGGAGTTAAAATTAAAGAAAATTTATTTGTAGGAAATATTTAAAAAATTTATTCAGTGGTCACTGATGGTCGGTTCAGCTTTTACTTCATTCATCGCAACCCCTCAATGCGATAACGGGGTACCGTTACGTCCACCGTCCACCCCTAATTTAAAATTCTGTAAGGTCGACCTTGAAAAACCCTTAAAGGATGATTAATATTATTTTTTGTGCTCGAAGAAATCTTAAGAATACAACCCCCTTGGAATTAACCCAGATAGAAACAGGTGCTTTTTTTATATTGATGACCGCGGAGAGACTATATTATTTGTGTAAACGTCATCTTCGAGGGGGTGGAGGTCTATAAAAAATAGATTTATGTTTAGAAAAAAGATGGGAAAAAAACGAGATATTTAATTTCATTATGAGAAAGTTGGTGGTTTATTTCTACCTGATTTTTTTGTGACGAGTGGGTAAAATACTTTTATGAATCAATTTTAGGTATGTATAGTAGACAGAAATGAACCTCCAAATTTCTGAAGGGTTCCGTTTCAATTCACAATGATTAGAGGCAACTTTTTCTAAAAACAAAGCGTTTCGACAGTTGACACCCACATATGACAATAACAGCTGATACTGGTTTTTTCCTAAAAGTCCACAGTTCAGTAGTGGGCCGTAGCAAGCTCACGCGTCAGGTTCCAGAGACTAAATTTTCTTGGTGTTTATTATTTAAGTTGAACGGTGAGTAGAATAAACCAGTTTAGGTGAATTAACTCCTATTTCCAATAACAAACATTTCATTTATTATAATTTGCCATTATAAATGTAATATTATTAGTTTATCCATTTTAATTACGGTACAATAGACTGCCAAAGTTTGCGCTCATTTTGACTTTATTTGCTTGTTTCGGAGCACAATTTTCAAAAAACCTAAATCTGTATCTGTAAAACATTTTTTTTATTTAATTTGATGTATAACACAACTTCCTTACTCGGTCAGAAAACTCAGAAACAGTTTTTTCAGAAACAACATGACGTAGAGGGCCGAAATTTGGCATAAGTATAGTATTGATCCAAGCACAGGCGTATAAAATTAAATATTTACGATTTAAAGGTAACCCTGGGTTAAGGGGTCAGATATCCACTGATTGCGAACCTACAACAGAACTGTCGGGGAAATTAAAAGTAATTAGTATTTAATAAAACATTTTGTAATAAAAATTGCAAAAAAGTCATACTAGCTCCTTATGTTATCTTTTACCGACTCTGTTTTTTTTTTTAATTTTCTCTCGACGTAAGATTGAGTAGGGGTAATAAAAAAAACAATATTAAGACATTTCAGAAAACATTTTACGGCTACAGAGATATTTTTTACAATCCCAACCGTCATAAAAGGCATCATTCCCTGCAATAAAAGTCATAATCAGCCCCATAATAAAAAAACGCCGCCCACAAAAGAAGCGTAATTATATCCTTCGTTTTTTCTATTAGTAACTTAAGGGCATGAGATCAAGGCCCTTTTTCCCACCCTTATTTGCAGGTCATTTTTACGAGAGACTGGTCCTGAAAAGGAAATTATTTAGTCGAAAATAAAAGTCGGCTAATTACAAACGCATCGGAGAGAATGGCGGTGGTGGTAACTTTTTCTCGGGTCTTGAGGGTTGAAAAGGGCTACCATGGTTGTACAGGTAGATTTAAAAGGGGAGGCCACACGAATCACACGCTTCTAGAAGTCTATATCTATTCAAAATTTAAAGTGACCAACACCGCAAGAAGTAAAATCATCACCCATTTTTTGCCCTGGTCCGTTGTTTTTTGAGAGTTACGACTTTTTTCAATTCAAAACAAAACCTCTTTACTTTATTTAAATGACTGTGACACTGTATAACGGATTTTCCGATTTTATTTTTGAAAAGTACAGTAGTTTATGCTAACTAATATAAACAGAATATTATTTTCTTATAGGGAATAATTTTTTAATTTAATAGGGATAAATTTAAAGTCTATACTAGGTGTTACATAACAAATATATAACCTGTGTAGCCAGGGTCTGTTTTAGGATCTGTGAGAGCTCCTACGCTGAACCTGGGTCGCAGACCCTACCTAAGATTTTTTAGCCTACAAAAACAGCCATAATCCAATTAAAAACTAAACAATAAAAATATAATATTATTAAACTATAGAAAAATTACGTTTGACGTCCTATACAATATTTTGAATTTGATGAATTTATAAGATGATAAAAATGAAGAGAATTCAACATCATTGAGGTCTTCATGTTTTATTCACATTGCTATGACCACTGTGATAAATTATTAAAACTAATACAAAGTTTAGATTCAAGTCGTAGGTATGCTCAAGGGCGTCCATAGAGCGTTTTTCAGGGGGGGCAAAAACTTAGACAATACTTTTTTATATACAGTGTCACCAGTAAAGTCCGCATCATATGGGATTTTTTTTTATTAATAGCTTTATTCAAAATTTGACTTTGGCATCAAGTTCTGCTTCGATCGAGATGAAAATTAAGCAAAAAATTAGTAGTCACGTGATTCGCATCACCTGTCAAATTTTAATTTTTTTCTAAAAATAATTCAAAAGTGGGGTTATTTCTGAAAATATCAAAAAAAGCTATAGGAAAAAGTTTTTTTTAATGTAGTTTCTAGCCCACATGCAAAATTTCAGCTGGATAAGATAATTTTTATTTTTTACCCATATTTTGTAAATTGCACCACTTTTGCAAAATAACACTCAGCGCAACCTACATAAAACTTCTTAGTTTTGACAATGCTTTATTTCATATACATTTTTTTAAAAGTAGCGTTATATTAAATGTGTGTTTTTCTACGAAATCAAAATAGGGCTATTAAAATTTGGTCGCATGTGATGCAAAGTTTATTTGTTATTGACCCTGTATAAGGTAACTTCATAAAATAAGTATTTTTGAAAACATAGTTTGCGTCTGAAAGTAATACACCTTAATATTAAGACAAAAAAAGAACACAGTGTCATCAGTAAAATGTTCATTAAGTGGAAAATAAATTTTTGCTTAACCCAACGGAAAGTTTATCTATTTTCAACGATTTAATTAAAAATCTCTTTATTTTATTTTTAATTTTTTTAGTCACAAACTACGTTTTCAAAAATACGTATTTTATGAAGTTACTTTATACAGGGTCAAAAACAAAGTAACTTTGCATCACATGCGACCAAATTTTGATAGCCCAATTTTGATTTTGTAGAAAAACACACATTTAATATGACGCTAGTTTAAAGAAAATGTATCTGAAATAAAGCCTTGTCAAAACTAAGAAATTTTATGTATAGGTTGCGTTGAGTCTTATTTTGCAAAAGTGGTGCAATTTACAAAATATAGGTAAAAAAGCAAAAGTATCTTATCCAGCTGAAATTTTGCATGTGGACTGCATTTAAAAATTCTTTTCCTAATAACTTTTTTCGATATTTTCAGAAATATATAACTTATTAGAACTATTTATATAGTAGAAACTTTTAAATTATTTTTTGAAAAAAAAAATTAAAATTTGACAGATAATGCGAATTACGTGACTACTATTTATTTGCCTAATTTTCATCTCGATCGATGCAGAACTTGATGCCAAAGTAAAATTTTGAATAAAGATATTAATAAAAAAAATCCCATATGATGCGGACCAATGATCTGCTAGCAGATGCTAGCAGATCATTGATGCGGACTTTACTGGTGACACTGTATAAGACTATTTATTTAACTTATGCCTAATGTATTAATTTATTGATATGTTTTTATTATGTAATTGTTCAGTTTAGTGATTTGTTGGTCTACTAACTAACCACTGTACTATTCAATATTTATACTGAATTATGAATGAAATAAAATAGTAATATGGGCGCCTAGGGGGGGGCAAGTGCCCGTTTTGCCCCCCCCCCCTATGGACGCCCTTGGTATGCTATTTTTCTAAATATGCAAATATGAGTTTTACGTTTTTAAAAATAGCATCGTAACTTTAATTAAACCGGTTAAAAGATAACAAAAACTAATGTAGTGAACAAGTAAACTTTATTTAACCTATACAACATACAATATTTAATTCAAATACATAACTTTTCCAAACAATCGAACTATAACGAAAGCGTCAGTTCTCAAATAATCTTAATGGCTAATTATATAGTTTACGCCTACACTTCGTACCTAAATACTAATGAATCTACTTTTATAATATTGTTGTCTTAAAATGCCACTTTTAATGCTTAGTAATCCTAAAGCGTTAACCTGGAGCTTCGAAGCCCCTGTTTTTGATCACCTTCAATTTTGACTTTCTCCGCTGCTGTATGTGTGACCATAAGTGACAGGTACATTCTTAGGACCATCTCAATATTAGAGAAACAACCTCTAATGTTCTTTTCTAAGATAACTTTATACATCTAACTCTACTAGCTTGAGTTTTTTATTTTAGTCGTCATTTTGTTCAAACTCATGGTAAAAAGAAACTTGAACTGAATTAGTTCATTTTCCAATTGGTCCTCAGTCATTGTTACATGTTCCTATAAGTTGTGAGCTGTTGAAATTATCTCTTCATCATTATATAACTTATTTTAACGATTACCTTTCTGGTCGACAGTAGTAGTAGTGACAGTAAATTATATGAACCCTTAGTACTCAGTAAAGGCGTACCCCCAAGGGTCAATTTTAGGGCATTTGTTATTTTTAATTTATACCTTGGGGGATATAGATACGCTAATGATTTTACATACACAGCTGCGAATTAGCTTTGTCTCTACCGAAGCAGCTACGGTTGCTGAAAGAATAATCCGATGTCTGGGTAGTGTTTGCGAATACTCTACTAAAAATGGTATAAAAATTAACCCGTCTAAATCAGCTGCAGTAGCAAACGAAAACTTAAACCTAAAAAGTCAGATGTTACTATCACCACAGTAAAAGAATTATTTTTCACCCTCGTCTCGCTTTTTCTCGTCTCGTCTCGCTGCGAGACGAGACGAGAGATTTTTCTGCAAGACCAAGAATCAACAGTCATGAATGACAACTCTTGATACACATCAGGAGTACCTAAAACAATGATTTTGATGAATCCACGTTTATTAGCATTTGTTTACGAAAATAACAACACGTTTTGCCCTAACCAGGTAAAAACGTGTGACTTGCGAACCCCTTCGATCGTACCCATCATCCATTCCTTCATATGAGGGTATCGGCATTTAAACGAAACATGTAGACCGGAAAGAATGGGGCGAAGGGGACAGAAAAAATAATCCACCTGTACACGTACCGTATGGGAACTTCCGATTGGATCGGTCACACGCTGACACGCTCCGACACACGAAAGATAGTTTTCTTTTTAACAACCAAAGCATAACTAGTTTCCCTATATTACGCTGTTACGTTACATAAACAATAATCTTAAACCAATAATTCGACTGCCAAAGAGATAATAAATTGGAACTATCCTATCCTAAAATTAAAGAACGAAAATCAATTTTTGAAAAGTATTTAGGCCATTTACTTTTTCCATCATTATTTCGTTATTTTATCGTTTTTATCCATCTTTGGAGTACTGCACCTACGGTAAAGGTTGGATTTATAAATTAATAAATGTAGAAGAAGAAATATGAGCAAATTTGACCAAATTTCGTTTTTGCTTTTATTAATTTATCAATTTTTTTTTTTACTTTAAACTGTACAGGGTTTTCAGAGATATTTTCGGTCATATCTACAGGGTTCCCTATAGGAGATACAAAAAAAAATTAAATGTAGGAGTTGTAGGGTTTTGTCTGAACCTCCAGGAAATTAAAAAAAAATAAACAAAAGACGATCCGAAACATAAGAAAAATTAACAAATTTGGTTTTTTTAAATGGTACACCCTGTATATTTTTTATTTTTATGAAAGATCTTTCTTCCCTGATTTCAAAAATATATAGTTTGTCTATATTTGCTGGAACCGTCATTAAATTATTTCTAGTCAATTATTGTATACGGCACTATACAATAATAATTATTTTGAGTAGTGTGCCTTGGAAAACAATAATTGCCTGACGTCGTTTAGTTTTCAATCAATAGGGAACTGTCAACATTTTGCATTTGAAATAACGCACTACGTATCCAATTGTGTCAACGCATGGTGTTGGTCTTTCTGGATAGGTAATACGGTATTGACGTTGAGCCCTTGGTTCATTACTTGAATGCTTATAGAATAAACGGACCATATCCGATTTTTCTTCGCTTGAATAACCCGTTTAAAAAAAAAAATGATTTTAAATACAAAATGTTGACAGTTCCCTATTGAAAACTAAACTACATCAGGCAATTATTGTTTTCCAAGGCACACTACTCAAAATAATTATTATTGTATAGTGCCGTATAGAATAATTGATTAGAAATAATTTAATGACGGTTCCAGCAAATATAGACAAACTATATATTTTTGAAATCGGGGAAGAAAGATCTTTCATAAAAATAAAAAATATACAGGGTGTACCATTTAAAAAAACCATATTGGTTAATTTTTTTTATGTTTCGGATCGTCTTTTGTTTATTTTTTTTTAATTTCCTGGAGGTTCAGACAAAACCCTACAACTCCTACATTAAATTTTTTTTGTATCTCCTATAGGGACCACTGTAGATATGACCGAAAATATCTCTGAAAACCCTGTACACAGGGTTAGTTGAAATAACCGGAACGGCTAATTTTCTTCAAAGCTACCAAGGCTAAATCAATGAATTTTGGTACAGGTGGATAACTTTTGAAATTGAATTGACAATTGCCACGTTGCCAGATTTTTAGTTTTTTCTCTAACTTAATGAATGTTTTTTTTCAAATGTAACTACTCTTTTTTTATTGAATTCGATTCCTCCCATCAACATTACCTTTTCCTGATAGTATCAAATTTTTATCTCAAATAGTTCTATGGGAAAAAAACTTATTTAGTTACAACTCTACCTCTAAAAAAATCCAATCTATTTTCATTTAAAAATGTTTCAAATAATGTGAAAAGGAAGGTTATTTATTTTATTTATTTATTTAATCCAAATAAAATCCCAAAAACATCCGTTTATGCGGGATTCTCTACTAGTAACAACATATATAAAGATAATTGTTAAATATAACTAATTAAATACAAAGTAAGTCAAAATAACAGGTACTTAAATGTTAATCAATAAAAAATAAAAATATTCAAATATGTATGTATAAAATTATTCAATTATTATTCTTTTAATAAAATAATATAATGAATAATATCGTTGAGATATCATTTATAAATAATTATGAAAGTAATAGTTAATCATAAAATAAAATAAGTGCATGTTTAAATATTTTTTAATTTAAAATTTAGCTTCCTCTTTTTTAAGTATTTTCTTTGTTATCATTTTAAAACGTTTTATATTTAAAAATTTCAACTATTTGGTAGACATAATGTAACTAATAGTATCGATAACGATAACGATAATAACAACAAACAACTACTAACAATAACATAGCTAGTAAAAATTAAAATGCTGTAAAACAAATCTGGAGCCATGGCACTCTCGATATTTTGCAAACAAAATAAGGCCTTTCGATTTTGCGTTAACACCCACGTGCTGGGGCAAAAACTCTTTTTAGAACGTAATCTTATTGAGATTCCTTCAATTTTATCCCCATAATGTCATGTACAGACATTTATGTTTGGAAAGTTTTTAAATAATCTTCGACACCTTTTTAGAAAGGGGTTTTTCTTCTTCCCCAGTTTATTTGGTGGGCTTAGACCCCCATTAACAACTTTTTCACATACTCGGTATGGTTTAATCTCTATCATTTTTCTTCATATCATGTCTCTTCTACACTTCACAATGTTTTAAGTCCATAAAATCTCCATTAAGGTTCTAATTTTCTCTTTTGCTAACACCATCAGCATAAAATAAATTTTTCTGTCTCCTGATGATGAACGTTTCTACGTTCGAAACATATAGAGGCCCCCTGACGAATGTTTATTCTATTAAATTTTGTGGAGGAAGACTTTTAGTTTTTTCTTTCTTTCCCATACTTTAACTCCACTTTAAGCACGGACTACTTCTTTAAATTAAAAAATGTTTAATTTGTTAAACTGTAGGTAATTGCTACCTACTTTGGAGAAAACGAAAAAATAAACGAAATATTGATAGGAAAATAAAATGGCGAATGCGTTACTAGCGTTTGCTCTTAATATTAAACCCAAAATCTTTTCTTATTTTCAAAAATGGATGGATACCTTAACCGCAGAGATGGATGCACGATGACTATGTTAATTTTAAAACAGAAATATTGAATTTGCATCTCCGGGGGAATATAAGATGATATCGATCGATCGACTTTAAAAATTCAACATTTATGACAATAATTGCATGCATTTAACCAATAATGTTAAGAACATTGAACATTGTTGTTCCTGATTGTTTTGCTTGTCACTCACATTATTATTAGCGTTACCTACGTTGGCATTGCATTACCCCCTATCTGACGGAATCTCCCCCTTTAAAAGTATGTATCAAACCAGACTTACGACCGACCTGCACAATAGTTGCTGTGTTGGTGTTCCCCTCATTTGTTCATTCTTTCCCACGATTATACAGGGCCGGTTATTTGTTTACATACGAGAAAAATACAAGGGAATTTTTAATCCTAAAATTGTCGCAGTCATCAGTGATCACGTGATGTTGGTTATTTCTGTACCACTACTATAATACATCTAATAATACTGTCTCCTCGTCGTTTCAGTACCTACTGCTATAAGTATCTATATGAAAAACACTTCCGTTTATTTTTCTCATAAAAACATTCCTGTTTGCCATACAATTACCAAAAACTACCAACTAAAACTTTTAAAAGTAACTATTTACTACAGAACAAACACTCGAGAACTTCTTAGAACCATTAAAAATAAATAGAACAAACATAAAAGTTCTCTGTTTGCCAAAGTACCTTAATAATGTTGACAGCCAGTCCATAGGCGGAGCAGAGTGAATTTAAAAGAGGGACCAGATCAAACTTAAGAGTATGTATTTCTTCCTTCGACTACATAGAAAAATTGGGTGTTTTCGATTCATAAAAACCAAAAAGGGAATGTACATAGGGCATATTTTTGGTTATATGGGGTCCTAGCCCCTAGATGGAGCGCGTTGCCCCCTCTGTAAGTGAGGCCTGAAGCTTGAATGTGACCCTAAGTTGCTACAAAATACATCAACGTTTTTCATCGTATAGGTTGAAGTTAGGTACCTATAATACCTACATAGCTAAAAAACTATTTATATTAGACGTACCTACCCAGGGTACCGCCATCTAAAAATGCAAAAACAGCCGATTCCATTTCAAATATCAAAGTTAGACTTAACTTCCGGTCTACCCGGAAGCGTGTCGGACTGGCACTTGACCGTCTTCTCGTTGTTCAGAGCCTCTCTAAGAATAAGTGAAGGGTCAGAAGCAAAAGTGCCTAAGTGCAATTTTTGCTAAAAGTAACCTAAGTAAGTATATATTCATATTCTATGTGTTCGGTTCTGTTTGGTGCAAAAATTGCCTAAATGAAACATGTAAGTTAGCGCCATCTTCTTGGGAGTTGAAATAGTTATATAAATAAATTGCATGTTTAATTTGGCGGCAAAATCGCCTAAGCATCACTTAGGTCATTTTGATTCCAAACATGTACGAACAAATAAAAGTAAACATTCAGATAGGTTGTTTTTAGTGGGCATTCAATCGTGCTCGTGCTATCTTGTTTCTGAAAGTTTAAGTGCTTTAAATTAAAATATAAGCCTTACAGCAATATTTTAATGTTTTATTTTTGTATGAAATAAAGGTTTAAATAAAGTTGTTCATATTTTTGGTCAATAAACAATTTAATCTGTTTGGTATCAAAACAACCTAAGTGAGTTTTTTTGGCAAAAAATGTTGAAAAATGAAAAAAAATCATTGTTTTGCATTATTTAACTCATTAAAATATTCTAATTGCATCCAATGTAGTAAATACTAAATTTTAAATGCTTAGAATTTTTAATAGGTAGGTACCAAACTTTGGAGGCTTTTTATTCAAAATAAATATTTTGCTTCTAACCCCTTCAAGTAATAACTAACTGTGAATTTTTCATTAATAACAATTGGGATTTTTAAATAGAATCTCCTTTAATCACCCCTTTTATTCTTTTCATAGTATCATCAAAAAGATACCTACAACTTATTTTTCTCAAGGACTCCCCCTTGTCCCTCTATTATCGTTTTTTCTCACTCCCACCTCTTAAGTGAGTGCAAACAAGGCCATTATGGGAATTATTTCTTCGTTTTTGGCCACATCCGCTCTGAGACACACGCCTAAGATTGTGGTTTGATCGTCTTAAAAATCCATAGGCGTAGACCAGCGAGAAAATTAATAATTTATGATAAAAGTGTGCGTACCATTTCTAAAACTTTTGTTTTTATAATCCCATTTGGGATTAGAAAAAAGTTGGATTTAGCAGCAAGGCCAATTTTGTCTACTATTTGTGAAAAAAAATTGGGTTCTGGAATTTTAAGCATGCAGCAATACTAAGAAGAAATAAATCTAAAAATAAAATCTATACCCCTTTATAAAGTATAACATGATGAATTGAAATCAGTGACGGATTTAGGGGAAGGTTACCCCCTCCCCTCCTCACCGATATGGTGTTTGCATAAAAAAGATTTGAAAATAATTGGATAGAAATTTTTTTCTCCGTTTTTTTAAGATTTACTTATTGTTACATAATAATAGAGGCAAATCTTCGTTATTTAACTTAACATAGTATATTCTTTATTTTTACATAAATTTTGAGTTACTACAAGTATCTAGTAGAAAATTGCTTTTTCGTTTTTATTTTTTTACACGTACATTTTATGACTTGCATAATCAGCAGCAGCGAACGGGTCATAGGGGGCTATGTTCATATTTTGACAGTAAAAATTCGTGTTTTGTAATAAACAGAATATTTTGCAGTCAAAAACAAACTAGATTTTTTATTTTTAAAATTAATCGTTTTGAAAATCATGCTGTAGTTTATGCAAAAAAAAATTCCAACGTTACGGCCAATCATCGTACTGTCAAATTTGGCCAGACTAAAAGAAGATTGCGGTTGCTATTTGAAGAAAGAAAAATTGTTTAGAATTGTTCAGAAATATTTGCTTCTAAATTAATCAAAATTAAAACTATCAAATGAAAAAATGGTGCATAAAGGGGTGTCATTGGTGTCTAAATATTATATAATAATTTATTATATCAGACATAGATATTTAATTAATAAGTTTTTCGCCTTTAAGAAGAAAGTAAGTGGCAAAAGAATACCAAAAACATCTTAATTGTGTAAGGGAAATGTATAAAAACTTTAATTTACAAACAATTAAGACCGAATTTTGATCTACTGCGTTTTTGCGAATGTCAACACGTTTAAATAAAAAAATTGAAACTAACTTCAAGTCAAACAAAATTATTCTGTGATTATGTCAAAAACTGTCCAGTATAATTCATTGTTGCTTATTACCCATAGCGAAAAAATTTCCGATAACATTTGTTGCTATGGTGACCTGCCAAAAAACCCATTTTGATTGGTTAAATGTGGAATTTTCCAAAAAAAAACCTTCAAAATAATGCAACATGAAAATGTTTGAGTCTTAAAATCACTATCGCCGGCTCTTCCCCGCCCCGCCGCTGTTCACTTGTACTTATCTACGATCCGAGAGCATGAAAAAAGCATCTCATTCAAACCTAATTTACCCTTCACAACAACCGAATACAGTTACCATACCTGTTACAACCCTGTACGTGGGAATGGCTCACACGCCACGGTCTGTGCATGGGTATTTCTCACGGGCGCCCAATGGTATTTCGTACCATGTGATACCGGGGATAGTGAAAAGGAATCTGGCGGAAATATCACTGTTCATAATATGTGATGGGCTGTTTCACTATAATAATCATGCTCAGCACTCAGAGAGATGATTATAACCGTTTGAAAGAATAATTTATTAATAAACATCTTAGAATCAATTAGATCAGAATGGTTACCCTGAAACCTTTGTAACTAATACCATTTCAAAACTTAAAAATCAGTCATAACTAGTACCTACAGAAACGAAAGCGGAGCAAGCATTTTTTACAATTCCATATGTTAAGGGGATTTCTGAAAAGATTAGAAGGATAACCAAAAACTATAATATCAAAATAGCGTTCAAATTTGGACCCCCCCCCCCCCCCGTAATGAAATAAAGAAATTGCATCTATCGAATCCCTCGCGAGTGTGGCGAATCGTACACTGAAAAAACGGAAAGACCTCTTCCCGTACGAGTTCAAAGAACATGGAAACTTACCCAAAGAGGTGAAACTTCGCGATCAGGTATAGCGGAACATGTATGGACCAGAAGCGAAGGTTTTGGACACGGAACAGCATTGGCGAAAACGCAAATTCAAAGAAGCAGCTTTTATGAATTAAAATACCCATATATTTAGTAAACCAAGTATAGATATCTCCAATATCTGGAAGCCTCTTCTTGTCCAAAACCAACAGCTCAAACTTCACACTCCAATAAGCACGTAGGCGGAGTCATCAAGCTTCATTCTTCAAATACTAATTAACACCGAAACGTTGTGTTAAGACATGAAAAAGACAATGGAAGTCCTACAAGGCATTTTTTCTTGATAGTATGAGAATATCATGAAAGGACAAGAGCTATATAAACCTCATAAATGTTCTGCCGGGTGTTTTACTTCGCTGGCTCATTATGCAAGCCCCAACTTAATTTATAAATAATGTAACTTTTCATTTGACCATTTTGTTATATTTTACACATTGACATGTAAACACAAGAGGCAGTCACTCTTGTGCTACCCCCGGTATACACCGGCCAAAAAGACCTAAATGCACTATGTTAGAGCGAGACGGAACGCTGGAGGCCGAGGGTGGGGGCAGGTTCCCACGCTGTATTGGAATGTATATCGGAAGTTTTTCAAAATGGGCCGTCATTTGAACTTTTAGGGTCAAGTGACCAAAATCATCATGGGACGTTAGAAGTTTTTCGATAGTGCAAAGGCCGCGGTTTATTTTTAGTTGTTTTCTTTCAAGTTTACTTAGTTAAGTTTCAGTTTATGTTGAAAGTTTATATAAAAAGTTCTGTAAAAGTGTTAATTTGGTGTTAAAAATTTGAAGTGAATTTTTTTATAAATTGCTTAAGTGATTTTTGCCGCTTTTCTCACATCTTGTATGGAATAATTGTTTCAATATCAAGGTAAGCTTATTTATTATATCTGGTACATATTATAGGTATATAAATAGTTATCTACATTATATGGATAGATACCTAGTTCTGACAACTTACTTATTTTTTCATTTTTGGCCTGTTTTCTTCAGTATATTGTTCAGTGGCCATAATAGATATAAGAAAACAACATCGAGTTAGTAAAAAGTTCAATAAAAAAAACATTAAGTAGATCATTTATATTCTTTAAATATATGGAAGATTTATGGTAATTAGATTAATCAGTTGCCTAAAACACCCAACAAACATAAATCTGCCATGCATATGCAAATAATACTAGATCAATTATTAATCAAAAATATGTTTTAAATTTTCAACGTAAACATTATCCGAAAATTTGTGAAATGTTAACAAGCAAAATCAAAAATTTTACAGTAAAAATTTTAAAATTATTACACATCTACAACCTTTGACTCCTCTCTAAAAAGATCTATCATTGGCACTGATGGGCTTTTAAAAAATTTAAAAACTTTTAATTGCTTATTTTCAGATTTGTTTGATATAATTTCACTATGCCCAATATGAGCGATGATGAAACTGATTCCAACGTCCAAGGGCCCCAAATTCTAACCATGTCCAAAGCGGAACTTAGAAAATCGCACAAGCCAATCATGGAAAAACGAAGAAGGGCCAGAATTAACCAATGCTTAAATGAGATCAAAAATTTGATTTTGGAAGCAATGAATAAAGACGTAAGTTTTCTAAAAACAATGTTATTTATGTTTGGTATAAATCGCCTACGGCTCGTTTTATTCTTATGTGTGTGCATTTAGTGCACTTATTAGCATAATATAAAGTAAGTGCGGAATAATATAAAAAACTCGATAAAAAATAATTGGAAACATTATACATATTTTTGAGAACTTTTTATTTCGTAGACGTAGGTATGTGGACATAGAACTATAAACCGTGACATTTGCAACAACACATCATCACACCACTGTCGCATATCGCCAATTATTTCAGTTTCGCATAATTTACAAAACCAACGTTCTTTAGTGTTAGCGTGTACCTATATTTTCTTTGAAGGTGGATGGAATAGACTTCGAAGATTTTAATTTTTTTTCTTCTGGTTAGGAATAAGACCGATTCTATTTTGTGGGCCTTAATACTTAAGGTTATGTATCAAAAATTCTTTATTAAAAATAATTAATATTTTGGAAATTCATTGTCGACATATGTAGGTAGCTATATTTTTAACTTATTTGAATGAAGAATACTCCCCAACATAAAACCAAGAGAACCACTCAATGTTTCTAATTCAAGCAACAAAAGTTGGTAGGGAAACACGTGTTAAGTTTACAATAGTTAAAGATTGCCAGTATTGCTCCTCGACATGACACAGAAAAATGGTAGATGAACCCAATTTTCCGCTGGGCCTTATTACGCGCACTTGGCGCACTTACCTTCAATAATACATTTTACTAAATCGTATATTACATAATACAATGAAGAATGCCCCATGTGAAGCAAACCCAAATATAAAAATTAACGCTAATCCCATAACTATATCCGTTATAATAGGCCTTTATTTTTTAGCCCGCCCGTCATACAAAATTGGAAAAAGCCGACATCCTGGAAATGGCTGTGAAGCACCTCCAAAATGTCCAAAGACAACATCTGGCATTAGCCATGGCTACCGATCCATCGGTAATAAGAAAGTTTAAAGGTGGTTTTAACGATTGTGCATCAGAGATTGACAGGTACGCATTGAAAAACCAACTCTAAAACATTACCTTAAAAAAATTATTAATTATTTGTCATAGCGAGTCGACGATTATATATTTTTGATTTTTTTAGATTCATAAATAAATCGGATAACATAGAAAATGGAATTAAAGACAGAGTCTCGAGTCACCTCCAAAAATGTATCAACGGCCTTGAACAGGTCGTCCAGTTTTCCAATCCTGCCTTACCATTTGTAAATACCAACACAATTTTCTCTGGAAATCAGAATATGGACCATGGGGGAGGAGGGGATCAAAATAACAATCCTCGGATTCAAATACCTCAAGGAATTCAACTTATACCTAGCAGGTATGTTATTTTCAATTTTTCACAAAATTCCTTGTTTACTACTCAAAAAAGATGTCCCGACTAATCATTTCTCCTATATCATTTACCTTTTTTTTATTTTTGCAGACTGCCAACAGGCGAACTTGCTCTACTAGTTCCAAATTCCTCAAACCTGCCTTATTTCCCCTCTCAAACCCACCCTCATCGTCCCAGTGCGTTTGTAACGGTAACTCCTCAAACTATGGAACCTCCAAAGCCGTTAAGTCCTCCACTAAGTCCTCAAGACCAAATATGTGCTTCGCCCAAAGGTTTTAGACCTGTGCAAGCCAGTTTACTCCGACCAAAAGCTAGTTATGCTGGAGAAGATCACCAAGTTCCTCAGATTAGTTCTACTGTAGGAGGTGGTATGGAGAAGCATCAGTTTAACACTCCTATGGAAGTGAAAACCATGAAATTTCCTATTCATAAAGCGTTGGACAGAGAAAAGAAAAATGTGGAGCACACCAGTGTCATAAAAAAGCTTTCTGAGCCATTATGTGTAATCACAAATCAAGGAGAACGATACAGACAAGCGCAGCAGAAAGAGGAGTCTGTGTTTTTGGAGGAAAATCAAGGCCCGCATCGTGGAGTTAAGAGGGACTACTCAGAAATGCTACAGCACCAACACCAAGGTATTTTAACGACCGTTGCACAGGAACCTTTTGCTCGACCGAGTAAGATGGTTAAAACGGCTCATACAGTGCCTTCCTCAACTTATGTTGGGCGACCATCATCAGAAATGCCAATGTCCATACCATTTACGTACAAAGATAACCACAAATCTTCCAGTTCTTCTGTATCTTTAAATAATCTGCCGGAATCGTCATTGTATGAAGAATCCAAACAATTTGACTGTCTTGTTCCGGTAGAAGGGTCTTCCAAACAGTTTTCCAATGGTGGCAGTAACGGGACGCAAGAAAATATTCCGAAAAACGAATCTAATGATATGTGGAGGCCCTGGTAGAAATATCCACTTGTTTAGTCTAATTAAAAATACTTCTCAGATTATGTATTCTATGTTTAGTTTCAATGTTTTTCAAATAGGTTTCCTAATATTTAAATTTACTAATTTTTATGGTATTGGAAGAAACATAAACGATTAGAAAAATACTTATACCTCTTGAAAACAATAATTTTCCTATTTATTTTTAAAGTTTATGGTATTTTAGGTTGCTAAGTTGTTTAGGGATAATTTTCACGTACACGTCCTTGTGTCCTTTTTTTATTCTTCCATTTTGATATAATTATTTTGCTCAAGCCATGCTGCTGATGTAGAGTGATACGAGTACGAGTTATGAGAGCTTTAAATAAATATAAGTACAAATAACTAATAATAAGAGTAGTATATCCGTGCGATTATTGGGTGACATCGAATTTTTTCTGTAAATTATTGAATATTTTGTTTTAAATTAAGAGGGGACAAAAAAATAATTGTATAGTTTACTTTTTATTTTACGAAGCATAGTTTTGTAACTGAATTTTTTTTTGCGTTAATTACTTAAAGTTATAAATTCCTACCATTCCTGAACATGGAATGTTTAGCAATTATTATCTTAGACTTAATTTCTTTAAGGTTTATTAAGTGTCATTAAAATAAGCCACGT
The DNA here is from genome assembly GCA_963969555.1 of Polydrusus pterygomalis. NCBI lineage: Eukaryota > Metazoa > Arthropoda > Insecta > Coleoptera > Curculionidae > Polydrusus > Polydrusus pterygomalis. The sequence continues at coordinate 527,507 of OZ018377.1, forward strand.
GATTTAAGCAAGCGTTGTCTTGTAGGTTGTAATATTAATGATTTAAATATATTTTTAATATATTATTCTATTTTTTATTTTATTGTTTTCCATTTGAGAAATAATCAGCCGACATTAATAGTAGTACACGATAAGTATTGCAAACTTTAGTATTGACAACACCGAGCCGCCTCCACACTGGGGGCGAACAGTAACTATGCCCCCTCCATCAGTGGCGTATCCAGAACTTTACTAACAGGGGAGCACATGACCTAAATGGCTTTTAGAAGTAAATACAATAATACGAAAAGATTTTACCAAAACAAGAGCATATATTTATTAGGCAAGAGAGAACTTACAAATAAAACTATGAATAACATAATATACAAAACGTAACTTCTATGTACAGGCTGTCTCACGGTGATCGTCAATTAGAATATTTCGAAAAGTAATGCAATTTTAATCCTGCAAATTTGGATTATGGAGTTTGTGCATGTCTTCATATGAAGTAACTGCGACCATATTATGCGACTTCCGGTTATACCAGAAGTTGTCTCAAACTTGCTCATATTAAATGGAGCACGCTGTATAATATTTTTTTGTGTTCTTTTCTTCATTTCCAATAACTTCTTTTTAAAAGTTTTTGTGTCGTACTCTAACCGTTTAAAAAATTAATTTTTCTTAAATTTTGACTATTTACAGGATGTCGCCTAAAATGGAATATATTTTCAAAGATAATTGATCTTCATCAACAAATTTTAAAAATCCTTTTTTTAAATACGATGCTATTTCATTAAATCTGCAGGCTAGATAAAACATGTCCTATCTGTCCACCTAAGATGTCACTATAACTAATTGGAATCGTTTTTAATCTTATTTACGGTTTTTTCCAAAATCCCCAAATATCCAACAGTTTTATTGGCCATGATAACCAAATTATTAACTGCAACTAACAATGACACTCGTCTGTACAACAATTTTTTTCTCGAAAACGGATAGAGTAGGATAAAATAACTTTTGAAAAAATTTATTGGAAATGAAGAAAAGAACACAAAAAAATATTATACAGGGTGCTTCATTTAAAACAAGCAAGTTTGAGACAACTTCCGGTATAACCGAAAGTCGCATATAGTCGCTGTTACTTCATTTAAAGACAGCGTCTCCGAAAACCCCATTATACAAAGATGCAGGTTTAAAAACGCATTACTTTCAAAAATATTTCAATGAACGATCACCCTGTACCTATTATATAACTAGTTGTGAACAATTATTTTAATACAAAATATAATCTATGTTTTGATTTTGAAAAACGATTGATTATATTTTCTCATTAATATTTAAAAAAATCTAAATATACAAGGGGGGGGGGGGGGGCAATTACCCCCATTGCCCTCCTTGGATCCACCACCACTGCCTCTTTCAGTGGTAGATTTGGCAATAGCGAAAAGCTCAGGAGAAATGTTCTTTGAACCACTCTCAAATTCGGTCAATAATAATTTATAGTAAATACTAGTCAATCATTCCTTCAAGAGAAGGTGCTCACTTTTCAATGGAATTTGAAATATTTCTATAAAATTTTATTTAATGACAACGGGTTATTACTCTCATAAATTTAAAATCTTTAAAATAAAGCACAAAAGATTCTGAAAATGTGTGTTCAAAAGGAAAATTTTCCACTCATTCAAAAATCTTTTGCCAAAAAGCGGCCGGCTAGCATGGAAGGCATAAAGACAAAAGGGTAAGTGGAGCTTAAAAGTCCTGGAAAGCGCGCCAGCTTTATTCCTGCTACTTATCGTTGCAGGAACAGACAAAAATACACTGTCGACATCCGCTCGTTAATAAGAACAAGAAATTGCGGCCGTGTGCAATAGACTACGAAGCGATCAAAGATTTAAAAACTGCGGGTATTTTTCATTTATAAAGGGGGGGGGGGGCGTCAATTTCGACTTAAAATACATGAAATAAAGACAGCTACATAGTTGTTTTCAACCGCCAATTTTACAGTTGAAATAAATAAAATTCAATATTCAATTAATTTTTTTGCGAATTGGTGCATGGCATATCTAGGGAGCAACCTCTCACCCCGCATGAACGTTCAAATTTATTTTTTAGTTTTGAAGAAGTAGTCCATACTCAAAGTGGAGTTAAAAATGTATAGAAAAAAGAAAAGCACAAAGTCTTTCTCCAAAATTTTTTATTAGAATAACTAGGCGAACCTAGAATAAATTCATAATAATTAAATTCGACATGTTTCGAGTGTAGAAACACTCATCATCAGGAAAACAAAGTGATGGTACAATGCTAATGTTGTTAGTAATAGAGAAAATAATAGTGGGATTGAGCCGTAATGGAGCTTTCAAAGGTGTACAAGAGGTGTAAAAAATTAAATAGTCAAAAACCGACAATCAAGACTTCAGCATATTGGAAAGACAGGGGTTAGTGCAAAGGCCGTGTCTTGAGCAGAAAAATGAAGAGTGTAAAACAAAAATTAGGGAGTTTTAACAGACTTTATGGAAAACATTTATTAAGTAGTGAAAAATCTTAAGTTTTATAGAGACATGTAAAAGCATTGAAATAGGAGGGAAAGAAAAAGAATAAATTGTTTTTCATAAAAGTCAAAGCATCATTTAGCTTGAAGTAAAAAACTGTTGGGGTACCAGGCTTTACGGCTTTTACCCCGGCAGGAGTCAAGACGTACACATTGTGTGCAAAATTAAGTTTTAAAAAGTTTTTTGTTTTACTAGAACATCTTTGTTAGAGAAGTTCCACTGCAATCAGCACGTGTCAGAAGGAAATTATTTTTTAGTTTATTAATATTTTTCTTGCATTTTTTGTTAAGATGCAAAATCGGCCTTTTTCCCAACCTCACTTGTAAATTTGTAACAGCTAACACACAATTTAACAAAATGTCTTATTGCTTTTATTAATTTACCAATCGAATTTTATCAAACTGTAGGTAATTATTTTCCAAGGACAGCTAGTTGACCACTTTTAGGAGCAAACGAAATATTGATTTAAAAAAATAAAATGGCGAATGCGTCACTATAGTGTAATTTACACATAACATTATTCCTACGGTATTTTTGCATATTAATATAAAAATTCCATATAAAGAATCGTCGGCAATGATTCCTTTATGCCCCTCGAAAAGAATTGCGCCTTCCTTCCTTTGACACGGGCACTAAAAACCTAAAAGCAGCCTTCATCAGGGAGTTAAAAAAGCCACTCAAATAGAGCTAAAAATCTTTTGCCAAGTCCTAATTAAAGAAAAAACGTATGCAACACACGGGACGTAGCGTTTGTTTTGATCAAAAGCAGTGTGGCGGCGGAACATCAAAGCAAAACGGGAGGAACAAAAGAAAGTCATTTGGGAAAGTAAAGGGTTGCAGGATTGCTATAAACTATAAAGGATTTTTAGTATTTTAGTTGAGCGTTTTTAATGTTGCGCTCTAACGCAGCGTTATAATGTATAACGGTGTACATTGAAATCAAACCAGAACATTGAACACGTTTTAAATTATGTATAATACTAATTTAGATAATACTATTTTTTTTAACACGCTTTTATTAGCTTCACCTGTATGTAGGGAATTCAATCCCGGGATCTCGTTTCCCGGGATCCCGGACATTTTTTCGATCTCGAAATCCCGGGATTGTCGTTTATTTATTCCCGGGATTTTCGGTATTTATCTTTGCTTTTTTCATTAATTTATATCGTGCACAAGGTCTAGGTTGAGTGATGGATGACTCTCTAGATCAACTTATTTTTTTAAGAATTTTTTTAAAAAAACAAGTTTAGAATAACTTTTTTTCCTACTATTAGAATGGTTTTTATGTTATGTTTTAACATTTTTTTGTTAATAGGTTATATTCTTATTTTTTGGATCATATTCGTTTATTAAATTAGTCACAGACTATAATTTATATTTATATCGTCGGCTTTATCACGAAAAGGCGTAACTCAATATTTACAACTTTACAGGAGAGCAAATTTAAAAAAATGACGACTTTATATTTGAGGCTGGCACTAAGTTTTTAGTTTTTTTGAGGTTTTTTTGGAGAGATATGTTGGAGTTGAAGTAAAACTAGAACCCTATGTTACTTATTTGATGTATATACTCTAAATATTAATAATATTAATTATTTATTGAGATACGCCTTTTTGTCATAATATTAATAATTAGTATGAAATAGATACGCCCTAGTAGTATCAATCAGAAGGTACTGATAAGGTGATTTTTATATAGAAAAAACGTTTATTAGTATTGTTATTTTACTACTACGTAGGTACCTATAAACCAAACATACAAAAAGTCAAAAAAATAAATACAAAAAACGATTAAAGTGAGTGGCTAGGTAATGATAGTAAGTACTTTTTATTATTTTAAAATAAAACTATACACATTATTAATTTTAAACTAATCTAATTAAGTAACTTAAAGTCAATTAACCAACAAGTAATTAAAAAATGACAATTCGGCAAGTTTACCAATGCAAATATCTTTAATTTACGAAATAATACTTTAACTAAAGTAAACAAAAATCAAGAATTGTTTTTAGGACAAAGATCCGTATTAACTAATTTGTTACTCAACACAAAATAGGCAACAAAATAAATGTTTAGACTTTGTAAGAAAATATTTTAAAATATCAACAAGAAAGAACAAACAATAAAGAAGATTAATATTATAATATTTTAGTCGGCAAAGATTTAAAAAAGAGAATGTCCTCTGGTAATCTGATTACAGGTTTGTCACCAGAGCAAAGCTATAGTAGGTCTTGGTATTTTACTAGTGAAATTGGTTTTGGGCCATTATTCAATTTAAAAAAAGGCATGGAAGGTACTAATTGCCGTTTTAAGGTTATTGTTCTATATTCACCCAAGGGGCTGGTTTTAAAGAACATATTATCAAAGCTTTCCTTTTTTACCGACTGATTTAAAACTATTGTATTACCGTCTGTATTAATATTTCATTGACGCCAAATGTACCGATTAGCAGATAAGAACGCAAGGACCTATATCGAGAAACACGCTGCCTGGTTCAAAAAAGAATATGACTAATAGGCGTAACTTGAGGTACGCCTATTTGTCATATTAAAATGTTGCAGTATTTGAGATAGGGCTTTCTTTTTTCTGTCTGTACAATACAAACGGTTTGACTTTGAGGTACGACCCTTCGTAACAACAAAATATGAGCTATCCCGGGTTTTAAAATAGACAAAGCTCATTTTTGCCAAATATTGAGTTACGCTTTTTCGTCATAAAGCCGACGATATACAGTATTGCCTTTCGGCGGATCTTAAATGTTGTGGTTGACTGCTGAATATTTATTTCATTTTAGTTGGTTATATTCTTATGTATAGTGTACTTATATGTTGATTGTTATTTTTTTTTAGTTATTAAAATTTAATTAAGTATGTTTTAGTTTCTTGGTTTTGTAATAATGTTCTAATTACGAAATAAATGTTTTTATTTAATTAATGGGAAAAACTCCAAGGAAAATTATTTTTGTATAAATCCCGGGACCAATCCCGGGATTGAAAAATTATAATCCTGAAATCCCGGGATTGAAAATTTTCTCCGGGATTGAATTCCCTACCTGTATGTTTATAACCGATTTCTTTGAACCCGATTTTGACCCACTTTAAACGGTCAGATTTAATTTAAATTTTGTAGACTTATCAAGAACCGCTGACAATACAATAATCTACACGCCAAAAATTCTTCTGTCAAATTTTAACAGCTGTTAGGTATAAAACGATGAAGCGATTTTGACGAAACAAATTATAAGGTCGTATAGTATTCGATGCGGAGACTTCGGGAAAAATAAGCAAAAAATTCTCCTGTCAATATGTCAAATCGTTTAAAAAAAAAATATTAATGAAAAAACTATAAGGTCGTGAGTATGTATATTGACGGTGGAAAGTTGAAAAAAATACGCAAAGAATTCTCTTGTCAAAATTTGACACCTGTCAATGTCAGAATTATTACAATAACCGATAGTAATGAAACAAACGTGGCGTCGTATAGATATTGTCGCTAAGAATAAAGAAAAATTTAAAAAAAAAACCCTACCCGTCAATTTTTTTTTTTATTTTGAAAATTTTTGTCGTTTGTTCGGGTTTGTATGTAAGTATGTTTGTTTGTAACCGACTTCTTTAAACCCGATTTTGACCCACTTTAAACGGTCAGATTTAATTTAAATTTTGTAGACTTATCAAGAACCGCTGACAATACAATATAATATAGCTCAATCTACTAAAAAAAAATTTTTTTCTTCACAATCACTCAAACTAAAAAATGAAAAATAAATATAGTTTAAAAGATATAGGCAGAAAATAATAATGAACGATAAACATTAGTATTATAGTGAAAAAAAAAGCGTGGGGCGCTTTGTGCTATATTTTTCGTATATCAAGCGCCCCACGCTTTTTTCACAATAATACTAATGTTTATCGTTCATTATTATTTTCTGCCTATATTAAGAATTTCAAGAATTATTTTAAACTATATTTATTTTCCGCTTTTTAGTTTGATTAATTATTAAAGCGTGTTTTTTAGTTTTTTAAAAATTATTTTAAATTAGTTTTCTCTCGACTTACACCTCAACTTAGGATTGCTGTTGCTAATCGAATTATGCATCCGTATCCTGCAGATATCCTCGCTTGCACCCTGAAAATGACCCGGAGGTCCCGAATTGGTGTTTGTCATGCAAAATTCGTGGAGAAGCACCGCACCGGTTTGGTATTGGGGCTGATGAGGCCACCGCCGTGCCCGTAGCCTAATGAGCCACGTAAACAAGACGTGCTGTTTGCTTCTTTTGACCCCGATAAGATTGGATTTGTTGCTACCCTTAATAAACCCTTTATCTATATCTACTTATTATTACATACAATTGTGAAGTGACTGACTGCTTCATGAACGCCCAGGCTAAACCCCTAATCATCAAATTTTCATTCATTTCAAATCCTTAAATTTTGAGTATGTGTCCGCAAGAAAGTCCGCATCAAATGGGATTTTTTTTTTATTATTAGGTACAGGTAAAAATTGAAAAAGCAGTTACTTTTTGCTTACCTAAAAACCAAAAATTACGTATACTGAAGCAGCTGCACGACTTGCGTTACCTATATATATATATAAATATTAGTCGCTCGAAACATTTTATTCAACAAAAATATAGTTTACAAGTTGGCGATGCATTAAAAATTATTCTTTTTGATCCAATAATAATTAAGTAAAATTTCAACGAAAGCTTCCTAATATTTTCTTTTTGTACATCTGTTTACTAACTTAGGAAAAATGAGAAACGTCGGTTTTGGCAAACTGGTGTAATTAGATAAACTTTGCATCAAACATTATATACGGATCAATAACAATTACAGTTTTTGAAGCAAAATAAATAATTGGAAACAAAAATTTTACACAAAATGGCATTAAGATTACAAATAAAGTAAAGGCAAATGGTTTTACATCGATGTATAAAAGTTAATCTACGAGGGTTGATCAAAATTTTCAAGAACCTGGCAAAAAATAAAAATTCTATAAGACTATCAAAATTTCGTACAGAGGCTAAAAATGCCTAAATAAACAACTTTCTCGAATAAAGTTATTCGATATTTTGATAAATAAAGGCATTTTTGAACCTATTTTATTAAAAATGTCTAATTTGACAGGTAACGCAAGTCGTGCAACTGCTTTAGTAGACGTCATTTTTGGTTTTTAGGTAAGCAAAAACTAACTGCTTTTTCAATTTTTACCTATACCTACCTAATAATAAAAAAAAAATACCATTTGATGCGAACTTTCTGACGGACACTGTATACATCGACTGAGAAGGGATTTTTCAATATTCAACTCCTATAAGATAAGGGGGTAAAAACTTTGGAAATTTTTATAGAATTGAACTCAGGAACTAAAAATTGGTAAAATAAACATAATATGCGTGTTTGGTAATTTTTTTCAAAATTCATTTAGAGGTTGAGAAAAAGGGTGTAGCACATTTCAAGGGGGGTTACCTATAACTGTCTATAATTTTAAGCTATAATATTGAAAATGCTTACTCAGTTAAAATAAGGAAGTACGTGTTCTAATGTTTTGGGAATTTTTGCCTCTAGGGGGTAGAAATGAAGGGGGTAAGTTTCCAAATGTAGACAAATTCTTCGCTTGGAACAAAAAAAATGTGTTTAGCATTTACAGTAATTTTGCCCTTATACATATACAAGGTACGTGGAAAAGGGGGTACCGTCAAAGCGGGTGACTTGACTACGATTTTGATGTAAATGTAGTTATAGGAGACAGCTGATTCGAAAAAAAAATACCAAAAAAAATTATAAAACTTGCATACAACTTTAAGGAACATAATCCCACCTCATTCTTGCTTATATGTCATTTCGTCATATCAAAAAAAAATATTTATCCAAAATTCCAAGTCACCCGCAATCCGGGTGACTTGAAAAATTGGTATAATTTCTATTTTTTTAGCTTGAAACCCACTCGAGATGTGACTTGAAATAAAAAAATGTGTTTTAAAAAATATTTATACCTTAATTAAAACAGAAAACAGCCAAAAAAACAGAAACAAAAGAAATACATATTTTATTCTTAATTTTACAAACTTAAAAAGAAATTCTTAATTGTGCGGCCCATGCTCTATTTAATGACTCCTTAGTGTACCGAACGTAACTACGTCCCCCAATTTTTCGCTTATACCTCTGCGGCATATTTTCTTAATTTTGTCAAGTCACCCTAAAAATTTATCAAACATAAAAAAAATCCCTAAAGGTTGGAAAAACCGAATTATAAATTGATATTATATTAAAACCTTTAAAAGAACTATTTTTTAAAGGTAATTATCATAAATTCTTACCTTAAATTAAATTCCTTCTGTTCTAGCCAATCAAAAGTTTGAGCGCTTTAAAAATCGTCGTTATTTACTAAAGATTTGCAACGGACGTGTTTAAACGAAAGAGCAAGCTACACAAGCGCAACGCTGCTGGAAAGTAGGCATAGACCAAGGTCAAACGATCGGCCGTAGCTGAAGCTCCAGCTCCGTGTCGCTAAATAGTTAGGTGGCTAGATCTCCGACCAAGTAGAATTTTATCAAGTCACCCCTCATTTTCAAGTCACCCACTTTGACGGTACCTATAAAGTTTATATTGGAAAAATATTTTTTGGCGGACTTTCTTAACACAACTACTTACTAACCTAAAACACAAGTAGGTAATAAAACATTTTTCTTTTTTTAACATCCGCCTCTAAAGTCATGAAAAGGGGTTCAGTCAAAACTGACTATTAGAGTTCATAGAAAAGCGAACCGTCTCACATATTAAGTGTTTTTAATAATAATAATAAACGCTTTTATTTAACAATGAAATAAGTTTTACAACTATTTTATAAAAATGGTGGTGTGGTATCCAACATGCACTGCACTCTTATTCAAAATACCTTGAGAATAAAAATTTAGAAACATACGGCTAATATAATGTAAGCCCATAGCAAAAAAGTATTCATAAACGTTATAATTACATCAGTACATGAGGATATTAGTGAATTATATTCCAATAGTATATTCAAAGAATGGAATAGTATATTCAAATTTTTTGTTTATTTAATTATGACCTCAAATTAGTACAGAGATACTCGCACCGAGGCCTACACATACAATCAATTTTCTTAGATTTACCTCACGGGCCTCGTTTGAGGGGGCCAGATGGGGCATTTGCCCCCCCCCTCCCCTGGAAGTTGACTTATTGACAAAAGTTGACTTATTGAGGTTTAATATGGTTTGATTGAATGTATGAATTTATTATTTCGAGTTTTCCTTTATATTTTTGTTATTATTTTGGGGTAGTAAAGACTTATTTTAATAAAAATAAACAGTTTTAATGCCAAAACGACTATGAATGTTTGAGAAACAATTTTAGCTTATTAAGTATTGAGCAAAAAATTGAAATTAAAATTAAGGGAAGACCTAAACTCTCGAAATAACTTGATACATACCACAAAGTGTAAATCTAGGGACTTTATTGTTATTGATAAGTTTGCTGCAAATAAAAACAGATGAATGAACTTTACTTTTAAACAATGTACCCACTAATGAAAAATAAATTAGCCTTTTTATTTTTTATCTTATTTCATTTTCAATAGAATAAGAAGGTAATCATAAATTTTTAAAATATTTACTATAATAATTATTGACCAAATTTGGGCGTGGTCTTAAAAAAATTTCGCCTACAGCAGGCTTTTAGTACATCCCCAAGTTAACAAGTCACAAGCCGCCAATGCCCCCTCCCCCCTAAGAAACCGTTTAACGACTCCCATGACTAGGCTATTGCGATCTTCCCTGCAAGAGTACCTGTTAAAAAAGCTCCAAAGTTCTAGAAAAATGCGTAACTTAAAAGTGTATTAAAAAATTTGCTTCCAGCACTGGTTGGCGGGCCCCCCCTAACATAAAATCCTGGGTGCGCCGCTGCATACAATCAAAAATATAAAAAAAAATCTTTTATAGGTAACAGTCGCTAAAATATAGATAGTGGGTACACATAATATAACATAATGATAATTATGTTAATTCTTAAGTCTTTAGTTTTAATATAATTTTTAAAATAGTTCAAAATGCATATGACATACAAATAATTAAAGAAAATAAAAGTGTATTATATTATAACAGAAATTTAAAACTAACTACCTACATCCATCTATTGTTCAAAATTATCTAGTGAAATAATGTATTAAATTTTAATAATCGTATCCAAGTATCTCTAATAATTATGGTATTAGTCTGGGGGTTTAGCGAAAATTAACAAAAACACAACTACATATTATTTAGAAGTTATTGTAATTACATCAAAATTTATTTTATTTTTTGACTCCCCCCGAAATAAAATCCTAGTTACGACGCTGTATGGTAGCCGCTTTGTTTCGATAGCGAATTTATACCAATTGAATTGCACTAGTATAATAATACTATAGATGTAAAATGTATAGTTGGGAATACCCAATTTTAACAGTTTTAGAAATATTTTTTTTTGCTTTGTCGGTTTACGGCGCTGTTGTTGATTGGAAAACAAACACCACACTTTTTCATCCTCAGACCCTAAAAAAACGTGAACATCTCGCAAGATCTTAACAGCGATTATTTTCCCTTTTGCGCGGTAGTGTTATGACAGAATTCTATAGCTGACTAATCGGCAGGCATATAGTTACTGACAGATATTACCTGCAAGCTAAATTTGTGGAAATAACTTAATCCTCGGTAGCAGAAATGAAAGGTGGCACTATCGCCTTGTCAGAGCGGCCCTTCAAGGGTTGTCTCCGATACGCTGCCATATTAGATACGTGTCAAAGGGATGAGCCGAAGGGCCCGAGCGATGACGTGACTTGGAGACGAAATAGGTCGACGGTGTCGCCTTCAGTTAGGGGCGGATTCAGGGGGGAGGGGTGCTCCGTTATAGGGAAAAAAGAATTTTCGCCAAAATATTCAACCGGAGATCAACGCGTATCTAATGTTTTGCTGTCCATCCTCCCGGGGCCTCGTTACGGCTCTGCAAGTTGCACCACTTCCACCGTGAGATCACACGCAGGTTATATTATTATTCCGTTGTAAAATCGCCCTGTAAGAATTTTTATTTACAGAAGTGATTTATTATTTATTTGCATTTAATGAGAAAAATATTTTCCAATTTATACCAGTTTTGTTGTACATAATTTCGCACCGTATATATAGATTTCGCGGCCTCTCTTTCAACAAGTTCCTGAATCCACCCCTGTCATAGACGCGGACGAGAGGAGACGATAAAGATTAGATTAAATGGTAAAGTTTTTTGTGCAAGAAATTTAGAATACGAGGTTACTCGAAAAGTAAACGTGCTTCTACCATTAGAATTTTTGCGTAAAAAAAACATAGCAATCGATTCGACCGGGTTTTTTTTACTAAATTTTCCTCTTTGTTGTCAGATTTTTTAAATAATAGACTTGATTTTATTTTTTTTAATCGGCAAAAATATTTTTTTCAATATAAGCAAAAATGTATACGTTTTTGTATATGATTTGTGTTGCAGAATATTTCTGCTAAATTCCAAGAAAATAAGACGAACAAATATTTCTCTAATAATAAAATTGTTTACCTCTTTTCATGCCTTTAGGGGCCGACGATAAAAAAAATAAGAAATACGTGTTTAATTACGTTTATTTGGAGTATTTAGGCTGAGTTTCAAAAAATTCGGACCAAAAATAATTTTTCCTATAATAAAAAATTTCATACCCCATTTTCCACCCCCTGGGGGCAATATTTTCGTAAATACCTAAACGTATGTTTATTTGTTTCGAAGGAGGAATTTGTCTAACATTTTCTGCTTGTAGCTTTGTCTCTAACGGTTGCGTTGGACACTTGCCCCCTCCATTTCTACCCCCTAGGGGCAATATGCCCCAAAACATCAAAACACGTACTTACAATTTTCAGCAATATAGCTACCCCCTTAAAATGGGTTACATCCTTTTTTTAACACGCTTTTATTAGCTTCACCTGTATGTATGTTTGTTTGTTTGTAACCGACTTCTTTGAACCCGATTTTGACCCACTTTAAACGGTCAGATTTAATTTAAATTTTGTAGACTTATCAAGAACCGCTGACAATACAATAATCTACTAATCTAGCTCAATCTACTCAAAAAATTTTTTTTTTCTTAACAATAACTCAAACTAAAAAATGAAAAATAAATATAGTTTAAAAAAACTAAAAAACACGATTTAATAATTAATCAGACTAAAAAGGGGAAAATAAATATAGTTTAAAATAATTCTTGAAATTCTTAATATAGGCAGAAAATAATAATGAACGATAAACATTAGTATTATTGTGAAAAAAGCGTGGGGCGCTTTGTGCTATATTTTTCGTATATCGCGCACCCCTCGCTTTTTTCACAATAATACTAATGTTTATCGTTCATTATTATTTTCTGCCTATATTAAGAATTTTAAGAATTATTTTAAACCATATTTATTTTCCGCTTTTTAGTCTGATTAATTATTAAAGAGTGTTTTTTAGTTTTTTTAAACTATATTTATTAACCTTTAGGTGAATTTTAATTAAATTAATAAACAAGGAGTGTTAGTTTCTGATATTCTAATACAACCAACCAACTGTTTTTACCCCCTTAGAGGTTGACTTTCGAAAAATGCCTTCTTAGGGAATGCCTCGTTGTAAGGATGATTCTAGGATTATGGGTTTAGGCAGGGTGATGAATTTGATGATGAATCAATCACTTTAAAATTTTATATAATAGTAAAAAACCCGTTCACTTGTGAATTGTAATAAGACCTTTCAAAACTTTAGTCGGCTATATTTTTTTTAGCTAATTACTTTTTTGAATGCCAAAATTTGTAAAGATTCCCTTATTCACTGACTATAAGATCAGATAGAAAGATTAACTGTCATCATTAAGCGTTTACAAACAGACTAGAGAGATACAAATTTACCAATCATTGAATCATTTAAAACTCATGCGCACCTAAACTTCCAAACCCGAAAGACGCCGAATTTCAGTATTCCAGTTTAAAGTTTTAGTGCCGTCGCGGCGCCTTTGTCAAGCGGTTCTGCAGGGGTCGTTTTTAAAAGAGCGTCGACACGTGAAAATAGATCAGAAATATATCATTTACTTATTTAAGAAATAGGTATTTTTAAAATTAAAAATTTTCCTTTTTTTACGGAATAAAGGGATTTAGATTTTAAAAATGTAGGTTTCGTTCCCAAGTAAAAATGTGCCACAAAACTTTATCTTGTGTAGTGTTTATGGCGCGATAGTGAATCTATTTCAAGAAAGATTTTGTAAGATTTGTACAGAAGAGCACAAAATATAATTAAACGAATTTTACAGTTCGGTGAACAGACTTTTTTTAGTCTCGTGTTTTTTTTTAAGAAGAAAAATATTAATGCTTCGAATGGATTTTAAAATCTTTGTACCAATAGTTGATATGATCACAGTGCTAATTTTTATGTTGATAGGTACGTAACAAAAAACTATTTGTTTGCAAGGGCGGATTTACCATAGGAAGGAGGGGTTATGGGGTAATTGCCCCCCATGAATTGTAAATTTAATGGTTATAGTGGTACATCAGCTAAATATATAACACCCCCCCCCCCCCCCCCAATTTGAAATGAAATCTGCCCTTGTTTGTTTGTAACTACATTTTGCAGATACTTTCCTTTCTAATTTTTTATTGTTCAGTCTACAAAGGACAATAATAATTATGTAACACAAAGTAATATTTTTTCAAGTTCTTCAAGTTTTTTTTTTAACTTTGAACCTAAATTGATTTTTGGCTCAAAATTTTTTATTATGCGGGTTAGACAAATACTTGACAGCTTTTCTTCTTTTAGGTATTCTGGAAGTATCCTGCGTAAAAATCAATCATCTGCTGGTACCGGAAATAGCATCTCCTTCGGGCACTCCCGTCATCCTGGATTGCGACTATTCCTTGGAGTTCCCCAAAGACGAAGGATTAGTTGTTAAGTGGTTTTTTAATGAAAGAGTTTATCCTGTTTATCAGTGGATCCCTGATGCGAGGCCGCAGGAATTAGGTAAAGAGAAAGACAAAAGGACAAAGTTATCGCTTATCGCAAGCCGTCAAAACCCGATAAGGTTTTGTCAAGTTATTTTTTGGCGATTGCAATTCTTTCCTTCTTGGAAGAAAAATAAAAATAACATTTCAGTTGCATAAATGTTAATTTTGTATTAAATTCCGTTGCATATAATAAATAGTCTTACGACACCAAAATAGAAAAGGTAGGCAGTGTTGTGGTTTACACAGTTTTGTTGACAAAATGGTGAAGTTTTTATAATAGTTTGTTCATTGAGCAACGAAATTCTGAACAGCTTTGCAGGCTGTCCAAGTAAGTTCAAGTGGCCGTTGTAATTAAAATTGCGGTTGTCAGGGCCGCATTACAAAATACTGCGTATGGAACTTTGTCAGTGATTTTTTAAAAGTCCTATATTAGCATATTATTTTTATTTATTCCAAAAAATAACAAATATACAAGCAACTAGTATCAGTGCTGGATTTACCATTAGGCTGAGTAGGCTGGAGCCTAGGGCGGCAGATTTTAGGGGGCGGCAAATTTGGCCCAAAATTTTTTTTTTATCTTACAGAAATAAATGGTACAATCTTTATTCATGGTCGACGGGTAGTATTTTTTTAAATAAACTTTATTGTTGGCCGTGTCTGTTAATGGGGATAAAAAAAGGTAGTTGGAACTTTACTGGCTTTGCAGAAAAAAATTTAATTTTCAATAAAATATGTTGGTAATCATAATTTTTTTAAATATTTACTAAAAATTATTGACCAAATTTGGGCGTGGTCTTAAAAAAATGTCGCCTGTGGTGCATTTTGCCTGCAGCGGGCTTTTTCTTTCCCGAACACTTCACCAAATTTGTAAATCCGCCACTGACTAGTATATGTCTTATTGGACACGAAATACCTTAAAAGCTGCTTTCGCAAAGATGCGTGCTTCCCACCATTTAGCCCATTAATAAGGCTAAGTTTCGCAAGTTGGAGTATCGTTCTCTTGGGGTTGGGAGTAACTTAAAAAGTTCAATCATATTTCGGTTCTTCAGTCTTATCCAGGGGCGGATGGGCCCACCGGGACACCGGGAGATTTTCTGGTGCGCCGGTACCTCAGGCGCCGCCGCTGTTTGCCCACTTTTTTCTTTTCTTTTTTAAAAATTTTAATTTTTATGTTATCTTTATGTTAAATATTTTTTATTTAATTTTTATATTAATAATAAATATTGAGCCTAATGAATAAAAATTAAGCAATTACTTTTTAGTAAAAGCAATTGCTCGACTAGCAAATGCTATAAGTAAAAGCGATTGCTAGATCTGGATATGAATAAAATTTTGAAGCAATTGCTGTTTTTCTTACACCTCTGTAGCAAATGCTTATTCAACACAAGTTCAGACGTGGCCTATCCACTTGTACAGATTATAGATTTCATGTTCAGTTTGGTGCCTAATTTGCAAAAGAGTTGACGTAAATACAACAACGTTGGTCTATTTATTTAGTACGATAGTAATCTGTTACGTTTTTGTGGAAAATAGGAAACTTATATTTGTGATATGGCAGATTTCAGTTAAAATGAGGAAAGTGATAGTAGTGATGAAGAAATTAAAGACAAGCAATTGATATTCTTTCACAAATTGAAGGAACATAAATAAATCTCTCTGACCACAACCGTTTAGCTTCCACAATAGCTCCAGCACTTGTAGGAAATTTAATAAAAATATTGGCCTTCTCCAAAACTGCATCTATTACAGAAGTGTATGTCTTACATACAGTAGTTTCGTGGACACCGAGTTCTTCACCTACAGAATTTTGAATGCGCGGATTCAACAATTTCCGCAGAAAGACTTTAATCTTATTTAAAGGCGATAGTGCACCCCCTCGCCTTTTACCAGTATCAGTCAAAAAATAATTTGCCAACCACTCAATATTTTCGCAGTCAAATCGATATAACTTTCTGAAATCATCATATCTGCTATTTTTACGTACAATGTAGATTTTTCTTTTACGGACGTTCATATATTCAGCCATAATTGAAGACACAAATTAAGAGCAACGCACGTGGTGAACTAAAGTTGACTGCTACCAAGCAAATGATGCAGGGGTCGACCTACCTTAAAAAGTTGGAAGCAATCGCTGCACTAGAAAAAGCAATTCTTTAATTTATTCATCACATTTTAAGCAAACACGATAGGAATTGCTTCTATTTTTTAAGAAAAAGCATAAACTAAAAGCAATTCCTGCACTTTTAAGCAATTGCTGGACGCAAAAGCAATTAAGTATGTACTTTAGTTTTTATTCATTGGCTTTCAAGAAATTACTTCGATTTTATAAGAAAAAGCAATCGCTACATTTTTATTCATTAGGATCATTTTTTTCACCTAAATTTGTTTTTAATGTAAAAAATTAAGTTTGTTTTTTTATTTATGAGTTATTATAAAAAATATGAAGTATAAGTGGATGAAAAAATACATATTTATGTCTTTTCATTTTTTTATTGGATCGACACGACGCGGCGCCCCGCCGTTTCAATTGACTTCCCGCGCCGGTCCGAGTCCGCCCCTGGTCTTATCTATATACAGGGTGTTTCATTAAGGGTGGCCACCGGAAACTACTAAACATTAAAACGTAGGAAAAAAAATTATGATTAAAATGGTCATGAGAAAATTGTGGAAATTATTTTTAAGTTCCGCATTTCGTCACATTAATTTCTTCGATTAAAGTGTTAAAAATGATTATTTTGATAATAACTCTGAAACGAACAAAGATATCGAACTGCAATCTTCACATTTTTTCTTGTAAATTTAATCTACTTTCCGATTATGATGTCAAGTTATACCGTATAAAATCAAAAAAAACTGCTATTATTACAAATTGCGCTCTCTAGCAATTTTATTAGAAACTATCGCATACCGTTGGATACGACAATTAAAAGTACCTTTGTCTTCCAAACAAGCTTAAATTTAGATAAGTCGTTTAGAAATTACAGCGATTTAAATGATTACACTTTCAATACTCTTATCAAGGTCGGTACGCCAATGAGCCTTAAACCAAAATGATGCAGAACTGTCTCAGCTTTCTAATGATGTAACTAAATATATACCTTAATATGGAAATTTTCGGAGTTTACAATTTTAAAAATTTATTTTCAATTGTGCCCCCTTGCGGCAAAATGTAGAACTTAGATAATTTCCATAATTTTCTCATAGCCACTTTAATCATAATTTTTTCCCCAAGTTTCCACGATAGTAGTTTCCGAGATGTGGCCGGTGGCCACCCTTAATGAAACACCCTGTATTCAACGTGAAAATAATGAATTTAACCACTTGGTGAAGTGTTTAGCCAAGATTTCGTTTGACTACTTATATTTTTCATATCTTCTTACAGGCATTCTAAAAGGTCGTCTCGACCTTAGCCACAGGGCCTCCGAAGACCGACATAAGACGCACAGGGCACTTAAAATAACAAAACTGAGTCCAGAATTGTCAGGAAATTTCACTTGTTCCGTGTCAACTTTTAGCAGCGAGGACAGTCAGACGAAAAACATGCTTGTGTTTGGTAAGAATTTTTTAAATTACGGACAGGTTTGTAATAAAAAGTTTTGTTTTAGTTAAGAATCACGATACAACAAAGAGTTGTAAATATTATATTTCTCCTTAAACCCACTATTTATGCTGTCAATCAAGGGCACAAATTTTTTCTATGATTGTGTATTGCGATATTTTAATGGTGTTTTTCATTCAAAATTTATAACATCCATTAACTAGTCACCACCAAAATAGGCAGCAGTGCAACGTGAACAAACTAGATTTCTAATGGAAAATTACCCCCTCTATCTCACCCTTGTTTATTGTCAAAATTGAATCCGTCAATGCCCACTAGACAAATTTTGAGAATTAACCTTATTTTAACGCAATGTACGAATAACGTTTATTCACAATTGTTAAAATGGCGTTAAAATAACGTTTATTCTCAAAATTTGTCAAGTGGGTGTAAATAAAATATTGCTGTTACCAAAGCACTTTTATTTTTAACAAAATTGTTTAAAGTTATTTTATGTATAAATATTTTGTTACAAATATCAACATTAATTTCTTAATTTTAAGCCAACGCCAATTATTGTAAGGTCAGTATAAATATATCTTTTAAACGGAGGTTATGCTATAAAGATATCAAAAAAATAATTTTAGTATATTCGATATTGTATTCATGTTGGTTTTACAAAAATATCTCTTTGTTCCCGTTTTAACATAATTTAATTTCAGGTAAAAATATCTATAACAAGGTAAAAAATATTTAGTATATTCTATCTACTGGTTAACAATGTTATGCGTATATAATATGTATATAAACAAACACACAAGCCTTTAAATAGCATTGTTCTAACGAAGCCATAATAGTTATTTACATAACCAGTTGGGAAAATGATTTTTTTGTCAGGAGTGGTTTTGCAAAAGTCACAAAACGCTTTTATTCAGTTTTCTTATTTTAAAAGATACAAATACAATTCAAAGAGATATGGCGCATGTTGAAAGAAGTTTTCGCAACCGATAATTGAGAACCAGAAGTTTCGCGTCGAACTGATGTGGTCACTTTAAATGACAAAATGTAAAAGAAAATAATTTATAGGTATTTGGTTTCACTTCATTAAGAGCAAACACTAGTGAGGCATTCGCCATTTTGCTTTTTGATCAATATTTCGTTATTCGTGTTTTTTTTTTAATGAAATGGCGAAGGCGTCACTTGTATTTGCTCTTAAATCATTTTTCTTCCTTAAACGTTTAAATTAACGTGTAGTTTTTAGTCAGTAAATCAATAATTTATCGCCCTGTCGGCCAATACTGGAAGACACCGCCGACGAATTTTTGCGGAATCACGAGACGATTTTTAAGACCGTCTTAAGACATAAAAGTTGAACGTTTTAAATTAAGTTTATTTCTTCCGCTCCCAAAAAAGTATAGTGCCTCTTGCGACCAAAATAAAAAGGTACTTTCTTACATACTAACTCAGTTTTCCCTTCAAAACCAAAAAAAAAAATTGTATATAAATCAGTCAATTTTACCGACGGCGTCGGAATACGGTCCTGCTTTTCTCAGCGCGAGAGAAATGCCATTTTTCTCCGTCATCTCTCCAGGATCGGTTTTGGGAATAACACGTGGCACCACGATGATCGCCAATACGGCCGAAACGTGGAACATCCAGAACAGTTTGCTGTAAACTAACACGCTGCCCCAGAATTCGAGCAGAACGAACGGAAAAGTGACATATGCCAATAAGGCACGCGTCAAAGCGAACGTCATTAAGTCATATAAGAACTTGGATTCGCTGGAAGACACGAAATGGTTCCTCAAATGGCGGCGCATTGTTCTGGAGGCGAACGTAAAGAGGGCGCCACTGAAAAACGTCAGATAGTACCCCGGATAGAATCCGTGCCAGATGGCGCTCAGAGCAAACGTCAATAACGTTGAATATTTGCTCACTCTCTTGTATACTATGAACCTAAGCCACATGTTCGTTCCTTTGTTCCAAGCGTCGATAGTTTCTTTTAAGCTTGTGCCGAATTCGAAACGGAATATGTCCACATTTGAGAATTTATTCCAGGATTTCCCGTCCCATCCCAGCCCTGCATTATTACAGATCGCGTCGGATAAAGTCCAGGCAAAATAATACTTAGTTCTCAATAGCGAGGTCGCTACGGACAGGTACCAGAATTTATAGCTGAGTGTGCTGTGCTCTATAAAACTCTCCTCCTTTAGTCTGGATATGGGGAATCTGGGTAAAAATAGGATGAACACCAACGCGCATACGAAGACTATGATCATTTTGTTTATGACTGCTCTTATGGGACTGGGATCCCTGAGTACGACTTGTTGGGATGACGGGGTGGGTTTCATGCAGTGGGCCATCGAATGGCCTTCGACGAAGTCGATGTAGTCTTTGTAGAGTATTACTGGACCGGCCATCAGCGACGGAAACATCAGACTATAACTGAAAGGAAAAAAATATTTAATGGCCCCGCTCTTTCTCCTCACATGAAAATTCTTTAACTTCAGGGGTAGGTAAACATTCAATTTGTGGCTTCCTGTTAGACGGGAAAGGATGCATTATTTTTGAAAAAAGGTAGATTCACAGAAATTGCATTTATTTTGTGTCTGACTTGTGACTTGTTTTAACATAGTGGATAATGTTTACTTTTCTTCGTTATCTCAAGACACTCTGCTTATTATTGAATTGCCTGTTATACACTTCTTCGTCTTTTTATTTACTTAAAGTGAATGTTTCTGTTTCTCATGTCTTCGAAGGGATTTAAAATGCTCGTAATTTGGAGAACAAATAATATTATAAGAAAACATAATTTAACGTTTATAAACACACTTTAACAATAAATATGATTATTAATGTTTATCAAACAACAACTAACAAGTAAGGTTAGGTTCGTAACTGATATATTTTTAATGCTTTTGATATAGCCCTGTCTGATTGGTTGGTTCCAAAGTCAACGGCCGAGATGTAGACCCTTGTGTGTTTTCTTCCTTGGGGATGATTCCCTTTGATGTGAAAAGTAATTAATTTTTTCGTTATTTTAAACTGATACATTTTAACTATTTACTTAAAATAAGAAAACTAAGCCAGTGTATCTTGTAAATGATACAATTTTTGTTGTCTGAGACAAAAAAAAACGCCCAACTTAAACCTCTAATCCTAGAATCATGACATTTCCCGGATGTCTTGTCTGCTCTTTATAACGTCAGTATGCACAATGGGATTTTTCTAAAATCAACCCCTAAAGGGGAAAAAACGTGGGTTGACATTTTTATAGGAATTTCTGTACCTATCTCAGAAACTAAAACTGGTGAGGTCTAAAAATTGGTATAATATAAGTTCCTTTAATAAATAAGAATATACCTACCTGTTTTCAAAATTTACTTAGGGGTTGTTGTTGTTGATGATGAATCTATATTTTTGGTATTGTCTTCAAGAACAAGCTACGAGATAAATGACATTTTTATTGAAAGAGAAAAAATAATGTAAGAACGTACCAAAGAAATTTATTTAAAAAAATAATATGGATACATACAGTGACCGGCAGAAAGTGCGCAGCATATGGGAAAGTTTTTTATCTTTAAGTTTAGAAAATTAATTTTATTTTCTGAGGGAACAAGTTAATTTCATCTAACTGATGTTTTTGATTTGCATTGACTTAAAGCATCTCCTAAATAGTTTTTTATACATTGAAGTATGCATAGAAAGTTTCCTTTTGATTTATAAAGAAAAAAATTTAAATTAAAAATATATTTTGAACGGATTTTATTCCTCACGCAAAATAAGGATCAATATAGGTTATTTTCATTTATCAAATACACTTTTACGATAATCCAATTAATAGGTTATACATTTTTTAACTCAAGAGTAGGAAACAAAAAATGCTAATTAAGACTATTTACATTAACAATAATTATTATAACTTTATATTTCTACATGACCTCCTCCATTTTCATGGCTGCTATGATTTTAAATAGTATAGATTATGAGAAGGATATTAATTTGTGTTATTATTTTTAGGCATTAAGCTTACCCTTGGGGCTTAAAAAAATCAGTTTTTGAAGAACATTATTTTAAAATTATTTAAAATGTGTACAAAATATATTATTGATCCTTAGTTTGCGTGACGAATAAAATCCGTTCAAAATATATTTTTAATTCAAATTTTTTTCTTTATAAATCAAAAGGAAACTTTCTATGTATACTTCAATGTATAAAAAACTATTTAGGAGATGCTTTAAGTTAAAATTAACTTGTTTCCTCAGAAAATAAAATACGGTGTGCAGCAAAAATATTTAATATTTTTTATGTTTTTATTTTAAAAAGCCATAATATTATGAAAACAAACTAATCGGACTTATGATCGACGGTTATCTCTAACAAAGTCTGCAGAAAATCTTATTTTCATACTGTTCGGTTGCCATTTATTTTTTATATTATTCAGAAAACATGATTAAATCCATTTTTTTGTCCAAAACAAGCGAAATTTGGAATTTGGGTATAACTTTGTTCTTAGTAAAAAAATATTCTAAAATGAAAGATGGAGGTACCTACTTTACTCTTAGCAGAATTTCAAATTTTTTATCCTACCTCGTATACCATAAGACTTTTACCGGATTTAATGGGTGTTATTTTGGTTTGAGAACATGCAGAACCTATCTAAAATAAAATTAATTTTCTAAACTTAACGATAAAAAACTTTCCCATATGCGGCGCACTTTCTGCCGGTCACTGTATAAAACATTTTATTGGGTAGTATATATGCATGTGTACCATATTGCTTGGTTTCGATGGCGAATCTATAATGATTGAAGTGCGCGAAGTACCTACAATATAAACGCAATCGTCTTGCAGAGTTTTTAAAATCGAAAAAATGTTCATACCTCCGTTGGAATTTGAACCCAGAACCTCTAAAAAAAATTAGTGGCAATTGTATGGTAATTTGATCAGCTTTAAAAATATCATGCCAAATAATAGGTTCATTTTTATTGAAAAGTATCCAAGCGCAAACGAATAATTATGAAAGACACCGAAACTTTAATTATTAGACCTTGTTCGATCCAATAAACAGAATAAACACAAACAGATACAATATTTTTTAAATTCCGTTGTAAAACCTCACCGTCGTGTTTTTACCTTATACAGAATAAAAATAACTATCAATGATTATAAATCAGTATTGCACAAGGGCGGAAAATGGTTCTTCAGTTCTATCTAAGTCAAGTTATCTTTAAGTCAGGTCTAGGGGTTTAGACTGCAAAGCGGCATTTTTTTGGACATACATTACATTACAAATTATATTTGTCGTTAAGGTGCCATCATGAACGTCATTTAATCCATTACCAACCTATAACCTATTTCGCGTTATTTTTTCAAGTTTATTATTTTATTGACTAACATTTAAATAAAAGCAGTATTGTCGGCACATTACTAATAATGGTAATATATGATATACACATTACTAATAAAGGTAATATCTGATATATTTCAAAAATATATATTTATTTCCTTGCTAATTTTGGGAGAATTGTATAATGAAAGAACATGTCATTGCAATGACATATTAATGTTAAAAAAAAATCTTACCCGATATTTTTCGCTATACAATTCTCCTAAAATAAGTTATGAAATTCCTCGATATTTATTAATTAATACGGCAATTATTACCTATAGAACATCAAGTCGATACTGATTTTCTTTAAATTTTGTATAAAAGCTAGAAAACATAAATAAATCTACGCGAAATAGGTTATAGGTTGGCAATCAAGTTGATACTCCCATCTTAAGGTGGCTTTTATACAAAATTTAAAGAAAATCAGTACCGACTTGATGTTCTATAGATAATAATTGACATATTTAATAAATATCAAGGAATTTCATAACTTATTTTAGGAGAATTGTAAAGCGAAAAATATCGGGGAAGATTTTTTTTAATATTATTATGTCATTGTCACTCATTGTTCTTTCAGTATACAATTCTCCCAAAATTAGCATTGAAATAAATTGATATTTTTGTAATATATCAGATATTACCTAAGTAATGTGCCGAAGATACTGATTTCATTTAAATGTTAGTTTAAAAAATAATAAACTTATAAAAACAAAGCGAAATAGGTTATAGGTTGGCAATAAATTGAACGACGTTGAGAATTCAACCTTAATTCTTTTAGATGACATAATTTTCTTTAAATATCTCGTGATGTCACCAATTACGTCGTCTCATTATACTTTCTTATCATTTATTATTGTGTGTGTGTATACCTATATGTATGTATGTATGTATGTATGTATGTATGTATGTATGTATGTATGTATGTATGTATGTATGTATGTATGTATGTATGTATGTATGTATGTATGTATGTATGTATGTATGTATGTATGTATGTATGTATGTATGTATGTATGTATGTATGTATGTATGTATGTATGTATGTATGTATGTATGTATGTATGTATGTATGTATGTATGTATGTATGTATGTATGTATGTATGTATGTATGTATGTATGTATGTATGTATGTATGTATGTATGTATGTATGTATGTATGTATGTATGTATGTATGTATGTATGTATGTATGTATGTATGTATGTATGTATGTATGTATGTATGTATGTATGTATGTATGTATGTATGTATGTATGTATGTATGTATGTATGTATGTATGTATGTATGTATGTATGTATGTATGTATGTATGTATGTATGTATGTATGTATGTATGTATGTATGTATGTATGTATGTATGTATGTATGTATGTATGTATGTATGTATGTATGTATGTATGTATGTATGTATGTATGTATGTATGTATGTATGTATGTATGTATGTATGTATGTATGTATGTATGTATGTATGTATGTATGTATGTATGTATGTATGTATGTATGTATGTATGTATGTATGTATGTATGTATGTATGTATGTATGTATGTATGTATGTATGTATGTATGTATGTATGTATGTATGTATGTATGTATGTATGTATGTATGTATGTATGTATGTATGTATGTATGTATGTATGTATGTATGTATGTATGTATGTATGTATGTATGTATGTATGTATGTATGTATGTATGTATGTATGTATGTATGTATGTATGTATGTATGTATGTATGTATGTATGTATGTATGTATGTATGTATGTATGTATCTGTTTTAAGGTGTGTTAACTGAATCTACAATAATCTACACTCCCAAGAAAACTATTGACGATAAGTAAGATAAATAGATAGATAGAGTGTTTATTTTTTCCGATTTTTTCCCAAAAAAAGTCAAAACGTCGATACATAGAACAGAACATGTCAATTACAATCTTATCTTAATTTCTACAATTTAATTAAAAGTGCAGTTCAATGAATGTGAGCTATTTTAAAATTATTACACAGGTTATTTACCATTGATAAGATCTATACACTTGAAAGTGCCAATAAAATTTTATATTAATAAAAAAAAAATTAAAAATGACGATACAACGTATATTAATTTAAGAAATTTACATAGGTACCCATTTTTATACCTCAACCAGTTTTACTTGCCGAGATACAAAAATTATAAAAATTTCAACCCCCTTAGGGGTTGATTTTCGAAAAATCCCTCAGTGGATGCCTCCGTTTTAAGAACATAATATCAGCCTCAAAATTTCATGATTCTAAGATTAGGGGTTGATGAATCAGTTTAAAGTTTTTATAAATTTTGTTCAACACATACCATAATTTTAAATAAAGAAAATGAACGTTAATTGATGTTTTAAAGAGTAAAATTCTAAGCTAGATTCCTTACCTAAAAAACTCCAACAGAGACGGCACCTTCCTTATAGCGTAACACTTCTGCGTTTCGGTCATATCGTCCTCCTTCTTCAGGCCGTCGTGCAAACTGAAGGCCAGACTGGTCACCTTCTGCGTGATGACCATCAGAGGTCCGCTGATGTCGAGGCCGTAAGAGCTGTCCTCGAAAAACTGCCGGTGTAGGTGGACCAGAGAGAGATAGAGCATCGCCGTAAAGAGAACAGCGCCGTGTACTATAGACGGGTTTTGGGTCAAGATTACCTAAAATATAAAAAAAAAATTAATAAAAGTGTTCAATTCTTTGAACTTTGGAAACCTTATACAATAATATACGAGTATTAACTTACAAAACAAGTTGGCAGAACTTATAACATTTCGATTTAAAATGGTCAATGCCACAAGGCTACTTACCAAATAACACACCGATGGTAAACCCGCTAGATGTACCGCTTGGTATCCGAAGCAGAAATAGCCCATCCATAGTCCGAACAGAAGTCCACAGGCATGCCTTACCTTTGGACTTACTTGTGCTGGACCTAAGACAGTCCTAAAAAATAGAATAATCTGTTAATGAATTTATTCTTTAGACGGCACAGTATTCTACCAAAGACCAAGTGTGGTGTCTCAGCAAGCAAAATCGATCCATGTTGATTTTTAACTTACCTGTACAAACCAGCCAACCACAAAGCAAAGAGCTGGGAAACCACAAAGTTTAGCTGGTCCACATTCAAACTGGTATAGCTGGTCAGACCTTCCAAGAGCCTGCTGCCCGTGTAGTTTTCTAAATTAGCAGGCATTCTAATAAGTTCTTAAAAGTTAGGTTTCATGTGCTTCGAAATCAGTCAATTTTACTGGTAATTTATTACGAAAATTTATAGACTTTATTAAAAATAGGTAAATTTTTCTCTATAAACATATTTTTATCTGTGTAAGACTTCAGCTACTTGTCCCGTTCTTGTAAAACGTGTTCCACGAAGACGTAATATAATATTATAAAATATATTGTAAATTATGTAAGTGAATACAAAGTGTATAATAATATGTTTCTTTAATGAGTTAAGTATAATGTGACGTTTCTCTTCTTGTGATGTTCGTTTCTTTGTGTAAAGGTCGTTTTAGGTCATTTTGCTGCATTGAGATTTCTGAAAATAAAATTTAATTGTAAGAGAAAACCTGAACGAAAATTTATATTTTAAACAATTTCGTGAATACATTTTGCAATAGATGATATATGAGCAATGAATCAGTTTTAGAGTGGCACCACAATAATATTCAATGGGCTTTAATCCCAACAATCCATAATAAGAACATTGAACATGAATTTTAAAATAATAATTACTTAACATTTTGGGCTGTTTGGTACCTAAATAAAAGATAAGCGGATTTTAAAATTACAATTTTGTAATAAGTGGTTAATTAACTAAAAAAAAAATTTTAGTTATCAAACAGTTATCTATTTATTTCAACTATTTCCAAGAACTAGTTAAAAGGTTAAAAAAAATCATACAATAATAAAAGATAATAATTTAGAAAACCAGTCCTTGTTTTAACATACACGATATTATCTTCTTGGTTTTATCCAAAAGACGACTAAATACCCCTCTTTGGAGGACTCAATTACCTACAGTTTTACGTAAAAAAAATTTTGGATTTATAAATTAATAAGAGCAGAAAACAGAAATATGGACAAATTTAACAAAATTTCTATTTTGGCTTTTATTAATAATTAATCAATTATTTTTTTAAATTAAAAACTGTAGGTAGTTACTATCCAAATATGGGTATTTAGCAGATTTTTGACGAAAACGAAAAATAAACGAAATATTGATAAAAAAATTAAATCGCAAATGGCTCACTAGTGTTTGTTCTTAACCTTGGTACGTTCAATAAAAATGTATTATTTATTTATTATTAGCAGTCAAGTGTTCCACACTGATGCATGATAAAATATCCGTATCATGATTTCAATCTGTTTATTTTTATTGATTATTAACTATGATAAAATCAATACACAAGTGGTGGAAGTGTTTGTAAAAAAGGCCCAACAGATAGAAAAAAACAAAAAAAAATATTAAATATAAATTTAGAGATTGAACAATTTATAAAAATTAACAACTACTTAGACATATTTAAAGAAAATTATGACACAAAATACACATTTTTCAATAATTTTTGCGTTAATAAAGTGACATAACTTACAACTTGCAATACGGAGGCCGTCTTAATTCAAACTCCAAAATTAAATCACTGCATGCACAATTTGTCATGAGATTCGTGATGCTAACCAAATATCTAAATGCAAATTCAATTTAGTTTTGGATATAAGCCAGAAGTTTTTCTCACCTATGCAACTGCACATAACGTTTTAAACTTCATTGTCCTTTTACGGCCTTTTCACTATATCTTCCGATTATTCATAGTGTGACATAAATATTGTGTAGAAATAGGTCAATGTAAAAAAATGGTCATAATAAAAGCAAAATAGGCATAAATCTAACACTTACAATGGAGAAAAATGGCACAGATTTCTTTAAAATGTTGTCATTGTAAAAGCCGAACTATAAAATTATATCGGTTATTTCATATTCCAATTATAATAAACATAATATTATCACTTATTATATTATTAGCAGTACTAGGTACTATAATGTATGTATATGTTTTCTAATAATTATTGCATAGATAGAATTTTAATTCCAATGAGATTTTTGCGTTAACAATGTGCTCAGTTGAGAATAATTCTAGGTAATATTAACATATGAATGAGAATGACTAACGCATTAGTAACATTATATCTATAACCTGTAACATTTTAACCATTATTTTTATGCAAAACCTATATTATACTTTTGCAAGGAATTTTGTTTTTGCTTAGACCTTATAGTAATTCCAAATGTCTGATTAAAATAATCAAATATCAGGCCACTTGTTATTAACCAAAGAATTTTTACTGTTATTAGTCTGTTTATTGTGG
The DNA here is from genome assembly GCA_963969555.1 of Polydrusus pterygomalis. Taxonomy (NCBI): domain Eukaryota; kingdom Metazoa; phylum Arthropoda; class Insecta; order Coleoptera; family Curculionidae; genus Polydrusus; species Polydrusus pterygomalis. The sequence continues at coordinate 556,359 of OZ018377.1, forward strand.
AAACTATTTGCCTGGTTTACCTATAAGAAGTACAAAAGGTATGCCAATGGCAAGGTTTTCAACATGTGTAATAATGACAGTTTGCCTTTGCCAATCCCTAGGTTGGGAAAAAAATTCAATTCTATTTGAAAGCATTACAACCAGATGTGCCCTTTGCCTTGCGGCAGGTTTGGGAGGATAGAAGCTCTATGAAAAAATTATTGGTCTCAAGACCATATTATAGTATGCAGGAATTTTATGATAATAATTTTTATTCACTTGTTTTTAGATATGTTTGTGATTTTATGTTATTGTGTTTCTAGTTTTATTTTTATGTGGGCATATTTTATGTTATATATATCCTAAGAATTTTTTTAAACTGTCTTATTGACTGAGTTTTATTACAGATTTTATACACCTATCATAATTGTTTTTAAGATTTTAATTAAAATTATGTATTGATGAATAGAATATTTTAGATGTTAGGTGATGAGCTTTCTCAATAGAGTTTTCTTGGATAATAAAGCATATTTTGATTTGATTTGATTTGGTATCAAATGTATTAATCAGAAAGAAAGAAAGCATATGTGATGGATAGTATTGGATAGAAGCGTAAACGCATACATATCACATAAAAAAAAACAATAAATTTTTGAAACGGAATTGTGGTAGTTTTCTGACACATCTAATTATTTCAAATTTTAACAGCACATTACGAACAGATGAAAAAGGATTATCTTCATTTATTTTTGATAATTTTGGCTGACTTTCAATTTTTCTAATAGAACTCTTATTGATTTTTACATAATCTGTCACCTACCCTAACAAAGCAGTGACCAATAAGTGTTTTCTGTATTTATCCAATGTTGCTATTTATAAATAATAATGATTAATAGCTAGTTTACAAAACCCACACAGATTAAATTGGTATTTAGGTACTAACTCAACAGTAAATATTTTTTTACATACATAATATTATCGCAGTAGTAGAGGTACCTAGTATATTTCTCCATTATTTTCACTTAAAAACAGATTGAAACTAATGTATAATAATTGAAACAGGACTGTAGGCGTGAAACTTTATTAGCCTTAATGCTGGAAAAAGCTACAAGAATACCTATATTTTAAAACCTATACCACAGAATAAATAGCTACGCAAAGGTATACCTATTACACTTATAAATTAGGTAAATACTAAATACTACCAGATATTTTTAAGTATATTTTCTACTATAAAAGGGATGTTTCTAGAGGGCAGGGCTACTATGGCCATAATAAGATGCTATAATTCTTAATAAAAGTCTAGAGTTTGTACCCGAGAGTTTACCCCTTATAGATAACAGAGTTAACAAAGATTTAAAATTTGAGTTTAAAGCAGTAATAATAATATGTATAAACGTAAGTAAGTATATTGATACTGAACTTTAAAGAAAATCACTAGGGGGATATAGAACAGGGGGCAACATATTTTAGCTGAAAAGCAACCGTGCTGAGAATTGCTGGAAGAAACAAAGAAATTGTTAAAATGATATTCTACTGTGGGGCTTCTATTATTTACAACATAAAAGGACACCTAGCTGTTAAATCTTGTTTTGGACCCCTTTAATATCTTTCAACAAATCTGTGTAGTTTATAAGTTCTGAAAGAAAAAAATTACCCAATTACCTAAATAGACCTAAAAATATAAAAAATTACATGAAATAGGTAACAATAAAATCACTACCGTAAAATCTCTTATTTCATATAGCCTAGGGGCAACAAGTTGTTAACCTCTTAATTATTTACTATAAAAACACACCTTTTTCCAGCCTTTTTCTTCCTTTCTAACCCTGAATTCTTTAATATTCTTTCAAATGGCTTCACTTTTTACGAAATACTTCAATTTTGTATTTATTATCAATGAAAATTTGGGAATTTAACCAAAGTTATGTGACAAACAACAACAAACAATTTCATGAATGAATGAGAAAACAAACCGCTGTCAGATCCCAGCAGATCGAACTCTACGCGAAAGTAAGAACCGGCGTTGCCATGTTGTTGTTGTGTATGGGTCGGGAAACAAAATAGTGGTTTTGTGGGTTTGTATAGCGGTTTGTGAACGACTACAATAATTTAAAATAATACGTTACCTAGGTACCAAATGATTGAAGTCATTTACACAAACAATAATTTAAATCAGGATGATGAGTTTCATGAGGAACGGTTCTCGCCCGTGCCTCTTTACTTTCTCACATCCTGACGTAATTTACGATTCACCTACCCCACAATCCACAATAGTTATATTTCTTTAGAAATACAGATAGAAGTTGACATTAAAAAAAGTGTTTTAACTGTTTTTTATTTAATCTTAAATTTAAAAGATAATTATATTATATTTTATTTGGCTCGTTATGGAGCGCGTTGGAGCATTATCAAAATATACCGCTCCAAAATCGCTATCTATATAACGACCCTCCTCTAAATTTTTCTACTTATTAGGCTGGATCCACATACATCCGTGGTACACAACGGATGCGTATCACGGATGTATGTGGATCCGGCCTTAAAGACATCAGAACCGTATTCGATTGGGACAGAGATTTTTATGTCAGTTGTTCTTTTGGGTTTTGATTTTGACTTAACCTCATTTCATGTTCAAAAATTAGTCGAAAGTAGCGTAGTAGTATTTTATAAAGCGGAAGACTAAAGTAAAACAACTTTAACATACCTAGTTTATTTTCCACTCTTCTAATTCATGTGCATGAAAAATTATTTACCTATCCTAGATGGGTTCAAAAAGACGTAATTTATCCATTTCTACCTCTACAGCAGTTAATTTTCTTGAAAAAAAGACACACTCATAGAATACTAATAAATACCCAACGAAAATCTAAAAACAGGGACAGAATGGAACTATAACCTCAAAAACCATAAAGTAAACAAAACAAAAATAACTGATCTGATTTCGGTGATTGGTCCGATCAGTTATTAGAATCAGTTAGATCGATCCGGATCGATCTAAAACCAGCGAATCGAACACGCCTTAGGTGTTCGATTGAATCACAAAAATTGTATTCTTATATAAGCTTAAGCTTATCCCTGATTTAATTTGGGTTTTTTTTATTATTTACATAAGCTCAAATTTGGCGTCTTTTTAATCTATATATTTCAGTAGGGCCTATTCAATAAAAAGAAAAAAGTTTAGTCGATGAATATCATGTAAACCAACAATTAATAGATTAATAATCATATGCATATGCTTAATTTTTTATTATTATGGTGTGATTTATTTCTATTTTCACATAATCATAATCCTATATACTAGCTCTCTCTTTCTCTTGTATATACCTAAGTGGCCTATGACCCGTGAGATGGCATCCTCCAATTTCACCGAACAATAACCATGCAGCATGGCTAGGTATAATGTAAAACTGAAATAAATTATGAATAACTTATAAACTAACACTTAAAAATTACATCTCACAATAATATTAGCAACAATTCAAGGTGTTCAAGGATTATTAAAATTTATGGATTTGATTGGATTTTTTTTTATTATAATTTACTTTTATTGGTGCTTTATTTTTACATAGGTGCGTAGGTACAAAGTAAAAGCATAAAACAAACCTATATACTACTTTACATAAACCAAATATACCTCTAGACCCTTGGATAGCAGGAGCAGGGTCCAATATTTTTTTTATTCCATTCTTATTTCTAAATAGTTTTATGTTTATAAATTCTATAATTTCTGTTTCAGTTCCAGAAAAACTATTGGAGCTGAAATACCCACCGTTTTGGTACAGGAGCGAGGAAGCATCAAAAATTGTTTGTTATGCTGAAGACGTTTTTCCGAAACCAGAACTGAGATTATATTTAAACGGCAGGTGAGAAATATTAAACATTTTCTCCGCGTTCCGAAATTATAATATAATCTAGCAGATCACGTGATGTATAAATAAGAATTTTGCATGCACAACTTATTGCTCTGAGCGCATTATAGGAATCTGGGAACGCACCTACGTTTCTAGCCACGCGTTTGCGCTAATAAATGACTTGGCACTGGCAGGCGCAGTGGCACTAAGCGACAGGACCGAACTATAGAATAGTAATGTAAGTTATGTATGTGTAAAATTTTTACTTTTTTACAGTGAAATAGAAAATGCAACTATAAGTTATCAAGAGAGGAACGATGGACTTTTCAATATCGAATTAATAGGCGATGCCGAAGACCTTGTGGATGGGACCGAAATTCTTTGTGAACTACGAATTTTACAAGCAAATTATACAGTTCGAAAGGAAGCTATATTTTACCAGGGTAAGTATCTAGGTTTTACAAACCTACGATGTGTATATTATATAGAAACAAAATTGTGCCAAAAAATAATTAAAATTTTAAATTACCTAAACTTAAATTTTGTAACAATGGGCCTTTTCACTCAAACCTTTTAAATCAATATAGAGTCACTGGTAAACTGACATTATGTAAGTGAAATAATGAAAACTATACTCCTTAATTCGTGTCCTTATCAACAATACCCTACCCATACAACAATAATTGAATCAATATCTTATAATGGGCAGGATGTAAAAATTAATAAATAAATTCGAAATAACAATTTAAAAAAATAATTTTATTACTTTTTTACGCTATTACATAATAATCTATTGAATTATTTATTTGTTTAATGCATGTGAGTTTGTATCAAGTCGGTAAGAATTATGTAATAAAAATATTGCATACCAAAAATAGGACATTTTCGGAACGCCACTTTTCTTTTCTGTATTAAAATTGGCGTGCATTCCTGGACCAGGTCTAATTATAGTTCCTTCCGGTTCTAGACCTTAAAATAAACAATATCGGCAACCCCTAAGGTAATTGATAATTTTTGGGAATAAGTAGGTATAGCTGGAAAGTGATATACCTGACTTGCCAGATGCTTACCCCGGAACTTTTTGCCTCCTCTGTTAGTAAAGTTTCACTTTTCGGATTTTCTTATAACTATTCATGTTTTTTATTCCAGATTGGAGTCCACCAATAAGCGATGCGTATAGACCAAATCCAAGCCAGCTGCTTAGGATAGTATTAGCAATTCTTCTTTTTAACGTTTTTTTTTAGAAATATAATTTCTTAATAAATTATTATGATAACTTTTGTACGAATTTGTCGATGGCTGTAAAGTTTGTATGAATAGTGTACCTATACTTAAATTAAAAAGGGAAAAACAAATTTGTTTAATTATTTAACAATATGAGAAAAATATATTTACCTATAAGTAAATTTTGTCCGATTTTTGGAATATAATGGTGAAAAATTTACGAATGTTTTACAATAAATAAAGTGGTGCCAAATTTAAATAAATGTAAATTTTATTTCAATTTTGATTTGATTAATTAATATGTATATGTGTAGGTGTGTTTGTATAATAAAAAAAATGCAATTAAATAGCATATTAATGTGTGTGTTCTTGATTTCTTTTGACTATTTCCATTTTTTAACCATAGCCGAAGGTAGATTATTGTAGTGGTAAAGTGAATAGAGGAGGGGGCCGGTCGATTTAATCTGTAAAAACTGTGTTTAGCTGCATTTTCAAAAAACTAATATTAACCCGTGATGAACTCCTGCACTCGCCCAACAAGAATAAACGTTGTCGTGCAGTTCCCTGGAACCTTTGGAGCCGGTATCTCGGAAGTTATGATTTTCTACTTATATTGATCGAACTTCTTATGACTTCTTCAGGTTCTTACTTTTAAGGTTAATCCACAGATTTACTTGCATCGATAGAGACGCACCAGTTTAATTCCTAACCCCAAAATCACACCCTCAATTAAACTCCATTGCCCCCCAATTTCCCCAATCGGATGACACACGCCCTGGGGGATGCGTTCAACGCGATTATAGCTCCATTAACGGCTTGTTAGTGGATGCAAGTGCCCATTTGTCACCCCTATTGCCTATGACGCGTATTTTATTAAATTATCAAAGGGTACAGGCGAGACGTTTTTATAGTTGGGCCTTTTTCGATTATGATATTACGACCGATTCCTCTATTAGAAGGGGAAATGAAGCAAAATCAAACTTTTTTTTACGAGCGGTCAAAAAATATTACTTTTCTGCGATTTGGTAGTTTTTTTTTGCAAATAATGCTCACTATAAAATTAAAAAACAAGGATAATATGCGATGAAACTGATCGTCGTTATATAGTATTAAATATTGTTTATAAAAAATAAAATATTAATTTGTTATTTATTAAATAATTATTATTACTATAATACTTTGTATAATTTTGTAAATCTTTATTTCCCAAAAAGACCGTCTCAAGTAAAAATTATAAAATTATGTTTCTATAGAGTTAAGAGTACCATGTCACCACTATTAGATATAAAAACACTGCTTTATTTTACCGATAGCATCGCCACCTATGTCATAAGAGGGGAAATCCTCATATTATTTTGTTCTTACAAATACAGTTTTCAGCTGTCGGTATCGGTGTTCGCGCCTTATTTTACCTGATAGACCGTGTTTTTAAAGTGAGAACGTTTTTTAGTAAAAGCCGGTCGAACAAATCGTTAGCCGAACATTGAGTTTAAGAAAAAAGTTTTGTGTTAAATATACGTTAAAATGACCACTGAGCAGGTTAGTTTCTACATAGTCTACTTTACAATTTAACGAAACAAAATGTTTCTAACCTCTTTTTTTGTTTATCTAACGTTTTCAGAATAAAATTAACTTCTGACCTTTAGGTTTTTTTTAAGTGCATGACTGGCCACATAAGGTTATTCCCAAACTTTCTTTGGTTCTTTTTATTCATCATCATGCATTTAAAATTATTTATCTTATATCGGTTATGATTTTGTCGTAGTCGTAGACATTCATAGTATAATAATCACAGAACACAGAACACCAATATAATAATCAAAGAAAATTTATAGGGTTATAATAATAGGTAATTGTATATCCGAAATTACGAAGGCGTAGAAGGGCCACATAAATTTTTTTTTTAATATTCCGACTTTAAACTCGGAATTTAACTAAATTCCGACTTTAAACTCGGAATTTAACTAAATTCCGACTTTAAACTCGGAATATTACTAAATTCCGACTTTAAACTCGGAATTTAACTAAATTCCGACTTTAAACTCGGAATTTAACTAAATTCCGACTTTAAACTCGGAATATTACTAAATTCTGACTTTAAACTCGGAATTTAACTAAATTCCGACTTTAAACTCGGAATTTAACTAAATTCCGACTTTAAACTCGGAATTTTATAATCTCAAATTTTTTTGCCATTTTTTATATTTTCCTCAATACCTCCCTTATTACGGCCTTTGGAACAAAAGTCAATATAAGCTTTTATGTGGACCATAGAATAAGACAACTTTTTTATTTGAAGGATTTCCATCTAAGTTTTATCAGTTCCGAGATATTGGCAAAAATGTGAAAACCACTTTTCAGTCAATATCTCGAAAACTATAAGACTTACCAAAAATTTCTAGGAAGTAGAAGTGAAGATCTCATAGAGATGCTACTTAATAGTTATATACATTGTTGCCGTATCTCTCACAGTTTTCGAGGAAACTTGCGTTTTATGGATTTCATAATATTTTCATGACCATATATACAGGATGATTGATAGTGGATGGCCTATTAGACGTTTTGGACGAACTTACCAACGGATCACTTTGAAAATTTGGTTACATGCATAAGTGGACGTGCTCTCTCCTTCAAAAATATTTTTACCTATGCAGTGTTGCTGGTTCTACTAAAAAATGCTAGCTACTTTGATATTTTAAATGGAACACCCTATATATTATTAAATTTTTAAATTTTACATAAAATTATAATTATTTTTTAATAAAAGCATTATTAGTCTATGCGAGATATTGTCTCTTGAAAAATGACATTTTTGAATTTTGACAGCTTCTAGCTTTTTAACTGTAAGTCTGAAAGCAAAACGGCTTACATGTCCCTAACTTGAATCTTTTTATCTTTCCAAAAGTAACAACTTCCGGTCAAACCGGAAGTATTATATTTCCTACATCCGGTTTAACCGGAAGTTGACACTTTTGGAAAGATTAAAAAAATTGAAGATAGGGACATGTAAGCCGTTTTGCTCTCAGACGTACAGTTAAAAAGCTAGAAGCTGTCAAAGTTCAAAAATGTCATTTTTCAAGAAACAATATCTCGGAAACCATTAAGCATAGACTAATAATACTTTTATTAAAAAATAATTATAATTTTATGTAGAATTTAAAAATTTAATAATATATAGGGTGTTCCATTTAAAATATCAAAGTAGCTAGTACTTTTTGGTAGAACTGGCAACACTGCATATTTAAAAATACTTTTTGAAGAAGGAAGCACGTTCACTTATGCATGTAACCAAATTTTTAAAGTGATCCGTTCGTCCAAAACGTCTAATAGGCCATCCACAATTATTCACCCTGTATATGCATGGAAAAAATGTCGAAATTTAAAATTCTTTCAAAACTAGAAAATATGACAGAATATACTTCTAATATTATATGAAAACTTGAAATACTGAAAAATAGGGTCAAATAAATATTTTACACCATTTAAAAAAAAAATTGTAGGTAAATGTTTTTGTTTTTTAATATTTTGGCATTCATTTCAAAGGCAGAGAGCTATCCTTGCGTTTAAATTTTCATCCTTATATTTGACTACCTATTTCTCTCTTTCTCTCATCTTTTCAATTCGTAATAAATATATGTGAACACGACACTATTCCCGTGTGTGTCATTTTTTCTACAACCTAAGATCGTTGCATACTTGTGACAATACTGTTCCGGTGTCTGTAGTTTTTCACAATGGTATAGTTTTTTCATAACCCAAGATTGTACTATCAAATATATATAGTTTTTTCACAACCCAAGATCGTCCTATCAAATATGTATAGTTTTTTCACAACCCAAGATCGTCCTATTAAATATGTATAGTTTTTTCACAAATCCATTTCGTTTGTCTGGTACCGATAATTGCTGCTTAAAAAAACGAAATTTAAGACATTGTCAGTACCTAACTAACGAAATTTTTTACCTGAGTAGTCAAATTTTGACAGGTAGGTGTCAATTTTTTTTTCATTTTTTTATTGTCTAGTATCGTAGGTGCAAGAATGCGATATCAAAAGTAAGGAAAAAAAAAGTTAAACTTAAACTGTCAAATTTTGACAGGTAAGTGTCAATTTTTTTTTTCATTTTTTTCTCCTCCTAGATCATTACCGCAAGAATCCGATATCAAAAATCCACAAAAACAATTTATACTTGAACTGTCAAATTTTGACAGATGGGTGTCAAATTTTTTCTCATTTTTTTATTGTCGCCCATCGTTGCTGCAAGAAAGCGATATCAAAATTAAGGGGAAAAAATTTATACTTGAGCTGTCAAATTGTGACAGGTAAGTGTCAAATTTTTTTATATTTTTTTTTTCTCCAGGATCATAGCTGCAAGATTGCGAGATTAAAAATTTACATAAAAATACTTTATGTCACTGTTGTCACATTTTGACAGGTCTGACATGTCAATTTTTTTTACTTTTTTCTTTTGTCCAGGATCGTAACTGCAAGAATGTGATATCAAAAATATGAAAAAAAAATTTATACTTTAGCTGTCAAATTTTGACAGGTAAATGTCAAATTTTTTTACATTTTTTTCTTGTCTGGGATGGTAGCTACATGAAGTCTAAATGAAAATTTTTATTTAAAAAAACTTTTAAATCAAATTTTTTTTATCTCTTTAAATAAGAAAGTTGATGTGACTGACACCTGTCAAAATTTGACAGATTGACATAAATTTTTTCAACTTTTTTTCTTATTAAAAAATAAAAAAAAACTTAGGTGTTTTTTGTTTTTCTCTCAAATTAACTGTAGACTCAGCTCATGTATCGTATTGAATTATTTGAATTTAGTTAAATTCCGAGTTTAAAGTCGGAATTTAGTAATATTCCGAGTTTAAAGTCGGAATTTAGTTAAATTCCGAGTTTAAAGTCGGAATTTAGTTAAATTCCGAGTTTAAAGTCGGAATTTAGTAATATTCCGAGTTTAAAGTCGGAATTTAGTAATATTCCGAGTTTAAAGTCGGAATTTAGTTAAATTCCGAGTTTAAAGTCGGAATATTAAAAAAAAAATTTATGTGGCCCTTCTACGCCTTCGTACGAAATAACAAAACAAGTTTTGTGTAAATCATGGTACGAAGAACTTTGTTCCTTTCTGTATTCTGTAATGGTAATCACAGAAAAAAAAAGGGTTTAAGAAATGTCGCGTTAATGCTATTGCGTCGAATCATAGGCCATCTATGAGCCACCTGCATTATTAATTTTGTCGGTATCATCGGTACAATGGCAAGTGACTTTACCAACTTAGCAGGTGACAGTATCGGTAAAAAAGATAGCGTTTTTATCGAATGATACTGGCGGGAATATTTAAAAAGATTAGTTTGTAATATCATAATTATTGAATTTTGAATAATATTTCTTTAAGTAATTGTTCCAAAATAATTACGGACAAGATTATATATTATGCTTTATAAAACAAAAAAATTAAATGTTAATTTAATTTTTTTCTTCTTTAAAATATGTATAGGCGTGCCCATTTCTTATTTTGAAACAATTACTTAAAGAAATATTTTTCAAAATTCAATAATTATGATATTACAAACAAAACCTATTTTACTTATTATGACTATAAATTATTACTTAAATATATTTACAAACATCCTAAACGAAACAAGGACTATATAGAAAAAACATTTATTAGCATTTTAAAAACAACTACTATGTATATTTATAAATTCCATTCGTAAAGTCTAATCTCAGATCAAAAATTATGTATGCAAAATCATGCAGTTCTGTTGACTGCAACAGCCACCAGACACCAAATGGTCCCAGGGGCCAGGGCCAGCAGCAGCGGCACTCAGGGCAGTGGAAGTATCCTGAAAAAAAGGGAAAACAAAAGCAGTATCTATTCGTATCGAGCTGTAAAAATCAGATGGCAAAAAGGGGTATTCGCAAACATAAAACTTTGCACAGGTGTTTATTTTTTTCAGGAAAAGAAAAAAAATTTATATGAACGTAGTTTTCAATAAACATTGGGCAATAACTTAAATATTTACTCAGACAATTTGGGAATTTACACGAATACCTGGCTCTACCTACCTTCGCCATGATGTTAAAACTTTTTTGATTTTAGATTTGTGTGCCTCTTATGCAAAATGTAAGTTAACACAGCCCGAAAGTAAATGCAAAAGTTTGATGAAACCAAAATCAATGCTAATTCAGATTATTTAAGATTTTGCTTAAAAGGTACACAAATATCTTATTACTATACAACCTATCCCGCTTCAACCCATGCAAGATCCCCAACCATACCTATAGTCAGTGAGAAAATTATTATTATAAATGTAACAACAGTTTAATGAGATCACAGGTGCCATGCTAAAAAATTTACAATGTAACATAAAAATGAAAGAATATGTAAGTTTTAGTACAAAAGGGTAAACACATTCAGAATTTAGAAACGGTACAACATAAATTCATAAAATACATAGCTTTCATACTTAATGCACCACAACTGACCTAGGTATTCTTCTCAGCTGAAATCTAACATTTAGATCAGAATACTTTGCCAACGACGGGATAAATATAAAAGGTCTTGAAATGTTATAAGAACTAACTATGGCCAAAATAATTTTATATTAAGGTCAGGCAGAATGGTCAGTGAACATCCAACACTTGATTTCTTTTCAAACCGATACAATTTAATGCAACGGCAACAATGGGGTGCCCCAGACAATACATTGTACAACTGTATACTACGAACACATACATATACACCCTCACACACACACCTTTTATATAGGTAAAATATTTAATTGCATAGTGTAAACGTGACAAACCCAAGTATATAAAGGTCATTGGTAAATAATTCCAATGTTCCTGCCAAACACAAGAAAATATAATGACTAAAAACACAAGTACAGTTGGACAGCCCAACCCAGGCACTAATTTGTTGTTGTTTGTAATTATTATAATAAATATTATTATGTGATTTTCCCATAAAGATTATAAAAGATTATTGAAATAAGAAGTTACTGCACAGATTGCTATAACCATAAAGTCCGTAGTTTTCTTTTATTTATACTGGTAAACCCAGCATTTTTGATACTATACAGTCTTCATTTTAATAGCCATGTCTGACTGGTGCCCCCAAATGAATTATAAAAAACACTAAATAAAATAATTTCAAATTACTTGTTATTGTGCAAATGAATTGATGTATATGAGTATAAATTGCAATAATAATAAGAACTACTATGATGTATACCATCGATAAATCAGACCTCAGTTTGTCCATGTCTATACAGAAGTTACTATTCTTATGAGAATAATCTGGTACCCAAGTGTACCTTCGGTCAAAAATTGTATGAATAATTTATAGATTGTAAAGGAAACTTTATTAAGAAACTGTTAATTAGATTGTGATGGTGATATTATGTAGTTAAAGAAGGCTGAATACCTGTTCCTGTTATGTATTTTGAAACTTTGACCCACTGACCTTAAAGGTTTAATAAGCCATTTTGTGGAAGAGCAGTGAAGAAAACCCTTAAAAATTAATAAATATAAGGTATACTTACATTACCTGCCCAAGAAAATATCCAAACTACCAAAAACTAGACCCAGGATGGCGTGGTGTGGCGTAGCGTCTCCCATAAAAATTCCATTTACCATTGAACTACAACAGATAAACTTCAATTACCATAAGGTAATTTTAAAAAAATTGTCACCTAAACTTACGTAAACACATAACACTTCCTTCCATTTGAAACAGTCTACTTATTCCAACAAATAAGCGATCAGCGGACATAAACACACCATAAACAAACTAAGAAAATGGCTGAATGCTGAATAGGCGATCGATAAGGCGATGCTAAAAACAGTGTGACCAACCAACACCTTTGTCACTAAAGAAGTTGAGATTTTAATAAAATTTACAACAGAAATCTTGTAAATTCGCTAAAAAGAATTAATTATAATTTCTAATAACGCGAATAATAATAATTTTGCAAAAAGTTGCATAAACAACGAGAATTATTAATAAAACTAAACTTTTAGTGTAAAAACACAATTCCCTAGTTGATACGTAGTCCCCCCTGCCCCGCTTCGTTACTCCTGCCGGGTAATTTGTTTGTTGTCATAGGCTCCTATATTTGTGACACCCCCCTGATGGTAATCACAAAATATACAGGGTATATTTTGTGATGGTAATATAAAATATAATAGAGTTCCGTCTATCGGTCTCTATCCTTCCTAAAATAATGTAATGTAGTTCATCCGTTCATCCGCAGTATTCTTTTATCTTAAGAATCGCATCATTTCGCGTCCGAACACTAGAGGGCGACATGTGCTTTGTGGATAGCTTTATTATCACGGCATATATAAAAAATTCGCTATATACCTATGCCGTGATATTATTTTTGACTTTTCTGACTTACTTTTTTATTACCTGTTTAGTCTTGTTGTTTATTATTTTTTCGTTTCTTCTTTAAGAAAGTTAAACAGACAATAATTAATACTTCAAAAAAGATCTCAAATGAAGTTAGCGAGCAGTTAAACATGACCATCGATCAAGATGCTTTAGATCTCTTAGCAGAAATGGCTTTTAAAAAGTTGAACATGTATGGATCAGACTTGGAAGCATTTCAGAAGTACGTAACCAAAAAAAATAATATATTGTCAGTTATTATATCTACTCTTTTTCATGAGATAAATAATTGATCTTATTCTATAAGAAGATTTTTAACATATTTGCTGTTATTATTGTTAGGTCTACAGATAAATAGCAACTATTAACTATGCGAAATACTATTTTTTAGGCATGCTAAAAGAACACAAATGAATGTGGATGACGTTAAACTCCTAGTAAGGAATAATGAATCTTTGGTAAGAAATTTGAAAAACTTGACAAACGTTTATCAGTGTAACGCGAACAAACCGTCAAATATATAGCAGGTATTAACTCCAAATAAGAAAATGTAAAAACCCAAAATTACTTTATAATTCCTGAATCAAACAACAAATTTTATTTTTAGTTAGAATTGGTGAATGCAAGGGTCCAGTTTCTTGCAGACAACAGGCCCCCAGAAGTTGTTACAGGAAAAGGCAAAAAGAGAAAAGCTACAAATAGTAGCAGCTAGGTCCCATTGTATTATTAGGTATTAATGGCGTAAGATAATTTCTCGGATAATTTATTTTTAAATAAAATTCAACGTTTACATTTAAAAGGACAAAAATATTTATTCTTTAAGCAAAATATTCATTTAAAATTGTGCAGTAAAAATCTGCAACAGAAAAATATTCCTGCTTAATAAATTTCGGCTTTGTCCGACTTGTTTTTTCCCTTTAGGTCATTAATAGCGTCCGATATTGAATGATGCATCATTGCGCTCGGAGTCATAAAAACGCTCTCGCAGGAAACGCGATATGAGCCGACTGAATTATGCTGCAGGAGAACGCGGGATTTTTGCAAATGAAAAATAACAAACAGCCCGGCTTAGAAGCGTTATGGTCAAGTTATTTATGTAGCCCACAATTTGTGTCTATGTCTGTATCTCTCTATAACCCCACCTGGATTTTTATTATTGGCAGAAAAGTTTCGTGATTAAGGGTTATGAGCCGTCGTTTTAAAAATTATTTGTTCTGGGGCAAGGTTTTTTTTTGTTGTTTTACCTTTGTATCTTCGTTTGATTTGTTATCGCGGGACCGTGTTTTTTTTAAATGTTCTGGATTAAAAGATCTTGAGCGGAAATTTCTCTGTCGCTTTTAAAATTATGAATTCGTACCAATTAATGAGAAATGTTTTGTCTATGCTTCATCTATTTTCATTAAAGTGTCGTTCAAATTGGGACGTAGGTACGATTTTACCACCCAGAGCCGTATTTAGGATCTATGGGCTCCTAGGCTTAAATTATGGCGCCGGACCTACCGGGGAAAATATTTTAAAAATAAACTTAAAGTAATTATTAAATTATAGAAAATAATGTACGTGCGCCATTCCTATACAATATTTAGAATTTGATGAATTTATGAGATGTTAAAAAATGAAAAGAACTCCAACATCATTTAATGATATTAAACATGATTTATTCACTTATGTACAACGGTATTAAAAAATAAAACAAAGTTGAGAATCAATTCTATGCTATGTTTCTAAATATATGCAAATATGAGATGAGTATTAAGTACGATTTTAAAAATAACATATCATAATTTTAAGTATTAAAAAATGCAAGATAACAAAAAGGAATGTGAAGTGCAACCTTGAAGGGAAAGAAATGAGACACTTGGCTAGCTTTAGACGGTGCCTTTTTCGTGCATCTTGATGCATGCGTCGTAGCGCAACTATGGCGCACGCGTCTCTGCATGCGCTTTTTAAAGCGCACCAATCGTTTGCGTCAAAAGGCAACCAGGCGCAGTGAGTAACGCAAAAGGGCGTCCGAGGGGGGGGGGCAAGGGGGTGCGCTTGCCCCCTTCCCCCCCTGGCCCAAGTATATTTGAGATATTTTATTTAACTGGGATATACATATTTATTGAGATACAATTCAATTGACAAAATTGGTAAAACAAACTCTTGTTGCATAATATGAAAGCACTTTAAGAAGACACATGGCGCCTCACCTTCCTTTACTCTCCGAAACACGTTGGTCAGAAAAATATAAGAGTATAAGAAGATTTTCAAACAATCTTAAAGATATTAAAACTAGCCTTCAATTAATATCAGTATAGATACAAATTTCAATGAAGCATCGCGATCTAAAGCTAATCAACTCTTTGCTGCTACATCAGATGTATCTTTTATGGTATGCTTACATGTAATCGCAAAATACTCCAGTCTATTAGAACCAGTAGTAAATATACTACAGAGCAGATCAATAGATATGCTAGAAGTTAAAAAACATATCGACCTCCTAATAAATATGTTTCAAAAACATAGAAATGAACAAGTCGATTCAACATTTCATAAGATATTCTGCGAGGCAAAGGCTGTTGCTGAATTGTTTGACATAGATCTTAAAGTTCCAAGATTGGCTGGACGACAAATTCATCGTGATAATTACAATTATTCAACTTCGATCGAAGAATATTACAGAAGATCGATATTTATTAACTATTTGGATTCTTTAATACAGTCGCTTTGTGATAGGTTCTCGGAAGACAATAACCCAGCTTTCATGCTTTACCAACTACATCCCCATAAAAAAAATTAAAACTGAGGAATTTGAAAAAATAATTCACAAAATTTATTGTCATTATAGCATAGACAATTTTAAAGAAGAAGCCCTTTCATGGTATTATCTTTGGACAAGTCAAAATAAAACTGCGGATATTACAGAAGATACATCCATGTTAGAACTACTGGAACATTGCAAGTTCTATCCAGCTATTGGTCAGGCAATTAATTTGTTTACCTCCAACTACATGTACAGTCGAAAGATCATTCAGTACTCTCAGGAGAGTAAAAACCTGGATTCGCTCGACTATGACTGCTGAGCACCGATTGGACGGTTTATGTATGATGATTCATCGCAAATTTGTAAAAGAAAAAAAAGACATTTAATTGAAAAAATTATTGATGAATTTGCAAAGGATTCAAGAAAATTAACATTTCTTTTCTCCAATAAATCTGAATAACTTATAAGTTTTTTGTTGTATTTTTTTTTTTGTTATATTTGACCATTTTTAAATATTTTGTTTAGCTATTTTTTAAGTATAAGGTGTTTTGCTCTATTCTTTTATTGAAGGTTTGTTGAAGTGCTAGAAACAAAAATAATTCCAATTATGATTTGCCCCCCCTTGGAAAAGTTCATGCGGAAGCCCTTGGTAACGCAGTGTTTCCCGAGACTGTTGGGAATTTCTATGCGTTACATTTTGCCTCTTCGCATTTTTACGTCAAAATGGAATGGAACAATGACAGAACAATTAAGTTTATCGACTCGTATAGAAATTTCACTTGTGTGTGGCTATGTGAAGAACCTAGTTACAAAAACCGTATTATACGTAATGATGCTGTACAGGAACTATGTAAAAAATACAGTAGAACACCATAGGCTAACTACTGGGGGTGCTGAAGTCCAGGGACGGTTCTACGGGGGGGCCCAGGACCCCCCAACATTTCTGAAAAAAACTTAAAAATATCTCGAGAGAAATACAATCAAGCGAAGGCTACCAAAAATTGTGGCTGCGCCAATGTGGTGCCCCCCCAATATTTTGGGCCTAGAACCGCCCCTGCTGAAGTCCAGTGGCGGCCCGTGACATGTTAACGTGGGGGTGCACAAAAAGCCCGCAGAATTTTTTTTTCAAGACCACGCCCAAATTTGGTCACTAATTTTTAGTAAATATTTTAATGTGATGGTAATAGCAGGTTTAAGTCTTTCAATGGTCTTGACAATCACTTTCTTCTCCAACGGTAACTTGCTAAAAGATTTTTTCAAAAATTCCACGGTGTATTTTATATCCGACAACGCACTCATTGTTTTTTCGTGTTTATTTAACTTTAAACTTTAACTGAATTCAATAAAACCATATTAAACCTTAATAAACAAAAAAAATAGTCAAAATACCGGCTAAAAATTTCCGCGAATTTGAACGACTACGACTGGTTAAATTTAAATTATCAAATTAATGCAGAACATGACACAAGCTATTATGCTGCTCTCGTATTTTACGAGATTTTTATGATCATAGACCCGCTCTGACAAGTAAACTGGGCGTGAACTACACGGTACACGGAGAGAAAGTTTGAACATAATCCGCAACTACCTAAATATACTTGAATTTGTACCAGAATTCGAATGCTTGAAAAATTCATTACATATAATGTATATTATAAAAATAGGTTAGTTCTAAAATTAGCCTATATATTGTAAATTTTTTTTTGGGGTGCTAATTTAGATTTCGGGGGTGCTTAGCACCCCCAAGTACCCCCCTAACTACGCCTATGTAGAACACCAAAGTAAGTCTTGAACAAACTTAAGAGCTTGAAGCAGGCACGTAGCCAGGATTCCTATTCGGGGGGGGGCATCGAGATCGCGCCGAAGGCTCAAAAAAAAATTTTTTGGTGCCCCGCCCTTTTTTGAATCATGGTGCTTGGTTTTTAAGTGGGAAAAATAAAAAAGAAACACAAAATCCTCAAGAAAAGCACAAAAAAAAACGGTAATAATTGAGGTGCTTGGGACTGTAGGGCAATTGCCCGCCCCCATCCCCCCTATAACCACGCCTGCATTAAAAAAAATATGATTTTTTTCGTATTGGGTTTATTTTGTATTAAAATTTTAAACAAATATGTATTTTTATTATTATACAGTGCGTGGTTGTTTATAAGTGTGCAACATATGGGAATTTCTTTTATTACCGATTTCTCAGAAAATTTTATTTTTGATAAAAGTTGATGCATATTCAATAATCATATAAGGTGCACTTGGAATGGTTGCAAGTCAAACGGCGTCCGGGTAGGCCAAAAAATATAAAACTTGTACAAGAATAAAGTACCCCTATTTCAGAAAATTCAGCAAAATGTTATTAAGAAAAGTTGTTTAGAATTAAAAGTTATGCATAGATTCAAAAACGCGACCTCCTAAAATAAAAAAAATATATTTTTTCAAAATTTTTTTTTATATTCACCATAAAGACCTTCATAAATTAATCAAAATCAAATCAATTTCACATATCTTTGTTCAAATTCAAGCATATTTTTAAAATTTACTTGACTTTAATTTATTAAGGAATCACAAACTTATAAAATATCCTAAAAATTCTTTTTAACAAGATAAAACATTAGTAATGAATGTAATGATAATATGCTAATTAAAAAACTATTATTTAACGTGGAAAATTTTTATTTGAAATGTTTATTAAAAAACTTTATTCTTGTGCAAGTGTTATATTTTTTGGCCTACCCTGTACGCCGTTTGACTTGCAACCATTTCAAGTGCACCTAATGATTATCGAATATGCACCAACTTTTATCAAGAATAAAATTTTCTGAGAAATCGGTAATAAAAAAAATGCCCATATGTTGCACACTTAAACAACCACACTGTATATAGGTACCATACTACATGACAAACTGTCACGAAGAAAATTTAATAGTGTAGGAAATGTTTAATGTGTTCCCTATATTGTCGAAATCAGAGCTCTAATAATAATATATGGATATTTCGCATAAAATTCTGTAAGTTTTATAAGTATGGTCGCATCACTGATATCAATTTTAGTGTAAATGATAATATGTTGCACGATATAAGAAGGTACGGTTTTATGCCCTATATTACATGCGCTGCTGCACGAAATGTCGTACCTACTTATGAGCTAATGCACGAAAAAGGCACACTACAGCTAGCTTTAGAGTCTTTCTCCACTGGCGTATTCAATTAATTAAAAGTTAAGAAATGGTTGATTCTCTACAGGTTTCGACTGTAAAGACAACCATCTTCAGAAGAATAAAAGATATTATGTACCTCTATATAAGAAGTTTAGGTGCTTTTCGACCCAACGTAGCTAAGATAGTGACAAGAAACCTGATAAATGCTCCAAGTATATAAAAAAATTTTAGTATGTAAAAATAAATAAAAGAATAAACGTCTTCTAATATTATGGAGGTTCGAATCCTCTGTTTTTGATCAACTTTAATTTTGAAAATGACCTTTCGCATGTCCATAAAGAATAATAATTATTATTATTTTCTATTCGAAATAATCGCCGTCACGGTTAATTCGTCATCGTCGAGAGGGACGCCCCTGCGCTCCGGACTAACCCCTTCATCATCTCGAAAGACGTAATTATAATATTTCCCTAATAAGCAAGACAGAGACAGAAGTGACTCACGCAAAAGTAAATTATACATTGAAAAGGCTTTAATATAATGAATTCATTCATATGCATGAGCCGAGCAGAATGCCGCGCGCGGCAATATTTGGCCTGGCGACGTAATGAAATGAATTTATGCAAGGCTGTAATGCGGGGATGTTTAGCATACAGCCCTTGCCGAAACATCGAACACTGTGTTGGGGAATCCCCCGCCTTCTCCTCCCCCCATCCCCCCCGCGACCCTTGACGACACTACGTGATGCTTCGGCTTCGAATGCTGGATATTATTAGTTATTGAAATTTCGAAACTATTTGGACTGAAATTAAAAAATGCATTTTTAACCAAACGCAGACGGGTTTTCCGATTGGCATTGCCCGGCAGGAAGGATAAAAATAAAAAGTTTTTGAAAAGAAAAGGAAAACTAACTAAACTATTAATAAATAATAATAAAATTTATTTTTTGATTACCATCACTCGCTCTAGGGTAGAGTCAACATTTTCTAAAAACAAAGCGTTTCGACATCTGACACCCATACGTGATACTGATGGTTTCTTCCTAAAAGTTCCCAGTTCAGTATATTAGCTCAAACCGTTTTCAAAATATGAGCGATCAAATTTTTTAAAAGCTATATTCATTTGAGTTTATCAGAATGCCTTGGAAAAGAAAAGCCCCGTAATGACGATGCGTCAAAGTCACTGAGGAACATAAAGTTTCGATAAGTCTAGAATGCCTTGAAAAAAAATTTAAAGTAAGTAAATAATAATCTGTCAAAGTAAATTTGCAGTATTACCTAGTGTTTTTATTATTATTTATTATTATAAAAACTCTAGACTGTGACGTATGGTATGGTTTTGTTTTTCAAGGCATTCTAGACATATCAACACTTTACCTCCTTGACGTTATTTTGATGCATAATCATTCATTACGGGGCTTTTCTTTTCCAAGGCATTCTAGACGTATTAAACTCAAATGAATACTTTTATAAAATTTGATCACCCATATCTCAAAAACGGTTTGAGCCAATATAGACAAACTATATATTTATGAAATCAGAAAAGAAAGACTTTTCATAAAAATTACAATATACAGAGTGTTCCGTTGAAAAAACAACAACTTTACGCCATATATCCTTTGTTTTAAGCCAAGTTGCTTTATAAATGGCAATTTTCTACCAAATCGCTATATTGGTTTAAAAAAATACATCAGGGAAACTCAAAAAATAATCCTAAATTCAGTTCTGATATTTGTTCTGTACCTTTAGATAAGCAAACAATAATCACGAAAGAGGCAAGTTTATGGCCTTGCAGATGTAAACAAAATCACACAGGAATGGTCATGCGCACTGCAAAATTCTCATTTAACAAATGGGAAAATATAAGTTCTTGCTGAAGAAATTTTAAAAGTTGACCCTCAATTTATTTTCACGCGTAAACAGCTAAAATTGGCCCACAATTTATTGTCATGAAACTGGACCTTGTTCTAATTTTTTGTCCAAGTTGGGGTTGTGTGTAAGTAATTTTCAATGGCACTGGAAAGCTTCACAAAACAGTCCAGACGGTTCTAAGTTGGGGGAAAAGTTCGTGATTTCTGGTGTTTTAATAACAGTTGCCAACCAGTGACCGACCGAAGGTTCGGTTTCGGCTAGTTTCGGTGACAGTTTCGGTTTCGGCCAAAAACCGGCCGAACCTTCGGCCATGCCCAAACTTTTTATTACTAGCTTTATTCGAAATTTGACTTTAGCATCAAGTTCTGCTTCGATCGAGATAAAAATTAAGCAAAAAAATAGTAGTCACGTGATTCGCATTATCTGTCAAATTTTAATTTTTTCCAAAAAATAATTCAAAAGTGGGATTATTTCTGAAAATATCGAAAAAAGATATAAAAAAAAGTTTTTTTTTAATGCAGTTTCTAACCTACATGCAAAATTTCAGCTGCATAAAATAATTTTGATTTTTAACCCACCACTAAACTTTTTTTTCCACTTAATGAACACTTTACTGATAAAACCGTGTTCTTTTTGTCTTAATATTAGGGTGTATTACTTTCAACCACAAACTACGTTTTCAAGAATACTTATTTTATGAAGTTACCTTATACAGGGTCAAAAACAAATAAACTTTGCATCACATGCGACCAAATTTTAATAGCCCAATTTTGATTTTGTAGAAAAACACACATTTAAAATGGCGCTACTTTAAAGAACATGTATATGAAATAAAGCATTGTCAAAACTAAGAAGTTTTATGTAGGTTGCGTTGAGTCTTATTTTGCAAAAGTGATGCAATTTACAACATATTATTATTATGGGTAAAATTTTTTTTTTAATTTTGCGTGTGGGCTAGAAACTGCGTTTAAAAAAACTATTTCTAATAACTTTTCGATACTTTCAAAAATAACCCCACTTTTGAATTATTTTTTAAAAATAATTAAAATTTGACAGATAATGCGAATCATGTTACTACTATTTTTTTGCTTAATTTTCATCTCGATCGAAGCAGAACTTGATGCCAAAGTCAAATTTTGAATAAAGCTATTAATAAAAAAAAATTCCATATGATGCGGACATTAATTACTGGTCACACTGTATATTATAAATAGATTTTAGAGATGTGTACAAAAAATTGAGCTGTCGGATTGGTATATTTATATATTTCCAGTTATCTATGATGGCAGTAGAATATTCTCGCTAGTTTATTTTTGCTGTAATTCATTTCGGACGCCCCTGTCGGTTTTCATAAAAGGGCCCCAAGCAGCAGCAGCCCTTCTCGCGATGAGAGGCCGGATTAGCAATCGGCCTGCCGGCCTGGAACAGAGAATTATGCTAAACAGCCCGACGAAACTTTAAATTTGTTTGGACGATTTCGTATAATTAAGAGATAGTTTGCTGTTGGGACAAAGGAAGGGTTATTTTTCATTTTCGTACCTACTCGAAGTCGAACATTGCACTCTGGAGGCAAGGACGTTTTACCAGTGTTAGACGGCATTATTTTCGTATAGAACTAAAACTGACATGCCGATGATGAACCAGCTTATATCATTAATTGATACCCCATGCTACAATCTGTGCCATCGGTAAGCATGATCGAATCTGCAAATAACAAACTGTCCATGCAAGTAAGCATTCCTAAATTACCTGCCTAAGAAGGTATATGGCAAGTTTTCAAAAAGTTACCCTGTATATTGGACGTAAGACTAAGACCAAAAATTCGGTAATTTATCCTCATACATATACAGTATGACCATCAGTAAAGTCCGCATCATATGGTTTTTTTTTTAATAATAGCTTTATTCGAAATTTGACTTTGGCATCAAGTTCTGCTTCGATCAAGATGAAAATTAAGCAAAAAAATAAAAAATAAACACTCAAAAGTGGGGTTATTTCTGAAAATATCAAAAAAAGTTATTAGAAAAAGTTTTTTAAATGCATTTTGTAGCCCGCATGAAAAATTTCAGCTGCTTATGATAATTTTGATTTTTTACCCACCACTAAAGTTTGTTTTTCACTTAATGAACACTTTACTGATAACACTGTGTTCTTTTTCGTCTTAATATTAAGGTGTATTACTTTCAAACAAAAACTGCGTTTTCAAAAATACTTATTTTATGAAGTTACCTTATACAGGGTAAAAAACAAATAAACTTTGCATCACATGCGACCAAATTTTAATAGCCCAATTTTGATTTTGTAGAAAAACACACATTTAATATGGCGCTACTTTAAAGAAAATGTATCTGAAATAAAGCATTGTCAAAACTAAGAAGTTTTATGTAGGTTGCGTTGAGTCTTATTTTGCAAAAGTGGTACAATTTACAAAATATAAATAAAAAATCAAAATTATCTTTAAATACAGCTAAAAATTTTTGCATGTGGGCTAGAAACTGCATTTAAAAAAACTTTTTCTAATAACTTTTTTCGATACTTTCAAAAATAACCCTACATACTTTTGAATTATTTTTTGGAAAAAATTAAAATTTGACAGATAATGCGAATCACGTGACTACTATTTTTTGCTTAATTTTCATCTCGATCGAAGCAGAACTTATGGAGAACTAGAGGGTAGGAGGCTGATCGACAATGGCAGCATTTTCAAATTCTGTCCCGGTTTTTTGGTTAGTTCGCTATTGGCCGATAGATGGCTCTCGCGTCCGAAGTGGGCTGATATTGTCTTCTTCTTCTTCGTTTTTAATATGGAAAACTAGATCCTCCATAGTTTTTAACTTTTATTTAAACCCTCACACTAGAACAGGAAAAAATTGTTAAAACAACCTATCCGCTTTGGCTGTGTCCATAATATACTCCCTGAACTGAATAAAAACAATGACGGCGAATAGATTTTTTAATCATACATTTGAACTTTGAATAACTAAGCAGTTTTACATTTTCAGGCAGTGCATTATACAAAGAGATATTGATAGAATAATCTATGGCCTTCTTGTAGCAACATTTTTTAGGTCTGATTAAGTCAGAACCTCTAGTTGAGTAGTTATGAAAATTAGAATTTTAGGAAAAACTATTTTCGTTTTTATGAATTTCGAGCAGAGAAGGTAGAGGCATAATTCCAAACCTCTTAAAAAGGGGCTGACAGTGGTCAAAGTAACCAGCGTCGGCAATTACACGAACAGCTTTATTCTGCTGTCTAAAAGCTGTAATGGCCGATGAAGAATTAGGTACCCCATAATACGGCACCATAACTCAAATGAGAATGAAAAAGTGTGAAATAAAACAGTTACAAGGGTAGATTATGGACTAACTGCATTTTTTAATCTGAGTGCGCACGACAGAGGATGCTAGTTTTTTTTGTAAGACTTAACATGTGCAGACCAGTTTAATCGATCGTCTAGTGTGATTCCCAGTAATTTTGCCAATTTACCACACGTAACAATGTTATTGGTAGAAAAAATATTACGCTGTGTTTTTTCAAGATTAAGCTGTAGACCATTATTTGGAATCCAGTCGTAGGCTTTAGATTCTAAAGATGCGCTGCATGCTCAGAATTTCCTCATCGGAGGTAATGAATTACACACCCCAAAGAAATCATTCAATTGATATTAAAAAGAACGTTGTTTTGGTGTATTTAGAACAGCAGACTATGTAAAGCGGTGGTAATATCAGTGCATATACGATGTTAATGAGATATTAATACATGCGTGTCTTATCCTGATGCATTGGAAATGCAATTAATTCGTCGTTAGACATAAATATGTATGCGCTGTTCTTATAGCCGCGTATTTTGCTGTAATTATCAACGTACTTACTCCGCAGCTACTCAATAGATAATTGCATTAGCAACTATTTGCATCACAAAAATAGCAAGACACATTCATTTGTTAAAACTATGAAATGTTTTAAATGCAGTTTTACATTACAATAATCAATTTAAGCAAAGAAGAGAATTTGAAAAATATATTGATTGGAAATTTGTAGATTATTATGATGAAAATGAGGATTGATTCAAAAATGTATTTAAACTCAATATCATATTTCCTGCGGTTGGCTACAGAAACAGAACCGGACTAAGTTCTTTTACCTTCGCATTCGCCATCTGTTAAATTTTGTAAGGGAGTCTTAATATTTTGTAAAGATTTAGCGTAGATAACAATTTAATTATTTATAAAATAAACTATAGACAGACCCGTACCTACCAAAATAAGAACGTGAAAACATTATAAAACTAAAGGAACATTTATTTCTTTTTTTTTTTTTTGTATAGAAAGCAAAATAGGTATTTATGTATTTAATATACAAGGAAAAATTGGTGAGGTATAAGCTTTGTGGTGCACGTCTAATTAAAACACCATATTGGGAACTCGGTTGGTATTGTTATTTTTGTGGGAATTTTATATATAGAGTGTCCAATAACTAAGGGGCTATACAGGAAATAGTGGACTAAAAAATATGTCATTTCATTTCATTTCATTTCTTATACGTTTAAAGAGATACAGAGTGATCCAAGTAAATATTTACTTTACAAAATTGGTGATGATTTGATATTAAGCGGATATGAATCAAATGCTAGCTACGCGATATGAGTTTGATAAATTCTCGCATACATTTTTTGTCTTTCACCTTTCTGACCGCTTTACCTCAAATTATGGAAGAGGGATCTTTTGTACGTAATAAAGTTCTACTTCATTAATCTCGATATTTCAATTAGTTTGTGAGATAATTGTGTTTAAATGCGGGATGGCAAGAAACATTTAGTCTACTATCTCCTGTTGCTGTATTTGCCCATTAGTTATGAGTCATCCGGCCTGTATATAACGATAAGTTAGGTTTAACTAGCCACTTTATTGATTTCATAATGGACGAGTTAACCAAAATGGTGTTTGTACTCACTATTAAACTTAAATAATAAACACCAAGAAAATATGTCTCTGAAATATATAAAATCCAAAAGTAAAATGTTTAAAACACACACTACACAAAAAACAGCCACGAAAACACTTAAAAAACACCAAAATCGGAAGAAAATAATATTCGTGAGCTTGCTACGGTCCACTGCTGATCTGGGAACTCTAACGACAAAACCAGATCGACTATGTTAATGTTAAATGCCGTTGTCTTCTGTCGAAACGCTTTGTTTTAGGAAAAAGTTAATTCTAGCTCCTATTTATTTATGTAATCTACGACAGTGCCATATGACGTATTTAGCATTATATATTATTATCATTAAGATGTCATTATGACCTTCATAATAGCACTCAGTGCCATTATGAATTCATAATAACATCCAAATGTTAAGATACAAAAACAAAAAGAAAGTCGGTGCAAACTATTTATTTGTTATTATTACTTAGAAAAACGGATTGCATTTATTTATTGTAAACATCCGAAGGGACACTTTCGGATTCAGAATCTCCCATATTTAAATTATTTTTGGCCAACACTTTGCATACAATCGAAAATTAGACGGCAGTAATGACGTTGTCAAAATCGAAACAATAAAAAATGCGGTTACCATGATATCGACTAATATGGACACCTGAAAATTTTTAAAATTACGAAAACGTTATCTGATATCGAAATTTAGACGAATAAAATCTATTTGCACTGCCGTAGATTAAATTTTGAATGATACACGTTCGATATGAACTTTGTTAATGAAACTTGTGCAATTAAACCACTCGGCTGACGCCTCGTGGTTTGACGTTGCACACGTTTCATTATAGTGTTCATATCGAACTAGTATTATTAATAACTATTATGAATCTTCGAATATTTTCCTCGCTGCATCAATATTTTCTTCTCATTTGCCCAAATAAGACCTAGCAATTAACCCCCCCCCCCCCCCCTCCTTCCCGTTTTCCGATATCGCAGCGCCCCCGATTGATGCAGCAGTCACGTAATTAGGTAATTAAAATTGGGAGTCGCTTCGACCCGGCCAGAAACTCAATTAGCAATTAAACGTTACATTTTCTCTAATTACCCCACTCGGTCTCGATTCCACCGGGCTAATTATGCCGTCGAAGTTACACACTCGATCTAGTCGATGTGCCCGACTTGTAAAATGTTTCGAATAAACATCCCTCTTACAGACATCAGTGACGCCTTTTTAATGCTATCATGAAAACATTTTTTTCTATTTCACGTTCATAATAAGCTCAGTACGATACGCATTTGCGTATCGTAATGAAGCTATTACGATACGCGTTTTTTCTTTATTTGTTGTTGGTAACATTTAAATGTTTTATTTTATTGACTTGCGCGGCCTTTGTGATTTACGAGAAAACCCATTTTTCGCAGAGGAAAAATAGCTTGATAACCTACTTTTTTATTCTGTGTGGATAACAGTCATGTATGTTGGTTGCATAAATCTATAAATCAATCTTTTGTAGATGCTTCAAGCTATCATTTTCTGCCAAATCCTATCCAAAATTCAATCTACTAACCTTCCAATGTCGATTTTAACTTCAACTTTATTTGAATTTTCCATCTTCCCTATACTAAATTGCAATGCCGTGACGTAAAATCCCGTCTTTTGAAATTCGAAAAAAAGTAGCAAAATCGCCCGAATTTCCGAACGCTCTGTATAAGTACCGAATGTACAAGGATCACACAAGGTATTCCGTCCAATTTCAAATCTCATATCGCTAAAATAACTTTAGAATCTCGTGGTGAAAATGGGTCAATAAATCAAAAAATGACAGTTCGCAAAATAATTTTTGTTGTCCAGAGGCTACTATGATAAAAAATAGTATTACCAACATAAAATTTACAAAATTTGAAGGATTTATTTTCTTTTTAAATAAGTGTTTTTTATTGAAAAAACTACAAATTAGAAAAAATAGTATAACGTACGTGTTATATAAAGCAGTTTTAAGCACTTGTCCCGTTATAAAACTCGCCGCAAGTACGTTAATATACTATTTAGTTACTTATAACGGAGGGGTTAAGCGCACTGTTTTGTCGTCGCGTCGTCTGCGTCGTCGGTCAGAAGCATGATGCGTCCGTGGCTTAATTTTTATAAAACTATTTCTTTACTTCCAACAAACCATGAAATAATATGGAATATTATTAACCTTATTTGCAGGATCAAAAAATAATAATAGATTTTATACCTAGTTTTTTCTATCTTTGCGTTTGTTCTTTTTAAATTCAAATATTAAATGTACATACATGGAGGTAAATTTCTGGCAACGATCTATTGTACCCTCACCACGCCAAAATTTATGATTTTCGTTTTTGAGATATTTTTTCTTAGTATCTACCTGTCATTAATAAGTTAGGTTTCTGATTAAAAAGTTGCATTTATTTTATATAATTTTTTTTCTAATATAAAAATTAATAAAAAAATGTTTAAAGTTCTATTGTCATCAATAACAAACAGAACTCCGATTAATTTGTAGGTATTAAGAGAAAAATTGGAAAATTCTCCAGTGGTGACATACGAAGCCTATTAAAATAGCACTTTAAGAGGGAATATCTCAAAAACTAAGCGTTTCCGAAGAAAATCGTTTTCTGATTCGTAATATACGCCCCAAAAATTCCTGAACTAATCGTCAGTTTTAAATTTTTTTCAGTGTACTTCAGTACTTTTAACAAAAAGTTAATATGGAAAAGAAAGAAAAAACTAAAAGTCTTCCTCCACAAAATTTAATACAATAAAATTCTTCAAGGGTCTCTACATGTTTCGAACGCACAAACGTTCATCATCAGGAGACAGAAAATATATTAAGTGCTGATGCTTTTAGCAGAAAAGAAAATGGTGAAGAACCTTAATGGAGCTTTTACGGAATTAAAAAATGATGTGTAAGAGACATAATATGGAGAAATTAATAAAAGTTAAAACATACTGAGTATGTGAGAAGTCAGTAAATGGGGTCTAAACCAACCACTGACTTCTCACCCACTCAGTATGTTTTAACTTTTATCAATTTCTCCATATTATGTCTCTTACACATCATTTTTTAATTCCATAAAAGCTCCATTAAGGTTTTACACCAATTTCTCTTCTGCTAAAACCATCAGCCGAGGGGTGTCTCACTGTGGCAGTAGGTGTACAAATGTTAAGGCAGGACTTAGCAGGACCGTGGCAGGACTGACAGGACTGTGGCAGGACTGTAGAAGGACCTGGTAGGACTGTGACAGGACCCGGCAGGACTGTAGCATGGCCTGGCAGGACTGTAACAGGACCTGGCAGGACGGTGGCAGGATCGAAGCTGGACAGGCAGTACCTTTCAGATCCAATCAGATTTCTCCAATAGCTTTAGGACTAGGGATAAATAGCGGGAAGCAAAAAAATGTTTTTGTTTGCTTTTGTTTATTAATTGAAAGTGAAATGGAAAGTGCGTGTAACAGACGTCGCAGTTTTTAAAGTTCTCGGCGCGCGTCGCCGCATAATATTCCTGTTTGAGTTCCGTTGTAAACACCGGTAAATCACAACAGTCAACTAATCGAGTTTGCAGTATCATTTATTATGTTCATGTAAGTTAGTGATAAAATATATTGTTTATTTCCGAGTTTATTTCTTTGTTAAGAAAGAAGATAAATATTTAGAAGTTGTGTGTCCGTGGTAGGACAGTAACAGGACCGTGGCAGGACAAGCAGGACCCTGGCAGGACAAGCAGGACCGTGGCAGGACAAGGGCAAAAACGACAAGTCCTGCCAAATTTGGCAGTAGGTGTACAAATTTTGACCCCTCGCCATCGGCATTAAATAAATTTTCTGTCTCCTGATGATGAACGTTTCTACGTTCGAAACATGTAGAGACCCTTGAAGAATTTTATTCTATTAAATTTTGTGGAGGAAGACTTTTAGTTTTTTCTTTCTTTCCCATACTTTCAACTCCACTTTAAGCATGGACTACTTCTTCAAATTAAAAAGTTAATAAGTTAAAGAATTAATAAAATATCTACAAACGTCAAAATAATAGCCAAGAAACATCGTATTAGAAACAATTCGTCATGGTATGACCTTTTTCGAATTGTGATCTGGAAATATTTGTAAACCAACAGGAACTTTGCAAAACAAACAATATATTTACGGATGGTGTTAAAAATATCGGAAAACATTATTTTTCCGACAAAAAGTGAATGCATGCAGATTAGCGATTGAAGAGGGACACACGGTGACCATAGAAAAAGCAGCCGTTCCGTCCGTCCGTCCGATATCGGATTTTTAAAATTTTGTGCGAGGTGCATCATCGTTTGGCAGAGCTTTAACTGGACCATTCATAGTCCGGGATTTAAGGAAACTTTTGTTTGCAAACTCAGAAACTGTTTATGACAAAGCCATTTTGTGGTCAAGGGCGTAGATTTTTTTTACTTGTAAGAGTAAAGCAAAAAGAAAATCAATATTTTTTTTCAAGTTTTATTAATATCGCACAAAAATCTTGTCTAAATTTTATTTTTTCGTTAGTTATTCGTAATATATTTTGTGAGTTTTAATTTTTATTAAGGCCCCCCATATCTATGCTTTTGAGCTGTGTAAGCTACTGAAAAAAAGTAGCGAGCTACTTAAAATTTTAGTAGTTAAGCTACCATTATAATATATGCAAAATACAGTTACCTACTATCCTTTAAATTATTTTATTTTTAGGCCAAAGAACTGATGTTACTACAAAAAACAATTCCCTTTAAGCAGCAAGAAATTTTCCTTGGAGTATTTATATAGGTAGCAAACGAAAATAATCTCTCCACAGGAGCTAAAGCAAGAGATGTGTTGAATCATAATTCTTGTTTAATGATTGGATAATCTTCTAACATCTGTCATCCAAATAATTAAATTTTATTAAAAAAAATTCTAGTGCATTTGGCGGTAAAATAGTTATCTGTAATAGGTAGCCTAAACTATTAAAGGGTAACTTAAGCTACCGAAACCACATATTTTATAATTATTCTGTGCCGAAAGTAGCTTAACTAGCTTTTTCGAGTAACTAGTTACTTTCTTAAAAAAATAATGTAAAAGCTACAGCTTAGAAGGTTTAGAAGAAGCTTAAATAAAGCTGTTAGCAAAGTCGCTAGCTAGTAGCATAACTACATGGTAGCTAGCTACTGTCCAACTCTGGTTATACCTAAGTATTTAAAATATTATTATAAATATTAGTCAAAGATATTCTTGTTTTATTCGACATTTTGCCCAAGACCTTTTATGAGTTTCTAGCGTAGACATTTACCTTTAGATTATATAGTGGTAGCTTATCTCGTGCGCAAACAAAAGTTAAGTTTTCTGGGTGAGAAAGTACTGGCTCGCCGGCCAGATTCCTTGCCTTCCAGCAGGATTGGGCGTGTGCAAAAACCTCTTGTTATCGTCCTGTCCTTCTTTAGCGACATGCTCAAGATACACTCCAGAACCGACTCGGCCCCATTTTTGTAATATTTGGTTGAGATTGGTTATTTTGCTGGTTTTATTTGTTTTTATATTCGATTTTATAAGACTAGTGTAATTGACTTGTTCTCTTCCTTTTTGAACTAAAAACACGACGACAAATCATTTTAAATCAAATTTTAGAAAGAAAACCTTGAAAACAATTTTGTATCCTAAAAATCTAATAGGTTTGTAATTACTAAAAATGCCAGAAATCACTGTCTTTTTCCCAACTTGATCAAAAATAGAGAAGAAATTCCAAAAAATTTACACGTAAAAATAAATTGAAGGTTAACTTTTACAATTTCTTGAGCAAGAACTTATATGTTAAAGCCCGCACCTGTCTATTTTCCCATTCGTCAAATGATAATGGTGCGCATGCCTAATCCGGTGTAGCTTTGTTTACATGCGCGAGGTCAAAAATTTGCCACTTTAGTGATTATTGTTTGCTTATCTTAAGGTAAATGTCTATGGTTTCTAGTAACTTTTTAAAGATTTGTCATATGTTTCTTAACTATAAATCTTAAAAATTTCTTGTCATTGTTGTGAGTGTAATATTTAAGCAAAAAAAAACTAAAGAGATATTTTTCTATAATAAGACCTTCCTTGTCACTATTCTAAGATATTTCTGTTCTATTTGTAAAATTACGTAATTTGTAATAAACTGGCTATTATAGCTGTCACGTCCATGAAGTAAATATGTAATTATTTTCCCTGCTTTACCCCCAGACTAGTTCTCCCCCGTTTTTTCGCAGCATTTTTTCACCCGCCGCCGCACCACCCACTGCAACCAACGGCATCGGGGGCTTCTATTGGTTAATGCCGATTGGTTTTTTCCCTTTTTTTAATTTTTAATGTGTACAGATTTATTGTTATATGTAGTTATGACGTTGCCAGGCCCATATATACATTATTTACAGATGAATATTTATTTGCGCTGCAGACATTTTTATATAAAAATGATGCATATCGAAATTAGGCGCGACCTTTTTTTTCTATTTTTATTCGTTTCGGCTTTTTTATGTTGTTGCATTTTATTTAAAATTACTGTTTTGGTTTGTAGTCCAAGCGATTTTTGTCCAACTTGGGTACTTGTAAAACAACATTTTTAAGCACAATTTCTCGTTCACGCATTTGAAAAAGGGTTTGGGCCAGAACAAAGATACAGTCACTTTCCAAAATTAAATTATCTTGTTTTGACTTTAAAATATTTCTTTGCGTTTTGTTACACAGTGTGAATAAATTCAGTTTGATACAAGGACTACAACTAAAAGAATGGTATCCTCCAACTTGCGTACGTCCAATTTGCGTACAAGGATTATTTCTTCCAACTTGCGTACATACACAGGGTTTTAAACAGACCGTAATAATACGCCCTCTCCAATCTGTTCTAAAAGGTGTATTGGCAACCGGTTTGTTCGTTGTTATCAGAGCATTTTTTATGTCTTCACATACACAGAGTTTTAAACGGACCTTAATAATACGCCCTCTCCAATCGGTTCTAAAAGGTGTATTGGCAACCGGTTTGTTCGTTGTTATCAGATAATTTTTTTATGTCCTTAGTTTGTTTATAAGCTTCTAATATTTGTGTATGTACGCAAGTTGGAATAATGTACTCTTGCAGTTTTACCTGGTTCGTGGGACCTACCTACCCGTGTACGCAAGTTGGAAGAAATAATCCTTGTACGCAAGTTGCACTTACGCAAGTTGCACTTACGCAAGTTGCATATTAACCGACTAAAAAGATTAATTAGTGGTAAAGGTATATATATATTTGTTTATTTTTGATCGTCTAAAAACCCCTACTTTGAGTGATTTTTGAGGTGAACCGAACAAGAACATTATTCATTATTTAAAAGTTTTAATAAAATAGCTTTTCTTAAATACGCCAAACCGGTGTTTGTCGACAATTCGATATATTTTAAATATTAAACTTCCGGTGTGTTTTTGTGTTTGAATTTTGTTTTCAGTCGGCATAAATCAAGTTAAGAACAACGAGACTGGAAATATTTATCAAAAAACGTCACTTTCGATTGGGATAATATCATTTTATTTAAAATTACTAAAAATAAATGCAGAATGGATAAAAAATATAACGAATGCTTTTTAATCTCGATAAAATTTATTTTTATTTTTATGTGTGTGTTGAAAATGTAAATTTAATGTCCTTTTTTTTTGTATGTGTGTTGGAAAAATCCCCGGCTGCGCCATTGCGAAAAAAATTTAATTATAAATACATTTAAGCATATTTCTATTTTGATATACAGTTTCAATTAAAAATTAACATGTATAGTTAAATTTTTTAACAGTAAAAAATTATTTTAATGTCCTATATTTTTGCAAGCACAATGAATTTGGAGTTTTTAATTAAATATCGATAGAATGGGCCCAGGGACGAATCTACAGCTTTGGCCATTCTTTTGTACAATAAAATATATGCTATCTTTATTGTACTTCAATCATAGACAATTACCTTTAGATCCGTACAGCTTATCTGATGCACAAAGAAAAGTTAAGTTTTATGGGTGTAAAATACTTCTGTACTCACTGCTCGTCTGTCAGTAGTCTTGGCGCCAACAGGGATGGGCATGCGCACATCCCTCTTGTTATTAGGTTTTTTATCGACAGGATATAAATACACTCCAGAACCGGCTCGACGCCATTTTTGTTGTTACGTTTTCTCTGTGGACTTCTTGTATTCTTTGCTATTAGGTACTTTCTTTTCTTTCCTTTTAAACAGCATAGCTAAGTAAAAATCTTTGCCTGGAACGCTTCACGAAAAAATCGTATAAGAAATATAGATGGGCATACTTAACCGCGGTAAGGAAGGACGAGGAAAAAGCATTGTTGAGCTGGGTTAAATTTTTAAAAGGAATGCTCACTTTAGCCGTTGGCTTGTCTTTGCTATTTAAATAATTTTAAAGCAACTCTGTTATTACCTACAATAGGTAGGTACTTAATACTTTTGCTTTTATTAATTGTATCAAATAATTTTTTGGTTCTGCTATTTAAAAGTTACTAAACGGAACTCTGTTATTGTTGATTGTGGGTGTGATCTTTCGAATTTCTAGTTTTGGTGTACCTACTTGTGTATTGTGTAGTTAAGTGAATTGTGTTTATGCTATAAACAATGACTGGTACCAAAAACATTTTCAAATTCTTGATCAGGAGATCGTTTTTAAACAACTTTTGGGAAAGAAACATTAATAACGATTTTTCAACCTCAAAATCTGATTGATTGGCAGCCACTAAAAATACCAGATTTTACTACCTTCTCTCCCAACTTGAAAAAATCGGTCCGAACGTATTTGCTACTATACTCATAAAAATTAAACATTAATTAATAAATATTTATTAGAATTGGATATCATTTTAAATAAAGGTATATCATATCTTCTGCTAAACTTATTATTTGGAAATAAAACTGTTTAATTCAAATCTAAAAGTGTCTTATTGCTTTAGTCTTTTATGAAATCTTATGGCGGTATGTTGAAAATAATTGTCAAAATCAGGAAAGTTACAAACAACGCTATAATCCCAGTATTATTTCAAGCGACTGAAATATTATTATCATTTTATCATAGCACTGCCGTCCGTCCCGCCCCGTCTCCACGAATTCTGTGGCGCATAACCTTACGAAATCATCTGGATTTATTCGATGTTGGTTTTGCATTTGCACGGATTTTCTTTTATGCATATTAAATAATAAGTGCATCACCCCATGTCTATTTTATTATATTTTTATTATATATATTCAAGTTTTTTAGTAAAAATGCCATATTCTTGCGTTCCAGGATGCAAGTCCAACTAAAGTAAAGTCAAAACAATTTCCGTTGGACGTCATACCTTCGAGTATCAGTAAATTTAAAAAAAATAAAAAAAAACATTTCCTTTAAGCGGCTTAGTATCAAAGAAGAATAAATTAAGTTTCTTTTACATTTAATATCGCATGAAATTTATATATTTTTTGCCCAAATTTATCTTTATCTTATGTTTCCTGACCGATTTTCAATTATCAACTGATTGATGACGTGCAACGGAAATTGTTTTGATTTAGGTATATATAAAAATATTTCTGTTTTAACTTTCCAAAAAACAAGTAAATACCTATATAAATTATAAATTACAGAAAAGTGGGTTATTATTCTAGGAAATAATTTGGATGGCCGAAAATAAATAGTTAGTAATAAGTAAATAGTGGGTAAAGAGGCCTTCAAAGAAAAGTTTTTGCATGATTAAACCATAGAAAAGATTAAAATAGGATTCATTATACACTTTCTGTTTTGGGGTGTAACGTAATTTTAATGAAGCTATATTAAGAAACAGTATATTACCTATATTTTTGGATCATGATCATCAAAAAGGAAAGGCTTTTCTACAGTAGCTTATTCCCGGGCCGCTTATCAAAAAACGTCGACTGAATAATGCGAATATATTATGAGCCCCTTTATCACCATTTCTTCAAAGTCCAAAAAGTATCGACATCGATAAAAAAAAATTGCCTATAAAGAGGTTATCTTTTCGTTACTTTGAAATAAAAAGATCGTAATTATTTAAAAAAAAAAATAAACCCATTTTTTTTTCTGTGACAAAAATATCAGAATGCAAATGCCATTTTGGTTTGTATCTTTGCTCCACGAGTTAAGGTTGAATTCTCAACGTCATTCAATCGATTGCCAACCTATAACCTATTTCGCGTTGATTTTTTGAGTTTATTATTTTAATAACTAACATTTAAAGAAAATCAATATCGTCGGTACATTATTTAGGTAGTATCTGATATATTACAAAAATATCAATTTATTTCATTGCTAATTTTGGGAGAATTGTATAGTGAAAGAACAATGAGTGACAATGACATAATAATGTTAAATAAAATCTTACCCGATATTTTTCGCTATACAATTCTCCTAAAATAAGTTATGAAATTCCTTGATATTTATTAAATATGTCAATTATCACCTATAGAATATCAAGTCGATACTGATTTTCTTTAAATTTTGTATAAAAGCTAGAAAACATAAGTAAATCTACGCAAAATAGGTTATAGGTTGGCAAGCATGTTGATACTCCCACCTTAA
Organism: Polydrusus pterygomalis; assembly: GCA_963969555.1. Classification (NCBI taxonomy): domain Eukaryota; kingdom Metazoa; phylum Arthropoda; class Insecta; order Coleoptera; family Curculionidae; genus Polydrusus; species Polydrusus pterygomalis. The sequence goes on from OZ018377.1 coordinate 593,086, forward strand.
ACGTCAAAATTTCATTAATTTTTTTAATGGAGAGGCCTGTATTCTGTTTCACTTACTCCTCCTTAAATCTCAGAAGGCCTTGGTATTACGGATGCCGATTTGCTTATTCTACAACAAAAACGCATTTAAGCGCGACCTTAAGCAGATGTTTGGAAGATGCGTTGATTTTCTCATCAGGAAATTTGTAGCCTGAAACATAATAAAACAAAAATATTCGTGACCGCACGCCGTCTCTGGAATGGCCGATCAGACGGCTGAAATGCCTTTTTTCAAATTTTAATTAAATAAATATAATTTATTACAAATATTGCCCTGCGTACGAAAAAGAATAATACAATATTTAATCACATTGTTAAGCTGGCTAAAATTATAACTTGTAAAACAAATACGAAAAATGCATATTTTATTTTAATTACACAAAATATCAGAATATTAATAGGCTTTTAATGCATTATAATATTAAATTAATATTTATCTTTAATTGTATGTATATGTACATGCAGGGATTTCACAAGATAAGTCACTTAAAACCTGAATAATTATAAAATTATTTCGGTGTCGTGTTTGTCATCGTCTTTTTTGTATAAACGTCCATCGGTAACCGAAATTTGGCATGGTTAGTTACATACAGTGATAAAAACATTGATAATAACCTTCAATTTAATCGTGTGTTCTTAGGGTATCTACAAAAAAAGCTAACAATAGGAGAAATTGGAAAATGTGTAGTCTGTCCATTTGAAAAATAGTTTAATGAAACGTATTTTCGCATTTTCAAAAACATCCCTCTATCTCTAAATAAATTTTTGAAAAAAATTCATGGCGTAAAATACTTTACGCTACATACGCAATATAAAATTATATTGCTTTCATAATTTATTCTTTAATAATTTGATGAACATTTTTACGTTAATTTGGTGTTTCCATGTACATACTTGTTTGTTACTATTTGCTGCTTTTACTAAACCTGTCACGTAGTTGTCAAACGCGAATTTTTTCGACTTTGTAATTTTGAAAAGAACTCTTTTAAAGTAAAAGACCAAAAATGAGCCAGTATGAGAATAAAAGTGAAAATTTTGATATTGAAGAGGCTTGGAACATCGAACGCTCGTACCAGACAGATCGAGAGTAAAATTGTTCATTTTTGTAAAGGTTCTGTTTTATTGTTCGATTTTTTCAAATAAATATCCGAGTATTACGTCTAATTTTACTTCGCTGAACTGTAAGTTTTTTGCTTACCGTGATTTTAGCCTTAACAACCAGTAACTACAATATACCGACGTAAAACCAGACTCGGTAAACAAGTAAAAATGTACAAGTCGTATACAAAAACAACTATATCAACTTCAATAATTTTATATTTGACGCTATTTAAAACTATCTGTTTAGGTTAAAAATGCAATGAAATGTGCCATTAAAACACTTTTGCACGCGAAATGCAAACAACATTTTTTGCACAATTGTTTGTTATTAACTATTTCATTAATTATATTATGGATATTAGACTATTTTTAATAATTATTTATGGTGTTTAGAACAAAAATTTTAAATTAATATTCATAGCTTTTAAGGTATTTTTGCTTACACCTGTCATGTTCTGAATGTTCTGATTGATTACCATGAAAACCTGCAATTGTTTAAAATTTAATGATTGTCGAATTTGTCGTTTTTTGTGTGAAGCGATAGTAAGACACCTCAAAAAATAACGGATGCGGCGAAGATCGTTGTATCAAATCTTTTGCCCGCTAAATCAAATCAAAAGCACAATGTGAGAAAGTGTACGCTCAGTTTCGTGAATGGTTTAACATAAAAAAGGTAAAACAGTATCAGAAAATGGTTTGCTGTGGTATTTGGAGAAAAAATCGAAAATATTAATTTGATTTAGGTACCTACTTAAATTATAAAAAAAGTTTTGAAAATTAATTTTTAAATTTATACGAAAACATCATTAGATACATTTTTCTAGCCGTAAAAAATAACTATTTAAGGCACTCATGTGAATTGCAGAACTATTGTTTATAATAATCAACATTTACATATGAATGTGTGGTCCTACGATTTAAAGTTATTTAATTATAAAAATTATTATTAGGCTGGCTTATAACGCATATTTCCCACAACCCTTCCTTCTCATTAAAATATGTATCATAAGTAGGAAAGGTAATCGAATGGGAGACTGAATATTAAGAGCCACGGCCGGATGAAAATATCAATACGGCTCCCGGATCGGAAAAGTCCCTCGCTGACCGAGCGGGGCAGAAAAATAGAGGAAATTTGACTGTGGAAAATAATAAAAATTGGACGATGGACTTTGAATTATGTAGCAGGAAAGGGAAAAGCTGTTTCCGCCAACGGTACTGACTTATGAGAGCGACGCGATAAATCAAAAAGTACTTGGAATACGATTCATTTCTTATGAAATTTTAGTTTCTACAAATATAAATCGATATCAAATAATATTCAATATAACTATGTGTCCGATTGTAAAGTCTTATCTACCAACTTTTCGTGCATGTTACGTCTGTAGTTAGTGACATATAATTATGGTTCTTCAGATAGATAGGTACTTTCTAACTTTTGTCGATCTAAACAAACAGTGCCGTCTTTCCGTACGGGCCCATCGGGCCCGGGCCCAGGGCCCCGCTGTCTTCGTCTTCGGGGCCCCAGCACCAAAAACTACTATAGCATTGCTAAAGTGCCTTCAAACAGAATACACAACGCAAAACTGAACGGAGTTCGAGAATCAAATTTTTTGATGGACCAGCTGAAGAAGCCCAATTTAGTGGCAAAGAAAAATTTAAAATAGAAGTTTTTTTTCCAATTATGGATTCATTAATAGCTGAACTTAACCGGCGATTTGCTGCATACGACAGCATTTTCAATCGGTTTGGTTTCCCCACAATTTTAAAAACAATCAGTAAAGTCGATTTGCACCTTAGTTGTTCAAGATTTGTAGAAAATTACAGTTCTGATGTCAATGGAAAAAAAATTAGAGTTTGAATGCATTTTTTTGACAGAATATTTAAATTCAGACGAAAAATATAAAACCCAGGAAATCAGTTTATTGGACCTATACAATATTATAACAACTAACAAATTAGAGGATACATTTCCTAACGTGGCCATTTCATTGAGAGTATTTTTATCAATAATGATAACTAACTGCAGTGGAGAACGTCCATTTTCTAAATTGGCTAGAATCAAAAACGAACTGAGGAATACCATGCTGTAAGAGAGACTAAATAGTCTATCCTTAATGTGCATAGAAAATGAGATCTTATACTAGGAATAAATTTTTATGACATAATAGACGATTTGGCACACCTACGATCAAGAAAACAATCATTTACATAGCGCGGATTACTTACAGTTATTGTTGTTAATATTAATGTTTTAGGATGAGATTTCATCTTTATATTTTAGTTAGAACAAATAGTTTTTTCTCTACTTCCATCTGCATATTAGGTATTTCTTGCACAATCTACAGAATGCATGGATAAGTAGGCAATTCCAGTTTACTGAACGGATATAATTTTATATCCATCCTAGTTAGGTCATGAAATCGAGCAAACACAGTTAGCATCAGGTGTCCAGGTAACTATTCGATTTTAAAATATGTCAAAATTCGACTAAATTTTACGAAAATTTGACCCTGACCTTGCAAATTGAAGATTTTTCTCGTGAAACCTAATATTTAAAAATAATTATATTGCTGGTCGAATTCCTAACTATTCATTTTAAAGCCTTCCAAACACCCTAAATAGGGCGTGGCACCCAAATTTTTTTTCCCAGAGCCCCATTTCCGCCTTGGGCCCAGGGCCCCAATCATATGAAGGACGGCACTGTAAACAAACATTATGAAGCTGGGCTCTACCACATCGTCTTTGAAGTTAAGGCTGGACTTTACTTTTGTCACTTTTGTGTATTCGTGGATTGGAATTTTTGCAACCTGTGGCGCAAACCAGCCCTTATCGCCCGGCCCAACACACAGTAGAGGAACTCACGGCTGCTTATCATACATAGGCAACGGTGGCGCGTATCTCCACCGCGTGGACGCCGTGCATACTGTGGGAGGGGGGCATCCCCCGGGGGGCCGAGGGGGGAGACAGAGTCCGTAATTTATTTTGCGAAATAAAAACGGCCGTAGCAGCGGCTAATTATTCAAACTCGGCCTGAATTTCCTGATAGCTCATGTGGGAATTGATGAACAGCGGAGCCGAATTGAAAAAAGGCCGTATTTTTGAATAATAATACTAAATAAACAAGTAGGTACGGATGGCCATCGGCGAATGCCCTGCCAGTTACAATGACCACAGAAAAATTACGATTTTTATGTCATTGGAATCAGAAATAACTCTTGTGTGTAATGTCCTATAATAATTTATCTTTTTTTTACAGTACAGACACTACTCAAAGTACAATATCCCACCTCAAAGCATGTACCTTACTGGCAGCAAAATCCAAGTTAAAGTGGCATTTTATGTAAGTATGAGAGAGTAAATATAATGTAGATACCCGCAATAAGGCCATTCCTCGGTTAAAGAGAAGGGATCATTTTTGCAGGTGACGTTTGACGAAATCACCGCCTTGCTTCCTTGATAGAAATTCATTCTTCAGTTATATTTGAAACTTCGTTTTGGTTGTACCGCACATTTATTTTACGTATTTTTCATTTCGTGTAGATATTTTTCGCATCTCCGACTTCCTATGACAGTATTGATAGGTTTCACTTTATGGCCTATCGATGTACAGACGAAGGAATGTATTAAGTACTCAGTTCATTTTATTGTGCCGTCGAGTGCAGAGTGAGCTTTTTGTGCGTCACACGTGTTGCAATTAGGGGTGTTCAACAAAATCGATTATTCGATTAGAGATAATTTTTTTATCAATTAATCGAGAAATCGATTAATCGATTATTAATCGAAAAAAAAACTATTTTTCGATTAATCGATTATTCGAAAAAAATTTTTTTACGATTTTTTGATTAATCAAAAATCAAATCAAAATCGAAAAAAAAATGATTTTTTCGATTAATCGATTAACCAAAAAAAATATTTTTCGATTAATCAATTAATTAGGTATTCGAAAAAAAAATTACGATAATTTGATTAATCAACAAAAAAAAAAGGATTTTTCGATTAATCATATGACCAAAAAAAAACATTTTTCTATTATTCGGAAATATAGTGAAAGATTGAAGTTGCTACTTACTTATTATTGCTGTAAGTCTATATAAATATTTATTAGCAACCCTATTACCCTGAAAAAAATATTATAGCATATTATTGCAAGACCATCAATGAAATAATTTGAACAAAGTTTCAATCTGTGCGCCTTTCATAAAATTAATATTCTTAACGATCTAATATTTGAATCGACTTTTTGATTTATTTTGATTAAATCAATTAATTATTTTTGATTAATCGATTATTTTTGATTAATCAGAAATAATCTATTATTCTCGATTAATCGATTATTTTCGATTAATGGATTTTTGATTTTCGATTAGTCGATTATTTTCGATTTATCGATTATTTTTAATAAATCGATTATTTTCGATTAATCGATTAATAGGAAATAATCGATTATTTCAAATAATCGAAAATCGATTATCTTTTTCGGTAATCGCACAGCCCTAGTTGCAATCAGTAAGATGCCTAAAGTAAATAGAAAAGGGAAATTGCTGGACATAGCATAAGAGATTGAAACATCATCGTTTAGAAAAGATAATATTTAATAATAAAAAAAATCTTTAGATTTACTAACCAGACCCCCATATGTGTTATTAACAGCTGATATTGGTTTCTTCCTAAAAGTTCCCAGTTCAGTAGTGGGCCGTAGCAAGCTCACGCGTCATAGTTTCAGAGACTAAATTTTCTTGGTGTTTATTATCTAAGTTGAACGGTGAGTAGAATAAACCAGTTTAAGTTAATTAACTCTTCTATTTCCAATAACAAACATTTCATTTATCATTATTTGCTATTATAAATGTAATCTATTTTAATTACGGCTTGCGCTCACTGAGAACGTATGTAAAAGAATGGTAAAAGAACTTAGCCCAGTCCTGTCTCTATCGCCAATATCTTAAAGTACCTTGCGAGCAAAAATTATTTGCATCAAAGAGGGCCTTGCATCAAAGAGGGCTTGCATCTAAGGACGTAATGCTTAGCCGTAGAGGTTTGTACCTGTTGGGTGTCAGTAACTACCTGAATTAACATCAATCAGTTATTCCGTCATCTTTGACAGTCGTTACAAGTAATTTGATTCATCGCTAATTTTTCCAATTTCTTGAACAATTCACACAATGGGCTTTACGGAACAGCACAAAACCTTTATGGTTGAAGCGTATTTTCAAAACGGGGTTAGATTAGAGTAAATGGTGAGTGGCAATACAATCCGGGTTTGTGCATGGACGATTTTCACGAACATTTTCCTATAACGTTGCTTTCATTGCTGGGGATTTTTATCATTGCCAGAAAAGAACCGTGGCTGTGTTTAGGGAAACAGGTTCTATACAACACAAAAAAGGAGCAGGAAGACCATCGGTAAGAACAGAAGAACCTGTTGCAAACGTTCGTGAAATACTGCAAAATACGCCAACAAATTGTATAAGACGCCTGTCCCAAGAAGTGGGAAGATCTTATTGAACATGCAGGACTATTCTTAAGAAGCAGCTAAAGTTATTTCCTTATAAAGTGCAAGTATTCCAAGAAATACAAGCCGCAGATTTTGAAAGACGCTGGAATTACTCGAAAATATGAAAATACATGTGAATTTATGCTTGGAGCATGGGCAACAAAAATAAATTTGTATTTGTCTACTTATTTTATTACTCATTAGTTTGGTATATATCATGTCATAATATGAATTTGACAAAATTTTAACCTAGATTTGGTTAGATGGTCCCCATATCATTGTGATCTAAACCAAGCCCTCTTTGATGCAAATCATTTTTGCTCGCACGGTATAATAGACTAGACTTCAACAGGGTGCCATAAATGACAGGCGACGTGTTCTTAGAGAAATTTGATTTTAGTAGACAAAAGTTATCGGTCGGACGAACCTACGAACGGAGATAATATTTGAGTTTCTAATAAGGATTGTGTTCTATCGGGATTAGAAGAACAACTTTTATTTACAATTTAAATGATTGTTGGAAAAAACCTCAAACGCATAAAAAACGTCCGTCCGGCAACGGGACACATTGTATTTGACGATTTGACTTGGCCATTCGTTTCTGCGGTTGAATTTTCATTTACATTTTGTCCAATTTTAATGCGTTTTTGCGGGAAAAAGGTGCACTCGATGTTTCATTTAAAGTGCGGTCTCTCCGAAATTGCAAAACTTCGATTACTTTCATAAAAATTTTCATTAAAAATCAGCCCGATTGTTTGGTCAGGTATTTTCTACTTTTTTTCTATTCCGGTTTTTCCTGTTTTGATAATATGCAATTTGTGTTTTTAAGGTTTTACAGGACTTGTTTACTTCATTTTTGTTTTTGAGCAACATCACATAACGTCGACTTTCTCGAAGGTGTCACAATTGATAAGGTTTTCAGTTCCTAGTCACACGCACAAAATAGGTAATTTTCGGAAATTTGTTCGGTTACTTTGTTGATGTTGAAAATCTAATAATATTAAAATTCATTTTTTTTCCTTTGGTAAATGGTCATGAATTTTTCTAGATTTAAATAGTATATGGTTTAGTATTGTATTAATTTCAGCCCAGTCATAAGAAGTTGCTTTTACTCCAACAAAACATAATATGCGCTAGGCAATAGTGAATATATTACGCTGAATACAAAAATAATGTTTTATTTGATAATATTTTTTCTTCGAACGTCGTTTAAGTATGAAAACATAAAGACACAATAGTTTACATTTATTCATGAGAACACAGTCATCTTCCGCTGCTATTGGCAACAAGTAAAAAGTTATTTTTCTTTCGCTGTCAATAGCAACCACCTTCTGACAAAAAAGCAGACCTTAAACGTCAAAAAATTAGTAGAAAAATGTCAGGTTTATTGACGTTTGAAGAAAAAATATAACCTGACATTATTTTACTAATTTTGGTCAGAAGGACGTAAAAGTATGTTCTCATAAATAAAATATTATATATATATATATACAGGGTGTCCCAGATAAGAATGCACTCTAAATGGATCTCGTAAACCATAGAAGATGCAGAGATGGTTAAATTAGAGAAAAGTTGCGCATTACTGAATCCTGTAACGTCATGTTTTCAAATTTAAAAAATTCCGAATGCTTCCGAAGATATTTGGATAAAACCGAATTTTCGCGATTTCGTTTTAATTGATTTATGATTTTATTTGAGGAGACATGTCAAAATAAATTTCACATTCTCATTGCCACTTTTTCTCCCCTACAAGATAATTTAATTACATTTTTGATTCGACGTTTCGTTTAGTCACAACCATCATCAACTTTGTTATTTTAAATAGTAGGAAATTTTTATTTTATGCTTAATAAATTCTTCGCTTTATTCTTAATCTAACGGTGTATCACACTTATTATTTATTAGACGTTTTGATATTTAAAAACACATCATCAATGAAAATAGGCACATTATCGAAAATATTTTTGTTTTTATTGTTGTATTTAAACACTAGTTGGATTTTAAAACATTTTTTTTAAAGAAACTTATAACAAAACATAATATCTAATAAAACTTATCTGAAAAATGCAACAAGTTAGTAATAATTAATTTTAATTATTAAATTCAATTATTTTTATAATAAATTATTTTTTATTTTCAAAAATTCCGCCTCATTCTCTAAACATAAATAACACCGGTAAACAATTTATTCCATAACGTTATTTAACATTTCTGGAGTTATTTAAAAAAAAACAATAATTATTACCAAATTTAAAACTAACAGGTCTCTGTAACTAAGTGATAGATCTAAAGAAACAATTTAAACAATTGCGAACGTCAATGTCGTCAATCAATTTTATAGCCACCCATATGATGCCGAATTTAAATGGTACGTTATGTTTGAATATTATCATGCATTTTTTAAAAATTAAAAATATGTAATTGTATTTAATAATTAAAATTAATTATTACTTGTTGCATTTTTCAGATAAGTTGTATTAGATATTATGTTTTGTTATAAGTTTCTTTTAAAAAAATGTTTTAAAATCCAACTAGTGTTTAAATACAACAATAAAAACAAAAATATTTTCGATAATGTGCCTATTTTCATTGATGATGTGTTTTCCTATATCCAAACGTCTAATAAATAATAAGTGTGACACACCGTTAGATTAAGAATAAAGCGTAGAATTTATTAAGCATCAAATAAATTTTTCCTACTATTTAAAATAACAAAGTTGATGATGGTTGTGACTAAATGAAACGTCGTATCAAAAATGTAATTAAACCATTTTGTAGGGGAGAAAAAGTGGCATGGCAATAAGAATGTCAAATTTATTTTGACATGTCTCCTCAAATAAAATCATAAATCAATTAAAACGAAATCGCGAAAATTCGGTTTTATCCAAATATCTTCGGAAGCATTCGGAATTTTTTAAATTTGAAAACATGACGTTACAGGATTCAGTTATGCGCAACTTTTCTCTAATTTCTGTATCTCCTATGGTTTACGAGATCCCTGTAGAGTGCATTATTATCTGGGACACCCTGTATACATATATTGAAATGACGTTTGAAGAAAAAATAGTATGTTTGATTCGAAGTAAAAGCGACTTCTTAAGACTCGTCAACAAACCTGCAGACCCGTCATAAAAGTATCGCTTTTACTTTAATAACTAATAAAACAATACTTATAGATACTGTTTTTGTAGTTGGGCTGATCTATGCCCAAATGTTGTATTTTATTAGGCTGCTAAAAACAGTAATTTCAAAAATATTATATTATATAAAACAAAAACTATGATATTCTTTTAATGAACTGATATTGTAACCTCTGATAACAATATTTCGTTTTCCAATTTATTGTTTTATTAAAAAATATAAACAAAAAGTTTATATTTTTAGGATGGTAGTTTTTAATGATTGTATATTAAATATAACTGAAAAATGTTAACGGGAGTGCAGACAGAGTTTTGTAAATTTGAAAAAGTTTCATGCCTCCTCCGGAAATCGACCCCGGAACCTCTCGATTACCAGTAACAGAAATTCTCCTACCAACTTCGGTCATATAATTTATTCAATTTTGATGTTTAGTCGTATACAGTTTAGAATCATAAATTTCCAGCTTACCTACTTCTTTTTGAAGAATTTGGTATCTTAAATGACATTTTAATAATGCAATTATCGCAATTGAACAGATATTATGCAAGTGCACGCATTTGCTATAGAAAGTAGTATAATTTTAATTGCATTAAACGTTTTACACATGCTTATTAACATAAATGCGAAAACCATTCTTGCTTATCTATGAATATTAGATTACTACGTATCAATCTGTTTCCCGAGCGACATAATTAATAATCATTAACATACTTCTTTAATGTTAACTTTATTTAGTTGAACCAACTTTAATTAATTCTTATTACATATAGAAAATTATAGACTATAAAACCCCTTTTTACTTAGATTCTACTCAAAAAAAGTTTTATATCGTATATTTTGTATCCAACTGAATCTTGATCACATGTCATCAATAAAGAAAAAAAACCGCGAAAATTTTCTGGGTGCCATTCCCAAACTAACCCACTTGGGTTGCTTTTGGCGATCAAATTTCTATTATATCTAAAGAATTTTTTTCAAATAACTATAGCGGGAATAAGGGCAGGCAATGAAATGACACAATTGTATTTATCCCAACGTTTCGTTTTATAGAAAAACTTTATTTAGGGTCAATAAAAAGGTCTTTAAGCCTGTATACTCATACTGTGGAATATGACAACACATTTTCTCGAAAACACATTGGATACATTTATATATCCGAACTGCCAGTACCAATTTTTTCATATTTGTTGATACTATTAAATTGGTTTGCACAAAAAAAATTACCTATTTATTTATTTATCGACGGGCAAAACCCAATTACAATTTTTACTTAACAAACTTATATTATTATAACAGTTAAAAGAAAAATAAGATAACTAAATCTTAAATTAGCTCCTCCATGATAAAACAAGAATTATTACAGTAAAAGTTTAGAAATATTTCTCGTAAAGGAAGCGAGGGAACAGTTAAAAAGACATTACTAATTTAATAATGGGAACACCCATTATTAACAATTCTAGTTATGGGAGATGGATACATTTCTTTTTTTTATGTTTTCGATATTTTGAATATGTATTAAATATGACGAAGATCACACACAAGAAAGGTAAGTATTCCAAACATGACCTAACAAGAGTTTTGTAAATCGTATTCAAGCTGTGAATATTTTGGAAATCTCTAGTATTTCTATACACGAATCCCAATAACTTTAATGATTTGTTTACAATGTATTCATAGTGAATATGGAAATCTAACTAAACATCCAAGTGAACACCTAAGTCACACAGAGTGGTAACTCTTTTCAAAATGCAATCATTTAATTTATAGTCATAGTTAAGTGACTGCATTGTGCGATGAACAGTAATTATTTAAATTTTTTTAATGTTTAAGTCCATTTTATTTCTAACACACCACTCATACACTCTGTTTAAGTCCTCTTGGATTCTCGAATCATCATAAACTGACTTAACTATAGCAAACAATTTTAAGTCATCAGCAAAGCACAAACGCTGTGAAAATAATATTTCCAACATTATATTGTTAATAAAGATTATAAATTAATAAGTATGGACCCAAATGGCTGCCCTGTGGTAAGCTAGTCTAAATGTAACTGATATCTCCTCCAATAACTAACAAGGCAACTTTTTTTTGTAAGCAGGGGTTAGCAGAAGAGCCAATATACTAAGGCCTGCCGGACGGGACCTCGTGGAATAATCCGAACCACGTGTATTTCGTGTATGCAGTGAACTATCCTTTTTTACGTCCTTAGAGTCCGCCCATCAGCCCGTCCCGGTCCCGATATTATAGGAATGACCAGTGGCAACCTGGACAGTGACATCAATGACATTGGCAAATGTCATTTAATCACAATCAAAGTTGCCTGATTAGTAAAACAAAAATTGAACTATCCAGGCCACTCTGATTGTGAGAAAACCAATTCAGCCACTGTCATTTAAGTCACAGTTTAAATTGCTGGTTAGTTAATTGTATTTTTGTACAACTGTAAAAAAGCTAGCCTTTTTTGTTGCTACAAATCGCCTCTTTTTTGTTATTTTTTTTACTGTGAAAAAATAACGAATAGAAAAATGTATAGATGTTTTCGTATAAATTCAAAAATTAATTTGAAACATTTTTATTAACTTTTTTTATAATTAAAGTAAATCAAATTATTATTTTCGATTTTTTCTCCAAATAATACAGCAAAACATTTTCTGATACGGTTTTTACCTTCTTTATGTTAAACCATTCACGAAACTGAGTGTACACTTTCTCACATTGTATTGTTGCTTTAGCGGGCGAAAGATTGATACAACGATCTTCGTCGCATCAGTTATTCCTTGAGGCGTCTCACTATATATCGCTATCAGACATTATGGTACTGAACAAACTTTAGCAAAATATTGTCAATTTTTTGACACGAAACATACGCATAATCAGCAGCAGCGAACCCATATTTGACACGAAAAACAATAGATTTGACAATCAATAAATTTTAAACAATTGCAGGTTTTCCTGGTAATCAGAACAGGTGTAATAAAAAATACCTTAAAAGTTATGAATTTTAATTTAAATCTTTGTTCTAAACACGATAAATAGTCTTAATATCTATATAATTAATAAAATAGGTAATAACAAACAGTTGTACAAAAAATGATGTTTGTATTTCGCGCGCAAAAGTGTTTGATTGAATTTTTAACCCCGACCTAACGGTCTCTTTAAGAATTGAAAATCTCATGTACCATTAAAAAAAACACCTATTTTGCGCCCTTAATACAATAATAATATAACCATTTAAATCTATGTGCAACCGGGCATTAGATTATTAAATCGGAAAAATTTAGAATAGGCAATTTAAAAAAATATATTATTGCCATTACTGCAAAATGCATGGTTGGTAAATATTCCCAAAACACCCTGTACAATAAGTATGCCATTAATTTTAACGAATTTCGATCATTTTGAGGTCGCAAACTTCATTTCCTCCCACATTATGCTTAAAATACAGGACAGGAGAATAATTCTTAAGAAGCCGTTAATAAGCAGAAGCATGAAAAAATCGTAACTCGTAATTATAAATGATGAAACGCGCTGTAATAAATATCGTTTCTGAACTGAATGTCTTGCTAAACAAGGCGGTCGCATTTTATGGACGGAATCGTGTCATAAATATGAGGTTCTTTTTGTAGAAGGAGTTTATGTGTAGGGTGAACATGAACAGAGGTAAAAGTTAACATACCTACTAATATATTTCGCTAATGATAGTCAGGCACCTAGAAGGGGGGGGGTACTGGGGGACAGTACCCCCCCTCCCCCACAGAGCCAGTTTGTGTCATTTTTTATGTTTAAATTAACCCCATTAAAACTATGCTAACTTCTTAAATAATGTATAAAAATTTTTAGCACTTTGACATTTATTTTAATAGGTAGTTTCCATTCGTTTCTTTTCAACAGCAAAGCAAAGTAAAATATTTGCTTAGCTAAAAGTTGTTAAAGAAATGCATCGCGAATAACTTCCTATGGTCGTATGGGAAATAGAGAGGGGCATACTTAACCGCGGCAAGGGGGAAGGAAAAATCTTTGCGGTATTAAGTTAAATTCTCTCTCCGACTGAGCCCTTGGCTTGGCTTTGCTATTTAAAAGAAGCTTAAAAGAACTCTGCTATTACATAGGTACTTAAAATGCTTTTGCTTTTATTTATTCTATAAAAAAAAATTTCTAACTTGAAATGTAGTAATTGCTACCCAAAGAGTATTTGGCCGCTTTTTGAAGAAAACTCTGCTAAGTTTCAAGAAAATGAGACAAAACATATTTTTCCAATAGAAACTTTTATACTGTTTCACCCCTTTAAGGCCGACGTCCAAAAAAATAAGTATTTCGTCTTTCATTGTCCGTATTGTATACCATACCAACCTAATATTTATGCTAAAAAATCTGACAAATAATATTTTTTTAAATAGAATTTTTTATACCTACTTTTTACACCGTTACGGACAGATTTTCAAAAAAATTACAAATACGTAATGTATTAATTATTGTATATTATAGTATTTATACTGAGTTTCATTATAGTATAGCTACTCAGTCCGAAAAAATAAGTCATTTCGACACTGAAAATGACCTATATAATAATGGCATTTTAACATGCCAGAAGATAATAGTTATTTTTATATTAAGGGTGCAAAATAGGTTTTTTTTAATGGCACATGACATTGTCAATTTTTACGGTCGTGGTTAAAAATTCAATTAAATGTGACATAAATAGTATATTACATAACAAGTGTTGAAAGTGGCAATTTTTAAACGAGGAGATATTTAGCACGAGGCGTCAGCCGAGTGCGGAAATTCTCCGAGTGTGAGAAAATCACTTTCACACGAGTAATGTACACAATTTTTCCTACGACCATACAAAATAATCAAAAAGAGTTTGTTTGGTTTTTAATAGTTTGTACACCATTGTGTTAAAAAAAATTGACAAAGTACAAACGCAATAAATGCAAAACAAATTTCAAGGCGGATTCCAACAAAAGCGTCTATATTAAAACAAAATAAAAACAATGCCTACTTACAAATTTTAACTTACCTAGATTTAAATAAAAATAATAACTTTTTCTCCTATTTGCTTACGCATATCATACCTAGTATCTATGTAGGTACAGTGAATAAATTTCGTTTCTGATTTTTTAGCTGCTTGCATTCTTTAAAAATAAAACAATAATATACCTAAATATACATACAAAAACAAAACACAAACACAAAACATAACCTCAACATTGTCTTGTTCTTAATGGCTCTGCTCCCTGGGGGCAATTTGCCAGCACATTAGGGGTGATCGTGATGTTGTCTGGTCTGTACCATATCACGACCACTGACTTTTCTTCTTTGCGTACAATGCGGTTTGGACTGCTTAATATGAGTCTCTGGATTTGTGTATTTGACCTTTTGTTAGCTGCTATTTTAAGGGTCAAGGGTTTAGTATTGACAATTACAAGATAGGATAGGAGTGACATTTACTAAAAAGAAGGGATTTAGGGGTTAGTAGACAGTACAATCATTTACTGAGTAGAACCTAACTAGACACTTCACTAACTTATTTTTATTTTTATTTTTTATTATAGTTTTATTTTATGATAATTAATGTACCGCATTATTAAACCTCAACATTATTGAAAGATAGAGATGGAGTTAAATATCGATAGCTTGCTAATTATAAAAGTTCTGTCTATATTCGATTTGTTTTGAATATTGCTAAAATAATTTTACGTACATAAAGCACTTTCACTTACACCAATATAATTAAACATCCGAGATAATGGCAAAATTATAAATCGGTATTTCCTAGGGTATTCTATTTCTGCTCTATAGCTGCCCCCTTTTTTTTCTGTGGTTCAACTCAGTTGACATAAACGCTTTATTTTTGTGTGAGTATACAAATTGGCTGGAGGCTGAAAAGCTAGAGGCCATCGCAATCCTCGAACAGAACAGAACAGAACTTTTCTGTGAGTTGACATGTAAACATGAAACATGACAGTTGGTGGGTTGCCTGACATATTATTATTTTCCCTTTTTGATAATATTATTTTTATCATAAATAAGTACTCTTCGGTTCCCAAAAATAACGAAAAATTTGCAGTAATGCCCTAGTGTACTTTACCCCACCCAGTACCCCAATTTACTCCACGTGTCCCGTAAGTTTGTTATGTTTAATAAATAGTTTTGTCGTCAAATTGACACCTATTTAAATTTAATATCTAAGTGTGCTTGGTATTTCCACACTCGTGTTGAAATATTTTTTTACAACACGCGTGTGATATTTGGCACTTTCTAGCCAAGTTAACCGTGTTGTTATTGTCATTTTCGTAGGTGGTCGTAGGAAAAACCATTTTTTGTACAACTGTTTGTTATTAACTATTTTATTAATTATATGGATATAGATTATTTTCCTTAACTATTTATAGTGTTTAAAACCAACATTTAAAATTAAAATTCATAGTTTCTAAAGTATTTTTTCTTACACCTGTTATGATCACCATGAAAACCTGGAATTGTTTAAAAAAAATTTCGTGTCAAGAAATTTACAATATTTTGCTCAAGTTGTAATATCTGATAGCGATAGTGAGATACCTCAAGAAATAACGGATGCGGTGAAGATCGTTGTATTAAATCTTTGGCCCGCTAAATCAAAAATACAGTATAAAAAAGTGTGCACTCAGTTTCGTGAAAGGTGTAACATAAAAGAAGGTAAAAACCGCATCAGAAATTGTTTTGCTGCGTTATTTAACGGAAAAATCGAAAATATTAATTTGATTTATCTACTTAAATTATAAAAAATTATTTAGAAATTAATTTTTTGAAATTATACGAAAACATCAGAACATTTTTCTAGACATCAAAAAATAACATTTTTTACGGTGAAAAAAAGAGGTGTTTTGTGCATCCATGGCAACAAAAAAAGTAATTTTTTTTTCTTAGTTGTACAGGGTCTTCCAACGAGGACTGAACAGGGGCTCATTTTTGAGCTTCCTTGTATTTAAAGAAAAATCCAAAATAGGCAATCGATGTACTTTTTCCTGCAGAATTCAAAAATGAAACCAAAAATATATTTGAACCAGAGACAAAAGAGTTACGCTATGGATAAGGTGTTTTTTAAATGGAACATAGCTTTTTTATACGATTTTTGGAACGAGTGATTTTTTTTTGTCCGTTCTGATTAAAATATTTAATATTGTGACAGCTATTTTTATTAAATTTTAATGTTTTATCCAGTATAATTTAACTTTAACCTGTTTGAAACATACACTAGGTAATAAAGGTATAATCACCTTTGAATCCTTCAAAGTCAAAAAATTTGACAAATTTACTATAATATTGCCGAAATGACTTTGAAGGATTCAAAGGTGATTATACCTTTATTACCTAGTGTATGTTTCAAACAGGTTAAAGTTAAATTATACTGGATAAAACATTAAAATTTAATAAAAATAGCTGTCACAATATTAAATATTTTAATCAGAACGGACAAAAAAAAATCACTCGTTCCAGAAATCGTATAAAAAAAGCTATGTTCCATTTAAAAAACACCTTATCCATAGCGTAACTCTTTTGTTTCTGGTTCAAATAAATTTTTGGTTTCATTTTTGAATTCTGCAGGAAAAAGTACATCGATTGGCTATTTTGGATTTTTCTTTAAATACAAGGAAGCTCAAAAATGAGCCCCTGTTCAGTCCTCGTTGGAAGATCCTGTACAAAAATAAAATTATAACACCGAAATTTCTTTAAAAAAAGGGTAAAATGAAAACTAATTCTATCAGTATTGACAAGAAAAGTTCTTTAATAATAAAAAAATTTAATTTACCACAAATATAAATATACAAAAATATAATTTTAGTAAAACCCTCGTACCTACTTTATCTTATCCCCAGGGCTCTTCGAGGTATCTGACCATACCCAACATTATACCCACTGAAAGCCAGCGGAAACGAAACAATTAAAATCCGTATTATTAGCCCCCTTTTCGAGCAAAAATTATTAAATATTAATCAAAGATTCTTGACAATATAATTATTGCCGTTTCCCAATAACAATTATTCCAATACGGTGGAATTTTATAAAAAAATAATTGCTTTAAATTATGCTAAACAAAATATAATATTATGTAAACATTAGCCATTAAAATAAGCTCGTTAATTTAAGAGTTTATTACCGCCCGAGGAAAGTTTTAAATCCTTGTTCTTTGTGAGCAAGTTATTGTTGGTAGTTTGGTAGTTTTAAAGTCTGTCAAATCGGAAGTTTTTTAATAGTTTTACCGCAGAAGTAGCAGTAGCTAACAATTTTTTTTTTTTAAGAAATAGTCCTAACCTAAAGTGGAGTTGAAAGTATGAATAGGAAAGAAAAACACAAAGTCTTCCTCCACAAAATTTAATAGAATAAAAAAAATCTTTGTTTAAAGGTCTCTATTAAGGCATCAAAATTGGATTATTAAAATTACCTTATGTGAAGAGATTAGAAATGAAGATAAGTTACATTATATGTAGTAAGTATGTGGAAAAGTCAGTAGAAAGGGTCTAGAACAACAAAAAAAAGGAACGTGGAGGTAGAAAAACACTTCTAAAAAGAAGATGTCAAAAAGATTTTCTTAATAAAAACATGTCTTGAAGACGAAGTAAAATATGGGAAAAATATTTTATTTCAACTGACTTTTCCACATACTTACTACGTATGTTTTAACTTATCTTGATTTCTAATGTCTTCACATAATGTTATTTTAATAATCCAATTTTGATGCCATAAAAGCTCCATTAAGGTTTTATGCCTACCACTTATCATTTTCTCTTTTGCTTAAAACATCAGCAATATATTTTTCTGTCTCCTGATGATGAACGTTTCTGCGTTCGAAACATGTAGAGACCTTTAAACAAAGAATTTTTTATTCTATTAAATTTTATGGAGGAAGACCTTGTGTTTTTCTTTCCTATTTAAATTTTTTCTTTGTTTGATTAGGCTAATATGGGTAGCAAACTCTAAATTTGCAACTCCATCAGATGACAAACCCAATAATACCAAATTTGTGCTTGTTTAATTAAATTTTATCGGTGCTATTTCGCGACAGCCGAAGGCCTGCACCTGTTTTCAAAATTTTTATCTTCGCCTTCGTCAATATAGCGATAATAATGGCTCCTTCACCCTTCAGAAAAAACTGCTTAGTCGCGCTTGAGGGAGCTATTTTTTTAATTAATACCTAAAACAAAAACAAATTTTTCATGCTCCCATCGAATGGAGCAGCAAACTTATTAAATTATTAATGTATGGATCAAATTAGCGACTTGTATCCATTTTGCCCCGACTGGGTTTATTTCGTATGCATTAAACTTAAAATTGCCGATAATTATATTAATTCCACAATTAAAAAACTCGACCACTCCGTCTTATTTGAAACACACACGTATTTGATTACGCCGTAATTAATTTTAACCCGACAACACCTCCAGTTTTTGCACAGACACTAAATTTGTTTTATTTAAACCGTTTTTTTTTTATACGAAATATTGTACCTATATTAAATGGGCTTCTTCACAAGAGGTTAAATTTTTTCTGGAAATTTATTCGAGCTCAAAGATATTTTGAAGAATATTCATGAGCCATGAATAATTTTAAAATTATTTTAAACTCAGTTTGGTGTAGAATTTTCTATTATATAGGTACTACCTATATTTTTTTTTAATATCGATTGTAGTTGCGTAATAATATTATTTTAATAATTAACATAGCTCATTATTTCATATAATGAAAGATTTGTTTTACTACAATTATTGGTAGAAAATTAAAATTATATTGGTTTTTCATAAAGGTAGTAGAGTACCTACATGAAGAGATTTAGTTTGCTTTGCAGCTTCGATTAGCTTTCGGTAGCAACAACATTATACTTATTTCTATTTATTGTAGTTACACTGAAATGCAATTTTAAGACTGTCAGTAAACATTCGTGTTTTCTAGTAAACAGACTATTTTTTACAATCAAGAACAAACAATACTTTTTTATTTTTAAAATGAATCGTTTTGAAAATCATACTGTATGCAATTTGTGTAAAAAATTGTCCGACGTTACGATCAATCATCGTACTATGTCATATTTGGCCAAACTAATAAAGAATTTCGTTTGCCATTTGAAGAAAGAAATTTTGTTTCCAATTATTCTTCAGGAATATTTTTTAAATTATTTAAAATTGAAAGTATTAAATGAAAAAATGGTAAATAAAATGGTGTCTAAGTATTGTAGATATTTTATGAGGCATAGATATTTAATAATTAATATGTTTGATTCCAAGTCCAGCTTTTTCGCCTTTAAGAAGAAAGAAGGTGGCAGAAGAATGCCAAAAACATCTTAATTATGTAAGGGAAATGTATGAAAATTTAAGTTTATAAAAAAATGAAGACCTAATTTTGTTCAACTGCGTTATTGCGAGTGTAAACACGTTTAAATAAAAAAATTTAAACTAACTTAAAGTCAAACATAATTCGCTGTTGGGTTGGTTACCCACAGCAAAAAAAAAATCCGATAAAATACATGTGTTGCCATGGTGACTTGATTGGTTAAAAAGTACTTGTATGGAATTTCCACTACAATCAAATTTAACATATTTAGCATTACCATCCAAAATTGGAACCTTTTAAAAATATATTCGAAAAATAAAAATCTTCCTAGAGTGTCACAAACCTTTCCTAGAAACAATTAAAAAGACGCTGCGATCAGATACTTCACTTCAACCCAATACCTACACAATTATTTTATTGGCCATTCTTGCGGTCGATTATATCGTTATCTTTGTCTCGATTATTTAAAATGACAAGAACATCAGGATACTACACGCGAGATATCAGGTAGATTCGGGCGGGTCGACCTTCAATCCGAGTCCCTGCGACTGGTCAGTTTAATATAACGTAGCTCGCTGGTTTAGCGAGTTTTTATTAAAGGACGTCTTTTGTTTAATAATTATTTTTTCAGTAAATAATTCCAAATTTTACAAATTGAAACCGTAGAAATTTTTTTTTCCTCTATGTGGTAGAGTAAAAATCAAAATTTAGTGAAAAAGTCCATTATAAAAAAAATCCAAAGCAAATTTACAAAATACAAAATTTTTATAAAAATACTTTTTAGGCTATTTAAAATGTCTTTTTAGCTTAATGACCTCAGGGCACGAAATTTCATTTTGCTGATGATATTTCTGTTCCAAATTTAAAATTTGGCCGCCATCAATCTGTGGGGCTACTCTGGCTTGCCCATCTTTGGAAATAAGAAAAAAATCCGAGCTTTGCATAATCTTAAATATTAAATAACTTAAAATTAGAAACGTCACGAGAATCCCCTTAACGCAAACCTGTGAGTGTGAGTAACCGCTTCTAACGAAAACTCCTTCATTACGTGTCCGTGGGCTAAAATGCAATTTTGAGCCGAGCCACGAGGGAGTGGCAACAGGGCATAACTTAGCGACCTAATAAATTTAAAAATATCAGAAAACAATATTTCTTGAAAGCGGATCATTAATAAGTTGTAAGTATAGCTTATCGGCGAGCCAGCTCCATTTCAGGAGTTCATTTAATTAATAATTAAAAAGTTGCCTTTGTATGCAATTTGTACGGGCGGCCGTAATGAGTAGAAAGGGGTACCATGGCATGGGTTGGGTTCTAAACTGTTCATGGGAATCTGTTACCTTTAGTTGATTCGGTGTTAAGAGTTCATCATCAATTCATACTTGTTTAATTAAATTTTACTAGTGATATTTTGTGACAACTATTTCCCAAATAGTTATTAATACAGTGTGACCAGTAAAGTCCGCATCATATGGGATTAATAGCTTTATTTGACTTTGGCATCAAGTTCTGCTTCGATCGAGATCAAAATTAAGCAAAAAAAATAATCACGACCGTGATTCGCATTATCTGTCAAATTTTCATTTTTTCCAAAAAATAATTCAAAAGTGGGGTTATTTCTGAGAGTATCGAAAAAAGTTTTTTTTAAATGCAGTTTCTAGTCCACCTGCAAAATTTTAGCTGCATAAGATAATTTTGATTTTTTACCCATCACTAAAATTTATTTTCCACTTAATGAACACTTTATTGATGACACTGTGTTCTTTTTTGTCTTAATATTAAGGTGTATTACTTTCAGACACAAATTACGTTTTCAAAAATACTTATTTTATGAAGTTACCTTATACAGGGTCATAAACAAATAAACTTTGCGTCACATGCGACCAAATTTTAATAGCCCAATTTTGATTTTGTATAAAAACACACATTTAATATGGCGCTACTTTAAAGAAAATGTATCTGAAATAAGGTATTGTCAAAACTAAGAAATTTAATGTAGGTTGCGTTGAGTCTTATTTTGCAAAAGTGGTGCAATTTACAAAATATGGGTAAAAAATCAAAATTATCTTATGCAGCTAAAATTTTGCATGTGGACTAGAAACTGCATTTAAAAAAACTTATTGATGTTCTCAGAAATAACCCTACTTTTGAATTATTTTTTGGAAAAAATTAAAATTTGACAGATAATGCGAATTACGTGACTACTATTTTTTTGCTTGATTTTCATCTCGATCGAAGCAGAACTTGATGCCAAAGTCAAATTTCAAATAAAGATATTAATTAAAAAAAGTCCCATATGATGCGGACTTTACTGGTCACACTGTATATTATGCTTTAATTAGTATCACGAAAGTCAAATGTACAAAAAATACGTTGAATTGACGTATGGCCTAATTAAAATTCATAAAGAAAATGCCTTAATTCGTCCGGTGGTATCGTACACAAACAGCCCCCTAAGCAAATTAGCTTCTAAACTTAACCATATTTATAAAGAAACTACCTACTCAATTTAACGCAAAACCCGCTATTAAAAATTCAATTGAAATCACCGAAAAACTGAAAAACTTTGAGGTACCCGACAACAGTATTCTTTGATGTCACCATATTTCCCAACATCTTTAATTCAGAGTGTCTTAGAATAATCAAAAACACACCAACAAACAAAAAAGTAAACTCTGTCACGAAAACTGAAATCATCACTCTGTTTGAACTCTGTATTAATAAGAAATATTTTCAGAATGACAATTAATTTTATAGGCAGAAAGACGGCTTAGCAATGGGATCACCACTAAGACCTCTCGTGGCCGAAATCTTTATGTCACACCTGGAAGATACATCAAAATACGCAAAAACTTAGTTTTTTTTGGTACAGATACCTGAATGATATTTCTTGTGTTTTGCCGCTGCGAGGATGCAGATTTACAGCTAAATTTAAATCACCTTAACAATTTACTTACCTAACAAAATTAAATTCACTATGGGAAAATAAATAGAATGCATATACAAAAATAACATATTTTGATACAATTTCTGATAAAATGGCACTCATAATTTCAAATAACAACATAAAAGTAGCTTTCACACCACGCAGCACAAAATTCTCTTAATTATTCTTCAATGCCAAACAACCCCCCCCCCCCCTTCCTTAAAAAATCAGGAGTTTATAGGTTAAGTTGTACCGAATGCAATAGCTCATATTATATAGGTCAAACAGAAAGAAATTTTAATATTAGAGTTAATGAACATAAGGCATCTTATTTGTTATACAAAGAAAACTCTAATGTCGCGAAACATTGTTTGGAAAAAGTCATTGTTTCCCAGATATTATTATTTAAAAATGTTGTATAATGTGTATAATGTTCCAAAAAGTAAAAAACTTAATATCTTAGAATCAATTGAAATTTACGTAATAAAAACCCTATCATAAACCTAATTAATAACCAAGCAGACCTGTGGAATTCCCCGCTATTCACAATACTACTGTCAAACCTATTTATAAAGGTACTCCGTAATTTTAAGGTATTCAGTTTGAGACTGTAGAGTGTAGTTAGTACTACAAAACTGCAATCGCCAACATTTTTTTTAAATAAAGTGATATTCTAACAAAGTTAAGTATTCATATTGTTTTTGTTACTTTAATACTTCTCAAAAACAAATATATTATATATATTAAAATAATTTCGATACCTTTGGTCGTTTTGAGTGAACGGTATAATGCAAGACTAAAGTGATAAGCTCAAAAGCACCTTAAGAGGGCATCATCGCATGTAAAATAAACCCAATTTGTGCCCACCGAATTTCTCCGAAACTGCACCTATGGTTTACTTTAAATTAAAAATATTGAAAGATATATCCTTAAACTATGTCTCTCATGTAGCAGATTTTCCGATTATCCTTTCGTTTTTAAAATATACTATAATTTGTGTTACTATAAATAGGTCAACTTTTAAAATCACTTTCTCCGAAAGATGGGCCTAAATTAAAAATCTATTACAAGACAGACAACGATTGAATCTTCAGCTGTTCAGTGATACCAAATTCATACCTGTTTAAATAAATTTTACTGGTTATAACCTCACCTACCCTCATTTTTTGTAAATTCACATTTTTTTTTATTTGCCTCTACACATATACCAGTAGTCACTGTTTTCCATACGTCGCGAACTTTTTGCTAGCCACTGTATAAATCTAAATCATCCAACCTTTTTAGACTTTAATTAAAACTCCATTGGTTTTTGGTTATATCAGAATTTTCAAGAACTACCTCGTATGTATAGCGTATGTTAACAATTTTCCAAATTCTTAACTCCTTAGAAGTAACCCGTTAATCGAAATGTGCCATTAAATTAACATGTTTCATCAGTTATCATCCTATAAGTTACGAAACAAATTAGCTTTATATTGAATTTAACAGTTTTGTAGATTATTGCAAGAGATACAGACCGCTCGGCTGCACGTGTCGGCAATGTTATAAGAAACTCCCTTTATTGGAGATCCATGCTGTTGTAAATGCTAGTAGTCTTGAATATAAAACTTTAGAAAAAAAAATACCCTCTGAATAATAGGTAACTAATTTATTTTTTAGTCTCTTTCGCGTTTTCCAGTACATATTTCTGACATTGTTAAAAGCGAGACATAAATATGCAAATTTCTACCACTTAAAAAAAAACAAATATAAGATTTCCTTTACTGCAACATATTATTCATTTAACATAAATAGCTCTCCGCCTTATCAAACTGAAATAAATACATTAAGTAATCAAATAAATAGTTAAAGTAAACCTAATAAATTGCAGAAAAAACTAGACATTTTAAAAAGTTATACCGGGTAATTAAAGTAATAAACTTTCAATCGGAGTGCAAGTTAATTTCTATTACTGATCTGGTAATTGAATTTAGGCCCATTTGTACGCGCTACGGAAGGCTGGGAATAAATTTGTATCGCGGACGTTGTAAGAAGGTTTTATTTGGAGTTTTGGGAAATCATATTTATTCTAATAATAAAAGAGGCTCTTTATTTCTCAATTAAAGTCTTATTTTTGAAGTGAAAACTTCTTTAGGCGCGTTTAGCACTTTTTGTGGGCACTGAATTAAACTGAGCCGTCACGCGTCACCCTCTCACGCGTCGCCGTCAGGCGTCAGACTCGGCTGTGCTACGCTCGAATTCAACTGCTATATTCAATCCGAACTGACCCTGACCCGAATGAACGTTATATGCAAGAGCATGCCGCAAACAGTGTGCGTTGTATAGACACTCGTCTGCGTCTCAGGTATGTTCTGGCATTTTTTAAATTATATATTTACGTAGGGTGAAGTAAGGTTTACCGTAATTATTGCTTATTCCGTGGACCTAATTTATTATGATTTCTGACTTCTGTTGAAGATGTAAAAATTCAAGGGTTGTTCAATTTTAGGAAATATCTTTTTTTGTATGCAGTAAAATTATCCCGTAATGTTATTTTTATGATTGCTTACGAACCTAACCTAAAAGAAACAAAATTGAAAAATTGTATTTGATATTGTTAATTTCACCTTGTTGAAGTTTTCACTTCTGTCGTGTGGTCGTGGTCTTAAGCACACACAATTTTATTTTTTCCTGCTTCTAGCAGCAACGAGTGACTGTTGCTAGATAAAGAGAGTCGAGTTGCTAGTTACGCCCCTGATGCTAGTAGCTGCTAGGTCCCTATTAATTATTGACAACATCGGCCCAACTACTGTCATTGTTTACACAACAAATCCGTAGCTTAAATACGGTAACTAAGTTCTTTAATAAAAATTGTTGTTACATTTTTATTACCTGGACAAAATTGTTCATTGCTTAATGGTCTTAAAATTAATGTATAGTCAAATCTGGTCTTATCATGCGGGTCCAAAGGTCACCGATCATATGAATCAATTCGAAAATTCCAGAGCTTATCAAAATGTTGTGAGATTATGTATAGGTATCAATGCACCGATTTCTTCCAGTACTCCTGCGTAATATGATTCAACGAATCTTGCCAAACTATCTCTACTTGCGAGGATTTAAGACCATCACCTACATGTTTTTAATAAAAATATTTTGCCCCAGCCCATATTAATTCTATCGCATTAAACTGGCAATGATATGACGGCAGTCGTAGAACCTCATGGCCATATTTACGCAATATTTCATCTACACCGTATATTTCGGGTGATTTGAGAGACTTTGCCATTGGCAGAAGTTCGGATTTTAACATATTTGGTAAAGGATTTTGGTTGTGTTTTTCAAGCCACTCATAAATATCACTTTTTCGCCAAGATGAACGAGTTTGTTTATTTAAAATTCTTGAATGATATGATGCATTGTCTAATACAATTAAAGTCGGCTCATCTAAATTTGGGATTAATTGAGCTTTTAGCCATTTTTCAAACATTTCGCAATTCATATTGTCATGATAGTCAGAACTTTTTAATGTGGAAGAATAAATAAAGCTTGCACCTAGAACATATCCTGTTACAGAACCGGCATGTAAAATAATGAACCGCTTTCCCGTGCCACATCCCTTTTTTCTTTTCACGCTTTTCACAGAATCATCTTGCCAATACCACTTCCATTTGAAAATATCCATGTTTCGTGTTTCGTCTAAAAATACTACTTTTCTAAATTTTGATTTGTAATTTTCCGTATATTTTTTTAAAAACTGAACACTATCTGTGGCTGTTTACATAAAAATCTCCGGTTATAGTCTTTTTTTATAGCGAAAACCCAACTTTTTTATTAATTTTAATAACGATTCAAGTCCGATTTCCAAAACACCTCAAATTTTTAAATTTTCTTTTAAAACGGGGAGTTACAATAGTTACATTGGTTTTTGATCTGAATAAATCATAAATCACGTTCCGAACTCCTACTTTAATATTTTCGCTCAAATCTTCAGTCTTTGGCTTTCTTAGTTTACATTTTTTAGTATTCTTCGGTATTATATTATGCTTTCTTTCATGCACAATGTTCTGCACATTCCTTAAACTAATTCCCAGTGCTTTTGCTACGATTTACTGCGTATTGGTTGGCGAATTTTTACTTTTTCTTTCATTCTCGAAATAGCTTAACAAATTAAGCACCATTTTTTTTTGCTTGGAGATACAAAAACCAGAAAATTGCTTTTTATCGTTCATATTGTCACATTAAATTAATTGTCAAAGTCACAAAACTGACATCTTTAAATCAAGACGAAGGTGTAAGGTGTCAGGTACAAACTTTTGTAAACCGCTGAAAATTAAATACATATCCTTTTCTTTCATGTCAAAATTACATAAGTCTGTTATATTATTTGTCTTAAGGATTTTATTTGGATAGTATTATGATTAAACGCAATAAAAGAAAAGAAAAATTGAAAGTATGTTTTTGTTAAATCGTAAGACCGGATCCGACCTATAATAAAATTATTGTTATTGTCTGTTGATTGTCTCAATGTACCATTTATTGCATCAATGTATTGGTTTTGGTTATTGTTTCAATGAACTGTTGATTGATCTAATAACGTACGTCTTTGATAAATTGCAATAAGCCAGTACGTGCAAAACCTCCATTTCCTTTATATTTCCGAGACAACTTACGGCTTTGAAAATCAAAGTATCTTTTCGCGAGACATGATCTGGAAGTGTCACAAAGAGTACGATTTAATGCGCTTATATAGGCACGGTAATGAGAACTTATTAGTACTAGTTTTTATTTGTCACTTAGAGAGAGCATATCAATAAAATTATTCGAATTTTTATTACTAGCTTAAGCTAAATACCTACGATTTGACTAAGTATTTAATAATTCATGAGCGAGAAAAAAATTCCTATTCTGTGAATATACTTAGTGTTGTGGTACTTTCATGAATATCACTTGCCAACCCATTCAATAGACTACACATACGATAATGGAGAATTCTTGTAAAGGTTGGTAGGTTGGTTATTGGGAAAGTCTAAATAGAATGTCTTTTTATGGCTATTATTTATGCGATTGACCGAAAAGGGTAACTGAGAAAGCAATTCTGGATTATCTACACTTTGAGACAAACTTTATACAAATACACCAGATATGTGATAGTTCTTCAATTCTCCAAAGACATTCTATTAAAGATATTTATCTTTATAATCTTTTGAAGAACATTATATTTAAAAAACTTACGATGTACTCCTTCCAAGGACCTACCTTGTGATGAACATTTCTTTTTTTTTTTAAACCAACAAAATAAATATATTTTTAAGCGATCAATATTTCGAAATTAAAGCATATTTTTGCAATTTCAATTAACTTAAATGGTCATTTGAAATTGAAAACTTCGGTACCATTAAAAAGAAATTAAAAACTATAGAAAAACATTAAAACCCTTTTAAGTCGTTCGAAAGAAATTTCCCTAATTGAATGAAAAATAAAAATATTTTGATAACATCATATTAAACTTTTCTAATTTAGACCTTGTGCCAAAATTAATTCTGAAAATAAAAACTCGATTAAAAATATAATTAAATAAAAACAAATAATTATAAAAGTAATTCTTTTAACCCTTTGAGGTAAGGCAGCCCTTTGAGGGCGTATAGAGTCGAAGGAAATTAATAATTATTGTTTTTATACAGGACTAGCGGTTACCCGCGGCTTCGCTCTCGCAATTCACCTATACCCAATAGAATCTTTAATACCCATATTATTTTTATATGGAAACTAGGGTGTACCCGGCATGCGTTGCAACCCGCTGGTATAAATACAAACCCGAACAAACCCGATATATTAGTACCCGGCATGCCACTTTCTGAAATTGCACCCGTGCGAAGCCGGGGCGGGTCGCTAGTTGTACATAAAAACCTTCCTCTTGAATCACTCTATCTTAACTCACCGACAAAAAAAACCGGCACCTAAATTTTTTTAGTAGTTTCAATATGGCATAACTTTTTTATTTTTGACTTTATTGCAATGATTTTTCACTGGGCGATAGATATATTCATTAAAATTACGCTGCAGTTTGTTCTGATGAAATTTTGGTTGCTTAAATGTTTATATACCAGGGTAAGTCAAAATGATGTTTTTAGTCGGAAGTTTAAAACGTCCTGTGGAAAAAACACGCCAGAGAACCTTGTTTTAACATGATTTACGATAAAGCTGGATGTATTCCTAGCATTTTGTTTTTTGAATCATCTGGTTATCTTGTTTATTTTACGAACTACGCATTTTTAATTGAAACGCTGCATTTAATTTTTTACTTCAAACATTAAAAGTTGTCATTAGAGCACTTAAGATTAAAATAAAATGTTAATAACGAGTGTGTCAGAGAAGGACGTACAAACCTAATATTTGCGGAAAAGGGAGCTCTAAATGCCCACAGATATATTAAAGAGATACTACGGGAAGCTGTCATTCCATTTGCCCCTTTCATTGGAGAAGAGCAACGATGATGCGTCGAATTTTTAACACCCTGTATTAAAGGGTTTAAAATTATAAATCGAATAAAAAAAAACATTTTTTTTATGCAGACCTGTAACACAAACTTAATTTATTGAAAAAAGTAAAACCACAAAAAAAAATATCGAAAGTAGGTGAATGGGAGAGAAAAGCAATTAATAAATAATTGAAATCAGACGAACAAGCCAAAAAGGGGTAAAATGTTAAGAGGGGTGTGTTTTGTTGCTGTTTGTGCGCTGACTGATAGGCCGTAAAGGGTCGTGGTTAATTTTTTTGAACGCTGATGGGGTACGGGTTTATTGTCAAAAAGAAATGTATTAAACCGCAAAAAAAGGTAATTTTTTCCCATCTGTCGGTTGACTCGATAGCGTAAAAACCATAACCATATACCATAAGATTAGCAAACAATAATCATACAGGGCGAGAACAACTAAATAGAAGAAATACATAAGCAAGGTTTTAGCTGGGATAAGGTATCTACTAAGTTTTTATAATAAGTTGAGGTAAACAGCTTATAAAAAGTTCAAATATATACGAGTATAACATAAATAACAAAATTACCATAAAATTAGCAATTGTTATAGTGCTGCTTGTTACCTAGTTTCTGCTCATTAAAAATAAATTTTTGTGAACATATTTACCCTGCTTACCTTTATTATCTTACTACATAGCATTTCAGGTCATTAAGACCGCGCCCTTAATAAGTCAGTAATGACACTTAATTACTTGCATTGTACTATGTTAATTTAATTAGTATTGATACATAATTATTAGTTTTTGTGGTATGATTGTATTTTTCCACTATAATTCTTTTAATAATTTATTATTATCGTTTAAATGTGTTTTATTTCATGAAGAAATTTGTATTTACAATTCATTATAGATAAGCTCTGCTTATAATATCAGGATCAGGGCCGTCTCTAGCGCCAGGGCAAGGCGGCCTAGTGGCCTTCAATTGAAAGCCGTTAATAGATTCGTAACATTGCCTCGAATTATCGGAGATCCCAGTCATTTAGTTTATTTATTTATTTGCACAAATAAGATGCCAATAGGCCAAAGGTCCATCCATACTTGGCACTGACGGTTTACAATGTTGTGTACAGATTTACACCTATTACTAAGATTATAATATTATTATTAATTATAATTAATTAAAATTGAGAACTATAGCATGATTTTTAAGCCTTTTTTTAAATGTTAATAGAGGTAAACTAAACAAATCAATATTGTGGTCTAAAACATTATAAAGTGTGGCGATTTATGGGAGAATGTTTACCTGAATTTGATTTATAAAAACAGTTTGCAAATAGATTATTATGACGAATTTTCGTGAAGGAATATTAAAACCTATACTGAAAAGCAAATTTGGATCATCAATATTTTGTTGAAATTTTAAATAAAAAGCGATATAGGCTTGAGTACGCAGACACTCAAGAGGCAATAACTGAAAAGTCCGTTGAAGTTCTGATAAATTAGCGTGAGGATCGAAAAGACAAGTGCTTTTAAAGTTTAAAAATCTAAGAAACTTGTTCTAAATGCTTTCCAATCTGTTTTTATACACCGCATACTGAGGTGTCCTAACGACAGAGGCAAAACTTAGTCTACTATAAACATATGCAAAATACGGAATTTTTAAAGAGTGAACGGAAACTTATAATATGATACCTAACCTATGAAACCTAACTCGCGATTATATTTGTTAGCAACATATTATTTTTTTATTATTAATGATACCAAAATCGTTTATCTTATCTACTTTTTTAAGTAAAATACGATTAAAGAGGTAACCATAAGAAAAAATATTTACGTTTCTTAAGAACGAAATAAATATACATTTATCTGAGTTCAAAGAGAGCTTATATAATATACATTGAAAAAACAAATCCAATTCACTCTGTAGCAACAAACAATCCTATACTTTCTATTGTAAAAAATATTTTCATATCATCCGCATTATAAAGCAAAATTTTACAAAAGTTAAAACATTTTTTCACATCGTTTAAATATATTAATGAAAATTAATGGCCCCAAGTGCGAACCTGGGGCATACCAGAAGTTACATTG
Organism: Polydrusus pterygomalis; assembly: GCA_963969555.1. NCBI lineage: Eukaryota > Metazoa > Arthropoda > Insecta > Coleoptera > Curculionidae > Polydrusus > Polydrusus pterygomalis. The sequence continues at coordinate 624,638 of OZ018377.1, forward strand.
CAATCAGGCGATTGGTGACCGTTCACTGCCACAAATTGTGATCGATTAAATTTATAGAACGTAATCCACCTAAAAACTTTAGTTCACTCAGATCACTCCCCACTGCTCAGCGAATCGAATTTTGGAAATCCCAATTTATTGAGGGGGGGATTTTATAAGTGAAACATTATTGGACTTTGGCTAAATTTATTGTGAATAAGTAATACAGGGTTGCCTTAGAGCGTCAGTCACCTCCCCTAGAGACGATACTGCTCAGAGTTGTCTAGAATAAGCTGCATTGCTGTCACACATTGACATGTCCATCACATATAGAAGAAATTTATTTCCCAAACTCTCTATCTTTGTCTAAAAGATCAATATTTATTTATTATATAAGATTATTAAAATCACATAAGGAGAGGGCAAGATTTTTAGCTGGCTTTTACTATTTTGTTTTAAGTAATTGATTGCTCTTGAGGTCATAATAGTCAATTATTTTAACCATTATATTTAAAAAAACGTTAAAGGGGTGCGGTACGGGAAGGAAATAAACCAAAAATGTTAGTGGTGTAATTTTCGGGGTTATTTAGGCCGGATAAATCAATTTTGTGTAAATACCACTTGTCAAAAATTGTAAGGGAAAACAACACAAGTGTTTAAAATTAAGAACGTTAATTAAAAAATTGTATAAAAAAATTAAACCGATTTGAAAAACGCTTCAAAAACTGTGAAATATTATTTTAGGAATTTTTTTTCATTATTACCGTGTTTCCACCTAACAAAGAGATTTTAAATATTTAAAAATGTTTTTTGCAAAATACAATTATATTAAAAATAATATGAAAAAACCAGAATAACAAATGAAATAAAATTTAATAATATTCAATTTTTATAACCCTTCGCAAAATACAATTTAATATTAGAATTTCTCCCGAATGCGTCGTTTTTTATTAATGGAATAATTAAAGAGATTTAGTTTTTCCGAATAAAAATTAATGGATTTTACATGCAAAATATAAAAAACGCGCATTGCAATAATGCCCGTCGTATTTTTTTTATTTTTTAGTATTTTGCATATAAAATAAACTGCCTAAAATATTAATTAAGGGAATATTCGAATTACGACCGCCCGCTTTTCAAATGCTCTATTTTGATTGGTCAATTTAGTATTGATAGAAAAATCGCATTGCATTAAAAAAATGTTTATAAAAATATGACTGTAGGAGGACTAGTCATCATTATTTTAAAATATTGGGACTCGCGCGCAGGCCTATATACAGGGTGTTTCAGAACATGTGGGCAATCTCTCGGATTCATATAGATTAGGTGAAAATAATATGATAAGTTCATATAATATTTTTTCCTAAGAGCCCCCCTCGAGGAGATATATGCCCCTAAAGACCGGCCCTGAAAACTAGTTTTTTATTGATAGCCTTTGAATCGCCCTGTATATTTTGATTAAAATTTAGTATAATCTACACTATAGAAAGCTTTAATAAATAGGTTAATAATAAAACGTACAGTTCATTCTGTGGGCCAGGGACGGACTAGCTTGGGCATTAAAAATCATACATCTTTGACAGGTGTCATGCAATCGGGATTTTTATATTATTTTTGGATAACGTATTTTAACGCAAAATAGATACTCTTCGTAGATTTCGATAAGTTGAACCGTTTTCGAGAAAAATCAACTTGACCGTTAACATGCTTTAAAAAGGTTTAATCGTACCCGAATCTGTTTCGTGTTTTTTCGTTATAATAGGGGTGTTATCGAGGGAGCAGCAGTCTTCAGTACATCATGCCTGGGAGTGTGTTAGAGTAGAGGGAGCCCACATTGAGCCTTGTTATAAATTTTTGAATTAAGTAAAAATCCGTTCATTTTCCTATTATTATAGTTATAATAATTATTAACGTTATTGTCTTTTTCTCGAAAACGGTTCAACTTATCGAAATCTGCGAAGAGTATCTATTTTGCATTAAAATACGTAAGCTATCCAAAAATAATATAAAAATCCCGATTGCATGACACCTGTCAAAGATGTAAGATTTTTATGCCGAAGCTAATCCGTCCCTGGCCCACAGAATGCACTATACATTTTATTGTTAACCTATTTAATAAAGCTTTCCATAGTGTAGATTATACTAAATTTTAATCAAAATATACAGGGCGATTCAAAGGCTATCAATAAAAAACTAGTTTTCAGGGCCGGTCTGTAGGGGCATATATCTCCTCGAGGGGGGCTCTTAGGAAAAAATATTATATAAACTTATCATGTTATTTTCACCTAATCTATATGAATCCGAGAGATTGCCCACATGTTCTGAAACACCCTGTATATAAAAAAAGAAGAATGCTTATTTTTCATATGGCCTGAGTAAGCAATATAGCATCTCATGGAGAGACTGTGTGGTCAGGGAACTAATTTTACTGGGGAACAGAATCCCCTCCCCTTCCCCCGAGCCAGTTTGTGTTTTAAATTAATGCTTAAATTAACCCCATTATCACTATGCTAATTTTTTAAATGCTTCATAAAAAATAATAGCACTTTTTACGTGGGAGCACCGGCGTAGCTGGGGGGCAATCAGCCTGTTATTCACCTGTTACGTGACACTAAATACTTTTGCTTTTATTCATTTTACTGAATAATTTTTTTCACTTGAAAGTAATGTTTCACTCTTGTCTCGTTCGAGACGAGACGAGAACAAGACGAGAGTATTCCAGTCGCCTGCGAGACGAAATTGAAGTACTTTCTACGAGAATCTCTTAAGACGAGACAAAAATATGCAAACGAGAAATCTCGCAAAATCTTACCATTTTGAGTTGCGATAAACTTTAAAAAGAATCCAGTTAGTATCACTCGATAAAAAACCTATCTTTATTACCGATATTGCAAGGTGGCCAGGGAAAAACTGGGACGCGTTGCCAAAAAACAATAGAAACAAGGACCAAAGAAAAAAGGAACCTTTTTTTATAACGTCTATAGTTTTTGTCGAAATTTTAAAGAACCACTTGATAAACGATAATCGTTTTCGCGAATTAAGTATAATATTTTGCCACTTTAAAACGTAGGGAATAAACTACCTACATACTATTTTGATGGTGTCCAGTTGTCTCTGGGAATTGCTATTAATAATTTTTTTCTATATATCATAACTGGCCAAAAATTTTAAGTTAGATAAAGTTTCTTACCTTGTTTTAAGGAGCTATGGTAATTTTATTTGCACCCTGAAACACTGCAAGTTTCGTTTTCGGTATGATTATTTTAAAATAATCAAAACAATCTAGCTTTATTTTCACTATTTACATACAGACAATAATATTATCACAAACTACAATATTATAATACTGACATTGTTTTTTGCTGTTAGGTTATTAGTTATTACACACACAAATACAAAACGAGCAATAAAAACTTAAATTTTCACAATGGTTTATAAAAATATGGTATGTATAATTAATTAATTTTGAACAATTCCCTTTTTTCTGAGATAATTATTAATGACATGCAAATACCGCGAGCTGTCAAACTGGAGTGGAACGCAAGGCAACAACAAGAAGGACAATTTACATTTAAATTAACAAAATATTATGCTAAAATTTTAATATATCCCTGAAACTATAATTAATACTTTCGAGTGCGGTTAAGCAGGGAAAAAATCCAAAAATGCCATTTAAATGCGCGACCATAAAATGTGATTTATTTAACTGCCTCATTTTAATGACATGAAAAAATTAAGGAGCACTCGCGTAAGTGACTTTATTATTAATATTTAAAAGTGGGTGGAGCCTGTCCTGTAATGCAGTTTGTAATGAATAAGTTTATTGGTAGCGGTAGGAGAGGACTTTTTGCACTTATACATTAATCTCCGGAATAATTTCTTGTTACTCTAGTACGCCATTTTTTTCTGTAATTAAATGTACAAGGGTCGATCAACAAGTTTTTCAAACAAAAATTCTTCATCGTTAAAGTAACCGGAGAAGTACTGAAACTACAAACGATGGCAGAGCAACATAGACATCTCATTAACGAGCCGACAAGACGTCGAGTGCCGCCAGGTTCCACAATGAAACCACAGGAAAATATACACCCATGTTTATTCTAGAATAGGTAACGCGCTGTTGCCAAAGACTCCAAAGAATCGCCCCTTTTGGGTTTTATTTGGGCTTAAATTGACTTAATTTGTAACTATTGACTATTTACCAGTGCTATGGCTGCGCATAATACCGGTTTCGAGAAAATTTATTAGTTGTCAGTCAAAGAAAAATTTAACTTTTCAGAACAGTACAGGTAAAGTCAAATTAATCCAAGAACTCGCCGCATCACTTGTCATTTATGGCATCCTGTTGAAATCTGGTATATTTTACGTTAAGCGGTTGGCTACAGAAACAGAACCGGACTAAGTTCTTTTACCCATCTTTTAAATTTTGTAAAGGTCTTAAGGTGGAATTATCAACGTCTTCAATTTATTGCCAACCTATAACCTATTTCGCCTTGTTTTTCTTAGTTTATTATTTTATTGACTAAGATTTAAATAAAATCAAAATCGTCTGCACATTATTTAGGTAATATCTGATATTTTTACAAAAATATCAATTTATTTCATTGCTTATTTTGGAAGAATTGTATAGTAAAAGAACAATGACATAATAATGTTGAAAAAAATCTTAACCGATATTCTTCGATATACAATTCTCCTTAAATAACTTGTGAAATTCCTTGATATTTATTTAACATGTTAATTATTACCTATAGAATATGAAGCAGATATTGATTTTATTTAAATTTTGTGTAAAAGTTAGAAAAAATAAATAAATCTACTCGAAATAGGTTATAGGTTGGCAAGCATGTTGATACTCCCACCTTAATATTTTGTAAAGATATAGCGTACTACTAATTTTATTATTTATAAAATAACCCGTACTTACCAAAATAATTATATTAAAACATTATAAAGTTAAAGGAAAAGAAGAAAACAACACTTATTTCGCTTAGCGTTTATTTAAAAAAAACAAAAATAGTTGGGTATTTATGTATTTATTATGCATGAGAAAAAGCAATACATTTTTTGCGAGGTGAGACCAAATGCTAAAATCTTACTTTTTTCCTGTATAATACACAATTTTTTTCTGTGACGGTACAACGGCGGCTGCAAAATATTATCTAAACCCTAATAAAATTGGAACTAAGTGATGTACCATGTACGTGTCAAGAGAAAAAAAAAGGGAAATTTTTTCCAAAATATAATTTTCTCTTATAAATCATATATACTTGTTTTTATGACCTAATATACAGAGTGGTCTAAAATCCATGGTAATTTATCGCTTTTCTACAAACGGAACAATTGAAAATATTAAAAAACATTTACCTGAAGACCCCGCCTGAGCTTAGGGTGCATTATGTCAAAATATTCGTACACATTTTGTACGAATTTCTGTGGCAGCTCATTTCCGTGCATCATAGAATAAGATTATTTAACCTAGAACGACGGGTAGGGTTCCGATATAAACAATAAAACATTTAGTAGGTAACTTTTCAGGTGTGTATACCTACCATTGATTTTTTTAAAACTGCGTGTACGGTCTGATTATAAGCAAGCAATGCTCTGTGAAACCGTGAAAATAAATAATTCAATATACTTTTATTATTAGGAAAATTATTTCAGATTGAATAATTTTACCATTTTAGAACCTTTTTATTATTAAAAATGCATTTTGAGGTGAAGGTGCAAGATTGCCGGACCCCCTTGGGGTGTTCCTTCATTCTAATATTTCTTTTAAAGATGCAAGAATCACAGTAAACTAATAATAGGGCCTATTTATAACAGCAAATGATATGAATTAAATGTGTGTACCTAGCCATGCATGGACATTTTCTAAAAAAAAAATACCCGCGAAGGTCATTGACTCCGATTTTAGACACGATGCACTTTTTGGTAAATATTACAGTAATGAATTAAAATAATTGATGTAGGTAAGTTACCTTATGTGCTTCAACAATATTACACATAAAAATCATGATCGATAATCATCTAAATTCAAAAAATATTGATAATAAATGATGTTTGTACTTACCATTAGACTTAAATAAGAAAATCTAGTCTGAAATATATAAAATCCCAATGTAAAATGTTTAAAACACAAACTACACAAAAAAAAACAGCCACAGAAACCCTTCAAAAACACAAAAACGGAAGAAAATAACATGACGCAACCTGACGTGTAAGCTTGCTGTTCTGGGAACTTTTTCGACGCAACCAGATCAGCTGTTAATGTCATATGTCATTATCTTCTGTCTGAAAAATCTCGTCTCGATTTGCGAGAAGAGACGAGAGTTTATTAAAAAGTACAAGATTTATCGTCTCGTGAAACACATTCGAAGGATCTTTAACGGATTTTGAAAAAATAATTCAGAGTACAGAGGACGAAAGTAATGCTTATTTTGCATAATACAACGTATTCATAAACTTTATAATATTTTGTTTGGGAATTAATAATGTATTTAAATGTGTTATATGATTTCCTAAATTAAATATATACGGGGCTAAAGACTTAATCCTAATATATTGCTATAAAAATATGAATAAAACCTCCTGCAAAATGCATTAGATTAACAGTTACTTTATTAATTTCTTTACAAAATGTAAAATTTTCCAAACTTTACCATAAAGTTATAAAATCATTGAATAATTATTCAGCTTTAAACCGAGGCGCCCATTATTTAAAAAGCAAAATAATTCCTTTAATTGTTTTTGCGTCTATTGTTCAGTTCATCTACATTAAACAAACGCACCCTTTCACCCTTTACAGCGGCCTAAAGAAAACTTTTTCTGCGAATTTGAATAGCGATTAGAAAATTAAGCGCAATTAAAGGCTGCCAATTAAGAGTCCCAACACGCAAACTTTAGGCATAAATTATATATACTTTTTAACCGTCGAATATTTTCGTTTTGAAGATTTGAAACGGTCTCGGTTATTAGGATTCCATATGCATTGGGAAGAATATCTATATATAAGGTAAAAAGACTGCAAATCTTATAGCTTAAAAAAACTCTAAAAACAAAGGGGTGAGCTTTAAGTTAGGAATGTGACCATCATCTTGGGTAAATCTTTATGAATTTCAAATAGGTTAGAGATAGGTTTTCCTATTGATTGGTAAAAACTAGAATCTCCTGGGATATCCCGTTATTTTTTTAAGATTTTTTTCCGCGAACCAGTAATGTGGTGTTAACGATAGCAAAAAATAGCAAAAAACATATTTGGATTTGGTCAATTATTGAGGCTTTTTGTTAATCTGTCGCTCTGGCTGTCTGCTACATCGGGAGCTTAAAAACTACAACAAGTATGACGAAATTTGGTAAGTAGATTAGGCATTAACGCCGCTAGAAACCGAATAATATTTTTCCAAAATCCACCTAGGGGTTGAAAAGAGGGGAGTCTATATTGCGGGGGATACATAACACTTTCTATAATTTTCACTGATATTGCAAAAAATTGGCACTATGTTTACTCTGTTAAAATACGCAAGTACATGTTTTGATGTTTTGGGAAATTTTGCCCCTAGGGGGTAGAAATGGTAAGTTTCCCATAAAAACTTTTATACCCCTTTTCCTCCCCATAGGGTAGGGGCAAAATTTCCCAAAACATCAAAACATGTACTTGCGTATTTTAACAGAGTAAACATAGTGCCAATTTTTTGCAATATCAGTCAAAATTATAGAGAGTTATATGTATCCCCCTCAAAATAGACCCCTTTTTTCAACCCCTAGGTGGATTTCGGAAAAATGACGAAACACGTATGCCGTTATTTTATTAAAGGAACTTATATACCAATTTTTAAACCTCCACTAGTTTTGGTTTCTCAGATACAGAAATTTCTATAGAAATTTCTACCCCCGTTTTAACCCCCTAAGGGGTTGATTTTCGAAAAATTTCGTAATTCTAGGTTAAGGGGTTTAGGCTGGGCGTTAATGAATCCACTTCACATTCAAATTCTCCACCCACATGCGCAATGTCTTGTTTTCTTTGTCATGGTGTAGCTTTACAAATATTTAAAAAGAGGAGAATATTATAATATAATATTTATTTTGTGGCTTTAATAAAATCTAGACTTATTTCAAGCCAGAAATACATCTTCATTTTGTTTAGTTTCAACCCGTTTCTTTGATTTAGACCTCGTCCTCGTGATACATTATCCTTTACATTTGACAAATCCAAGCCTATTTAAGGCAGGGTGCAAAGATATTTGCAGGCTGTAAGTCTGGAAAAACTGCCGTCCTCATGTTCTAAAAAAAGCAGGGAATGGCGATTTATTGTTATCGCATTTCGGTTCTTTTCAGGTGTTGGGCCTCTTAAGGCGTTCTCAGTCGGTGATATTAAAGGAATAACGGAGTAAATTCAGCACCGGGGCCGAAATCAGCATAATAAAACATCGAAAATTCCATAATTTTGAATAACAATAATTACAAAAGCGCGATAATTGCCGAGATAGACCGCGCACCGAGCTAATTTATTCCGGGGCTAATTTAAACTTGTATTTTACTTGTGCATAACTGGCACTGGAGAAAACCACCCTTTAACACCACCCACCCTAAGCCCGACCTATTATTATTTGCAAATTTTAAATTGTGACCGAGCAATCAATACAATAAGGACTCATATATAGACTAGCTTTGTTAGAAGCCGCTTTAAGTTGTAACAAATTATTGTCACAAAACATGACTTTTGACGAATTTAGTACAGTCTCTGAAATACCGTGCGAGCAAAAATTATTTGCATCAAAGTGGGCTTGGATTAAAAAAACGTAGCCAAATCTAGGTTAAAATTTTGTCAAATTCATATTATGACATGATATGCCAAACTAATGAGTAATAAAATAAGTAGACAAATACAAATTTATTTTTGTTGTGCAAAATTAACAAAGTAAAAATATACAGAAAGAAAAAGAAAAATAATTACATAAATTGCTGAAATTGGCCACCTCATTTGGCTCCAAGCATAAATTCACACGTCTCTTCATATTTTCGAAAGTGTTGACCCAGCATCTCTGGAGTCATTCCTGCATCTTTCAAAATCTGCTGCTTGTATTTCTTGGAATACTTGCACTTTATAAGGAAATAAATTTACCTGCTTCTTAAGAATAGTCCTACATGTTCCATAAGATCTTCCCACTTCTTGGGACAGGCGTCTTATACAATTTGTTGGCGTATTTTGCATTATTTCACTACCGTTTGCAACAAGTTCTTCTGTTCTTACAGATGGCCTTCCTGCTCCTTTTTTGTGTTGTATAGAACCTGTTTCCCTAAACACAGCCACGGTTCTTTTCAGGCAATGATAAAAATCCCCAGGAATAAAAGCAGCGTTAGGAAAATATTCGTGAAAATCGTCCATGCACAAACCCGGATTGTATTGCCACTCACCATTTTACTCTAACCCCGTTTCTAAAATACGCTTCAACCATGAATGTTTTGTGCTGTTCCGTAAAGCCCATTGTGTGAATTGTTCAAGAAATTGGAAAAATTAGCGATGAATCAAATTACTCGTAACGACCGTCAAAGATGACGGAATAACTGATTGATTTTTAATTCAGGTAGTTACTGACACCCAACAGGTATTAAGCTCTACGGCTAAGCATTACGTCCTTAGATGCAAGGCCCTCTTTGATGCAAATAATTTTTGCTCGCACTGTATAACTTTTTTGGTCGTATTTACTTCACGGCCGCTTTTTTCACAAATTAGAAAGTTAGTTGCTAGGCAGTTTATTTACAAGCTTTTCGTTTCTGTCAATATCAGTATTATAATTAGGCAATTTTAAATTTATTGCCAGAAAAATCTCTGATAATCTATCTAAAAGACTATGAAATTTTTATGAAAAAATTTATAAGAAGAATTATTTCTTGCATTTTTCATCAAGTTTTAAAATCATGAACTTTATGGTCCACCTATTCGATGTTAAAATGTACAATTATGATTAAAAATAGCATTGATATCAGCAAATTTCCAAAATTGCTTGCTTTTTTAAAAAAGAAAAATGTGGGTTACCAATATATCGTGTCACTTTTAGATTGTTTGACAATTGGATTGACTGGTGCTTGTAGACGAAATGAGCTAAGATAAATAACTACAAACGACATTCAAGACAAAGAAAAATTGTTAGTTATCACAATTCCACAGACGAAAACGGGACAAAAACAAGTATTTACAATAACTGATGAAATAACTGAAAATATAAGTGCTCTACAGATCATTCAAAAATTCTTTAGTTTACGGCCATTCAATGTCATCGTTTTTTTATTAAATTATCGTTATGGAAAATGTTCCTTACAAGTTGTTGGTGCTCATACTTTTGGAAAAATACCATCACTTATTGCACAGTATCTACAATTACCAAATGCTAATAGGTATATATTCTACAGGTAATTCTTTTAAAAGAAGTTCAGCAGTTCAGCCTATCGTTTGGTTGAAACTGAAGCTGATATTTTAATGTTAAAAAGCCATGAAGAATTCTGTAGTGGAAGGCTACATTAAAGATTTAGTTTCAAGATAATCAATCAAATAAAATTATTCTTGCAGGAGGGTAGGTGCTTTAGGTTTGCATTTTCCTGTCCAAAATAATTCCAAAGAATCTCATTTAGAAAGTACCTCATACATACTGCTTAAAATCAAGAAAAAGTCGTTGTTAATAATTTTATGTCTAAAAGTGAAATTGCATTTTCAGAATGTAATAAACGAATATTTTTAATTTTGAAGAAGTAGTCCATACTCAAAGTGGAGTTGAATGATATAGGAAAAAGAAAAGCATAAAGTCTTTCTCCACAATTTTAATTCAATAGCTAGGCTAGAATCGACATGTTTCGAGTGTAGAAACACTCATCATCAGGAAATTGAAGCAAATATAATGAACAGCTGATGTTGTTAGCAAAAGAGAAAATAGAATAAAATTAAAGGTGGAACTAATCCATAATGGAGCTTTCAATGGCACGCATGGGGAGTGAAAAAACTTTTGTAGTCAAACGACGGAAAATATATCAGCACGCTGAAAGGTCAAGGACCAGTGAAAAGCCACTGTGGGTGGGAAATGAAGAGAAGAAACAGAGAGTATTAAATAAAGGACTTTGTAGAAAACAGTTAAAGTGTGTGTGATAAAAACATTTTAGTTTGATTCAACTATGTCGAAGAGGTGTGAAAGACGTCAAAAATGAGGGGGAGAGAAAGAAAAAATATGTTTTTTATTAAAGTAGTGTAGATGCTTTCATTTAGCTTGAAGTAAAATGCTGTTGGGGCACCAAGCTTGTTACGGCCCAGTTACCGCATATAATTTTAGAATATAATTAGAAATAGAATATTTTTAACATAACAGTTAACGACACCCGATTCGTCCGAAAAAGATCAACTTTACAGTCTTGATACACAAATAACTATTTGTGATATACCAACTTTATTTACACAAAAAATATCCATAGTTTAAACTGTTTGGGTAACTTTTTTCTGGTCTCGTTTCGTAATATTTATTTAAAGGGGTTCGTGTTTAAGATTTTTAAGACCGAAATTAGTTTAATAAAAATATATATATTGATGAAGATTTAAAATCCTTGTGTCGTAACTTTGAGGGTCTCATTTGCATAAAAGCGATTTAAATTATATTAAAAATACTAATTGTTAGGCGAAGAAAAAAGGGTTGTCTCGTCATTACGAAATACAGGGATTAGGCGGAACAAGAGCCAATTTTAAAATTAAGGGCTTTAGTGTCGAAATGAATTTTTTATAATTTACCCGAAAAAATATTAAAATTAATATCGTAATTGAATTTAATTATGGAAGGATTTTTACTAAATTGTCTTGCATAGTAAGTATTTTCGTTAATTTTTTTATATAAAGCTTAAAGCGATAACAAAATTAATAAATGTCCAAAGATACATTTAGGCGACTATATTATGATGCCAATAAGAGTTCTTGCCAAAAGTATGGCTCTACTTTTGTATGAAGACATGTAAAAAAAATTTATATTTTTATTATTGAACAAAATGTGTTGGTAGTTCTTTATACATATATAACCTTAGAAAATGTATTATTTATTATCTGACAGGCGTGTCACTTTTTGAAATTAATTTCTAACCTTATTTTTTTCTAATGTCTAGTAGAATTTTTAAGAGAATTTCAAAATAACGGACAATCTTAATTTTCCTTAAAACAAAAAAAAATAGTCAGAGGGTGTGCGGTATATATTCTACATGCTGGTTCAGAAAATGGACTTGTGAATAATGCATGTTTGATATTCATGATTCGATGAATATTGAAAACTTTGAGAAATGGTATGAGGATAAATTGTTACCAAACTTGGAAGAACCTTCGCTTATTATTATAGATAACGCCACCAATCATTTCGGACTAATTAAAAAAATTCCAAATACAAGTTGGTTCGTAAAATTACTTACTTATTGCATGGTTAGAATAAAGACAAAGTTCGGTTTCACCATTTACCATGAAGGATCAGATCTGGATAATAGTGAAGCAGCATATCCCACCCAACCAAACGTTACAAGTATTCTGGAAAGCGCTATTTATTTTAATTTTCAATTAATTTTATTTTAATAGGTTGGACGAACTAGCATTGCAACATGGACATCGAGTTTTAAGACTTTCTCCATACCATTGCCACTTTAATCCTATTGAAAAGGTTTGGTCGGAATGTGAGCGCTATTATGATGCAAAAATAAGTTATATGCATCCTGTAACAAATGACGTAGTTTTGGGTCTGTGGAATGAAGCCATAGAAAATGGAACAGTGGAAAAATGAAAAAAATATGTAATACACACTAATAAAATTATAACTGATAAGTGGGAAGGGGAAAGATTCATCGATGCTTCAGATACTCTTTCCCTTATTATTATCTTGGACGAATCTGATGATGATGGTCCTTGCGGAGATGATTTAGTTTAATTATTAAAAAACTGTATTTTACAACAATTAACAAAATTTATAGGCTGGTGCACTAGAGTTGCACTAGACAAAAAAATATGTGATTCAATTTTAAATTTCATGAATGAGTTTAATTTATTTTTCAGTAAATTTAAATTAATTAAAAATTTCATACTGATTTTCAAGTCAAACTGAATGAATTAATTTACGACGTACCGCAAATATGGAGAATATGACGTAACGGTCAGCGGTCATTGAACACATTTTAGGACCCTTATAATATTTTTTGAAATGCATAATAATATGTTCCGAGTTTTTTTTATAATTTTGTGGATTTCTTAAAAAAACAGAACAAGAAAAACATTTCTCAAACAAGTATAGCTGCTGATACGTAAATTGTTAAAAATAACTTTATGGCTAGGAACAGGTTGCGAGGGTTTTCGAAATCATTTGTTTTTTAGCTGGCGCGAACGAAGGTGTGACCAGAGGCGGACAATATCCGGCTCCCCTCGTAGCTACGCCACTGATCCCATCAGACAACTAACACATAATATTAAGTACAGTTTTTGTAGAAAATTGTGGAATCACCTACCCATACATACCGATTCATGCATGTGAGTTTGGCGCTATTTCCCATAATTCAAAAGCCTTCTCCTCTCCCATAAATAATCTAATCCCGATACATAGCTGAGCCTCCTTTCCCCAAAAAAGTCGATTAAAATCGCATGGCAAGCCATCGTTCGCGATTTTTAATTAAAAGGGTTACAAACCCATAATAAGCCGTTTTTGCACGAGGAGCAGAAACATCCATCACTGTCCCCCCCCTCCCCCCTCCTCTCCTTACCGTCCCTCTTCTTGTGAAAAAATAATATAAAATTTAATTATAGGCTACTTAAAATTAATGGGCGCACAGAGCGACGGAATTAACATAAGACGATTTGCATTTAGATTGCGTTTACACCATTATGATGAAAATAATTCCACGATGATCATTGTGGGGAAGGGGGGGGGGGGGGGGGGATTATTTAAGTCTTGTCACCTGATTAAGGACCTTGTAAAGGTTTGCAAGATCTTAAAATTCTATTGCGATCCGGGCGAATTACCTGACGGTATATACAGCTGATCCTTTTAAAGTATAGACTGTATATATATTTTAAAAAAAGTCTGTTGTTTTACAGTCACAGACCAGTAAGCAAAGAAAGACAAAAGTATTTACATTTGGCAGTGGAAACATACGGCGGTCACAAGACTAAGACAAAAATGTACATTACACATGTTCAGTGGCGCCGGAAAGGGCTCTTGTCCCCCCCCCCCCCCACTCCTTCCCCTAGAGAATTGAATACTCGATTTTTGTTTCTACGTATCGCACTTTTACTTTGTCCATTTTTCATCCGCAATCGAATTTAACATACCTATACATCATTGACATCCTATATTGGATCCTATTTAAAATATAACCCAATAATAAAAATCATCCTGGAGAGTCCCAAACCTTTCCTAGAAACAATTAAAAAAAGACGCGACGAAAGCAGAAGGTTTCAGATCATGAGATCGAATACTTCGCACGTCATCCCATGATCCGCGCAATTCTTTTATTTGCCACTCTTGATGTCGATTATATCGTTATCTTTGTTGCGATCAGTGCCGGATTTAAGCACAGGCAACATAGGCGGTTGCCTATGGGCCGCCACCACACCAAAAAAAAAATTAAATTAAATTGAATCAATAAAGGCTCAGTAGAAACAAAAAAATACTGAGTTTTGTTACAAATAGTTAGACGAAAAACTTATTTTTATCTTTGAGTGGGAAAAGTTAACATTTAAAAATCTGCGAGATCAAGCAGCACGAAATATGAACACAAATGGCGCCTTTCGCGCATTCTACCGCGCCGCGCTAGACCAATAGCAACAGCGGAAAATGGCGTGTTACACGGCGCGCGAATAGTTTTTGCTATTAAAAGAGCAGGAATTTTTCCATTGAGAAAGCGAGTGATGAGACGCGTTTATGAAGCTATAGAGCGGCGTCTTGCTCTCGCTCTCTCTATGGAAAAAGTCACGCCGCCCGCCGCCGCCGCGCCACCCGCCCAAGCGCGCGTACGTATGCACGCTCGACATGAGTAAACTGGTTTTTTTACCTTGACCTTGACATTAATAGAAACTTTCAACAGTTAACCACAAACGATTTGAGGGCCTCCACCACATGCTCTGCCTATGGGCCGCTGAAGTCTAAATCCGGCGCTGGTTGCGATAACTTAAATAGATAAGAACTAACTCAGTAAATTATTCAAAATTTAGTGAAAATGCCCATTAATCATGAAGGCAGAAATGGTACATACCCAGCGCCGGATTTAAGCTTTGTGGGGCCAGGTGCTAACTGTATTGTGAGGCCATCATTTTTTTTTAGAAGACTATTGTTACATTGCCTACGGTACGCTGTGATTTGAATAAAACAGATACTTAAACTTTTAATTAAAATTGTATTTATTCAACTTAAACTGAACAATTATACCAACAAGCATAAACAAAATAAAACATCATGTAAAAACACATAAAAACAGTTTGTTTAATTAAAAAAAAAAGGAACATACAAAAAGTCAATAAAAATAACAGTTTACCAAGCTTTTTTACGTTTTTTTTTTTTCAACAAATGATTTTATAACAGTGTCAAAATTGATATCCCACAACACTTTACTTTCAATCGATCATAAGGATAAATCTGCCTTCTTCCAATGTCGATCTTAACCTATTTTTTATAAAACTTAATTTTGAAAATGGTCTCTCAGATTCGCAGTTTGCAATGGAAATAGTTAAATGGATTCTTAATGCTAAATTGGTATTTGGAAACACGAAAACTATATCATTTTTTATTATAATCTCTATCTAACATTTATTTAGCGCTAAATACATAATCAACATCTTCAGAGCTATCTATAGAACCATCGCTTGTCACAGATTTTTTAAAATCTGGTAAAGATACTAAATAATTGCGGAAAAATATGATTTCGTCAGCAAACGTCAAGTCGAGGTCTTCTTTATAGGTCGATACTAATATACTAATTTTTTAGCGCTTTCTACTAATTGTTCTCTTCCAATCTTTGTAATATTAGTATATATGTCGTAGGCTGATAGTGAAATCCGTCATTTCATGAAAAGCCTAGTTATATCATGAAGCGTGGCTAAAAGGTATATTGCAACTGGTTTGTTCGTTGTTCCCCAGAGCATTTTTTTCAATTTTTTCAACTAATATTATTTTATAAAAATTAAATTTAAATTAAATTTAAAAAAATGCTCTGGGGAACAACGAACAAACCAGTTGCCAATATACCTTTTAGTGTGCAGCATGATATGACTTTTCATGAAATGACGGATTTCACTATCAGCCTACGACATATATAAATCCAAAAAGAGCCGTAATATAACTGTAGGACTCACGGCGCTTTTTTAGTTCTTGGACTAGTTTATCCACTGCAACGTAGAAAAATTCTACTTTGAATTTTTTTGTGCCTTCAAGTAGCAACGAGCTGCCGTCAGGAAACTTTTTCTTCATATCTGCTCTTTTATATGTATATTTGTATTCTACAAAAGAACTTAACGTTTCGGCTTTTTCTTCGAAATATTCGAAATTTTCTCGACGCCCCTTTATGTTATTTTCCAAACTTTCGAGTAAATGGTAACCTTTGTTTATGTCAAGTCCATGTTTCTGGAGATAACTGCTTACCGAACCAAATTGATTCAAAAAGAATTTGTAACTTTATTTATCGTTAATATCGTTATAGTAAAATCAAAACAAAAAATACTAGTTTTGTGTTAAGTTCCTCGGTGACTTTCTGGTTATCACCGCCCTGGCCGGGGCCCCTTTTGATCGGGGCCGGGTGCTATAGCACCCTAAGAACCCCCCTAAATCCAGGCCTGTACATACCTACTGAAACTGAGCTGGAGGTTGTTGAATTACTATATAAACATTGCCCAGTTCTTTTCCAGCAACATAGAATCGTTACATCGAAATATTTTATTATTTCTCTCCAATTAGAAAAATAACATAAAAGTTAATTTTTTTATAAATTCATAATATAGGCCAGTAAAGTCCGCATCATATGGGATTTTTTTTATTAATATCTTTATTAAAAATTTGACTTTGGCATCAAGTTCTGCTTCGATCGAGATGTGTCAAATTTTAATTTTTCCAAAAAATAATTCAACAGTGGGGTTATTTCTGAAAATATCGAAAAAAGTTATTAAAAAAAGTTTTTTTAAATGCAGTTTCTAGCCCTCATGCATAAGATAATTTTGATTTTTACCTATATTTAGTAAATTGCACCACTTTTGCAAAATAAGACTCAACGCAACCTACATAAAACTTTTCAGTTTTGACAATGCTTTATTTCAGATTCATTTTCTTTAATAGCGCCATATTAAAGGTGTGTTTTTCTACAAAATCAAAATTGGGCTAATAAAATTTGGTCGCATATGATGCAAAGTTTATATGTTTTTAATCCTGTATAAGGTAACTTCATAAAATAAGTATTTTTACCTTAATATTAAGACAAAAAAGAACAACACAGTGTAATCAGTAAAGTGTTCATTAGGTGGAAAATAAATTTTAGTTTAATTTAACGTAAACTTTATCTATTTTCAACGATTTAATTTAAAATCCCTTTACTTTATTTTTTATTTTTTTACTTTCAGACACAAAATAAAAATAAGTCAAATTTTGAATAAAGCTATTAATAAAAAAAAATCCCATATGATGCGGACTTACTGATGACACTGTATGTATATATTTATTTTTAATAATAAAATGTGTAAAAGTTTTAATCTATTTTACGTTGCCCCCCTCCATATTTGACTCTTCCGGCGCCCATGCACATGTCACAGTAAAGAGCTGGTGATCGCACACCGTGTGGTCTCGGCAAGTGGCAACTGCATCATCCACGATTTTCCTCTGCCTAATGGAATAATTAAAGAGATTCTTTTTCAAATAAAAATGTATGGATTTTACATTTAAAACGTATAAAAAAGGCGTATTGCAATTATGCCCATCGTAAAAATGGTATGTAACCAAGTATTTCGCTTCACTGTTATTGTATACCTGTAGATAAATCTATATTTATTTCGAATTATTCAAATAATAAATCCCCACAATACACAGGCCAAATGCATTATTTATTAATGACTAAATCAGAAATCGCAATTGTGTCTGAAACAGCAACTGGCAACATCGCAATTTATCTGCCATCTTGGATGTTTATGAGATCTGCACGTGACTGATGTAAAGTTCGAATTTAAGCAGGACAGCAGGAATCATCGAATGGGATTGAATATTTGATTAACCCTTTAACGGATAAATATACAGTGTGCTCGAAAACGTTTGTTACAAGTGCAAATAGAGTAACTATTGTATAGTTTGTAATATAAATCTATCTAGGATTTTATGATTTTAAATAGCTGTTAGCCTTCTTCTCTTTTTTCTTGTTTTATTCAATTTCTCTTTTGTACTCCCAGAATACCCCAGGGCCTATTTTTTCGATAGGCCCGGACTTGGGGCCCCACTTTTAGAGGAGCCCCTGGCTCGATCTGAGCTATTTAGAATAATTAACAGGGGGTTATTGAATAAAAAAAAATTCTGTCATCTTTTCTTCTTTAATGTTTTATATTGTTTACCCTGTATCGAATAGGCCAAGTGTACTTACCCTGTATATATTAAACTGAAAGTAAATCTTGTTGTAAGCAGGATTTTATCGTTCACCGTCGAATTATTTTTAAGCACAGACATGCAGACATAGATAGAATAGTAAAAGCGACAGACTGACAGAAATGGGAGCAACATTATTTTTAATAATAATGAGATGAAAAACGCTGATAACTTGAGAACTAATAATTTACAAGTGAACATATTTCCACATCTTTAAAATAACACCCGTTATTTCCCTCTTTTTTATAGCCTTTCGAAGCGTTTGAACGCGATTAAGCGTTGTGCCACCGCAGCAGGAGCGGTTCTGCGGGGCCGGTGGCAAAAATATGCACCGGTGCCATAAATTACGGCAGCAACGGCCGCGATCCTGCAACGCAATTAACATAATATATTATGACTAAGCTGGAACTGAAAATTAGTCGGATTGTGCTGACGTGACCCGTTCTGTTCAATCGTAGGCGGCCGTAGAATATATCATAGTCGTGCAGAAATTAATTAATAGTCTACGGAAAAAGGAGGAGAAATAAAGGAGTGAATTTGAAGGCAGCAAGAATTTCTTTTCACTACAGAGGAGCAACCGCGCTACAACCCGAACAAACATATAATATTTTGAAAATGATGAAAATTATTGAAAATAGTCTTCCCTCTCACGAAATTAGGGTTTACCGGTTTCGAACAAAATAATATGTAATGTTCTTCATCGAAACCTAAATTTCTTTTAGTTGTCTTGTCAATTAAGTATACAGGGTGTCCGGGAAAATGTGGGAAATCTCCCGGATATGAAAAAAACACGTGAAAAGAATACTACAAGTTCATAACGTTTTTTCGTATCGGCCTTCTCTTCGGAGATATAGGCTCCCAAAGAGCTCCCATGGAATTAAGTTTTTGACATATAATTATTAAACCAACAGGTATATTTCAATTTTTTTTTCATATGATGTATACCAGGTAAGACCCCTCAAATTACTATCCCAGAAAGTGTTGCGAATTACCCACAGCTGCAGGGAAGGACTAGCTGTAACACTAATGTGCCAATTTTTTTTACGCCCTGTATGATAAAAACTTTGGACAACGTTTTTTACATACCTTTAACTATTGACTAAAAATTAAGTACTCTTCATTCATGTCGCTAATCCTAACCGTTTTCAGAAAAACGTAATTTTTAACATATTTACATCATATATATTTAGCGTATTTCAATAAAAGATAGGTACATCTTTGTTCCTATAATTTATAAATGTTCACTTTTAACTGCTTAATATTAATACATGATGGCAATGAAATGACGTTTTTCCGAAAACGGTTAGGATTAGCGACATGAATGAAGAATACTTAATTTTTAGTCAATAGTTAAAGGTATGTAAAAAACGTTATCCAAAGTTTTTATTATACAGGGCGTAAAAAAATGGGCACGTTAGTGTCACAGCTAGTCCGTCCCTGCAGCTGTGAGTAATTCGCAACACTTTCTGGGATAGTAATTTGAAGGGTCTTACCTAGTATTACCAGGTAAGACCCTTCAACCTGGTATACATCCTATGAAAAAAAAATTGAAGTTGGTTTATTAATTATGTGTCAAAAACTTAATTCCGTAGGAGCTCTTTGGAAGTCCATATCTCCGAAGAGGAGGCCGATACGGAAGAAGTTTATATGAACTTGTAGTATTCTTTTCACGTGTTTTTTTCATATCCGGGAAATTTCCCACATTTTCCCGGACACCCTGTATAAGTCGTATGAGTTGTATCTAGCGACAGTTTCTGCCAAACTGTAGTTGGGATATAAAACGGTATTATTTATCGGAGACACATTTTTTAATGCACCTATAGAAACGGTGTTGTAAAGAAACGAAGAACCGTAAATATACTTTTACTAGAACCATTGCTGTGAGTCCTGTGAGTGGTATTACAGACTAAACATACCAGCCTTTTTGTAGGGGAGAAGCAAAAGATTATCGACATCGACAATTTTAATTGTTGTTAAAGGTTTTAACTTATAATTTACAGGCGGTATGTTATTTAGTTCTGTTGGTTGATCCACCACTGACTGTAAGAAATAAAAGAGAAGTTAAATTTAAATTTAGTTGCAGGAGCGCCTTCTGCAAATCCATACACGCGATACCAATCATTAAAACTCGCAGGTATTTTTGCCTAATTTATATTTGAATTTTATTTTTAAAATAAATAATAAAATGGAAACAAATTGAATCATGCGCCTTCAAAATTCTTAAATACAAATAGGTAAGTGTGAAAGCTAATTTCCAGCAGTATTATGGAAGTGTTGGTACACTACTCACTGATTAGAAGCGAATTTTTAGATGGAGACTTGCGCAGTTTGCTTTTTAAAACTGTCATGTCATGACGTTTAGAAAAGAAAAACAAAATTCTGTTGGAAACTTGGACAATATACAGATTTTTTTTATAAAGGTCTAGTAAAATAATTGTGTTTGCTCTGGTGCAAGAAAATGCAGACCTATAACATTTTTTTAATTCAGCTTCTGTGTATTAGTGTATGTTTTGTGGATTCTGCGCAGAAAAATATTTGGAATCGGTTGACAGTTTGCTTGTACGAACGAAGCTAGTACAATTGTGTTAAATAAATGGTAATAAATTATAATTTTACACTTTCCACATATTTTTTTTTACCATTTATTTAACACAATTAATAATGGATTTCCACCAAGTAAAAGCCGAATCAATTCTATTGAAGCTAGTATAGATAAATAATTAGCTGATTGACATGTAGACATGAAGATTGATATTAATTTTTAACAAGGCTAAAATAATTATTTTATACGAGTTATAAATAAATAAATAATGCCTTTATATAACAAAGTAAAAAATTACAAAACAATAAGAAATTTTAATTTTTTGACAGATTTGCTGCAGCATGGTGCAATCTGAACCATACATGACAGCAACTTTTAAAAGAAAATATGATAATCAACTACTAATTTAAAATTATAGGACAACACCAAAGTAACATGAATGCTAATAAGAAAACTTTTAACTGAATATTAAAAAAAACAACATCGTGTTTTTACTCCTTACTCGGTAAGTACTTCATTTTGATACTGATTTGAGGGAGGTAAGTACGTTTTACCTCCCTAGGGAAGTACAAAGTACGCCAGCATAGAATTCCGGTGTCTCTTTCATCACTTGCATTAATACTGCACCAATCCTTGAAGTCCTTGTAACACCGATTGTACCGTTCCTTCGAGTTCTGAGGTAATAACGTATATCCTAAAAGTTTTTTCACACCTTTTGTGGGAAGAGTGAGGGGTGAAGCTTTGAATAGTCAGAGCTATATTGATAATTGCCTGTCCAAATTACTTCAGTTTGCCCACGAACATCATGCTAATGACGATATCATGTTTTGGCCAAACCTAGCATCATGCCATTACTCAAGAGATACCAAAACTGGCTTCGACAACACCAAATACCTTTTGTTCCCAAAAACGATAATCCTCCAAACTTGCCGCAGGCTCGCCCAATAAAGGATTTTTGGGCTTTACTGTCTAGGAAGGTTTATTATGGAGGCTGGGAAGCCCAAGATGAAGAACAATTAAGACGGCGAATTTACGAAAAACTAAGAGAAATTGATCTGAATTCCGTCCAGGGCCTCATGAGAGATATTCGAAAAAATTTGCGTCTGGTAGAGCAGAATGGGCCACTCCACATAATTCGATAGTATACCTAGTTTAGTTAAGTATTGAGTTGTAATTTATGATAACTAGTTAGTGTTCAAATAAATTTCTTCATTAAAAAAAAATCCGCTAAATATTTTGTGCCAAAACTTTTAGGACATACGTGCATTCGCAACTGCATCGATATCCATTTTTTCGATTAAAAAAAAAAAACTGACACTGACAGAATGTTTGTTTGATTGTGAACATTATGAATTCCATAGCAATCAACGTGTCAACACTGGGAAACCTGTCATACATACAGGGTATATCAGTTGGATAGCTCAAATTATAAAATTAAAAAAAAAAAATTTTTTTAAATTTGAGGAAACTGCAGTAGAAAAAATATAATACAAACTCGGGAGGCAGTATTCTTGTACAGTCTCGGACTATTTTGCAAGCCCTTGCTATCGCTCGGGCGCAAACTATGTCCTCGACTGGTAAGTATCACCTGCCTCCCTTGTAGTATAAATAACTATTATTGACTGCCTGTCAGTGACTCAATAAAAATCAAACATAGACATTTCATGGACATTTTGGTATAATAGTTTTTAAAGAAACCGGCAAATTAAAATGCGAAGACGACAGCATTATAAGTAAAATACCTCTAAAACAAGGCACTGGTTGGATGGTGAGGCAAAGTTAACTTTTATATACAAGAAATGTGAAAATCTTTTGATTTTACAATATAAAAATAAAACATAATATAACATGATAATATAAGTCATAATAATAACATAATAAAACATATAATTTCTTTAATTTAGTTTGGTTTTTTATATTTTTTTGAGGAAAGAATTGCTTTTAACAAATTTTCGTTTTCCTGAATATTTCCATAGAATTCCATACAGGTTGCATTTAAATTATTTTTGACAATCAACAAGGATTTTAAAGTTTCCACTTTCAATTGGGTTTTTTCGCTAGTCCAGATTTTGTTTAATAAAGAAAAAACCCGTTCGGTAGGTGCATTAGTTCCTGGGATACAGAGGCAATACTTTACCAATTTGCCAATATTATTGTAGGACACATCCTTTTCTTTAAAGGCTTTAAAAATTTCAATCCACCTATCTGATACCGAAACACAATTTTGTTTCCAATGCCCAAGTTTCTCATCTGTGGTGTATCTAAAACTAGTAGTTTTCGTGTACTGGTTTTGTTTAATGACTAACCAGGACTTAAGCCCTGAAAACCAGTACTGTACTGGTAAAATCAGTACGAATGGTCACCTTACCTAAGACCATATAAGCTTTCTGCACTTTTTAAATACGAGACTTACCAATATTGTCTATACAATAAACTGATTCGCAAAGCATCTTTTTTAATTGAACGTGTAGAATAGGTCTGTTATTATAAAACAACAAACCCTAATTGTATGTATAAATAACTGGAATAGGAAATTTACTTGACTTATGTCCAAAAAATTTAACTTTCAGACTTCTCATGCAGAGCATTACCTACATTGTAACCCCCTTCGAGCAATTAGGCTGAATACACGCCTGTATATGTTAAAATATGCAATGCCATGGAATAAAAGTAAAAAGTCAAAGAACTATCAAACACGAACGTAAATAGACAAAAGTTTTTTAATCATTTCTCTGCCCCTCCGTTGTTCGAATAACCGAGTTTTGTTGTGCGAGCGTTTAATTTAACCCTTTTAGAGCTCACGGCCCTAAACCGAGTCGTGCAGGGTAAAATATCGCCCTCATTATTTCCCAAACGATTTCGCAGGATTAACTATCAACTCTTCTTAACACTTGCCTCGTATTCGCCGGTGTCTTTATTTTAACGGCTTTACTGTCTTTGTTTTGTGTAAAGTGTAGCATAAAACCGCAAATAAAGTCACCGACTATATAGTGTAGCCATTTTTTAGACCCAAATGAATCAATATTTATTCAGGGCTCTTTATTTAAAGCTGTTAAGCATCTACTATCAATTTCATTCTATTTAATATCAGAGTGCAGTGTGCAGTCAATGGAGGAGGACCATTCAGAACCTTTAAAAAGTTTCGAAAGATGGCTAGGATATTATTAGAAGTTTTACGCCGTTTGTTTCGTGTTAAACTGGCATTACAATCTCGAATCAAGTTGAAAAGATAAATATATAATATATTTATTTTTAAAACTTATAATAAATAAGTTTTTGCCTTAGACGGTTTTACAATATTCCGGACCTGCATTTAACTTATTTAATTTGTAAGTTGGTTTCTAGTACTCGCATTTTACAATAAAAACAATCAACTTTAGTCCAATTTTGACAGGACATTACGGACCTGTTAAAAAAGTCCTGCTCTTTACTTATTTTCTTTGATAATTTGTAAAAATATACGCTTAATTATTTTTTGAAACTGGGCAAGTTTTGGCTCGCTTTCAATATTTTAATAGGCCTCAAACAAAAGTTGCAAATGTTACTAAATAATTGTATAATATTTTCGACTAGCCTTTAAAAATACGACCCTGTTACTTCAACCTAAAGACAACTTGAGTTTAGACGAGAAATTCATTTAAATTGTTTTATTCATAAAATAATTTCTACTAAAAAACCAGATTATTTATATGAAAATTTCACACCTGTCATTCTAAGCTAATCACACACTTTCATTTCGACAGTTACCAATGACAACCTTCAAATTTTTCGGAAATTTTTCTCCTCCTGCCAAGCTAGGCGAACAAAATTAAGTGGAAATTTTTTCTTGACAGCTATCATATGATCCGAAAATCAGTATTCAGGATCATTTTGGTATTTAATGTTTTTATTCAGTTTATAATACTAAATAAATACAAATATTTATTTACCAAATATTTCTTTCATTAAGGCTAAATATTTTTGGAATTCTGGTTCGAACTCTTCTCTTCGTAATGGAGAATAACAAGGATAATGGTTATCTTCCGTTTCCACTTCTATCAGATGTCTATGTTTAATATTGTTCAGTCCTTGTGGGTTACCTTTCTGGTACCTTTGAAAGGTGAAGGATGGTGGACGGTTGCGAGGAAATATAATAAGAAAAAAGTCAGTTTTTGAAGGAGTTTGTTGTAAATTATTTAGTAAATTGTAGGCAGAAAATAAATCATTCAAGGAAATCAAATGGTTTTACATTTATATCAGTAAGAGAAAATAAAGATGCGAAGTCGCATCAACTCTGGTACTCCAGATCGAATTTCTCAGAACTATGATTATAGAAATGTATCCTCTGAAAACGAGCCGTTAAGTACCATGATTGACACAGTCAAATGTCTTTGACAAGTCACACTTCCGCCCAAAAGATGTTGTGAAGAAAGTGTAGTCGCCTATTATATTTTAGCCATAGTGGGCAACACATATTGGCCTAAATTTAGAAGAGGATTCGGGTTGATTTCCTTGGTTTAAAGGTACAATTTTGCAATTTTAAAAAAATAATTACGCTTTCTCCTAATACAATAAAGTTTTCAATTATATTGTTCGATTAAAAGCCTGTTCTTAAAATAAGATTCCATTTATTCCATAATATTTTGTATATTCTTTTAAAAAAATATACAATTCTCAGATAGAAATCTTTACAAACTCGCCATTTAAGGTTCTTGAGTTCTCAGGTCATAATTTAATTATCTCAAATTGTGTGCTGAAATTTATTGCAAATATGTAAATTATATTTTTACAATCTCGAAGAAGTAAAAACGAAATGGGTGTCATACCCTCATAAATTGATAATAATTATTTTGAAATGAATGGAAATTTTTCTCAAAAATTAAACCAGAATATAAGAAACTTTATAAACTGCCCTTAAACTTAAATGATAATCCACATCAACTATAATTTTAAAAACTATGTTTTTTGGAACCGTCTCCCTGCACCCTGTGGTTGATATATAGAACTTACCAATCTGAGTAAAACACTTATTAGATAACTTTCTTATAAAAATGAGTTGTGACTTTATAAAAAAAACATTTTTAAATAGCTGCTATAACGACCTTTTGTGCGCTTGACCACTAAAGGGGGTGATATTCTCGTTCACAATTTGCAAATATATGATACCCGACTTTTTAAGAATCTGGGTTGGTCACTATTAATTGTTGATAAAAGTTTTCCATGTAAACCAACAATTTTTAAATCATGTTTTATACTTTTAGTATACCTACTGTATACCACAGCCTTCTTGATTTTAAAGAAGTGCGTGAGACAACATAATATACCGTGCGATCAAAAATTATTTGCATCAAAGAGGGCCTTGCATCTATGGACGTAATGCTTAGCGGTATCAATCAATCAGTTATTCCGTCATCTTTGACAGCCGTTACAAATAATTTTATCTAAACCAAGCCCTACGTTTTTTAATCCAAGCCCGCTTTGATGCAAATGATTTTTGCTCGCACGGTATACTATCTTGTTCATAAAGGCACTTTGACGGATCCAAGTAGGGGGGGAGGGGGCTCCAAGGGGTGAGATCCACCACAGGTGGCGCCTTAAAGTCGGCGGCACGGAGTTCAACTAAATAATTTGAGGTTTTTTGCTTGTCAAATCATGACAACACATTGACATCGGTTTGTTTTTACATCAGTAAATGTTTAAACGGCTGCTAAAACGAATAAATGCTGATTTTGATAAAACCGTATAATTCAAATTTAAAAGTGTCTTATTGCTTTATAAAATTAGGGAGTTGTAGTCTTTTATGAAATCTTTTATGAAGGTAGGTACGCTGAAAATCATTGCCAAAATCTCTTCTGCTAAAACCATCAGCATTAAATAAATGTTCTGTCTTTTATGAAATCTTTTATGAAGGTAGGTACGCTGAAAATCATTGCCAAAATCTCTTCTGCTAAAACCATCAGCATTAAATAAATTTTCTGTCTCCTGATGATGAACGTTTCTACATTCGAAACATGTGGAGACCCATAAAGAATTATTTGTTCTAAAAAATTTTGTGGAGGAAGACTTTAAGTTTTTTCTTTCATTCCCATACTTTCAACTCCACCTTAAGCATGGACTATTTCTTCAAACTTTAAAGAAAGGTTTTTAAACCCTGATGATTAAAAACCATATAAAAGATTAAAAAAATACTCGATAGGATTCATTATACCTACATATACCTACTGATTTGAGGTGTAATTTTAATGAAGCTCTATTAACATACATTATATTACCTATATTATTGGATCATTCAAAAGAAAAGGCTTATGGCAACCAGAATATTTTTACATTAGCTTAATCACGAGCTTCTCAACAAAAAACATCGACTGAATAATTCGGATATAATATGTGCCCCTTTATCACGATTTCTTTAAAGTCCAAAAAGTACCGACATCGATAAAAAACAAACTGCCCATGAAGGGGTACAAGTTATCATTTCGTTACGTCGAAATAAAAAGATCGTAATTATTTTTTCAAAATTCGTGATTTGGCAAATTGAACCAATTTTTTTCTGTGACAAAAATATCAAAATGCAACTGCCATTTTGCTTTGCCTATCACAACTTTAGTCCGTATGTATCTATAGTATATGTATACTTTAGTCCGTTTCACCGAACAAACCGAAAATAAAGTGATTTATTTATAAAGAAGGATTTAAAGTATGTCGTATGTCATAGCAACTATAGTGTGTTATTTATGTCAAATTAAAATTGTAACATGGACAATATGAACAGTGACCTTTTTATTTTACAGGCTGGTATGAGAATTTTTCCGACGAAATTTCAAAAAATATCGTGTCCTGAGTGGTTCTTAACCTCGAGCTGTGCCCTCAACAGTCCACTAAGTCAACCCCTCAAATACTAACAATGCAATAAGTCTATGTATATAATAGTTCCTAAAACTACAATTAAATTAATACTAATCAAGGAAAATCAAAAAAATTGACATATCCGCATAAATTATGACAATTAGAAAAAAGCATGCTTTACAATCACAACTTCTCCCTCACCCCGCGCCGTCAAGTTCGCAATAATTCATAAATAGCATCCCCCTTCGCCGCGCCGCCACTCTCTCTCCTCCCCCAACCCCCCACTAAACCCACCCCTCGACGACCACCTAAAATACGAAACTGGACATTCGAATCTAATTACAATTCTTGCTCATGCGTGGCCCCGATAGCAGCGGGGTAAGGGGAGTAGTCGGGGGTGCGACTTACCCCTTTCCCACCCGCGCCGCAAGGGGTAAGTCGCGAAACAAGCGAAGAGCGGCCCGCGACGGCGAGCGGCAGTTGTTTCAGTCAGTCAGTTGTTTTATCGCGGCCTGCCAACTAAGAGCGTAGCAGGAGACTGAGTCACGCCGATAGTCACATGGTTGGAAAAGACGCGAAGGCGGGAAAATTGTTTTTATTTGTTTTTCTCGAAATAACACTTTTTTCTGTTTGGAACTTGTAGACATTGCATTGTTTGCTCTATAAACTTTCAATTACTCGGACTAAAAAGAAATTAAAACGGTGTGAAATGGATTTAAATGGTGACGTGTTTGAGCAAAACTAAACAGATCTGTGGGGGCAAAAACATTTCCGACAAGTTTTTAGAAGTTTTATGAAGTTTGACATTATGACTGTTATTAAAGGT
The DNA here is from genome assembly GCA_963969555.1 of Polydrusus pterygomalis. Lineage (NCBI taxonomy): Eukaryota > Metazoa > Arthropoda > Insecta > Coleoptera > Curculionidae > Polydrusus > Polydrusus pterygomalis. The sequence goes on from OZ018377.1 coordinate 653,418, forward strand.
TTTTGTAGTGTTCAACAGAAATGTGTAAACTCTTCCCCACCCCTCCGTGTCTGGCTGTAAGTCCATTTTTGAAAAAGTATATCTAAAAGCTACATGACTTTATGTACTGATAGTCAACTTTGTCGAGAAAACTGAACAGTTGCGTCAAAAAAAAGAAGAAATATAAAATTCGGAAAACCCTGATAATTTTAAAACGGAAAAATTAATTGTTTATTTGACAATTTGACCAACACAAACAATTAAAGACGTTTTTATAATACGTTATTAAAACGGTGCCATAAAGAATTGCTGATAAAAATAATTAAAGAATAAAACCGATGAGGAGGTTTCTTAATTGTGAAATGATTAAGTAATGTTGTGGGTCTTATATTGAACAATATTAAGTATTTAAGTATACTTAAGCGAAGGTTAAATGGATCGAAAAACAGTTTAATTTAGGAGAACAGGCATCATCATTAAAGGCTGTTTAAAATTAATGAGAAAAAACGGCGAATTTGAAAATCAATTTGAAGATTGAACGAATTCGTTTTGTGACTGAATATTAGAAGAAGAAAAACTAACAAGACGAAGTGACTATTCTATATTACGAACTTAAGAGCCTTGTTTTAAACCAAAGACAGTTTCGTGGTTTTGGGAAGATCCACAGCAGCAAAACGGCGGGTTTTTTTCGAGATTGGTACGCAGCGGCTCAGCAGAATAATTTAGGAAACTCCGGTAAGTACCGTTCATTTACTTCTAACTAAAAACGTAATACAGCTCCCCGAACTTGAAGCCACAAAATCCCCGGTTCATTAGGTTTTCTTGTAGAAAATCACAAGGTCCTCTTGTTGTTGGTTGACCCTTTTAAAAAGTTTTAACCATCTGTAGGTACCTACCTAATTTCATTATATTTACAGAAGAAAAAAAAATTCGAAAATATATCTTCATTTACTTTTGCGCCAGAACAATAAAAACCATTCTTTTATCACCCCGTAAAATCAGCCTAGGTGAATTTAATTAAATAAAAATTATAATAATCTAGATCTACAACGATGTGTTGGTTTTATTACATCAATGTTTTGAATAAAATATCGTCTAATTTTAAATTCATTCTACTCTTCTTTAATCAAAATAAAGAATTGCCCAAGCACTTCGTCACAGGTAATATAATAAATGATTTATGCGTCGAAGAATAAAGTGAGTTTTGTATATTAATTAAAAATTAAACAGTGATTGTTTCGAGATATGCGCAAAGTTCAACATCTCCCGAACATGCATAACCCCTTCATATAAGTCTAACCAATCAAAATTTACAGGATGACTTTATAGTAATCCGTTGCTTAACTACTCTGTAAGTAGTAAGTCCTTTTTTCTGAAAACGATTTAGCCGCACAAATGTTTTTTTTTTTATTATTTATTAAACTTGTATGCCTTTTTTTCTTTGTGCTTTTCTTATTTTTTTCCCGTACTCCTTAAACATTACCTTACCTTAAACGTCAAAAGATCCTCCAATCATTACTCAACTCAAAATAAATATTGTGATCGTGATTGGTCCAAAATTTGATACAGGAAACATGCAGCGATGGCAGACAAGAAACACCTTTTGTCGTTTTCGTTCCTAAAGAAACACCCTATATAATCCGATGCATAAAAAATGAGTTATATCTTCTTTAATCAAGATAAAGCATCATCTTAGCACTTAAAACACCTCGGCATAACTCTGCATAACAATCAAATTATACGGCCTGATTTCCCGAGTCATCCTTTTTAATGTGTTAACATCGCGGATAACAATTAAAATTATTATAAACTAGCATTTCGAGGGGCACTGGAGTGCCTTACTATTTTAAAATTATTATAATCAAGGTGATTTATAGTAATGTTGTTTATCATTATGTATACGGGGTGGTTTAAAAGCTGCTTAAACCGTTCTTATGGCATTTACTTACTAGTTTTTATAAAATGGGTGGGTAAAACGCAACGAGAATCAAGCACGCGGCTGTGCTTATAATCCACTAGTAGCGTCGAGGCCTAAATTTTAAAAGACAAATTATTAATGATAAATTTTCTTGCTTATTATACAGTGTCACCAGTAAAGTCCGCATCATATGGGATTTTTTTTTATTAATAGCTTTATTTGATATTTGACTTTGGCATCAAGTTCTGCTTCGATCGAGATGAAAATTAAGCAAAAAAATAGTAGTCACGTTATTCGCATTATCTGTCAAATTTTAATTTTTTTTTATAAATAATTCAAAAGTGGGGTTTTTTCTGAAAATATCAAAAAAAGTTATAAGAGAAAGTTTTTTAAATGCAGTTTCTAGCCGACAAGCATTGTCAAAACTAAGAAGTTTTATGAAGGTTGCGTTGAGTCTTATTTTGCAAAAGTGATGCAATTTACAAAATATGGGTAAAAAATCAAAATTATCTGCAGCTGAAATTTTGCTAGTGGGCTAGCTAGAAACTGCATTAAAAAAACTTTTTCTAATAACTTTTTTCGATACTTTCAGAAATAACCTAACTGAATTATTTTTTGAAAAAAAATAAAATTTGACCGATAATGCGAATCACGTGACTACTATTTTTTTGTCTAATTTTCATTTCGAATAAAACTATTAGTAAAAAAAAATACCATATATGATGTAGACTTTACTAGCCACACTGTATTATGTCGACGAAACATTTGCAAATATGTAAGAAAAGCCAAAGCATTTTTCACTTATTAAATGCAATTTTATTAATACATCGCTTTTACTCCCGACATGCATTTATACCATTTACACGAAATCCTCCAAACTTATCGAATTTATTTCAAGATCCTAATTATTGTTCCTTTAGAAATAATAAAGTAATTTTGGTACATTTGACTTCTATACTATTAACACCTATTAACACCCGCCAACATAAATATTTCAAAAATATTGGCAGTCGTTAGGCTGTCATCCAATATCACAAGTAAAATTTAATTAAACTGGTATAAACTTGGTACTACTGGGTAGCTATAGGTTCAAATGTTGTTTATCTTGTAACTCATTTTTATTATAAGTCTTTCTTTTGGAGAAAATAGTGTTTAAAAGTCCCCTTAAATACATTGGTAAACTATAAGAATAGGAAGATCCGTGCAGTTTTTTTTTATAAAAAACATAACCCCTGTACTGAGCCCATGAATCAAATAGAACAGAATAACAACAATTTTCACAAATCATCATTACCAACACTAATTAAAGATATGATCTAATTCGACTTAATACTTTTTCCAATTTCCTCGGTTCCTAATTACCTAAAAAATTAGAAACCGTCATTATTACGTAGTCGTATATTCTTTAATTGCCATGGCGAATCAAAAAATTTGACTACCTAACTCTAACAAGCTCAGGAAATTAATTTAATTTCGTGAAACAATCTAAATATATTTATAATTACGATAATTATATAGAGAAATAATAAAAGTTTTTTTTTATTAAATATGAAATGTTTATTGTTGGGTAGCAGTAAGTATCTATTTAATCATTGGACTTTATTAAAATACAGAATTTTTGTACTTTTCTGGCAAAAAGGAAAGTACTTTTATGTTATAAGGTAGGTATCTAGATTATAACATTTTTGGAAGCGGGTTAGAAATGAACCTTAAGTACTCGACATTTTTGCTAATTTAACAATTATTAATGTGAGAGAAGAATATTTTTTGAGCCACAGGGTGGTCAACGTGCAAAAATTAGGTCATCTTGTTTTCACTCTTTAGTCTTTACTAATTCGAGCTTATACGATACAGATTACAGATTATAGTAACTAGGGAAGTCCTGGATAAATATGTTTGCCGATTTCAATACTATGAATAATATTTAAAAATTAGTTTTGAAGAAATAGTCCATGCTTAAAGTGGAGTCGAAAGTATGAAAAGGAAAGAAAAAAACTAAAAGTCTCCCTCCTCAAAATTTAATAGAACAAAAATGTGTTCAGAGGTCTCTACATGTTTCGAACGTAGAAACGTTCATCATCAGGAGACAGAAAATTTATATAGTGCCGATGGTTTTAGCAGAAGAGAAAATGATGTGGTACAAAACATTAATAAAGCTTTTATGGAATTAAAAATTGGTGTGTCTAAATGACATAATGTGAAGAAAAATAGAAATAAGTTAAAACATACTGAGTAACTATGTGAAAAAGTAAGTTAAAACGGATTAAAACAACCAAATAAACCGGGAAAGCAGAAAAATTCTTCTAAAAAAGATGTCAAAGGTTTTTTTTTTATATAAGTATGTCTGTAAGACATTGTCAAACATAAAACTAGTTATGTAGGTATAGAAATTTAGGTATTAAGAAAGTATCATCAAAATCTGTAAGAATAAATACATATAGTTTAAAAAACTAAAAAACACGATTTAATAATAACTGATCAAGCTAAAAAGCGGAAAATAAATATACTTAGTTTAAAATAATTCTTGAAATTCTTAATATAGGCTGAAAATAATAATGAACGATAAACATTAGTATTATTGTAAAAAAAGCGTGGGGTGCTCGATATACGAAAAATATAGCACAAGGCGCCCGACGCTTTTTTCACAATAATACTTATGTTTATCGTTCATTATTATTTTCTGCCTATATTAAGAATTATTTTAAACCATATTTATTTTCCGCTTTTTAGTTGGATTAATTATTAAAGCGTGTCTTTTAATTTTTTCAAAACTATATTTATTTTTCATTTTTTAGTTTAAGTTATTGTTAAGAAATTATTTTTTTTTTGAGTAGAGATAGTCATAGAGATGTCCGGAGTAGAGATGGAATACTGTCACTAATTTAACAATGACTTCTTGAAATGGCTAGATTTAAAGCAGTGGATCCATTTTTTTTTTAAATAGCTAGATTCAAAGCATTGGATCCACAAACCCGAACAAACCCGCTCGGCCAACGGACCAACTCATAGCGAAAGAATGTACCTATTAAGCAGAGTGGTCGAGCCGTAGATAGTACGCATGCGCATACGGTGAGCTCTATCTCTCTTACTCTCGTACAGAGGATCTGTAAGGAATCAGGATAATAAACTTATCAAATTATTGTATTGTCAGCGGTTCTTGATAAGTCTACAAAATTTAAATTAAATCTGACCGTTTAAAGTGGGTCAAAATCGGATTCAACGAAGTCGGTTACAAACAAACATACATACAAACATACAGGCGAAGCTAATAAAAGCGTGTGAATAAAAAAGATTAAAACCAAAAAAAAAATTTTTAAATATAAAGTAAGTACCTACTTATGAAAATATCCTTTCAAGCGTTAAAACTCAGTAACCCCATAATTTTAATTTAATAAAATGAACTACAAATTAAAACATTTTTACAAAATATAAATAATAAATTTTAATGTTAACTGGTTTTTGGTTTATCACATTTTAAACACACGTTTGCACAGTATACGGCGCGCGTAGGCAATGCTTGACGCCAAACAATCATAAGTCCGAAAGAGCCGATTCTTAAAATAATCTTAATTTGCTTATAATTACCGAGAAACATAATTAAGGCTAAAGATGGTTATCGAAAAGCGTCTAAAAACGCGATACTTTCATTATTAAAAATTCATTAGAGCGCGGTTCGGCGTCCGCGTTGGAAAATCTAATTTTAATAATCTCCTCCCCAAACCCGAAAGGCCGCCGCTAAAATAATAAGCCAAATAAAATAATAAATAATTATTGCGTCTTGATTATTTTCCTAATTATATTTGTTGGCGTTTTAGTCTTTAATGACCTTTTTAATTTACTTTAATTTTTTTTAATCACGCCTAAAACGAAGTCTGTAAAGTCAAATGAACAGAATAATAATTTTCCCAGACGTATACAAACTTGGAGGCTACAAAGGACAGATATTCTATTTTTAAAAGTCGGTTCACAAACCATGGTGTAACTCAAAAAGGGGACCATTCACTAGACGATTATCGAGCAACCAAGTTGATAATCTGGTCGCTTGCGATCAAATTTTCGAAAAATTGCCCCATTAGTGGGCGATGTCAATGATCTGGTACTTATAGATGACAATAACAAATGAAGCTATTTTTTTTTTTGAAAAAGTAGTCCATACTCAAAGTGGAGTTAAATTTATAAAAAAAAGAATAGCACAAAGTCTTTCTCCACAATATTTTATTAGAAAAACTAGGCGAACCTAGAATAATTCATAATAAGTAAATTCGACATGTTTCGAGTGTAGAAACACTCATCATCAGGAAAATAAAGTGAATGGTGCAATGCTGATGTTGTTAGCAATAGAGAAAATAATAGTGGGACTGAGCCGTAATGGAGCTTTCAAGGGTGTACAAGAGGTGTAAAAAATTGAATAGTAAAAAACCGACTATCAAGACTTCAGCATACTGGAAAGTCAGAGGTTAGTGCAAAGGCCCTGTCTTGGGCAGAAAAATGAAGAGTATAAAAGAAAAATTAGGTAGTTTTAACAGACTTTGTGGAAAACATTTGTTAAGTAGTAGTGAAAAATCTTAAGTTTTATTCAGCTTTGTTAGAGACATGTAAAAGTAGTAAAGTATTGTTTTTCTTTTCAATTTTTTGTTTTTCTTTCCCTCTTATTTCCATACTTTTACATGTCTCTAACAAAGCTGAATAAAACTTAAGATTTTTCACTACTACTTAACAAATGTTTTCCACAAAGTCTGTTAAAACTCCCTAATTTTTCTTTTATACTCTTCATTTTTCTGCCCAAGACAGGGCCTTTGCACTAACCTCTGATTTTCCAGTATGCTGAAGTATTGATTGTCGGTTTTTTATTATTCAATTTTTTACACCTCTTGTACACCTTTGAAAGCACCATTACGGCTCAATCCCACTATTATTTTTTCTATTGCTAACAACATCAGCATTGTACCATTCACTTTGTTTTCCTGATGATGAGTGTTTCTACACTCGAAACATGTCGAATTTAATTATTATGAATTATTTTAGGTTCGCCTAGTTTTTCTAATAAAATATTGTGGAGAAAGACTTTGTGCTTTTCTTTTTTCTATAAATTAAGCTATTGACAAAATTGTATGCCCTTCTGAAGTAAATCAACATCCGAATTGCGTTTCTCCATCACATTGTTTGCCAAACTTTCGTTGTTAAAGTATTAACATGATGTGGGCAATTAAAATCTGTATCTCCGCCCCCAAAGATGTGACCGCCGCAACTCTGGTCTGAGGCCATGACGTTGTTTCATTCGTTTCCGTTTAGGGATGTACACAGAAAATGTGCCGCGGAAAAACATCGATGCGAAATTTTGGGAGAGCTGGTAATTCAATGCAGTCTATCATGGTTGCATAATTTAAATAGAAACTGTAGGCTAAGGTACGATCTTCGTTAAGATAGTGATGAAAATTGAAACCTTTAAAGTTTGAAGTAGTGCTAGATGGTACACCTTCAATGGTCTTCACATATTTATTGTAATATGAATTCCATATCATTGTGCCAATTCCAATCTAGAGCGTACATAATAATATGTAATGAGTAATAGAGGATTTGATCGACTGAGTATTATTAAAGGTTTTACAAGTACGAATGAGAAACCCTAGCATTTTTATAGCATATTCATGGTCATTCATTACATGTTGGTTAAAGGACAATTTAGAATCAAATGTAATACCTCCCCAAGGAAATCAACACGATCGAGCGCTATTGATTGGATGCTATATTGATAAGGAATTTTATGTTTTTTAAGGGTAAAGGTCATGATTTTACGTTTGTCAATATTTAAGGGTAGTTGATTGTCTATACACCACTGGTTAAGCTGGTTCTATGCCATTTTGCAAACAATCGCAATCGAGGGATGAGCGAATAATCCTGAAAATCTTAAGATCATCTGCAAACAAAAGTAAAAGGCTATTGATGAATCTAGGTAGGTTATTAATAAAAAGCGAAAACAGTAATTGAGCCAGGTTCATACAAAAGGTAAAATTCAATTTGTTAGAATTTTTAATTATGATAACAAATTACGCGCAGCAGCTGAAACTTTTATTGATTGATTGAAAATCGAAATAACGAAGTACTTTTACGAATGTATTATCTGTATTCTTACACCGTGTGGCGCCAAACGGCGTATACATATATATTATATCATATTATATATTGTAAATGTAGTTTTGGCAATAAGTTGTAAACACTTTAAACAATAAAGATATTTTGAAAGCAAAGCAAGCCAAAACGGCTGAAAGTTTGAATGATTTGAGATAAGCGTTTCATGTTAGAAGGATAAAAGCGTATACAACTTGGTTGACTAGCTCGAACAGAAAATGCAGCGAAACAACCTTAGACCAATAATAATATAATTGGTCTGAGGAAACAACATATGAAAAGAGTAGGTATATTCACGAGTTCAGTAATGGAAAAATAATTCTCCAATCAAGGAAATATTTCAAAGGCTAATAAAAGTACCTGCTACTGTTTTAATGTTGACCGGTGGCAAGAAATATATGTTTTTGAGGCGAAAAAATTTAAGAAAGGTCTATATTATACGAATTCAATTATTAGCTTGTGAGAAAAGGGAAAAAAATTCTAGTTTTTCTGTCATATCGTAATTACGTCAGCCACAAGAACGTATGAAATATTTTGTTATTATCTAAGGTGTGTTTTATTTTATTACTCACATAATTTTTTGCCCACGCGCCGGTTTTTCATATTTATTTATAGGTATATTAAAACTAATTAATAATTGTTCTCTTGTTCATAAACATCGGACTAAAGAAAAATAATTATTAGAAGAAATAATTTCTATTCAAATAAATCAGCTCTCTTGTTTTGCGAGACGTTCCATTTGGTTTTGTTTTGGGAGGAATTATTCATTTTATACCTATTAATTTTTGTTATTATTCTTATTGTAGAAATTAGTAAAAAGTATTCAGTCTTTCTAAACGCGTTATTTGTTGGTTTAACAGAAAAATTAATAATTTTTGTTTCAAGCCTTTTGTTTAATTGGATCAAAATAAACATGGAATATGATCTGTTTACCAAAAAGTAGTCGAAATAGAGCTTATTTGGTGACCAATTAATCACGGATAAACTTTTTTACTTTTCTGACCTTTAAAAATGTGGAATAGATTTATGCATTTTGTCTGAACAGAAGAAATCCTTTTTTTAGTGGCATCTCTCAACCATGTATAAACATACAACATATTCAATAATATTCATGCATTTTCAAAAGGAAATAATAAAAAGCATGTGCTTTGTATACGGTTTCAAAACTCCCCTAATTTTTTTGAAAATGAAATTGAAAATTTGAATTTGACATTTTTACCCTAAAATCATTGCTAAAATTCCACTCAACGACATTTTGGTCCAGTGAATTTTTATAACTATTACCACAAAAAGGACAGACTTAAATTCAAAATACCAATAAGTCGAAGATACTGGCTTTTCCAAAAATGTCACTTAAAACTTTGAATGAAACATTTCAATTTTGATCATTTCAACGAAACCCGGCGCGGTTTTCGGCATTTAGCGAATATTGGCATGTGAACATGCATAATAATATTTGCTATCAGCAGACACTCTAAATAGCTATTATTTCCCTTTTAACTCCATTATTTATGTAAAATTTCCTCTAAAACGCGATTTATACCACCGAGCTGGGTTCATGCATAATTATTTACGATTTGTTTTGATATTATATTTATCAGCTATTAACAGCCCTAAATGGTGCATTTTCACATAAATTATTTTTAAAACTTTAATGTCATTAACTTTATTCAAAAAACACTTGAGGAGTATTTTCAAGGCATTATAAACATTTTTTTTAATAGAAACTTTTAGACCTATAATTTTTAGCCAACAAGCTTTAATTTCAGCTCGTTACTATAGCAACAGCAACATTTTTCGGAAGTTTTTTCCTCCTGGATACCTTGGGGATGATTTCAGCGACAGTTTTTCGGTTAAAGCCATCTATTGTTTATAATAACTGTGTGTTTAACATTAATAATAATTATCACAATATTGAAAACAATATTAATAATAATTAATTAATTATTTTAATATGAGTATTTGATCTTAATATAGCTTAAACTTTCAATACCTGTTTATATAATATAGTATATGCTGTTTCTTTTTTCCTTTTTGTTTTGTAAATTATATATTATATATATATTTTGCAAATAATTCGTTAGATATTTATGGGGTAAGTGAAACATCTTCCTTGAATTTTACTTACATGAAATAATTAAAGAAAATTAACAGACTCTTTAGCATTTCATTTCAATTTGTTTTGCTACTAAAATTTACCGAAAATCTATTTTCTGCAAATAATCTTCATGACAGGGTCATTTTTTTCATTTTATAATAATTATGTTGAGTCTCTATATTATATACCCAAAAAATATATTCCCAGGAAAGTACTTACCTACCATTTTTTTATTTTAGTTGAATTCTCAACGTCATTTAATTTATTGCCAACCTATAACCTATTTCGCCTTGTTTTTTTTAGTTTATCCTTTTTTAACTCACATTTAAATAAAATCATATTAATTAGGTAATATCTTACATTGTCATATTTTTTTACAAAAATATCAATTTATTTTATTGCTTATTTTAGGAGAATTGTATAGTAAAAGAACAGTGACATAATTATACTGTTAAAAAAAAATCTTACCCGATATTTTTCGCGGTACAATTTTCCTAAAATAATTTATGAAATTCCTTGATATTTATTTAATATGTCAAATATGAGCTCTATAAGAATATGCAGTCGATATTGATTTTATTTAAATTTTCTGTAAAAGCTAGAAAAAATAAATAAATCTACGCGAAATAGGTTGGCAAGCATGTTGATACTCCCACCTTAAAAGTAAACATTAGTGACGCATTTGTAATTTCGTTTTTTAGTCAATATTTCGTTACTTCTTTGTTTTATCCAAAAATTGGCCAAATCCTCCTCTTTGGAGAACAATTACCTACAGTTTTACGTTACAAAAGGTTGAATTTAAAATTTAACAAAAGCAGAAACAGAAATAAGTGCACTTTTGACAGAATTTCGTTTTATGTTTTTATCAATTACATTTTTTTAACTAAAAACTGTGGGTAACTGATGGCCATCCAAAGACGGGTATTTGGTCGCTTTTTGGAGAAAACGAAATGTTGATAAAAGAAAAATAAAATGGTGAAATCGTGAATATAATAATTATCAGGTAGAACGAAAATAATTATTTTTCGTGTTATATAGGAAATTGATTTGACTTAATTTCTAGTTGCCATATTGTGCTTTCTACTACCTTTGTAAGACAAATTCAACTCTTATTCAGGAAATTTTTAATGCAATAAAATGGATTTAGTCATTTTTGATACAGAAAATTAGATTCTCTAGAGGAATTTTTATATGATGTAGTGATGGTTTGTATTAAATTTTGTTTCTACGACCCCTTCGGAGAGTAAGGTTGAGGTACTGGCTTTAATTTCATCACCTGTCACTATTTTAAAAGCAATAGCTTAAAAATCGTTGCAGCAGGTGGCGCTAATGCCGATATACCATCGGACTTACAAGCTATCCGTTGACATTTTTTTTGATAATATATTATTATCGATAAACTGTCAAAAATAAAATAACGTAAATAGTTTCGAAATCAGTCGGTGGCCAAACTCCATTTTCTAAAAGTGGAAAATGTTAACACGTGATTTGGCGCGAAACAGCACACCAGACCAGCAGGCCTGCTTGAATTTTCTCTGTCCGGATTTATTGGCCAAATTTGTAATAATAACGCCGAGTTTATTTTGTTAATTTCTTGTTACCGCTTTGGCGCATTTCTAAATCAGGTTGTTAACAAATTTAGCCCATTTGTTTCGTAAGTGGCTCAAATGTATATTTTAATATACATATTATATTCAATAATTTATATATAGTAAAACAAATACATAATATGAAGAAACAGTGCATGCTTAAAGTGGAGTTGATAGTATAGAGACAAAAGAAAAACCAAAAGTCTTCCTCCACAAAATTTATTAGAATTAAAATATTCAACTAGGGGGCTGTACATGTTTCGAACGTAGAAACGTTCATCATCAGGGAACATAAAAATTTGCTTATGGTTTTAGCAGAAGAGAAAATGACAAGGGGTATAAAACTTGAATGGAGCTTTTATGGAATGGAAAGTGGTGTGTTGATGAACATATGAATGGTCAAGAAAATATTGGAATAAATTTAAACATATGAAATATTTGTTTAAAAAAGTCGAAACCAACCAAATGGAAGGGAAAGTAAAAACCACTTCTAAAAAGAAGATGTCAAAAATATTTCAATATTCATAAAATTAACACACGAAAATAAATAGAAAAATATTAAGCTGAAATTTTGAATTTGAAAATTCCACACCAGTACTGTTTCACCAATCAAGATGGGTTTTTTTGACAAGTCACCATGGCAACACAAGTATTTTATCGGCATTTTTTTTGCTTTGAGTAACCAACAGCGAATTATAGTGGAAATTTTCTGACATAATCACAGAATAATTTTGTTTGACTTAAAGTTTGTTTAAATTTTGTTCATTTAAACGTGTTTACACTACGCAAAAGCGCAGTTGAACAAAATTCCATGTCTAATAAAATATATAGAATACTTAGACTCCATTTTATTTACCATTTTTCCATTGAATAGTTTCAATTTTGAATAATTTAGAAGCAAATATTCCTAACCAATTCGAAACAAATTTTCTTTCTTCAAATGGCAACCGCCTAATCTTCTATTAATTTAGCCAAATATGACAGTACGATGATTGATCGTAACGTCGGACAATTTTGTGCATAAATTGCATACAGCATGATTTTCAAAACGATTCATTTTAAAAATAAAAAAGTATTGTTTGTTTTTGACTTAACAATATTCTGTTTACTGCAAAAAACGAATTTTTACTGACAGTTTGTACTGTTGCACTGTTTCAGCTTATAGGTTCAGGAATGTTTAGGATAGTCTTTACCAAACAAGAAATGAACCAAAGAAAAAAAAATATCTTGAAATATTATGATGATGCGTAAATCAATAAAAATACTTTTAAAATAATAAAATCTATGTTTATGGTGGTATTGTACCAATGACTAACAATCTAAATATAAATCCCAAAAGTTTCTTAATTTCCTGTGTTTAATTCAAGTGTTTAATTAATGTTAATAACGCGGTTAATAATAAGACCTGATTCACGGAAAAAATTGTGTAAATTACCATGTCATAATCAGAAATTATTCTTAAATTGACCACAGTAATTGTTATTTAACATTTTTACCAATTAATATTTCTTTTGCGTACATTTAGAACAGGGCCGTAGCAAGTCTGGACGTTCCAGCAACCATTTTTTCATTGCATTTCTTGGCAAACTTTTTATCTTGTTCATGCTGTATCGACTGGATCAAAGATTCTCTGGAATTTTTCATAATAAGACATGCATCTACAGAAGGTTCATTAGAAACATTTATAAGCTATTTGGCTGGTGAGGAGAACACTTTACTTGCAGGCATTAACTTTGCTCTTTTTTAACTGATACTCAAATGCCATAAACAAATGAAATTCTATGAACTTATGTTAACAGTGCCAATTCATATTCTAATCTGTTAAGAACGATTTCTCCCAGCCTAATAACCACAAATGGTACATGCTAATGCGCCAAATCAAGCCAAGATTTTTATTCATTCCTAATTCATTCTACTTAACCCTAGTTAAGTTAAAATTATGTCAACATTGTTAACGACAATTTAAAGAAAGTACGTAATACCGAACAAATTACCATACAACAATAACCATAACATATAAATATAATGACTTCAATAATGAATCATTCTTTATTTAGAACACTTTGTATACAGTTCAGATTCGAGTTACGCTGTTTTGTAATGAGGTTTATTGTGAGTGGCCGATTTAATGTTTATTTTATTATCGGAAAAGCCACGAGAATATTTTGACAAGCCCCATATATGGTAATTAAAGTTAAGAATTATTAAAACTTTTTTTCAATTTGCTTTAAATCTAGCCATTTCAAAAAGTTATTGTTAAATTAGTGACAGTATTCCATCTCTACTCCGGACCTCTCTATGACTATCTCTACTAAAAAAAAAATTAAAATTTTCTTGACAATAACTCAAACTAAAAAATGAAAAATAATATAGGTAGTTTAAAAAAACTAAAAAACACGCTTTGTGCTATATTTTTCGTATATCGAGCACCCCCCCCCCCCCTTTTTTTCACAATAATACTAATGTTTATCGTTCATTATTATTTTCTGCCTATATTAAGAATTTTAAGAATTATTTTAAACTATATTTATTTTCCGCTTTTTAGTTTGATTAATTATTAAAGCCTGTTTTTTAGTTTTTTTAAACGATATTGTTTAATATTCCTTATTTTCTTGCGGTATATTACATGAGTACCTACTACTAACCAATTATTTATAGGTCAAATATCGCGAACGTTTTGCGAACAAACCCGAACAAACCCCAATAACATTAAAAACATTTTATTATTCATGATTAGTAAATTGTTTTCTTTTAGTGAGGACAAAAAACAATAATTGGTGATAAGTTAAGTAAAAACAAAAAAAAATACGTTTGGCGTACCTCAAGGTACCAGTTTTAGGACCCCTTTTGTTTAATATTTATATTAATTATTTATTGGGTACAAGTATCGGTGGAAAAATATTTTCTTTTGCTGATGATACTGTCCTAATTTTCAAGGCAAAACCTGGGATGAAGCTATTTTACATGCGGAAGTAGATAATTCTATTTTACGAAACAATCTTGATTTTGATTTATTAACTTTAAATCTTAATAAAACTAATTTCATATATTTTTCCCGGTACAAGGATACTCAACCCGAAAGTAAACCAAAATAACACAATAATTATTACCAATTGCAACTGCACAAATAAAATTAAACAAGGAAAATTTACATTGGAATTTATATTGACGCAAATTTAAAATGGAATAAACATATAAAAATATTAATTCAAAAACTTAGATTTTTGAGAAATATTGTAAATAACGGGCTTCGAATGTTTTATTATGCACTATTTCAATTGATTTAATCACACGGTATAATTGGTTGGGGTGGAGCATATTTAGAATATGCTCTTAAGCCTATTATTTAATACAAAAATTTGCTTGAATAAAAATATTACATTTCCTTCAACAGTTCTTTCCGAGAAATATAAAATTTTAAATGTTAAAGAACTATTTTATAAAAGTGCTTCTTCTTATATTTGGCTTCATAGAAATTTAGTTAGCTACAAAATTAAATTATGAGTACACAACTAGAAGTAATATTACAGGGTTAGTTGAAATTACCGGAACGGCTAATTTTCTTCAAAACCACCAAGGCTAAATCAATGAATTTTGTACAAGGGGATAACTTAAAAAATTGAATTGAAAGTTGACAATTGCGACGTTGCCAGATTTTTAGTTTTTTCTGTAACTCAAGGAATGTTTTTTTTTTCAAATGTAACACTACTATTTTTTTTGTTGAATTCGATTCCTCCCATTCAACATTATCATTTCCTGATAGTATCAAATTTTTATCTTAAGTAGTTCTACGGGAAAAAAGTTAATTAGTTACAACTCTAACAAAAAAATCCAATCTATTTCCATTTAAAAACGTTTCAAATAATGTGAAAAGGAAGGTTGGTAGACATAATGTACCTAATAGTATCGATAACGATAATAACAACAAAACTACTAATAATAACATATCTAAAATTACTACATAATATTATAGTACATACACTACAATTAATTTGATTATGAAACCGATAATATGTAAGCAATTTTTTTTTTTTTTATTAATTTATTTTACGTCGGCCTTTTTCCGCAACGAGGCCAATCACCGACGCCAGGGAATTTGTCACACACTATCTGGTAATTTTGCCGAATCCCTCTTTGTCGATGGTAGGGTTCTTTAACGTGCTAACATCCATGACACGGGACCCACAGTTTAACGTCTCTTCCGAAAGACGGCGCAGCTCTTAAACCAAATTCCAAATTTAACATCGACGTTTTTTTTGCCGGCACCGGGGAACGAACCCGGGCCTTCGATCTGAGAGGCCGCTGCACTGACCACTAGACCACAACGCCGATAAAAATAAAATTATTATATATTCAATGTTCATTTAAAAAATTTAATTTTCATATAATTGAGTAAGTTTATTTTTACGTGTTTTCACTGTGAACTCGTGAGGAACCTGCTGGACCTTTGCATTTGACGTCTTGTCGACTTGTTATGACTAATATGCGATACGAAATTATACAGCACCTTTTAATTAAATTTTCTTAAAATCGCGTCTTGATCTAAATAAAATATTCACAACCAGAATAATCTTGAAATCATGTTAAATATCAAATTATTCATAGGCATAATTTCAATTTTGTTTTTGTCGCAATATTGATGGGAAGTCAAGAAAAAAGTCAATACCCTTATCAATATTTATTAGGCCATTTATGTCATCCTGTACTTGCAAAAATAAAAACATTTTTAGCAACACGTATAGGAAATTGATTATTTAAATCAAGGTGTAATTTGTATGTATGAAAAGATGTTTACAATGTTTTTAGGAGGTGTTAACGACATTCTTGTCGCTAATTCATAATAAATCTGCCTGAACAGGGCTTCTAAAAAAAATAATGACCAAAACATCGTTTTTTCTATTTCACGTTCATAATAAGCTCAGTACGATACGCATTTGCGTATCGTAATGAAGCTATTTCGATACGCGTTTTTTCTTTATTTGATGTTGGTAACATTTAAATGTTTTATTTCATTGACTTGCGCGGCCTTTGTGATTTACGAGAAAACTCATTTTTCGCAGAGGAAAAATAGCTTGATAACTTACTTTTTTATTCTGTGTGGATAAGTCATGAATGTTGGTTGCATAAATCTATAAATCAATCTTTTGTAGATGCTTCAAGCTATCATTTTCTGCCAAATCCTATCCAAAACTCAATCTACTAACCTTCCAATGTCGATTTTAACTTCAACTTTATTTGAATTTTCCATCTTCCCTATACTAAATTGCAATGCCGTGACGTAAAATCACGTCTTTTGAAATTCGAAAAAAAGTAGCAAAATCTCCCGAATTTCCGAACGCTCTGTATATGTACCGAATGTACAAGGATCACACAACATATTTCGTCCAATTTCAAATCTCATATCGCTAAAATAACTTTAGAATCTCGTGGTGAAAATGGGTCAATAAATCAAAAAATTACAGTTTGCAAAATAATTTTTGTTGTCCAGAGGCTACTATGATAAAAAATAATATTACCAACATAAAATTTAGATATAAAAATTTACAAAATTTGAAGGATTTATTTTCTTTTTAAAATTTATTTTTCTTGATTATGAAAGGTGAAATAGAAAAAAATGTATAAAGCACATGTTTCATAAGGCGTTTTAGCGCACGTGTCAATAAAAAAATAGACGCGTGCGCTAAAACCGCTTCTTATGAAACGTGTACTTTAATATACTATTTTCCCTCTGTTTTTCATTACTAAATGCAAAGTAGTATTAACTATATCTATTACAACTCTTTAATTCAGATAAAACGGAAAATTACATTGCACGCGCTATCAAATTTAATTTATATAGAAAAAAAACTGGAAATAAAACACCAAGATTGAAATAATCCCGCTAAAAAGCCCCCAAAGTGTGTTTCGCACCTCCGAACAAGCGATCAAAGAGAAGTAAAGAAAGCCAGTTCAAAACTAAATAAATATGCCGGAAGCTAGAGAGGGACGGAAATAGGGGAAATGCAGCCGCATGAAAGAGAAGGCGCGAACTGGCAGGAAGAATGTGTGAAAAGGAAAGTTTGTTTTTACCTGATGAATTGAGGATGGATGTCGGGAGTTTTATTGGATACTGCAGGCCGGAAAGGGCAAAATAAAGGGCTGAGCTTCTTTTATGAAAAATGATACAATAATTAGATGAACTAAATTAATAATTATTATTATATAATATATTATTATGCACTGCACACCATTGTTCTGTATTATTGTTTATTTATCTTTGGGTTAAATCGGGTAAAACCAGCAGACAACAGACAAAGCTGCCTGACAAAATAACAGTAACGAGCTACGAAATCATCACCATTATTTTCTTCCGATGGTTCATGTTTCGGCCTGTTATTGACAATAATACGCCTGTGCTTGTTCACCCTCAATTGACTTTTCTTTGCAGCCCACATTCCGGCCGGCGATTCGCAAACTTTTCCCCAAGTATTTTATTTGATAAACTTTCCGTCCATTTGCGGCTTTTCTTTTACAATTTTCTTCCACAATTCGGTTTGGTATACGAAAAACCCGTTTAAAGTATTTTATTTATTTCTTTCTTGTCACCTAATTTACTAGCGTACCTAGGTACCGGTGTACCTTCGCTTCGCACCAAGCAGCGGGTACCATACATAAAGTCTGTTCAATGACCGCTGACCGTTACGTCATATTCTCCATATTTGCGGTACGTCGTAAATTAATTTAGTCAGTTGGACTTACTGATGGTAAAGGTTATAATTTTTCTTAGACTTGATCTACATTAGGACAGATGCATGTGAACAAGTTTTTTCAAATTTTTAATTATTATTTTTGTACTGTTAATGAAGTCAGAAATAAGTAGTTTATTTATATTAAATTATAATAAATAGCGCTTTCCAGATTACTTGTACCTAACGTTTGGGTGGGATAATGCTGCTTCACTATTATCCAGATCTGATGCTCTATTGCAAATGGTGAAACCGGAATTTGCCATTGTTCTAACCATGCAATAAGTAATATTTTTGACCAACTTGTATTTGGAATTTTTTCAATTAGCACAGAATGATAGGTGGCGTTATCCATCATAATAAGGTTCTTCCAAGTTTGGTAACAACAATTTTTTCTCAAAGTATTCACTATTCGTCGAATTATGATAATAACCAGATTTCACGCCAGACTTGAATATCAAACTTGCATTTTCTGAACCAGTATTTTTTTTAACTGTATGAAGAGTATCATCTCGCCTAAACTCCCCTTTACTGTGTATCCAGATTTCACCCAGAAAAACAGGTTTTAAGGAAAATTAAGAGTTGCCGTTATTATTAAATTCTCTTAAAAATTCTACTAGTTTTTGGGCTATATGGAGTTGCTCTATTAAAGAATGCCTGTTTAATACAGTACATTTACACCATTACATTTTTTTTTAAACAGTCCGCTATTGAACCAGTGGAAATTTCAACACCATCAATGATTTTAAGGTTTAGTTGTATTGAGCTAATGGTAACGTCTTTACCTGCTCTATACATCCCATAAATACGCTCTCTTATGGTATGTTCATGAATTCCGTGAAGTTGTCGACTCGGCGAGTGGGTTGTATCAAATTAATTCTAGTTAAAAGGTTCACCCTGTATACTTAGAATGTATATTAAGTCGTAAGGTGCTTTTATGTAGAGCTAATTTATTATAATCATCTTGCTTGAATACGGATATTATAACAAAATTGTACGTAGCTAATTAGCGCGTCGTTTTGCAAAATCAATCGTAGTAAGAGTGCGTGAAATGAGCTGATTTATAAGCTGGACGTTCTGGTTGGTGACTAAGAAAGTGGTAGTAGGTAATCCCGTTATTACTGTCACTTTTAATTACAGGAACAGTGCCATAATATTAATATGTAACAGTATTTCATAGTTATTATAGAAATGGAAAATTTTCATATTGGTGTAGGACACCCATAATGTCATAAATAGTGTCCGACCGAAACAAGATTTTCAGCCGAAAACGAAACCGATTCTTTGGCCTTGGTCTCAGTTTCGGCCGAAACCGAAACTTATTTAAAACATGTTGAAAATTTTATTGCATGCTGAAATTTAATTTATTTTATATAGGACGAGATCGATCTTGGGAACGGATTGACCTCTTCCCCCATAAAAAGTAAAAAGTTGAGAGAGAAAAAAAATCTATTTATATACAGTGTGACCAGTAATGCCCGCATTATATGGGATTTTTTTATTAATAGCTTTATTTGAAATTTGACTTTGGCATCAAGTTCTGCTTCGATCGAGATGAAAATTAAGCAAAAAAATAGTAGTTACGTGATTCGCATTATATGTCAAATTTTAATTGTTTTTAAAAAATAATTCAAAAGTGGGGTTATTTCTGAAAGTATCAAAAAAAGTCATTAGAAAAAGTTTTTTTTTAATGCAGTTTCTAGCCCACACGCAAAATTTTAGCTGCAAAAGATAAATTTTAATTTTTTTACCCATATTTTCTTTAAAGTAGCGTCATATTAAATGTGTTCTACAAAATCAAAATTGGACTATTAAAATTTGGTCGCATGTGATGCAAAGTTTATTTGTTTTTGACCCTGTAACTTCATAAAATAAATATTTTTGGAAACGTAGTTTGTGCCTGAAAGTAATACACCTTAATATTAAGACAAAAAATAACACAGTTTCATCAGTAAAGTGTTCATTAAGTGGAAAATAAAGTTTAGTGGTGGGTAAAAAATCAAAATTATCTTTGCAGCTGAAATTTTGCATGTGGGCTAGAAACTGCATTTAAAAAAACTTTTTCCTATAACTTTTTTCGATATTTTCAGAAATAACCCCACTTTTGAATTATTTTTTGGAAAAAATTAAAATTTGACAGATAATGCGAATCACGTGACTACTATTTTTTTGCTTAATTTTTATCTCGATCGAAGCAGAACTTGATGCCAAAGTCAAATTTTGAATAAAGCTATTAATAAAAAAGTTTCGGCATGGCCGAAGGTTTGGCCGGTTTTTGGCCGAAACCGAAACTGTCACCGAAACTAGATTTTTTGGCCGAAACTAACCGAAACCGAACCTTCGGTCGATCACTAGTCATAAGCAAGTTCGCTGATTTTTAATATCATCATATTTTGGTGTTACCAAGGACGAATTTACGTTTGACCGATGATTCGATTTAAAAAAAAAAAACCTCAAAATACCTCAAAGAGGTTTGAAAATGTATTCCAATGTTAAAAAAAAAACTGTTTAAATATTATTTAGTTTTTTAGTTTGGCAGTTCTTCTAAAAATCGAAATATATTTTCAAACTTCATCGGCTTTTTCATTAATCATAAACCCCTAAATTATTAATATTATAATAATATTAATTTCGAGGATGGGGGCTGAGATTATAAAGATTAGAAATCTAACAACAAACAGCGCAAATAAAATGTAAGAGCCAACCTTATTTTTTAATTGCCTTTTTTTTTGCGCCCCCCCCTCTGAAGAAAATCCTGGATCCGCACCTGGACGACCTATAAAAAAATATAACCGATCATCTTCGTTGCGTCAACAACCCCCTAAAGTTACCATCGAGTATTTCTTCTACCGAAATTGTACGAAAGAACGGTCAATAAACACAAAATGTACAGCCGAGAAACCACAAGGACAATGGCCATAATACGAATCGCTTAAACATTCTGATTCTGATGGTAAAAATAACCAATGACTCTTCTAGCTTAACGACCAGCATTAAAAAACGTATTTAATATGTTAATATGTGTATTAAAATTAAAACCATTAAGACCATTTTATTGTGTATGTATATTTATCATGGCTTCCTACAATATTCCAGGAACAAACATTACAAACACATTATTCCGCCAACGAACGAAACAATCGTTACGTGAAAAATCATTAAAGCGCTTCTGGTGCTCGACGAAATTTCCATGATTCGGCGTGCCTAATTATCTTCATTAATCATATTTAATTAGCATATTTTTTATCTCATTACGGGCTCTATTGCTGTCTTAGTTAGTTTGTAATAGAGAAGCTTAGAATTGATCTGTAAGTACATACCGTAACTATAAAATAAAATTTTTCCCGACACGTGCTGGTTGCAGTGTTCTTTAAAAGATGTCCTAGTAAAACAAAAACTTTTTTAAAAATTTCTTAAAACTTAATTTTGCACTCAATGTGTATACTTTGACTCCTGCCGGGGTAACTGGGCCGCAAAAAGCATGGTAACCCAACAGTATTTTAATTAAAGCTAAATGATGCTTTGACTATTTTGAAATTTTTGTTCTTTTTCTTTCCCTCTTATGTTAATACCTTTACATGTCTCTGACAAAGCTATATAAAACTTAAGATTTTTCACTATACTTCATAAATGATTTCCATAAAGTCTGATAAAATTGCTTAATTTTTCTTTTACTCTCTGCATTTTTCTGCCCAAGACAGGGCCTTTGCACTAACCCTTGTCTTTCCAGTATGCTGAAATCTTTTGACTATTCAATTTTTACACCTATTGTACACCTTTAAAAGCTCCATTACGGCTCAATCCCACTTTTATTTTCTCTATTGCTAACAACATCAGCATTGTTTTCAATCACTTTGTTTTCCTGATGAGAGTGTTTCTGTTTCTACACTCGAAACATGTCGATTTGAATTATGAATTATTCTAGGTTCGCCTAGTTATTCTAATAAAACATTTTGGAGAAAGACTTTGTGCTTTTCTTTTTTCCTATACATTTAACTCCACTTTGAGTATGGACTACTTCTTCAAAAATATAAAATAAAAGTCGCCTTACTTAGATACTCCTCTACTTATCTTATACCATCTAACCTAACCTATTCTAAACGAGCAACGATTATCCTATTTCAATCTATGCCATCTCGAAATGCCCTGTGGCGATGACATAAGTAACCGAAAAACGAAAAATAAGGCTGTTGTTACTTAAACATAGGATAATTATTATTGATACTTTCTCTTTTATATATATATACAGGATGTATTATCTAATTTTGGACAGGGCAGTGCCCTAGCTTTGACCAAGTTGGGGGGAAAGGTAGTGATATGTGGTGTTGTTAGTGGCTGCAAATCTATCAGATTTTGAGGTTAGTAAATAGTTTTTAATGTTTTGTTTCTAATATTTGTTCAAAAATGACTCGCCGCCATGTTGTTAGTTTAAAAAGCAAAAGAACAAGTCAATTAAACTTACTTTATCAAATCGAAAATAAAAAACAAATAAAACAGCAATCTTCGATGCTATCCCGAACCTTACCTCAAGCCAAGTATTAGATTGTAACATTTAACAATTTGCCAAAAACTTGGGTACGTGTAAAACAACATTTTCAAGCATAATTTCTTGATCAAGAATTTATAGTACAAACTACACAATACATGGGTATACAAAAACTAGAAATCCGACCACAATCAACAAAAACCGAATTCCTTTTACATACTTTTAAATAGCAAAGCTAACGGCTAAGTTGAGCCATTCCTTTTAAAAAGTTAACACAGCAAAGATGTTTTCCCCCTCCTTGAACCACGGTCAAGCTGCCCATCTACAGTGTCACCAGTAAAGTCCGCATCATATGGGATTTTTTTTTATTAACAGCTTTATTTAAAATTTGACTCTGGCATCAAGTTCTGCTTCGATCGAGATGAAAATTAAGCAAAAAAATAGTAGTCACGTGATTCGCATTATCTGTCAAATTTTAATTTTTTCCAAAAAATAATTCAAAAGTGGGGTTATTTCTGAAGATATCGAAAAAAGTTATTAGAAAAAGTTTTTTTAAATGCCGTTTTTAGCCCACATGCAAAATTTCAGCTGCATAAGATAATTTTGATTTTTTACCTATATTTTGTAAATTGCACCACTTTTGCAAAATAAGACTCAACGCAACCTACATAAAACTTCTTAGTTTTGACAATGCTTTATTTCAGATACATTTTCTTTAAAGTAGCGTTATATTAAATATGTGTTTTTCTACAAAATCAAAATTGGGCTATTAAAATTTGGTCGCATGCATGTGATGCAAAGTTAATTTGTTTTGGACCTGTATAAGGTAACTTCATAAAATAAGTATTTTTGAAAACGTAGTTTGTGTCTCAAAGTAATACACCTTAATATTAAGACAAAAAATAGCACAGTGTCATCAGTAAATTGTTGTAAGGTGGAAAATAAATTTTAGTTTAACTTAACGTGAAGTTTATCTATTTTCAACGATTTAATTTAAAACCCCTTTATTTTATTTTTATTTTTTTTACTTTCAGACACAAACTACGTTTCCAAAAATACTTATTTTATGAAGTAACCTTATACAGGGTTAAAAACAAATGAACTTTGCATCACATGAGACCAAATTTTAATAGCTCAATTTTGATTTTGTAGAAAAACACACATTTAATATGGCGTTATTTTAAAGGAAATGTATCTAAAATAAAGCATTGTCAAAACTAAGAAGTTTTATGTAGGTTGCGTTGAGACTTATTTTGCAAAAGTGGTGCAATTTACAAAATATAGGTAAAAAATCAAAATTATCTAATCCAGCTGAAATTTTGCATGTGGGCTAGAAACTGCATATAAAAAAACTTTTTCTAATAACTTTTTTCAATATTTTCAGAAATAACCCCAGTTTTGAATTATTTTTTTGAAAAAATTAAAATTTTACAGATAATGCGAATCACGTGACTACTATTTTTTTGCTTTATTTTCATCTCGATCGAAGCAGAACTTGATGCCAAAGTCAAATTTCGAATAAAGCTATTAATAAAAAAAAATCCCATATGATGCGGACTTTACTGGTGACACTGTATATTTCTCATACGATTATACGATTTGTTCGCGAAGCGTTCCTTGAACAACTGAACTAAAGAATTACCTAGTTTTGCTGTTTAAAAGAAGCGAAAGGAAAATACCTAATAGCAAAGAATACCAGAAATCCACAGAGAAAACGTAACAACAAAAATGGCGGAGGAGGCAGCAGAAAATTGTTTAAATATAGTAAAATTTTACCCGTAGGTTAATTATTTTATGCATAAATAAAAATTGATCCTTTGCTTTGCGATAAAAACTATTGCCATAATATCTGAATACTTAACGCTAAACATCTTGTATTGGCCTAATAATAATATTGTTGTTCACATTGAATAATTTCTGTGTACATGGGTGGGTGGACATAATGAAACGTGCATACTCTTAGTCATTATACCGTTTGTGTTTGTTTTAGAATCATTTGCAATACTTACCGTATATTATTATACATACACAGAAAAAAGTAAAATGTTGAATCTAGCAAGTCCATTGGATTACTTTTAAAAAGGTTAAATTAAAACAATTTGGGTATTTTTAAACAATTTTACTCGATTATTTCTACTACTTGATTGGGTTGAATGTAAAATGTTAAATTAACCAATTTAAATTGTTAGAATCACCTTCCTTGGGTAAAAACAAGCTCTTTTAAATGGTAAAAATATTAATACTTAATTATACCTTTTCTGTGTTAATTCAATCTAATCAAAATGTTGATTTTAAACATTATATTGTGTTAAACAATACTGTATGGTTCAATCAACCATTTCATTTTGTTAATATTACCTATTTAATAACCTTCGGTTTAAAATTCTATTTAACCCTACTATCGGTTAGATTCTAGCATGTGAACGTGTTAATTTTAGTAAATTTGAAAGATAGTCAGGCCATCGCCAATTGGCCAATGGCAGCTCAGTTTAGGGACGCTAATAAAGCATCAAGTGTCTCGTCATTCGCGGCATTCGCATAACAACAGTAACAACATAACCTTATCTGTTTTGTGGCGGCACTGGAGTCTGGAGTTCATTTATGGTTTTCCTCGTGTTTTTCTTTCTTTGTAAGTGTAGGAAAATTGTGCAATGGAATTGAAAAAGCTGTTGCGGGCTTCCACACCTAGTGGAAACATTTTTGGGTAAGGATAATAATTTATTATATTATATATAGTATACTATATTTAGTGTCACCTGTTTCATTATTCCTAAACTAATTGTATGTAGGCACTATAAAAATACTACATTAAATTTGTTATTTTATTAGGTAAGTATACTTAAGTGTATCGTGGTACCTGCCAACAATTGATAATAATTTTAGGTAAGATAAATATGTAAATTTTAGTAAAAATTTGCCAAAAGAGACATGAGATTTATGGTCTATATAGAATACGACCTAAAATTAGTCGGTATAAAAAATCCATGTTTTCTCTTTTTAATAATTACCTTACCTAATAATATTTTCCTTAGGTACCTACCTACAAGCAAAAAAATATTCTTAATAGGTGCTTACCTTAACCTATATAACCTAATTGTTTTAACCCTTTGTGTATACCAACGGGACGGGACTGTCAAGTCCCACCAACTTTATTTATTTATTTATTTATGAGTGGAACAATAACCCATATTTTGTTGTATTCGAATATTAAAGATCGAACTATATATTTTTCTGTCAGCTCTTTAGATCTATGTACCGATCATATTAAACAGGAAAACAATAATGTTATTTTATTATTGGTTTACAGAAAAGTATGTAAGGGTTTTATGGCAATTACATAAAACTAATTTGGTTTCTCCCTCAGGCAGGTATCTCCAAACACGATGGGGGTGAGGGTATCTAGAGTCGGACATACGCGCAAGCGCAGGCATGGACGACCATAAGAGGCACAGCTGGAAACAGTGGGAACACGACCGGACCGGCAGTCTGTACCAGACTGGTCCATCAAGGATCCGCACCGTTCTGTTTCCCTTGTAATCTGTTAGGTATAAGTAAAGAGATTGTGTTTAAACTTGACCAGTACATTACGTTGTATAATAAACTACTACTATATACAGCGGGTATATCTTTTATTACACCTCGGATATCACAAATTTAACCTATTCATATTTTTAATTTAAACCAATGATATAGTAAATTTAACCCTTTTAATGGGTTGTAACAACAATATCAAATTTTTAAAATGATACAAGGTTACAAGGATATGGTAAAAATAACCCAATGATATTGTTACTTCAATCATATTATTTGCTATATTATAACTTTAGTGTGGTTTAAATCAACCAAATAGTCGATTGATTTGATCATACCAAGTTAATCATTTCATAGAGTTGATTTAACCAGATCATTGCGTTGTTGCTATTTAAACTGATTATTGGGTTAAATCAAACCTATTTGGGTTAATTCAATCTTTTACTTTTTTCTGTGTACCTAATTAGAACACAATTTTAGCTTATACATAAATACGTATCTATATATTGGGAATTTCTACTAGTTAATAATATATTAAGCGCACAATACGTATAATATAGTAAAAGCATTATGCCATGCATAATACAGTGAGAATTATAACTTCTCATAAAACACCTAGGACTATTATGAATTCCTATATTTTAATAGCAAAAATCGACAGCGGACTGTAATTTATATAATTAATATGAAGATATACAAACAGGCGTATAGACCAACCTACCGCTATGTTCCAGCTTCATTACATAACATACAGCTCTTCATTATAACATAAAATTAATCTCATTATAACTAAAAATAATCTACGGCGAAATATCTGATCAAAAATCAACATCACTTGCAAACTCCCGGACTATCTAATGTCATTTACGTCGCGCCGCATTGCCGTTACTATGGAAAAGAGAAATATCAATATACCTGGGTATCTTGATTTAAATGTTTAAGTTTCCCTTTGGGATGGATTTTGAAAATAGTGACAATGAAATACGATTGATGGTTGTAGATAAAGCATAGTATTTGACTCGCATACCTATAATGAACAATAATACACTCGCCTATGCCCCTGCATTATGCGTTCGTTAAAAATAATGTACTATTAAATAGGATTCCTACAGGTAAAATGCTGTGGTGCATGTGGTGCTTTTTTTCATCGCGTATAAAAGAAACCCATTTTTTTGACACTAATTTTCTCCAAATCGGGACATACGATTTAATTCACTTTAAATGTATATTGAAAAACGCATTCTTAAACTGTGATTTTTAATTAATGAAACATACAGTCCTTTTATGCTAGTGTGAATAGGCCAACTTAACGAATTAATTTTATATAATTGCTTAACTAGTTGTTGTTAATTTATTTCCATAATATGCGTGTTTATTATTTTTTGAAATGCCATAGAGTAGCAAACACTTAACAATTCAGTCCTATTTGTTCCGTAAGTATTTATAATTAAACGTTCGCGTAGGAGGACTCTTGAAGTATCGCTACGAAAAAATTTCTATCCGTTATTAAAGAAATAATCATGTGGTAATTTAATATAAAATGTATTAAAAAACTCACGAGGTTTTGTATCAATGGAGAAAAAAAAGTCCTATTGAGTGCCGCTTGTAACGTATTATACAACGATACAGTACCAATGGTAAAAATTAGTTGCAGGGCTGATGGGTATCAAGGTGACTAAATGTACATACGTCACCAGGAGATAGTGGACACCTTCGGGTTTCTTAATAATCTACCTTTAGTATTATTAGTAGGTACATATATCATCACTCGTTAGTTAGATATTAGTTTTATAAGATCTGGCTCCTTTTTGTTTTTTGTCATATTTTTTTGTCAGCACCTGGTATAAAATGTTTATACTCGGTGAAAATATTTTGTATACTGATCGCATTAAAATGCCATATGAAAAGTTTTTAAATTCAGGTCCGGTCTTAAAAAAAAGTTGTCGATTTCTAGTTTTTAAAATTCATCACGTTGTATGTCATATTTTTGAAAATTTTATTTTTTACTTAAAAACACCATTAAAACTGATACTATTGACATACTTACCAAAGGTACCGCACTTACCGCTCAAAATAAATAGCTGATCTTTATAGATATTGAAAAACATACAGAAAAATATTTATTTTTATGACAACAATAACAACACAAAAAATCAAAAAAATAATTATTTGAAAATATTTTCAAAATGCCCTTCATTAATTTCTTCACAATCTTCTTTCTCTGATACTTAAATTTGAAACTGCACTCCTAATTACATCGGTCTATTTTTTATTTCCCGAAATGAAGTACCTAATAATGCGTTGCTAGAGCTGGTCCCGTGTATTAATTTCTTCTAAATTTTTCATTTGGATTTTTTAGGGACCACACATGACAAGTTCTAGAATTATGAACACCATCTCCGGTAAACTGACATTCATCGGTGCACACAGTCCGGTGAAGATCTCTTCGATACCTTCTAATCCACTGACAAAATATCAACCGGTTAGCATAATCACGTGGTTTTAATCTATGTACCTCTTGGATATGTAAGCTTTTTATTGTATTATTAAATGCGTTGTTTTTTGCGTAATATGCAGGCGTCTAGCAATTTTCCTTCCCTGGATGTTTTTGGATTTTCTTATACCAAATTTAAAATGTCTTCTTCTTCTCCTTGAACTGGGTGTCTCACAGGCTGTTCAATATTATTTTGTGTCGGAAAATGCCCTTGTTCACGAACAAAAAAAAATACATTGGAAAATGTTTGATAGTTTGGACATCTTCTACCTAATTACATATTCTTCAGCAGCGGCTCGTCCATTACCGTCGCAAAAACCATATACAAATATTATATCAGCGTATTCTTGGTTTGCAAATTGATGGGGCATTTTTAAAGAGAAATAAAAAATGTTTGTCAAAAATATCTTAATAACACCATTAATTTGACAGGTTGTAACTGACTTATTTATTAATGATTCGTTGCTCCCCAATATTTGGATATTCTGAGTTAATGCGGAATCAAAAGAAGTAAAAACTAATATTCAAAAACCAAGCCGGTATTGCTATTTGATCCTTTCTGATACCAACCACTTTATTAATTTAATTAAATTTTTTTTTTCAAATTTTTATAAGCCGCTATAAATAAATAAATATCATTGTTGTTGTCATTATTGGTATTATTGTCGTCATAAAAATAAATATTTTTTTGTATGTTTTTCAATATCTAAAGATCAGCTATTTATAATGGTTGAGCAGTGAGTGCGGTAACTTCGGTAAGTATGTCATTAGTGTAAAAAATAAAATTTTCAAAAATATGACACATACCTATATAACGTGAATTTTAAAAACTAGAAATCGAAAACTTTTTTTAAGACCAGTCCTGAGTTTCGAAACTTTTCATATGGCATTTTAATGCGATCAGTATACAAAATATTTTCACCGAGTATCAACATTTTATACCAGGTGCTAAAAAAAATATGACAAAAAACAAAAAGGAGCCAAATCTTATAAAACTAATATCTAAGTAACGAGTGATAATATAGGTAGGTACCTACTAAAGGTAGATTATTAAGAGCCCCCAAGGGACGTATGTATATTTAGATTCGAGTCACCCTGTATACGTGCATACAAGACTTCTACAATAAAATTAAATAATAGCTCGATAATCAACCTTGTTCCATGTTCCATTCTACTTTTCACCCCTTTAATACCCATTGAAATCCCCCTCTTGGAAAAAACAAAACCAGCTGACTTTAATGAACATAATCAGCGTGCTTCACGCTGCTCGAGAGTCCTTCCTCATTCATTCAAAACGTTTTTTTCTGCACGACGTCTTTTGTCCCGATCACGCACAATTTTTGATTCTTTAGACGGGACGCACGACTATTTTCAAGGGCAATTTAATCGTAAAAAATGGGGGAGAGGCGCGCGCTTTTAATATTTAATGAATTGCTTCAATTGTCCGAATGTTTAGTGATTAATTAAAAATGTCGGCTTGATTTTGTTGTCATGGAAATGCCGACCGGGGACCGGCGGAAGGGCAGAATTGGGTGTAGAAGTAGGTACTTGAATTTTGGATTTATAAAGATTTCTTATTTCTGTTTCTCTCTATCACCTACGTGATCTCCTCGGGTACTCCTGTTTGGTACTACAGTGTCACCAGTAAAGTCCGCATCAGATGGGATTTTTTTTTATTAATAGGGCATGTGCACGTGACGTCATTAGTCAAATTTGACAGACGCCCTGAGGAAAAGCAAAACCTGTTTTTACCACTAGTTTACGGGGCAGATGTATTGAGATTTCAAGTGATTTTTTAGTACTTTATGGAACTGGGGACCTTTTTCTTTTTTTAGAAGTTGTTCGACGAACTACCGCCCATATTCCCATAATATAGAATTCGAGTGAAAAACCGGTTTTCATCCGGTTTTTAAAATCACTTGAATCCGCGGTAGTCGGTTATTAAAATAACTCGGTTTTTCCCATCACTACCTAATGTTTTTCCTCAGGGCGACTGTCATTTAGTGCACATGCCCTATAGCTTTATTCAAAATTTGACTTTGGCATCAAGTTCTGCTTCAATCGAGATGAAAATTAACCAAAAAAATAGCAATCACGTGATTCGCATTATCTGTTAAATTTTAATTTTTTCCAAAAAATAATTCAAAAGTGGGGTTATTTCTGAAAATATCGAAAAAAGTTATTAGAAAAAGTTTTTTTAAATGCAGTTTCTAGCCCACGCAAAATTTCAGCTGCATAAGATAATTTTGATTTTTTACCTATATTTTGTAAATTGCAGCACTTTTGCAAAATAAGACTCTACGCAACCTACATAAAACTTCTCAGTTTTGACTAGGCTTTATTATAAATACATTTTCTTTAAAGTAGCGCCCTATTAAATGTATGTTTTTCTACAAAATCAAAATTGGGCTATTAAAATTTGGTCGCATGTGATGCAAAGTTTATTTGTTTTTCACCCAGTATAAGATAACTTCATAAAATAAGTATTTTTGAAAACATAGTTTGTGCCTGAAAGAAAAAAAAGAAAAAATAAAGTCAAGGGGTTTTAAATTAAATCGTTGAAAATAGATAAACTTTACGTTAATTTAAACTAAAATTTATTTTCTACTTAATGAACTTTTTACTGATGACACTGTGTTCTTTTTTGTCTTAATATTAAGGTGTATTACTTTCAGACACAAACAACGTTTTCAAAAATACTTTAGGAAGTTACCTTATACAGGGTCAAAAACAAATAAACTTTGCATCATAATATATGCGATCAAATTTTAATAGCCCAATTTTGATTTTGTAGAAAAACACACATTTAATATGGCGCTACTTTAAAGAAAATGTATCTGAAATAAAGCCTAGTCAAAACTAAGAAGTTTTATGTAGGTTGCGTTGAGTCTTATTTTGCAAAAGTGGTGCAATTTACAAAATATGTGTAAAAAATCAAAATTATCTTATGCAGCTGAAATTTTGCGTGAGCTAGAAACTGCATTTAAAAAAACTTTTTCTAATAACTTTTTTCGATATTTTCAGAAATAACCCAACTTGTGAATTATTTTTTGGAAAAAATTAAAATTTGACAGATAATGCGAAACACGTGACTACGATTTTTTGCTTAATTTTCATCTCGATCGAAGCAGAATTTGATGTCAAAGTGAAATTTCGAATAAACTTATTAATAAAAAAAATCCCATATGATGCGGACTTTACTGGTCACACTGCCTACGAACCCACCCAAAGTTAGCCGAACGGTGCGCGACAATTCACGAACACTGAGTTTCTGCATGGCCGAAGGTTCGGCTGGTTTTTGGCCGAAACCGAAACTAGATTTTTTGGCCGAAACTACCCCAAACCGAACCTTCGGTCGGTCTCTAATAATAATGCATATTATGTTTGAAGACCAACTACATGTCAAAAAATGAATTATCAAAAACAAACTTCTGTTTTATCGTTCCGGGAAAAAACGGTTCTAGCGCACCTCCTCGTAATCCTACAGTTTTTCAAAATCAAATCATCTAATATCTCCTTCTCCCCAGACACAATGGCCGGTACGCGCAAAAAACGGCACGAAAATTGCGATCTTGAACTTGGCCCGACTTTCGACTCAATTAACGAACGACAGCCTAAAGAAAAAGGGAAAAAAACGTCGTCTCGGCAAAACGTAATTGAGAGGAAAAATTAGGAGATCTAATCTATATTTCTTTCAATTATCGTAGACGACCACCTGAGGGGCTTATTTTATAGAAATTGTAATATGTTTTGACTAGACATTGGCTAGATTTTCCGTAAAAAGTTCTACTATCCAATTTAAGAACTGCTTTTATATAATCCCAAAACGGAATATAGATGAAAAAAATGTCAACCAATTGGTTAGATTAGGGGCGGACGATGCTATTACAGCAATCATAGCACAAGATTACATATTATATACGCTAAGGATTAATGCTTGATATTTTGTCAATTATCCTCCCTCACTGACGTAGCTATGATTCGTCTTAGGGGGGGATGGGGAGGGGTGGCAGACTGTTATCACAGAGGCGTGAATCCCGTCGTAGATGAAAGCGCCATTTGATAACTTCGTTTAGAGTTATTTTATATTTTTAAATCTCAAATTGCTTCCCAAGAAATATTAGATAATATAGAGGCAATTTTTTTTCCACCGTGCGTAAAACAAAATACTTTATTTGCGCACTAGTGCGTAAAATGAAGTGTTTGTACTTTGTTCTATTTTATACTATATTTTTAAAAATAGTGTATGCAATTCGTGCGTAAAACGCCTTTTTTAACACGCTTTTATTAGCTTCACCTGTATGCATGTTTGTTTGTAACCGACTTCTTTAAACCCGATTTTCACCCACTTTAAACGGTCAGATTTAATTTAAATTTTGTAGACTTTTCAAGAACCGCTGACAATACAATAATCTAATACGCAAAAAATTCTCCTGTCAAATTTTGACAGCTATCAGGTATAAAACGAAGATGCGATTTTGACGAAACAAATTATGGGGTCGTATAGTATTCGATGCGGAGACTTCGGGAAAAATAAGCAAAAAATTCTCCTGTCAAAATTTTACAGCTGTCAAATCGTTTAAAAAAAATGATATTAATGAAAAACTATAAGGTCGTATGTATATTGACGGTGAAAAGAAAAAAATACGCATAAAGTTCTCTTGTCAAAATTTGACACCTGTCAATATGTCAGAATTTTCAAAAATTTGCCAATATAGTTATTTTCTTATAATTCGGCATAAACGATTGGGTTTGTTCGGGTTTGTATGTATTTTTGTTTGTAACCGACTTTTTTGAACCCGATTTTGATCCACTTTAAACGGTCAGATTTAATTTAAATTTTGTAGACTTATCAAGAACCGCTGACAATACAATAATCTACTAATCTAGCTTAATCTACTAAAAAAAAAAATTCTTAACAATAACTGAAACTAAAAAATGAAAAATAAATATAGTTTAAAATAATTTTTGAAATTCTTAATATAGGCAGAAAATAATAATGAACGATAAACATTAGTATTATTGTGAAAAAACCGAGAGGTGCTCGATATACGAAAAATATAGCACAAAGCGCCCCACGCTTTTTTTCACAATAATATTAATGTTTATCGTTCATTATTATTTTCTGCCTATATTCAGAATTTCGAGAATTATTTTAAACTATATTTATTTTCCGCTTTTTAGTCTGATTAATTATTAAAGCGTGTTTTTTAGTTTTTTTAAACTATATTGAGACCGTCGAAATACAAACAACATTTTTTGTACAACTGTTTGTTATTAACTATTTGACGTGTTTAGAACAATTTTTTTTTTAATTTATGATGTCAAATCTATCGTTTTTCGTTTCAAGAAATTTACAATATTTTGCTATCTCAAGAAATAACGGATGCGGCGAACATCGTTGTATCAAATCTTTCGCCCGCTAAATCAAAGATACAATATGAGAAAGTGAACACTCAGTTTCGTGAATGATGTAACATAAAAGAAGGTTAAAACCGTATCAGAAAATGTTTTGCTGTGTTATTTGGAGAAAAAATCGAAAATATTAATTGCTATAAACGTCACAGTTAATTATTATGCTAATATTTGTTAATTTGATTTACCTTCATTATAAAAAATGTTTTGGAAAATAATTTTTGAATTTATAAGAAAACATCCAATACATTTTTCTAGTCGTGAAAAAATAACATTTTGTAGGTGAAAAAAAGAAGCGTTTTGTGCATTCATAGCCCCAAAAAAAGGTCAGTTTTTTTTTTGACAGTCGCGCAAAAACGAAATTTTGTAAATTTTGCCAATATTTCTTTTTATTTTCTTTCTTTTTCAAATATTCTTTAAAAAATGAAATGGCAGATGCGTCACTAGTGTTTGCTCTTAAGAGTAAAGAAAAGTGTTCCCGTTAGGAATTCGGGCTTGTTCCGGTGATGTTCGCGACCTTTGCGCGTCGCGACGCCTTGCAAAAGCGAAAGTGCACGTGCGATGGCGCGTCGCGACCTTCGGCACGTGGGGAAGGTTAGGGTCGCGGCCCGAAAGAAATCCCCTTCAACTGTTTTTTGCTGCCGTCGCCGGCCCGCGTGAGTTTCTTGGCGCGATGCCGGAAACACCGCCGGCCGACGCGACGTGTACTTTTCTTCTTCATCTGGATATTCTGGATAATCGTGGAGGAAACGTCAGCCTAGTCTGACATTTCAGAGCAATTTACTTGCTCAGTTATTTCCTAAATAATTTTCAAAAACGCTATAAAGGCATAAAATAATATTGTTTTTTCCACTACTAACCTATAAAACGGCTATTATTGGTCGATTAACCGTAAAAATCGTTTCTCTCCTTTGCCAATAAAATTATTGTTGACCGTTAATAATGAAAACCATCTATTTGAAAGCAGATAACTTGATTTTTTAATTCTGCAACAATACCATGGAGGTGATTGTTTATTTTTTTTTACTATACCTAATAACAATAACAAATCAACTTATTGACAAAATCGTGTTCTATTCTGAATTAAATCAATCAACGTAGAATATGTTTCCCTCTACTTTGTTTGCCGAACTTACGCTGTTAAAAGCATTAACAATTTAAATCTTTATCTAAAACCTTGCACTATTGCCTTGCAGCAGTAAGAAATCCATCCCTCAAAGATGTAACCTCCACGACGTTGGTCTGAAGCCATCATGACGTTGTTTCATTTCATTTTCGTTTAGGGATGTCCACAGAAATGTATCACGAAAAAACATCGAATATTTTTTTATAGAATTAAAATTACACAACAAATCACAAATCTAATTATTCTAAGCTCACGCCCAACGGCAAAATAGTTATTTTACGAATAAAATTAAGGCCTAATACATCGATGCAGCGACATACAGTGTCACCATTAAAGTCCGCACCATATGGAACTTTTTTTTAATAATGAGGTTAGGTAAAATTAAATATCAGCAATCGTTTTTGCTTCAAATTAGACTAAAAATTATAGATTCAATTGTCACCATCTGTCATTAATTTTTGTCAAAAAATGCTGAAAAATGGCATTATTTTACCGATTATTAGAAAAAGTTGTTTCTAGTACAATTCTAGGTCTAAATACAAAGTTTCAGATGTCTAGTGCAAATTTGATTTTTTTGTCATTTTTTCAAAGTAACTTTTTTTTTATATAATGTAAGTTGGCTTTATGGATTTTAAACTATTTGTTTATACCATACTTAATATTTTATTTAGGTTGTATGCTTATTTTTTCACTAGAATACCATTTTTTTTCGAAATATAAAATTAGAGACAAAAAAAATTTACACGGGTGGTGCAAAGTTATCATAATTTAAAAATTTTAACAGATACACAGTCATATGTTCTATTTTTTTGATAGTATATACACGTAAAAAGTTTAAAAAACTTATAATTAAATTTCCAGCCATACTAGCCATAGCCTACTTATAAAATTCGAAATTGCCTTGATATTTTATTGTGAATAAAAAGAAAATGCGTCTAAATTGTGAACTTATCTGATATCTGGGAATTTAATTATAAGTTTTTTAAACGTTTACGTGTATGTACTATCAAAAAAATAGAACATATGACGTCTATCTGTTAAAATATTTAAATTATGATAACTTTGCACCACTCGTGTAAATTTTTTTTGCCTCTAATTTTATATTTCGAAAAAAAATGGAATTCAAGTGAAAAAATAAGCATACAAACTAAATAAAATATTAAGTATGGTATAAACAAATAGTTTAAAATCCATTAAGCCAACTTACATTATATAAAAAAAAGTTACTTTGAAAAATGGCAAGAAATTCAACTTTGTGCTAGGCATCTGAAACTTTGTATTTAGGCCTAAAATTGTACTAGAAACAACTTTTTCTAATAAGATTTTTTGAAATTCGGTAAAACAATGCCATTTTTCAGCATTTTTTGAAAAAAATGTAATTTTTGACAGATACCGAATGACAGATGGTGACAATTGAATATATAATTTTTAGTCCAATTTGAAGTAAAAACGATTGCTGATATTTAATTTTACCTAACCTCATTAATAAAAAAAAGTTCCATATGGTGCGGACTTTAATGGTGACACTGAATATCAAACTTTCTCAATGCATCGCTTAACCCTTGAGCGCCCAGCCTACTAAAAGCAACGTAAATGCCCAACCGGGGTCCCCAAGGGACCCCATAGTAAATAAACATATGGATATGCATTAAAGTGTATTTTAATTATCAAACACAAGCTTAAGGTTATAGTGTTATATATTTATATATATATTTATTAAATATTTAAAAATTAACTTACAACACCTTCTGAAGAATATTAACAAAAGCAAAACAAATACTAATATGTAGGTATTATACTATTATCTCTGAGGGACCCCACCTACCTAATAGCGTTATAACCTGGCACTGTCGCGGCGTCGGCGGCTCAAACCAAACTAACACGTGCTAACACTATTTTCAAGCACATACCTAAAGGCGCAGTTGCCAGATTTTTTTTATTCCAGAAATACTAAGGAAAATACTGTACTGGGGTCCCGCAAGGACCCCGCTTAGGCATTCAAGGGTTAAAAACGATGTCTCGCATTAAAATCGATGTTTTTTGTTTTTTTCGAAATTACTGTGTTTTTAGTGTTTGTGATATTTTTTGTTGACTAATTAAGATGAGTAGCAAGTGTCAAGTATGCGAGAATTTTAATAAGTATGAAAAAAAAATTGCCCAATATAAAGTACGAATCAAACGTAGATATAATTAACCTCTACGTGGTGACACGCATTCGCCATTAAACAACAATGGCGTTAAATTATTCCAGCAACTGATCATCATCGCGGCCGATGCGGCCATAACGTATCGCGATGTTATTAACATTTTGGGCATTAAACGCTTTTGCCAAATTACGCAGCGAATAACAACAACTACGACATGTCCTGCTGTAACAATAGGAGAGAATTTAGCACTTTGACGTGCTATAGAGGACACGGAGCGGTGACGTTTTTTTGACGTTGACTTGACCTTGGCCTCTTTTTACCTAAAAAAAAAGGGCCATAAAGAACCCCGCACTTCTCTTATGGAAAATGGCCCTCGGTTAAATTTTCTAAATTTTTAGTATGTTGTAGAGAATGCCATTCTGATCAAAAGTGTTCATGGCCACAACAATATCTGCCGACCAGTTTTTGAGATACAGGGTGTCCAAGTTGCAAAATATGAGTTCTCAATACATTATATTTTCCTAGTTTATAATATGAATTCGTTTTGTTTTTCTAAAGTTTTGATGGCCCTGTCGTAGATAGGATAGAATACTATAAAAATAGTTTAAAAATTTTTATTATATACCGGGTGAGTGACGAAAATTATTATATGTTTTTTGTTAAATCATTGTATTTTCGGCATTAAATTAAATGTTAACAAAGTAATACTGTAGATGACATTAGCTTGGAGTAAGCTATCAGAATTTATAATATTTATATTTATACAGGGTAACTCAAAAAATTTAATATTTTTTTTATTAGTTTTGAAAGAAATTTTGTAGATATTTCTATTTTTTTATATTATATTCACTTGTCGCTTATCGTATAGTTCCAAATATGTATATATAATTATCAAGGTTATACAGGGTGTTTCCGATGATAAGCGATAGAAAAATAATATAAAAATGCATGTATTTATAAATCACCCGGTATATTAAAAATGAATCGGTTAAATTTCATTATTTTTTAATATTTTTTGCTTGAAGTGTGTTACTTACATGTTTGCTATTGATTTCCCTTTTGCTATGACCAGTTCTGGAGATATACAGCGTCGAACAGACTCAAAACTCAAAAAATAAGCAAATAAAATAACAATTTTTTTTATTTCAATAAAATTTGTTATGTAAGGTTATTTTATAGTTAAAAATAAATATATTTATTGCTATACAGGGTGTTTCGAATAATTAAGTGCCTACTTATTATTTTTGGATAAAATAATTTGGATATAATAGATTTATATATTATATTTCTTATTTGCAATATAGTGTTAGAATACCCTAAGTATATAATAAAATTTTTTTAACTATTTTTATAGTATTCTATCCTATCTACGACAGGGCCATCAAAACTTTGGAAAAACAAAACGAATTAATATTATAAACTCAGAATTTTGCAACTTGGACACCCTGTATCTCAAAAACTGGTCGGCAGATATTGTTATCTTTCTAATAGGTGAAATAGGTAGTAAATTTCCGTTAATATTATATGTCCTATAATTTTGCCAGTCAAAAAAGTTTTATTGCCATTTTTGACAGTGACATTTTTAATCAACATGATTTCAAAAATGTCACGGTACCTATTGTAAAAAAGAACAAGCATTAATTTTAAAATTATTTGATTATTTTCAAAGAGAAAGTGATGCCTCAAAGACGCTTTTACTCTTTAACGCAGTTTAAGAGGTAAGTGGGGATACAATAAAGCAGGAATTGTGAAAACATAAATAATACCTAAACATGAAAAATATATGGCAATGTTTTTATAAATAACTATCTGTTTAAGAGAGTTTCTGATGCTTTGGGAGGGGATAAAGAAGGATGTAGATTTTAAGAATCGCAATAATGTAGTTATTTTCTCATTCCGTGGTCGACAACTTCACGAAATTCATGAACATACCATAAGAGCGCGTATTTATGGGATGTATAGAGCAAGTGAACACGTTAAATGTTTGATGGTTTTGAAATACGCACTGGTTCATTAGCGGACTGTTTAAAAAAATTATAATTTAAATGGCGTAACAAACCGTAAATGTACTGTATCAAACAGACGTTTTTTAATTGAACAATCCCATATAGCCCAAAAAATAGTAAAATTTTTAAGAGAATAACGGCAAATAACTCAATTTCTCTAACACTACTTTAGAAACCACGCATTCTTGACGTAAAATCTGCATCAGAATGTTTTCATTCTAACACACTGTTACAGAATGGATTCATTCTGTATCACCTAGGGCAAAGACAACTAGATTTTCGATTTCAACATCTAAACTGCACGGGAAAACCAACTAATTTTAAAAATCAAGACAGCTTTGTTTCGATTATTTTGACACCGTCATGTCAAATTTCACTTTGACGGCGGTTGATTTTATTTTACGTAGAAGGTAAGTTCTATTATAAAGCATTGATTTTATAACAAAATAAACTATTTTTAAGTGTGTTTTATTACATTAGTAAATAACACTGAAGGTGAAAGTTCAAAAAAATAAATAATTTTTTAATAAATTAATTTATTAATGTCTTATTTCGTTTTTCTAAAATAGTGTTAGAGAAAGTATAGTATATAACAAGTATGGACTGGCATTCCTGCACTCGCGAAACCGTAGCCGTAGACCTCGCCTGCGGCTCGGCCTACAAACTTTTCGCTCGTGCGGAATATATCCATTCCATACTTGTTATAGAATATACTATTCCCTTAAAACCTATTTTTCTGGATGAAATCTGGATATACAGTAAAAGGACTTTTAGGCGAAGTTGGCAAGATGATATATTTATTTGCGATAGCTTTGAGGGGGGGAGTACGATGGTGTTTTGTAATCAAACGATACTATTGGTCATGGTCATTCAATTGTTGCAAATACCGTTTTCCATTTCAAATTAATCGTGATCTTGACCGAAAAGAATTAGTCGGTTGTTATAAAGTTGCTTTACTTATTTTAAAATCTCCATTAATTTAAGCCAAGCTATTGATTCTATTATAGCAAATTTCAGTTAAAGATTGGGTCCATTGTTATATAATATAAACTTGACCGGAAAAAAGAAGTTTAGGACCTGGGAGTCATTTTCCAGATAAATATGAAATTTAACACAATTATTATATACATATTACAAATAAGGCTTATAAGTGTTTAAGTTTTGCCATACGAAATAGCAAAGGTTATAGGAAAGCCACAACTATTAAATTGTACAATGCTTTGGTGAGATCATCTCTGGAATATGCTAACCAAATTTGGATGCCCACTGCTTTAACTTTCACTAAAGAAACGTTTTCTAAGATTTCTGTATGTCAGAAAAAATAATGCATACCAATACATTGTTTCATACAGGGCAATGTTGAATAGTTTTCAATTAACAACTTTATTACATAGAAAAACCAAAATAGCTGTCATGTTTATATATTATATTGTCAATCATACCAAATACAAAGACTGTGTTTCAATTAATTATATAGGCATTAAATTACCAAAGATTAACCTTAGAATAATTACAAACAATGATTTATTTAATATTAGTGAAAATATATCCCCGTCAAATCGTATGTTAATAGATACAGTGCAATGAATTAAACATAAGGAAACCTTTGGATATATTTCTTGTTAGTGCTGAGCAACTCAAAAAACCATTTAACAATAATGCAGAGAATTAAAATGTTGTTTTATTATTTTGTTATTAGTACAACTAATCTTAGTTAGGTACTTAGATTTTCCTAGTTTCTAAGCCTTTACCTGTAAGTGTGTACATATAGAAAGTATCCGAAGTGTGTTTGTAAAGTGAACAATAAATAAATAAATATTACTTTAATGTTCTACACTCGCAGTATTCAGATTTAAAAACAAAATAAAATCGTTTGAATTCACTGTTTTTTTTTCCAGCTTGACACTCTAGATTTTGGTAAGACTAAGACTAAAAATAATTTATTAAAAGATTTAACATTATGCATTTAAAAACAAAATCAAATGCAAGGAAGATGGTGTTTTAAAACAAAGAATTAACAAACCTATAAAAGGTTTTAAACAATAAAACAAGAATAATTATAAATTATATAAATATATTATATAAAAATGTTTTAAACATGACAAAAGCTTTACACGTCCACACCTTTTGAATTCGACTACCGGCGCGACGACCCGGGAACTCAGGGCCTTTG
The DNA here is from genome assembly GCA_963969555.1 of Polydrusus pterygomalis. NCBI lineage: Eukaryota > Metazoa > Arthropoda > Insecta > Coleoptera > Curculionidae > Polydrusus > Polydrusus pterygomalis. Next base: position 695,234 of record OZ018377.1, read on the forward strand.
TGTACTGTCAAGTGGAAACGAATTGCGACGAATTCGCACGATGCAAATCTGATGACATAATGTTAAGTTCTTTCTTTTTTAATTTGAAGAAATAGTCCATACTTAAAGTGGAGTTGAAAGTATTAAAAGGAAAGAAAAACACAAAGTCATCCTCCACAAAGTTTAATAGAAAAATTAATAAATCATGGGTCTCTACATGTTTCGAACGTAGAAACGTTCATCCTCAGGAGACAGAAATTTTTTTTATATAGTTCTGTTGTTGTTAGCAAAAGAGAAACTTAAAAATAGAACCCTAATTGAGCTTTTATGGACTCAAAATTGAAGTTAAGAAGAAACGCGATATGAAGAAAATTGGTGATGGTAAAACCATACTAAGTATTTAAAACATTATTAAAGTAGGCGGTTAAACAAACCAAGTGACATGGGGAAAAAGAAAACCTAGCTAAGTAGGTGTCGAAGATTATTATTATGCTTTTTAAGACAGATTTCAAATAATCTTCGACACCTACTTAGCTAGGTTTTCTTTTTCCCCATGTCACTTGGTTTGTTTAACCGCCTACTTTAATAATGTTTTAAATACTTAGTATGGTTTTACCATCACCAATTTTCTTCATATCGCGTTTCTTCTTAACTTCAATTTTGAGTCCATAAAAGCTCAATTAGGGTTCTATTTTTAAGTTTCTCTTTTGCTAACAACAACAGCACTTATAAAACAATTTTCTGTCTCCTGAGGATGAACGTTTCTACGTTCGAAACATGTAGAGACCCATGATTTATTAATTTTTCTATTAAACTTTGTGGAGGATGACTTTGTGTTTTTCTTTCCTTTTAATTCTTTCTTTTTTCTTTCTCTGCTAATAAATGCTGTTACTTTTGGGACAGTGATTTAAAATTTGATAGACAAATACGAAAATAAGTTTTTGCGAAGAATGCGTTTCCTTTACGTTAACAGAATCGAAGGCCAAGAGAACAATGACCTAATTCGAAAATCAGAAGATGATTTCTTATCCTAAGAGTGAAGATTTAAAGTTACATTAATTTGCTTTGCCCTGACGATAAAATCCGCAAAAGAATCAATTATTATGTCCCAAACAGAGCTTATTTTTCAGTGTTTGTTTATTAATTTAATATTTTGAGTTTAGTTTTATGACAGAACGTTGACATCGGTATATTTTTAGGTTAGTTTTGTTTGTCAAATCATAACAAGACGTCGTAATATCAAAAATTTACCTGCCATTTTGGTTTGCTTCTCGACTATACAATAATAGAGAACTTGACAAAAATTTTAAATGGGGACAAAATTCTATAAATCATAAGTATACCGGGTGGCCCACTCTCAACGCAGGATTCCATAGCATCTAAACTGTTCAACTCTTTAATATTTTTTAAAAACAGAGTTATAGGGAGGCATTGGGTCTACAATTTAAAATTATTTTAAATTATACAGGGTATCTCAAATAGTCAGGGTATCTCAAACATACTTTTTTTTAAATGGAACACCCTATATATTATGATATTTTTAGATTGGATGATCAATTCTAAGAATATTTTGTATAACATATCATATGTTTAAATTTAACAGTTTTTTAGTTATTAACGATTTTTCAAAAATTTCGTGTAAAGAATATGCACCTGTCGGTAGTACAGACTGACATAAATAAATAAAATTTGGGTTATGGAATATGATTGTTTAGTAGCGTCTAAAGCATATTTTAAAAAACAAAAATATTTACCGAAGTCTTTTAAAATGCCTTTCTAAATGTAACAATTTTAAAAATGTAAAAATTCTAAAAAGTCTGTTATTTTAAATACATACCCTATTATTTTTTATGCCTAATCGAAAGACATTTTTAATACAATTCTAATTATACTAGGGTTCCCCATACCTACCTTTTATAGTTTTCTCTGAAATAGCTAGTTCTTCCTTTACCATATAAACTCGGTGTTTATTTTCTCATAGAGTGCCTTGAATACCGCACCGTGTCCATACGACGCTCTTTTTCTAGAGTGCCATGGACACCCAACTATTAATTTTATTAATCTTAAGTCATTTGAAGCGACATTTTTGAGTATTTGTATATTAAAAAAATATTTCTGTTTTAAGTTTAAGCAATATCATTAATTTTTTCCTTTAAATAAAAACTTCAAATGACTTAAGAATAATAAAATGGGGTGTCCATGGCACTCTAGAAAAAGAGCGTCGTACGGACACGGTGCGGTATTCAAGGCACTCTGTGAGATTGGCTTAATTTTGTCACTCATTATTTATTCATATCAATGATCTTCTATAATCTACTTGAAATATGTAAACGTACTTTTTTTGCAGATGATACATACTATTATTTAATTATGCAGCTGATAATAAATATAATTGAAACCCTAAATAATGTTAACGAATGGTTGAAAGTGAATAAATTGATAAATTATAATATGTTACATAAATTTGAATGCGTGGTTGAATATAAACATTTTTTTAAAGTATCACGTTTTAGTATATACTAATTCACTAAGTGGAACCAGCGCCACAATGCCATGCTATCTGTACACCAAACTATTTTTTCATATTCATAATTACTACTTTGTCTCTAGTCTTAATTCTTTTTGTGAATAATTTATTATATCTTCCTCTCTTACTCGCTCATAAATAATTTTGTGCGTTGGCCAGATCCCCAAATCAGGTCGGGATTGGCGGATTTTCACGTGCTTTATTTTGTCTAGCCAACTAGTACCAATTGGGTTAGTTTTTCGTCTTTCCTATCGCTACCAGATGGCAGCTGTTTTTATTATAGTTTTTCCTGTAGAAATATTAACTGTGAAATATATGACGGTCATAATTTATCCGGGGTTATGTTGATCAGTTTATTTTAATTTTTTATCGCATTTCAAAATCAATAAAATCTTTTTTTTTTAATACGCGCTTTCCTTTGAAGAAAAAATGCAGCTGAAAGAGGTGGGTGATCCCTTGATTGATGTATTTATAACAAATTTAATAGGAATGTTTATTCGATCTTCTGTTTTCTTTGGAATATCGAGAAATACACTATATTTTATGTGTAGTAATTTAAGACAATGTTCTTATTATGCTGCATTTAATTATTCGGTAATTTTTTTGTAGTCTTTTTTTAAATTTTTTTTGATTGATATTTTGACCATACCTGTTTTAATTATCGCTGCCAGCGGCCACTGAGTGGGACTAGGGTTAACTGCTCCTAATTTTAGTAACACATAAAACAGTCTCTGACATACACAGTCACAACACAAGAGGGAAAAAATGCCTTTATTTTCGAAAATACCAATTTACTAAGTACCCATACATTCAGTAGGTACCTATTTATTATTGTTTTTTTTTGGAATATAATAAAATTATAAGAAAATTTTAGTACGTTTATTAGTATCAAAAAACTGTTTACAAAAAAGTTCAAACCAACGTGAAATTAAATTGGCTTCGGTATCTCTAAAAAAAAAATGGTTACATCTTCTACACAAACTTTCTCACAATAAACCTTTTAACTAGTGGAACTTAGAATATGCCCCCAAGCAACTACAGAATTGTTTTTTCAGACGAATCAGGATGCGAGGCTGACATGGCCGAAGGCAGTGTGGAGGAGGACAACGGAGAGATGTTGGGCCCCTCAGGGGCGCCCCCCATGCCCATGCACGCCCCGTCCGCCCCTGCCAATTTGTCCATCAAAGATGAGGTAGGTCATTAAATAAATTTTGACATTTTTTTTCCCGCACTAGCTCTTTTATTGACCAATATTTTAATTACATAAAAAATAAGAATCAATTATTTTTTACAACTTGATCTTGAGGATTGCTATAGTCTACGGTCTGTCCATTTTATCTTGAGCCTGCGACTTATTTTTGAGGTTATGAAATATTTGAACGTCGCATCCACAGACCTGTAATATACAATGTGACCAGTAAAGTCTGCATCATGTAGGATTTTTTTTTATAAATAGCTTTATTCAAAATTTGACTTTGGCATCAAGTTCTGCTTCGATCGAGATAAAAATTAAGCAAAAAAATAGTAGTCACGTGATTCGCATTATCTGTCAAATTTTAATTTTTTCCAAAAAATAATTCAAAAGTGGGGTTATTTCTGAAAATATCGAAAAAAGTTATTAGAAAACGTTTTTTTAAATGCAGTTTCTAGCCCACATGCTGACTGTATTTGAAAACGAAGATTACATTAATTATATTAGATGCATGTTTTGTCACCCGTACCTATTAAGCAAAAATATTATCCTAAATATATTATGTGTGCATGCGCTTTTTAAAATTTACTACTCGTAAAATTATTTATTTTCAAATTACTTCAAATTATAAAGTTTTAGGAAGATCAATGTGGCAACGTTGTACAGGCGTTTTTCTTCATTTTACTCACATTTTACTACGCGTGACGCCACCTTGATGCCGAATTTTAGTAATTTTTCATGTTTACTCATTTTCGAACGGTGCTGTGTTGTTAAGCTGCTGGTTTGTTACATACTGTGGTTTTCGATTCATTTTTAGTCTTTTTGTGGAAATATAACTATTTAGTGCTATTTATTAGCTTACAGTATCGTTCGCCAGTGCATGGTGTGTAAAAAACTGAACCATTGTAGCATTGTAGCCCTGTTTTAATATATCGTCGGTAAGTGAGGTTATTCCGGTTATGTTTTTTACCTTAAGCAGTGGATATACGCGCCATCTCTTTCTAACTTATCTGAAACTATGGAAGTAAAGTCGCCACAGTGGATCTTTGCCCGTGCGTCATCAATCAACGATCAGGACTCAACGTGGGTAATAACTCTGCATCCTTGTTTATTACAGTAACAAGTTTGAATAAAAGCATAAAAGAACGTCTCCAAGATTCCGCAATAATATAATGTGCTAGACAAGAATAAAACTATAAACGTCAATTAATTACTTTTTTTATTTGTTTAGTTGACAGCCGTTGTATTTTAGAACATCATTGTCAACCTTATTTTGATCTGTCAATCTAATTCGTATTTTGTAAATCTGTGTGCCTTAAAACTGTTCCTTTTTCTAAAAATAGTTCTTTTTAGAGCTAATTATACCCACCATCTGTTTTGGCGGTATTTAAAGATTTATTTAAAGATTTTTATAATACCTAATTTATTTATTTTAAATATTCTAACCGTGAAAGTTCTTTGAAAAGTTTACGGCAGTGGCTAAATTCCCTTAAACGAAAGGATGTTAAAAATTTGACTTTTGCGATTTTAATAGTCAATAAAATACCAAACTTTTCTAGATTTTAAGCTTTAAAAATAGTATTAAATGTATTAACATTTGTTTGTCAATTTCTTTTAGATAATAGAGAATGCCGGGCAAAACTTAAAATAAATAATAATTTTTCGGGATATTATGTAGGTACGTCAAACGGTAGGCAGGCACGTCCATTTTATGAACTTAACTTAGTTTTGACTTTTTTCGTCTCGTAATTTTGATTTGATTCATACGATTTTGATGACGTAAAAGTGATGACGCACGGGAAAAGAACCACTGTGGCGACTTTATGTATGATTGTAAACAAATGGCGTTTCATGAATGAAATAATTTGTCTCCTATTACTGGTCAAAAAGAAAATGTTCTTTGGCGATTTGCCTACAGCGCTAGATTGTCATTTCACATTGTATTCGAAAGTTGACAACCCCCTAAGAAATTGTCCACGTGCGCCATTGCTTTAACCCTTCGATAAATTCGTTTTATGTAAACTTCCACTACTCATGTTTACGAGTAGTATTTCATTACAATTAAATTACACATTATTTTTACATCTACATATTTCAACAAACAATAAAAAAATAACTCCGGTTTGCGCATTAACACACAGGAGGTAATATAACTTATAGCCGTATCGCATGTTCTCAAACCACTTATTAGGCCGCGATAAGACCTGCAGATTTTAAAGTTTCCAGCAGGACTATTATTTTCCTTTTGATCTGTGATGAGATAGAGGGGACATTAACAGTCATTTAGAATTGAAATGTGTTTTATAATTACACAAGGAAGTAAATACGTAAATATAGTTTTTACACTTTAGGTTTATTAGTTAGGTCAGACAGTGGCGGAACAGAATGCACGCAAGTGCAAAAATAGATCAGTTACCGCGTCTGTTTTGTTTATCTGTCTTTTTTTGGTAAAAATGTGTGTAATATCTTTTAAATATAGTGTAAATTATAGATTAATATTGTTTTAACTATTTCAGAAAATTCAGCAAAGTGTTATTAAGAAAGGTTGTTTAGATTTAAAAGTTATGCATAGATTCAAAAACGTGACCTCCTAAAATAAAAAAATATATATTTTTTAAAACAATAATAATTTCCCAAAATTTTTTTTTATATTCACCATAAAGACCTTCATAAATTAATCAAAATCAAATCAATTTCACATATCTTTGTTCAAATTCAAGCATATTTGTAAAAGTTACTGGAATTTTAAATTTATTAAGGAATCACAAACTTCATGTTTGTTGCAACGATATTAAACACAACTTTAAAAATCCTAAAAATTATTTTTAACAAGATAAAACATTAGTAATGATAATATGCTAATTAAAAACTATTATTTAATGTGCAAAATTTTTATTTTAAATGTTTATTAAAAAACTTTATTCTTGTGCCAGTTTTATATTTTTTGGCCTACCCTGTACGCCGTTTGACTTGCAACCAAGTGCACCTAATATGATTTTCGAACATGCGCCAACTTTTATCAAGAATAAAATTTTCTGAGAAATCGGTAATAAAAAACATTCCCATATGTTGCACACTTAAACAACCACACTGTATATAGTTTACTCCCTACATTTTGCTGAAAGTGGCATACTTAATATTATACTGAATTCGCGAAGACGATTATCGTTTATCAAATGGTTCTCTGTATCAAAGGTTTCGACAAAAACTATAAACGTTATAGAAAAAAGGTTAATTTTTTTAAATCCTTTTTCCCATTGTTTTTCGGTAACGTGTCCCGATTTTTCCCTGGCTACTTTGCAATATCGGTAATAAAGGTAGCTTTGTATCGAGTGATGCTAACCGGATTCTTTTTAAAGTTTATCGCAAGACGCAAATCCTAATCAAAATCTTAAAATTTGGCGAGATTTCTCCCTTTCACATATTTTTTTCCCGTTTTCGCAGAAAAACTCTCGTCTCGTCTCGTCTCGTTCTCGTTTCGTATCTCGAGAACGAGACGAGAGTGAAACACTAATAAGTACTTAGCTACTTTTTTTTCAATCCCAGTTACACAACATCCCCCGATACATTCTAGCCCTGTAAATTAGACAGTGTTTCCTCGAGATAAGTTGGCAACTTGGACCCGAAGAAGCCCTTGGGATGTCCGGTTTACCCTTACGCCCCTCCTGGCCCCTTGAATGTCCCTCAGGGTGTGTAAGATCACTTTGATGTCCAGTTTCGTGCGGGTCGGTTTAAGAGCTGTACAACAATTATTATGCTGGACTTGGAAAATAAATTGTTTAATATAAGCTTCTGCAGTGTTTGCTTCTACTTGAAAGATTTTGACTTAAGGGCTAGAAATGTAAATCTGTCTATGTTAAACATTGCGTAGTAGGGACGCCTACATACGAAAGTATTACTTACATCACTTTAAGAAAATAAAAATTAACAACAAAGACAACCTGCACTTTTATTTAAGCTTTTTACACATAAGAAAATAATGAAAATACACATGGTAAAACATGTATAGTGTTTTTTAGGTCAATTTAATGACATTCAACAGTAGGAATTGCCTAACCATAGGCGTCCCAAACAAATAATTAAAATGCGTATACACACTTATAAGTTTGTTTTACATTAGGTGTTTGTACATACTACACTTTATAAACCCACTGTACCTATATATAATAATATTATATTAAAATAATAAATATAAGGTAACTCAAAAATTCTATACACAAAACTAAAATCAGAAAAATAAGCCTGACACGGCACGACACTGCTCAGAAAATGCTTTACTTTTTTACCAGAACTCCATTCTCGGACCATTGTCCAGCCCGGCCACAAGTTCCAAATTACGTATATTTTATCTTCGTCTCTTCCACGCCATCGGCGGTCACTGGCCTATCTCTGTCTGACAGAATCGATCGTTGAACGGGTCGGAGACCGCTTCAGCTTATCCCAGCCGCTTTAACTGGCGCTTGTATCCCTTGCTGTTGACAATTCTTCAAAATTTTCGGATTTGTAAGCACAATGTAAGTATATACGAGAAACAAGGGTTTGTTAATTAGTTGTTTTTGAAAACACTTTTTGTCTTGATTTCAGTTATATTGTTTCTTAAGAACTAAAGAATGTATTATTATAACAATGAATGGCTTGTTATTTTTTCTGTCACACCCAAAACTCCTCGGTTTAAAGTATATTTGCAAACTAGCTTTTAAGGAAAGTTACTGACTAACAATTGAATACTGATATAAAAGAAACATTTTTAATAAAAAAAAAAAACGTAAAGAATTGAAGAAGAAAGATCTGACAACCCTGGTTGTGAGTTCGGTCTCTTTGAGACTGTTTACCGCCGTATGGAATGGTTGGAATGTCTTCAAACTGAGTTTGGATAAATTATACCTATATAGTTTTTGTTTGAAGGTGGTAGACAATGAAGTAATATAAAAAAAAATATTACCTTGTCGAACTTTCATTGTCTTTATTTTGTTATTTAACACAACTTTTCGGTTAGTTAGTATTTCTAACCGAAACGTTGTGTTAAGTAACAAAATAAAGACAATGGAAGTCCGACAAGGTAATCATTTTTTTGAGGTATATAGTTGTTGGAAAAGGTAGTGACTTCTGGTATTTTTAGTGGATGCCAATCTATCAGATTTTGAGGTTAGAAAATCGTTTTTAATGTTTTGTTTCTAAAATTTGTTTTAAAATTATTCGCCGTCTTGTTTTTAGTTCGAGAAGCAAGAGAACAAGTCGATTAAACTTACCTTATCAAATTAAAAATAAGAAACAAACAAACAAAACAGCAATATTTAATGCTATCGCGATCCTAATCGCGAACCTAACCTCAAGCCAAATGTTATTGCCAAAAACTTGGGTTTATTTTCAAGCACAATTTCTTGATCAAGAATTCGAAAAAGTTTTCGGTACATTGTTTATAGTACAAACTACACAAGGACGCAGAAACTAGAAATACACCCACAATCAACAATAACGGAGTTCCTTGTAGTTGCTTTTAAATAGCAAAGCCAACGGCTAAGTTAAGCGTTCCTTCTAAAAATTTAAATCAGCTCAGCAAACATTATTTCCTTCTCCCCTTGCTACGGTTAAGTATCCCCATCTATATTTCTCAAACGTTTTGTTCGCGATGCGTTCCTTTAACAACTTAGCTAAGCAAATATTTTTACGTAGCTATGCTGTTTAAAAGAAAAAAAAAGGAAAGTACCTAATAGCATAAACCTTAACTTTTGTTTGCGCTCCAGATGAGCTGTACGGTTTTAAAGGCCTATGGAATAAAAAGAAATGTTGCTAGTGTTGCGTTCTTTTTACAGAAGGGCACACTCAATATCCCCAAGAAATTAATGTTTGGGCAGGAATACTATGGGGGACAATATCATAGATCCTTTTTTTATTGAAGAAAATCTAATCGGCCAAATTTATGCTGAAATGCTCAATAAAACTATCGAGCCCTGGATTATTCATGAACTTGAAACCCAAAGACACTTACAAGACAATCTAAATTTGAACTAAGAACTTTTACACTTCCAGCAAGATGGTTCACCGCCACACTATGCTGTTGTGGCGGGAAAGTGGTTGGACCAAAATTATCCAAATCAGTGGATTGGCAGAAAAGGTACCCGCCAAGATAACCTGATTTTACCTTTATGGGTTTCTTTTTATGGAGTTCCAGCAAATCACTAGGTTACAAAATCCATCAACTTCAAGAATTGCGTCAGAGGATAATTGATGCTTGTCGAAGTATTTCAAGAGACATTTGTCGGAAAGCTAGGGAGAAATTGTAAAATCGACTTTATTTCTCTTTAGAACAAAATGGAATTCATTTTGAGCACTTAATAAAATAGTTCAAACCAGAGCCCAAAACTAGTATTTACGTTATTGCAAAAAAAAAGTTAGAACACTACAATAGTGTTTTAGTTTATACTTGGGATGATTTTTCATCATTTACGTTTATTTTCTAATTTTTCCTGCCAAAATTTGCAAAAGCCAGTTTTAAAATATTTTCTCATAAATCTCATTAATTTTGATATCGCTAAAAAGCATTTTTGATAATCTAAGGTTTTAAAGTGGATGAGGATAGTATTCCAGGGGTGGGAGAGGGAAATATAGCGATTGTAGTATTCAAAAAGTCACTCTGTTTAATCAAATTTAGTCCTGAAGAGCTCTGCTTGCAGAGAAAACAATGGTGATTTAAATTGAAATTGAACTTGGAACTTGGGGCAACCTTTTGGTCTGTGTTTTAGTTTTGAGTTATAAATAAATAAAACCAGACCAGATTTCAGCTCTCTTTGTCCGACAGTTTCTAAAAAAAAGGGACATGACAGACGGACATACATCGAATATTAAATTTGTGTTAATCTTGTCAAAATTTGTTTATCTTGTAACACAGTGTTGTTCCGTATTTCTTTCGGCAAATGCACGTGTCTGCATTACCATTTTCGTAATGCAAAAATAAATTAGAAAAATAACTTGATTACAATCGCTCACAGTCGTTTGCTTTCAATTTCCGGGGGGCATGCGACTTCATTATCATCAGTTGATAGATTCCAGTTATTAACGATTCATACGGGACTACGGGTGGCCGCATTCTATCTCAAGAGGGTAAATACTATTTGTGAAACGTTTTGTTTGTTGCGTTGGTACTTTTTTCTTTTGGCGGCCGTTAATGGTGGTGGCGTTTTTATTTATTCTTCACGCTTATTATACAATAAATTTCAAGATCATTTTCTACCCCCTTAATGGGAATATAGGCAACGCTTCTCTGAATTTTTGATGTACTAATAATTATTGTATGCAAAATTTGTTAAAAATCGATCGATTCTCAAATGGCAGCAGATGCTGAGGTGAAGATAAAAGAAGCCCGCCCAAAAAATGATGGAAACGAGAAAAATAACGACATGGACGCAAAAATGGCAAGACGCATTGGCACAAGATATTTGTTCTTAATATTTTGCTAATTACAATAAATAATACGTCAACGATCTAGCCTAATTAGAAATAATATTTCAATAAATACCTATCGGCAAATCCGACAAATTACTACTTGAAACATAGGCGTATCCAAAAAAAATCCGATATTAAAATAAGACAGTTAATTACCAGTTAATTTTAAAGCTGGTTGCTAAGTAATTAAAATCAACAATCATAATTCTGTTTTTCTTCTTTAAAATGCCAATTATATTTACCTTTCACTCGCATACTGACCGTACAGGCATGTGTTTGTCGGTTTTTATTTTCAACCAATAATTAAAAGAATTAACAGATATCCCGTAAATTAGTATTAAAAGGTGTTTTACATAAATTACGGGGAATAAAAAGAGTGCGCGCGTTGTAATTAATATCGAATTAAATGCGATCGGAGATTGCAACTGGTGAATTTGCAACCTACATTTTTGTTTCCTTAAATCCGAATTCATTAATTTTCCATTAAGAATATAGCTGAAGCAATATTGCCTTTAACGTTACCCTAATATTAGAGACCTTTTGTCATTATCCCAAAATATGAACGTAAAAGACGTTGGCTAGGCATGTATTCGATTCAAGACTACACTGAGAGAAAACTCTATTAGCCGTACCTCAGTGGCGTAGCAGGCGCTTCCCCTGCCCCCCCCCCCCCCCGCCCCCCTTGCTTGGCGCCCCTTGCCGCTTGGTGCCCGTATGCAAAATAAAAATATACTTTAATTACACCCTGTAACATTTATTAAAATTGAAAATAATTTGGTATTCTATTATATGTATTTTGAAAAACAAACACCATATTTTTAATAATAATAATAATAGTGGTTCTAAAAAATCATAAAGCGCCCCCATATATGTTCGCCCCTCCCGCCCCGCAAGGCTGGCTACGCCACTGCCGTACCTAGAAATCCATTAGTAGTACCAAAAAATCTGCAATAAACAGGCGCCGAAAAAACAATTATGTTGTAGCTACTAGGTCAATTTTTTGGAAATGGCTTTTTAACCTCTTTTTTAAATATTATTTTTTTGTTGCTAAAATGCTGCTAATCTATTGCCCTAAAAATCATATATGATGCAATGGTAAAAAATATCTTTTATTTATAAAAAATATGATTTTAGGATTAATTGAGGTCATGTAAAAGTATTGCTTTTTAATCCTAAAAACTGTCTGCCAGCTATAAAAAAAAATATTTTTATCATTGGTAGTCTACTACTACCAATGATCTGCTAGCTATAGATGAAGCAATAACAAACGAATCTATTGCCAAAATCGTATACCATTCTGAAGTAACTTTTGTCGCAAATTGCGCCCCTCCACTTTGTTTGCCAAACGTACCTCTTAAAAGTAGGTATTAACACTCTTAGAGTACCAATATATAAATTACGGCTATAACAATATTTTAAAAGTAATAATAACAACACTTATTTAATAATTTTACATATTATTCATCTCTAAAGCCATAAATCTACAGGTTTTACCTTCCAGAAGAGAAAAAAATATGACGTTATGTGGTAAATTTAAATCTTTGTCTAAAAACCCATAGACATTTCCCTTAAAAATTATGCAGTTTGGCAACACAGAAGACGTTGCGTTCCTATTGGTCAGAAGAGAGCCTGCCTTTTTTCATTCATAATTTCTTTGACGTGTGGTCCACAGAGAAATTAAGGGTTTAGTTTGGTCGTTCTTCGTTCGAAAGTTGTTTGAAATTTGTTTCGGTTTATCGGTTTTGTGTATTAATTGCTGTGTTGTTAGTGTTTTGTGATATTTTTTTCAAGACTAATTAATAAGGGTCACAGGTTTGAAGTGTGCAAGACTGCGAAATATAATAATAATAATTCTGCAGTTACTTTTCATAGGTGAGTACATAAAAAGTTGGGTTATTTGTAGGTTAGGTTTAACTATTCATAGGCGTGGGTAGGTGGGGAAAAATAATTAAAACTTTACATTTTTATTTTATTAAACGTATTATTTATTTAAGGAACATTATGGATAGACTGTATAGGTATAACTTTTGCAAATGGTTTGGCTTATTGAATTCTTTAAACAACTCAGATACACTCTTAGTCTAAAATAAACAAGGAAGCCACTATTTGATCACCTTTAACCATAAACGTCATTTATGGACGTTCGTGGGTTCGTGCCTTTAACTCTTCAATTTTGCATGGGATTTCATAATATGTTGTAGGTACCAGACAAAATACTTGTGTAAGTTTTCCATATGCGGCCAAATTTTAGCCGGCCACTATATTATTATTTTTAGCCCATTATTCAAAAGCATGTGGCAACAAATATCGTATTTTGGAAAAAGAATGATTTTGTTTCATGGAATAGGACATTAAAATAATAATTTACAGTCAGAGTCTCACACGAATATTTATTTTCCAAACAGGTTACCTACATGTTTCGCTCATACCTGAGCATCATCAGACCAATGTTAGGCTTATTTTGTTCTGATGCTCAGGTACTTACGAGCGAAACATGTACCTAACCTGTTTGGAAAATAAATATTCGTGTGAGACTATGACTTTATGAAATTTATTAGTTGTACTCAAATCAGGTCTCTTAAAGAAAACTTTTCTGAATTAGATATTTATGTAGGTATCTATAGTACCTAGATAATGTTTGTTTTAATAAGTTGTTAATTCTTGAACCTACTTATTATTTGTTAAAAATACTTGACTTGGATATGTAAGTTAATTCCTGTAATAAACTATAGTTACTTGAGAATAAAGATATATACCTACCTAGGTACCTATGATTATTATTATATGCTGATTTTATTTCTAAATTGTTTAACATTAAGTTAGCCGACATACAAGTTTAGAAATATAACCGTATCAATAAATTGCATTTTAAAGAACAATTTCCATAAAAAACACTTTTGGGTTTGTTCGGGTTTGTTCCTTATACGTAATAAGTCAAAAACTGTTAAAGTAGAGTTTTCACTGACAGAAAAATTAATCCCTGGCTAAATTGAAGCTGTTAACTTTATGTTAGCCCACATAAAAGTTTAGGAATGTAACTGTATCATAACCAACAAATTCTATAAAAACCGTATTTGGGTCTTCGTACCTTACGTAAGTCAAAAACTGTTAAATTGGGGTTTCCATTGAGAGAAAAATTAAATCCCTGGCTAAATTGAAGCTTTTAACTTTATGTTAGCCCACATACAAATTTAAAAATGTAACTGTATCATAACCATCAAATTTCATAAAAACCACTTTTGGGTCTACGTACCTTATGTAAGTCATATATGGGGATTTCCTCGACAGTAAAAATGTAATATCTGACTGAATTCAATTAGTTTATGTTGAACTGTAGGTATTGTATTTTACCTATAGATAGGTATAATCACAGAATATTAGTTGGCTCTGAGTTCTCTGGGTATAATATGAAGAAATAAAACAAAAAAAATTCTGTTGTAAATATAAGTGACAGAATCCTATTTAAGTTGCGTTTCAGTTAATTTAGTATTTTCAAGGTTTGAATAGGTAATTGTAATATAATATAGTTTTTAAATCTATTTTGACACTTTATCTTTAAACCATATAAAAACTCATGTTTATTATTAGGTAAAGTCGATTCAGCCAGTAAACCTGCAAGATGGCCGGCATGTCATATGACAAAAGTCATATTCCAGCTAAATAAAATGGATTTTTGCATTTTCAATTACTTTTGTCATATGACAGGTCGGCCATCTTGCAGGTTTACTGGCTGAATCGACTTTACCTACCTTAAATTATAATATTTATAGAACAAAACTTTCAAAATAAATTATTATTATTATTTGGCAATATTAAAGCGGTAAAACCGATGAGACTATTGCATCAATTGTTTTAGAAGGTATCACATG
Organism: Polydrusus pterygomalis; assembly: GCA_963969555.1. Classification (NCBI taxonomy): domain Eukaryota; kingdom Metazoa; phylum Arthropoda; class Insecta; order Coleoptera; family Curculionidae; genus Polydrusus; species Polydrusus pterygomalis. The sequence goes on from OZ018377.1 coordinate 710,244, forward strand.
TTAAATTTTCAAGTCCAGTCCTGGAATTCATGCCAACTTATAAAAGTTTTATAGAGCAAAGAGTGTCACTTGACTTTACCTCCATCTTGCGAGAGTATTCAAAATTTTGACTTTACTTTCCATTTGCTGCTTTTAAACAGCTAAGCAAAGTAAATATCTTTGCTTAGCTATGTTAAAGGAACTTTGCGAACAACTTCGTATAGTTCGTAGGCATGATGGGAAATAAAAAGAGGCATCCTGCTTGAGCGCGGCTAGGGGGAAGAAAAAATTATTGTTGTGCTTTTTCGCTATTAAAAAGTACCTAACGTAAAAGGAACTTTGCTTTTCTTTCAAATTTCAATAAAACCGTAAAAACCGTGTTTTAAGTATACATAGTGTAATTATTTTTAGGTCAGCTCAGTTCACCAAATGTTATAATTATAGCTATCCAAAGTTTCTCTTATTATAATTATTACAATAAATAGTTATTAACTTACATTAAATTTTACTGCTCCGCGGACCATTTTTCCTATCATACATTAAACTTTACTGTTCTACAAACCCTTTTTTTCACAAACGTTAAAAAATATTTGATTTCAGATTGGATAATTATATTTTATTGTAAACCCTGACACGAGACGCCGCTGTGACCATATGATAGCGCATAGTAACGAGGTAAAATTCTAATGGCGGCAACGTAATCCCCACTCCCGGCCGGGGGGAAGTACTTCACCTCCTCTCTCCTACAAACGATTTTGGCAGCAGATTTAAATAGCGTTTATGAATGGCGTGCGGCATCTATAGGTAGCAGATCATTGACTACTACTACTTTAGATGTTGGCGATAAAGACAGGACTGGGCTGAGTTATTTTTCCATCGCATTCACAATATTTTGACCTTATCCGGGGGTCTAAATGGTCTATTAGCATAATGGCTTGCAAAAATACAGCGTCAATTTTATTAACAATTGAAACATCAAACTCAACGTGCGATAGATTAAAAGTTATGCCATTATTCATTGGTAAAACATAGAAATATAATTTACATGCACTAAACCTATCAATGGAAAACGCTTTGTGCATGATTCGCGTTCAATGCTGCATTACTATATTATAATTTACGTTCGCGGCGTTGTACAAAGCCGCCAAAATGCCATGTGATTTTAAATACAAACAGATGGATTAGTTCTCAGTGAGCGCCAGGTTTGGCAACCTAGGTACTGTACCGTAGTTAAAATGGATAATGGATAAACTAATAATAATAAATTTATAATAGCAAATGATGATAAATAAAATGTTTGTTATTGGAGAGTTGATTAACCTAAACTGGTTTATTCTACTCACCGTTCAACTTAAATAATAAACACAAAGAAAAGTTAGTCTCTGAAACTATGACGCGTGAGCTTGCTACGGCCCACTACTGAACTGTGAACTTTTAAGAAGAAACCAGTATCAGCTGTTAATGTCACATGTCACATGTGGGTGTCAACTGTCGGAACGGTTTGTTTTTAGAAAAAGTTGACTCTAGCAATGTAAAACGTATCGTTTCACGGCCCTAACTTACCTTAAAACCTCTCTAATTTTGTACCCTACTTGGACACATTTTTTCCTTTCTATAAACATTAACTCTATAAGGTAAATTATCTCATATATATTAATTAAATAATTAAAGTCTAATAATAATTATATGACCAAATCAGATTTCTAATTTCATCATAGCTTACATTAGTCCTGCAAATGCATTAGTAATTATTATTTAAGTTTTTTTATTGTTTAATAAGCGTCTTAAGAGCGGTAAACAAATAATTTGCATTGGTATGAGGAGGTAAGGGTATTAGACATGAACGTCCCAAGTAATATTTTTCAGGAGGCAGGGGGAGGAGGTGAATTTTTCTTTTTTCGTCGGTTGTTTAAGAGAGGGAGAAGAAAATTATTTCTTGTTCAATTAATGTTATCTTCCTTCCTTAAATCAGATGCTTTATGTTTGGTTTCGATGATTTCTGCTTTTCTAAAATTCGATTGGCCGGTTCGCAACGATTGGACTTTTTAAATATTTAAGTTACAACCCCTTGATTGCATTTATTCAAATTCAAACTCACCCCTTCCGTAAAACTAATCTTTAAATCAGCATAGTTATTAATAATAATGCGTATGAATCACCGGCTGCGTTAAGTTGGCGGACTCGGAGCATGGAATGGAGAAAAGCCCAGAAACAAATGAAACTCGGAGGGGTGAGTGGAACAAAAGTGGTCGGAGCTAGCGGGGGTTAAATTATAAGAATATAATGGGGCTGTAAGCTGTAATTAGGAGATTTTACCAATAATTATTTTAAGCTGCATACGTACTACTTATTTATAAATTCTCTAGAGTAAGGTGAAAAATAGTTATTTATCTATAATCTATAGATAAAATTAACGCCTAGTCCTAGAATCATGAAATTTCGAGGATATTATGCAGACATCCACTAAAAGGAATTTGTTGAAAATCAACCCCTAAGGGGGTAAAAATGGGTGTTGAAATTTTTATAGGAATTTCTGTATCTCAGAAACTTAAACTGGTGAGTGGCACTACAATCCTGGTTTGTGCATGGACGATTTTCACGAATATTTTCCTAACGTTGCTTTTATTGCTGGGGATTTTTATCGTTGCCTGAAAAGAACCGTGGCTGTGTTTAGGGAAACAGGTTTTATACAACAGGAAGGCCATCGGTAAGAACAGAAGAACTTGTTGCAAACGTTCGTGAAATAATGCAAAATACGCCAACAAATTGTATAAGACGCCTGTCCCAAGAAGTGGGAAGATTTTATGGAGCATGCAGGACTATTCTTAAGAATCAGCTAAATTTATTTCCTTATAAAGTGCAAGCATTCCAAGAAATATAAGCCGTCGGTTTTGAAAGACGCAGGAATTACTCTCTATGGTTCACCCAAAATTTATTGGAAAGAAATAATTTATTAGACCTGAAATTTTTTTCGGATGAAGCCGAATTTCAGCAATTTATGTAATTATTTTTCTTTTTCTTTCTGTATATTCTTACTTTGCTAATTTTGTTAACAACAAAAATAAATTTGTATTTGTCTACTTATTTTATTATTCATTAGTTTGGCATATCATATCATAATATGAATTTAACAAAATTTTAACCTAGATTTGGTTAGATGTTAGATATATCATCCCCATATCATTGTGATCTAAAAAAAGCCCTACGTTTTTTAATCCAAGCCCTCTTTGATGCAAATAATTTTTGCTCGCACGGTACTATATGTGACAGCAACGCGCTTTCCTACTGTAAGACAACGAAAATTGCTAGACCGTTGTGTAGTGATAAAATCACGGTAATTCAGCCAATAGGAAATATGAGTTAATGCTAGAATGGTTTATAGTCATTATTGCTCTAAATACTCACAGTAATTATCAAATTCTAATGGGAGTGTAATCTGGTTTTATATACTGTATTAGTTCCGACTAGCTGTTGTAATGAAACTTGTCATGAATCATAATAATATTTGCTTGCTACGGTTAATACAGCATATGCTTACCACTTAAAAATCAGTACTGTAGTTCTCAAAAATTTAAATAGCTTCTAGTGTGATATTGTTCTTGTCGTTTAACATTGCATATAATATGATTATCTACTAGGCAGCATGGTTTACTGAGATGGTAAAATTCGTTCATATATTATAAAGTTCAATACTAATGATGGGTTGTATGAAATAAGAATATTCTAGTGATTTATCTGACATGCAAATTAAAAAAAAACTTAAATACAAAGTAAAAATAAATTAATTGAAACAGGTATTGGTACGATCAATAAAATTCAAATATAGACAGGACAGCTAAAAGACTGCGAACAACGATGTAAACTGCGCAACAAATACGTTAAAATTAATAAGCGAATTGCTACGAACCCCCCACCAACGTCTTGTGGATCATAGGTTCTAATGGATACAATTCGTTTTTGCTATTCTGCTTTCTTAATTGTAAAAAAAGCGCTTTACTGGGAACAAAATGCGTCGCATTGGGAAGATACAGTTTATTTCTTGACAAAATTACTGTAGATATTAAAATTAGTTCCTTATTCAACAAGACTGTGTTGCTACTGGAATTGATTACTGCCAATAAAAGCACTGTTCTAAATGGTTGGATTGAAAATTGCTACTATGCTTACTCTGTTAAAATAAACAAGTATGTGTTTTAATGTTTTGGGAAATATCGCTAGAAAAAAGATATATGTAAAAGAGTTCATCCAAATTTTTCGCTAAAAGGGCGTTTAGGCATTAACAAAAATTTTACACCTAGGGGGGAGGGGAAAACCTGCTAGTATCTTATATGATACTTTCACAGTTGTTTTTCCAGCACAAGCGCCAGCTAGTTTCCGCAAAGACGTACGAACTTAATACATTAATAAGTATCAAAGTAGGATGGAGACTTATTTTTTCGTAATCAGCAGGGAAAAATTTGCTACTTTACCAAAGCAGAGGCCCTATATACACAATAAAATTACTGAAGAAATACCAAAGGTTACTATATTTTGTTCCTAACAGTATTACTCATGTTATATTGTTTGTGCACATAATATAATGCCCAATCCCAATTGAGTTTCAAGCTTGAAAATAAAAATAAAAATCCTAATTATTCAACACGACCAATAAAAAATACGATGTATCTCTCCATCCTTGTCTCTCGTGATAAAATAATAATAAAATGTATAAAAATGGCGGATTTTTTCCTGGCTCGGCAGCTGTATTGATCCGATCGGAATTAAAACGCATCGGCTGCATAAAAAAGCACATTTAGAAAGATAATTAAAACATGTATCGTTTTTTAGCAAATATAATCAGCTTTTAAATTAAATACATTTCGTCCCCGTCAAGAGGGACAAGGACGGGATGAATTACAGGGAACAATCGCCCGGTTAACCAACTTTTAAATAGTACACTTGATATTAATGCGCCGTAGGCGAAAATGTTATTAAAATTAAAAGGGTTGTATAGAAAATGCTGACGACGCTACCATATTTTTGTAATATATGATTTCTTTTGCAAATTTATCAACATCACACAACACGCCGCTACGTCCCCGCTATGTAGTTGGAACGTAAATACGACGTAGCCGTATAGTAATTTTTACGTAACTATTACCTTCAAAATGTTCCAATGTAGCACTAACGTTCCCGTCACTAGTGACCATAACTTTACAATTCAGAATAGTCGCCGAGACGTAGCAACGACTAAAAATGTTGCTTGGGATCTCTCGTCAATCAGTTTTTATTTTAAAAATAGTTCAAGCGTACTGATCGTTTCTATTAAAAAAATATGTTTTTATGAAATCTTTACTAGGTACAATAGCGTTATTTTTTTCATCTTCATTATGAGCATTATCCATTTGACACGTAAGTGTATTGTATATTTACAAACAAAACCACCAAACCTATTAAAACACGACGATGACCCCACTGATATGCTCCTTGCACTGTCCTTACTACTACTTCATACAAATGTTTTATGTCATGTTATATCTATATATTTATTTTATGATCAGCTGATTTGTTCTATAAAATCAAAAGTATTTTAGTGAGATCAATAAAGCTCCTTTTCAAAGTAACCTTCTGGCAATCCGTGAAAATTGCCTTCAATCGCAATCCGATTCGCCTTTGTTCTAGTAAATAAATAATCGCTTGGGAACCAATAGATCGCTTACAATTTTTTTGGAAATTTGATCGCAAGCGACTAGATTGTCAATTTGGTTGCTCGATAATTGTCCAGTTAGAAGTCGACTTGTATCTAAACTAACAAGACAAAATGTTTGAATTTATGAGCACCTAATTAACAAATTCGACCAGTTTAAAACACCCACACGAATCTGGCTTTTTGCTTTTTATCTAATGGTTTTTGTTTTTAAATCCTCTTACGTAATGATGTATCCCTGTACAAAAAACAGCCATAATGAAAAATGCCCCGAAAAGAGAGACGGGCAATGTGAAAAATACAATGGAATTAATTTTGTGCAATTTAGATTAACTTCGTTTGCGATTAGTTCGCATGCAGGAAAATATAAAAACAAAAGAGAAACGAGACCAGATCGACATTGTTTCGGAACTTTTTTTTCAAATATTTAATTTAAATTTACCGAGGTGAATCAAGTTTAGAAAAAAATACGGTTTAATTAAAGTAGCGGTCAAGCCTCTATCTGGCAATCAAATTAATCATATTATACAAAACAAGATTTAGGTACATATTGTATTGGAAATAGACACTTTTCGGCACGCAACTGCCGCGTAGCGGAGTTCGGATAAGCAGTTGCGTGCGGAAATAGTATATTACTATATTACGTAACAGTGTTGAAAGTCGTACATCTCAAATGAGGAGGTTTTTAGCACGAGGCGTAAGCCAAGTGCGGAAATTCTCCGAGTTTGAGAAAATCACTTTTGCACGAGTAATGTCCCTACACAATTTTTCTTACTACCATAGACAATTATCAAAAGATTAATTTTTAATATTTTGTACGTAGGTATATCACATCACGATTGTGTTAAACAAATTATTTCAACACTAGAATTAAAAAATGTTAAACCAATCTCAAGGCGGATTGCAACAGAAGCGTCTATATTAAATTAAAAAAAAAACAGTGCCCGTGTTACACATTTTAACTTACGTAGTAGGTAATAGACTTTTTATTAGGTCTATGCCTAGTTTTAAATAAAAATAATAACTTTTTCTCCTATTTGCCTACGCTCATCCTATCTATGAATCTATGTACAGTGAATAAATTTCGTTTCTGATTTTTAGTCCCTTGCATCCTTTCAATAAAAGAATACCTAAGTATAGGTACGTACAAAATACTACAAAAACAATAAACATTCATCTCCTAAGCAGTGTTGTCTATGTTTAAGTGGGTTGCCTGACCTATATTCCCTTTTTTATATTTTTATTTTTTATCATAAAAACTCCTAACGGTTCCCAAAATTAACGACAAAAAGAGTTTTTTTTGTATTTGCAGTGCCCAAGTGTACTTTACCCTACCCAGTACCCCAATTCGCTCCAAGGGTCCCGTAAGTTTGTTATTTTTTAAATAGTTTTGATGTCAAATTCGGCAGCCATTGGCTGTTTTTCATTTCAACACACAACACACGTGTTGAAGGAAAATATTTCAACACGAGTGTCATAAATAAAGCACTTTCTAGCCAAGTTAATCGTGCTTTTTTTCTCATTTTTCAGCTAGGATAACAATATTTTTCCTATAAAAGCATTTTATTTTTTTTATGCGTGTGGAAAGTGGATCTTTTCAAACTAAAATGCGTGCGGATATACAGCAAGTGGCGCACGCTTCTAGGAAAAGTAATGTGACTGGGCAAAATACACCTAATTTAATATCATTACTTTGAAAAAAAGTATTTTAAAATTTCTGAAGTGATGATATAATATTACTTGCGCGGTCACATGGTGCCCGACTTTATGATGAAATAGCCTCTAGACTCTAGAATCTAGATGGCCTGATTAAATAGCGCAGATAGCTACTACATGACATAATCGACAAAACAATAAAATTATTGAAAAGCAATTGGCACGAAAGCTTTTAATAGCACAATCAAAGACCACTGTTATATCCCATTTTTCACCTTGGTGACTTTTTCTTAATTTTCCCCATTTCACAAGATAATGAAAAAATCCCTTCGCGTCATTTTTCCGGATTTTCCGGCCCCGGATTCGTCACCGGATTATCACAATGTTTCGACTCGGGTGGATGACAAATGAACATCGGGATGAACGATTATTGAGTTATGGTATTTCTGAAAGAAGGAAACTACATAAAAACGTGTTGTTAAGGTAATGAAGTAGTTAATTTCTAGAAGAGACATGGTTTTATTTTAAAGAAATCAAGATGCACAAAGTCGGCGTTAGATGGCCTGTGCTTATTCTATTAACTTAACGGTTCCATATATTTCGCCCTTAAATGGGCATCATCAGACCTAAAAATTTACAATATTAAATTTCCAAGAGAAAACGTAAGCATTGTTTTGGCCAACATTCAAAACAAAGAAGTTAAAATAATACAAAGGCGTAATAAACATTACAGTAAAAACAAGTAACTAACCTAAGCATTTTCTGTGGAGTGAGGATTGCTGTGCAATACAAAAACCTAGTAAGTCGCAGAAGGAAGTTATAAGAAATTAAAGTTATAAGTAGTGAAAAAAAAAAATTAATAATTGGATAAATGCTTTAATTTTTAATTTATTGTACTAAAATTTTTACTATTGTTAAATGGATCAATTTTCCAAAAAAAGGATGGATTTTAATTAAAAAATAAACTGTTAATATATATTAAAAACTTGTTAGATTTATAAATTGATGCAAATTTGCTTATATTTTCAATCGAAAAAACAGCTATGGTATGATAATATCCTAAAGTGAAAACAGGTAAGCCAAAATACTACTATTTTGTAATAAAGGTAATTCTGATCTCTGCTTTCTCGCCTGACATATATTTTGATATTAAGAAGAAGAAGTCTTCTGTATGAATTTCTACTACTTTAAGATTTCGACATAATTTTTTTATGAACTCTAAATGTTCGTGAAAAGTAAAAACCTCTTTGGTCTTGATCCACTGTCTACCTATCGCCCTATGTATAACATCTGCCTTCATAATAGAATAACGTGACAAAAAAATTGATTATGGGCCCCAATTTTCATTGGCAAAAATAACGAAAGTGGTGAATAAAATCATATTCTTATTTTGGACAGCGCAATTGTTTGCCTAAAAAAATTACATTTTTTTTACGTCTTCTGGCATGTTTTTAAGAACGTTAAAAAATATAGACAACAGGAACTGTTCTGTCCTTACTAGCTTCATTCCACATTATACAAATATGGTACATTTTTCTGTAAATTCGGCCAAGTTTCAATAAAGCAATTAATTCTTTTTGTTTTTCGGATAATTAAACTTTTTTTGCATATCATCTACAGCAAAAATTGTAGAATCCTTTTCCCATGAATTGGAACGTTAATATCACAAGCTATTCGTGCAGCCTTTAATGTCCATTGTAAATGAGGCATTCTTCACAACTCTTTTTTGAGTGAAGTTTCTGAATTTTTTTTGTTGTTCAATTTCACTAATATGCCTTTTTTATGATAAACATGTGGGACATTCGTCTTGGGATGGTTTTGTAACTCCTATGTTTTCCTTATGAAAAACCTAACTATATGTTTCGTAGGTAACCGATTTGAATTATGTTTTATAATATTCCCATAGTTTATAAGATGAGCGGTCGCTGGTCGGTAAATGGAGCATGTTCTAGATTCTAATGGGACAGTGTTGGATGGAATGTCTCTAGGTGGCTCTTAATTCGAGTATATTTTATGGAGGGCGCTGTTTGAAGATGTCAAAATGGACACAATAAGGACACAAATAATTCGAATTTTCTGCAGGTTGTGAAATACAAGAAAAACAACTGTACGGTACTGTCCTTCAGTATTCAGTACCCCTCTTATCTACGTGCCTATTTTAAACAGAAGATACAGCGTGGTCAACGTTCCAAAATTAATTCTTTTGCTTTGGAAAAATATTGTTTTGTTGCACTTTTATTCACTTTTGACAAATCCGAACCTATTTGATATACAAAACCGGGAAAAAGTATATTTGCAAGTACAGTACCACTCAAAACTGGTCGATTTTTATACATTATGCAATCAAATCATTGACGAAACTAAAGTGTCTGTAGACCTTGACAATACCCCACGACCCTGGCAAGCACTTCCTCCAGAGTCTCCCTCTAATAATTAAAAGAGTGTTTTATTATGGGTCTAAATCGAATTATAGAAACGCAATTACGTAGCCGGTAGCTTGCACGCTCATTGGCCGCCCGCCGCGCCACGTAGGGGTGAATTTTATCGACCTCCATGACATAGACTCTTGTAATGCAATTAGTTTAATTTAAAAATATATTTTAAATCTTTATTATCATTTTTAATTATGTTAGTTATATACCAGTATTACTACAGAGTATCAAAAAAGTGTTTTCGTAATATTTAATTGAATATTGATATTTAAAATACAACAAATCAGAACAAATCATTAATTAAGTAAAAATAGCAGTAGGTATAATATGCCATGCCATGCCATGCCAAGAAATCACAACGGAACGCTGTACGGACATTTTTACTACGAGTGACGCAGAACTATTTACTGCTATTTATTATTATTTACAATAGTTCGCCAGTGCGTGGTGTGAGAGACCCGACTATTCTAACCCTGGATTAATATTTCGGCGGTAAGTGAGGTTATTCAGATTATATGTTTTTTTTTTTAACTTAAAAGCAATGGTGTAAATAGTTCTGTATTTTAAGTAAATGATTGTTATCGATCCTAAAAAAACACATGCCAATACACTGTAAGGATAACAGCGAGTTTACAGCTTACAGTGTTACCATTTTTTAAGCCCTGTTTTGAAGCCATCTCATTTAACTTATCTAAAACTTTGAAAGTATATCTGATTGTAAACCAGTGGCGGCTTCTCCTATGAGTCAGTGCCTCACCAATAATTTTGCAAATTAAATAAATTACAAATTTATATTATTTTACTATTTGCATAAATATATTATATCCATTAGAATTAATGCCATCAATCTTAACGCGCTTCGCTAGAAATATCATCTATCATCCATCTCATTTCTGCATGCGGTCGTATATTTATGGTTAGAGGCCCAGCCTCCCTCTTCCTTGTCTAGCGTATTAGTGAAAATATCTAATGTGATGTATAGATACCCGTAATAGTCCAGTCGCATCTAGCTTTAAATAGCGCATAAAACATTCTTTTGAGGCCAGCCTCATTTTTCTACGTAAATTTAATGCGAACGCGAGGGGACTAATCTAATCTATTAGATGAACGCGGCGACACGGTATTTGGAGAAATGCTATTATTAGATTAACAGGTTGTCCGTTGAAAGTTTAGAATGCATAGTGAATTTGACTTTTACACCTGCATTGTATTTTATTATAGTTTTCGGTAAATACTTTTGTGGTTTTCCGTACTGATTTTTGTTTTGCTTTTTTTCCAACAGTGGGCAGTGATTTTTCTAAAATATTAGTATTACATTATATAGGTACTTTTATTACTTATTAGTTTATTTGTTTTGTGCTTATTAGCGAAAAATGTATTCAGCGGGACCTAGCACAGCGTCACAACTTCCCCAGGTAAATGTAAACATTCGCAATCCTACTTGTGATCTTGTTAATTTTTTAGTAAATGAGCAGAATTTTTCAAGTAATTCCTATGAAGATAAATTGTACATAGAAAAAGAAGTAAAGCGACCTGTTCCAGATTTGAGTATACGTCTTGTTACTATCGGTGGGGTGGAAAAATCAAATCCGAGCTTTCAAAACACTTGGTACGAAAAAGGCTTACTGGTAGTGTAACGTTAAACAAATTATTTTGCTGGCCGTGTATTCTGCAACAAATAATAGCGACAAAGTTTGGTCAAAATGTGGTTATAGCGATTTAAAAAACTTGTCTAAACTTTAAAATCTAACCTTGCTAAAAAAATTTTTTTCAACTGTGCCTCACCACTTTCAAATAGCACGAGCCGCCCCTGTTGTAAACCAATGATGTTTGATGAATGTAATGTTTGGTCTCCTTATATATTACATGTCTGTGGTCATCCAACTTCGTGGCAGTCGAAGCTATTGACTTTTTCTTACCCTGTATGGGAGATCGAATTGTCGTCTTTCCAGAATAAAAATGAAAATAAATGAAATCTAGCTTACATCATAAAAAACGTTAAAACTGAAGAAATAATAGTATAGTGTGTGTCATTTAAAAAGGGTTTTTAAGGGTTAGTTAAAATACCGTTTTGATCATGCTCTAGCAAATTCCAATATCAATTTGTGTCAATTTGTTTCCGCGATAGCTAATGGCTGCGTAAACTTAAAATTCATTTCTAATATGTGAACTTTTAATAAACGAAAAATAAACAATAAAACAGAAAAACTCAAACAGTCATTTCTAGAAATATTAAATGAACGTAAAGTAGTTATTAATGGTGAAAATGTATTATTTTACTACTCTTGGGTGGAGTTTATGGCATATAATTGCTTTTTTATTGTTTCTTTTGTTTCGTTTTTATAAAGGTTAAGACGTATGAGTGTGTGTATGTTCAGTATGTTCACTGGACAGGTAATCATTTAAAAATAGAAATTTAATTTAATTTTAATTATAATGACTTGAGGTGAATAACAACAAACGTAGGTATTGATTCATTAGAGTAGATACAAGAATACAGAGCGAACAGCATTTGTGGCAATTTATTTAAAATTTCAGTGTTTCGGCGTTTAGTACAATCGGTTTAGTTAGTACTTCGTAAGTTTGAAGCGGATACCTCATATAACGACGCAACATGTACTAAATTTATACCATTTGGAATTAACTTGAACTGAACTATAGAAGAACTCTAGAAGACGTTTTCGACGTACTCGGAGCAGTAGGAAAAGTTTTCTTTTCAACAAAATACTTTTTTTTAACTATTTTAAGAATAACGCCTTCCCTGAGTATGATTCTAAAATTGTATAAATTAAATTACAGTTAATAAAAGGGCTAATTTAATTGGGTGGCACACACAATCATTCTTATCGAAATTATCTTTACATAAATCATTAACGTCTAACTTCAGGTTATTAAAACCAAATTAAGTCATATAACAGCAATAAGAATATTTTTTCCTACATATAATGCCTCCTATTTGTATACCTACACATACACAAATTGCAAAATATGTTGAGTAGAACGCGCGTTAGCTAATGACTTTCTGAGATATTGCTGGATTGTAGTAAGTTTTTTATTAATTATGTTTATGGTATATCATAAAGGTTCATTAGGAGTAGCTGGTTATTAATTTATTTTTATATTGTGTTAAATATGTTTTCGCGTCGTTACATGGTCGGCGATAAATAATACCATATTTATAATACATGCACGTGCAACTTCATAATTAAAATTATTATAAGTATATTTTAAAAATTGTATTAGCTTCTAAGATTCTATACTAATTTTGTCTGTTTTCGTCAATGTATGTACCATGGATTCAAACAGTTTATCTCTTTCGCAAAGAAAAGTTAGGTTTTATGGGTGAAAAAATGAGTTTGTACGCAGAGCTCGCCAGTCACATCCAAGGGCGTCCATAGAGCGTTTTTCAGGGGGGGGGGCAAAAACTTAAACAATACTTTTTTATATACAGTGTCACCAGTAAAGTCCGCATCATATGGGTTTTTTTTTATTAATAGATAGCTTTATTTGAAATTTGACTTTGGCATCAAGTTCTGCTTCGATCGAGATGAAAATTAAGCAAAAAAATAGTAGTCACGTAATTCGCATTATCTGTCAAATTTTAATTTTTTTCAAAAAATAATTCAAAAGTGGGGTTATTTCTGAAAATATCAAAAAAAGTTATAGGAAAAAGTTTTTTTAAATGCAGTTTCTAGCCCACTTTTTTATTTTTTTACTTTCAGTCACAAACTCCTTTTTCAAAAATACGTATTTTATGAATAAGTTACCTTATACAGGATCAAAAACAAATAAACTTTGCATCACATGCGACCAAATTTTAATAGCCCAATTTTGATTTTGTAGAAAAACACACATTTAATATGACGCTAGTTTAAAGAAAATGTATCTGAAATAAAGCATTGTCAAAACTAAGAAATTTTATGTAGGTTGCGTTGAGTCTTATTTTGCAAAAGTGGTGCAATTTACAAAATATAGGTAAAAAAACAAAATTATCTTATCCAGCTGAAATTTTGCATGTGGGCTAGAAACTGCATTTAAAAAAAATTATAACTTTTTTCGATATTTTCAGAAATAACCCCAGTTATTTTTTGAAAAAAAAATTAAAATTTGACAGATAATGCGAATCACGTGACTACTATTTATTTGCCTAATTTGCATCTTGATCGATGCAGAACTTGATGCCAAAGTCAAATTTTTGAATAAAAATATTAATAAAAAAAATCCCATATGATGCGGACTTTACTGGTGACACTGTATAAGACTATTTATTTAACTTATGCCTAATGTATTAATTTATTGATATGTTTTTATTATGTAATTGTTCAGTTTAGTGATTATTTATACTGAATTATAAAATAAAATAGTAATGTGGGCGCCTAGGGGGGGGGGGGGGGGGGGGCAAGTGCCCGTTTTGCCCCCCCTATGGACGCCCTTGGTCACATCCCTTGCCGCCTTACAGGTATGGGCATGCGGCATGCGCACAACCCTCTTGTTATTAGGTTTTTCTTGTTTAGTAACGTCCTCAAAATACATTCCAGAACCGGCTCTGCGTCATGTTTGTTGTCGTGTTTTACGTTTTCTCTGGGATGTGTGAAGTTAGCGATGTTTATGCAGCAACGAAATTATTTTTGGGATATGTGTAAATTCTGCCTATATAGCGTTTGTTAACGAATTTTAATTTTTTTATGACTAAAGACGATAAATCCAAACGGTAGAATTTTAATCTTTGCTCTATGAAGTATTCCGTATAAAATTGTTTAGAAATATCAGATATAGTTAGAATTAATTCTGGGCCTGAGTATTACAAGGGCCAAACTCCATTTTTAGTGTTTTGAGTAATTAATTATTGAAGTTTCGCAATCAATTTAATTTGCTGTAAAATGTTAATATACTTATATTATTGTCAACTAATAGTAAAATGACGTAAAGAAATAAGAAAGGTGTTAAAGTGATATAATGAAATTTTGCAGTTTTTGATATTTTTGGATTTAAAAGGAGTTTGGCCTTTTTAAAATTTAGACTAGTGGAGATACGGTCCCGTAACTTTTTGTAATATTACTGATTTTTAACTAATAAAAGCATTCATGGATACAAAACTGTTTATTACGAAAAATACAAAAGTACAAAAATATAAATAATTCGTTAATACTCCTCCCCACGGCAGGGTAGTCATTGCCATCTAATGTCTTAGTAAAGGTCAATCTCCAAATTGTTCTATGCGAGAAAGTCAGAAGGGCCAATATCCGCACATTGGCCTTTTTAATTATTATATTATTTGGAGATAAGCCTATATTAAAAACACTAGATTGGCCACCAACTATACAAGGAAGTTGGCCTTTCTTGTATACATAATTTTTCATCTGCTTATGTTAGTGGTGGTAATATCTCCAAATGGCTAGAAATGGAGTTTGGCCCTTTTAATACTCAGGCCCAGAATTATGCTAAGTGTTCTTGCAAAAATTAAATTAAAAAAGTTGAGTTTACAAAACACTCTTACCAAAAAATTAAGAAACACTTTATGTAAATTTAGACTTTTAAAAAATATGTTGAATCAAAAACTTAGTTTAATGTTTTATTATGCAACTTTTTCAATTTTTTTCTTTCCTATGGTATAATTGGTTGGGGAAGTGCATACGACTCGAGTTTGAAACCGCTTATAACAATACAAAAATATGATTTAAAAATAATATTTAATAAACCTGTTTTGTTTCCTTCAAAAATACTATTTGTTTATAATAATATACTGAGCTTAAAACAACTTTATTACAAAACTTCCAAAAAAATAAAAAATGTATTACATCACATTACTCATATATACCAAACAAGACAAAAACAAATCTATGTTTATGTTATGATAATTTTAATTTAACACTTTTAAAAAATAATGCTTTATTTGTTGGCTTCAAAATATTTAATATATTACCTACTAATTTGGAAACAATGAGTTTTTTGACATTTAAAAGAAAATTAAAATCAAGGATTATGCAAAATGTTATAAAGGTAAGCCAACTTATATCTAGGTAATATAATAATATTACTAAATATTAAAATATTTCTATTATAATTTCTCCCTTATTTATAATTTTTCCTTTTTTTTTTTAATACTAAATGACTCTCCATTTAAAATAAACACAAAGTAAAAAGTTTTTTGCAGATTTTTCAGCTAAACACTTTGGATTTAAGCAAGGTACCAGTAAACATAAAGTTTACTGTAAAGTCTTAAAAAACCCTTCAAATTCCCAATACTTCTTAACAGATAATAATGCCCACAATAACAAACTTAGAGAAACTCCCTTGCCTGTTCATCTAACTGTTTCTAACTCGGCGTTTACTTAGTTCAGGTAAAGGCTGACCCTTTGCAAGGCAAACTAATTAAAGTTAGGCAGAGCAACGAGTCCGGTGGCCAAACTCCGGCGGCCGGGCGGGTAGCCACTCCCGGACTGATCCGTTTCAATTATAAGTCCGGGAGTCGGGCATGTTCCGGGGCGCCGGGCGCCTTCTTTGACCATCCGAATGCCCCCGGGGCGTTCTTACGCAAGTGTTGCAGACCGTGAAATTGCAGGAGAAGAGCTCGAGGAGGGGTTTTTATTCGTTTGTCTGTTTAAGTGGTTATTTTTTTTTATCGGAGGATGATTACAATTTGAATTATTAGGTGTTTCGTTCACATTATATTAAAAAAAAAATGTTTACCGAAGCATAATTATTGATGTAAATGATTACAGATAAAAAGATAGCAGCGATATCAGACTATATTTATGTCGGAAGCAGATTTAGGTGCGGGCTCGCCCCAAAGCTAATGCAACAAAAAACTAGGTAAATTTTTGCCAAGACTTTCTTCGCCTATGACCAGTGGCGTCTCTAGGCTAGGTGATTTTTGTCTAAAAATTGCCCGCGCCCTACGCTACTGCAGCGCCTCCATTGAAAACTATCAAACACAGGAAGTCAATAATTCACATAAAATACAAACGTTAATAAGATACGAAGAAGTGTGACCAGTAAAATCCGCATCATATGGGATTTTTTTTTATCAAGTTCTGCCTCGATCGAGATAAAAATTAAGCAAAAAAATAGTAGTCACGTGATTCGCATTAACTGTCAAATTTTAATTTTTTGTCAAAAAATAATTCAAAAGTGGGGTTATTTCTGAAAATATCGAAAAAGTTATTAGAAAAAGTTTTTTAAATGCAGTTTCTAGCCTACATGCAAAATTTCAGCTGCATAAGATAATTTTGATTTTTTACCCACCACTAAAATTTATTTTCCACTTAATGAACACTTTACGGATGACACTGTTCTTTTTTGTCTTAATATTAATGTGTATTACTTTCAGACACAAACTACGTTTTCAAAAATACTTATTTTATGAAGTTATACCTTATATATATATATATATAAAACAAATAAACTTTGCATCACATGCGCCCAAATTTTAATAGCCCAATTTTAATTTTGTAGAAAAACACACATTTAAAATGGCGCTACTTGAAAGAAAATGTATCTGAAATAAAGCATTGTCAAAACTAAGTAGTTTTATTTAGGTTGCGTTGAGTATTATTTTGCAAAAGTGGTGCAATTTACAAAGTATGGGTAAAAAATCAAAATTATTTTATGCAGCTGAAATTTTGCATGTGGACTAGAAATTGCATTTAAAATAAAACTTTTTCTTATAACTTTTTCGATTTTCTCAGAAATAACCCCACTTTTGAATTATTTTCTGGAAAAAATTAAAATTTGACAGATCAGATAATGCGAATCACGTGACTACGTGCCTACTATTTTTTTGAATGATGAAAATAACATTTTTTTGTTTAATTTTCATCTCGATCGATGCAGAACTTGTTGCCAAAGTCAAATTTCGAATAAAACTATTAATAAAAAAAACATATATTGATGCGGACTTTACTGATCACACTGTAGGTAGAACAAGTTTTTGTTTTGGTTTGTTGGTTTAAATAAAATAAATATGATTATTTTAGGTATTTGTATTTATAGTACCTACTTATTTTAGTTCCATGGAATGAAGCGGCCACTTCGCTTTCCTTTTTAATGCGTCGGCCATTCACGGGTAGCAACGAAAACAAGTGTAGTAATCGTTGTATTTATTTGTGCGATATCGTGATTAGTCGTCGTCACGTGCCAATGCACTGTAAGGATAATAGTGAATTTTAACTGCTAACAGTTTTTTAAGCCATCTCCTTCTAATTAGCACGCTTTTATTAGCTTCACCTGTATGTTTGTTTATTTGTTTGTATGTATGTTTGTTTGTAACCGACTTCTTTGAACCCGATTTTGACCCGCTTTAAACGGTCAGATTTAATTTAAATTTTGTAGACTTATCAAGAACCGCTGACAATACAATAATTTGATACAAACCCGATCAACCGATTTCTTTAAACCCGATTTTGACCCCCTTTAAACGGTCAGATTTAATTTAAATTTTATAGACTTATCAAGAACCGCTGACAATACAATAATTTGATAAGCTTATCTGATTATCCTGATCAGGATCGCCGGAATTAAATCATTTCCTTACAGATCCTCTGTATGAGAGTGAGAGAGATAAAACCCACCGTATGCGCATGCGTACTATTTACCTACTTTCCGGCTCGAGCACTCGGCTTACTAGTGTTGGTACATTCTTTCGCTGTCAGTTGAACCGTTGGCCGAGCGGGTTTGTGGATCCAATGCTTTGAATCTAGCTATTTAAAAAAAATTGATCCACTGCTTTAAATCTAGCCATTTCAAAAAATCATTGTTAAATTAGTGACAGTATTCCATCTCTACTCCGGACTTCTCTATGACTATCTCTACTCAAAAAAAAAACTTTTCTTAACAATAACTCAAAATAAATTGTATAGTTTAAAATAATTCTTGAAATTCTTAATATAGGCAGAAAATAATAATGAACGATAAACATAAGTTAGTATTATTGTGAAAAAAGCGTGGGGTGCTCGATATACGAAAAATATAGCACAAAGCGCCCCCACGCTTTTTTTTCACTATACCTAATACTAATGTTTATCGTTCATTATTATTTTCTGCCTATATTAAGAATTTTAAGAATTATTTTAAACTATATTTATTTTCCGCTTTTTAGTTTGATTAATTATTAAAGCGTGTTTTTTTAGTTTTTGAAACTATGTTTATTTATCTGAAACATTAGAAGTATATCTGATTGTAAACGAATGACGTTTTATGAGTGAATTGTCCTTATACAGTGTGTGTATAAAGTCTGGAAACGGCTTAATAACATCACAATTTACTGGCCGATTTAAACCAAATTTGGTACAGTTGTGTAAGAGGATCTAACGCACCGAATGACGATATTGGCGTTGTTGCCAGCTTTTTAGTTTGTCTGGAATTGGAACGAATTTTATATTTTTAAATATAACACCCAGTATATTTTTACATTTTTAGATTCCACATAAAATTATAATTATTTTTTATAAAATGCATTATTAGTCTATACTTCATAGTTTCCGAGATATTGACTCTCGAAAAGTGACATTTTTGAACTTTGACAGCTTATAACTTTCTAACAGTACGTCTTAGAGCAAAACGGCTTACATGTCCCTATCTTCAATTTTTATTATCTTCCCAAAAAAATCAACTTCCAGTTAAACCGGAACAACTATATTTCCTGCTTTCGAGTTACATCCGGTTTAACCGGAAGTTGATTTTTTTGGGAAGATAATAAAAATTGAAGATAGGGACATGTAAGCCGTTTTGCTCTAAGACGTACTGTTAGAAAGTTATAAGCTGTCAAAGTTCAAAAATGTCACTTTTCGAAAGTCAATATCTCGGAAACTATGAAGTATAGACTAATAATGCATTTAATAAAAAATAATTATAATTTTATGTGGAATTTAAAAATGTAAAAATATACTGGGTGTTATATTTAAAAATATAAAATTCGTTCAAATTCCAGACAAACTAAAAGGCTGGCAACAACGCCAATATCGTCATTCGGTGCGTTAGATCCTCTTACACAACTGTACCAAATTTGGTTTAAATCGGCCAGTAAATTGTGATGTTATTAAGCCGTTTCCAGACTTTATACACACACTGTATATGACAGGTTTATGGTAGTAACGACGACCTGCAACATATTGCAAGATTACTTTCCTCGCATCATAATAATGTTTAACATTCAAAGGACACCCCCCGAAATGTAGTCGCGTCACCATCCCTCGTAGCACAGAGCCAAAATTTATACAACTCCCCGCTCGCCGCCAGCCGCCCTTCCCACCCGAGCCAGCCGAGGCAATTACGAATTATAATTTATTCGTCTCTTTATTCTCCGCGACTCCCTGCTTCGCATAATGAGAAATGTTGATTGTAACCCGTTCGAAACCACGTTGCCAGATGGGTCAGGTCTTATTTTTGGTAATCGGATTATATAACCAAAACCCATCGTTTGAGACATTGTGAAACCGAAATAAATCATACCAGAAAAATAATATATTTTTCTTTGTAAAGAAACATTTTCTGTTTTAACTTGTACCGTCAAATGTGGTGAAATTGTTAGCTTTTTTGATTAATATGTAAATTACAAGAAAAGTACACCTAGTTTTGCGCCAAAAAAATATAATGTATTTGCACTATGCCGAATGAAGACCTCCAGGCTTAAAACAAACTTCAAAAATTGTATTTTTTTGCTAGAAAATAAATAATAACCTCATTATCAAAGTTATGCTCAAATTGGGGTGACTTTGATAGGCACTGTTTTTTTTACATTATAACGAATGCATTGGATCTAAGAGTTATCAATGTAACACTTTTTCCCTCACTCTTAATATATTTTTTTATCAATTTTATGTGCGCTTGGGGTGACTTTGAAAATCCATAAGTTTACAGAGATTATCAAAGTCACCCCTTATCACTCAGCATAAGAATTAAATTTTAATAAAATATCCTCGGCAAAAATGAAAATTAGACTTTAGTTATGATGTCAAAAGAAAACTTTATTTCATATATAAATTACAGAACTTAAATTAACACATTTTAACACAAATTTAACGTTCAAAAACATCAACAGATTCATATACAGGGTGTTCATTTGAAAACTTCCCACCTCGATTTTCCTGCTTTAAAATGAAAATGTGGAAAATCGCTCGGACCCGTCGATTTTTATTTCGAGGGGGACATCTTTTGCGTATATTGTCAATCTTGTTACTTCAAGCCCCTAGGAGGGAGGGGGGGGCTAAGATCTAAATCTTAAATGGATACCCCTATTTTATATAATTTTTTTTGATTCTGCATTAACTTCTGAACATTTTTTAATAAAAGCATTATTAGTCTATACTTAACAGTTTCCGAGATATTTACTCTTGAAGAATGACATTTTTGAATTTGGACAGCGTCTAGCTTTCTTACTGTACGTCTTAGAGCAAAACGGCTTACATGTCCCTATCTTCGATTTTTATTATCTTTCCAATAGTGTGAACTTTCGGTTAAACCGGATGTAAGAAATATAGTACTTCGGGTTTGACCGGAAGTTGACACTATTGGAAAGATAATAAATATCGAAGATAGGGACATGTAAGCCGTTTTGCTCTAAGACGTACAGTTAGAAAGCTAGACGCTGTCAAAGTTCAAAAATGTAATTTTTTCAAGAGTCAACATCTCGGAAACTGTTAAGTATAGACTAATAAAGCTTTTATTAAAAAATGTTCAGAATTTTATGCAGAATCCAAAAAAATTATATAAAATAGGGGTATCTATTTAAGATTTAGATCTTACCCCCCCCCCCCCCCCCCCCTCCCTCCTAAGGACTTGAAGTAACAAGATTGACAATATACGCAAAAGATGTCCCCCTCGAAATAAAAATCGACGGGTCCGAGCGATTTTCCACATTTTCATTTTAAAGCAGGAAAATCGAGGTGGGAAGTTTTCAAATGAACACCCTGTATAAATTACTATCAATCTCACCCCGAAAGTGTTATCAAAGGGACCCCGCATGATATATCAACTAATAGTTTTTAACCAAGCATATTTGGCGCCGAATTTTACATGAAATGAGGTTAAGTAGAAACCACCTCATCGTAAATAACCGATTTTTTAATAAAATTGCTAAAAACTGATGAAATAACTTATAATTTTAGACAGTGTCAATTTAACGCTAATTTGCAGTTATTTATTATAGAATATTTACAAAAATATTATAACAAACACTTACCGGCATGCTAAAGTCGATTCAACGAGTAAACCTGCATGATGGCGGCGGATAATTCATGTCAGCGCTCTCCAATCACAAATAAATTAAGGCAAAAAGTTACTAGGATTTCACACCAGAAATTATTAAAATTCCATTCCAAACATAAGTAAAAGCAACTATTATTAAGTCCCTACATCATATATCTTTCTTGTTTCTTCGTATCGAGTTAAATGCATGATAGAGAGAGACACATACCGGTGCTAACCAACACGAACCGTTATATGATCACAGGGCAGGCCAGGCATTGCTTTTGTAAAGCGCAACATGAGACCGTTTCCGGGGTTTCCACGCAATACGGTTTTAGTTGACATTGTTCAATTTTGGTGTTTTGATTTGTGGTTTTAATTCGTTTTTATCCATTTTTGTGCCTTGAAACTTTATTTAATTCTAAAAACAGTTTTTTTCAGAGCTATTCCATTGTGCTATTGTGTTGCCGGTAAGTATTTTTAGACATTTGTACTTAATTAATTCTCATTTCTCACCTCTATTTTTGTAAATAACTAATAATATTGTATTTGTAGGAAAATATGAGTGAACAAGTAATGGACCATGATTATTGTGCTGAAGGACCTTTTTCGCTAAAACAAGGTTATTGCCTTATGCTAAGAAATAAAGTTGCCCAGCAGTTTGTTCAAAATATTTTTAAATATTTTGTTGAAAACCACCCTGAGTAACCTCCAACCTAGGTTAGTAACTGTAGTAGTAATTGAGGTTTTTTTCATAACCTGGCATACTTTCCAGTCCAAAGTTTTTCAGATTACTTATTAAATATTTATAGTGCCATGTCAATTTTAGGAAACTGCCAGAGCCTTGCAAATTTCAGTCGAATCATTACGCAAATATAAAAATGGATGCCAGGAATCCACACTGGTTTTAAAACTATCCAGACGCAAATATTTAACTGATGAAGCACCTAAAAGCATCTGCATGGAAATAAGAAACGAAATATACAACATGTATTCTAAACGTAAGTCACATAGATTTTTTTTCTTATGGGCAGGTCATAAGGAAAAATTACAATATTATTTATTAAATACCATATTGCTAAAATATTTAAATTTTTAAATGGATGTTGTTTTAATTGGTTGTTGTTATGTTAGTAATAATGCCCTTAAAACAATGTTTTAATTGCATAAGTTATTTAAATTTAAAGACTTTTACTTTTACAGCTATGGCATCTTTCTTCTTTGACAAACATTGCAGCCATGTTATACTTGTCTAAATGTGTTTTACCATTAATTAAGACATATTAAACACACAAAGTGTATGTATGAAGGTAACAAAAGTTATAATAAGGCATGTTAGTGTATTATTATTGTCTTGGTTATGGAAGATTTAACGGGCTAACAATATACAGTTTGTCCGCGGATGCGGTTAACAAGAGGACAAATGGAGCAAAAATTGAAAGATACGAAAAGTCATTCTTTATAAAAACGTTTGCTTATCGCAAAAATATTAATTACAATGAGAAAATTGATTCTTATTATACAGAGCGTCTCAAAAATGTAAAAGCATGAATTCCAACAAGAGCAAACAGTTATTTTTTGGCCTTTTAACGCGAAATGATTAAAAAAATTGCTCCAAATTTACTGAAGAAAATTGGAATTTATGAAATAAAAAAAAATCAACATTTTTGCAAGTCCCAATTTTACTACTTTTACTTGATTATTACCTTTATATTACTAAACATTAATAAAAATAAATTTACAGTGGACGAAACATAATACACAATAATAGTCATAGTTTAAAAAAATGCGAACTTGCAAAAATATTTAATTTTTTTATTGAATTTCGTGAATTCCAATTTTGTTCAGTAAGTTCGGAATCAGGGATAGGACTAAATTTGGAGCAAGTTTTTTATTTGTCATTTCACGTTAAAAGGCCAAAAAATGACTGCTTGCTCGTGATTGATTTTATGTTTTTGCATGTTTTTGAATTTTTGTATAATAAGAATCAATTTTCTCATCGTAGTTCCTATATTTTCGACAAGCAAATTTTTTTTTCAAGATTGACTTTTCTTCGTATCTTTCTATCTTTCAATTTTTAGTCCATCAGTTGTCCTCATGTTAACCGCATCCGCGGACATACTGTATATAAATTCTTTTAAAATCCTGGTAGTGTTCGGCTAAATTCATTATTTGTAAAATATTGATATACATTGCACATTGCACACATGCATTTGTAGTAATTTGTTATTGTGAATAGTGAGCAAGTGATAACATGACTAAAATAATTTTGATTGTATTGTACTGAGTGTTATTGATTACTAACGCATGTTCTGTACCATTTTAGGAACTCCAGTCACAATAAAAACGCTGCTCCATCGGTTAAAATTAAGGCAAAATTATACAGGTGGGCAAACAAGTTTATATAATCTTTTAAAAAGGATAGGGTTCTCATATCAAAGGGACAATAACCGACGAGCTTTAATGGAAACACCTCATATAGCTTTTCAAAGACGTCGAGTTTTGGAAAAGTATATGGAGAATGAATTGAAAGCTGATGCTAAGGAACAATACGTCTTTCTTGATAAGACGTGGATTTTTTCCAATGGCTCTTTTAGACGGTCTTGGCAGGATGATGATGTAAGATCTGTGCGAAAAGTTAATGCAGAGGGAAACAGATATGCCACATTTCCTTCATATTAGGTAGCTCACATTGTGATCTTAATAATAATAATAAATTCATATAACTAATTTTCTGATCTTCTTTTTAGATACATAATATTACATGCAGGTACTGAAGAAGGATTTGTTGAAAATTCTTCACTAATTTTTAAATCCAAAACCAATGTAGGGGACTATCATGGAGAGATGAATGCCGTTAATTTTGAAACCTGGTTAAAGGAGAAGTTATTCCCGAACTTGCAAAGACCATCTATTATTATACTAGATAATGCAACCTACCACAGTAGGCAGTCGGAAAGGCTTCCGATTAAAAGTTGGACAGAGGAAAATATGAAGAATTGGTTAAATGCAAAACAAATTAAATTTCCTGATACTGCCAAAAAAGCTAACCTATGGACATTGATATCTCAAGTGCCAAAACATAAATCCTACGCAGTAGAGAATTTAATAAATGAAGCAGGGCATCAAGTCTTAAGGTTACCGCCATATCACTGCCAGTACAATGCCATTGAGATGGTGTGGAGTCAAGCGAAGCGGTTCTATGACAAACACATTGTCAAGACAAAAAATATTTTAGGGACGTGGGAAGTGGCTCTTGCAAATGTTTCACAAGAAAACTGGAGGAACTATGTTTGTCATACTGATAAAGTAATTAAGGAAGCGTGGGACAAAGAACTAAATATTATTGCTCCCAATAATCCTATTGTGATAAATGTTGATAGCGATTGCGAGTTTTCTGACTCAACAGATGATGACGAGTAGGGCTAATTTAATGTTGTAATTTTTTTACTATCTATATTTTGATGCTTTTTGTGTACCATTTTTTGCTTTCAGTTCTTGTGTAGGTACTAGGTACTAGACAGAATGTTTTTACCTCTTATTAATAATTATACGTTTATTTTATCTTACAACAGAGAAATGCCAAACATTTAATTATTGATAAACATCATGACAAGTTTGGGACAGTTGACAAATTTCACTCCAACTATATGTGGGATTGCAGGAGCAGTATTCACATTCCTGGCTTTCAGCTTAGTGCATTCAAAAAGAGTCCTTGCTATTTCTGTAGTTTTTAATCACTTGCCCCTGTTCAAAAAGTAGCCAATATAAATAGATTCAAATGTGAAATTAAATCCTATCTCACATAAAATAATTGCTTCTATTCCATTGATAAGCAATTCAGTCCTACGTGAATCTTGCGACTTATATGTGTGTTATGTATGTCTGATTTACAAAAGTGTATGTTCTTTCCATTTTCATTTATTATGTTATGTATTTATAATAGGCTAGTTTTAAAATTTTAATAATAAATTAAAAATGTTAATATTTACTTTATAAATCTGTGTAACAATAAATTAATAAATAAATAAATAAATTTAAAAAATATTGTTGACTAAAAGATTTATTCTACCTAATGCAGTGGCGGAAAATGATAGAAAAAATACCCATGCGGAAAAATGATGGCAGTGCACCATTTGTTTTTTAAAAAATTATCAGAAGACATGTTTGCCAGCCACTGGTGGAGCAGTCTAACTTTTCTAAATAAAATATGTGGTTTTATGTCCTATTAACACAGGTACTAAAATTTTAAATAATCTTAAGTAGGTACTTTCAGACATAGTAGAAAATAAAACACCCTGTAGCAAAAAAGTGTAGCCGTTGCAGGCATATGTTCAGATTAACTATTCTCTTGAAAATATCATGAGAAGTAATCCTAAGATATTACTAAGTCATTAAGGAATACACTGTATATTTCAAAAAACTGTTTTATGGAAATTAGGTAACATTTTACAACAATTTTTAAGTCCGGTCCTGACCTATTGCTGCCAATATTATTCTTACTAAAAATTAAATAGCTGGAATATGACTATTGTCATTATGACATGTCGGCCATCTTGCAGGTTTACTCGTTGAATCAACTATAACAGGACACAACAATGGCGAAACGTCACTCTTTTGACTGAGCATGACGCGGATGATAATTGAGGGATATTTAAATTTATTTAACAAAATATTACCTGTTATCAAAGTCTCCCCATAAAATCAATTTCACCCCATTTGACGGTACTAATTTTATTTCTTATTTCAACAATTAGCTATCTATATAGACAAACATATACATGCACCTTTAGATAAGCAAACAATAATTACGAAAGTGAAATGTATGGTCTTGCGCATGTAAACAAAGCCAAGTACAAATAGGCATTCGCACTGCAAAATTCTCATTCAGGAAAGTTAGACAGGTCCGGGTTCTAAAATTTAGGTTCTTGCTCAGGAAATTGTAAAAGTTGACCTTCAATTTATTTTCAATTGTAAACACCTACAATTTGCCCCCAAGTTCTTGCCACAATTTATTGTCATAATAATAACAATATTTTCAAATCATGGTACAAATAACATTAAATGAAATGACCTCAAAAATCGAACATTTTTTACAAATCTGGGCAAAAATCCCTCAAACTATAGGGCTCTAAATCTATTAACAATGTTTTAATTTCTTTTTTAAATTTGTTCTGTGAAGTGATCCCTTTTAACCTACCTGAAAGAGTGTTAAACAGTTTTATGCACATATAGCTGGGAGATTTCTCAGTTAGAGTCAGTTTATGAGCTACATAGTTAACATCTAATGTTCTGGTGTTGTACTCGTGTTTTGATTGTATGTCAAAAAGATTTTTGTTTTTAAAAATAAACATTAAACACTCATATATGTACACAGCATATACAGTCATTATACCCAAATTTTTAAACACAGATCTACAACTTTGTAAATAGTTCATTTTTTTAATGATTCTAAGAAGTCTTCCACTCTTACTTTAACAGTTTCAACTCAAATAAATATCTTAATAAGGATTTATTTCTAAGTACCAATTGCCACTTTTTACTAAACTGTGGTCGAATTTATCCAACAACTTTTAATAACCTAAAAATAAAATTTAAGTGTGTGCACAGTAAACTTTATACCAGGTTCGAAATTGGAAAATATTTTTAGCCTACAATAGAGGTGTTTATATTATTATTGTTAATATTATTATTACAAAATTATTACCAGTTACCGTAAATAAAATATTATAAATGAAAATATTCCTCAATTTTGAAAATCATGATGATCCTAAATTAACTAAAATATTTGTTTTTATAATAAAAGATATTTTGTATTGGGTATAAATTATGGTAAATTTGGATTTATTTGTTAAATATCTACAAATTGGGTGTAATAATGACGAATGAGAATTTTTACCCGCCATTTACGATAATATGCTACTTTTATTTAAATGCATCTATGGTCGTAAATACGCGTTTTAACGCGAAGCATTGGCACAGTGTGGTCCACTACCAACGTCATTCAATTTATTGCCAACCTATAACCTATTTCGTCTTGTTTTTCTTAGTTTATTATTTTATTGACTAAGATTTAAATAAAATCAATATCGTCTGCACATTATTTAGGTAATATCTGATATATTACAAAAATATAAATTTATTTCATTGCTTATGTTGGGAGAATTGTATAGTGAAAGAACAATAACATAATAATTAAAAAAAAAATCTTAATCGATATTTTTCGATATACAATTCTCCTTAAATAACTTATGAAATTCCTTGATATTTATTTAACATGTTAATTATTACCTATAGAATATGAAGACGATATTCATTTTATTTAAATTTTGTGTAAAAGTTAGAAAAAATAAATAAATCTACGCGAAATAGGTTATAGGTTGGCAAGCATGTTGATACTCCCACCTTAAGATTAGGAAACAATGGCCTTACGCATGTAAATAAAGTCGAGTATACGTGGATATGTCCACTGCAAAATTCTTATTTAACGAAGGGGAAGATAGACAGATCCGTACTTTATTATTTGAAATGCACGTCTTACTATTAACTTACGGCTGGTATGCAGGGTCGTGGAATGACGCTGTGCCTTTCGGACATAATAATATGCAATTCGAACCTACGTTATACATTTCTATAAAATAAAGCCTGGTTAGATTAGGCTCCCTCCACCAGTGGCGTAAAATCATACTGAATGTGCCTAACGCCAAGTGTTTACTTAACATTCGATGCCATGCGGATGTTTTTATTAATAAATAAATAAAAATAAGGTCTTTATTTCCATTGTAATTCATAATACAACCTAAAAGTAAAGTGCACCTAATGGAAAATGCCGAAGGTCAGATGGGAGTGTAAAAACCTGAAGGCAAGACACTCCCCCTGTTCTTTACCTTAAGCATGCACAGCAGATAGGCTATGGCAAGAAAAAGAAAAAAAAACTATGATTTAAGTGATAAAAGTTACTTTTTTAGGAGCAAATAACCGTGGGGCGTGGATAAAATTAATATTATATTATTGAAATAAAGATATATTATAAGGAATGGACCATTAAAGTTTATATAAATTAATATTTTTCCCAATAGTGGCAAAATTTATAAAATTTATTGTTGACCTAATAAAAGCTTTTTATATGCAAACTTAAATGATATGGGATTTTTGGACTTAAAACTTTCGGGAATTTCGTTATAAATTTTGGCTATTTGGTAAGAAAATGATTTTTTGAATTGTTCGGTTCTATGGGCGGGAGGTGTTAAACGATCCCTAAATCTGATATTCAGGGAATGAACATCTGACCTAAATTTAGTTTTTTTGCTTAAATAAGAAGGTTATTTAGTTAAAACTATTCGATGAAACGGACAAGCTGCATGAAGTAAACGCCTATTGCCCATGTTCAACCAGCCAAGATTTTTCAGTTTATGCAAAATATGATTTCTACGGCGAATACCAAATATTAGACGAAGACATGAATTTTGTAATACCTGAATGCGGCGTTTATCTGGCGAGTCTATCGAAAAACCATAAGCACTGTCGCAGAAATTAAATCTGGACAAAACCAATGCCTCACACAAGATAACCCTTAGCTTTTGATTCAAGTAGTTTCTACAATTGAAAATCATTTCTAAATTAAAATAAGCTGCTCTAATACAGTTGCTCACGTGAGCTCTATATTTTAGGTTGGAGTCTTTAATTAATCCACCAGTAGCGGTGCTTATAATATAGCACTTAAAAATATTTTGCTGCAATTAACAAAATTAAATTGCTTTTCAGACAGTGACGTTTAAAAATAAAACAGATACCGAGAAACACACAGCTATTGTTTATCATAAAACTACTAAACTTGACAACGTGGCACTAAATCCGAAGGGATTCAAAGGGGTTAAAGCGGCCGAAGAGAAAGGGGAGGGAAATTAATGTTATGCAATTCTACGAAGGTGGGAGAGCAAATGTAATTAATTATCTGTGTTCGTAATGACTCTGACTGATGAGGTGTTGGAGGGGGAGGCGAGGGGGCGAATCAAATTCGTTCGCTTTTAGGTATTCGAACTGCGGTGTGTGATTTTGCGAAACTAATAGTATATTATTATGTAGTAAAGGCGATATGTACCTAAACAAGTGTAGTCCTTTGCTCGGGGCTTTCCTCGTTATTTTTTTCGCTGTATCATCGGGCAGGGTTAATAGTCCACATAGAAAATTTTGTCCTTCTCCGTCAAATAGTTTTTAAGTTATTGAGTCAGACAGACGAAAAATACACTTCTAAACTATTTAGAGATTTATTGATAAACTTTCCTGATAGTTGCAAAGAAGCGTATGCTCCAGAAATAAGCAACCATTTATCAAACTAAAATAATGGTTATGCTAATCCTGTACTAAATTTTTAAAGTTACATTGTTACAACCGAATATTGTATGATTTCCACTTCATTTTGGCGAGTAACAACTTAATAAAGTATGACACACACTTTATTATTTTAAAAAACTGTATTAAAAACTCTGTGAAGTGTACATATAGTACCTACGGAATGTGCGGATTTCGTGATCGCATACAGGGTGTTCCAATAAAGCGGCAAACTTCTTTGTATTTAAAATAGAAGGGAAGGAAGCATCTTTTTTAATTTGTTTCTACATTCACCGGTGCTTATCGAGCTCATCATTAAAAAATTTACATGTTAAACCTATTTTCCTTAAAAAGCTTCCGATGATATGTAAATTTTAATAGAAACACCCACATTTCAATTACCGATTGTTCTAGGGATATTTCGGCCGAATTCGGTGCGATACTTCGCATTAATCAGCTGCACTGCATTTATTAGCAAGTATAATGCAGTTACGGAACGCAGCTGAGCGCTCGAAGCTGATTGGAGATGAACATTTCGGCACGAATTCAGCGATAAGTATTTGGTGAACTGTCGTGGAATGAACTCGTTAAAATACTGAAATAATACCATATTCAGCGAAAAAATTGCTACAGGATGTCTATTTGAAGCAGGTCATAGATAAATACATTTAGGTATTTGTCATTTTGTGTTTAAACAAATATTTTTTGCATCAGTTATTTTCTGTTTATTTTTTTACTTTAAAATGCTTTGATTCCAAACTAACATTACAGTTCATTTTAGGGAAGCTTACAAAATAATACAGAAAATAATAACCAGTGGCGGCTCGTGACTAGCGAGTCTGGCTTTAAATTAAAAAAAAATTAAAATGTCTATTATTTTCGAAAGTACGTGTCTGTTTTTTTTTTTAACTTTCTCGTTGTGAATTTTAATTTCATCAGCATAAGCAGCACTATTTAAAGAAGTTAAAGTTGTCCTAACATCTGAAAACTTACCACATTATGACGATGTTTTGCACTAAAATTCATGTTTTTTTTTTATTTTCTCTGAAAGACTTTTGAAGTCCTGCACCCCATTTATAGTCAAATTATCATCCCCGTCAAAAAGAAGGCACACGATCACACGAAACAAAAAAAAAAGAATTTTTGTCCTCACAACCGCATATCCAGAATTTTTTATTATATATTTCTTTGTCAAACTTACGCGTAAACTGTGCCTTACTTTTACATTTTGATTGCACTTGTACTATGTTCAATATTGGTAGTGGCCGCTCTGCATTTTTTAAATCACGTTTTTCACTTAAGCTCAGAGAACTAAACACAAGCTTCTGTAAATCACTGACCTTCATATTAGACGAAATTTTCCAACTTTATAACGTCACTAATAAATCAAATCAAAACAAATAAACAAATCATTAGCGGCATCGACAAGTCGCATCGTCAGAGTACATAATATATCGATTATTCTACCTTGGCATCGCGATTCGCGAACAGCTGTTGGGCGCGGAAAATTGGAGCCCATCCGTGGCAGCTCGTTGTGCGATGTGTAGGTGACGTCACGCCTCTGTAGTCATGGCAACTCGCGTTGAATCGGGACGAATAATCGGTCGCCCGCGCTTAGTACAACCTTGAGAGCGCGTAACTCGCTGGTCTATGAGTATAGCCTGCCCGTTGGAATAGGGCTACGTTTGGTTTGAATTATTTTAATTGATTGCTTACATACATTGCGTTATTGGTTTTTTAAGTAAAGTATTCTTGGATTCTGTTTGAAATAATTGCAGGGAGGGCGGCGCCCCAGAGCCCTTCATTAACGAGCCGCCACTGATAATAACCATTGTTAACTATTAAAAAAAGGAATTTCATTTAATTTAATTGATTAATAAAATTAATAAAAAACATTGTACTTATACATCATTTAATATAGTATCAATCTTTTTATCATTATTTTTAATGTTGTCAATTTTTTTTAACTTTTCTGATATTTTTTTGAAGATTGATGCATTCTTATTCCGTTATATAAACTTATATAAAAGTGATTTTTTTTCCAAAATTACTGGTATAGTTTGATAATTTATACATTGTCTGGTGTTATGTTCATGTAACATCTTATTCTCCTAAAGAGTTGTTTGATTTTTTTTCCCATTTATAATAATAGAGTGAATTAGAATACAAATTTTTAATTTATAAATGTTTTCAACGTGTAAATACTCCTTCGGTCTATATAGATTAGCAGTTGGCTTTAGATGTGATAGTTTGTGTATGCATTTAATTACTTGATTTTGCAATTTTTGTAATGGTTTTAAATTTGATAAACAAGCAGATCCCCACGCAGAAGGTAAATATTGTAATTTTAAATATATTTATGAAAAATATATATTTTTTAAATAGATATTTCAAATGAATGTGATATCTAGCTCTGTACAAAACAAATATCAAGGACGGTATAGCTTTTAAAGCTTAAATTTTCGTCTAAAACTAATCCTAAAAAGTTTGTCGTTTTTGAATATCGAATAGTCTACTTATTAAATTTTAAGGGGTGAATGATAGAATTTATTTTATTTTTAATTATAAACATAAAAGAAGATTTTGTAAAATTTAACGTAAGTTAATTTAATTAAAGCTAAAAAAGAATTATTTGCAGATCATTATTAATATCAAAATACATTTCTCTGAAATTTTCCGCAAAACAAATAATTGTTGTATCATCTGCATAAAGCTTTATATAATGGCGACACATCAGTCATCTTGCTATTATTGGAATTATCTTCGTCTAAATCGAAATATTAGGTACTTTTCTTTTGCTCCTTTTAAACAGCACATCAAAATAAAAACTGTTGCTTAGCTAAGTTGGGACCGCTTCGCCAACAACTTCGTATAATCGTATGAGAAACATAGACTTAACCGCGGCAAAGGGGAAGAAAAAAATATTTGCTGAGCTGAGTTAAATTTAAAAAAAAAACGCTCAATTTAGCCATGCTATTTAAAAGTGACTAAAAGGAACTCGCCTATTTAGCCTGTGGATAGAACACATTCTACAGGCGTTTGTTTCCTTGACAATAAAAGTTGGCGAACGAATAAAAAGATTATTTTGACGCTGTTTGACATAAAGGGGGCAACACGTCACCGCCGATAAGCAGTGGCAGAAAGGGTGGTAAAGTGGGTGTAAAACAAAAAACGATCGTTAAATATTAAGTAAATTATCCGGCATCGGCAGAGCGGCAGTAGCGCGGGACTAATAATATAATTTACGTGCTGGTGCGGTGGGAGCGGGCGATGCGCAAAAAAAGCCATAAATGTATTTCATAATTAGTTAATTATGCAGTATTTGGCCATTAGTGAATGTGATTGCCATTGGCCGGACCGTTGCCAACCGAAAAAATGAATTTTATTAAAAATCAATACGCGGGCACATTCGCGTGTGTTTTTAAATTACTGATTGAAGCAGCGGACAGGGGCGCGCGGGGACATCTCGCCGAAACTTTTAAGAAACCTGCACTTTGGCGGGAAAAATTCGAAACGTAATGGGCAGTTTTAGGATTCACTGTAAAAGTGCTAAAAAATCAACTTTCAATATTTTTATTCTCACTAGTAATCTCCCTAGTACTTGAATTACTCTCGAAAATATTTCCGAGAGCATGAATTTTATTTTAATTTTCTTAAAGAATTCATGCTCAAGGAGATATTTCCGGTTATTAATTCAAGGACGTGGGAGATTCGGTAAGAAAATTTCACACCAAAAGAATACTAAAAATTATAGCATCACGAAATTTCCTTTAGAAATTCCAGTAGGAAACTAAAACTATCAAGAAGGCTCTGTGCCTATCCGCATATAAATATCTAACGAATTCTTTGCAAAATATAGACACCTGACAAACAAAAATTATAAAAATACAGCCTTCCGTTCACTGTGGTAATACAGATATATGTCGATACCTAATAGAATAAATTATTTTTGACGAACAAATGTTTGTTTCATACTACTAAAATCCTGGGAATATATTTTTTGGGTATATATAGAGACTTAATAGAGTTATTATAAAATGAAAAAAATGGCCCTGTCATGAAGAATATTTGGAAAAAATATATTTTCGGTAAATTTTATGAGCAAAACCTAAATTAAAATGGATGGCTTAAGATTCTGTTAATTTGTCTTTAATTACTTCATGTAACTAAAATTCAAGGAAGATGTTTCATGCCATAAATATCTAACAAATTCTTTGCAAAATATAGATATCTATATACTTTACAAAAAAAAAGGAGACAGCATATTATAAATAGGTATTAAAAGTATTTATTGAGCTATATTAAGATCAAAGACTCATTTTAAAATAATTAATTAAATATTATTAATAGTGTTTTTATTATTGTGCTAATTATTATTAATGTTAAACACACAGTTATTATAAACAATAGATAGCTGTGCGTTTGACAGAAAAACTATCGCTGTAATCACACCCAAGGTACCCAGGAGGAAAAAACTAAAATTCAAGGAAGATGTTTCATGCCATAAATATCTAACAAATTCTTTGCAAAATATAGATATCTATATACTTTACAAAAAAAAAGGAGACAGCATATTATAAATAGGTATTAAAAGTATTTATTGAGCTATATTAAGATCAAAGACTCATTTTAAAATAATTAATTAAATATTATTAATAGTGTTTTTATTATTGTGCTAATTATTATTAATGTTAAACACACAGTTATTATAAACAATAGATAGCTGTGCGTTTGACAGAAAAACTATCGCTGTAATCACACCCAAGGTACCCAGGAGGAAAAAAACTTCAAATCATGTTTTTAGGGTTGCATATGTATACAACATACAGAATATTAATAGTAAGGTAGACCCTTTTTCAGTATTCAAGGCACATAACGGCAACGTTGGTTGCCTGCAGGATCATGTGGCGGAACAGCATGAACGCAAGTGCAAAAATAGGTCAGTTACTGGTGTTAAA
Source organism: Polydrusus pterygomalis (assembly GCA_963969555.1). Taxonomy (NCBI): domain Eukaryota; kingdom Metazoa; phylum Arthropoda; class Insecta; order Coleoptera; family Curculionidae; genus Polydrusus; species Polydrusus pterygomalis. Next base: position 745,469 of record OZ018377.1, read on the forward strand.
CTTCTAAAAACATGTGTCTGTTTTGTTTATCTATATTTTTTTGGTAAACAGTGTTGTAATATGTTTTGAATATAGTGTAAATTATAGTTTAATGTTGTTTTAACTGGATAATTAATAAACAGGGACGTTTCCTTGTGTTTTTTTTTTCATAAACCATTGTGGAAATTTAATTTTTAATTACTCCTAATATTCGTTTCGTATTTGTGTGTGTAATAACCTGACAGCAAAAAACAATGTCGATATTAGGTATAATATTTTAGTTTGCGATAATATTATTGTCTGTATGTAAATAGTAAAAATGAAGCTATAGTGTTTTGATTGACAACGGCATAATTTTAAAATAGTCATACCGAAAACAAAACTTGCCTGCAACTTGCATCAAATTACCATAGCTCCTTAAAACAAGGTTTACCTACTTCAAAATATCTGACCAGTTATGATTTATAGAAAAAAAGCAATTCCCAGAGACAACTGGACACCATTAAAATAGTATGTAGTTTACTCCCTACATTTTGCTGAAAGTGGCATAATATTATACTTAATTCGCGAAGACGATTATCATTTATCAAATGGTTCTCTGTATCAACGATTTCGACAAAAACTATAAACGTTATAAAAAAGAGTTCCTTTTTCTTTCGGTCCTTGTTTCTATTGTTTTTCGGCAACGGTCCCGATTTTTCCCTGGCCACCTTGCAATATCGGTAATTTTGTATTATTTGGTAGCTTTTTTATCGAGTTATACTAACTGGTTTCTTTTTAAAGTTTATTGCAAATCCTAATCAAAATCTTAAGATTTTGCGAGATTTCTTGTTCTCGTATACTTTTGTCTCGTCTTACAAGACGCTCGCAAAAAATACTCTCGTCTCGTCTCGCAGGAGACCGGAACACTCTTGGCGAGACGAGAATGAAACACTAATTTGGATCAAAAACATTAAAGTAAATACAAATAGTTCACGTAAAATGTAAAAATACTCGTTCGAACTCCACAACTGACCCAAACAATAAAAATTATAAGAAGAACAGAAAATACTAACACCCTATAAAAAAAAAGTAAGCATCCCTCCGCCCCTGCCCCGTGCCGTCCACCATGTACGAAAAAACGCCATGCGCGAAAAAGAGAAGCTGATGCCGCGGACTAATCACAAAGAAAATAAAAAATACGCGGCGGCCGCCGGCCACCCCCTCATCACCCAGGGGGTGGGTGGGGGGATTGGGGGCGCACCCCTTTGTTCTCCTAACTGATTTTCGAACATACACACACATACGGCATCAGCGAGAGCGGCGACGGAACAAAAGCTAAAAACCAATAGTCCTTCATTTTCATTTATTTCGCACAACGATTGGAAAGAGGTTTTGTTTTGTATTGAAAGAAAAAAGAAGGGTGAATGATGAAATGGGGTAATTTCGCCCCCGCTGATTAGGATTTTCGGCATAATGTGGGTGGAGGGTGGAAGGGGGGGACTGGTTATTGTCTGCTCTTTATTGTTTTCGATCGCTTGTAAAGTGGACTAGTTGTGCTGCAGTTGCCTTAACACTTTTCTAAAATGTTCATTTATATGTATTTGATTATATTAAAATAAACGGGCGAATAGTCTGGGGGGGGGGTCAATTTTAAGAAAGTAAAAAAAAAGGAATCTTTCGGCAGATAGCTTTGTTTTTGTATGAACACATATCTTATAATTAGAGTAATTAGACGGTATAAGGTATCTTACATCTTTTTCTATAGCGGTTGCGTTAGAAACTTACCCCTCCATTTCTACCCCCTAGGGAACAAATTTCCCAAAACATCAAAACACGTCAACATAGTACCAGTTTTTAGCAATTTAGCTTAAAATTATAGAGATTTATAGCCCCGCAAAATAGGCTACACACCTTTCTTCAACCCCTAAGTGAATTTTGAAAAATGCCGAAACAGGTAGGCAAAAAAAGAAACTGATCTGCCAATGTTTAGGCCTTCATCAGTTTCAGTTTCTGAGATACAGATAGATAAGGAAATAAATTCCTATAAAAATTTCTTTTTAGGGGTTTAGACTTGGCGTTGATGAATCTGTCAGTCGCTTTGCATTTTTTATAATAGTATAATACGCATCTATAGGCATATTATGGTATATTTTTAATACTATTTATTTACTTTAATTTAGTAAGTGGTTTAGTGGGGAGGGGGTAATATTTAATTCATTTTATTTTCGTAAATTAAATTGTTTTGGACATTCTCCTCAAAATTTATTTGCAGGTTTTTTTATAATAATATTAACAATCAATAACATTTTTTTTTTTTAAATAAAAATAAATCCAAGGAAAGCATCATTACAAAACCATAGATTAACAAATCTGTCCGATTTTGTAATGAAAAAATATACACCCATTTAGATTATTAATTTTAATCACATCATAAATATATTTAAAAATATAAGCAAGTAATTCAAAAATATTTCACCCAAAAAAAAAATATAAATAAGGGAGAAATTATAATAGGAAAATTGTAATATTTAGAGTTATTATTATCTATATATAAGTTGACTTACCTTTATATAATTTTGCATAATCCATGATTTTAATTTTCTTTTTAATGCCAAAAAACTCATAGTTTTCAAATTAGTAGGTAATAAATTAAAAATTTTGAGGCCAACAAATAAAGCACCTAATTTTTTAAAAGTGTTAAATTAAAATTATCATAACATAAACATAGATTTGTTTTTTGTCTTGTTTGGTATATAATAAGATGAGTAATGTTATGTAACACATTTTTATTTTTATATTATATATAAAATGGACGTTTTGTAATAAAGTTGTTTCAAACTCAGAATATTATTATAAACATAATATTTTTGAAGGAAACAAAATATGTTTATTAAATATTATTTTTAAAACATATTTTTGTATTGTTATAAGCGGTTTCAAATTCGAGTCGTATGCACTTCCCCAACCAATTATACCATAGGAAAGAATTGATTGAAAAAGTGCATAATAAAACATTAAACAAAGTTTTTGATTCACAATATTTTTTAAAAGTCTAAATTTACATAAAGTGTTTCTTAATTTTTTTGTAAGAGTGTTAATTTGATGATCACATTTTAAATTAGAAATAATAATTTAAAAAATCATTATCGAATCTAGGTAGATACCGAGGTAGATACCGAGGTAGATACCTATACGTTTTTAACGCCGTAAGGCATAATTTACGCAAAAACTTCTTTTCTTCGCCCAAGTGGCTTTTCAACTTTGGCACTTGCACCAAGACACGCGCTGACGGAAATGGAAAGCTTACTTTACTTAAATTTTTTTTTACTCCATATAATTTGCAAAAATAAAATTAACGAATAAAATTATTTAGCAGTACATATTTGCTCATTAAATTCCTTAATTACGATACACTCACCCCTGGCAAATTACGAGCGAGTCGCTCGCCCCTCTGTCCGAATTTCTAATCGATTTTCTATTACACAACTAAGTCTATCGCCCGGAGCCCTAATTTGTCTTGTTTCTTACCCCGCATGTTATTTCCGTGCCACTGTGCACACCGCCAAATGGAATTACGCGTACGGGGTCGGTCAATAGCAACTTTGCAGAAATCCACGAATTCGGTTAAGTTGAAAATCTGCGATTAAGACAGTATAGTCGCCACTGGAGCACCCTGGTCGACGACTACCGAGCAGGGAGCTCCTGCCGCCTCCCGGGGATCAGCATTTTAAGTTCGTCAAAAGTTTTTTCTGCAGTGCTTTTTAGTACTACCTTTAAATTGTGGATTCTATAGAATTTTAAACTGGTGTCCTACTTACCAAAGATGCAGCCACATTTTATTATAATTGTATGGCAAACTAAGGCACATAATAGAAGATTACGGTAAAGTATACAGGGTTTCCCAAAATTAAGATCCACGGCAAAGTTGTATTCTCTTCAATGGAACACCACCTGAATTAAATGCGGTTAAATTGCTGAGTGCTATGTTTTTGAGATATAATACTTATATGGACATTTAAAACTTTGACAGGTTGTAGTACTCAAGCGATGCATCTTAGAAACCAACTGTTTCATAATCTCTACTCAAAAATGCCAACTTCCGGTAACCTCTGTGACCTCCCCGCAGACCTAACCTCAAACTTTCCATTCGGATCCCATCTTCCATTCCAAAATAGCAAATCGATCGAATTCGGACTGACTCGACCGGCTCGCTCCTCAGGCGAAAGGGTGAAGCAGCCAGCCCTACCCTCCCCCTCTCACCACCCACACCCCCGCCGACCCCTCGCAGCCTCATTTGAATTTCTAATTAGCAAACCTCCATGCAATTATTGGATTAATGTAAATTACGGCGACGCGTTGTGCTCGGAGAAGGGAGACCGGGGGACGAGAGGGGGGGATAATTAAAATCCGTTGATTAATATGTAAATTTAATAAGATTACAGTTCCAGGAACGAGGCCCAGACAGAGAGAGCTTTTTGCGATGATTGCGCAAAGTTACTGTGTATCTCGAATTATGAAAATCGGGTTTACCTTCTCTCGAGGAAAAAGTCTATTAGTGTGATTGGGTAAGTCGAAAAGTTCCCAAGAATTACTCAAAGTACCTTTTTAAAATAAAGTTCCCAAGCATCAAGTTTAAAATTAAAAAATACGAAACTCTGATTTTTTTTTAATTAAAGTCAAAAACAATACAACTGAGTTCACCATATTATTCTATTACAATATCAGAGGTGGAAGATGCACTAAAAAAACTTAAACCGGAATTAACGTCTGGTCATGACAAGATTCGAGCGTTCATTGTCCACGACCGTAGGTATGTGTTTTCTCTTCCTCTAAGTTGTTTAATATGTTCTTAAAGTATTTGAGATAGTTCTGTATAGTCGCATCTACAGTGTCGTGAGTCCTTCGTTGTCAAAGTTCCGTTTCTATAAACCCTAGCCTGCAAATAACCCCATAAAAAGTAGTCGCAAGGATTTAAATCAGGGCTATTTGAAGGCTATTCGTGGGGTTATAGAAAAGCGGCAACGTTCTTCTTTAAATAATAATAAGGGCAATGGTATGATATGTTGTGCCATTTTAAAAACATGTTCTTATTTGACATGATCAAAAACAAATAAGATGTGTTAAAACATACATGTCTTTATTTTGTCATGCGTCAGCTATTTTTAAACATATTATTTGCACGTACGACCTTTTATTCTATTCAGAAATGTTTAAGATTTCAGAATCTTGCATGTAAAGATATGCAGTCCTATTAAAAAAAGCTACAGCAAGTTTTAAAGTTTAACCAAGATGAGGTGTATCCGCCATTTTGTTTTTTCAACAAATGTCAAAAATATGAGATTGGCGGTCTGTTTTGATCCATCCTCTCTCAAACAAAATAAAAATCCATAAAATCAGTCCATAAATAAACAAGTTATTATATAAAAACAAAATTCCTGTTTTTTTTAACAACCCTATATATTTAGCCCTTATTATACCTGCCTTTTGGCCCTTTTTTAAAAACGGATTTTGCGGAAATGTTGGTTTTTCTGAAGAAGGGGGCTACTTGTAATAAGGCGGCGAGAAAAGACCATTCAAAATTTCAGTAATAAATTCCTTCGAAAGCAAGTATGACGTCCAATTACCCTCAGTCGTATTATTCAAATGCCCCGTAAAAATATAATAAAGTATCACCCCTCCTCGCTGCGAGAGGGCATTAGTCATCCGCATCCCACCGCTACTGTCCGACATAAATCACAATTATTGGCCGGTGGCCGGTTTTTTTCGCGGGGCATCGTCTATTAAAAATGGCCGCAGCGCTATCTGGCCGCTAAGCCGCCGTTTTGTTTATGCTTATACGGTTTGGATTCCATTATTTTTCGAGATAGCGCCGCGATGGATGCACCGACGCTTCATTTAAACGAGCGACGCCACTTTTTGGATTTTTATTGGCACGATGTGTCGCTCGACGGATCGCGGCTTCACCTGAGCAGAAATCCACTTATAATAATTGTCGCATGCATTACTTTTATAGCCGTTTCTATTGTTGTGGCTTTTATAACTTATTCCATTTTGCTCTGTCTGTTGTAACTTTATAAACTTGCGTTGCTACGGACGAATCAGCAAAATAATTATTAACGCCAAGATCATATTTCTAATCGTTATCGTCAGTTGGTTAGGTGTATAGACAGCGTCCTGTACTTATACCCTCAAAATAGTCATCAATATTCTACTTTAATTAATTATATTGTCTAAAAGACGATCCCTCCCCCTCTTAAAGTCTTTAAATTTCTGAATAAAAATTATCGAATAATATTATAATAATTCTTTACCCTTATTACTCTGAATTTTGAAGAAATAGTCCATCCTCAAAGTGGAGTTGAAAGTATGAAAAGGAAAGAAAAACACAAAGTCTTCCTACACAAAATTTAATAGAATAAAAAACTCTAGTTTCAAGGTCTCTACATGTTTCGAACGTAGAAACGTTCATCATCAGGATACAGAAATTTATTTTATGCTGATGCTGTTAGCAAAAGAGAAAATTAGAGCCTTAATGGAGCTTTTATGGATTTAATAAATTTTAAAAGTAGAAGAAATATGATATGAAGAAAATTGATAACGGTTAAACCATACTGAGTATTTAAAGACGTTATTAAAGAGGGTCTAAACCAACCAAATAAATTGGGGAAGAAGAAAAACCCTTTCTAAGAAGGTGTCGAAGATTATTTATATTTTAAAAAACTTATCCAGCATAAGTATGTCTGTAAGACAGTATGAGGATAAAAGTGCAGTATCACAATAATGTTATCCTCATAATGTCTTACAGACATACTTATGCTGGATAAGTTTTTCAAAATTTAAATAGTCTTCGACACCTTCTTAGAAAGGTTTTTTCTTCGTCCCCAATTTATTTGGTTGGTTTCGACCCTCTTTATTAACGTTTTCAAATACTCAGTATGGTTTAACCGTTATCAATTTTCTTCATATCATATTTCTTCTACTTTTAAATTTTTTTAAATCCATAGAAGCTCCATTAAGGCTCTAATTTTCTCTTTTGCTAACACCATCAGCATAAAATAAATTTCTGTCTCCTGATGATGAACGTTTCTACGTTCGAAACATGTAGAGACCTTTAAACTAGAGTTTTTTATTCTATTAAATTTTGTGGAGGAAGACTTTGTGTTTTTCTTTCCTTTTCACTCTGAATTTGGTTTAAAAGTAAATGAATAGTGTAAAAATTTGATACATATTTTATGGAAACGAACGTCTACTGATTTAATTTAGGTATACCACGTTAACTACTGACTCGCTACAAAGCGAAGCACATGTTGAAGTAATTTCGATACTGTGGAGTCGATCCTACTCCTACCTATTGGGAATGAAAACAACCCAAGAAAATAGGGTACACAAGAACCACGGAGCTAATCAACGACGAGCTCTTGGAGACGCAAACCGATTGCATAAAAGCGATCTACAACTTTACAAAACCCTTTGCTACAAATCTGATACGTACATGGACAAAAGGAACATCTCCGTCATTAGACAAAGACCTAGTTTGGTACACTGCACCACTGGGCCGTCATTGGAAAACCCTCGAAGATACCATCAACTGGAATGCTACTTCTAACGCATACCCAGTTAAAACAATGACCCATTGAATGCAGACTTGATGATGTTGAAATCGTCCATACTCGCAACAGATTCAAAACCTTCGGGAATATTTAAGGCGGCGAAGACCTCCCGCATGACAAACTCTGAGAAAACTATTGAACCTTGGAAAGGGAACAAATATATTCTAGCAAGGCTGCAGTGTAAGAAGCCTGGGCAATAGGGTGGAGTGAAGTTATACGTGTCGAAAAAAAAATCGTTTTTCAAGTCGGAATAGCTGCAAAAACATGCTTCCACTACTTAACTAAGTGCTATGCGAAAGATCATTTTTCTAACATTATATTTCGAGGTGCCCCAAGCCTTTTTAAATTAAAAAATTTTCGCGAAAATTGAACACCCATTTTTTTTATGCAACTAATGCTTATTTTAAATTATCATTTCTGTTTTAGTTTGTATACTTTTTTTGTGCCAAAGAGTTTGTTTTCTTTTTAATTTGATTATTTTATTAAAGGAATAATACTAAATAAAAATCATGTTTTTTCTTAAATATAAGAGCTTTGGGGCACCTCGAAATATAATGTTAGAAAATTTTTTTTTCGCATAGCACTTAGTTAAGTAGTGAAGCAGGTTTTTGCAGCTATTCCGGTTTAAAAAACTAATATTTTTTTCATGATCATCGATTTTTTTTTTAATTCTTGGGATACCTCAAAACATAATTTTAGAGAAACCATCTTTTGCATAGATCTTAGTTAAGTAGTGGAGCATGTTTCTGCAGCTATTCCGATTTGAAAAACGAATTTTTTTTTCGACAGGTATAACTTCACTCCACCCTACTGGGCAACCGCCCCACCCCCGCCTTAAACCAACCCATCAGCACTTCTTATAAAAATCGAAATAAAAAGCTCTAACGTATCTTGTTACCCATACAAAAGTTATAAAACCCTTTTTGGTGCATAACGGATTTTCTAAATTAGACCAGTTATTTGCTAGATACTATTATTACTCTGATAGATAAGCAAATAAAAAATCTTTAAAAAGAAAGTTAAATTTTAAATTCTTTCGTGCTAAAATAAAATAAACGAAGCGCTTGAAGAATAATAGCAACTAAATCAGGCAAGAAGGGGAAGAAGAGGAAAAGGAGAACAAAAACCGGCGCCGGGAAAAAAATGAAATATATTTTCCAATGTCTCGTATCAGTTTAATTATGAGCCGGGCTGCAGCAGTTTGTTTTAAATGAATTCGCAATTGATGTGTGAAACCGTGTTTAATTAAAAAACCCTTTGTTTTTAAGTCTAATAAGCACTCGCGGGAAGTATTGAACGAACCGCATGGATAATTTTAAATGCGGACCCGATTTTACCGGAATTATTTAATATTTTCGATGAGTACTACTTAAAAACTCGTATTTGCCTGGTTGAAATTTTAAAATGCTTGAATAGATGCGGTTAAGGGTTTGGGGATGTTAGGAATCGACAATAGTATTGTTTCATGCAAGAAAATACTCACTAGGGGGAGGGAAAGCGCGTTTATTTTTAAAGGAAATATTTTGTCGATATTTCATTGCCTACTTTTCGCATTACGTTAACTGCTCCGTAATTTTAACTGTCCGACATTGTTGCTATTCCATATACAGGGATCTCGTAAAACAGAGATGGTTAAATCAGAAAAAAGTTGGGCCCTACTAAATTCTGCAACGGTGTTTTCAAATTTAAAAAAATTCTAATTTTTCCGAAGTTATTTGGGGAAAACCGAATTTTCGCGGTTTCGTTTTTATTTTTTTTTCTGACTATCAACATTTTCATTGCTATTTTTTCTCCTTTACAAGTTGGTGTAATTAGATTTTCAATTCGACGTTTCGTTTTTCACAACCACCACTTTGTTTTTTTAAATAGTCGTAAAATTTTATAAGACATGAAAGAAAAGTAAACTATATCCACTATGGTAAAACAAGTCAGACACAATATCAGTGTAATTTCTGTAAATCTAAATTATTTAAATACGAATACATCCTTTCCGATCAGAAAATCACAATTTGAATGTTATTATTTTCTTTAGATGATGGTTTTCCAATGACTGTGTCATTTTGTTTTAATTTCCTTAATTAGTTTTCCATTAGGTTATTAGCAGATTCATTTTTATGAGTTACACCTTTTTCGTGGTTGGTATAGCTCTCAGAGAATAGGAGTTCGGAAAAAATATGAGTGAGAAAAAGTGTACCTATCAAAGCTGGTTTGTTAACGGTAAATTTTGTAACTCTTACATCTATAGCAAACATTTCTCCTAACATTCAAATTGTGATTTTCTGTTAGATGGGAAACGATGCACTGTTTTTCAAAGAATGTAGATTCACATAAATTGCATTTAATTTTTTGTGTCTTACTTGTTTTAACATAGTGGATATTGTTTACTTTTGTTTTCACGTCTCAAAATATTCTGATTATTATTAAATTGCCTGTTACACACTTCGCCTTTTCATTTACATACAGTGTGACCAGTAAAGTCCGCATCATATGAGATTTTTTTTTATTAATAACTTTATTTGAAATTTGACTTTGGCATCAAGTTCTGCTTTGATCGAGATGAAAATTAAGCAAAAAAATAGTAGTCACGTGATTCGCATTATCTGTCAAATTTTAATTTTTTTCAGAAAATAATTCAATAGTGGGGTTATTTCTGAAAGTATCCCAAAAAGTTATGAAAAGTTTTTTTAAATGCAGTTTCTAGACCACATGCAAAATTTCAGCTGCATAAGATAATTTTTATTTTTACCTATATTTTGTAAATTGCACCACTTTTGCAAAATAAGACTCAAGGCAACCTACATAAAACTTCTCAGTTTTAACAAGGCTTTATTTCAGATACATTTTCTTTAAAGTAGCGCCATATTAAATGTGTGTTTTTCTACAAAATCAAAGTTGGTCTATTCAAATTTGGTCGCATGTGATGCAAAATTTATTTGTTTTTGACCCTGTATAAGGTAACTTCATAAAATAAGTATTTTTGAAAACGTAATTTGTGTCTGAAGGTAATACACTTTAATATTAAGACAAAAAAGAACACAGTGTCATCAGTAAAGTGTTCATTAAGTGGGAAATAAATTTTAGTGGTGGGTAAAAAATCAAAATTATCTTATGCAGCTGAAATTTTGCATGTGGGCTAGAAAATGCATTTAAAAAAACCTTTTTTTAAACTTTTCATTTTCATAAAGAACCCCACTTTTGAATTATTTTTTGGAAAAATTAAAATTTGACAGATATAGCGAATCACGTGACTGCTATTTTTTTTTACTTCATCTCGATCGAAGCAGAACTTGATGTCAAAGTCAAATTTTGAATAAAGCTATTAATAAAAAAATCCCATATGATGCGGACTTTACTGGTTACACTGTATATAAAGTGAATGTTTCGGCTTCTCATGTCTTCAAAGGGATTTAAAATGCTCGTAATTTGTAGAACAAAAATATGACAAGAAAACCTAATTTAACGTTTATAAACCCACTTTAACAATAAATATGATGATTATTAATGTTTATAAGATAACAACTAACAAGTAAGGTTAGGTTCGTAACTGATATATTTTTAATGCATGTTATATATAACACTGTCTTATTGGTTGGTTCCAAAGTCAACGGCCGCTATGCAGACGCTTGTGGGTAATGGTTCCTAGGCTTAAGTATTTTGCAAGACGGCGGCGAAATTACTTGGCGCATTTCTAAGTTAAGTCCTCATTCCTTATAACTTTAAGACGTCAATATATATTTAGGTATATTTGGGCGCAGACATTGAGGTTTATTCATTATCGTTATTATATTACCGATTACTGTTATTAGGAAAGGCTTGTTTATCCAATAATGTCGTATCGTAGCGCCTCTGATAAGTAGAAACATTGCAACTGTAAAATCAACATCAGAGTCTTAACTTCACTGAAAGGGGAATTGGAGGCAACTTCCAATAATAATATTATTTGCACTTAAGTTACTTCTGCAATCTGGCAAGGCATAATGTCTTTTAGTCCGTTAATTAACAGTATTCATTTTGTATAAAGGTTTCTAATTACAGAGAAAGGCTGTCGCCCGGCTCTTGCTGGCCTACATCGACGCACAGTCATATTAATTAATTATAATTTAGTTTTAGTTCTGGTTTAGTTGCCCCGGATGCCCCCTTTTCTTCTCCCCAATGCCAGTTTGCCACGTGATTTGCATATTGCCTCGTTTAAGGTGGCAGAGATTCATAGTTCACGTTTTATTATAACTTAAAAAACTGTGGGCAATTATTTCGTCCCTAAGATTAGTGTTTCACGAGACGAGAAATCTCGCAAGGGTCTCTCAATTTCTCGTTCTCGCAATATGACGTCATAAAAAAAGAATCTTCAAAAGCTCCAAGTACCTAAAGTCGCCACAGTGGTTCTTTTCCCGTGCGTCATCACTTTTACGTCATCAAAATCGTATGAATCAAATCAAAATTACGAGACGAAAAAAGTCAAAACTAAGTTAAGTTCATAAAATGGACGTGCCTGCCTACCGTTTGACGTACCTACATAATATCACGAAAAATTATTATTTATTTTACCCGGCATTCTCTATTATCTAAAAGAAATTGACAAACAAATGTTTATACATTTAATACTATTTTTAAAGCTTAAAATCCACAAAAGTTTGGTGTTTTATTGACTATTAAAATCGCAAAAGTCAAATTTTTAACATCCTTTCATTTAAGGGAATTTAGCCACTGCCGTAAACGTTTCAAAGAACTTTCACGGTTAGAATATTTAAAATAAATAAATTAGTTATTATAAAAATCCATAAATACTTACCGCCAAAACAGATGGTGGGTATAATTACCTCTAAAAAGAACTATTTTTAGAAACAGGAACAGTTCTAAGGCACACAGATTTACAAAATACGAATTAGATTGGCAGATCAAAATAAGGTTTACATAAAGTTGCCACAGTGTATCTTTGCCCGTGCGTCATCAATCAACGATCAGGACTCGGCGTGGTTAATAACTCTGCATCCTTGTTTATTACAGTAACAAGTTTGAATAAAAGCATAAAAGAACGTCTCCAAAATTCCGCAATAATATAACGTGCTAGACAAGGATAAAACTATAAACGTCAGTTAATTACTTTCTTTATTTGTTTAGTTGACAACCGTTGTATTTTAGAACGTCATTGTCAACCTTATTTTGATCTGCCAATCTAATTCGTATTTTGTAAATCTGTGTGCCTTAGAACTGTTCCTGTTTCTAAAAATAGTTCTTTTTAGAGGTAATTATACCCACCATCTGTTTTGGCGGTAAGTATTTATGGATTTTTATAATAACTAATTTAGTTATTTTAAATATTCTAACCGTGAAAGTTCTTTGAAACGTTTACGGCAGTGGCTAAATTCCCTTAAATGAAAGGATGTTAAAAATTTGACTTTTGCGATTTTAATAGTCAATAAAACACCAAACTTTTGTAGATTTTAAGCTTTAAAAATAGTATTAAATGTATAAACATTTGTTTGTCAATTTCTTTTAGATAATAGAGAATGCCGGGCAAAACTTAAAATAAATAATAATTTTTCGTGATATTATGTAGGTACGTCAAACGGTAGGCAGGCACGTCCATTTTATGAACTTAACTTAGTTTTGACTTTTTTCGTCTCGTAATTTTGATTTGATTCATACGATTTTGATGACGTAAAAGTGATGACGCACGGGAAAAGAACCACTCTGGCGACTTTACGGGTTTTCATTATTATCATTAACATGTGAGTATTATAATTGAATCCTTCTGAAACGATTTTCAAAAGTGTTTCCAAAGTTAAAATCTAGTAGTTCTGGCACAGTGTTGCTAACACTCAACTGACATATGACCCAAACCTACTTATATTACCTAACAAATGCGCATGCGTCAGTGGAACCGAATTCAAAACGAAAACGAATGACTACGGTGTCCTTCGCGGTTCGCGCCGTTGCCTTTAAATTTTAATGATGTTTTTAGGGTTGCATGTGTATACGAAACTAGAATTTTAGAATATTAAAAGTAAGATAGACCCTTTCTGTGTATTCAAGGCACAAAACGGCTTCGCCGGTTGCCTGCACGTGGCGGAACAGAATGCACGCAAGTGCAAAAATAGGTCAGTTACCGGCGCCAGACTTCTAAAAACACATGTCAGTCTTTTTTTTGTAAATAATGTGTGTAATATGTTTTAAATATAGTGTAAATTATAGTTTAATGTTGTTTTAACTGGATTATTAATAAACGGGGACGTTTTCTTGTGTTTTTTCCCATAAATCATTGTGGAAATTTATTTTTTAATTGCTCATTGTAATATTCGTTTCGTATTTGTGTGTGTAATAAAATAACCTAACAGCAAAAAACAATGTCGGTGTTATAATATTGTAGTTTGCGCCAATATTATTTCTGTACCTATGTATAGTGAAAATAAAGCTAGATTGTTTTGATTGCAACGGCATTATTTTAAAATAGTAATATCGAAAACAAACCTTGCAGTGTTCCAGGGTGCAAATCAAATTACCATAGCTCCTTAAAACAAGGTACAATTTTTTATCTACTTTAAAATTTCCGGCCAGTTATGATTTATAGAAAAAAAAATGATAAAAAGCAATCCCCAGAGACAACCGAACCCCATCCAAATAATACGTAGTTTACTTCCTACATTTTGTTGAAAGTGTCATAATATTATATTATTTAGCTCGCGAAAACGACTATCGTTTATCAAATTGTTCTCTGTATCAAATATTTCGACAAAAACTATAAACATTATAAAAAAAAGGTTTATTTTTCTTTAGGTCCTTTTTTCTATTGTTTTTCGGCAACGTGTCCCGATTTTTTCCTGGCCATCTTGAATATCGGTAATAAAGATAGCTTTTTATCGAGTGATACTAACTTTTTTTTCGCAAATCCTAATCAAAATCTTAAGTTTTTGCGAGATTTCTCGTTCTCGCATATTTTTGTCTCATCTTACGAAATTCTCGCCAAAAATATTCTCGTCTCGCTGAAGACCGGACCACTATCGTCTTGTCTCGTGAGAATGAGACTAGACGAGACGAGAAAAAGCGGGACGAGAGTAAAACACTACCCATGATCCTTATTTGAGAAGCCTAACCTGAAATTGTTTCCTCTTTTCGAACTTTATTGTTAAAAATGCCCACTTTTATTTTATTTATATGTTTTATTAAAACCAATTGCTTTGAGCTAATTTAGAAGTATTTTTTGGTTATTTATGGAATGAAAATCATGTTTATAAAAGGTTCATGTAACAAAAAGTCTGATTTATGCAGAATATTCATAAAAGTAGAAGTGGACCTTTTTCAATTGACAATAATGAAAAGATAACAAACCGCAAAAGTCAGATGGGGCCGGACGATATTTTAATGTATGCAATAAAAACAGCCAATCTTAAATAAACATTGAAAAATTAGTATTTGCTTAAAGAAGCCATTGTTATATTATCAGGAAAAATTATTTGGTTGGCGGATTGGACAAATAAAGTTTTTTTTATGAAAAATCCATCATCCAAAGTGTAGAGATAATAATATACCAAGAAAAGTAAAAATAATAGCACTTCTTTACATTTTCTTTAGAATCAAACACTAATCGTGCAGTTTGACTTTACAATTCTTTAATTTTCAAAATATCGCGCAGTTTGTCAGATAATAAAAACATCGCACATTTCCACGTGATCGTTTCGAAGTCGCCACATCATCTAGCAGGCTCATATAATCCGTTATGAGTCCTGCGGGATTGCATCGTACGCACCGAAAGGACTCGTCATAAGGACGAGAGCTTATTGCGCCAAGAGCCACTTAGGTCGAGGGCCACCACGTATTTACATATTTAACCAATGGCGGCGGTTTCTAATTGTACTAAATTTTTTTTTCAAAAAAAAATAAATTACAGCCCCAGAAAGTATACTAGTCGCCACAGTGGATCCTTTCCCGTGCGAGACGAAAAAAGTTAAAACTAAGTCTAAGTTCATAAAATGGACGTGCCTGCCTACCGTTTGACGTACCTACATAATATCCCCAAAAATTATTATTTATTTTAAGTTTTGCCCGGCATTCTCTATTATCTAAAAGAAATTGACAAACAAATGTTAATACATTTAATACTATTTTTAAAGCTTAAAATCTAGAAAAGTTTGTTGTTTTATTGACTATTAAAATCGCAAAAGTCAAATTTTTGACATCCTTTCATTTAAGGGAATTTAGCCACTGCCGTAAACTTTTCAAAGAACTTTCACGGTTAGAATATTTAAAATAAATAAATTAGGTATTATAAAAATCCATAAATACTTACCGCCAAAACAGATGGTGGGTATATTTAGCCCTAAAAAGAACTATTTTTAGAAAAAGGAACAGTTTTAAGGCACACAAATTTACAAAATACGAATTAGATTGGCAGATCAAAATAAGATTGACAACACCATTAATGATTTTAAGGTTTAGTTGTATTGAGCGAATGGTGACGTGTTTACCTGCTCTATACATCCCGTAAATACGCTCTCTATGGTATGTTCATGAATTTCGTAAAGTTGTCGACCACGGGATGACACAATAGCTACGATCTTGCGCTCTTAAAATTTACATCCTTCTCTTTCTCCTTTACCTTAATTGGTTGGGTTGTTGAACACGAACCTTCCAAAGCATTAGAAACTCTCTAAAACAGATAGGTAGATATTTATAAAAACATTACCATATATTTTTCATGTTTATTATTTATGTTTTCACAATTCCTGCTATTATACAGTGTCACCATTAAAGTCTGCACCATATGGAACTTTTTTTTATTAATGAGGTTAGTTAAAATTAAATATCAGCAATCGTTTTTGCTTCAAGTTAGACTAAAAATTATATATTCACTTGTCACCATCTGTCATTCGGTATCTGTCAAAAATGACATTTTTGACAAAAAATGCTGAAAAATGGCATTGTTTTACCGAATTTCAAAAAATGTTATTAGAAAAAGTTGTTTCTAGTACAATTTTAGGCCTAAATACAAAGTCATATGTTCTATTTTTTTAATAGTACATACACGTAAACAGTTTAAAAAACGTATAATTAAATTCCCAGATATCAGATTAGTTCACAATTTAGACGCATTTTCTTTTTATTCACAATAAAATATGAAGGAAATTTCGAATTTTATAAGTAGGCTATGGAAAAGAATTAGAGTGCCGAATAAATAAAGAAATGTCATAAAGTTTAAGAATATTTTCGCAAGTTACAGTTTTCAGTGTTATCACCAATGTTGTCCATTCAAGAAAAAATAGAAATTGTCTTAATTTGTGGAGAGAATATGCCTCACCGGCAAGTATCTCACATTTTTAATGAGAGGCATCCAGAAAGAAATTTGCAGCATAGCACCGTTTCAAGAATAATGTCAAAGTTTAGAGAAATTGGATCTGTTCAAAATAGTTTTAAAAAACCGCACTTAATAATTAGTCTTTTAAACTTTTTACGTGTATGTACTATCAAAAAAATAGATCATATGACGTATATCTGTTAAAATTTTTAAATTATGATAACTTTGCACCACCCGTGTAAAATTGCCTCTAATTTTATATTTCGAAAAAAAATGGTATTCTAGTGAAAAAATAAGCATACAAACTAAATAAAATATTAAGTATGACATCTGAAACTTTGTATTCCGGTCAAAAATTGTACTAGAAACTACTTTTTCTAATAACATTTTTTGAAATTCGGTAGAACATGCCATTTTTCAGCATTTTTTGTCAAAAATGTAATTTTTGACAGATACCGAATGACAGATGGTCACAATTGAATATATAATTTTTAGTCTAATTTGAAGCAAAAACGATTGCTGTGATTTAATTTTAACTAACCTCATTAATAAAAAAAAAAGTTTCATATGGTGCGGACTTTAACTGTATCTACTCACCTCGAAACACTCGAAGTGTCTCTCCGGCACTGCAGTTTAAAGTCTTTCAACTACTTCCTCCTTCATTTATCCTCGGGGACTTGTCCCGTTATTGGACCGGAGGGGTGCCGTCATCCCCGGCCTATTTGTTATGCATTGGCAACCCTGGACACCGGCCGCAGCCGCATAATATTTCAATATATCGGAATAAGGCTCACCATCTAAATAAAATTTTTCAAATGGACCTCGGAAAGATGAAATCCCCAATATCTCGTTATATATTGGGTTTATGTTGATTCGGAACGGTCATTTTAATAAAAATTCAGTTTATGATGGAGATGTATACATGAGGGGTGGGCTATTGTGGGTTTTGCATCGGGTATATTACTTGGGAGATATTATGGAATAACTCAAGCTACTAAAATAGAGTAAATAAATGTGGTGTAAACGGGGCAAGTTGAAATGTTTCCTGAATAAAAATAAAACAGGGTACTTAAATTTCATTTGTCTATAAATAACAACCCCGAAACTGAACGCATCTTGTACACATTTTGGATCCCTTCGGCAAAATGACGTTTTTGTTTGATGTTTGTTTAAGTTTTGGGGACCATCGGAAGTATGTCGGAGCCAAATCTAGTGAATAGAAAAAAATGTACTTTTGCTATATTAAAATATTAACAACCACCCGCTTATACAGCGTGTGCGTGAATTTGCTTGGCTTGCCAAATGGAAAACTTCTTTATTACTATCAATTTTTCGAAAAAAATATATTCTTCATAAAAAGTTTTGCTTTTAATATTATTAAGATTGCCATAAGAATTTCTTTTTAATGTTGTATATGGTGTCTCAAAAAACGTAAAACTTTTATTCTAAATGTGAAAAAACTTTATACCAATATTTATAAACCGGCAAATTGGAAAGCGCGATAAGCGCATTAAATCGTCACCTAATTTCTAATATACAGGGCATGATAATTTTTTTTTAAATAGTTACTTAACATTTTTGATATAAAAAAAAGTCCAGTGGGTTAAGATCGGGGGATCTGGGTGGCCACTCCATTGATCTTGATCCCGTCTACCTATTCACCGCCCCGGAAAAATTGTATTTCAGTAGTCCCTTACACGAGCAGTCTAATGTGGGAGAGCACCATTTTGTTAAAACCATAAAGTTAAACTTGGTAAATCGGGAGTGGAAAGAGCTGAAACCAGATCATGTCGAAGGAAATTTAAATATCTTTTTCCAGTGAGGCTGTCATAAAAAAATGGTCCTGTTAACCTATTTTCAACAATGCCCGACTAGATATTAACCTTTTCATTATACTGGGTGTGATTTTCTATGAATCAGTGAGAATTTTCCTGTGCCCAGTATCTAGTTTTGTCTATTAACCTGTCCATTTAAAAAACGTAGCTTCATCTGAAAAACAAATTCTTTCGTGATTATTATAAACGGAATCCAAAAAACTAAAAATGTTGTTTGCAAAGAACCCTGTATAGTAATCGCAAATCTAATACTTGAAAATGTTTTTCTCCTTCCAAACTCTATCCGTGGACAGACTGTATATAAAATACTGATCCGTTTCTTTATCAAATTCAAATTCAAATTCAAATTCAAATTCCTTTATTCATGTTTAAAATTACAAAAACTTTACATACGTCAATGGGTATTATAATTATTACTATCTAAACCAATATGGGTACCCAAACTACAATTCTAAAAATTCAACAATTTTACAGTCGAAAAGTAAAACACAGCAGACGGACAGGTAAAAATCAATTATCAAAAACATACAATACAAGTTAGACTCTAAAAGGTAAATATACAATTACAACAGATTAAAAGTTGAGCAATTAATTAATTAATCAGGCAGTTACGGCAAGGGAACATCAAATGTATGATCTAGGAATTCCTGGATGGAGTAAAATGAATGGGTTATTAGATAATTTTTTATAAAGGACTTAAAAGCGGCAATCTCAAGGTTTCTTACAGAAATCGGGAGCTTATTAAAAAAGGTGGGAGCATAGTGCAGCGTCGCGTTCCACGATCTCTGGAGTCGCAAAAACTCAATATGTATATCCTCTCTACCTCGCGTGTTATAATTATGTCTATCACCAACTGGTTGGTAGTTTTTTGAGCCCTTTGCGTGTAATAGACACTCGTATATATACCGCGATGGAATGGTCAGTATCCCTAAATCTCCATACGCGCCCCTGGCATCGGAACGGTAGTCAAGCCCAGCCAGAATCCTCACCGCTCGACGCTGAAGCGCAAACACCCTCCTCATGTGTGCGGAATGTCCCCACGCCAGCAGAGCATAGCAACAGACGGACTGCACGAGAGCATGAAAAGCCATCAGACATACGCCCGAATCAACCACCTT
This sequence comes from Polydrusus pterygomalis, assembly GCA_963969555.1. Lineage (NCBI taxonomy): Eukaryota > Metazoa > Arthropoda > Insecta > Coleoptera > Curculionidae > Polydrusus > Polydrusus pterygomalis. Next base: position 765,282 of record OZ018377.1, read on the forward strand.
CGAGAGCTGCCGTAGTAAGTACACTGCCCTTGATACTCTCGAACAAATGAAATCGATGTGGATATCAAACTTCAGTGTGGGATCCATATGGACACCAAGAAATTTAACTGCCGGGGGGTTTACCCCATCATGAGGTCTGAGACTGAATAAAATTGTTTCGGTTTTGTTCTCGTTTAGGCTCATTCGGTTTGCCGCGAACCAATCTCTAAGGGAATCACGATTTTCTTCCATTTTCAGCATTAGTGTAGTGACGTCAGAGTCGTCAACAGTGGCCGTTGTGTCGTCCGCGAAAAGGATCAACCTACCTGTAGTCAGCACGGTCGGCAAGTCATTGACGTACACCAGGAACAGTAGGGGCCCCAGAATCGAGCCCTGAGGCACCCCATGCCTCAACTCTCGCTGTCCCGACTCTGCCTGGCCGAAGGAGGTCACCTGCCTCCGCCCCGATAAGTAGCTTTGCATTAGGGCAATGCTCTTCCCATCTAAACCATAGAACTGAAGCTTCTTAAGAAGGACAGAATGAGAAATGCAATCGAATGCCTTTGATAAGTCGTAATAAGTTGTTCCTACGTACTTTCCATCTTCATATCCCTTCAGGATATGTTCGCACAGTGTATTTATGGCATGTGTGGTAGAGAGCTTTTTTCTAAAGCCGTACTGGCAGTTTGTGAATAATTTTTTTTGTTCGAAATAGTTGTAAAGTTGGTTTTTAAGGATCTGTTCAAAAACTTTAGATATCACCGATATAAGTGCAATAGGTCTATAGTTGTTAACATCTGCTTTGTCGCCTTTTTTATGGATAGAGATTATTTTACTAAGTTTAAGACTATTTGGGAAAACGCCCTCAACAATACAAAAATTTATTACCTTTGTTAATGGTGTTATGAGAATATTTTTAACTTTTTTCAGTAGTAATACACTCATGCCATAACGCTGTATACGAGATGCCCAGTGTTCCCCATGTTCCATCCCTGGGGAAAGTTTTAAGGACGTGCACGCTGTGTCACCATTGAATAAAACACTTATTATTTATAAAAGTTCTGTCAGAGCACTTGACCGCTCTTTTCAGTAAGCTATTTTTTGATATCATAGAAAATAGGTATATTTTTCGAACGCAATCATTCCGTAAATATATATTCTCACAATTTCAAATCAAATAGGTAATAGACTCGTAAGCTATTCGAAATGGCTGTTCGGAACATCGTATATTCGAATACTGAATTTTTATTAAAATGACCGTTGGCCAACTCTAAACCCGAAATATGGAGGATTGGCTGGGTTTCGTGAAAACATACATTTTTGCAAGAATAAAGGAATATTTTATGTGAACTGGTATCAATTTTTTATTTAACTAAAACACAAGCGTTACAAACGTTTGAAATACTAAAATAATAAACTATTTTATTGATTATAAGGGGTTACCTAACCGCGGTAACTGATCAAGATAAATATAGTATAAAATAATTCTTGAAATTCTTAATATAGGCAGAAAATAATAATGAACGATAAACATTAGTATTATTGTAAAAAAAGCGTGGGACGCTTTGTGGCTATATTTTTCGTATATCGAGCACCCCACGCTTTTTTCACAATAATACTTATGTTTATCGTTCATTATTATTTTCTGCATATATTAAGAATTTCAAGAATTATTTTAAACTATATTTATTTTCCGCTTTTTAGTCTGATTAATTATTATTAAAGCGTGTTTTTTAGTTTTTTTTAAACTATACCTATTTATTTTTTATTTTTGTAATGTAAATAATGTTAAAAAAAATCTTACCCGATATTTTTCGCTATACAATTATCCTAAAATAAGTTATGAAATTCCTTGATATTTATTAAATATGTCAATTATTACCTATAGAATATCAAGTCGATACTGATTTTCTTTAAATTTTGTATAAAAGCTAGAAAACATAAATAAATCTACGCGAAATAGGTTATAGGTTGGCAAGCTTGTTGATACTCCTGCCTTAAGAAAAAAAATTTTTTTTTAGTAAATTGAGCTAGATTACTAGATTATTGTCTTGTCAGCGGTTCTTGATAAGTCTACAAAATTTAAATTAAATCTGACCGTTTAAAGTGGGTCAAAATCGGGTTCAAAGAAGTCTTTTACAAACAAACAAACATACATACAGGTGAAGCTAATAATTATAATAATAAAAGCGTGTTAAAAACACAAAATTGATTCGGGAAGGAATTACCAAGAAAAACAAATTTTTGAATATATTTCATTTATTCCTTGTTTTATACATATAACTTCAAATTATTTTAATTTGTAGTTTCGTTAACCGTATCAAATAAGGTAAGGCCAAGTCCAAAGGGGCCCATTCACAAGACGATTATCTAGCAACCAGATTGACGCTTTCGATTCGAATTTCCAAAAGATTGCCCCGTATAGTGGGCGATGTCAATCAAATTGCAAGCGATACTGTGGTTGTCGAGCGACTATTTAATTTACCCACAGAATAAAGAATAGGAAGGAACGAGCATTTGGTTCGTTTGACAAGTTATACGCAAGAACAAGTCGGCCATATTGATCAACCAAGTATGACTCATTTGTTTTGGTTCTTCTAAGATTTGCGTCACGCTTGGGAGCTTTTTTTGTGTTTAATTGCAGTTTTTTGTGCCTTAACAATAAGTTTTGTATAGTATTAATAGTTACGAACATTTATATTATTGACTATTTAAGTTATTGGTGTTTAATTAGCTTTAAAATTGCTGAAAGAGAAAGAATTATTAGAAATGGTTAGTTGTGCGGTAATTGAAGCCGCCATATGCAACAACCATCCCGTTCAACTGTCGAATCGACCAAAGCTCCTCTCCATCTCCAGACTCCATCTAAGGACGTTATGCTTAGCCATAGAGCTTAATACCTGTTGGGTGCCAGTAACTACCTGAATTAACAATCAATCAGTTATTCCGTCATCTTTGACAGTCGTTACAAGTAATTTGATTCATCGCTAATTTTTTCAATTTCTTGAACAATTCGCACAATGGGCTTTACGGAACCGCACAAAACATTCATGGTTGAAGCGTATTTTCGAAACGGGGTTAGAGTAAATGGTGAGTGGCAATACAATCCTGGTTTGTGCATGGACGATTTTCACGAACATTTTCCTAACGTTGCTTTTATTGCTGGGGATTTTTATCATTGCCTGAAAAGAACCGTGGCTGTGTTTAGGGAAACAGGTTCTATACAACACAAAAAAAAAGCAGCAAGACCATCTGTAAGAACAGATGTTGCAAACGTTCGTGAAATAATGCAAAATACGCCAACAAATTGTATAAGACGCCTGTCCAAAGAAGTGGAGTTGAAGTTGGAGCATGACGGTGGCCAATTTCAGCAAATTATTTCTTTTTCTTTTTCTTTCTGTATATTCTTACTTTGTTAATTTTGTAAACAACAAAAATAAATTTGTATTTGTCTACTTATTTTATTACTCATTAGTTTGGCATATCGTGTCATAATATGAATTTGTCAACATTTTAACCTAGATTTGGTTAGATATATCGTCCCCATATCATTGTGATCTAAACCAAGCCCTACGTTTTTTAATCCAAGCCCTCTTTGATGCAAATAATTTTTGCTCGCACGGTACTTGTGGTAGTTTTGTTTTTATACGTGTCAAATGAAGAATGCTAACAACAAAGATGGAAAAAGGGAATGCGATTGTACTAAAGAGTTCATGAAACCATATTTTTTAATAATGAAATGATCGGTACACGAGAGCTTGGACTATTTTGAATGGGCATCCAAATTGGCAGGAATTTTTAAGCGAATTGATCGCAAGACTTGGTTGCTCAGTAGTCGCCCAGTAAACGTTTAAAAAACCCACAAAAAAGGTAGTTCGTGCCAAAAAACCCAAAGATTAAAAAAAAACTTTTACTTAATTGAGTGAAATAAAGACATATTTGTAGAGAAGGACGGATGCTCTTTGTCGTCTACTTATAGGAGGTGAGCTATTTCTTAAATGCTTCCAAGAACATTTTTTATAGCAGAAGGGTGGAAAGAGGAAGAAGGTTGTTTTTTATGGGTTGGGAAGGGGGGAAGGTCTTGTGAACCATTACTACAAAGCCTGTAATGGACATATATTATAGAGTTTCTATCAACAAGGAATAAAACTACTTTATTATATTACGATATTAAAAAAGATTGGTAGGAAAGGGGTGGAGGGGACGTTTATCTACCCCATTAGTCCTTTCCCGGTAAATTGGCGCTTGTTTGTAGTACTGATGTATGCCCCGATACCAAATAACCCGCACTATCAAAAGGCAGCCCCATAAATCGGCCATATGGTACTGGTACCGGTTATGGATAATATATCAGACGCAGCTACCATGGATGTAATTAAGGTAAATTAGCAGACCGCCATTATTATCTGCAGACGCGGAGGCGGCCGTAAACAACGAGAAAGACTGAGAAAAACGACGTTGTCATACCTTAATAATCATAGACGGTGCGTTTCGTACGATTACATAAGATTGAGTCGATCGATGTAACTTGATGTCCTTAAAAATGAGGATGTTTCGTGGATATCGAACAAACCTATTCATAAGCACCGTGCGAGCAAAAATTATTTGCATCAGGACAGGCGTACGTCCTTATACAATTTGTAGGCGTATTTTGCATTATTTTACGAACGTTTGCAACAAGTTCTTCTGTTCTTACAGATGGTCTTCCTGCTCCTTTTTTGTGTTGTGTAGAACCTGTTTCTCTAAACACAGCCACGGTTCTTTTCAGGCAATGATAAAAATCCCCAGCAATAAAAGCAACGTTAGGAAAATGTTCGTGAAAATCGTCCATGCACAAACCCGGATGGTATTGCCACTCACCATTTACTCTAACCCCGTTTCGAAAATACGCTTCAACCATGAATGCGTATTGTGCTGTTCCGTAAAGCCCATTGTATGAATTGTTCAAGAAATTGGAAAAATTAGCGATGAATCAAATTACTTGTAACGACTGTCAAAGATGACGGAATAACTGATTGTTAATTCAGGTAGTTACTGACACCCAACAGGTATTAAGCTTTACGGGTAAGCATTACGTCCTTAGATGCAAGGCCCTCTTTGATGCAAATAATTTTTGCTCGCACGGTATATATACCATATTTTCCGTGACATCCTCCCCCCCCCCCCTCTCCCTCCCCAATAACAAACAGCTAAATCCGCCCTTGTATTGCATCTTATTATATAGAATCACCCCGATCTGTAGACAGACCTATTATATTGTATAATTCACTAGGATAAAACCATCCAACTGCAAAGGGCCCAAAGGCATCCTGCCTTGTGTTAACTTTGTCAACAGCAGCAAGAGCAAAGCGTGTGAATATATAACCACGAGGTATGTGTACGCGCGTTGCTGATTGGCCCGATTACCACACCATGGTCAGCGGAGGCAGAGACAAGGGCCTTTTCTGTTCCTGCTCGTTCTGCTGAGACAAAGACCCGGGATAAGCGGGTGAACGAGTGGGGAACTTAAGAAAGTGTCGATAATCGTGTTAGGTAGAGGGACGATGAGTGCGGATTTACTTTTTAGAATTTGTCACAGACATGTAATATAAGGGGATAAAACATTACATTTATCAAAAACCATTTGTTTACAATCATACATACTTCCAAAGTTTCTGATAAGTTAGAAGGAGATGGCTTTAAAAAATGGCAACACTGTAAGCTGTAAAAACTCGCTGTTATCTTACAGTGCATTGGAATGTTGTTGTTTTTTTTTAGGAACAAAACCAATCCATATATTTTCGAACATTTATTTAAAATACAGAACTACTACACTATTAATTTGAAGAAATAGTCCATGCTTAAAGTGGAGTTGAAAGTATGGGAAAGAAAAAAAAACCCAAAGTCTTCCTCCGCAAAATTTAATAAAATAAAAATTCTCTAGGGGGTCTCTACATGCTTCGAACGTAGAAATAAATGTTCATCATCAGGAGACAGAAAACTTATTTAGTGCTGATGGTTTTAGCAGAAGAGCAAATGGTGTAGAACCTTAATGGAGCTTTTATGAAATTAAAAAAATTGATGTGTAGAAGAGACATAATATGAAGAAAATTGATAAAGGTTAAACCATACTGTATGTTATAAAAGTTATTAAAGGGGGTCTAAACCAACCAAATTAACTGGGGAAGAAGAAAAAACCTTCCTGATAAGAAAGTGTCGAATATTATTTAATTTTTTTTATAAAACTTTTCAAGTTTATGTCAGTAAGACATTATAAGGATAAAATTTTGGAATATTTTTTACTTCTTTACTCTTTGATTTTAATTTCAATTTCTATTTTTAACAGATTGTGATATGACAATTTTATCCTTATAATGTCTTACTGACATAAACTTGAAAAGTTTTATAAACATTTTTAAATAATCGTCGACACCTTCTTATCAGGAAGGTTTTTTCTTCTTCCCCAGTTTATTTGGTTGGTTTCGACCCCCTTTAATAACTTTTTTAACATACTCAGTATGGTTTAACCTTTATCAATTTTTTTCATATTACGTCTCTTCTACACATCAATTTTTTAATTCCATAAAAGCTCCATTAAGGTTCTACACCATTTTCTCTTCTGCTAAATCCATCAGCACTAAATAAATTTTCTGTCTCCTGATGATGAACGTTTCCACATTCGAAACATGTAGAGACCCCCTAGAGAATTTTTATTCTATTACATTTTGTGGAGGAAGACTATAGGTGTTTTTTCTTTTCTTTACTACACTATTGTTTTTAAGCTAAAAAAACATAACCTCACTAACCGCCGAAATATTAATCCAGGGTTAGAGTAGTCGGGTCTCTTACACACGCACTGGCGAACCATTGTAAATAATAATAAATAGCACTAAATAGTTTTACGGCGAAAAAATACTAAAAATTAATCAAAAACGCTCATCAACGCTGTAACGTTAGATAAGGAATTAATATTAAAAATTCAGGGCCAGGCGTAGTAAAAACGTGCGTACAGCGTTGTCATTGTGATTTCCATAAAACATTATAATTTGACATCATTAGGAACCTATAAGTAATTCGACTAGTAGAAAGTTTAAAAACACAAGTATATTTAGTATAATATTTTTACTTAATAGGTACCGGTGACAAATACATCTAATATAATTAATGTAATCTTCGTTTGTAAACACAGGAGGAAGATCTAGGGCAATCAGCAGAAATTTTATCATTGATGTTTGTTAAAACTATTTCTGATCAGGGCAAAATGTAAACAATGGGGTCCTTATATATTACATGTCTGTGGTCTGTGGTCCCAATCGAAGCTATAAAAAATCGATTAATCAAAACATCGTAATTTTTTTTCAAATACCTAATTAGGTAATCGATTAATCGAAAAATATTTTTTTTGGTTAGTGGATTAATCGAAAAATCATTTTTTTTTCGATTAATTGAAAAATCGTTTTTTTTTCGATTACCTGCTTAATAATCGATTATTCGAAAAATCGTAAAATTATTTTCTTTTTGAATAATCGAAATGTTTTTTTTTGATTAATCAAAAAATATTTTTTTTCGATTAATAATCAATTAATCGATTTTTCGATTAATCGATAAAAAAAAATATCTCTAATCGATTAATCGATTTTGTTGCACACCCCTAGTCGCGACGTTTCCACCTACACCTAGATAAAAATCGTCAAGATCAGATTATACTCTTAGAATTTTGACCTAAAAAAAAACCGGATACCCAACGCTGTACTGACATTAGCATTTAAACAGTTTTACTAATAATATATAAAATGCCCACCTAGTCGTCTAGGCAGGCCCACTCGACGCGAAAAAAAACAACCGCGATTCGAAACAATTGAACATTTGCCCTCGTCCCGGCCGCCCCCCCGCTATCGACCAAACACAAAAAAACGGTCAAAGAATTGTCCATCGCAGCGAGCGGCGAAAAAGCCGACGGATCCGTCCAGAATGGACATGGCTGGCTGCGGCCGATCCACCAATCATTTGTTTTTCGCGTTTTTCTTTTTTTTTGCATTTTGTTTCGCGCCCCGCAGTGACAGTTGGTCATTGTTGGATGAAATCATAGGCGCCGGCCGGCGAAATATTTCAATAAGGATAAAACTATCTTGGCATTACTTGGAAAGGGTTAGAAAGCACCATTTTGCCAACCAACAGAACAACATAATATGTTCGAAACATACTGAGTAAGTATCTAATACCTAAAATCCTATAATCTGTTCAAAAATGATTTATTTATGATTACAATTACATTCCTGCTCGCAAGGAAAGTCAAACCGAAAAAGAAAGAAGAACTCAATCCATAGAGACAATGAAATTAATAATAATAAATATGCTTGACATTAAAAAAATGGCTATATACCATGCGCAAAAGAGTCGAGTTAAAACATTCATTGACATAAACTTTCTTATTTCCCTCCACCACTGCCCCGTTTAACCCACACTGTGGGTCAAAAATTAAATAGAAATGGGGAAGTGGGCTGCCCCCTCACCCCCACCCCGCCCCTAATGAGTAATGACTAACGAGTTCCGCGCGCGAAAATATGCAAATCAAATTGGGCGGCTGTTTAATTATTCCGTGTAACGTTTTTTTTTTCTCGAAAAAATGCGCTCAAATACGATTTTTTGATGTTGCAACTGTTTTGTCTTCTTTTTTTTTCGACAAAATTATTGGATGTCCCCGATCAACGATGGCTGTGGCGTTCGGACTAACGTTGACGATGCTTCGTTTCGTTGTTCTTTCTTTTGTTTGTGTCCTCGACTATCGTTTGATTTTGTTGGTATTTTTTGAACAGTCCAGTTTGATTGAAATATAAATACACTACCATCGGTCAGTAAAGTATTGACAAAAAATAAACAGTAATTATTCTGGTAAAACAAAGAGGCTGTACACTGAGAAAAATGCCTTTTATTTCTTATAAGAATTCATATACATATTATACAACTGTTTAATGCTATATGTGACAGCAACGCGCTTTTCTACTGGAAGACAACGAAAATTGCTATAGACTGTTGTGTAGTGATAATATCACGGTAATAAATTTAGCCAATAGGAAATAGGAGTTAATGCTACCATAGATAGGTTTATAGCCACTATTGCTTTGAATAACACAGTAATTATCAAGTTCTATTGAGGGGGTAATGTGGTTTACTTACTATACTGTATTAGTTCCGACTGGTAGTTGTAATGAAACTTGACATGAATCATAATAATATTTGCTTGCTCCGGTTATAATTAAGCATATACTTACCACTAAAAATCAGTACTATAGTTCTCAACAATTTAAATAGCTTCTAGCTTCTAGTGTGATATTGCTCTTAGCGGTTAACATTGCATAATATAATAATCTATTATGCAACATGCAACGTGGTTTAGATCGTAAAATTCGTCCATAGATTATAAAGTCCAATACTAATGATGGGTTGTGCGAAATAAGAATATTCTATTACTTTATCTGACATGCAAAGTTTAAAAAACTTAAATACAAAGTAAAAATACGGTATTGGTACGATCAATAAAGTTCAAATGCAGACAGGACAGCTATAGAAGACTCCGAACAACGATTGCCGATCGCTACGAACCTCCACCAACGTCTTGTGGATTATAGGTTCTAACGGATACAATTTATTTTTGGAGACGCTGTTCTGCTTTCTTAATTGTAGAGAAAACGCTTAACTGAGAACAAAATGCGTCGCATTTAGAAGATGCAATTTATTTCTTAAAAAAATTGCTGTAATAAAAGTAGTTCATCATTTAACAAGATTGTGCTGCTTATGGCACTGATTACTACCAGAAGAAACACGGTTGTATCAAATCTGGAATCGATATAGATTGTATTAGATTATAAGATATTCCTTAGTGTAGGTAATACGTGTTTTTCTATTTCACGTGCATAATGAGTTCAGTACGACCCTTATTTGCGGATCGTAATGAAGCTATTTCGATACGCGTTTTTTCTTTATTTGATGTTGGTAACATTTAAATGTTTTATTTCATTGACTTGCGCGGCCTTTGTGATTTACAAGAAAACCCATTTTTCGCAGAGAAAAACTAGCTTGATAACTTACTTTTTTATTCTGTGTGGATAACAGTCATGTATGTTGGTTGCATAAATCTATAAATCAATCTTTTGTAGATGCTTCAAGCTATCATTTTCTGCCAAATCCTATCCAAAATTCAATCTACTAACCTTCCAATGTCGATTTTAACTTCAACTTTATTTGAATTTTCCATCTTCCCTATACTAAATTGCAATGCCGTGACGTAAAATCACGTCTTTTGAAATTCGAAAAAAAGTAGCAAAATCTCCCGAATTTCCGAACGCTCTGTATATGTACCGAATGTACAAGGATCACACAACGTATTCCGTCCAATTTCAAATCTCATATCGCTAAAATAACTGTAGAAACTCGTGGTGAAAATGGGTCAATAAATCAAAAAATGACAGTTTGCAAAATAATTTTTGTTGTCCAGAGGCTCCTATGATAAAAAATAGTATTACCAAGATAAAATTTAAACATAAAAATTTACAAAATTTGAAGGACTTATTTTCTTTTTAAAATTTATTTTTCTTGATTATAAAAGGTGAAATAGAAAAAAATGTATAAAGCACATGTTTCATAAGGCGTTTTAGCGCCCGTGTCAATAAAAAAACTCGCCACTTCGTGGCTCGTTTTTTAAAATAGACGCGGGCGCTAAAACCGCTTCGTATGAAACTCGTACTTTAATATACTATTTTGTGTTACGACAAAGCCTAAAATTATAATTTTTATCATTTTAAGAAACCCCGTTTCATTTACCACATCACCTAAGCACAACAAATATTATTACCGAAAACCTCCACTTTATCCCATCCTATCCAATTTTGGCCGGTCAATTTCCCCTCTTTTTCATTTCTTTGCCGCCTCGGGCATTTATCTTCGTTTATTAACACCCTTAGAGCCGAAAGGGCGCAGTCCGAATACTAAAGAGCAGCCGCATCATTTCTCAAATTCGAAAATCTACTTTTCTAATCTCGCTGATGCAACTCGAGGAATACTAAGTGGAAAATCATTGTTTTCCCAGATAAATTCATCGATACGTTACGTCTACTTGTTATTATAAACGGAGCTTATGTGATATTCTTGCCAAAAGAGGAAAAATCGTATCGCGAGCCGGGATTAATTCGGTTTAAGGATATTTAAAAACGCACTGTGTTTTGCATTTAACGGATTTTTTGAAGTGAAAACTTCTTTAGGCGCGTTTAGCACTTTTTGTGGGCACTGAATTAAACTGAGCCGTCACGCGTCAGACTCGGGTGTGCTACGCTCGAATTCAACTGCTATATTCAATCCGAACTGACCCTGACCCGAATGAACGTTATATGAAAGAGCATGCCGCCATCGGTCGCATTCAGTATCGACGTATCGACGTGGAAACAGTCAGTGTGCGTTGTCTAGACACTCGTGTATTTGATATTGTTAATTTCACCTTGTTGAAGTTTTCACTTCTGTCGTGTGGTCGTGGTTTTAAGCACACACAATTTTTTTTATTCAACATTCGTTTTCGGACTTTAAAATTTAAGTTCTTGCTCAAGAAATTGTAAAAGTTGACCTTCAATTTATTTTTACGTGTAAACAGCTAAAATTTGCCCCAAATTCTTGCCAAAAAATTGGAATTTCTTCTCAATTTTTAATCAAGTTGGGAAATAAGTTAGTGATTTCTGGCATTTTTAGTAGTTGCAAACCTATTAAATTTTGAGGATAAAAAATTGTTTTTAAGGGTTTGTTTCTAAAATTTGTTTAAAAATTATTCGTCGTCGTGCTTTTAGTTCGAAAAGGAAGAGAACAAGTCAATTAAATTAGTGTTATAAAATCGAATATAAAAAACAAACAAAACCAGCAAAATAACCAATCTTCGATATTATCGCGTATATACCTAACCTCAAGTCAAATTTTAGTTGGTATATAACTTGTATTAATTTTTACAATTTGGCAAAAACTTGGGTACGTGTAAAATATTTTCAAGCACAATTTCTTGTCCAAGAATTTGAAAAAGTCTTTGTTCGACAACGTGACCCGTAGAATACGTTCACCCTTGGATTAATATAAACATACCTAGGTATTTACTTTTTTCTTTTATATAATTAATATAAGTATAGAAAAAAGTGTCTTTTAAACTTTTTGAAGCAATATATTGCCCGAAAAATAGGCGTACCTAATTAGATTGCATGCGTGGCTGCTAATAAAATATACCAAAACATGCATCGGGATAATCTGTCTTGGTATGCGTTTCTCTTTATTATTTTTATACCTTGTTTGTGTCGCCTAGGCCTAGTTTGATGTGTTTAAATTAATCATAATAAAATAAAGTTATATGGCAAGATACATCACTACTCCATACTTACTGAAAATACGAAATACCCAGGATTTTACCCCCCCCCCCCCCTTGGGCATAATAAAATCATACAACAGCTGTTACTAGTCACTGTTTATATTCCAATCAGAGTATCCGAGTCACTAAAAGCACAAACACAATTCACTAAACTACTAGAAATCCGTAAATATTAAACACCAACAATAAACAACAAGGAATCCACAGAGAAAACTTAAAACACAACAACAAAAATGGGTCCGAGCCGGTTCTGGAGTATATTTTGAGCATGTCGCTAAAGAAGGAAAGGCCGTTAACAAGAGATTTGTGCGCATGCCCAATTCTGCTGTCGGTCGCGGACGCGGTATGTAGGCAATTTTTAAATGTTTTTGTAATTTTTGTTAAATAATAAATTTATTTTGTTTCTTCTGTATAATATCTAATTTAAATCAAACATATTAATGCTTGTCCGGAATGTAAAATCTTTATTAAATTATTATTAATATCATCATCACGATTGACCGTTGGCCAGCTACCAGGAGACACGAAGGTATTTACATAAGTAGCAATAGCATCGAGATATCGATATGCCTCTCTAGATATCGATACAGATCCGTCACCATTTATCCATCGAATATTTTTATAGCATATATCCTTAGATTATTATTAGAAGAAGTCGTATATGAACAGTTATTGGAATTCATTGATGTAAATTCTGAGCTAAATATATTATTAAATTGGTTAAAAGTAAATAAGTTAAAATTAAATATTTCGAGAACTAAATGTCAAAATATAAATGTTGTGATTGATGGTGAAAAATTGGAATTAGTGAACAGTTTTAAATATTTAGGGATAATTATTGATTCAGAATTAAAAATTTTTAAATTATTTTGAAAGTATCATATCGAAGATTGCCGGAAAAGTAGGTTATTTTAAAAAATCAGTTATCATTTAAGTTTGTTTTCTAAAAACTGTATTTAATACTATTATATTACCACATTTTCTTTACTGTTCTTCCATTTTATTTTATGCTAGTGAGGAAATATTTGATAAATTACAAATTTTACAAAATAAGGCAATGCGGATTATTTTTAATTGTGACTAATATACAAAAATAAATTTTTATGTTAAACAATTTAGATTGGTTGAATGTTAGAAATTTAATTTATGTATCTTGATACCTACATAAAATTAAAAATAATTTATTGCCTGATCAATCAATATCAATATCAAAAGACCTAATCAAAATTTTTATGTAGATCTATCTATCTAAGCACCTAAAACATTAGCCTATAAGTTTATATTTCATAAAGTTTTGATAGAATATAATAATTTGGAAAATTCTTTTAAATCTCAAATATCATTAAAACTTTTTTAAAAAACTTTAAAATTACATTTAATTAAAAAATATTCAATTGTAGCTTTTTTCTAAATAAAAAAACATGTTACTACTACTACATCCGAGCGTACAGTATTCAATAACAGCGACTATTTTACAGATTTATGTAAACTGTCACCTCCGTTACATTTATTATTAATAGAAGTATCGATTTGTCACCCTAAATATCGATCGATATACTTTTACCTTTCTATTCGCCACCATCAATATATCGGGTGTGCCCATATACATTCAATAACAAGTGACTTTTCTACAAATTTCTGTAAACTATCACCTCCGTTACTATTACATTTATTATCAATCGAAGTATCGATTTGTCACCCTAAATATCGATCGATTTACTTTTACACTCCTATTTGCCACCATCAATATATCGGGTGTGCCCATATCCATTCAATAACAGTGACTTTTCTACAAATTTCTGTAAACTATCATCTCCGTTACTATTACATTTATTATCAATCGAAGTATCGATTGGTCACCCTAAATATCGATCGATTTACTTTAATACTCCTATTTGCCACCATCAATATATCGGGTGTGCCCATATCCATTCAATAACAGTGACTTTTCTACAAATTTCTGTAAACTATCATCTCCGTTACTATTACATTTATTATCAATCGAAGTATCGATTGGTCACCCTAAATATCGATCGATTTACTTTAATACTCCTATTCGCCACCATCAATATATCGGGTGTGCCCATATCCATTCAATAACAGTGACTTTTCTACAAATTTCTGTAAACTATCACCTCCGTTACTATTACACTTATTATCAATCGAAGTATCGATTGGTCACCCTAAATATCGATCGATTTACTTTAATACTCCTATTCGCCACCATCAATATATCGGGTGTGCCCATATCCATTCAATAACAGTGACTTTTCTACAAATTTCTGTAAACTATCACCTCCGTTACTATTACACTTATTATCAATCGAAGTATCGATTGGTCACCCTAAATATCGATCGATTTACTTTTACACTCCTATTTGCCACCATCAATATATCGGGTGTGCCCATATCCATTCAATAACAGTGACTTTTCTACAAATTTCTGTAACCTATCACCTCCGTTACTATTACACTTATTATCAATCAAAGTATCGATATGTCACCCTAAATATCGATCGATATAGCTTTACCTCCCTATTCGTCACCATTGGGTGTGCCTATGACTTTACACCCAGGCGTACAGCAGCATTCCTGGGCGCGAGACTCATTCATGAGGTATCGCAAAGGCGATGCTTTATGGCTACTGGCTTTCAAAAGTCATTAAGCGACGGTCGTAACTAATGCTAATGGCTCGGGCGCGAGCTAAAATGAGATACCAAACCGTTTCTTGTTGCCAATGCATTTCTTATTACCGTCCGTTGTATTTTAATAACGAAATAAATACGGACGAAAGATTGATAAGTTCGCGGAAAAAGTTCAGCCAATTTAAATATATTAAAATTTGCATTGGCAGCTACGCCAATGGTTACAGTGGCTGACTAAAACAATAAAAGCATTTACATTGCCTTGGATTTTTTTTGCCTAATATGTATCGTATGTGCGAGCAAAAATTATGTGCATCAAAGAGGGCCTTGCATCTAAGGACGTAATGCTTAGCCGTAGAGCTTAATACCAGCTGTTGGGTGTCAGTAACTCCTGAATTAACAATCAATCAGTTATTCCGTCATCTTTGACAGTCGTTACAAGTAAATTGATTCATCGCTAATTTTTCCAATTTCTTGAACAATTCACACAATGGGCTTTACGGAACAGCACAAAACATTCATGGTTGAAGCGTATTTTCGAAACGGGGTTAGAGTAAATGGTGAGTGCCAATACAATCCGGGTTTGTGCATGGACGATTTTCACGAACATTTTCCTAACGTTGCTTTTATTGCCGAGGATTTTTATCATTGCCTGAAAAGAACCGTGGCTGTGTTTAGGGAAACAGGTTCTATACAACACAAAAAAGGAGCAGGAAGACCATCTGTAAGAACAGAAGAACTTGTTGCAAACGTTCGTGAAATAATGCAAAATACGCAAACAAATTGTATAAGATGCCTGTCCCAAGAAGTGGGAACATCAATAGCCAATTTCAGCAATTTATGTAATTATTTTTCTTTTTCTTTCTGTATATTCTTACTTTGTTAATTTTGTAAACAACAAAAATAACTTGTATTTGTCTACTTATTTTATTACTCATTAGTTTGGCATATCATGTCATAATATGAATTTGACAAAATTTTAACGTAGATTTGGTTAGATATATCGTCCCCATATCATTGTGATCTAAAAAAAAGCCCTACGTTTTTTAATCCAAGCCATCTTTGATGCAAATAATTTTTGCTCGCACGGTATATGGAAGATATTTTATATTATGATTATCTAAAAGATTATTTCTGGGGGACATCCTACCCTCTCGGGCGGTACGCCCCTGATAAAAGATACAGTTTTGACGGTGTTAGGACTTTCATATCAAAATAAACAAAGAAAATTTGAATACTCGAGACGTACGTTTGTTTGAACTCAGTTTACAGTTTACACTTGACAACGGTTAGAGATACTAACTAACCGAAACGTTGTGTTAAGTAACAAAATAAAGACAATGGAAGTCAGAAAAGGTAATTTTTTTGATGCATTTATACCATTTACTCGAAACCCTTTAAACCTATTGAATTTATTTTAAGATATATTTGTTTATTTAGAAATAATAAAGTAATTTTTGTACAGTTCTATACTATTATA
The DNA here is from genome assembly GCA_963969555.1 of Polydrusus pterygomalis. Lineage (NCBI taxonomy): Eukaryota > Metazoa > Arthropoda > Insecta > Coleoptera > Curculionidae > Polydrusus > Polydrusus pterygomalis. Next base: position 781,759 of record OZ018377.1, read on the forward strand.
GTTCGCCAATATAATTATTTAAAAAATATAGGAAAGAAAGAAAAAGTCTTCCTCCACAAAATTTAATAGAATAAAATTATTCAAGGGTCTCTATATGTTTCGAACGTAGAAACGTTCATCATCAGGAGACAGAAAATATATTAAGTGCTGATGGTTTTAGCAGAAGAGAAAATGGAGAAGAACGGAGCTTTTATGGAATTAAAAAAAAGATGTGTAAAAGACATAATATTAAGATATTGATAAAAGTTAAAACATACTGAGTATGTGAGAAGTCAGCAAATGGGGTCTAAACCAACCAAATAAACTGGGGAAGAAGAAAAAACCTTTCTGAAAGGAAGGTCGAAGATTATTTAAATTTTTTATAAAACTTACTTTTATCCAAAAAAAATTTTTTACTTGATTTTTTTATTTTAATTTCAATTTCTATTTTTTACAGACTGTGCTGTGATACCTTGATAATCACGACCAATTTTATCCTCAGTCTTTTAGACATATTATACTTAATAATCTATTAAAAATAAATCTTTGTCTGTCTGTTTGGTGCTGTATGCGTTCCTATACCATTTATCCGATTACGATGCAAATTTGGTGAGTTGTTGTGTGCAAGCCGAGGAAGGTTTCGGCATAAAAAAAAGTGGCGCAACGCATGCCGGGATGCCGGGATTTGGTAAGTTGTTGTGTGCAGGCCGAGGAAGGTTTCGGCATAAAAAAAAAGTGGCGCAACGGATGTCGGGATTCCGGGATGCCGGATATTTGTGTAATGTCTTTCCTTCAAATTTATTTTATTAAGTAGCGTAGCAACGCGCGCAGGGTATAGCTAGAGTTTTATAAGAAATTTAAATAATCTTCGACACCTTCTTTTTAGAAAGGTTTTTTTCTTCTTCCCCAGTTTATTTGTTTGGTTTAGACCCCATTTACTGACTTCTCACATACTCAGTATGTTTAAACTTTTATCAATTTCTTCATATTATGTTTTTTACACATCTTTTTTTTAATTCCATAAAAGCTCCATTAAGTCACCATTTTCTTTTCTGCTAAAACCATCAGCACTTAATATATTTTCTGTCTCCTGATGATGAACGTTTCTACGTTCGAAACAGGTATAGAGACCCTTGAAGAATTGTATTCTATTAAATTTTGTGGAGGAAGACTTTTAGTTTCTTCTTTCTTTCCTATACTTTTAACTCCACTTTGAGCATGGACTACTTCTTCAAATTTAATAAAATTAAAATAACAGGTATACGTTTGGTATTACTGGGCAGCTTAAGGTACAGACAATGTTTGTCTTTTAACATATTTTTAAATTAGGGAAAATAATTATATTTATAGATACTAGTAACATAAATTAGGTATAGTATAATATTTTGAAAACGAAAGGGTAATCGGAAAATCTGCTACATAAGAAACAGAGTTCAAGGCGAGGTATTTCAATATTTTTAAATTAAAGTAAATCGTGTTACATAATAATATACGATTTCGGAGACATTCCAGCGGAGAGCCAAAATTGGGTTTATTTTGCATACAGTGGTGAACCCTTTAGTAAATTGTATAGGAAGTATAGGTACAACATAAGGCAAACCTAGATGCATCATACACCTTCTTATCATTGAGGTAGTTAAAATAATGTCGCATCTTTGATATTACTATTTTTCAACAAGAGACAAATATACGTTTTTTCCCTGCGTTTTTTGATTGTATGCAGGCGCGTAACTACAGGGGGGCCTAGGGGGGCCAGCCCCCCCCTCCAGACGTCGCTAGCCCCCCCCCGAAAAAAAAGGCTGACTTTGTAAGCTCGCTACTCGCCTGTATATTTTTATTCCAATAAGTTTGTTATTGTTTATAAATTACACAATATTTAAAAAACCTATTAATGTCATTTATTATATACATAACTAATCTAAAATTTTGACGTATTGCTATTGCTTTATCATATTTTGCTGCAAGGCTGGCAACCTAACATACAATAATAAAATTATAATAAATGTATTTTGGTTGTCAGCCTCAAAGTTATTTGGCAATTTTACTCGTTGAACTTTGGGCATGTTTATTCAACGATGTACGAAATAATCTTGCCAAATATCACTCGACCATCATTTTTTTATTGGTTAAATTTTCCATTTTTCAAACTTTTTTGGCAATACTCGTTGAACTTTGGGCTTGTTTATTTAAAAATTAAATCCCTCGAGCTTCGCTCTCGGGATCTAATGACAATAAACATGTCCAAATTCAACTCGAAAAATTTCCAAAAAAAGTTTTCGTGACAGATGAAAAATCTAACCGATAAAAAAACGAGGGCTTGTCAAATTACTGTTGGTTATTGACCAAATTTGTAAAAATTTGGGCGTGGTCCAAAAAAATTTCGCCTGCGGCGAGCTCTCCGCCGGCCCGCATTTACACGAGCCGCCACTGCAAGTCACAGTAACAGGCCCACCCTAGGCCACCCCCAGGTCAGAGGGCTAGTTACGCCACTGATTGTATGCATGTCTTATGACTTATAATGACTTATTTTATTAGCGATGTTGCACTAACCAGCGTCAACTGATTGAATGTTCCAATAAATAGCCGAGAGTTGAGTTTCGGCCAGATCAGGCTGTGCCACGCCGTTTCGGCCTAATTGAATCGGCCAGAGCGGGCGATTCCAACGCGATGCATAATGCGAAGGGTCGCGCTATGTTTATTCATAGGAAAGCCCCTTTGGCCCCTCTTGGTCCCGGATTTTCATCCCCTTATGTTAATTATACGGCAAGGATGGAAGGGATTACAGAGAATCAGCATCATAATCAGGCGTAGTTTAAGAATTAAACGGACGATTCGCACTAACACACCGGTATCAGAGAGTAGAGGTCGGTCAACGCGAGTATACAATATCACAGAATTCTTATGGAATAGACTAAGTACATTGTTTACGTTTTAAAGAAATCAAAGATTTCAGCCTTTACAATTCATCTGGTTAGCTGTATAGTCCACTATACTTAACACGTGCATCAAAAGAAGCGCTGTTGTTAAACTTACTGTTCAGTCACATATTAGATTCATAAAATTAATAAAACACACTTTTTACAAGCATAATTCAGATAAATTACAGGCGTTAATGGGATACTATAGGTAAAACAAGTTTTTGTTTTGTTGGTTTAAATAAAATAAATATGAATATTTCAGGTCTTTATATTTAGTACCTACTTATTTTAGTTCCATGGTAACAAAATCTAGAATGATAGCGGCAACCTCGCTTTCCTTTTTCACGTGTCGGCCATTCACGAGTAGCAACAAAAACAGCTGTAGTAATTGAGTAAACCGTTTGCATCATATTATTTTATTTTTATTTTGGTGTTTGTTAAGTGTTTCTGTTGCTGTTTTTTGTAAATTTATAGGTAATAGCAAATGACGATAAATGAAATGTTATTACCAATAGTAAACATAATATCATTTATCGTCACTGGCTATTATAAATTTAATATAAATTATATCGTTTTTGGTTTACTGCTCTCGGACGCTCTGAGCGTGCTCTCCCCGAAATTTGTCAAAATATAGTGATCTCACTCGCAGTAAACCCTTCTTCTTTTCTGTAAGTAATCGTAGTGCTTGTTTTTGCAATGTCGTGGTTAGTCGTCGGAATACTCGTATTTGTACGTGTTTTGTGTTTTTTTTTGCGTTTTAGTAATGGATTTTTCATTTTATTGTTAGAAGTACTTAACAAAATGGTGCGTCAGTGTCAGATTTATGAAAAATTAGATTTTTTTTAATCCGGAATTATCGTTTCACAGATACGGTTATAATCTGTATTATTTGCCTATTCAGTGGTGTAGTAGTAGTAGGAAAAGAGTAAATAAAAATAAGTCTTGTTAATATTTTTATGTGTGAGATTACTTCTTAGGAATTTGAAACATTCAAGAGTAAAATAACAAATACCTACGGCTCTCTAATAAAAGCAGCAAATATCCTGGCATGTCAACAAAAAATATTTTTCTTTTAACAAATTAAAGTACTTTTCCCTATTACTGCAACGCAACATACTGAAGTAGGTACTAATGTCCTCTACGTTGTAATACAAAAAATAAAATATTTCTTATTGTCTCTCTCCCTAAAATGTCATTCATTAATCATAACACTATAGATATACATTCACAGCCTAGGCTTTTTTGTAAGGCTTCTTTTAATTTTCACTTAAGGTGGGAGTATCAACATGCTTGCCAACCTATAATAAAAACGCGAAATAGGTTATAGGTTGGTAATGGATTAAATGACGTTGAGAATGCCACCTTAAGTAAAAATGTAATAATATTTTTTAATGAAAACTTGTTTAAATATTACTATTATTACTTATATGCTTATATGCTTATATACTTATTATGCTCCGAATCCTTGAGCCATTACAATTCCGCACGGAGTCGGAAATTTAACGCTCTCTCTTCTGACTTTGTTTTACACGTACGAATGTGTGAAGCAAACAACCAGTCTATGATACGATATACTTGCGAGGAGAATTCGTTGTAACGTGACATGAAAAAGATCCCAGTAAAATTAACTAAACCGAATTAATTTGATGAAAAGCACTTTCCCCCGACCGACCGCCCCGAAGTATCTTGGCTACAAACGCACTCTAATTCCAGATTAAAAGATAGGCCCTAATTATGTTTACCCAGTTTTTAAACGAGGGTAAATTACCTACCCCAAATGAAAAAATCCAAACTCGCCGACCCCAGACTTAATTAAACCTGATATTTTCACGCAAAACACTTATCTTTGTAATCGGCGCGCCGCTTCTGAAAAACAAGCCAGTGGCAAGTAGCAATTAAGGCGTTCGTTTATGCCCTCCTTTCCCCTGTTTTGTTTAGTTTCATGGGTCAAGTCAGACTGGCTGTGGTCCGAAATGGCCTTACAACGTTGTCAAATTTATTTCTACTTATTTTTGACGCGTATAGTCAACATGTGATATTTAACATTTCGGAGGAGAAAATACACTTCAATACACAACATTCAAATACGTTAGAAAGATTTTTTTAATAGGATAACTTTTATTTTTCGTTTTATTTTAAGGAATAAATAAACAGTATTCAGTAATATTTGAGTTGTGCCTCGCATTTCATTACTCTAGAATTACTTGACGTATTTTTGTAGTTAACTAATTAATTATGCTTTTACAAATGCAACAATTATTTTAAATTGTTTGTGTTTATTAGCCTATACGGTGAAAAATAAAGTGCTGGTATGCACACAACTTCTTAAATCTAACAAAACTCTTTAGATAGTTTTAGGTGATGGGACACTGCAGTTTTAACCTTCATATACTATAAAATAATTTTAATTTCGTATTCTTACGAATAAACCACCATTTTAAAACACCAGCGGATATTTCACCGTACTCTACCTACTATTGCGTTTTTAATCCAATTGAACAAATATGGCATGAATTAAAATCAAATGTTAGGAGAGAAAATACTACTCCCGCATTAAGTACGTACATCTGTGGTGGAATTAATACAAAAACATGTAAATAATATTTCTACGGACAGTTGGAAGAATTGTCTGCAACACGTGATTAAGGTGGAAAACTCTTATCTGATTCTTAGTGATAGTGTTCAACCCTTAATAATTAGTTTAGGTTTAGATGAAGATAATAGTGATAGTGAGACAAAACTGAATATAGAATAGGTAAAATATTATTTGTATAGAATTAAGTATACATAAAATAATTATATTTTTTGATTTTCCAATAATTTGTCTCCTTTATAAATAATTTATTGAATGTAGTATTGTTTTATAATGTATTTTCTTGTGTATTTTATATGTTTTTTAGACTTATATTATTGTATTTGTTTTATTGGATTTTTGACGTATGTAAGTGCTGTGTAGGTATATTAACATGAATAAATAATTTTGAAATAAGAGAATATGTATACACATAAAAACAAAATCCACCCCTGCGCCCATTCACTGTAGTTCAAAGATGTTGGGACCAACACAATGGGGTTCAATCAGGTAGTTAATTTATGACAGTAAAAGCCAACGGTATATTTTGAACATTTCTTTACCTGAAAAAATTCAGCCCGAACGTATTTGCTGCTATGGAGGGTGAATGCAACGAAAGAACAGAAGTTGGCACGTGACGTGACAACGTTGAATCTTGGTCAACAGTAACAGCCGTCCTGGTTTAGGTTTGCCAGTACTCATCGGCGTAGCTAGGGGGGGGGGGGGGGGGCTGCCCCCCCCGTAATATTCAATAGAAAAAAATTGCAATTACAATAATGTAAACAAGGGGCCCAGGCTCCCCCTGAAAACTAAGGCTAGCTACGCCGATGCCAGTACTACTGTATAGGTATCTATCGTCTCCTATATCTAAAACTTACTGTTTTTAATTAACTCGGATAAAGATACGAACCAAGTTGTTGTTGATTTCATCGAATCTTGTCAAACCGACAACGGCGCGCTTCTTACCCCTTTCCCACCCCCTTCCGCCCTTCCCGCTCGGGGATGGGAAGCATTAATATTGCGAAATGAAGCTCATTTGCATTTAAATAAGGTAGCCGGTACGAGCCCCAGCTCTAATTACACTAACTACACAAAGAGCTCTCGGCTCGGACCGACCGCCCCCTGCCCCCCGGCCCTCGTTAGGGGTGCCCCGGCCCCCCATTATGCGGCGGGGCTCGCCTGATTATCATTATAACGGAATAGATTATGTAGAGTTGGCTCTGGACGGAGGAGATGTTGTTTTGTTTGTCTAGGACTGTTAGATTTTAGCGGAGACTTATTTTAGAATTGTGCAAAAGTTGCGTGTTGCAAGGGTAGTTTACGGTTCTAACCAGAAGCTTTGTAACTTTATTGGGGTGTGGGGTGTGAGGTGGGGGGCTTTTGTACGCCCCCCGATGCTGGTTTCTTACATAAATTTGTTAAACTGTCAATGTCAATCTGGAAAAGAAATATTCAAAATATTTACAGATATTTTAAACAAACCACTATTATTGCTATCGAATGCAGCGACGTAACTAGGGGAAAGGAGCTAAGCCTTCTAAAATTGGCCCCACAATAAGATTCACTAGTTTACCTCTGTCAGTGAGGGCAGGGGAGAGGGGTTATTGGGTTAATAGTTAATATTTAATATGAATTGCACGTCAGTATTTTTTATTTGTATAAGAACTTATCTTATTCTGGCAAAGAAAGAAAAAACTAAAAGTCTTCCTCCACAAAATTTAATAGAACAAAAATTCTTTGGGGTCTCTACATGTTTCGAACGTAGAAACGTTCATCATCAGGAGACAGAAAATGTATTTAATGCTGATGGTTTTAGCAGAAGAGAAAATGATGTAGAACGCTAATGGAGCTTTTATGGAATTAAAAAATTGATGTGTAGAAGTGACATAATATGAAGAAAATTGATAAAAGTTAAAACATACTGAGTATGTGAAAAAGTCAGTAAAACGGGTCTAGAACAACCAAATAAACTGGGGAAGAAGAAAAAACTCTTCTAAAAAGAAGGTGTCAAAGAATATTTAAAATTTTTATAAGGATAAAATTGGTCATAAATATGAAGATATCACAATAAAATTACATTCCAAAAAAAATGTTTTGTGGGGTACTGAGGATTAAAGCTCAGTAACCCCCCGAAAGCGGTTAATTTAAAACTAATAAAATTAATTAACAAGCTGCACATTTAAAAAAAGTTAAAGGTCAAAAGGTTGTTCACGTCCACGTCTTGGGACAAAAGTGAGACAAGTCTTATTCTGTTGAAACGTTCAAAACAAATTGTTTGCCGACTGTGGTGGTTGGGAGATATCCAGATTGTCCGGTGTTTTGACTTTCTATATGCGATACAGGAAAATGATAAATACAGACAAAATTTCAATATTTTTCCACTTTCGGAATGTCCCTGAATGTATAAATTTAAAGATAATGTATGCTGTATGCCAAATTACGAATTTCAAAAGGTATAACTCCAATCGCGGATAACAGGAGGTTCCCCGCCCCCATCACTTGTTAATTAGAAAATACAAATGATATCATTCTCCAAAGCCATCTTCTTCCTTTCCCTCTTTCACGACTATAATCAGAAAAGATGAAAAACTTTTCTATCCCACCGTAATAATAAGATTTCCTTCGATATTGAATCTGATTATATTTGTACTGGATCCTGAATTACCCGTGGGCAGCAAAAGGGGAACGGGCTCCCCTTTCCCTTTGATTCGGGCCAGAGGAGGAGGGGGTGTCGGTCTGAGACGGTCATCTTAGAATGGAGAGCGGTGGTCTGCAACGGCAGCCTCTAATAGAACTCTATATGTAAGCTATTGATTAAAACGTCTCCCTTGCGCTAAATTAGAACAGAATTAGAGGGTATTTGAAACAGTGGCGGAGGGAAGTACATTTCAATTAAAAATATAATATTATTTAAGTCTGTTAAATTGAATATTTTATGCCGTACTATATAGTAGTTCATTATGCTGTACTTATTGCGTATTAGTTACAAAAAGCGGTCGCGGACATAAAAGGATTTTATTGGTATTAAAAAAATTATATGCAATAAAAGTAGTATTACAATCATTACTTAACCTTGTGATTGGATCAAATTACAAAATAAAAAAATATTTAAGTACTTATGTTGAATTGTTTAATAAAAAAAATAAACAGCTATTTAAATTATTGGCCAAATTTACACTAAAATGTCAATTCTGCGAAGGCATCTGGTAATAGCCACATTGTCTGCAGTAAAATCTGGTTATCATTTATTTTTGTAAGAAGATGTCAGATCATATCGTCGCTCGCATTACGTAGGGGCCTATCTCGATTTTTGGCAAAAATGAGTTATACCCATATAAAGTCAGGGAAAGACTCAAACTGGCATATCTCAATACTACATGGTTTTTGTTTTATAGTAGTATTATAGTATAAAATATTTCTTGTTCTTCCCAATGTAGCTCTAAGCTCCTTGGCAGAGGCTATTAATTTGTCGCTCACTTTGGGTACTTTTTCACCTTGTTTAAAAATTGCTAGAGTCATCCCACTATTTAAAGGAGGTGATCCCACGACTCCATCTAACTTTAGGCCAATTTCACTGCTACCAACATTATCAAAGATTGTAGAAAGGCTAGTCAAGAAACGTATCACGAGCTTTATGAATGCCAGAGGTATATTGAACGTTGCCCAATTTGGATTTAGGGCCCAGAAAAGCACCGATGATGCCATTTTTTCCTTTCTAAACGACCTATACATTTCAATTAATGACGGAGAGGTTGCCGCTGCGGTGTTTTGCGATCTGACCAAAGCCTTTGACTGTGTGGATCATGAGATACTGCTCGGTAAGCTTGAAGTTTATGGTTTTCGGGGGACCTTCTTGGCCTGGATCAGGTCGTATTTGTCGGATCGTCATCAGTCAGTTATTTTCAATGACGATATTTCCTCCAGCTTACGCTTGACCTCTGGGGTCCCACAGGGATCTATCCTTGGTCCCTTGCTTTTCCTGATATATATCAATGATCTGGCAACCCTGGATATATCAGGTCTTTTTACTCTTTTTGCGGATGACGCGACTATTCTGTGGCATTCCGGAGACGCTGGCCAGATGGAGATTGTTATCAGTAACGACTTGGTTCGAGTGAAGGATTGGTGTGATGCTAATCTACTTACCATCAATTTATCTAAGACCAAGATTATTAACTTCAAATGTCAAGTGGACGGCGTCATTTTAAATTCGCAAGCTCTGGGTAGAGTGAATTATAATAAATTTCTGGGTTTGTTTGTGGATGATAGGTTGAAGTTTGAGCCACATGTTTTACAACTAACCACTAAGGTTTCTAGAGGTTGCTATGCCTTAAGGGTTATTACCCGGGAAACGGATATAGTAACTGCGAGGGCTGCCTACTTCGCTTTAATTGATACACACTTGCGGTATGGTGTGTGTTTTTGGGGTGCTTGTTCCGGTTATTTATTTAACACCGTATTTATTCTCCAGAAAAGAGCTATGCGATTTATGTTTGGCTTGAAACGAAGGGAATCATGTAGGCCATTGTTTAATAGTAACAAAATTTTAACATTACCATGCATTTTTATATTAGAAACCGTATGTCTCGTGCATAAAAAGTTTAGCCAGGAAATTATCTCTGCTTCCTCTTATTTTTTCCGTAATACTCACACCACAGCTCTTCCGATACCGGGTTCCACCTTAATTAAGAACTCTTTTATATACAGGGGCAAAAAAATGTTTAATCATCTTCCTAGGCAGGTTAGAGAGATTTTGTGCGTTAAAAAATTTAAGAGGGAGGTCAAGAGGATTCTTTTAAACAAGACATATTACTCTGTCTCCGAATTTTTAGAGGATACATTTTAATTCTAGTATTTTTTTGTTTGTAATCTGCTTTGTAAACATTTTGCTATTTGATTTTTAATAAAGCTATGTTTGAGTCGGGGTTTGAGTATACGTATAGAAAAGTTGTCTGTTCCTCTTTGTTCTTTGTTTTATGTAACTTGTTTTATATTTTTTTATATGACTTATTTAGTCTAGTATAAGTACTTTTTCGACATTAACTTGTACATACTTAATTTTACATTAATGGCTTTGTTAATGAAAAAGAAATTTTTTATAACAATAAAGCGTTTTTTGATTTGATTTGATTTGATTTGATAGTCAGGCCTATCTTAAATTATCGATAAAAATACTTTTACGTAAAGACCAAACTTAAGATTGACCCCTATGCTATATTTTTTGTATGGGTCTTACTGGGCGAATCTCAACATATTCCTTTACGTTATAAAATATTTTTAAAGGATGAACAGTACTTTGCAGATAGGCCTTATTAATTTATTATTTATTGCAATTTTATTTAACACATAAAAGACAATTTGTAAAAAATAAAATAAATACCAATCCCATTTTTAATTTGTTATGCCTCTAGAGAATAAATAATTAAATATTACACTAGCTGTTTTTAATTCTTTTGAAATTATATGTTTAGAATTTTTTTTACCGTTTTTATAAAATAAAGATGTTTAAAGTTTAAAAATTTCGCTCCCTTTTCTTTGAAAACAAAATCTTTTATTAATATCACAGGGGCCTATCTTATTTCATGTACAAATCAGAATTTGTTATTGTTTTTACGAAGGGGCCTATCTTGATTATTATTTATTTTTTACAAAACCCGTAAAACTTCATTAAACATTATTACGTCTCATCATTCTAGATTGATTTATCTAGGAAACTGTAAAAAAATAAACCTAAATAAAAAATTGCTGTCAATGCTGTATCCAAAATAAGCACCATTGATTTCTTTAAATCGCTCTACTGAAAAACTACAAAAACCGAGTTAGGCCTATACGGAATGGCAGCGACGATATATACGAGGTAGGCCAGCCAACATTCTTAATCAATCACCTTTTGAAATCATATACCTACTATATCTCTGAAATAATATTATATAATTATATATATAAAATTATTTTAATTTAACGCCTTCGCTTCAAATAATGTTCAATCATTACAATAATTTAGACCTGGCCATACACGAAGTGAATTTTCAAATCCAGATATCTCAAAAACGGCTGCTCCAATCAACCCTTACCACGTATACCTTTTTCAGGTAAACGACGTTGGAAAATAAGAATGTTTATTTAAAAGTTCAATACAGAGTGGCTCAAAAAAGTTATTTCGTTTTAAATGTGTGCAAGGTACCTACTGCAGGTATAAAGTGCCCTATAAATTTTACAAAACCAAATTGAACCGTTGCCACTCTGTATCTCCGAAATCATCCACTTTTGGACTGAATCAAGTTGGGTTAGATCGTAAAATTAAAGCCTTAGGAATTTGAGGTACACCTTTTAGAGACCCTGTATATCATTCTCCTTTAAAATGTTTCATGAATAGGGCTGTACTGAAAAAAAAATCTTTTGAGCTACAGGCAAGTTATAGCAAAATATATAAATAAAATGTTTCTACGTCTCTGTTTTCTAAGTAGAGAAGGATTCAATCGAAGCGGTCATAACGATCACGTGATCTTCCATCACGTTTATCCATCAGCAGTCTTCCTGGACGTAATATGCATAATCCTCGTCGAGGCAGCGACCAGAGATATTAAGGCCCGTGCTGTCCATGATGGCCGGCAAATAATACAAATTCATGCATAATTCAGGTCATCGCGATTAAACTACTTCTCCTTAATGATCTAATTTAAAATCTACAACTTTTCTTAACGTATACTTACATGTTATAAGTTTTAAAAAATATCTTTATTTGGGTGGGCATGGTTGTTCCAACAATGCGGTGGAATAAGGGAACTTCTCCAGCTTGTTTGTGATTAGACACGAAAAATCTGCTGCAGCTCTTGCTAATTTGTTTTAACTAGTTTCGGTTTTATCAAAAAAAAGCAAATGATCAAATTATTTATTTGTTTTCTGTCTTTTCGTTACGTTTACCGAACGGAACCGATACTAATAGTGTTCACACAACCATTAACATTATTGAAAATTTCTACCACAGATGGTGTGGTTCCATTCTTAAAGTCATTTAAACCACCCACGACTAAAACCAAGTCATTTAAATCCATGTCCTTTGTCAAGTTAGTCATATCCTTTACTACTCGACCAAAGAAGGCACCGGGCTTGATAACAGTTTGTATCTGCACCTCACCATGTAGTTTTTGCTTTTTATAACCCATTTCGCGTAGATTTATTTATTTTTCTAACTTTTTCACAAAATTTAAATAAAATCAATATCGTCTTCAGATTCTATAGGTAATAATTAACATGTTAAATAAATATCAAGGAATTTCATAAGTTATTTAAGGAGAATTGTATATCGAAAAATATCGGTTAAGATTTTTTTTAACATTATTATGTCATTGTTCTTTCACTATACAATTCTCCCAAAATAAGCAATGAAAGAAATTGATATTTTTGTAATATATCAGATATTACCAAAATAATGTGCAGACGATATTGATTTTATTTAAATCTTAGTCAATAAAATAATAAACTAAGAAAAACAAGGCGAAATAAGTTGGCAATAAATTGAATGACGTTGATAATTCCACCGTAGTAGGTCGAAATTGCGACCTTGCTGATCACAAATTATAAGTAGCCGGTTTACTTCGGAGACTTTTCTATGGTTGCCATTAGGACGATTTATGCAATTCGAGACCAAAAAGGCATGATCCACTTTCTGTGAATTGCTCTTTGCCAAACTATTCGTCAATCTAGCCACTTCACCTCCAAGTTTACCCAATTCTTCACTGCATCAGTAATTCTGCGTCTCCAGTACTCGAATTGAGTTAAGCATTTCCTGCCCAGTCTGATTACATTCATGGACCTCATCTTTCATCAATCTGCTGGTTTCCTCATAATGGGCAATTATGTTTTCGAGGTCCTTCTTTATTTTTAATAAATTAGATAACTGATGGCGTTAACGTTGCTCCTTGATCTTATTTTCCGGTCTTACTTCAGCTTCAATAACATCATCTTTAAAGCTTTGTAATTTCTCTGTTCCCTTTTGATGATATTATCTTTATCTTTTAAATCCTTCTTCAACTTGGTCACTTTCACCCCTATATTTTTCAGTAGTTTCTCTATATTGATGTTGTTGAATTAACAACAAACAAATATATTGGTTTTTTAATCTCATCCTTCTTTATTGATTCTGCCTTATATTTCTGCAAGTTTCTTAATAAATGGAAGATTTTTTAATCATGCCATCAGACATTACAAATACAACAAATCTTAATACACCCGCCAACCTCGAAAGTTCTTCAGGTAAAAAAAAAAGGATTAAAATAATATTTTTCCAAAGAAATATTTTCAAAAGTCAAAGTAAAGGAATTTGTAGATATTTTGAACGTTGATCCGTTTTTAAGCTTTTGAATCAGCAGACACAACGACACACAGATGAAAATGGGAAACATAATTTTTTATGATCTGAACGTCCCGATGTTTCACAACTTTAAACATCGTAATTTCTGATAATCTCATTCTTCCTTGGCTGACTCGCCCTCAATCCCTTCACTAATTAATCGGGGTTTATTCTTAGGAACGATTATTCCATGTGTCCGTCCATCTATCGGTCTCAACGTCTTACCCGTGTATTTCATTAGACCAGTATTATATACGCTATTTGTCCAGCTGTAAATTACACGAACCTTATCCGTATTCCTTCTCAATTATGTAAAATTTACATAGACCCAGGGCATCGGCCCTTCACTTAAATATTTAGACGGTGTATTCTGACTGACATAATCTGTATTATATTCTGGATAGTGTATAGTCTCGTCGTGTTCAATCATAGGTAATTTAATCTTGGTGGTATATCTTAAAAAAGAAGTAATAAAACAATTTATTACAATATATTATTTAGAAACGATATTTCAAAAATAAGATATCGATTTATCGATATTTATCCATATATCGCCTATATCGATATTCGATTGGAATTTCAATATCGTCCTTATAACACATTTAAGGACCAATATTTAATTCAATCTTTTTCTTCATGTTTTCATAATAATTAGAGTCTTCCCTTGAAATTAAGGTACGGGGTTTTACAGGGCACATAAGAAAATATTGATATACAGTGTCACCAGTAAAGTCCACATCATATGATATATATATATACCGGGTGTCCACGGAAGGTGGCTCGCCCCTCTAACTTTTTTGTTTTTCAAGACAATTAAATAAAATTCGGGGGATTTGAATACGACATAAAACTGCATTTTTTGACAGGTGACTCAACATTATGGAACTTCCGGTTTAACCGGAAGTGACATAAACTTTCGATTTTTAAATGGGACACCTTGTATATTTGTACTTTTTTTTACTCCATATGACATTCTAAATACAACGATGTGTCACGTGTCACTTTTTTTCACCAAGAAAATATTTTTTTTTCAAATTTATTGTTTTATTTACATTGCATGAATACCAAAAAATCACTTATTTCAGTTCTTAAATCTTGGGAAAAATACAATTTTACTATTTTTGGTCCAATGCTATGTGCTATGTAAAATTTAATCTCTAATGTTGTATAACTTTTTTAAATGGCAACATGGTGGCTCGTCGGGTTAAGAAAAAAGAGGATTTTATTACGATTATTTTGATACCATACACTATTAGGTTTTAGAAAAGCTGCTATTAAAAAACTTTCAAAAGTTAACCTAAAAGTTTCCTAAAATGAAGCATCTTTTGAGGATAAATTTAGATTTAAAAGCATCAAGTAGCCTGTGACCAGCAAAACTGATAAAACAAAATCATGCCTTGAAGAAAATTGAAATGCCAACAGTTTTTGCCAAAGTCAATTAGTTTGTTGTTTAAAAAGCATGGAAAATAATAGTTTTACAAGGAGTGAAAAAGTTGATATGTTATTAGCGTTTGGAGAATGTAGAAATAATTCAACCGATGCTGCACGACTTTACGCATAAAGATATTTTAATCGGCGTCATCCAACCCGGCACTATTAGGTACCCAAAACTTGTTCCGAAAATGCTACAATAATAACATATCAACTTTTTCACTCCTTGTAAAACTATTATTTTCCATGTTTTTTAAACAACAAACTAATTTACTTTGGCAGAAACTGTTGGCATTTCAATTTTCTTCAAGGCATGATTTTGTTTTATCAGTTTTGCTGGTCACAGGCTACTTGATGCATTTAAATCTAAATTTATTCTCAAAAGATGCTTCATTTTAGGAAAGTTCTAAGTTAACTTTTAAAGTTTTTTATTGGCAGCTTTTCTAAAACCTAATAGTGTATGTTATCAAAATAATCGTAATAAAATCCTCTTTTTTCTTAACCCGACGAGCCACCATGTTGCCATTTAAAAAAAATGAGTTATACAACTTTAAAGATTAAATTTTACATTGCACATAGCATTGGACCAAAAATAGTAAAATTGTATTTTTCCCAAGATTAAACAACTGAAATAAGTAATTTTAAGGTATTCATAGCCCTCTAGATAAAATAATAAATTTGGAAAAAAAATATTTTCTTGGTGACAAAAAGTGACAAGTGACACATCGTTGTATTTAGAATATCATATGGAGTCAAAAAAGTAAAAATATACCTGGTGTCCCATTTAAAAATCGAAAGTTTATGTCACTTCCGGTTAAACCGGAAGTTCCATAATGTTGAGTCGCTTGTCAAAAAATGCAGTTTTATGTCGTATACAAATCCCCCAAATTTTATTCCATTATCTTGAAAAACAAAAAAGTTAGAGGGGCGAACCACCTTCCATGGACACCCGGTATATATATATTTTTTATTAATAGATAGCTTTATTCAAACTTTGACTTTGGCATCAAGTTCTGCTTCGATCGAGATGAAAATTAAGCAAAAAAAATAGTAGTCACGTGATTCGCATTATCTGTCAAATTTAAATTTTTTCCAAAAAATAATTCAACAGTGGGGTTATTTTTAAAAATATCAAAAAAAGTTATTAGAAAAAGTTTTTTTAAATGTAGTTTCTAGCCCACATGCAAAATTTCAGCTGCATAAGATAATTTTGATTTTACCTATATTTTGTAAATTGCACCACTTTTGCAAAATAAGACTCAGCGCAACCTACATAAAACATTAGTTTTTGACATTGCTTTATTTCAGATAATTTTTTTTTAAAGTAGCGCCATATTAAATGTGTGTTTTTCTACAAAATCAAAATGGGCTATTAAAATTTGGTCGCATGTGATGCAAAGTTTATTTGTTTTTGACCCTGTATCAGGTAACTTCATAAAATAAGTATTTTTGAAAACGTAGTTTGTGTCTGAAAGTAATACACCTTAATATTAAGACAAAAAAGAACACAGTGTAATTAGTAAAGTGTTTTTTAAGTGGAAAATAAATTTTAGTTTAACAACGTAAAGTTTATCTATTTTCAACGATTTAATTTAAAACCCCTATATTATAATTTATTATTAAGCTATGCCATAATAAGGTTTTTGTAGAAAAACAACTTTTTCTAATAACTTTTTCGATTATTTCAGAAATAACCCCACTTTTGAATTATTTTTTGGAAAAAATTAAAATTTGACAGATAATGCGAATCACGTGGCTACTATTTTTTTTGCTTAATTTTCATCTCGATCGAAGCAGAACTTGATGCCAAAGTCAAATTTCGAATAAAGTTATTAATAAAAAAAAATCCCATATGATGCGGACTTTACTGGTGACACTGTATTTATAATATAATATTTTTATGTTTTATCGATAATATATATTATCGATATATCGATTAACAATATTTAAAAAATAAAATATCGATATACTATCGATAAATATCGATATTTATCGATATATCGACTATATCGATATTTTTTTAATATCGATATTCGATATTGGAATTTCAATATCGCCCAGCCCTAGTGTCAACAATCAATCCAGGGTTTTTAAACCATTCGCAATGATAGAACTTTATTTCGATTTGGACCACCATAACACAAGACCTTGTTAAAACTAGGTATAGTATCACTTTAAAAAACTCCGCATAGAGAATCGTTCTTCCTGTCTGCTTCAGCGTTATTAGTCCCTCAACTAATTAATGGAGCTTTAGTTCCACGATCGATTGTTCCATCTGTCCGTCCATCCATCGGTTTCGGCCATGTATTTAATTAGAATAGAATTAGACGCTATTTGTCCAGCTGTAAATTACAGGCGGTGTTATCCTTGCCAATCATGTAAAATTTGCAGCCAGCCCGAATTAGAGCCTGGCACTTGAATATTTAGAGTCTAGAGCCCCCGTGCTCTGACATCAACTAGTCTCTAGTCAGTTGTGATGTATTCTCCCTGTTTCTACCGTATTTCTACGTGACAAGAAAAAATTACAATTTACCACCGTTTTTTTAAAGTTTGAAAGGCTTTTATTTCGTCTATTATTTAACATTTCTATTGAGTTTCCGACATTTTCTACTGCACTGTACATCTCATAATTCTCACATTTTTTTTTATTTCAGGAAAGTGATTGTTCAGAGTCGTCAAGCGTAGGCTCCCCGTCCCCTGCTACAGAAGCCGCGGGCTGTACGGACTTGTCAGTGGGGTCTTCTCGACCACCAATGCCTCCCCAGGCACGACAGAACGGGTCCCCCATCATGGGGGATAATAAAATGTCGAGTCCTGGTCCCCCCATGCATACCACTGTACAGCAGCACTTGAATGGAACTAGTGAGTATGATTATTTTTTTAATACTTTACCGTCGCTATAAAAATAAATATGTAATACTAAAAAATGTACATCCTTAGTGCACTGTGAAGTTTAGATCACGGAGATCCGATTACCCTATTTTCAACAATACCCGCCCAGACATTCATTATGCTGGTACCTATAATGTGGTCTATAATTTTAAGCTATATCGCTGAAAATAATTGGACGTAGTTATGCAGAAACCTACCAACCCACAATTCGTCAAATTGAAACCAAGCTCATAAGCAATATCTAAATGCCAAATATTTTGAATTGCGTAAACCTACCAACTAAATATTATCATAACCCTTATTGTATTAACCAACCCATTTTCCTAACTTCCGTTTGATTGAGTTTTTGCAGAAAGATCCTAACCCACTTGGTTGACCACAATAATTTAGTAGTTTCGGCCATATTATAGTTCATTTAAAAAAAATAAGCCTAGCAAGTAAATAAATAATTAAAAAAAAGTTATTTTATGTCCCTTTAAAGCAACTAAATGCATGAAATTTGAGCTGTTTTTGCATAAACTCAAGACAGCGCAATAAGTTTAGTAGTTTTGTCCAAAAAGTTCGTTTTAAAAAATTAAGCCTTACGAGAAATAAATCATTTGGAAAAAATTATTTTTAAGATGCTTAAAAGTAACTAACTGGAGAAAATGTATGTGTTTTTCGTATTATCCCAATACAGTACAATAAGTTAAGTAGTTTCGGCCATATAGTTCATTTAATGCGACCAAGTGAATTGGTTGCTTTCTACGCGATCATATTGAAGAAGATGTGGATGGATATAATATAGCTACTCTTGATTTTGAAGTTGAAGATGTTTAATTGTTTTTTTTTGTATACATTTCTTCAGCAAATTATTTTTCTTTTCTATAAACCTTTTCAATTTTATTTATTCTGATCAATACGCAATATTGCAGAATACAACCAACCCCCAAAAATATGGCTGTATTTTCAAAAATTATATACGGGATATATATGGGAAATTTTGCCCCTAGGGGGTATAAAAATGGAATGGGTAACTTCGGTCCCTAAAGGGGTGAAAAGGGGGTTTAAAATTGGAAAAATATTTTTCGTCATATTTCATAAAAAGCATTTCATAATCGTTTTTATATTTTAGTGGCAAGTCTAGCAACCCTACAAAACCTACAAAACTTGGCATCGTTACAACAGAGTCTGCCTCAGGTAGCGACGCTGGCCGCCAACCTGTCCAACATGGCGAATCTCCATTCTGTCCAATCGGCCAACCACAATCCGCATAATATGGTTAACGGGCCCTTAAATCTTAGCGTTAACGCCGCTTCCGGTAAGTGTGGTATAGTTATCTGGTTTCGACAGTGTGTGTACTAACAAAATACTCTCAAGTGTACTTAAGTCGATAAGCTGCCGTAGAAGTAGATGTTTTGTTTAGTAAAAAATATACAATTACATATTTTTTAATACATTTTTTTAACAACATTTTTATAGATTTATTTTTAAATTTTTAAACGCAACCTTCTTTTAACAAAAACAGACAGAAAAGTTAAACATTTTGCAAATTGTATCAAATAATACGTATCATTTTATTTTTTCCTGAAATGTAATTTTAAAGTTTTTTTAAATAGTTTTAGTAGTTAGTAATGATATTTGAGATTTAATAGAATTTTCCAAATTATTATATTCTATCAAACCTTTATGAAAAATACACTTACACGCTAATGTTTTAGACACTCTATCCACATAAAAATTTAGATTAGTTCTTGTTTTATAATTATGATGGTCATAATAAAAAGAACAAAAATTTTTTTAAACAATTAGGCAATTAATTATTTTTAATTTTATGTATAAAGATACATAGCTCTAAATAAAAAATTTAATTTTTGACATTCAACCAATCTAAATTTTTTTAAATAAAATTTATTTTTGTATATTTCCCACAATTTAAAATTATCCGCATTGCCTTATTTTGTAAAATTTGTAATTTATCAAATATTTCCTAACTGGCACAATATATAATGGAAGAACAATAAAGAAAATGTGGTAATATAATAGTATTAAATACAGTTTTTTTAGAAAACAAACTTAAATTAGAACCGATTCTTTTAAAATAACCTACTATTTCGGTAATCTTCGATATGATACTTTCAAAATAATTTTAAAAATTTTAATTTTGAATTAATAATTATCCCTAAATATTTAAAACTCTTTACTAATTCCAATTTTTCAGCATCAATTACATTTATATTTTGAAAATTTAAATTATTACTTATAACCATACATTTAGTTTTTGAAATATTTAATTTTTATTTATTTACTTTAAGCCAATTTAATACTATATTTATTTCAGAATTTAGAGTATTTAGACCATCAAAAATATTAAAACATTAATGTAAATTAAGGTGTCATCAGCAAACATTTGTAACTTACACATCTTTAAAACTAACGGCATATCGTTGATGTATAAAATAAATAATATTGGACCTAGTATACTTCCTTGAGGAACTCCTATATATTTTTTTTTTTATTTGAATATGTTTTTTATATTTTTGTTTCTTGTGACCTGTTACTTAAATAATTTTTAAACCATTTATAAACGTTTCCGCGAATACCATACTGATATAGTCGATTCACTGAGTAAACCTGCAAGATGGCCGACATGTCATATGACAAAAGTCATATTCCAGCTAAATAAAATACATTTTTGCATTTTCAATGACTTTTGTCATATGACATGTCGGCCATCTTGCAGGTTTACTCAGTGAATCGACTTTAGGTACAATTTACTCAATAAACGAGCCCTGTCCAATGCCCGCTTAAGATCCAAAAATACAGCTATAACATTTTCCCCTTGATCAATGGTTCTCTTCCACGTAAAGTAAAGTTAATTAATTAAGTCTTCTGATGATAATAATAATAATAATAATAATAACTTTCTTTAATTGCTGTTATGGCAATAAAACGTATTCATCAGGTACATACAATACTTTTAATTTTATGATTAATATTTGTTATAAAAACAGTTTTTACATCACATTACATTTTTCTTATTTCCCATAATGCAATATTTGCGGTAATTAACTACCGCTCCTAACTTAATGCAAATAATATAATTAAGTTTGTAAGTAAGTAGGTAATTGGTAAATCCCATTACTATAAAAACATTATTTAAATGTGGTAGTTACACAGGCGTCCATCAAAAAATCTTAAGTTTGCCTATTTTGTGTATTAATAATCATTTATATACCTAATATGTTCAGCTTTTTTCCTATAAGGCCGCTTGACATAAAGTTGCCACAGTGGATCTTTGCCCGTGCGTCATCAATGAACGATCAGGACTCAACGTGGTTAATAACTCTGCATCCTTGTTTATTACAGTAACAAGTTTGAATAAAAGCATAAAAGAACGTCTCCAAAATTCCGCAATAATATAACGTGCTAGACAAGGATAAAACTATAAACGTCAGTTAATTACTTTCTTTATTTGTTTAGTTGACAACCGTTGTATTTTAGAACGTCATTGTCAACCTTATTTTGATCTGCCAATCTAATTCGTATTTTGTAAATCTGTGTGCCTTAGAACTGTTCCTGTTTCTAAAAATAGTTCTTTTTAGAGGTAATTACACCCACCATCTGTTTTGGCGGTAAGTATTTTTGGATTTTTATAATAACTAATTTATTTATTTTAAATATTCTAAATTCCCTTAAATGAAAGGATGTTAAAAATTTGACTTTTGCGATTTTAATAGTCAATAAAACACCAAACTTTTGTAGATTTTAAGCTTTAAAAATAATATTAAATGTATAAACATTTGTTTGTCAATTTCTTTTAGATAATAGAGAATGCCGGGCAAAACTTAAAATAAATAATAATTTTTCGTGATATTATGTAGGTACGTCAAACGGTAGGCAGGCACGTCCATTTTATGAACTTAACTTAGTTTTGACTTTTTTCGTCTCGTAATTTTGATTTGATTCATACGATTTTGATGACGTAAAAGTGATGACGCACGGGAAAAGAACCACTGTGGCGACTTTATGAAGCCGAAGTTTGGCATCGTGGCATTATGACACAAACACTAACCGAAAGTATAAAAAAATAAGTCGTACTTTTTGGACGTCAAACATGGTATTAATAACCAAAAAATGTGAATCCTTAAATCCCAAGAGATTAAAATGCTATTGATCCCTAAGGAATTAAAATTGACCAGTAGGACCTAAAATAGCTTTTTTAGCTATTGACAAAAAAAATGTATGAGAAAGAAAAAAAAACCTAAATTCTTCCTCCAGAAAATTTAATAGAATAAAAATTCTCTAGGGGTCTCTACATGTTTCGAACGTAGAAACGTTCATCATCAGGAGATAGAAAATTTATTTAGTGCCAATGTTTTTAGCAGAAGAGAAAATGGTGTAGAACCTTAATGGATCTTTTATGGAATTAAAAAATTGATGTGTAGAAGAGACATAATATGAAGACAATTATTGACAAAGGTTAAACCATACTGAGTATGTTAAATAATTTATTAAAGGGGGTCTAAACCAACCAAATAAACTAGGGAAGAAGAAAAAAACCTTCCTGAAAAGAAGGTGTCAAAGATTATTTAAATTTTTTTATAAAACTTTTCAAGTTTATGTCAGTAAGACATTATAAGGGTAAAATTGCATTGCAAAAAGTGTTTAGTGGGGTTGTGAGATTTAATCCTCAGTACCCCACAAAACACTTTTTGCAATGCAATTTTATGGTGATATTACAATTTTATCCTTATAATGCCTTTCTGACATAAACTTGAAAAGTTTTAGAAAAAAATTTAAATAATCTTCGACACCTTCTTTTCAGGCAGGTTTTTTCCTTTCTTCCCCAGTTTATTTGGTTGGTTTAGACCCCCTTTAATAACTTTTTTAACATACTCAGTATGTTTTAACCTTTATAAATTTTCTTCATATTATGTCTCTTCTACACATCAATTTTTTAATTCCATAAAAGCTCCATTAAGGTTCTACACCATTTTCTCTTCTGCTAAAAACATTAACATTAAATAAATTTTTCGTCTCCTGATGATGAACGTTTCTACGTTCGAAACAGGTATAGAGACCCTTAAAGAATTTTATTCTATTAAATTTTGTGGAGGAAGACTTTAGGTTTTTTCTTTCTTTCCCATACTTTCAACTCCACTTTAAGCATGGACTATTTCTTCAAAAAAAAATGTATGAGTTGAAAAATTTTGATGCTACGCCCATGGTATAATCACATTATATAAAACGGTGTAAAACTACTTAGAACGTCCAGGCGGCATGCAAATTACGCGTTCAGAGTGTGCATTTTTTTCCTCATAATTTCAGAACATGATTAAAACGGGTGACTTACCGGAAAAAAAGCCAACACGGTTAGGTAAAATCTAAATTTGAATACTCTAATAAATACAATAATTAAATTTATTGGTTAACTATACATTTTAAATTAAATTAAATAAATTAGGGTTTCATTAAATTAAAGAAATAATTTTTTTAATTGTCGTTGATTAGCAGGTATATCTATGGTAGGTAATTAAAAATACATTTATTTGTACTGGTTAGATATTCATAAATTGGGTAATTTTTAAGGAAGTTCATTAAAAGCTAAGCGGAATTATAACCATGCAAACCAAAGTATTAATTTTTTATTGCCTAAATAGTAGAGGTCGTTGAATCTATATTGTCTGAAAGGTGTAGCAGGAACAAGTCTTGTATATGTATAGCGTCTTGCAATCTTATGTAAAGCACAAGTAAATTATTTACAATTTACATTTTTTACAGTGAATATTTTACAAAAATATACAGTGGTTCTTAATGGTTTTTTTTAGTTGTTTTAAAATTATGTGGGTATAACAAAGTTTGCAGGTAGGTACTTACCTAAAGTAAATATTTTGAATTCTTCTTGCACATGCTGCTGACTTTTATACTATGCCCCAAATAATGCAAAAACATTTCTTGAATATTCTTTTATCCCCCTCAACTCATTCACCTAATATGTCTAGTCATTTTATAATTTTTAATATATTACCTACTAATTTGAAAACTATGAGTTTTTTGGCATTTAACACAAAATTAAAATCATGGATTATGCAAAATTATATAAAGGTAAGCCAACTTATATAGGTAGGTAATAATAATACTAAATATTACAATTTTTCTATTATAATTTCTGCCTTATTTATAATTTTTCCTTTTTTTTTGGTGAAATATTTTTGAATTACTTACTTATATTTTTAAATATATTTATGATGTGATTAAAATTATTAATCTAAATGGGTGTATATTTTTTCCTTACAAAATCGGACAGATTTGTTAATCATTGGATTTATTTTTATTAAAAAAAAAACAATGTTATTGATTTTTAATATTATTATAAAGAAACCTGCAAATAAATAAATAAATTTCGAGATTGAAAACACGGAAATTTATTAAAACATGGTACCTATATCTACTTGTATAAGGGCACCTATTGCCAAGCATGTTTAAAGGTGTAGCTACATCATTATTTGTTTAAATTTATTTTTTCTTTTTCAGCTCAGACTCCTCGTTCACAACCCAACAGCATACCATGCGATCTTCCCCCACCGAATAGTATGACACCATATTCGCAACCTCCGCCTGCCCCTTCGTTGCCGCCCCCCAATCCGTTATTGCAGTCCCCACAGCCGGCACCCATGCCCCAATTCATATTGGCCTCGGGTCAGTTGGTACAGGGAATACAAGGGGCTCAATTGTTAATTCCTACGTCACAAGGTACACTGAACAGTACAAAAAATAAGATTTGCCCCTAACAAGCTCAGCTTCAGGGGATTGATTAGTTTACAGAAGACAACATAAACATATTTATTATATTATTAAATTTTAAATAAACTTATTATTACTGAATTTTTATTTAGGTTTGGCAACGCAGACAATCCTAACCATACCGGTCAATCATGTAAATAGCACCGACCAAATGGTTAATCTAGCACTAAATAATGGTCAAGTGATGCAAACGTCCTTAGCTAATCTACAAGCCATGGCTCAAAGTAACTTGTTGGCTAACAATGCTAATACGCAAGGTAAGATAATAACCATTATTTTCGCAGTTTTAGCAACTTTTCACAAATTTGTCCCTTTATATTTATCTTTCTATATTTATCATTTTTCAGTTCCAACGACTAATGGTTCTCTCACACCCCAGACCCTCCTAAACCCCGCAACACTCACCCACCTCCTCTCCGCGCCTAATTCTGCGCAGCAGTTACTCCAATCACTCCCCCAAATGATCTCCAACCCGCACGCACCTCAACAACCAACCCCTTTGCTCAATACACTGGCCCAACCCTTATTAAACCAAGCCACGCCCTTGATGAGTCAGGCCCCGCCCTACGTGAGTCAATCAGCGCCGATGTATTCACAAGCGCAGCCGTTACTTAGTCAAAGCACGCCCCCCAGCTCACAAACCCCGCCTTCGAGAGTTCCTATTGGTAACGGGCACTATGGGGATGTGAAGCCGATGCCAAACTACCAGCCGCAGGTGATATCGAGAAACTCGTCACCCCCTGGGATGAACGGAGGGGGTAGAAGCAGCGCAAGCGCGTCAGATGTAAGCGTGCCTACTAGTCTGGGTGGAGGGAGTGTTCCTAATGTCAAAAGGAGTCCTAGTTCGCTGAGTCCAGGGTGTAATGATAGTTCCGATTTGTTGATAGATTCTCCCAGTAAGTATCTACACAACATGATTTACCATAGAGATAAAATATTCTTAAATAAATACTCAAACACGTCATCGAACATTTGGGAGAGTTTACGATTGGTCGGACGCAAGCACACCCCCTAACAACCAGAAACTGCATGGCAAGTGGGGTCCATAACCATGCATTGTATTTAATTCATATTTTATACGCCACCACTGTCTCCCAGAGAAGGGTGCCAAAAAGAATATCGTAATACAAATGATTTCATTTACGAATATTCTTCCTTTCCTGCTACTGGCAAATTTCGTACTCGTAAATAATAATGTACACATACTTAACCTTCTTCTAAAGAGCCGGATATTTTTATTGATTACCAAATATTAATTACTCCTTCATGATTACGACCTATCAAATAAACGGTCCGAATAAAACTAAGAATTAGAAATAAAAATTTTCGTATCAATTTAATGGTATCTAAATTAAATTACGTAAAAAAGATTAATAATAATTAAATAGCAATTTCGTTTTGGAAATAATAATGGTCGGTCGTTCTCGAATTAATCATTTTATCATAAAAATTACCTCGCTCTATATTATCTTCTAATTAAGCCAATGACTTTAAGAGCGCAGCTCGTTATTGCTCAAATGGGGGGTCTATTCTCGAATTTTAAACATTATTTATTAAATGTTGCATGTTAACAACTTCCTCGAAGCCAAAAGAAACCATCCAATGGAAATATTTTACCGCTTTTAAATGTGCACGACGTACAAATCTGTAATGAGTTACGCCGAACGTTGCCTGTAATTAACATGTAGCAAACGCGAATGTCCGTCTAAAGTCACTTCGTTTCTCGGTATTTACATCGCGGCCTTGCGCCTCGCTTTCGCCCCGTTAGAAGGGAAGTCTAGGTTTACTTAGTTTGTGGTATTTTTATGTATAAAAGAACCTATCTTTAAAATGCCAATTTACTTTGACTACTTAGGTACTTTCTTACATTTAATTTTTTTAGATCAACCAACAATCAACCAAACCAATAGTAACGTCGTCGACGGGATAAACCTAGACGAAATAAAGGACTTCGCCAAGGCCTTCAAACTTCGAAGGCTTTCGTTAGGTCTTACACAGACTCAAGTGGGTCAAGCCTTGAGTGTAACGGAAGGGCCTGCGTATAGTCAAAGTGCTATTTGTAGGTAAGTTATGTACTTTTTTGGAACTTATTGAAAATGATCATGCAAAAATGTTGAATTTTTTAAATTTTATTTAACTGACAAGGAAGGGTTAAATTTAAATTATTACATAAATGTTTTGTACTGGGTTTTCTTTTATATTCAGACCCCCATTTAAAGCGAAAACAATAAGAGATAAAAAAAAACTTTAAATATAAATGTTTTAGGATTTTTTCTGAATCATCAGAATTAAATTCATTCAAAAAATTATCCAAATACTACTACAATGCCAAAAAAAAATAAGCAAGTTATGTTTTTTTAAATGGAACATCCTGTATCTATTTTATTAAAATTATAGGTCTTTCTTTCCTGATTACAAAAATACAAAGTTTGTCAATATTAACTCCAACCGTTTCTAATTAACGACATAAAACAAAATTTAAAATAGGTACATTATTTTATGAAATTTTAAATTAAATTTTATACAAAATTTGATTTTCAACATAACCTCCTCCATTTATTATACATTTTTGAATGTTTCCTAATAACTTATGATTTATTGCGTTTATAATGGACTCTGAATAGTCCCTATTTAGCACCAAAATTTCTTCGTGAATTCTTTGTTCCAAAACTTGAATGTTCTCTGGCCTATTGTAATAATTTTGGTTTTTTAAATAGCCTCAAAGAAAAATATCCAGCGCCGTTAAATCAGGGCTGTTTGCCGGCCACATTAATGGTCCGTTTCTTCCAATCCACGTATCATATTTTTCATTTAAATATCTTGTAACAGGGTCAACATTATGGGGTGGATCACTGTCGCAGCTGCCAAATGAGTGTAGTGTGTTGGTTGAGAGGAAGCTCTTTTAAAATGTTTTCAATATCATTTTCAGGAAATTCCAAATATCTTAGGCCAGTTATAAATTATTGGACCAATGCAATGACCCTATTTCCTATAATGCCACACCACACATTTATAGACATACGACCCTGAATTCTAACAGGCTAAATTTTGTGAGTATTAGAAGTTGCCCAAAAATGGTAATTTTTTTCGATTAAACATACCAGCTGTGCTAAAATATGCCTCGTCGGTAAATAAAATTTTGTTTAAAATTTCACGCCTTCTTGAAATATCCAAACAAAGCTCTATAACCGCTGTCTCTTGCGATCTTCTGTTAAATTTTGGACTGGTTGAAATGTATAGAGATGATACCGGTATTTTGCCAAAATTTCGTGTATTTTTGATAAAGGTTTATGAAAATGGCCCGCCGCATATCTGGTACGGAATATTCAAGATTTTCTGTAAAACAACATATAAGTAATTTTATTATTGTAGAAATTAAAAATTAGTATAAAATCGAAATAGTCACCTTTAAAGAACAGCATGACATTTAAGTTTAATTCCTCATTTCTCTGGAAGGTAAAATTCTATTGGGAAATATTCTGTGATATTAATTACTAGTTGTAGATGAATTTCT
Organism: Polydrusus pterygomalis; assembly: GCA_963969555.1. NCBI lineage: Eukaryota > Metazoa > Arthropoda > Insecta > Coleoptera > Curculionidae > Polydrusus > Polydrusus pterygomalis. Next base: position 810,204 of record OZ018377.1, read on the forward strand.
ATTATTTGAATAATACAGATGAATAATATCGAATTTGTTTTATTCGTTTAATACAAGCAAACAATGACAAAAATGTCATAATAACAACTGTTTTCAATGGCGACAGACTTTATCATTTGATTTCCAAAGCATTCTAGCCTAGAAACTAAATTCAACTTTTTTAAATTTTCATCGTTTATATCTTTAAAACGGTTGGAGTTAATATAAACAAAGTTTGTATTTTTGGAATCAGGAAAAAAATATCTATAATTTTAATGAAATAGATACAGGGTGTTCTATTTAAAAAACATAACTTGGATCTTGTTTTACTTGCACAGTTTAGAGGATTAATTCTTTGTGCATGGACTATGAATTAAATGTAAAATATTTTTTTTGATTTTCATTAAATCTAAATTAAAAAATAGTTTCAATATTATAACAAAAATTATTGCATTGTACAATAAAGTGATAGCAGGAAAACGTTAATTTTTCTAGAGAAGAGAGTTGTAATAAATAAGTAATTTAGGGGCTAAAATGTAAATAAACTTAACCTTAATTAAAATACTAAATGGCAATGAAGATAAGCGATAAAAGTATATAAACAAATTAAAAAATGTACTTAAAAATGTAAATTCTACATAAGCATTATGTAGCAAGAAAAGTAGAAGCTTAAAGGGCTAGCAATAGACGAATATTTCTCACATTCTAAAGATATAATTTTGTTCCCAGTGCCCTGGCGTCCCAGATGGTTGCAGCTGCCCAACAGCAAGCAATGTACGTCTTTTTTATTTTTTATTTTAAAAGACTTCCGAGAAAAATATCTTTACTATTAACTAACTGATGAAGGTACGATCCACCGTTGCTTAGTTGCGTTAAAAGCAAAATATCCAACTATAGCAAAATTTTAAAGTTTTTGTATTAAACTTGGGAGCAATAACATTTATCTAGCGGAAGAAATCTAACTAAATATATTTTTTTGAAAAGTGAAACTATATTTTTGTTTATTTTTCTCGGAAATTTTTCAAAATCATAATTTTTACAATAGTTCTAGAATATCACCTTTTTAGATGTGTAATCTTTGTTATATTTGCGCCAGGGCACTGGCATATCTCTTCTTTTCTTGTTGTGTTATTAATTTATATTTTTTATAGTATATGCTAGTGTCCTGAGCCAAAAGATCAAAATACACAGGATAAATAATAACGTATCATAAAAATTAATTATTCTCAACACAAGGTGTATTAGAAATTCCTTATTATATTTAAAGGGGTGGGTTTACCAATCGCATGTGTCTGTCTTTAGAATCCACCAGTAGCGGCGGATAATAAATTTCAAAATAAATTTCAAAAAAAAAACTGGTGAATTAGCAAGTTAATTACATTTAATATTTTTCCGCAATTTGTTTTCTTATTCGGATTTTGCGGATTTAAATATAATAAGCCATTTCAATTACATACTGTATATTTATGCGTACCTACATAGCATTACACATTTTAATTTTGGCCGTTATTTTGGTGTAGGTTTGAAAAACTGGACATAACGCCAAAAAGTGCTCAGAAAATCAAACCAGTATTAGAGAGGTGGATGAAAGAAGCCGAGGAAAGGTATAAGGAATTACATTTTCTTTATTTTTTTTATCCCTTTTGGTTATTTTCCATGCAGGCTTTGCATTTATACCTTTTACTCAAAAACGGCTCAGGCTATATCGAATTTATTTCAAGACATATTTGTTTATTGGAAAATACCGAAGTATTTGTTGTACATTTCACTTTTGTGCGATTAATTATCTAACGCCAAGATAACGATTTTAAAAAATAGCTGCTGGCGTTCGGTTGTCACTAAAGAAAATAACTACATTAAATGTGGTTAAACAATTATAAACTTGGTATCACTGATATGGATGGACAAGGGCGTAGATATTTTTTTTTCTGGGGGGGGGGGGGAGGCGGTAAAGCAAAAAAATATTTTTTAAAAGTTTTATTAAAATTACACAAGAATCTTATCTAAATTCTATTTTTTCGTTATATTATTATTGACCATTAAATTATTGACGAAATTTAATAAAATTTAGACATGGTCGAATAAATGTTTCGCCTCGGGCTGGAGACGGCCCTGTGTATGTCAAACAGTTACTTTCCGCACTTATTACATTAATAACCCTTTTAATTTCCTGAATTATAATCAGAATAGTTATTCCAGGTACAAAAGCGGGCAGAATCACCTGACGGACTTCATCGGGATCGAGCCTTCAAAAAAGAGGAAAAGGAGAACTTCGTTTACACCGCAAGCTTTGGAACTCCTCAACGCCCATTTCGAAAGAAATACGCATCCATCAGGTAAAAACTAATGCAAAGCAAAGAAGCATATCCTTATCCAGTTTAATCGGGAACTGGACCAACATTTTCAATAATTCGCAAATCGATGATTGGTTTAGCTGCAGCCTCTTCACAAGAGGTTTTTTTTGTAAACAATTATTTTTTTTTAGGTACCGAGATCACTGGTCTTGCCCACCAACTAGGCTACGAAAGGGAAGTCATCAGGATATGGTTTTGTAACAAAAGACAAGCGCTGAAAAATACAGTGAGGATGATGTCGAAAGGAATGGTGTAAAAACAATTAAATAATACAGTACTTGTTACATAACTCGACGACCTATACGGTTATGATATTTGCCAAATGATACAGGGGGGTCTCCTTGGTAAAGTCGGGTTTCTTACAGAGGACGTACAACTCTTATACAGGGTGGTATATAATTAATGCGCCATAGAGTAACCACCAATTCGACACATAGAAATAATAGGTTAAAATGTTGGTCGTTAATGAAGTACAAGGTGTTAAAGTTTAATTTCAAAAAAAAATTTTTTCATAGCTCAAACTGTTTTTGAGATATGAACATTTGTAATTGGTGGTTTTTAAAGGCGAGCAATATGAATCTATTCCTAGTTTTCAAATAACGTGTAGAGGGCGCTAGTTACGCCCCGCCCCACACGCCCACTACATTAGGTCCAAAAAAATGTACGTGTAACTTTATTGGGATTCTGATTCCGAGCTATTTTTGCATTTTTAAACAACATTGCATGGAAGTTTTTATTTTCAACAAAAATAATCATTTAGTTTTCACAAAGAATTAATTAACATTATAATAAAAACTATGAATTAAAATTATTTTAACAAATGAAAAATGCATTTCCTTAAAGCTATTACCGAATAGCGCCTTACTTTAAATAAAGATATCTACTTTATACACTAAAGATTTGATATAACCCCAGAATAAAAAATCTAATGGGTTAAGGTCAGGGCTACAGAGTGGCCATGAAAAATTGCTACCACGGCCAAACAATCTGTTAGCTGGTTAAGACAATTGCGAACTGCAAGGGGATGGTGCAACGTCGTGCATAAACCACATCTTGTCTTAAATTTAAAGGAATATCATGAAGCAAATTTATTAAATCATTGTTTAAAAACTGCAAATACCGCTTATCATTCAGCCTGGCAAGTAATTCAAAAGGTCCAATGATAAAATCATCTATTATACTACACCAAATGTTAGCAGAAAATTCATATTGAAAATGGCGTTCCCTTGTTAAGTATGGATTTTCCAGTTCCCAAGCTTGGTTAATTCTCCAGTTAAACACACCTCGTCTGGTAAAAGTCGCTTCGTCCGTAAAAAGGACTTTATTGATGAACATTGGATCTTGACTTTGTTTATGAAGTAGAAACTGAGAACTGCAGTCTTGCTGGTAAATCATTTGGTAGTAAATTTTTGACGGGATTAAAATGATATGGATGTAATTTTTCAATGTGTTTCTGAGGACGAGAACCAGTTTCGCCCAAACGACTATACAGTCTTTGAAAAATATTTCTGTCTGGGTGCCTCCAGTTGGGATATTTTTGCCGATACCGTCTTGCTGTTGCACGACAATTGAAATTTTCTTGAGCATAAACACAAATCAAATCTCTCATTTCACTATTTGAATATTCATTATGTCGTGGCATTATTTATGAGAAAACGGTTTAGTTTTAGTATGCGAAAAATTATTGCATGATCATAATTTTTACATGGATCAATTTGCTTAAATTTTTTATTAGTATGGCGTGTGCTGTCTTGTTATTCTTGCTTTTCAATTGTCCATAGCCTACTTCGTTGGCCGGCAACTGTTTTTCTGGGATCGGATTTATTTATGCAAAAAATATTAAATTGCAAAAACGGATTTTTTTAATAAAATAAATAAAATATTACTTTTTTCTTATAAAATTACTGTTCTATTATAAATTTTAATCAGAATCCCCATAAAGTTATCCGCAAAAATTTTTGGGCCTAATGTAGTGGGCGTGTGGGTGTAACTAGCGCCCTCTACAAGTTATTTGTAAAATAGGAATAGATTCATGTTACTCGCCCTTAAAAACCCCCAATTACAAATGATCACCTTTATATCTCAAAAACAGCTTAAGCTATGAAAAAAATTAATTAAGAAATTAAACTTTAACACCCTGTGCCTCATTAACGACCAACATTTTACTAAGGCATGTTTATTAGCTGAAACCTATTTTTTCTTGTGTAGAATCGCTGGTTATTCTATGGCGCAGTTATTACAGACCACTCTGTATAAACATTGTTTTAAAGCTTTAATTGTCAGCTTAGTTTCACAATAGGGACACCACCCTTACGCCTGGGCACTAGCACTGATATCTAACTGTATACGCCCAATATATCGCCAAGTTATATGGCTGGTACTGTATAAAAAATAAAATACTATTATGATGTAAAGAAGTCTGTGATTCTTTTAATATGTTCGTGTAAACAAAGAAATTTTGTATTATAATTGTGTGTTCTTGTCTTTAAAAATATGTGTTACGTAGATTAGGTCGAAAACAATCCGGCTCCTCGAATGTTTAGTTTCTTAGGGTTAAAATGTGATTATTGTAGTAGTTGTCGGAGCAATCTATTACCTGATGCCCTAAGGGCATAAAAGTGCAGTATTTGGAGATAAGAAAGGCTTTTTCCAACCCTATAGAAAATTCAGGATTTTCCATAATTTTTCTAGGAGGTTTGAACTAAAATAAACGTTCTTATCTCTTAGAGTTTAGAGCATGTAAGTAAACAAACCCGCAATGAAAGACTTTTAAAAAAAGTTAATTTTTTAAAGTAAAATAAAGTAACAAGCGAAGTGTCGCAAAGTGCTTTGACCGACAAGTTACTACGTCACACATCTCCAAAAGTTAAATTTTATATTGCGTTTGTTTATTATTTTTAGTGTAAATATTGTTCGATATAAGTGTTGTATACGATTGCAGATCTGCACAGGGATTGGTTCAATCTTTCTATAACATGTAGCAGATTTATGCTTGTAATTACAAGAAATTTTCCGAATTGTCTTCAGCTTAAATTGATTCACTTTTTAACTATTGAGAATTTACCAGTGCTATGGCGGCGCGATTTTTGCTTAATCGTTGTTGACGTCGTTGACGACACGCATAAATTTGATACATTTTGTAAAAACGTAACCTACGCCCTTAAGTAAAATATATTTCCCCGACTAAATCTGCAAGCAGGGTGTCCTTAAAAAATACCTTCGATGATATTTTTAAACATTCTGCCCCTCCCACTCTTAAAAAACATATCTCGATATTAATACAAAAATCAAATAAGAAAAATGTATACGTTAAAATCTAAGATTATTTATTTCGTTAATATGAAGTTTAGGACAAAATTGTTAATAAAACTTAAAGTATTTTTGTACCAAAAATATTTCGGAATTTATTATACATATTTAGATAAAAAAAAATTGTATAAACATGCGTGTAAAATATATTTTTATTTCGATGAATCTCCAAAATTTGATCTCAAAATTTTTCCGATCTTTTTTTTATGTTTTTGTAACTGTGTAAATTTGTAAAAAAAATTGTAGATGTATTAAGTAGGGGGCAAAGATATTACAATTTTTATTTCTGTTTGTAAATTATTGTAAGTACCTACCTAGCTACTAATTTTGAAAAAATTTCAAAAGTTCTAATAAAAATTGCCCCCGAAAGAAACCAAAGTTCCTACCTATAGTATGTGTAAAAATCGTGTAAAAAACCTATGTAAAATAACAAAATGATCGCTTGATAACTAAAAATTAGTACGTATTAATAAAAAAATTACTAATACAATGATATTATTAGATATAAAATAAGGTTTTAGAATTTCTTATTTATAAATTAGTGGAGATTAAAAAAAAAACAATCAGGTGTCCCGTACTTACTTGCTAAAAAAATATTAAAATGCAAAACGTCCGGCCCATATTTTGCCAATTTTTTAATACAGCGAAAAAGTATTGAGATAGTGCTACTACTGGGCCCCAAAGTTTCTAAAGTAAGACTGCGTTACCCTATACAGGGTGTTATTTAATAGGTGTCCGATATTGTACAGGACGATTTCCCAGTTATTTATAAGGTGAAAAGTTCATATAAGCATGGGTTCGCAAGGCCTTAATTTTTAAGATACAGGGTGTTAAAAATTGTGGGTGTGGGTGGCGCCCCATACAATTAAGGGCCAAACTAAGATCAAATTTGAATTTCTCATAGTAAAAAATCCACAAATACTAATTTTCTTCCACATATCGACATTATTTCATAAATTATTTACGAATAACAAAAATAAAATAAAATTTTTAACACCCTGTATCTTAAAAATGAAGGCCTTGCGAACCCATGCTTGTATGAACTTTTCACCTTATAAATAACTGGGGAATCGTCCTGTACAATATCGGACACTTATTAAATAACACCCGGTATAATCTGTCTTTTGATTCATTTAAGGGCAAAAACTAAGAGCGCATTCGTCATTTCGTTATTTGATCAATAAATACTTCTTCGTTTTATCCAAAAATCGGTCAAATACCCATCTTTGGCAGTACAATTGCCTACAGTTTAACGTTGAAAAAGGTTGGATTTATAATTTTTTTTAAATGAAAACTGTAGGTAATTGTAGTCCATAGACGGGTATTTGGTTGCTTTTTGGAACAACGAAATGGCCAAGGCGTCACTTTAACAAAAAATATTCGTCATAATTCGGTTCACAACATGGCACATTAAAATATCATGAACGAGAAAAGGGCTTTAAGTAAGAATTATGTGCCTGTAGTGCTGTAAACTTTGACAACATTCGTCCTAATTAAGCATTTTCGCACTAGTATTATAAATAACAGACAGGTTCGATATTAAAAATATATTAATCTTCAAATTTTTGGAAAGGGTATAAAACAATTTTTTATTGTATGCGATTCTAAAACTTTATATTAATTTTTACACTCGGTTTGTGTCGAGATTAAAGAACTGTATGTAGCTATTGTAAATTATCAAAAATAATATTTTAGACAGAAAACGTGTAAGATATAAAAATAATGATAATATGTGGATGAGTACTGTATTTGTTCGTATTAAGGTAGCCGTATCTTAAAAAAATAAAAATTGAATACAATATAAGTTGGTTTTATTGAACTCTTGCAAGCTACCAAAAATATTAGGGCCGTACCCCGTAAAGTTTAGATAAGTCAAACACTTTTCAGTAAAATTTGTCGAATTTTTACTGTCAACAAGTAATTTTGTAATAAATAAACTTTTCTGTGTATTTCCTTGAAAATTTAACGAAAAATTAAATTAAATACAAGGAAGGTGCTTTTGTCTAAAACGTTGTGGAATACTAACCTATGCGAAATTTCAACGTCCGCATCCGGCTAGTCGATTCGCCGCGACGTTCGTTAGCGATTTAATAGCCGTTATAACGTAGTTAAAATAGTGTTTCTGTTGTGACGGGATTATTTAAGCTTTTCTAAGTAGTTGTAATTGAAAGTATTGTAATAACAACGGTTTCGGGACGGGGACAACTAATATTCATACATAAAATGTGTACCGTCAAAGCGGGCGACGACTAAGATTTTGATGTAAATGTAGTTATAGGAGACAGCTGATTCAAAAAAAAATACTAAAAAAAATATAAAACTTGCATACAAGTTTAGAAAACTTAATCCCACCTCATTCTTGTTTATATGTCATTTCGTTATATCAAAAAAAATATTATATCCAAAATTCCAAGTCCGGGTGACTTGAAAAATTGGTATAATTTCTATTTTTTGAGCTTGAAACCCACTCGAGGTGTGACTTGAAATAAAAAAATTAGTTTTAAAAAATATTTATATCTTAATTAAAACAGAAAACAGCCAAAAAAACAAAAACAAAGGAAATACATATTTTATTCTTAATTTTACAAACTTAAAAAAAATTCTTAATTGTGCGGCCCATGCTCTATTTAATGACTCCTTAGTGTACCGAACGTAACTACGTACCCCAATTTTTCGTTTATACCTCTGCGGCATATTTTCTTAATTTTGTCAAGTCACCCTAAAAATTTATCAAACATAAAAAAAATCCCTAAAGGTTGGAAAAACCGAATTATAAATTGATATTATATTAAAACCTTAAAAAGAACTATTTTTTAAAGGTAATTATCATAAATTCTTACCTTAAATTAAATTCCTTCTGTTCTAGCCAATCAAAAGTTTGAGCGCTTTAAAAATCGTCGTTATTTACTAAAGATTTGCAACGGACGTGTTTAAACGAAAGATCAAGCTATACAAGCGCAACGCTGCTGGAAAGTAGGCATATACCAAGGTCAAACGATCGGCCGTAGCTGAAGCTCCAGCTCCGTGTCGCTAAATAGTTAGGTGGCTAAATCTCCGACCAAGTAGAATTTTATCAAGTCACCCCTCATTTTCAAGTCACCCGCTTTGACGGTACTCTACTTAAGAATCGCCACTACTAGTTAAATACCGTGCGAGCAAAAATTAATTGCATGAAACAGAGCTTGGACTAAAAAACGTAGGGCTTGGTTTAGATCACAATGATATGGGGACGATATATCTAACCAAATCTATGACATGATATGCCAAACTAATGAGTAATAAAATAAGTAGACAAATACAAATTTATTTTTGTTGTTTACAAAATTATAATACTTGCACTATACAGGGTGTCCCGAAATTAGCGTGCAATATTTCTAGGGCGTAAACTATATCCAAAAATATGACAAAAATGTCCTATAAACATACCCCGAGAAATGCTCCTTTAGGGGGCTAGAGCCCCTCAAAGATGGTCCGGAAGGAAGTATTTTTTTATAATAGTATGGAAACCCTTAAAGATAATGACATGAAAATTGGTACGTGCCTTCCAACCGATAAACTGTACATAACAGTTAGTTTAAAATGAAAATATTTCTTCCAGTGGCGTCGCACGGAGTGGGGCTGAGTGTAAATATTATCCTATATTTTTTATTTCTAGGATTTTTTAATTTTAAGTACAATATTTTAAGAACCTCGAGTTTTTTCTTTAAAAAAGTACCCCTCATTTTATTTCGATAGGAGGCACCGTTTTCAAGTAAAATTAATTTTAAAATAAAACGTATTTTTCAAAAGAAAGGTTAGTCCATATGAGTTCAGATAAATCCGAAAGTTAGCGTGCAATATTCCTAGGGCGTAAAGTACATCAAAAAATATTACAAAAATGTTCTATAAACATACCCTCAGAAATGCTCCTTTAGGGCCTCTCAAAGGGGGGAAAATTTTTTTTTCGTAATAGCATGAAGTCTTTGAAATGATCCATTCTCTATTAAATTTCGATGGACCGTAGCAAATCTTCTACGGCTAGGTATTCTTCTAAACGGAAATCGCCTCCTGTACTCTATTACAGCGGCAGTAGAACTACCATTACAAAATCCATACACAAAATGAATATCTGTGAGTTCTCTGTTGCCCCCTTTTGAGAGGCTCTAGTCTCCTAAAGGAGCATTTCTGAGGGTATGTTTATAGAACATTTTTGTAATATTTTTGGATGTACTTTACGCCCTAGGAATATTGCACGCTAACTTTCGAATTTACCTGAACTCATATGGACTAACCTTTCTTTTGATAAATACGTTTTATTTTAAAATTAATTTTACTTGAAAACCTCCTATCGAAATAAAACAAGGGGTACTTTTTTAAAGAAAAAACTCGAGGTTCTTAAAATATTGTACTTAAAATTAAAAAATCCTAGAAATAAAAAATATAGGATAATATTTACACTCAGCCCCACTCCGTGCGACGCCACTGGAAGAATTATTTTCATTCTAAACTAACTGTTATGTACAGTTTATCGGTTGGAAGGCACGTGCCAATTTTCATGTCATTATCTTTAAGGGTTTCCATACTATTATAAAAAAAGACTTCCTTCCGGACCACCTTTGAGGGGCTCTAGCCCCCTAAAGGAGCATTTCTCGGGGTATGTTTATAGGACATTTTTGTCATATTTTTGGATATAGTTTACGCCCTAGAAATATTGCACGCTAATTTCGGGACACCCTGTATAAGGAAATAAATTTAGCTGCTTCTTAAGAATAGTCCTGCATGTTCCATAAGATCTTTCCACTTCTTGGGACAGGCGTCTTATACAATTTGGTGGCGTATTTTGCATTATTTCACGAACGTTTGCAACAAGTTCTTCTGTTCTTACAGATGGTCTTCCTGCTCCTTTTTTGTGTTGTATAGAACCTGTTTCCCTAAACACAGCCACAGTTCTTTTCAGGCAATGATAAAAATCCCCAGCAATAAAAGCAACGTTAGAAAAATGTTCGTGAAAATCGTCCATGCACAAACCCGGATTGTATTGCCACTCACAATTTACTCTAACCCCGTTTCGAAAATACGCTTCAACCATGAATGTTTTGTGCTGTTGTTGTGTTTTGTGATTGTTCAAGAAATTGGAAAAATTAGCGATGAATCAAATTACTTGTAACGACTGTTAAAGATGACGGAATAACTGATTGATTGAAGACAATGATGTTTCTTGAATGATGAAAGTGTTTTGGACTTCCATTGTCTTTATTTGTTTTAAATCACAACGTTTCAACTGGTAAGTATCTCCAGTCGTCTTCAGGTGAATACTAAGTATATTAGTAGTGAATACTAAGTATTCACCTGAAGACGACTGGAGATACTTACCAGTTGAAACGTTGAGTTTTAAAACAAATAAAGACAATGGAAGTCCAAAACACTTTCATCATTCAAACTGATTGATTGTTAATTCAGGTAGTTACTGACACCCAACAGGTATTAAGCTCTACGGCTAAGCATTGCGTCCTTAGATGCAAGGCCCTCTTTGATGCAAATAGTTTTTGCTCGCACGGTATGTAAATACGTGGTAAATTTTTAAGGTAGGTTTAATTTTTATTTAGCTCTAAAGTGGGTGGTTGTTATTTTATACCATGCGAATGTGTTTATAATCCACCATTAGCGGCGCCGACAGACCATGAACTTCAAAAGTCCAATGATATATAATTTTCTCGCTTATAATAGCAAAGCGATGTTTTTAAAAAATTGTGCAATGATTGTTTATTATTAGGATTTAACGGATTTCAATTATTGAATTACTAATTTCCATAATACCCTGTCTACTTATAATGTGATTTATCGATAAAATATTATTAAAAACCACATTTTAAATGTTTTTTTAGATGGTATTACATGGTACTTTCAGTTATTACAGCGATTTATATTTATTCTGTAAAAATACGAACATAAGTATTTTTGTCACACAAAAGAAATAAATTGGGGACAAACTTATTTATTAAAAAACAATAATAAAATAATAAAAATAGTCACAATATCTAATAAATCCTTCTAATCTGGTGTTTTATTAATTAGCTGAATATGTCTGGAAGAGACAATAACAAATCCGAAACTAATATAATTATTGATTTTAATTATTTTATAACTGCGTGGATGATAAAAACACAGCCAAAAAAAGGGTAATTACAGGGCCGTAACTAGAATTTTACTCGGGGGGGGGGGGGGGGGGGGGGGGGTAAATTTCTTGGCGATCCATGGAAAGGATATAAAGGGGCAGTCGGTGTGGGGGAACGCAAAAAAATATTTTTTACCTTCACTCAAGTCCACGTCTTTATTTTAAAATGAAAGCGGAACCTCAGCTTGATTTCCCCCCCCCCCTTGGGTACGGCCCTGGGTACCTATACGTAGGAAAATAGGAACAACATACCGCGTCGCCTATGGAACCATCCTCTTTATTAGTGTCTGCAAAAAACATCCTCAAAGGTGCTTTTAACTTTATGCAGATGTAAACTCTACTATTCAGAAGGAAAAGGCACCTCTGATGACGTAGGCGTATATCTAAATAGGGTGTCAGATATTATAAAAGTTTTTTTTGTATTAGGTGCCAAAAATAGGTTAGATAGACATTTGTTGGTTAGGAATTTTTGACGGAATCCTAGAGAGCTGACCCTGTCTATGTATACCTAAGCCTTGACGTAAATTTCTGTATTTATCACGTCTGGCATACGATGACTTTTAAAATTTCAAAATCTAAACATTGTATTTATTGTTTAGATTGCCTTTTTAAACGCCCTTGCTTTAATATTGTTATCATTAGATTATGTGGGGTATTTATATTTTTTAAGTGGTGTTTTTGTTTTAATCGACGCCGATTAATCGTTAATAATGATAAGGCGGACATTGTATATCAATCTTTAGATTTGCAAATAATAAATTAAAAAGTGGTTTATTTTACGTCACATCCGTCACTTTCTTCGTTATAAAACATACTTTTTACCGGGCCACCTTGTATTAAATTGGCTCGGATTATTTTTAAAATTTTCCAAAGAAACATTTCATTCCCTAACTTTTATTAAAACCCAGATGTTGTAAAAGCCCATTTTGCCAAAAAGCAAAAAAAAATTTGTATAAGTTTGATTATGTGTTCATTTTAAGTTATGAAATATATATAAAATGGTAAATTAATATACCCAGCCATTAATTTTTAGGGGTTTGTTAGTCGTGCAGATATTTAAAATATTTAAATGAAAACAAACTTAATATTCGGAAAACAAGAAATAAAGATTTATTTTAAACAGGAAAACCCGAAACAACTGGCACGCCTGAAAGTTATAGTGGAGTAAAATCTCAATGACATAAGACATTATGTCTTTGAGTGATTCGAAGGTAAGAGAGTTGCGCCACTGGTACTGGTTGAATGCAATTTCATATATAGGGTGCGTGTGCTAACTGTACTGGTACTGTGTATAATATGTGCAGAATATCGAGAATGTGCTATTTTGTTTCTGGGTTTAAGTTTGAATGATTTTGGTTTGGGTTGATAACGTTGATAGGGTTTATCAGGTGTTCCTTCATAATATGTATAATATATTAATGTAATAACGTTTATAATATAATAATAAATTAAAGCGTACCCACGCACCGCGTAGGCTTTAATGGGTTAAATTTTCATTGATCTCTCTTTAAAGTATATTATTTAACTTTTTATGTAATATTATTGTATACTGAGAAATAAATAAATTTTGAATTGAATTTGAATTGGTTTAAGTATTAATTATAAGATATTATTTATTTGAGTATTATTAAAAGGACAGTGGCATAATATAATATGATATACAAATGTTCGTGGGTGTGGCTTTATCTCTGGGTTAAAAGCTCTTTATAAAATTTTATTCTCCTTATTGTTAAATTAAAAGAAAACAATTTAATTTCCGTTTATTTTCGGGGCTTTTAAAATAATTTTAGAAAATATCTTGATATTTCACCTTTTTTGTTGTTATTATTATATTTCTATATTTAGGAGTTTAATTGATATTAACTACTTTGTGTATTCAATATCAACAACAAATACTACGCCTTAAATATTTTTGTATTGTAAGGTTACCGCATAATAACTGCTTAATTCTTTATTTTATAGTTGTCAAGTTGCATTTTTTTATTACAGGTTTCTTACATAATATAATTATATCATTATGGCATGGCTTCGCTCGCGCAATTCATTTTTTTTTTATTTGCTATCGAAACAAAGCAGGTACCATATACATACCATCCAATAGAACCTTTAATTTGTACCCATTATTATTATTAAAAAGAACTTTCTTTGGTCCTTTCTTACATTATTTCGTTATCTTTCAATAAAAAAGTAATTTATTTCCTTGTTCATCAAAATAATACCAAAAATATAGATTCAACATCATTATTGGCCCTAAATAAATGTATGTAAGTACTTGTTTGGCGGACGACACTTCATTTATTATCTCCGATCGATGAGCATTCTGAGCATACCGCGGAGCATGTCATCTTTAGAATCCCCACGACTGGTTTACAAATAATGACAAACAGCTTAATCTCAAAGAAACACACCGTATTCTTTTTTCTACCAATAACACTGTGTGGTAAATCGGCAAAATTACTGGAAATCACACTAGATGATCGATTAAACTGGTCTGCACAGGTTAATAGTCTTACGAAAAAATTAGCATCCTCTACGTTTGTCCTGCACAGTTTAAAAATGTTTCCAGTTAATCCATCTTCTACCCTTTTAACTGTTTATTTCGCACTTTTTCATTTTCATTTCAGTTATGGTGTCGTATTGTGGGGTAATTCTTCATCGGCCATTAAAGCTTTTAGACAGCAGAAGAAAGCTGTTCGCGTAATTGCCGACGCTGCACACAAAAAAAACTACTCTCAAACCAAGCTTATAGTAATGCTCAAACAAATAGCCTTATTTTGAAACTAACTTGCTTTATTTTGTACCTAAAAAATATTCATTTTTAAACTACTACTAGTTTTAAATTATATCATCAAGTTAATCAAAATTATGTTCATAAAGAGATTACATTATCATCATAACAAGATAATCTTATACTTGTTTTAAAAATAAGTATTGTGGTCAAAGTGAAATATACTATGATGGGTTTGAAAATAAAAATAAATTTGTATTCTCACAGCGAGCACAAAGACAGTCTCTATACACAACTTGAGTAAAATCTAAACCCTTATTATTTCTTTGATGCTATTTGCATTACTTTGCATCAAACCAATATTAACGTATACTATATCTGCAACTAAAATTATTGATAGGTTGATCATTTATTTTTATTACCCTAAAACTAAAGTAGAGTCAAGTTAAAATAATGTAGTATTAATTTAAAACTATATTTTGATGCTAAGGTATTTTCTATTTAATTTAACTTTAGCATTGCTCCTATTCATGTATATGATAGTTTCAGTTTGAAACTTTTAGGTTCAACTGGAGACTAGATTTTTTTGTGTGTGGTTACTTTGACCACTGTCAGCCCCTTTTTAAGAGGTTTGGAATTATGCCTCTACCTTCTCTGTTTATATTCTATCAACTGCTCGAAATTCATAAAAACAAGAATGGTTTTTCCTTAAATTCTAATTTTCACTCAACGGGAGGTTCTGACTTAACCAGACCTAAAAAATTTTGCTACAAGAAGGCCAAGGATAATTCTATTATGTCATTGTATAATGCACTGCCTGAAAATGTAAAACTGCTTAGTTATTCAAAGTTCAAATGTATTATTAAAAAATCTTTTCGCCGTCACTGTTTTTATTAAGTTCGGGAGTATATGGACACAGCCGCAACGGATAGGTTGTTTTAACCATTTTTTCCTGTTGTAGTGTGAGAAATATTAAAATATATGTAATTAAGAAACTTCTTGAATCCCATGCTTGCAGTGGTAGAATACTTTGATGTTAATTCACGAAGATCAATATTCAAATTTTAACTTTTTTTTGTTATTACTGTTTGTTGATAACGTTTGTGTATGCTGTGTTCTTATACAATTATGTTTTAATATATATTTTAATTGAGTTAAATACATGCGTCCAGGAATGCTTTATATTTTATATGACTTGCTACAATTTGTAATTTACATAAATGTGGTCAAATAAATATGTCTATGTCTATGTCTATTAAAAAATATATCTATTTCATTATCATTACAGATCATTAATAACGCTCACAGAACCTTTGGACAATTTGAAGAAAAAAAACCAAAAATATTTTTCCCCCCTTTTTACCTCGTTAGGGACCGACGTTCCAAAAAATAAGTGTTGTGTGTAAAGTATTTATGCTAAGGTTTAAGAAATTCATAATACCCCTTTTTCTCAAGCGGTTGTGGTTAAAACTTGTCCTTCCATTTCTACCTCCTAGGGGCAAAATTTCCAAAAACCTCGGATCGCGTACTCGCTTATTTTAACAGAGTTTAGTACCAATTTTCAGCAATATAGGATAAAATTATAGAGTTATAAATGGGCTACACCCATTTTCTTTACCTCTAAGTGAACTTTGAAAAGAATTACTAAACCTCCAGCAGTTTTAGTTTCTGAGAAATTCCTATACAAATTTCAACCCCGCTTTCACCCCCTGAGGGGCTGATTTTCGAAAAATCCCATTTTAGTGGATGCCTACGTTATAAGGTGAAGACATCTTCGAAATTTCATGATTCTAGAATTAGTGGTTTAGGCTGGGCGTTGATGAATTAGTCAATCAGTCAGTACAGTTTACAATTTTAAATATTAGTATTAATAAAAAATGTTAAATAATATAGATATCAAATCATTTACTTTTCCAAAAACTCAAAACATAGTCGAACTAAAATTTTGAGCACAGGTCCTTGAATTGCTAGTTACGGCCCTGTTTACGTTTGTTTGCGTCTCAGAAGTTTAGTTTTTTACATCAATTTAGGATAAATATAATTACCTGACTTCTTCAAGGTAATTGGGAAATATACTCATTCAACGACTATACCGTCCAAACACTTGATATGATAATAATATTGATGATAACCAACTAAAAGCTGCTTTCTGAAGGTTCTTACTGTCCCACAATAATCTGTTGGTCAGATGGCCACAATGTATAGATTTTTTTGTTAGTTTAATCATCAATGACAAGACGATAATTAATAGCGGCATAAGTAAAGAAAAACTAATTGATTTGCCATTCAGTATGATTTTACAAACCGTTTACGTACCGTACTTATAAAAATGTAAACTAACAAGTAATAATAATGGTATATAGTACTAATCGACAAGCCAATATAATGTATGTTTAAACCAGCCCATCCTGATATGAAAATAAATTCAAATTAATTTTCTTCTTCTGAGGATAATACATTATTATTTGAGGTTCGTCATATCTTTCTTAACATAGTATAAAACAAAGTCGCTGTCGCCCGTCTGTCCCTATATGTGCTTAAATCTTTAAAACTACGCAACGGATTTTGAAGCGGTTTTTTTAATAGATAGAGTGATTCAAGTGGAAGGTTTTTATGTATAATACATGCATAATATTGTAGAGAAACACTGATAAATTTAGAGGTTTGTTCGGGTTTGTATTTATAAATCTTGACGTGATGGTGAACTCGCCTTATAATCTCAGAGAAAGCGACGTCGTATAATGCCGGGCTGCAACGCAGGCTGGGTACACGCTAGTAAAAGAATAAAATTAACTAACTTAGGAGGCAGTTACCTTAAATTTCAGACTACTAACATTAAATATACGAGAAAAATCTAGAAGGTCAAAACCTTTTATGCAAATATGTCATCGTTTAGGCATTCAAAACGTCTTTCAGTGTGTAAAATGCATTTTTTATAAGAAAGTCGTTTGTTTTCTTCCAAATATACCCCTTATTATGGATTGTTTGATTTCTTCTGGTAGTTTATTAAAAATTTTGATGCAGCATAGTGGGGAGATTTTTCATATCATGTTGAAGTGTGTCTAGGGACTGTAAGGCCATTTGCGTTTCTTGTAGGATTGTTGTGATTGTTTCTATTTTCTTGGAATTCGTTCTTGTTCTTGTATCCTACATATGTGGAGCGTGGAGCACTTAAGGATGTACCTACATATTGAAGTGACTGTGAGGATTTTATGTTTTTTGTATGTTGGTTTCAATCCAAAGATGAGTCTTATTAGACGTCCATGTGCTTGAAATACTGTTTGTCTCCACAGTAAACTATTATAGCTGAAAGGAAGAAGTTACATTGCTAATAAATACACAAAGAAATGTTCGCTTCTATTTCCTGGTACATAATTTAAGGTATTATATTATTTTACATGGACTTGCGGAGGAAAAGCTGCAACATTTTTAAAACCAAATTTTATATTTTTTACATAATGTAAAAAATACAAATCATGTTCTCTTAGCTGTTCTACTTATACCAAAATACCTACACTATGTATCAATAACAGCACTTTTTAAATTTAATTGTTTTATATTTTACCGATAAAGCAAATAAAAGTACAATTTAAAAAAGCAATAAATACTTTTAAAATATACGTTAATAATTTTATTAGCCTACTTGTAAAATTGAAGTTTCTAGATATATAGTATAACATTTTAATGAATGATATCCACTAAAAGAATAAAAGAATTCGGTAGTTTTGTAAGAAATGGTGAAAAATACAAAAGTTTTACACAATATATATGGAGATAGTAAAAGTAAAATTTTATAATTTTATTAGTATTATCGTAATTTATTAGCCTCGTTCATATCAAATCATTAAAATATGCAAAATCATGGGACAGATAAAAAGTACTTAAATTAAGATTTTTTATGACGCAATTAACTCAATAAAAGTCTAAATCTGAAAGATAAAAGGTACAATTTAGGCCAATCGAATATAAAATAACTTTGAACTGAACAGAGATGAACAGAGAATACCGGGTTTTTTGTTTGATTAATAGACCCACAGATCTTCCATATATACCGTGTGATTGATTATTGATTCATTTTCGGAGTTACTATAATTTTTGGGGCAATAACAAATAAATATTTAAAAGTGTGGAGAACTAATCGAAGTCAAAGCTAATATAATAAATAATAACAAACCCAAACAGTCATATTATGTAGTCCTATATAAGGACCGTTGTGGTAACACACATGTTCCGCGGAACCTATCCGCATCAGCTTCCTGATGGTTAACGCGACGTAGATCGTAGAAGAATCTTGACAGCTCATTCTAACCAGCCACTTAGTGAGTCGAACCAGTTGCAGGCTGCTCACTTCCTCCAGACTATTAAAGAATGGTTCGCCCAGGGCATTCACACATGAAATGCTGAATACTTTCCTCCTCTTCTTCATCTCTGCAACTTCTGCAGAAGTCGTGCTGTAATAGCGCTGCGGTTTTCCTGCCGTCAAGTAGGGGCCACAATTGCCTGGAGATGTTACAAGTTGTCAGCCCTGTCCTGCGCAAGTTATTTAGCTATTCGATCTATCTCCACTTTGATTGATCCCAGTGGTCTAGTCACAGTATTATCTGCTAGTTCGACAGACATGCTTGCGCCCTCCCTGGCGAGCGCATCAGCAGTCTCGTTGCCATAATATATTGCTGTGTCCAAGTACCCAATACAAGGTGATTCGATGTTGAGCACCAAGCGTGCAGAGATTGTTGCGACAGCGCCTTACTAATTTGGACAGATTAGGATTACCAATATTGCATAACTCTTACATGCCTTTTTAAAATTGCCTGTTAAAAATTACTGATAATCTTCATTTTTATAAAATTGCAAATAAGAATCATTATAGGAATCAATCATCATCTTTATAAAATTGCCTGTTAAGAATTATTAAACATCCTCAATTTTATAAAATTGCATATTAAGATTTTTTTTTAATACTCATTTTAATAAAATTGCATGTTAAGAATAATTTGTTAATCAATCATCATATTTATAAAATAGCCTGTTACGAATTATTATTTAATAATAATAATCCTCATTTTAATAAAATTGCATGTTAAGAAATCAGTAGGTAATGCTCAGTTTTAAAAAAATTGCAAGTGTGAGAATAATGTCTTTTGATAAATCGCTATCGAATGACTATACTTTCGATCGCATCCTCGTAGAAGTAATAATTAACCTTATAGTACAGTAGATAATTATGACGGTGATTTTCGCGGTCAAAATGCATGAACTGACGATGACTGACGGATGAATGTCGGCTGGCATTATCTTTCAGTCAACGTAGAGTGTTGTCGCGAATCAGGTCGGTCATTTCACCGATCCATACGTAAATAAACATTCTACATTTTTATAGATGTGACCGGATAGTTTTTTCGTTTTCTATTTTTTATTAAACTATAATTTCGAAGTGTTTTTTTTTATTTTACTTATTTAAGGTAAGTTAAATCATAGTTTTTTGCATTACACTAATTTATTTTAGTGATAATAAATTGCACCTACTTAAAACAAAAGCTTTTGCTGCTAATTTGCTTAATATATTTTAAACTACATATTTTATTGATAAACAAAGCATAATTCAAAGCCAAGTTCATATCAGTGAACTTAAACTATGTATAAAAAACAATGCCAAGTTGTGTGTGTGTGTTCTATAGCAAAAGGTTTTAGAAAATTTTTTAAAAGGTGCAAAAATGTTTGAATTTAAAAAAATGTTTGACATTATTTTTATTTTTATACGCCCCTGGTGTTAAAAATTATTTTCCCTAATTTCATAGTTAAAATGTCTGTTTAGTTAGAGGGTTATGGTAATGTTACTTAGATATTTGTTTCTGTACATACCCTAGCTAGTCAGACTCAGGGTATCTATTACTCAAAAACTACTGAGAGCAAGCTAAAATTTGGAACCCGTAAAAATTACAATTGTCGTTTTTTTTTGTTTATTAAAACGTCAAGAAAAACCTATATATTTTACTGAAGTTTCGAAAAAATATCAACATTTGGAAAGTTGTATTTATAACACGTAGCGTAGGTATAATATAAATCAATGATCTGCTACCTAGCTAGCAGATCATTGATATAAATATTGACAAAATAGCCAAGCTGTCGAGTTAATAATCAGTAAGCAATTTGGTAACAAGCTAACTGAGGTACCTACTTTAACACTATTTTTTTTTATTTGAAAATTCGTTATATTTCCTACATAAAGAAAGATAGCAACGAAATATAAAAAACATTGCGAATGCGGAATATTGAATTTCTGCATGACTCAAAAAACCTAATTTTAAAACGTAATTCGAAATTTCCCACTAGGCGATGTAATTAGTAAAACCTAAGAAAACCTAGGAAAACCCTGCCTTAAGAGGGCGTACTAGACATGGGTAGCGGGAAGAATTTTATCCATTTGGTCTCCTAACAATTGAAAATACTTTTATTTTACGAAACGTATTATTCACAACTTTTTGACTAACTTTTGATCGCCCCATTAATCGTTTCTCTGCCGTGGTCTAAATATTTGTAAATTCCTAACATGCAACAGTTTAATTTATTCTTTAAAAAAATTGGATTTTTTGGAACTTAATGTTTTCTTCGAATTTGCGGACATAATTTACATAAATAAGTATTAAAAGTAGTTTCTAAATTATTCTGGGAAAAGACACACACAGAACTAAGAAACATCTTAAGGGACCCATTCACATTCACGCGATTATCAAGCAACCCAGTCGTCCGATCGAATTGCTTAAAAATTTCCTGGCGATCTGGTTATTAAGCAATTTGGCTGCCAACCCCTGTGATCAGTTTTTATTTTTAAAATAGTCAAAGCGCTCGAGTAGTGATCGTTTCTAATAATTAAAACGATGGTTTCAAGCATGAACTCTTTAGTTCAATCGCGTTATTTTTTTCCATCTTCGTTATGAGCATTCTTCATGAACTTTGCATTCTATAATGTTTTTTTGCCACTTAATATATAGGTATACATTTTGTGGTTGACATTGACCAAAACCTATTTTTTAAAACTTTATTTATATAAATATTTATGTAAATTACCTTATTTATTTATGCTGGGAGTGTTAGATATTTCCAACCTCTTTGGAATTTTCCAGTTATTGTTCTTTTAATACACCAAAATTTGCAAATTGAAAAACAAAGTTGTTGATTTCACTGAACCAACCTAGAATTTCTCTCTTTAATAAAAGCAGACAAAGAAATATGCGCAAATATGTCAAAATTTCTACTCAAACACTAGTATTTGGCCGCCTTTTGGAGAAAACGAAAAATAAACGAAATTTTGATTTAATAAACGAAATGGCGAATCCGTCAGTAGTGTTAGCCCTTAAAATGTAATTGAAAGCGTTTCTTATCTAAGATGACCTAATTAAAGTAAGTAAAAGCAAGAATTGAATAATATGACGATAGCCATAGGACATTGTCCCATTTGTCTCTTGCTACCCCAATTTTATGTTGCTACTTCCTCTTGTACAAGAAATATAATACATTGAGAAAAGGTTTCATTTA
Source organism: Polydrusus pterygomalis (assembly GCA_963969555.1). Taxonomy (NCBI): domain Eukaryota; kingdom Metazoa; phylum Arthropoda; class Insecta; order Coleoptera; family Curculionidae; genus Polydrusus; species Polydrusus pterygomalis. The sequence continues at coordinate 832,264 of OZ018377.1, forward strand.
ATACCTTTCACATTCTAATAATAGCTGATGTAAGTTGATCCAAGATTATTTCTGTGAGTTTACGAAGGCCCGCTACTAGCTTATTAACCAAAAAAAAAACGAGGTTTAGTAGTGGAAAATCAGTAAAGGAAAAAGGTAAGAATCAAGATTTTTAAAGTTCAGGGATTGACATTTTTTAACCGTTTTAATAAAGAAAACTAAGAGGATTTCCATAGTGCATAATTTTTAACTGAAAAATGCTTAGCGGCGTGCAGACAATTTTTTTTTATTGAATAAGTTTTACGCTTCCGCTGGGATTTGAACCCAGAACCTTACGATCACCAGTCGAGGTAGCGATATATTCGATAGTAGAGGGTAGTTTTTGCACATAAGATGCAGTGTGACCAGTAAAGTCCGCATCGTATGGGATTTTTTTTTATTAATAGCTTTATTCGAAATTTGACTTTGGCATCAAGTCCTGCCTCGATCGAGATGAAAATTAAGCAAAAAAATAGTAGTCACGTGATTCGCATTATCTGGCAAATTTTAATTTTTTTCAAAAAATAATTCAAATGTGGGGTTATTTCTGAAAATATCGAAAAAAGTTAATAGAAAAAGTTTTTTTTAATGCAGTTTCTAGCCCACATGCAAAATTTCAGCTGCATAAGATAATTTTGATTTTTTACCCACCACTAAAATTTATTTTCCACTTTATGAACACTTTACTGATGACACTGTGTTCTTTTTGGTCTTAATATTAAGGTGTATTACTTTCAGACACAAACTACGTTTTCAAAACTTCTTATTTTATGAAGTTACCTTATACAGGGTTAAAAACAAATAAACTTTGCCTCACATGCGAACAAATTTTAATAGCCCAATTTTGATTTTGTAGAAAAACACACATTTAATATGGCGCTACTTTAAATAAAATATATCTGAAATAAAACATTGTCAAAACTAAGAAGTAAGAAGCTTTATGTAGGTTGCGTTGAGTCGTATTTTGCAAAAGTGGTGCAATTTACAAAATATGGGTAAAAAATCAAAATTATTTTATGCAGCTGAAATTTTGCATGTGGGCTAGAATCTGCAATAAATAAATATAATAACTTTTTTCGCTACTTTCAGAAATAACCCCACTTTTGAATTATTTTCTGGAAAAAATTTTAATTTGACAGATAATGCGAATCACGTAAGTAACTACTATTTTTTTGCTTAATTTTCATCTCGATTGAAGCAGAACTTGATGCCAAAGTCAAATTTCGAATAAAGCTATTAATAAAAAAAAATCCCATATGATGCGGACTTTACTGGTCACACTGTATATTTGATATCACACCATAAAATAAGAAATTTTCAGAAAAAAAATATACACTTTTTGGAAAAATGATTTAAGCAATATTTTTTAGAACTCCATTGTACGATAAAACACAAAATCAAAGGCTTATTCTGGGAAATATTGCAAAAAAATATAACTTAATATTTTGAATTTATTAACTGGAAATGATAATCGTAAATATGGTTATCCTTGAAAATTCGTTGAACTGTTCTTTCGATTACATCTACGGCATCAGCGACTGCTTGTTAAGTAACTGAAGGATTTTCTATAACAGATAATAGCACAGCCAATTGATTTTGTTCAGTTCGGACCGGTTTATTTCTCACTGGTTTTGGGTAGTTTACATTTCCCGTTTGTACAAACCTCTCTAATATGTTTTGCAGGCTCCTTTTGTCTGGATGGATGTCGTTGTTCCGGATAACGCTGTGCGTAAACTCGGCTTGCCAAAAAAGAGTTCCTTTCGCATGCTCCTAATATAAAAATCATATCTACGAGCTCTTCTTGGTTGTAGTCCATCACAAAAAACAATATAAAGTAATTATAACAGCTTAAATAATTACTAACAATTTAACAGTATTTAAAACTTTTAGATTACTAAAGTCAAAATGGTCTCTGGTCTTTTTGAAGTAAAAAATATTTAAAATCGCTCAATTTTTTCTGAAAATTGGAATAACCTCATTGTTACTTTTTGTTAATTTTTCGAATTAAGTGTAGTACCTATCAAGAATAATAAGCACTAGTTTATAAATAACCACCCTATAGCATAGAACCAATATATTACATCTATGCTTATGAGATGCAGTTTTCGAAAATATTTATAACAATTCAAAGAGTGATGCATTCGCCCTTTATTTTCTTGATCCATATTTTATTAATTTTTCGTTTTAACCAAAAATCGGTCTTTGGGATACAATTGCCTGCAGTAAAAGCAGAAAGAAAATATTGGGAACAATATTTTGAATTAATTGATTCAGCCGATACTAGGTGGAAATCCATAATGATAGTATTATGGGATACAGTAAAACAAAGTCGAACTTGTAAATTTCCACTATATAAACCATCTCGTACTGATACTGTGATACACAACTCTTCGTGCCACCCTATACAACACAAATTAGCTTCTTTTCACAGTATAATCCATAGACTAGTAACTCATCCTAATAAAATTTTCTTTTTCTAATTTTCTTAAAGAAGTAAACATTATTAAACAAATTGCAGTTAATAACGGATATAACTCAATTCTAATTGACCAAATCCTAAAAAAGAAAACTTACAAGTTACAGCTATTGACTTAGTTTTTCCTAGAAACAAAAACTCTTTAAGTAAATTTATCAAAAACAATAAAACTAAAAGCGATATAAACAAAAAATCAGGCGTCTATAAATTAAAATGCAAAGATTGTCCTAAAACATGCATTGGCCAAAAGGGTAGACATTTAACAAATGAATAGAGGAAAACTATAAAAGTTTTCTAAAAAACAAAACAGACTCAAACTATGCTAACCATTTACTTGATTATCAACATAATGTCGATCCTTCCTTTAAAATCTTGGATACAGAAAACAAATTCTTAAAACTAAATTTGTTAGAATCGATGGAAATAAATAAACTTAAAAATACGGACCTGTTACTTAATGATCAATTAGATTTAAATAATTCACCTTTGTTAAATTTATTCTGTTGACCATATACTTAAGATTTTGTAAATTTCCTATATTGTACCTTATTTAATTTTTAAACCCTCTGTTGGATTTTCCCGCTATTGTACCCCTTCCACTGTTTTATTTACATCTTCAATAATTTAATTTTATTACATCCCCTTTTTACTTTCACGTTTTATTAAATCATTGTCATCTGACGAAGCTACAGTGTTAGCGAAACATGTCATTTTTTTGTTAATATATAGTGAAAATTCACAAGTTCACCATTGTTTTACTGTATCCCATAATAATATAACAATATTTCGTATTTCATTTTTATTAAGTATTAAAAAATCCAAACTATTCTACTTTATAGAAAAAAAATTACAAAGTTACAAAGTATGAAATAGCGGTTAGTCCTAACTGTTACGTGAATGCCATCTAATTTAATAACAAATAAACTATATTTTTACATTTGACATTGACGCAAGTACCTAATAACACACAACCAAATCGTATTATTGTTGCAGAACACGGAAATCGTCACAAGTGAAAAATCTGATTAGATACATCCTTTTCATACGTGATTTTTTTCGTTGGGGATAATGATAATAACTCATTTTGTGACAAAATAATTTACGTACCATCAGTAACTATAATTGAGACTGAGTGAAGTACCCGCATAATTACAACAATTATTGTGTTTTGAATTTTTACTGAAAGCAAAGGTAATGTATTTATATTATCTAGTATTATCTTTGGGATTTTTTTTAAGTTTTAATAAATTTTTGATTGCCAAAAAGAAGGCATTAAGTGAGTTGAACTCACGTGATATATAAATCAACGACGTCAGAGCAAAATAGACTTCTCATTCTCTTCATCATACCAAGACGTCAGTTCCACAATGAAAAAACCACATGAAAATAAGTTATCATGCAAATTATGACCAAAAATTGAAGGAATAATTATTATTAATGGTTGAAGCTTCTTCAGTCACATTTATAAAAAAATTTAAAGTTCTTACAAAACATGTAAAAAGATAAAAAAAAGTCAGTAACCTCGACTGATAAAAAATGTAGTGGTTATTTTTTTAAATTCAATTAAAAAATCGTCCAAAATTCAAACTACCAATATAAATGGTATAATTTGCAAAATTGAGATAACCTAAATATTTTCCAATCCATTTAAAACAACGTAACAGCATATTAAATCCTTAAATGTTATAAACGTTGCAAAAGCTTAAAATCGCACAGATACCGAAGAAAATTACAGCCATTTACTCAAAACTGCGTTGCATCATGTACGTAAGTAGAATTACAGTAGATTCGCTTGCATGATCTCCCAGGCTATAATAAGAACTGCTACTACACATAAACGTATCTTAATTTCTGCCGGTCATCATATTATCAATTAATTACATGACTAACGAGTAAATCAATAAAATAGTCTCTTCTCCGGTTTTTCACATTGTCAATAAGTAAAAAGCTCAAGACTGATTGGCGATCGAGTTGGTGGATAATAGATACTATATTATGTAATTTATAAAATCGGATTTAGACAAACTTTCATTACGAAAAATGCTTCGTGTAGGTGTAGGATATTCAATAAGAAGGATGACTTTTTTAAACTTACAAAGGCTATATTATTTTCTACACTAGAGACAAAAACGCGGGCGAATAAAAATGCTATCGCTAAAAAACATTTTTGATAAGCTACAAGTGGGGTAGTAGTGTTTCACAAGACGATAAATCTCGCACTTTTTAAAAAAAAACTCGTCTCATCTCACAAATTGAGACGAAAATTTGCATATAAATACAAAAATAAAACTTTAGAATATTAAAAGTAAGACCCTTATTCGTATTCAAGGCACAAAACGGAAACGCTGGTTGCCTGCACCGAGCGGAACAGAATGCACGCAAGTGCAAAAACAGGTCAGTTACCGGCGTCAGACTTCTAAAAACACGTGTCTGTTTTGTTTAACTGTCATTTTTTGGTAAAAAAATGTGTGTAGGTAATATTTTTTAAGTATCGTGTAAATTATAGTTGAATGTTGCTTTAACTGGATAATTAAGAAACCGGATCGTTTCCTTGTGTTTTTTTCCATAAACCATAGTGGAAATTTAAGTTTGTATTGCTAGTAATATTCGTTTCGTATTTGTGTATTTAATAACCTAACAGCAAAAAAAATAATGTCGGTGTTATAATATTGTAGTTTGCGATAATATTAATGTCTGTATGTAAAAAGTGAAAATGAAGCTAGAATGTTTTGATTGACATTCATGGTGACAGGGTGCAAATCAAATTACCATAGCTCCTTAAAACAAGATATAAAACTTTATCTACCTTAAAATTTCCGGCCAGTTATGATTTATAGAAAAGAAAATGATTAAAAGCAATTCCAACTACTCTGAACTGGAAAAGGATCTGAATATAGGCTCTTTAGAAAGCAGGCGAAATACCATGGACATCGTATTTGTTTTTAAATTGATTAACGGTCTATGTAACTGTCCAGAATTACTATCAAAGTTCAGTTTTTATGTTCCACCTAGATCTCTTCGAGAAAGTAAGATTTTTGAACCTCAACATCATCGAACTCGATTATGGTCAAAACAGAATGATGAACAACTGCAATAATGCCAATATTGATTTGTTTAATACGTCTCTAGCCAGATTGAAGGGTTATTTAAAAAGAAATAATTAAAATGGTATCAATGAATATTATACAATGTCACCAGTAAAGTCCGCATCATATGGGATTTTTTTTTATTAATAGCTTTATTCAAAATTTGACTTTGGCATCAAGTTCTGCTTCGATCTAAATGAAAATTAAGCAAAAAAATAGTAGTCACATGATTCGCTATATTAAATGTGTGTTTTTCTACAAAATCAAAATTGGGCTATTAAAATTTGGTCGCATGTGATGCAAAGTCTCTTTGTTTTGGACCAAGTATAAGGTAACTTCATAAAATAAGTATTTTTGAAAACGTAGTTTGGGTCTAAAAGTAAAAAAATAAAGTAAATTGGTTTTAATTAAATCGTTGAAAATAGATAAAGTTTGCGTTAAGTTAAACTAAAATTTATTTTCCACTTAATGAACACTTTACTGATGACACTGTGTTCTTTTTTGTCTTAATATTAAGGTGTATTACTTTCAGACACAAACTACGTATTCAAAAATACTTATTTTATGAAGTTACCTTATGCAGGGTCCAAAACAAAGAAACTTTGCATCACATGGGACCAAATTTTAATAGCCCAATTTTGATTTTGTAGAAAAACACACATTTAATATGGCGATACTTTAAAGAAAATGTATCTAAAATAAAGCATTGTCAAAACTAAGAAGTTTTATGTAGGTTGCGTTGAGTCTTATTTTGCAAAAGTGGTGCAATTTACAAAATATAGGTAAAAAATCAAAATTATCTTATGCAGCTGAAATTTTGCATGTAGGCTAGAAAATACATTTAAAAAAACTTTTTCTAATAACTTTTTTCGATATTTTCAGAAATTACCCCACTTTTGAATTATTTTTTGAAAAAAATGAAAATTTGACAGATAATGCGAATCACGTGACTACTATTTTTTTTGCTTAATTTTCATGTCGATCGAAGCAGAACTTGATGCCAAAGTCAAATTTTGAATAAATCTATTAATAAAAAAAAATCCCATATGATGCGGACTTTACTGGTGACACTGTATACAATTATTATACTTTGTAAGTTAAGTGATTGCCATTAATGTATGTTATTTTGCGTATACAAATTGTATATAATTTTAATTTTATAGATTGTATTTTATTGGGCAATGCCCGTTTATTTGAAAATAAATAAATTCCTAGAGACAAAACTGGAAAACGTTATAAAAGAAAAGGTTCCTTTTTCTTTTGGTCTTTTTCGGCAACGTGACCCGATTTTTCCCTGACCACCTTGCAATATCGGTAATAAAGATAGTTTTTTATCGAGTGATACTAACTGGATTATTTTTAAAGTTTATCGCAAATCCATGAAAATCTTAAGTTTGTGCGTTCTCGCATATTTTTGTCTCTTCTCACAAGATTTTCACAGAAAATACTCTCGTCTCGTGAAACACTGCGGGGTAGTGCCATTTACGACTTTAAAGTGGATGAGGTTAGTGCTTCAGGGGTGACCGCCAAATACCTCATTTTCACCCTGCGTCTTTGTATAAATGGTATTTTTGGCTTTTGATAATATATTCTTTAGTGTAGAAAATATAGCCTTTGTAAGTTTTAAAAAAGTCACCCTGTCAATTCGTCGTTGCGTATTAATTGATACTAGGATGTACGATAAATTGGCAGAGCAATTGTCTTCAATATCTTAAAAACATATATTACGTATTTCACAATAACTATTAAAATAAACATCTAATTTGGGACTGGGTCCAATAATTTTGTTGATAACAACAAATGAATAATTATTTCACCTTGCTGTCAAGGAAGGGGCCAACTTCCTTGTTTGTTTTGACTATTAGGATATCCTGTATAATACCATAATATTATTATGGTCTCGCCAAAATAATGGCGCAGGTACAAATACATAATCATTGTAAAAATGACCGAAAAGTTAAAGAACGGACATTTTAATTATTGTTCAACAGCAAGTTTGGCTGTAAATTCATAAACTTCGCCCACTCATTATTATCCAGTTACAAAGTTTTCATCCTTCAACTGGTAGATTTTGATCTGATGATTTCTTCATTTCTCAAGGTGAAACGTGCCTCAGGAAAAGTTGCTTTCTTATAAAAAATATTGTGAATTATGAAGTTATTTTTTTCTTCTAATTTAATGTTACGCATAACTGGGGGTTAAATTAAGATAACACCTTGTACCGTAATAACTCATTATACTTTACCAAGTTCACTTTTGCGTGATAATGACCTATAAATACATCGTTTTAAAATGACCTTGCAGCGGAAATCCATATTGTGAATGTTAATAATGATAAACAATACTACTGAAATACTGTAGAATTAATTAATAAAATATTAGTTAAAATATTTATACCATTTTTCGGGTTTGTTCGTATATACATCGTGTAGGTCACTGTAGGTATATTAAAAATATGTTTTATTAATTGAAGGGTGTTCGGTTCAAACAGGATAAGTGCCATTTTTTTTCATCTTTTTGCATAAAAATATTCTAATTACCATCGGACGTGTTCTCAAAAAATTCTAAGTGCCGCTTACCGCCTATAGTATAGTAGTGCAATCAATTCGGCAAAGTGGGGGAACCTACAAATCATATGCCTATTTCGGTACAAACAAGCTAAGTGCCAAATTAAAATTATTAGTTTAAATCATGTTTTGCCGATAATAATATATGTAGGTAGGGGCTTTAGTTTTGGTACGAGTTTATTTTAGTTTGGTATTAAACAGATTTTTTATCTTAAAACCATTTTTTTTATCGTGGCACTTAGTATGTTTCTTATTTTCTTTTTCTTATTTTATACACATTTTTGCATTAACCTTCGAAACAAGGCTAAGCTTTTTACCCTTTTGGAAATAACCACTCAAAATTTCGTTTTTCTTAAATATCTGTTCTTTAATTTTGGCACTTAGCCTGTTTGCACCGGACACCCTTCAATTGTAAAAAATTGCTTAGCACATAAATCTAAAACTGTTATAGGCCAGAATATAAATCCTGTGCAGTTTACCTTACAACGCATTTAATAATTTAAGAAAATAAGTAATTGAAAATCAAGCTACGATTCTATATTAGGTATATGACTAGGGTGCCCGCGGCTTCCTTTTAGGATAATAATAATTCCGTTTAGAAGGGTTGCAACTATGAATTAATACAATTTTTTTCAATTTTAACAGTTTTTTTTTTCAGAAAAATGAATTTCAGGAGTCCTGGTCTTATTACTTTAATAGTATTAATTTTAGGTAAGTAACCTATATATAGCAAAGCTAAAATGCGTAAAAATCTTTACCAAAAATCATATCTTAGTTAATGTAAACTACAGTGGCGTACCTAGGGGTGTAGTCCACCCCATCCGCCCCTAGCGCTTCTCTATTTCGTTGGCAATATTAGTAGAATTAGGGTTTTGTTTTAAAATACATATTCTTATTTTTAAAATAATACTAATTAAATGCAGGACCAGTTATCGCAGGTACATATACAGTGTCACCAGTAAAGTCCGCATCACATGGCATTTTTTTATTAATAGTTTTATTCGAAATTCGACTTTGGCATCAAGTTCTGCTTCGATCGAGATGAAAATTAAGCAAAAAAATAGTAGTCACGTGATTCGCATTATCTGTCAAATTTTAATTTTTTCCAAAAAATAATTCAAAAGTTTTTTTTTTCTGAAAATATCGAAAAAAGTTATTGGAGAAAGTTTTTTTAAATGCAGTTTCTAGTCCACATTTTCAGCTGCATAAGATAATTTTGATTTTTTACCTGTATTTTGTAAATTGCACCACTTTTGCAAAATAAGACTCAACGCAACCTACATAAAACTTCTTAGTTTTGACAATGCCTTTTTTACGTTATTTACGTTTTCTTTAAAGTAGCGCCATATTAAATGTGTGTTTTTCTACAAAATCAAAATTGGGCTATTAAAATTTGGTCGCATGTGATGCAAAGTTTATTTGTTTTTGACCCTGTATAAGGTAACTTCATAAAATAAGTATTTTTGAAAACGTAGTTTGTGTCTAAAAGTAATACACCTTAATATTAGGACAAAAAAGAACACAGTGTCATCAGTAAAGTGTTCATTAAGTGGAAAATAAATTTTAGTGGTGGGTAAAAAATCAAAATTACCTTATGCAGTTGAAATTTTGCATGTGGGCTAAAAACTGCATTTAAAAAAACTTTTTCTTATAACTTTTTTCGATATTTTCAGAAATAACCCACTTTTGAATTATTTTTTGGAAAAATTAAAATTAGACAGATGAATCACGTGACTATCGATGGAAGCAGAACTTGATGCCAAAGTCAAATTTTGAATAAAGCTATTAATAAAAAAAAATCCCATATGATGCGGACTTTACTGGTGACACTGTATACAGTGTATCGAAAAAATTGCCCAAGAGACAAGGGCAAGATAACTTAAGGTGCCAAAAATGGACAATTTGTATTCCTTCATTTGAAAAAAAACATGGCCAAATGGCTTGTTTTTACCACTGCAAATATTATTTTATATGTTTTTTTTCTTTTTAGCTAAGCAATCCACCTGTGATAATATTCTTACTGTAAATACACACGACATCACATTAAAACTGCACGACAAAACGACCGTCCAAATTATAGCGGGGTAAGTTATTCTCTACTAGAGATGTGACGAATAGTGGTTTTGCCGAATAGCCGAATAAAGAATATTCGGCCAAATTGAAACCGAATATTCGGCCGAATATTCGGCCATACCGAATAATATAGTTTTGATTGATCTGAACGCGTAGCCGCCAAGATTTATTCGAGTTTTGCGGGTTACGACACGACCTGTATTGGCACGTGTCGACGGTCGCGCCGTGCAAGCCTATTTAGTGTAAGGTACTCTGTTGCTAAGGGTGGTTGATGTTATAGATTATTATCGATTTATAATATTTATATTAATAAAATGAACAAAAACAAAAAGTCAAAAGTTTGGATCTTCTTTAAAGATACCGAGGACGATAAAAAAGCCCAGTGTACATTGTGTAATGTTTTAATTTCAAGAGGGGGCAAAGGAAAAGGAGCTACGACCACTTCGCTTACTTGTCAGAAGAAATACTGCACACAGACCACTGCCCGTTTGCATGGTGGAAAAAATACTCCCTTTAATTTCCAAAAATGAGCCAGATGGCAAAGGTTTATTTATCAGCTCCTGCAAGTACTGTTTACAGTGAACGCTTGTTCTCCGAAGCTGGAAATGTTTATGAGAAAAAGAGTCGTTTATTACCTGAGAGAGCTGAGAGCTTGGTGTTTTTGCACCATAATCTACCGCTTATTAACTAGTATACTAAGTATTAATAATTTTTAAGTTTGTAAAGATTTTTTTTGCAGTTATGTTTTTATAAATACGTACCTATTGCAATTTTTATTTGAGAATAAAAAATCATTAAAATCAGCCTTTTCCCATTTTATCGCAACCTTAAAAAAAATTCGAATATTCGGCCGAATACCGAATAGTCAAAAAGTGGCCGAATACCGAATAAATATTCGGCTTCGGTCCCATCTCTATTCTCTACGAATTAAAATTTAATCGGAGGAATACTGGAATATAATAATATGTTGGAAAGTAATAAAAAATAAAACGTCTAGTAACTTTTAACGTTATCAGATTATCAGAATTATTACTGGTGGTTGCATGGAGAAATATATTAGAGCCGTATTAAGGGTTTTTTAAGAGAAAATTTACAGAAATGTTAACAGATTTTTATTTTTATTAATACCACAGAATAAACGAATTCGGTATTACCATTAGATTAAATTTTTTTAAATTAAATTTTTTTACATTCCTAGTATAAGTGGCTCTTGGGCCCTTCGGTGCTGACGATGGTACTCTCTAGTACCGAAACATGTACACATTTTTTTTACTTTTTTTAATATATTTGTGGAGACGACTGTGGGTTTTTTCCCTATAAATATTTTTTGGCTTAAGATAAAAAAAGTTTCTTTTTAATGATAAAAATTTATGTTTGTAAGGCCAAACTTGGCTACATTAAGAGTTTCTTTCTGTTTAAGTTCATTTTTCTATGAGGATTTTGTTTTATTTGTATAGATACATGTTTGTGTTTATGTTCATTTGAAGAGCTCAGTTAAAAAAAAAGTATAGAAGAAACTGGACCCGATTTTTAGTTGTTTAGGTTCCAAAAAAAAGGCACAAGAAGCCGTCCACTTTAATGTTTTACGCCATATTAATCACCTGCCAAAGTAACCCCAATCATCTGCCTACTTTGGCTCCCAAAAAAGCAAATTTTCTTGTCGGTTATCTTTTAATATTTTTTAATCAATTTTAGACCATTTATAGCCGCAAGGACATTTTTTTGTGCAATGACAATTTTAGTTGCGAAATAATATGAGCGATCGTTTTAGAATTATTTGTAGAAATATCCCAAAATCTGCCAAAGTAATGACTATTTCATTTTACGAGAGTGAAAGGTTCCCGATTTTGTTGGAATTGATGATCCTTAAAATTTGGAACTGTTTCTTCCGCAAAGTCTAATACTTTCGTCTACGCCATTTTCCGACCAGAGCTGTCATCATCATCATCAAAAAATAAGATGGTTTGTAAATGGCACAATATTCTGGCAGTTGCAGCAAAATTCATATGTGTTGCACTATTTTCAGTTTTAAACTCAGAGTCGATTCCTCGGATAACGAGAGAGGATTATTTGTGCTGTCCAAGTTTGACGAAATCACCTCGACATAAATTCAGGCTATGTTCAGTAATATTTTGAACTTCGTTTGAGTTGTGCGGCGCATTTAATTACCTCCAATTATTTTACGAAACCTCGAAATAATAATTAATCGATGGTTTGTTTTTAGAAGTAATTTTTCATCGGTAAACGACACCATTGTCATAGTAATTCAACATGCAGACATAGTGACAACTAATTTGACCCACATAGACTTAAACTATGTATCTTCCGGGGACGAGATACCCATTGAAATCGAAGCCAAAGGGGCTGGAAAAACGGATATTTATTCAAATACAACGAACCAGTTAGCCAAGTAAGTATATTAATAATATTACTGTAAAAAGGAATATATATAATAAAGCCGTGTAAGTAACAACATTCAATGATAGTGAGGCAAAAGTAATTACCTACTTACCGCATAATATACATTGTATATAAGGTACTTTCCTTTTGCTTCCTTTAAGCAGCAGAGCAAAGTAAAACTATTTGCTTAGCTAAGTTACGCTACGCGAAGAACGTATAAATCGTATTAGAAATGTAGAGGGGCACACTTAACCGCGGCAAGGGGACAGGAAAAAGCTTTGTTATGCCAAGTTTGTAAAAGGGACACCCAACTCAGCCGTTGGCTTTGCTTTGCTGTTTAAAAGTAACTAAAAGGAACTCAGCCATAGGTATAACGGCGAATAAAACAATCCGGTGTTTTAATAGAGACTTTTTGCACCTCTTAAATTAATATTAGTTTTTAGCTCCGTTATGGTTAACTTTATTAAACATAACGAGTAGCGTCACTGTTAAAACCAGAGATTTTGCAGCGCTTATACGTTCTGTCTGTAGTTATTAATTTGGCGCCGGCGCACCTAAACAAAATAAAATGCCTAACCTAACAATAATTTGATTAAGTTGTATATTTTAATGTAAAGCTACTATTGCTTTGGATTTTAATTAATTGCTTATCACAATTTTAATTCATAGCAATGATGCTTCATAACTTTTGTATGTTCCGGCAACCATGCAGTTTAAGCATAACCATAAGGATAACGATAAGCTCTTCCTTATCCTTCCATAACTAACGGAGTCCGTTATGGTTATTAACCATAGCGGATCACCTTTCTGACATTGCGCATGCTCAGAATAACCATAACCACAAAAGAATGACGAATTAAGAGGTGCAAAAAGTCTCTATTAGCATTTTAAAACTGTTTTCGTAAACAACTCTTATCGACCTCAGGTATTTATTTTAGGAAACAAATGCAAAAAATATCTGGAAAAACCAGTACCAGCGCAGGTAGTTTTTTTTAAATATCCTTTACAAGGTGTCTCACTTCGGTCTCATATAAAATAAATGTTATAAATTTGTCTATAAAGTTATATAAACGCCAGATTTATGCAACTACGATCACGCATTTCATTCATAAAGGTACTTTTGCGCCGGCCCGACATCTCACTGTTTATAGAGAACATTCTATCCTATGACTTCTATGCACAGTTGTAAAATGAATATGTTGGTACTAAATCAGCTATTTTACAGACCACTGGTACTGACTTTTTTTAAAGTAGAAATTATTGATGTGTATATTTACGTGGTTTCATAATAGAATAGTAAATTTTTTAGAAGAAAAAAATTATTCTCTCCATTTCAATATGGTTTTCGTAAATTCCTTTGCATTTGACATCTCGGCGGCTTATTATGATAAAGATAATGAAATGTATAGAACGAAACGTGTCTACAAGAAAAAAATCTTGAGGCCGAGACACTTCGTATCTACTTCAATTGAGAAATTTAAAACCCAATATTTTGGGCCTTATAATAATTCCTATATTTTTTTAGTGTAGATCAAGTTTACTTTAGAGTAACGATCCACAGAGTCGATTCCTTGGACACCATATCAACGGTTATAGGATGGATATACTTTGTGGCGTGGTCCGTTTCGTTTTATCCCCAAACGTGGATCAATTGGAGGCGAAAAAGGTAAAAATAGTTTTTGTCGCTATTTCGGGGGGGGGGGGGGGTTAAACACCCCCCCCCCCCCTTGGGAACGACCCTGGGAGTAATGACAACATAATATTGGTAATATGAAAACTTTTTTAACTTTTAGTGTGGTTGGTTTGAACTTTGACTTCCTATGCCTAAACATAGTAGGATTTATTTTGTACTCTGTCTTCAATTTGGGTTTGTACTACATCCCCGAGATAAAGGTAGGTAAATAGTTTTAAAAACTTAAAAACGGTAACCAAATAATGAGTATTTTCCTTTGTTTGTGTAATTTTTGATGCAACTATATTGTGTATTTTTCATGTTTGTTATTACAAGTAACAAAGGCATTTATTCATCATACTTCTAGTTATGAGTTATGATCACAGTTCAATGGACAAAACCTATAAAAAAAATAGCTTATTTTGCGCCTTTATATATATTTTATAATAAGTTCCAAACATATTTCGGGCCAGAGATGGTCAACTTTGAATATAAGTTCTCATTATTTTGGCTTCACAATTTTTTTTGGGGGGAAAAATATATGTACGTAAAAAATCCAGGCTTATCTAATACAGGATGACCAACAAAAATAAAATAAATTGATGAGGAAACCATCGTGCAAAGTTATGCTGTAGATTTTTAAAAATAATTGGTCAAAAATATTAGTGTTGATCAACGAATTCGGAGTTAGATCTGTTATCTAAGGCGTGCATGGATGACACAGACAATTAATAGTATTGTTATTGACACAATTGCAATAGAAATGCTAGATTAACAAAGTTTATTGCACCTAAAATGTATCTAATAGATTAAACAAATAACACATTTCTCTCCAATGTGTGAAGTTATAACGCATTTAAAAATTCCTATCCTTTCACAGCAGTTGTTTACTAAAACAATTAGCGGAAATAAATCGACAAAATTATAAATAAAAATATTTCATTGAGAAGAACGAGAATCATTCATCGTTATTTTTTACCTTTTCTGATATTTTTAGGACGAATACGCAAATAGATACCCACGAGGACTAAACCCGGTCCAAGTAAACGACATATTTTTTGCTGTTCATGCTGTCATTTTGACATGTGTCACGATTGTCCAATGCTTTATATACGAGAGGGGTGATCAAAGAGTGTCAACAACAGCCAGAGTTATTTTAGGTAAATGTTGAACCATATCATACTTGACAACGGGAATAGCGGCATTCAGACAAAAAATGTATAAATGGAAAAAGATTGCCCCCCGCCCCAAAAATAGTATATTAACGTACGAGTTTTATAAAGCATCATTATAAAACTGCTTTATATAACACGTACGTTATACTATTTTTTCTAATTTGTAGTTTTTTCAATAAAAAACACATATTTAAAAAGAAAATAAATCCTTCAAATTTTGTAAATTTTTTGTTGGTAATACTATTTTTTATCATAGTAGCCTCTGGACAACAATACGCAAATGCGTATCGTAATAGATTTGTTAATACAAAATTAGAAAAAAAAAATTTTGAAGGTACTAATCACTATAATTCGTTTTAGGAATATTTGCACTGTTTTTAAGTATATCAGTGTTCCTCGGAGGTTTCAAAGTTATCCATTGGCTAGATTTTCTGTACTACTGCTCATACGTCAAACTGACAATAACTCTGATTAAATACATTCCACAGGTAAGTGAAAAATTGTACATATCACTGAGTTTAGAAAAGCAAAGAGAACCCATTTAAATGCGCGAGACAGGGAAATCTCATTAGATTGGAGTCTTTAATACTCACGAATCTCAACTAATTATTACGGTTCAACTTTCTATAACAACCTCCCCGCACATATAACAAAGGTCTCAAAAGAATTATTTGTCGGACTTCCATTGTCTTTATGTTGTCACTTAAAACACGTGTCGGTAAGTTAGTATCTCTAACCGTTTTTAAGTGTGTTACTAAGTAACCGAAGCGTTGTGTATTTATTTATTTATTTATAGTATCAACAACTTTACAAGTTGATTATAAATACATAAACCCTATTTCTAAAAACTTATACCTAAGCTATAAATTCAATTGGCGTTACAATTACAGTAATTGTCTAAGCAGTTCATTCCTTAATTTTAATTTGAATTTTTGAAAGTTTGAATTATATATGTCAATGTCTCCACAATATTTATTAAAATAAGAGCACAGTCTTATAAGTGGTCAGTTTTTGTATAGATTTGTCCTCGGTGCAGAAACATAAAATACATGTGCGGATCTAGTATTGACTAAACCTATTTTAAACGGAAGCTGTCCTAAGAACTCTTTATTATCTATTTTGTCTCGAATTAATTTATATAGGAAACTTCTTATCCAATCTTATTGGCATACTGAGGATCCCAAATAGTGCATGCATACTGAAGTTTCGTAATTACTATACTTAAAACCCAATATTATATGCAGTGACGTAGCAGTCGAAACCATGGAAACTGCCAAAATACTGTGTTATCATTGGCGGTTTGCCTTGATTTCCATGGTTTCGACTGCTACCTCACTGCATATAATATTGGATTTTGAGTATAGGGATTTATATAAAGTTATTATGGCATTAACATTTTTAAAGTATTTACAAGTTCTTATAATAAATCCTAGCATTTTTACAGCGCTGGCAGTAATATTATCAATATGCCCAACACAACTTAATTTAGGATCAAAATAGACACCAAGATCTCTGTGAAAATCCGTTCTCTTTAGAGGCACATTACCAATGCAGTAATTAAAATTAATACTATGAGTTCTACATGTAAAGGACATTACAGCACATTTGTTTATATTTATATTTAAATTATGTTCTCTACACCAACGCGCAACCAAATTTATGTAGGGTCCTTCATCCGCAATAGTATGACATAGCTTATAATCATCAGCAAATAAGACCTTTGGTGAAATTAACGCTCACTCCAATTTTATTGATAACTAGTAAGAATAGAAGTGGTCCAAGATTTGAACCCTGGGGCACCCCTGATGTGGGTGAATATTTTGTGAAGTGTAGCCCTTAAGTTCAACGAATAATGATCTTTTATGCAAATATGATGATAATAATGAAATAATGTTTTGGTCCACTGAGAAGTCTCAAAGACCTGTAATTATCTCGCCAAAGTTCACCTTGTCAAACGCTTTTTCTAAATCGTTGAAAATAACATCAACTTGTTGACCGTTTTTAAAAGAATTATGAATGAATTGTGTAAAATTTATTAAATTAGTTATAGTTGAGCGCTGGGGTAAAAATCCATGTTGCTGGTCAGAAATTATGTGTTTAACATCGTTATATATTCTGTTACAAATAATTAATCCTGAAACCTTTGAGCAAGCCGAAACAAGACTAACAGATCTATAGTTTTTAATGTGATTCCTATCACCACACTTAAATATCGGAATAACCTTCTTTCCATTTTGTGGGATATATTCCTTTTTTCAGACAAAGATTAAAAATATATATAAAAATAACTATGGTGATAAGACTGATTTTTGTAATTTTTATAATACTACCACCGGGCAAGTAGCCCATTTGTAGCTTAATAAAGTTTTAAAAAATGTTTTAGGGGCTTTACAAAAGTATCAACACAACCTTTAAGAACATATGCAGGTAAATTATCTGTTGCTACGGACCTGTTAACTTTTAATTTTTTAATTGCTTCCCTAATTTCGACCTCGGTAATTTCTTCAATTTCTTGTAACAAAATAAAGACAAATAGTCCGACAAGGTAATTCTTTTGATAATACTTCATTAACTACCACATTAAAACATAACAAAGGCAGAGCATTGTTCAGGAATACGACTGTGAACAATAATGCTTTTTACAGAGTCGATAAATACTTGGAATAAGTATGTAGTGCAAATGCAGTATGACTATTTTAAATTTTAATGTTAGTTAAATTTTTAATCAATATTTTAATGTCCATAAAACATTAATATGTTACAATGGAATGTTTACGTGACCAGTTAGTAATATTTAAGCTACAATTAATATGTATCGTCGATAAAATGTTGTACAGATAATAAAATTAACCCTAATATTACGATTTAATTTTAGGCCTATATGAATTACCAAAGAAAGAGTACCGTAGGATGGAGTATAGGAAACATCCTATTAGATTTTATCGGAGGTACTTTAAGTATGTTACAAATGATTCTCAACGCATACAATTATGGTAAGTTTTTATCAATGACAATGATTGAGTAACACTTTTTGAGTAAAAAAATAGTATATTAACGTACACGTTTTATAAAGCATCATTTTATAGCACGCGTCCATGTTAAAAAACGAGCCGCTTGCGGCGACTTTTATAACGGGACAAGTGCTTAAAACTGCTTTATATAACACGTACGTTATACTATTTTTTCTAATTTGTAGTTTTTTCAATAAAAACACATATTTAAAAAGAAAATAAATCCTTTAAATTTTGTAAATTTTTATGTCTAAATTTTATGTTGGTGATACTATTTTTTATCATAGTAGCCTCTGGGCTACAAAAATTACTTTGCGAACTGTCATTTTTTGATTTATTGACCCATTTTCACCACGAGATTCTAAAGTTATTTTAGCGATATGAGATTTGAAATTGGACGGAATACGTTGTGTGATCCTTGTACATTCGGTACATATACAGAGCGTTCGAAAATTCGGGCAATTTTGCTACTTTTTTTCGAATTTCAAAAGACGTGATCTTACGTCACGGCATTGCAATTTAGTATAGGATATAAGATGAAAAATTCAAATAAAGTTTAAGTTAAAATCGACATTGGAAGGTTAGTAGATTGAATTTTGGATAGGATTTGGCAGAAAATGATAGCTTGAAGCATCTACAAAAGCAAAATAGTTCTCCGTCAATAAAGTTATTATTTAATATGTGTTTTTTAATAAACTAAAACAATACATACAGATTAGTAGATCTAGGCAACCAAACATATACGTGGGTTCGTGTAGTATTTTGCATATTTGGACTCAAAAATATTAGTTATCTAGAATGCTATGCTAAACGGTGAAAAAAAACATGTCATGTAGGGCCAACCTTTAAATAATAAAATTCAGAGTTCGAAATGGATCTATTTCGAACGCGCTAGCGAGTTCGAAATAGATCCGTTTCGAGACAAAATTAGAAAAAATTATTTACCTAATGTTTTTTGCAGACGACTGGAAATCGATCTTTGGCGACCCCACGAAATTTGGATTGGGATTGTTCTCGGTGATATTCGATGTGTTATTTATTCTTCAGCATTACGTTTTCTATAGACATACTAATTATGAGATTAGCTAAAATAGTTTTACTTCTTTAATGTTATATGGAGATATCGCAAGTATTGTCGGCGATATCTTTGCAAGTGTCACTGGCACTGGCGCAAAACTGTTTACATTTGGCACGTATAGAGGTTAGTAGCGCGGCAAGTAAATCTTACTATAGTGGGCTGGCAGGCAATATCTGTTTTACCAATCTTTTCAAAAATATTAGAAAAATTAATAAATTATGCGACTTTCTAGAAAGCCAAAATTTACTTTTTGCTAACCAGTATGGTTTTCGCAGATCTAAGGATACAGAAATAGCTGTAGGAGATATGATAACAATTATTCAAGCTAATGTCGACAGCACTAAAAAATGCTGTATAAGTACTATCCTTAGATCTGTGTAAGGCTTTTGACACCGTAAACCATGATAACACAAACTACTTCAAAGTTATTTCTACTTCTTCTTGTGCCTTGTGCTTAGCCGCACGTTGGCGATTGTCTGTACTCTTCATACACAAAGTTATTTAAGCTATCGTAAACAATTTGTTCAAATTAGGGAAAGAAAATGTTCGGAAAAAGAAATAATATGTGGAGTTCCACAAGGATCAATATTAGGTCCGTTATTATTCTTAATTTACATTAATTCCGTTTCCAAATTGAACTTAAAGGGCAATATTTGCAGATGATACAACCATTATTTATTTTGCTAAAACTCTTGCAGAAATGTATTTTGATATTAATAATGATTTAAAAATACTTCTTTCTTGGCTTCAATCAAATAAACTTACGTTAAATTTTACAAAAATCTTCTTTTATGTTTAAACTAAAAATAAAATAAATTCCATCATTAACCCCTTAACATTTAATAATGAAAATATTCAATATTCAAAAACGACAAAATGTTTAGGATTAGTTTTAGACGAAAATTTAAATTGGAAATGCCATATCCAGTATATTATCAACTCGATATCTCCTTTGGTATCTGTTTTGTACAGAGCTAGATATTTCATTCCTTTGAGATACTTAAAAAATATATATTTTTCATTAATATATTCAAAATTACAATGCTTAGCTTCTGCATGGGGATCTGCTTGTTTATCAAACTTAAAACCATTACAAAAATTGCAAAATAAAGTTATTAAACACAAATTACCACAATTAGAACCAACTGTTAATCTATATAGACCGAAAGGGTTCAAAATATTTATAAATTAAAAATTTCTATTCTAATTCACTCTATTATTTTAAAAGAAAAAAAATCAAACAGCACTTCAGGAGAATAAGACATTACATGATCATAACACCAGACGTTGTATAAATTATTATCAAACATACCAGTAAAAAGTAATTTCGGAAGAAAATCGCTTTTATATGACGCAATAATAAAATATAACAATCTTCCAAAAAATATCAGAAAAATAAAAAAATTGGCAACTTTTAAAAAACAATTAAAGAGATATTTACTTAATTAAATTATTTATACTATTTTTTTTTTAATTGATTTTATTAATGAATTAAATTGGATTAACTTCCATTTTTTTTATTGTTATTTTTTTTTAATGATTATTATATTTTTCCTAGCCAGTCTGCTGATCCAAGTACTGGTGCAAGTAACTAACCCATTGACTATACCAATGTAAACGCCGCTTGAAGTATGTATTACTTACTAACTGATATAGGTACATTTTTTATAGTCAAACAATTGTATATTTTTCAATGGTGAGATTCTTAGTTTTTAGATAATTTTAGTCTAATTTTAGAAATGTCCTCTACTTAATGGTGTAACACGAATTATTATAGGTAGCAAAATGTTTACATGTTACATCACCCCAGTTATTTTTTTTAATATTAGCAGTAAGTAGATTATTATTATTATTATAAGAAACGTATAAAGTGCAATAGATGTGTTTGAGGGTTGTATGCAGTCGATAGAAGATATTTTTGTATAGGAAGCATTCAAGGCGTCTTTAGACGGCCCTGAATGCATACCACCTTTTTATTTTATTAGTACAGTATTTTATTTAGATAAGAATTATATACCTGAAAATGTTTTATTTATAATTAATTTAATTAAATAAATATGATTGCAATATCTTCGCCTTTTTCTTAATAATAAAAATATTTATTATGACACCCTGTACATTACTTGTAAGCAATTTTAAATTATTGCCGGGATACATATAAAGATATGAAACACTGCTGCGCTAAGAGTGGGAGGATTGTTGTAATTTTTCCATTTTTATCAGATTTATGGCTGTTGTATTGTTATTAGGAATATTTTTAAAAACTGACCATCAAATTCATTTGTAAGTACTTACACAAAATATGTTAGGTATATACCAAATTATGAAAAATTTGAGTAAAAAAGCCGGAAAATGACAATGAGTGAAGGAGTTATTTCAATTTTCAGAAAAAAATTATAAATTCTTTTAAATATGTAAATAATTTTTAGACTTCGATTTTACTTTATTAAAAAATAAAGATTGTGTAATTTTGCTTTTACATATCACAATGTTAGGTTGAATTTTTTTCCTGGACTTTATCCTAAAAATCGTACCATACCACAAACTAAGAAACCCTAGACATCCCACATAACTGGGCAAAAACGAGGCGCAAGGACGCGATTTAAATGCCGAGATTCGAAGTGGATTTAGACGGATATTCGCGTTTGCTAATGTTTATCACAGGCACCGTTCGGCGTAACTCGTAACACATTTGTACGTCGTACAAAATTATGAGCGGTAAAATGTTTACATTGCATGGTTTCTTTTGGTTTTGTTTCTCTATGCCTATACTTTAACGTAAATGTAAAATTAAATTCTAAAAATTATTTTTCTGAAAATTGAGTTTATTTTTTGACAATATTTCGAAAACATTTTTAATAATAGCACAAAAGACAAAAATCTGATACATGAAAAAATGCAGTTCTTATGGATATATTATAAAAATACAGAAAATACAGAAACATTCACTTTATTACATCTGACGGTCACTTTAGTATATAATTACGAATTAAATATTAAGAAAAACTATAATATTAGATAAACAGCATTTTAGAAACAAATATCTGAAATGCCAATAGTTTTAAAAAATCATAATATTTACTGAAATTGTTATTTTCGAAAAAACCATATTAGGCTCGATAAAGTCTATGTGGAAAAATGAAAATTTAAAATACAATTACTTTTAGGCTTTGATATTAATGTACCCCATTGTGCATACCATATTAAAAACTAGATTAGATTACAGCTTGTATTACAAATTTCGTCCTCTGAACAACTACTTGCCATTATTACTGCTTAATAGATTTCACACATTCTTACACTGATTTCCGTGTTTTATAAAAGAAACGTTTTTGCAACCAAGTTGAGAATTAAATTGAAACCTTTTTCTCAACAAACTAAAATAAAACTCCCTTTTATGAGCAGTCCAAAATGAGTCAGTCTTGGTCACACGACATCAAAACTTTGGGTGTTTTCATTTCTAAATTACAAACTTTGGTAGAAATGTACCTCTCGTCTCTTTCTAGCCTTTAAAATGGTAGCATTGCATGTCAAAAACATAACTCGAAAACACACATACTTATCATCGACACTTGCCTTACTCTAATATCTTCCACTGCGGCCTGACCTGCGAGTCGGCGACCGACTGCCTGCCCTTCTTTCCTTGGAACGAGATCGGCCCCTCTTGGGAGACCTGGAACGAGTACGGGCGCGACCGCCTCCAATGTGTTGGCTGGCCCTTCCACCCTTTCGGCGGGAATACAAGTATCTACAAGACAGAAGTATGTTTGCTGCATTCACTCATACATCAGTATAAGGTAAGTACCAAAAAAGTACTTTGGTAAAAGTCAAATTTCAATTTTAGAACAGAATAATCAACAAAACTTATTGTGTGTCATTTTTAAACAACAATATGATTTTTAACAGTAAATAAGTATACTTACATAGATTCAGATAATATAAGAACTACCTACATACTAAAATTTAAATTTTTGCAGTGATTTTTAAATAAGTTTGCAATTTCACAGCAAAGCAGAGAAAAATTACAAAATGTTAGAATAAAAACCACAATGATTATAATTGAAATTCACCAGACCTGGTACTCAAAATCGGTCTTAATAATTACGAATTAAATATTAAGAAAACCTATAATAATATAAACAGCATTTTAGAAACAAATATCTGAAATGCCAATAGTTTTAAAAAATCATAATATTTTTTACTGAAATTGTTATTTTCGAAAAACCATTATTAGGCTCCATAAAGTCTATGTGGAAACATGAAAATTTAAAATACATTTTTTACAACATTTGATAGGCTTTGATATTAATGTACCCCCCCCCCCCCCCCCCCCCATTGCATACCATAATATTAAAAACGAGATTAGATTACAGCTTGTATTACAAATTTCGTCCTCTGAACAACAACTATTTGCCATTACTACTGCTTAATAGATTCCACGCATTCTTACACTGATTTCAGAGTTTTATAAAAGAGACTTTTTGCAATCCAGTTGTTTTTTTTTATTACTCTGTTTATTTATAACCCTTAATCAGTACATAGTTACTGGCACCAGGGCCTATAATAGTTATAGTTTACTTTAAATAAATAATTGTTGCTTAGTTTAAATCTAAAATTATAATATACTTTTTTCAAAATAGCCTTTTAAGTTATGGCACATATCCTTGTATCTGTCAACATTTATGATTTCTTGAGGCATCTGATTATATGGATTTGAGAATTAAATTGAAACCTTTTTCTCAACTAACTAAAATAAAACTTACCTTCTTAGCTCCCTGGAAATGGGCTTCAAGTGCATAAAATTGCAAAATCCAGAGCGAGTGCATTCCCCCATTTCATACTGACGACAGCAAGCTTCCCTGAAGTCTGTGACGGGGCTCAACTCTGCATAAACAGGACGACCACCAAACCAGCGGTTGTTCAAGTCATTCACTGCACGTTCAGCATCTTCTTCTTTACGAAACTGTACAGAAAGGTATTAGTCCACAAAGAATAACTCTTAACTTGTATAAAAGATTGTAGTTTTAATTACCTTAATATAAACGTTTCCTACTAGGTGATCCCCAAGATTATCACAAACATTCATCTCCTCAATTTCCCCATATTTATCTTCACACTCCACAAAGACATCTTCAAAGAAGTTATCATAATGTTCTTGCATTTCTTCGTCAGACACATTGGCAACCACTAAAAAATGAAAACCATGGTTTAGTTAAAACCGAGGTTAAAACCGAACATGTTTGTAGTCTACATCATAATTGAACTTCTATTCTATTAAAAGTTGATTAAAGTTTAATTTATCATTATTACTGGTTTCTAAGATTTGTGGCATCTTAGATATTTAGTAGACTTTTTTTTAATAAAATACTGCGGCAGATAGAAGCAGAGGGCAAAGTGTTTGAAAGCAAGGGCAAATTTTTATAGAGAAAGCGGTTTCTAAGAATCCAATACTGGCTTTTCTTTTTGTACATAGGTCCTTATATGCATTTGATGGTTGAAATATATGTTATATAAACGTAGTACGGGACTTGTTTATAAATCGTTTTAAAGCTATTTTGTAATTATTAATGTATTGTGGATTAATGATTTTGGATAAAAAAAAAATTAAAAAAATACTACGAACGACGCTAAATTAATACTTACAGTGACTTCCATCGGCAGATTTAGCAGAATTTTGCGGATTTACATACAAATTTTGTAATAAACATGTTTGGGAGAATGTCGGCTTGTTGTGAATACGTGAACATCGGTCGCCGTGTCGACAAGCTCCGATTTTAAAGTAAAAGGAGCAATTTACCCTAAAATGAAATGATTATTTTACTTAAAAATGTTTTACAAGTAAAAACTCCACTTACTTGTCCTTTTCAGTACCGAAAATTGAGGCCAAATACTCTGCCATCTTACAAAACGCTAAAATTCAGTAAAAATACTAACAGCCATCCGACATGAAAATGAAAAACTTATTGACGGCTGTCATGAGTGTCAATATCAATATTTGTCAAATGTCAAAGGGATCGTCAAAAGTCGAATTTTACAAGACGTTAGGTACTTTCCATTTGCTTCTTTTAAACAACATAGCAAAGTAAAAATCGTTGCTCAGCTTAAGTTGTTAAAAGAACGCTTCGCGAACTAATTTTTAAAATCATATCGATCGAAATATCTTTGCCAATCGAACACGCATTCAAAGTTCAAAGGTAAACCCTTTTTTTTTCTGTGTTCAAAGGTGTCACTGTCACTCATCAGTCATCACATAACCTCACCGATTCCGGGATTCGTCAAGTGCAGAGGTGGGTAAAATAGTTTTAAAAATGCATTTAAAATGAAAATATAAAATAGATGCCTCAAAAGCCATTTAAGATAAAAAATAGAAAATGGTTTTTAAATGTTCATTTAAAATATAAAATGGAAAATAGGTATTTTAAATAAGTTTCTATGGAAAATGCTTTCTCTTTATTAATGTACTTTACATATTATGTAACACCGAAGGTTCTATGTTTCTAAAAACAATGTTAGCTTTAATTATCAATAATAGGCTTGGGCGGACGATTTTTTTTATTTAATTTCAGTTGTTTCTTGCCTCTTTACGGATTTCACAATTTTTCCCTCGCAATTTGACAATTTCTCACAACGTCATCATAACCACAATTCAATTGTCGAATGTCAATCATTTGTCAGCTGACAATCGTTAGAGACGGCGAATCTCGTTCGTTAATCAGGTAAAATCGGGTGTACGAAATTGACCAATCAGAGCATCTATTACATTTTAAATAGAAAATTGTTCATTTATTCTATTTCAAATATAAAATAGAAAATACTTTTTTCGAAAGTATTTAAGATAGAAAATAAAAATGCCATTTTCTATTTTGCATAGCCATTTGAAATAATTTCATTTCAAATAGTTACCCATCTCTGGTCAAGTGGTCACTTTCCCGTGGAGGATCTGTCTCTGCCTACTCTGAAACATCCTAGAGGGTCATAATGAAATTATTTCCGAACGTACGTACTGTGAATTTGCTGTGATTGTGATATTGTGAATTGTTTCTGTTTGCCAACAAACAAACATAGTCGCCATGGAAAGGGAGATTTTAATAAAGTTAGGGAATTTGGAGCGTTTGCCAAAGGTAAATTTTATTTGTTACCTTAGAAAATATTTTAGCATTTACCATACCTTTGTTTTAGTTTCTTCATGAGTGTGTAAATGGCCTTTTTAAGGAAAAGTCAGATTTGGTATGCATAACTAGCAGCGACGCCCCATGGACGGACGAAGAATTGAAAAAGGCGCGTCTTCAAATTCAAAACTTTTTCCGCCAAAGTGCAATAGACAATAAGTTTTCTTTGCCTAACTATTTGCCAGACAATGTTAAAAGTGCTTTAACAAATGTTTACGAAATTCGCCAAAAGGACATTTTAAGTCTATTAATAAAGGAGAGTTTAGTAAATAGTGGACATAATTTGGTAGAAAATATTGATTGGAAATTGAAATGGATACTAGGATCTTCTAATCTGGCAACTATACGGGAACCAGTGTGCCAAGTGGATTTTCATTGCGTTAGTGCAGAAAATGATTCAACTTGTAAAAAAAATGTAAATTTTGAATGTAACTTAGCAATAATCGATGAATTAATATCTACATTATCCAACGTGAAAAGTGAACTGGATGATGTTTTAAATAAAAGCTAATAATTTATGAGTTTTTTTGTATTTTCCCTAAAATAAAGCTAAGAAAACATAATTTTTTGTATTTTCTTATCTCTGTGCGTTATGTTTTTGAGGGCACGAAGAAGGATTCCATAATGAGTTTTAAGATATCTCTGAGAACGCTAGTGGTAAATATTCGCATGTATTTTTTGTCGTCTCACATTTCTGACCGTTTAACCTCAAATTATAAAAGGGGCATTTTAAGTAAAAAAGTTTTACTTCATTAATTATCCGATATTTCAACTAGTTTTTGAGATATTTGCGTTTAAATGATAGATAACAAAAACATTTTTTCTCTTAGCGAAACATAATGATGGATATTTTATTTTAAAAAATAGAGGTATGTTTTATGAAAAACACTAAAGAACACAGAAAGCAATGGTACGTACTGGTACTCACTCTCACTACTCAACTCGCAAAACTCAAATAAAATTTAAAGGACTGGTATCTGGTACTCTAACCAACGGGTGTAACCTCAAAGTTTGACGCAAAGAAAATTTATAGGGGTTTGACGTCTATACTAACGCCATCCTGCGGTGAAGGGAATGATACTGCTCTTTGTGTCGATATCCTAACAACGGGAAACCCCCAGGCCAAACCTATACAAGCAACCTATTATTTTATTTTTATGCTGATCAAGGGGTAAACTAAACCCTGCACTAACCGATACAGCAGCGTGCGAATTGAAAGTTTGAAAAATCGGCGTCCTATCCACTATCCCTGTAACATATTATCCCGTACTAAAATAATAAGAAAAATCTAAAAGAAAAAAAAACTCGACTTGCACTTGCGATTATTTTGTATAATAATAGTTTACTCCACAATATGTAAAAAATTTCTATAGGTATAAATACATTTATTTTCATAATATAGTTCAACAAAACGCGTTACGTAATTGTATTCAACTTTTTCTTATCCTCAAACAAAAAAGGTAAACTTTTTGCCTCGATTTTAATATTTCGTATTTCGTTCGTTATCGTTCGTCACTTTATTCTCAGTGGTTAAACCGTTCGGAGCTCTTCTGTAATTTTTGGAAAACCTACACTACACCGCGGGGTGGTTCGTATTGCATCCAATTTTTTTAAAGTTCCCATTAGGATAGAGTGTCTTTCGGTTTCAGGAAACTTTTTGATTTCGCGCATCCTAATATAAAATGTGCTCTGCTTCATTAAAAGGTAAGTCTTTGTGTACTTTTTTTTTTAATTTATTGTTATTTTGTTTATGGCGGTGGGGTCTTTTTGCAATTAACCTTTGTTCCTTTTGAACGAGCTAACCAGAACTATAATTAACTGCTATTTTAGCATTTTAATTTTAAAAACAAATAATTCGCGATAGGGGCCTTATATTATTATATAGTTATCTAATTATTCTTTATTAAATTCGTACAGATATTCACTAATCAGCTTTATTGGTGTTCTGTGCTTATCAGGACGTACCAACGTTCAAACTTTTTGAGCAGTTGATGAAAATTTGGGTGTTGTTTATTAAAGATAAGTGCCAACAAACAGCTAGGCTAGCAGCTATGATTAGAGAAACAAAGTTCAATTTGCTTCTTTTCAAATTTTCAACAGCAAATCAAAGTAAAAATCTTGGCAACTTCGTATAGTCCGTATGTGAAATAAAAAGGGGCTGCAGCAAGGAGAGAGGAAAAAAGAATAAATCTTTGCTGTGTTAAGTTAAATTTTTAATAGGAACAGTGTACTAAACCGTTGGCGTTGCTCACCGTTGCTGTTTAAAAGTAACTAAAAGGAAGGAACTCAGCTATTGGCTGTTTCCTGAGGCGTATTCGTGGTATTCGATTCGCAGGTTCAGATCGATCCGGATCGATCTAACTGATTCCAACTGATCTGATTTGTGTTCGATTGGTAAGTGATCCCACGGTCAAAGTGATCCCAACTGATTTTTAAAATCAGGATCGATCACTTTTCCAATCGAAAACCGCTCTGTTTCTTCTATCTGTGTTTTATTATTTTATTGCACGAAATAGCCTGGTGTAAGTATTCGTTGCCAAAAATAGCTGAAGATAACCATTTTTCAAGTAAATAACTTCCAAAAAGTCTGAAACTATAATCCAACCACAAAATATGTTTATGTTGGTTAGCAATCGAACCAACTCTTTTTTCTCCGGGTTTAAAGTTCGAAACATCAAAATTTGAAAAACAAAACAAATCAGGTGATAAAACGAATGAAATCTGTGAATAGTGAATAAAAAAGGCGAAGACGAAGAAATTCAGGTAACCGAAATTCAAGAATAAATTCACGATGAAGTCAAAATAACTCACCCCCCTATAAACCTTTATCTATGTAACTCACAGACATGTTGCAAAAATTTTGCCATTGACATTGACTAATAATTGTGTTGTTTTTTTAGTAAAGTAATTGTAAGTAAAGTAAACCCTTTATTTTTCTGTGAAGTAAAGTATTGACATATTTGGACAAGAAAACTGAAAAATAAATATAAAAAACAAACCTCCAAATTGATTCCAGGTAAAAAGTTCGGTTAGAAGTAAATAAAGGGTAAGGTAGTACCACGATTTTACCTGCCAGGAACAATGAGGCATTATTCCCAGAAAATATAATTTATCATAATGGTTTACATGAAGAATAAGGTTAAGTTAGTTTCAAAATGAACAAATTTTAATTTTTCTTCATAAATAATAATGTTTCAGAAAACTTGGAGCTTGGAGCATAAATAAAAGAATGGTTTCCTCTGGTGCAGTTACAGCAGAGATTTTATGATGCAGATAATAATCTGACCCACAATTTACCCAAGTTTGATTGATTAGGTACTGGAACCAAGTAAATTACCTAAAATTAATGACATAGGTACATAAATTTGCATAAATTCAGAATGTATTCAATGCTGCACAAATAATAAGCAGCAATGCAAGTACTAACTGAATATTTTCATTACTGCTGATTATATATTATTGTATTACAGAACAGGTGGAATCAAAATGAATGAAGCATCTCCTATCAAAACAAGTAAAGTTAATATTTTGTCCGATATAGTTCTCAATCCTCTTAGACCTTCCCCACAAAGTGTGAATACCTTATCTGTACCTCCTCTGGCACCTTTTTCGAGTTTAAATAAAATAGGAAGGAAAGGAATTATTCATACTAAAATTGTTAGGTATGTATGTCTAAAGTTGATATATTTTTTGATAGGTATCTTTAGTATCCAGTGGAAGATATGCATATTATACATACTTTAAAAAGTTGGGGATTGGAAAAAATAAATTGATTTGACAAATTTTGGATTACTTAATTAGTATTAAAATGGTAAAATTCCCGGTAAAATTATTAAACCTAAATACCTAGTTTTTTTTTCTAAATTGGCAGATTTGTATATCATACAACTAAATAACACATTTGGTTAATGCATGAGCAATTAGATACTTAGTTTATTGTTTTTAGTGTTAATACTGAAGATCCTACATTGTTTTTAGTGTTAATACTGAAGATCCTACAAGTAGCCATAACAATCGGATCCTTTTAAAACCTGATACTAATTTTGCAACAATTCAAGCTACTGAAGAATCACTAAAACGAAAATCCGCTGGAATATTTGCCCATCAAGAAACGCCTAAAAAACCAAAATTAATAGCTTTAAAGGATCAGAATAAGAATAATGAAAAAGCAGAAGAGACATTCTTTAATTATATGACAGGAAATTATGAAAAAGTAACTAAACTACAACTCCTAGATGAAACAGAGTAAGTCATAGGAGGTAGTTAGGTATCTATCATACAAACATCATGCCATTGATTATTTTTGAGAAATGATGAAATTTCAAGGAAAACTACATAGTTTTGCTGATGATACTGTAATTTTTTATGAAGGTCCAAATTGGTTAACTATAAATTATAACAAAACAACATATTATATTCCATATAAACATTTAAAATGGGATTTACATAGTGACTACATTGTAAAAAAACTAAGAATTCTTTTACCAAAATTTAAACACCTTAAACAATTTTTTTATAAAAAAAAAATTAGAAATATTTTATTATTCTTTAGTACAAACCCATTTAAATTATGGAATACTAGGATGGGGAGGCATAAATAAGAATTATCTTAATAATATTGGAACTATTCAAAAATACATTTTGAAAATTATTTACGAAAAAGACCACCAATATTCTTCTGATTTACTATTTACTTGATAGCAAGAAAATGGATATTAAACAAATATTTTCTTACAGCATGTTAATATATATTTTTAAACATAAAAATAAAATAAATTATATAATAATAATAATAATAAAATACTTTATTGTAAACATAAGTTACAAAAGGCGAAGTTGAGGCAGAACCACCTAGCTTAACCTAAAAATATAACTACTATTAATTAATACTAATATAGTTCCGTTATACTCTAGCGGCCTGCTAGGTGAAAAATATTGAAACTGAAATGTGCAGTTTTGTAACAATTACTATGCTTAAGAGATAACTGGGCGAAGACCCAAAATAACATTATCTTAATTAATATATTATATTACATATTAACTGCTGTCTATCGAAGCTTTAATTAGTTGCCTAAACTTATAATCTGTTAACAATTTTACTTCTGATTTAACTTTATTATTTAATCACACACATGAAACTCGTCATAAAAATACTATTACATATAAAAATAGAGTAAACAAAACAATAGCACACAAACGTACATTTTTTAAACATCAATCCATATATTTTTGATATGCTACCACAGTCAATTAAAATAATTAAATCATTAAATAATTTATAGAAATAAAATTAAAAATTGGATATTATCCAATCCAAGAGATATATTCAAGAACGTCTTTAATAAATAATAAATATACCAAGCTCTAATGAATAAAATAAATAAATATAATTATATATTATATACATGAGGTATCGTATCTTTGTATACTGTAGTGATATAAAATATACCAATAAAATATTGTCATATTCGTTTTATATTATAATCTAGTTGTGCCTGAATTATGAAATATATTCTTGACAATAAATATTATGTTATTTAACTGAAAACAAGTATTTTACTTTTTTTTACTTATTATGTATTTATTCCAGACCTCAAAACAGTACATAATACTGGCACCAAGGCCTTTAGTTACATTTTAAATTTAAATTTTGGGTACTTCTGAGTTCGAAATTGATAGTTTATACAAAAAAATTATATATTAGCATTAAATGTCAAAAAAAATATTTGAATAAACTTTTATTATTGTTGTTATTATTATTATCATTTGTGGTGTAGCTTATAAATCTGAAAACGATTTTGATCGGAAATGTTTTACTTAATTCTTGAGATATTCCTTCTTAATGGTCAGTTTCTAACACAAGAATTAAGAAAAAATACGCGAAATGAGTCATGGTTCTACTTTTTTCCCTTGTTTTTTACTAATTAAAATTTAACCCTCCTTCAATACAACAAAATAATTTTGCATAGTAAGTAATGAAGCAATACAAGCAAAACAAATGAATAATCAGACTCCTAAATGCCGGAATATAAAGCAAGTTATTTAAGCGATTCTGTATTATATATCTATCTCAAAAACTAAGCATTTCCGACGAAAATTGTTTTCAGATCTGCCATCTGGTCCCCAAAATTCATTGTTTTGTTATGAAAATATCATCAATTTTGCTGTTGTGTTACTAATGATAAGATAGGTGCTTAATTACCTGTTCTGTCCTATAAAAAAAGATCCCATGGTTTTGTCAGTGACTCATTGTCATAAAAACGTGCTAAGCCTAGGGAAACAATTCTCAAATTCAAAATTCAATTTAAAATTCTAAAAGCAGAATATTTTATTTAATAGCTAGGTCAGCGCTAAGAATCCTAGTACCGATTTATTAAAATTCTTTGCTATTTTAAATTAAATGTAATTAATCAGGTGATTGATTTTTTTATGTTACTGATGTAAGAGGACAGCTTTCAAGAGGCCTTACAATAAAGTAGACAGCAAAGTTTATTAATTATACCTATTGATCTAACTTATTTATACCATTATATAGCCATTGATGTCACAATCAAAGTTCAAAGGAACAAAATTTTAAGCTTCATATAATTTTTTTTTTCATAGATGTTTGGAACAAGAGGAGGTCGACATCAAAGACGACGTAACTATACAAGAAAATTCTCTTCAAGGTGAGGAAAACGGAACAAACACGAAACATTTAATTGAAGACATCAAAACTGAAGAAGTAAAACAGGAAGAATCAAAGGATGGGATTCAAGTGGTAACTAAGCCTGAAAAAAATTTAAAACTAGATGATACAAAGCCAACATTAACAATTGATTTAACAGATGATGATGATACAGAGACAGATTTAAATGTACAAAACAATATCTTTATCCAAAACGTGCTCGCTTTGCAAAACGCCATTTCACTACAAACTGTGCTGAAACCTGAAACTGACTCTAAAATTCCCTTCCAACACCAGCATCTTGTTATTCAAAGCCCTGGCAACACTGTCACCAATTTACAGGGCAATGTCAATATCGAAAGTTCAAGCCCGATGATGCAGAATTCTGTTCAGATCGGTAATCCAAGTGCCTCAAATGTAATAAAACCTAACGATGTACGCCAACCAATGGTTTTAGTGGTTCAAAATAATTCGCCCTTTCTTGTTCCGCAATCTATGGTAGTGCCCAAAACTACAAATCGTAATAATTTTCAGTCGAATCTGGTGTTGATACCAAACAATTTAAATTTTCAACCAAATTTGGTGGTGGCAAATAAGCATACTCCCGAAAAACACATAGTAAAGTCGCCTACAAATACCTCACAGGAAATACCTCTTTTAATTGCGCCCAGAAACTCGGTAACAAATAATTCGGGCGTGAATTTAGTTCCTATCACATTGGCAAATAGTCCACTTAATTCCAAAACTTTTCTAACTACTTCCAAAGCCTCTAGATCAATAATTCAGCCCAAAAAAATTTTACCATCACAGTCGGGAGCTAGTCCTAGCAAACTTGTAACTAATTCTTCACAAAACTCTCCTAAAAACCATACTAATTCACAGAATTTTATTAGTTCTATGCATTTTTCACAAAATCTTCAAAGTTGTACGCAAGATATTGTTAATTCTCCACAAAAATTAAGAGGTTCTAGCGTCGATAATTTTCCACAGAAACTGTCAAGCCCGTCTCCCAATTCAACCAGTTCTGTATCGGTTACCACTTCTTTACAGACCATCCAAACTTCCACAACTTTTGCCCAAAATCTAACAAATGCTTTACAAAATTTTATTTGTCAAACTTGCTCGCATAAAGCACGTTCGAAGAGAGATTTAATTCTTCACATATACCATGCGCACCTGAAAGACGAATACGAACTGAGTTTAAAATGCAAAGTTTGTAATTTTGAAACAGACACTCAAAGTATAATGGAAAAGCACGACTTGGAACATGGCAACGTGTCAAAAAATCAAGAAAACGTGGACAACATTCCCTTAAGCATTAATGTGGAAATAAGAATCAGAATGGACAAGAGAAAAGACGAAACCCGTAGTTCAAAAGCACCTTGTAGCTCAACTACTAACGTCCCCATAGATGTTATTGATCTTTCTGACTCCGATGATGACATATCAAAGAAAAACCCGACAGGTGTCCAGTTATTTCGATGTTTTGACTGTAATTTCTCCGCTTCAAAAAGACAGTCTTTACAAAATCATGCTGCCAAACACGTACCGAGCATTTTTCAGTGTCCCGAGCATCAATATATAAATGATTCCTGTGCAAAGTGTATTTACCGAAAATGCTTATCGGACTGGTTGTTATGTAAGAAATGCGAGTACCGTACGTGCAGGAAGCAGAGCTTTGATGCGCATCAATGTGGTAATGGAAAATCTTTGTTGAGCAGTGATTCCAACGTGGAGGGAGATCCTGCACCCATGTTTAAATGTTTTCACTGCCCTCACATTGCTAATTCACTAGATATGTTGAAGTATCACGCAGTTGGTCACCTTGGTGGCGCGTTCGCTTGCGATATACATCAACCTAACAAGTCCATGCTGTGCGACAAGTGCGTCTACGAAATGATTTTAAAAGACATGGCACATGTCATTCATTTGTGTCCTTGCGGTTTCAGAACCGTAAACAAGAGAATGTATTCCACACATAGAGCCAAGAAAGTGAATTGCCAAGCGTTCAAAAGGCGGATGGACGGTAAACCTTCTGCGGTTAGCTATAACGAGTCTTTAAAAAACGTGGCTGCGCAATATACGAAACTTCAAATTAGCACAACGGAAACTGGAAGTAATGGAAAGTTGCCAGGAAGTAAAAGAAATGTTAACAGGAATTCTAGCGCTGCAAGGAACATAGCTAGTCGCAAGAAGGCAGCAGTTGAGGTGCTCCCCAGCGACACGGATAGCGAAGAGGACTCTGGAAATTTCGAATGTTTTCATTGTAATTATACTACCACGACTCGTGCCCTGTTGAAACCCCATGCTGTCAAGCATTATGACCAAACATTCGAATGCAGTTTGCACCCATCGCTACCCTCTGCACATTGTAAAAAGTGTTTGTATAAAACTATCCTAAACGACCTTAAAGAAAGGGTCCGGGTTTGTAAATATTGTGGATTTAGAACTTTGAAGCCAAGTACTATGGAAAGACATAGCAGAAATCCTGGAAATTGTGAAGCTTATCTAAAAAGAATTCTGAAGGGACCAGTGGACCAGCCGGAAAATGAAAGTGATGAAAAAATTCACACGACAGAAATTCGTTCCAGAACAAAGAAGAAGAAATGTTTATCGTCGGTTATAATATGTGCCAAATGCAACTACAGAGCTATGGATAAGGAAATATTTAAACAACATGAAAAATCACATGAAATTATTAAAGAGGGAAACGAGCAAAAACAGACGATAAAAGGAAATACTCGTCTTAACTGTTTCGACTGTAACGAATTTTGTGCAGAAAATCGAGAAGAACTCAAAGAACATTCCGTCACGCATTACAAGAAGAAATTCTCTTGTGACAAACATCCGCCAACACAAAAAAACGATAATTGTGGAAAATGCCTTTATTATTCAATCAAAAAAGATATTGAGAACGAAATATTGATTTGTAATAGTTGTTACTTTAAAACGTTACGAATAGACGCGTACGAACAGCATAAATCCTTAAATTCTTGTAGAGAATATCGAAAAACTGCCAGAGATAGAGATGATGATGATGATTATGTTCCCGACCACGATGTGGGCTCAGGGAATCATGAGTTGCTTGTTAATCCAGAGAAATATAACTTGAGAAAACGGCGTACCACTGCGAAAAACAAAAGAGGAAACCAAACCAGTAGTGTAACCACCTCCGAAACTCCACACAACTTCGAATGTATGGACTGCAGCTCAAGATACGCCAATCAGTCGGAACTAGAAAAGCACGCAGTCGCGGCTCATCAGAACAGTTCGTTTATATGTGATGACCACCCAAATTTTAATGAGTTTTGCAAGAAGTGCCTGTACCAATACGTTTTGGAAAAAGCGTCAATCAACAACGTGCTCTCGTGTACTTGTTGTGGATACAAATGTGATAATATAGAAGCAATGCAAAATCACATCACAAACAGTAATGCGGACTGCGACAGCTTCAGCAAAATATCGAACAGTCCTAGGCCCAGCGTAGAAGTTACACAGGAAGAAGTGTGTGCTTGTTATGATTGCGATCAACAATTTGACTCGAGACAAAAACTATGGAATCATGCGTCGCAACATCGCAACGAATTTCACTGTTCAGATCATCCGGAGTCCAGTCAAAAAAAATGCGGAAAATGTTTGTACGCGTTCATTTCGAAAACCGTACGTCTGTACTACTTTAGATGTTTCGACTGTTCCAATAGGATGTTTGCTTCCGAATTAGATTTGAAGGATCACGTGCAAAAGCAGCATAGCGACTGTACGTTCAAATGCGACGTACATTTATCGGCTCCCGGCGAGAACTGCGAACCGTGTCGATACGCGTACATGGTCGCGCAAAAGGGCCAAAACAGGTATTTCTGCGTGGACTGTAATGCCAGCGAATTTCCATATTCTACTTGGAAAACTTTGAAGATCCACGTCAGTAACCAACATAGATACAGCACGACTAACTGTTTTTTTCACTATAAAATGAAGCCTTATCTCCAATGCGACAAGTGTTTTTATGAAAAAGTTCTGGCGTACGTCCGGTTCCAAGATAACGCTAGAGGGTATCAGTGTTTCGAGTGTCCTTTAAAGGTTTTCACCAAGGAGCAGCTGGAAGCTCACGTGAGACTGTTCCACGAGGGCAGTGCGTTTCAATGCACCACTCACAGTCTGGGTGATATCGATGAGAAGTGTGGCATGTGTCATTATGAGAGCATGGTAGTTATAATGAACAGTAATTCCTGATAGAATAAATAAATCAGTGATTGTGAACTTTAACCACAGATGGTTTGTCGCACCATTGCATTGAGACGTCCTGTATATATGTTTATAGCGAGAAATGGAAGAAAAGCATGCAAATTAAGGGTCAATATTATAGAAGGGTGCCAGGTCTGTAAAGTAAATGATTTACTGTCGGAATTTGCATTTTACAAGTAAGTGGCATGATAGAATGTTCTCTATAAACAGTGAGATATCGGCTCTGCGCAAAAACATGTTTATAAATGAAATGATTGATCGTCGTTGGCAACAAACGCCACTAAGATTCTAGTGAATACTAAGATCAGTGTGATATTTTTGTAAGCTTTAAAGTTAGGAACAAATTGAACTCGCCATCGCCTCGCACAATTATTTCCTTCTGTTAAAATCTAAGCTGGGCTGAGTTTAGGTTCGTGGGCAATATTTTCTTGCTCAAAGTTTTCTTTGTGTAAAGTCCATGGCGAGTTGGTCAGGTTCTCTTTTTAAGCGTCGATATATCAGATACTTTTCATTTGTTTGTTTTAAATAGCAAAGCAAAGTAAAAAGCTTTGCTTAGCTAAGTTGTTAAGGAACGCTTCTCGAACAACTTCCTATAGTTGGTATGGGAAATAGCGCGGGGCATACGCATACTTGACCGCGGCAAGGGGGGAGGAAAAAATATTTGCTGTGCTAAGTTACATTTTATCCTTCAAAAGAATTATATTCAGAAAAAAAAACATCTTAATTCTTAATATATATATATTTAAAAATAAAAACCTTATACAATTTAAAAACCATAATCATAATACACATCATAAAAATGAAATAACCATAAAACCTAAAATAAATAAGTCCATAGGACAAAAAAATTTCAAATATTTATGTTTTTATTTAAACGATTATTTACCAGCAAAAATTAAAAAATTGTTTTCATTAAAAAAAATAAAAACATGGATACCTGTTAAAAACAGACAATTTGAAAATATTTTTACAAATGCTTTAATTAATTAATATTGTTCTGAATAATTTATACAAGTAATATTAAGTAATATTTTTTACTTAAAAATTAATAATTTAATTATAGGTAATATAAGTATTTCTTCAAAAAAAGCTGCGTTATACTATAAATTAACATTTTTACTTTAAAACTTGATTTTTAATGCATATTTATGATTTTACATACTAAAACAAAAAAATAAGATTTGCCCCTAACAAGCTCAGCTTTAGGGGATTGAAGTTTATCGAAGACAACATAAACATATTTATTATATTATTAAATTTTAAATAAAATTATTATTAAAAGGAACGCTCTACTTAGCAGTTGACTTTGCTTTGCCATTTAAAAGAAGCCCTAAGGAACTCTGCTATGCTATTAGCCAAGTTTCTTTTACGTTTCTTTTAAATAACAAAGCACAGCAAATATTTTTTCCTCCCCACTTGCCGCGTTTCTCTATTTATCATGCGATTATACGAAGTTGTCCGCGAAGCGTTCCTTTAATGTCAAAGCCACCAATGTTCCTATTAAAGTATGTAAAAATATATTTTTTTTTTCGATTTTGTTGGCTCATCCTCACATTTATGTGGTTGGTAATTTAACAATACATAATATATTGGAAAACCTTTTAAATAATTTAGTTGGTAAATTTATTTCTCTAGCACAAAAGTGCTTCTGGTTAAATTTTTTTTCTATTTATTATTATATGGATTGTACACCATTACTTTTTAACATTTTTTATATTTTTATGGATGGTATGTATATTTTTCGGTATAGTTTTATTCATTTTTATATATTTGTCAGATGCACCGGTCTATAAAAAAAAGTATAATGCTTAATAGACTGTATAAATGGCACACTATAATATCTCTGTAGGTGTGTAACGGATTTTATAGGTTGCCATCGACTAATTTGCCAACTCTGAAACTACAGCGACATCATAAAATTTCCTTATGATATTTTTTCTAGTGGAAAATATGAATTCTCTGACCTCACAGCCTCTCCATAAGATGCCATTTTAAATACACAGGCCTTATGGGGAATAAGCGCCCTACTTTTTTTTATAGGCCCGTGGTCAGATGTTACCGCTTTATAGAATGGAATGTAGACATTGACTAAGTTTATATCGACGGCTTAAAGGTGGCTTGAATTGGTTAAAATTATATACTAATGAAATATGTTAAAGTAGCATAGGGGAAAATAGCAGGTAATCTGTCGAGCTGACTTTAAGCCGTCGTGTCATTATGTTATATAGTATCATACTAAAATCTTTTTTTAGACTGAATTAATTTTTTTTAATAAAGAAGTCAAAAAATTAAATTTTATTCATTACTAAAATCCGAGCTGATCATACATTTTCCTTTAGATAAGCAAACAATAATCACGGAAGTGGCAAATTTGTGGCCTTGCGCATGTAAATAAAACCACACAGGAATAGGCATGCGCACTGCAAAGTTAACGAATGGGGAAAATATAGACAGGTCCGGGCTTTAACATCATGTTAGTGTGGCCTAGACCTAGTTAGATGTGATCAAAATAAAATTACACATCGAGAACATCACTACTTTATACTTACTTATTTGGGCATAATAAAATCGTA
The DNA here is from genome assembly GCA_963969555.1 of Polydrusus pterygomalis. NCBI lineage: Eukaryota > Metazoa > Arthropoda > Insecta > Coleoptera > Curculionidae > Polydrusus > Polydrusus pterygomalis. The sequence goes on from OZ018377.1 coordinate 872,471, forward strand.
CAATGGTTTTTACTAGTCATTGTATCCGAGTCACTAAAAGCACAAACACAATAGGGAACTTTCCAATTTTTTTTTCATTAATATGATTTAGTTAGGCCTAAAAAAAGTATTCCCCAATTATTATTACTCCTTAAAAATCAAAAATAACTTAAAATTCTTTAAGTTCCGCGCGTGTCGAAAGCATTTCAAACGATCTCTAAAGCGCGCGAAGCCCGATGGCGTCAGGGGGTATGACTTGTGGTCATCCGTCATCCAGACACTCCTGACAGGTGCCGAGCGACCCAATTTCCATTTGGATTGCCGTGTGTTCGGGTTGTTGTTTTAAGCTATCACCTGCATTTAAACAGGTCGTGTCGCTTGACGCGTGGATGTCAAATCTGACAAATCATCAAATTTATTGAAAACCTATTTCGGTTCAGTGCCGTCGGCTTGACCCCCTAATGAGATTACACTACGTTTTTCGTGGGTGCAAACATTCAATTTCTTGATAATTAACCTCATTCCACGTCCTTGTCGCTCACATTGGCAACGTGGCGTCTCTCGGAGGTGGCCGATCGCCAGGCCGTTATGCGTTGCCAGGGAGCGTGATTTAGTACGCTTTGTTTTTCCGTGGTGTGAACATGTTAAACGGCTGAACAAGTTAGTGCGTATTTCTAAAAATAAGATTGATAAAGGTTTTCTGTGAATGTGATAAGGACTAAGGGATTCGAAATAGTAAGTACAAGATTGTAATTATTTATCTTAAATACAGCTTGGAAACTGCAACGATTTTAAGAGGTGTTTTTGGAGGAAATAACTTCCTTATTATAAGAAATATTTTTAATCTTGAGTTTATATTTCGTCACATCGGCCCGAATACTTCGGACGATGGCAAATTAACCGCATTTCTGACAAGGTCCTATCTTAACGAGGACAGCCGAAACTTCTCGGACGACGGCCCGAACTGCTCGGACGTCTACCAGAACGTCGGCCCGAATCTTTCGGACGGCGGCCCAGTTTTTTTTGGACGAGGGCCCGATTTTCTCGGACGACGGCCCAATTTTTGCGGACGACGACCCAATTTTCGCGGACGAACATCGTCCCAATTTATTTTTGAACGACGGACGACGGCCCGAACTTTTCGGCCGGCGACCAAAATTTATATGTTATACATTCATCACAGTTTCTTAAGATTTTGAGGTAAAAATTTTCTGTTGCAGATGGCGACAAGTAGAAACCTAACAAATCTGTTAGAGTTGTCATCACTTGAAGCAGATAATCTAAGAGATGAGGCCATTCTTATCAGAATAAAAGAGGAGACCATTAAACACTTACCAACAGGTTGGGAAGAATGGAAGGCGTGCCCATTAAAAAAAGACGAAATTTTGGGAGAAGATCATAACCCACAGATTTTAAATAGGATTAGATTTGCCATACCCACAATTGGAATGGCTCTAGCCTTCAATCCTAAAACTACTTATATATCAGACAAATCCTTCAAGGAGATGAAACTTAAGATGCTCGACTGGCCCTTCTGTGTAGGGTTAATCGTTGGACCCTCTTCTGTAGCCAATAAAATAAGGGGAACAGCGGCCCAAAACGAGCTTATCCTTGCATCCATCCGCAAGCTAAAACCGTTATTGCTATCTAGAAAAGAAGCCAACAAAACCTTGGGTAACGAAGCATCAGAAAGTGAAGGTAACACAAGCAGATCCAGGAAAAACTCAACAGAAAGAGAAACTAGGAATAATTCAAAGGAAACGGAAAATCGCTTAGATCGCGTAGAGAGTATGATATCAACCATCCTGGAAAAGCTGAATGACCGAGAAAATGTGAATGTGAATTCAGAATATCACACCGATGATGAAGAAGCCGAAGGACCCTGGGAAGACGAGTTAGAAGAAGAAGAAGGGTCTTGGGTTCCCCCCAATCTCTTACCAGAAATGGAGGAAGAAAACATGGAAATAGATTTTCGTCCGATTACGAAGGAACAAGAACCGTCGGTTCCTGCTCCAAAACCTACTATTCTGCAACTTGGTAGGGAATGTCAAAGGCTAGGTACCACCTCCTTTAACAAAATCAGATATTCAGAGGTCCATAAAAAATTACATGCATCCCCGGTATTCAGTGCACTAAAAGTTAATCCTCAACTGCCATCAAAGCTTTACTCAAATCCGCATCAAGACCAACTTACAAAAACGGATTCTTGCTTGGGTACTATCCTTCACGGAATGCTACTCCAAAGGGAGGCGTTCTCTAACGCGATAAGCGAAATAATTAAAAAACATCCAGCCGCAAAATCTGATATTCTCACCAATTTGGTAAAAGAGGGAAATTTTAGACAGACCTCAGACGATCTCATCCAGTACGTATGCGGACGTCGGGCAGAAGTAATCGACCAAAGAAGGAAGAAATTCAAACCAAAAAATGAATATGTGGCCTCATTACTTGAGAATATCCCCCCATCGGAAACTTCTCTGTTTGATGAACAACTTTTTGGTGAATTCTACCAACAACATGGGCGGTGCTTTCGCTCCTTTAACGGACCTTCAACTTCTAAAATATACAAACCGGAAACGACAGTTAGAGCAAACCCCGGCGCTAGAAGACCACAGTTTAGGGCCAAAACGTCAACGCCGAGAGAGTCCTGGAGAACCCCCAATGGAAGTCATAAAAAACTTAGCAGCACTTCAGGAGTTCACAAACCTTACAAAAAAAGGAGCTCCGGGAATCGACCGAGTAAATGACTATACATCGTCAAAAACATTTCGGGGGGGACGCTTGCTCAAATACCTTCAGTCCTGGAAAGAGATCGGTACCCCGAAATACATCATGAACATAATAAAAGGATACAAACTGCCTTTTGTAAAAAAGCCACCGATAATACGTTTATCGACAAAACACACACCCTTTCTTCAAACACCTGGAATGAGAGACGAAATATTCAGAATGCTGGACCAAAAGATATTGGAACCCTCCATCCATCCATCAGGGTTCTTGTCAAAAATGTTCCCCAGGAAAAAACCAAATGGAAAACTGAGACCAATCTTCAACCTGAAGGGTCTAAACCAATACCTGTCTCCAAAGAAATTTCGTCTCATCAGTCATCTAAAAGTCCCCGACTTCTTACAAAAAGGAGATTTTATGGCAAAGATCGACATTCATCAAGCATATTTCCATATTCCCGTAAGTCCCCAACACCGAAGATTCCTCTCTATGGCTTTCGAAAACAAATTCTATCAGATGACATGCATGCCGTTTGGCCTGTCAACGGCACCCATAACATTCGCCAAAATAACAAACTGGTTAGCAAACAGGCTACGAGACATGGGTATACGGATAATAGTTTACCTCGACGATTTTCTCATAGCAAACCAGAACTCTCAGACCCTCATCCAACACACTCGAACAGCGAAAAGAATGTTTACCAAGTTAGGATGGGTACTAAACGAAGAAAAATCGTCGACCCGTCCCCGAAGGGAAATCGAATTTTTGGGGCTAATATGGGACACAGACCGCTGCAGCATATCCCTTCCTTCGGAAAAGAAGACATCTATAAGCCAGGAAATCTCCAAAATACTAAAAACTCTCCACTGGAGTTGGGCCAGCGCAAAAAGATTATTAGGGAAACTCAATTTCGCTACCATGGCAATCCCCCTGGGAAGACTCCGGAGCAGGAACCTACAGCGAGCGAGTTTACTTCTTCCAGAATCAAAACCCAGAAAAGTTTTTCCAATACCAGAGGCCGCGCTCAAGGAATGCCGCTGGTGGATAACCCACTTAAACAGGATGGCTCCCTTGTTCCACAAGAGCCCATCGAATTTTATAACAACGGATGCGTCAGACAAAGGGTGGGGGGCGCAAATAGGAAACGTGCACCTCAAAGGAACCTGGAAACGTCATAAAAAACGCTGGCACATCAACCGAAAAGAATTATTTGCTGTTTACCAAACAATTCGTCTACAAAGAAACCGTTTGAAGGAAAAAGCGGTGCTACTTCAATCGGACAACCGAACAGTAATATCATACATTCGCAACCAGGGGGGCACGAAATCTCGTCCCCTGTTAGACCTAACGAACCGACTGCTAACCCTTGCGAACCAATTGGGGATATCATTAACTGCACATTACATTCCCAGCAACTACAACTCGGTTGCAGACAACCTGTCTCGCCAGAAAATTACACCCGACTGGCATCTGTCCAAAATAGCAACGAGGAAAATATTCAAAGTTTGGGGCACTCCACAAGTAGACCTATTTGCCTCCAAGCTATCAAAGGTGGTACCAATTTATGTGACCAGGGACAGCACAGATACAGCGGCGTTATACATAAATGCATTCAGTCAAAGATGGTCATTCCGGTTGGCATGGATATTCCCTCCCCCTTGCCTGATTCCACAAGTCTTAAGTCACTTAAATCGAGCCAAGGGAATATACATTCTGATTGCTCCGAAATGGGAACGCGTTTTTTGGCGAGCAGATCTAATGGCTCGAGCAACGGCCGCTCCGATTCCCATCCAAAACTTACAGCAACATCTAGTGGATATGACAACCTTACGTCCGCTTCCAAAGGCACACCTGCTAAATTTGGAGGCTTGGAAAATACGGGGTGGTCTAGGCTAGTGGAAAATTGGAATTGGGAAGATGTCAGCCTACTGCAAAACTCCTGGAGAACTTCTACTCTGAAAACCTATTCGGCACCCTGGAAGGAGTGGTTATCGTGGACATCCCAAATGAATATTTCTCCTAATAACCCATCACCTGAACAGATAGCTCAATACCTAGCTTTTCTTTGCAGAAAAAAGCATTTAGCACCCTCAACTATAAAGTTACACAAATCAGTGGTCATAACTTTCTTAAACCCTCTGGAAAGTGAAACAACCGTTAGAAATCCCTTGATAAGACATTTAATTAAGGCAATGGAAATCTCAAGACCCCAACCAAAAAAGAAACTGATATGGAACATAAGTACCCTAATAAACTGGATGAAAAATGAAAATATTAATAAGAACAGCATGTTTCAAGTTTCCAGGCGGGTAGCATTGATTCTCCTCTTAGCCTCGGGACGTAGGATTCACGATCTCACTCTACTAAGTATTGACATAAACTCTATAGAAAGTGATAACAACTCTATCACTTTTTGGCCAGAATATGGGTCAAAAACAGATGGAAATGGACACCGCCAATCCGGCTGGAAACTACTTAAAGCTTCAGATACAGACCTGGATCCTGTTTTCTGGATAAATCAACTAATTTCAGTGTCCCAGGACAGAAGGAAAACCGTGCCAAATCTAAACAACCTATTCATTACCTCCAGAGGAAAAATAATATCCGCTTCTAGGGGTATTATAGCAGGATGGATTAAAACTGCTTTCAAGGATGCTGGAATTTCATTCTCTCCAGGAAGTATTCGATCAGCAGTGGCATCCGCCAGGTGGAATAACAATATTTCTCTGGACACCATTCTAGAAAATAGAAATTGGCGGGGTAGCCAAAACTTCTTCAAGTATTATTACAAGAAGATAGATAAAACTGATTCTTCAACTACACAATCAGAAATAGTTAATAACATTTTTGTGGCTATACCTTAATTTACAAGTTACGTTAACAAAGTATTTTCATGAAATATTCGTATCTTTATATACATAATCATACTACAACCCTATTTTTAGATTAGAGTTTCGTTCATCTAAATGTTAAGTATTTAGTTAAACTTTGTGTTCCATTCGCCGTTTATCAATAAAAACAAATACTATAAAATATTCATTATATACCTGGCCTCGTCTAATCATCCCAAATAAACCTTTAAATTCTAATATCAGCTCACAGTACGCATTCCACGTCGTCAGAAACCAAACACATCTCATTAGGGGGTCAAGCCGACGGCACTGAACCGAAATAAAACTCGTTTTTCCCCAGAATGGAAAAAAACGATTATTTCGGATCATGCCTAAGGCTTGACCCCCCATTGAGTCCTTGACGACAATGTTCCTAATGATAAGGTACTAAATCACGCTCCCTGGCAACGCATAACGGCCTGGCGATCGGCCACCTCCGAGAGACGCCACGTTGCCAATGTGAGCGACAAGGACGTGGAATGAGGTTAATTATCAAGAAATTGAATGTTTGCACCCACGAAAAACGTAGTGTAATCTCATTAGGGGGTCAAGCCTTAGGCATGATCCGAAATAATCGTTTTTTTCCATTCTGGGGAAAAACGAGTTTTATTTCGTGGAAATCACACACAAATCTGACAAATGATACCCCTGACGTCACGACTATATAGGGCTTAGGCCTAAAGCCCTCTATAGTCACGACTACTAGCAGCGCGTTCTTACCCGCTTGGAATAATTTGAATTTTGGGGCATTTTTAAATCTTTCTAGCGGTCTTTTGGGACGAAATATGTTGTTTTTTTTTTGCTGCCATATGTTTTATGACAATATGTACTTATGATTTATAGAATTTTTCCCCATTTAAAATTTTTGTCAAGTTCCCTATTCACTAAACTACACAATTCACAATAGCAAAAAAAAAATAAGAGTCAGCGATGTTCATCAGCACCGTTCATGCAGCAACGAAATTTTTTTTGGGATTCGTGTCAATTCCGCCTGCAAAGTTTGTAAACGAATTTTAATTTTTTTAGTGGCAAAGATTGAAATTTTTTCTTTGGATTTATCGTCTTCACTAAACTACCCCAAAGGGGTAGAATTTCGATCTTCGCCACTAAAAAAAAAATCGTTTACACATGCTACTTTTTGAAGTTTTTATCCTGTAACTTTTTTCCTCCGGTTTTTTAGAAATTCGTATTTAGCAGGTAATTTATCCCTTTGGGGTAGTTTACTAAAGACGATAAATCCAAATCGTAAAATTTCAATCTTCGCTATTATACTAAAAAAATTTAAATTAGTTTACAAACGCTACAGGCGCAATTAACACGTACCCCAAAAAAAATTCCGTTGCTGATAAACATTACTAATTTCACACATATCAAGAAATCCACAGCGAAAACGTAAAACACAAATGGCGCCTAGCCGATTCTGGAATTTATTTTGAGGATGTCGCTCAACAAGGAAAACCTAATAACACGAGTGTTGTGCGCATGCTCATACCTGTAGGGCGGTAAGGGATGTAACTGGCGAGCTGTGCGTTCAAACGCATTTTTTCACCCATAAAACCTAACTTTTGTTTGCGCACGACATAAACTGTACTCTGTACGGATCTAAAAAGGTAAATGTCTATGTAGCTGACCCAATATTCACTATTTTACGTCCTCATCCTGTATGGTATATTTCGTCAAGGTTGTTAAGTTTAAAGATATAAAAAAAATTGAACAATAAAACCAAAAAAATATAATTAGCACCAAAATATAAATTTTACATTTTAATCATGACGCTAGTTTCATGAGTTTCCAATAGTTTTCCACCTCGAAGTTTTCCCATTGGGTCTGGCTTAATTTCGTCTCGAAGATCCTTAAAAAAGAAAAAAAAAATCGGTCAAGAGGGAATCGAGCTCGCACGATGAGCCTTTCCTACTAGGATATTTTGCTTTTCGGTGAAGATAGCGATCGTTTTAGCTATACCTAAATCAAAACAATTTCCGCTGCACATCATCAATCAGTTGATAATTGAAAATCGGTCAGGAAATATAAGAAAATTAAATTTGGGCAAAAAATATATATATTTCATGCGATATTGAATGTAAAAGAAACTTAATGTATTCTTTGATACTAAGCCGCTTAAAGGAAATATTTTTTTAAAATTTACTGATACTTGAAGGTATGACGTGCAACGGAAATTGTTTTGACTTTACTATATATGCATAGCAGATTTGCGGAACAAAAATGTCCTTCACTACTAAGCGAGTTTACGAAGCAACCAAAATCCAACTCATCCTCCGCCAGATAGCACACTACATCTTAAAGACGTCCACTTTATGTCTACTTTTTACCTGAACGTCATATGGACATTTTAAAGATGTCGCTACATTAGCATATTTCAGACGTCTTAGTAAAGACATCTTTAAACGGCCTTTACTATGCCGAAAAATGGGCGACGAAAATATTTTTAAAATTTTAATCTTGCAGTAGGTAAATTTTCAATAAAAATAAACATTATTTATATTCTGAGGACTTAAAAAATTCTTGCAAATGAAGTTGAATATAATAATTGGGTAAGTACCAAATTTAGTTATAGTTTAGTTATAATTAAATAGATGTTGGAATTTTGTATACAATACTAATTGTACACATAAAATATTGGTAAAGTACTGGCACAACCACCAAGGTGGTTGTGGTAGCCATACTGGCCATCTTTTCTGTTTGGTTTGTTTATTTCTTTGAATAGCTATATATTCAATGTTTACGCACAAAAATATATTACAATTAAAATACAAGACTATTTCATTTGTCAGAATTCAAAACTACACTATTTTTAGGTTACGGAACTGCCAAAATTGGGAGGTGTTACAGCTTTGTCAAGAGGGCCCTTAGCTGTATAATTACTAATGACTGCGTTGCAATATATTATCTGGCTTGGCGAAAAAACAAGGAAGATCTTTCACAAATTGTAGATTGCTAATTTGGTAGGTGGTAGGTAATAAGTAAGGAAAATAATGCCATTCTTAAAAAGTTAGTAGATAATGTGTGATAATATTTCTTTACTTTTATTTTAAAAATAAAAAAAATTGTTTAGTTTTGTCCGCAATTTTTTTTTTAAACATTAAAATTATAATTAATTTTGTAAACATTTACTTTTAGGCTCTGCTGAGATAGCTAAAACAGCTTCAAACCAAAACAAAACTGAGATTTATTTCCATTCAGGCATAGTTGTGCATAACGAGCTGGTGATCCAAGAAGAAAAGAAACTCACCTGCTTAATTATGCACAAAAATTAAAACTATTTAATAAAGGCATGGCAAAAACAATGCAATTTGTTTTCCGTCAAGTTAACAAGAAATTCTTTTACAAAAAAAGTGTTTTAACTTTTAACGTTCCGTTGCATTCAGGTCGGTACGGGAATCCATTTGCTTAGGTTTACGTGTTTACGAGCTTGTTATATCTCGGAAATTTTTGTTTAGTAAGTACCGACTATTTTTTTTGTGGTTTGTTTATTTCAGCCTGACAGCAATTATTTAAAAAAAATATGACTGTACTACCACCTAAATAGTATATTATATGCATGCATGCATGTATATTATATCTATAAAGACGTACAATTTTTTAACAATGTACGTCTTCAAGATGCTTTTTTTGGATATTAGTGGATTAGTGGATAAAGATATCATGTACATCTTAGAGACGTGGTAAACTCGTATTTTATGCTGCATAAAAATTGCAGGTTATTTATTAAATATTACTTACTTCATTACTTGCTCATACAACTTTTTCTCTTTGGCGTTCAGTCCATGACGCAAGACACTTAAATTGTATTCGAGGATTTCCACCGAATCCATCCCTACCAGGGTTGTGTCCGGCCCTTCTTGCTGCAAGCTATGCCATACTGCTAGTTTTCCCAATTCTACGTCATTTTTCTGAAAGAAATACTATAATCAACAACACTGACAGTTTATCACGCAATTGATATTGATGAGAATCGTTCGCTCGGTGATGTGGGCTGTGGTGATACTGACCGTGTAGCCCTCGCAAGTAGACATCAAACGAGTTTTATTTTTTTAAGTTTATTATTCTCAACCAACATAAAAAAGTTTATTACAGAGAATATAATACCAAATATACAATTATATAAATTCACAAATAATAAAAAAGTCCATAATTTTGATATTTCTTTAATTTTTTTCGGCAAACTGTTGTAAATTGTTATTCCTTTATATAATATTGATTTTTGGCCAAAAGTACTCTTTAGTCTTTACCATTGGTGTTTGAATATGATGATTTTGTCTCGTGATGTGAATAATGTTGCTCGAAGGAAATATTATATTCAATTGTTTTTCTTTAATAATAATAGAGTGTATTAGAATGCATAGTTTTAATTTATAAAGCCTTTCTAAATTTAAATATCCATTTGGTTCATACAAATTTATAGTTGGTTCTAAAAAAGGAAGTTTATGTATGCATTTAATTATTTTATTTTGTAAATTTTTTAATGGCTGAATTATGGTTAAATTCGCTAATCCCCAAATTGAAATCATATACTGTAATTTTGAATAAACCAAAGAATAATTATATTTTTTAAATATTTTAACGATACATATATAATTTTTAGCTTTAAATAAAATGCCAATTATTGGTGAGATGTAACTTCTTAAATATTCAATATGTTTTTTCCAACTTAAATTTTCATCAATATATAAACCTAAAAATTTAATTGTATTAAGTAGTATATTTATTTAAATGATTATTGAAAGACAGTGAAGAAATATTATTATTTTTTAATTTTGATTTACTTATAAACATAAAAGATGATTTATTAAAATTTAATAATTTATTAATTTCAAGCCATTTACATACATATATCTAGATCGTGGTTATTGTTATTATGAATTTGAGCATAGTCTTCATGAGAATATACAATAGTAGTATCATCGGTAAACAATTTTATTTTACCTTTTAAATTTAATTTTCCTATAGAATTAATGTAGATTAAAAAAAAAAGTAGGTCCTAAGGTTAATCCTTGCGGAACACCAGTTTAGTATCTATAATCACATTTGGAACATTTTTATACACGTACACCGTAGAGTAGGTAAAAATATTATTTTTTTTGGGAATTTTATATCAAAAAAATCCGGCTTTAAACTATTTTATACTTACCACACAGAGTCTTCGCGCTTCTGCGCAAACGTCTTTGATGTGCTGTATAGCGACATGCCACGACCTTTCTCCGAGATTGCTTAACAAACCCAAAGCGTTTGCTGCAGCGTTCACAATGGCTAAATTGTGTTTCTAAAGATCACAAAAAAAATGCTTGACTAAGTATATTATGGATGCAGTAAAATATGTAAAAGTAGATATTAATATGTATATTTTCCGTACTTAGTTCTAGTCAAAATACATACCTTAAAAACTGGCAAATATTTCCTTAAACCATCGTCAAGCATTGTCAATCTGGCATACGACAAAATCATGTCCAATTTAATAGTGCTCTTCTCGACACACTCTGCCAGAGTTCTAACGGGGTAACCGGTAATTCCTATGAATTTGGCTTTGCCCGATTTAACAATCTCTTGGACCGCCGGCAACGTTTCGTTTAGGACCATATCTAGGTTGGGAGCAAACTCTACGTCGTGTACCTAAAAAAAATAAATAAATGTTGACGAAATTTATGCTTTCTACGTTAAACGGTTTCTTGCCTGTAAGATGTCGACGTAATCCAACTTCAATCTTTTTAAAGACTGGTCGATACTTTCTTTGGTTTTCTGAGCTGTAAAATTGAACTGGGTTTTTAAGTCTTTGTCGTATCGTCCTACTTTGGTCGCTATGTAATAAGCTTTTCTTGGTATGCCCTCTAAAATCTAAAACAAACAAAAAAACAGTTTTTCTGTTATAATTCTACTTCACAATAACTAGCTTGAAAGAAAACAAACTGTCTTTAAAAAGCGTATTTTTATATCGCCATCAGGACCTAATGGCGCTCCAGTAAATTTTTGCATGTGTAAATTCCACTTATGATTCTGACGTTAAAGTATGGGTGTGTTACCGCTGCATATACAGTGAGGACCTAAAGTCCGTCCCCCCCCCCCTCTAACTTCTTAACCGTTCGGTATATTTTAATGAAATTTTGAACGATAATATTTGAGCAAGTCTTGCACTTTTTGACATACCAATGACAGCTTTAAATGTCAAGATGACAGCTGGGTCCGCTTTTGGAATATTTTTTTAAATGGAACACCCTGTATATTTTTACATTTTTAAATTCCACGTAAAATTATAATTATTTTTTATTAAATGCATTATTAGTCTATACTTGATAGTTTCCGAGATATTGACTCTCGAAAAGTGAAATTTTTTAAATTTGACAGCTTATAACCTTCTAACAGTGCGTCTTAGAGCAAAACGGCTTACATGTCCCTATCTTCAATTTTTATTATCTTCCCAAAAAAATCAACTTCCGGATAAACCGGATGTAACTCGAAAGCAGGAAATATAGTTGTTCCGGTTTAACGAGAAGTTGATTTTTTTGGGAAGATAATAAAAATTGAAGATAGGGACATATAAGCCGTTTTGCTCTAAGACGTACTGTTAGCTGTCAAATTTCAAAAATGTCACTTTTCGAGAGTCAATATCTCGGAAAATAAGAAGTATAGACTAATAATGCATTTAATAAAAAATAATTATAATTTTATGTGGAATTTAAAAATGTAAAAATATACAGGGTGTTCCATTTAAAAAAATATTCCAAAACCGGACCCAGCTGTCATCTTGACATTTAAAGCTGTCATTGGTATGTCAAAAAGTGCAAGACTTGCTCAAATATTATCGTTCAAAATTTCATTAAAATATACCGAACGGTTTAGAAGTTAGAGGGGGGGGGGACGGACTTTAGGTCTTCACTGTATGTAACCCAACGATCCTCAAAACTATGAAAGAAGTTACTATAATTTTTGTGACAATAATAATTTTGACTGAAAATTAGAGTATTAGTCGGGTAACTGTCGGGCAGAAAATTCTTACTTCCCGCACAGAAATGAGTGCGGGAAGTAGCTTGTTTTCGCACGCTTGTAGAAAAAAAGTTACCTTTCCCAAAACTTCTTCAGACTCTCCATGGCCATAGTAAGGTGCCGTGTCAAGATAGTTTACCCCCTTTTTAAGGGCATGAACAAGAGTTTGCCTACATTTTTCCACATCTACGTCACTAAAACAAAGACCATATTTAAATTTACAATTTACAGTCTAAACGACTCTATTATAAGTTATTTAAGCTTAGATTGTAAGTGGATAATAATTTTTTTAGCTGTTTATACCAATTTTATGGGTATTAGCGGACCAAAATAATAATAATAATAATAATAAATTTATTTAAAATTTAATAATATAATAAATATGTTTATGTTGTCTTTATAAACTTATTCTTCAATCCCCTGAACCTGAGCTTGTTATGGGCAAATATTTTTTTTTGTTTTAGTATGTAAAATAATTTAAATATGCATTAAAAATCAAGTATTAAAGTAAAAATGTTAATTTATAGTATAAACGCAGTTTTTTTGAAGAAATATATTAGGTACCTATAATAAAATTATTAATTTACAATTTTTAAGTAAAAAATATTACTTATATAAATTATTCAGAACAATATTAATTAATTAAAGCATTTCTAAAAATATTTTCAAATTGTCTGTTTTTAATATCCATGTTCTAATTTCGATTTTAAATTTTTTTAATGAAATCAATTTTTTAATTTTTGTTGGTAAATAATCGTTTAAATAAAAACATAAATATTTGAAATTTTTTGTCCTATGGACTTATTTATTTTAGGTTTTATGGTCATTTCATTTTTATGACGTGTATTATGATTATGGTTTTTAAATTGCATAAGGTTTTTATTTTTAAATATATATATTAAGATGTTATAAATGTACAGTTGTCTTATGTTCAACTTTTTTGTTTCTGAAAATAATTCTTTTGAAGGATGAAGATAATCTTTATTAAATATAATTTTTAGAAACCTTTATTGTAAAATTTCTAATTTTTTAACCAAACTTCTAGGTATTCCTCCCCAACCTAAAATTCCGTAATTTAAATGAGTTTTAACAAACGCATAATATAATATTTCCATATGAAAGTGCGTCCGATTCACATTTAAAAAACAATACTGTCTTTGACATATATTACCATATGTTTACTTACTTGTAAGCGTAGCAAAAAACACCGGTTCCAAACGACAGCTTTGAAACTTTAAGGCCTGTATTACCAAAATCGTTGTAAAACATTTTCTTTACTTCAGCTTCATCGTGAAATCCTGGCACGAAAGTTTCAGGTAATAATCCAGACATTTTAAAAAAATATGTTTTTCTTACATCGACCAAAGTCTTTAAAATATCGACCGAAGTTGGCAACAAGTACCTACCTACTATCGATTAACAATAAATAAAAGCACTAAAATCGTATCCAATATAAATTAACAATTTTTAGTTCATTATAAATTTGTTTAAATGATTCGGCGTCATTTCAAACCGGGTTTTAAATGATAACGAGCTATTAATATTTAAATTTTAGAGATAATTAGAAAATAAACAACATCGTTGTGATAACATTTTTAAGTTTAATTAAATTTTTATGGTAGTTGATAACCTCATGAAGATATAAAACTTATATAACATAATTAAGAGCAAACACTAGTGACGTATTCGCCATTTCATTTTCTTATCGATATTTCGCTTTCACAAAAAAGCGTCCAAATACCCCTTATACCTACAGTTTTAAGTTAAAAAATTTACAAATATTTATTTTCCTGCTTTTAGTAACTTATAAACATTTAAAAACATTTTTACCGTAAAACTATAGTACTTATAGTAATTGTACTCCAAAGAGGATGATTTGGCCGATTTTTGGATAAAACGAAGAGTTAACGAAATACTGATCAAAATACGAAATGGCGAATGCGTCAGAAGGTTTGCTATTAATTTATAACATAAAAATACAGAGTGGAAATGTATTTTCCGTGCTCCGCAGACCAGTGACCAATTATTTTAATGTTATTCCATAACAGAACTTACATTACCTATATTCAGTGAAGGCTATGCGTTTCTTGGTATACAGGGTGTCCAGAAAAAGGAGGTCCATCCGTTAACCATATACTCCTTGAGCAAAAGTAATATTACTTTTTTAATACCATTTTTCATTTTTGACCCTCCATCTTCGATATGGGGCGTCAAAGTTTGAAATAGGGAACTTGACAAAAATTTTAAATGGGGAAAAATTCTATAAATCATAAGTACATATTGTCATAAAACATATGGCAGCAAAAAAAAACAACATATTTCGTCCCAAAAGACCGCTAGAAAGATTTAAAAATGCCCCAAAATTCAAATTATTCCAAGCGGGTAAAAACGCGTTGCTAGTAGTCGTGACGTCAAGGGGTATCATTTGTCAGATTTGTGTGTGACATCCACGAAATAGGTTATAGGTTTTCAATAAATTTGATGATTTGTCATCCACGCGTCAAGCGACACGACCTTAAAACAACAATTCAATAACAATAACACACAGCACAAATGCAAATTGGGTCGCTCGGCACCTGTCAGGATGATGGATGACCAAAAGTCATACCCCCTGACGTCATCGGGCTTCGCGCGCTTTAGAGATCGTTTGAAATGCTTTCGACACGCGCGAAACTATAAAGAATTTTTACCAAGTTATTTTTGATTTTTAAGGAGTAATAATTGGGGAATACTTTTTTCAGGCCTAACTAAATCATATTATTGAAAAAAAAAATTGGAAAGTTCCCTATTAAAAACGATTTTGAATAATTCTGAATAACGGCTGAATTGATTTAGCATTGGAAAATTACGAGATTAGCGTAAGCCGCGTTGGCATCCGTTAAGGACCCATACTTTCAAGCTATCTTCAAAACGCATCATTTTATCGAAATAAGTCTATAGGTGTGAAAAAATAATGAAAAGAAATGATTACCTGAAAAAATATAGCTCGGAAGTCACTGACGCATGTACTAAAAAATAGGGGGGGGGGGGGGGTCAGTGGGTACTGGAACCCCCCCATTTTGAATATTTAACAATTGTTTTCCTCAAAAGATGTAACTCTTTAGCAAGCAATATACCAAATTTAAAATTTACATACACGAATATTAAAAAAAAAAGTTTTTAATTTTAAACTTTTTTTTAAATTTATTATTCTCTAAAAACGTTTATTACAGAGAATATAACACCAAATATACAATATATAAATTCACAAATAATAAAAACCATGTTTAGTAACTATTAATAACTCCGAAGTTATTAAAAAAAAATATATAATAACCATTTACAAAAAAAATGTTACTACAATAATACGTTACAGTTTTAAAAAATATATTTTTAGTGTTTTTTCAAAAGAACATAATTTAGATATTTCTTTATTTTTTTTCGGCAAACTGTTGTAAACTGTTATTCCTTTATATAATATTGATTTTTGGCCAAAAGTACTCTTTACCATTGGTGCTTGAATATGATGATTTTGTCTCGTGATGTAAATAATGTTGGTCGAAGGAAATATTATATTCAATTGTTTTTCTTTAATAATAATAGAGTGAATTAGAATGCATAGTTTTAATTTATAAAGCTTTTCTAAATTAAAATATCCCTTTGGTTCATACAAATTTATAGTTGCTTCTAAAAAAGGAAGTTTATATATGCATTTAATTATTTTGTTTTGTAGTTTTTTTAATGGCCGAATTGTAGTTAAATTCGCTGATCCCCAAAATGAAATCATATACTGTAATTTTGAATAAACCCATATATTTTTTAAATATATTAATGATATATAATTTTTAGCTGTAAACAAAATGCCAATAATTATTGGTGAGATGTAACTTCTTAAATATTCAATATGTTTTTTCCAACTTAAATTTTCATCAATATATAAACCTAAAAATTTAGTATATTTAATTAAATGATTATTGA
Organism: Polydrusus pterygomalis; assembly: GCA_963969555.1. NCBI lineage: Eukaryota > Metazoa > Arthropoda > Insecta > Coleoptera > Curculionidae > Polydrusus > Polydrusus pterygomalis. Next base: position 889,021 of record OZ018377.1, read on the forward strand.
AAGACAGTGAAGAAATATAATTTTTTAATTTTGATTTACTGGATTGATTAAAATTTAATGATAATTTATTAATTTCAAGCCATTTACATATTTAGGTCGTGGTTAATGTTATTATGAATTTGAGCATAGTCTTCATGAAAATATACAATAGCAGTATCATCGGCAAACAATTTTATTTTACCTTTTAAATTTAATTTTGCTATAGAATTAATGTAGATTAAAAAAAAGTCGATCCTAAGGTTGATCATTGCGGAACTTTGACGCGCCCTGCCTTGTATATCGAACATAACCATGTTATTTTTGCCTCAAAGAATCCCCTATATATATCGGCGGCGTCAAATACCGAAATTCGTTGTTCCCTGAAATAACAAGACATTTGTATGTGTATTGCCGGCAAATAGTGTATATACAAAACGCTGTTTGACTATCGATTTTAGCCATTTCCTGCATTGACTGAATATTTTTAGGTAAATGCCGTAAAAGAAAACACGATAAAAAAAATCCTTTTTTAGCTTCGTTATGAATATAAATTTGTCAGTGTGTCATTTGATAAATTTTCAGGAATAATATTTACTTGAAGGAAGTTTTCTGTAGTTTCCATTAAATCCGGTCGGTTGTATCAAAATTTATTAACGCCCAGCCAAACAACCGACTTGATAAACGCCGATTTTCTTCTACAAGACACTAAATTACTGCAAACAACATTTCAGAATCGATGTGCAAGGGTTTATTAAATTAAATTAAAATATATACTTTAATTTTAAAGGATCTTCCTGTAGTATACATATTATTATATGGCATAAGGTGTTCCATCATTGATATAACCATAAATGCCTATGGATATAACCGATTATTTTCTCATTTCCTCCCAATATTGGTAGATCTCAACACCTTCCCAGTGTTTTTCTTTTAATTTGGTTGCAAATATTCTGAAACAACAACACTTGGGGTAAATATTTAAGCTCGATAGAGACGGCTCAAAAGGGACACACAAACGCGCCCGATTACAACTTTTAAGCTCGTTCTTCTATCCTTCACACTCTCGTTCGCATTCGTATTCGTTAAGTAAATATGTATATTATTTTACCTCATAACACGATTATAGATTTGTTTTTCTTTCGGACTAAGTCCGCGTCTTAAAACATTTACATTACAATCTACAATTTCCACGGAATCCATTCCTATCACGTGAGTTGCGGGTTCTTTATTCTGCAAGCTGTGCCACACTGCAAGGGTTCCCAATTCGACAGTATTTGCCTAAAATTTGCCAATTTGTAAAAGCAAAAATATTGATCGAAAAACTGAATATTATATACAGTGTGCAACATATGGGCATTTTTTTTATTACCGATTTCTCAGAAAATTTTATTCTTGATAAAAGTTGGTGCATGTTCGATAATCATATTTGGAATGGTTGCAAGTCAAACGGCGTACAGGGTAGGCCAAAAAATAAAAAACTTGCACAAGAATAACGTTTTTTTAATAAACATTTAAAATAAAAATTTTGCACGTTAAATAATAGTTTTTTAATTAGCATATTATCATTACTAATGTTTTATCTTGTTAAAAAGAATTTTTAGGATATTTTAAAGTTCTGTTTAATATCGTTGCCACAAACATGAAGTTTGTGATTCCTTAATAAATTAAAAATTCAAGTAAATTTTGTAAATATGCTTGAATTTGAACAAAGATATGTGAAATTGATTTGATTTTGATTAATTTATGAAGGTCTTTATGGTGAATATAAAAAAAAAATTTGGGAAATTATTAATGTTTTTTAAAAAAAATTTATTTTTTTATTTTACGAGGTCACGTTTTTGAATCTATGCATAACTTTTAATTCTAAACATCTTTTCTTAATAACATTTTGCTGAATTTTCTGAAATAGGGGTACTTTATGCTTGTACAAGTTTTATATTTTTTTGGCCTACCCTATACGCCGGCCGTTTGACTTGCAACCATTCCAAGTGCACCTAATATGATTATCGAACATGCACCAACTTTTATCAGAAATAAAATTTTCTGAGAAATCGGTAATAAAAAAAATGCCCATAATATGTTAAACAACCACACTGTATATTGTGTCACTAGCTTCCTGTCTCTCCACTATAGTCATCTTCGCTTAATTATGGCCCTACATTATATGCTCGTTAAATAATATACTATTATTTAGGTTTGTCATGTTAGTTATTGCTTTTATATTTGAAAAAGCCGAGTCGAAATAGGTTGCCGGGCATATGTACTTACTATGCATAGTCTTCTAGCCTCGGCCACTACATCCTTGATATGCTGCGAGGCAGAATGCCACGACCTTTCTCCTCTGTTGCATAGCAATCCTTGTCCATTGACTGCTGCGTTCAAAACTGCCAAGTGATAGCGCTAAAAATAAAATCGATTTAACAATAGTATATTACATACCGAAGAGAAAAGTGTTTCATTACTGTCGACAGATTAGTTAGTTATCCGAGACGCGAAGCGTCGAGGTTAACTTTAATCTCGTGACAGTAATGAAAACTTTTCTCTGAGGTTTGTATACTATTTTATTTACAACCACACCGTTAATTGAAAATTAAATTATAATATAATATTTGATTTTTTCAAAAAATGTAGTCAAAATATGACATTTATTGTTTTGACGCCAAACAAAAATATGCTGGTTGAATGACAAGAATGAGGGAAATGAGTGAGGGAAATGGGTGAGGTCGAAGAGGGAAGTAGACCTACGTAATGTGACACTTTCAAACTTTTAAAAATGTTGTAATGTCAACATTACATGTATGGTTGTAAATAAAGTATATTATTATATTGCTATAGATAGATAAATAATTTTAAATCTGCAAATACCTTTATTTGTATTTTTTTTTATTATTTCTAATTAATGAGGATTTAGCAAAGACATATACCTTTAGATAAGCAAACAATAATCACGAAAGTAGCAAATTTATGGCCTTGCGCATGTAAACAAAACCACACTGGAATAGGCATGCGCACTGCAAAATTATCGTTTAACCAATGGGAAAATAGACAGGTCCGGACTTTAACATCTTGTTTGTGTGGCCTAGGCCTATAGTTATGGGAAAAGAAACTCACAGTCATCTCCACAAATCTATATATATATAAAAATAAATGTCTGTCTGTCTGTCTGTCTGTCTGTCTGTCTGTCTGTCTGTCTGTATGTCCCTGCGTTCCTATACCATTTATCCGATTACGATGAAAATTTGGTAAGTTGTTGTGTGCAGGCCGAGGAAAATTATAGGATAAAAAAGTGGCATTTTAACAACGCATGCCGGGTACTAATATATATATACAGGGTAGTGATTTAATAACGGATAAATTCAATACAAATTAAATGGGGACGTGTTTTGAGAAACGCTCGAACCCGTCGATTTTGTTTTTAAATTGCGCATGTTTTAACATAAAATATATGTATACAGGGTGTACCACAAAAGTGTGGCAGAAAAATTTTTTTTTCTTAAATGGAAACCCCTGTATGTTATTACATTTTCAGATTGTCCGTAAAAATCTAGCCATGTTTGATGCATAATATCCTAAACATATCTTCAACTGTTCACGAAATATTGAAGTTCATTTCTCCAGAAACCGTAGAAAATGTACAGCAGGAATTCATTGATCGGCTGGGGTACTGCAGAGCTATTACGGGCGGACACTTCCAACATTTGCTAAAGTAATTTTTGAGATTTTTAAAAATGTAATTTAGAAATCAATTTAATTAAGTGTTATTTTAATATTTGAACTTCAATATTTCGTGAACAGTTGAAGATATGTTTAGGACATTATGCATCAAACATGGCTAAATTTTTACGGACAATCTGAAAATGCAATAATATACAGGGGTTTCCATTTAAGAAAAAAAAAAATTTTCTGCCACACTTTTGTGGTACACCCTATATACCTATATTTTAGGTCAAAACATGCGCAATTTAAAAACAAAGTCGACGGGTTCGAGCGTTTCTCCAAACACGTCCCCATTTAATTTGTATTGAATTTATCCGTTATTAAATCACCACCCTGTATATATCTATAAATCTGTAAAGTATAACTTGACGTGATGGTGAACTCGCCTTATTATGGCATCTCAGAGAAAGCGATACCAAGACGTATACCAGGGCGTATACCGGTAGGTATACCGGTGCGAATGCCGGGCATTGCAACGTATGCCGGGTACAGCATATATGAAACGTCAATTTATTGGGTGTACATGTTTCGGTACTAGAAAATACCATCATCATCAGCACCGAAGGGCTAAACAATATTAAAAAAATGAAAAGGACAATAACATAATTATATACTTGGACGAAAACAAAGTTAAAAAAATGTTAAAAAATTAAAAATCTATTAAAATTTGACTCTTTTCCTTCCCGTACATAGTAAACATTGTAAACAAACCTTGATTGGTCGACTAATCAAGGTTTGCTCCAAATCCACAGAGAATACTAACAACAACAAAAATGGCGCCGAACCGGTTATGGAATATATTTTGAGGATGTCGCTAAACAAGGAAAACCTAATAACGAGAGGGTTGTTCGCGTGCACATACCTGTAGGGAGGCAAGGCGTGAGCTGTGCGTACAAACGCATTTTTTCACCCATTGAACTTAACTTTTGTTTGCGTACGAGATAATTCGTACTGATTTAAAGGTAAATGCCTGTGGTATTTAGTGGAGAAACTTTTTTATTTTTCTTTAATTACATTGCGGATATTTTATTATATTTACCGTAAAAAGTATGACCTCTGGCGACGGTCTTAAAAACATTCATGGCAATCAGTCAACAAAAAATTGCCGCAGACTTTTTGATGTTATAGTTGTAAGACGTTATAAGACAATCCAACGATGTGTCAATAATGGTGGCTGTGAGCAAATACTGCTTTGTGATTGGTTCATGTGACTTTAAAAATTACATTGAGTAAGTAAGCCTGGATCCACATACATCCGTGATACGCATCCGTTCTGTACCACATGATTAATATGAACCAATGAAATTTTAGGGAATAAAATTTCATTGGTTCATATTAATCATGTGGTACACAACGGATGCGTATCACGGATGTATGTGGATCCAGCCTAACGGTTGGAGTACTGCTTTATTAATTACATCTCTTACCTGAAAAACTGGTATGTAATGCAACAAACTATTATCAGTCATAGTCAATCTGGCAAAATTTAATACGGTATCGATTTTAACAGTACTCTTCTTAACAATTTCCGCCAAATATTTTATTGTTTGTCCAGTTATTCCAACAAATCTGGCCTTTCCAGCTTTAACAACTTCTTGTACAGCAGGTAAAGTAGTTTTTAAAATTATGTCTGTGGAGGCGGCAAAGTCTACATCGTGTATCTAAAAGTTAAATAAAATGAACATTATTCAAACCATTTTGCATAATCCTATCGAAATAGCAATAACTGATGACATTAAACTTACTTACCTGCAAAACATCCACATATTCAAGTTTTAGTCTTTTTAAAGAAAGTTCTATGCTTTCTTCAGTCTTGGCTGCGGAAAAGTCAAACCTGGATTTTATGTCTATTTCGTAACGACCAACTTTTGTTGCTATGTAGTAAGCTTTTCTTGGAACGCCCTCTAAGATCTTTAAAAAAAAGAAGCAAAAAGTAATAGAGCAACAAGCAACAAATAGTTGTTAGGGTAAAGGCTCGTTCCCAGAGCTACGGATGTCGCTAGCGACACATCCCCACTCTTATCAATTTGGTGTCGCGGCGACCGTGAAGCGAAAGCACCGACTGTCGCTATATCTGCTATCTGCAATCTGTATCTGTCCAACATAACCCTAATTGATTTGTTTGTTTGTAATATATTGTTGTTTGTAAACTGGTTTTGAATAATTTATTATGGAAAGGCGTAACTTATTAATAGCGTATTATCTTTGGCGAAAAGCCAAACGTTCCAGTACTAAGGAAAACCAGATAAAGAGGAAATAAGAGGAGGTAAAAGGTACTTCCCAAAATTAATTTAGGCTAATTTCTATTTAAAACCAAACTGGAAATTCACAAAACAATATCAAAACACAAACAAAATTCAAAAATAGCTGCTGCAAATAAACGGCAAGACGTTGAAGTTGAAATAATTGAACGACAACGACACCGATCTTGCGACACTTAGGTGGGGGTTAGGGGTAATGACGTAAGACGCTCCTGATTGGTCAAGATGATGTCGCTGGCGACACAACGTAGCTCTGAGAACGAGGCTTTAGGGCTACAAAAAAACCAACAACCAACGATAAAATGTACTTACTTGTCCTAAAACTTCCTCGGCTTGTCCTTGTCCGTAATAGGGTGCAGTGTCTATGTAGTTTATCCCCTTTTTAAGGGCATGAATTAGAGTATCCCGCCATTTTTCAATATCGGTTTCACTAAAAAGAGACGTTTAAAAATTATTGCCACAGCGATTCTCCAAAGAGGTTAAAAGGGTTAGAACAATCATAATACTTATTGTAAAAGAAATGTTATAAAAATTACGAATTCTTACTTAAAAAGATTCGAAAACACGGCACTCCCAAAAGCAATTTTCGACACTTTCAAGCCAGTCGTTCCAAAATCGTTGTAAACCATTTTCCTGATTTCATTTTCATCGTGAAACCCAGGTACGAAAGTTTCGGGTAAAATTTCAGACATTTTTAATATAAATTGCAAATTAGTGTAGAATACTTTCATATACTTTCTATCTTAACGGAAAAACGTAACAGACTATTTATTAACACATGAAATATTACTTTAGGTACTCATGAACTTATCATAACATAACATTTCGAAGTATTGGTTGACTGCTAAAAACTACTAATATTATCATGGATGTATATGTAAACGCACAAACATACTTTTATCTATAACTTTATCTTCATAAGTTAAAAATAAATTTAATGATTTTATATTGCATGCTGGCTCATCGTTACTTTAGGAATAAATAGTTTTTGCTTTGAATAATTGGTCATCTTCTCATCTTGTGGGTTACTTTTAATAGTTTGCAAAATTAAACATTAACCCCTGTAAACTTTACGAAACCATTAATGGACAATATACACTGTGGTTGTTTAAGTGTGCAACATATGGGCATTTTTTTATTACCGATTTCTCAGAAAATTTTATTCTTGATAAAAGTTGGTGCATGTTCGATAATGATATTAGGTGCACTTGGAATGGTTGCAAGTCAAACGGCGTACAGGGTAGGCCAAAAAATATAAAACTTGTACAAAAATAAAGTACCCCTATTTCAGAAAATTCAGCAAAATGTTATTAAGAAAAGTTGTTTAGAATTAAAAGTTATGCATAGAGTCAAAAATGTGACCTCCTAAAATAAAAAAATATAGTTTCTTAAAAAACATTAATTTCCCAATTTTTTTTATATTCACCATAAATAAGACCTTAATTAATTAATCAAAATCAAATCAATTTCACATATCTTTGTTCAAATTCAAGCATATTTGTAAAATTTACTTGAATTTTTAATTTATTAAGGAATCACAAACTTAATGTTTGTTGCAACTTGCAACGATATCAAACACAACTTTAAAATATCCTAAAAATTCTTTACATTTGTAATGATAATATGATAATAAAAAACTCTCATTTAAAGTGCAAAATTTTTATTTTAAATGTTTATTAAAAAAAAACTGTACAAAATAAGCGACAAACATGAAATCCTAAAATAATTGCAGATACCTCAATTATTAATGTTTTTTAAGAAATTATATTTTTTTATTTTAGGAGGTCACATTTTTGAATCTATTCATAACTTTTAATCCTAAACAACTTTTCTTAATAACATTTTGCTGAATTTTCTGAAGTAGGGGTACTTTATTCTTGTACAAGTTCTATATTTTTTGGCCTACCCTGTACGCCGTTTGACTTGCAATCATTCCAAGTGCACCAAATATGGTTATCGGACATGCACCAACTTTTATCAAGAATAAAATTTTCTGAGAAATCGGTAAAAAAAAAATGCCCATATATTGCACACTTAAACAACCACACTGTATAACCCAGGATAAATGTTTTTTTCCTGTAACAATATTCTGTACTGTTTTACAGAATAGATACCATGTAGTACCTAAATCATATTTTTTTAGTTGACACTGCAGACAGACTATTTAATTTCTTTTCTCTTAAAAAATAAACAGTCTTACCTCATGGTTTAATATTTTTATTTTGTTAAGATTATTTACAATACAAAAACCATGTAGGTAAACTTAATAAAAAACTTAAAGAAAAACAAAATTTACAATTCTGAGCCTTAATTGACAATGGGGATTGTACACAATTATTACTGACTGACAGTATTACTGATGTTATATGATACCTACATGGCAGATTACAATAATAAAAGCCATCACTTTGTATTAACAGTAATACTGTCGTAATATTGATCGTGTATGTGCCCTTTGCAGTAAGTTCTAAGCCTATGCATCCTAAATCCTCATTTCAAAAAAACTGGAAGAGCATTTTACAATTTACACATTTTTTACATAATATATTCTTTACAGCCCAAAATCCCCCTCCTGATAAAATAGACATATTGTTGAGGTAACACAATTAAAACATATTTCTATTAATTAATACTTATTTACACAAAGTTACTTGGAATTGCAGCATTCTTGTTTCTTCAAAATCAACCACCTAAAATTTTTTAAAATTTTTAGGGCAAAAAGTACTGTGAAATTGGATACTGTCAAATACTCTGTAATAAAATAGCATTAAAAAATATTAGGTATATAAGTATTTGTTTCGTTTTAAACTTGTTAGTTAACCTCAATTTGCCCCATGGGTTTCAATTCTTCGGCCACTTCGAAGTTACACCCAGTGGTCATCAGAATGTCTTCGATACCGACCCCGTCCGCTATTTCGATAAGGGTGAGGCCGTTTTCCTTTTCAACTGAAAATACTCCCTTTTCTGTTATTATCAAATCGACAACTTGCTTTCCTAAAATAGAGAGAAGTCTCAGTTTAGCTTTTGATCCTCTTAGGGATGCCTCGACTTCGCCTTTTGTAACTTTCGTTTGCAATAAAGTCATATTATTATTATTATTATTATTATTAAATTTCAATTTTGAAGCTGTAGGTAATTAATTGTGCTCCTTGGAGGGAGCACGGGTATTTGGCATAGACATAAAGGGTGGCCCTTTAGTGTGGCAAAGTACAATAGCTCCGTTACTATTTCAAATACATTAAAAATATTAATACAAAAGTTGAAGGGCAGTAAGTGACTTATAACGTAAAATTATTTTTAACTTTATAGGGTGGCTCAAAAAAGCGGAACAATAAAAAATGTACTTTTTTCAAATGGAATACCCTGTATATTTTTTCATTTTTAAATTCCACATAAAATTATAATTATTTTTTATTAAATACATTATTAGTCTATACTTTATAGTTTCCGAGATATTGACTCTTGAAAAGTGACATTTTTGAACTTTGACAGCTTCTAGCTTTCTAACAGTACGTCTTAGAGCAAAACGGCTTACATGTCCCTATCTTTAATTTTTATTATCTTCCCAAAAAAATAAACTTCCGGTTAAACCGGATGTTACTCGAAAGCAGGAAATATAGTTGTTCCGGTTTAACTGGAAGTTGATTTTTTTGGGAAGATAATAAAAATTGAAGATAGAGACATGTAAGCCGTTTTGCTCTAAGACGTACTGTTAGAAAGTTAGAAGCTGTCAAAGTTCAAAAATGTCACTTTTCAAGAGTCAATATCTCGGAAACTATAAAGTATAGACTTATAATGTATTTAATAAAAAATAATTATAATTCTATGTAGAATTTAAAAATGAAAAAATATACAGGGTGTTCCATTTGAAAAAAGTACATTTTTTCTTGTTCCGCTTTTTTGAGCCACCCTATAGAGTTAAAAATAATTTTACGTTATAAGTCACTTACTGCCCTTCAACTTTTGTATTAATATTTTTAATGTATTTGAAATAGTAACGGAGCTATTGTACTTTGCCACACTAAAGGGCCACCCTGTATGCCTTTAGATCCGTACAGCTTATCTTTCATGGGTGAAAAATACGTTTTTACGCACAGCTCGCCAGTCAGATCCCTTGACGCCTAACAGGGATGGACAAGCGCACACTCCTCTTGTTATTCGGTTTTCCCTCTTTATCGACATTATAATAATATCAAGTTTATTTAAAATTTAATAATATAATAAATGTGTATGTTATCTTCTATAAACTTATTCTTCAATCCCCTGAAGCTGAGCTTGTTAGGGAGCAAATCTTATTTTTTGTTTTAGTATGTAAAATCATAAATCAGAAATATAATAAGTTTTAAGTAAACATGTTAATTTATAGTATAAATGCAATTTTTTTTGAAGAAATATAATTACCTATAATAAAATTATTAATTTATAATTTTTAAGTAAAAAATATTACTTATATAAATTATTCAGAACAATATTAATTAATTAAAGCATTTCTAAAAATATTTTCAAATTGTCTGTTTTTAATATCCATGTTTTTATTTCGACTTTACATTTTTTTAATGAAATCAATTTTTTAATTTTTGTTGGTAAATAATCGTTTAAATAAAAACATATATATTTGAAATTTTTTTGTCCTATGGACTTATTTATTTTAGGTTTTCTGGTTATTTCATTTTTATGACGTGTATTATGATTATGGTTTTAAAATTGTATAAGGTTTTTATTTTTAAATATATATTTTTATATTAAGATGTTATAAATGTAAAGTTGTCTTATGTTCAACTTTTAGTTTCTGAATATAATTCTTTTGAAGGATAAAGATAATCTTTTAGAATATAATTTTTAGAAACCTTTTTTGTAATATTTCTAATTTTTTAACTAAACTTCTATTTATTCCTCTCCAACCTAAAATTAAATTATTTATTATGAATACACCCTAGAACCGACTCGGCGCCATTTTTGTTGTTACGTTTTCTCTGTAGATTTTTGTATTATTTGCCATTAGGTACTTTCCATTTACTTCTTTTAAACAGCTAAGCAAAGTAAATATCTTTGCTGAGCTAAGTTGTTAAAGGAACGCTTCGCCAACAACTTCGTATAATCGCATGAGAAATATAGAGGGGCATACTTAACCGCGGAAGGGGGGAGGAAAAAATCACTGTGTTAAGTTGATTTTTAAAAGGAACGCTCAACTAATCCATTGTCTTTGCTATGCTATTTGAAAGCAACTAAAAGGAAGTTTAATATATCGTTTTTGTGTACTTATGTAGTTAAGTGAATTGTGTTTGCGCTATAAACAATGACTGGTACCGAAAACTTTTTCAAATTCTTGATCACGAAATTGTGCTTGAAAATGTTGTTTTACACGTACCCTACCCAAGTTTTTAACAAATTGTTAATGTTACCAAGTATTGACTTGAGATTAGGTATGCGATAATTATGATAAGGTAAGTTAAATTGACTTTTTCGCTTGCTTTTCGAATTAAAAACACGACAGCGAATAATTTTTAAACAAATTTTAGAACCAAAACATTAAAAAAGATATTCTATCCTCAAAATCTGATAGATTTGCAGCTACTAAAAATACCAGAAATCACTAGCTTTTTTTCCCCAACTTGGTCCAAATATTAGAAAAAGTTCCAATATTTTGGCATGAATTAGGGGCAAATTTTACTGTTTACACATAAAAATAAATTGAAGGTCAACTTTTACAATTTCTTAAGCTAGAACTTAAATTTTAAAGCTCGGACCTGTCTATTTTCTCACTCGTAAAATGAGAATTTTGCAGTGCGCATTAGGCTGGGCCGTTTTATATGTAAAAAAAAAATTGGCCGATTTCCTTTGGGCTCATCGCGAAAATAGTGCCTCATGATACCTTTAGAGCACACGTAAAATATGGTTGAGGTCGGATTTCAACTTATGTCTCCGGATTGGCTTTGAAAATAGCGAATTTAATAAAAAAAGTAGAATTTTTTTAAAACATAACAGCAAGGCAACCACGGACAAACAATATATATTTATAAAATAAAGCACAATTTTATTAGTTTTCTTTATGCACTAGAAAAATAAAAAAGACAAAACATAATTTCAGAATTCATAAACGTTAGGTGGTTTATGGCTGCTTTATACCTCCCATTTAACATTTAATTTAATTTAAGATTTAAGCTAAACTAAGAATTTAAAAGTTGAAAGTTAATTTTCTTATGCATGCGTTTATACCTCCCATTTAAACTAATTTATCATTTAATTTAATTTAAGAGTTGACCAACTTTCAACTTAAGGTAAAAGATCGTGTCAGATCGTGCTAAATCGCGTTAAATCGTTCTCCACAACTGTCCGTGATTGGCCTGGAAGAAAGATGAATATTTTGATCGGTGACAATAACCTAAAATTATTGTGGAATTTTTATTTTTATCAACAAATAAAGTGTTTTTTCTCTATTTATTTTGACTGATCTAAATTCTTGTGATTTGTAATGGAAGACTACGATTTGTTTTTTACTATTTGCTTTAAATTGTTGTAACAACAGCTGGAAAAATCTTCTTTTTTTTGCACTTCATTTAATTTAATTTAGTGGCACGTTTTCGAGGTATAAATCAACAAAATTATTTCTTAGCTTAGTTTAAATGATAAATTAAATCTTAAATTAACTTAAATCTTAAATGAGAGGTATAAAGCAAGCATTAGTGGGTACGCAAAAATTTCGGAACTTTGCCTACAATCCGGAGGCAGAAGGACTTATCAGAATGGAATACTATTTTGCACACGTTAGTTTTAAATCGTTTTGCACCTTTTTCGCGATAAGCCCCCCGGAAAAATAAAAACGGCCCAACCTAGTGCGCATGCCTATTCCCGTATGGCTTTGTTTACATGCGCAAGACCATAAATTTGCCACTTTCGTGATTATTGTTAGCTTATCTAAAGGTACATGTCTATGGTATTAGGCCGCGTTTTGGAAAAACAAATTAAATAACAAATGCGTCACGAGCCCTCGATTGGAACTTAAAGGGCGAAAAATTTGTGTGTAGTTTACCTGTCAAAGGTAATGTACAACTTTCCAAAATCTTTTTGCTTCCGTCCTTCGCTGCATGCTCCATGCAAACAACCACTTTAGTGCCCGGAGCTGCTACCAAGTCCATGGCGCCACCCATACCTTTCACCAACTTTCCCTAAAAAAACATGTTACTTAATAACCAAGTACAATAAAATTACTAGTATACAATCATATTATAGATAAATTTGCAGTTACCGGTATCATCCAGTTGGCTAGATCGCCATACTGTGAGACCTCCATTGCCCCCAATATTGTTAAATCTATGTGACCACTGAAAACAAGACTTCTTTGTTAGCTTGGAAGTATTATTCGGGCAACATAACGTTTTGGCAAGCTCAAACTTACCAGTGGCATTTTATGTGAGTATGAGATAATGAATAAATGTTTAAAGTAAAGCCCATTTTATATTCATTTCTTTACAATGCAATGCAAAATATTTATTTGTTCCAAAAATTCCAATTAAGGATAGAATATGTCAAAGAAAAAGAAAACAATGTTTTTTTTTTAAGAGCTAGTATAAAATAATCAAAAAATAATCGATACAAACATATAAAAATGTACAATCATAGCTTTCTCGATTTTAAAGAAGTACCTAAGTGAGAAAGCATATATTAGCCTGTTCATAATAGTACCTATATTAAAGTACGAGTTTCATAAGAAGCGGTTTTAGCGCCCGCGTCTATTTTAAAAAACGAGCCACGAAGTGGCGAGTTTTTTTATTGACACGGGCGCTAAAACGCCTTATGAAACATGTGCTTTATACATTTTTTTCTATTTCACCTTTTATAATCAAGAAAAATACATTTTAAAAAGAAAATAAATCCTTAAAATTTTGTAAATTTTTATGTCTAAATTTTATGTTGGTAATACTATTTTTTATCATAGGAGCCTCTGGACAACAAAAATTATTTTGCAAACTGTCATTTTTTGATTTATTGACCCATTTTCACCACGAGATTCTAAAGTTATTTTAGCGATATGAGATTTGAAATTGGACGGAATACGTTGTGTGATCCTTGTATATTCGGTACATATACAGAGCGTTCGGAAATTCGGGAGATTTTGCTACTTTTTTTCGAATTTCAAAATACGTGATTTTACGTCACGGCATTGCAATTTAGTATAGGGAAGATGGAAAATTCAAATAAAGTTGAAGTTAAAATCGACATTAGAAGGTTAGTAGATTGAATTTTGGATAGGATTTGGCAGAAAATGATAGCTTGAAGCATCTACAAAAGATTGATTTATAGATTTATGCAACCAACATACATGATTGTTATCCACACAGAATAAAAAAGTAAGTTTTCAAGCTATTTTTCCTCTGCGAAAAATGGATTTTCTCGTAAATCACGCAGGCCGCGCAAGTCAATGAAATAAAACATTTAAATGTTACCAACATCAAATAAAGAAAAAACTCGTATCGGAATAGCTTCATTACGATCCGCAAATGAGGGTCGTACTGAACTCATTATGAACGTGAAATAGAAAAATGCACTTTGACGTATCCAGGTGGAAGGGGGGAGGGGGGGGCGTATCTGAGGGGTGAGATCCATCTCAGGTGGCGTGTTAAAGTCAGCGGCAGGGAATTCAACTAAATAATTTGAGGTTAGGTTAGTTTTGCTTGTCAAATCATGACAACAAGTTGACATCTGTTTGTTTTTACTTTAATAAATAATTAAAGGTCTGCTGGAATTATTATGATATAAAACTATTTAATTCAAATCTAAGTGTCTTATTGCTTTAAAACTTAAAATTTTAAAACTAGGGATTGTAGGCTTTTATGAAGTCTTATGAAGGTAAGTTGAAAATAATTGCCAAAATTAGAAACGATATTGAGAAGATACAATCAACGCTAATCCCAGTATATTTTCAAGCGACTGCAATATTGTCCTTTTATCATAGCACTGCCGATTCATCCTGTCTCGTCTCCTTGAATATTGTGGCGCGTGACCTTCCGAAATCAGCTAGACTTATTCGATGTTGGTTTTACATTTGCACGGATTTTCTTTTATGCATATTAAATAATAAGTGCATTTCCGTTGTCTATTTTATTGAGTAATAAATTTCTGGTGTAGTTTATAAATATAGCGGATTATCCAAGATGACGGACTAGTATTTTTTCTGCACTACCACAATATGGGTACCAAATAAAAGGGCTTGCTAAGGAGAACACGAAAAATAATACTACGTTACATTAAATCCAATATGGCGGAGAATACAAGATGGCGGGCTCGTTATTTTTTCTGCACTACCACAATATGGGTATCAAATTAAAGGGCTTGCTAAGTAGAACACGAAAAATAGTACGACGTCACATTAAATCTACTATGGCGGAAATTTTCTTGGATTTCCAACGGTCCAGTGATGACTATTATGTCTATTGAAAACCCCCGATGTTGTGAATGTGGCTTCGTCAGTCCATAAGATATTTCTGAATAAATTAGGGTCTTCGTTTTCTTTCCGAATCACAATTTGGGAAACAAATTGGAAGCGAAGTTCTTTTTGTGCCGGTGTTAGATGTTGAAGTGGAAGGATATGATAAGACTTAAATTTATGATTTCTTAAAGTCCTGTGAACAGTTCCTTGGGTAACTCTTCTGCGTCTTACACCGCCGCCGTATTGAACGTCCCGAACTGCGTCCGAAATTGATTTTGTTGGATTCAGTCGAAAATAATTCACAATGGCACGGTCTCGATTTCTATTCCTTTCTGGATTTCTTTTTCTGTCATGTAATGTTTTATTTTCAACAAATAGGTTCTTTATCCTTAGAATAGTATTGACGGATATATTTCTGTGAAAATTTGCAATAAATCTTCTCCTTGCTTCTCTTGCATTTTCTTGGCATTTGTAGAACAAGATAACAATCTGCAATCTCTCATCTAATGCATATTTCATTTCGGCAATATTATAGTAAATTTGTCAAATTTTTTGACTTTGAAGGATTCAAAGGTGATTATACCTTTATTACCTAGTGTATGTTTCAAACAGGCTAAAGTTAAATTATACTGGATAAAAAATTAAAATTTAATAAAAATAGCTGTCACAATATTAAATATTTTAATCAGAACGGACAAAAAAAAATCACTCGTTCCAAAAATCGTATAAAAAAAGCTATGTTCCAAAAAACACCTTATCCATAGCGTAACTCTTTTGTTTCTGGTTCAAATAAATTTTTGGTTTCATTTTTGAATTCTGCAGGAAAAAGTACATTGATGGGCTATTTTGGATTTTTCTTTAAATATAAGGAAGCTCAAAAATGAGCCCCTGTTCAGTCCTCGTTGGAAGACCCTGTACATAGTACTAAATTAATTAGTTTGATTTAATTAAAAGTTTATTTTTATCTTTTTAGGTCACTTAAATAAAAGCTTGTTTTAAAAAGTTTTTTTTACAGTTTATTTATTTATAAATGAGACATAACATGCGCCACTTTTAGTTTTTGTGGATAAACCCCAGTGCAAAATGCAAGATTGAATATAATAATATGTGCAAGAGGTGCAGCAACAATGTGCGCTGCTCTCTTGAGAAGCACGACGTTAAAAGCCGTTCTGTAAGTTCAGGCTTGCCAGTACTATATAACATGAAACGTACATTTTAATTAGGGATGTATGTAAGACTTACCCCCTAATCATGGCAAAGCTGTCGTCGCTACTGAAGAACGACGCCCCGGGCACGACGGTCACAGTCTCTTTCCCGGCGTTGATCAGGTCCGGATCGACGCAGTTGGGGAGGGGAAAGGGCCCCAAGCCCAGAATTCCGTTTTCCGATTGGAGCATGACCTCCATGTTGTTGGGAATGTAATTTGAGGCCAACATAGGCATACCTATCCCTAGATTAGCTGTGGAGGGAGGTTAAGAAAAAATTTAAAAAGGTGAAACTAAATTATTGATAAAATAGATTAGAATAATGCAACATTTTCCAAAAAAAGGATACCGTACATTCCATCTTTGAATTCCAAAGCTGCCCTGCGAATAATCCTTTCCCTTTTTTCAGCTGCTGGATTTCTCTTTACTACAGATTCTGTGCTGTCACTTAATTTTTGTACTGTCATCCTCTGTAAAACAAATAAAATTATTTTTACCAAATAATAAATTTCATTTTAAACCCTATTTTTGTTGTTGTTTTAGAAATGGCAATACTGGTGTCCTCAACACCAAATAGATTGTTAAAGGTTTCCTTCTTTTGTAAGTACCTCAATTCGTTTTTCATATTTTTCTCCTTTAACTATCCGGTCTACGTAAATTCCTGGCACGTGGACTTCATCAGGCGAGATGTCGCCAATCTCTACTATTTCTTCCACTTCTGCAATGGTTATTTTAGCAGCCTTTGCCATAGTTGGGTTGAAATTTCTGGCCGATTTGCTAAAAATTATGATAAATCGTGTTTTTTATTTTCCATTATTATAATAATAATAAGTTTATTTAAAATTTAATAATATAATAAATATGTATATGTTGTCTTCTATAAACTTATTTTTCAATCCCCTGAAGCTGAGCTTGTTGGGGGCAAATATTATTTTTTTTTTAGTATGTAAAATCATAAATATGCATTAAAAATCAAGTTTTAAAGTAAAAATGTTAATTTATAGTATAAACGCAGGTTTTTTTTGAAAAAATAAGTAAGTATATTACCTATAATAAAATTTATAATTTTTAAGTTAAAAATATTAGTTATATAAATTATTCAGAACAATATTAATTAATTAAAGCATTTCTAAAAATATTTTCAAATTGTCAGTTTTTAATATCCATGTTTTTATTTCGACTTTATATTTTTTTAATGAAATAAGTTTTTTAATTTTTGTTGGTAAATAATCGTTTAAATAAAAACATACATATTTGAAATGTTTTTGTCCTATGGACTTATTTATTTTAGGTTTTATGGTTATTTCATTTTTATGACGTGTATTAAGTTTATGGTTTTTAAATTAAATTGTATAAGGTTTTTATTTTTAAATATATGTTTAAGATGTTATAAATGTAAAGTTGTCTTATATTTAACTTTTTTGTTTCTGAATATAATTCTTTTGAAGGATAAATATAATCATTATTGAATATAATTTTTAGAAACCTTTTTTGTAATATTTCTAATTTTTTAAACTAAAGTTATATTTATTACTCCCCAACCAATTGTTTTTAAAAATCGGTAGTAAACTTCTTAATTTTTTAATTAAGTGTTCTAAGTGAAAATTCCATTTTAATTTACTATAAAAATAATTTCTAAATATTTTATTTTATTAACTTTAAAAATTAGAATAAATATTTTGAATACTATTAAACTCGCTATTAAATTAATAAAATTTGGTTAAGTATACCAAAACACTAAATAAACAAAAATAATTTAAATAATTTTTTACTTGAAAACGAGATTTCCCAGTGGATCAGCCTTCCAAGCCTTAATAAGCGCAAAATCCCCGGTAATGGCCTCTTCCATGATGTAATCTTTACCATTAAACTGCCTGGCTTCCCGTTGATTACTCGCCAGCTCGATTTTACCTTTTGCGTCGTATTTGATGGGCGCGCCCCCTTCGTGGACCAACGTCCCATACGCTGTGGGGGTAAAAAAAGCAGGGACGCCTGCACCGCCTGCACGAATACGTTCAGCTAAGGTACCCTAAAATTTTTTTTTGGAAATAATGAGTTTCTGTATGAAGAGATATTATATTATGTAGAAATCGGAGAGAGACACTAGTACTACTATAGTTTACCTACCTACTCAGAAAGAAATTATTTTTTATGATAGTACAATTAAATAGTACTATTCTTTCCTTCTACCTTACTTGTGGTGTTAATTCCACTTCCAACTCCCCGGACAAGAATTGTTTTTCAAATTCTGCATTCTCCCCCACATAACTGGAAATCATTCGTTTAATTTTCTTTTGTTTTAGTAGCAGACCTAGTCCAAACTTATCTACACCGGCATTGTTTGATACCATAACATAATTTTTGGCTTCGTGTTCGAGTAAAGCTGCTATTAGGTTTTCAGGTATACCACATAGTCCAAAACCTTAAAAATAAAAACTTATTTGACTATGGTCCTGTGTTTGGTCTATTAACTGTTGAATCTCAACAGATCTTAAGTTCATATACAAAAAGAAGACTTTGCAGATCCTTTATATTGAGGACTCATATATTTGACATTTTGACAAAACCATAATTTGGTTATCTTCTTCTGACAACGCCAGTAAACAGAAATGTTTAACAAAGCAATTTCTAACAATGGTCTGTTGCTAAAAGTAAGTTCTGTAGTATGTCAACTGGTCACTAAGAAAAAATGTTGTGACTGACAGACAGAAAGACGATTCCATTAACTGACTAAATTAACATAATTTAATTTGTTTAAATAAGGTAATAGTAAATTCTTGAATTTACCTCCTACAAGCAGCTTGGCTCCATCCTGTATATCTTTAACAGCTTCTTTAATGTCTTTATAAATTTTCTTTCTTTGACTAGTTGACTTTGTAGCAAAAGTACATGATATAATCTAAAATTAAGGTAAAACAGTTATTATTAGGAGCTCAAAATTAACTTATTGACATGATGACATGGTCAAAGTAAGTGTTATAATGCTGATAAAATTTAAAAGTTTCAATATAAATTTGGTGGTTTTGGTATATTCTATCTGGCTGGTACTTGTAACTTAACAGTACCTATCTACATCGATCTTATTGCCTCAGTCTGACAAATAAATCTTATTGACCCTCTAACTTTTTAATCTGATATTTTGTCCTTACACATTTATTTTGTTTATCTTCTCAGATGAATGTAGATGAGCAATGAGCATACCACTAGGTATATTTACATGGTTGAGCTAGATAATAACCTCAACGAGCCCGTACCTGTACCTCTTTTCCAATTTAATATAAGTAATTTCCACTCACCTTATTTACATTATAAAGTTTCTCAACCCTTAGATTTAATCTATTTCCATTTATTATTTTTAGAATACCATTATTTGATAAGAAATTCAACGATTTAAACATTTTTTCTAAGGTTAAGATATCTAACCTTACTTCGGTATCGCAAAATTAAAAAAAAAACTGTCTTAAAAACCAGTATCAGAATGAAAATAAAGTTAATTTGCGTTGACGAAAATAAAGCAATTAATTATAATTATTTACAATATTTTAAAATAGATAACACATAATAAGGTAAACAACTATTTTATAATGAATGCACAGAATACTGTATTCTGTGAATGAATGGCAAACAAAACAATAAAAACATCATAAAGAGTAATAAAGACGGCATAAATAACCCTAAAAATTTTCTTTGGCATAAATAAACAACAATCGAATCACACAACCACAGAAAAATAATGGGTTTAAACTTTTCTTGAATTTTGATTCGCTAGCCGCTCGACATAGGCATTTCTGAGATATGCCCTATTTGCTTAGGATTTAAATATTTTTGTTTATCTGGATTGTTAACAATTATTGTCATTAAAAATTTTCTTAGGGAATTGAACCAACTCAATGATATTTCCTACATCTCAGTTTTTTTTTCAAATACTACCCTTCAAGCTAAAAAAAACATTTTATCGTTTCTTTGCAAGATATTTAGATTTACGAAAAAAAATACAAAACTCCATTCAAAAAAGGGTGCGGTTATCAAGTTATTAAAATGTTCAATATCTCAAAATAGTAGTCGAGGCTTTTTGGCTTAGGACGGTAGTACTGCCTATTTATACGCTCAAATAAAAACACAAACATTTGTAAATAAATTATTTTATTGTGACATTTTACAACGCTTATTTACCATAGACATCTGTTATTTTCCCTGGACTAATCAATCATTCCTTATGGTCCAATTTATGGACGTTTTTAGTAAAATGGAAATTTTGTTTCTTTAGTACCAGGTTAATCACAACACAAGTAAAAAAAAATTTTAATGTTTTCAGGATTTAAAATATAAATAGAAACATATGTTTTAACATCATTTAAACATATCCTAAATCACAGCATAGTGTTGATATAGCAGCATTTTTATATACATTTAAAAGGATATTTGACTACAACGCAAATGCTAATCTATGAAAATGCTTCTATTTAAACACATTAGTTAATTTACAACCCAGCAATGCATCCTTTATTGGCCTATTTTGCCAAAAGAATACATAATAATAATAAAACATGTTTAACCTTTAAATTTAAAACCCGGCGAGCTTCCATAAGAAAAGTTATGCGAATTTCTCGGAGTGCTGGTGGACATTTCCTGAATATTGTCTAAGAAATCGTCTACGTCACTTTCTCTAATGTCAACTTCCATACTGCTAATGCTACTTGCCACTACGTCTTCGTGGTAATCTCTGTAGTGAGGTTGAATTCTTTTGCTAGATCTAAAACAGCAAATAAAAGCAAGAATATTGACTATTAACTGGACCGCCTTATGTAATTACGAATTAAGCGACATTTAACGGTTGCGAAATTAAATAAAAAGGTTTTTAATTTTGTTAATTTGCCCCAAAGTCGTACCAAATACCTTAAAACCTCGTTTTTTTTTAAGTAGGTCCGAAATGTAGTATACGATACAGGGTGTCCCAGATAAGAATGCACTCTACAGGGATCTCGTAAACCATAGGAGATACAGTGATGGTTAAATTACAGAAAAGTTGCGCATAACTGAATCCTGTAACGTCATGTTTTCAAATTTAAAAAATTCCGAATGCTTCCGAAGATATTTGGATAAAACCGAATATTCGCAATTTCGTTTTAATTGATTTATGATTCTATTTAAAGAGACATTTCAAAATAAATTTAACATTCTCATTGCCACTTTTTCTCCCCTACAAGATGGTTTAATTACATTTTTGATCCGACGTTTCGTTTAGTCACAACCATCATCAACTTTGTTATTTTAAATAGTCGGAAAATTTAATTGTATTCCTAATAAATCCTACGTTTTATTCTAACGGTGTATCACACTTATTATTTATTAGACGTTTCGATATAGAAAAACACATCATCAATGAAAATAGGCACATTCAACATTTAAACAATTGCGAATAACGTCAATCAATTTCATAGCCGATGATGCCGAATTTAAATGGTACGTTGTTAGAATATTATCATGCATTTTTTAAAAATAAAAAATAATTGTATTTAATAATTAAAATTAATTATTACTTGTTGCATTTTTCAGATAAGTTTTATTAGATATTATGTTTTGTTATAAGTTTATTTTAAAAAAATGTTTTAAAATCCAACTAGTGTTTAAATACAACAATAAAAACAAAAATATTTTCGATAATGTGCCTATTTTCATTGATGATGTGTTTTTCTATATCGAAACGTCTAATAAATAATAAGTGTGATACACCGTTAGATTTAGAATAAAACGTAGAATTTATTAAGCATAAAATAAAATTTTCCGACTATTTAAAATAACCGGGAAAATAACAAAGTTGATGATGGTTGTGACTAAACGAAACGTCGGATCAAAAATGTAATTAAACAATCTTGTAGGGGAGAAAAAGTGGCAATGAGTATTTTGAAATGTCTCTTCAAATAGAATCATAAATCAATTAAAACGAAATTGCGAATATTCGGTTTTATCCAAATATCTTCGGAAGCATTCGGAATTTTTTAAATTTGAAAACATGACGTTACAGGATTCAGTTATGCGCAACTTTTCTCTAATTTAACCATCACTGTATCTCCTATGGTTTACAAGATCCCTGTAGAGTGCATTCTTATCTGGGACACCCTGTATACATATGTTTTAAAATTGCGAATATTCCCCAATTTATTACCACTATATACCAAATGGTCGCTTAATTCGATATAACTATTAAAGTTAAGTATAGTTTTAAATCTTCATAAAGAATTAACCGACATGTATGACGCTTAATTCTTTATAACAAAACTAAAAAAATAAAACTACACTGGTTTAGTATGAAATGATCGCGGATTAAGTCCAGCCAATTGGCGCTTAATTTCATATTACAGAAATAAATATAATGAAATTATATTTTGTAATATCGTTTTGGCAAATAATTCGTTATTACAAAACGTTAGTTATAGTATTAACTTTGACAAATATGAAAATGTCGCTTAATACAGGTGCCTGTAAAAAGGGTAAAATAGGAAATTTAAGTAAAAAAAGGTTTTGTTACATACATAGATTTTAATGACTACTAAAATATGGCACCGTTAACTCGTTTTTCAACTTTTGTCGCTTAATTCTTAATTACGTAAGGCGGTCCAACTCTGGTTGGTTTACAGAAAAAGATATTGTGGACTTTTTAAATCTTACCTTTCTAAAATATACGGATCAAACGGATAAAAATCACTCAGTATGTGATCCGATATTATTTGAGAACCCTTTTCATCTTGATATATGGTCGGCATACAACTTCTAGTATTATGATCTATGACAGTATAGCAATAGGCTAGCTGGTATTTTCTAGTTACAGCTGCGAAATTTTGAACTACTGCCGGTTGGCACACTCTTAATGGGTTTAGACGGTTCGTTACCATTTTGCCTAGTTGGAGACTCTCAAGAAATACAATGTCTGGAACGAAAAAAAAAACCGGTATATTATATTCAACCTGCTTCTAGATTTTTTAAAACTAACTAACATAATAAAATTTAGTGTAATTTTTGTGTAGTAAGGCAAATCTGCAATCTTTGACAATAAGACTGGAAATTTGATCAGGTCCTTGAGTCATTCTTAATTTCAGTCTAAGGCTTTTAATATTTCAGTTTCGGAGAGAGATTTTTAAGTGATATGAGCATGTGTAGTTAGCATAATTTGATGTAACGGCGTAAGATTTGACGCTGGAGAATAAACATATTATGGATTTTGACTTATGGTACACACTGATCAAGGATAGAATAAACTATCTTAGATACACTGCCAGTATCTTCAACAGAGATACATAAATTCAGGTTACCAATCAGATTATATAGTTTTGGAAAGTCACCGCGAAAGTTGTAAAGGCTGGGTTTTTTTACTTGGAGGGATTTGTTTGGTTATAGAGTTAAAATTAATAATAAAATTTTTTTAAAAATTGAGATATGGTGTCTGTTTCTGGGGGGACCTCCAGTCAGAATCTTGTTAATTCAGTTTTTGTTATTCAGTAACGAGCGGTGAGGTATGTGTGCAGGGCAACAATAAAAAAGCTCAAGAGTCAAGATAATGTAAGGGTACACCACTACAATACTAGACAAGTAGGAGTTCTACCCTTGCTCATACCTGATAATGCTCTGATAAAAAAAATTCAATTTTTTATAGTGGTAAAAAGGTATTTAACCACTTGCCAGCTCACATCAGATCTCTGGGGGCCTTTCAAAATCAAATTCAAATTACATTTATTCAACTAAGGATCATACATTATGATTTGAGGTTCGTCATATTTTAAAAGGTTAAAATCAGCTATCGAAGGCGAAAGTTCATTATAGAGAATATAATATTATAATAAAAATTATGTTTTGTAACAATATTAATTTTTCCATCGAAATTATTTTTAAAAATATACCTAAGTATGTATAATAATCCTTTACAATAAAAAAATAATAATATATAAAACGTTAAAGTTAGTTATCAAAAATAGTAATAAACTAACATTAATTTTTTTTTTTATATTTTTTAGTGATTTTTTAAAAGTTCATAATTTTGATATTAATTTATTTCTTTAATTTTTTTCGACAAACTTGTAAATTGTTATTCCTTTATATAATATTGATCTTTGGCTAAAAGTACTCTTTACCAAAGGTGTTTGAATATGATGGTTTTGTCTCATGTTGTGAATAATGTTGGTTGGATGAAATATTATATTCAATGGTTTTTTTTAAACACTCCAAAATAGATCCTCTAGTAATATTTGTTAGTCATTTTTAACAATGGTACCACCAGAATAGATATAGAAGCCGTAGTGCATATTTTCGCATTGAAAAAATAAAACATAATCTATTAAATTGCTACTTACCCTTTTTCCTAAAAACCAAATCCTTGTGTCTAAAAGCAACCAAATAAAACATTGCTTGACAGACACTGTAAAAAACGCTGTGGACCCGTACGTCAGAATTTACACATTCTAAACCATCTTGATTTGCTATATAATTGTGTATCCATTCTGCTATTTGTTGCATTGTACCTTTGGTCATCCTAAAAATGTATTAGTATATTATGGAATAAGCATTCAAAAATATCTGAAAAACATTTACACATTTATATCTACCTATGCCAGATACTTACGATAATGGAACAAACAGCCCTCTAGCTACTAAACTAGCTATGTACGTGACAGCAGCTTGTCTTAGTACTGCTGCTACATTCGGGTTGCACACTTTTTTCCACAGGTGATTTAAAAATGCCTCAGTCATTGTTGTTTTTTGGGCACACAGAGCAAACATTACAAACTGAACATGGTGGCTACCATAGGTAGGCAAAATTACCTAGAGTTTTTAAAGATTTTTTTAATATAAGTACTTAAAAACAATTACTTAGTCACAGTACAATTATTATCTTTGAAAAAATATAAATACAACACTAGCCTAAGCATTCTGATAAAACTCTAACTTTAATATTTTGCAGCACAAACCTTATCAAAAACAGTTATCATATCTTGGTAAAAACTTTTCGCTTTGTCCCAGTCCAATTCACCTTCTTCATCATTACATTCTCTCACAATGTAGTCCAGTACCATGTCCATACAGACATCCAGGGCTTTGCCCAACTCATTCCTGTTCACTGCAGTGAAAGCAGTTTTAACAGTTCTAATTGATTTGGCATCGTCCATTTGGAAAATGTCTTCATCTTCAAAAGATTCTTTTTGGATTTCTTCTTTTGGGGCGTTGACGTCCATGATTATAAGCCTACAAGCAAAAAACGAATAAAAAATTGGACAAGTAAAAGTCATTAATGTTTTACACCAAGAGTGGTACATATATGTTTTTTAAAAAAGGCTTGTAGAATATTTATTAATTTTTTTTACTACCACTAGGAGGTAGTAGAATTTAGAGGTAGATCTGGAAGAGACAAATATTACCTTTTTTACAATTTACAGTACCGTAGATGTAACTAACTATCAGATGAAATTTGGTTAATTCTGAAAAGTTCATAATAACCATTTACTTACCACTTTAAACATGAACTCTTTATGTGAAGTAAGTGCTCCATTTTTTCAGTGTTAATATTGAATAGGTATTTAACAGTTGCATAATTATCTAATGAACACTATAAAGTTTACCTACTTACTTTGAAAATATTAAGTGAAGAATATCAGGTCTAAAGGAAGGTTGGTATTTAAAAATTAACATCAAATTGTATAGGTAATACTCTTGCATATGTATTGGCTTATTATAATAAGGATATTGCTTATTTACTGATTGCAGTAACAGTTCTTTACACCTAAAAAAATTAGGACAAATTAGTAATAATAAATAGTTATAAAGTCAGAAAACAAAGTTTTCAATGATCAATAAAACAAAAAAATACTTTATTTGCTTACATAGGAACAACATCTAATAATATTTTGATTAAAACATGAATATTTAAACACTTTTGTCTATCTATTTCTGTTGGTTGACCATTTGGCCATTCTGGTTCTTTTGGATCTAAAAAAGAAAAAAAACTCCTTGCATAAGGTTTTTCAACGTAGTATATTAGGTACTCCTGTGGCAGTAACTATTAATTTCACAATATTTTGAAATTATTATTAATTAATTTATTAGAGTTTTATTTTTTAATGAAAATATTTTTCGTACCTATTCAGGTACTAACTTGTCTATCTATCTATTAATGCACAATATTTTACAATACATATTCCCATATTAAAATAAAATTATTATTTAATTACAATAAATAGATCTTTTGTATACCATACTTTCTAGTTTTTCCTTTTAAACAACCTAAGTAATTTATGATAATCTTAAATTATTTAGATATTTTCCTTACTTGGCAAAAATAATCCCAAAAGTCTATCGATCACAAATTTGGCATGATAATTATGAGCACTAATCAAATTCACAATAAAACTTTGATATTCTTTCACAACCTCGCTGTTTCTCTCAATCCAGTTGATCGAAAGCAAGGCTTCAACAAAAAGTCTGAGTTCCCGATTAAGGAGAGATATACTCTCTGTGGCTTCATTTAACAGTGACGATATGTCGCTATCGAGTAACTCTGCATCTCTTATAAGACATACCAGACTCAAATATTCTTTAGTTTCGTTATTTTTTATAAAGGCCTCTAAAATATTGTGAACTTTCTTCGAGTGAGGCAACTGAAAACGCACTTTAGAAGGTGTCTGGACTATTTCGCTAAGGCGTTTTTTGAGGCTTGAACTTTTCTTTAAGATAGACGAAGGTGTTCCCACAGAACTTCGAGTCCTCGCGGATTTTACAGACATTTTGTCTTCGAAATATGGCTCGTATTTCGAAGACCTTTTGAGGTTACGTTGATTCGCCACTTTAAAATCCTTGGTACTTTACTTATTTGGATAATTATTTCTAAGTATATTTATGCAGATGTCGCAGACGCTATCACTTTATAGGCAAAAAATATTGTGTTAAATTGGAAAATATGGATTTTCCTTTTAAACACATGTGCGCGTTTTTTGACAAGTCAAATTATTTTAAAAAGTTGACTTGACTTTGACAGTTTGACGTCGGTCTGCGTCTGCGCCCGTATCTCTAACCATAGATGCCACTTATTTCTTTTATTTTTTATCTTTGTTTACAAAGAACCATAGATTTTTGGTATATAGGTAAATGCACAGAAAAATAAAGGGTTTATTGTCTATGCACAGGTTAATAGAAACCTCATAGAACATGACGACAGTTCATTTTAGCACAGAAAAATTATTATCTGTGGCTTTTAGTTACTAGCATAGCAAAACAAAAATCCAACTGCGTTGCTTTCTCGGCTCAGCAAGGATGTTGCTGGAGGCGTAAAGCTAGAGACCATTGCAATCAAGAAACCATTTCTTTTCTGTGATTGCAATCCTCAAACAACAACAGCATCCTCTGTGTCATTTTGAAAAGAAGTGTCATGTAGGAAAAATTCTTTTATGACCTATGGGAAAATTATACTTTATTTGCTCAAAACTATTTTCAGAGTATTTTCTAAAGTTGTTCATTGGTTGTTCAGGGATGTACTCAGTCCAGACCCCAGCTCACAAAATTAGTAATTAATTATTGTATAAAAATCAGTGAAAAGTAGGTATTGATAAAAATTATCCAGAAAACGTACTACCTACTAAACATAAGATTGTGAAAAAGTAATTAAAGAAATGGTATTAGACCTGCTTTAATTTGTGCAATTATTTTTAGCTTAAAAAATAGGAAATAACTAAGTAATGGATAATATTATAAAAATTGAGCCTGCAGAAACCCAAAACGAAAGTATACAAATTAGCAATACTAGCTTACCACTAAAGAAAACAGCAGTTAAAAGGGGAAATACAAAAAACTCCAATAAAAGGTAAATAATAAAATCGAGAAAAAACAAAAGTTTTCTTTAAAATATTATAATTATTTTGTCTGACCTAGAAAAGCTCCACCTAAAATTTTTAGTGCTCCAAGCCTTCAGATTAAAAAGAACCATGTGAAAGCCAATAATTGTTTCCAATGTAAAGTCTGTCCTTACAATACCTATAGGAAACCCTTTTTAGACAAGCATATGCTACAAAAACATGGATTTTTTAAGGTCAACGAGGAAAAAAATTCTGGTAGTGGTTTTTCCAATTCTCATGAAACAATGGGTTTTCAGGAGGAAATTAAAAATAATGGTAAGTCTTCGTTTGTTTGAATAAATCATTAATAAATTTTAAGAGTTGATATGTCTCATTCCTAGTAGGTATTACAAAAAATTTGTACTTTACATCACAGTATAAAAACAATATTTTCCTATCATTATTAACAAACAAAAAATAATAAATACAAGCATAGAGTCTGTAGGGAGAAAGAAAACATATTAAATAAAAATAAAACATGTCCTACCATACAGGATTGCTATTATATAACTATAATGAAGTCAATACTAAAATTACCAAAATACATACAATCATACCGATTGTTTAAAGACCTGTATATTTTCTCACATCACTCACTGGACCAATTTTTTTTAGTTGAAATGGAAGGAGAGACACAATGGGAAACTCATAATGGATATGATAGTATAGAACTTGCATGCAAGCAATGTAATTTTAAAACTACTCACCTAAACTTACTAAACATACATGAAGACATCCACGTGGAAAACCAAGTACGTACAGTTGCCAACAAATAAATTCCTAATACAGTTGTGGGTACATAACCCTATTATTTTTTTATTATTTATGTGCAGGTTTTTTTTATAGTACTATTAAAAATCAATAGGTACCTACATTGTTTTTTTTTTAATAAAAATAAATTCTAACCAAAAAAAAAAGGAAAAATTGTAAATAAGGAAGAAATTATAATAGAAAAATTGTAATATTTAGTATTATTATTATATTATTACCTATACCTATATAAGTTGGCTTACCTTTATATAATTTTGCATAATCCATGATTTTAATTTTCTTTTAAATGTCAAAAAACCCATAGTTTTCAAATTATATTTTATCATAATTAACACCAGCTAGGAGTTTAAGTACCTTTTTATTCTAGTGGCAAACATAATTTCAGTGACAAAAAACAAAAGCATACCTATACTTATATAAATGTGTAAGAATTGCATTTACACTGTCTTACGAATTTATTTGCCATCAACTGTCCCTATAGTAAAAATGAATATTGTCTTTGACCTTTATAAGCTACTACTACTAACAATTTTTTTATTCTTTTAGGATGTGTACCAATGCACAGAATGTAAATTTACAACTGAGGAAGTGAGCGCACTTCAAGAACATGAAAAAATTCACAAAAAACTTACCCTATACAATTGTATGAACTGTGATTATGCAACCCGACAAAAATGTAACCTGAGACAGCATGTAAGGATCCACCAGGACCCTGGAAAGGTGGAGAACTTTAGTTGCGCGACTTGTTTATTTGTGTCTTTCCATTACAGTAAGTACATAACTGGAACTTGAGAAATGAAGGGTGTTCTTCTTTGCCCACATGCGACAGTAGTTTTTCGACAATGATCCTATTCTAAAATTAGGCACCTCCTCTGCAGCTAATTCCATCTTTGGAAACAAACAACTTTTTTTCAAAATCCAAAATTATCAACCCCCAAAAAATTGAACCTATATATTTATTCAAATTAAAAAAAATTTCGTATCATTATAACTATAGGAATAGAAACAAAGTTTACATGGTAAGTCATAAGCAGAGTATTGGCGCCCACATAGCTTCTTACAACCGGAAGCAAGTAGCAGCAGCCATTCAGTTTTCCAGAAATGTACTCGATTTCCTTTTTAAAATTAAGGCGCAAAAAATTGGAAACCAAAACTGAATATTTTGATTTTTTTCGCATATCTCCAAAGGTATTCGGAATATTCATAATTTTCTTTCATCAAATTATTAAGTTTATTTAAAATTTAATAATATAATAAATATGTTTCTATTGTCTTCTATAAACTTATCCTTCAATCCCCTGAAGCTGAGCTTGTTAGGGGCAAATCTTATTTTTGTTTTAGTATGTAAAATCATAAATATACATTAAAAATCAAGTTTTAAAGTAAAAATGTTAATTTATAGTATAAACGCAGTTTTTTTTTGAAGAAATATATTACCTATAATCTATAATAAAATTAATAATTTATAATTTTTAAGTAAAAAATATTACTTATATAAATTATTCAGAACAATATTAATTAATTAAAGCATTTCTAAAAATATTTTTAAATTTGTTTTTAATATCCATGTTTTTATTTTGACTTAAAATTTTTTTAATCAAATCAATTTTTTAATTTTTGTTGGTAAATAATCGTTTAAATAAAAACATAAATATTTTTGTCCTATGGACTTATTTATTTTAGGCTTTATATGGTCATTTCATTTTTATGACGTGTATATTATGATTATGGTTTTTGAATTGTATAAGGTTTTTATTTTTAAATATATATATTAATATGTTATAAATGTAAAGTTGTCTTATGTTCAACTTTTTTGTTTCTGAATATAATTATGAATATAGGTAATATGTTATGTAGAGAGACTAGTCAAACATCTCTTATAACTTATAGACGATCGTTTGAATTTTGCTCTAGCCTCTAAGTTTAGTAGTACTTGTAGGTAAGTACTGAGTACGGATACTATGATCAGTGATACTGATCTATTTACTTACCAGCACTGAGCTTAAAGTACGCTTTTTAAAATTTTTATGACGTATGTCAGTTATTTATATCGCCCATATTTTAAGGTAAGTATGGTAAAATATTTTCTGCTTGATAAAAAAGTTGGTTTAATACATTTTATTTAGTTTCTATATTAGATAAGAGATGTCTTTTACATTATTTATATCTTACCTTACGATTTCCAGCAGAAAAATTTTCAAGCCAAATTTTATTGCTTCATTCTTCAT
Source organism: Polydrusus pterygomalis (assembly GCA_963969555.1). Lineage (NCBI taxonomy): Eukaryota > Metazoa > Arthropoda > Insecta > Coleoptera > Curculionidae > Polydrusus > Polydrusus pterygomalis. The sequence continues at coordinate 920,482 of OZ018377.1, forward strand.
TTTCTAACCATGACTGTGATATTCTCGAAAAAAAAATTGAGAATTTTCCATTACACGAATTTGTTTCTTTTAACGATTATTAGTACCGTTATAATTTATAATATTAGGTTACGTAAGTAAGCTTTTAGCTTCAACTTTGCGTTTTGCAATTTTTTTTCTTTAATTGCAACAAAGGCATTTAATATTATTATTTACTACAATAATTTAAAAAGTGTTTTTAAATACAGCTTTTGCACCAGTGTGGAATATTCTGAATAATGTACCTACTTTTCTGACTGTAAAGTTAAATTTTTGATTGGCTGCCGGCCAACAGCTTTTCTTGAAACCGGCATTATGCGCAGCCATAGCACCGGCAAATTCTTAATAGTTACAAATTGAGTCAATATTTTTGGAGTCTTCTGCAACAGCGTATATATTTTCGTATAATTTTTGTAACTATTTTAGGTGCCCTGATGCGCCACATCAGACGGAAACACAATACAGACGGGGAGGTTTTTAAATGTGACAAATGTCCTTTTACGTCAAAAATGCAACGACGTTTGACGGCTCATCAGAAAGCCCATGATACTCACAACGACTTGCCCATGTTTAAGTGTCAAGAATGTAAGTGGAGAGTAGTTTTATAGCCTATTTAAAAACATATTTATCCTTGGGTTATAACTTCTAGTTTTAATGGTTTTTTAGATACCTACCAGTCGCGCATTATTGCAGTTCCCATCAATTACCGTAAAATGGGGTGACTTAAAATCGTGGTGTGACTTGAAAATTTTTGTAAGGATAGTTTTAACACGCTGCTGACATCTAACGGCAACTTTCGGAACTGCATACTCGTTTTGGTATGAAACCTTACTTATCAAACACCTGTTACGACTAGTTGACATGAGTGTATTATCCAGAGTGTTTTCATTGGAAATTTGGGAAGAAAAGTGAAATATTTCAACATTTTCGTACGTTGAATACTTCTATGTGCACAGTATATATGTAGAAAGTGAGTATCTCCTAGTATTTTTTTATGTGTTGCCTTATTATCACAGGAGATTAATTTAACCTTAAACTGTATTTAAAAAATGAAGTAAGGCAGTGGCGTCACAGTTAATTTTTTTGTGTATTTTTAGGGATGACTTGAAAAATATGGGAAGAACCTACAAAAGGCGTGTTGGCTCACGAAAGTACAGAAATTACTCGGACAAGATCGTGAGACGAGCAGTGGCAGCCTATAGAAATAATGAAGGAATCTTTTGTATGTTAATATATAATGTTAATTATTCCGAAGATACATAAATAAAGACTGTTTAATAGAAATATGGCTATTTCTTATTAAAAAATGTGTTTTTTTTACAAAAATCGCAAAAAAATTGTTTTTTTTAGCTTTCCTATTTTTCATCTCCTTTCTTATTTTTCTATTTTTGTGCATAGAAATGAATTTAACAGCGAAATTTAGCCATTTTTCAAGTCACCCCAAAGTGGGGTGACTTGAAAAATCACCTTTGAAATTTTTTTTTTCCTGAGGGAAAAACAGGATTAATTTTATTGATGTCCCATAATGTTCCCTAGGTTCCAAAGAGTTGTATTCAAAATTTTTATTTATTTTTTCCTTTAAATTGTGGTCAAGAATGAAGCAAGTTTGTCGAAAGTGTTATCAAGTCACCCCATTTTACGGTACATGACAAATTCAAATATAATTTATTTATCAATACTATTTTACATTTCAACTTTCAAAAATGTCTTTATTCCAAACTAACTTTTACAGTTCATTACATGGAAAGTGACAACATAATATAGAAAATAATAACCATTAAAAAAATAACAATAAAAAAAGACGGAAGTTAATCCAATTTAATTCATTAATAAAATCTTGCTTTTTACTGGTATAGTTCGATAATTTATACAACGTCTGGTGTTATGATCATGTAATGTATTATTCTCCTGAAGGGTTATGTTTGATTTTTTTTCTTTTAAAATAATAGAGTGACTTAGAATACAAATTTTTAATTTATAAATGTTTTGAACGTGTAAATACCCTTTCGGTCTATATAGATTAACAGTTGGTTCTAAATGTGGTAATTTGTGTATACATTTAATAACTTTATTTTGCAATTTTTGTTATGGTTTTAAGTTTGATAAACAAACAGATCTATTTTAATCTATAAAGATTTTATAGAATTTTCACTACTTATTCATTACAACATAAAGGGGAAACTAATATCCGGCGATTTAGAAGCAAAATACATGGATAAATACTTTAATAAATAGCACCTAGATGACTTAACATCTGTATGTGCTAAAGCAAATCTTATTAGCCAATAGAAACCATGTGACTTCAATGGCACTGTGGACATAAAGCATTGCGGTACTCCCGTTACTTACGACCAGCAATATGTTATTTTTATAATCGGTCACGTGGTTTGGATTGGCTAATTAATAGCTGTGGGTAATAGGTACTTTCCATTTGTGTCTTTTAAACAGCAAAGCAAATATCTTTGCTTGACAAAGTTGTTAAAGGGGGCTTACTTAACCGCGGCAAGTGGGGAGGAAAAAAATCTTTGCTGTGCTAAATTAAATTTTTAAAAGAAATGCTTAGCTTAGCCGTTGGCTTTGCTTTGCTATTTAAAAGTAGGGGTGTGCAACAAAATCGATTAGAGAGAGATCATTTTTTTTATCGATTACCTAATCGAAAAAAATACTATTCATTGACCTAATCGATTATTCGAAAAAAAAAATTTACGATTTTTTGATTCATCGATTATTAATCGGAAAAAAAAACGATTTTTCGATTAATCAATTGACCAAAAAACTATTTTTCGGTTATTCGAAAATATAGGTATGTTTTTGGATGATTGAAGTTGCTAGTTACTTATTATTGCTATAAGTCTATATATTTATTAGCAACCCTAACCCTGAAAATCGGTTAAAAAAATATTATAGCATATTATTGCAAGACAATCAACGAAATTATTTGAACAAAGTTTCAATCTGTGTGCCTTTCATAAAATTAATATTCTTAACGATCGAATATTTTTGATTAATCGATTATTATTGTCGATTAATCAGAAATAATCTATTATTCTCGATTAATCGGAAATAATCGATTATTTTCGATTAATGGATTATTTTTGATTTTCGATTAATAGGAAATAATCGATTATTTCAAATAATCGAAAATCGATTATCTTTTTCGGTAATCGCACAGCCTTATTTAAAAGGAGCTTAAGGTGGGAGTATCAACATGCTTGCCAACCTATAACCTATTTCGCGTAGATTTATTTATGTTTTCTAGCTTTTATACAAAAATTTAAAGAAAATCAGTATCGACTTGATATTCTATAGGTAATAATTGACATATTTAATAAATATCAAGGAATTTCATAACTTATTTTAGGAGAATTGTATAGCGAAAAATATCGGGTAAGATTTTTTTTAACATTATTATGTCATTGTCACTCATTGTTCTTTCACTATACAATTCTCCCAAAATTAGCAATGAAATAAATTGATATTTTTGTAATATATCAGATACTACCTTAATAATGTACCGACGATGTTGTTTTTTTTTAAATGTTAGTTATTAAAATAATAAACGCAAAAAATCAACGCGAAATAGGTTATAGGTTGGCAATAGATTAAATGACGTTGAGAATTCAACCTTAAAGGAATTCTATTATTCCGAAATTGTAGGTGACTTTGTAACCTACAAGGAGGTAACAATTCAAAAGCACGTCCAGCGACATAAAGAGAGACAGAAAAACGGTCAAGAAGTGATAATAAAAGAACAAAGGAACGAAAAGGAACTAGTCTGGTTTTGTTGTAACCTGTGCAGCTTCAGATCGAAAGAACAGAGATACGTGATGTTGCATAAGAAAGTTCACGCGCGCGTGAACAAGATAAACGAAGTGGGCGAGAGTGTCGTAGGGGCTGGAGTAACAAAGACGGGTAGCGCCGATAATAGTGAAGACAGTAACTGAAGTTTTAGAGTTAATTTTATTTATAGAAACCTGTATATTATGTAGATTTTTTATTTGTTTTTTATAACCACAGAGGGCGTTCCAAATGTGAGCCGAAAGTTTACCAGGATGATTCTTTAGCCCACTTTTTTGTGAATAGCTTAAGTGTTACTTTTAATAAGTCTATACCGGACAGGGACGTCTCTAGCGCTGGGGCGAACAGTAAATAAGGGTGCCCTTTCAGGCAGGGAGATATAGTCAGTTACTGCTCGCCCCCAGGAGATTACCCATCCTAGAGACGGCACTGATACCTGGTGGTCCACTGTCAACGCAGGATTCTTTAGGATCTACTCTACTTTTTAATATATTTTTAAAACAGAACAGAGTTATAGGGAGGCATTATAAAGTTAGCTAAACAACTTCATCCAATCATATTTCTTATAATCGAAAAATTTGCCGTTTTTGGTCGAAAATTAGTTGTGAAAAAATTAATTTTGTCGTTATTATTTTTAAAAAACTACGTGATGTTTTGTCAATTTCTTACAGGCAAGTTTAACACTGTTAAAATTTGCCAAAAACATTATTTTTTTGTTGTGTGGTTTAACTAAGTTTATATGAAATCACAAAACAATCGCGAAATTTTTTAAAAATAATAACGTAAATTTTTTTCCAAGGTTGGCAGGATATATATCTGTGATAAATATCATGATATTTATGCGACGATATTTATCCTGATATATATCAATATTTTTTTTCTAAAATTCTATTCATCAGTATAAAAATATGGCCCCGCTGCCGCTGAGTCGGCAACAGGGGGTATTATGCTGCTTACGATGCGGTGATTCCCCATCTTTCCGAGACGTTAACCACCTGTTCTTTGCCGCGTGGCATTTTTATTTGGTTCCGATTTCTGATTGAACGGAGCAATATTTTGGTGTTTTTTTTATGAAATAAAAATTTTACAATGCCAAAAGAAAAAAATCCAGTTTGGGTTCATTTAGATTTAATTAACAAGCCCAGTAATTCTGGGTCTTAAGTTGAACCATAGTTAAAAGCAAAAATATATGATGTGTTCATATTCATAAACTTGTATTTTTACCTACATTTTACATTCCTAACATAGGAGTACTAAAAAAACTTATTATTGTGATAGCAGCTATCATGGAATAGAATTGAAATACAAATTTACAGGTTTACAACATGTTTATATTAAATTAGGTGATTTGGAATTTTAAAAATATATCTTTACAGAAAACATGAAATATATAATTTATAAAGAATTAAAAATATAAATAAATATCCAAATTTGGATATACATATATCGGATATTTGGATATGTATATAAATATCATGATATTTGCCAACACTGTTTTTTTCACAACTAATTAACGACAAAAAAAACAGCAAATTATCCGATTATAAGAAACTTGATTGGATGAAGTTGTTTAGCTAGCTAACTTCATATACATATTAGATCTACAATTTAAAATTATTTTGAGATATACATTGTGTCCCAAATAGTCGGGGCGTATCATATTATGTACTTTTGTTTAAACGGAACACGCTGTATAATATGATGATATTTTTGGATTGCTTGAACAATTCTAATAACGTTTTGTATAATATATTATATGCTTCAATCAAACAGTTTTTGAGTTAGAAAGGATTTTTCAAAAATTTGGTGTTTTGTATTACTTAAAAAACATGCACGGTTGGTAGTACAGATCGAAAGTAATACCCATGGAATTTTAGTTATGAAATATGATTGTTAAGTAGCGACTAAAGCATATTTTAAAAAATAAAAATATTACCAAAGCCTTTTAGAATTACTTTCTAAATGTAACAATAGACTTTTTCACTAAATTTTGATTTTTATCACATAGAGAGAAAAAATAAAATTTTCTACCTTTTAAAATTTTGAAATAATTACTGAGAAAATAAATAAACAAGACACCCTTTTTAATAAAAACACGGAAATAAACTCACTGACGTCACATCTGCCTCGACCAATGGGACCGAGTTATTCAGCTGAAGGTCGAACGCCGCATCTACCTGAATATCGAGCGGGTCGTTGTTTTCTTATTTTTAAGCTGTTCTTGTCTATTTAGCTTATCAAAACAAAGATAGCAATATAATTCGTCGAGGCTGACGAATAAATGAATTGCGCTGATAATGGAATGACGTAATAAGGTTTTGATCTCATATTTTCAAACTTCCTGCTTTCGGGTCGTTTTTTTAATTGTTTTTAGGAAAGGTTCGTGACCATCTATAATAATAATAAGTTTATTTAAAATTTAATAATATAATAAATATGTTTATGTCAATGTTTATGTTGTCTTCGATAAACTTATTCTTCAATCCCCTGAAGCTGAGCTTATTAGGGGCAAATCTTATTTTTTGTTTTAGTATGTAAAAACATAAATATACATTAAAAATTAAGTTTTAAAGTAAAAATATTAATTTATAGTAGGTACCTATAAACGCAGTTTTTTTTAAGAAATATATTATCCTATAATAAAATTATTAATTTATAATTTTTAAGTAAAAAATATTACTTATATAAATTATTCAGAACAATATTAATTAATCAATTAAATAAAGCATTTCTAAAAATATTTTAGGAAGTTTTTTTATTATTGGGATGTATTTTTAATAGGTTCTAATTCAGGATGTTAATACTGAATATGATGAATTCGGTTATAGTAAAAAGGCCCATTTTAAAAACTTAAAAGTGTGGTATTTTAAATATAAACCCCATTATTTTTTATGCCTTAACGAGAGACATTATTAATACAATTAAAAACATCCCAAATGAGAACCTACTAAAAATATATTCCATAATAATCAAAATCTTGCTAGCCTCCACAACCTTTCTTAGAAAGAATTAAAAGACGCCGCGAAAATAGCGCGGCGGGTCGACCTTCAATCCAAGTCCGTACGACAGGTCAATTTGATGTGACGTAGATTGCTGGTTTCGCGAGTTTATTGCTGGTTATTATTTTTTTAGTAAATAATTTAAAGTTTTATAAGCTGCAACATTAGAAAATTTTATTTTTTCTTCCTCCAATCAAAATTTAGTGAAAAGCCCATAGGGCTTCCCATACCTACCTTTTACGATTTTCCCTAAAATAGCTAATTTTTCATTCACCACATGAACTTATTAAATATCCATTTTCTGTTTGTCAGAATACCTACGCGAAAAAAAAAAGAATAAATGTACATAATTTTTATTGAAAATTAAAATACGAATTTCTAACAAATTTTTATGTAGTTCACGTAAATTTATTTAAGAGCAAACACTAGTGACGACTTCGCCATTTCGTTTTTTGGTCAATATTTCGTTACTTCTTCGTTTTATCCCAAAGTCGGTCAAATATACCCACCTTTAAAGTACAATTACCTACAGATTTACGTTAAAAAAGGTTGGATTTATAAGTTACTAAAAGCAGAAAAAGAAATATCGGCAAATTTGACAAAATTTCTTTATACTTTATTAATTTATCAATTTTCTTTTCAAATCTAAAACTATAAGTAATTATTGCTACCTAAACAAGGACATTTGGTCTTTTTGGAGAAAACTAATAAGTAAATGAAATGGCACTAGTCTTTGCTCTTAAATCAATATAATTTTAACAGATCGTTGCCATTTACTTAATTTAATAATGATAAGTCTTATTTTATATAAAATATGTGTATAATTTTCCAACGGTAAAACGCAATAAACAAACCTAAACTACAAAGATAAAATTTAACTACATACAGGCGTGTCCAGAGAAGTTCTAGACATAATATGGAAATTTTCTTTATTGTTGATTTTACGAAAAAAAAGTTATTCTTTATAAAAAGTTCTGCTTGATGCGAAAATATTATTGACATATAAAATCTTAATATATCATGTACAGGGCGGCAAAAAAATATAGAAACACAGAATTACGTTAAGAGGGAATAAGTACCCTTAATTTTTATTTTAGAGCAAATTGTTATAAGAAAATTTTACTAAGGACTACAAAACGCGGTCAGATACAATTTTTCGTTGAAATATTTTAATTTACAGGGTACCAGCCTTTGCAAAATATTTTTTTATTTTATTTCTTTAATTTTTACCTGCAACAATTTCGCAACAACTATAGTAACGAATATTGACATGTTAGTCAAAAATCCCTGTAAATTAAAATAGTTCAACGAAAAATTGTATCTGACCGCGTTTTGTAGTCCTTAGTAAAGTTTTCTTATAATAATTTGTTCTAAAATAAAAATCTAGGGTACTTCCCTCTTAACGTAATTCTGTAATTCTATATTTTTGCCATGATATCTTAAGTTTTGATATGTCAATATTATTTGCGCATCAAGCTGAACTTTTTATAAAGAATAACTTTTTTTCGTAAAATGAACAATAAAAAAAATTCCCATATGTCTACTTCTACTTCTCTGGACACGCTGTATAATAGAATATAAAAAGAAATGTTGCAATAAGCAAGGGTAGGTATATATATATAAACAAGATTAACGACAGCTAACTAGTCATAATTGTAAAGTTTCACATGGATTAAATAATTAAAGAGTAGAAAATAGGTATGTAACTCAGGACGAGTTTATCAACGTCTAGCCAAACCGGTTAGTAGCTAAATGCTCAGCTCAGTAATATAGTGAGAAGCTTAGCTACATATTGATGAATTCAACGAAATGAACCCATTCTTAGTTACAAGACGAGTAATGTTTCACGACGTCAGCGAACTTCAAAATTAGGGTAAAATTTTTTGACATCATAAAATAGTGTAGGTACAGGATATCTCATAAAGGAGTTATGTCGTCATTGACAGTTTCTTTAATGTTGAAAACTGCTAAAAATCGGCATTGGACTTGTTATATAAAATATGCATAGAATTCTTTGCAGAATTCAAAAACCTTGTTGAAAATGGTATCCGGAAAAAAGCCCAGAGGAAATAAACGCACAGGAAATAACCGCACAGTCACATAAGCGCACAAGAAATTTCCGCACCTGGAAAAAACGCACATGGAAAAAAACGCACGTCGCGTCGTTTACTTTTTTGTAGGTTTTTAAAATAAAACACACTATACAACAGTAAATCATAATAGGTATTTCCCTAAATTATCCTACTAATTATAAATCATGTAGGTCGGTGCACCCGAATTTCGTTAAGTTTTTGCTAATCAATTTAGAGATGCTGCAGGGATCTTTAATCCCCTAACCGAATTGCGTTACGGTCAAAAAGGGTCGGAGTGGTCGGTATTGATAATTCTACATACTTTCCAATCGGTTCTAAAAGGTGTATTGGCAACCGGTTTGTTCGTTGTTACCCAGAGCATTTTTTTTTAATATTTTTTTTTTAACCAATATATAGTAGTAGTAATTGAGGGGAGGTTCCGAAAACCTGGCAAGTAGACCAACCGCGATCCTTTTTGCCTACCCCAGAGTCTGCCCCCAATCACAATATATAGTAAGTATATAAGTAAATTTTGCGGTTTTTTCCATGTGCGCAATTATACACGTAAGCTTTTTTCGCGCATTTTTCCAGGTGCGGATATTTCTTGTGTGCTTTTTTCTGTGCGTTTATTTCCTCTGCGCTTTTTTCCGGGATTCGTTGAAAATGTGTTCCATAAAAAAAAAACCGAAAAAGCTATAACTCCTTTGTTTTCCTTCAAGCAATATATAAATTTTTGTAGTTATATAAATTATTATTGATCTTATATTATAAAATATTTATTAAGTGTTGTCTTTGCAGAATAGACAACCGTAAACTGAATAAACTTTAAAAAAATTATTTACATAAAATAAAAATATACGGGAGTTTCGTCCTAAATCTACCTAGAAATAAAATAAAAATACAAAAAAAACTATACAGAGAAGTAAGAATTTTCCCATATCACGCTGCACACTTTCTGGTGACAATAGAACAATGAACTCAAATTCTAAAAAATAAAAATGTTGCGGAGTTGAAATAAGCTCCCTCCATACCAGGAATGATTTGACAACTTGCAAAATAAGTACAGTTTTACAGTGTCATTCTCCGTCTAGTTAAATTCGCCATTTTTTTATAGTCCTCTATTATTCTCTCTCGTTTCTATGAAACGCTCGGTTCCGGTCTCCGTTTTTTATTTCTATCTCTCGCATTCTTCCTTAATTTCGCAAATATACATCTATCGCAAGCACTATCGTACATCCTATGATTATCGCACGTATATTCGTCAATTCTGTACTTGGCATGTGAAGCAGAACACAAATGTTTGAACAAATTGTCCTGAGAATTCGTTATGTACGATTTGCAATCAAAGCACTGAAGCATGTGAGGCCTTTTTTTGCGGAAATCCTCGCTTACTATTGCAGTGTTCATAAAAGTCTCTTTGCCGTGCTTTTGTTGGTAATGCTTATCCAAATCGTCCTGTTTCAATGCTTCAAAGTTGCACTTGGTGCATTTTACTAGAAAATTTTGCTTACTCTGTAACAGGGCGTATTCGTAACGACACATGGCGCATGACGTCTCGTCTATATCTCCCAAAGTATGCTCCGTGCAAGAAAAATCGCTCTCCAAGTGTTTTCTGCGTATGTGATAGGACAGGGCCGTATCAACGGAAGTCTTATAGTTACAATCAAAACACTCATAAAACTGTGGTGTTCCATGCGAGGCACCAGCGACGACAACGTTCTCGCTGGAAGTAACTTCGTCTTCGCACAGCAATATTAAATCCTCATAGAGACATTTGTTGCACGTGTCGGGCTCCCGTTCCAGCAGATGTAGGTTGCAAACGAAACCACTCCTCAAATGAGACGCTTTAATATGTTCCTTCAGTGTTTCCTTCTTACCGAAGACTGGTTTTTCCACACAATCGTGGCAAACCAGGTGGTAAACTCGCTGTAACGTTTGTTTCACCAACAATTCGTAGATGCAGGAGGCGCAATTCCCCCATTTGTAGTTGTGGTTCGTGCAAACATAGAAACTTTCCTTATGGGCCAGGAATATGTGGCGTTTTAAGCTGTACCTTGTCGTATACGTTCCGTTGGGTTCACAGTCGAAGCACACCGACTTTTTGGGGATTTTATTTAGGAGTTGTCGATACGAACATTTCGGACAATCTTCGCAATGCTGATCGTGCGTGTCGCACTGAAACGCACTGTTTTCGTGCACCATAATATGCCTTATTAAAAAATCTTTACGCTCGTGAACGAAGTCACAGTCGAAGCATTGATAACTTTTAATCTGGGACACTGCCAGACTTCTTCCTTCCGCGAGCAGTTTCGCTTTGTACAACTGACAGTTAACTTTACTTTTCTCGTGGTTCTTGAGATTACTCCATGAGTAGGCTCTGTAACCGCAGTTGCTACAGATATACGTGCTGGTCTCGATATTTTTCACAACGTCCTGGTAGATGCACTTGAGACACTCGTAACTGATAGAATTGTGATGCTCATCGCACGTAAACTTGCTTTCCAAGTGTTGGATCGCGTGGCCTTTCAAACCATGTTCGGAATGGTATGTCGCTCCGCAGTCGAAACATTTTAACATATGTTTGGTGTTAAACGCCTGGGCTTGCACCGCAAACCTCGAACAGTCGTTGCGTTTGACATGATTATCGAACTGAAAATCATACAAAGTTTTATACTCACATTTGGCGCATATTTTCAGTATCGTCTTGTAGTTTTTCAAAAGATGTTCATAGTGGCACTTCCGGCAGTTGTATTCCCGTATTCCGTTGTGATCGTCGCAACTGAAGGATTGGCCGTAATGCCGTACGGCGTGGTTTTTTAAACCGGAGCTGTCGTTACTCTTGTACACGCAGTGGTAACAATTAAAAAGCTGCGTTGTGCTGGTTTCATCTGTGTCTAATGGGTCGGGAACATTTTCACCGGTTTGGGCACAATTATGATTATTGAATTCCTCGTTCGACCGCGTTTTAAAATGACACGTCTGGCATTCAATGGTATAGGATTTCGAGGTGCTTGCAGCCACTTCGTAATCGCTTGGTTCTTTTTTTATTTCAACATCGCTGGTCGCGCATTCGTGTATTTTAAATACTTTCCCAATAACCGTTTTGAAGTTGCATTTCTCGCAAACAAGTACCTCTTTCTTAGCACTTTTCAGACAATCTTCGTAAATACATTCCAGACAGTCCTCGTCTTTGGTTTTGTGATCGTTTTTACAAGCAAACTCCACATCTAAATGATCCACCATGTGGTATTTTAAAAACCGCTTATGCGTCGTGATATACCGACACTCAAAACACTTTACCACTCCAGGTCGAAGCTTTCGTTCAATCCACCTTTTACAAGCTTGGTCGCCGTATTTATGCCGGTTCATTCTATTCGTATTGATAGTTTTGAATCCGCATGTTAAGCACGTTAAGAGGTCTGTGTCGAAGCTGGTCAAGACTTTTTCGTAATAGCACTTGGGGCATTCGGCAGACTTGAACTTGTCATGCTCCATACACAGAAATTTGCTCCCGATATGACGGCAAACGTGTTTTCTAAACAGGATATTTTTATCTGCGCAGGCGAATCTGCAATCAAAGCATCTTACCTTGAGAGCTTCTTTTTCGGAGCTTTTATTGATACCAGTTGTTTCTGACGAGGTAGTTACAGCAGCAGTAATTTCGTTAGTGCCAGCATCTGCTTTCTGAGTACTCGACACCGTTTGTTCATTTTCCCCAGGAACTCTAGTAACTTTCTTACATTCATGAAAATCAAATATCTGTTTAATGGCTGTGGTGAATTTACACGTCTCGCATGTCTTTACTTCTTTCCTGGCACCTTCCAGACATACTTCGAATATACATTTTTCGCATGTCCCTACCTTGTTATCCGTGTGAACCTCGCAGGAAAATGTGATGTTCAAGTGGTCCACCAGGTGATATTTTAAAAATTTCTTGAACATAGTGGTATACTGACATTGTAAACATCTGATTTCATCTGGTTGGAGGTTTCTATTGGCCCAGTTGCTACATGAACCAAATTCTTTAAGATGTCTTGTCAAACCCACATCATCCAAGGCTTTGAAATGGCATATTTTGCAAGTTTTAACTTTCTTCTGGAGGTCCTGTAACAATTGTTCATAAAGACATTTGGGACAATTGACAACCTTGTCTTTCCAATGTTCGATGCATTGGTACTTGCTGCCTACGTGGCTACAAAGGTGTTTTTTAAACGCGATGTCGTTGTCTGACTCGAACGATTTGCAATCGAAGCACTTTGCCGCTATTTTATAACTTACAACGATGTCTTTATCCTTTTTGACTGTTTCTTTAATGGTTTCCTTTACATCTTTGACCTTTTCTCGGCCTCCACTGCCTTCAGTAGAATTAACTGATTTCGCGGAGTCGCTTGGTTTTGTGCCTGCCTTTTTTCCTTTACATGTATGTAATTCGAAAACCTGTTTGATCGTCGTCTTAAACGTACATGTTTCACAAATCTGCACGTCCTTTTTAGCTCCTTCCAGACATTTCACATTAATACATGTATAACACTCCTCGTTCTCTGTTTTGGGATGCATATCGCAAGCCAACGTCTCGTCCAAATGATCTACCATGTGATACTTTAAAAATTTCCTGTGGGATGTCACATATTGACACTTCAAGCAATGAAATTCACCTGGGTTAGGCGTTCTATTGAGCCACGTTTTACAGGAATCTTTACTATTTCTATGCCTGAATAAACTGTAACTGTCAGCCGTCTTATATGCGCAACTTTCACAAGATTTCACTGTGCTACTGGCGGTTTTTAACATGGTTTCGTAGGTACATTTATTGCAGTCTTTACACTTGTCCTTGCTATGCTTGAGACACTGGAATTTACTACCGATGTGTCGACTAATGTGATCCATACGTCCGTATGATTTCATTTTACAGGAGAATTGGCAATCGAAACATTGGAATTTGGGGTTGGTGGACTTATCCTTTTTACTACGTGCCTTCGAGATTTCCGGTTTGCTAACAATATTTTCGACACGAGTTGTTTTCACCGTGACAGGACATTTATGTAATTTAAAAATATGTTTTATAACTGTCTTAAAATTGCATTTGTTGCATGTTTTCACTTCGTTTTTAGCTTCGCCCAAGCATTTTTCATGAATGCATTTTTCACATTCCTTGTCTTTGTTCTCCTTATGTTGATCACACGAATATGTGAGATTCAAGTGATCTACCATATGGTACTTTAAAAACTTCATATGCGTTGTGACGTACTGACAGTGCATGCATCGAATTTCGCCCGGTTCAAGGTTACGATTAGTCCATCTAATACAAAAATCGGATCGCTTTTGATGCCTGGCCAATGTTAACTCATCGAGGGCCTTGTATCCGCACTTATTACAAACTTTAACTTCTTTCTGTAGGTTTTGTAACGACACTTCGTAAACGCATTTTAAACAGTTGTCGTCTTTGCTTTTCCAGTGTCCTATGCATTGATACTTGCTTCCTACATGGCTACAAATGTGCTTTTTAAAAGTAATATCGTTTTCTGGGGATGAATATTTACAGTCGAAACATCTTACTTTCATTTGTGGTTTAGCTTCAGTGTCGCTTTTCTTTGAGCTATCACAAATCTTCTGATTTTTACTAGAAGTTTTCGAATTTAGATCACTGCAGTTTTCTATACTCACCGCAGCATCGGTTTCCCCAGTATTTTCTTCCGTGCTTTTCCCCAATATTTTATCACAATCATGTGTGTCGAAAACATGCTTAATCACTGTCCTCAAGTTGCATGTTACACAAATTATCACGTTGTTTTTGGCGCTTACTAAGCATTCCTCGTTAAGGCACCGCTGACACGTTCTGTCTTCTTCATCGTGCTGCTTATTACAAGTTAAGGTATCACCCAGATGATCCACCATATGGTACATTAGGAACTTCTTATGTATGGTAACGTACCGGCATAGCAAGCATTGCATTTCACCATTTATCATAGGTCGATTGATCCATCTCCAACAAAGTTTCCTTTTTATGTGCCGAGCTAACTTAGATCTATCAGCTGTCTTGTAACCACACTTGCAATGTTTATAAATTTTGGAAGCAGATTTTAACGCATCCTCGTAAACGCATTTGTGACAGTCTCTAAGCTTATTTGGATGCTGAATACATTGAAACTTGCTACCTATATGTCGGCAAAGGTGCTCCTTAAATGGGAAACCTCTGTCTGAAGAAGAGAATTTGCAGTCAAGACAATACACTACATTGTTGGTGTCTATATCGGATATCTTCGAATTACTGCTATGATTTTCCGTGTGAATTTTACTGGTTTCTACTGACTGAGCATTTGATTCAAGTATCGACATTTCCTCTTCATCCTGCACAGTGTTTGTAGACCCATCGCCGTCTTGACCATTGCTGGCTTCTTTTTTGATTTGTATACCATTATTATCTGAAACCTGATCCATCCTTAAAGTACTTGCATTAATATTTTCACCTTCAACATTAAGAACTTCCTTTGATCTTTCACCTGAGCAAATCTCAGAACTTACTCCCATTATATGTTGACAGTTATGCTTGTCAAATACCTCTTTAATTACAGTTTTAAAGCTACATTTCTCACAAGTTACCACTTCTTTTTTAGCACTCTCAAGGCATTCTTCGTTAATACAGTGTAAACATGTTTCATTTTTGCTTCCACGATGTACCTCGCAATAATATTCCAGATCCAAGTGATCCACCATATGATACTTCAAAAATTCCATACTTGTTGTGATATACTGACATTTAAAACAGATAACTTCCTTTAATCTAAGCTTTCTGTCGGACCAGAGTTTACATGGTTGTTTTCTTGCTAAATGAACAGCCAATTCGCTTTTAAACATTGTTCTATAACCACAAGTTTTGCAAGTTGAATTTTCTGTATCAAGACTGTGTAATATTTTTACATAATGACACTTCGCGCATTTTTCAGAACTGTCGGTTATATGATCCAAGCATTGAAACTTGCTGCCTATATGGCGACACAGGTGTTTAACAAAAACTACAGAATTTTCGTTAAAAAAATCACAGTCAAAACATTTCCCTTGTTTTTCTCGAGTCGTGCTAATCTTTTTCGTTAAGCTGTGTAAACTTTCATTGTTGCCGTTTGAGTGCCCATCAGTATTTTCTGGATTTAACTTTGTTTCCAATGATGCTTGTATATTCGTTTCAGTATTTGAAACTTCATTTGCATCGCTTGTGCTTGTATAGCTTGCTTGCTCGATCCGTAGTGGATAATCTAACTGGAGCTTAACATTTTTTTCTGCGTTTACCTCCGTTCTTTCTAACGCAGGTACTGACGTTTCAATGTTTGATAGAGTCATTTTATTTTCACTTCTTTGTAGACTTATTTGAGCATTTTTTTTGTTGTCTATCTGAGCCCGAACATTTTCTGCATTTGCCGCTGTTCTTTCTAATGAAGGTAGAATCTTTTCAGTAGTTAAATATCCGATTTCATTTTTATGGTTTTCATTGCTAACTCGGTCGTCCCGTTGATTATCCAATAAAGGCTCCCGAACTTCTGTTTTTTCTAATAAAGTTAGAGGCATTTCAGTAGTCAAACAATTTTCATGGTTTTCATTGTTAACTTGGTCGTCCTGTTGATTATCCAATAAAGGCTCTCGAACCTTTGTTTTTTCTAATAATGGTAAAGGCATTTCAGTAGTTAAACAATTTTCATGGTTTTCATTGCTAACTTGGTCGTCCTGTTGATTATCCAATAAAGGCTGCCGAACCTCTGTTTTTTCTAATGAAGGTAGAATCCTTTCAGTAGTTAAATATCCGATTTCATTTTCATGATTTTCATTGCTAACTGGGTCGTCCTGTTGATTATCAATTAAAGGTTCCAGAACATCTGTTCTTTTTAATGAAGGTAGAATCTTTTCAGTAGGTAAACATCCGATTTCATTTTCATGGTTTTCATTGCTAACGTTTTGTTGATTATCCAATAAAGGCTTAAAGTTTTTTGTGATTATCTTGTTTCTATCTAACACCGCAACTGCCGTTTCCGTTTGTAAAACTTTTATTTCCTTTTTTTCTGAATTAACATCAACTGATAGACAGTCAATATCTTCTTCGGTAGAAGTTTTAGGATTATTCCCAGTAGCATTTTTCTCCTGAATATTTTTTTGATTATCAAGTAAATTCTCTACAACTTCGTTTGTTTTATAATTCGATAGTTGTTTTTCACTTGACATGTTTTGAGAACTTACTTCAATGGTCTTTTGATTATTAAATTGAGAAGTAATATTTTCAATTTTTTTTTGTGGTCCTTTTAATGCAGGTGCTGGCGTTTCAGTACTTGATTCATTTTCATTGCCAAGTGATAAAAAGTTAACATTTTCAGCGTTTGTGATACAATTTTCAAGAGGTCTTTCACCAGCACTTTTCTCTGGCAATGAGTCATTATTTGTAATTAATATATTTACAATATTATCGGCATCCGAACCCTGTAGGTTACCATTATTATTCGTTTCAGAACTGCTTATTACATCTTTCTGATATTTGCACATTATCGTATGTATTTTCTGTTTGCGGTTAGTTGGGGGCGAGGTAAATCCGTCACAATCAAAACATTTAAACCATCCTAGTAATTTACTATTTTCTTTTAAGGCATTATCAGCACTATCTCTTTGTTCGTTATAATGTAGTTCTTGGGAATCATCGGCCGGGTGTTCCCTACAACTGTGCATTTTGAACACGTCTGTATTTGCCGTCTTAAATTGGCATTTTTCGCAAATGACTGCTTCTTTTTTAGCGTTTGCAAGGCATTCCGCGTAAACACACTCCAAGCATTCATTTTCCATCGTAATGTGATTTTTGCAAGAAAACTCCACATTCAAATGGTCGATCATGTGGTATGTCAATTGGTTTTTATGCATTGTCCTGTACTGACATGCAAAACAAAACATTTCGCCTGAAAATAATTTCGGCGACTCCTTCCATTGTTCACAGGACCTATTACCTTTACTCCTAACATGCCTTTCAAAGTTCTGGATGTTAATTGTTTGATATCCGCAATTTTCACAAGATTGTATCGCAGACTTAACACTTTTTAATACTAGTTCGTACAGGCACTTGATGCAATTCTTACGGTGCTTTCCCCGATGTTCCGTGCATTGGTATTTACTACCCACGTGGCGGCCGACGTGGGTCTTAAAAGACTCAAAGTCATTATATATTTTGGAATAGTTGCACTCACATTTTGTTGTTATTTTAGTTCCTCTTACGGCCTTTACCCGGCCGATTTTCGCAACTGAATTGCTAAAATTTAAATCATTCTCACTGTCACCTTTATTGCCAGTAGTCTCCGGAGCAGGATCGGCAGCTACATCATTGTTTTTACCAGTTTTGGACCTGGTGATTCGCACCTTGGTCGGATCAATTTCAAGGTCAATATCAGAATCACTATCTACATCAGAATAACCTCTCTTGAATGATCGAGGTTCCTGGTATGTTGACTGTCGTTGTACATACTTCTTATCCGTGCCTTTCCCGTCGAAAACCTGTGCTTCGTAATTAGCCGCCCAGCTCATATCGACATCGAATGGATCGTCGATTAGTACGACTGCTCTATGTCTAGTTTTAAATATTAGTTCATATAGGCATTTTCCACATTCATAAAAATTGACCTTGGACTCGTGGATGTCACATTTAAAGGAGCTGCCAGGATGACAAGACAAAGCGTGGGTTTTGAGCTCGTCTTTTTTAGAAATTGGTGAGTCACAATCAAAACACTTGAAAGGCATGGAAGTATTATTTTCGTTTTGGCTTTCTACTTCTTCGTCCTTGGGATTCTCCAAATTTGTTGTTTTCCAGTAATTATTATCAGTTTTAGTTAAATTTGCGGAGCTTTGAACTTCATTTTCTTCACAGGGACCACCGGTCTTAGTGGTTCCTTTATCTTGAGTTGGATTTAAACGATTTGCATCTTCGAGGGCATTACCAAGATTGTCCCTACTTTTAAGAGAAGAATTTCCAGTGGAGTCCTGGTCTTTCGGTTGTTTGCTATTTTTATAAGAATTCTCAATAATTGCTTGTTTACTCAAACTATTTTCGGGTACATTTAAAGATGAACCATTGGCATCTCCAGATCTTTGAACTTCATCTTTCGTTTCCATCACTTCTGCACTAGATATATCATTTCTTTTGTCTTTAGGAGAATTTTGAGAATTTTCTTCTTCGACTGCTTTACTAGAATCTTCCCTAGTTTCTATAGTTTCAGAAACAGGGTTTTCTTGGTCATGACCGGGATTTAAAGGAATTTCACCATTAACATTTGTACTAAGATCTTCACTACTTTGAAGAGCAGATTTGAGATTTTCAGAGTAAGTTTGTCCCGTTGAATGTTCATTACTTTCATTAGAATTCCCAACATTAACTTGTTTACTCAAAGATTTTTCTGATATTATAGTATTCAAAGGTAAAACATTATGAGCAGAATCTGTAGAACTTTGAATATCAGTTTCTTCACTCGGACCACCTTCTCTGCTTTGAAGAGAAGAATTAAAATTTGCAGTGCATGTCTGTTCTTTTGTTTTTTCGTTATTTTCATCAGTGTTCCGAACACTAACTTGCTTAAACTGTCGCATGGACATTTGATCCGTATTTTCTGTCGGAACCTCACCATTTGAAACAATACTTTTTTTATTTTGAAAGTTTTCGCTGTTTCCTCGGTTAGGACTATCAACGGGCTCGTCAGGATTCATAGAAGAAATTTGTGTGTCTTCAACGGTCAAACCAATGTTTTTACCAGCGACAGAAGGGGATGTTTCATTATCAGGATTAAATTCCACCGGTAGAGAAGAAATGTGCGGTAATTCCACATCCTTCTCATCGATTACCGAACTGTCTTTACTTTGATGGGCGCTGCCCTCGAGTCTTTTCTTCTTGTTATTCTGTCTCACAAGATACTGTGAACAACTAAATGGCGCCGCGGCATGTATTTTAAAATAAGAACCTCGCGTCGTGCTGTAGCCGCATTTTTTACATGTCAATAGGCTTCTGCTGAGATTAACCATTATATTTTCAAAAATGCACTTTAGGCAAGAAATTTCAGCTCCACTCCAAAAGTGGTCTTCGCAAAAATATTTTTTTCCGTTGTGTACTCCGGCGTGATATTTCAAACTCATTTCTTTGCGGGTCCTAAAATTGCAAAGGAAGCACTGATAACGTTTTGTTCTCGTCTCTGAATTCACATCATCTCCAGAATCTAGTATTTCTAAAGTATCCTCAAAATTTGTCTTGTTTTTTGATACTTTTTTGATGTTTTTTGAGACTGTAGTTTTTGATGTTTTTTTGCTACTATTACCTGTAAGGTTTTTTGTCAAGGAGCTCTTGGTGGTACATCCAGGAACATTTTCATTTTCAGAAGATAAGGCAATACTTTTAACAGAAGAAATGACAGGTAATGTACTACATTTCTCTGGAACACTTACCGCGTGGGTTAGCTCGTGCTGCGCCATATCGCCCGGCGTTTCACATTGAAACCTACAACTCTTACACTTAACATTAATTTTGTATTCCTCTTGCAAATGCGCGTTATATATGTGTGATATCAAGCTAATCTTTGTCCCTGCATCGTAGCCGCAAGTCCGGCAAATAGAACTTATCAATGACCCTAGTTTACCTCTTAACTTTTTTACAAAGTCCTGTTCTTGTGTTTTTGAACGAGACTTATTTAAATTCCCCTTGTTTTTCTTTGTGTCCCGATTCATGCTAGATTTGGGAAGGGGCTTCAGGAGAACCACTAAGTGTTTTAATATAAACTTGTTTCTTTTACTAACATTTTCCGATTTTAAATGTTCAGGAATGATAATAGAACTTTCATCAACGGGTAGCGATAAACTAGACACTGGTGACGACCTTACTGATTGAATAGTGCAGCTCTCCTCATGTGCAGGTGAATCTACCAAAGAGGTTGTTGAAGTGGTCCTACTTAAAAGGTTGGTAACGGGACTGACATCTAAAACTATCATTTTATCTGGTTTATTGGGCGAAATAACATTATGGGGAGCATGGGTTTGCAGATGTCCCTTTTTGTTAGGAGAATTGGGTATGGGGAAAACTATGTCTACACTAGGCCTTTGTAGAGTACCTTCATTAGCTGCCACAATTTCTTCCTTAACAAGACAGCTTTCCTCGATTGAGATGTCGTCTGGCTCATCTTTAGCATCAATAATGAGTTCACCAAGTCTAAAAATGGATGAAATTTATTTTTTGTAAAAAACGCGACTTAAACAAGATTATTTGGACATTTTAAATTATAGCTGTACAGAGTGTATGGAAAAAGGAGGTCATTCCGTTAACCATATATTTCTTGAGCCAAAATAATATGACTCTTATAATGCCATTTTTCATTTTTGACCCTTATCTTCGATATACAGGGTGTCAAAGTTTAAAATTAAAAACTGATTTTTTAAAATTATTCCTGTATTTAATAAGATATAAATATCAACTTTGGTACATTGCTTCACCATAAAGAGTTACATCTTTTTAGAAAAACAAAAATAAAATTGTTAAATATTGAAAATAGGGGGGGGGGGGGGGGGGAGATCAAGTACCTGCACACCCCCTATTTTTTAGTACGTGCGCCAGTGACTTCCAAACTACATTGAAAGGGTCGATTTAAATAAATCTCTTATCATAACAGGGGACTTCAATGTTCATTTCAACGAAAAAGACATCAGAGCTCTAACACTGTGCAATTTCTTTAGATCTTTTAATCTTAAAAAAACAGTAAAATTTCATACACGCAGGGATAGGTGTCTTGACAATATATTTACTAATGTCCATGTAACTACAAAATCTGTGGATCTCACTCATACCTCAGACCACATGGGTATCCTCCTTGAAACTGAGTATTCATTCCTTAACTCCCAATCCAGAATATGTTACAGGCCAATTACGAAGGATGGCCTCTCTACTCTATATCACAATATGCTAAACTGTGACTTCTATTTTGTTAATGATAACACATTGGATATTAACCAAAAATTCGGAATGCTCATCGACATGCTAACAAATTTTATAAATACTTCTTTTCCAGAAAAATCTAAACTAATTAGTAAAAATATTCCCAATACAAAAGTAAACTGGTTCAATGATAACTTAAAATAAATGCGTAACAGACTCCAATTTTTAATAACCTTAAACAAAAGAGACCCCGTGGCCATGCCTAGCAGTGGCGCAGCCAGAATTTTGTATTAGGGGGGGTTTTCAAAAAAAAAAGAACAGGATTTCAAAATTTTAAAAACTAAAACTAGACCAGGGTCGATAATTTTTGAAGCCCAAAAAAATAATAGTAGGATGAAACCCCTTGGAAAAGGAAGAGAATATAACACAAATAAAAGGAAAAATAATTTACGGGCGATTCGAGGTCGGGAAGTGGAAGGGGGTGAGTTTTTAAGGGTAGAAAACGATTTATCTCGATTTCCGGCAAAACTACGAGTCCTATGGAAAAACGTTAAATGACAAAGTTGTAGGTAATAAAAAGATATACAACTTTTGTATTTACACTTTTTTCACATAAACTCAAAATTCATGTGAAAAATTCAAACAACCAAGTTTTTGGTTTTTTATTTTTATCTTTTACAAGAAAATTTTTTTTACGAAATTTGGTGAAAACTTACCTTTTTATGTCCCAAATACACTGTAATTTTTTTGATCTAAAATATTTATTTTTCACCTTATTTTGACTTAATATCGAAAAAGCACCCTGATTTTCAATCGAAAATTCTCACGTCAAAATATCTGCTTTTTTAAAAAAAGTCGTTGAAATCTCTGCTTTCTGATGGTGTAAAAAAATATACATTACTATGGTAAATGTTCTCAAAAAATGCAAAGAAACGAAAAAAACTCGAATCCGATTTTTTTTTTAATTATTATGTACAATTTTGAGCTCTTTATTAAAATTTATACTTTAATTACTCGAAAAACGTAAGATTCCACGTTACATTGATAAACAAAAAAATTACAAATTCATAAAACATAAAAATCGCAAAGAATATGCGAAAATAGTTGTTCTAAATATAATTAAAGGTAGGATTTAAAGGAGATTTCATCACATTTACCATAGTAATGTATATTTTTTTTACACCATCAGAAAGTAGAGATTTCAACGAACAAAAAGCCCACCGACTTTTTTTAAAAAGCAGATATTTTGACGTGAGAATTTTCGATTGAAAATTAGGGTGCTTTTTCGATATTAAGTCAAAATAAGGTAAAAAAATAAATATTTTAAATCATAAAAATTACAGTGTGTTTGAGACATGAAAAAAAAATTTCTTGTAAAAGATAAAAATAAAAAACCAAAAACTTGGTTATTTGAATTTTTCAAATGAATTTTGAGTTTATGTGAAAAAAGTGTAAATACAAAAGTTGTAGATCTTTTTATTACCCACAACTTTGCCATTTAACGTTTTTCTATAGGACTTGTAGTTTTGCTGGAAATCGAGATAAATCGTTATTTACCCTTAAAAACTGACGCCTTTTCACTTCCCGAACTCGGATCGCCCGTAAATTATTTTTCCTTTCATTTTTGTTATATTTTCTTCCTTTTCCATTAGGTTTCATCCTACTATTATTTTTTTTTCACTTTTTACCATTTTCAAAGGCTTCAGGCCTGGTCTAAACCGTAAAAAACCATCTTAGTCTGGGCGTCTGGGGGGGGGGGGGGGTTTAACCCCTAAAACCCCCCCTCGCTGCGCCACTGATGCCTAGGAGTACCATAGTTGAATATAGAAAAACCTATAGAAATTCTATTAAACTTGCAAAGATTGCAGCAAATGACGAATTCATAAAAAATTCTGGTAACCCCCAACAAGCGACGTGGAAACTTATTAACAACAAAAGAAATAATAATATCGTCGATTCTAATATTAAACTAAACAATAACCATTTTTGTTCAACCGCTGAGAGTGTAATCGGTAAGCTAGAAACTTCCCAACAGTCTTTTGAGGCTTACCTGACATCCATGCGATTGGATAACATTTTGCCCTTTAATTTCCAACCTGTGAGTTCCAATGATGTTATCACGGCTATATCCGAGATAAAAAAACAGCAATAGTAAGGATCCCGACGGGATCGATACAGCAATCATCAAAAAAATAAAAAATATCCTAGTTTATCCTCTTACAATGTTAATAAATCAATCTATAGCCTGTAACACATTTCCTAAAGTTTTCAAAACCGCAAAGGTAGTGCCCCTCTTCAAGAATAAAGGCTATACTGATGACTGTAACAACTATCGCCCAATATCTTTGCTGCCTGTCTTGTCAAAGGTTTATGAGCGTGTTTTGAAGGATCAAATCAATAAGCACTTTGAATCTAACGGTCTGTTTGCCATAAACCAGTTTGGATTCCGAAAAAACAAGACCACAACTTTGACCATTGACCACTTCTCAAGTGCCATTTTGGAGGGGTTCGAAAAATATCTTGATACTCTTGCCTCCTTTTTGAACTTCACTAAGGCATTCGACTGTGTTACACAGCGTTCTCCTGAGAAAATTGTCCTTCTTTAATTTTCAGGATGGTGCTGTTCGGCTGCTTGACTCATACCTTTCGGACCGTAAGCAATATGTTCATTTTAACAGATGTGATTCAGGAAAGCAACCCCTAAAGTTCGGGGTACCTCAGGGGTCAGTCTTAGGCCCCATTTTATTTCTCATCTACATAAATGATCTGGCATATTCTCAGGGTCGGGGAGTCGACACTGTTTTATTTGCTGACGACACAACCTTTTACCTGAGCTATCACCCCTCAGAAATTGCAAATCTCGATTACCACACTACAGAAAAAAATCTATCTCAATGGTTTTTGGCCAACCGTCTCTCTTTAAATAACTCTAAATCTCAAAGTGTTAATTTTACTCTCAGAACCAACACTGAAGTCGAGCACCCTTTGCTGCCTCGCTGTACATCAGAGGCCAAGTTTCTAGGAGTGCCCCTGGATGCGGGATTAACCTGGGAAAACTATCCCGCCAACTTTTTCTGTTCAGGAATATTGATGTAGATACAACTAGTCTTGGCCAGTTCAAGGATTTGGTCAAGAGAAAACTAAGGACCAGTAGTTAATGTACGTAATATTGTGATGCTCAGTTGAGTACCCACTTTTGTGGGGTTTTGATTCTTGTTCGCCTTATAGGCTTTCCTTTTTTTTTATTTTTATTTTTTTGTTGTGTTTACTAGCTGTAAGATGTATCTGTAATTGGCACTTGTGCTGTTGATACTTATAAATAAATAAATAAATAAATCTTGTGTCCATGGTAATGCCACAACGGCTGACTTCATTTAGCATTTGAAAATTATAAGACTACCGTAAGCCGCGTTAGCATCATCTAATTATCGACAAAACGCATCATTTTATCAAAATTTTATAAGAGTCAAAAAATAAACGAAAATTTATAATTACCTGAAAAAATGTAGTTTGAAAGTCACTGGCACACGTACTAAAAAATAGGGGGTCAGCAGGTATTTAGTCCCCTTTATTTTGAATATTTGACAATTATTGTTCTATATTTTTTCTTAAAAGATGTACCTCTTTATGGTGAAGCAATATACCAAATTCATAATTTATATCTTATTAAATAGGTACTTGAATTATTCAAAAAAATCAGTTTTTAATTTCAAACTTTGTATATTGAACATGAGGTTCAAAAATGAAAAATGACATCATAAGTCATATTTATTATTTTTGCTCAAGAAATATATGGTTAAAAGATTGACTTCCTGATTCCTATAACAAAAGAATGTGTTTATATTTTTTATAATGAACTTATACTTAACATAAATTACTTGATATTAAATAATGTTTAAATTTTTTTTTTTAAACCTTTTTGACGAAGAGCTACCCTTACCCTAATTTAACAGACTTTTTTACAGATTCATAAGTCCCAGTCATGTAGTTAAATACCACATCTTGGTCGTCATCCGATTCAATGTTTCCACTGGCTTCTTGTTCTACTTTCAATCTTTTCTCTTCAGGTTGTTCTGGGTGCCATTCCAGTTTCCGTTTTGTGGGAAGTTCAAAGAATAGATTCTTGAAAGGGTGATGTTCCCCTGATGTGCTGGGGCTATTAATAATTGCATATAAAGTTAAGTAGTCAAATATTGTTTTTTTTCTTGTGGTCAAAAATTATTTACTTTTTAATCAACATAGCTCTAGATAACTGTCAGAGACTATATTTTTAATATTTAAATATTGCTTAGGTATATTATTTCTTACTTGTTTTGTTCTGCTTCATCATCAATGTCATCCAATGTAATGTCAACAACAGACTCTTCATAATCAGAAGTCTCCTCCTGAGCACTTAAAACTACATTGGATAGAACTGTAGATTGGTCCATCTTCGGTTACCTAAAAGGCAATATTTCCTTTTTTATTAGTTTTATGTAAAATTTGTTACTCAAATTAACAGTAAAAGGAATTTTTTTTATTAATAAATTGTTGCCGAATGGAGGTGGCTCTAGTACCACTGGGAAATTATGATGGCATAATTACCTTTTTTTGTTGGTTTGTAAGAATTTTTAATAACCTCATTTTGTGGCTGAAGTGGATACTTTGTTATCAGTAGTTTACATATTGGTTATTGTTGGAAGACCACAATGTAAAAAAACATATTGGTTATTGTAGGAAGACCACAATGTAAAAAAAATTGTTATTTTAATGTAGAATAAAAGATAATTTTGTAAGGTGTAGTTATGCTAGAATCTCTGCATTTATAAACAGACAGCAGATAACCGTTCTTTAACAACTTAGCTATAAAATTGAAGATACCACAGGCCACAGATATGTAAATTAGTTACATGTCTGTGGAATATACCAATATTTCTTTAGATGATCTACGTACCCACACGCATAGACACAAAATTATAGAAATACACTTATTTTTAATAGTTCAGCGACAGGTGATTTGAGAGGCAACAGTATTTTTTTTCTATACCCCTTTCTTTCCTTTACCCTAGTTAAAAACTTTGTCTCTACCTACCTGCTGAAAAATACATAAATTTTTTCAAAAATCTAGGCATAATTATTTTCCACACACACCGTACTTTTTTTTTAATTCCATTATTCAAAAAACATTTTTACTTTTTCATGTCAGATGAGCAAAGCTCAGCAAAATGAGCAAAAAAATTGACAAGAAGAAGCTTAAAAGCGGGCTTGTCAGTTGTCACTTTCAGTGTTTAGTAAACCCTTTTTTTTCTGTGGTGTTTAGTAGTATTTAGTATTATAATGATAATGCAGAAGTCTTCAATATAGTTCTATCTTTTTAAAACTGTTTAATAAAGAAAAAGAGGCACCTACACTCAAGGTTTCTATAGAGTTCCTACACTCCAGTTACGATATTTATTTTAAATGTCAATAGCCTTTTAATTTGTTGGTATGTAGTTACTGCCAGCAGAAAAGAATATAGTTTTGATAAGTTCATTGAATAGGTACTTTCCATTTTTGTTTGTTTTGTACGAGACGGGAAATAGAGAGAGTCTGAGAGAGGCTTTCAGCAAAGAAAATTTATAGGGTTTGTTCGGCTTTCAGACTGGACGAATGTTTAGCAAAGAACAGCGCTGATTTAATGTATATCTGGTTGCGTATAGTCGGTAATTTAATTTTTGATTCTTCTGGCTTTCTGCGATTTCATTTAGCATTTAGTTATTTTAAATTAATAAATTGTAGTCGAAAGTCACAAATGTTTTTCTCTAGCCTCTGGGGATTGGTTTATGTTAAATTCAAAATTATTTGGCAGGGAAGCAGCATATTGGGACCCCTATAAACCTTTTATCTATGATTGGGACGGGGTCAAAACATCCAAATATTGTTTTTTACTCCCTTTCTTTGTCGTCAATAAATAAAAAAAATAAACGTTATAGAGTCCTGTCCTATCATCTATCTCCTACCTATAAAAAAATGTATCCACAGAATACGGACTGTGAATGTATCTATGATTTGTAGTTTCCTTTTCCTATAGGTTGAAAAATAAAGACCAACGAAACGAATGATCTCTCTCTCTTTGTCTGTCCCACATGTCATTAATTTTTAATGGATTTTCTTTCATTAGATTCATTTCTCTCATTTAATGGACAATTAAATTAGTTAAACAAACATCTTCTGACACTGCATTTTGATCAATTTTAAACGCCCGAGTTCATTGGAGAGTGAAAGGTGAACAATTTCGAATGAAACACCCAGTTGTTTTATTAGTCATGTTTTATTCGCCGGGTTGCCGTACTTTAAAATTTATCATTTAAAAAATACAACGCGTTTAATCAAGGTAAATGTCACACAGAAGGCTATGCTTTTGACATTCAAAAATTGTATGCAAAGAAGTATACGATGACTTAAAAACGAAGTATAGTCCCTGTGGTAAAAACTGTCAAGGCGCAATATTTATTATTTCTTTCTGTCGGCGGTGAAAGTTCAGTAATAAGGTTTTCAAGCCTTATCAAGATTACGCGATTCATGGATATTTCGCAAAAAATTTCGTATGCGACGCTGTAGGATCATTTTCAATTTTGCCTCCTCCAGCAAGTTTCTGGAACCTTTGAGCAAATGATTTTATGTAGCAGATCGTGATCGTTTATTATATAATTAAGCCACTCTGTTGGAAGTTGAGACATTATGATTCCTGCAAAACTTCCACGACACTTCGGCAACACCGCCCTCCAAATATGCTTATCACATCAGACTATCTCTCTCGCACTCACGTCTTGCCGCATTCGTCCCGCCGCGCCCCTCGCCCTGCCCGTCACGGCCTTCCTAAAAACAACTTTCGATTCGAGTACCTTTATCAAAAATCCGTACCATGGCAAATAATAATAACAAATCAAGGTGTAGAACCGTCTACGCTTTCGCTAGAGAGATGTACCCCAAAACGGTGAAAAGTGATATCTCTTACGGGACCGCAGGTTTCCGTACAAGGTAAGTGAGGTTAGAATTCGAAGGGGTTAAAGAGCCTTTGCCTTTTTTGTGACCTAATATTTTTTTTTTCTTTTCGACGATTTTTACAAGTCACCTTATGGTATGTTAATACACGGGGTTGCTTGGTTACCGGGGGTGGGGAGGGGGTTGACATGTTCTTTCCTGTACATAGAACAAAGGCAAAGGAAGCCCTCTTGGTTCCTTAGATAAGGAAAGACTTTTTTCATTATTTACTGGCAGTGCCAAATTTAATATATACGTGTCAAATAGTTTGTGAAAAAGATGGGTCAAAAATGGCCTGCCACATCGTAGGGTAGAAGCATGTCGTCATCATAAGTTACCACTACTTAAGCTAATTCCTAAATTGCTGCTAAAGCATAATAACTGTCACTGAGTAAGGAGTAATTTCAGAATGTGCAGAGTTATTTATGTAAAAAAATTAAATTTTCAATTTATTTTTTTTTCATTTAGAAATTTACTTTTTTATTTACAGGGCTACAGACTTGGACTATGTGATGTATCGTATGGGTCTCTTGGCAGTTCTTCGAGCCAGATACAAAAAATGTATGTAAAAAGATGTTTGATATAAACTGTTATTTACTATTTTTAAGCTTAAATTTTAGATGAACTAATTAAAAAAAATAACCTTTTCCAGCTGTGATTGGTGTTATGATAACAGCATCCCATAATCCTGAACCAGATAATGGGGTGAAGTTAATCGATCCAATGGGAGAGATGTTGGAGCAAAGCTGGGAAAAATGGGCTACTAAGATTGCAAATGTTACGTAAGTTAATAAGCATACCTTCTTCCTAATATGGAAAGAAATCGACTAGAAAATCAGTACATTCCAGCTGGACCCCTATTCTCCAACTTAAGAGAAGTGAATGCTCTCTCGAGAGAAGGGACAAGTCACATCATATGCTCACATCGTATGGAAATGAATAGCCATTTTAAGTTTAAAGAATACAGTTTAAACATTTTCAAGAGAAAAAGTAATCACTTCTCTTGAAATGATCATTCACCTAGTTTAAGAATAGACGTCCTGGTGTTTATGAGCAAAAAAATTGCATTTAAAAGGCATAGACGCGTACGTGACAGAAGAGTATTTTAGTAGACATTTACGTTACAAGTCCGGAAAAAACTGTTTTCGGACGTGTTGCGTACACTATTTTTTCGGCAACCGTGTAGAATAACAAATCAATGAGACACATTTCTTTATTATATCTCTTTGTAGAACAAAATTTCGAACATTTTAATTCTTATTTGTATTACTTAAATATTGAAATTCGAACAGAAGATAGGTACTAACAGAAACATTATAATTCTTATTTATATTAATATATCTTATAAATTTTTAGTAAATTACTGACATGTTTCACGCCAATGGAAAAAGTATATTGTAAATACTATGAAACGAATAAAGTTATATCTATCTATCTCTATTAAAATTCGAGCAATTGCTAATATTGATGTGATTCTTCCCGGACTAGGCACGTACTTCCCAGACTAGGCCGTAGAAATGCTACTTTCTCAAAGGAAAAGCGTCCGGGAAGTGGGTACTTCCCGGACGGTTGCCGAAAAAAGATTTTACAGCACTCATTTTGTAAGCCTAACGTTCTAGAAATTTAAATGAAAAATGTAATAATAGAAATGTCAGATTTTAAAAAATATTATAAATTACACATCCGAAAAGCATCTATACAGGAGTCGCAGGTTTTCTCCTGCCAACTTCGTCCCGCAAAATATTACTTTTCAACCTTATTTAACAAAAATAACATAACTTTTATAGTTGTCTTATTTTTGCTCTTTAATGAATATTGCCCTAGTTATTTTATTGTCTTTTTATGTGTGATCTATTTTTAATGAGGTAGAAACCGGAGATAGCCGATCAAATTTCATTTGACGCGAGGGGAAATTATTTATGCTGGTGTTCAGCTTTGTTTGTGGAACTATTATGAGAAGGTTTGGTAATGAAATTATGTAATTGAAAGGTCACGCTTCAATACCGAGGGGA
The DNA here is from genome assembly GCA_963969555.1 of Polydrusus pterygomalis. Taxonomy (NCBI): domain Eukaryota; kingdom Metazoa; phylum Arthropoda; class Insecta; order Coleoptera; family Curculionidae; genus Polydrusus; species Polydrusus pterygomalis. The sequence goes on from OZ018377.1 coordinate 951,308, forward strand.
ATCGATTTTGATATTAAATAAAAGCATCTTTAATATTGCCCATAGGAATTGAATTTTTTTCCAAAGTAGCGGTCGTTTTTGTAGTCACATTACAAAAGTTTTTAGTAGAGACCGATCGAAAATTCGGTTTCGGCCAAAAAATCTAGTTTCGGTTTTGTCTAAAAATCGTTAATATAACATGAATAAATAGATATCGTTGTTTTTGTTACATATTTCAATCAGGGTTGGCAAATATCATTATATTTATATAAATATCCAAATAGCCGATATATATCCAACTTTGGATATTTATTTATATTTTTAAATTATTTCATGTTTTCTGTATAGATATATTTAAAAAATTCAAAGCCACTTATCTTATTATAAACATGTTTTAAACCTGTAAATTTGTATTTCAATTCTATTCAATGATAGTTGCTATCACAATAAACAATAACAAGTTTTTTTTAGTACTCCTAAAGTCCTAATGTTCGGAATGTAAAATGTAGGTAAAAAATACAAGTTTACGAATATAAACACATCATATATTTTTGCTTTTAACTATGGTTCAATTTAAAACCAAGAATTACTGGGCTTGTTAATGAAATCTAAATGAACCCAAAGTGGATTTTTTATTTTTGGCATTTTAAAATTTTTATTTCATAAAACAAACAGCAAAATATTGCTCCGTTCAATCAGAAATCGGAACTAAATAAAAATGCCACGCGGCAAAGAACATTAGGTGGTCAACGTCTTGGAAAGATGGGGAATCACCGCATCGTAAGCAGCATATAATACGCTGTTAGCGGCAGCGGGGCTATATTTTTAACAATTGTATATTTTTATACTGATGAATAGAATTATAGAAAAAAAAATATTGATATATATCAGGATAAATATCGTCGCATAAATATCATGATATTTATCACGATATATATCAGGATATTTATCACGGATATATATCCTGCCAACCTTTATTTCAATTATTGTTTTTATATATATATGTCCGAAACTGAGACCAAGGCCGAAGATTCGGTTTCGGCTGAAAATCTTAGTTCGGTCGGACACTATTTTTTAGGATCTTAGGAGAGCATGTCTTACTTTGACATATTATACGATATTGAGTAAGCAATTAGAATATTTGGTTTTCGTGTAATAACACAGGCAAGTCAATTAAATTATAAGAAATCACGTTGATAGATTAGAAAATAAACAATGGCATAAAAATAATCTTAATTCGTTTCGAACATTTGTAAGTGCTCAATACATCAACTTTAATCTGCAGACCTGCAAACATTGTCAAGTATTAAGTACCTACATTTTTAGTGGCCTTAATTAAATAAAAAACAATTTATGATGAAAGGGGCCAAAGAAATTCAGTTCTAATTTTGTAAAATCTTATCGTTACTTTTCCCTATAGGGGACCTACAATCAGTGTCGTTTTAGTATTTTTATTATTACTACAGTGTAACGAGTTTTTTTTATTAATAATCTTTATTGCCAGCAAAATCAATATAAATCGACATAGCAACGTCACAAAGAGGACGATTTAATCATCTGTAAATAACCCTAAGATAATACATTTGAACCAATAAATACATTTGTACATTAGAGTTTTCATGCATCCGTTATACGACGGTACAATGTCCGAATTTTAAAAAATCGTTTACACGTCGAAATTTTGCATTTACATAATGTCCGAATATCGTACCAAAATTTGTGAATAAGAAAAGATAATTAAGTCAAGGAAAGAATAAACATAGTTACCAAAAATTGCTGGTGATTTAAAAATTTAATTATTTAGCTTTTTAAACAAAAAACCTGAAAATGACATCAAATATATTATTTTAAACTACATTTTATCAACTGTTTAAAATTGGGCAGTGCCCGTAAATAAATAAATAAAATTAAAAAAACCGTCATACCGAAGCAATACATTATTTATTAGTTTTCGTTTTTCAGGTTTATATACATTTATAAGTAGTATTCACCGTAATAAGCAAAGAAAATAATATACTGGTAATAAGTTCTAAAAAACTTAAGTCCGGTAAAAACTCATGATAATGAAGAAAGTTAAAATTATTTTGACTTTGTCCTACATCGGATAATTAAGAACGGCTCTCGGCCGTATCTCAGAAAGGGTTAAAAAACATTCGGGTGAAATTTGGCGCCATAATATTTTTACCAATGTAAACAAATATTAAAAACATAAAAAGGACAAGAACATAATATTGTATACTTGGACGAAAACAAAGTTAAAAACTTAAAAAAGTGTTAAAAAAATTAAAAATCGGTATTAAAAGTCGAAAGGAGTTTCCTATTTCCATTTTGTCACAATGTTTACTATGTACGGGAAGGAAAAGAGGAGGAAACTCCTTTCGAATTTTAATACCGATTTTTAATTTTTTAACACTTAAATTTTTAACTTTGTTTTCGTCAAAGTATTTTTTGTGGAGATGACTGCGAGTTTATTTTCTTATATCTTCACAGCTCCACTCTGAGATAATGGACTACTTCCGTGAAATTCAAAATAAAAGTCTGCTCTTCGTATTTTATTTCCCTCCCTCAATTCCTGATGGTTTTTTTTATATTTATACGGATTAAATTCACACTTATGTAATTTGCGCAGTATTGTAGAGTGATGCTTTCCTGTAGTTTTGCCAAGAAGCCTGGTGCTAATTCGATTATTTTCTTCTATAATGTGGAGTAAAAATTGTAATTCCGCAGCATTTTTTTGTGTTCTACCATCGAGTACATCATTATTTTGCTCTAAGCAGTTGCAATTATTTTGATACTTTACTCTCAAAATACGAACACAATTCAGGAGTGCTGTTTTGCTTGGAATGGGAGAATTGCAGGGAACATTTCGGATACTCTCCGACACTTCATCATTATTATTTTTTCTTGAATACTAAAACATGTTGTATGGAAAACCACCATGAAGAAAAAAATAGTACCTATATCTTTATTTTAAACGTCTCTCAGTACAGTTAGTGAAGTAGGTATTTTAAAATATAAATATTTCGGTTTGCATCTTGTTACCTTATTGGTATCATGTGGTTGTAGATTTTAGGATGACATTACATTACTCACTTTTATAATTTGTTTCCTAAAATTAAGCTTTAACCATATTTCTCTTTATATTTAATACTTTACCTTATAAACCCCATTATTAAATTAAATAAGTATAGTAAACGTAAGGTTTGAGCGACTTTTGTAATCTCGCGCCGAAAAGACGTATTTCGATTCGCTGGTGCCAAAATTTGCAAAAAATTCTCCTCATATGCAAACTCTAACATTCAAATTGTGGTTTCCAGTTAGATGGGAAAGGATGCATTCGTTTTTAAAGAATGTAGATCCACAAAAATTGCATTTACATTGTGTCTGACTTGTTTTAACATAGTGGATATTGTTTAGTTTTCTTCAATGTCTGAAGATACTCTGTTTATTAAATAGCCTGTTGTGCTGCTTGTGAATGTTTTTGCTTCTCATGTCTTCGTAGGGATTTTAAATGCTTGCAATTTGTAGATAATATTACAAGAAAACATAATTTAACGTTTATAAAAACTGTTTAACAATAAATGTGATTATTAATGTTTTTAAAACAACAACTAACCAGTAAGGTTAGGTTCGTAACTGATATCTTTTTTAACCCTGTCTGGTTAGTTTCAAAATCAACGGCCGAAATGTAGACGCTTGTCAGTTTTTGAACATCATAGACTGTTTTTGGATCACTAGCCATGCCAAATTGTAGCGGTTTCCGTCAAATGATTTTTATGAGACGATACCGTGATACAATATTGTTCTGGTAAGGGTTATGTTGGTTAGCTGGGAAAATGGTCATATATTCCACAACGCAGATAACATTTAAAATTATTTGTTTACCAACTAATTTTAGACAAACAAAATTTCTGTTTGAGGTTATTATATGATGATAAAGCTATCTTATTTGTACACTTCCTTATACAAATAAAATCCAGAAAAATAAAAATATATTTTTTATTTTTACCACCAGTTACTACTATATACAGTGTGACCAGTAAAGTCCGCATCATATGGGATTTTTTTTATTAATAAGTATTCGAAATTTGACTGGCATTAAGTTCTGCTTCGATCGAGATGAAAATTAAGCAAAAAAATAGTAGTCACGTGATTCGTATTATCTGTCAAATTTTAATTTTTTCCAAAAAATAATTCAAAAGTGGGGTTATTTCTGAAAATATCGAAAAAAGTTATTAGAAAAAGTTTTTTTAAATGCAGTTTCTAGCCCACATGCAAAATTTTAGCTGCATAAGATAATTTTGATTTTTTACCCATATTTTGTAAATTTTGTAAAAAAATACTCAACGCAACCTACATAAAACTTATCAGTTTTGACAATGCTTTATTTCAGGTACATTTTCTTTAAAGTAGCGCCATATTAAATGTGTTTTTATACAAAATCAAAATTGGGCTATGAAAATTTGGTCGCATGTGATGCAAAGTTTATTTGTTTTTGACCCTGTCCTGTATAAGGTAAATTCATAAAATAAGTATTTTTGAAAACGTAGTTTGTGTCTGAAAGTTATACACCTTAATATTAAGGCAAAAAAGAACACAGTGTCATCAGTTGGTGGGTAAAAAATCAAAATTATCTTATGCAGTTAAAATTTTGCATGTGGGCTAGAAACTGCATTTAAAAAAACTTTTTCTAATAATTCTTTTCGATACTTTCAGAAATAACCCCACTTTTGAATTATTTTTTGGAAAAAATTAAAATTTGACAGATACATAATGCGAATCACGTGCATGACTACTATTTTTTTGCTTAGTTTTCATCTCGATCGAAGCAGAACTTGATGCTAAAGTCAAATTTCGAATAGTTATTAATAAAAAAATCCCATATTATGTGGACTTTACTGGTCCCACTGTATGCTATTTTGTTTTGAATTTTAGTGACGATAAATTGGAATACGTCATAAACGACATCATCAAGGAAAACGACATCCAAAACATGAACGACCGTCCGGAAGTCCTGGTAGGAAAGGATACCAGGCCCAGCAGCCCCAGCTTAGCTAAGGCCGTTATCGATGGTTGGTATTTGTTTATTACAAAACTATTGCTTTTAACTGAAACTGACCAAAATTTCTTATATTTACGATATTTCAGATTTTATTTCATCGTTATGATCATGGTTTTATTTCTTTCGTTTCGCGATTTCAATGACGTAAGGAATTTTATTACAGAATACGCCTAAGATAATGCTGACAGACTGAATGTTCTAATCAAATTATTTACCTGTCTTTGTAGTAAAGTAACCAAATAGTGGAAATTAATTATTTTTCCGTATAATCTCAATACAGTACATTATTCTTAGTGGTTTCGTCCAATAATTTTACTCTAAAAACTGAAGCCTAACAAGAAATATATAATTTTATTAAAAAAATATTTTATGTGTCTGTAAAGTAACTAAATGGGGAAAATAAATTCTTTTATCGTATTATCTCAATACAGGATATTAGTCCTAATATTTTTAGTAAAATATTGATATAGAACTTTCTTTAATTTACAACTTTTTCCTTTGCTCTAGGTGTCTTGGCCATGGGTGGCAAACCAATAGACTATGGAATAGTAACGACCCCTCAGCTGCACTATTTCGTAGTGTGCAAGAACACCCAAAGAGCTTACGGAGAACCGACTGAAGAAGGATACTATCGAAAATTGACTAATGCTTTTAAAAAAGTTCGGGGACAGAATTTTAACAATGGGAATTATACTAATAGGTAAGTAATCGAACACAGAAAGAAAATCAGAAACCCATCAATACACAGTGCATACGTACACACACAAATTACCACATCTAGAACCTCAGGAGTCTAGAACCAACTGTGATATTTACCGAATCAAAACATAAATTAAGAATTTGTGTTGTGATTTACTCTATTATTTTAAAAGAAAAAAAGCAAACAACACTTCAGGAGAATAAGACAATACATGATCATAACACCAGATATGTTATATAAATTATCAAACTATACCAGTAAAAAGTAATTTCGGGAAAAAAATCGCTGTTATAAAACGGATTGTCATGTTTTTTTAAGATTATTATTTTCTATATTATTTTGACAATTTTTCCTATAATTAGTATTATGTTTACAAAATAATGTAACTACTTCCCTCTTCAGGGTTTTGTATGATGGTGCGAACGGCGTGGGTGCGAAAAAAATCAAATATCTCAAGGAAGGACTTGAAGGCAGCCTGATAGTCGACATGTATAATGATGAGATTATTGGCTCTGGCAAGTTGAACTATTTGGTAAGAAAGAGGGAAAATTAGGTTTTTCGTTCACTTAATAAAACTTTTTTTCCTCATCAGTGTGGAGCCGACTTTGTCAAATCGAATCAGAAATTTCCAACGGGGCTACCACAAGAACCTAACCTAAGATGTTGTTCTGTAGACGGCGACGCCGACCGAATAGTCTACTATTATTTAGATGACAATAAGAAATTCCATTTGATGGACGGAGATAGAATAGCAACTTTAATTGCGGCGTGTCTTAAAGAGGTATAGATATTAATTTTTTTTACTGGCAAAAAGTATATACCGGGCTATTCTCGTTATTCGGCACGACATATGGCTAAATTATTTCTATTGGATAAAAAGTATGTTTCTGGATTAATAGGAGGTATATTTTAAAATTATTTTCATAATGTAAAGGTTATGGTACAAGATATGGTTTTTTTGAATTCTACTATAAAAATAAAAATTCATTGGGTTTTATCATAGTTAAATCCAACGGTTTTTGAAATATTTCGTATTTTGTTAAAAATTTACTGTACCTATTGTCTGACACACGGTTCTGCAACCACCTAAGGAATGCAGAAAAAAGTTTGCGGTGTTGTCGGCTTAATTACCAATAAATCCAAATAAACATTTTAACTCGCACACTTATAAAGAAAATCATATTTATGGTAAAATATCTACCTACTAACTCGTAAGACTAAACAATACGTATTTATCTATATTAGATATAAGAAAATATTATTATATACTGCCCGGAATGCAAGCAAATTTTAACACTTTTAATTTGGGCGAAATGAATAAAATTCTTAATGTCATATCTGGCAACACATACAAAATCTCGCGCGATTGCAAAAAGTAATAGTCGACCAGACAAATTTGCATCGCAAAACAGTCGACAGGCTTGCAGGTCATTTAATGTGATCAACTAATTGCGTTACATGCATGCATGCCAGTGGTGGATATATGGGATTATTTAACTATTTAAAGATTATTTTTATACATTTTCTTATTGTCTGCGTTTTTTGTTAAAATGAATCTTCAAGGAAAAACCCTTCATAGCCAAACAAGGGAGGTAGTGGCAAACGTATATAGAGTATGTAATGAGGTGGGGGCCATGATTTGAAAATTAAATTTAAAAAAAACAAGACGTTATTTAATTTGTTTAGTTGTTATCTTGGTTGAGAATTAATATTTATGTTATGTATTGTTTATTTATAATATTTTAGATAAAAACATCAACAAATAAACATAATAAACTGCACAGCAAAAATAAAGCATATGACTTCTTATTTTAAACTAATTTTTTTGTATTTCCTCACCCTTTCGTCTCTGTTAAGTTACCGTGTGGACGACAATACACCCTTTCTTTTTTACAACCAATTATGATCTGTCAAAATGCCATGGATAACTTGATTAATATTAAATTGCTATAGGAAAGCCTTGTGCTGAAACTAGAATTTCGAATATCAGATTTGCGATTACTATACAGTGTTTGTCACAAACAACATTTTTAGTTTTTTGGATATTTTTTTTTCAATTCCTTGATTTATTAAATGAATTTTGCTAGTGTTGAAACTACAATTTCAACTATTAGATTTACGATTATTATACAGGGTTCGTCAGAAAAAACAGTTTTTGTTTTTTGGATTTTTTGTTTTCAAATTCTTTTGATGATTGGTTAAAGCTCCGCTTAGGGAACAAATGGATGGGAAAGTACCTATGGCCGAAATCATTTGGCACGTAGGAGTCCCGATATCACAATTATCGACTTTTATTTATGGTAATATCTAAAGCCACATGTATATAAAACCAATTTTAATAATAACTTAGATCTCTTGAAAGAAAAATAAGAGTAGTTATTGCAAATATCCCAATACAGCAAGTTAGGAAATGTTCTATTTTCTATTCAGATGTCGAGTTGAACTATGCGCGCTAACTCGGTGGAACCACGTTTGAATAAAAGTTTTATAATTTATGATTGAATAAATTAATTGAAGAAATATGACATGTAATTATTATAAAAATACTTCAAAAGTAGACAAATAAAAAATGGTTTTCTTACAACAAAATCATTATTCGGCCAGATAAAAAATCATACTCGAGGTAAGAAAGCAACAATAGTTGTTTGTTTTTACGTAAATTTATTTTAAACTAAATCCAAAAAACTAAAAAAAAAATTCTGACGAACCTTGTATAGTAATCGCATATTATCTAATAGTTGAAATTGTAGTTTCAACACTAGCAAAACTCATTTCTGCATTTTCAATGATTTTTGTCATATGACATGTCGGCCATCTTGCAGGTTTACTGAGTGAATCGACTTTACCTTTATACATACACTCCACTTAAAGTATGGACTATTTCTTCAAGTTTTCCCTAAAAGCCTGATTATCACTACAATAGGCGTGAAACCTATCCAGGTCAGCCTGTAATTTCTCGCAATCGCTTGTTGTAAATACTTGTATGTATATTTACTATATTTTGAGGTCATCTGCATAGAACAGGAAGTTACAATTCTGAAAACACGACTGTATATCGTTAATGTATAAGATAAACATTATTATTAGTATTGTTGTTTTTTCAATGTGTTTTCTTTTCAGATCCTAGAAGCGACAGGAATTAAACTTAATTTAGGTCTAGTACAGACCGCTTATGCGAATGGTGCATCGACTGAATATATAACTAAAGAATTGGTAAGTAACTAGCGCAGATATTGCGTCCTCTCGTCCGTGGTCCGCTCTAAAACTACTGAATCGATTCAACTAAAACTTGGTATACCTTTTAAAATGTTTTTTAAAATTTCTAAGATTTTTTTAATATAGAATTAATAATTTTAGAAAGTTCCTGTAGCCTGCGTTTCTACCGGTGTTAAACATTTGCATCACAAAGCACTGGAATATGATATTGGTGTCTATTTCGAAGCAAACGGCCACGGTACAGTGATTTTCAAAAAGGAAGCCAAAGAACGACTTAAAAAGGCACTTCAAACAAACAAGTAAGTAAAAACAAAGTTTCCCTAATTTGCTTGGATTTCGTTGCTGAAGCGCCAGTTTCGTCGTCTTTGTTGAGTACAAGGGCGTCCGAAGGGGGGGGGGGGCAAGGGGGTGCGCTTGCCCCCCCCCCCCTGGCCCAAGTAGATTTGAGATATTTTATTTAACTGGGATATACATATTTATTGAGATACAATTCAATTGACAAAATTGGTAAAATGAACTCTTGTTGCATAAAATGAAATGTGGAATTCAAAAATCTTCACTAAATAGCGAAGGAAAAATATTAATAATAATAATAATAATATGTTTATTTTCAAAGTATTACAAATTATAACAAATTTACAACATAGAATAAAGAAAATATGAGAATGAAAATAAACAGATCACATTTGAAGTGGCATTTTCCACTTGTGAGTAAAAAAAAAAGTAATTTTCCAGGTTTTTTGGTCATAATCGGGTAATGTCACAATTTAGTTTCACAAGACACATCCGGGAAAATACAGTCTTAGTTACACTTAGGCACTTATTAAACTTGATTTACATATCAACCATTTTTTATTGACCAGTGCCTGTTAGAATAGAATAAATAAAGCTTTATTTTAATTTACACAGCTAGTCATAATAGCAATATACAAACAGAAATACTATTGGTCAGGCAATTGCGATAGCAATTTGTTTACCTCCAACTACATGTACAGTCGAAAGATCATTCAGTACTCTCAGAAGAGTAAAAACCTGGATTCGCTCGACTATGACTGAGCACCGATTGGACGGTTTATGTATGATGAGTGTTCATCGCAAATTTGTAAAAGAAAAAAAAATACATTTAATTGAAAAAATTATTCATGAATTTGCAAAAGATTCAAGAAAATTAACATTTCTTTTCTCCAATAAATCTGAATAACTTATAAGTTTTTTGTTGTATTTTTTTCTTGTTATATTTGAATATTTTTAAATATTTTGTTTAGCTATTTTTTATTATTTAATATAAGTATTAGGTGTTTTGCTCTATTCTTTTATTGAAGATTTGTTGAAGTGCTAGAAACAAAAGTAATTCCAATTATGATTTGCCCCCCCTTGGAAAAGTTCCTTCGGACGCCCTTGGTTGAGTATCGTTTGCCAGACCTGACCGGACTGACTTTCTTTTTGACTCAAATGAAAGCGTATGCGTAAGAAAGTTCTTTTGACATGCCTCTCTCGGAAGTACTATATTTCTTACATCCGGTTTAACCGAAAGTTCACACTATTGGAAAGATAATAAAAATCGAAGATAGGGACATGTAAGCCGTTTTGCTCTAAGACGTACAGTTAGAAAGCTAGACGCTGTCAAAGTTCAAAAATGTAATTTTTCAAGAGTAAATATCTCGGAAACTGTTAAGTATAGACTAATAATGCTTTTATTAAAAACTGTTCAGAATTTTATGCAGAATCCAAAAAAATTATATAAAATAGGGGTATCCATTTAAGATTTAGATCTTAACCCCCCTCCCTCCTAGTGGCTTGAAGTAACAAGATTGACAATATACGCAAAAGATGTCCCCCTCGAAATAAAAATCGACTGGTCCGAGCGATTTTCCCCATTTTCAATTTAAATCGGAAAATCGAGGTGGGAAGTTTTCAAATGAACACCCTGTATATTATATACATAACCTATTGTATCTTCGTATATTATAGTGATATAAAATATACCAATAAAATATTGTCATATTCGTTTTATATTATAATCTAGTTGTGCCTGAATTATGAAATATATTCTTTACAATAAATATTATATTATATTATTATTTAACTTTAAATTTATATTGAACTTATTATTATATTTAACTCAATACAAGTATTTTACTTCTGAGTTCGGAATTGATAGTTTATCCAAAAAAATATATATTACCATTAAATGTAGAAAAAAATATTTGAATAAACTTTTATTATTATTATTCATTTGTAGTTTATCTGATGAGCAAAAAGAGGCGACGAAGAGACTTATCAACATAATAGACATCATCAACGAAACCGTCGGAGACGCCATTTCCGATATGCTGTTGGTGGAGACCATTTTGCACGCCAAGGGATGGGACATCAAGCAGTGGGAAGCGGCCTACACAGACTTGCCTAATCGGTTGATGAAAGTCACTGTTCAGGTAAAAGATTTTTGCGTGAACATTCAGAGAAAGCCTCATTTTATGTAAAAACCAATTATTTTTCGGGACGAGCTAAGTGAGCTTAAGGCGCACGGTGTAGATCTGCGGTGGAAATCCATAATTATAGTATTATGGGAATTATGGGATACCGTGAAATAAAGTTGAACTTGTAAATTTCCACTATATTACCAAGAAAAATGACATGTTTCGCTAACACTGTAGCTTCGTCAGATGACAATGATTTAATAAAACGTGAAAATAAAAAGGTGGTGCATTAAAATTAAATTATTGAAGATGTAAATAAAACAGTGGAAGGGTTACAATAGCGGGAAAATCCAACAGAGGGTTTAAAATTAAATTAAATTAGGTACAATATGGGTAATTTATAAAATCTTAAGTAGGTATATGGTCAACAGAATAAATTTAATAAAGGTGAATTATTTAAATCTAGTTGATCATTAAGTAACAGGTCCGTATTTTTAAGTTTATTTATTTCCATAGATTCTAACAAATTTAGTTTTAAGCCTTTGTTTTCTGTATGTAAGATTTTAAAGGAAGGATCGAAATTATGTTGATAATCAAGTAAATGGTTAGTTAGCATAGTTTGAGCCTGTTTTTTAGAAAACTGTTATAACGGATATAACTCAAACCTAATTGACCAAATCCTAAAAAAGAAAACTTACAAAAAGGCTATTGACTTAGTTTTTCCTAGAAGCAAAAACTCTGACCAAATTTAACTTATCACTTTTTTTTGACAACCTAGCAAAGTAATTGGCAATTTTCTTAACAAACTTGATATAAATTTGTGTTACAAAACTAATAACTCTTTAAGTAAATTTATTAAAAACAATAAAACTAAAAGCGATAAAAACAAAAAATCAGGCGTCTATAAATTAAAATGCAAAGATTGTCCTAAAACATACATTGACCAAACGGGTAGACATTTTAACAAAATAATACAGGAACATTATAACAGTTTTCTAAAAAACAAAACAGACTCAAACATGCTAACCATTTACTTGATTATCAACATAATTTCGACCCTTCCTTTAAAATCAGAATACAGAAAACAAAGGCTTAAAAGAAAATTTGTTAGAATCTATGGAAATAAATAAACTTAAAAATACGGACCTGTTACTTAATGATCAATTAGATTTAAACAATTCACCTTTGTTAAATTTATTCTGTTGACCATATACTTAAGTTTTTGTAAATTACCCATATTGTACCTTATTTAATTTTTAAACCCTCTGTTGGATTTTCCCGCTATTGCAAGCCTTCCACTGTTTTATTTACATCTTCAATAATTTAATTTTAATGCACCACCTTTTTATTTTCACGATTTATTAAATCATTGTCATCTGACGAAGCTACAGTGTTAGCGAAACATGTCATTTTTCTTGTTAATATAGTGGAAATTTACAAGTTCAACTTTGTTTTACTGTATCCCATAATACTAATTTAAAAATACGCTACAAGAGAAGCATTTTATATGATTTCAATTTGGGGATCAGCGAATTCTACAATTAATCCATTAAGAAAACCACAAAACGAAATAATTAAATAAAAAAACATAAGCTTCCTTTTTTAGAATTAACTATAAATTTGTATAAACCAAACGGATATTTAAATTTAGAAAAGCTTTAAAAATTAAAACTATGCATTCTAATACATTCTATTATTATAAAAAAAAACAATCAAATATAATATTTCATCCGACCAACATTATTCACAACACGAGATAAAACCATCATTTTCAAACATCTATGGTACAGAGTACTTTTAGCCAAAGATCAATATTATATAAAGGAATAACAATTTACAACAGTTTGCCGAAAAAAATTAACGAAATAACAAAATTATGGTTTTTTAAAAAAGCACTAAAAAATATAAAAAAAAATAATTTCGATGGAATTATTATAATTACACAACATAATTTTTATTATTTGTGATTTTATATTTTGTATATTTAAAGTTATATTCTCTATAATGAACTTTTTAAGTTGGTTGAGAATAAAGATATACATATTATTAAAAATAATTAATTGTCTGAACCTTTAGCTACCCAGTGATACCGAACTTATACCTACCTGTTTAATTAAATTTTACTGGTGATATTTAGTGACAGCCGAACGCCTGCAACTATTTTTGAAATATTTATCGTGGCGAGTGTTAATAGTATAGAAGTCAAATGTATGAAAATTATTTTATTACATCTAAAATAGTAAAATATGATAGATTTCGAGTAAATGGTATACCGCGAGTAAATGAGACTTAAAAAAATGGGCATTTTTGTATGGTTCGCTTTACATTTTTATGAAAGATCATTATTTTTTTTAAAGGATCGTACAGTGATCACAACGACTGATGCTGAAAGAAAATGCGTTACACCAGTAGGCCTTCAAGAAGAAATCCACAATATTGTTGCCAAATATCCCAAGGGAAGATCCTTCGTTCGACCATCAGGTAAATAAATGTTAATACTAAAAACGTAGTGGCAAACCGGACAAGGGTGTAACTGTATTCACAAATAATGTTAATATTAACAAAAATTAGTAAAATAATTCTTACCAACAGGGAAACATAAATAAACACTAAAGACTTTTAACTTTTTCGCGAACCTAACACAAAGTACTGATACTAAAGCGTTAACTGAAGTGGTTTACTAAAATTTGGGAACTCCAGATTTTTTAATAAACACAGTACAAAGAATCCGATTTATTGCATTCGTTTGGTAAAGAAATTTATCCTCGGACCAATTATTGGTCTAAGATTTTTACCTGCTTGGGAATGGCCCGAAAAAAAATATAATAATTATAATGAACTATCTACCACCTACCTAATAGAAGCAGTAAAGTGTAAATCGTTTTTTTTTTCATTAAATTAAATTTTGATCTTGGGTTTAAGTGTACAAAGTAGCAAAAATTAAAATTATGTGTTTATAATTTTCGATATGATTCGATTGCTTTTACTGCTATAAATTAACTACCTGATTGAACCCCATTGTGTTCGTCCCAACATCTTTAAACTACAATGAATGGGCGCAGGGGTGGATTTTGTTTTTATGTAATTTCTCTTATTTCAAAATTATTTATTCATGTTAATATACCTACACAGCAGGTATAATTCATGTCGCAGGTAAAATATTAAGGGCCAGTCCTGTCTGAGAAGGATGGACATTTATAGCCTAAGACATCATTAAGGATTTATTGCCGCCAAAAAGTCAAGGGTATATTTTGAACCCTACTTTATAGTTATTTTCATGATCTTAGAAAGTGACTATTATATAAGACCCAAAAGTCGTACATTTATGGCTATTTATTGGGAGGGCATTGTGCAGGGCCACACTATTATATTATAATACCTGGAATTTTCCTTATAGTTTAAAGAGAAATTTGAATTTTATAAAATTTATTTGATTTTGATACAGGGTATATTTGGTTTACATTAATATATTAATACATATATATTACATTTTATTTATTATTAGATATTATCAGTTCAATTTCGCTATCGCTACTATCTTGCAAATCAATAATAAGTCTTTTTACGGGTTCTAAACTATTTATATTTGTGTACAGGGTTATCCAACCAAGACTAGACAAGGCCATTTTTTGACTTTTCCTGTACTTTTATAAAAAAACTGAAATAGCCATCTTAAGTCATTTTCTCCCGCGAATTCGAATATTTTCAGCAAAAAACAATTGAACATCAAACAAAAGTACTAGGGGTCACTTTGATATTTTTTTAAATGGAACACCCTGTATATTTTTACATTTTTAAATTCCACATAAAATTATAATTATTTTTTATTAAATGCACTATTAGTCTATACTTCATAGTTTCCGAGATATTGACTCTCGAAAAGTGACATTTTTGAACTTTGATAGCTTATAACTTTCTAACAGTACGTCTTAGAGCAAAGCGGCTTACATGTTCCTATCTTTAAATTTTATTATCTTCCCAAAAAAATCAACTTCCGGTTAAACCGGATGTAACTCGAAAGAAAGAAATATAGGTGTTCCGTTTAAAAAAATATCAAAGTGACCCCTAGTACTTTTGTTTGATGTTCAATTGTTTTTTGCTGAAGATATTCGAATTCGCGGGAGAAAATGACTTAAGATGGCTATTTCAGTTTTTTTATAAAAGTACAGGAAAAGTCAAAAAATCGCCTTGTCTAGTCTTGGTTGGATAACCCTGTACCGGGTGTTCCACCTAAGGAGGTAATCGGCTATATCTCAGAAAGTAATAACACTAGGACTTTGGGAAAAAATATATGTCTATAAAAGCGGCCAAGAGAAATTGCTGGAAATTATTTTCAAGTTCGAAAAATGACCGCTAGGGGGCGTAAGAGAACTTTCAAAATAGAAATGCCGATTTTCTCTTGATTTTTCTTAATAAAAATAAGTTAAAGATATTAGCATTGTATTCTTTATAAAATTATGCAACTTTATGTTAGGAATAATTTTTTTCTATTTTCAATAATAAAGTGGTGGAAGAAGGTCAAACCTTTTTTCTTTCAAACGCTGATATCTCTGTTTTGGATAAACCGATTTTATTCAACTTGGTCTTGAAAAAAAGCCCTTCTTTTCCTCTACACGTAGATCTATTAACTATACCATATTGATTCTGATGGTGGCCACTAGATGGCGTTTTTCCGTAATTCCTCAATGAATAAGGATTTTCTCAAAAAAATCAAATGTTATGATATGACTTTTTCATCATATTTTATTTTAGGCTTATAAAGGCTATTACATAGTGGAATAAAAAATCCAGGTCCGTATTTAAAATAAAAAAGTTGATGATGGTCGCTCGAATCCGAAACGTCGGATTAAAAAACTAACCCCATCAGCTTGTAGAGGAGAAAAAGTTACTATAAGGAACTGAAAACCGCAACGTAATATCTTTTGTTAAACTAGAGAAATTAGGGATAATAATAATTAATATGGAAAAATAGGCCATTTTTTAAAACATTCATTAATCAATTAAATCACACAAAAGATATCACGTTGCGGTTTTCAGTTCATTGTAGTAACTTTTCCTCCTCTACAAGCTGATGGGGTTAGTTTTTTAATCCGACGTTTCGGATTCGAGCGACCATCATCAACTTTTTTATTTTAAATACGGACCTGAATTTTTTATTCCACTATGTAATAACCTTTATAAGCCTAAAATAAAATATGATGAAAAAGTCATATCATAACATTTGATTTTTTTGAGAAAATCCTTATTTCTTGAGGACTTACGGAAAAACGCCATCTAGTGGCCACCATCAGAATCAATATGGTATAGTTAATAGATCTACGTGTAGAGGAAAACAAGGGCTTTTTTTCAAGACCAAGTTGAATAAAATCGGTTTATCCAAAACAGAGATATCAGCGTTTGAAAGAAAAAAGGTTTGACCTTCTCCCACCACTTCATTATTGAAAATAGAAAAAAATGATTTGTAACATAAAGTTGCATAATTTTATGAAGAATACAATGCTTATATTTTTGACATATTTTTATTAAGAAAAATCAAGAAAAAATCGGCATTTCTATTTTGAAAGTTCTCTTACGCCCCCTAGCGGTCATTTTTCGAACTTGAAAATAGTTTCCAGCAATTTCTCTTGGCCGCTTTTATAGGCATATATTTTTTCCCAAAGTCCTAGTGTTATTACTTTCTGAGATATAGCCGATTACCTCCTTAGGTGGGACACCCGGTACATACATCTATGAGTTCTCAATTTTTTTCACGTGTTGAATACAGTTTCTCCAGTTTTCAGCGGTTACATTTTTAACTTTCGTCTTTATCAACTCGATCACACTACTGTTTAAAGTAGGTGTATTATTAATGAAAAGTATTTTTCGTGGCCTTGCTCTACTAACTTTAAGTAAACACTTTTAACTATCGTTTTTGCCTCAACGGGCAAACATTTGCGCTTTTTGGTAGACATTTTAAAAGACACTATCGAACTTTATAATAAACACTGTTTCAAGGCTCGAGATAAACTGACAAAGACAAAGGCGTTGGGACCATACGTTAGATATAAGGGTAGAGTCTAATGGTTATTTAATGTTTTTATTGCATCTCATATCATAACTGGTGGCTAGTCACTTTCTTAGATCGTGAAAAATACTATACTGACTTCCGATGAAGAATATCTCAGCAATATTTTATACAACATAGTTCTTTTACTTTTAATATAACTGATTTGTCCTTAATAGGTACAGAGGATATAGTTAGAGTATACGCGGAGGCAGCGACAAGGCAAGACTGCGACAAACTAGCATCAGAGGTCGCTAAGAAGGTCTACGAAATGGCTGGTGGCTCTGGGAATCCCCCCGAGGTACCCCAATAATTTCTTATTGGAAATATAATTCTAAAAACACGAAACCGTACATACTCAAGAAAGGGTACCTGGTATTTTACAGTTTATTGTAAAATACATTATGATGGAACATTTGTGAATATTATAAAAGTTAAATCGATTGGATTGCTGGATGTATTTTTTTTTTTGGTTTTCGGGGTTTGTTCGCTGTCAGATGAGCGTAAAGAAAACTGTTTTAACGGTACGATAAACCTTTTTTAGGTCAGTTTGTCACGTACACCAGGCTTGGGTAAAACAATTTGCCTATGCCACAATTAGCGAATCCAACGATGTGTCCTAAATGGCGGCTATGGGAAAATACTGCTTTGTAATTAGTTCATATGACTATAGAATGACGTTGCTGTTGGTATTTGGCGGGCGGCTAATTATTTTTTACCTACAGCCGCCATCAAGTCACGTGGTATGGATTGTCTAACGTTACCAACCCTACTTTGTACCGGTATGGGACATCCTATGCCGTATAAAGTAAATTGTTGTACAGGGTCTTCCAACGAGGACTGAATAGGGGCTCATTTTTGAGCTTCCTGTATTTAAAGAAAAATCCAAAATAGCCAATCGATATACTTTTTCCTGCAGAATTCAAAAATGAAACCAAAAATTTATTTGAACCAGAAACAAAAGAGTTACGATATAGATAAGGTGTTTTTTTAAATGGAACATAGCTTTTTTTATACGATTTTTGGAACGAGTGATTTTTTTTTGTCCGTTCTGATTAAAATATTTAATATTGTGACAGCTATTTTTATTAAATTTTAATGTTTTATCCAGTATAATTTAACTTTAACCTGTTTGAAACATACACTAGGTAATAAAGGTATAATCACCTTTGAATCCTTCAAAGTCATTTCGGCAATATTATAGTAAATTTGTCAAATTTTTTGACCTTAAAGGATTCAAAGGTGATTATACCTTTATTACCTAGTGTATGTTTCAAACAGGTTAAAGTTAAATTATACTGGATAAAACATTAAAATGTAATAAAAATAGCTGTCACAATATTAAATATTTTAATCAGAACGGACAAAAAAAAATCACTCGTTCCAAAAATCGTATAAAAAAAGCTATGTTCCATTTAAAAAACACCTTATCCATAGCGTAACTCTTTTGTTTCTGGTTCAAATAAATTTTTGGTTTCATTTTTGAATTCTGTAGGAAAAAGTACATCGATTGGCTGTTTTGGATTTTTCTTTAAATACAAGGAAGCTCAAAAATGAGCCCCTGTTCAGTCCTCGTTGGAAGACCCTGTACCTACGCCGATTCGTATAGGTTGAACCTAATAAAGGACATACCGTACGCTTTATACGAGCAATCAATTGTATTTAAACCTATGCTTTAACGATTTATTTGATAAAATTTAAAACAATATTTTTTCTGGACTATTTTATATCTATTTTTAAGTTGCCTTTTTGCAGGAAAATAATTGCAAACAAAACACAGCATTTTTTACTTTAAAAAAATAACAAAATTATTAGCTGAGTTACTTTTAAATAGCTCAGCAAAGATTTTTTTCCTCCCCCCTTGCCGCGGCTATGCCCCTCTTTATTTCTCATGCGATTATACGAAGCGTTCCTTTAACAACTTAGCTATGCAAATATTTTTACTTTGCTTTGCTGCTTAAAAGGAAGCAAAAGAAAAATACCTATATACATTAACGAACTTATTGTGCCATTTATTTTAACAATAGATCTCTCGATGGCTCTTGTATTTATCCTAAGCTAAGAATAAAAAAAATTATAAACATTAAAGCCAATAGTTTGCCCGTTATGTCTCTGAACTGTCAATTATAGAGAAATCTAAGGCCCAGGAGTGGATAGTTATTTTTCTGTATACGTCTTAAAATTCCTGCAATTTCCGTTTGATAGAAATTTAAAAAATATATTTTAAACCTTAAGGACTAATAATAGATAGTAAACTCGATCATTTATTGTTACCTAATGACTATTAACTTTTGAGTGATTTTTTGCTAAAGAATATTTTGGTTATATTAGATTTAATGGCACAAAACAAAATTCATACATATCAACATGTGAGTAAAAGAAACACAGTGATGTCCTATGGACAAGAAAGGTGTTCGATCGTAGTCGATTCGCGCCAAAAATTACCTTGTTCAGCATATACCGCCCTCTGCAGGTAAAAATTTACGGTTGGTAACATTGTTACCAATCTTTAATTTCTGTTGTAGAGAGCTTCCTATGCCGTACAAAGTAAATTGTTGTACCTCCGCTTAACCCATTTATTCCCAAGGGTAGAAAGATCAGAAAAATTTAACAATTGTGTTTATTTTATTAATTAATTTAGCTTCTAGAAAGATATTTCAGTGCAAATTTTTTTATTTTTCTTTTACTTTTTAAAAACTTGGGTGTTGCGAAAACGCATCACTGGGACAATAAATGAAAATATTTTTTTAGGGCACGGTATTTTTTGTTTGTTTCAGTAAAACTTAAAATGTATTACTTTTATTAAATATTTACCCTTGTTTTCTTTAAATAAATGTTAAAAAAAAAATTTTTTAAAAGGCAAAAAAAAATATTGATTAGTGTTGCGTAAACGCAACACTGGGAATAAATGGGTTAAACAGGGCTGTGGGCTGTCGTACGTGTCATCTAACCAATGTTGGCGATTATTTGGATTTTTGCTCGCTTAGGTTCTTTTATCCCACGGGTCGATATGATATGGTTTTTGTTTTGTATTAACTTTACGATTGTGAATTTGTATACATTTTAAATTGACTGTATAGTGTTAAAAGACTTTTTATCGGCCAAAGGCCTAATTTATTTATACCTATATATTTTTCCTTTATTTTTATGTTTACTAGGAAATTTGCTATACTATATTATATCTATATGTGTAATGGTTCTGGTTGATTTTTAAGTTTATTTTATTGTATAGGTTTGTTACTTTTTTTTAAGTGCAGATTTAGTAGAGTAACTTTTATGTCTCTTTATGGAATTTTAAGATTATTTCCAAAGAAATAGAGAATTTCATTGATGTTTTAAAATTTTATAAATAGACGTTTAATAAAGAGAGAGTTAAAATTTTGACTGTGCTTGAAGTTACAATATTTGGGAAAAAAAAGTTTTTAATTTTTTATTAAATTTTGGTTGTGTAAATACGAGCAAAAAAATACAGCAGGGAAAGAAAAACATCCGCTGTTAGAAATTGTTTTACGTGCAAACTTTCTAATCTTAAAAAACGTAAGAAGAGTTTTCCCAAATTTTGAACCAACGGCATTATTTAAAATAAACTACTGGATAAAACTAACTGAAAAATAACCTCCAAAAAGGTAAAAACATAAATTATTTGTACTAGCTTAAAAAAGCTAGAAGTAAAAACTAATTGAAGTTTTCCTAATCCAATTTCTTTAATTTTATCCGGAAGTTTGTTGACGATCCTTTTACACTGACCGCACTGTAGAAGGGTGGGTACTTTACAGACTACAATTTTTTCGATTCCGACGAAAAAGACATTTTAAAGGTTATAAGAATGTATTTGGTGTTGTAATTATGTTATCTAAGGGCTCTAATATTTTTAGTATGTCGTTAGAGGTGCGGGAAAAAGGTTCCAATAATAACTAACAGTCGAAGCAACATTATTATTATTACAACGAAGCCGCTGTCTTTAGACTGTGATGACGTTGGAATTTATTTCTTGAATTCTGCGAACTCCTTTCTCTCCTTTAAAATAGTTACCTTTGAACCCAACTTTCTATTTACTCACCCGTGAAAAGAAACTGCAGAATTGTTATTTTCCGAATAATCTTAATTAGCCTTCAGAACACTACAAAACAAGATTGGCAAATATCATGATATTTATATAAATATCAAATATCGGATATATATCCGATATATACCAAATAATTTTTTTCAGCTGAAACAGGTAAAACCATACTATAGTAGGTAGCCAAGTAAAATCAAGGAACTAATATTATATTTTTATTTTGGCATTTTAAATTTAAATTTTATTACGGATTAACGTTGTAATAAAAAAAAAACACACACAATGCACAGTCGCGTCGACGAACGCTTCAGTAATGAAAAATAATAATGAAATAAATAGGGGATACCAATCGTAATACCAACCCAAACCATACAACATTCGGCGGTAAATTAAAATTTCCAAAAATTTGTTTAATATCGTAGTTTGTTGTTTTTTCAGCACTTAAAGAAAAGTAATTTTTTAATAATAAATATGATATATATCGAGATATATATCATGCCAACCCTGCTACAAAACCCAGCAATTATTACGCAAAACCGATAAAAATGTGGTTAAGCGGATATAAATCAAATTTTTCATAATTAGTTTTAAGATACCTCCTAGAGGACGCTAACCTCGATATTTCAATTAGTTTTTGAGATATTTGTATTTACATGCTACATTTAAATAAACACCTTTGTTTACGAAACAACGAATTGACAATAAACCGTGGGTATTTTATCATAAGAAACTAAGCATAAACGAGCTATTGTCAAGTCTACTATACTATCTCCTGTTCCTGTATAGCCCCTTAGTTATGGGACATCCTGTATAGTTTACTTTTTTTTAAGCACCCTGTATAGATACAATTTTTTTAACATTTTAGAACAGATAATGACAAGAATGTCTTTTTCTTTTAAATATCTATAAATTCTAACTTCTCCTGATGTATTATTCGTAATAGGAAGTTTCTATTACAATACTTAATGTTTTCTTCTACTTAATATCTCTTCTTTTAAAATGCTTCCAAATATGTTAAAAATTAATTAGCTAATTTAATCGCGTGCTGTGATAAAAACATCATTATCACCATATATATCACAAAAACGATCGTCATCTAGCTCACAACAGACTAGAAAACGCTCGTCAAATTACACACAAACAGATAATTCTGCCTTGTGAATTCATACAACAAAAGATAGACATAGGATATGGAAATAAAGGTTTTAAAGATGTCCTATATCTGATAAGCTAGTTTTGAAGTCGAACCCTGGGTTTAACCTAGCTTTCGACGGATTTCAGATATGCCTTATTGACTATACACGTGCAACCTAACGAAATGCTCGTTTTAGTTAAGTCTATTCCTATTCTGAAGTCTATCAACTTTAAATAGATTTAAAAGTTCTATCATAAATTAATGTTGGATCATCGTAAGGCAGTTTTCTGGTCCAGTTACACCACTAAAAATGGTAAATAGTTTTTTATAATCGAGTTTGTGCAATAATAATATAGGCCTGTAACACAGCTTACAATCTAAGATACACATTACGAAATAGAATAATAAAATTAGGTTTTATTTTTAATAATTAATTGATAAAAATATTTGTTTTTAACAGACTTTTGAACGAATTCGGTAGGTCTCCCTATCATCAAAATGTCCTTTTAATTATTGAAAGCTTCTAGTTATTTTAAAAAAATAATTGTACAGTCGAAAGTTTAACAAATTAGGCGGTAAAAATTATATTAACTTCTTTTTGAAAGTCTGTTAGATAAACCTTACATTGCCTTGCCTTAATAGTAATAGTGAGAATAAACAGATCAGGATAGCCAGTCTGTAGAATGCAAGG
Organism: Polydrusus pterygomalis; assembly: GCA_963969555.1. Classification (NCBI taxonomy): domain Eukaryota; kingdom Metazoa; phylum Arthropoda; class Insecta; order Coleoptera; family Curculionidae; genus Polydrusus; species Polydrusus pterygomalis. Next base: position 974,614 of record OZ018377.1, read on the forward strand.
ATTTGCGCAAAAATTTGTCGAAAAATAATAGGTTTTTCTAAACATTGAAGTGAAGCAAAAGGTGCCAACACGCCGTTTTTAAAAGTATGTGCAACAAGGATTGGAACTTTCACTTAATAGGCCCAAATAGAAATGCCACATTACTACTCGACAAATTTTATATGACACTGCCTAATGATGCACGTCTCATCATTTTAAGTTTGCCATATTAATTAGTTTAAAAAAGATTATTTGATATTTCGGGAAGGTAGTGTGGTATAAAAATTGTATACTTTTTTATTTAAAAATCATAGTGTAAAGACCAAAAAACTTTAAGCTTAACAAGTAATATATTATGCTTTTTTGATACAAATATTGTATTTTTCACTAAATTTTAATTTCCCCACAGCATAGAGGAAGAAAAAATACAAATTTTTACGGTTCCAGTTATAACAGACTGACCAGTCGCAGGGACTTGAACTAAAGGTCGACCCGCCGGCGTCTACCTAAATAATATCTTTCGTCTAATCTCCTGTTCTTGTCTAACAAAGATAAATATAATCGACCTTGAAGGCTCGTTGACACTGGTCAAGTGACTTGATCAACTCGCTTGAATTGAACGCTTGAAAAAGTTTACACGTTTCATTTGACATGTAGGCATTTCAGTAAAAAAAAAATGGCGCCGAGAAAGATTAATCTCGTTATTTTACAAGCTAGGTATTGCTAATGAAATAAAAAAAGTATTGTCAATAAAACTGTTCGACGCAAAAGAAAATTTTGGTGGAGAGAATGGATTAAACCGAGAAGTGAACCAGGGGCATCGCCAAGGTTAATATAGTTAAATTCACATAAAGTTTTAATGCCAAATGTAAAGACTTGTCATTGTCTAGTTACTTTAGATTTCACCAACTTACTAAATTTCTTATACAGCTGAGATTGGTCAGTTTTTTCTTTTCTGGAATTGTTCGGCCAACTCTTTTTAATCGTATGAAATAATACAAGATAGACATACTTTGTGTGCAGTACAATTATACTCATTAAATTTTGCCATTAGAAATTTATATTTTATGAGTTGCTGCAGTAATTGACAAGTATGACAGAACTGAAATGTCACGGCGTTAAAAGTTTATGTGAATTCAACTATACAAGAACTGAAAGAAGAACCAGAAGATAATAAAAAAAAATTTAGAATGACTGAGGAGCAGTTTAACTTTCTATTGGAAAGAGTAATACCAAAACTATCAAAAACTAACACTTTTATGCGAGAAGCGATTTCTCCTAAATTAAAATTAGAAATAACACTTCGGTACTTAGCAACAAGTGACTCTTTCAAAAGTTTGGAATTTCTTTATCAAGTACCAAAAAGCACACTATCCCGTTTTATTCCTGATACTCTGGAAGCAATTTTTGATGCATTACAAGAATCTCTCGCAAATCTCTATTTCTATAATCTACACATGGATATTTTGATTGGTTAAAACAAATTTCAGCGACTTTTCCTCGGTTAACCTAGTGCCGGCCATCTTGAATTTGGTCGACTTGAGCAAAAAAGTTGAAGCTTGTTCAACTGACGATTATTTCAAGTGAAATGAATCAAGTCAGATGAATTGGAGGTTTACACGATCAATTGAGTTAAATTCAAGCGAGTTGATCAAATCACTTGACCCGCGTCAACGCGCCTTAAAAAGTGGCAAATAAAATAATTGCGCGGATAATGGGATAACGTACCAAGTATATGATGTTGTTTTCAGAAAACAGTATTACCGATTTCGTACAACTGAATGTAAAATCCTTTATATTGTAAATAACAGCTGGTTCCTCTAATTAGTTTCCATGAGTAACATAAACAAGATTTGTTTGCTAAGTAAAATTGACCAAACTATGTTTTATTTTGGGAATTGGAAAAAGGTGCAAAAAAATCTTAATGTTTTGTTCTTTTAAAGAGTTTATTCTCGTATTACCTCATATAACAGTTCCTTTGCAAATGTCGAGGACTGTTATGCATTATCAAACTTAAAAATAATCGGCGCGTACGCCCCAAAAATAAACTATGACATATTACTAAGGATAAATGAGAAAATAATATTACACGAAATGATAACAAATATAATATGAACCTATAATAGTTTACAAGTTGGCGTATTATAGTTTTACACACATTATTAATAATATTAATTTACAATAAGTTATTTTTTGTTTGAGTTTTTTCGGTCCTTGTCAATTGAAGCAAAACAATTTTTGAAAAACCACTCTTTTCTCTGAAGCGAACCTATGTCGTCCATCCACTGGACTGGACTTACTTATTAAACTCGTTGAAAATTGCCACAAAATCATAAAGTTGCCACATATTTGATGATAATTTTTGCATTGTAGGTTGATCCCTTAACAACGGTATAGTTTTAGCTGTTTGTGATAAAAAAAAAACTCAATTTTCGTTTTATATCGAGTGTATAAAAATACTATGTATGTTTTTTTTTCTCGAAAATTCGTATTAACCTGTGGAGTATACTAGCAACTGTAACATTAGACTATTCTTTTCAGATATTTTTTGTCCTTCACTATCTCTATTATTAGAGGAGATACACCGTTTTATAGCGCAGTATGTTCCACAGGCCGATAAGAATTAGAAAAAAATATATAAAAGTTTTATTACACCCGGTATAAAAAGAAAAGTAACTTTTAAGCTCGAACAGCAAAAACTATAACATTGTCAAGGAACTTATGATGTTGCGTTAATTTTGTACATTCTTACGTTTAAAAAATGGTCACAGGGTGTCAGAATATTATAACGTCCCGGTGAGTTTATTATCAAATTACAAACTTGTAATTTATACAATAAACTCTTTAGAAAGAGCGTTAAAATATGAACCACCCGGTTACAAGATTCCTGACAGAGAACGGACCAAAAGTAGTTTTTCACAAACCCCCCTGCTCCCTCTAAAACGACAATTATCATCAGGGAAGGGACACAACTTAAAAAAACTTTAGAAATAAACAGTAACTATTACTAAGATGAACTTCCAGAACGACGTCAAAACGAAACATCATGGCCGTCGCATAACTTTACGTCGATTAAAGAAACCTAGATATCAAAACAAAAATTAGAGAGTTAAATATTATACAATTTTTTCAAAACGCCCCATCTACACAGTTTCGTTGGCATATTCGACAGTTTGCAAACAAAAGGATGAATCGGTATCACTATAAAAAAAAAACGGAAACTGTCGATTATGCACGAATCAAGTAACAACCACGCGAAAGAAATATGTCGTTTTTATTGTTTTAAGGTTGTACAGTATTTTTCCTTAAATTTGCAACACTAATTGAGCGATTCTGTAACAAAACGGAGACGTGAGTCTTCCAAGATCACTCATGGCAGCTTATTGCCGACAGAGCTGTCGTTACGGGACGATTTTACAAAAAAGTAATCATTCTACATCATTTTGGAATGTCAGCCAGGTCGTGACGAAAGTATGGTAGAGGCGTACTGGCGATAATGATTATTACCGACCAGCAAGATTTAAGAAACTCGCTTCCAGTTGTTGCCGCAAATCTCAAATCAGATATCTTACTGAATCAATATACTTTTTCCCGTTAAACGAGACGTATAAAAGTGTCGCAAGCTTTATGGAAGACACTGTACACCTTAAAGCGCAGACAAACTTCTATCCAATATAAAAATGGGCCAACTCATGAACGGTTCTTTCCTGATCATCAGAAAAAACCAATCACAGCTAATTTTCCGTCAAACCAACCGGGGTTTCCCCATACCTGTACAAATACCCCAAAATCGTAGAGAAATATCACAAATCGGTGCGGTATTTGTAATGGCATAAGTCCTTATCGTTAAGCTTTTTTTAACGAAAAATAGTTTTTGTGTAGAAAATAAACTAAAAAAATGGTTATTTTCGCAAATAATTACATTTTTAGTTCGAGTTCTAATAGGACAGGTTTTTTTTTGGGCGATGAAGTTGTAATATACAACTCCATCTGTTTTTCTTATGCAAAAATGTGAAGCTTACGACTATAAACACGGGCGCTAGTGAGTTTTGTTTTAAATACAGAATACATTTAACAAGAAAATGTACGTTTTTGAACGAAGTTAAATTTTAATTTGTAGTTTTTTGCAACAAGCCAGCGATAAAGGACCAACAACAAGAAATAATTATTTGCATTATTGTTACAACTTCATTGTTTGTTTAATTCCCACATTTTTTACCGCTCATTTCCGTAATATTCGTTTAATAATAATAAACTACAAACAAAAATCTCCCTTCTTTCTCGAAATTCTTAAATGACAGTGACAGATATTATTACAAATGGCGCCCAAAATTTGGGATCGTATTAACGGGATCAGTTCGTAGTAATGAGGACATATAGCTACCAACTAAGTGGATGACAATTATATAATTCTTAGAAAAACATATTTTTATACCTATATTATGGTTTCGTACCCTCGCATCTATTATATTGTTTTTTATAAATTGTAATTTTGACGGATACTGGATAAAAGTAAAAAATTTGGACAATTCTTACATATTGTAAAGAATGACTCGCCTTTGCCAATAAATAATTGTGAACTAATATTTCAAAATCGTACTTGATCCCCCTCACCCAATAAAATGTTTATACAAATTATCCAATTTTTGTACATTTATTTTTTCTACAATCCGATTAAGGTTCACCAAATACGCTTACTTATTTTAAACAAGTTTTGCCCATGGAAAAAATTGGGCTAAAATTTTATACACTACATCACGAGCGACATCGAAAAATAACAATCATCTTAACACATGGGACTAGACTTTTCTGGCAAATCTTTTCGACTATTTTGTCCATTGGAGACTCTTCATACACGATCAGTATTGCCATAGAGAAGGAAAACCAAGAGAAACCAACCAACCAAAAAATGTTAAGAGCAAACACTAGTAACGCCTTTGTCATTTAGTTACTTCTTCATTTTATCCAAAAATCGGCCGAATACCCCTCTTTGGAGTACAATTACCTACAGTTTTACGTTAAAAAGGTTGGATTTATAAATGGATAAAGGCAGAAAAAGAGCAAATCTCGTTTTTTGCTTTTAATAATTTATCAATTAATTTTTTTTAATTAAGACTGCAGGTAATAACTAACGTAAAGACGGGTATTTGCCCCCTTTTTGGAGAAACGAAATGGCGAAGGCGTCGCTGGTGTTTGCTCTTAGCGAACGCAAATATACGTCTAAAGTTGCGTCGTTTCTCGTCGCTTATTTAGGTTTACTTAATTCATGGTATTTACTAAAATAAGAAATACCATGCAATGTCGTTATTTTCTTAGCATTGACAATATTAATGCTGTAATATTGTTCCTGTACAAAAGAGCCGTTCAGATAACCAACTCTGGGTTCATAAAAAAACGCTAAAATATCAATCTGTGACGTAACAGCCAGTAGGCAATAGTCGAGTTCGGTTTTTACCTCGCAGATGAGACCAGAGCAAGTGCTTTTTTAGATCATGTGACCACGTTGATGGTTTAGTTTAGACTTTTATTTTCTAAACTACAAATTTTGTAAACATTAGTAAACGAGTTTAAAACTGAAAATAGTGCGACACATGAATTTTGCTGCAACTGCCAGAATATTGTGCCATTAACAAACCATCTATTTTTTGATGATGTATAATTATTATCGGAAAATGGCGAAGGCGAAATTATTAGACTTTGCTTCTTCTACTTCGTTTGGGTGGCCTTAGTGGTAAAACTATCCGGCCAAAATCACAGCTTATAAGACTTTGCCGAAGAAACACTTCCAGGATGAGATTACAGAAGCTCTGCATCTGACGTCTGCAGCTGCAAGTAGCAGTTTGCAGATGCAAATGACAAAATTGAAATTCCAGAAAACGTTTATGATACTTTACGTCTGCAAATTTGCAGAACGTTTGAAGGTCCTACGTATAAAATTTGTTAAAAACTAACCTATATTTTGGAAATTTGACGGACGATGGTATTGGTGGTTATTTTCAATTTGTATCCGATTTTTATATGAAAAAAAAACTTTAAGAGTTAAGATTATTGGTTCCTTATTGCCATGGATTTGGGCATACTTCACGTATTTGGCAGTCAATATCAATAAACCAGAAGTAGCAAAACGGTTTAACTATGGTAAAAATGGCGGATTTGCAAATATTTTTTGGAATGTCAAATTTGCGTCTGCAAGTCCGTCATATTGTTGCAGATATGCATTTTCTGTAATCTCAGCCCCAAAGTTTAAGGATCATCAATTCCAACAAAATCGGGGACGTTTCACTCCCGTAAAATGAAATAGTTATGGGATTGGTGAATTTCACGAAAAGTGAGTTTATTTTTAGTTTTTCATCATTTAAACAAGTTCAGACTTTTAAATTTTCACCCTTTTGAAAATTCCCTTTTAAAAATCGGTCGAAATTCTCCCACGAAAAATATGTACCTACAGTTGCTCGCCGATATGATAAACGAACGGCATTTAGATTTCTCTACGTCCTCTTGAAACATTAAACGAAGGGGCGCGGAGCAATCCGACAAATCTGATGGTAAAACCGAACTCGCTTACTACTATACCGTGATTTTATTTTCTTAATGAATGGCATGACTAAGACAAAAAAAAACGCGAAATTTAAACCAAATACAAACCCAATTTAGATTGATACTAACTATTACCCAAACTTATAACCGAAAATTAAAATATGTATATCGTTTTTTGCAAATTGTCACCGAATTCCTCGCAGTACCCTATAATTCCCAAACTTCCGAATCTTTATTTTTCCCCCTCCTCTCAACTGAATGGCGATTCAATACTTCGCAAACCCATCAACACATTTTCCATAGTATAATGTAGCATTTTCTGCAGATAAAATTAGCCTCTTGCGCCCTTTCTCTATACAACAGTGCGGTAATTAGTGATTTACTGCACTAACTGTAAGATCGCTACATTTCTTCAATAGTCATAATGCATTTCCACATTGGTGGCGAGGTAAATAGTGCGGTAAAGTGCAAATTACAGCACAGTCATGGGGCCTGTATGGCGTTTTGAAAGTCTGACACCTGGGTGTGGTATATAGGAACTTACTGCACTCACAGCAAGTGGGGCGCACTGATTTTATCAACAGAAAACGCCACAAGGTGCGTCATATTCATCATATCTTAAAACTACTATCATACGACCTAAGTTATTATTATTATTAGTTAAATAAAAACAGCCAGACTTGCATCTACACTCGCAATTCTCTCTCTCACTCACACTATATATATATATACGACATTGTATTCTGGGCGACGTAGTTTTGTATTTTTCGTCACGTACCCAGAATTCATTTGTAGTAAACTTTACTTTTGTCGAGATGGGGTAAAAGTTAGAAACTGGATTGTTTTCGAAAATGGTCTGGGCTTACTTAACTTTAGAATAAATAGATGCCAAAAATAGACGTTCATTTAGAATATTTAAATGGAACACCGCGTTTATATTTTTTTGCAATATACAATAGCCCAAAGTTTTACTTGTTCTATCACGAACTTAGAGTAAAATTTATTGTTGTAGTTATTTTCCTAAAATATCAAATGTTATTTTTACTGGACCGATAATAATTTTAGCTTTTACCTCATCCCATTGATTTTCAAAATACTTTTTTACAATAATATAGTCGAACTAACTGAATAATAGACTAAATGAAAAGAACCTATTTCGTATTACAATAATATTATGTTCACTTATAATAAAATTTTGTTTTATTATATTTTTTATTAGACTTTTTAATAAAGGTATTTTTTATATATCAAAGTCTTAGGATCCGCCATTTCAAAATACTGGCCTTTGAGAAGCAATTTTATGGTTTTTGGAAGCGAGTTAAAATATATTTGAAATGTAAAAAAATAGTGTAAAAATCTTTGATTTGTATTTTTGTAAGGGAGGTGATTCCGGTTTATATTTGACGATGATGACTGCGTTTAAAGTCAGGATTGGTCATTATTTTAGTTTGCTTTTATTTTGGACGCAAAAATTATTAGATGATCTTTCCGCTCCATCCGAGCCACGGAAAATTTTTTTAAAAAATTTTACTTTCACAATTTAGCTTCAAAATAAAAGAAAGTTTACTAATCGACAAAAATTTTGTACTACTTTTTGAAATTATAGTGTTTTGGTAGAACGTTCATAAATATTATGTGATGTATTAATTTCACCCCGAAAACGGCAAATTTAACAATCGCAACCTCAAATCGGCCATTACAAACTCCAAACAAAATATATTACACGAAAGAACAAAGTAAAAAAAAATGTTGGACAAAAATATGTTGGCCAAAAAAAAGTTGGTAAAAAAATGTCGGTGGATCCTTTGACCAACACGGATGGTTGGCATTAGCCCAGTCGATGCGTTGGTGTTGAACGAGACGGTTCATGCTTTAGCGGTTGCCTAGAAACAAAAAATACTCAGTGAGGGGTCTTGAGGGCACACGGCGGGGTTAGTTTTGGTTTTTAGTTACTTTTATTGAATGAATTTTTTTTAAATGATGTTTTAGATGAGTTTTGTTAAATTTTTGTTATTTCGGTTAGCTTAAAGTAAGATTTTTGATATAAATAAAGAAAGGGACTTTGGTGTAAACAGGGTTGTTAGAAAATGAAACCTTCTCACCTCATGATATAATTGGGCTGTAAACACATGAATATATTTTATTAGACACGTATTTTTCTAGTAAGAAACAACCCCTTTACATAAAACACCAATAATTATTTGAGATAAAATATGTTTTTTTGTCTCTACCAATAACGTAAGCAAAAAAACAAGATTTAAATAACAATATCGACTTTTAAGTTACGTAGTACGTCCCAAAATAATAGTTTTCTTTATCAGAACCTTAAAAAATTGGAATACGGAATTTATCAGTACCTATTGCATGGGGGGTGATAAAGTCCAATGTCCCCGCTTTTTCTGATCGTCTAGTCCAAAATGACGGGGACGCACTACTTTTGTTGTAATTAACGCACATGCTTCTAATAATTATTAAAGATATTTATTCTACTGTCTCCAAAAAACACACATTGGACAATAATAGTTTGAAAGAAAATAATGTTGAGATATTAGTAAAACTAGAATCTGTCATGTTTTTTCATTCAAAAATAATTGCACACGTTTCGTCGTGTTACTTACTACTGTATCACTCTATTGGGGGAGGATATTTATGTAGATATAAAAAAAATTTGATCGAATTAGTGCGCAAACCAACGATGATTATGATCTTATTAGGGGCGACGACGATAGAGCAAAGATAAACGACGCACCCCATTCATAAAGGTACACGTAAAAACGTTTAAATTTCATTACTATATTCGCAATAACCTAACATTTTATACCGTGCGAGCAAACATTATTTGCATCAAAGAGGGCCTACCTGAATTAACAAGTAATTTGATTTATCGCTAATTTTTCCAATTTCTTGAACAATTCACACAATGGGCTTTACGGAACAGCACAAAACATTCATGCTTGAAGCGTATTTTCGAAACGTGGTTAGAGTAAATGGTGAGTGGCAATACAATCCGGGTTTGTGCATGGACGATTTTCACGAACATTTTCCTAACGTTGCTTTTATTGCTGGGGATTTTTATCATTGCCTGAAAAGAACCGTGGCTGTGTTTAGAGAAACAGGTTCTATACAACACAAAAAAGGAGCAGGCAGACCATCTGTAAGAACAGAAGAACTTGTTGCAAACGTTCGTGAAATAATGCAAAATACGCCAACAAATTGTATAAGACGCCTGTCCCAAGAAGTGGGAAGATCTTATGGAACATGCAGGACTATTCTTAAGAAGCAGCTAAATTTATTTCCTTATAAAGTGCAAGTATTATAATCTTGTAACAACAAAAATAAATTGGTATTTGTCTACTTATTTTATTACTCATTAATTTGGCATATCATGTAATAATATGAATTTGACAAAATTTTAACCTAGATTTGGTTAGATATATCGTCCCCATATCATTGTGATCTACGTTATTTAATCCAAGCCATCTTTGATGCAAATAATGTTTGCTCGCACGGTATCATTGTAATGTCAAAATTCAAAAATTGTCGTATTTCATTCTTATTTTCACTTGCTACCGCTAGGAGGCAGCCGTTGCCATGTTTTGTGGACTTTCAAATTTTTGATTTGCTTCCAGCCAACAGTTTTCTGGAAACCGGCATGCGCCGTCATAGCACTGATCAATTCTCAATAGTTACAAACTGAGTAAATTTAAAAACCCAAAAAGGGTGAATCGTTCCGCAACATCGTATTATTCTAGAGTAAAAATTGGTGTATATTATCACGTGGAATTCGCGAAAAACCTGGTGGAACTTTGCATTTGATGTCTTGTCGGCCTGTTACGATAAAGAGAGTGAGATGTCTATCTTGCCCTGTCGTCGTTGGTCATTACAATTTAATTTAAAATACAGCGTGTCTTCGGAAGTTCTTACCAAACTGAAAACTTTTTTATTATTCATTTTACGAAAAAAAGTTATTCTAAAAAGCTCTGCATGGTCTAAAACCTAAAATGCAACCATCAAATATTGAAATTTTCCAGTCATATTATACGAGGTTTGTCAAAAATGTAAATTTTTCCCAAGAGTAAAGTACCTTTTATTTTGACATTATCAAAAATTGTTATTAAAAAAAGTTGATCAAAACTAAAAACTACGGCTAAATGTGCAATTATACGCATTTATGTTGAAAAATTATTTTATTGATTTATTATTAATTATTTAATTAATTTAATGCGTGTTATTGTATATTTAGACGTGGTTTTTAGTTCTGATCAACTTTTTTTAATAACAATTTTTGATAATGTTAAAAATAAAGGTTGGGAAAAATTCACATTCTTGGGAAAAATAACATTTTTTGACAAACCTCGTAGATGACTGGAAAATTTCGATATTTGATGGTTGCATTTTAGGTTTTAGACCATGCAGAGCTTTTTATAAAGAATATTTTTTTTTCGTAAAATTAATAATAAAAACGTTTCCCATTTGGTAAGAACTTCCGAATACACGCTGTATATGTAATAAGAATCTAAATTTCGTAAAGGCCTTTAAACCTCTTTATTGAGTATGGCGGAGAAAGCAAGAAATTCTAGTTTTAGTAATCCTTGGACATTGTTTATAGCCTAAGAGCTGGCGAAATGTTTACTTAAGTTATTTCAGCATGCTTGAATTTAGTTCAGATCTTCAAATTTACAAGCAGAAAACAAAGAGTAACGTCGATCTCAATAGGGTTCCCGCATGAACCAAACACCTGATGTCTCAGTCTTCCCAGAGCCTCACGTCCGGACACCCAGGATAAATTGGGTTCTTCTGCTCGCCAATCAGTCGTCTATGTTTCCTCAGCAGACGTGCACAGTCAAAATAATTGGTGGTTAATTAAATGGTTCCGGTCCCTAACAAGAAAAAGGGATAGCTTCACGTCACGTCAGCAAGGCTGGAATGTCATGCGAAAAAATGTTTTTTATTTTTAAGGATGAACCATAATTTAAAAAATACATTCTTAGACTATTTAAAAAGCAAGACGGAAATGGATGTCTTGAGGCCTCGCACGACCAGAAAACAATAAGTGCGCTAATAAGAACCTGACTCGACAAAGAGGGCAAAAACGAGGGGTTGAAATTTTTATAAGAATTTCTCTTAAACTGGTGAACGTCTAAAAATCGATATCTGATTGGTTTAAAGAACGGGCCAGACCTATCTGTGCAAGTGTCTGGCAATACTGATTAATATGATTGATGATTTGGCATAATACGGGGTACCTGTACAACGATCAGATTCCTGACGTCAAAATTCTGTCATCAAAAGTTGGCCACCTTTTTATGGACATCCGTAAATTAACCAGCCTTGCTGAGATAATCCTTTGTAGGGCTCAGGGCCCTGGAAAACCGACGTCCCTTTTTATTTTTCTCCTGTAAACTAGAAGATGTCACCAAAATACGAAGCTCGCTGAAATATCGTACGTAAAAGCGTCGCCAATCCTCAGTCTATTAGTTAAAATATCTAATATTGTAAAATTTTGATCAAAAACTTACTTTTTCATTCCATTTGGCTGATGGAAATGACGATACCGGATCTGATTTTGACAACCACGTGTGTATGGTTTGCCCTCCTATGGGAGAGAGAGAAACAACGATATGTAACTAAGTTAAATGGGAAACTTGTGGCTTTAATTCACAAAAAATGTATTTACTCAAATAATTTTCTAATTGGGTCCGTCAACTTCCATTTTTGTTTGAGGTCCGTATGTCCTTGTAAACGTATTAAGGTGCGGTACCCAAACGATAATCTAATAATTCTCTCAATCAGCAGCGTTCGCCTGTTTGTACGTACGTCTGTCACACGAGAATACCTCTGGTTTACAGCCCAATCGTTCACAATTAAAATATAGATACAAAATAAACCAAGGCAGAATTCCCTTTCACAAATAACCTTACTTTAAACTAAGAAGTTTTTTTTTCAACATTTTCCATCGAAAAAAAACCAATGAAAAACAATCGAGAGCATGATATTTTGTGCAAAATTTTTAGAAAAAAAAACGGGAAATCGCATACAAAAAGAAACAGTTTTTAGCTGTAATATGTAGCTTTTCTTGCATAGTCTCGCATTCTGATTTTCGGGGAAAAATCATTATTATGTAGTGTCAAGTAACAAATACCGAAAAACGAAAAAGAGGTATTTTTTTAGTACTCTTTTACAGTTGCCAAGATACCAACGATTAGTTTGGGACATCCTGTACACTGCATTTTAGCCATTAAATTAAAATAATAAAACACAAATTTAGAATAACATTATTTTATCAAAAAAGGATTTCCATTAACAATTTTAACACTACATAAATTAAGCTGATTTTTAATTTGTCTAGCAAAATTGTTAATGTACATTACGTGTATATTGGTCCGCTGCGAACGAAATATATTAATTTATCCACAAAGATATCGGTGTCATTATTTTTTATCCATTTCAATTAGGTTTGGAAACACCATACATTTCGAGCCTTTGGACCTCTCTTAAGCGAATATTCCCCACTAACCATTTCTAAAGTTTTCTTTGTTACTCTTTTCTTTAAGGTACTTAAGGGGAGGGGAAGGGTACGACGCAAGTAATTAAGGTCTTGTAGAAGAATACGTTGGTCTGCCTTGTCTACCCTGGCAAAAGGACCACCTAATACGGGGTCAGTTTTCAATGACTCGTCTCAGTCATCGAGGAAGGGAAGGCAATACATAACAATATATTAGTTTACTAGACCATAACTGTAAAATAAGATAGAAAACAAACGGTATGTAAAACGATATTAACCCATTCTAAAAACTTTAAAAGTGTTTATGGAGGAATATTTGCCCAATTTATAACCATACTTATAAACAACAAAAATAAAATCAGCTTAATAAAAAAAAAACACGATTAACATCAACGAAAAATTTATTAAAGTAATTTTAAAAAAACACACCTTTTGAAGGGTTTCTCGGTTAACAATGTATAGGAAACGCAGGAAAGAATTAAAAAACTGGATGGCAAATTTTAGCAAGAAACAAAAACTGGGTGACTTAAAACAAAAATGGAGACAGAGAATAAGCGATTTAGACCAATAAACGAAGCGTTGTCGAGGGCGTTTTTCGGAGAAAATGAAAAAGTTAACAAAATTAAGATTAGCTTTATGAAAAAAAATATGGATTATTTTTATTATCTCTGGCATTAATTGCCAAAAAAATTATTTTATATAACCATTTGTTTTGAGTGCAATACAGATTTTTCATGGTACCGTTTTGTATCAGATTTTAGGTTTATAATACGAATATTTTAAAAATGTATAGTCATAATAACGGCAAAACTCCGATACCTATAGAAAAACGGCACCGATTTCCTTATTTTACATAATGAAATCTGGTACCTTCTGCTAAAAAAGCATCTTTCTTCTATCAACGCTCCGTTTAGCGGACCAATTGAAAGTAAAAAAAAACAACAAAAATGTGTGAACTAACTTTAGGTATAAAAATGTATGTGGCTTAGGCGTAGGTACCTTTAGCAGAATTCTGCTTGTTCTTTTCGTCGTCTTTTTTGTCACGGTTCACCGTGGCTGAAAATAAAATGGGGCTTCGTTGTGGTAAAGGCTTTCATGGTTCCACGGGTAAATTTCGTGCAAGGTGAAGTAAGCTTTTTGTTATCGACAATTTGTTATGGGATATTAGAAAATTTTACAGTAGCATTGCGTTGCGATTTTTTCTAATAGACAAGTGTGCATGCTTTCATGGGATTGATGAAATAATCCAAGGTAAGGTTGGAAGTATCTATAATATCTTTCATTTACTAACTTGTGGTATGAACAGATTTTATATGTGTAATACATTGGTTAGAAAGACGCAGGGATACAGCGAACCCGTCACACGGCGGTAAAAACATAATGTTTTTGTATTTGGTGTATCCGGCTCCTCAAAACTGTCAGGATCATAGATATATACCTTTAGACCCGCACAGCTTATGTCGTGCGCAAACAAAAGTTACGTTTTATATGTGAAAAAATACGTTTGTAACCCATGGCTCATTGGTCATATTTCTTGACGTCGTCCATTAACGGCGGGCACGCCAAATAGGCCACACAAAGAAGATTTAAAAATAAATAGAAAAGCAAATGCAGATCATCCCGATGCATGTTTTGGCAAATTTTATTTGCAGCACTGCATTGATTTAATTAATAATTTTTTCAATATTTATATTATTTATTATTACTATATTGCTGCAAAAAGATTAAAAGATCCTTTTCTCTATACTTATATTTAAAAAAACGATATACCTATGTTTATATAAATAAAAATAAAAAAGTTTGAACCAATTACACTCCCCGACAAGAAAAATTAAAGTCATTTTGATAGTCCTGTAACTTTTTTATTTCTTTTCCGATTATTAAAATTTTGAGTAAAGTGTAGCCCTATGTTTTGACAAGTTAGCCTAAATTTTAGATTTAAAAAAATACTGATGGCTTGACCAATATATAGGGAAAAACAAAAGTTACTTTTTAACCTCTATTTTCTTAACGCCCTGTGGAAAAATTGAGCGGTGAAATGTAGCTTTGTTACGTTTTGTTTTAAAGTGTGACCCTTTTTTGACAGAATGTTTTTTGGTTCACCCTAATATCTGCTTTTTGAGAAAAGATACAGATTTTATTAAAAAGTGGTGCAATTTTTTAAATTTTATTTACATTTATAACGTTACATTATCTTATAGACTAGCTTAAAGAAAATCCTAAAATTAAATAGCGCGTGTTGCTACCTCGTGCCGTTATAACTTCTCTCATGCGACGTGGCATGCTTGCAACGCAGTTTTAATTGACTTCTTGAGGAATGTTTTGTCATTCTTCAAGAAGAGCTGCTCGCAGATCTGGTGTTTCTAAATTTCGATTTCGAACACGTCTACCTAGCATATCCCACACATGCTCAATTGCGTTTAAATCTGGGCTATGCGGGGGCCAATTGAAGTCGTTGAATGTTAACCTGATCTAAATATTCCGTTACAACCCGTGCCTTGCATTGTCTTGCATTAATATAAAATTCGGCCCAACGAACTCGGCGTAGGGTAACACGTGTTCTGCCAAGCATTGGTTGATGTATGCAAGAACCATCCAACGCAGGTTAAATGAAGCGGGATTGAAGTCCAGAAGACCCGTTGCATGTCTCAAATTACTCCCAGCTGACCGTACACAACGGTTACATTTTGCACAAGAACATGAAAACTGGGGACTAGAAGAGTGGTTGCAGGTACTATTTACAGATGAATCGCGGTTTTGTCTGCGCTCACCTGAAGGACGTGAACGGGTTTGGAGGAGACCAGGTGAACGATACGCCCAATGTTGCATAACTCCAAGAATACCGTTTGGAGGCGGTAGTGTCATGGTGTAGGCTGGGGTATCACAACATGCTCGTACAGAAATAGTGTTGGTTGAAAATGGTTCTATAACTGCTGATAGATACATCAACCAATGCTTGGCAGAACACGTGGTACCCTACGCCGAGTTCGTTGGGCCGAATTTTATATTAATGCAAGACAATGCAAGGCACGGGTTGTAACGGAATATTTAGATCAGGTTAACATTCAACAACTTCAATTGGCCCCCGCATAGCCCAGATTTAAACGCAATTGAGCATGTGTGGGATATGCTAGGTAGACGTGTTCGAAATCGAAATTTAGAAACACCAGATCTGCGAGCAGCTCTTCTTGAAGAATGACAAAACATTCCTCAAGAAGTCATTCAAAACTGCGTTGCAAGCATGCCACGTCGCATGAGAGAAGTTATAACACGGCACGAGGTGGCAACACGCGCTATTTAATTTTAGGATTTTCTTTAAGCTAGTCTATAAGATAATGTAACGTTATAAATGTAAATAAAATTTAAAAAATTGCACCACTTTTTTAAAAATCTGTATCTTTTCTCAAAAAGCAGATATTAGGGTGAACTAAAAAACATTTCACCACTCAATTTTTCCACAGGGCGTTAGGAAAATAGAGGTAAAAAAGTAACTTTTGTTTTTCCCTATATATTGGTCGAGCCATTAGTATTTTTTTAAATCTAAAATTTAGGCTAACTTGTCAAAACATAGGGCTATACTTCGCTCAAAATTTCAATAAAATCGGAAAAGAAATAAAAAAGTTACAGGACTATCAAAATGTCCGGAATTTATTGTCGGGGAGTGTATTTTATTTAAAATGATTAGTCTGGATGATTAGGCCGGACCTGTCTATCTTCCCATTCGTTAAATAAAAATTTTGCTGCGTGTACTTGGCGTTATTTACATGCGCAAGGCCACAAATTTGCCATTTTCGTTATTGCTGTTTGCTGATCGGAGGGCATATGTCTATGATCAGGACCCGCTTTTCTACAGGTAATGAGTGCGAGCCTTTAGCTTTATTAGTGGACTGGGCACTTTACTCTATTAATATAAAAAACTATGAAAAATATAAAAGTAATCAGAAAAAAATCAAGAATTTGATACCTTGTATTTATAAAATAATGTGACCAAAGATTCATGTTACTTTACCTTGCACTGCTGATATTATGTACATTTATTTCATAAATGGGAAATAAAATCAGTTAACACAAGAATAGATTTATATTTAAACGGCATTCATTGGCGCCCTTAAAGAAAACTAATCCAGTAAAAATCTATATTAATTTATATAAGTCAACAAGTTTTCCACTTTTTTTTATAGCTGCCTCACTTTATGGCAACTTTTATCCGTCACCTCCGGTATAAATAAATTTACCTATAAAATTTGAAAAAAAATAAAATAAATAAACAAGGCAGTTTTTTACACAAACAGTTTTTTTCATTCATGCGTGACGATAATCCCGAGTGTCGTAAAACCCAAAAAAAAAACAACATAAATCATGGGTATTCACAGTCAATCCTGGTTTGTAGGTTTCAACCACCTCGAATTGGTACTGCACTTTTTGTTAACCGTTCTAAAAGTAATTTTGAGAGACGCATCTGGAATCTCTCAGTAGTACTGACGATTAGATCGGTCAAAATTCCAAACACACGATTACTTAATTGATCATAGTCCCAAAGAACCCAGGTAGAAACAACACCGATTGAGAAAGCATAATAATATCGTAAATTTGAAACGAATTATCGCAAAACAAAATTTTAATCAAAACTGACCGCTATCCGCGTTCCAAAATCAGTGCTTCTTCTCCACCTAGTTCTTAGAACCCCCTTGCCCTTCTCCATTGCGATGGAGTGGGAGGAGAAGGCTAGAGCCGTAGACTCCAATCCCCCTTTAAACCCCTTTTGTCTACTCACCCGGCTGCGTGGCGATGGCCTGCGACGACTGTGCCTGGGGCTGGCCCTGCCCAACGGGAGCAGTCCCCGTGCCCGCCGCGCCAGCCTTCTGTTTCAGCATGGTCCAATCGAACGTGTAATCGTACTGGTGGTTGAGCGTGCGGAATAGGATACGGAACAGCTGTCGCAAGTACATGTAGTCGGGCGCCTCCTCGAAACGGAGCCCGCGACAGTAGTTGAGGTACATGGAGAATTCGGCGGGGAAGCCCTGAAAAATTGGTAAATGTTTAAGCACTATGACGGCCACGCCATATTTTTAAAGTGATATCTAACGCCAAATACGTTTATCTTCAATTCTCTGTGTTAAAATAAGTTTATAATTGCTAACTTTTCTAGTATTAGTATTCACCTAAAGAGGATTTATTAACAGCTATTTTGCTGCAAGATAGTGTAAGAGTTGTTTAAAGTTAGGTTAGTCACATTAAGATTGAAGTATTCGCGCTTACTGTTTAAGATAATTTGCAGGTAAGCTTCCCGTCCTGCAATGAAATACAAAGCTCAATTTTTGACATAGAATGGGAGGAGCATTTGGAGCCTATTTTATGAAGAATAAAATAGAAGCTTCTTTCGTACAGCGGTCAGAAAGCGTCAACAAGTTAACGACGCATGCGAACGTTCTTCATCCGAACGTGTTTTAAGAACGTTCGCATACGACAAATCCCAAAGCGCTGATAGAAAATCCGGCGGAAGCCAAAATTTTAAACGGAAATGCAAAGCAAAAAATTTTCAACCAGTTAAAAACCACGCATTTATTTATATATTGGCCGGTTTCTTTGTAATAATATTAAAAATCAATAACATTTTTTTTAATAAAACTAAATCCAATGAAAGCATCATCACAAAACCATAGATTAACAAAAATCTATCCGATTTTGTAATGAAAAAATATACACCCATTTAGATTATTAATTTTAATCACATCATAAATATATTTAAAAATATAAGCAAGTAATTCAAAAATATTTCACAAAAAAAAAATTATAATTAGGGGGCAAATAATAATAGAAAAATTGTAATATTTAGTATTCTTATTACCTATATACAAGTTGGCTTACCTTTATATAATTTTGGATAATCCATGATTTTAATTTTCTTTTAAATGTCAAAAACTCATAGTTTTCAAATTAGTAGGTAATACATTAAAAATTTTGATGCCAACAAATAAAGCATTATTTTTTAAAAGTGTTAAATTAAAATGATCATAACATAAACATAGATTTGTTTTTTATTTTGTTTGGTATAGGTATATGAGTAATATTAGGTACCTTATACATTTTTATTTTAGGTTATTATAGGTATATAAAATGGAAGTTTGTAATAAAGTTGTTTCAAACTAATAATATTATTATAAACAAATAATATTTTTAATTTAAAACAATAATTTTATTATATAATATAATAAAAAAAATTTAAAACAAATGCACCTATTGACTCGAACCAAAATGTAAAGAACATAAATGCCGCTTAATGAAAACTGATATTTTGCTTCTTAATTATTCCACATGGTTTTTTGACACTAGGCACAAAATATAACTTTCCGATTAACCTTGTATAATATGTCAAAAAACCAATTTCTCTTAAATTTTGTACAAACATCTTAAAACTAATAAATGTAATGTATCTACAGGATCAGTTAAATCGGAGCAAAAATAAAAAAGTTAGAAAGCCCTAAACTCCATCCAAATTTTATGATGCCCGTTTTTTTTTGCACGAGAGTATATTATATCAAATATGCCAGAGTGATAAAAACAAAGCTTCACAATATATACAAACTTCCCTGACAATGCCTAAAAACTCTACACTTACTTTGCAGAGGACCTCAACGGGCGTAGACATCTTTTTTTCGCTGATTTTTTCGTATTTCTGTTTTTTGGTGGCCGCCTTCAGACCCTGCCAGGGCAAACATCCGCGGTTGAAGTACATCAGAACGTAGCCCAGCGACTCCATGTCGTCGCGTCTCGACTGCTCGATACCCAAATGGGCATTTATTGAGGCATACCTGAAAGAAAAACAGCAATCAGCAATTGCAGATTTTTTCGAGCTAAAGCTCCCGGTGTCTGATCAGTGTTGATAAAAATCATGATTTAAAAAAAAATCAAAAACCGATAATTTTTTTTTTTTATTTACCAGCTTTTACAAATATTATTATTTTTAAATATTTCTAACTGCTTATATTTTCTTTAAACAAATATTCTTAGGCAGGAATAGTTTGGGTTAGTTAG
The DNA here is from genome assembly GCA_963969555.1 of Polydrusus pterygomalis. Classification (NCBI taxonomy): domain Eukaryota; kingdom Metazoa; phylum Arthropoda; class Insecta; order Coleoptera; family Curculionidae; genus Polydrusus; species Polydrusus pterygomalis. Next base: position 994,670 of record OZ018377.1, read on the forward strand.
TATCTCTAACCGTTTTCAAGTGTAAACTAAATTTTAAGGCTACTGTCTTAAATACTATCTATGTGCAATGAAGCTTGATGACTCCGCCTACGTGCTTATTGGAGTGTGAAGTTTGAGCTGTTGGTTTTGGACAAGAAGAGGCCTCATCTCTACGGTCTTCCTAAAATTCATAAGAACAACATGCCACTAAGACCAATCACCAGCTCCAGGGATTCTCCTACAAGCGCATTATCAAAATTTCTTCTTGAGATAATTAAACCGTTACAGGGTAAGTCATTTTCTTTTGTTCAGAACTCTAATCATTTTGTAAATATTCTGAAAACCGTCAATTTAGAACCACAAGACACATTCGTCAGTTTCGATGTAGAAAGCTTATATGTATACCAACGTCCCAATAGGGGAATCACTGCATATCATCAAACAAAAGTTACAAGGCGACCCAACCCTTTCAGAACGCACTAGTTTGCCGCTGGATGGAGTGATGGAACTATTGGAGTGCTGCCTACGTAGTTCCTACTTTCAAGTAAAAGATAGGTTCTATGCCCAGGATGACGGTCTTCCAATGGGTTCATCTCTCTCTCCGGTGGTGGCTAACCTGTACATGGAATGGTTCGAGTCACACGCTATTAACACTGCCAAGATTAAACCTAAACTTTGGCTTAGATATGTTGATGATACCTTTATTATCTGGACAGACAGCAACGAAGAGCTGATACGGTTTTTGGAACATATTAATAGTATAAGACAATCCATTAAATTTACCATGGAAACAGAAAAACATTCCACTCTACCTTTTCTCGATGTTCTCGTCAAACGAAGTGCTGATAACATAAAAACGTCAGTATACAGGAAACCCACTCACACCGGGCAATACCTTAATCACGGATCGAATCATTCAAACTCCATAAAATAGGGCATAATTCAAACTCAGAGCATCTAACGTTTGCAACAATCCGGAAGACCTAAATATTGAAATTTCAAACGATCAAATCAAAAGAGATTTAAAACAAAATGGTTACCTTGAAACGTTTGTAACTAATACCATCTCAAAACTTAAAAATCGCGAAGTAAAAACTAATACAGAAGCTAGAGAGGAGCAAACATTTCTTACAATACCTTATGTCAAGGGGATTTCTGAAAAGATTAGAAGAATAACCAAAAACTATAATATCAAAACAGCCTTTAAATCCGGAAATACGCTTAGAAGCTTTCTTACAAAAGTAAAACCCCCCAGTAATGAAAACACAAAAAATTCTATCTATCAAATCCCTTGCGAGTGTGGCGAATCGTACATTGGAGAAACAAAAAGACCTCTTCCCGCACGAGTTAAAGAACATCTGAAACATACTCAAGTGAAACTTCGAGATCAGGTATAGCAGAACATGTATGGACTAACCAACATAATATACAGTGGTCAGAAGCCAAGGTTTTGGATACGGAACAGCACTGGAAAAAACGAAAATTCAAGGAAGCAGCTTTCATGAATCAAAATACACATATATTCAGTAAACCAAGTATCTGAGAGCCTCTTTTTGTCCAAAACCAACAGCTCAAACTTCACACTCCAATAAGCACGTAGGCTGAGTCATCAAGCTTCATTGCACATGGATAGTATTTAAGACAGTAGCCTTAGAATTATAATTTAGTTTACACTTGAAAACGGTTAGAGATACTAACTAACCGAAACGTTGTGTTAAGTAACAAAATAAAGACAATGGAAGTCCGACAAGGTAATTTTTTTGATATTACTTCATTGTCTACCACCTTCAAACAAATCTGTTTGCATATCCTTAGATGGATGGTCCAATATACAATAATATTTCTTTTTTACATACCTCATAAATTAAAGAGTTATATAGGTAAGGAGTGCACGCACAGCATCTTAGATGCAATTGTGCACTAAAAGTAGTATTAAAGGGTTTGAGTTTGATGATGTATTTTTGAGTTGATTATTGGATATCTGTTGATTTATTGTAATTTATTGTTATTACTGCTGGAATAAATAAAAAATAAAATAAAATAAATAAAAATATACATAATGAGCCGATAATCGATGTCGTTTTGACTGCGAGGATGCAGTGTTTTTTTGGAAAGCATATCTGGTCATCCCCATACAGCTGACTATCTTGCCCAATTGGCTATTAACTCAATAAATAAGTGCAAAATTGAATATAACTGTAAAGTTACCAGTATTGTTACAGATAATGCGAGCAACATGGTTAGTATGAAGAAAAAAATTACCGAGTCGTCCAATTACCCTATAATTACATATATGGTTGTTCGGCCACACTTACTTAGTTTGCTCTCCAAAGATTTAGAAGCATCGCAGATAAAAGAACATATAGTACATATTTTGAAATACTTCAAAACTACCCATTTGCCAAATGCTTGGTATAAAGAAAAAGGGGGCAAGAAATTGGTCTTACCTCAGGATGTTCGATGAAATACACTTGCAGATTGTCTTGAGATCTATGTAAATGAGTGGCCAAAATTGTTATTAATATGTGAAGAGCATAAAGATCAAATTGATCCAGTGATATATAAAAAAGTTTCAGATATCTGCATTAAAAGGATGGCTGAAGATTTTCCACAGTCGCTAAAACCAATTTCTATAGCACTGGATGCAATGCATCAAAAAGGTGCATTTTTATCTCAAGCATTTTACATTTGGAAAAAGTTACTGGCTATTTTTGAGAGTTTTGAATTGGAAGAAGAAAGAAGCTTGCGTCAATATCAATTATTTAAGAACAGATGTTTAAGCTCTAACCTCCTTTCACTTATTGGGTATATTTTGGATCCTACAATAAACAAAGAAGAATATCCATTACTAGCTGAAGAAAAGAGAGAGGCTCTACACATTGTTTCCAAATATTTTGCAGACACAGGATTACTAATTAAGTTAGAAGCTAAATCGGACCCTTTTTACAAAACTCTGTTTTCAGAGAAAATAATCAAAAATGTAACAGCAGTACAGTGGTGGAGATCACAAGAAGATGTTTTAGAAGTTAAGCAAGTGCTCCATATAATAATTTCTGTTTTGTGTGCCTGTGCATCGTCTGCTGATATCAAAAGGATGTTTTCTACTTATGGATTCGTACATTCAGATATAAGAAACAGACTTGGCAATGACAAAGCAGGTAAACTAGTATGTATTTCTATTTAAGCATTATAACACTTAAGTTTTTCTTATATTTTTTTTTGTTTAAATTAGGTATTTTTTTTAATTTTTTTGTAGTTTTATTTTTGTGATAACCAGCTGTTCTTTTCGATTATTATAATAAAATAATAAATAACATCACATAAAAATGCGTCTGGGTTTTATTGTTTGTATGAACAAAGACATTTTAAGTAAGTGTTAAAATTTTAAAACTTTTTTTTAAAATTAATCCTGATTTTTTTTAAAATCATACTGATTAAAATCACGATTTTAATCTCGACCCTGTGTCTGATCAACTTATCAGATAATAAGTAAAAATACCTATTCGTGAAATCGTTTCATTTACTAAAACTATATAGGCATGTGACCGTTAAAGACCTACCTAGCAGTACCCGTCAAATTCTTATCCTCCCTATACATAATGTGTTGGCGAGTGCGTGCGTCCCTAAACTTCTTCGCGAGCCCGAAGTCGATCAGGAACAGCTTGTTGCAATGGCGGCCGATGCCCATGAGGAAGTTGTCCGGCTTGATGTCCCGATGGATGAACGACTTGCAGTGGACGTACTCGATGCGTCCGATCATTTGGTCGGCGAGCATGAGCACCGTTTTGATGGTGAAACGGCGCGAGCAGAAGTTGAAGAGGTCCTCGAGCGACGGGCCCAGCAGGTCCATGACGAGGACGTTGTGCTCCTTCTCTTGGCCATAATATCTGGAAAAGATGACATGGACGATTATGTTGTGGGGTTACTCAAGTTCAGTAAAAAATTAACAAGAATATATAAATATTTATGACAGTATCGGGTCGCGTTTCCTAGTGTAAAGAACGCTGAAAAGAGCATGAGTGTTATTTTTATTTGCAATAATATTGAGTTTAGAGATTTCTCCTGGCATGTGAAAGTTATTTTACAATCCTCGTTTATCTTTTCACGATATTCTTATCTACGAAAAAGATATTTAAAAGTTAATGATTACATTAGTCATACAAAAATAAAATAAAATAATAATTATAATCTCATTATTGTTATTTATTAGAGTACAGCGATTTGATTAGTTTGACACCCAAAGAACTTTTATGTGTTTATTTTACCGGACACACAATAGATATCATTAATAATAATTATTATGCATTAAGCCTTATCGCAAGCTGATGGTTCATAAGATTATAAAATATTTACATGTTATAATTTTGCATTTGCATTGAGATAACCCAAATTAAAAATGCAAACACAGATCATCCGCCGTTTTAAGGAAATAATGTTGTTTTCAAATAGTAGGTATTTGGAGATATTATGGTGAATTTTATCGGTGTCATCAAGCGATGCAGATCACCTCCACCAATCACTCGGGAATCGGTTCAGCCTTGGATTTAAATGGTCAAAGTTATAATGATAATGATCAAAAGATAGGCCTAGAAACGGATTCGAAATTTCATATTTTGATCGGTTTCGTTACTGTTCGTTTTATATGCGGACAATCCTCTCGTTATCGGTCTGCTTTAGCGACATCATCTTAACACAATCCAGAACCGACTCGTCGGTTTTTATTTTGCCCAAATAGTGTCAAAATACCTGGTATTTCGTACCAGTCTTTATTTACATGCGCAAGGCCATAAATTTGCCACATTCGTGGTTATTGTTTGCTAATCTAAAGGTACTTATATGTCTATAAATTAATACCCGTCGTCTTAAAGGTTCCAATCACCTACAATTTTAATTGTAGTAACGAAATATTGATCAAAAAAGGAAAAGTCAAGATAAAGTAGTGTCTACATTAAAAAAAATCAAGAGCAAATGCTACTAGCACTCAAACGCTATTTTCTGTCATTACTGCGTCTCCAAACATTAGGCTAGACCTTGCATGTTAGTTTTTCTTTATTTATACTATTCGTTTATACGTGTATATGCCAGCTGTCCTCCGCTGTTCTTAAAATATTTCTCATTATTACATAACCAATCAGTGTCAATGTGAATTAGCAATTTTTTAAAAACCTCTGATTTATTATTAACCTACACAGCGTTGGCGTAATTCAATATTTCCTTATCATTCGCCAATAATATTATAAACTGTATTTACCTAATTCGATGTAATTGTAATGGTACATTAATTGGATTAATTCCCAAGGTAGTTTAGGAAAAAAATAAAAATACAATAATTCTACGCAAGTCGGCGCAAAAACAGTAAACTAGTTATAAAAATAGCATAGCATATAGAAACCGAAGTAAGATACATAATGTCTTTCAGTGTTCTGTAGCAAAATGTTCAGTAATATTAGAAGAAATTTCTATTTAAGATGAGGCTGTTGCTAAGACGTTCGCGGCGACCATTTCCAACATCTCCTACATTAGTTTAGTTAGTACAAGTTTTTTTACATTATCAAGAAATAAACAGTATTACTTATTAGTTTTTGAGTGTGTTGTTAATTTTTGCAATACCTAAATCTGAAAATACTTAATATTTCCGAAACAGTTGAAGATAGGTATAGGATAATTATACATAAAATATGTCTCAAATTTTCTGAAGAATCCAAAAATTGAATAATATACAAATTGCATTCAAAATAAGAAAGTTTGTATTGGCCACCGTCACATGACACACCCTGTATAAAAAGTTTTTATTTGGCTGATACACACTGTAAAGCTAACGCTTGTGTAGCTACATGTTCTGTGACCATTGTATGATTTTATTATGCCCAAATAGGGGTAAAATACTAAAATAAAAAAAAAAATTGTGTGCTTAAGACCACACGACAGAAGTGAAAACTTCAACAAGGTGAAATTAACAATATCGAATAAATATATTTCCTAAAATTGAACAACCCTTGAAAAAAATGCCTGAACATACCTGAGACGCAACAAGTGATCTAACGCACAAACAACGCACACTGTTTCCACGTCGATACTGAATGCGACTGATGCGGCATGCTCTTTCATATAACGTTCATTCGGGTCAGTTCGGATTGAATATAGGAGTCGAATTCGAGCGTAACACAGCCGACCGAGCGTTACGCGTGACAGACACGCGTGACGGCTTAGTTTAATTTAGTGCCCACAAAAAGTGCTAAACGCGCCTAAAGAAGTTTTCACTTCAAAAATCGTATTTTTAGTAAGTAAGTACTGATAGTTCTTGATAATAATATGTAAATTTATTTTATTATGATCAATTTAAACACATCTAACTAGGCCTAGGCCACACACAACAAGATGTTAAAGTCCGGACCTGTCTATTTTCCCATTCGTTAAACGATAATTTTGCAGTGCGCATGCCTATTCCTGTGTGGTTTTGTTTGAATGCCATAAATTTGCCACTATCGTGATTATTGTTGTATCAAACATAAATGTCTATGACCAGGGCTCATATTTCTTGGTACAATGTTGAAATATAACTAGATAAAATATACACGAATTATGCATAATTCCCAGGGTAATTGTTTTTTTGTCAGGCCAAATAGAATTATCAAAAAATCGTTAATCTTGTTTCATGGTTGGAGAGACAACTTTTCTGGCCCCTCTCGTATCTACCCTACTAGTACTTGTAGGAATAATCGTAAACTTTATTATAATCCTTTAAAATGTAGGTACCTCTTTATTAATTTCAAGTTGAATAATAGAAGTCATTAACGCTGTTGCTGATCGTCTAGGCTAGGGCAATATTGATCTATTTTTTTACCGTTAGGTTAAAATTATGGTAAAAACACTTTTAATATTGCTATAAAGAGATTAATTAGCACCATTAATAATAATTTAAAATGTGAAATCTTAATAATATGAAGATTTCCAAGTAGGTACGTTTAAACGATTTATTATACTAATTGCACGAATCGTATAATAATTATAAAAAAATGAGAGCGTTATTTACGCCATAATTTAATATAAATACGAATATTTAATGAAATGGTAGGCAGACCTCGTTAAAATGACACAAAACTTGAAAAAAGTACGTTCTATTTCCTTTTGAAAATTACTAAAAATGCAGAGTTAGGGCGCCGTGAATGTAGGGTTGTAAGCATTTTTTGATTAACGTAGGTTCGGTTTATTCGGGGTTTTCGAGTTTTTTGTCCTGATTTCATTATTATACAGATGGCCTACATTTCTAAACATCAACGATATAATCATTTTTCTCGCGATGGAATCTATTCAGATAAGATATACGATGAGAAATCCGTTGAAACTATTAATTTTTTCAATTAATGACGAGTCTACAAGCTAAACAGCAGCAATCAGACAAAAATCGCATTATCTTTCCTCTCATTCCAAAATGAACAATTAACGTCGAAATAAACGACAAATCGGCCTCTCTTCCTTTGCATTTCCTGAAAGGCCGACAGACTCCATTAACGGTTGTTTTACTGCTTTTTCATTTCAGGAACGGGTTGTTCGGCCTTTTTGCCACGGCGATGCAGCTTTATCCGATCGAGTTTACTCCTGTCGGATCGACCGTGACTGTCGGATCCGCTAGAGCAAGAACCGCCTCCATAATATGAGAATATGAAAAGGTTTAAGGTTTTGTACACGCAATGTCGATTAAGGTGAGATTTCAGAAAATGCATGCCTGCAACTTTGCAGATCTGCAAATAAGTGGTGGGAAGAGCCCTATTACGAGGTTGTCGAGTATTACAACGACGCCTTAGTTATTTCCGGCAAGCATTTGGTCATCTTTGTTGAGTTTGTCTTTGTCCTATTTACTATGTTTGTAGTTTCCCGGTTTACTTATATATTTTTGACGATGTATACCTTATAAAAAAAATAATTACTTTTATTTCTTTTAATGTATGTATTCGTAGTATGTACCTACCTATATTAATTTTATTTCTTGTTAGCTTTGTTAATAAGAATGGCCATTCTTCGAAACAATAAAGCATATTTTGATTTGAAGGCAGACGCAAAATAATTTGTAGAAATTTTACATTCCAAAAACTATTTGCAAATCAGCCATTTTTATCGTAGTTAAACCGTTTTACTACTTCTGGTTTATTGATATCGACTGTCAAATACATGAAACATGCCCAAATTCAAGGCAATAATGAATTAATGAACTTAATTTTTCAAGTTCCCTAGTTTTTTATCGGATACAAATTGTAAATAACCACCAATACCATCGACCGTCGAATCCCCAAAATATAGGTTAGTTTGTAACAAATTTTATACATTCTGCAATTTTGCAGGACCTTTCAATTTTCTGCAAATTTGCAGATCTGCAAACTGCTACTTGCAGTTGAAGAGCTTCTGTAATCTCACCTTTCTTACATAAGTATACAGTGTGGTTGTTTAAGTGTGCAACATATGGGCGTTTTTTTTTTTACAAATTTCTCAGAAAATTTTATTTTTGATAAAATTTGGTGCATGTTCGATAACTATATTAGGTGCACTTGGAATGGTTGCAAGTCAAACGGCGTACTGGGTAGGCCAAAAAATATAAAACTTGTACAGGGTCTTCCAATGAGGACTGAACAGGGGCTCATTTTTGAGCTTCCTTGTATTTAAAGAAAAATCCAAAACAGCCAATCGATGTACTTTTTCCTGCAGAATTCAAAAATGAAACCAAAAATTTATTTGAACCAGAAACAAAAGAGTTACGATATGGATAAGGTGTTTTTTAAATGGAACATAGCTTTTTTTATACGATTTTTGGAACGAGTGATTTTTTTTTTGTCCGTTTTGATTAAAATATTTAATATTGTGACAGCTATTTTTATTAAATTTTAATGTTTTATCCAGTATAATTTAACTTTAACCTGTTTGAAACATACACTAGGTAATAAAGGTATAATCACCTTTGAATCCTTCAAAGTCATTTCGGCAATATTATAGTAAATTTGTCAAATTTTTTGACTTTAAAGGATTCAAAGGTGATTATACCTTTATTACCTAGTGTGTGTTTCAAACAGGTTAAAGTTAAATTATACTGGATAAGACATTAAAATTTAATAAAAATAGCTGTCACAATATTAAATATTTTAATCAGAACGGACAAAAAAAAATCACTCGTTCCAAAAATCGTATAAAAAAAGCTATGTTCCATTTAAAAAACACCTTATCCATATCGTAACTCTTTTGTTTCTGGTTCAAATAAATTTTTGGTTTCATTTTTGAATTCTGCAGGAAAAAGTACATCGATTGGCTATTTTGGATTTTTCTTTAAATACAAGGAAGCTCGAAAATGAGCCCCTGTTCAGTCCTCGTTGGAAGACCCTGTACAGGGTTTTTCCGTATATTTTGGAGCACCCCTGGAGCTTTTATTTAAAGACCTAGAAAAAACTTTAAATTACCAAAGTTGCATGATTTCTCCTGAACTGTCAGAATTTGTTATCGGACAAAACAAATGAACATCGTAAATTTGTTTAATAATGCCAATGTCGATTTTTTTAAATGGAACACCCTGTATATTAATTTTTTTTTTAACTCCTCACTCTTTTCTGATTTCAAATATGTATATATGTTATATGTTTACTTTAGTCGTTTAGGCAAAATTTCATTTCAAAATATTGCGGATTAGAAAATCTAGATTGCCCTGAGAAACAATTTTGTTGTTATTAATCGCTTATGGCAACTGACTTATGTCTCAAAAATAATATTTCATACCTTGAATGGTCTTGTCTTGGTATAATGGGTTACTCTAAAGATGAAAAATTCAATAATTATTAATAAATCGCAATATTTTGAAATGAAATTTTGCCTAAATGACTCAAGTAAACATATAACATATATACATATTTGGAATCAGAAAAGAGTGAGGAGTTAAAAAAAAATTAATATACAGGGTGTTCCATTTAAAAAAATCGACATTGGCATTATTAAACAAATTTACGATGTTCATTTGTTTTATCCGATAACAAATTCTGACAGTTCAGGAGAAATCATGCAACTTTGGTAATTTAAAGTTTTTTCTAGGTCTTCAAATAAAAGCTCCAGGGGTGCTCCAAAATATACGGAAAAACCCTGTACAAGTTCTATATTTTTGGCCTACCCTGTACGCCGTTTGACTTCCAACCATTCTAAGTACACCTAATATGATTATCGAACATGCATCAACTTTTATCAAGAATAGAATTTTCTGAGAAATCGGTAATAAAAAGAATGTCCATATGTTGCACACTTAAACAATCACACTGTATATTAAGATACAAATTTCATAAGACTTATATTAGAATCATAGACATTTACCTTTAGATTCGTACAGCTAATCCCGTGCGCAAACAAAAGTAAAGTTTTATGGGTGAAAAAATACGCCAGAGTGCACGGCACACCAGCGGCGCACCCAGGATTTTATGTTATGTGCCCGCCAACCAGTGCTGGAAGCAAATTTTTTAATAAACTTTTAAGTTACGCATTTTTCTAGAACTTTGGAGCTTTTTTAACAGGTACTCTTGCAGGGAAGATCGCAATAGCCTAGTCATGGGAGTCGTTAAACGGTTTCTTAGGGGGGGGAGGCAGTGGCGGCTTGTGACTTGTTAACTTGGGGGTGTACTAAAAGCCTGCTGTAGGCGAAATGCGCCGCAGGCGAAATTTTTTTAAGACCACGCCCAAATTTGCTCAATAATTATCATAGTAAATATTTTAAAAATTTATGATTACCTTCTTATTCTATTGAAAATGAAATAGGATAAAAAATAAAAAGGCTAATTTATTTTTCATTAGTGGGTACATCGTTTAAAAGTAAAGTTCATTCATCTGTTTTTATTTGCAGCAAACTTATCAATAACAATAAAGTCCCTAGATTTACACTTTGTGGTATGTATCAAGTTAATTTCGAGAGTTTAGGTCTTCCCTTACTTTTAATTTCAATTTTTTGCTCAATACTTAATGAGCTAAATCTGTTTCTCAAACATTCATAGTCGTTTTGGCATTAAAACTGTTTATTTTTATTAAAATAAGTCTTTACTACCCCAAAATAATAACAAAAATATAAAGGAAAACTCGAAATAATAAATTCATACATTCAATCAAACCATATTAAACCTCAATGAGTCAACTTTTGTTAATAAGTCAACTTCCAGGGGGAGGGGGGCAAATGCCCCACCTGGCCCCCCTCAAACGAGGCGCGTGAGGTAAATCTAAGAAAATTGACTTTTTAAAATACTTATCCAATATTAATAATAAAATATAAAATAATTATGCCCAAATAGGGGTAAAATACCGGATATTTCGTATTTTCAGTAGTTAAGTATAGAGTAGTGCTGTATCTTGATATAAAGTTTTATTTATTATGATCAATAATTTAAACACATCTAACTAGGCCTGGGCTACACAAGGTATGAAAATAAAGAGAAAAACACACCAAGATTCCGATGCATGTTTTGGTATATTTTATTTGACCAACTTTTGATTATAACTTCCACTTTATTTTTCATCGATTATTTGTAAAATAATAAATACAATTTCACTGCAAGGCAGCTTCTTCGGGTACAATCACGATGTCACCTACATCTACCCTAAATTGTTACTGGTAGAAGGTCTTGGAACAGACTACCTCGAAAGCATCTTTTTACACAGCGTTTCATAAAAAATACAAGGAAACTCGGCTGCTGGTCTAGATGCTTATATGATCGAAACCTTTCGAACGGTTGCGTGCGACCTCGATTTGTGCGGTGTGCGGGTGCTGAAATGAGGACAAAGAAACGAAATTTTACGAAACTCAGTCTGCAAAGGACTATTGTTAATAAAAATGACTGGTTTCGCCTGAACTTGGCAAAATTATTAAAAACTTATACAACGATGCTAATTGGGCAACGTTTTCAAGATTAAAATCGTTTTTGATGAAAAAAATTGTATTTTTCTGATATGGCGGAATTAGTAGTTGGATACAATTGTGTAAATTAGAAATCTAACAAAGGTTTTGGAGTTTCGGACCGACCGAAGCGGCAAACATTTAATCCATAAATCATATAGTCGTTTTCAGCCAAATAAGTTTTCTCAAAGTCTTTAACTTATTGAGGAACATAACTGAACCGAATCATTTGTTTCGGCAATACAGTATGCTTTAAAAAAAGAATTTTTTACAACCGCGCGAGACAAAAAAAAGTAACCCAGTATGTGTCCGGGACAATGCTTGGTAACGGACGGAGTCCTAACCTATAATAGCTAATAGATAATGGATCATATTCAACCAATTTAATTCCTATTTTATGCACCACTGAGTTGCCATGCATAAAGTGCCAAAAATAAAGTCAACTGAGAAAATGACTTTATTTAACAGTTCGGTAACTTTATCCTTTTGTTATGGGGCACAACGTGAACTATAATTTACACGTGTAAACTAGGTATACATATTTGATTTTTCTACAAATTTATTCATAATACTTGTACTCATGAATAATTTAAACAAATACTTCCTAATCCAGTACTAGCAGGTTGCAGGGTGTACATTCAAATCGTTTACTCCACGGAAATTTATTTACCAATATTAAATTAGTATTGCTATTATTATTATGCAGGAATGATATTATATAGAAATCGACTAGAACGTGCAGGAAAACATTGCTTTTGCTCTACTCGTGTCTAGGATGTATATTATTTAATGCAAATTTCAGTCTACTACTTTTATATTGTAATTAGATTTCCTGGCGACTAAATAAGGAAGTTGATCGATTCTCCATCCAAGACTTTAGGAATCCTGTTTCAGTATCCCCGCCGTAAAAACAGGTGGTCTAATCGAAAAATAGTTCTCCTCCTACTAGCACTAACTTCGCCCATTCCGATACCCGCTACCCCGACCCTGGAAACGTACTTTTTGGATACTTTGTATAAGTTAGTGATTTTTTCATGTGCGACACAAAACTTTAGTTAATAGGCTTCAGCAATGATCTGGTACCTATAGATGAAACAATAACAAATGAACCTACTTGACAAAATCATATTCCATTCTGAAGTAAATCAACATACAAATTTCGCCCCTCCACTTTGTTTGCCAAGCTTACGCTGTTAAAAGTATTAACATAAAAGAGATTGGCCCCCAAAGATGTAACCGCCACGACATTGGTCTGAGGCCATGATGACGTTGTTTCGTTGTTTTCCGTTTAGGGATATCCACAGAAAATGTATGTACAAAGGGTGTTGTCAACACATTTTAATAGCGTTTATGAATAACTTGCGCCATCTACGAGTATAGGTACCAGATCATTGGTTACTACATTTCACAAAATACGAAATATTTCAAAGAGTTTTATTTTGATCGTAAAAATCGAAAATGACTAGGTACTTACTAATGAATACACATGGCATTCCATTAAAAAAAAAACACAACTTTGATACGTTTCGTGTTTTTTGGGACAGCATGTATGAAAGTAATTAAAGTAATTTAAAAATGGATTAAAAGAATTATGACGAAAAAGGTAATTCTAACCAACAATTCCTAATGAAAAATTGAGAATTAAGACTTTAAGAGGGAGGTCAAGAAGATTATTTTGAAAAAGACATATTACTCTGTTTCCGAATTTTTAGAGGATACATTTTAATTCTAGTAGTTTTTTTTGTTTGTAATCTGCTTTGTGAACAACATTTTACTATTTGATTTTTAATAAAGCTATGTTTGAGTTTGAGTATACGTATAGAAAAGTTGTCTGTTCCTCTTTGTTTTATGTAACTTGTTTTTATATGACTTATTTAGTCTGGTACTGGTATAGGTACTGTTTCTACATTTACTTGTACTTAGTTTTAGATTAATGGCTTTGTTAATGAAAAAGGATTTTTTTTTTATAACAATAAAGCCTATTTTGATTTGATGACTCTTAGGTAAAATAAAGAATTTTGACCTCCCTGTAGGTATAAAAAGAACTAATTTTATTTAATTAAAAATTAGGTCCATTTGTGGTACGTACGGGTAACCCCATCCAGAGACACCCTGCGTACCGAGTAAAATAACGAGAATGACCCGGTATATGTGTTCGGAATGGCAACGTAGAGGCTTGCTCGACGGAATTTTTAAGAATAGACACCCTGAAAGCGACGCAAGTGCATGAAAGGAGACGACGACGTGTTCGGTGCCACGTGAAACCATCTACAAGCGTCACGTGGACGAATTAAGTCGATAAAATCTTTGTTGGTTACACAATCCCTTTATGCCACAGAAATATCACTTCTATTCGATGTCTATGTTTATTTTTAGCACGTTTTGTTTCGTTGTCAATAAGGCAAACAAAACAAAAATAACCGATACCTCGGAGTTACAAAGGCGTAGAGTAGATTCGTATCGATTAGACCATTATTTCCTCGCAATGTGGTAAGTATGTACAGTAAAAATCACTTATGACGACCTTATCAGATGTTGGGTAAGAATCAGAGTATTTTTTAGATGATGTATTTTCCTGGGTCAGTTGCTCAACCTGTAGCATAGATATTTACCTCTAGATAAGCAAACAATAATCACGAAAGTGGCAAATTTATGACCTCGCGCATGTAAACAAAGCTACACCGGATTAGGCATGCGCACTACAACATTTTGACGAATGGGAAAATAGACAGGTCCGGACTTTAAAATTCAAATTCTTGCTCAAGAAATTGTCAAAGTTATCATTCAATTTATTTTTACGAGTAAACAGCTTAAATTTGCCTTAAATTCTTGTCAAAAAAATGGAATTTCTTCTCAATTTTTGATCAAGTTGGGAAAATGGCATTTTTAGTAGTTGCAAACCAGATTTTGAGGATAGAAAATTGTTTTTAAGGATTTGTTTCTAAAATTTGTTTAAAAATGATTCGTCGTCGCGTTTTTTGTTTAAAAATTCGTGGTTTGGTACGCGTAAAACATTTTCAAGCACAATTTCTTGTTTGGGAATTTGAAAAAGTTTTTGCCAAGAACTTGACCCGTAGAATACTTTCACCCTTGGATTAATATAAACATATTTAGCTATTTACTTTTTTTCTTTTATATAATACAAGTATAGAAAAAAGTGTCTTTTAAACTTTTTGAAGCAATATGTTGGCCGAAAAATAGGCGTTCTTAATTAAATCGCAGGGCTGCAAATAAAATATACCAAAACATGCATCGGGATAATCTGTCTTGGAGTGTGCGTCTCTTTATTTTCATACCTTGTTTGTGTAGCCTAGGCCTAGTTTGATGTGTTTAAATTGATCATAATGACATGAACTTATATATCAAGATACATCACTGCTTCGTACTAACGAAAAATACGAAATACCCTGTACTTTACCCCTATTTGGGCATAATAAAATCATACAACAGCTGTTACTAGTCATTGTTTATATTCCAATCAGAGTATCCGAGTCACTAAAAGCACAAACACAATTCACTAAACTACTAAAAATCCGTAAATATTAAACACCCACAATAAACAATAAGGAATCCACAGAGAAAACTTAAGATACAATAAAAATGGCGCCGAGCCGGTTCTAAAGTGTATTTTGAGCTTGTCGCTAAAGAAAGCCAGGCCGATAACAAGAGGTTTGTGCGCATGCCCAATCCTGCTGGGTCCTATTTCTCGAGCGTAAGAGAACGTGAACGATCACATCACGCAAAGGAGCATTCCCTTCCGCGGCAGTGCTCCTATGAACATAAGTTAGGAAAATTTGGTATTCTCGAACGCAGACGATATGTTTCGTGCGGGGAGGTTGTAAGACAGTGTTGCCAACCATTTTCAAGGCAAGGGCCGCCACTTTTTACGAAAATATTAAAGAAATCTAAAGGTAAATTGAGGTGGAGATTGTTAGTGTAGGTTTTTCTTTATTGTGAAAGGTAAGATTATGAAACTTGTCAATGTCAAATATTATTACGACGTAAATATAATACTGGGGTTAGAATTGCATGGGATCGGTCGTTCCCACCAAAAATAGTAGGAGAAGCGCGTTCTCCAGTAAATCGGTGATGTGAATGGTCCCATGTGATCAAGAATACCGTTTCATGCGTTGCGTGAGAACTCCGCCCTCATTTCTCCTGAGAACAGTGTTCCCCAGTTTCAAGAATTAGGACCCTGGAGGGAAGGCATCTGACCGGCGAGCCGTGCGCTCAGACGTATTTTTTCACCCATAAAACTTAACCTTTGTTTGCGCACGAGATAAGCTGTACGTATCTAAAGATAAATGTCTATGATCTGTAGTAGGTCGGTCGGAAGGCATCAGCATGAAAGGTTACGTCGTCGAAGCAAATCAGTTTTATTTACTTACTTATCTTAAAAGGGTAATGCCAAGACATTTATCAGCCTAATTGCGGGGTTATTAGGCGGATTAAGTAAAATAGCGATTTTATCCATATTTCGTAATGAGCAGGAACGGCCATTGTTGACCATTGTCCACAGCAAAAGCCGCAGGTTCTCAAGTTTACAAACGCGATCGGCCGAGGGTCACTAAACTCGGACGGCTCAGTTTGCTTGCACGTCCGTCAGTCTATTCGGTTCACGGGAAAAAGCGATTACGTTTCAGTCAGGGCGTGTTTTAACTTGTTAATCTTGTTATACCTTTTGTTAGCGGTATATAAAACAATAAAATTCACTTTTCGATAAAGATTATGGTTTAAATTACAATTTTATTAAATTAAAAAGTTTTTTAATCTGCATGTAATTTTAATGATTTCCAATCAGTGCAGCAGAAATGGCGGTTTCAAACATGCGAAAAAATATGAATTAATTTTCTAAAATTTTGCGTTTGCACATTCTTGGATTCGTCTCTGATGATTCCAATAGTGGCACAATCCAAACTCTGAATATACATACTACGGGTTTCACGAAACATAGTGGAGAATAGGGAACTTGCACACATTTTTTTATTGCATAAATAATATGTCACACCAAAAGATAACATACAAAATATTACGTCTTAAATATCACTCCTTAATTTTTTATAAATAACTAGCTACACCCCGCGCGCGTTGCTACGCTACTTACTAAAATAAATTTGAAGGAAAGACATTATACAAATCCCGTCATCCCAGCATCTGTTGCGTCACTTTTTTTATGCCGAAATTTTCCTCGGCCTGCACACAACAACTCACCAAATTTTCATCGTAATCGGATAAATGGTATAGGAACGCACACGGGACATACATACAAACATTCATTTTTATATATATAGATTAAAGTTCGCCGTGTGACGTCAGGTAGTATGAATAGTCCGTTCTCACGCTGTGTAGTACGCTTTGACGTCACAAGCAGCAAACTTTAATCGCTTCTATTTAATCCAGAGGATTAAAAAAAAACATTTATTTGTGAATTGTGGGTCTTTTGATGATATTAGCTTACGCTTAAGAGCACTATTTTTTAAATTTAATTTTTCTTTTCCCAAGTTCCCTATTTAATTCAAACTTAGCCTGATCCAGTGAGTTTTCATGAAGGGTACTTAAATCGTTTTGAAATCGGTTCTAAAATTTTAAAAATGGACAAGATGAAGAACGGACTTTATATTAAAATAAATTTAAACTAATTACAATAAACAAATGAGCTGTTTTAATTTTTTTTTTAACTTAACTATAACGAGTTTAACATAAATTCAAGCGTCAATCTGACAGTTCAATTCTGCTGCGTTTTCATGAAGTTAAGAGCCCGATACGATCCCAAAAAATACCGAATCGACTTTGAGATTCAAATCGAACGCTATACCCGTTTTCATGCAATATTCAATTCGCAAAGGGTATTCATTCAGATCGATTTGAATACTTCATGAAAACGAGGTAATAATAGACTCGGTGCTCAACATTTTTCGATCCATTGATAAGTAGTGTTAAAACAAAATGTATTTATGCTCATAAAAAAAAACTAAAATACAAAATAATTAAAATCTTTTAATACCAGAAGTTTCACATTTATTTAAATATTATTTTTAATTTTTTTTAATGTTTACTACATTATTTAGTCCTAAAATGACTCAATAGGTTTTTATATTAGGTTACCTTGGATTATCCGGCGCGCGCGTCGACCAGACAAGGATTCAAGGCGAGTGGTCTGTGTGTAATAATAATAATACGCGATATGCGTGATCGTATATCTGTTTCGTTTTTCTTTTTATAGAAAAACAAGGATAAGACAGGTACTATAGCCACTGCTTGCTGCTTTACGAGAGGGCTGATTAGTGCAGTGTTGCGGTCAGAACCTAATTTTACTGCGATTTAACCAATCAGGTGTGAGAAGTGAGATTATTTGGCCAATGAGAATTTGAGTACTGGGATATAAAAGAAACGGTGCTAGTCAAAATGGACTTTGTGGATATTTATGTTGTTGCCTTTTGTAGTTGGTAAATTGATAGCTGAGTTCCGTCGAGAGAGGACGTTTAAGGAAGCTGCTGTTATACACCGGAACTCCAAAAATCATTGTCTCCAACCTTTCAATAGACATTGAATTGTAAAAATGATACCCGCGTCTTTGCTCCCATAGCGAATTGACAATTAAATCGCGCGAGCGAAACCGCGGGCGCTTTATAAAAATACACATCGTATTCTACCGTTACGTAGCCGTCGTAAACGATTCACGTTTCCCATTAAATTCGTCTGGTCTTTTCCAAGTTCGAGTGAAATTAAAATAACCCACACACTTTGCTTATAGAAATGATGACCAACAACTTTAAAGATAAATGTAACTTTTACAAGTAGTACAAAATAATCCTGAAATAATGAGATATAAAATAAATACGTTCGCACCTTATTCGGTGTAGGTAGAAGCAAATTATTTTCAAGGAAAATCTACACTCATCTCACAGGCATCACGTTATACCGGGTGTAACAGGATCATGGTACACCCCCCGTATCTTCGTCAGTTTTAAAGGTAATTGATTAAAATTTGGGATATCCCATATACATAATAAGCAGCACTTTTTGACCGACAAATGATTTTTTTTCACTTCCAGTTTCGCCGGAAGTGACACCAACTTTCGATTTTTAAATGGAACACCCTGTATATTATTACATTTTTAAATTCTGCATAATTTTCTGAATCCAATGATACCACAAAAGCGACATTTCAAGCGTAAGAAATATTTATTATTTAATTTTCCATTTAAGTGTGCCATGACGGTTCCGATTTATTCCAATTGATCCGTCTAATGCTAGAAAAATCGAAGTCCCATCAAAAATACTAAATTGCGTTTTTTATAAGCAAATAAAATTCATCAGAATCGTTTTTGGGGTAAAACTCAATTTTTTCAAATGGAACCATATTGGTACCGTGGTACCATTTCTTAGTACATACTATTAATAAGGAATTTATTCATACCTGGTAATAACATGTGCGATAAATACAATCAAAATTATAGCTAAAAGAAAATACAATTATTTTGTTCTAATTTAATGCTAAGAAGTTACTAAGGTGGCTTTGAAAACAATGAAATTATTCAGATTGTCAAAACTTCTTAGAATGAAATTAGAACAAAATAATTGTATTTTCTTTTAGCTATAATTTTGGTTGTATTTATCGCACATGTTATTACCAGGTATGAATAAATTTCTTATTAATAGTACTAAGAAATGGTATCACGGTACCAATATGGTTCCATTTGGAAAAATTGAATTTTACCCCAAAAACGATTCTGATGAATTTTATTTGCTTATAAAAAACGCAGTTTAGTATTTTTGACGGGACTTCGATTTTTCTAGCATTAGACGGATTAATTGGAATAAATCGGAACAGTCATAGCATGGCACACTTAAATGGAAAATTAAAAATTAAATAATAAATATTTCTTACGCTTAAAATGTCACTTTTGTGGTATCATTGGATTCAGAATATTATGCAGAATTCAAAAATGTAATAATATACAGGGTGTTCCATTTAAAAATCAAAAGTTGGTGTCACTTCACCTTTAAAACTAACGGAGATACGGGGGGTGTACCATGATCCTGTTACACCCGGTATACCTATTAGTAGAGAAGCATATAAGGTCAAATTTGGGGGTCCGTGAGAAATGAATGATTAAAGACTTAGATATAAAATATGAAATAGTACCACCTGTCAAAGTTTAAATGTGCAGTGCATGAATCCAGATATATTAATGAATAATTTACAACATTTTATCTGTCTTGTATACAGCCCTAATGAAAATTTAAAGAAGCTTTCAGAGTTAAGATAGTGGTGCTTTACTAAATGACATTTAATTAGAGTTACCACTCACAAAAAAAAACAGTTTCTACCCTGCAGTTCAACGGGCTTGTTTGCAAGTAATAATATGGACAACAACACATATTGGAAAACCATCATGCACCGTTAATAAAATAGCATATATAATAGATAATAATATAATGTATAATACTTTCATTAGATTGTTCTGCTTCCTCTATATTATATTTGAAGGCTTAGGGGAAACTTTACGATAAGATAATTTTTTTGTCACTTGAAAACCGCTGCATGCCAAACCTGAGTGTTGACAACAATCGTCGGCAATTAATACGGCAATAGAACCAGACTTTGTGGGCTCACTTCCCACGCTGGAGAAGTGGTTCTACCATAAAAATGACAGGAGACAGCATGCGCGCACGCATTTTATACACACGGTGTTTACGACAATAATAGGCATTTATTCATTTTATTATTTATTATTCAATGACCTTTGATTTAGACTTATGTTTGTCGGGATCAAAGACGCGGGTATTATCTACGAAAAATCTATCTAATTATTATTGACTTTTATTATAATAAAATACGTCATCATAATTAATTTTATTATAATTTCAATTATGATAAACATTCATCCGAACTGGATGCGTTTAAAGAAATATTATAATAATATTCTATTTTATTGTTACTATTTTTGTAGATAAACAAATTAATTAAATTCAAGGAAACCCCATATTTCCGATTACCTTAGGCGTTATCAGTTCGTCCGTCATCAAGAGTAGTGTTGTGAGACGCATTTTATTCATTATTTAATATTATTTAAGTGTCTTAATTTTTTATCTTTTATACTCATAAACATCTCAGGGTATCATTAATAAAATTAAAACCTCACAGATTAAAAACTATTTCGCCGTTCACTTACTGCTGGCACAGTGGACGTCTTATTCTACTTTTATCACACTCCATAAAGAGAACAAGTGGGTGTACCCCATGATACAAAAAAAAAAGATCGCAGTCATAATTTCGTCTACCCGGCGCATGACGTCACCTGGTGATTAGAATTTGAACTGGATTCATCAATGCCCCCTAATCCTAAAATCATGAAATTTCGAGGATGCCTTCTTGTAACGTAGACAATCATGAATCAACTAAGAAGGGGGTTAAAACGGGGGTTGAAATTTTTATGAGAATTTCTGTATATCAGAAATTACAACTGGTGGAGGTTTAAAAATTGGTAAGTATATAAGTTCGTTTAATAAAAAACTAATATTTACATGTATCGTAATTTTTTCCAAAATCCACCTGGGGGTTGAAAAAAGGGGTGTAGTCTATTTTGAGGGGGACACATATACTTTCTTCCGAAATTTGACTTTGGCATCATCTGCTTCGATCGAGATGAAAATTAAGCAAAAAAAAATAGTAGTCACGTGATTCGCATTATCTGTCAAATTTTAATTTTTTCCAAAAAAATAATTCAAAAGTAGGGTTATTTCTGAAAGTATCGAAAAGTTATTAGAAAAAGTTTTTTTAAATGCAGTTTCTAGCCCACATGAAAAATTTTAGCTGCATAAGATAATTTAGATTTTTTAACCATATTTTGTAAATTGCACCACTTTTGCAAAATAAGACTCAACGCAACCTACATAAAACTTCTTAGTTAGCTTTATTTTAGATACATCTTCTTTAAAGTAGCGCCATATTAAAGGTGTGTTTTTCTACAAAATCAAAATTGGGCTGTTAAAATTTGGTTGCATGTGATGCAAAGTTTATTTGTTTTTGACCCTGTACTTCATAAAATAAGTATTTTTGAAGATGTAGTTTGTGTCTGAAAGTAATACACCTTAATATTAAGACAAAAAAGAACACAGTGTCATCAGTAAGTGGAAAATAACTTTTAGTGGTGGGTAAAACATCAAAATTATCTTATGCAGCTGAAATTGTGGGCTAGAAACTGCATTTAAAAAAACTTTTTCTAATAACTTTTTTCGATATTTTCAGAGATAGCCCCACTTTTGAATTATTTATTGGAAAAAATTTAAATTCGAGATAAAATGCGAAACACGCGACTACTATTTTTTTGCTTAATTTTTATCTCGATCGAAGCAGAACTTGATGCCAAAGTCAAATTTCGAATAAAGCTATTAATTAAAAAAAATCACATGATGCGGACTTTATTGGTCACACTGTATAATAAAATAAAAAGCCGACATGTTCATTCATACGGACAGGTCTTACTTACCATGAAAAAGTAAAAACCAATATTTTTACTGATACAGCCTAAGTACCTACCTCCACCATAATGACGCTTTCTTTTATGCAAAGAGCAGCTGGCAACGCTGCAAGACACGGTGTTCAAGCACCAGTGTCGAAATTTTTGCATATTACATATTACAACTTTTTTAGTTTCGGGACTTAACATTATTTTTATAGGGTTTAGGTTCAAATCGAGGTCAAACGCTTTTCACATGCAAATACAGCTAAAACCATAGATAAGAAATCGGATAAGTTTTTTTTAAAAGAACGCCGCAGTGCGCAGTTTGAAGAGGGCAGGGACCCAGAAATTTGTAACACTTTTTTGATTTGCTTAACTCGACACCAAAACGTTCTTATCCGTGCTGTTTAGTACCAAAATTGGCAAACAATGGATCACTTGTGGAAATTGGAAATAACCCAAGATCGGTCGATCACAACTTTCTTCCGTTTGAAGTAGTAGAGAGCTGATATTTTGCACAATTAGTTGATAGGGTCAATTTGGGAAATTATGGACAGTTTTTTAATTTTTTTTAAATGCCAGGTTTTCTGTTCTGTTATGCACAAGAAAATAAAGAAACATAGATATGGCTAACGCATCTTTTAATCTCAAGTGCTGAAAATAATCCAAAATGTGTTTTTATCTAACCACCAAAAAAAATATAGCGAAGAATAGTGTTATGTATCAGGGTTGGGCAAAATCTGATTTTTATTAGAAAAATCAAAAATCATTGATTTTTTTGATATTTTTGAGTAGGTCTAAATTCTACCCAAAATATCGTCAGAACGCGCTTCTTGCAAGAAAATTCCTGTCGCGACTTGATTCTTTCCCGATCTATAAAAAATAAAGTGATAAGTGATTAAAATCATGATTTAAAAAAAAAATCAAGTGATTTAAATCACTTGATTTAAATCAGCCCAACCCTGTTTTGTATACATTTACCCGCTAACTATTAAATTTTATTTTTGAAGAAGTAGTCCATACTCAAAGTGGAGTTGAATAATATAGGGAAAAGAAAACCATATAGTCTTTCTCCACAATTTTAATTCAGTAGCTAATAAGCTAGAATCGACATGTTTCGAGTGTAGAAACACTCATCATCAGGATGTTAAAGTAAAAATTATGAACAGCTGATGTTGTTAGCAAAAGAGAAAATATAATAAAGTTAAGGTGGAACTAATCCATAATGGAGCTTTCAATAGCACGCATAGGGAGTGAGAAAAATTTGTTTGCAGTCAAGAGGTGAAAATCTATCAGCACGCTGAAAGGTCCGGGACCAGTAAAAAAGCCACTGTGGGCGGGAAATGAAAGGAAAAACAGGACATATCAGTATAATTCCAATGTCAAATGAAGTGCTTTGTGGAAATCAGTTCAAGTGTGTGTGATAAGAAAAATATAGTTTGATTTGATTAGAAAAATTCATCCGTGTCGAAGAGGTGTGAAATGAAAAAGTCAGATATGAAGGGGGGGAGAAAGAAAAATTGTGTTTTTTTTTTTTTTAAATTTTAGTGTTGTTGCTTTCTGTAAAAGATAAAGAAAAAAGAGATGTAATGAATGAAATGTAATAAAATAAGTTAGATTAGCTTACCATTTAGCTTGAAGAAAAATGCTGTTGGGGTACTGAGCTTGTTACGGCCCAGTTACCCCAGCAGGAGTCAAAACTGACACATATTGAAGAAATGAAATAAAAGTTATCACATTATCAAAGGAAACTTTTGATATTTTTTATAAAAAATTTTTAGAAAATAAATTTTTTATTCGTTTTTCATGAACATCCTGGACGGAAGTTCGCTGCGACCAGCACGTGTCTAACCCAAACGGGAAATGAACTTGAACTTGACATTGAAAAGGGGGGAACAAGTGACATGTATTTTCGCGGTCAAATTAAAGTACTTCAGTATGCTAATAAAATCCACCTGAATTAATAAAAAGGTATCGAGGGAAAGCTCAATTAAGGTTCACAATAAACACTAAAATAGTCAGAAACAATATATCCATAATTAAAAGGTTTTAGTACATTTAAAAAAATAAAAAAGGTTGTTGTTCAAATGATTAAAGAATATGTGTCCTAAAAAATTCAGTATACAGCGACCCCCATTGGTAGGTTAATAATTAAAAGGTGTGACTCGGCACTTCGATAAAGCAGAAAATAACTATCTCAGAGCCATCCTTGAGTGAAAAGCAGTAAGAAAAAGACAGTTTGTTGTGTCGGTAAAATAGTATTAATAATGTAAAAATCAGTGGTCGTGGTACGGTGCAGACAACATCGTGATCACCCCAATGTACTGGTAGACCGCCTACAAGGAACAGAGCTAATAAGAATAAGACAAGAAAATAATGTAAAAATGTTAGGTTAGGAGAAGTGCTGAAAGGTAATTAGTCATGGATGGCCCCAAAACAGATTAATCGCTGAAAATTAATTAAAATAAATTAGAATGAAGAACAAAAGGCCGAAATAGGGTAAATAGCATTAGAGAAGAGTCAGTCAAGATGTGAAAAATTTAGGGAATTAAAAAAGCTTGTAGAACTATGTTGAATTTGGTCATTAAGACAGATTACATTTAGGTTATTTAGGGTTTTGTTAATTTCGAGGATCTCGAGAAGGTCTAGTTTATTACCCTTATTGCAAAGATGTAGATATTTAGTGTGAGAGTCTGGTACAAAGTTGTGTTTACTCGAGTGAATATGTCTGGAAAAATTAGATTTTATTTTAGAGGGTGAGAGATTCTGATTATAGGCCTTTTCTAATTCCCTGCAGTGTTCTTTGACCCTGGTAGAGAACCTACGACCTGTCTGACCAATATAAACAGCTGTGCATCCCTCCGTAGAACAGGATATGCTGTATACCCCTGACCTATCAGAGATAGGAACACGGTCTTTCGAATTACCCAGGAACTTCTTTAGAGAATGTTGTGTTTTGAACGCAATGTCAATATTAAAAGAGTTGAAGATTTTCTTAAGTTTGTATGAAATTGGACCCCAGAATGGTAATGAGAAATATTTTTTTGGGGTTATGTCTTTATAGAGGAGATTTTTGTTTAGGGATTTGTTTAAATGTTTATAATATATTTTGTTGATGAGGTTTGGAGGGTAGCCGTTATTATTACCTATTTGTCTGATTATATTAAGTTCAGTTTTAAATTCTTTGTCTTCAAGAGGGATAGCAAAAAGTCTAGAAAAGAATGAGTGGAAGGCAGCAAATTTTTGATTTTCCGGATGATTAGAGTGATATGGAATAATAGAATCTGTACTGGTTGGTTTGTGGTAGATAGAAAAGGAAATTGTATTGTTCTTTTTGGTTAGTTTTAGGTCTAAGAAAGGGATCGAGTTGTCCACTTCTATTTCAGATGTGAATTTTATAGCAGGATGAATAGAGTTCAAAAAATTGGTAAAAGAATGAAGGTCGTCCTTAGTGCCGGTAAATATTGCAAAGATATCATCCACGTATCTTTTAATGAAAAGAATATGTTTGAAAAGAGGGTGGGTTTTTATTTTGGATTCAATCACGTGCTGTTCGTCCTGTAGTTTCCTACTGTAGTTCCCCCTGTTATAGACTCGGCATTTGGCTTAATCAGATTCTACCTAACCTAACTAAATTCAAAAGTTCTTTCTCAGTCAAAAATTCTTCAGACCTCGCTAGAGACCTTACAAACATACATATTCCTGACTCTTCTTTACTGGTATCTTTCGATGTTGCTAACTTATTCCCTAGTATACCCCCAAATGAATGTTTAAACCTAATTAAAACACTTCTTGCGGATAACTCTAATTTAGAACTCGAACATGTCAATAATATTTGTACTTTAGTAGACTTGGTTCTCAAACAAAACTTCTTTCAGTTTAACAATCGATTTTATAAGCAAATTTCCGGACTTGCTATGGGTTCAGCATTATCCCCGCTACTCGCAGAAATCTTTATGTCTTTTATTGAATCCAAAATAAAAACCCACCCTCTTTTCAAACATATTCTTTTCATTAAAAGATACGTGGATGATATCTTTGCAATATTTACCGGCACTAAGGACGACCTTCATTCTTTTACCAATTTTTTGAACTCTATTCATCCTGCTATAAAATTCACATCTGAAATAGAAGTGGACAACTCGATCCCTTTCTTAGACCTAAAACTAACCAAAAAGAACAATACAATTTCCTTTTCTATCTACCACAAACCAACCAGTACAGATTCTATTATTCCATATCACTCTAATCATCCGGAAAATCAAAAATTTGCTGCCTTCCACTCATTCTTTTCTAGACTTTTTGCTATCCCTCTTGAAGACAAAGAATTTAAAACTGAACTTAATATAATCAGACAAATAGGTAATAATAACGGCTACCCTCCAAACCTCATCAACAAAATATATTATAAACATTTAAACAAATCCCTAAACAAAAATCTCCTCTATAAAGACATAACCCCAAAAAAATATTTCTCATTACCATTCTGGGGTCCAATTTCATACAAACTTAAGAAAATCTTCAACTCTTTTAATATTGACATTGCGTTCAAAACACAACATTCTCTAAAGAAGTTCCTGGGTAATTCGAAAGACCGTGTTCCTATCTCTGATAGGTCAGGGGTATACAGCATATCCTGTTCTACGGAGGGATGCACAGCTGTTTATATTGGTCAGACAGGTCGTAGGTTCTCTACCAGGGTCAAAGAACACTGCAGGGAATTAGAAAAGGCCTATAATCAGAATCTCTCACCCTCTAAAATAAAATCTAATTTTTCCAGACATATTCACTCGAGTAAACACAACTTTGTACCAGACTCTCACACTAAATATCTACATCTTTGCAATAAGGGTAATAAACTAGACCTTCTCGAGATCCTCGAAATTAACAAAACCCTAAATAACCTAAATGTAATCTGTCTTAATGACCAAATTCAACATAGTTCTACAAGCTTTTTTAATTCCCTAAATTTTTCACATCTTGACTGACTCTTCTCTAATGCTATTTACCCTATTTCGGCCTTTTGTTCTTCATTCTAATTTATTTTAATTAATTTTCAGCGATTAATCTGTTTTGGGGCCATCCATGACTAATTACCTTTCAGCACTTCTCCTAACCTAACATTTTTACATTATTTTCTTGTCTTATTCTTATTAGCTCTGTTCCTTGTAGGCGGTCTACCAGTACATTGGGGTGATCACGATGTTGTCTGCACCGTACCACGACCACTGATTTTTACATTATTAATACTATTTTACCGACACCACAAACTGTCTTTTTCTTACTGCTTTTCACTCAAGGATGGCTCTGAGATAGTTATTTTCTGCTTTATCGAAGTGCCGAGTCACACCTTTTAATTATTAACCTACCAATGGGGGTCGCTGTATACTGAATTTTTTAGGACACATATTCTTTAATCATTTGAACAACAACCTTTTTTATTTTTTTAAATGTACTAAAACCTTTTAATTATGGATATATTGTTTCTGACTATTTTAGTGTTTATTGTGAACCTTAATTGAGCTTTCCCTCGATACCTTTTTATTAATTCAGGTGGATTTTATTAGCATACTGAAATACTTTAATTTGACCGCGAAAATACATGTCACTTGTTCCCCCCTTTTCAATGTCAAGTTCAAGTTCATTTCCCGTTTGGGTTAGACACGTGCTGGTCGCAGCGAACTTCCGTCCAGGATGTTCATGAAAAACGAATAAAAAATTTATTTTCTAAAAATTTTTTATAAAAAATATCAAAAGTTTCCTTTGATAATGTGATAACTTTTATTTCATTTCTTCAATATGTGTCAGTTTTGACTCCTGCTGGGGTAACTGGGCCGTAACAAGCTCAGTACCCCAACAGCATTTTTCTTCAAGCTAAATGGTAAGCTAATCTAACTTATTTTATTACATTTCATTCATTACATCTCTTTTTTCTTTATCTTTTACAGAAAGCAACAACACTAAAATTTAAAAAAAAAAAAAAACACAATTTTTCTTTCTCCCCCCCTTCATATCTGACTTTTTCATTTCACACCTCTTCGACACGGATGAATTTTTCTAATCAAATCAAACTATATTTTTCTTATCACACACACTTGAACTGATTTCCACAAAGCACTTCATTTGACATTGGAATTATACTGATATGTCCTGTTTTTCCTTTCATTTCCCGCCCACAGTGGCTTTTTTACTGGTCCCGGACCTTTCAGCGTGCTGATAGATTTTCACCTCTTGACTGCAAACAAATTTTTCTCACTCCCTATGCGTGCTATTGAAAGCTCCATTATGGATTAGTTCCACCTTAACTTTATTATATTTTCTCTTTTGCTAACAACATCAGCTGTTCATAATTTTTACTTTAACATCCTGATGATGAGTGTTTCTACACTCGAAACATGTCGATTCTAGCTTATTAGCTACTGAATTAAAATTGTGGAGAAAGACTATATGGTTTTCTTTTCCCTATATTAAATTTTATCCCTATTTTCACAATCACCTAACATTTCTAATGTCAAAATTCCAAAATTGGTAAGCATACTTTAATTTTTTTGATAAAGAGAGTGAGATGCAGATCCATCTTGCTGTAAGTATTGTCGTTGGTCACCACAATAATTTTTGATTGAGAGCCCTGAGCCCGTGGTATAGCGTTACCATAAGCCTGAAAAATCAAGGGCCCACACCTACGACGAGTAAAAGAAAAATTTGAAATCTTAATATTTCTTTATCTAAATCGAATTTCCAAGAACAAATACGTATTTAAAATTTTGAATAATACCTACCTACATATTTTAAAACTTTTTTATTTTCGGATTTTTTCCAAAAATACATCGACAAGTATTGAAAATAGTAAATTTCAAGGAACATATTATTATGGGAGTCTACAGTTTATCAAGTTCAGAGGAGTCGGGTACTGGCGACGCCGACGATGACGTGTAAATATAGAGGGGGTTTGTAACTTATTTTATTAAGGTTTTATAAAGGTATTTTCGAGGATCAACAAGCGGAAAATATTTGTTGTAAACTTGTAGCGTCGACTATTCATTGATCTAATAATTTGGCAAATCCACCTTGAATATAGTGATGAAAACGTGCATTTTAATACGTTACATAAAACACATACTGTCCTACATCGCTTATTATTCCAGTAATTCAACATTGTAAACAGAAAATCTATCGGCTGAGTAAATATTTTGTATGGAAATTAGCTTCTACGATATTTATAGCATTTTCATTCGAAAAACAGTGATACTAGGATGTTTAAACAAAATAAAACGAATAACGTGGGTATACACAAGGTCTATTATTACCAGCGAATTTCACCAGAAGACAACCGACCTTCCAGTTGACCCCAAGCAATTAGGTAGATTGATGGGCGGTGATTGTGATTGCACACGAAATATACTTTGATGAAATAGAGAACAATAATAATTATTATATTATATCCTTCGAGACTTTAAAATTGGTAATTACATTACCTGGTCGATAACTCGATAATGATTTATAATAATTAACTAATAGAATTCTATAATCTAACTACATAGTTTTAAATTATATAAGTACGATAAATGTATGGTTTCACACCATATACATTTACCTTTACATAAGCAAATACTAATGACGAAAGTGGCAAATTTATGGCCTTGCGCATATAAATAAAATCCCACAGGAATAGGCATGCGCACTACAAAATTATCGTTTAAAGAATGGGGAGATAGACAGGTCCGGCCTTTAATATCTTGTTGTGTGTGGCCTAGGCCTAGTTAGATGTGTTTAATTTGATCATAATAAAACAAAATTACATCAAGAACTATCACTACTTCAAACTTACTGAAAATACAAAATACCCTGTATTCTACTCCTATTTGGGCATAAATAAGTCATTATATCCAAGTCACTAAAGGCACAAAGACAATTTACTAAACTACACAAATACTAGAAACTCTAGAAAGTCATAAATATTAAACACCGACAATAGCAAAGAAAACAATAAGAAAACATATGTGTGAAGTTAGCAACGTTCATCAGCACCGTTTATACAGCAACGAAATTTTTTTTACGTACGTGTCAATTCCGCCTGTAGCGTTTGTAAACGAATTTTAATTTTTTTAGTGGCGAAAATTGAAATTCTACCATTTGAATTTAAACAACCCCATATATTTCAATTCGCCACTAAAAAAATTAAAATTCGTTTACAAACGCTACAGGCGGAATTGACACGTATCCCAAAAAATTTCGTTGCTGATAAACATAGCTAACTTCACACATATCAAGAAATCCACAGAGAGAACGTAAAACACAACAACAAAAATGGCGCCGAGCCGGTTCTGGAGTGTATTTTGAGGATGTAGCTAAAGAAGGAAAACCTAATAACAAGAGGGTTGTACGCATGCCTATAATTGTAGGGCGGCAATGCATGTGACTGGTGATTTTTTCGGGGGTAATATCATAAGTGCATTTAATTTTTTCGAAAAACGAGTTGATCAGTATATTGCACACAATTTACGTCAAATATGACAGAACCTAACCTAAACGCGTTAAAACTTTACTTGATTTTTACTATACCTTTAAAAGGGCATGTGCACGTGACGTCATTAGTCAAATTTGACAGACGCCCTAAGGAAAAGCAAAACCTGTTTTTACTGTTAGTTTAAAGGTATCCATTGTTATCAAAAATGGAAGAAAACCTATGAAACGAAAACCCGCATGTCATTCATACCAATCACTCATTGCGGCTACACAAACTAGTTTACGGGGCAGATGTATTAAGTATTCAAGTGATTTTTTAGTACTTTATGGAACTGGGGACCTTTTTCTTTTTTTAGAAGTTGTTCGACGAACTACCGCCCATATTCCCATAATATAGCATTCGAGTGAAAAAGCGGTTTTCATCCGGTTTTTAAAATCACTTCAATACTCGGTAGTCGGTTATTAAAATAGCTCGGTTTTTCCCATCACTAATGTTTTTCCTCAGGGCGACTGTCCTGTCCCCTATTCTATTATTAGAATCGAAATATGGGAGTAGCGAAATGCGATTTCTAACGAACTTTTTCGAAACGCTTTCAAGCGAATCGAAATTAAAAATTCTATCTATCAGAGTCTTGCTGCTGGCGATATTGAAATTCCAATATCGAATATCGACATTAAAAAAATATCGATATAGTCGATATTTTATTTTAAACATCATTATTCGATATATCGAATTTTTGCCCAGCCCTAATTATAACTATTACAGTCAATGGCATATTATGTACAGTGTTATCAATTTAGTTTGTCCCACTTTTAAGAGCCTGTAACTTTTTTGTATTTTGAGTTAGCGAGCTCATTCAAAAAACCAGATGTACCATTTTTAGCCAAGTTTTTATGAGTCTTGTCAAAAATGACAGTATAGGTGTCACATGTCAAATTTAAAAGCAAAAACTTAATTTTTTTAAATGGGACACCCTGTATATTACAAGCGCATTAGATAGTCCCTTTTCTTCCGATTTCAAAAATATAACACACATATGCATTCTTTTCTTCATTCCATCAAACATTGATAAAAATATGAAAAAATATATTATTGTTAAAAAGCATCAAGATAGCTATGCAACTGTTTTGGTTGCTATGGATTTTATCTTCATTTATATTTCAGTCTGTCATTCTGAGCATTATTAATCGTTTCGAATATTGTAGAAAAGTTATTTTATATGTAAAAATTAACTAACATGAGATATTATTATTCAGTGGAGGAAAAGTGTTTTATGTTTGATATTTTTCGTCAAAGGGGCAGTGCAACCTTAGCACTTAGGAGGTATAGGCTTCAGTTTCCCAATAGACGGATTCCTTCCAAAAAATATTTTATCGGCTGAAGAAGACTTTTTCGAGACTGGTATAAAGAAAAAACGAATAATTAGGCGGAAAACAATTATTACGGAAGAAATGGAAAAATATTAGCCTATTTTCGGGCATTTCCCTACAAATCTATACCCGATATACTACGAGAGCGGCCTATATCGTATGGTTCAGTAAAAAAAATTTAAAAAAAATATACCTACCATACAAGCCTAGAAGAGTGCAAAAAAATTCATAGCAACCAAAACAGTTGCATAAAACTATCTTGATGCTTTTTAACAATAATATATTTTTTCATATTTTTGTCAATGTTTGATGGAATGAAGAAAATAATGCATATGTGTGTTATATTTTTGAAATCGGAAGAAAAGGGACTATCTAATGCGCTTGTAATATACAGGGTGTCCCATTTAAAAAAATTAAGTTTTTGCTTTTAAATTTGACATGTGACACCTATACTGTAATTTTTGACAAGACTCATAAAAACTTGGCTAAAAATGGTACATCTGGTTTTTTGAATGAGCTCGCTAACTCAAAATACAAAAAAGTTACAGGCTCTTAAAAGTGGGACAAACTAAATTGATAACACTGTACAGTACATAGTTCTTGGTCTTGTATTTATGTATACCTCTAATTGACTTTCTCTGAGATCGCAATGTATCTGTCAGTTTATTCCGTCTTGGTGGTAAAACGTTTGTATGGGAACGGGAGTCGTATTAAGAGTTCACTAGACTCGACAACTTATCGGGATTAAAAACGGCAGGGACAAAGCTAAAACCAGCTTTTCAATATCTCCTGAACCAGCTGCAAGTAGCTACTAAAAGTCACAAATTATTCTTTAACTAGGTAGCGAAAAATCCACAAAGTTGGTTTGTAAAGTACAGAAAATATACTTTACATATAAGTACACATTTATTTACTTTAGATATCCAATTTACTACACCAACCGACTTTCTCCTACAATCTGCCCCCATAAATTCACTTTAAATGTCGGTACCTAGTTGCGTTCCACTTTGCATTTTATGACATAGGCTGTAAGAGTCTTCGGTGATACAGTAGCATGGAAATGTCAATTATTTATATAGTTATCTTTGATCATATCTCTGGTGTTGTCTGTGAGTGGTCCCGATATGGTAATAGTCCTTTTACACTTGCACTGTTGGCTCGGTCGCTTCGGGACCTCAGCGACCCTTGGAAGTTTATTTACACGTTCTCCAGCTTGGGTAGAATATTCGTGGAACCTTCTGCTTGTCAGGCATAAGACACCCCCGTAAGTTCCGTATGTAATAGTTTGTTTCAAAACTTTACAAAGAGGATAAAACCTCAACAAAAGAACTAATAAATTGAATATCACATGTAGAACGATAAAATAACCCATTTTACCTATCTCCATTTTTATCTACAGAAATATAATTTCTTAATGTCTACAATTTTCTTTTATCTATAATGTTCATTTAATTATCAGAAGAGCTGCCGTTTCACTTATAAGTTTTGAATTTAGGTTGATAAGGAAACGCATTATCTACTTTTACGTTTGTGAATATGAAAATGACCCTAATCATGTTATTATCATTAATGTAAAGTAAAAGGTTTTACTTACATGAAAATGAAATATTACAAATATAGAGGCGCAAAACTAAATTGAACAAGAAACGCGTTCTGACAATATTTTGGGTAGAATTTAGACCTACTATAAATTGTTAGCCGACATTAAAATAATTTGTATTAATTAGAAGAGAGAAAAATGTTAAATTTTTAATAAAATCAATAAAAATTAATGATTTTTGATTTTTTTAATAAAAATCAAGTTTTGCCCAACCCTGGTTAATATTTTTTATATTTGTCGACGAACCAGCGAGCATTGTCAGGGGCGCACCTAGGTATTTCGTTTAGGGTCGGAAGCTCGCCTACAAAATATTTTGAGTGTTCAGAAAAACTGTTCAATTCAGGAGTAGAAGAAAATATCATACAAAATACAAATATAATATTTCTATCATATGCACAAAGTTCGGAGTTAGGGCCGTAGACATTTACCTTTAGATGTGAACAGCTTATCTGATGCGCAAACAAAATTTGTTTTATCCAACCTTTCTGTCAATTTTAGCATAATAATAAAGTAGGATGGGATGGACTATCAAAAATGCAACCACATTTTCCCGCTAAAAGTATTCAAGTTCCCACAATATGTACCTACTTAAAACAATACCCATTCAAATAAAAACTATTTAATTTTAAACATTGCAAAATTTTACACTTCTCTCTGCGACTGGCAGAAACCAAGGTCGCCCATTAATGTTCTTGATTTATTTTCGGAGTCAATTAAAAATGGGAGCAAAAACAGATTTCAGATGTTTTTTCTTAACAAACTGTGATGCAGTATATTTGCATATTATAAGAGCAAAAATGTATTTATTCATGAAAAAAGGTCTTAGGTGGGGTCAACTAGGGTGGGGCTATTATGTTACTAAAATTAAAACTTTTACAAAAAAAAAAAATCTTTTTTTTAAATCACAAAAATTTCCTTGTAAGCAATGGGGTTCGCTATCCAGTTTTGAGGGCTAAATACAAGAAAAACAATAGATAACCGTAAAAATACAATAAAATGCTGTATCAAAATACCTTTGAGGTTATTATTGATACAGGAAGGGACTATTGTAACACACTGTTTTAATTCTGTGTTGAAGATAGATTTAAAATACGTGAGTATTGTAGTATGATACACTATTGTCCTTTATCATTTTTTTCCTGCAATTTTAACAGTCATCCTTTAAGAATTTTTTAAGTTACAGAAAATTAATTTTATGTGTTTTTTTTCACTATAGCTACTGATTATTACTGTAAAATTATAATTGGTAATGTGATTGTTAGTTGTGGAATTGTTTAAAAAAACGTAAAAATGCTGTAAGTAACTGATTCACAAATGAAGCGTTTATAAAATAAAAATAACAGCCAAATCGAAAGGCAACAAAATACAGCTCTAGTAAAAGTCAACGAGATACAATTCAAAAACGAAAAGTAAAATGTAAGTCGAGGTCTGTATTATAAAATACAAACAAAAATACCATCGACTAACGACTAAATACTGAACATAGATATACAAAATTAAATTGTTAAATTGCCTTAAACAACTTCTTTGTCAAAAACGTATTTGTTCCTTTTCCCAATTATATTGGGAACAGGCAATTTATCGACTATATAGCCTCCCTGTTTATTAACGATATATCTCTTTAATTTTAAAAGTCTTCTTATATTAAATATTTTTTAGCTAGCTGTATCATAATAGCCACATTATTTTGACTGTATCACATTAGCCCCAGTTGACCCTATACCTTATTCTTATTATAACTAATTACCTAAAGTACCTAATAGAAATAAATTTATAATTTATTAGAATAATGATACCTACCTCATTACAAAAAAAAATCAAAAATATTTTTTTGATGAATCATTCATTGCTGCTAGTGTTATTGATTTAATAGGTATACAGATACCTATCATCTTATTATCACTTGCAGACCACTTCAATATAAATAGGGTATCTGCTCAGGAAAAGTAGACAAAGCTTCTATTATTTTCAACATTTATATCATTCAACAACACAAACAAACAGGTGCTTACATGTTGTGTACAAATAAATCCTTTTGATCAAAAAACAGTGTTTCAAACTATCAATAAAGGACTAACCTGATATGTGGTATTCCGATTCCTCCATGAAGGATTCTGTACAATTTGCTTTCATAGAGGAGCTGAGGATGCCTTGCTCTGATGGATTCAAGCTTTACCGCTACTTCCTGGTATAAACAATAAAAAGAAGATTTTAAAATGCATTCAGTTATTTTTTATTTAAATTGTGTTGTCATGTGTTTCCTTCCATTTTAAAATTGGATACCTAACAGTTAATTTTTTTGGTCTGGTTAACAAAAACAAAAATGTTCCACCTAATTGAAAATAAAATACCTAGGTCTAGGTACCATGTTGTCTACAATGATAGCTATTTTATAGTTACTCGTTTGCAGATTTTATAGGTTTGGTAGGACAGTCAGATGTTCTTGTTAAATTATCCGCAACTCAAATTAATAAATAGGTACAATACTAGGGGCTTTCCTAAAAATCAATTTTGTCAAAATAATATTTTTCGAAGGTAATAAGAAAAAGCAAGGTCACTGTGAGAGTTTACAACTATAAGTGCTTTGGCGAGGCATACCAAGTACTGTCTTGAACAAATTGTACTAACCTATACAGAACTATTTAAGGTGGGTAGTTTTTACAAAAGAAGAAATAAATGTCAAATCCTACATCAAAAAGCGAACCAACAATAATTACAAAATCAACTCGGTATGGTAGGTAGGTGTGATTTAAAAGTTATTAGATTGTTGTCCTTGATTATTTTTACTTAAAATAATGAGGTTTTATTTAAAATTGTAGGTATTAAAAATTGTACAGATCCACTAATAAGGGTTTGATAACATAAATATTTACACAAGTCTTTACAAGTTTCCAAATAAGGGAAATTTTACCAACAAGTTGGCTTAAAATTTTGTAAACATGAAAATACAAACTCATCAATAGGTAATTTTCTGTTCTTACTAAGCAAGTACAGGAAAAATCATTATCTCAAGCTGAAGACAAGCTAAGGACTTCATAGCTTGGACAAGCAAGGCTAGGCGAGAGTGGATTTTTAAACAGAAGACCTCTCCTAAACCCCTTAATCTGCACTGGATGCCTGGAGGAAGAAGAGACCCCGCTGCACTTTCTGGGCACCTGTGAACACTCAGGCATCGGGTGCTAGGATATGCGGTTCTCCAAAAGGAAGAAATCACGGTTCTGACCTGAAGCGACATACTTACTTGCCTTCATAAGGAGGTCAGGAAGTTTTGGCTGGCAAGGGCCAAGGTGGTTAAAGTGGTTGGGGGAAGACTCTGCGATAGGCAAAAAGGATCGCCGTTGGTCTACTTGCCAGGTTTCGGAACCTCCCTTCAGTTACTACTACCACTGCCATCAAGTTTGCTTGGAATTTTGTAAACATAAAAATGTAATTCCAATCAAACAAAATAATACTTTCCTAATATAGGTAGATATTCTTTTACTACTAAGCAAGTAGGTACAGGAAAAAACATTATCTCCTATCTGTAGCTCTATGTAGGTATTATAGGTATTAGTCATAATTTTTATTTAATTACCCATCATTTTAGTACTGCTGATTACAATAAATACTCTTTAATTCATTCTTTGAACAAAAAAAATGATTTAATGAAATAATTTCACAACTAGGTATATTTTATGACTAAGCTTTGTCATGGCTTACAATTGTTGCTGTTGATTGCTTCAATACAGCGTAGAAATATTAGTAAACAAAACGTAACAAGCGAGTTTAAAATCTAAAAACGCAGGTACGGAATTAATGAGGAAATAACTGTTTTTGAACGATTCAACAAAATCACGAAATGTGTTGCAAGAGAGCCTTTCTGCATCCTGGTTTTGTGTAACCTACTTTTTAACTGCATAGAAATCGGCGAGGCTACATAAAAGAGACTCATTTTATACAAATTTAAACAAAGAAAGTTAAGTTTGTTTATATAAAAAGAACTAATTTTGGAAAAATAATTGTTTATTTGTATAAATAAAGAACGGGTTGGAGCCACGATATGGCTGCCATTTCAGTTGGTTATGTCAAACTGGGAACTGTTTTACTCAAAGAAATCTTTGATTTACAACAAATTATAGGATTGAAATTAATGAAATGCAGAGTTTCAGTTTGAATTAAAAGCTCTTACCTCTCCATTTGTGATATTTATTCCCAAGTATATGTCACCAAACGAACCACTACCGATTTTTCGAACTAAACGATATTTGCCACCGACTATATACTCCGGTTTACCGATTATATGTGTAGCCATAATTACAATTTAAATAGGTCTATTTTACAAAATTGTTGCTTAATTTGGAATATAGAGAAACCCAATTTTTTGCACAATAACTTATCTCTAGTTCCTCTAGCACGCCGACATATTTCTTTCTGACTGATCGTTGTTTGTGACGTCACGCGTTTCTCGGCCCTCTTGCGGGAATTGCGAAAAGCGTTGCTGCCATCTTAAAAATCGACCAAAAAAAATCCCTAGATATTTAAATACTAAATTAACGTTTGCTTTATTTTTAAAATTTCAATCCTTAAATATTCATAATCATAGGTAGTTTGCAATGGAGGTTTGCTTGGAAACTAAGTAGTATACGAATTACGATAAT
The DNA here is from genome assembly GCA_963969555.1 of Polydrusus pterygomalis. Taxonomy (NCBI): domain Eukaryota; kingdom Metazoa; phylum Arthropoda; class Insecta; order Coleoptera; family Curculionidae; genus Polydrusus; species Polydrusus pterygomalis. The sequence goes on from OZ018377.1 coordinate 1,033,094, forward strand.
ATATTTTTAAAATAACCAAGGTTGGCGTCATCTATAAACGAAATATCAAAACTGTTTTCTCAGTAAGGCTACTATGTTATGCTTCAACCTTTTGTCAAAAGAGGGCCGGCTGGTTGATTTCACAGAAAAATAAAGGGTTTGGCTGTGGTGGAGGATCTAATATCTAAACCACATTTTTTTTTTAAATACCCAATTAACGAAATCCCCAATTTTGATATATAATACGAAAAACTCAAGAAAACTGGACCCAAAGTACCGATTAACGATATTTTCTCATAGAGAAACCTGATAACAGTTATCGATTTGTTCTTAATCTGAAAAAGCTAAATAAATTTATTCCAGTACAAAACATTTTAAACTAGAAGATTATAGATCTGCCTTTAGGCTCACAGCTAAAGATTGTTTTATGACAAAGCTAAACCTGAAAGGTGCTTATTTTCTGCTACCCATAAATAATTCCTACAAAAAATATCTTAGATTTAAATACACATAATAGGTATACTACCAATATAATTCCTTACATTTTGGGCTAAATATAGCACCATTTGTTTTTTAATTGCTACGACCACTTGTTAAATACTTAAGAGAGTTGGGCGTTACACTAGTTATCTATTTGGATAATACGTTAATAACATATATAGGCCTCTTAATTAATAGGCCTATGCTTGATAACCAGTAAAGATTACCAAGCATGTATAAATTTTACTAATAAAACAGCTACCTACCCTTTTACAATCCTTGGGGTTTATAATCAACCTTTAAAAGAGTGTTTTAGTTCCTACAAGAAAAATTACATTTTCGGGTTTTTTATTAAATTCTAATTCGTTAATAAAAATTCAAAGTAACAAGGCCCTATTATTAAAACGTTAGTAATAAGATTAAATGTCGAGATATAGAACGATTGGACAATTAGAACTTTCTTCTCTTTGTGGTTAAATTGGTTTTCATTCTCCAGCCTTTAAATATGGATATACATATACATACCAAACCAATACGGAACTTTCCAATTTTTTTTTTTTTCAATAATATGATTTAGTTAGGCCTGAAAAAAGTATTCCCCAATTATTACTCCTTAAAAATCAAAAATAACTTGGTAAAAATTCTTTAAAGTTTCGCGCGTGTCGAAAGCATTTCAAACGATATCTAAAGCGCGCGAAGCCCGATGACGTCAGGGGGTATGACGTTTGGTCATCCGTCATCCTGACAAATCATCAAATTTATTGAAAACCTATCACAGATGATATATAATATATGATATATAATGATAGCCCACTTCGAACACGAGCGCCATCTTATGGCAACTCGTAAAGCTGAATTACCGATTCTAATTTGGGACCGAATCCAATGCATTGCGATCGGCCTCCTACCTCAAGTCCTCCATACCTATAACCTATTTCGTGGACAAATCTGACAAATGATACCCCTTATTGACGTCACGACTACAGTAGCGCGTTTTTACCCGCTTGGAATAATTTGAATTTTGGGGCATTTTTAAATCTTTCTAGCGGTCTTTTGGGTCGAAATATGTTGCTTTTTTTGCTGCCATATGTTTTATGACAATATGTACTTATGATTTATAGAATTTTTTCCCCATTTAAAATTTTTGTCAAGTTCCCTGACATAATAAAAAAAAAATTAAACAAAATGAATTTTAACAATAATTTGAAAATTCCGTAAGACGTACCTAAAAGCAAAATTTGATTGGTGGTCAGGAAATTTATCTAATTCTGGAAAATCCTTTTCTAAAAAATCATATAATATGGAACTATTCCCAGATTCATCTAAAACGGGTTGGGGGGCACGCAATAAGTTTTCAGAGACTAAGGGGTTTTGAAGTAAACATATACATTCTAGAACTCCTAGCGGTATATGTAACCGTCTTAAATCTTTAGGAAGAAACTATAAAACTTGTTATGCCTATATATTGCTTTGTATTGACAATGTAACTGCAGAGTATAGCTTGCATAAATTAAATGATTAGTATAAGACACAAAAAACTTAACAAATTGGCAACAGATATTTGGCATTGGTGCGAATTGAGAAATATTTACGTGTTTGCTTCTTATATAAATACTTTGAAAAATCCTATTTTTTGCCAAAATTAAAGTTTCTAAATACAGAATTTAAATTAAATTAGGTAGGTACCAAATATTTCAAAATGCATTTTAAATGGCATCTGAAGTAATTAGCGAAAAACATGTATATAACTTTATATACTATATTAGATAGGCCTGTTTAATTATTATTATAATTACTTCTTACTTATTACTATTAAAAATTAAAAATGTTAGGGCTAATATTATTAGTAAATCCGATGTGTAACGTTGTGTACCGTGTGTTTTGAACCATGTGTAATAACTGTCAAGGGCGTCCGAAGGGGGGGGGGGGCAAGGGGGTGCGCTTGCGCCCCCCCCTCTGGCACAAGTAGATTTGAGATATTTTATATAACTGGGATATACATATTTATTGAGATACAATTCAATTGACAAAATTGGTAAAACGAACTCTTGTTGCATAAAATGAAATGTGCAACTCAAAAATCTTCACTAAATAGCCAAGGAAAAATATTAGAATAGAATAAATAAAGCTTTATTTTAATTTACACAGCTAGTCATAATAGCAATATACAAATAGACATACTATTGGTCAGGCAATTGCGATAGCAATTTGTTTACCTCCAACTACATGTACAGTCGAAAGATCATTCAGTACTCTCAGAAGAGTAAAAACCTGGATTCGCTCGACTATGACTGAGCACCGATTGGACGGTTTATGTATGATGAGTGATGAACACTCATCATACATAAATTTGTAAAAGAAAAAAAAAGACATATAAAAATTATTGATGAATTTGCAAAAGATTCAAGAAAATTAACATTTCTTTTCTCCAATAAATCTGAATAACTTATAAGTTTTTTGTTGTATTTTTTTTTGTTATATTTGAACATTTTTAAATATTTTGTTTAGCTATTTTTTGTTATTTAATATAAGTATTAGGTGTTTTGCTCTATTCTTTTATTGAAGGTTTGTTGAAGTGCTAGAAACAAAAATAATTCCAATTATGATTTGCCCCCCTTGGAAAAGTTCCTTCGGACGCCCTTGATAATTGTTTCATGTAATTATTTTTTGGAGTAAATACATAGGTAATATAAATATTGGGGTCTTATTGATCAATAACCAGTGTTATTTTTGTAATACCGGCCTAGATATACATATTATATTTATTTATAGTTCAGATTTAACACTCTACAACACAATCGCTTGATTACTTTAAACATCTACCAACACTATTATAGAACGACGAAGACGCGAAGAATAATTTAGATTAATCATTCTTAAGGTAAGTCGATTAATCTTACAATTTGTCTTTAGTCCAGAGATTTTTATTATATTAAAATTTTAAGTAATAAATATATTATGAATTAAGATTGATTGCAGAGTGGTAATAAGTTGCTTTATATTCAGTTTCGTACAGCCACAAAAAGGTTGCAATGGTAGTAGGTATATAGCATACAGGACAACATTGGAACCTCATACCTTTAGGATCTAACTTATACCAGCAATAAGGCACTATTATTTTTGTTCGTTGTACTAAATTTAGTGGTAAAGATTTTAAAACCATGGAACCATTGCTTTACTCGCTATAGGCATTAATATGAATAATTAAATATCAAAACAAATAAACAACATTTAAAATAAGGACCTACTCTTAAAAATACTATTATTATTATTATTCGATTAAATAATCAATACAAATTACAAATGGTACCAAATGATATATTATATCAAAACACAAAATCCATCAACACATTCAATAACAATACTAACTAACTAGTGCTAAAACTATAAATACAAAAAATAACTACGTAGCTAAACTAAGCAACAATGCTGTTCCTCGTTTAATCCAGAAATCCGATCCTTCCATTCCACATTTAAGGTCAACAGCCACCACATACGCTGGTCGATTGCCAGATCCGGCTCTGATGGGAAAATAGTAGACTGGACATAAATACAAACCTACAAAATATTAGAAGTGTATATTTATTATAACCAAATCACAATAAATAATCAAAGTTTCTTGAATTTTTTGTACTAAGATATAGAGGAGGAAACTTTCTTCATTTTACATTATATTATGGAATTGCCAAACGTTTACTTGACCATACAGAATAATTAGGGTTATTGTGCCTGGTCAATTGACCGAGATTTTGACCGGAGAGATTTTGACCGGTTTAAATTCGGTCAAAAACTTTGGCAGCCTTTTGTGAGAGAAATTGGTCCTCATGGGGCATTGTCCAAAACAAGCTTCGCAACCGATTGAAAACCACTCGCTCAGGAAAGCTTGTTTATATAAAGTACAACTTAAAGCTGTTAAGTGGCAGTGGAAATAAAAAATATAGAAGTTCGGAGGAACCAGCGCTAAATTTCAGTAATGAGGATGAAACCAGTAATTCAGATTCTGAAGAACATAAAGGCAATGCCGGGGGTGACTTCAGTGATGAAGATGATGTAGCTTTATCTAAGCTATCTACCAAGGCCATCAGCACTGCCAGCAGTCTCTCATCTAATCATCAATCATCATTATCACTCATTACTTCATTAGTAATTCAATATTGTTATATTAATATTATACATAATATTTATATATCATTTTTGTGTTTTTTGTACCTCAGAATGATTTCTTTATTTTTTGTAAGCTGTTTTTTTAATAAAGACACATTTTTATGTAATTACATGGCTTTATTTCTTTTGACAAAACTGGGGAATTGGATCAGGGCTTATAGTCAATTGACCGGTTAATTGACTGGTCAATTGACCACAAAAGATCAAAATCCCAACCCTAAATAATATATGTACACATATTACCTTTAGATTTCTTTTTCAACTGTTCCACTGGCCTAAAGTGTATCAGAGGCATCGGTGTCACCAGTTGCATTGGCTGGGGCTCGATCAAGATGGCGTTCTTTCTGTCCCAGCCTGCCCCTTCCAGGTACATGGCCCTCATATACACCCCCGAATCGGGAGGCTGTTGGATAGTGCTTTCGTCCACAGTTAAAACGGTGAAATCCCAACTGAGCGTGTCGATTGGTACTTCTTTTTGGCGAGCAGCTCTCTATAGAATTAAAAAAAAAAAGAACAAAGTAAGGTTGCATACCATTGGTTAATAGTTTTTTAGGGTCAATTCCCGCCTGTATACATATATACAGGGTGTCCGATAACTAATTGGCCATACAGCAACAGGAGATAGTAGACTTGAAAATAGAGAAATATTGGATACAAATTGGGAAAACTTAAATAATAAAATTAAAAAAGATTTCAAAATTATAAAAAATTGGTTTGATAACAATTTGTTAACAATTAATTTTAATAAAACAAATTATATTCCTTTTACTTTAAACCTAAATAACCTGCCACAAAATATGAATAGTATTCAAATAAATGAAGACATTCAAATTTTTAAAGTTAATAAAATAAAATATTTAGGAATTATTTTTGACAGTAAATTAAATTGGATTTTTTACATACTTAATTAAAAAATTAAGAAGTTTACTACCGATTTTTAAAAACATTAAAAAATTTTAAATGTAAGACATGGCAATATTATATTACGCGTTAGTTAACACTCATTTAAATTACGGAATTTTAGGTTGGGGAGGAATAAATAGAACTTAAGTTAAAAAATTAGAAATATTACAAAAAAGGTTTCTAAAAATTATATTCAATAAAGATCATCTTTATCCTTCAAAAGAATTATATTTAGTAACAAAAAAGTTGAACATAAGACAACTTTACATTTATAACATCTTAATATATATATTTAAAAATAAAAACCTTGTACAATTTAAAAAACATAATCATAATACACGTCATAAAAATGAAATAACCATAAAACCTAAAATAAATAATTCCATAGGACAAAAAAATTTCAAATATTTATGTTTTTATTTAAACGATTATTTACCAACAAAAATTTAAAAATTGATTTCATTAAAGAAATTTAAAGTTGAAATAAAAACATGGATATTAAAAGCAGACAGTTTGAAAATATTTTTAGAAATGCTTTAATTAATTAATATTGTTCTGAATAATTTATATAAGTAATATTTTTTACTTAAAAATTATAAATTAATAATTTTATTATAGATAATAATATATTTCTCAAAAAAACTGCGTTTATACTATAAATTAAAATTTTTACTTTTAAAAACTTGATTTTTGATGCATACCTATTTATGATTTATGATTTTACATACTATAAAACAAAAAATAAGATTTGCTCCTAACAAGCTCAGCTTCAGGGGATTGAAGAATAATAATTTTATCGAAGACAAACATATTTATTTATTATTATATATTTAAACTAGCGTGTACCCGGCCTGCGTTGCAGCCCGGCATGTACGACGTCGCTTTCTCTGAGATAATAAGGCGAGTTCACCATCACGTCAAAATTTATAAATACAAACCCGAACAAACCTCTAAATTTATCAGTGTTTCTCTACAATATTATGCATGTATTATACATAAAAACCTTCCTCTTGAATCACTCTATCTATTAAAAAAAAACCGCTTCAAACTCCGTTGCGTAGTTTTAAAGATTTAAGCTATAGGGACAGACGGGCGACAGCGACTTTTATACTATTACTATTATATTTAAATAAATACTTACCTTTCTTAACGAATCATAATTTATTGACGGAATTAATTATTGGATATTTTATCATAAGAAATTGACCATAAATGACCCATTTTCAAGTAGTGTACTATCTCTTGTTGTTATAATATATGACTCCTATAGGACCCTCTGTATAAGAAGAAATCGAAGCGAAGAGACACTGGACTTTTTAAACAATTTTATACCTGTAATACAGCTGTCAAAAAGCCCGTAGGAAAAGTATAGGCTGCCAACCAAAACAATATAGGAGGGCGTACAGTTACGGCCCAGGTGGTAAAGTGGTCGATTCTGGCGACCAAGTCTCTAGTCCAGGAGCCCAAAAGTTTCAGCGAGGGATAAGCTAAAAATGTGAAGATATCGGTCGAAGTTGTCATTGATATTTCCTAATTTACATACGCAATAGAACTTATAACTTTGGTTGTCTGTGTTACTTAAATAAAAATATTATATTTTTAATTCCGCATTTGATCATGAAAAATTCACTTATATTTTCCAAAGTAAAAGATTATTTTTTTTTACCTTTGAGCCATCCTGAAGGTACTCTGCCTTCAAATATACAAGTAAATATGTCCTCTAGGTCAGAGGACATCACCACCAATCCTTTAATGCCTTTATGCAGATCGATCAAAGAAATTGTTATTAAATCGAGCAGTTCATTATATCTGAAAGAGAATTACAATTATTATTAATAATTTACCAACGACTAGCGTATTACAATGATAAGTAAGTATTCTTTTAGCTTGTGATGAACTTACCGTGCTATTTCCTGCAGTAAGACTACATCTAGGGGACCCTTTTGCGCTCCTGTGAGTTTATCAACGCTTTCATAGTCAATGGGCCTCGGAATCTTTGATAATACATCAGCAGCCAACTTGGAAACTTTAGCTTCTTTTGATTCGCCCGCAACGATAGAACTCTAAAAAATGAATTTTTCAATAGTTATACATATTAGGTAAATACAGTGTTCATTTGAAAACTTCCCACCTCGATTTTCTTGCTTTAAAATAAAAATGTGGAAAATCGCTAGGACCCGTCGATTTTTATTTCGAGGGGGACATCTTTTGCGTATATTGTCAATCTTGTTACTTCAAGCCCCTAGGAGGGAGGGGGTAAGATCTAAATCTTAAATGGATACCCCTATTTTATATAATTTTTTTGGATTCTGCATAAAATTCTGAACATTTTTTAATAAAAGCATTATTAGTCTATACTTAACAGTTTCCGAGATATTGACTCTTGAAAAATTACATTTTTGAACTTTGACAGCGTCTAGCTTTCTGACTGTACGTCTTAGAGCAAAACGGCTTACATGTCCCTATCTTTAATTTTTATTATCTTTCCAATAGTGTCAACTTCCGGTCAAACCGGAAGTACTATATTTCTTACATCCGGTTTAACCGAATTGGAAAGATAATAAAAATCGAAAATAGGGACATGTAAGCCGTTTTGCTCTAAGACGTACAGTTAGAAAGCTAGACGCTGTTAAAGTTCAAAAATGTCATTTTTCAAGAGTCAATATCTCGGAAACTGTTAAGTATAGACTAATAATGCTTTTATTAAAAAATGTTCAGAATTTTATGCAGAATCCAAAACAATTATATAAAATAGGGGTATCCATTTAAGATTTAGATCTTACCCCCCTCCCTTCTAGGGGCTTGAAGTAACAAGATTGATAATATACGCAAAAGATGTCCCCCTCGAAATAAAAATCGACGGGTCCGAGCGATTTTCCACATTTTCATTTTAAAGCAGGAAAATCGAGGTGGGAAGTTTTCAAATGAACACCCTGTATAGTGCTGGAACTTTTGTAGTCTATGTATTCAGTTACCATATACAGTATTGTGGAATTAAAATTCACGCAAAACAAAACCAATCTACATTTGTAGCCCTAATATGCTTCAAACCGAGTTCAAATATGTTTTCAATTTCCTGAGATATTTAATTTCAAATTCAAATATAGAATTTTCAAAATTTCAGCAGTGGTGAGTATATTTGACATATTTGAAACAACAAAACATGAGTAGTTTATTGTTTTAGTGTTATAGGTATTTTTTTAGTCGTTCCATGATACCTGTATTTGTAACGACATTAAAGTCTCAAACATATTTCTTGCTTCTGATATTAGCGATGTTATGTCGGCATTTGGATGTTGTCCAAAAGCCTCCGGTCTATCTATACTGGGTAGAAGGGTAATGTAATCTTGGTAGGATTGCAAGGAACCGTCACGAGGAATATAATAGGTGCTTAGGGTGGACAATCTGGAAAGGAAGGTGACGTTATTTAATAGGACATTTTAAAAGTATTTTTTAATGTTCCATATCCAATGATCAACACGGATAAAAGGGATTTGTGGTTGTTTAAGTGTGCAACATATGAGCATTTTTTTTATTACCGATTTAGAAAATGTTATTCTTGACAAAAGTTGGTGCACGTTCGACAATCATATTTGGTGCACTTGGAATGGTTGCAAGTCAAACGGCGTACAGGGTAGGCCAAAAAATATAAAACTTGTACAAGAATAAAGTACCCTTATTTTAGAAAATTCAGCAAAATGTTATTAAGAAAAGTTGTTTAGAATTAAAAGTTATGCATAGATTCAAAACGTGACCTCCTAAAATAAAAAAAAAATATTTTTTTAAAAAACATTAATAATTTCCTAAAAAAAAAATTTTTTTATATATTCACCATAAAGACCTTCATAAATTACTCAAAATCAAATTAATTTTACATATCTTTGTTTAAATTCAAACATATTTGTAAAATTTACTTGAATTTTTAATTTATTAATGAATCACAAACTTCATGTTTGTTGCAAGGATATTAAACACAACTTTAAAATATCCTAAAAAAAATTTTAACAAGATAAAACATTAGTAATGATATTATGCTACTTAAGAAACTAACATTCAAAGTGCAAAATTTTTATTTAAATGTTTATTAAAAAAACTACAAATTAAGCGACAAACAGGAAATCCTACTAAAATAATCGCAGATACCTATGAAAAAAAATCAAATAAGGTCACGTTTTTGATTCTATGCATACCTTTTAATTCTAAACAACTTTTCTTAATGACATTTTGCTGCGTTTTCTGAAATAGGGGTACTTTATTCATGTACAAGTTTTATATTTTTTGGCCTACCCTGTACGCCGTTTGACTTGCAACCATTCCAAGTGCACCTAATATGATTATCGAACATGCACCAACTTTTATCAAGAATAAAATTTTCTGAGAAATCGGTAATAAAAAAAATGCCCTTATGTTGCACACTTAAATAACCACACTGTATACAGTAATAAAATTATTTATACCTGAAATAGGCAACATTTAAGGCATCCTCGCAGAAGTACTGATTAATATAGGTGGTCAGCAATCTCCTGTCCCAATCGTCAGTCACATGACCTCCGTAGCTTACCCCCGCGATGAGGTATTTCAGCGCATCCCAAGGCGTAACGTCTGTGTACTCATCTAAGTATATTTGTAGCAAATTTTCTGAAACCTATATCATACATAATACAATGGTAACCACAAAAGTGCCGACGAATCTACATTAATTCTATAGCAAAATTAAATTTAAAGGTAAAATAAAATTGTTTGCCGATGATACTACTATGGTATATTTTCATGAAGACTATGCTCAATTTCATAATAACATTAACCGCGACCTAAATATACAGTGAGGACCTAAAGTCCGTCCCCCTCCCTTCTAACTTCTTAACCGTTCGGTATATTTTAATGAAATTTTGAACGATAATATTTGAGCAAGTCTTGCACTTTTTGACATACCAATGACAGCTTTAAATGTCAAGATGACAGCTGGGTCCGCTTTTGGAATATTTTTTTAAATGGAACACCCTGTATATTTTTACATTTTTAAATTCCACATAAAATTATAATTATTTTTTATTAAATGCATTATTAGTCTATACTTCATAGTTTCCGAGATATTGACTCTCGAAAAGTGCCACTTTTGGACTTTGACAGCCTATAACCTTCTAACAGTACGTCTTAGAACAAAACGGCTTACATGTCCCTATCTTCAATTTTTATTATCTTCCCAAAAAAATCAACTTCCAGTTAAACCGGAACAACTATATTTCCTGCTTTCGAGTTACATCCGGTTTAACCGGAAGTTTATTTTTTTGGGAAGATAATAAAAATTGAAGATAGGGACATGTGAGTCGTTTTGCTCTAAGACGTACTGTTAGAAGGTTATAAGCTGTCAAAGTTCAAAAATGTCACTTTTCGAGAGTCAATATCTCGGAAACTATGAAGTATAGACTAATAATGCATTTAATAAAAAATAATTATAATTTTATGTGGAATTTAAAAATGTAAAAATATACAGGGTGTTCTATTTAAAAAAATATTCCAAAAGCGGACCCAGCTGTCATCTTGACATTTAAAGCTGTCGTATGTCAAAAAGTGCAAGACTTGCTCAAATATTATCGTTCAAAATTTTATTAAAATATACCGAACGGTTTAGAAGTTAGAGGGGGGGGGGCGGACTTTAGGTCCTCACTGTATGTATGTAAATGGCTTGAAATAAATAAATTATCATTAAATTTTAATAAATCAACTTTTATGTTTATAAGTAAATCAAAATTAAAAAATAATAATATTTCTTCACTATCTTTCAATAATTAATCATATAATTAAATATACTAGGTACTTAATAAGTACAATTAAATTTTTAGGTTTATATATTTATGAAAATTTAACTTGGAAAAGACATATTGTATATTTAAGAAGTTACATCTCACCAATAATTGGCATTTTGTTTAAAGCTAAAAATTATCAATAAAATATTTAAAAAATACATATATATATAAATTTATACTAGACTAAATTTCTATTTCAGTGAATAAGAAAGAAAGTGTTGTATACCTCGAAATCCGAATCGTTGAAACTGTAGATGACATTCCATCCAAGCTGTTGGAATTTCTTTCTTTCCAGTAGAATGGAATGGAAAAAGCAAAGGCCAAAGAGTAATTTCTTGTATTTTTCTGGATGCTCGCAGGCATTGAATTGTTCTTCGGTTAGGAGCTGGTAGAGACGCTTTAAGTTTGCTTTTAAACCCTAAAAATATAAAACTTAGTTAAATTTTAAAAAATTCACAATTACTTTCCAAGATAATCATAACATATTTTTCGTCTATTTGCTCGGATTATTGTATTAAATCATTTTTATTACTTTGGGAGGCTCAGTAGTCATTTTAATCCCAGCTTGTAAAATCGAAATAGGAAAATCAGGATGTGGGCTTGAACTAAGCCACAGTCTAAACTGGGGATGGACCTTTCCTGTTTGAAGTATTTCGACAATTTTGTCCAGTTTAGGCATCCAACTGAGTGACAGATGGCAGTTGGCTAAGAATACCCACTGACCCTCCTTTGCTCCAGTTTGTAACAATCTAAAAATATTTATATGTTATTTGTCTTTACATAGGCATTTTAAAACTCGGTTAATTCGATATTACATTTAACTATACCTTCGTTTGAGCTTGATGAACTGAAAGCTTTACACTTAAGTTAAAAGTTACAAGACGTTATTTTGCTTACTTCGTTGCTATGGGGGCCTGTCCTTGTCCCAAACTCAAAGATTGAAACTTTTTACTCATTTTGGCTGATTCTGCTAACTGAATGAGCCCCGACGTTGGATCGACTCCTGGCGATAATACAAAAATAAGTGGAGTTTGGGGTACGGATTCATCTAACACCGCCTTTACATCTAAAATCGTCAATTTTACGTTATACAATCGTTTTTGTACCATACAAACAGTTAGTGCTACATAGCTATGTAGATTACAATACAAAACATTAAAAAAATACCTACATAAAAAACGTAGTTTATACTTACCAAGCACAGGAGGTTCTACAAATTGTGGTCCTAGTTGATTAACTATGAAGTTTGAGATACAAAAAGATACTCTGTCAGTTCTTAGAGATCTGACGAAAAGTATTTTTTGAAATTCGTTGCAAACACCATCCCACTCGCCTGAAAATGTTTTATTGTTGTATTATCACGGCGATTAATAAAGATGCTGTCCAAAGTCAAACTAAATTAATTTACCTATTAGCGGTAACGACTCTGGTTCAGTGTAGGTATACCAATTGTACCAGTCTCTCGTGTACTGCTCAAAGGAATCTATTACACCATGAAAACCTGGTAGTTTATCCAATTCTGTAATGTTGTCCCATGCCATTTCATTTAACCATGCTAGAGAAAATAAATATTTAGTGGTGTAAAATTTTTAAAATTTAACTGGTTTTTCTTTACCTGAGCAAGGATTTTCCATTTGATTTTCTCTATTCAGCACCACACCTCCTTTTAGCAGAAAGGAATACTCGCCTCCAACAATTTTTCCCTGTGCACTCAAAATTTTTATACACATGTGGAATGAAAATAACAACTTGTGTTTTTCGAACAATGCTCGACAAGTATTTCTAAAAAATAAAAATATATGTTTCTACATTTAAAAACTGTTTAGCATCAATCCTTAGTGTGAAAAGCTTGCATCTAAAATTTATCAGCTTTACGTACCTGTACACAGCGAAGGTATGAAACTCATTCAAAAAATTGATTCTATCCGTTAAAATAAGCGACTTTGTACTCTTCGCTATCGATTTGACAAATAAAAATATATAAGCGTCCAAGGCGAATTGGTACATTGGATCAATTTTGCCCATGTCGTTGAGTACGAAAAACAAAATGGCAGCTCGTTTTGCACATGGCCTGTAACCCTAGAAAAATGGATACAATAGTAACGTGAGCTCGAAACGTGAGATCAACTTTGGTTAGGCCTTTTACGTTTTCATGTTGGCAAAGTAAATTAACACTAGAAGACTAAAAAATGACATACTTCTCTTGCTGCGTCAATTTGCACTTCGGTTTTCTCAGATACCTCCAAACCTTTCTTAACTGCCTCGGAGGTAGCTTTGGACGTTTGTAAAGTATTGAATAGTTCAGCATCTTCAAGCAACGAACCTCGTGTTTCGTTCAGTAATCGAAGCAGTTCGTTCTCTAAATCCATTAAGGTTCTTTTTCCTGAGAAAAAAAGGTTTTTCCAATTTTATTTTTGATAAAGTATTGCAAAATTTTGTAAAAAGACTGCTATATAAAAAACGGCATACATAGGAAGGTAGCGTCTGTTCCTGTGCAATGACCCCTGACCGTTACGTCACGACTAGTGCTTATATCTTTCTAATATTCGCGAACTAGGTGAGATAGTAAATTTGAATCAATAATGAATGTTGTATAATTTTACCAGTCAGAAAAGTTTTATTGTGATTTTTGCCAGTGACATTTTTAATCAACATTATTTCAAAAATGTCACGGTGTTGTAAAAGAGAAGAAGAGGTAATTTTAAAATTATTTGATTATTTTCAAAGAGAAAGAGGAATTGAAATTTTAAATTGAAAAAAGTCCAAGTACAAGTTGGTCAAAAAGATTACTTATTGCATGGATAGAACAAAGACAAATTCTGGTTTCACCATTTGCAATGAAGGATCAGATCTCGATAATTAATAGTGAAGCAGCATACCCTACCCAAACGTTACAAGTAATCTGGAAAGTGATATTTATTTTATTTTAATGGATTAGACGAACTAGCATTGCAATATCGGCATCGAGTTTTAAGACTTCCTCTATATCATTCCTATTGAAATGGTTTGGTCGGAATGTAAGCGCTATTATAATGCAAAAATAAGTTCTATGCATCCTGTAACAAATGACGTAGTTTTGGGTCATAGAAAATGTAACAGTGAAAAAATGCGCTAGACAAAAAAATATATGATTCAATTTTTAATTTTATATTTTATTATTTAAATTAATTAAAAATTTCATACTGATGTTCAAAAACCAAATGTTTCATCCCATGATACCTTTTGCCCTAAATAAACTACGTATTTCTGACTTCATTAACAGTAAAAAATAATAATTAAAAATTCGAAAAAAACGCGCTTGTATTTTACTTGTTCACATGCATCCGTCTTTATGTAGATCAAAGCTAAGGAAAATCATAACCTTTGCCAGTTGTAAGTCAAACTGACTTAATTTACGACGTACCGCCAATATGGAGAATATAACGTAACGGTCAGCGGTCCTTGAACAACTTTATTGTATTCGTGTATTTTTATGAATCGACGACGATAGAGCAAAATAGACATCTCGTTCCCTTTATCTCAACAAGTCGACAATACGTCAACTGCATAGGTCCACCAGTTCCACGTCTGCCTCCTAGCGGTAGCAAGCGAAAATAAGAAAATGAAATATGACACTTTTGTCATTATAATTATAAAAAATGTTAGGTTATTGTGCAAATACTTATGAAGTGTAAACCGTCTGCAATGTACCAGAGCCAACGATAGGCTAAGCTCGCTAAATACGGTGACCTATGGTGTTCCTCAAGGCACTGTCCTTGGTCCATTGTTGTTTTCCATCTATTTAAATGATATATTTAATATCGAGATTGATGGGTTTCTAACAGCCTATGCTGATGATACGTCAATCTCGTTTGCGGCGCCAACATGGGCAGGTGTAGTAAATAAAGCCAATGCGGCTATGAAGTTTATCGACTATTGGCTTCGTAACAACCTACTTACATTAAACACTTCTAAGACGGTGGCATTACCTTTCTTACAATCAATAAATAATATACCTAGCCTTTATCTTGACAATGAAAGTATCAAGTACTGCACGGTTACTAAGTATCTAGGGGTCCTGATTATTGATAATCGAATTAGTTGGAAGGACCATATCTTTGAGATTTCTAATAGGGTGAGCAAGACAATGTTAATAAATAATCCTGAGAAATATTCTCTCAAGAGGAACTATAAAAATGGTCTATTACGCTCTTGTTCAGAGCGTGATTCAGTATTGTATAGTACTATGGGGTTCCGCATATAAAACCATTTTGAATCGACTGGATAGACCGCAAAAGGGTATAATTAAAATTATTTTAAAACGACCAAAACGGTATTCATCGATAGCAATTTTTCAGGAATTTCGGGTTTTATCGGTTGTACAGCTGTATGCCAAAAATGTGCTTAGTTATATGCACAAAAATAAAAATGATTTTTTGCCTGTCAGATATGATAATATAGCAACTAGAGCCGTTAACAACATGATTATTAGAGTTCCTATCTTTAGATTTAAGTTGACTAGATGTAGTTTTAGTTATCTTGACTCTAGATTATACAATTTATTAAATAAAGATGTTAGATCAAATACACACTTTAAACTGCAGATTACTTTCTGGATAGTTGATAATACTGAACTTATACTAAGGACAATTTATGAAACTTAAAATCGCCTTTTCTAAGCTTTGAATGATTATTATTGTGAGCATTATGATGTCTGTGTAATGGACTTTTTGTTAATTCTTATCTTTTTATTATTTATATATATTATTTATTTATTATTTATATATTATTTATCTAATTATTGTAATCTCTTCTATTGTCTATTTAAATCGCACAAGTGCGTGATTTTGTTATTAATATGTTTACTGACTAGGCATTTTGTTATAGTTACTATTATTATAATTATTTTGAATTTTTTCCTTGGCTTTTTGGGTATATTTATATTACTGTTCAAAAACCTACACACAAGCTTTTAAAGCTTTGTAGGTAACTTTGTTAACAAACAATTTTTTATCTTAGAATTTCTATGATTTTTGTTATATTAATTACTGGTTGATTGTGTTAATACAGACATTTTTATTTATTTATTATTTATTATTTATTATTTGTGCTTGAACGTTGTCGTTGATAGTTACAATTGCTATATTACCTGTAGCTATTGACATAACCAAATTATCCTTCTGTTCTTCTAGTTGTGGCTTTTCTTTCCTGACCACTATGCCCAAAAGTTGAGCTTCCAACCCTTGTTCCTTTACAGCAAAATTTACCAATGTGGTTTTCGTGGATACTTCAGGTGCATAATGAGGATTTGTCAGCTTTGTCGTGATGAAAAATTTAAACTTTTCATCATAGCTGACATACCTATCATCTAGCTAGAGAAAACATATCAGAAATAAATTTAATAGCTCTGGACTACTAACATAGGCGGTTCTAGGTGGGGGCTTAGCCCCCCCAAATATCGGATTAATCCCCCCAAATTTAAATGGGCAATCGAATTTTTTTTATATTTCTACATAATTCCAGTAATTTTACTAATTTATTAATTAATTAAAAAATGTGTACAGGTTCCCTATTCTGTTTTACCTTAATCATAAACTCGCCACCCTGTCTTACAACAGCTCTGGATAATATGGGGCCAATAGAAGGATCAATCTGCTCCAGAATGTTCTGAAGCAATACAGGAAAACCATTTTGCACTCCCTTTTCCAAAATCGTCATGAAGTTTGGCATACCAACATCAATCACCTAAAATGCGAGTCGACACCAATAATTCTAAGAATTGTATTGGTAATCTTTGATTTGGAAATACACATAGGTTTGTTCATTTATAAAAAGAAATATATTTTGTATTACTTATTATTGATACTAACAAAATTAGATTCTTCTTACTTGCAAGTTATGTTTTGATTCCATGGCCTTGATCCATTTTTGCGCTTGACATTGCGGGTCTATAACCAGCGGCCATCTTGTACCAGTTGTCACGATGATTCCGTTCTCGGTACTGAAGTTATCTGCAGGCAGACCCTGTATATTCCACTCTCGGATCGTTGTGGGATCGCTTAGAAAATTTATAACGTTGAAATCTGTGGATGTCAGAATTTCTTGAGTTACCATCTACAGACAGACAGAAAAGTACTTATAATTGAATGCGAAATAATATGGACAGCAACAGCTATTGTCGTAAGTAGAGTACTGTAGTTTTTCTCTGATTATTTGCATTTTATGTTTTTATTTAAACGATTATTTACCAACAAAAATTAAAAAATTGATTTCATTAAAAAAATTTAAAGTCGAAATAAAAACATGGATATTAAAAACAGACAATTTGAAAATATTTTTAGAAATGCTTTAATTAATTAATATTGTTCTGAATAATTTATATTTATAAGTAATATTTTTTACTTAAAAATAATAAATTAAAAATTTTATTATAGGTAATATATTTCTTCAAAAAAGCTGCGTTTATATTATAAATTAACATTTTTACTTTAAAAAACTTGATTTTTAATGCATATTTATGATTTATGATTTTACATACTAAAACAAAAAATAAGATTTGCCCCTAACAAGCTCAGCTTCAGGGGATTGAAGAATAAGTTTATCGAAGACAACATAAACATATTTATTGTATTATTAAATTTTTTTTATATAAATTTTTTTATATAAATTTTTAAATAAACTTATTATTATTATTATTATTATTATTTATTTTATGAATTTTTAGTTTAATATATAATTAACCTTACCTCTTTTTGCCACATCAGTACTAACGTTTTCCTATATGAGCTCACAAAAGGTCCCAAATACGATATAAAAGCTGTGGCCAACAAACAGTCTCCCGGCAAGTAGTTATATTTTGAATCCAAGTCTTTCACCGTTTCCTCCCACCTAGTTCTTTCTCCTGCGAGACAGTCCACTAGTGTTGCTGCTCGTTCTAGTTTTAGCTTTAACAATTCAGCCTAAAAAAATTAGTTTATCGTTTAAAAGTTCGTATTATTTTACATTCTCATATGCGACAGAATAATAACAATTTCCTTACCTTTCTGTTAAGTTCTTCCTTTTGTTCCAACTTTTCTTCATATTCTTTCTGTAGTTTTTGAAGATACATGTTCAATTCTGCCAATTTTGCTTGTGCTTCCGCCAGCAAAGCTTGTTTTTCTTTTAAAGAGTCTAGTGCCTCATCTAGTTTTGCTTTCTTCGGACCTACCACTCTAAAAGTAAGATTTTTGTTGAACAATTGATTGAAATCCCATGTTTAACAAACAGTAAATAGTTCGTATTTAAAGCTTCATCACTCGTTAGAATTCCACAAGTTTGCAACTATACTATTTTCGACCGAAGACCTAGAGAATAACCCAAATTGGAATAAATAATCCTTTTTTCCTTACTTCCAAACCTTGGCATATTTTTCTATAGCGATGACCCATTGGCACAGTGACTTGGCCGCCAAGGATACTATTCCCACTTTGTCTGGTATAAACTCTTCGCTCATCGTATAATTTGCTATTTTCTTTAAAGTTTTTTCCGATATGTGATTTTTATCGAAATCTTTAAGGTCCTTTAAAAAGTTTATTTCGCCTAGAAGTCGTTTGGCCTCGGCCCAACTTGGTTCAACCTTAATAAAAAAAAACGTTAAGTTTAAAACTTTCTCGTTTAATCAGAAGAATTTTTTTCCTTTCATTTTGTCAGGTCCATCCCCAGACGCGTCTCCCCATAGACATGTATCATAGTGTCGATATATCTTGTTTAAGTTTTTGATAATTTTCTTACCCCTTTAAGGATGTTTATAGCTTCCATGACCATTTTTACTTTCTGAGGCGGAGTACCGTAACTTTTCATCTCGCTAATATCTTTCTTGCTCAGAGAATCTAGGGCCCTCATGGCTTCTTCCAGGGCAGGCATAGCTTCATCTAGATCAGATTGTGCTAGGTCGGCCATTCGCTTGCATTGGATCTCCTCTTCTCCGATTTTGATACTCTTTTTTGCTACTTCTTTCTATTGATTTATTTAAAAGGAATATAGAAACATGTTATTATTATTATTATTATTATTAATATTACTATTAATATCTTTATTCTACCAACTTAAAAAGTTCATTATAGAGAATATAACATTAAATATAGAATATATAAAATCACAAATAATAAAAATTGTGTTTTGTAACTATTAATAATTCCATCGGAATTATTTAAAAAAAAAATATATACAGTGACCGGCAGAAAGTACGCACCAAAGGGAATTTTTTTAAATTTCAAAACTTACCAAATTTTTTTGCAGGTGGAAAAGTTCTGCATGTTCTTAACAAAAAAGAGCATAGACAAAACTAGTAAATATTGCGTAGTATACCAGGGAGAGATGAAAACGTTAAAATCACTCAAGAATAAAGTGCCCTTATTTTCCACCGTAGAAAATTTTTTTATTAGGAAATGTTGTTTGCACTTAAAAGTTGTCCATGAATACCAAATTGCAGCTCGGTAGCACAAAAAAAGTGTTTTTACTTTTTTTTTAACGCCCCCTCGTATAACGAATCGATATGCAACCTATAAATTCAATTTTTTAACAGCTCTTGGGCAATTAGACACATAACTTACTTAAATTTGTTAGAATACGCGAGAACTGGACGTTTAATAAAATAACGTCAAAAATAATCTGAATTTTCTGGTACATCATTCTATGGATAAGCGGAATAACTTTATGCAAAACAAATGAGGGTTTACTTCATACATTTAACAATATTTTGCCGTTCCCAATTTTTCAAAAACTCTTAAACCCATTGGTTCATGAACTAAAGTACTTATAAACCCTTACAATAAAATTCGTTTTCATTTACATCTAGTTGCCATGAAAAATATTTATATTTGTGCTACCGAGCTGAAATTTGGTATTTATGGATAACTTTCAAGTGCAAACAAAATTTCCTAATAAAAAAAGGGCAATTTATTCTTGAGTGAATTTAACGTTTTCACCTCTCCCTTGTATACGGCGCAATACTTACTAGTTTTGTCTATGGTTTTTTTTTTGTTTAGGGACATGCAGAACTTTTCCACCGCCAAAAACATTTGGTACGTTTTGAAATAAAAAAAAAATCCCCTTTGGTGCGTACTTTCTGCCGGTCACTGTATAATAACCATTTACAATGAAAAAATAATAAAGTACAATACGTTAAAGTTCGTTATAAAAAAAATAGTAATAAACTAACATTTCATTTTTTTTTTAATATTAATGCTTTTTTAACAGTCCATAATTTTGATATTTCTTTCTAACTGTTGTAAATTATTGTTCTTTTATATAATATTGATCTTTGGCCAAAAGTAGGCACTCTTTACCTCTTTACCATAGGTGTTTGAATATGATGGTCTCGTGTTGTGAATAATTTTGGTCGGATAAAATATTATATTCGATTGTTTTTCTTTAATAATAATAATAGAGTGTATCAGATTGAATAGTTTTAATTTATAAAGCTTTTCCAAATTTAAATATCCGTTTGGTTCATACAAATTTATAGTTGGTTCTAAAAAAAGAGAGTTGATGTATGCATTTAACTATTTTGTTGTGGCCAGTAGATAATGCTAACCTGTTGTTCGTCTGCCTCTTTTCTTTGAGCAACAATAATAACCAAATATTCATCGCACTGAATTTGAAACTCGGCTACTTTTACTTGAGCCTCTTCCAGTTCTACCGACATAGTTGTGACCTTTTTCTTGGTATCGTCAATTTTCCAAAGGCCATTTCTCAGTTTATTAGCTTGGGCAGAAACTTCCCCTCTTTTAGTAGCCAACATCCTAAAAAGTGTTTGGTTAACTGTATCTTCAAATTAAGGAATTTAGTTTAATGGTACTATGTACTACCACTAGCCTTAATCCACATCTGTTTAAAGGTTGGAGACGACAATGATATTTCTTGAAGAGTTTTAGACTGTACCCATCTCAGTTATGCTTCAGAGCACCTAGCAAGTACAAATAGAGCTTTCCCAACAAACAATTAGTCCAAAAATGGTGACTTTAACCAAATGATTTACTACCTAAGATCATTGCTTTTAGCTAAGGTTTTCACTACAAAGCGCGAGAGGCTGATTTACATAGTCAGAAGTGAGTAATATCAACTACTTCATCACCTAGTGGTGAATAAAACCAAGGTATATTAAACTGGTAAAAAACATCTGTCAATCAGGATAATTGGGCTTCAAAGACAAGGCCAAGTAGTCTCCTTTGTGGTAGTAAAGAGGGGGTTTCACCTGTATTTAACCTTTGTGGGCCTAGGTTGGACCTGTTATGGGCTATAAAATTTATAAAAACCCATAACCACAATTTTAGAAAAAATCGTATAGATTTTAATTTTACCTTGAAAAATTAACCGCGCCCCCGAAAAAAAGGCATTTAATTAAAAAAAAACAATATATGGGACGAATAAGTTAGCTCGCTTATGTGCTCGGTTTTTGTAATATATTTGTTTTTGTTTTAGTGTTGCAAGTAAATTTTTTTTTAAAACAAAGTTAATTTAAGATAATACACACACCATGTTAAAAAAATATGTCGTTAGAAAAATATTTTTCCTAAAGGTCATGAGGAGTCTTTGAGGACAAAAGAAGAGGACTGTTTGGCTATAAAGAAATTATTTCAGTTAACTATAAACGTTAAACCCTTCTGGGCTTTAAGTACAAAATGTAAGAGTAGGTAATATAGAGTATACATCACCTCAGAAAAGGTTCACATTTTAACCTGACTATGAAGATACCTTAAAGACAAAAGGAAGTAATTTATCTTTCATTTATGGGATTAAAAAATTTTTGGGCTTTAAGGCCTAATCTAAGGTAAAAATAACCTGTTTTGGCGTTTACTACTGACTCTTAGACCTAACTACAAGGGCGTCCGAAGGGGGGGGGGGGGGGGGGGGGCAAGGGGGTGCGCTTGCCCCCCCCCCCCCCCCTGGCCCAAGTAGATTTGAGATATTTTATTTAACTGGGATATACATATTTATTGAGATACAATTCAATTGACAAAATTGGTAGAACGAACTCTTGTTGCATAAAATGAAATGTGGAATTCAAAAGTCTTCACTAAATAGCGAAGGAAAAATATTAGAATAGAATAAATAAAGCTTTATTTTAATTTACACAGCTAGTCATAATAGCAATATACAAATAGACATACTATTGGTCAGGCAATTGCGATAGCAATTTGTTTACCTCCAACTACATGTACAGTCGAAAGATCATTCAGTACTCTCAGAAGAGTAAAAACCTGGATTCGCTCGACTATGACTGAGCACCGATTGGACGGTTTGATGAGTGTTCATCGCAAATTTGTAAAAGAAAAAAAAAGACATTTAAAAAATTATTGATGAATTTGCAAAAGATTTAGGAAAATCAACATTTTCTCCAATAAATCTGAATAACTTATAAGTTTTTTGTTGTATTTTTTTTTGTTATATTTGAACATTTTTAAATATTTTGTTTAGCTATTTTTTGTTATTTAATATAAGTATTAGGTGTTTTGCTCTGTGCTTTTATTGAAGGTTTGTTGAAGTGCTAGAAACAAAAATAATTCCAATTATGATTTGCCCCCCCTTGGAAAAGTTCCTTCGGACGCCCTTGCCTAACTATCAAGTTGATTTACAAGGTAATAACTCTTGGGGCTTTTATATTTTCTTACTTTCAAGACTTAATAATAAGTTCGAATCACTTTCTTTTGACCACACAGTTGGCCGTTTCGTCCAAAAAGCCAATTTGGAAATAATAATAAAAAAAATACTATTTTTTACTTAAATACTTAGGTCATTTTCTCCAAATTAGAGGTCGCTAAGGTTTTTAAATGTTTGTTGGGATTGATTATTTTATAATTGGGCTAATTAATGTATAATAAAAATTCAATTCTTACCTTTTGTAACCAGAAACCAACTCCAAATAGTTTGTAGGCGTTACATAATTATATCTTCTCATCTCGTTTAGCATTAGTTTCGAATATTGCACAACCGAATCATGGATCGTTGCGAATGCTTCTGACGTTGCGCGCATCATTTTTTCTTGAGTCGACATTACTAATGACTCTCTTCTGACTTTCTAAAGCACATAACACACGTCCATAATAGTTAAAAATTATTATTGAAATATGTTATTACGATTGTCAACTAAATAAATACAGCTATTTACCTAGGTATAATTCTTACCGTATCAGTTCCAGTAATAGTTTCACTAAAATTAACATCTGCTGTAAACTTAAGGGCTACTTCCAGCAGCGCCTGTTTTGGCCATTCATGGAACCAATCTATTGTAGTGCAGTTCACTAGGGCTGGATATTGCCTATAGAAAAACACAATAACCAAGTAATTCAGAGTAAATAAACAAGTTACAATTTACCTTAGTCTATTTCTAAAATCATCTCCTATGGGACTCATACACAAAATAATATGCATGTTCGCTCGCACCCTTTGAATCAACAGCTCGTAGATTGCTTCGTTGGTATGTAATATTCCTAATTTTGTAGCTGCACTTTCCAAGGCCAATTTTACCTTAAAATGGAAGTACTTTTAGTAACGCATCCATACCACGACTAGGGCTGGGCGAAATTGAAATTCCAATATCGAATATCGATATTAAAAAAATATCGATAAGTATAGTCTATATATTTTATCGATATTTTATTTTTTAAATATTGTTATTCGATATATCGATATTAGAGATAAAACATGAAAATATTATAATATAAATATATCAATATTTTCTTATGTGCCCTGTAAAACTCCGTACCTACATTTCAAGGGGAGACTCTAATAATTATGAAAACATGAAGAAAAAAGTTTGAAATAGGTAAATATTGGTCCTTAAGGTGGGAGTATCATCATGCTTGCCAACCTATAACCTATTTCGCGTAGATTTATTTATGTTTTCTAGCTTTTATACAAAATTTAAAGAAAATCATTATCGACTTGATATTCTATAGATAATAATAGACATATTTAATAAAATAAATATCAAGGAATTTCATAACTTATTTTAGGAGAATTGTATAGCGAAAAATATCGAGTAAGATTTTTTTTAACGTTATTATGTCATTGTCACTCATTGTTCTTTCACTATACAATTCTCTCAAAATTAGCAATAAAATAAATTGATATTTTTGTAATATATCAGATACTACCTAAATAATGTAGCGACGATGTTGATTTTCTTTAAATGTTAGTTATTAAAATAATAAACTCAAAAAATCAACGCGAAATAGGTTATAGGTTGGCAATAGATTGAATGACGTTGAGAATTCAACCTTAAATGTGTTATAAGTAGTAGGGCTGGACGATATTGAAATTCCAATCGAATATCGATATAGGTAGTCGATATATCGATATTTTATTATTTAAATATCGTTATTCGATATATCGATAAAAAATATCGATATATCGATTTTTGCCCAGCCCTAACCACGACCACTATCAGTATGCGTAACATTAACACAGTTAATCATAGAGTCAGAGATTACCGTTTTGATATTATGATTGTACAATGGCAATACAAGGCTTTAAAGTAGTCTTAGTGCACTTCGGAATGTAATAACTAATAAGGTTTAAATGTCGCTTAGACTGTGATCGTCCACTAACAGTAGGGTGGTACATGGCTATTTAATTATTTATTTTTTAACAAAACAGCATGTACATATAAATCTTAATGTATTAACTGTGATGTGCCATGCCGAGGAATAGTAAGCTGATCATTTCTACGAACGTTTATATTATGTACCTCCGAAGGAAACAGAACCCTACGAAGAAGAAACTTGGTTTACCATATTTAACGACTTTGTGAAACAGGGTGCAGATATGTAGGAATCTCCTTTTAGAAACATTTAGCCAGGATAGCTCAGTTAGTCTATCAGACACAGATGCCCGCCCCCTGAGGTCAAGTATATAGCGCACGCAGCCGTTTTAATTTTTTGCAGACGTCGGTGGTTATACTGCGTTAGACATGGTCCATAGATAACGTCTCCATAATTAAGGCGTGACAGTACAAGGGATTCACATAGGATTTTTTTAGCTGGCTTGTTCAGGATATGTAATGTAATCTTAGATTACTTTATAATCATCGTGATAGATCAAGAAACAGGCCAAGATCGCGAGCAGAGTCAGTCAAGAGCAGTGGTTGATTATTAAGCTGCACATTGATTAGGTACCTATAAAACCATAATCTGGGTCTTGGACGGGTTGAGGGACAAATATTATTTTTCCGATATATCGAGCAGTGGTTGCAGACGATTATTTAACAAAATTACTGCGTTGATAAGGTGCGATTCAGGAGAAGAAGTATAAAGTTTCGTATCATCTACACAAAAGTGACTATATTGCAATATTTAATAAATTTTTGGAAAGATGAAATCTAGATAGAAAAACGGAGTGGGACCAAGACGGAACCTTGAGGTACCCCTTTGCGGACTGTGCCCATTCTTGATTTATTATCCCTATAAGAGTATACTGTTGCCCAGTGGCGCAGCGAGGGGGGGGGGGGTTAGGGGTTAACCCCCCCCCCCCCAGACGCCCAGACTAAGATGGTTTTTTACGGCTTAGACCAGGGCTGAAGCCTTTGAAAATGGTAAAAAGTGAAAAAAAAAATAATAATAGTAGGATGAAACCCATTGGAAAAGGAAGAGAATATAACAAAAATGAGGTCGGGAAGTGGAAGGGGGTGAGTTTTTAAGGGTAGAAAATGATTTATCTCGATTTCCGGCAAAACTACAAGTCCTATGGAAAAACGTTAAATGGCAAAGTTGTAGATAATAAAAAGATCTACAACTTTTTTATTTACACTTTTTTCATATAACCTTAAAATTTATGTGAAAAATTCAAATAACCAAGTTATTGGTTTTTTATTTTTATCTTTTAAAAGAAACTTTTTTTTTCACGAAATTTGGTAAAAAGTTACCTTTTTATGTTCAAACACACTGTAATTATTTTGATTTAAAATATTTATTTTTTCACTTTAAATTTTAAAAAATCATATTTTTTTTGTAAAAGATAAAAATAAAAAACCAAAAACTTGGTTATTTGAATTTTTCACATAAATTTTGAGGTTATGTGAAAAAAGTGTAAATACAAAAGTTGTAGATCTTTTTATTACCTACAACTTTGCCATTTCACGTTTTTCCATAGGACTTGTAGTTTTGCCGGAAATCGAGATAAATCGTTTTCTACCCTTAAAAACTCACCCTCTTCCACTTCCCGACCTCGGATCGCCCGTAAATCATTTTTCCTTTCATTTTTGTAATATTCTCTTCCTTTTCCAAAGGGTTTGTTTCATCCTACTATTATTTTTTTTGGTTTCAAAAATTATCGACCCTGGTCTGAACGGCCTGTAAACAGGTATTAATTTAAAAAAATACAGAATTTGTATTCATACAAATATTCCTACAGTATTAAAATTAACGACCAAATAAAAAAAAACGCTTTTTAAATTTTGAAATCCTGTTCTTTTTTTTGAAAACCCCCCCTAATACAACATTCTGGCTGCGCCACTGCTGTTGCCTATCAGACAAATAACTTTCAATTAAACGCAGCGCACCTTCACTAAAATTAATGTGACTAAGGTAGACAATAGTAGCCGATGATTTATCCTATCAAACCAATACCATCTTAAATCAAACGCTTTCGTGTAATCGAGTAATACTAGCAGCAGCGATGGGCGGATCGGATCTGAGCCGGATCGGTGAGTCGGATCTTAAGAAAGATTTATACTGATCCGACTCTCAAAATAAAATAGACGGATCACGGATCTGACGGATCTATTTGATTTGATTGTCGACCGCTAGGTTCACGTTCGGCGTAGGGGTAGAATTCACGCAGCTGCGATGCGATGGAGAGTGGCTCGTGGCTCTCGGATCCGTTAAAAGATTTTTTAAAGTCGTTCCGATGCCTGACATGCGGGTCGCAGCGTTGGAAAAGAAAACGAAGCGTGGCGATTTATTACTGTTGTGTTTATTGTATTGTGGGTTGCGTCACTTATTTCTTGATGATTTCATAGAGTCTGGAATGTAAGTTTTTTCTATGAAACCACCATATTAAAGAATCTTCGTATCTTTTAATAAGCGGTTCATTTAAATGTTTGTCCATTTCTGTAATCACTGGGGGTTTTTATTTTTTGAATAATGTTAAATGGCGCTACCGCGTAAGATCGTTTAAAATAATGTTCAATGACACGGATCGTGACTCAGAATAACCGAGCCGAGAACCGATAAGATTTTCTTTATGATTTTTGGGACAAGACCCGGGATCCGGCTCATTGAGTCGGATCTTTGTGCTGATTGGGATTTGGTGACCCGAATCCCAAAATAGATCCGTCTTGCCCACCACTAACTAGCAGAGATAAGTTCGTTATGATCTGTTGCTGTCACGATATCGTCGGTGACCGACAACAAAGCTGTTGCAGAGCTACACATAGGTCTAAAACCCGACTGCTTTTTAGGTTTGTACAAATCCACGAAAAACACATTGTTTTTTTTTTATATTTTTGAGAGAAGTACTGATCGGTCTTACACCTTTAAAATCAGTCGGATTGTTTTTCTTTGCCAGGGGTCGAACTGCTGCGGTCTTTTAGCACTCAGAAAATATGTTTTGTTCTATTGAGAAGTATGCGTAATATAGGGAATTATGTTAATGATGTTGATATGATGATGATGATGATGATATGTTAATTACTGTAAATCTAATTTTATCAAATACAATAAAATATTACATCTTCAAATTCATCGGCTTTATACAAGTTGGAAACCTCTCCGCTGCTTAACATATTATTAATAATCTCCAAGAAACTTTCATCCGTAACCTGGGTGTCGTTGAAGACGAATGAAGTCGGTTTATTGGATATTCCAGTCATACTATAGAGGGTTCTGATGTCTTCCCTAAATTCGTACGTTCTGTAATTCCTTGTTACGGAAATCTGGAAGGTGCTATATTCGCAGATGTAGGAGGCTATGCGTGAAAGGGACTGACGACCACTGCCGCCTTAAAAAAACAATACTACATTCATATTATCGAGTTTGTAGGTTAGCTATTTCTAAAGGGCGGAATATATGCAAAATGCATGAAATAATAGGTTTATTTAAAATTTAATAATATAATAAATATGTTTATGTTGTCTTCTTTAAACTTATTCTTCAATCCCCTGAAGCTGAGCTTGTTAGGGGCAAATCTTATTTTTTGTTTTAGTATGTAAAATCATAAATCATAAATATGTATTAAAAATCAAATTTTAAAGTAAAAATGCTAATTTATATAATAAACGCAGTTTTTTTTGAAAAAATATATTACCTGTAATAAAAATATTCATTTATAATTTTAGGGTAAAAAATATTACTTATTAAAGTTATTCAGAACAATATTAATTAATTAAAGCATTTCTAAAAATATTTTCAAATTGTCCGTTTTTAATATCCATGTTTTTATTTCGACTTTAAATTTTTTTAATGAAATCAATTTTTTAATTTTTGATGGTAAATAATCGTTTAAATAAAAACAAATATTTGAAATTTTTTTGTCCTATGGACTTATTTATTTTAGGTCTTATGGTTATTTCACTTTTATGACGTGTATTATGATTATGGTTTTTAAATTGTAGAAGGTATTTATTTTTAAATATATATAGCGTGTCTTCGGAAGTTCTTACCAAATGGGAAACTTTTTTATTATTAATTTTGCGAAAAAAAATTATTCTTTATAAAAAGCTCTGCATGGTCTAAAACCTTAAATGCAACCATCAAATATCGAAATTTTCCAGTCATATACGAGGTTTGTCAAAAAATGTGAATTTTTCCCAAGAATGTGAATTTTTCCCAAGAGTAAAGTACCTTTATTTTTGACATTATCAAAAATTGTTATTAAAAAAAGTTGATCAGAACTAAAAACCACGTCTAAATATGCAATAACACGCATTAAATTAATTAAATAATTAAAAAAATAAATAATTAATAATAAATCAATAAAATAATTTTTTAACATAAATGCGTATAATTGCATATTTAGCCGTAGTTTTTAGTTCTGATCAACTTTTTTTAATAACAATTTAAAATAAAAAAGACATAGTATCCTCGTTGGAGAGTAGAAGTTTAAGTTTAAGAGACTCAATTAGCATTGTTGAAACTTTTATCGCTGAATGTAACAACATTCCCGTTAAAGTAGGAGGTCAAGTAAGGAACAAACTGGATGTTACTGTAAAAAAGAATGAAGGATTTAATTACTTAACTGCAGTAAAAAGCATTTATGAGGTTAAATCATCCAACGAAGTTGTATGTTGGCCTTATATTTTGCAACCTAAGTTGCAGTATTGTCCGATTACATCAGTAGATGTTGAAAGAAGCTTCTCTTTGTATGAACATATTTTTACTAATAGAAGGCAATCCTTTTTAGTTGAAAGTTTTGAAAAATATTTAGTAATAAATGCCTTTTATACAATTTTAGGTTAAAAAATTGTTTACTTTTATTTTTCTTTGTTTTCTTTTGCATTTTTTTTTTTAAATAAATATATTTTTTAGAACCCAATTTCTTTACCTCATTTTACTATAATAAATTAAGAAATATTGCATACCAGTATGCATATTTGGTAAAAAATGCAAATAACTGCATATTTTAAAGGCAAACAAGGCATATATATGCGCATATTTTGGCTGAATTTAAGGGCATATAATCCGCCCTTTAGTTATTTCTAATAGTATAAGCTTTGCTAGTGCAATTTTTAGAATCGTTCAAAAGTTCTTTGACGTTGCAAAAACAAATGTTTACATACTGATGGGAGTGTACCGCCAGACTATGTAAATTTTGCTATTCTCAAACTCCTCAGCTCCTCTATTGATTTTACATAAAAACTGTATTAGACTTTTTCGAAGGCCGCGCCGAAACTCAGTGTTCGTAAAGTGTTGCGCACCGTTCGGCTAACTTTGGGTGAGTTCGTAGGCAGTGTTGTCTATATAAATAATTTTTTTTCTCTGTCGACCTTTTCTATTTTTGTTCTCAAGATCGATCTCGTCCTACGGTGTCACCAGTAAAGTCCGCATCATGGGGGATTTTTTTTTATTAATAGCTTTATTCAAAAATTTGACTTTGGCATCAAGTTCTGCTTCGATCGAGATGAAAATTAAGCAAAAAAATAGTAGTCACTTGATTCGCATTGTGTCAAATTTTAATTTTTCCAAAAAATAATTCAAAAGTGGGGTTATTTCTGAAAATATCGAAAAAAGTTATTGAAAAAAGTTTTTTAAATGCAGTTTCTAGCCCACATGCAAAAATTTCAGCTGCATAAGATAATTTTGATTTTTTACCCATATTTTGTAAATTGCACCACTTTTGCAAAATAAGACTCAACGCAACCTACATAAAACTTTTTAGTTTTGACAATGCTTTATTTCAGATACATTTTCTTTAAAGTAGGCGCCATATTAAATGTGTGTTTTTCTACAAAATCAAAATTGGGCTATTAAAATTTGGTCGCATGTGATGCAAAGGTTATTTGTTTTTGACCCTGTATAAGGTAACTTCATAAAATAAGTATTTCTGAAAACTTAGTTTTTGTCTGAAAGTAATACACTTAAAAAACACTTTACTGAAGACACTGTGTTCTTTTTTGTCTTAATATTAAGGTGTATTACTTTCAGACACAAACTACGTTAAACTACGTTTTCAAAAATACTTATTTTATAAAGTTACCTTATACAGGGTCAAAAACAAATAAACTTTGCATCACATGCGACCAAATTTTAATAGCCCAATTTTGATTTTGTAGAAAAACACACATTTAATATGGCGCTACTTCAAAGAAAATGTATCTGAAATAAAGCCTTGTCAAGACTGAGAAGTTTTATGTAGGTTGCGTTGAGTCTTATTTTGCAAAAGTGGTGCAATTTACAAAATATAGGTAAAAAATCAAAATTATCTTATGCACCTGAAATTTTGCATGTGGGCTAGAAACTGCGTTTAAGTAAGTTTTTTTTAATAACTTTTTTCGATATTTTCAGAAATAACCCCACTTTTGAATTATTTTTTTGAAAAAATTAAAATTTTACACATAATGCGAATCATGTGACTACCTACTATTTTTTTGCTTAATTTTCATCTCGATCGAAGCAGAACTTGATGCGAAAGTCAAATTTTGAATAAAGCTATTAATAAAAAAAAATCCCATATGAAGCGGACTTTATCTACTGGTCACACTGTATATAAAATAAATTAGATTTCAATATACAATAAACTTTTTAACCTGTATAAATAAGTAAAATAAGTAGTTTCGGTTTCGGCCGAAACTGAGACCAAGGCCGAAGATTCGGTTTCGGTTTCGGCTAAAAATCTTGTTTCGGTCGGACACTAATTACTAGATTTATTAATACTATATTTATGTAAAATTAATATAAGAGCCAACATTTGTGGGTATAGCAAAATTCAGATGGTATTTCCAGTCTGGCGGTGTTCCATCCGGTAACTTTAATACTACACGTAAGGAAAACTATACCTATTCCGACTAATAACATATTGCCTCTGGGTTGCGAGATCACCCTAACAATCCTACAAATATGTTCCAGCGCGTCCTTAAATAGTACCAGGTCCATCGAGACAACTCCCGGTGAAACGTTGTATTCCTCCATTTGCTGTTCTACGAATGCTCGTAGTGCCGTTAGATCACTGTATTCCTAAAAAAATATGTCAAATGATTTTTGAAAAAAGGGGCCGATATACGGGATGCATCTAAACATTCCGTGTTTGTATTTCGCACCCGGACGTTTTCTATTGGTCCCTTGCGCCGATCGATCGAGATGAAAATTAAGCCAAAAAATAGTAGTCACGTGATTCGCATTATCTGTCAAATTTTAATTTTTTCCAAAAAATAATTCAAAAGTGGGGTTAATTCTGAAAGTATCGAAAAAAGTTATAAGAAAAAGTTTTTTTAAATGAAGTTTCTAGCCCACATGCAAAATTTTGATTTTTTACCTATATTTTGTAAATTGCACCCACTTTTGCAAAATAAGACTCCACGCAACCTACATAAAACTTTTTAGTTTTGACAATGCTTTATTTCAGATACATTTTTTTTCCATATTAAATGTGTGTTTTTCTACAAAATCAAAATTGGGCTATTAAAATTTAGTCGCATGTGATGCAAAGTTTATTTGTTTTTGACCCTGTATAAGATAACTCCATAAACTAAGTATTTTTGAAAACGTAGTTTGTGTCTGAAAGTAAAACACCTTAATATTAAGACAAAAAAGAACACAGTGTCATCAGTAGAGTGTTCATTAAGTGGAAAATAAATTTTAGTGGTGGGTAAAAAATCAAAATTATCTTATGCAGCTGAAATTTTGCATGTGAGCTAGAAACTGCATTTAAAAAAAAATTTTCTTACAACTTTTTTCGATATTTTCTTTTGAATTATTTTTTAAAAAATTTAAATTAAAATTTGACAGTAATGCGAATCACGTGACTACTATTTTTTTGCTTAATTTTCATCTTGATCGAAGCATAACTTGATGCCAAAGTCAAATTTCGAATAAAGCTATTAATAAAAAAAATCCCCTATGATACGGACTTTATATACTGGCCACATTGTATATAAATTTCAAATTTGGTACATTGCGTCACCATTAAGAGTTAAATCTTTTGAGAAAAACAAAACAAAAACAATTGTTAAATATTTAAAATAGGGTGGGTCCACCACTTCCAAGCAAAGGATTAGCAACAAATAATGTAAAGACAGTGGCGTACAGATAAAAACCTGTTGTACTAAACTAATTAAATGAAATTGTTTTATTGTCCTACTAAGAACTTAGTATTGCTAATCTTAAAATATAGTTTGGAAGTCACTGGCGCACATACTAAAAAATAGGGGAGGTCAGAGGGTTCCTGACACCCCCCCCCCCCCCTATTGTGAATATTTGACAATTGTTTTTTGTTTTGTTTTCCTCAAAAGATGTAACTCTTTATGGTGAAACGATATACCAAGTTTCAAATTTATATATTATTAAATAGTCGAATTGTTAAAAAAAAAAACCTTTTAATTTTAAACTTTGATAAGTATAATATATCGAACAGTTATAGGGTCAAAAATGAAAAATGGCATTAACGGATTGACATCCCTTTTTCGGACACCCTGTATATTATATATCTACATATTTAGTATCAGTGGTTACTCTTTTTTTCAATTTATTAGTGTAATTTTTAAAATACAACTTAAAAAGTTATAACAAAAACAAAAGAATATAGGTAGTAGTAAAACCCCTTCATTTATAAAATTTCTTTCACATAAAGCAAATATAAACATTCCATGTGCATAATATTCCATATACGAAATTCCCACCAAATAACATCCAGTATTTGGCACCATGGTTAAAACACCAACAGCACGGCGCAATTTGGTATTTTTATTCTTGGTACTTTTAACAGTAAAAAAATCTAAGTAATTTATCCAATACCTCATAGACTTTCCAGGGATTTACGAAATCAGCGTAAATGGGGATTTCCCTACCGGGACAGAGACTGTGCAAAGTTATGTCAAAATGCCGTCCCAACTCTTCATTCATCTGATTGTTAAACCACTCTTGATCACTAAAATAATAGTATTTTATTTACAAACTAGTTCTAGTTATGACATATTTTGAAACAGAATAATCGATTTAATTTTTTGTATTTAAAGAAAAAAGTTTACTCTTCATCGATGAGTCTGTCGTAGAACACCCTGAAACATTCGTGAACCCAGAGTTTCAGCAACGACGACTTGTCGTTCTGGTAGTCCTTGTGACTTCTCAGCAGGCCTTGGAACACCTTCGAGATGTCTCTTAAGTTGAAGAGATAGTGAATCTTGGCCGGGGTGGGAAGCATTTTCCCGGTAACGTTTTTGTACAGATCTGTGAAAAAATGTTAAGACTACAATAAGTTCTTGAAAATTGGGTTAAATGTTTCAATTTCAACTTGAAAATGATCAGAGTTGAATATGATAATTGGGTAAGTACCAAATTTAGTTATAGTTTATTGATAATTAAGTACTTAGTACTAAGTACTTAGATATTATGCTTTGTGCATGTTTCTTTGCTTTTATTTTAAAAATAAAAAAATTTGTTGTTTTTGAAGAATTTTTCGGCAAATTATGTTTTTCAAACCATCAATTGTATTTAATTTTGCAAACATTTATTTTTAGGCTCTGCTGAGGTAGCTAAAATAGCTTCAAACCTAAACGAAACAGATTTATTTCCATTCAGGCACGGTTGTGTATGACGAGCTAGTGATCGAAAAAAAAATTGCACGAAAAATAAAAAAAAACTTAAGGTGGAATTTTTAACGTCATTCCATCTATTGCCAACCTACAACCTATTTCTCGTTGCTTTTTCTAGTTTATTATTTGATTAACTAACATTTAAATAAAATCAATATCGTCGGTACAATATATTTAGGTAATATCTGACATATTACAAAAATATCAATTTATTTCATTGCTAATTTTGGGAGAATTGTATAGTGAAAAAACAATGACATAATAATGTTAAAAAAAATCTTACCCGATATTTTTCGCTAGGTATCCAATTCTCCTAAAATATTTAATGACATTTCTCGATATTTATTTAATATGTCAATTATTACCTATAAAATATGAAGACGATAATGATTTTATTTAAATTCTGTAAAAAAGCTAGAAACATTAAATAAATATACGCGAAATAGGTTATAGGTTGGCAAGCATGTATGATACTCCCACCTTAACGTCGGTTGCATTGAGGTAGGTACAGGAATCCATTTGCTTAGGTTTACGAGCTTGCTATATCTCAGAAATGTTTGTTTAGTGAGTACCGACTAATTATTAGACATTTCATTTGTGGTTTGTTTATTTTAGCATGACAACAATAATTAAAAAAAATATCACTACTACCACCTAAATAGTATATTATATGCATCTATGTAGATCTATCTAGAATAAAATATTAATCTGTATATAATATATTAAGGTGATGAAGCTGTCCAATTAAATCGTTTTAATTTTTTACATACTATACTTTCCGAGATATCGCCTACTTTCCGTGGACACCCTGTTCCTATACAATACCGTAAACACGACGAAATAGGACGTCTTTAGGATGCCTGGAAGCGATGTTTTAAAGACGTACAATTTTGAAACAATGTACGTCTTTAAAATGCTTTTGGGATATTAGTGGATATTTTAAAGACAAAGACGTATTATTAGAGACGTGTTTGTGCTATCTGGGATTGTCAACACAAACTTACCAATTGTTGTGTCGGTGATGGTCTTGCCCACCAGTTTCACCCCTTCGTCGAAATTCGAAAGGTGCTGTAGCAACATGGTGCTGTAGATCCTCTCGATGGTCTCCTCGTCCGGAAACGTCATGTTAATCACGTTAAAGCGACTCTGCAAGCGGTCGGAGATCACCTGCCTACCGCCTCCTGGCGGACCCATGGCGGCCAAAAGGCGCATGTTCTGAAAAAAGCGTTAGTAAGTTTGATAATAACATTTCGACAATAAATTAGGCACAAGCACACACATCTAATAATAATAATAAGTTTATTTAAAAGTTAATAATATAATAAATATGTTTATGTTGTCTTCTATAAACTTGTTCTTCAACCTAGCTGAGCTTGTTAGGGGCAAATCTTATTTTTTGTTTTAGTATGTAAAATCATAAATCATAAATATGTATTAAAAATCAAGTTTTAAAGTAAAAATGTTAATTTATAGTATAAACGCAGCTTTTTTGAAGAAATATATTACCAAATAATAAAATTATTAATTTACAACTTTTAGGTAAAAAATATTACTTATATAATAAATTATTCAGAACAATATTAATTAATTAAAGCATTTCTAAAAATATTTTCAAATTGTCTGTTTTTAATATCCATGTTTTTATTTCGACTTTAAATTTTTTTAATGAAATCATTTTTATAATTTTTGTTGGTAAATAATCGTTTAAA
Source organism: Polydrusus pterygomalis (assembly GCA_963969555.1). Classification (NCBI taxonomy): domain Eukaryota; kingdom Metazoa; phylum Arthropoda; class Insecta; order Coleoptera; family Curculionidae; genus Polydrusus; species Polydrusus pterygomalis. Next base: position 1,069,336 of record OZ018377.1, read on the forward strand.
TAAAAACAAATATTTGAAATTTTTTTGTCCTATGGACTTATTTATTTTAATTAAATAAAAACATAAATATTTGAAATTTTTTGACTTATTTATTTGAGGTTTTATGGTTATTTCATTTTTATGGCGTGTATCATGATTATGGTTTTTAAATTGTATAAGGTTTTTATTTTTAAATATATATATAATAACATGTTATAAATGTAAAGTTGTCTTATGTTCAACTTTTTTGTTTCTGAATATAATTCTTGTAGTATCATCTGCAAAACTATGAATTTGTCCATCGCTATTTATACTAAATAAGTCGTTAATATAAATATTAAAAAATAATGGTCCTAAAATTGTTTCTTGAGGAACACCATACTTAAATACTTTTGGGTAGCTTTTTTCTTGATCTATTTGAACATTTGTCGGTCTATTTCTCAGATAATTTTTAATTAATTCTAATTGCTTTCCTCTGAATCCAATATTTTCAAACTTTTTTAACAGTAAATTAATCTAAACGCCTTATGGGCACAAGGCATATAAGAGATTGCTGCGCTTGCGGTCTTAATATTATAAATTTAAAGTCGAAATAAAAACATGGATATTAAAAACAGACAATTTGAAAATATTTTTAGAAATGCTTTAATTAATTAATATTGTTCTGAATAATTTATATAAGTAATATTTTTTACTTAAAAATTATAAATTAATAATTTTATTATAGGTACCTAATATATTTCTTCAAAAAAGCTGCGTTTATACTATAAATTAACATTTTTACTTTAAAAAACTTTATTTTTAATACATATTTATGATTTTACATACTAAAACAAAAAATAAGATTTGCCCCTAACAAGCTCAGCTTCAGGGGATTGAAGAATAAGTTTATAGAAGACAACATAAACATATTTATTATATTATTAAATTTTAAATAAACTTATTATTATTATTAATATTGGAAAAAAAAGTGGTTACCTCAACATATTTCCTCGTTTGCTTTTCCCTATCGTACCAAAACCCGTAGTCCATCCATTGCCTCAAGAGTTCCAGGGGGGGTTGTGATCCGTACACTTCCTTGGCCGGCATATTGAGGTCGTCCAAAAAAGTGATCATCGTCTTGCCACCGCTCGGGGCGAAGTGACCTTTTGTACGTTTTTCTAGACGGCTTTCAATGGCACTCTTAAAAAAAATACTTTGACTATTGAATGACTACGGTGTCTTTTACATGTCCCGACATTTACCATGGATAGACATCTCGTTCTCTTTATCATAGCAAACCGACAAAACGCCAAATGCAAAGGTCCACCAGATTTCTCACGAGTTCCACGTGAAAATATACAACAATTTTGACTTTTAGAATAACACGGTGTTGCCAAAGATTTCAAATAATTGCCATTATCAAGAAAATACCGTGCGAGCAAAAATTATTTGCATCAAAGAGGGCTTGGATTAAAAAACGTGGGGCTTGGTTAAGATCACAATGATATAGGGACGATATATCTAACCAAATCTAGGTTAAAATTTTGTCAAATTCATATTATGACATGATATGCCAAACTAATGAGTAATAAAATAAGTAGACAAATACAAATTTATTTTTGTTCTTTACAAAATTAACAAGGTAAGAATATACAGAAAGAAAAAGAAAAATAATTACATAAATTGCTGAAATTGGCCACCGCCATGCTCCAAGCATTAATTCACACGGCTCTTCATATTTTCATCTCTGGAGAAATGTTACCACATTCTTGGATAATCCTTTCTAGTAATTGTTCTAAATTTGCAACTGGTGTTTTAAAAATGGTGTTCTTTAAATGACGAAAAACGAAATAATCCATAACCGTTAAATAAGGTGATCTAGGTGGGAATTCAATGTCTGATCGAAAACTAATCAATCTGTCGTCGAAAAAACTGCGTAAGTAGTTAATTAATAGTTTCGGCGGCTGTATGGGCGGTTGCACCGTCCTGTTGAAAATATCCAAAACGTAGTTCGTCGTCAAGTAATTGCTCCACAAATGGATTCAAAATATTGTCTCTATACCGCTGTGATGTAACTGTGTAATGGAAAAAAATAGGACCAACAATTCATCTTCAAGAAACAGCCAACCAGACACCAATTTTTTGATGTGGACTCTACAAAAAAAATGGGGATTTTCACTACTCCACATGCGTGTATTCTGAGAATTCACATAACCGCAGAGGTGGAAACAGGCTGCATCCGAAAAAAAAGGTCAGGTCTAATAAATCATTCCTTTCCAATAAATTTTGGGTAAACCATTGAGAGTAATTCCTGCGTCTTTCAAAATCTGCGGCTTGTATTTCTTGGAATACTTGAACTTTATAATGAAATAAATTTAACTGCTTCTTAAGAATAGTCCTGCATGTTCCATAGGATCCTCCCACTTCTTGGGACAGGGGTCTTATATCTACAATTTATTGGCGTATTTTGCATTATTTCACGAACGTTTGCGACGAGTTCTTCTGTTCTTACAGATGGGCTTCCTGCTCCTTTTTTGTGTTGTATAAAACCTGTTTCCCTAAACATAGCCACGGTTCTTTTCAGGCAATGATAAAAATCCCCAGCAATAAAACCAACGTTAGGAAAATGTTCGTAAAAATCGATCGTCCATGCACAAACCCGGATTGTATTGCCACTCTGGCCACTCACCATTTACTCTAACCCCGTTTCGAAAATACGCTTCAACCATGAATATTTTGTGCTGTTCCGTAAAGCCCATTGTATGAATTGTTCAAGAAATTGGAAAAATTAGCGATGAATCAAATTACTTGTAACGACTGTCAAAGATGACGGAATAACTGATTGATTGTTAATTCTGGTAGTTACTGACACCCAACAGGTATTAAGTTCTACGGCTAACCATTACGTCCTTAGATGCAAATAATTTTTGCTCGCGCGGTATGTTGGCTAGCAGTAAATCACAAGTACTTTTATGAATGAAATGCGTGGTCTATCTTTGTTTAATCTTCGTTGACCACAATGGCTCCATACGGTGTTTACTTATCATATGATTAAATAACCTCTTACCTGCAAATTATAAGACGACGTCTGCGCACTCATATTGATATTCAGCACAGAAAAATCGTCGGTGTTCAACGTCGCCAACACGGTCTGCGCCGTGGACGTTTTCCCAGTTCCCACAGGACCTGTCAGCAGGACCGGGCAGTCTGCGTTCAGCAGCGCACTGACTACGAATTCGTATCGCACGGTGTCGACAGTGGGAACGATTATCTTGTAGAAGGGAACGGTACCGTCAAATTTCCAACCTAAAATAATTACACCAATATGAGCCAAGCAGATTTTACATGACGGGAGTCCAAGGGCGGTCCTAGCGCTCTCTAGCGGGAAATTTAAGGTTTACCTAAAAATCAACCAAAGTGCAATGGATAGAGAAATAAACACTCTATCGAATAAGACCAAGTTTATTAAAATCCGTTCACCCCAAACGAAGTTACCAGTTTTTATATAAAGCGAACTTTGACATTTCCCCACCACTTTATTTTAAAACGTAAGAGTAAAATTAAAGAACGAAAATATTGTGGCATATCGGACAAGTGTTTAACTTTCGTTCTTTAATTATTTTCGCGGACATTATCATCTTCTAAATAAGAGTAAAATATTTAAAACAAAAAAAATTCGGTATACCCCAAGGATTAAAAATAAATGTTTTCGGTACTTCTTAATTTGGCAACATTAAGAGAAACACCTAATTTTTGGACGGAATTGATATCCACGCATACAGGGTTAGGACAAATGACCAGAATGGTTAATTATTTCAAAAGATACAGCAGTTAGCAATGCATATGCCTATCGAATGGCCTGCACGGTCTCCCGATCTTTCGCCCTTAGATTTCTTTTATTGGGGTCACCTGAAAAATAATGTTTATCGGAACAAATTCAATAATTTAGAAGAATTAAACTTTTAAATGAAAATGAGAGAGTAGAATAACAAGAGAAATGGGTTTAAATACTCAAAGATATTTTTGCGACAATTTATATCATTGTCAGTTTAAAAGATGGGGGCCATTTTAAACATATAATAAAAAATAGAGCCGTTCTTCCATGTTACCTTTTCCTTATTGAAATTTATTTTGTGTTTTGTAACTGATCAAAATATCATGATATCTAGGAAACTAATGAATCTAGGCATGATGCATGGTTAATAAAAAATGTTATAAATTAACTAAATAATCAAAACAGGTGATTTATACCATTTAAAAAAATATAACTTGAATTCTCCACAACTTTTTGGGCAAACCTGTATATTCCAATTTATTACAGATATGTAAATTTTTAAAATTCTCACTCTTGTATCTTTTGAATTAATCGACCGTTACCGTTCTGGTAATTTCTCCAAATCCTGTATAAATATTAACGCTATTATAAACAGCAATACCATATTTTAATTTTTCTTCAAAACTGGCAAATGTATAATTCTGCACATCGACGAAATACTCGTAGACGCTGGCTTTTATGGGAAATACTCCTTCTTTTTCTCTGATTATATTGTCGAACTTTGTCCTGCCATCTTCGTTGGTTGTACAACATATGGACCATATCATGCAGAACAGGAACCAGTTTCTAACGGAATCTTCGAAATGTTCCTAAAAAATAAACTTATATCGCAAAGGTTTATTTCTACCGATTCAACTTTCATCGTATGGTAGCTGGGGCGAAAGAAATCAATAACTGTCAAGTCAAGCTGAATAAGCAACAAGCTAGAAAGAGGTGACAATATTTACGTCGTCGGCTGGATTAATTCCATTTTCTTTAGTGGTAAAAATATCCAACATTTTACAAAAAGATGAGACCAGGTTTAGTTCGCTGCAATCGACGACATCTACGCATTGGACGTACTTATAATCCAAAATCATATCCAAGTATGTGCGGAAGTAATTCCAAATTACTTCTTGAAAACGGGCCCCTTTTGCCTTTTGATTAACTGAAAAATCAAAGGGAAAATATTAACGACCAAATAGTTATATCAACTATTGTTATGTACAGTGTGCATCATATTATGGGATTTTTCTTATTAATAACTTTATTGGAAATTTGACTTTGACATCAAGTTCTGCTTCGACCGAGATGAAAATTAAGCAAAAAATAGTAATCACGTGATTCGCATCACCTGTCAAATTTTAATTTTTTCCAAAAAATAATTCAAAAGTGGGGTTATTTCTGAAAGTATTAAAAAAAGTTTTTTCAAATGCAGTTTCTAGCCCACATGCAAAATTTTAGCTGCATAAGACAAATTTGATTTTTTTTATTATTCATATTTTGTAAATTGCACCACTTTTGCAAAATAAGACTCAACGCAACCTACATAAAACTTTTCGGTTTTGACAATTTTAGTAGTGGGTAAAAATAAAAATTATCTTATGCAGCTGAAATTTTGCATATGTGCTAGACACTGCATTTAAAAAAAAAACTGTTTCTATAAAACTTTTTTCGATATTTTCAGAAATAACCCACTTTTGAATTATTTTTTGGAAAAAATTAAAATTTGACAGATATTGCGAATCACGTGACTACTATTTTTTTTTGCATAATTTTCATCTCGATTGAAGCAGAACTTGATGCCAAAGTCAAATTTTGAATAAAGCTATTAATAAAAAAAAATCCCATATGATGCGGACTTTACTGGTCACACAGTATATACAGTGACCTCCTGACAGCGTGCAGCTTGAGTTTTATGATATATGAGGAAGTGTCAAAAATCCCAATTTTCACTTTCGAAAGAAATGCTTATTAAGAAAAATAGTTTTCATTTTTACCGTATTCCCAAATAAAATAAATTGATTAAATTCAAAATAACAATAATAATTACCATATGCTGCACACTTTCTGGAGGGAAGGGGGGGGGGGGTCACTCAGTCACTGTATAAGTATGTAAGAATTTAATTTAAAACTGCTTTTATTTAATAAATAGAAAATCTACCTATCCAAGACCGAACAAACGGTCCCCAACCCCAGTCTTTGTAGTCGTTGTAAACCATGCCGCATCTGGAAAATTATATAAGTCAATGTTTACGAAACGTTTGAAAAATATTTAAGAATTTTTAATATTATTAACCTGCTGACTGTAGCGGGCGACGCCACCGACAAATCGCCAACTTCGAAGAGCAGCGAGACCTGTTCGGGCATGGTGATTCGATCACTGTTGATCAGTGTCAAAACCTAAAACAAAAATGTATTTTTTGACGTCCATTGGACATGTTTTTATCACATATTATAATGTAATTTTCGTATCTAAAAGGCGCCTAAATAATTTGATAAATCTGTAAAATATCAGCGTTTATCTGCTGCTTAGGAAGTGTTATTGCTTAAAATGAACCGCAGATTTTTTTAACGGCCTGCCGGAAGCCGGGATGCTTGAAAGGCTAAAATTGAAAGCGCTTGTTCGTCATTACAATGCTAATAAAGTCGCCACAGTGGATCATTTCCCGTGCGTCATCACTTTCACGTCATCAAAATCGTATGAATCAAATCAAAATTACGAGACGAAAAAAGTCAAAACTAAGTCTAAGTTCATAAAATGGACGTGCCTGCCTACCGTTTGACGTACCTACATAATATCCCGAAAAATTATTATTTATTTTAAGTTTTGCCCGGCATTCTCTATTATCTAAAAGAAATTGACAAACAAATGTTAATACATTTAATACTATTTTTAAAGCTTAAAATCTAGAAAAGTATGGTGTTTTATTGACTATTAAAATTGCAAAAGTCAAATTTTTGACATCCTTTCATTTAAGGGAATTTAGCCACTGCCGTAAACTTTTCAAAGAACTTTCACGGTTAGAATATTTAAAATAAATAAATTAGGTATTATAAAAATCCATAAATACTTACCGCCAAAACAGATGGTGGGTATAAATAGCTCTAAAAAGAACTATTTTTAGAAAAAGGAACAGTTTTAAGGCACACAAATTTACAAAATACGAATTAGATTGGCAGATCAAAATAAGGTTGACAATGACGTTCTAAAATACAACGGTAGTCAACTAAACAAATAAAAAAAGTAATTAATTGACGTTAATAGTTTTATTCTTGTCTAGCACGTTATATTATTGCGGAATCTTGGAGACGTTCTTTTATGCTTTTATTCAAACTTGTCACTGTAATAAACAAGGATGCAGAGTTATTAACCACGTTGAGTCCTGATAGTTGATCGATGACGCACGGGAAAAGATCCACTGTGGCGACTTTAAGGAGTACCTGTTAAGTGCTAAGTGCTTGCCTATTCAATTTGGCTTAGGGGGAGGGGGGGGGGGGGGGTAGTGTGATTAAACGCCCCCCATAGTCCAATAATAATAATAATAATAAAGTTCCCGAGTTATGTTTTTTTCTAAATAAATTTAAAAATATATTTTAGACAGCCTAAATTTTTTCAAAATAATTTCGCACTAAAATTCTGACTTCATCGTAGCCAAGAGGGTACTGCACACGCTTTTTTGTGAAACTATATGCTTACCTTATTATCATCCATGACACTATTCATATTTTCAATCCACACAGCATCCACAGGACCGTCAAACAAAATCCACTTTTCCTCGGGCGATTCTTCGGCGCACGTCTTACGCATTACCGTACTTATGACGCCATCCAGCCACTCGTTGGTACTGAGGTTGTATTCCCCGTACAGTTCGCCCAAGTTGAGGGCTTTTGGGTTTACTGGATAAACCTAAAATTGTGACGGATTATGTAAAGCTTCTCCGCGATTGTATTGCAGAGAATTGCAGCCTGTACCGGGTGGTCAAATAAGCGAGGGCGTCGGCTTTATCTCGGAAACCATTATTAGTACAACTTTCAAAAATATTTTTTATGAGTAAAGTGGTCAAGAAAAATTGCTGGAAATTACTTTTAAGTTCCTCATTTCGTCGCAAGGGGGCACAATTAAAAATTGTTTTTTTAAATTCTAAATTTCTGCGAAAATTTCCATATTAAGGTATAACTCTGATTACATCATTGGAAAGCTTAGACAATTCTACATCATTTTGGTTTAAGGCTCATTGGCGTACCGACCTTGATAAGAGTGGGAGAAGCTATTGAAAATGTAAACATTAAAATCGCTGTAACTTCTAAACGACTTATCCGATTTTACTAAGTTTAAGCTTGTTTGGAAGTACCTTCAATTGTCGTATCTAATGGTACACGGTAGTTTCTAATAAAATTGCTAGAGGGCGCAATTTGTATTAAAAATTATTGTTTTGGCAATAACTCTGAAACGAACAAAGATATCGAACTGCGGTCTTCACATCTTTTCTTGCAAATTTCATCTACTTTTCGATTATGATGTCATAGTTATACCGTATGATTTGAATTTTCGGGATAAAATCGAAAAAACTGTTTTTATTACAAATTGCGCCCTCTAGCAATTTTATTAAACACTATCGTGTACTGTTGGATACGGCGATTGAAGATACTTATTTTCCCCTTCCGAACAAGCTTAAATTTAGTAAAATCGGATAAGTCGTTTAGAAGTTACAGCGATTTTAATGTTTACACTTTCAATAGCTTCTCCCACTCTTATTAAGGTCGGTACGCCAATGAGCCTTAAACCAAAATGATGTAGAATTGTCTAAGCTTTCCAATGATGTAATCAGAGTTATACCTTAATATGGGAATTTTCGAAGAAATTTAGAATTTAAAAAAACAATTTTTAATTGTGCCCCCTTGCGGCGAAATGAGGAACTTAAAAGTAATTTCCAGCAATTTCTCTTGACCACTTTACTAATAAATAAATCTTTCTGAAAGTTGTACGATTAATGGTTTTCGAGATAAAGCCGACGTCCTCGCTTATTTGACCACCCGGTACACTGTGCACAATGTATAAAACTAAAGAGGTGATATCGGCAAACTTTTTAAAAATAAGAATTCGGCACATTCCTTGTTAAAATTTATTCGCGTGTTTGCTTCACCATGAATCGAATGCTATAAAACATACCTTAACGGAATTAAATCCTGGTTTGTTACGTGCTTTGAGTTTCGCCATGGTTCCTTGCAAAGTTTTCCACGTCACTGTCTTGGCGGTACCAGTTTTTCCAAGTATCATGACCGAATGCCTCGAGTTTTTGGTTTCATACAATTGAATAACCTACGGAAAGCTTTAGGTCAGAAAACGAATACTTTCTGCTCTCTCTCTTTTTGCGTGTAAAAATAATAAAATACCCAAAATCTGAGGACAGTGGCGGGCTTGTGTATATTTTGTATTACTCTTGGAATTTTGAGGTAGTTTTCATTTTTATAAGGTGGAATTATCAACGTCATTCAATTTATTGCCAACCTATAACCTATTTCGCCTTGTTTTTCTTAGTTTATTATTTTATTGACTAAGATTTAGATAAAATCAATATTGTCTGCACATTATTTAGGTAATATCTGATATATTACAAAAATATCAATTTATTTCATTGCTTATTTTGGGAGAATTGTATAGTGAAAGAACAATGACATAATAATGTTTAAAAAAATCTTAACCGATATTTTTCGATATACAATTCTCCTTAAATAACTTATGAAATTCCTTGATATTTATTTAACATGTTAATTATTACCTATAGAATATGAAGATGATATTGATTGTATTTAAAATTTGTGTAAAAGCTAGAAAACATAAATAAATCTACGCGAAATAGGTTATAGGTTGGCAAGCATGTTGATACTCCCATCTTAAGTGTACGTGTCGTTTTTTGCGTGTTTATAATGTCACCAATAAAGAAAAATAGCATTTCAAAGATATTCCTTCCCCCCTGTCCAATACGGATGCAATTCGGCCAAGGTTGCTAATGTATTGCAACTTAAGTATTGATAATTTATTAGAAATAATAAGTAATGCTAAACAAACGCCAACTACTTTACTAAGTATTTTGCTTATTACCTTCGTCATAGCTATAGGTATAGGCTGTAAGTTATGCTCCTGCATATAGTCAGTCATGGCCACATTTATATCCATATAATCAACCACTGGTATGACGACACCAGGGAATATGTCGGACATAATTCCGTTAAACAGAGGCAAATCATTTGATGTGAATCTAAAACAAACAATGGGTTGTTTAAAAAAAAATCCATTTTACAAGTGTATTTTATAAATTTCATTGTTATAAATCAGCCGTCTAAGGGCGATACACACACTGTGTTTTCTTGCTTAAAGTGGTTCTAGAATACCTGTAATCATATAAGACTGGACAGACACGGCAGTTTTTAAAGTGTCTTTGACACCCAAAGCAAATTATTTTATTTAATTAACGAATTGTAGCCATAGACCTTTACCTTTAGATATATAAGCAAACAATAATCACTAAAATGACACATTTATGGCCTCGCGCATGTAAACAAAACCACACTGGAATAGGCATGCGCACTGCAAAATTATCGTTTAACGAATGGGGATAATAGACAGGTCCGGGCTTTAACATCTTGTTTGTGTGGCCTAGGCCTAGTGAGATGTGTTTCAATTGATCAAAATAAAATAAATTTTATTACTTCATACTTACTGAAAATACGAAATATTTTACCCCTTTTTGGGCATAATAAAAACATGCAATGGTATTTACTAGTCATTGTATCCGAGTCACTAAGGGCATAGATAAAATTCACTAAACTTTTTTAAAAATGCAGAAAAATATTTTAGTAGTAACCCAATTTCTGTTTTACCCACATTTTCAAAGATTTTTGAAAAACTTTTAAATAATAGAATACCTAGTTAGTAAATTTTTTAGAAAAAAAAATACTCTCTCCATTTAACTTTCAAAATGTCTTTATTCCAAACTAACTTCTACAGTTCATTACATGGACAGTGACAACAACAATCCAATTTAATTCATTAATAAAATCAATTTAAAAAAAATAGTATAAATAATTTAAGTAAGTAAATATCTCTTTAATTGTTTTTTTAAAAATTGCCAATTTTTTAATTTCTCTGATATTTTTTGGAAGATTGTTATATTTTATTATTCCGTCATATAAAAGCGATTTTTTTCCAAAATTACTTTTTAGTGGTATAGTTTGATAATTTATACAACGTCTGGTGTTATTCTCCTGAAGTGTTATGTTTGATTTTTTTTCTTTTAAAATAATAGAGTGAATTAAAATACAAATTTTTAATTTATAAATGTTTTGAACGTATAAATACCCTTTCGGTCTATATAGATTAACAGTTGGTTCTAAATGTGGTAATTTGTGTATACATTTAATAACTTTATTTTGCAATTTTTGTAATGGTTTTAAGTTTGATAAACAAGCAGATTCCCATGCAGAAGCTAAGTATTGTAATTTTGAATATGTTAATGAAAAATATATATTTTTTAAATATTTCAAAGGAATAAAATATCTAGCTCTGTACAAAACAGATACCAAAGGAGATATCGAGTTGATAATATACTGGATATGGCATTTCCAATTTAAATTTTCATCTAAAACTAATCCTAAAAATTTTGTCGTTTTTGAATATGGAATATTTTCATTATTAAATGTGAAGGGGTTAATGATGGAATTTATTTTATTTTTAGTTATAAACATAAAAGAAGATTTTTTAAAATTTAACGTAAGTTTATTTGATTGAAGCCAAGAAAGAAGTATTTTTAAATCATTATTAATATCAAAATACATTTCTGCAAGAGTTTCAGCAAAATAAATAATTGTCGTATCATCTGCAAATAGCTTTATATTGCCCTTTAAGTTCAATTTGGAAACGGAATTAATGTAAATTAAGAATAATAACGGACCTAATATTGATCCTTGTGGAACACCACATATTATTTCTTTTTCCGAACTTTTTCTTTTCCCAATTTGAACAAATTGTTTACGATAGCTTAAATAACTTTGAAGTAGTTTGTGTGTATTTCAATATGGTTTTCGTAAATTTAGAGATACAGAAGTTGCAGCTGCAGATAATATCAAATATATTCAACAAAACGTTGATAGCAACCAAAAATGCTGCCTACTGTCCCTAGATTTATGTAAAGCATTTGATACAGCCAATCACAACATTTTACTTAAATGCCCATACAATATTGGAATTCGAGGAAATATTTATTTATTTTTAAAAAATTACTTAAGTAATAGAAAGCAGTTTGTTCAAATTGAAAATGTTAAAAGTTCACAAAAAACATAACTTGTGGTGTTCCGCGAGGATCAACCTTAGGACCTACTTTTTTCTTTAATCTACATTAATTCTATAGCAAAATTAAATTTAAAAGATAAAATAAAATTGTTTGCCGATGATATAATTATATAAATAATTGGCATTTTATATTTAAAGCTAAAAATTATATAAATACTACTATTGTATATTTTCATGAAGACTATGCTCAAATTCATAATAACATTAACCACGACCTAAATATAATATGTAAATGGCTTGAAATTAATAAATTATCATTAAATTTTAATAAATTATCTTTTATGTTTATAAGTAAGTCAAAATTAAAAAATAATAATATTTCTTCACTGTCTTTTTAATTAAATATACTAATACAATTAAATTTTTAGGTTTATATATTGATGAAAATTTAAGTTGGAAACAACATATTGAATATTTAAGAAGTTACATCTTACCAATAATTGGCATTTTATATTTAAAGCTAAAAATTATATATCGTTAAAATATTTAAAAAATATATATTATACTTTGGTTTATTCAAAATTACAGTATATGATTTCAATTTGGGGATCAGCGACTTTTAACTACAATTCAGCCATTAAAAAAACTACAAAACAAAATAATTAAATGCATACATAAGCTTCCTTTTTTAGAACCAACTATAAATTTGTATGAACCAAATGGATATTTAAATTTAGAAAAGCTTTATAAATTAAAACTATGCATTCTAATACACTCTATTATTATTAAAGAAAAACAATCGAATATATTATTTCCTTCGACCAACATTAATCACATCACGAGACAAAATCATCATATTCAAACACCAATGGTAAAGAGTACTTTTGGCCAAAAATCAATATTATATTTACCATTTATATAAATTTAAATATTTATGTTTTTATTTAAACCACAAAAATTAAAAAATTGATTTCATTAAAAAAATTTTAAGTCGAAATAAAAACATGGATATTAAAAACAGACAATTTGAAAATATTTTTAGAAATGCTTTAATTAATTATTGTTTTGAATAATTTATATAAGTAATATTTTTTACTTAAAAATTATAAATTAATAATTTTATTATAGGTAATATATTTCTTCAAAAAAGCTGCGTTTATACTATAAATTAACATTTTTACTTTAAAAAACTTAATTTTTAATGCATATTTATGATTTATGATTTTACATACTAAAACAAAAAATAAGATTTGCCCCTAACAAGCTCAGCTTCAGGGGATTAAAGAATAAGTTTATCGAAGACAACATAAACATATTTTTTATTATATTATTAAATTTTAAATAAACAAAAATGGCGCCAAGTCGGTTCTGGAGTGTATTTTGAAGATGTCGCTAAACAAAGAGGGTTGTGCGTATGCCCATACCTGTAGAGCGGCAAGGCGTGTGGCTGGCAAGTTATGCGTAAAAACGCATTTTTACACCCATAAAACGTAACTTTAACTAAGCGCACGAGATAAGTTGTACGCATCGAAAAGTAAATGTCTCGGCAGAAACCGCTACAAAAACGCCGTGAGTGTCATCGCCCAAACTCGGACGATCTCGGAGAAAACGGACAGAGTTTTAATTTTGGTATGAAGCAATAAATAACAATGTAAGCAGTGGCGGCTCGTGACATGAATGTCTGGGGGTTCACAAATACGGGAAACGCGGCAGGGGGTACGGATTTTTTTTTGGAAGTTCAAGGTCATGTTGTTTTGTTGCTATGAAGTTCTTCGAGAATTTATTCATGAATTTATTCGTGAAGTCGGTAGCATTTAGTACACTGTGCATCAGCTGATTATTTTGCATGTTAAATTTTCGTGAATAATTTTACGAAGAAATTCACGAATTTATTTGACGTCCAAGTTGACCATTTACATTATCAAAGTTAGCCCTAAAGTGACTTCATGAATAAATTCACGAAGAACTTCACAGATGTAAAGATCGCTTAATATGAACTTAAATGAGCCTAATTAGGTACATACCTACCTATAATATAGGTAGGTACTGACATGTATGTGTAATTTTTTTATTAAACATCAAAATATTGTGCATTTGTGTCCTGGCCGATATTTTTAACAACCCTTCCTTAAAAAGATTGCAATAAAATAAATAAATAGCTTACCAATACGATTAACACCACTTTTAACCCAACACGGTTCTGCCTTTTCGCCGGCAAATAACAAAGACGGGAAACAAAATAGACTATTCTGCTTTTCACATCCGCACAGCCACTCATGTTTTTCATACAATGCACTCCTAAAGTCTTAAAAACTCTTTTAAAGTCCCGTTTTTGACCTTTATTTAGTTGCGTTATTTGGAGGTTAGGCACTGGTTTTCCCGCATTCTTTACAATAATCTTATCATCGAAACTTAACCCTGAGAATGACTTTTTTTAAAAACTCACTGTATTTTTGCAATTATTTAAATATTGCACCGAGACCGTTGCCGTCATTTTTATATTATTTATTATTTTTTAAAGAAGCAGTAAAATAAAACCGCGGACATACTATTACATAAATCACTAAAAGGCTCAGCCAGCTGGCGCAGCACAACAGCAGAGTAAAAATCGAATTAGAAAACATATAATTCAGAACAAACGAGCACTTTCGCTTAAAGTTGACTAATCATAACGTGCCTAAACCTCATGATCACCAGAAATTTGTGCCATAAAGATAGAATGAGATCGAAAATAAAACTAGCTATAAAACAAAGATAGAGCTATCGTGCTCCTCGACTCGTGAAAAGATTGCGGCCGTTCTGAACATTAAAAACTTCTGGCACCGGCGGCACAATGATACAAAGAAAGAATTTATTGTATCATGCGGCGGCACCGTATTCTGCCGGTCGTTATGCCGTTCAAGCGCATGAGTCACCGCGGTTTAAGCGAAATTTTTTGTTCGACGCAACATCTAACAATAGGGAAAGTAAAGATATCGCAATTTAACGTTACGTAAAAGATAGGGTGATGATAATTCACAAAACGGTAACTAGTACCTATAGATTTTTTTTATTTTGAATTTTAACAATTTAAATTTTAACTAGGGGGGCACGTGCTCATGTGCTCTTATGCACAAGCCGCCACTGAATGTAAGACTCTCCAGTCTCCATCGTATTTTTTTTTAATTTACCCATTTTCTCTATAACACAAATAAATGCAGTAATACTGATTTCTATGCTTTCATACCTGGCAATATTCATATCTCTCATAGCTAAATAGACTACTTGCTCTTCGGGCACGCTCGGCATTAGTCGTCGTTTTCTGCCCGCATACCTTAAAAGAGCAACCATAGATCGCAGACCAAAGTCATAATGATCTTGCTTGCTAAGTTGTTGGATTGCTAATTGGTAGAGGGTATAAACCTAAAAAAAGAATAGGTTTACGTCATACTGTTCGCATTGACAAATTGGACATAATATATTTTAAAACCATTATTGAGGATATTAATTATATACTTTTTTCGCCAGAGCTTTAGTGTTACCAAACCCATCACTGAAAAGAACGTTTTCGGCGATAATTGCACTGTCAGGGACCATCATCGAAATGGGTCTAAACATAGATTTTAGGTTGTCTGGTAATTCTGTCCGGCCAGCATAACCTGGGTTCATGGTTATAAAAATTCCCACGCTCCATTTGATAGAAATCTCATAACCTGAAACGAAGGTATTAACACAAATACTTATACTAAATAGGGAACTTTTGGCCAAGAACTCACCTTCAAATACGAATCGTTTTTGTTTTTCTGAAAGTGCCTGAAGGATGCACAATATCTGTTGGGCCACAACTGAAAGCACTTCAATATTAATTCTGTTAAATTCGTCGAAACATCCCCATGCGCCTGTTTGGGCAAGCCCTGAAAAACATTTTCCCATACTCTAAAAAATTCCATGTGTTAAGCGATGTGTATGGAAATTTACAAACTACAGCTGTTTAACTTTCAAAATGTCTTTGTTCCAAACTAACTTTTACAGTTCATTACATGGAAAGTTTCATCGCGTTTGATTACTACAACACAATTATAAACATTAGTTTATGTATTGTAACTTACCTTGTAATCTAATCCTTCTGAGCAATTATTGACAATTACCCACATCCCCATAGCTTTTCCCAAATCCTTTACAGTTTCTGTTTTGCCCGTCCCGGCGGGTCCTTTTGGGCTACCTCCTCTGTATAGGTGAAGAGCTGTAGTCAGTGTAATATAACACCTAAAAATTGCAAAGGAGATTTGTTTACATTAATTCCAGAAGGCTGCGAAGCATTAGGTTTTTTCTATGTATCTCTATTAGGGACATAAACAAACATTTTTTGGTACTTTTTACCTATATGTAAATAGGTGTATGTTTCCAAAGGGACTTACCGATCGGTGAGTGGTGTGATAACCAATCTCCCAGAGTTTCCGTTATATTCGTATCCATAATTGAAACATGTATTCGTTTGTCTTATTAAACAATCATCCAAATCTCTGTCCCAGTAAAATCTCAGTTGGGAAAACCACTCAAATGCGTTCGTATCACGACAATCTAAATAGTATATTAATAAAGTACACGTTTCATAAGAAGCGGTTTTAGCGCACGCGTCTATTTTAAAAAAGTTTTTTTATTGACACGTGCGCTAAAACGCCTTATGAAACATGTGCTTTATACATTAATTTTTCTATTTAACCTTTTATAATCAAGAAAAATATATTTTAAAAAAAAAATAATTCCTTCAAATTTTGTAAATTTTTATGTCTACATTTTATGTTGGTAATACTATTTTTTATCATAGTAGCCTCTGGACAACAGAAATTATTTTGCAAACTGTCATTTTTTGATTTATTGATCCATTTTCACCACGAGATTCTAAAGTTATTTTAGCGATATGAGATTTGAAATTGGACAGAATACGTTGTGTGATCCTTGTACATTCGGTACATATACAGAGCGTTCGGAAATTCGGGAGATTTTACTACTTTTTTTCGAATTTCAAAAGATGTGATTTTACGTCACGGCATTGCAATTTAGTATAGGGAAGATGGAAAATTCAAATAAAGTTGAAGGTAAAATCGACATTGGAAGGTTAGTAGATTGAATTTTGGATAGGATTTGACAGAAAATGATAGCTTGAAGCATATACAAAAGATTGATTTATAGATTTATGCAACCAACATACATGACTGTTATCCACACAGAATAAAAAAGTAAGTTATCAAGCTATTTTTCCTCTGCGAAAAATGGGTTTTCTCGTAAATCACAAAGGCCGCGCAAGTCAATGAAATAAAACATTTAAATGTTACCAACATCAAATAAAGAAAAAACGCGTATCGAAATAGCTTAATTACGATACGCAAATGCGTATCGTACTGAGCTTATTATGAACGTGAAATAGAAAAAATTATTGTTTCTGTATCAATAATAAAATGAAGGGAGCGCTATCAGTTTTTTCCTATAGAAAGGGAAATAATCATTTAATTATAAATAAAAACGTTAACGGATAAACTTAAAATACCTACTTGCTTTATACAATCGATCTATGACATCCCTCGAGTGTATTTCAATGGTTATCAAAGCGTTGGCTTTTAACCTTTGCAGCTTGGTCAGCTCTTTCCTGCTCAGCTCCGACAGTTTCGACAGCACCTGATTTTGTTTTTTCCTCAACCTTTTCAAAGGTTTTTTACTTTCCATTATTTTTGCGTGGACTAGCGCTCTTGTACAATCTGTAGTCCATTGGATCTATTAAATAGTATGTCAGTAAAATATTAAAGGAATTGAACAGTAATTAACACGAGGCACTTTTGGTATGTCGGCTTAAGTAAAGCTCGGGCATGTTAACTACTCATTCGTATCAAATTTCTAAATTTTTAGGAAACTTTATTACCAAACTGCACGCATTGCATAATTGTCCGGAATTATTTAACAACCATTTGTCCCTTTTATTTAAATTCTTTTTCAGTTCGCCTCTACAAGGCTTAAAGGATATTCGTAGGGTCTGTCGCATGGAAGCCTCGAGTTGTTGCAACCACGTTTCAGTCGGACCTTCCAAAATGAAGGGTTTCAAAAATTCCATAAATTCGCCGTCGTCCGAAAACATTCCGACACATTCCTGTTTGTTTATACCTACAAGGTAAGTCTGGTATCAAATGTTTATTTCAAATCATTTTTCATTTTTAAACTGTGCGTTCACAATGACAGACCAGGGTCGATAATTTTTGAAACGAAAAAAAATAATAGTAGGATGAAACCCATTGGAAAAGGAAGGGAATATAACAAAAATGAAAGGAAAAATAATTTACGGGCGATCCGAGGTCGGGAAGTGGAAGGGGGTGAGTTTTTAAGGGTAGAAAACGATTTATCTCGATTTCCGGCAAAACTACAAGTCCTATGGAAAAACGTTAAATGGCAAAGTTTTAGGTAATAAAAAGATTTACAACTTTTGTATTTACACTTTTTTTACCATAACCTCAAAATTTATGTGAAAAATTCAAATAACCAAGTTTTTGGTTTTTTGTTTTTATCTTTTACAAGAAATTTTTTTTTCACGAAATTTCGTGAAAACTTACCCTTTTATGTCCCAAATACACTGTAATTTTTTTGATTTAAAATATTTATTTTTTCACCTTATTTTGACGAAAATTCTCACGTCAAAATAACTGCTTTTTTAAAAAAGTCAGTGGGCTTTTTGTTCGTTGAAATCACTACTTTCTGATGGTGCAAAAAAAATATACATTACTATGGTATATGTTCTCAAAAACTGCAAAGAAACGAAAAAAACTCGAACCCGAATTTTTTTTTAAAATTATTATGTACAATTTTGAGCTATTTATTAAAATTTATACTTTAATTACTCGAAAAACGTAAGATTCCGTGTTACATTGATAAACAAAAAAATTACAAATTCATAAAACATAAAGATCGCAAAAA
The DNA here is from genome assembly GCA_963969555.1 of Polydrusus pterygomalis. Taxonomy (NCBI): domain Eukaryota; kingdom Metazoa; phylum Arthropoda; class Insecta; order Coleoptera; family Curculionidae; genus Polydrusus; species Polydrusus pterygomalis. The sequence continues at coordinate 1,088,343 of OZ018377.1, forward strand.
ATATGCGAAAATAGTTGTTCTAAATATAATTAAAGGTAGGATTTAAAGAGGATTTCATCACATTTACCATAATAATGTATATTTTTTTACACCATCAGAAAGTAGTGATTTCAACGAACAAAAAGCCCACTGACTTTTTTAAAAAAGCAGTTATTTTGACGTGAGAATTTTCGTCAAAATAAGGTGAAAAAATAAATATTTTAAATCAAAAAAATTACAGTGTATTTGGGACATAAAAGGGTAAGTTTTCACGAAATTTCGTGAAAAAAAAAATTTCTTGTAAAAGATAAAAACAAAAAACCAAAAACTTGGTTATTTGAATTTCTCACATAAATTTTGAGGTTATGTGAAAAAAGTGTAAATACAAAAGTTGTAGATCTTTTTATTACCTACAACTTTGCTATTTAACGTTTTTTCATAGGACTTGTAGTTTTGTCGGAAATCGAGATAAATCGCTTTACTCTATCCTTAAAAACTCGCCCCTTTCCACTTCCCGACCTCGAATCGCCCGTAAATTATTTTTCCTTTCATTTTTGTTATATTATCTTCATTTTCCAATGGGTTTCATCCTACTATTATTATTTTTCACTTCTTACCATTTTCAAAGGCTTCAGCCCTGGTCTATGACGACAAACAAAGCAATATAGACATCGCATTATCTGTATCATAACAAGCCGACAATGTGCCAAGAGAAAAGATCCACCAGGTTCCTCGCCAGTTGCACGATGCAACCACGGGAAAATGTACACCAATTATTACTCTAGAACAATGGAGCTGTTGCCGAAGACTCCAAAGACTCACCCCCTTTTGGCTTTATTTGAGTTTAAATTGATTCAAAAGTACGTTTATGAATGAGATGCGTGGTCTACCTTTACTCGATCGTCGTTTTACGTTCGGGTGTCGTCAACAAACCTTGATTTTTTTGAATTTTAATTTTAGTTAGATTGTCGAATAACTTTTTTAGATGCGGTTGAACGGCCTCTGGCTTCTTTGAGTTTCCCAGTATTTCCAACATATCGTCGTTGGAAATAAAGTAAAATCTTGGAAATACGTGTCTTTTTGTTTCTAAATACCTGAAAGATATACAAAAAATTGAGTACTAATGTAATGCACGACGTTTGATGTAGGAAAGGAGATTGAATAAGAAAACAACAGTAAAACAATCATAAACTACTATAATTCAAAATTAAATATCTTATAGTTTACTCTGTTAAAAAAAAAAAAAAAAAAAAAAAAAAACTCTGTTGGGAATTAAAATAAATATTGAGAGTTCTAACTTCGGAGACATTTTACACATTCTATCCTCCTCGCCAATTTTTAATTGCAATATACCTCTCCAGAGCCCGTTGCATCAAATCCAATTTATCGTTCATTTTGTTTAATTTAATAAATAAGTAGGGCGGGGGCCTATAGTGCGTTGCTCTTAGGGCGGTTTTGGAGAAATACAGACGAGTTGAAATTTCCCTCCAACTTTCAGTTATTAAGTCAAAGTCTTCAGATTCTTTTGGCAGTTGCTTTCTGATGTCTTCGCCGAAAAATATACTCTGGAAAGATTCAAAGACAAAATAAAATAATATACATAATATATAATAACAGCCAGTGGCGTATTTAGAATATTGCAACGGGGGGGTCTATACCTTTCGTTTTATCTTTCTAAAATAAAAACCACTTTATTGTATGTGTCCGGGACAATAAGAGTAAAAATTTAAACCACTTACTATGCTAATAACCAATTAAAATTACACAAAAGTTCTCTTTCGAATTTTTCGAATAGATTTTAAAATATTAAAATTCAAAAGAGGACTTTCGTGTAATTAATTGCTTAATAGCATAGTAAGTAGTTTAAATTTTTTACTCTTATTGTCCCGGGGACATGCAATAAAGTGGTTTCTATTTTTTTTCTCAAAAACAAAGCAAGATATGAAAAAACTCAAAAAATAACATATTTGTATTTGCTTAATTCGAAAAAAATACATAATTTTTAAAAAAGCCAGTGGCGCGCAGTTTTGTTGTTAAAAATATTAGTTGGACTGTCTTCCGGGACGCAACTGAACTTAAAAATTTTAATCTAATTGAGGCTAAATTATCCTCTTGTTATTATAAATAAAATTACCAAATTTCAACAAAATCGAATAAAATAATATCGAGATATTTACGAACATCCGATTTTTTTTTTAAAGTTTGACACCCTGTATCGTAAAAACTATGCATTTTCGGACCCATGTTTATATGAACTATTTTTCTTAAAATCACTTAAAGAAGCACCCCCTGAAGTTTGTCGCACTTATTCACTAACACCCTGTATATTTCTACATAATATGACCGATTCCGAAAATGATTGGTTTTCAAGTTATTTTTGCCATTTTTTTTTGCCAAGTTTGGCCATGTTGTTTTGTTATCTGTGACATAGTTACTTAATTATTTGTAAAAACGAAGTATTGCTAATAGTTCTAGTTTGCAAAAAAATTACAAAACTAAGTGAACATCATTTAAATTTTTTAAAATTAAATAAATTAGACACGCACGTAAAAAACAAGAAAAAAATTGAAATAACTTGAAAACCAAGCATTTTCGGAATAGGTCATAATAATTTTATTTAATAATAATAATAAAGGTCTTTATTCAAAAATTGTAAAATAGAAAATTATTACATTTTGTTATCGGGCGAGGTTCAGTTCACCCTGTCTACATTAAATGCAACAAGGCATCTGATCTGTTCTGAGTTTTATTTAATGTTGAGCCCACGGGGGGGTCCAGACCCCTCGGACCCCCCCCCCTAAATACGCCACTGATAACAGCATTTACATGTTTTTGGTGACTTACCTCTAGATAGAGCCATTGACGTTGTACTTGCAAGGCCATTTCCAGGGTCTCCATGATATAGGATAACGTTCGTTCCCAGTAGTCAACAATTTTTGTAAAAGGTTCTACAAATCTAGTACTTTTCATTGTCGATAGTTGCAATATATTCTCTTCAAGTGCGACAAAACACTCATCCACACTTTTAATTCTAAAAGGCACGAATACATTTTAAAATATATACAGTGACCGGCAGAAAGTACGCACCAAAGGGGATTTTTTTAAATTTCAAAACTTACCAAATTTTTTTGGCGGTGGAAAAGTTCTGCATGTTTTTAAACAAAAAAGAGCATAGACAAAACTAGCTGTATACGAGGGAGAGGTAAAAACGTTAAATTCACTTAAGAATAAAGTGCCCACCGTAGAAATTTTTTTTATTAGGAAATGTTGTTTGCACTTAAAAGTTGTTCATAAATACCAAATTTCAGCTCGGTAGCACAAAAAAAGTGTTTTTACTTTTTTTTTACGCCTCCTCGTATAACGAATCGATAGAAGCTATGCAACCTATAAATTCAATTTTTTAACAGCTCTTGCGCAATAGACACATAACTTACTTAAGTTTGTTGAAATACGCGAGAACTCGACGTTTAATAAAATAACGTCAAAAATAATCTAACTTTTCTGGTGCACACCGTACATTATTCTATGGATAAGCGGAATAACTTTATGCAAAACAAATGAGGGTTTCTTCATACATGTAACAATATTTTGCCGTTCCCAATTTTTTAAAAACTCTTAAACCCATTGGTTCATAAATTAAAGTTTAAACCCTTACAATAAAATTAGTTTTCATTTAAATCTAGTTGCCATGAAAAATATTTATATTTGTGCTACCGAGCTTAAATTTGGTATTTATGGATAACTTTTAAGTGCAAACAACATTTCCTAATAAAAAAAATTTTCCACAGTGAAAAATAAGGGCAATTTATTCTTGAGTGAATTTAACGTTTTCACCTCTCCCTCGTATATGGCGCAATATTTACTAGTTTTGTCTATGCTCTTTTTTGTTTAAGAACATGCAGAACTTTTCCACCGCCAAAAAAATTTGGTAAGTTTTGAAATTAAAAAAAAATCCCCTTTGGTGCGTACTTTCTGCCGGTCACTGTATAAGAAAAAAAAATGATATCAGAAATAAAAACGTGATAATAGCACAGCATAAGAGTTACCTGTAAACTCCCCTGTCTCTATAAGATACAATTTCGATTTGCATATTGCTCCATATTTCTACAATAGCTCTCAGGCCTTTTTCAATTTGGAGTTCCATCGTGGCAGCGTTGGAAATATCGTTGATTTCATCAGCAAACCTTAAAACAGCTGTGTTTTAACGTTTAATGCAAGAAAGGCTGCATAAATATAACAAATTTCAATAGTTTAATTAGTTGGTGAAAAATTATCCAGCAAAATAAAAATAGAAGAAATATAATAGATAAAATGGAATGTTTAAAGGCCCCAGGATGTATAATCCTTTGCAAGTTTTATAAAGTAAAAGTAAAGCAATAGACAATATTTAACTTAACTTTGGTATAAAAATTTTAATATTATGTCAATTAAGGAAACTTAATCCAAAATATTGTTTTTGCTCACCAAATTATATCAAAAAATAAATAATATACAGCTCAATTACAGACATGACGTACATACTCATTTAACTAGAACTGTTTTGAATATTGGCTTACCCTTAATACAAACTAGGGTAGTTCAGAAATCCATTTCTTATCAAGGTATCGAATTTTACAACGAAATACCCCAAGAATTAAAAATTTTAAATACAAAACGTTTTAAAATGGTAATTAAGAAAATACTTAAAAAAGGGGAAGTCAAATTTTAAACTAAAAAATATTTAAATATGCAATTCTTTTATTTCTTCTTTTCAAAAATATTTTAAAATTAAATCTAAACGATATTTATTAGTTTTATTTATTACACTAAAATAAATATTTGAGTTAACCATATACATACATCTTATTTAAATATTTATTTTTATTGATTTACATTGCATTTTTTATTAATTAAATTTTACCACTTACGTTATTTAGGATATTGTAATTAGTAGAGAATCGCTCATAAAACCAATGTTTTCGGATTTTTTTTTAGAAAAGTTTTATGAATTAAAACTATGCACTCTAATACACTTTATTATTATTAATGAAAATCCAATATAATATTTCATCCGACCAACATTATTCACATCACGAGATAAAACCATCTTATTTAAACACCTATGATAAAGAGTACTTTTGGCAAACGATCAGTATTATATCAAGGAATAACATTTTACAACAGTTTGCCGAAAAAAATTAAAGAAATATCAAAATTATGAACTTTTAAAAAAGCCCTAAAAAATATTTAAAAAAAAATTAAATGTTAGTTTATTACTATTTTTTATAACTACCTTTAACGTATTATACATTACTATTTTTTATTGTAAATGGTTTTATATATATATTTTTACATAATTTCGATGGAATTATTTATTTTTTTATTTGTGCCAATTACAGATACATCTTACAGCTAGTAAATATAACAAAAAAAAAAATTACACAAAAAAAATAAAAATAAAACAAAAGGAAAGCCTATAAGGCGAACAAGAATCAAAACCCCACAAAAGTGGGTACTCAACTAAGCATCACATTATTACGTCCGTTAATTAGTCCTCAGTTTTCTCTCGACCAAATCCTTGAACTGACCAAGACTAGTATCTACATCAATAAAGTCGCCACAGTGGATCTTTGCCCGTGCGTCATCAATCAACGATCAGGACTCAACGTGGTTAATAACTCTGCATCCTTATTTATTACAGTAACAATTTTGAATAAAAGTATAAAAGAACGTATCCAAGATTCCGCAATAATATAACGTGCTAGACAAGAATAAAACTATTAACGTCAATTAATTACTTTTTTTTTTGTTTAGTTGACTACCGTTATATTTTAGAACGTCATTGTCAACCTTATTTTGATCTGCCAATCTAATTCGTATTTTGTAAATTTGTGTGCCTTAAAACTGTTAATTTTTCTAAAAATAGTTCTGTTTAGAGCTAATTATACCCACCATCTGTTTTGGCGGTAAGTATTTATTGATTTTTATAATACCTAATTTATTTATTTTAAATATTCTAACCGTGAAAGTTCATTGAAAAGTTTACGGCAGTGGCTAAATTCCCTTAAATGAAAGGATGTCAAAAATTTGACTTTTGCGATTTTAATAGTCAATAAAACACCAAACTATTCTAGATTTTAAGCTTTAAAAATAGTATTAAATGTATTAACATTTGTTTGTCAATTTCTTTTAGATAATAGAGAATGCCGGGCAAAACTTAAAATAAATAATAATTTTTCGGGATATTATGTAGGTACGTCAAACGGTATAGGCAGGCACGTCTAATTTATGAACTTAGACTTAGTTTTGACTTTTTTCGGCTCGTAATTTTGATTTGATTCATACGATTTTGATGACGTGAAAGGGATGACGCACGGGAAAAGATCCACTGTGGCGACTTTATATGATGCATACAGATTAAAAAAGTGGCACATTTTGTAAATTGGAGAATTTTTGTAACGGTTTGTTCGAGGATAGGTCAGATAAAAATATTTGAGGCTCGCGAGTTTACTCTATTGACAGCGAATGGTAAGAATACCGGGGCAGTCAGTTTTACCTTTCAAAATTCTAAACAAAGTGCATAGTAAAATTTTGATTCTTTTTTTATTCAATGAAAGCCTGCCAAAGACACCCAAAAGGTATTCGTTATCGCACCCTTTCTGAGGATATATACCGTATTTCCTATAATACATACATTACACAAACTTTCTCTGCACTATTTCAATTAGTGTAACCCACACGTTATACTGGGGGGACCAAATTATGCTTCCGTACTCCAAAATAGGCAACACTAGGCTATCAAAAAGATGCCAGCTAACATCAACGCTAAAATCTTTGGTCTTCCTAACGATAAAACCTGCTATTTTTTGTGCACTATCAATTTTAGATATTATATGACTGGAGAAAGACCGTGTCGGGTCAAAGACCATACCGAGGTCCGTATGTTGATTAACCCGCTGCAAATTAGTTTCATTTAAGGAGTAGTCATAGGCAATAACATTACGATTCAATGTAAAAGACATACACCCACATTTACTCACATTTAAATTAAATTTTTTTATTTAATTATTAATAGTTACAAAACATAATTTTTATTATTTGTGATTTTATATTTTGTATATTTAATTTTTATTTATATTCTATAAACGTGTTTGGCAATTACAGCTACCCCGCCTCATACAGAACAAAATTTGTAGCTAAACAGGTTTAGAGGGTGGAAAGCAAGACAGAGCCTTCCGTTGCCTATGCGAGTATGGCAGCCGTACACGCAAAAGTAATGGAAATATGCCTCCGGTAACTGGCGAAGTTTCATAATTTCAATTTATTTTATCAAAAAACATAGTTACGATTAAAATGTTTGGTTTATGACAAATAATAAAAATCGTACTTGTGTAGTTCCATAGCATAGATCGCTTCCAAATTAAACTCTGGACTACTCTCGTCAAAGTCTATCGCCACAGCTTTCTTAACTTTATCCCAGTGTCTCGGTCTCATTGCGGGGTTTTTCAGGTCACCCAGCAACGGTAGAGTTCTTCGGAAAGCGTCGACTTGACCCCTCAACTCCTCTACTATTTTCCAACTAAGAACAAAAATAAATTACGTATCGTTTTTCAACGTTGTTCACCCTGTAAGGAGGAAAGTCCAAACCAAGGCTTTTTTGTTATTTCTACACAGAAGCATTGAATTTAGTCGTGTGAGGGAACCTACTTTTTTTCTGCCAATTCTCTGGACAACCTAGTTAACTTCCTAAATAGCACCTGAGCCGTTTCTTCCATGTCCGCCGTTTCGATGCTCCAGAATTCCCCAGATTTATAACTGGTCCAGGCCGTGTTCCATTGCGCTGCCAGGTCCCAGACCATTTCCAGAGAAGCTAATTCCTATAGAAACACAATAAAAAAAGTAACTTAAAATAATAAGAATTCTACAATACTTACAGTCTCTAGTTTGGATAGATCTACACTTTCGTCGTAGCTCAGTCCAAAAATGGCTAAATCTGTGCGTAGCTGGTCGTCTTTCTCTTTCATTTCTTTCAGGCATACTCTTATTCCTTTTAGGTAATTCAGACCATCCTCCACCTCCCAATCGGAGGTAAAGGGACCTGTAAAAGTAATAAAAACAAAATTAATCAATTTTTAAAAAATTGTATAAAATTCATATTTGTTTTAAATTACGTCCTCTAACATAGAGCTATACCATGATAAAACTTCATAATCGTTAATTAATCATTATTTTTTTATAATCGAAAATCGATTATGAAATTTCATAATCGCCCAGTCCTAGCTATGGATACATAAATATGTTGTAAAAATAAATAAAAAGTTTCCGGATATTTTTATTTTAGTCCTAGCTATGGATACATAAATATGTTGTAAAAATAAATAAAACGTTTTCGGATATTTTTATTTTATGTATTAGCATACCTCTGAGCAAAAACTCGTCCAATAGATGCTTGGCATTCTGTCGTGAACCTTCTGCTTGCTCGAGCAGACCGTTCTTGAAACGCTCCTGGAAATAGGTTTGAAGGAAATAAAAGGATTTTTAAGGAAAACGGGAATTTTCGATGAGGAAAGGTTGGGTCAGTACTCGTTATGGACAGAAAAATATTTAGGTACTTCCGAAAATGTGAAGATTGCTTTTTATTATTTTTTTCTAAGCTCTTATTTCGCAGTGTCAAAAAAAACTCTCAAGTGCAAGTCAAACTCCGTAATTAGTATTTAATATAAAATATAATTTAAATTCGTGAATTTACTTATAAAAAAACCATTGTACCACGTTATACACCTCGTTGATCTTTCCCATTTTTTTACCGTTATTGGCAAAAAAAATCGTGCAAGTTTTTGTTGACTACATTTACACCTTTATATTTCCTATCCTAAAAAAAACGTTTTTCTACGACCGTATCTAAAATACTATTTCACACATTGGTTACAATAGCTAAAGTTTGTTGTTCAACACCGATGAGAAATGTGTTAATCAGAATTAGCGAAAAATATTAAATCATAAACACTATGGAGCCATTACTTAATGATAAAAAAATACTATTATGATTAAAACTAGTATTGACAACGGTAAATATCCAAAGGTTCGTGCATATTTAAAACGCAAGAATAAAGGATATATCCCAAAAATGTTGTGTATTGGAGAAAGAACAAATTTTCAAGTTCATAAATGAGGCGCCTGACGAAAATTATTTATTAACTAAAGTAATCTTACTATTTGAAATTGTTAGTGCTCTAAGAAGAAGCGAAATTTGTAAACTAAAAATATCCAATATTGAAGATTTACTAAATGTTCTTGTTGTATACGTCCCTGATACAAGAACCAAAATTACAAGAAAATTCACTATAACCGAGCATTTGGAATTATACAGAAAATTTCATAAATTTATTTTCAACCAATTAGAAGGCTCCTTTTTGTTTACCGGGAGACTATCGCGATAGTCTATAGCCTATTACCTAATGAAATTAATAAGTGATAATTTTTCTTAGGTATACAACTACGACTTAATTTTAATTCAAATGTCAAGTCATTTCGAAGTGACAGGTGAGACAAACCAGCAAGTAACAATCAGTTTTTTAGTCGTACCCGTGATATTTATTGTTACAATAATATTGTGTAAAAAATGATTCGTTTTGGTAATGAATCAGCAAGTTCGATTGCTAAAGAAATTGAGCAGTTAGTAACTCATTTTTATTACTCAAATGTGAGAATCATTAAATAACAAATTTGTTATCTGAAATCCAATGTCTTTATATTTTTAAATTCAAATATAACTTTAAAAACCATATTTCCGATGAGTTTAGTTTAATATGACGCACTGTATTTTTACAATAGAAGTTGATTTTACTTGTTAGTAACTAAGGTTTCTTACTAAAATTTCAGGAACATTAAAAGAAACTACAATTTATGAAATTTTCTTACCGAATCTCCCACGCAGCAGAATTAATTCCCGATCATTTTTTTCTCGGTTTCACTCATGTTTTTGTTGATAGAAAAATTTTTAATAATATTTTAATTATCATATTATAGTTTTTAATAATATTATAATTTTCTATCAACAAAACAATTCGTGACCTTAAAAAAAATTATCGGTAATAATTCTGCTGCTAGTAGGGAGATTATAAGTGAAAATATGTCAACTTTAGCCCTCAAAATTATCAGGAAGACAAATTCTTCATGAACTAACAAAAACGAAAATGTACATTCCAAGTCGTCGGGATAAACAAATTTGGAAAATTACCTTGTGAAATTGCAAAGTTTTTAAAACTACCACAGCCAGAACTATATACAGGCCACTATTTTAGATGATCTTCTGCTTCCCTGCTATTTGAAACAGGTGCAGATTTGATAATGTTAAAACAACCTGGAGTTTGGAACTTGGAAGTCTTCAACGGTAGCTGAAGTAGAAGATTCTCTTAATAAAAAGAATGATATTTCTAATAGACTTTTATCAGCTGAAAATACAAATATTGCCACGACTACAAGCAGCAATATTATTAACAAATCATCAGGAAAAACTACAGATGACAAATTTAGTAATCTGACAAACAATATTACTATCAATAACTTGTAAAATGTAATATAAAGCTATTTGCAGATGATACAACAATTATTTATTTTGCTAAAATTCTTGCAGAAGTGTATTTTGATATTAATAATGATTTAAAAATAATTCTTTCTTGGCTTCAATCAAATAAACTTACGTTAAATCTTACAAAATCTTCTTTTATGATTATAACTAAAAATAAAATAAATTCCATCATTGACCCCTTAACATTTAATAATGAAAATATTCAATATTCAAAAACGACAAAATGTTTAGGATTAGTTTTAGACGAAAATTTAAATTGGAAATGCCATATCCGGTATATTATCAACTCGATATCTCCTTTGGTATCTGTTTTGTACAGAGCTAGATATTTCATTCCTTTGAGATACTTAAAAAATATATATTTTTCATTAATATATTCAAAATTACAATGCTTAGCTTCTGCATGGGGATCTGCTTGTTTATCAAACTTAAAACCATTATAAAAATTGCAAAATAAAGTTATTAAACACAAATTACCACAATTAGAACCAACTGTTAATCTATATAGACCGAAAGGGTTCAAAATATTTATAAATTAAAAATTTGTATTCTAATTCACTCTATTATTTTAAAAGAAAAAAAAATCAAACAGCACTTCAGGAGAATAAGACATTACATGATCATAACACCAGACGTTGTATAAATTATCAAACATACCAGTAAAAAGTAATTTCGGAAGAAAATCGCTTTTATATGACGGAATAATAAAATATAACAATCTTCCAAAAAATATCAGAAAAATAAAAAAATTGGCAACTTTTAAAAAACAATTAAAGAGATATTTACTAAATTAAATTATTTATAGTATTTTTTATAAATTGGTTTTATTAATTAATTAAATTGGATTAACTTCCATTTTTTTATTGTTCTTTTTTTTTAATGGTTATTATTTTCTATATTATGTTGTCACTTTCCATGTCCTGTAAAAGTTAGTTTGGAATAAAGACATTTTGAAAGTTAACTTAATATATAATGTAATGTAATATGAAGGAGAAAATTAAATAGTTTAACTTAAATTTGTAATTGCATTATTTACGGTCGTAGAAAAAATAGAGTGAGAGAACATGTGCGTGAATATACTTATGTGATATTGCGAATACTCGCCTTCGGTTCGGGCCGCAAACTGATGTGTGACTTGTTACACAATATTCTATTGCGACAACCAGACAAACACATAAGACGAGTGACACGTAAAGTGCAAACCGCACGAGTCAAAAGGGAAATGAAAGGAAAAAGGACAGCTAGGAAATGAAGCATCTCAAGCCTCTTCCTCCCTCTTCTGACTATCGCTCAGCAGTACCTTCGAATATTCCAGCATGTGCTCGGCTTCTTCTAGCACCTCCAGGTAGACAGCCCACTCTTTGGCGAGGTGTTTCTGGCCGACCCTTATCGACTGAGGGATCGGAACGGAATACTTGTCCAGCGTGTGAATTTGATCGGTGATCTGGGGGAACTGTTCCTCCTCAAAGGTGATCTCGGCTTTCAGTTGAGCGTAGAGCGCAATGGAGAATTGCATGTGGTCAAGGTTTTCGGGTTCCCGTGAGATTCTGCGGAGATTTAATAATAATAATAATAATAGGTTTATTTAAAATTTATTAATATAATAAATATGTTTATGTTGTCTTCTATAAACCTATTCTTCAATCCCCTGAAGCGCTTGTTAGGGGCAAATCTTATTTTTTGTTTTAGTATGTAAAATCATAAATATGCATTAAAAATAAAGTTTTAAAGTAAAAATGTTAATTTATAGTATAAACGCAGTTTTGTTTGAAAAAATATATTACTTGTTTTATGGTTATTTCATTTTTTGACGTGTATTATGATTATGGTTTTTAAAATGTATAAGGTTTTTATTTTTAAATATATATATAAATAAATATAAAATCTTTTTTTATTAATCCCGAGGAAATATCCCAAAACGAAATAGAACAAATCATTGACGACCTTGAGACAAAAAAAGCAAATGGATTTGACAATATATCGGTTAAAACTGTAAAGTGTTTAAAAAATGAAATTACTCCAATTTTATTTCATTTAACTAAATTATCTCTAAAAACAGGTATTTTTCCAGAAAAAATGAAAATTGCTAAAGTAACTTCAGTATTTAAAACTGATAAAAGATATAAATGCAGCAATTATCGCCCAATATCTGTTTTACCAATCTTTTCAAAAATATTAGAAAAAATAATAAATAATAAATTATGCGACTATCTAGAAAGCCAAAATTTACTTTTTGCTAACCAGTATGGTTTTCGCAAATCTAAGGATACAGAAATAGCTATAGGAGATATCATAACAAATATTCAAGCTAATGTCGACAGCAGTAAAAAATGCTGTTTACTATCCTTAGATCTGTGTAAGGCTTTTGACACCGTAAACCATGATATTTTATTAAGAAAATTATACAGTATTGGGATAAGGGGAAATACACACAAACTACTTCAAAGTTATTTAAGCTATCGTAAACAATTTGTTCAAATTGGGGAAAGAAAAAGTTCGAAAAAAGAAATAATATGTGGAGTTCCACAAGGATCAATATTAGGTCCTTTATTATTCTTAATTTACATTAATTCCGTTTCCAAATTGAACTTAAAGGGCAATATAAAGCTATTTGCAGATGATACAACAATTATTTATTTTGCTGAAACTCTTGCAGAAATGTATTTTGATATTAATAATGATTTAAAAATACTTCTTTCTTGGCTTCAATCAAATAAACTTACGTTAAATTTTAAAAAATCTTCTTTTATGTTTATAACTAAAAATAAAATAAATTCCATCATTAACCCCTTAAAATTTAATAATGAAAATATTCAATATTCAAAAACGACAAAATGTTTAGGATTAGTTTTAGACGAAAATTTAAATTGGAAATGCCATATCCAGTATATTATCAACTCGATATCTCCTTTGGTATCTGTTTTGTACAGAGCTAGATATTTCATTCCTTTGAGATACTTAAAAAATATATATTTTTCATTAATATATTCAAAATTACAATACTTAGCTTCTGCATGGGGATCTGCTTGTTTATCAAACTTAAAACCATTACAAAAATTGCAAAATAAAGTTATTAAATGTATACACAAATTACCACATTTAGAACCAACTGTTAATCTATATAGACCGAAAGGGTATTTACATGTTCAAAACATTTATAAACTAAAAATTTGTATTCTAATTCACTCCATCATTTTAAAAGAAAAAAAATCAAACATAACACTTCAGGAGAATAAGACATTACATGATCATAACACCAGACATTGTATAAATTATCAAACTATACCAGTAAAAAGTAATTTCGAAAAAAAATCGCTTTTATATGACGGAATAATAAAATATAACAATCTTCCAAAAAATATCAGAAAAATTAAAAAATTGGCAACTTTTAAAAAACAATTAAAGAGATATTTACTAAATTAAATTATTTATACTATTTTTTTTTATTGATTTTATTAATGAATCAAATTGGATTAACTTCAATTATTTTTATTGTTATTTTTTTTTTAATGGTTATTATTTTCTACATTATGTTGTCACTTTCCATGTAATGAACTGTAAAAGTTAGTTTGGAATAAAGACATTTTTGAAAGTTAAGATGTTATAAATGTATACTTCATACGAAGTCAGTTAGACAACGTAAATATTGGGGGTTCGATCAATTTACTGCATCACACACTGAAACTACAATACAAATATAAAAAAAATTGTACTGATCGCTTCCTATACAGATGTTCGAAGATAGTCCACGAGGACTTGACAAGTCTGTCATCAATTTTTTTTTAGTTTTTTTGTCGCAACTAAGATCGTATACACTTTAAAGTTGTCTTATGTTCAACTTTTTTGTTTCTGAATATAATTCTTTTGAAGGATAAAGATAATCTTTATCGAATACAATTTTTAGAAAGCTCTTTTGTAATATTTCTAATTTTTTAACTAAAGTTCTATTTATTCCTCCCCAACCTATTTTTTTTTTTTTTTTTTTTTTTTTGCTTGAGCTGTGCAGCTATTCAGCCAGTCGCATATAGATATATAGCTAAAATTCCGTAATTTAAATGAGTTTTAACTAACGCGTTGTATAATATTTCCATATGTCTTACATTTAAAATTTCTTTAATGTTTTAAAAAATCGGTAGTAAACTTCTTAATTAATTAATTAAAGTGAAAATTCCAATTTAATTTACTGTCAAAAATAATTCAGAAATATTTTATTTTATTAACTTTAAAAATTTGAATGTCTTCATTTAGTCCGGTCAATCTAGACATTCGTAGTACATAAAGTTACAACAAGCTGAAAATCAGTAAAATTGTTCAAAATATAATTATAAATAAAATTTTTAAGTTCCCCATCATTCCTGTGTATGGAAAAAATTGTACTCAAGGTCAAAGGTAAAAAAAATTAGTTTTTCTCAATTTTCAGCAAAACAGTAAGTTTTATCATAAAAACCCCTAGACAAAAATTGTAGATCATAAAATTATCTATAAAAAATGTATGAATACTTTTTTACTACGAGCCACCGTTTCTGAGATATAACTATTCAAAAATTTGTAAAAGTTGTTAGCGTCAAAATGGAAAAATGCGTCTTCACTCGGTTGGAATGGTTTTATTGAACCTTTAACAAATAATCATATGAATTATTCTAAATCTCAAATTTCATTTTTACCATTTATTCACGAACCAGCCAGTAACTATAATATATATACCACTTTACTTTGTGCATTAGACTCATTAGAGAATGCAAAACGGTATGGCCACATTGTATGCATCGTGACTTTGGACTGGCCCCTGTATGCTAAAGCTCGAAAAATTGTATCAGCCGCACCTGAGGGCTCTGAAGTATCAAAAATTATCATCAGACTAGGAGGATTTTATCTGCTGACGTCTTTTTTGGGAGCAATTGGTCATATTATGCAAGGAAGCGGCATGAAAGAAGTACTCGCAGAGATCTATGCGGTAAAATCATTAGAAAAAATAACGTCTGCATATTATGACGACAACAACTTTTACAACTTTTTGAATCGTTATATCTCAGAAACGGTGGCTCGTAGGAAAAAAAGTATTGATACGTTTTTTATAGATAATTTTATGGTTTACAATTTTTGTCAGGGGTATTTTTATGA
Organism: Polydrusus pterygomalis; assembly: GCA_963969555.1. Taxonomy (NCBI): domain Eukaryota; kingdom Metazoa; phylum Arthropoda; class Insecta; order Coleoptera; family Curculionidae; genus Polydrusus; species Polydrusus pterygomalis. The sequence goes on from OZ018377.1 coordinate 1,104,013, forward strand.
TAAAACTTACCGTTTTGCTGAAAATCGCGAAAAACTCATTTTTTTTTTACCTTTGACCTCGAGTAAAATTTTTTCCATACAACGGGAATGATGGGGAACTTAAAGGTTTTATTTATAATTATATTTTGAACAATTTTACTGATTTTCAGCTTGATTGACCGGACTAATTGATTTGAATACTGTTCATATTTCGTGGTAGGTTATTTAGGTTTAAAGTAAAGAATATAATTTATTTTATTAAAATTAATTGTTAACAAATAATTGTTATCAAACCAATTTAATTTTACTTTAGGGGTAAAACGAGACAATAACAACGTAATAACCCTTACTCTTTTGAATTTTTTTCCATATAATCGTATATATCGTTGATCTTCCTCTCCGTCAGGGTATACAACAGCATGCACAGTTTGTCCTGCCACTCGACGCAGTGCTCGATGATGGCCTTCTTCAGGTCGGAGCAGTTGATCTGCAGGAAATGCACGTCCGAGACGGTCTCCTGGATCTGCACGTTGTTCGCCAGTTCGGTATACCGGCCGATGTTAGCGTCGAACAGGGCGGCGCTCGGGTCTTCTTGTTCGTATCGTTGGATGAATCTATTATGTAAAAAAAATATTATCTTTCTGTGGAAAACCCATCAGCAGGCTGGAACGTAAAGCATGCTTTAGTTTACTGTGTAAGTTTTTTTTTTTAAATAAGTAGGTAAACGTCTTAAAATATACTAACTTGTCTTTATCAACTTCCCACAAATCTCGGAACGGTTCCCAAACTTTGATATATTCTTTAATTTTATCCACCGCCACTCTTACTTCTAAAAAAGGAGATTTTTGTTAATATACTACACTATACAGGGTACTGGAAAAGCGCCGAAAATTTTTTGGGGCCCCGCTCATAATTCGCGAATTCAATTCATTACTATCAAAATTCAAAAATTAAATTAACTTCGCAAGTTCTTTATTGATAGGTAGGTACTTATGTTTAAAAAAAAAATAATCATTGTCATTCATTTTTCAGAGCTTGAAGAAGGTATTTATTGTCTAAAAAATTATTTTATAAATTTGAGTTAAACTTGCCAAACAGACCAAGTAACTCCTTTTTGATAATAACAGTGATTAAAAATAATAATAATAAGTTTATTTAAAATTTAATAAATATGTTTATGTTGCCTTCTATAAACTTATTCTTCAATCCCCTGAAGCTGAGCTTGTTAGGGGCAAATCTTATTTTTTGTTTTAGTATGTAAAATCATAAATATGCATTAAAAATTAAGTTTTAAAGTAATGATGTTAAGTTATAGTATAAACGCAGTTCTTTTTGAAGAAATATATTACCTATAATAAAATTATTAATTTATAATTTTTAAGTAAAAAATATTACTTATATAAATTATTCAGAAAAATAATAATTAATTAAAGCATTTCTAAAAATATTTTCAAATTGTCTGTTTTTAATATCCATGTTTTTATTTTGACTTTAATTTTTTTTAATGAAATCAATTTTTTAATTTTTGTTGGTAAATAATCGTAAAAAAACATAAATATTTGAATTTTTTGTCCTATGGACTTATTTATTTTAGGTTTTATGGTTATTTCATTGTTATGACGTGTATTATGATTATGGTTTTTAAATTGTATAAGGTTTTTATTTTTAAATATATACAGTGACCGGCAAAGAGTTCGCAACATATGGGAAAAAATTTTATTAGCGGAATATTGAAAAATCTTTATTGGGGGATTGGATGTGCATGTCCCATAACCTTAAAATCGATTTTGACATACGTCACGTGACCAATGGTATGGCGGAAAGTTGAAAAAACCAATATGAAATCATCATAAATCAGATAAATGATGAGATATCGAAAAAATTCCAAGAATAAAAAGTGTTTAGAATTCCATTAGAATCTTAAATACAATGTTTGGGATATCTACTTGAAAAAACATAAAATCAAATATTTTTTTAACGAATTAAAAATTTCCATATTTTTCCTTTCTTAAAGCTTCATTAAAGTAAAACTGACATCTGGTGACCACAACTAGAAATATTCTTTTGTTTTTCTGACAATTTGGAGCAATAATTCAAAAAATTCGTTTACACTTGGATACCAGCTGTTGCAAACTTGGATACCAGCTGTTGCAATAGTCTATTTCTAATAACCTTATCGATATTTTTTATATCGAAATATTCTATTATGTTAAGAAATCCTTAAATTCATTAATCCAAAGCAAATTATATTTATAACCGTAAAAAATAATTTTGAATTTCGCAGAAATCTAAAATAATTTAAGTTTTTATTAATTTTTAGATTTTTTTAAAGATTTCTGCGAAATTCAAAATTATTTTTTACGGTTATAAATATAATTTGCTTTGGATTAATGAATTTAAGGATTTCTTAACATAATAGAATATTTCGATATAAAAAATATCGATAAGGTTATTAGAAATAGACTATTGCATGGTATCCAAGTGTAAACGAACTTTTTGAATTATTACTCCAAATTGCCAGAAAAACAAAAGAATATTTCTAGTTGTGGTCACCAGATGTCAGTTTTACTTTAATGAAGCGTTAAGAAAGGAAAAATATGGAAATTTTTAATTCGGTAAAAAAATATTTACAAAAATATTCGATTTTATGTTTTTTCAAGTAGATATCCCAAACATTGTATTTAAGGTTCTAATGGAAGTCTAAACACTTTTTATTCTTGGAATTTTTTCGATATCTCATCAACTTATCTGATTTATGATGGTTTCATATTGGTTTTTTCAACTTTCCCGCCATACCATTGGTCACGTGACGTATGTCAAAATCGATTTTAAGGTTATGGGACATGCACATCCAATCCCCCAAAAAAGATTTTTCAATATTCCGCTAATAAAATTTTTTCCCATATGTTGCGAACTCTTTGCCGGTCACTGTATATATATTAAGATGTTATAAATATAAAGTTTTATGTTCAACTTTTTTGTTTCTGAATATAATTCTTTGTAGTATTTCTAATTTTTTAACTAAAGTTCTATTTATTCCTCCCCAACCTAAAATTCCGTAATTTAAATGAGTTTTAACTAACGCGTAATATAATATTTCCATATGTCTTACATTCGCATTCACAATCGGTAGTAAACTTCCTAATTTTTTAATTTTAAGTATTCTAAGTAAAAATTCCAATTTAATTTACTGTCAAAAATAATTCCTAAATATTCTATTTTATTACCTTAAAAAATTTGAATGTTTTCATTTATTTGAATACCATACTATTCATATTTCGTGGTGGGTTATTTAGGTTTAAAGTCAAAGGAATATAATAAGTTTTATTAAAATTAATTGTTAACAAATTGTTATCAAACCAATTTTTTTAAATTTTAAAATCTTTTTTAATTTTATTATTTAAGTTGTCCCAATTTGAATCTGCAAAACTATGAATTTGTCCATCGCAATTTATGCTAAATAAGTCGTTAATATAAATATTAATTTATTTGTTTGATTTATCTTGACTATGGAGAACTATAGGGTAGGAGGCCGATCGACAATGGCAGCATTTTCAAATTCTGTCCCGGTTTTTTGGTTAGTTCGCTATTGGCCGATAGATGGCTCTCGCGTCCGAAGTGGGCTGATGTTTTCTTCTTCTTCTTAGTTTTTAATATGGAAAACTAGATCCTCTAGAGTTTTTAACTTTTACTTAAACCCTTTATTTTTCTGTGCTTTTACTTTTGACAATTGACATTTTATTTTTCGAAATAACAAAGAACGTTTGAAGGCAAGACAAGACAAATAACGTTGTATTGTAATTAATTTCCATATTTATAATGAATAATGGTACACTTTATTAAAGTAGAGTTTGCTTTGTGTCGGGGTGTAAGACAGGATCTTTTTCAGAGAGAAAACGAAGCTAAATAAGTCTTTTTCTAGCTCCAAAGGTATAGCTAGTATGTTTAATACCCTGTATTTTAAAAACCAAGCATCGTTGGAACTTTATACAGGCCGAGTTTACTAATAAGTATAACAAAGTAAGTGTAAATTCATATAAAAGTCCTTATTTGTTCTTTAAAGAAATAATTTAAATAAAAATAGTTATTGCGTCCATCAGAAACCATTATTTGATAGCCCACTTCGAACACGCGCGCCATCTTACAGCGACTTGTAAAGCTGAATTAACGATGCTAATTTGGGACCGAATCCAATGCATTGCGATCGGCCTCCTACCTCAAGTCCTCCATAATCTTGACCCCGGAATATTTCCAAGGGAGGCACTGCTTCCCCTGACGAGCCGCCACTGACAGGGTTGATACAATAATAGCCTAAATAAATCGAAAATTTAGTGGAAGAGTCCGTTGATCTTACCATTGTTCAGTTGTAGCTGCATGTGCCTGCATTCACCATCATTGTGTATTAAATCCGAATAGGGGGTGTACTCTGCATCATTCACATGGAACTTGTCATTTAGACGCGGCAGCGATTTGACAGCTTCCACCAACGTATTTTGCACGTTTGATATGACGCGTGCCACGTTGACCAGTGTCGGACTAAAATTTATCTGAAAAATGAGGGAATCATTTAATAGAAAGAATCCTTCAAGCCGGAGACTAGTTCAGGTTGTGTATTCAAAAAAAATGAGGTGATAACGAGCAATTTATTTGTATTTTTTTTTTAATTTTGTTCGTTTTTTGTTACTAACATATTAAATTTATTTTAATAATAATAGTATATATCTTTATTCTCAACCAACTATTAATAACTCCATCGAAATTATTTTAAAAAAATATATATATATATACAGTGTCACCAGTAAAGTCCGCATCATATGGGATTTTTTTTTTAATAGCTTTATTCAAAATTTGACTTTGGCATCAAGTTCTGCTTCGATCGAGATGAAAATTAAGCAAAAAAATAGTAGTCACGTGATTCGCATTATCTGTCAAATTTTAATTTTTTCCAAAAAATTATTCAAAAGTGGGGTTATTTCTGAAAATATCGAAAAAAGTTATTAGAAAAAGTTTTTTTAAATGCAGTTTCTAGCCCACATGCAAAATTTCAGCTAAATAAGATAATTTTGATTTTTTACCTATATTTTGTAGATTGCACCACTTTTGCAAAATAAAACTCAACGCAACCTACATAAAACGTCTTAGTTTTGACAATGCTTTATTTCAGATACATTTTTTTCCATATTAAATGTGTGTTTTTCTACAAAATCAAAATTGGGCTATTAAAATTTGGTCGCATGTGATGCAAAGTTCATTTGTTTTGGACCCTGTATAAGGTAACTTCATAAAATAAGTATTTTGGAAAACATATTTTGTGTCTGAAAGTAATACACCTTAATATAAAGACAAAAAAGAACACAGTGTCATCAGTAAAGTGTTCATTAAGTGAAAAATAAATTTTAGTTTAACTTAACGTTAAGTTTATCTATTTTTAACGATTTAATTTAAAACCCCTTTATTTTATTTTTTATTTTTTTACTTTCGGACACAAACTACGTTTTCAAAAATACCTATTTTATGAAGTTACCTTATACAGGGTTAAAAACAAATGAACTTTGCATCACATGCAACCAAATTTTAATAGCCCAATTTTGATTTTGAAGAAGAACACACATTTAATATGGTGCTACTTTGATGAAAATGTATCTGAAATAAAGCATTCTCAAAACTAAGAAGTTTAATGTAGGTTGCGTTGAGTCTTATTTTGCAAAAGTGGTACAATTTACAAAATATAGGTAAAAAATCAAAATTATCTTATCCAGCTGAAATTTTGCACGTGGGCTAGAAACTGCATTTAAAAAAACTTTTTCTCATAACTTTTTTCGATATTTTCAGAAATAGCCCCACTTTTGATTAATTTTTTGGAAAAAATTAAAATTTGACAGATAATGCGAATCACGTGACTACTATTTTTTTGCTTAATTTTCATCTCGATCGAAGCAAAACTTGTCGCCAAAGTCAAATTTCGAATAAAACTATTAATAAAAAAAAATCCCATATGATGCGGACTTTACTGGTGACACTGTATAATAACCATTTACAAAAATATATATAATACGTTAAAGTTAGTTTAGTTTTTAAAAAATATTTTTTTAGTTTGTTTTTAAAAGTCCATCATTTTGATATTTCTTTAATTATTTTCGGCCAACTGTTGTAAATTGTTATTCCTTTATATAATATTGATCTTTGGCCAAAAGTACTCTTTACCATAGGTGTTTGAATATGATGGGTTTTGTCTCGTGTTGTGAATAATGTTGGCCGGATGAAATATTATATTCGATTGTGTTTCTTTAATAATAATAGAGTGAATTAGAATGCATAGTTTTAATTTATAAAGCTTTTCTAAATTTAAATATCCATTTGGTTCATACAGATTTATAGTTGGTTCTAAAAAAGGAAGTTTATGTATGCATTTAATTATTTTGTTTTGTAGTTTTTTTTAATGGCTGAATTGTAGTTAAAATCACTGATCCCCAAATTGAAATCATATACTGTAATTTTGAATAACCAAAGAATAACATATATTTTTTAAATATTTTAATGATATTCAGTGTGTGGTGGTTTAAGTGTGCAACATATTTTTTTATTACCGATTTCTCAGAAAATTTTATTATTGATAAAAGTTGGTGCATGTTCGATAATCATATTAGGTGTACTTGGAATGGTTGCAAGTCAAACGGCGTACAGGGTAGGCCAAAAAATATAAAACTTGCACAAGAATAAAGTTTTTTAATAAACATTTAAAATAAAAATTTTGCACCTTAAATGATAGTTTTTTAATTAGCATATTATCATTACTAATGTTTTATCTTGTTAAAAAGAATTTTTAGGATATTTTAAAGTTCTGTTTAATATCGTTGCAACAAACATGAAGTTTGTGATTCCTTACCTAATAAATTAAAAATTTAAGTAAATTTTACAAATATGCTTGAATTTGAACAAAGGTGTGTGAAATTGAATAATTTATGAAGGCATTTATGGTGAATATAAAAAAAAAATTTTTGGAAATTATTAATGTTTTTTAAAAAAATATATTTTTTTTATTTTAGAAGGTCACGTTTTTGAATATATGCATAACTTTTAATTCTAAACAACTTTTCTTAATAACATTTTGTTGAATTTTATTTTTTATTCTTGTAAAAGTTTTATATTTTTTGGCCTACCCTGTACGCCGTTTGACTTGCAACCATTCCAAGTGCACCTAATATGGTTATCGAACATGCGCCAACTTTTATCAAGAATAAAATTTTCTGAGAAATCGGTAATAAAAAAAAATCCCATATGTTGCACACTTAAACAACCACACTGTATAATTTTAAGCTTTAAACAAAATACCAATTATTGGTGAGATGTAACTTCTTAAATGTTCAATATGTTTTTTCCAACTTAAATTTTCATCAATATATACAATTTAATAAGTAATTGTGGATTATTGTCTTAAGAACGAGTGATAACAGTGACGGTTTAGTATTATATGAAGAGATTAGCAATAGTAAGTTCTAAGTAGGGCAATAAAATTATTTCTCCACGACCATTACTGAATGCAATAATTCCAAAATCATTTTTGATAATAGAATGTAAAAATTCTCGCTCTTGAGTTGGAATATTTATTCTGAAACACTTGCTTCTTATGCGTCGTGTGCGTTATTCTGTAATTGATATAAACGACATAGGTTGCCATGAATTTCGAAACTGTCAGTGTCAGATAAAAATGGCCGCGTTGTAATAATTATTATTTTCAGACAAACTTTAGTGCAAGTCATTGAAAAATCGGATGAATCAGATATGGAACTGGATGGTCGTGGAGATAATAGTCTGCTACTCGGTTAGAATGAAAATTCGATACTCGTGGTTCCTCACGCTCGCTACGCTCGCGTTCGGAATCTTCCACTCAAATCGAATTTTCATTCCAACCTCGTTACAGAATCTACTATTCACATTCAACTGGTTTACTACCTACTACAGGTTTTTATCTGCACGCCACTGTCCTTGCGTTATTTTTGGCTAAACCTTTGCTTTCGGTACTGTCACCTATTGTAAAGTTTTACTTAATTATATCTTGTATCCATGGTAATACCACAACGGCTGACTTGGTATATCATTTAAAAATTATGAGATTACCGTTGGCATCAGTTTAGGACCCATACTTTTCAAATTATCTCCAAAAGGAATCATTTTATCGAAATTTTATAGAAGACAAAAAATAATCAAACCAAATGATTACCTACTTCAAAAAATATAGTTCGGAAGTCACTGGCGCACGTACTAAAACATAAGGGGGGTCAGCAGATATTGGACCCCCTATTTTGAAGATTTGACAATTATTGTTCTATTTTATGTTGAGGCAATGTACCAAATTTGAAATTAATATCTTATTAAACACTCGAATTATTCGAAAAAATCAGTTTTTAATTTCAAACTTTGACGGCCCTGAATATCAAACATTAGGGTCAACAATGAAAAATGGCATTATAAAAGTCATATTAGTTTTGCTCAAGGAATATATGGTTAGTGGATTGACCTCCTTTTTTCGGACACCCTGTATAAACGTCGTAAAAAAACAAAGAAATTGTTTTTTTTTCTCTCTACGACTAACGCTGACCAAGATATCGCCATTCAAATTTGATCAATTTTCTCGCATTTGCTCTTATACATTCGATGGCAAATTTGATTTTCTACAAAAAAGTATTCCATTACAAATCACGAATTTTCCTTTGTTTTCGAGTTATTTTGAAATAATTAAAAAAGGGCTATTTCGGTTGGCTCTCAAAAACGCACCGTTTAATTTAGTAGCACTTTTTAATTTTTTTTTTATTGATACCCTATTTCGCTTATTTAGAGTACGCCTCAGCGTGTTTAAATCCCACTTTCAAAAACGCGCGTGTTTTAAAGTTACCATGGCAACATCAACAACCCGTGAAACGTGAAGTATAAATATGTCATTTTTTTAATTATTGATTTGACAGAATTACTTTTTAACGTCAAATAAAAAAATATATTTTTAAGCAATACACAACCAATCTCAACGGTGACAACAATGAATCTTATGTGACAGATTGCGCCGTCGTGCTTGCAAAATCGCGCGTGTTTTAAAGACCTTAATATCCACTTATACTTTAATATACTATATTATTTTAGGCGCCCAATTAAACCATAAAAACCATCCACCTTTAATTTTGAACATATTTTTTAAATCAAATTTGAAAGATTTTATACGGTTTAAAAATTAATTGTAATAAGGTTTTTTCTATGCCTTGTATAATTTAATACCTTATTTCCTATCAAATTAACTTCAATCTTTATCAGAGGGTTAGGATCAGTAGTTCCGTCTCCGTGGAGCGCCTCATACATGGACTGCAGAGAATTCTTACAGCAAATTTTCAATGCTTCCTCCATCAATCTGTCAAAATTGTTTATGTATCTTATCCATTGATTGGCCATCTAAAATGATTACTTGTTTAACTATAGTGAGAGAACCCTTATTTTTTAAAGAAAGTATGATATTTCGGAATTTGATGAGTTGCTTACCGATCCCATTACATTCTCAAATCCTTCGAAGACCATTACAAGGTAAGAAATAATTTTATGGTAAGCCTCGATTAAATTTGACAGTGTCACGTTCATGCTTCGGCTGAGTACATCCACCAAGTCCTGTAACTCCATGGCCGTGTATTGGCCCAGACTTATCAGCGGCGTATCGCAGATTTTCTCGCTTATTGTGACTATTTGCATATTGCATTGTTTATAGTCGTCGACAAAATCTTGAAGCTGAAAATTGCATTTAAACAAAACTTTATTTTGTACGACACTGTGCAGTAATTCATACCTCAGCCGTATTATAGCTGCACTCAGCAATGTACTCGTCGCCAACATCCGTCGCCCAAGTCAATTTGGTCAAACCAGGCGCTATCTTTTTCTCGACAATTGAAATCAACGGTCTAAAGAGAAGTCTTTCTTCGTCTGACAGAGAGGAAATTATTTTGTTATAGTCCAACACCACGTTCAACACGCATTCATAAACAAATTTAATGCTGTCTGCTTTCATGTAGACGGATCGCACGTACGTGGGAATTTCATACTGCATCGCCTCCCAATATTTGGCTTCTTTAAACATTTCCAATAAAGACCTTAAACATATTTTATATTATTTTTAAAGTTAATAAAATAAAATATTTAGGAATTATGTTTGACAGTAAATTAAATTGGAATTGTCACTTATATAAACTTAATTAAAAAATTAAGAAGTTTACTACCGATTTTTAAAAACATTAAAAAAATTTTAAATGTAAGATATATGGAAATATTATATTACGCGTTAGTTAAAACTTATTTAAATTACGGAATTTTAGGTTGGGGAGGAATAAATAGAACATTAGTTAAAAAATTAGAAATATTACAAAAAGGTTTCTAAAAATTGTATTCAATAAAGATTAACTTTATCCTTCAAAAGAATTATATTTAGAAACAAAAAAGTTGAACATAAGACAACTTTACATTTATAACATCTTAATATATACAGGGTGTTTCAATAAAAATTCCCAGGCCAAAAATTTTTTAAGTCGAAATAAAAACATGGATATTAGAAACAGACAATTTGAAAATATTTTTAGAAATGCTTTAATTCATTAATATTGTTCTGAATAATTTATATAAGTAATATTTTTTACTTAAAAATTATAAATTAATAATTTTATTATAGGTAATATATTTCTTCAAAAAAAAACTACGTTTATACTATAAATTAACATTTTTACTTTAAAACTTGATTTTTAATGTATATTTATGATTTATGATTTTACATACTAAAACAAAAAATAAGATTTACCCCTAACCAACTCAGCTTCAGGGGATTGAAGAATAAGTTTATAGAAGACAACATAAACATATTTATTATATTAATAAATTTTAAATAAACTTATTATTATTTACCACTTAAGCAGACAACAAACTTACGGTCACTACAATACCGCCAATGTCATTATTATACAGGGTGGTCCTTAAGTACATCAAGAAAATCTAGAATATGATTCCTGGCATCAATTTAAGTTGAAAAGTGCATATGGACTTATGCCCTAAAATGCTTACCCTCTAAGATACAGGGTGTTAAATTATTTTTAAAAATAATTGTTTTTTTAAAATTTCGAAACTCCTTGAAGATACGGTATTGAAAATTGATGTCGATTGATTTCGTATTAAACTGCACTTTTTGGTTAAAAAAGGGTTTGCCTACTTCCACCAGTGGCGTGCATGAAGATACCATCAATATTTTTTTGTGAAAATATGTGATACGCCACTGTTTTTTTTAAACTCTGATGCATTTTTATGCATTACTGATATAAGCGGAACAAAAGTTGTCTCTACTATGTTTTTGAAAAAAATGGTAGTTTTAAAGGAAAATGGAAAATATTTTAACACCCTGTATCTTAGAGGGTAAGCATTTTAGGGCATAAGTCCATATGAACTTTTCAACTTAAATTGATGCCAGGAATCATATCCTAGATTTTCTTGATGTACTTAAGGACCACCCTGTATATGTATATCATAATATATCGTTATTTATAGTATAAACGCAGTTTTGTTTGAAAAAAATATTACCTATAATAAAAGTATTAGTTTATAATTTTTAAGTAAAAAATATTACTTATATAAATTATTCAGAACAATATTAATTAATTAAAGCATTTCTAAAATATTTTCAAATTGTCTGTTTTTAATATCCATGTTTTTATTTCGACTTTAAACTTTTTTAATGAAATCAATTTTTTAATTTTTGTTGGTAAATAATCGTTTAAATAAAAACATAAATATTTGAAATTTTTTTGTCCTATGGACTTATTTATTTTAGGTTTTATGGTTATTTCATTTTTATGACGTGTATTATGATTATGGTTTTTTAAATATTTGTATACTGTTTTTATTTTTAAATATATATATTAAGATGTTATAAATTTAAAGTTATCTTATGTTCAACTTTTTTGTTTCTGAATATAATTGTTTTGAAGGATAAAGATAATCTTTATTGAATATAATTTTTAGGAACCTTTTTTGTAATATTTTTAATTTTTTAACTAAAGTTCTATTTATTCCTCCCCAACCTAAAATTCCGTAATTTAAATGAGTTTTAACTAACGCGTAATATAATATTTCCATATATCTTACATTTAAAATTTTTTCATGTTTTTAAAAATCGGTAGTAAACTTCTTAATTTTTTAATTAAGTATTCTAAGTGAAAATTCCAATTTAATTTACTGTCAAAAATAATTCCGAAATATTTTATTTTATTAACTTTAAAAATTTGAATGTCTTCATTTATTTGAATACTATTCATATTTCGTGGTATAGGTTATTTATAGGTTTAAAGTAAAAAGAATATAATTTGTTTTATTAAAATTAATTATTGTTAACAAATTGTCATCACACCAATTTTTTATAATTTTAAAATCTTTTTTAATTTTATTATTTAAGTTGTCCCAATTTGTATTGGTGTAAAAAATTGTAGTATCATCTGCAAAACTATGAATTTGTCCATCGCAATTTATACTAAATAAGTCGTTAATATATAATTATTAAAAAATAATGGTCCTAAAATTGTTCCTTGAGGAACACCATACTTAAAACTTTTGGATAGCTTTTTTCTTTATCTATTTATATATTTAAAATGTGAAACCCTCAAACGCTTTTGTAATGCCACGATGTCATAGGGGTGAATGTGTCTCACCTATCGATGTTGCACTCTATCAATCCGGGTTTGGTATAACTTCTGTTCATAAGAGGTCTCTGCAGTCGCAAATTGATGTCTTCGCCAATACTGTCGATCCATTTCCTGTACAGGTTGAATGTTTTGTCGTCGATGCCGGCGATAAGTTTCTCGTATTGCGCGAATACGTCCTTTGCTATGCTGCAGGGTATCATCCAGCCGGCATCGTCAAATTGCTGTTAAAGAAAAGGGAACATACAGGGTTAGGAAAAATTACCAGAACGGTCGATTATTTCAAAATATACAGGGGTTATCAAAAAACGTCTTATATAAAAAATGTAGGGCTGTTAAAAATCTACATATCGGTGATAAATTGAAATATACAGGGTCGCCCACAAAGTTGTGGAGAATGATAGTTATATTTTTTTAAATGGAATACCCAGTATATTTTTACTTATTTTGATTGTCGACTCAATTTTAAAATTTTTTTATTAACCATGTGTTATAATTCATTACTTTCCTACATAAATTGATCAGCTACAAAACACAAAATAAATTTCAAGAAACAATTTATTAAGTTAACTTTAAACAAAAACGTATAACAAATCATAGCAAAACGGCTCTATTTTTTAATAAGTGTTGAAAATGACCCCCATTTACTAACTGACAATGATACAAATTATCGCAAAAATGTCTTTGGGTGTTTAAAACCATTTCCCTTGTTATTCTCGCACTTTCATTGACAATTTTCATTCTTAATTCTTCTAAATTATTGGATTTATTTTGATAAACTATATTTTTCAGGTGACCCCAATAAAAAAATCTAATGGCGAAAGATCGGGGGACCGTGAAGGCCAATCGATAGGCCCTCTTCTTCCTATCCATCGATTTGGGAACGTGAGGAGCTCCATCTTGCTGATACCAGGTTAAATTAATATCAGCATTTAAATTGTTTATAGCTGGAACTATTTCTTGCCGAAGAAGCCGGAGATATCGATCACCGTTCAAATTTCCCTCGATAAAAAAGGGTCCAATTACAGGTCCCGCAAACAATCCAGCCCAGACATTAACTTTTCTTGGGAACTGTGTATGCAGCTCTTCATACCAGTTAGGGTTATTTCGCGCCCAGTAACGGTAATTTTGCTTATTCACCATTCCGTGTAGTGTAAAAGTCGCTTCATCCGAAAACACAATATTGTTTGAAAAATTCGGGTTTTCTTCCATATTTCTAGTCATTATTTCGCAAAATTCTAGCCTTCGATCACAGTCAACGTCAAAAAGTTCTTGTACAACATAAATTTTGTATGGGTGCATTTTCTCAGTATGAAGAACGGTTCGTACAGATTTTTGATCAATTTTATGATCCAAAGCAAGCTGATTGGTGGATTGTTTGGGATTTTCTTCTATCGCAATCAGAATGTCCAGCTTTTTTTCCTCGGAGGTAGCAGTCCTAGGTCTTCCAGATCTTGGGCGGTTTTTTACAGTACCAGTCATTCTGTAACGCGCAATAGTTAAAAAAACTGCATTTTTTAATGTGCCTGTTTGGATGCAAATTATTGTAAATATTACATACCTCCTGATATTATGATCTCTGTTTATCGCCAAACCCCCTTAAAATTAAAATATCAATTCTTTCTGTTTCAGTAAGTAAAAATGCCATGCTATTTTCTTTTTTGTCTATTTCTGTCAGAATTTGAGTTTCAGATGTCAAACTATTAATTATTTATTAGTAACCATGGTCGTGCCTTATTTGTTTTGTTGTTCACTATGTTCGAAAATCGCATCGTTATACGTTATTATTTGAAACGCCGATTTCTAGGAAAGTAATGAATTTAGGTATAACACATGGTTAATAAAAAATGTTTAAAATTGAGTCGACAATCAAAATAAGTAAAAATATACAGGGTGTTCCATTTAAAAAAATATAACTCATTCTCCACAACTTTGTGGGCGACCCTGTATATTTCAATTTATCACCAGTATGTAGATTTTTAACAGCCCTACATTTTTTATATAAGACGTTTTTTGATAACCCCTGTATATTTTGAAATAATCGACCGTTCTGGGTAATTTTTCCTAACCCTGTATACGGTCATATCAAAAAAATTACCTTGTCGGACTTCCATTGTCGACAGATATACTAACTAACCGAAACGTTGTATTAAATAACAAAATAAAGACAATGGAAGTCCGACAAGGTAATTTTTTTGTTATTACGAAGTCTACCCCCTCAAACTATACTGTCATAGTTCAGTGTGCTTATTAATTGTTAAATAAATGATTTTAATACAACTTTTTAACTTTCAATTGACTTACCTTCTTAAGAATTGATAATCTATGCCTTTTCATTTTTAACATTTTCG
Source organism: Polydrusus pterygomalis (assembly GCA_963969555.1). Classification (NCBI taxonomy): domain Eukaryota; kingdom Metazoa; phylum Arthropoda; class Insecta; order Coleoptera; family Curculionidae; genus Polydrusus; species Polydrusus pterygomalis. The sequence goes on from OZ018377.1 coordinate 1,119,050, forward strand.
CTCTGCCAGAATAATACGGTAAAATAGTGGGATACATCTCTGCTTCTGTTTGAATATCTTGCTTTGTGTCTAGAATTTCTTCCCTGAACATCTTATATACCTAAATTTAACAAATGTTAACAAGTTTACAACTTAATAGGCTTCTATTTCAGTTTAACTTCGAAGACGGTCTTCGATCCATTAAATCATTGGTAATAATGATATATTAGGTTATTTCTGTAATCAATTTAATTTACTCTTAGGATAGTTGATTCCCATTCTTTAAGACTATTGCGTATAGAAGCAGGCATTATTTTCCTATATAAAATAATTTGAGACAAAATAGGTAATAAAGAGTTCTTAGGACAGCTTCCGTTTAGAATAGGCTTAGTCAATACTAGATCCGCAAATGTATTTTATATTCCTGCACCGAGGACAAATCTGTACAATAACTCACCGCTTATAAGTCTGTGCTCTTATTTTAATAAATAGTGTGGCGACATTGACATATATTCACATTAAAATTAAGAAATGAACTGCTTAGTCAATTACTGTAATTGCAATACTAATTGAATTATTATACCGTGCGAGCAAAAATTATATGCATCAAAGAGGGCTTGGATTAAAAAACGTGTGTCTTGGTTTAGATCACAATGATATGGGGACGATATATCTAACCAAATCTAGGTTAAAATTTTGTCAAATTCATATTATGACATGATATATGTCAAACTAATGAGTACACAAATACAAATTTATTTTTTACAAAATTAACAATGTAAGAAAAAGAGAAATAATTCCATAAATTGCTGAAATTGGCCACCGCCATGCTCCAAGCATAAATTCACACGTCTCTTCATATTTTCGAAACTGTTGACCAGTAAAATATAAAAATATTTTACGAACGTTTGCAACAAGTTCTTCTGTTCTTACAGATGGTCTTCCCGCTCCTTTTTTGTGTTGTATAGAACCTGTTTCCCTAAACACAGCCACGGTTCTTTTCAGGCAATGATAAAAATCCCCAGCAATAAAAGCAACGTTAGGAAAATGTTCGTGAAAATCGTCCATGCACAAACCCGGATTGTATTGCCACTCACTATTTATTCTATCCCCGTTTCGAAAATACGCTTCAACCATAAATGTTTTGTGCTGTTCCGTAAAGCCCATTGTGTGAATTGTTCAAGAAATTGGAAAAAATAGCGATGAATCAAATTACTTGTAACGACTGTCAAAGATGACGGAATAACTGATTGATTGTTAATTCCGGTAGTTACTGACACCCCACAAGTATTAAGCTCTACGGCTAAGCATTACGTCCTTAGATATATGCAAGGCCCTCTTTGATGCAAATAATTTTTGCTCGCACGGTATAATTAACTTGTTAAGTTGTTGATACTCTAAATTAACAAATAAGAAATACGCTGCAAGACAAAGAAATAAATGCAGCTCGGCTTGTATTAAACTATTTTTTTTTTGTACGTATCTAAAGGTAAATGTCTATGGTTAATACATCGTACATTTTAAGCTAATCTTGTTTACCTGCAATGTTTTACCGTCAAATAAAGAAAATAAAGTTTTTCTTTTCGAATAATTGTACATTGCGGCCAGCGATTCGATACCCTCTTCGACATTGGCGATTTCATCAAACACAGCGTTTGTTAAATTTTCCACAACAACTTCAATGTCTTTCATTCTCGTTCTAAACCTGAGGATATCGTCGTACCACTCGGCTTGTTGAACGTCTAAGATTCTGTGGCTGACCTAAAATAGTTCTTTGCTCAACTGTGTTTTCAATCGACCGGCAGTATGCCCGACTGTGCATACAAACGCGTATTTTATTAACCTTTTCAATATCGTTTAAACTATCGCTAAACATTTTTTCAATTCGCTCTGCCCAGCTCTCGAACTGGGGTCCTTTGGATGTTCCAAAAAGCGGTTTGGGAAGCTCTTCTGTTTCGTCATGTCTAAAAAATAATTATATTTGGATCACTTTTCACTTGCATTCAAATTTGTATGGTTAGTAAATCAATTATTCTGATAGTGAGAAAATCATTGCTGCCAATGTCATTTAAGTCAAAGTTGCTGGTTAGTTCGTAAAACTGCTACTTTTCTTCTTTGTACCAATGATTTTTGTAATTTGCATCGAACATCCCTACACTAATGGACTAATGTTTGTACCCACTATCATATATGTTTGCTGATTAAGGTGGGAGTATCAACATGCTTGCCAACCTATAACCTATTTCGCGTAGATTTATTTATGTTTTCTAGCTAACTTATTTTAGGATAATTGTACAGGGTGTCCGGATAAGGATACGGAGCGGCCATATCTCGGAAACGATACGTCCCACAGATCTGAAAAAAAAGCTATTATCATAAAAACTGCCAAGAGAAATTCATTCAAAATAATTTTAAGTTTCGGAAATTGCCGCAAGAGGGCGTAAGCGCCTATTTATTTTTTAAAGTTCATTTTACGGCAAAAAATGCCACCTAACCGTAGAAAAGCAAATAAATAATTAAAATCAGTAGGTTGTTTACTACAACTTTTGTAATTGTTATTTTTTTGAATCTCGCCTAATAAAGGAGTGGGGGAAGCCTTTAGGACATTTTTCAAAAACTGTCATTATGTCGTTATCCTTCAACGGATTTTCTATAACTTGGACTTGTTTGAAAGGGAATTCTTTGGAGTTTAAATAAATGATTCAGGAATTGTCACAAGTTTCCTGATACAATTTTAAGATGGCGCGGTTATTCAATCTGACTTATTTTTTTATTTTTCTCGGTATTTGCAAATTGGATGGTATAATTTTTTTCAGTAGTAATAGGAGACAATTTGCATAGGGAACGATTAGTCCAAACCGCAAATCGATGTCACCAGGGGTTTAAAAGTTATTTTGATTTTTCTTTAAAAAATGATACAGTTTCCATTTACCGGTACCCGGTATACCCCTAATAAGCAAGATACAACTAATTCCATGGCCTACTGTTTAATAAACTATAAAATTTATAATAAAAGTTTACCGACTCAAAGAAACATCAATAACACTGAATAAAATATGAATATTATGATATGAGATTATGAAAAAGTGCACAAATCTTAAATCTAGAAACAATTAGCAATTTAGCAAGACAACAATAATTACACATGTTTAAAATATTTTCCGTCACTTCCTAAGCTCTTAGTTATTCTTCTTTTAGTAAAAAACACACTTGCCTCTTGCCTCAATTTCAGCCGTGGATAAGCTTCGAACGGCATTTCATATCCTTTCCATCATCTTTTCGCCTAAATTACAAGTTCCAAGTTGGCCATGGAAAAAAACAAATTAATAATTTATTGTGACAAGCTGTAGATGAGTTTTAAACGTCAAGCATCTTATAATATTAAGCATTGTTTTTTACATTTATATTGCATTTTTCTACAAACAGTATGCCGTTTACTAACGCAGAAGCGTATGATATGTTGAATATGTATTTTCAATCTCTTGAAAATGCTGTAATAGCGTCGCAAGAGTATGCAATGCGATTTCCACAAAGAATACACTATTCTCGAGAAGTATTCTCAAGATTAGCTCGACGATTAAGAGAAAGTGGTAATGTGCAGCCCATTCAACGACCCTTACGCATTCGTAGGACACGTAATGAGGTAAATATTATCAACGTTTTGGCTTACGTTCAATACGATCCCACTTTAAGCACCAGAAAAATTTCCCTTGACTTGGGGGTTCCAAAAACAAATGTCCACGAGATTTTACAAACTAATAGTATGCACCCTTACCACATTGTTTTACACCAGGCATTGAACGATACTGATTATTATGATCGTCGATTGGATTTCTGTCACTGACTATTAAATATGATTAGGGAAAATCCAAATTTTCTTTCACGGATATTATGGACAGACGAGGCCACTTTCACTAACGCTGGGGGTGTAAATTTGCATAATATGCACTATTAGTCTAAGCAAAACCCTCATTGGATGAGGCAAGTAGATTTTCAAAACCGCTGGAGTTTAAATGTTTGGTGCGGGATCTTGGAAGGAAGAATTATCGGTCCCCATTTTTTTGACCAAACCCTTAATGAAGCAAGATTTTTAGATTTCTTGGCCACTTTCCTTTCACCTCTTTTGGAAGAAGTCTCCTTACAAACGAGATTAACGAGAACAAACATGTGGATCCAACTTGATGGTGCATTACTATCGTAACGTACGCCAATACCTAGAAGAGCAATTTGCGCATCGTGTAATTGGAAGAGGAAGCATGTTTCCCTGGCCGGCTCGTTCACCGGATCTTACTTGTCTTGATTTTTACCTATGTGGTAGGTTAAAAGATCTGGTTTTCCAAGAGAGACCAACAACAAGGGAAAACATGATGGTAAGGATAACAAATGCCGTTAGAAACTTATCCACGGCTGAAATTGAGGCAGCCGTATTATCAACTAAAAGAAGAATAATTAAGTGCTTACAAAATGACGGAAAACATTTTGAACATTTGTAATTATTATTGTTGTCCCGCTAAATTGCTAATAAAATTGTTTCTAGTTCTGAGATTTGTGCACTTTTTCATAGTCTAAGTCTCATAATATGATATTATCATAATATTCATATTTTATTCAGTGTTATTGATGTTTCTTTGACTCGTTAAACTTTTATTATAAATTTTATAGTTTATTAAACAGTAGCTCTAGGCCATGAAATAAGTTGTTATCTTGCTTATAAGGGGTAGACCGGGTACCGGTAAATGGAAACTGTATCATTTTTTAAAGAAAAATCAAAATAACTTTTAAACCCCTGGTGACATCGATTTGCGGTTTGGACTAATCGTTCCCTATGCAAATTGTCTCCTATTACTACCGAAAAAAATTATACCATCCAATTTGCAAATACCGAGAAAAATAAAAAAATTAGTTTGGCTGAATAACAGCGCCATCTTAAAATTATATCAGGAAACTTGTGACAATTCCTGAATCATTTATTTAAACTCCAAGGAATTCCCTTTCAAACAAGTCCAAGTTATAGAAAATCCGTTGAAGGATAACGACATAATGACAGTTTTTGAAAAATGTCCTAAAGGCTTCCCCCACTCCTTTATTAGGCGAGATTCAAAAAAATAACAATTACAAAAGTAGTAGTAAACAATCTACTGATTTTAATTATTTATTTGCTTTTCTACGGTTAAGTGGCATTTTTTGCCGTAAAATGAACTTTAAAAAATAAATAAGCCGTTACGCCCTCTTGCGGCAATTTCCGAAACTTAAAATTATTTTGAATGAATTTCTCTTGGCAGTTTTTATGATGAGAGCTTTTTTTCAGATCTGTGGGACGTATCGTTTCCGAGATATGGCCGCTCCGTATCCTTATCCGGACACCCTGTATAGCGAAAAATATTGGGTAAGATTTTTTTTAACATTATTATGTCATTGTTCTTTCACTATACAATTCTCCCAAAATTAGCAATGAAATAAATTGATATTTTTGTAATATATCAGATATTATCTAAGTAATGTGCCGACGATACTGATTTTAATCAAATGTTAGTTTAAAAAATAATAAACTTGAAAAAACAAAACTAAATAGGTTATAGGTTGGCAATAAATTGAACGACGTTGAGAATTCCACCTTAAGGTTTATTTGTAATTAAACCGGTAACCACCAATCAACTTTTTTACTTAATCGCCAATTAAATTATAAGTAGTTAATTGTGATTAGACAAGGTCAAGAAACGTCATTTTGTTTAAAGTTGTAGTTTTTTTTTTGGTATTTTTTGGTTATTTTGATTTATTACCGAATATATTTGCATTTCTATTACCGTTATCGACATAGAAGAGACCTAGATGTGCTAGATATACAATATGGGATTTCTAGAAATTTTAACGAGAGGCCAAATTATATTGAAGATATATGTCTGACTTGGGGTTTCTTTCGAAGATTTCGGTTGACAAATCCTGCAGTGACCGAAATATATAGAATGTAAATAATTTTATTTAAGTAGATAAAAGGTAAACTTGGAAGATCATATACTTTCATCCCCAGAAGGCAACTTTATAACTACAAGGAATACATTAAAACTAGTGATGGGATCACTCGAGTGAAAAATAACCGATCACTCGATTTTTTCAATCACTTGAATTATTCGGTTATCATAGAGGTAATTATTCGAGTGACGAAAATCCGAATTATTTTATTCTCAAACGACCCGCATGCCATTCATAAATCACCAATCACTCATTGCGGCTACACAAACTACTACTTTTTTTTTTTTTAGAAAAAATATGTGGTTGATTATTGAAGTGATTAAAAAAAACCGGTTTTTTACTACTTTGGCGACCTTTTACCTTTTTTTTCCCTAATATGACATTCAAGTGAAAAATCGATTATCATTAGGTTTTTTTAAATCACTCGAATTCTCGGTAGTCGATTATTAAAATAACTCGATTTTTCCCATCACTAATTAAAACGATTACCGCTTACATAGGAGTATCAGTAAATAGAAACTAAAATATGGCAGACCTTGCCCCGAAAATGCCCACAATTAGGCAGCAGTCGAGCTTCCCGATAATAATAATAATAATAATAAGTTTATTTAAAATTTAATAATATAATAAATATGTTTATTTTTTCTTCAATAAACTTATTCTTCAATAATGACACCTCACTTGACTTAATTAACGAAGATCTTTAGTATTGTTTGCATTATATTGTTTCTTCCATTATTAGCCAATAAAATCCTTAGGGCATACACTGTTTCGTTAAATATATTGCTATTTTATTTCCACGGTAAAACTGTTTATGAATTCTTTAAGTTATTATTTTATAGTTATTTTTGCAGCAGTAGTAATTGTTAATGCGCTACTCTTTTTATGTTATAAGTTTCATTGAATTATCTCTAAAAATAACCAAACGGCACGGAATGTAATTTTTTTAAATTTCAATTTAGTAACTATAATTATTAAATTATGCAAATAAAAACTGGTTGATATAATTAACCAAATGGCGATTAAAGCAAATTGGAGAATGGGCTTTTTCACTAAATTTTGATTTTTATTCTATCGCAGAGGAAGAAAAAATAAAATATTCTACGGTTTCAGTTTTTAAAATTTTCAATTATTTACTGAGAAAATAATAAATAATAATAAATCGTCTTTATTAGTATATGCATGCAAAATAGGCGAAGTTTAGCTATATACAATAGCTACTCCTGGCACTTAACCTAATTTGCATGAGGTTCAATTCTTAATATACAATAATATAAAATAAATAAACAAGATATGCTTTTTAATAAAAATACGAGAATAAACTGACTGACAGCTCATCTGCCTCGGCCCATGGGACCGAGTTATTCAGCTGAAGATCTACCTGAATATAGAGCGCGTTGTGTTCTATTTTTAAGCTGTTCTTGTCTATTCAGTTTTTTAAAACAAGGATAGCAATATAATCCGTTGAGGCTGACGAGTAACAAAATTGGGATGACGTAATAAGGTTTTGATGTAATGTTTTCAATTTTTTCTACCTTTTTTTTTTACTGTGCTCTCTGTTTTCGCGGCGTCTTTTTAATTGTCTCTAGGAAAGGTTTGTGACAGTCTTCAGGATGTTAATGCTAAATATGATGAATTCGATTATAGTCAATAAGACCATTAACTAATTCTGATTAATGCCCGTTAATTGAGCAATTAAAAATGTAATACCTTCCAAAGACTATCATAGCTTCGCACACCTCGATCATATCTTTGCACCGTTGGATGTAGGAGTCGACATGGTTGAATATCGGGGCCTTCACTAGATTCCATTCTATCTGACCAAATTCGTTATGTGAATCGGAAACCTACGATGAATAAGAGAATTTGGTAGTGAAGCAGGTTAGTAATAGATTAAGGTGGAATTCTCAACGTCATTCGATCTATTGCCAACCTATAACCTATTTCACCTTGTATTTTTTAGTTTATTATTTTATTGACATTTAAATAAAATCAATATCGTCGGCATATTATTTAGGTTATTTCTGACATACTACAGAAACATCAATTTGTTTCATTGCTAATTTTGGGAGAATTGTATCGTGAAAGAACAATGACATAATAATGTTAAAAAAAATCTTACCCGATGTTCTTCGCTATACAATTCTCCTAAAATAAGTAATGAAATTCCGTGATATTTATTAAATATGTCAACTATTACCCATAGAATATCAAGTCGATGCTAATTTTATTTAAATTTTGTGTAAAAGCTAGAAAAAATAAATAAATACACGCGAAATAGGTTATAGGTTGCAAGCATGTTGATACTCCTCTACCTTAATTAAAATGAATAATGAAGATTTAAAAAAATTAAAAAACGGTGGTTTTATTGAGGTATGTCTGTTACACTTTTTTGCTTTCATTACCTTTGTAACGTGTTAATTGTTATCATGATATCTGTCAAAGTATTGTCATTATCTTATTTGATTTAAAAATGCCTCATTTAAGTATTATTGAAAAAGCAAGAATAATATGTTTAGTAGAAATAGGGTGGTCTTATGGAAAAATAGCTGATCATTTTAGAGTACCTAGAAGTACTACTGTTCAATGAAATGTAAAAAATGATGCTATTATCAAACACTTGAAAGGTCTGCTGGGTCTGGTTTAAATAATAGAAAATCATCAAATGAAGAAGACCGAAATTTGGTGGTTTTTAAGGCAGAATCAATTTGAAACTGCAGTATCCGCTATGCACATAACAGGATTCCCTGCTTTATCTAGAACTGCGCAACGCCGAGTAAGACAATGTTCCGAATTAAGAAATCGAGCAGCTGCATCCAAACCGTTTTTAAAAAATAGTGATAAGAAACAAAGAATTGGGTTTGCTATGCCATATTTACCAGAAAATTATTTTTTTGGCAAAATGTTATCTTTACACCAGAAGTATTATTTTGTCAATGCCAAGAAGATTACGATTAGTGTTAGAATCCAATGGCGCAGCAATTAAATATTAGTAGTTTGTTTGTTAATAAGTTTACCCTTTTTTATTTTTATACTTTTGTAGTTTTCCTGGTATTATTTTATAATTTTCTTATTTCGCGGCTGTAATTTAAACACAAAAATATTAAGAAATAACCATTATTACTTATGGTAAAAAATTACATACAATAATTTACAGCTATGTATATAGCTGGTGTTCTATCCAGGTATAAGCAGCAAGGTGAGAAACCAGTGTTACCAATTTTGTTGTAATTGAGTTATGTATGGGTGAAGTGTACTTTATGGAGTTCCTTTTAGTTACTTTTAAACAGCAAATCAAAGCCAACGGCTAAGCTAAACGTTCCTTTTAAAAATTTAACTTAGCACAGCAAAGATTTTTCCTTCGCCCTTGCCGATGTTAAGTATGCCCCTCTCTATTTCCCGTACGAACTATACGAAGACATTGGTAATGATATTTCCCATTCTTAAATGTTAAACTTACCAAAACGTAGGCCTTTATATAATCTATAAGACATTTAATACACGTTTCAAACATTTTGATTGCATTTCTTGTTTTCTTTTTGCCGAACACAACGTCCATGTCTATAAACTGTGTACATTGGAGAATTATTTGATTGCTTAGGGATCTACAAGTAAAAAAGACAGCTATAGTATTTCCTATTTAAAAAAAAGCTAACCAAACACTGTGTTGTTGTTTAAAACTGACCTGCAAAGGATAGTAATTTTTTCATTGGTATTGTAATAGGGGCTTTTCATCCATATGTACCGTATTAGATTTAGAATTTTTGGCAGTACCGGGGGAAACTCTTCTGGGTGCTTCATACTTTGTAGTTTCTAAAAAATACTGCGTTAATATCAAAAGTATTCGAAAAAATTTTAAAATTAGGAATTGAAAATTATTTGGAAAAAATACATTTTATTTCTAATAAACAGTTTGGGTTTCAAAAAAAGTACTATATTTCTTACATCCGGTTTAACCGAAAGTGCACACTATTGGAAAGATAATAAAAATCGAAGATAGGGACATGTAAGCCGCTTTGCTCTAAGACGTACAATTAGAAAGCTAGACGCTGTCAAAGTTCAAAAATGTCATTTTTCAAGAGTCAATATCTCGGAAACTGTTAAGTATAGACTAATAATGCTTTTATTAAAAAATGTTCAGAATTTTATGCAGAATCCAAAAAAATTATATAAAATAGGGGTATCCATTTAAGATTTAGATGCCCCCCCCCCCCTCCCTCCTAGGGGCTTAAAGTAACAAGATTGACAATATACGCAAAAGATGCATGTCCCCCTCTAAATAAAAATCGACGGGTCCGAGCGATTTTCCACATTTTCATTTTAAAGCAGGAAAATCGAGGTGGGAAGTTTTCAAATGATCACCCTGTATGTACTATATATGCGTAGTGTCTCATTTCTTTTTTTTTTTCAAGTATGGACTATTTCTTCAAGTTAAATATTTTACTTTACGATCATGCGAACGTGTATTTTTCTGTCTTACCTTACACGGATCCAAAAGAACACTCAGATACTCGATATTGGATTTTGCTTCTTCGACGTTGTGTATAATTTCCTCGGCTAACATGCGGAATTGACGCACGTACGACGATTGGACCGCAGATAAAATGTTGCACACGTGTTTAATCACGGGATTGTCTAATTGGTAGTTGAGTCCCAAGAGGTTTTCGTCTATGGAAATCATAAATTTGGATATTTTTTTCTAAAAGCAATGGGCTTTTTTAATATAATCGAGTTACTTATTTTATTTGCCACTCTAGTAGATTGATCAGTGCCGGTTTGAGGACAATAAGGCCCTTTTTACAGGAAAACCAACATAAGAAAATTTAAGGTTCAAATTGCATTTCAGCTGCCATTTTAGAGTTTTCAAGTTTATTTTTTTATTTATTATTCTTAAGGTGGAATTATCACTTATAATCTTCCTAGCAGCAGAATTATCGGGAATTAATTCTGCTGCGTGGGAGATTCGGTAAGAAAATTTCATAAATTGGAGTTTCTTTTAATTTGATGAGATAATGATACCTACGACCTATTCTCAATAAAAATGATAAGTTAGCAACAAAATGTATTTTGATTTTATTCTGAGTGACGTTTGCCATAAAAAATAAAGCACTTCATTTTTGATAGAAAAATTATTACTTATTAGTTTTATTAGGTTAATAGGCTATAGACTATCGCGATAGTCTCCCGTTGCTATACGCAACGTAAACAAAAAGGAGCCTTCTAATTGGTTGAAAATAAATTTATGAAATTTTCAACGTAATTCAATTTATTGCCAACCTATAACCTATTTCGCCTTGTTTTTCTTAGTTTATTATTTTATTTACAATATAAGATTTAAATAAAATCAATATCGTCTGCACATTATTTAGGTAATATCTGATATATTACAAAAATATCAATTTTTATCATTGCTTATTTTGGGAGAATTGTATAGTAAAAGAACAATGACATAATAATGTTAAAAAAATCCTAACCGATATACTATTTTCCTTAAATAACTTATGAAATTCCTTGATATTTATTTAACATGGTTATTATTACCTATAGAATATAAAGACGATATTGATTTTATTTAAACTTTGTGTAAAAGTTAGAAAAAATAAATAAATCTACGCGAAATAGGTTATAGGTTGGTAAGCATGTTGACACTCCCACCTTAACCAACCTAAAAAAGTTTATTAAGGCGTGGTCGTTTTCCCGCCAGCGAGAAGGAAGCGTGATAGGTTTCTGAGTTTTTTTGCTGTTTTCGAGAAGTTCATAAGTCGTTTAAAGCCGTTAGCCGTTCTAGAATGGTTAATGAACGGCTATAAACGGTTCAAAAACAGCAAAAAAGGCTGATAAACAGCTTAACACCACCGGCGCACATGCAGGAAGGACCGTAGACATTAGCGTTGAACTCTCCATCTATCGCGTTAATTATCGCTGTCCTTTTTTAACTTGCATCATTAATGGTACTGAAACCGTAGGTTTTCTTCCTCTATGAGATACGGTAAAAACCAAAATTAAGTGAAAAAGCCCATTGTTAGAAATATAGACCGGTCGATAATTTTTGAAACCAAAAAAAATAATAGTAGGATGAAACCCATTGAAGAAGGAAGAGAATATAATAAAAATGAAAGGAAAAATAATTTACGGGCGATCCGAGGTCGGGAAGTGAAGGGGGTGAGTTTTTAAGGGTAGAAAACGATTTATCTCGATTTTCGGCAAAACTACAAGTCCTATGGAAAAACGTTAAATGGCAATGATCTTACACTTAACCTTACAATAGCTCAAAATTGTACATACTTAATGATTAAAAAAAAAAATTCGGATTAGAGTTTTTTTCGTTTCTTTGCATTTTTTGAGAACATTTACCATAGTAATGTATATTTTTTTTTACACCATCAGAAAGTAGAGATTTCAACGAACAAAAAGCCCGCCGACTTTTTTAAAAAAGCAGATATTTTGACATGAGAATTTTCGATTGAAAATTAGGGTGCTTTTTCGATATTAAGTCAAAATAAGGTGAAAAAATAAATATTTTAAATCAAAAAAAGTACAGTGTGTTTGGGACATAAAAAGGTAAGTTTTCACCAAAATTGGTGAAAAATTTTTTTTTTGTAAAAGATAAAAATAAAAAACCAAAAACTTGGTTATTTGAATTTTTCACATAAATTTTGAGGTTATGTGAAAAAAGTGTAAATACAAAAGTTGTAGATCTTTTTATTACCTACAACTTTGCTATTTAATGTTTTTCCATATGGCTTGTAGTTTTGACGGAAATCAAGATAAATCGTTTTCTACCTTTAAAAACTCACCCCTTTCCACTTCCCGACCTCGGATAGCCCGTAAATTATTTTTTTAAAAACTGACCAGAAAATTTACACTTTCTGGACAATTTTTCGTCTAGAAAATAACGTTTTTCCGGTCTCTAATGTCACTGTCATCCTGTTCGTTGTTTTTCCAATCGCTCTTTGATAATACAAGATACCTTGATTTCGTTATTATGACAACATCATTTCGATGTATTGTCGAGTGACAGTTCGTTGATTTTTAATTTTGTTCTTTATGTCAAACTTGTTTCGCGTAGATTATAAAATATATCGAAGTGTCGGTCTTAAAAAAAAAAAATATTGTACGTCACGCAACCGAAAATTAGTGTTTTCCAGGTCTCTCCAAGCTTCCAGGACTCGCCTATGGCTCGCCCTGGAAATGCTTGTCTCGACCTGAAAAACACTACTTTCCGGTCTTGTAACGTAAATTACTATTTCCTTTCATTTCTGATATATTCTCTTCCTTTTCCAATGGGTTTCATCTTACTATTATTATTTTTTTCACTTTTTACCATTTTCCAAGGCTTCAGCCCGGGTCTACTATTTGTTACTTTATCATAAATAAGTTATTTATGTAACCTATGGAAATATATATTATCTTTTTTTGTATTATTTAGAAAAAAGTGTATTCAATATAAATACTACATAAAAACTATTTTCATAGAACCTGTAACGCGTGATGAAATCTTAAAAATCATAAGCAACCTTAAAAATAAAATGAGTAGTGGGTATGATGAGATTCCGGTGTCGCTGATAAAGTATTGTATGAATGAGATTGTGGAGCCTATCACCTATATGGTCGGCAACTCCTTGAGGTTTGGGATATTCCCTGATCAACTTAAGATCGCACTAATTAAACCCATCCCAAAGAGGGGTGATCCTTCAAAGGTAGAAAACCACAGACCAATAAGTCTGCTGCCGTCCTTATCAAAGATCTTTGAAGCAGCAATGTGTAATAGAATAGTAAATTTCTTTTTAACAAATAATCTTTTCAATAGTTTACAGCATGGGTTTTTGAAGGGTAAATGTATTGAAACGGCAGTGTTTGAGTTTGTGCAGAGTGTGATAGATGGTCTGGAAGGTAGGGAGTGTACTTCGGGGACCTTCTTGGATCTCTCAAAGGCATATGATTGCATAGAACATAAGCTGTTGCTAGAAAAACTAAAGGTTTATGGAGTGAGAGGTCGCGCACTTGAATGGTTTGAGTCATACCTAAAAGATAGAAGTCCAAGAGTAGAAATAGAAATCAATGGAATTAAATACTACTCGGAACTGTCAAATTCACTTGGGAATCCCACAGGGAAGTATTATGGGCCCCCTGATTTTCATTATTTTCCTAAATGACATCTCTGAAGCAGTACATTACGATCTCGGTACATTGTTGAACTATGTTGATGACACTAGTCTCGTCCTCAGGGCTCGGAATCTCTCTGAATTATCCGATAAAGTCACTTCCGTTATAGGCCATGTAGAGACATGGCTTGTAGAAAACGGTTTGGTTTTAAATAAAACCAAATCTAGTTGCATTGTTTTTAACTCTAGAATTAAATCCCAACTAATGGAGGAGCCACAAATAGCCAACTTTGATATAAAATCGGAGGATTCAACGAGGTTCCTGGGTGTACCGATAGATCAGACTCTTAACTGGGAGAACGAAATTGAGTATGTGTGCGGGAGGTTATCGTCGGCCACCTACGCGTTAAGAACCATGAGGAGGTACCCTGCCCCGCATGCTCTAAAAACAGTGTACTATGCATATTTTTACTCAATTTTAAGATTTGGAATCATATTCTGGGGCTCGGGAGTGGGTGCAGGAACACCGTTCATTATCCAGAAACGAGCTTTAAGAATACTCACGGGTATGGGAGGCAATAGTACATGTGTAGAACAAGCTTTAAAAGACATAATATGCTCACTGTGAGTGCTGTCTACATTTACGAAATGCTGTTATTCTTCTACCAGCACAAAAAATATTACGAACCCTTTCGCAACACACATGCTCAATATGACACTAGAACTCCTAATTATAACATACCTTGTCACAGACTATCCCTATTTAAAAGATCTCCACTTTACAGTGGAATCATTTTCTACAATAAAATTCCAAACAACATTAAAATCTTTTTACATCAAAGCCTTGCTAAGTATAAAAAATCTATTTTCAAGTATCTGGTGAACCTAGAACCATAGAGTATTGAGGAATTCCTCAACTCGTAGGTTGTGCGATGCTATGGGTGGTCGAACATTGAATGTTCAGTGAATGGTATTCGATTTTAAACTGTTTTGTAAACGAAAAAGCGTCCTTTCTGTTTATTTTATTACTATAACCTGTATCGTTTTTAAATGTGTCTGTTTATTCGATCTATTTTATTGCTATTTCTTTTCTTTTTTAATGTAAGCGCTTATTTTGACGCCCGACCACTATATAAGTATAGTATACTACTATTTTGGGAATGAAGAGAATTTTGAATTTGAATTTGAAATAAATTATTTTATACTTACATCTACATCTCCAGAAATTGTATTCATCAATTGGACAGTGCATATCTTCGGTTGTACTTTGATCTTGATCTTGAAGACCAACCCTAACCTGTACAAAAAAATTAAGCCAAGTTTAGTACAATTTATACAGACGTCTAACGGACGGTCCTTTAGATGGGAATTTGCGGCGTGTGCAGAAATAAATAAGTCGTTGTTCTCGACCAAGAGGAAGGCGAGATCTCCGATCCGACAGCACATTGTATAACACAAATTCGGTAAATTAGTTGACGGGATTGAAAATTGTATTAGTAGAGTTAGTACCTGCTTGGTCCAATAGACCACCACTCCCTCCATCCGCTTGATAAGCTCCTTGTCCTGGCTGGCATCCTCGACGGAAATATCATTGGTGACCATCGGGACGTACAGCACCGTCAGGCCGTGCAGCTTGTAATGAAGGTCGGTCAGCTTCGACAGGAACATGTGAAGGGAATTGTTGAAATCATTTTTGACGCCTTTGGGAAATTTCGTTAAGGAAACCGTTACAATATAAAATAAATATGGAATATAGATATTATATTATGGTTATCAATTTTACAAAAATTCTTACCGACGTCAATTTAATAGTATTGGAGATCCTATATTAACATTATTTTTGTCCTAGGTACCAAAAAATTTAAACCTTAATCTACATAACAAGTTTTTTTTATTTTACTTTACTCCCAACCAACTTTACAAGTTTATTACAAGAATAAGTATATAAAAATAACTAACAATTACTGTTACTGTTTATTTAATAGTTTGTAAACAATTAGTTTGTCTAGTATCATGTCTATGAATATCATGACCTTTTGTAAACGTTGTTAGAAATTTTTTGTTTTAAAGGTAAAGAATGAATATGCAAATTTTTAAATTATATAAATTATTTATATCTAGGTATTTATTATATAAATTCGTTGTTGGTTCTAAGTGCGGAAATCTATGAATACATTTAATAATTTTATTTTGTAATTTCTTTAAAGGTTTTAGTACTATTGAATTGGCTAAACCCCAAATAAAAATAAGATACTGAATTTTTGAATGTACAAATGCATGATAAATATTTTTTAAATAATTTAAAGATATACAATGACGAATTTTAAAGAATATCCCAATTAATGGAGCAATGTAAGTTCGAATAATTTACGTGTTTTCTCCAGCTTAAATTTTGATCAATATATAATCCTAAAAATTTTATGTTAACTTTGTAATTAATATTTTCCCCATTAAATATTATTGGTTGTTTCTCCATATTATCTAGTCTTTGTTTGTCAATGTACATAAATGAAGATTTATTAAAATTTAAAGTTAATTTATAAGATTGCAACCAGTCAAATATGATTTTTAAATCTTTTTTGATATTTATATTTTACTAATATTTTTAGCATAATAAATAATTGTTGTGTCGTGGGCAAAAAGTTTAATTTGTCCATATAATTTTCAAATAGAATTGATATAAATAAGAAACAGTGTGGGTCCTAGAATAGAACCTTGTGGTACACATCTAATTGTTTGATAGGAACTAATATTACTTCCTATTTTAACCCATTGTTTTCTATTTTTTATATAACTTTCAAACCAACGATAAATTTTTCTTATTATGCCTATATCAAATAATTTAACTAATAATATATCATGGTTTACAGTATCAAAGGCTTTACACAAGTCTAGAGATAAAATGCCGCATTTTTTTTGGTACCTATCTAGATTTAATTGAATGTTAGTATTAACATCCATAGCCTGCAACTTCAGTATCTCTAGATTTGCGAAACCCATACTGATTATCTAAAAGTAAATTTTGTCTTTCTAAAAAATTCGTTAATTTTATATTTATAATTTTTTCCAAAATTTTTGACAGAACAGGCAAAACGGATATTGGACGGTAATTATTAGGATTATTAGTTTCATCGCTTTTTAGTTTAAAAAACTAATTAAGATTTTCATATGTAGGTACCATTATAAAAACTAATTACATTATACATTATTACACATAATCAGTCATCTCAAATGACTAATTATATGAGTTCCACTCTGCTTAACCCTCAGCTTAACCCCTCCACACAATAGTGCTTTAATTGTCGAGCAGTATCTCGTCTAAAAAGGCTTAAACAGGTCAAAGCAGGTCGTCCCCGCATACTCTTCCTCCTCAACGACTCAGACAATGTGTTTCAGAAGATCCAGAAGCGCCAGAGGCGAAAAAAAAGGTTTTGCAAATTTTTAGAAGAAACATAAAAAGGATACTGTCTGGCCAATTCTGAGATCGAAGCAGTGGAGGCGAGTAAGCGTTTTGTATAATCTGCAGCACAGTTCCTTCTATTGAGCCGTTGACGTTTCCAAAGATAATGTGGTCATGAAACGTCTCAGAGTTAAAAAGTTGTCCTAAAAAAAAAATTATGATTTAAAGTGTATAATATACCGTATACCTACAGGGTGTTCGGAAATACGTGTACAACGTTTAACGACATACTCCTGACGTTAAAATAGGTCGCCTCAAGCTAACTTAGTTATATTCGAAATTGCATTGTTTGGCTGGTAGGGGGCGTAAAATTTTTTTTCTGGTTCAATTGGCGCGTTTTTAAAACAAGCAAAAATAAAACCTTGGACGAACTCTACCGGCTTCAAATAGAAAGAAGTTTGCTTATTTTTGATGTAACTGGTCCGCCATCAAACATTGCAAACAATTTTTCTTGACACTTTGTAGTATAATATATACATATTTGTTGGGAGTTTATAGGTATCCCAAATGAGTGCTAATAATTTACTTATTGTCTTGCTTAAATGAATACCTAGCAATATAAGGGTTGATATTTACCTGGTTCCCTTAAAAAGTACATGGCATCAATTATAGGAACTCTAGGGACACATGTATCGCAGACCAACTCTTCGTCATGGAAATATATTATTAGAAGCAATTCTGAGGGATCAATAAACCAGGACCTAAAATGTTTCTCACATTCGCACAGTTCATTGTGTTAAGAAGGTTTAAAATTTAGAGGTAGGTATAGAAATAATATCTTCATAACTTATACATTAACTGCAAACTGCAACTCTACCTAAATATGGGTACTATACTATACCTACCTAATTATATTGTTGCATTCTTCCGTCCAATCATCTGGCCTTAAATCATATAGAATAGTGATGTCCTTAATGTATGATAGTAGCTTATCTAATTCTTCCTGTGTATATTCTGGTTCAGAGGTTTCAGCTTCAGGTTCGGGAGTGAGAATTTTAACAATTCTTTCTATAGAAAATTTAATAATATATAAATATGCATTAAAAGGATTAAATTTAAAAAAAATAATTCTCATTACCATGTCTGAATTTATTTATTTTATACCTTCCTATAGGTATTTAATTTATGTAATGTCAGGGGTTTATATTTATTAACCACCCTGTATAGACTGTAATGCTAAAGCAAACAAAATTACCTTCCTCTTCTTCTGAAGAAAACAGTGAATCTTTGCCTTCCACATCATTATTTAATATACCCTGTGCTAGAGGACTCGTAGGGTGTTCCTGAGAAAATGACATATCTTTAAATATTCTTAAACTACGGCATATTTTCTAAGAAAGTGACTTTTGCGTTATTTAAAAAGATTCACTTTCGTGGCAACAGAGTTTTTGATTGTTGAAAAATATTGTCTTGGAAACATGGAAACCGAGAGTTTAAAAATTATTCGGATTTTCGAATACAACCCTGTTTTCATCATTTTATTACAAAATATTCTATTACGGTACTGAAAAAGAAACTATCAAAACTATTTTCTCTTTGGCAAGCGTCTAATGGCAACAGAGTGGTCCTAAGGCCACTATTCACGAAAAGAAGAAAAACGCTGTTGCCCTGTTGCCATTTAAAAAACCTTTTCGTTTGTTTATATTAGTTTTTTTTGTAACAACAGAAAATACTTCTGTGGAAAAGACGTGTAAAATAACGCATAAAATTATCGTTTTTCATATAAAATAACACTTTTCTTGTTGAAATAAAATATACTAAGGCCATGTTTGAAAATATTGACCTCAGAATAAGGCAATTTTCAGCAGAAGATTTACCGAAGCTTTGCAGATCTTGTTTGTGTGAGGTTCATCGTGATTATTTTTCTTTAGGAGGGTTTTATCTAAACAAAAAAGTCTTGGAGATTTATAAAAATGTTACTTCTATTGAGGTAAAGGTCCTGTCCAGAATGCTTGTGTATTTCTTCACCTAAATTGTATATTCTGACACCCCAAGAATATATCTTTTTAACATGAGCAATAGGGTGAATTTTGTTTTAAGGCGACACTGCAGGCCTTCCAGTATTTAAAATTTTTCATTTTATAGTAATAATAATAAAATAGTAGAACTGGTTTAATTGAAATTTATTTTTACAGGTCAATACTGAAGACAACTTGCCAAAAAAGCTGTGTGCCCCATGCTACAATCATATAATTAAGTTTGATCTGTTCAAAAACAAAATTTTGGAGTCCGAGAAACAATTGACTGAACATGCAAATGGACTTTTTTATAAAAGTATTCATGTAGAAGGCATTTTAAAATCTGAATTGCTTAGTGTGGTTAATGAGACAGAGTGTGGTTTGGATCAAGAAAATGATCAAAATGAGCTGGGCTTTGACCAGATAAGTGATTCCGAGGATGAAATTCCTTTATTAAATAGACTGCAGAGAGAGACTGACAATTTAGGTAAAATATTTATGTATTTTTATAATTGTAAAGATGCTACGATTGCAGCATTAGCTATAACTCTTAACCTGGGATTCTTTCTTGTAGAAATTAAAGATAAAGCAGATAATAGCTTAGCAGTAACAGAGTCCGAGTTGGTAGAAACCTGCCAGCAAGTCATATCAGATAAAAAAGATGATCAGCCAAAGGTAAAACAAAAGAAGGGGCTAAACAAAAAAGAAAATGGTACAAAGAAACATGAAAGGCCTAAAGGTAAAACACTTTTGCAATATTTTTCTACTATAATACGTAATTTAATATTTTTAAAATTATTAGAGCCCTGTTCAGAATGTGGTAAAGTGCTCTTTATCTACAAGATGGAAAACCACATGAGAACCCATACCAAAGAGAGACCCTATGGATGTGAGAAGTGCGGAGCTCGTTTTTCTGAACGGAGTAATCTAAATAGACATTTAAAAATTCACGGAAGTGAAAGGCCTTATAAATGTGAGACATGTGGAAAAGGTAAGACACCCAATGTTGTTACATTAAAGTTTTTTTATAACTGAAAAATATTTAGTGGTATGCAGACTAAAGTTTTATTCCTCCGCCGGGAATCGAACCCAGAACCTCTCGATTACCAGTCGTTTGATCTACCCATGGCGCTATGGAGACTCAAATCTCATTTCATCAAATCAAATTTCATTTGTTTCCAGGATTTTTGAGACCTTCAAGCAGAGCAATACATGAAGCGACCGCCCATAACTCGGAGAGAAGCGTGCCTTGTCCACTTTGTGGCAAAGCTTTTAAACATCAGTATTTTCTAAATAAACACATGTCAAATGTTCACAATACGAAGGGTGAAAAAGTTAAGGTAATGGAGTATGACCGTAATATAAACAGTGTGTTATCTGTACTATATTATCCTCAAGGATTTTAAGAGTTAGAGGCTGACGCATTCGCCATTCCGTTTTTTGATCAGTATTAGCCAAAAAGGGATGAAATATCCATCTTTGAGGCACAATCGCCTACAGTTTAAAAAATTTTGATTCGTAAAGTACAAAAAGAAATATGGGCAAACTTAACTCTATTTTATTTTTTACATAACTTGTGATGTTCCGCAAGGATCAACCTTAGGACCTACTTTTTTTTTAATCTATATTAATTCTATAGCAAAATTACAATATAAAAGGTAAAATAAAATTGTTTGCTGATGATACTACTATTGTATATTTTCATGAAGACTATGCTCAAATTTATAATAACATTAACCACGACCTAAATATAATATGTAAATGGCTTGAAATTAATAAATTATCATTAAATTTTAATAAATCATCTTTTGTGTTTATAACTAAATCAAAATTAAGAAATAATAATATTTCTTCACTGTCTTTCAATAATCATTTAAATAAATATACTACTTAATATAATTAAATTTTTAGGTTTATATATTGATGAAAATTTAAGTTGGAAAAAACACATTGAATATTTAAGAAGTTACATCTCACCAATAATTGGCATTTTATTTAAAGCTAAAAATTATATATGTATCGTTAAAATATTTAAAAAATATATATTATTCTTTGATTTATTCAAAATTACAGTATATTATGATTTCAATTTGGGGGTCAGCGAATTTACCTACAATTCAGCCATTAAGTAAAAAAACTACAAAACAAAATAATTAAATGCATATATAAACTTCCTTTTTTAGAACCAACTATAAATTTGTATGAACCAAATGGATATTTAAATTTAGAAAGGCTTTATAAATTAAAACTATGCATTCTAATCAATGATCTGCTAGCTTGGGTCTACTTACCTTATGTAAGTCATATATGGGGATTTCCTCGACAGTAAAAATGTAATATCTGACTGAATTCAATTAGTTTATGTTGAACTGTAGGTATTGTATTTTACCTATAGATAGGTATAATCACAGAATATTAATTGGCTCTGAGTTCTCTGGGTATAATATGAAGAAATAAAACAAAAAAAATTCTGTTGTAAATATGAGTGACAGAATCCTATTTAAAGTTGCGTTTCAGTTAATTTAGTATTTTCAAGGTTTGAATAGGTAATTGTAATATAATATAGTTTTTAAATCTATTTTGACACTTTATCTTTAAACCATATAAAAACTCATGTTTATTATTAGGTAAAGTCGATTCAGCTAGTAAACCTGCAAGATGGCCGGCATGTCATATGACAAAAGTCATATTCCAGCTAAATAAAATGGATTTTTGCATTTTCAATTACTTTTGTCATATGACAGGTCGGCCATCTTGCAGGTTTACTGGCTGAATCGACTTTACCTACCTTAAATTATAATATTTATAGAACAAAACTTTCAAAATAAATTATTATTATTTGGCAATATTAAAGCGGTAAAACCGATGAGACTATTGCATCAATTGTTTTAGAAGGTATCACATGTTAAATTTTCAAGTCCAGTCCTGGAATTCATGCCAACTTATAAAAGTTTAATGGAGCAAAATTGAAAGAGTGTCACTTGACTTTACCTCCATCTTGCGAGAGTATTCAAAATTTTGACTTTACTTTCCATTTGCTGCTTTAACAGCTAAGCAAAGTAAATATCTTTGCTTAGCTATGTTAAAGGAAGTTTGCGAACAACTTCGTATAGTTCGTAGGCATGATGGGAAATAAAAAGAGGCATCCTACTTGAGCGCGGCTAGGGGGAAGAAAAAATTATTGTTGTGCTTTTTCGCTATTAAAAAGTACCTAACGTAAAAGGAACTTTGCTTTTCTTTTAAATTTCAATAAAACCGTAAAAACCGTGTTTTAAGTATACATAGTGTAATTATTTTTAGGTCAGCTCAGTTCATCAAATGTTATAATTATAGCTATCCAAAGTTTCTCTCATAATAATTATTACAATAAATAGTTATTAACTTACATTAAATTTTACTGCTCCGCGGACCATTTTTTCTATCATACATTAAACTTTACTGTTCTACAAACCCTTTTTTTCACAAACGTTAAAAAATATTTGATTTCAGATTGTATAATTATATTTTATTGTGAACCCTGACACGAGACGCCGCTGTGACCATATGATAGCGCATAGTAACGAGGTAAAATTCTAATGGCCCCAACGTAATCCCCACTCCCGGCCGGGGGGAAGTACTTCACCTCCTCTCTCCTACAAACGATTTTGGCAGCAGATTTAAATAGCGTTTATGAATGGCGTGCGGCATCTATAGGTAGCAGATCATTGATTCTAATACACTCTATTATTATTAAAGAAAAACAATCGAATATAATATTTCCTTCGAGCAACATTATTTACATAACGAGACAAAATCATCATATTCAAACACCAATGGTAAAGACTAAAGAGTACTTTTGGCCAAAAATCAATATTATATAAAGGAATAACAATTTACCGAAAAACAGTTTGCCGAAAAATTAAAGAAATATCAAAATTATTATGGACTTTTAAAAAAACACTAATAATAATAAAAAACTATTTTTTAAAACTTTAACGATTAATATTTTTTTTTTGTAAATGGTTATTATATTTTTTTGAATAATTTCGATGGAGTTATTAATAGTTACTAAACATGGTTTTTTTTTTATTGTGAATTTATATATTGAATATTTTTTGGTGTTATATTCTCTGTAATAAACTGTTTTAAGTTGGTTGAGAATAATAAATAAAAAAAATACCAATAAACTTTCATTAATAATTTAGCAATCAACAATTTTTAAACTTAAAATCGTTGGTAAAGACGGGTATTTGGAACCTCTTTGGGTAAAATTAAAAGAAACTAAATATCAATAAGAAATTGTGTCAATGTGTAAAAATATGAACCTATTTCAGATATACGGACCCGGGTTTCCATGTCCGGTTTGTGGTAACCTTTATAGGACAAAGTCAAGTTTGACTGTTCATAAAATGAAGCATGATCGTAAGTATTTTAAGATTAAGAACAAATTAATTAATTTATACGTCACAAAAAGTTCTAACCATATTAAGTGTGAAAATCTCCTTTTTAAGTTTGTATGTAAAAAAATTATGATTCTTTCTAGAACCAAAAGCATTCCTTTGCAATATTTGTGGAAAAGGGTACTCGACAAAGGCAGTTCTAGAAAACCATCAGAGGGTGCACACTGGCGAGAAAAATTATACTTGCAAAATTTGTAACAAAAAGTTTAGATTCATCACTACTCTTAAAACTCATGCATTGGTAAGCTTTTCATTATTTATCATTTAGTACATTTTTTGTTTTCATTAGAAAGTAAATCTTTGTTTTTACTATTCAGAAGAAACAACAGTTAAAAATTAATCGAACATGCAGCAAAAGATAATTACAATTACGACGTAGCGTTTCTAGTACAGAGAATGCATTAAAGATTTTCCAAATCCTGATTGGAGATTGTCAATTTTTTTATTTTGTAGGTTCATAGTGGCGAAAAACCGTTGTCTTGTCCGATGTGTAACAAACAGTTCAGGCAGCACTCACACTTAAACACTCACATTAGGGGACAACACTCCACAAATCGTCCGTACCAGTGCAATTATTGTTTGAAAACGTTTAAACAGAGGTACCAAACTATATAATTTCCCAAAAAAATGGCCAGTATATCTTTGTTATATTTTCAGTTGTAATCTGACGGTACACACAAGAATCCACACTGGCGAAACGCCATATCACTGTGAGATCTGTCAAAAGGGTTTCTACGACTCCAGCAGCATGAAGAAGCATAGAAAAGGACACTGTCAGAAAAATGATCTGGCGATTCCGTGGGATGTTAAAATTGAGAGCACATGGATTCTATAATTTTTTTTCTGAAAAGCTAAAAAATTCACTTGTCCACACCCTCTCAATATTAGCAGAGTTCCTTTAATTAATTAATTTAACTAAATTATCTTTAAAAATGAAGAAGTTACACCTGTATTTAAAACTGATAAAAGATACAAATTATCGCCCAATATCTGTTTTACCAATCTTTTCAAAAATATTAGAAAAAATAATAAATTATGCGACTTTCTAGAAAGCCGAAATTAACTTTTTGCTAATCAGTAGGTATGGTTTTCGCAGATTCAAGGATACAGAAATAGCTGTAGAAGATATCATAACAAATATTCAAGTTAGTCGACAGCAGTAAAAATAAAAATGCTGTTTGCTATCCTTAGATCTGTGTAAGGCTTTTGACACCGTAAACCATGATATTTTATTAAGAAAATTATACGTGATTTAAAGACACTTCTTTCTTGGCTTCAATCAAATAAAATTACGTTAAGTTTTACAAAATCGTTTATATTTATAACTAAAAATGAAATAAATTCTATTGTCCCCTTAACATTTAATAATATAAATGTTCAATATTCAAAAACAACAAAATTCTTAAGATTAGTTTTAGACGTAAATTTGAATTGGAATGGCCATATCCAGTATATTATAAACATATAAACTCGACATCTTCTTTGGTATCTGTTTTGTACAGATATTACATTTCTTTGAAATACTTTAAAAATATATATTTTTAATTAATATATTCAAAATTACAAAATAGTTATTAAATGCATACACAAATTACCACATTTAGAATCAACTAGGTACTGTTAATGTACCGTGCGAGCATAAATTATTTCCATCAAAGAGGGCCTTGCATCTAAGGACGTAATGCTTAGCCGTATAGCTTAATACCTGTTGGGTGTCAGTAACTACCTGAATTAATAATCAATCAGTTATTCCGTTATCTTTGACAGTCGTTACAAGTAATTTGATTCATCGCTAATTTTTCCAATTTCTTGAACATTTCACACAATGGGCTTTACGGAACAGCAGAAAACATTCATGGTTGAAGCGTATTTTCGAAACGGGGTTAGAGTAAATGGTGAGTGGCAATACAATCCGGGTTTGTGCATGGACGATTTTCACGAACATTTGCCTAACGTTGCTTTTATTGCTGGGGAGTTTTATCATTGCCTGAAAAGAACCGTGGCTGTGTTTAGGGAAACAGGTTCTATACAACACAAAAAAGGAGCAGGAAGACCATCTGTAAGAACAGAAAAACTTGTTGCAAACGTTCGTGAAATAATGCAAAATACGCCAACAAATTGTATAAGACGCCTGTCCCAAGAAGTGGGAAGATCTTATGGAACATGCAGGACTATTCTTAAGAAGCAGCTAAATGTATTTCCTTATAAAGTGCAAGTATTCCAAGAAATACAAGCCGCAGATTTTGAAAGATGTAGGAATTACTCTCAATGGTTTACCCAAAATTTATTGGAAAGAAATGATTTATTAGACCTGACATTTTGACTGTGAATTTATGCTATATATTCTTACTTTCATAAATTTGTATTTGTCTACTTATTTTATTACTCATTAGTTTGACATATCATGTCATAATAAGAATTTGACAAAATTTTAACCTAGATTTGGTTAGATATATCGTCCCCATATCATGGTGATCTAAACCAAGCCCTACGTTTTTTAATCCAAGCCCTCTTTGATGCAAATAATTTTTGCTCGCACGGTATATAGACCGAAGAAGGTATTTACACATTCAAAACATTTATTTTATAAATTAAAAAAAATTTGTATTGTAATTCACTCTATTATTTTAAAAGAAAAAAAGATAAAACAACACTTCAGGAGAATAAAACATGACATGATCATAACACCACACATTGTATAAATTATGAAACTATACCAGTAAGAAGTAATTTTTAGAAAAAATCGCTTTTATATGACAAAATAATAAAATATAACAATCTTCCAAAAAAGATCAGCTAAATAAAAAAATTAGCAACTTTTAAAAAACAATTAAAGAGATATTTACTAAATCAAATTATTTATACTATTTTTTTAAGTGGTTATTATTTTCTATATTATTGTCATTTTCCATGTAATGAACTGTAAAAGTTAGTTTGGAATAAAGGCATTTTGAAAGTAAAATTTCTTTTAAATAGCAAAGCAAGTCGAGAGTTTCCTTTAAAAATTGAACTTAGCACAGCAGACTTTTTCCTCCCTCCTTGAAAGTACCTATGGATCTTCATAAAACGTACTTTCCATTTGCTTCTTTTAAACAGCAAAGCAAAGTAATAATGGTTGGTTAGCTAAGTTGTGAAAGGAACGCTTCGCGAACAACTTCGTATGGGAAATAGAGAGGGGCATACTTAACCGCGGTAAGGGGGAGGATAAAATCTTTGCGGTGCTGAATTAAATGTTTAAAATAAACGCTCAACTTAGCCGTTGGCTTTGCTTTGCTATTTAAAAGAAGGTTATAGGAACTCGGCCACTGTTTCGACTTCTTTGCAACGTAGATATTATTTTTGTCTTATCACCCATCGTCTCAACAAAAACACGAGAGAATGTCAAGATGGTTTAAAGAACGGTCTTGAGAAGGGGCGGGCAAGCGAATTTTCTTTCATCAGGACGTTGTTATGCTCGGTAAAAATATCTATTGGTTCGAGTATCCATAGATTTAGTCCTCCACAGCAAGCTTGATGGAGATGTTGAGACAACCTTGATTCGTGGTCTCGTCAATTTTTATAACGTGTTTTTCTCGCTCGAATCTGTATTTAGCATTTGGCCCACTGCTCTGGTGCTATGAGAGTATGAGAGGTTTTGAAAAAATAACATCAAACTTACGATTGGTATCATTTTATTTAATTTTTAAACTACATGATTTAATATAATAATAATCATTATGGAAAATACAATACTTTGTAACATAAATATCAAGATACATGACTAGTACACATCTAAAATAAACTCGGTTTAAAAAATTACACTTTTCCTCTAATCTCACAAGTCACATACTACCATAAATTACAATAGGGTTAAAAAGTTATCTCTATAAAAAAATGATTATGAGAAATTTATAGGTAAAAAAATTAGCACCATACTATGTACAAAACTTCGATGTTAGCTACTTTGACAGTGGTCTAATCAACTTAAGAGTGTGACTGTAGTGGACACGTGTCTCTAAATGTTGGTTAAACTTTGTCCGTGAAGAAAAAAATTATTGTTTTTTCTCTAAACCCGCGTCTACACTGTAACGGAGGATTTAGAGAACAATCTCTAAATAAAATGGTTTGTGATGGCATATCTAAATTGTATTTCAGTGCCAGGTCGTGAGAAACTAGTGGTTCATATAGTTTACTGGGCCCAAAAGGTCTAGGTACATTGTGGGGGTTCAAATAATTTCTCATTATAGGGTCATTTAGACATGTTGGTTAAAAGTTTTATCCAAAAATCTTATAATTTTTTTTGGCTTTGGCAGGTCTGCCATTCAGCCAGCCGCTAAAATTTTATCTGTGAAGCACAATAATTATTAATTACACGTTCAAAATTTTTATTGATGAATTAACAAAAAAAAGTCTTCCTCCACAAAATTTAATAGAACAAAAATCTGTTCAGAGGTCTCTACATGTTTCGAACGTAGAAACGTTCATTACGTTATCAGGAGACACAAACATGTATTGCTGATGGTTTTAGCCTGAAGAGAAAATGATAAGTGGTATAAAACCTTAATGGAGCTTTTATGGAATTAAAAATTGGTGTGTCGAAATGACATAATGTGAAGAAAAATAGAAGTAAGTTACTTACATACTGAGTATGTGAAAAAGTCGATTAAAAGGGTCTAAAACAACAACAAAAAAACAGGGAAGAAGAAAAAATCACTTCTAAAAAGAATATGTCTGTAAGACATTGTAAAAATTTAAAACTTGCCATGTGTAGAAAACAGGTATCAAGAAAGTATCATGCATTCAAAATAAACGATCCTTTAAAAGAAGGGCGGTTTGGGGCCGGATCGTTTATTTTGAATGCATGATACTTTCTTGATACCTGTTTTCTACACATGGCAAGTTTTAAATTTTTACAACGTCCTTACAGACATACCTAAAAATACCAGTTTGACATCTTCTTTTTAGAAGTGGTTTTTTCTTCTTCCCCGGTTTATTTGGTTGTTTTAGACCCTTTTAATTGACTTTTTCACATACTCAGTATGTTTAAACTTATTTCTATATTTCTTCACATTAAGTCATTTCGACACACCAATTTTTAATTCCATAAAAGCTCCATTAAGGTTTTATACCACTTATCATTTTCTCTTCTGCTAAAACCATCAGCAATAGATTTTTCTGTGTCCTGATAATGAACGTTTCTACGTTCGAAACATGTAGAGACCTCTGAACACATTTTTGTTTCTAATGAATATCGTGAAGGCGATGTTAGGTGAAGAGATACAAAGAAAATATTGTTTTTAGGATTTAATTCTAGGCCCCTAGGTAAAATATCAAGAATTTATTTTAAAAAAGTGAAAAACGCTATATTTATCAATTTACAAATTTCTAGTTTTTCGTTTTAGGTAGCTTAGCTAAAGTAGAACCCATATTATATTTATAATTAAAATAAAATAATTTTTAAAAAAATTACAAAAAAAACAAACAATTATAGATAATATGCCATCACGCTCCGCCATAATACTAATAAAATACAGTAAAAATAAATTTCAAAAATATTTGGTATAAAGTGAAAAAATACTTGTTAGGTTTTACCCATTCGGTTTCTTGGTCCGTTTATATGACCTACTTCTTTTTCTACGAAAAAATAAAGTTAACAGCTATTTCTAGCCTAAGAACTTTGATTACGAACGACGGGGTGTTAACATTAGCGAAAAAATAAAATTATTAATTGCCAGTAAGTCTTGAGCATACGTAAGTACCGGTTACTTTAGAAATTTAGTTGCGCCCAGAAATAATGTTTTGTCTTTAATATTTAGCAGCCTTTATTCTAATATTAAACCCCCTTAATTTGATTCTAGTATCTGTCTTTGAAAACTCGCTAAACCTAAATGAAGACGTTAAATCATCTACATAACTCTCTGGTGACTACTTCATGTTATCATCTTGAGTGTGTGGAAAGAAAATGGGTCAAGAGGAATAAAGTATAACATTTCTTTGTGTTTTAACTAAATTAAAAAATACCACCACATAAACTTTACTTTTAAAGCCAAACCTTCTACTAATTTTATTCTGGTAGGGGGTCCTATGCCGCAGAAGGTAAATTTTCCACCTAATGCCTGTGTACCGGGTGAGTCAACGATTGCGCGGACTAATTTTATGCCCTAAGGTTGAATTCTCAACGTCATTCAATCTATTGCCAACCTATAACCTATTTCGCGTTGATTTTTTGAGTTTATTATTTTGATAACTAACATTTAAAGAAAATCAGTATCGACTTGATATTCTATAGGTAATAATTGACATATTTAATAAATATCAAGAAATTTCATAACTTATTTTAGGAGAATTGTACATCGAAAAATATCGGGTAAGATTTTTTTTAACATTATTATGTCATTGTCACTCATTGTTCTTTCACTATACAATTCTCCTAAAACTAGCAATGAAATAAATTGATATTTTTGTAATATATCAGATACTACCTAAATAATGTACCGACGATATTGATTTTCTTTAAGGTTGAATTCTCAACGTCATTCAATCTATTGCCAACCTATAACCTATTTCGCGTTGATTTTTTGAGTTTATTATTTTAATAACTAACATTTAAATAAAATCAATATCGTCTGTACATTATTTAGGTAGTATCTGATATATTACAAAAATATCAATTTATTTCATTGCTAGTTTTAGGAGAATTGTATAGTGAAAGAACAATGAGTGACAATGACATAATAATGTTAAAAAAAATCTTACCCGATATTTTTCGATGTACAATTCTCCTAAAATAAGTTATGAAATTTCTTGATATTTATTAAATATGTCAATTATTACCTATAGAATATCAAGTCGATACTGATTTTCTTTAAATTTTGTATGAAAGCTAGAAAACATAAATAAATCTACGCGAAATAGGTTATAGGTTGGCAAG
This sequence comes from Polydrusus pterygomalis, assembly GCA_963969555.1. NCBI lineage: Eukaryota > Metazoa > Arthropoda > Insecta > Coleoptera > Curculionidae > Polydrusus > Polydrusus pterygomalis. The sequence goes on from OZ018377.1 coordinate 1,149,871, forward strand.
CATGTTGATACTCCCACCTTAAAGATAAGATTTGTCGATAATAAGCTTTTGTATTAAGGTATGGTTGAATATCTGGCACATTTTAAAAATATTTAGAATTAAAAAAGTAGGGTGCCATAAAGTTTTTTTTTTTAAACGGGACACCCTACATTTGAATACATTTATTAATTCTATGTGTTATTTCAGAATTTTTTATTGATGGTTTAATATAAGAAAAAGTTATAGTTTTTAAGATAATTCGACTTATAATGAAGATTTTGCATTTGCAAGCATCTCGTTGTGGAAATGCTACTTAAATTTTGACTCTAAGCGATTCATAATTTTTATACTTAATAAAGTAAAAAAAAATATATAAAATATTTGACGTCTCATTTACAGGGTGTTTTACTTTCTAGGACCAAAGTTCTTCTAATTGAAAAATATCACTTTTTTTAAATGGAACACCCTATATATTTTTGTCATCTTATAGCCCGTCAACTTTCGTGTAGAACGTCCTTTCCCTATCTCTAATAGTTTTTGAAATATTTTGATGTTGAGATTCATGCTCGTTATAGCATCTTCTATCAATGGATCACGCCTGTTAAATCAAACATTTCTATTAAATTTTCAAAACTTCGAGGACTGGGTGTTCGCCGCTCGGGATATTTTATCCTGTATAGTCGTTCAGCAAAAAGACAACTTTTATCTGCTTCGCCCAAATCATAAATCATATCGATTAATTAATTTTTTGAAAAATTAATTTTGAGTACCAACTTATAAAATGACTGGACAATAAACTTTACAGTAAAAAGGCTTAATTTTTACATTGATTTGATTCTTATCTGGATGTTATCCACTGCCATTATTTTCATTTATTTTCCATGGCTGCTACTGTGATCCATTGACAAAACAATTTTCATTAAAGGACATTAAATCTTGAAATATCAAAATATTTCAAAAACTATTAGAGATAGGGAAAGGACGTTCTTCACGAAAGTTAAAGAGTTTATGACGAGCTATAAGATGACAGAAAAATATATAGGGTGTTCCATTTAAAAAGTGATATTTTCCAATTAGAAGTTTTCTGACTTTGGTCCTAGAAAGTAAATGAGATGTCAAATATTTCATAGTGAATATGTATTTTTGACTTTATTTAGTAAGTATAAAAATTATGAAACGCTTAGAGTCAAAATTTAAGTAGCATTTTTCACAACAACGAGATGCTTGCACAGTCGAATTATCTTAAAAACGATAACTTTTTCGTATATTAAACCATTTATAAAATAATACATGGAATTAATAAATGTATTCAAATATAGGCTGTCCCATTTAAAAAAATGTAACTTTATGGCACCCTACTTTTTGGGCGCACCCTGTATAATTCAAAATATTTATAAAATGTGTCAGATATCCAACCATACCTTAATACAAAAGCCTATTATCGACAAATCTTATCTTCAAGGCATAAAATGACTCCGCGCATTCGTTGACTCACCCGGAACGTGTCGACTTAAGTAATATTTTTTACTTAAAAATTATAAATTAATAATTTTATTATAGGTAATATATTTCTTCAAAAAAGCTGCGTTTATACTATAAATTAACATTTTTACTTTAAAAAACTTGATTTTTAATGCATATTTATGATTTTACATACTAAAACAAAAAATAAGATTTGCCCCTAACAAGCTCAGCTTCAGGGGATTGAAGAATAAGTTTATCGAAGATAACATAAACATATTTATTATATTATTAAATTTTAAATAAACTTATTATTATTAACAAACTGATACATAGAGAACGTCTTGGTTGGGCATAAACCAACTTGTTAAATTCATAATAGTCACGCTAGAAAGTTATGTGTGTAATAACCTCACTTGTTTACGACCACAAAATTGGCACACAATTTATGACAACTGACAATAATTCACATGACATTTTTTACATCTAACTTTTACGTACGCTACTGGTTTCAATGTTAACTACTTGACTTAGAAAAACTATTTCTGAGAGGCCTTTTTTGGATAGTCCTTGAACTTCCTAACTTAAGTCGCATCATGTAGTGATTTAATAAAATTAATCCTTTCTACGACTATATAGTAAAATATTAATTAACGTGTAAATTGTGACAAATGTAAATAATTTATTTACCGAACCATACCGAAAGTTTCGCCTACTTACGGTATTATCAAAGAAAAAAGTTTACCAAAAACGGGAAAAATCATTGTGACAAAATTACATAAAGTTTTGTCAGTTATGTCACAGAGGATAGATAAAAAGTAGTAATTTTTTTTATTTATTGTTAGAAATGAAAAATTCTAAAAAAGGCCTTTCCACCTAGAAGACATTATCTTACTAATTAATATTACATTAAGGTAATGATATAGATTGGGCATCTCTTGTTAGCGCTTAAAAAAATATATGGAATATTGGTGTTTAATTGGTGTGTATTGAAAATCAAACAATTTGCACAATTTGATTTGTAGGAACAAAGTCGAGCCAAAACAATATGTTTTTGTGCAAATAATTTGAACGTTTTAAAGAACACTAAGGAATGAACAAAGACGAGAAATATAATAAGTGTGAAATAACTGGCCTTTACTGAATAATAAATAAAATTAGTCCGACTCTGTATAGAGTCATACATTATAAGAAATCATTATTAATATCTACTTTAAAATGATTGTCAGTGTGTTTGACATTTTAAAATTATTGTTAACACGCTAAGACATGTAAAATAATCATTTGCCAAAAAAAATTAAGTAAAATATTTGAGCAATCGAGTAAAAATAGTTGTCCAATCCAGTTACGTCACACCAAAATAACTATCTATGAATAATCACAAAATAATCTAAGTCTAAATCTTTGTATAAAATTCAGTATTGAGGTCTGCATTTTTATTAGTCCGAGCAAGGCATGGCAACACTGCAGTTTTACTTACATCATGACGTTTGTTCACTTACGATTGACGAAGGTTATTTCACTAATTGTGTGGTAATGTCAAAATTGGCACTAGAGGGAAGCTATGGTAAGTAGAGTTTCAGAAAAACTTTGACTTAATGTAAGTAAAGCTACACAGTTGACACTAAGCCTACATGGATATTGTAAATAATTCTTTATAGTCTATTTTAAAAAATAATTCATGAAAACTAACTTTACCTCAAAATACTAAAATGTCTCGATGATTTGTCTACAACTATTATTTTTTCACTACTTTTACCTTCCAGTCTACCTTTTAACACGTCGATGAGTCTTTTGAGTTTGTTTAAGAGTTTTCCCGTTTTTCTTCCGGATTTTCTTTGTGTATTTTTGGTAGCGAGTAATTTTCAGGAGGACTGATTATGTCCGAGGAGTCGCCTTTCTGTAGCTCTTTGCGCCTTGGCGGTCTTTCTAAACTACCTAAGTAAATTATACAAATTAATTTCGTTTAGGAGATTAGGTATATTACATTTCCCCCACTCCATATGGTAGATAGATAGATAGATAGATATATATCCTTTATTTGACAACGTTACATATATAAAATACGTTTGTTGCAGGTCAAAAAATAAATAGTATAGGTATCACAAACAAAAAAGATACAAACAACAGATAAAGTATACAAACAATGTGGTATTTAAATAATTAATATAAAAAAAAACACTCTTTTTATAGTTGTTTACATCTAAATAAAGATCTTATATTGTCAGGGATGGTGCCTCCATATATTCATTTACAGAATAAAAGGAACTTTGCAATAAAATTTTTTTTATTGTGCATTTAAATTGAAAATGGTTTAGAAGTTTCACGGTATTGCCAAGTTTATTATAAAGCGATATATTTAATGTATTACGATCTGTACTTGCTAGTCGATGCCTAGGAATCAATAAAGTTTGGTGTGATCTTGTATTGTATATGATTGTGCGATAGCTTAATATGTTTATCTGGGTGGCTATGTATATCAAGAAGAGTTTGGTATATATAAATGCAGGGTAAGGGCATAATTTTAAATTTTTTAAAGATGGGTCTGCACGTACTAAGCGGACCTACTCCCTCGACTGTTCTGACAGCGCGTTTTTGCAATTTGAAAACTCGATCAGACTGTGAAGAATTTCCCCACAAAACTGTACCATAGGACAATAAAGAATGTATGTTTGCAAAATAAACCAATATCAAAATATTTTTATCAAAAGATTTTCTAAGTTGTTTAAGCAAATATATTTGATTGCTGAGTCTCGAACAGAGATTATCGATATGGGGGAACCATTTTAAACCATCATCCAAGAGGAAACCCAGTAACTTTACATGGGTGCCCTTGATAGTGGAGTTATTAAAGCTGAAAGTGATTTTTTGAGTTTTATTGTTGTTTAATTTGAGGTTATTACTTGCAAACCAACTTTCTGCACTGGAAAGAGTGGTTTCAGTATTCTCTTCAAGATCATTCAGGCAAGAAGCAGAGGTTAAAAGCGTTACATCGTCGGCATAAATCACACACTGATTTGGGGAAACACTAGTACAGAAATCATTGATGTAGATAATGAATAGCAGCGGTCCCAGTATTGAACCTTGGGGGACGCCGGTCTTCACCTCTTGCAGGGAAGATATCTTGTCATTTAGTGCGACAGCTTGCATTCGGTTGGATAAATAAGACTGTAGCAGATGGTAAGGTGAACCATTTACGCCATAATAGTTAAGCTTATCAAGGAGAATTGGATGAGAGACACAATCGAAGGCCTTCGACAGATCACACAACGCCGCCGCTCGCCACAATCCAAGCCCTCGACTTATATTATCGTATTCGCGGAAACGTTTATAAAAGGTTTTAAAATTATTTCAGTAACAGGGCACAAAAAACAAAGATATCGAAAACGTATTCAAATAAAAAAATAAATAATATAGGAGTTTCTCAAGGAAGTATGCTAGGTCCAATATTATTTATTTTATACATCAACTTTAGTTTTAAAAGCGTGTAAGTTACAAATGTTTGCTCATGAGTCATGGCACCTTAATTTACATTAATGTTTTAAATATTTTTGATGTTTTAAATGCTCTAAATTCTGAGATAAATTTATTATTAAATTGGCTGAAAGTGAATAAATTCAAATTATATATTTCAAAGACTAAATGTATGGTCATAAGTAATAATTTAAATTGGCAAAATATAAATGTTGTGATTGATGGCGAAAAATTGGAATTAGTAAACAGTTTTCAATATGTAGGGATACTTATTGATTCAAAAAGAAAGTTCTTTAATTATTTTGAAAGTATCATATCGAAAATTGCAGGAAAAGTAGGATATTTTAAAAGAATCAGTTCTAATTTAAGGTGTGAGTATCAACATGCTTGCCAACCTATTTCGCGTATATTTATTTAATTTTTCTAGCTTTTACACAAAACTTAAATAAAATCAATATCGTCTTCCTATTTTATAGGTAATAATTGACATATTAAATAAATATCAAGGAATTTCATTAAATATTTTAGGAGAATTGTAAAGCGAAAAATATCGGGTAAGATTTTTTTTAACATTATTATGTCATTGTTCTTTCACTATACAATTATCCCAAAATTAGCAATAAAATGAATAGAGATTTTTGTTATATATATGTCAGATATTACCTAAATATTGTACCGACGATATTGATTTTATTTAAATGTTAGTTAATCTAATAATAAACTAAAAAAAGCAACGCGAAATAGGTTATAGGTTGGTAATGGATTAAATGATGCTGAGAATTGTCTGTTATTTCTAAAAAAAAACTGCATTCAAAACTATTATATTACCAAATTTTCTTTATTTACCAAGTTTATATCGATGGCTTCAAGCCGCTTTGAAATTAAAGCGGCTTAGATTTCAAGGTTAGGCTCACACGTTTATTTCAGCAACTTCAATTTGGATTGAAATTTGGCTTCAAGCTCAATTTTATAACAACAACAATACGCATGCGCTGATTTTGACGCTAACTTCAGTTTAAATAAAATACCGTGGCCGTTAATAACCTCACTTTCTGGTTTTTCTTTTTTTATTTGGCTTAAAGCGAAAACTTACCATGAATCAAAAAAGAAAAAGAAATGTATGGTCAAATGAAAAAGCGAAAGTTCTTTTACATGCAAACTAACCTTTAAATTTAAAGCCAACGGGCCCAGATGTCAAAATCATAATATGGCGATGACGTAGTAATCTGAAGTTAGGCAGCAGTAAAGCGGCTTGAACCGTTTATATCGTGTTTTAAAACCACTTGAATAAAGTCAACCCCAATTATTTTTAGGCTTGACTTGAATACTTTAAGTCGGATTGAAGTTCGTTTATATCAGTTTTCTCGAGTCGCTTATACAAGCCGCTTTGACTCAATCCAGCTTGAAGTCATCGATATAAACTTGGTATATGTTCTTCTATTTTATTTTGGGCTAGTGAGGAAATATTTGATAAATTAAAAATTTTCCAAAATAAGGCAACGCGGATAATTTTAAATTGTGACAAATATAGAAAAATAAATATTAGGTTAAAAAATTTAGATTGGTTGAACGTCAGAAACTTAATTTTTTATTTAGTATCTATCTTTATTTAGTATGTATCTTCATATCATATATAAAATTAAAAATACTTGATTGCCTGATTGTTTAAAATTTTTTGTTCTTTTAATTATTACCATAATAATTATAAAACAAAAACTAATCAAAATTTTGTGTGACTGTCTAAAACATTAATCCATAAAACTATTTTTCATAAAGGTTTGATAGAATATAATAATTTGGAAAATTCTATTAATTCTTAAATATCATTGTAACTTTAAAAAAAACAACTTTAAAACATATAAATAAAAAAGAAAATTACACGCAATATTTGATACAATTTGAAAATTGTTTAACTTCTCTGTATGTTTTTGTTTAAAAAAGGTTGCGTTTTAAAATTTAAAAATAAATCTATAAAAATTTGTTAAAAAAAGTTAATTAGTAGCTTTATGCTAAATATAACATGTTACTACTACCACAAAACAACCTTTATTTCCTTTACACGGCAAAAAAATGTACTGAGAAACAAACTAAAAATAAAAACAGGCCTTGAGTACGTTATCTATGGCACCTGTGTCAAAGACATTACATTTCGCTCAGACAGCGTAAAAAGAGCACTAAAATATATGAAAGTAAAATGAAGCGTGACACCAGGAGAACGATGACCGAGATGATGCTATACGATGGAGTGGGGGGAATCATAATCTGTCTATTTATAGGATATGGACGGATAACGCATTTCCATACCTGTATGATATCTATTTTACTTCACATTCCACATACTATTATTTAATAACCCACCTCCCAAATCCAGACTAGAATTCAAACTACCGCCGATTTTGGGCGGTATGGGAGGCGGATGCTCTTCCTTCGGGCTCGTGCTGTTGCCATTCTGCGGACTGGCGCTGATGTTCAATTCCGAAGGGTGCGGTCGCAGTTCGAAATCCTCGTAACAGCCGTGGTTATTAAAATTGTTTAGACTTGACCTAAAAAAGATATGAAAGACATAATTAAGGCAATAATGCATATAACAATAAATAAAAACGTAAAAATAAACAGAAAAGAAAAAATAAGTAAAGTTAAACTAAACAAAACAAAGTGGATAGAGACAGTGGAACAAACATTTCAACAAGAACAAACAGTTAAATCTTACAGTGACTTAGCCAAAATAATAAATGAAGCCAAACAAAAATGCTCAAAACAAAAGAAATCAAAATGGTGAATGGAAATAAATGGGTAACAGTAGAGTACATTGAAAAAATCAAAGAAAGGGACAGAGCCTATGTAAGATGGAAAAAAATTAAAAATGATTACACTGAAAGACAATTTAAAATGCTGAAAAACCAAATTAATAACTTAAGGAGAAGATTACAAAAACAATACACCGAACAAAAGTTACAAAACGCTGAAAAGGACCCTAGAAAAATGTGGAAGGTGATAAATGAATTATGCTGTAAAAATAAACAAAAAACTAGTCAAATTAAGCAAATTATATCAATGGAATCCAAGAAACTAGAAGAAAACGAAGAAATTGCACAAGAGTTCAACAATTACTTTTCAAAAATAGGGAAAAATTTGGCAGAAAAAATTCCAAGTTTAAATAGACAAAACTTTCCAGAAGAAAAAACAGACACCACCATAACAATGCAGTTAACAGATGAAAACGAAGTTAGTAACATACTAAAAGGCCTCAAAAATAACAGCTCACCAGGGAAGGATAACATAACAAAAAAAGATTTGCTAGATCTTTTCCCTATAGTGGGACAAACAATAGTAAACATAACAAACGAAATACTAACGAGCGGTACCTTTCCTGATGAACTAAAAGTAGCTAAAATTATACCAGTACACAAGAGTGGACCACAAAATCATTTAATGAACTACAGACCTATTTCAGTGCTTAGTATATTTGCTAAAATAGTGGAAAAAATCATAAAAAACAGAATGATTGCCTTTATTGAAGCAAACTTTAACTTTGATCCCTACCAATATGGTTTTCAAAAACACAGCAGCACCTTAGCAGCGACTGTCGACTTACTAGACCACATCTCAAATGAACTAGATAAGAACAAATACGTTGTAGCGGTCTTCGTGGACCTAAGACAGGCGTTTGATACAGTTGACATTGACATCCTCCTGAATAAACTTCACGAAATGGGAATAAAAGACCAAAGTCATAAATTACTCCGGACATACTCAAAAAACAGAATGCACTACACAACTGTAAATGGATGTAGGAGCGAAATGGCACAGCTTGACATAGGCATAGCACAAGGATCTGTACTTGGCCCTTTGCAATATTTGCTATATGTACACAGTATGAGATTTCTCGGGCTGAAGTCACGTTACTTCATGTTTGCAGATGATACAGTAATAGTCCTATCGGGCACAAATATACAGGAACTCCAGGAACAACTAAACACAGACCTAAACTTATACTATCAATGGCTGTGCCAAAATAAGTTAACCATAAACATTGAAAAAACTGTGTACATGACTATTAAGCAAAAAAATAAACCTGACTGTGATATAAATGTGAAAATAAATAATGAAATGTTAAAAAAAGTAACTGAATACAAATATCTAGGACTGGTCTTATCAGATAAATTAAGTTGGAAATCTCATATTCAAAAAGTCATTAAAAAGATTGTGCCAATGATAGGAGCGGTAAACAGATGTGCCCACTTATTAAATCACAATTCCAGAAAATTAATATATAATAGTTACATCTTACCACATCTACTATATTTGATTCCATGTTGGGGAAACGCTGCGAAATGTGATGTAAACAAACTTCAACGGACTCAGAACAAAGCCATTAAATCAATGTACTCATTAAACCGATACACACCCAGTGCAGAACTGTACAATAATAAAATTTGGAAATTAAATACAATCAAAACATGTGAACAGGTGAAACTAATTTATTCAATTAAAAATAATATTCAAAAAACAAATACAGAATTGAAGCAAGTTAAATTAACACACAGCCATAATATAAGAACAAAAAACCAACTGAGAAATGAATATGTAAGAACTAAAACTGCACAGGACTCGCCAATTTTCCGAAGCATTCAAGCATTTAACTCCATCCCAGAAATTATAACAGCATTACCAACCAAGGAAAGCATGCGTCGTGATCTCAGAAAGTACCTACAATCAAAGACTTAAACCTAAAATCTATTTAAATAATTTATAGTATGTATATTTTATAATATTTGATTGTAAATACAATAAATTGTAAATTTAAGGCCCTGGTACCAGTAAACACATTACTGCTTAGGGGTCAGTTATAAATAAAAAAAAAAAAAAAAAAAAAAAAAACATGCAGCCCGTATATTTGGAGCTTTTATGGAATTAAAAAATTGATGTGTAGAAGTGACATAATATAAAACAAATTGTGAAAAAGTCAGTAAAAGGGGTCTAAACCAACCAAATACGCTGGGGAAGAAAAAAAAAGGATAAAACTAGTAGTATTACGAAGATATCACAATAAAATACTATCCAATAAGTGTTTTGTGGGGTACTGAGGGTTAAACCCCAGTAATTTTGTGGAGGAAGACTTTAAGTTTTTTCTTTTTTTCCCATACTTTCAACTCCACTTTAAGCATGGACTATTTCTTCAAATTAATACATATAATCTCACCCAGTCTCGTTCATGCTTATCCCCGAGTCCCGCAGATCCCTGGTATCCACCGTGACTGGTCCGAAACTGGTCGCCGACGTTGCCAAGTCGCCTTCCGAGCTAGATGGCGCAGCAAGCGCCGTCTCGTCCAGGGGAAGGTACTCGGCGCTGCAGATTGAGGGCGTCGATTTTTTCTGGCCGCGTTTCGGGATGTTGGGCGGGGCGTCGTTGGGAAGTGATTGGACCCGCTTGTCGGGAGCTGAACAAACATATACTGTTGTCAAGCTAGTTTTATAGCAATATAGAGAAAATGATGTAAATACCAATGTAAATATAATATCTTTGTTAAAAACAAAAGGAAAATTAGATAATTTCCAATCAATAATCATTAAATTTCAAATAACGGATCATTACCCAACCATTTTACAAAAAAGACTTATTGATAAAACTAATAATGAACCTTTACCAATGTATAAAAAGTATATTAGTTATTACAAATTAAAAGAATACCTAAAATAAATAAGGACATAGGACAAAAAAATTTCAAATATTAACAAAAATTAAAAAATTTATTTCATTAAAAATATTTGAAGTCGAAATAAAAACATGGATATTAAAAACAGACAATTTGAAAATATTTTTAGAAATGCTTTAATTAATTAATATTGTTCTGAATAATTTATATAGGTAAGTAATATTTTTTACTTAAAAATTATAAACTAATAATTTTTTTTATAGGTAATATATTTCTTCAAAAAAAACTGCGTTTATACTACAAATTAACATTTTTACTTTAAAACTTGATTTTTAATGAATATTTATGATTTTTTACATACTAAAACAAAAAATAAGATTTGCCCCTAACAAGCTGAACTTCAGGGGATTGAAGAATAAGTTTATAAAAGGCAACATAATAATATTTATTATATTATTAAATTTTAAATAAACTTATTATTATTATTATTAAATAAGTTCAAAATTATCTATTATACTTACTGTGGGATCTAGGCGGTAATGGTGGCGCCTCCTCTATGCCCGAATCGGGCCAGGAGTTCCTCAAAGGCGACGCCCCGTCCGTCGGCGTCATCGACATAGCGTGTCTTAGTAACCTCGGGGACGGTGGCTTCGTCAGTGACCTTTCTCTGGAATGGGTTGGTTTGGGTGGAAGGGGGATCTCGCCGGGATCAGAATCCCTATTGAAAAAAAAGTACCTTGTAAATAAGGTTTAAATATTGTGCGTTGCCTTCCTGTATGTTTGGTATAAGAATAAACACAATAAACGTATACATAACGAATTATCATTCATAATGTTATAATAATATTGAAGATTTTTTTTTATACAACTAAATCATTTTTTAAAAACTATATTTCCTACAAACCTAGCAAATCTACTGTCCGACGTTAATAAATTCACTAAAGTTTGTAAGCATTATACTAAACCAAAATTACTCTTTGTCTGAATGTGAGTTAACCATCCCTACATTCGGCCAATGAGACACTAACGATTAGAATCCAGTGTTACCCCATTTTTACCCTTACCCCAAACTCCGGCCTCTTGGTTAGTATATCCATTCGGGGCAGCCGACCGGAAAACTAAATATCTTACCCAATGCCCCAGTGATAACAAAAAAAATTGACGAAAAAAAAAATTATAATAAAAAAAAATTAATTATTTAAAAAACATATTATACAGTTGTCACCAGTAAAGTCCGCATCATATGAGATTTTTTTTATTAATAGCTTTATTCAAAATTTGTCTTTGGCATGAAGTTCTGCTTCGATCGAGATGAAAATTAAGAAAAAAATAGTCACGTGATTCGCATTATCTGTCAAATTTTAATTTTTTCCAAAAAATTATTCAAAAGTGGGGTTATTTCTGAAAATATCGAAAAACGTTTTTTAATGCAGTTTCTAGCCCACATGCAAAATTTCAGCTGCATAAGATAATTTTGATTTTTTACCTATATAAATTGCACCACTTTTGCAAAATAAGGCTCAACGCAACCTACATAAAACTTCTCAGTTTTAACAAGGCTTTATTTCAGATACATTTTCTTTAAAGTAGCGCCATATTAAATGTGTGTTTTTCTACAAAATCAAAATTGGGCTATTAAAATTTGGTCGCATGTGATGCAAAGTTTATTTGTTTTTGACCCTGTATAAGGTAACCTCATAAAATAAGTATTTTTGAAAACGTAGTTTGGAAATAATTAAAATAAATAAAATTTGACAGATAATGCGAATCACGTGACTACTATTTTTTTTTGCTTAATTTTCATCTCGATCGAAGCAGAACTTGATGCCAAATTCAAATTTTGAATAAATCTATTAATAAAAAAAATCCCATATGATGCGGACTTTACTGGTGACACTATATAAAAAAAAAGATAACAATGCAAAGGAAAAGGAAAGTTTATAGAAAGCTAACTCTGATAATAGTGATAACAATCAATAAGTGATTATTGTTATTAAATGAATCAAGACCAATGGAAAAAAAACCAAAATGACAATTAGACAACCTACAAAAACCGTCTGACCTGTTGAAAGTTTTCCAGTACCATTGATGAATTACTTACACACACACATAATGTTTCTGTTTATAACTATTAAAATAAACTAATTAAACACTAATTCTGAACGATTCAAAGCTTGTAAAGTGCGTAATTTTCTTGAACAATCACAAGCTGAAAATAAATACCTTGATTTCATCGAGGGTAAGCTGGAGCTACAATAGTCCAGCGGGCCTCTAGTGGGAGTCCGTAGATCTGAGAAGCTCGTGTTGTTGTTGTTAAATCCTTGGGATCGCGGTCTCGACTCTCTTTGGGGTATCGGTGGGGCGATTGCTCCCATCGGCAGTGACAAGTTCTCTCTATGCATGCTATGTCTGTCGGACTCCTAAAATGTTTGGAAACAGGAGCTTAGTAGGATCGAAAACGGATTTCCTAAAGTTACTCAAGACGGAGCAACTCTAACGCACTGCATGCAATAAAGACTTCCATCAATATTACTAACTATTGCGCATGCAGTAATTGTAGGACAAGTACTGGCTAAGAGAATTCCGCAAGTACAAAAATGTATCAAGGAGACAAGCAAAAATATTTTTTAATTAATCCTAAAGAAATATCCTAAAACGAAATAGAAAAAATTGTTGACGACCTTGATATAAAAAAACACAATGGATTTGACAATATATCGGTTAAAATTGTAGTGTTTAAAAAATGAAATTTTATTTCATTTGCTTAAATTACCTTTAAAATCAGATTTCTCCAGAAAAAATGAAAATTACTAAAGTAACACCTGTGTTTAAAATTGATAAAAGATATAAATGCAGCAATTATCGCCCGATATGTTTTACCAATATTTTCAAAAATATTAGAAAAAATAAATAAATAATAAATAATGCGACTTTCTAGAAAGCTAAAATTTACTTTTTGCTAATCAGTATGGTTTTCGCAGATCTAAGGATACAAAAACAACTGTAGGAGATATCACAACAAATATTCAAGCTAATGTTGACAGCAGTAAAAAATGTTGTTTACTATCCTTAGATCTGTGTAAGGCTTTTGACACCGTAAACCATGATATTTTATTAAGAAAATTATACAGTATTGGGATAAGGGGAAATACACACGAACTACGTCAAAGTTATCGTAAACAATTTGTTCAAATTGGGGAAAGAAAAAGTTTGGAAAAAGAAATAATATGTGGAGTTCCACAAGGATCAACATTAGGTCCATTATTATTGTTAATTTACATTCATTCCATTTACAAATTGAACTTAAAGGGCAATATAAAGCTATTTGCAGATGATATAACAATTATTTATTTTGTTGAAACTTTCGCAGAAACGTATTTTGATATTAATAATGATTTTAATATACTTCTTTCTCGACTCAATCAAATAAACTTACGTTAAATATAACAAAGTCTTCTTTTATGTTTATACCTAAAAATAAAATAAATTCTAACCTTAACATTTAATAACGAACTCAATATTCAAAAACGACAAAATTTTTAGGATTAGTTTTAGACGAAAATTTAACTTGGAAAGGCCATATATCTAGTATATTATAAACTCGATATCTCCTTTGGAATCTGTTTTGTACAGAGCTAGATATAACATTCCTTTGAAATACTTAAATATATACTTTTCATTAATTTATTCAAAATTACAATACTTAGCTTCTGATGGATCTGCTTGTATATCAAATTTAGAACAATTACAAACATTGCCAAATAAAGTTAATAAATGCATACACAAATTACATAACCACCACCACATTTAATAATAATAATAATAATAATAATAATATTATATATCTTTATTCTCAACCAACTTAAAAAAAATGTTATTACAGAGAATATAACACCAAATATACAATATATAAATTCACAAATAATAAAAACCATATTTAGTAACTATTAGTAACTTCATCGAAATTGTTCAAAAAAATATATATATAACCATTTACAAAAAAAAATATTAATATATGTATAATACGTTAAAGTTCAGTTTTAAAAAATATTTTTTTAGTGTTTTTTAAAAGTCCATAATTTTGATATTTCTTTAATTTTTTTCGGCAAACTGTTGTAAATTGTTATTCCTTTATATAATATTGATTTTTGGCCAAAAGTACTCTTTACCATTGGTATTTGAATATGATCATTTTGTCTCGTGATGTGAATAATGATGGTCGAAGGAATTATAATATTCGATTGTTTTTCTTGAATAATAATAGAGTGTATTAGAATGCATAGTTTTAATTTATAAAGTTCTTCTAAATTTTATTATCCGCTTGGTTCATACAAATTTATAGTTGGTTCTAAAAAAGGAAATTTATGTATGCATTTAATTATTTTGTTTTGTAGTTTTTTTAATGGCTGAATTGTAGTTAAATTCGCTGATCCCCAAATTGAAACCATATATTGTAATTTTGAATAAACCAAAGAATAATATATATATTTTTAAATATTTTAACAATATATATATGATTTTTAGCTTTGAACAAAATGCCAATTATTGGTGAGATGTAACTTCTTAAATGTTTAATATGTTTTTTCCAACCTAAATTTTCATCAATATATAAACCTAAAAACTTAATTGTATTAGTATATTTAATTATATGATTATTGAAAGACAGTGAAGAAATATTATTATTTTTTAATTTTGATTTACTTATTTAAACAAAAAAGATGATTTATTAAAATTTAATGATAATTTATTAATTTTAAGGCATTTACATATTATATTTAGGTCGTGTATAATGTTATTATGAATTTGAGCATAGTCGTCATGAAAATATACAATAGTAGTATCATCGACAAACAATTTTATTTTACCTTTTAAATTTAATTTTGCTAGAGAATTAATGTAGATTTAAAAAAATGTAGGTCCCAAGGTTGATCCTTGCGGAACACCACAAGTTATGTTTTTTTGTGAACTTTTAACATTTTAAATTTGAACAAACTGCTTTCTATTACTTAAGTAATTTTTTAACAATAAATAAATATTTCTCCGAATTCCAATATTGTATAGGCATTTAAGTAAAATGTTGTGATTGACTGTATCAAATGCTTTACATAAATCTAGGGACAGTAGGCAGCATTTTTGGTTGCTATCAACGTTTTGTTGAATATCTTTAACAATATCTGCAGTTGCAACTTCTGTATCTCTAAATTTACGAAAACCATATCGAAATGGAGAGAGTATTTTTTTTTCTTCTAAAAAATTTAATATTCTATTATTTAAAATTTTTTCAAAAATCTTTGAAAATGTGGGTAAAACAGAAATTGGGCGATAGTTACTACTAAAATGTTTTTCTGTATTTTTAAAAACTGGTGATAGTTTTGCTATTTTCAGTTTATCTGGAAATAACCCGGTTTTAAAAGAAATTGTGATTAAATGATGTAATATAGGAATTATAATATATTTTAGAATTTTAATGGAAATATTATCAAATCCCGTTGCTTTCTTCGAATTAAGCTGAAGAAGAATTAAGAACCAACTGTTAATCTACATAGACCGAAGGGGTATTTACACGTTCAAAGCATTTCTAAATTAAAAATTCACTATTATTGTAAAAAAATCAAACATACACTTCAGGAGTGAAAAAGTGGTTACATTTTCTATATTATATTGTCATTTTCCATGTATGAACTGTAAAAGTAAGTTTGGAATAAAGGCATTTTGAAAGTAAAAACTTCAGCTCTACTCAATCTAATGTGTGTAATGATCTATTATGCTACTCTACTTGATCTAATCTTTGCTACTCTATTCGATCTGAATTGTGTAATGATCCATATTGTGTTACCAAATCGTGCTAACAATATAAACTCTGACTAACTTTGACCATGCACAATTCCTCACTGCTAACGTAAAACTTAAAGCTGTAGTAGTCGTCATGCATTTGTCGGCCTTTGTTAGTAATGAGGTGTTTGAGGCCTACCAAGGGTTTCGTGTACACGCTGTCGTAGTCCATGGTGTGGTGGTCCACCAGGTGGCCGTAGTTTCCGCTGGAGTTGGAGGAGCGATTGCTGCCTCCGTTCTCGATAAGGAGCCGTTTCTCAGTCAAGGGGACAGGTGGTAGGGGTGTACTGGAAAATATTAATAGTTATTTTTCAATTTTTCTTAAGTCACATTAAAGTTAGTAACAGATTTTTAAAAGTTATCATTATTTTTGCGTGCTTACTGGATTATACTATTCTGTGTATGTTGACTGAGAGATCCTAGACTTTCCCTTAACTGGAAAAACCTTTCTACCAGTCTTTGGTGTAACGGTTGCACGCTTGATGGCGCCAATTTACCATGAAGATACAGGCCTTCTTCGATTACCTAGAAAATAAAGAGTATCGATAATTCGTTTTTAATTAGTAATTTTAATTTGAAATTTTTTTATTTCTAATTATACTAAAAACAAGAATCCCATAAGATTACCCTGGTCGCATTGAGTATCAAATCTTGGAGAGTAGTGACGTAACATTTGTGCTCTGGGAAGAGTTTTGCAAATTCCTTGGTGAAGAAGGCTTGCTGGTATTTACTTAAACCACCCTGAAACATATAATATGTAGATATACTGGGAAATACAACAAATAATGTAATTTTCAAAATAATTAGCGCCAGTATCAGACAATTTGGACTTCAAAAAAATAAATCTACACAAGATGCAACTTGTCACCTAACAAATCAAATATATAATTCAATCGATAATAAAATGAACAGTATATGCATATTTTTAGATTTAGCTAAACCCTTTGATACTGTCAGTCATAAAATTCTTATTAACAAATTAGAAAAACTTGGATTTCGTGGTCAAATATTAACTTTATTTAAAAACTATTTATATGACAGAGTACATACATCATGTTAAAATTGGTGAAAATATTAGTTCACCAAAAATATTTAATTATGGAGTACCACAAGGTACAGTCGTAGGACCAATACTTTTTAATATTTATCTAAATGATACTTTTAATTTAAACTGTCAAGGAAAACTACAGTTTTGCTGATGATACGGTAATTTTTATGAGGGTTTAAATTGGAATATTTAAAAAAATACTATTGAAAAAGATTTTATAAAAATAAGCAACTGGTTTAATAAAAACTTATTAACTATAAATTATAACAAAACAACATACATTCCATTTATTTTATACAAAAATAAGGTGAAAATATTAAATATCTAGGAATAATTTTTGATAAACATTTAAAATGGGATTTACATAGTGACTAAGTACGTTGTAATAAAACTAAGAATTTTTATATCAAAATTTAAACACCTTAAACAATTTTTAAATATCAAAGAATTAGAAATATTTTATTATTCTTTAGTACAAACCCATTTAAATTATGGAATACTAGAATGGGGAGGCATAAATAAGAATTATCTTAATAATATTGAAACTATTCAAATATACATTTTGAAAATTATTTACGAAAAAGACCACCAATATTCTTCTGATTTACTATTTAAAGATAGCAAAAAAAATGGATATTAAACAAATATTTTCTTACATATTAATATGTATTTTTAAACATAAAAATAAAATAAATTATATTAATCACACACATGAAACTCGCCATAAAAATACTATTACATATAAAAATAAAGTAAACAAAACAATAGCACACAAACATTTTTTAAACATCAATCCATATATTTTTGATATGCTACCACAGTCAATTAAAATAATTAAATCATTAAATAATTATAGAAATAAAATTAAAAATTGGATATTATCCAGTCCAAGAGATATATTCAATATTCAAGAACGTCATTAATAAATAATAAATTTACCAAGCTATAATGAATAAAATAAATAAATACATATATTATATACATGACGTATTGTATCTTCGTATACTATAGTGATATAAAATATACCAATAAAATATTGTCATATTTGTTTTATATTATAATCTAGTTGTGCCTGAATTATGAAATTAATATAATATTTAACTCAAAACAAGTATTTTACTTCTGAGTTCGGAATTGATAGTTTATACAAAAAAATTATATATTAGCATTAAATGTCAAAAAAATATTTGAATAAACTTTTATTATTATTTATTAGTTAGAAAAGTTCTACGAACCCGAGTTTGCGCATTAAATCTAATCCAATTACCTGTACGTTAGCATCGATGATCCCCTGCAACCTCATAGTGAACGGATTCAAATTCCTCTTCGGTTCGTGAGTATAAATCGCTATCAGCTGCCTCAGTTCATTTTCCACACTCTGCATGGTCTCGCACGCGTACTGTACAGGAGGTATTTCGTCCGTCTGTCGGTTTAACACTTCGAACCACCGCAGGATGCCAGGAAGGGGAGAGGCTATTTCTAGGACCGTTCGCTCTATCCACAGGGTCTAATATACATACAAAGAAATTGATTATAATTTCCGTTAGGGATGACAAATGGGAATCATAATTATAGACTGTTGAAATATCCACAGATTAAGTTTAATTGCAGTAAGAGATTTGTGTACTTTCCTTAATACCTAACTGTGTTAGAGGAAATGCAACCTTTTTAAATATTACAAAAAAGGTTTCTGAAAATTATATTCAATAAATATTATCTTTATCCTTCAAAAGAATTATATTCAGAAACAAAAAAGTTGAACATAAGACAACTTTACATTTATAACATCTTAATATATATATTTAAAAATAAAAACCTTATACAATTTAGAAACCATTATCATAATACACGTCATAAAAATGAAATAACCATAAAACCTAAAATAAATAAGTCCATAGGACAAAAACATTTCAAATATTTATGTTTTTATTTAAACGATTATTTACCAACAAAAATTAAAAAAATGATTTCATTAAAAAAATTTTAAGTCGAAACAAAAACATGGATATTAAAACAGACAATTTGAAAATATTTTTAGAAATGCTTTAATTAATTAATATTGTTCTGAATAATTTATATAAGTAGGTAATATTTTTTACTTAAAAATTATAAATTAATAATTTTATTATAGGTAATAAATTTCTTCAAAAAAACTGCGTTTATACTATAAATTAATATTTTTACTTTAAAACTTGATTTTTAATGCATATTAATTTATGATTTTACATACTAAAACAAAAAAATAAGATTTGCCCCTAACAGGCTCAGCTTCAGGGGATTGAAGAATAAGTTTATAGAAGACAACATAAACATATTTTGAAGAAGTAGTCCATACTCAAAGTGGAGTTAAATGATACAGAAAAAGAAAAGCACGAAGTCTTTCTCCACAATCTTTATTAATCGAAAAACTAGGCGAACCTAGTATCACATCGACATGTTTCGAGTGTAGAAACACTCATCATCAGGAAACAAAGTGAAAATTAAAATGCTGATGTTTTTAGCAAGAGAAAATAATGGTGAGATTGAGCCGTAATGGAGCTTTTAATGGTGTACAAGAGATGTAAAATTGAAAAATCAGAAGGTCAAAAATCAAGACTCCAGCATACTGAAGAGTCGAGGGTTAAGTGTAGAAGCACACTGTCGTGCAGAAAAGGATTTTCAAATGTTTCTGACTGGGCTCAATAAAACTCAGGATGTTTCAGTAATTTATTAATACTTTTAACAGATATGTTTTTCAAAACTCCCTAATTTTTACTACCCTATCTTTTTCTGCACGACAGTGTGCTTCTACACTTAACCCTCGACTCTTCAGTATGCTGGAGTCTTGATTTTTGACCTTCTGATTTTTCAATTTTACATCTCTTGTACACCATTAAAAGCTCCATTACGGCTCAATCTCACCATTATTTTCTCTTGCTAAAAACATCAGCATTTTAATTTTCACTTTGTTTCCTGATGATGAGTGTTTCTACACTCGAAACATGTCGATGTGATACTAGGTTCGCCTAGTTTTTCGATTAATAAAGATTGTGGAGAAAGACTTCGTGCTTTTCTTTTTCTGTATAAACATATTTATTAAATTATTAACTTTCGGAAAAATGTGCATTCTGTTTTTGTAGTGACGATTTTTAACTTACTTTTATTTCGTTTTCCTTATCGATGATGCCTTTGTGCACAGGTCTATCGCACTGAAATCTCTTCACATCATTGTAATGGTAAAATCTCGATATTTTTTCCGGTATATCAGTTGCCATGGTGATAGGTGTGGCTTCTGGTATAGGCTTGACGTTGCATATTTGTATGACTACAGATGAGAAGTCAAGGAAAACGTGTACATATATTCAACTAATAGGATTTTTTACAATTTATTACTCTTAGCACATTTTTAATTGCTGCTATTTCAAAATAAAATTTCCAGATTTAAAGGGAGTATGTGTTCTTAGAACGAATTCAACAATGTATAGCTCAATCTGTTAGCTAGCAATTTTAACAACCCAACGAAAATTGTGAAAATTGACAAATTGGTTTAGGCTTTCGCGGCCAGTCGGTGAGCTAGTGTAGTCATCATTCGGGTCTAAAGGCCGTCGTCGGTTGGAATTGCTTCCTAACGTTTCGCTAGCACGAGTGGCGAGCTTCTTCAGAGGTCCCTCCATCTCCAGTAGACCAGTCTACTTCCAGCACCGGAGATGGAAGGACCTCTAAAGAAGCTCGCCGCTCGTGCTAGCGAAACGTTAGGAAGCAATTCCAACCGACGACGGCCTTTAGATTCGAATGATGACTACACTAGCTCATTGTAAAAATTATTTGACTAACGTTAAACCTATTTTTATTTTGTACTCCCAACCAACTTTACAAGTTTATTACAGGGATCAACAAGTATATAAAAATAACTAACAATTATTATTACTCTAACTTAGTAGGTATATATACAAAGAAAATACAGTTAAAAAAATATTCGTTTTGTATAAACGTTTGATTAACCTCATTAAGAAAAAAACTTACATTAGGAAATATTTTTTAAAAATAAATTTTAATAAAGATAGTTTTTTTAATGCTTTTATATTTTCGGGTAAAATATTATATAATATTAATCCATTATATAACAATAACCGTTTTCCAACGTTACTGTTTATTTTAATAGTTTGTAAAAGATTAGTTTGTCATATATGTATCATGTCTATGAATATCATGAACTTTTGTAAACGTTATGTTAAAAAATTTTGTTTTAAAAGTAAATAATAAATAAATAAGTATGCAAATTTTTAAATTATATAAATTATTAATATCTAGATATTTATTCGGTTTATATAAATTTGTTGTTGGTTCTAAGTGCGGAAATCAATGAATACATTTAATAACTTTATTTTGTAATTTCTTTAAAGGTTTTAGTTATTGAATTGGCTGAACCCCAAATAGAAATAAGATACTGAATTTTTGAATGTACTAACGCATGATAAATATTTTTTAAATAATTTAAAGATATACTATGACGAATTTTAAAGAATATCCCAATTAACGGAGAAATGTAAGTTTGGATATGTTCTACGTGTTTTCTCCAGCTTAAATTTTGATCAATATATAAACCTAAAAATTTAATGTTATCTTTGTAATTAATATTTTCCCCATTAAATATTATTGGTTGCTTCTCCATGTTTAGTCTTTGTTTAGCAATCTAGGTACATAAATGAAGGTTTATTAATATTTAACATTAATTTATAATATAATATACATATTCTAACCAGTCAAATATGATTTCTAAATCTTTTTTGATATTTAATTAGATGTTGTGTCGTCGGCAAAAAGTTTAATTTGTCCATATAATTTTAATTTTGAAATAGAATTGATATAAATAAGAAATAATGTGGGTCTTAGAATGGAACCTTGTGGTACTCCACACGTTATTGTTTAATAGGAACTAATATTACTTCCTATTTTCACGCATTGTTTTCTATTTTTGATATAACTTTTAAACCAACCATAAATTTTTCCTCTAATGCCTTTATCAAATAATTTAATTAATAATATATCATGGTTTACAGTATCAAACGCTTTACGCAAGTCTAGAAATAAAATGCCGCATTTTTTTTTTTGGTATCTAGATTTAATTGAACGTTAGTAATAACATCCATATCAATATCTCTAGATTTGCGAAACCCATACTGATTATCGAAAATTAAATTTTGTCTTACTAAAAAATTCGTTAATTTTATATTTATAATTTTTTAAACTAACCAACAAAACGAACCCGCTCTTGGAGAAAAATTTCCTTGACCATCAATGTTAACCAAAAAGACTAAAAGTTTGTTAAAAAGGATACACTGTCCGTCCGAATTGATAATACTGTCATCTGGCGGAGTATTTTTCATTAAAATTTGAGCCGAAGGAAACTCGGTTTGCAATCTTTGCGTAAAGGCACCAATTCTTTCATATTCGAGACCTCTGTAGACGAACTGCTTGTTCTAAAAAGAAAAAAACAACAACACCGTCATTCTTTTTTTTGAATCGTGTTATGTATTTGATTTATCATTTTTTGATATACATACCAATTTTTCTCATACATACATTGTCAATGTGAACAGTATATTTTTTGCAGTGGTTGTGTGTACTTACCCTTACAAAGAGAGGAAAGCTCAACCCATAAAAACCAACCCTAAAATATTCGGGTTCAGGACGGAGCTGCGTCAAAATATTATCATAAAATTTCGCTTGGCACTTCAGAATGTCGCTTAGTTGTTTGTAATCGAAAAATATTGTCTCGAAGAGGTTTGCCAGTTCTTTCAGTAAAGGTACGCCTTTTTCCCAACACTAAAAAATAATAATACTGTAAAAATGATCATTCCGATTTCATTTAAGTTAATTTTTTTAAATTTAGTTTTCCATTATTTTTTAATATTTATATTAACGACTTATTTAGTATAAATTGCGATGGACAAATTTATAGTTTTGCAGATGATACTACAATTTTTTATACCGATACAAATTGGGACAACTTAAATAATAAAATTAAAAAAGATTTTGAAATTATAAAAAATTGATTTGATAACAATTTGTTAACAATTAATTTTAATAAAACAAATTATATTCCTTTTACTTTAAACCTAAATAATCTATCACGAAATATGAATTCAAGTATTCAAATAAATGAAGACATTTAAATTTTTAAAGTTAATAAAATAAAATATTTAGGAATTATTTTTGACAGTAAATTAAATTGGAATTTTCACTTAGAATACTTATATAAAAAAATTAAGAAGTTTATACCGATTTTTAAAAACATAATTTTTTTTTTTTAAATGTAAGACATGGAAATATTATATTACGCGTTAGTTAAAACTCATTTAAATTACGGAATTTTAGGTTGGGGAGGAATAAATAGAACTTTAGTTAAAAAATTAGAAATATTACAAAAAAGGTTTCTAAAAATTATATTCAATAAAGATTATCTTTATCCTTCAAAAGAATTATATTCAGAAACAAAAAAGTTAAACATAAGACAACTTTACATTTATAACATCTTAATATATATATTCAAAAATAAAAACCATAATCATAATACACGTCGTAAAAATGAAATAACCATAAACCTAAAATAAATAAGTCCATAGGACAAAAAATTTCAAATATTTATGTTTTTATTTAAACGATTATTTACCAACAAAAATTAAAAAATGGATTTCATTAAAAAAATGTAAAGTTGAAATAAAAACATGGATATTAAAAACAGACAATTTGAAAATATTTTTAGAAATGCTTTAGTTAATTAATATTGTTCTGAATAATTTCTACAAGTAATACTTATTTTTTACTTAAAAATTATAAATCAATAATTTTATTAATATTATTATAGGTAATATATTTTTTCAAAAAAAAAACTGCGTTTATACCATGAATTAAAATTTTTACTTTAAAACTTGATTTTTAATGCATATTTATGATTTTCCATACTAAAACAAAAAATAAGATTAGCCCCTAACAACCTCAGATTCAGGGGATTGAAGAATAAGTTTATAGAAGATAACATAAACATATTTATTATTATTTCATAATATAGTTATCATTCCTTTTATAGGTTCAAGACAACATAAGCTGAAACGCAAAGAATCAATTACCTTTCCTTTATCAAAATAGTTAATCATCTGCCTATAAAGTATCTCCTTAACTTGACATTCGGTGTGGTTCGGGTAGTTCGGATCAGAAACGACTTGGCTGTTGCTCCACGACAGCTGATCCGCGTATAACTTCATCGTGAACGCAGCCTCGGTGTAGTTTTCCGCAGACAGATGGAGATCGTGTAGTTTGTATATGTAGCGTAGGTACATTTCTTTACGGTTGAATTCAATTTTGTAAAAGTTCTAAAAAAAAATTATTATTGTACAGCACGGCCTCATTATTACATTAATTTGTGAGTTTTCAAAAGTTGGTACATAATTAATTAAATTAAAATCATGTGTTTAGATTCGGAACCAGTAAAAATGTAGTTATTTTTCCACTTGGTAAATTTTTGTACCTACCAATAAGTTAAAGGTACAACTCATCCTCTTATCTCTATTCTCGTCACCCTGGATCACATTCCTATAGTCTAAAAGTCTTTCTAACAGTCTTGTTATGGAGCTGATGAAGGCAGCCCCGCTCTCCTTCCACGCCGGATCTTCTGATTGAACTCTATCCAAAAGTCTTAAAAGGAAGAAAAATTAATAAAGACCACAATAATAATAGTCTTCCATAATATTCTGGATAGACATGTATATGCTCGTTTGGGAACATAAATCCTGGGCGAGCGTCACGTCAACAAGTGAATAAGTAGTGAATGGGCTTTTTTACTAAATTTTAATTTTTACCCTACCGCATAGACGAAGAAAAAAATTAAATTTTTCTACTTAAAAATAAAATAAACGAAAGACGATCTTTAATAAAAACTCGCGAAACTACGTCATAACAAATTGACCACAATTTCAACTATTAGATTTGCGATTACTATACAGGGTTCGTCAGAAACAACAGTTTTTGTTTTTTGGATTTTTTCTTCAATTCTTATTTTCCATTCCTTTTGATGATTGGCTAAATCATCACTTTGGGAACAAATGGATTGGAAGTAGGGAATTCAATCCCGGGATCTCGTTTCCCGGGATCCCGGACATTTTTTCGATCTTGATATCCCGGGATTGTCGTTTATTTAATCCCGGGATTTTCGGTATTTATCTTTGCATTTTTCATTAATTTATATCGTGCACAAGGTCTAGGTTGAGTGATGACACTAGATCAACTTATTTTTTTAAGAAATTTTTTTAAAAAACAAGTTTAGAATAACTTTTTTTCCTACTATAAGAAACGTTTTTGTTATGTTTTAACATTTTTTTTTTATTTATAGGTTATAATATTATGTTATAGTGTACTTATATGTTCATTGTTATTTTTTTTTAGTTATTAAAATTAAATGAAGAGAGTATGTTCTAGTTTCTTGGTTTTGTATTAATGTTCTGATGAAGATATAAATGTTTTTATTTAATTAATAGAAAAAACTCCAAGGAAAATTATTTTTTTATAAATCCCGGGACCAATCCCGGGATTGAAAAAATATAATCCCGAAATCCTGAGATTGAAAATTTCCTCCGGGATTGAATTCCCTGATTGGAAGGTACCTATAGTCTAAATCAGTTAGTTGGCAGGTAGGAGTCCCGATCTCACAATTATCGACTTTCATTTATAGGGATATCTGAAGCGACATGTGTGAAAAAAACAATTCCAATAAAAACTTAAATCTCTTGAAAGAAAAAACAAGAGTAGTTATTGCAAATATCCCAATACAGGAAGGTAGGAACTGTTATCGGGAATTCAGATGTCGAGTTGAACTATGCACTAACTCGGTGATACCACGTTTGAATAAAAGTTTTATAATTTACTAGCGTGTACCCGGCCTGCGTTGCAGCCCGGCCTTATACGACGTGAGATAATAAGGCGAACAAACCCGAACAAACTCAACCGTTTGCCGGCCCGTCCACAATTCACATCCATGCATAAAACATAGTCTGTCTTCGTCTATTCCGGCTTCGGTGCTTCGGATCGATCGTTGAACGGGCCGGGGACCGGTTAGGTTGGGTCGTTCGTTCTCCCTACTCTAATTTATCAGTGTTTCTCTATAATATTATGCATGTATTATACATAAAAACCTTCCTCTTGAATCACTCTATCTATTAAAAAAAACCGCTTCAAAATCCGTTGCGTAGTTTTAAAGATTTAAGCACATATAGGGACAGGACGGGCGATAGCGACTTTGTTTTATACTATGTTAAGATGATTGAATCAATTGAAGAAATATGACATGATATAATAATAAAAATACTTCAAAAGTAGGCAAATAAAAAATGGTTTTCAAAATCGTTACTCGGCCAGATATAAAATCATCTTCGAAGTAAGATAGCAACAATAGTTGTTTGTTTTTACGTAAACTTATTTTAAACGAAATCCAAAAATCTAAAAATGTTTTTTGTGACGAACCCTGTATAGTAATCGCAAATCTGATATTCGAATTTGTAGTTTCAGCACAGGCAGACGTTTTTATAAAGAATGACTTTTTCTTCTACACCTACTAATAAAAAAGTTTCTCCTCTTCCAAACTCTATCCGTGGACACAATGTATTTTTTAATAGGTTCTAATATAGGATGTCAATGCTGAATAATAAAAAAAAAACATCTGAATCGACTAAAATGTACTGTCACGTGATGTTTTCCGGTCTTTGTTCGGTCCATGACGAGGCGGTATAAAAATAAAGAGAATCAGTCCATTAAAAACAAAACCCATATTTTGATTAATTAAATTGATTACTTACACGGCACTAAGGTGCTCCCTTGGGAAAGCATTAACAAGAAAATTTAATTAAATTTTTTTTCAATATTTGATCACTACGCCGTTAAACTTTAACTAAATACTCACATGGTATTAAACAGTCTTCTATACTCGTCATCACCTTTATTCTCACTAATCAAAATGTCCAACTTATCGATGAGCTCGCACTCGACTTGCTTGAAATTGCCTCTCGCCCGCTGCTCGCATTCCATCATGTCGAAAAATATGTGCAGAGTCGCTTTGCGCAGCTCTATTTCAGGTACCAGTGTCACTTCTAAGAACGGGCCGACCATGGAGGGGATGAAATGAAGTTTGCATTCGCCTGAAGGAAATAGTTGGTTAATGTGAATCATCGAACTGTTTGTAAACATCTACTGTCCCTAGATTTATGTAAAGCATTTGAAACAGTCAATCAAAACATTTTACTTAAACGCCTTATAACAATATTGGAATTCGGGGAAATATTTATTTGCTTCTAAAAAATTACTTAAGTAATAGAAAACAGTTTGTTCAAATGGAAAATGTTAAAAGTTCACAAAAAAAACATAACTTGTGGTGTTCCGCAAGGATCAACCTTAGGATCTACTTTTTTTTAATCTACATTAATTCTATAGCAAAATTAAGTTTAAAATTGTTTGCCGATGATACTACTATTGTATATTTTCATGAAGACTATGCTCCAATTCATAATAACATTAACCACCACCTAAATATAATATGCAAATGGCTTCAAATTAATAAATTATCATTAAATTTTAATAAATCATCTTTTATGTTTATAAGTAAATCAAAATTTAAAAAAAATAATAATATTTCTTCACTATCTTTCAATAATCATATAATTAAATATACTAATACAATTAAACTTGTAGGTTTATATATTGATGAAAATTTAAGTTGGAAAAACATATTGAATATTTAAGAAGTTACATCTCACCAATAATTGGTGTTTTGTTTAAAGCTAAAAATTATAAATCATTAAAATATTTAAAAAATATATATTATTCTTTGGTTTATTCAAAATTACAGTATATGATTTCCATTTGGGAATCAGCGAATTTAACTACAATTCAGCCATTAAAAAAAATACAAAACAAAATAAAAATGCGTACATAAACTTCCTTTTTTAAAACTAACTATAAATTTGTATGAACCAAACGAATATTTAAATTTAAACTAACACTCTATTATTATTAAAGAAAAACAATCGAATATAATATTTCATCCGACCAACATTATTCACATCACGAGACAAAACCATCATATTCATACACCTATGGTAAAGAGTACTTTTGGCTAAAGAATTATATGATATAAAGGAATAACAATTTACAACAGTTTGCCGAAAAAAATTTAAGAAATATCAAAATTATTATATATTTTTAAATAATTTCGATGGAATTATTAATAGTTACAAAACATATTTTTTATTATTTGTGATTTTATATATTGTATATTGAATGTTATATTCTCTATAATGAACTTTTTAAGTTGGCCGAGACTAAAGATATATTAATAATAATCCTTTAACAAGTAAACAACTAGTGCAGCATGCTTACCTAGTTGAGACCACATAGATAATATCTGGAAGCCCATAAGAACCCTCATGTCGCCGTACTTTTCAATAATTTTCTCTCTTTTTACATCCGAGAATTGTTCCAACTGCAAAGATTGCTGAGTGAGGTAATCCACAGAAAGGTTAAAATAATTCGTCCATAACTAAAAAAAATTTTTGGAATATATTTTCTAAGATCTGTTGTGGGCCATTCATACATTTTGTAAGATGAATTACATGCTATAGCAGTTACACCTCTTCCGTCTTGCATCTCCTATCCCTACAGAGGTGATGTTAAAACTGTTTAGTATTTAATAACATGATAATATCTTACCTCTTTGTCAAAATATCCCGCCCTACTATCGAGGAACTTAAAGGCTAAAGGTTGAGCGAACTCTTGCAGGGCCTTTAAAATCACATTGTTGGTTAACATTTTTATGACCAACCAATCTGGTGGGAAAACCTCCATTCTTATTAAGTTTCGGAACACCAAAAATACCTAAAGAAAATTAACACATAATCATATCAGATGGTAAAAGAGTGTAAAGAAAAGTACCCTTAATAAAAAGTCCTTCAACGGTTTTCGGTCATAGTTTGGTCCCATAAGTACTTCCCATAAACGTTTATAATGAAACTCGTCCAAAAGTTGTAGAATTCCTATCAAACACGCAACCAAACATCCCTAAAAATCAAATTATTTTGTAAAAACATATGCAAAAAAATTAAATGTAATTGATTTTTTTCTGTATCAAACTTTTAAATTAAAAACAATTATTTTACCAAAATTTTCAAATCCTTATCGATAATATTCAAGACGGTTTGTATTAAAACTTCCAAAATCGACAAATTCAAGGTATCGACGTCGTGGTGGATACAATTGTTAATTTTTTCCTGTTTCTCGCTTAACTTCTTTTGCTTGAACAAAAATCCTAAAATTTCCCCCAAAATTTCCGTGCACAATTTCAACTCCTCTTTGCGAATAAGGTGGTACCTCAAGTGTTTGCAAGCGTTAACCAAAAGAATATTTCTTGATTCTAAAAAAAAGTCGAATAAATATAACGATATATACAGGGGTGGGCAAATGTTCCGGAACGGCTTAATTACAGGCGAACGAAAAGTGATATCGGATCCGGGTTTTGAGCCATCTATAGGACTAAAATTTTACTATTTGACTATTATACCATATGTCAGTAATGTCACCAACTGTCAAGTGTTGACGTTATTTTTTTTTTTTTTTTAATGGAACACCCTGTATATTTTTACATTTTTAAATTCCTCATAAAATTATAATTATTTTTTATTAAATGCACTATTAGTCTATACTTCATAGTTTCCGAGATATTGACTCTCGAAAAGTGACATTTTTAAACTTTTACAGCTTATAACTTTCTAACAGTACGTCTTAGAGCAAAACGGCTTATATGTCCCTATCTTCAATTTTTATTATCTTCCCAAAAAAATCAACTTCCAGTTAAACCGAAACAACTATATTTCCTGCTTTCGATTTACATCCGGTTTAAGCAGAAGTTGATTTTTTGGTAAGATAATAAAAATTGAAGATAGGGACATGTAAGCCGTTTTGCTCTAAGACGTACTGTTAGAAGGTTATAAGCTGTCAAAGTTCAAAAATGTGACTTTTCGGGAGTGTCAATATCTCCGAAACTATGAAGTATAGACTAATGGTGCATTTAATAAAAAATAATTATAATTTTATGTGGAATTTAAAAATGTAAAAATATATAGGGTGTTCCATTTAAAAAAAAAAAAAATAACGTCAACACTTGACAGTTGGTGACATTACTGACATATTATGGTATAATAGTCAAATAGTAAAATTTTAGTCCTATAGATTGCCCAAAACCCGGATCCGATATCACTTTTCGTTCGCCTGTAATTAAGCCGTTCCGGAACATTTGCCCAACCCTGTATAACGAGTCATGTAATTATCAATAATAACATTTTTAGGAAAAAAAATAATATTTATAGATATTTGACATAAAAACCTCTTACCGTCATCCTGAAATAGTTTGCTGGTAACCAAATTTTTAATACAGGCTAGCTTAGCTTGGATAAGTAATGTTGGTAACTCGCGTGGAATGGAATCCAGCATGGTTGACGCCAATTTTGTACACTCTATCGTCTGTAATACCTCGTTGAGCTGCTCGTAGACAGCGCTTATCGCCAATAAAAGGGCAACCTAAAACAGTATTCGTCGTTTAAAAATTATATAGGGACCACCGCCACCGCCAGACTCGCCATAGGAAATCCCATGTTAAGCCAGTTTACGCCGAAAACAAATAAAGTCTGTTCAATGACCGCCGACCGTTACGTCATATTCTCCATAATTGCGGTACGCCGTAAATTAATTCAGTCAGTTTGACTTACCGGTGGTAAAGGTTATGATTTTTCTTAGGCTTGATCTACACAAAGACGGATGCATGTGAACAAGTAAAATACAAGCGCTTTTTTTCAAATTTTTAATTATTATATTTATACTGTTAATGAAGTCAGAAATAAGTAGTTTATTTAGGGTAAAAGGTATCATGGGATGAAACAATTTGTTTTGGAAAATCAGTATGAAATTTTTATTTAATTTAAATTTACTAACAAATAAATAAATCTTATTTATAAAATTTAAAATTGAATCAAATATTTTTTGTCTAGTGCATCAGTATATAAATTAATTTTGTTTCAATTATTTTCATCTTATTTATAAAATCATAAAGAAGAAAATATAATAAAACATGACAACACAACAGAATCCAGTTTTTTAATAATTAAAATAAATCATCTCCGCAAGCATCATCATCATCAGCAGATTCGTCCAAGTTAATCAGAACGGGAAGAGTATTTGAAGTAGTGATGGGATAACTTGAGTGAAAAAATGAGTGACGAACATATGGTTTTTATTTTCCAACACGTCTCCAAAGTTGCTGCCCGCCTGTCAATCACTCACTGCGGCCAGAGCCATCTCCTAGCGAGCGGCTACACCGAGTGGTTTCGGTTATTATTGGCGATATATTTCAAATTAAATACTGCATTACGGGTTACCTGTGTAAGATAATATGATTTATTATTTAGATTTAAATACTGCATTACGGGTTGCCTGCGTAGGATAATAGGATTTATTATTTTATTTAGAAATCGTCGGCGTCTACTGAAAACTTAATGTTTAGTGGTGAGTATTCAGTATTTATAAATATCATGAGTTATGGAATATCGTGACATCTCAAGGTCAAGTAGCCAAGTTGTTAAATTAAATTGTAAGATTTGGGAACCATGCCAAAAATCCACAAATAACTCCGCTACATTTAATAATCCGCAAAAAATTAATCGATTAACAACACCGAGTCAGTTATTCCCAATACAAATGCTGTATATCGACATGAACGATGAACCGCCAATATTAATAATTAATATTAGCATTTGAGTGAAAAAAAAATCGATTATAATTGGTTTTTTAAATCACTCGAATACTCGGTAGTCGATTATTAAAATAAGTCGATTTTTCCCAACACTAATTTGAAGCATTGATAAATCTTTCCCGTTCCCACACATCATTTATTATTTTATTAGTGTGTATTACATACTTTTTCCATTTTTCTACAGTAACATTTTCTATGGCTTCATTCCACAGACACAAAACTACGTCATTTGTTACAGGATGCATAGAACATATTTTTGCATCATAATAACGCTTACATTCTGACCAAACCATTTCAATAGGATTAAAGTGGCAATAATATGGAGAAAGTCTTAAAACTTGTATTTGGAATTTCTTCAATTAGCCCAGAATGATAGGTGGCGTTATTCATGATAATAAGCGACAGTTTTTTCAAGTTTGGTAACAATTTTTCTTTAAACCAATCCTCAAAGTTTTCACTA
Source organism: Polydrusus pterygomalis (assembly GCA_963969555.1). Lineage (NCBI taxonomy): Eukaryota > Metazoa > Arthropoda > Insecta > Coleoptera > Curculionidae > Polydrusus > Polydrusus pterygomalis. The sequence continues at coordinate 1,182,606 of OZ018377.1, forward strand.
TTCATCGAATTATGATAATCACCAGATTTCAGCCCAGACTTCAATATTAAACTTTCATTATTTACAAATTCATTTTCTGTAATGTGTAAATAATATACCGTACACCCTCTTGCTAACTTCGCCTAAAAGCCCCTTCATCCAGAAAAACAGGTGTTAAGGGAAATTGAGAGTTGCCGTTACTCTTAAATTCTCTTTAAAATTCTACTCGTTTTTGGGCTTTAGGAGGTTGCTCTATTAAAAAACGCCCGTTGGATACAGTACATTTATGCCATTTAAATTTTAATTTTTTTTAACAGTCTGCTAATGAACCAGGGGATATTTTAATACTATTAATGATTTAAAGGTTTAGTTGTATTGAGCAAATGGTAACGTGTTCACCTGCTCTATAAATCCCACAAATACGCTCTCTTATGGTATGTTTATGAATTTCGTGAAGTTGTCGACCACGGGATGACAAAATGGCTACATTATTGCGATTCTTAAAATCTACATCCTTCTCTATCCCCTAACCAACCAACCAACCAACCCAAAGCATCAGGTATTTTATAAAAACATTGCCATATCCACCTAGACATGTCACCTCTTTATACGAGCGCTCTTTTAGCTACCAAATCTCAAAAGTTTATAATAAGATACCTGCCGACTTTAAAATGGTCTCTGGTTATAAGTTCAAACGGTTCGCAAAACAAAATGTTCGGGACTTTCTGTAGAATTTGTATAGAGTTGATATTAATATATATTTTATTTTCTGGCTGCCTCTTGGGTCTTGGGCCATTACATATATATTTATATTCTACCATATTAATATACCAATATTTTTTTTATATACAACTTCTTTTGCATATTTATACTCATCCTCTGGTTGTCTGCAACACGTCTGTCAATTTTATTATTTAGCGCCTGTGTTGTATTACCTAGCAAATTGTAAAATGAATTTCAGTATAATACTAATTAATTAGAATAGCATTTCGGTTGAGATAGGAAGCTAAGCTTCAACTCCGCCAATTGTAATTATTACACTTTTGTAAATTACAATAAAGCCATATTTATTTTATTTTTATTTATTTTATTTATGTTTTTCAGGTTTATTGTTTGTTTTCACAATTCCTGCTTATTATATCTACTTACCTCGTAAACTGCGTTAAAAGGTAAAATAGTATTTCCGGCATCACTGTCTCTTTGAAAATAATTTTAAAATTAATGCTTGTTCTTTTTTACAATACCGAGACATTTTTGGAATAATGTTGATTAAAAATGTCACTGTCAAAAATGACAATAACACTTTTTTGACTGGTAAAATTATACGACATTCATTATTGACGCAAATTTGATATCTCACCTAGTTCAGGAATGTTAGAAAGATAAGCACTAGTCGTGACGTAACGGTCAGCGGTCATTGAACATACTTTATATTCTTACCTGAGTATTAATAATATGAGGATCATTGATTTTAAGCATCTGGTTTAGACTGGAGAACACGCTGTACAAGTCTCTCCTGAAACTATCTTCGAAATGACCGCCCGTCGCTCTGGAGAACAACAATCGGCTCTGGATGATCAGTTTGAAAATGTACTCGAGACTTTTGAAGCATTTCTGGATGGGTTCTTGCTTCTCGAAGGAGACTACCCAGTCGGCGCAGTGTTGGACGCTTGTAAGAAGACCCCTAAACAAGAACAGTATGTATTGTATATATTATATACAATATAAGCTTTCTACCAAACCCCTTAATTTTTTTCATTCTAATTAATAATAATAATAATAAAAGTTTATTCGAATATTTTTTTGACATTTAATGCTAATATATAATTTTTTTTGTATAAACTATCAATTCCGAACTCAGAAGTAAAATACTTGTTTTCAGTTAAATAACATAATATTTATTGTCAAGAATATATTTCGTAATTCAGGCACAACTAGATTATAATATAAAACGAATATGACAATATTTTATTGGTATATTTTATATCACTATAGTATACGAAGATACAATACGTTATGTATATAATATATATATTTATTTATTTTATTCATTAGAGCTTGGTATATTTATTAATGATATTCTTATATCTCTTGGATTGGATAATATTTAATTTTTAATTTTATTTTTATAATTTTTTAATGATTTAATTATTTTAATTGACTGTGGTAGCATAATATCAAAAATATATGGATTGATGTTTAAAAAATGTTTGTGTGCTATTGTTTTGTTTACTCTATTTTTATATGTAATAGTATTTTTATGACGAGTTTCATGTCTGTGATTAATATAATTTATTTTATTTTTATGTTTAAAAATATATTATATTAACATGTTGTAAGAAAATATTTGTTTAATATCCATTTTTTTGCTATCTTTAAATAGTAAATCAGAAGAATATTGGTGGTCTTTTTCGTAAATAATTTTCAAAATGTATTTTTGAATAGTTTCAATATTATTAAGATAATTCTTATTTATGTCTCCCCATCCTAGTATTCCATAATTTAAATGGGTTTGTACTAATAGTAAAATATTATTAAGAATAATAAAATATTTCTAATTCTTTTATATTTAAAAATTGTTTACGGTGTGTTTAAATTTTGGTATAAGAATTTTTAGTTTTTTTACAATGTAGTCACTATGTGTGTGTGTGTGTGTTAGTTTCAATGGCACTGGAAAAGATTCCAACAGGCCAGACTTTTTTTTTAATTTTATATATAGATATAAGAGTGAAAAATATAGATATATACATTTTTTTCAAAGCTACCGTAAGGTGTCGCCTTGATTCAATTTTACATAAATACTTATGATCTAATGCTAGTTAATTTTTTGTTTATACGTAGCTATAAAGTTAATAATTATAGTAGTCACTATGTAAATCCCATTTTAAATGTTTATCAAAAATTATTCCTAGATATTTAATATTTTTACCTTCCTTATATTAATATTATAATTACATATTATTAATATTTGGAAGTTTATTTTTGTATGAAGTAAATGAAATGTATGTTGTTTTGTATAATTTATAGTTAATAAGTTTTTATTAAACCAGTTGCTTATTTTTATAAAATCTTTTTCAATAGTATTTTTTAAATTATTCCAATTTAGACCTTCATAAAAAATACCGTATCATCAGCGAAACTATGTAGTTTTGCTTAACAGTTTAAATTAAAAATATCATTTAGATAAATATTAAAAAGTATTGGTCCTAGGACTGTACCTTGTGGTACTCCATAATTAAATATTTTTGGTGAACTAATATTTTCACCAATTTTAACATGATGTACTCTGTTATATAAATAGTTTTTAAATAAAGTTAATATTTGACCACGAAATCCAAGTTTTTCTAATTTGCTAATAAAAATTTTATGACTGACAGTATCGAAGGCTTTAGCTAAATCTAAAAATATGCATATACTGTTCATTTTATTATCGATTGAATTATATATTTGATTTGTTAGGTGACAATTAAAAAATGAAACTTACTTGTACACCAACGCCGCAGCAAAATGATTCGTAATATAGGCGTCGAGGACCGGCTTGAAGTGCTGATACTTGCTCCCGTCCAACAAATTAAAAATGGATACCAGAACGTGGAAGACCAGGCCGCTATGGGGAGTCGAATTCCCGTCTTCCGTGGAGAATAAGGCGAAGAGAGCGTCTAATACGTCCTGGAGGAATTTCACCAATTCTTCATCTCCCAACTTCAGGACTCTTTGGAGCGAGTCCTGGATTCGTTCTGGATGGGACTTCCAGCGAAGGAGGGCCAGTAAATCAACTAAAATATTAATAAAATCGTTGGAAAACAACATAGTTTGTTACACTTGTTCATATTTCGCTTTAAAAGTTTATATTCCTCTAAAATAGAGCGACTGCTGACCTCAGAAACATGAGAAAATTAGAAATTCAACGATTAGTGCTGGCTGTTGCTTATCAATCTATGAAAATTATTATAAAAAAAGTAACATATTATATTATAACAGTTAGTTTTCCTATAACCTACCATTTTGTGTCAATTTAGTAGAACATAGCAAAGTCCGTATCGAAATCATTTCTTTATGACTCCTAGAAAACTGCCCACTCGCTTCATGATTTCCTATTTAAAACAATAATTTATTATTAAAACTGGGTAATATGCATGGTGACACGATACAAGGCACTTAGGAGGTATTAATAGGATTTCTGAAATTATACAGAAAATTTCATAAATTTATTTTCAACCAATTAGAAGGCTCCTTTTTGTTTGCGTTGCTTATAGCGACGGGAGACTATCGCGATAGTCTATAGCCTATTAACCTAATAAAATTAATAAGTGATAATTTTTCTGTCAAAAGTGAAGTGCTTTATTTTTTATGGCAAACGTCACTCAGCATAAAATCAAAATACATTTTGTTGCTAACTTATAATTTTTATTGAGAATAGGTCGTAGGTCTCATCATCTCATCATATTAAAAGAAACTCCAATTTATGAAATTTTCTTACTGAATCTCCCACGCAGCAGAATTAATTCCCGATAATTCTGCTGCTAGGGAGATTATAAGTGATAATTTCCTTGTCGTTTGGCCTAAGCAAGAGCCTTCCCTTTCTCTGTTGCCGCAGCAATCCGGCCCATGTTTGGGCAGCAGAAAGTGCGAGGGGAAGGGTGATATGAATGTAATTAGAAGAAATTAAAACGTTTAGGTGGCCAAAACTAAGAAAAAATACCTGTATACGTTTATATAAAAGTCATCCTTATTAAAGTATTTCTCACCCTAAATGGTATGGACTTAATGACTGCAATAAAACTACCGGTTTAATCCCATTGTTATACACAATCAACAAGCAAATACACTACAGGGTAGGACTTAGGACACCGTAGCACAATTTGAACACTTCCTAAGAAACACAAGGACTGAAAGATGTTATCGCAAGCACAAGATAATTAAATATTACCTGCTATAATTACAAATTATAATCCGACCCTGACCGACAGTTTATTTGCATTTTTATGACCGAGCTCTTGCAAAACGTCCCAGGTAGTTAAACGGAGTCAACCATTCATTGTGAAAAATACTTTACTACTACCTTCTTAGATTGTTGATCTATCAACTTCTAAAGCATTATCTACCGTTAAATAAACTATTGAGCATAATGCCAAAACCTTATTTATCGCCTTTACCTTCATAGTCTTTCGCGAACGCCGGCAAAGTCAAATACCCACAGTTCTCCAGCTTGCTTAGGTCCTCGCACTTGTAGATGTACAACTCGTGCTGGCTGTCCTGCACCGCAGCGCCATCTTTGTCCATGAGCCGCATGAACGAGAAGCCGAACAGTTTCTTGTCGTTTTTTTCTCGTGCTAAAAAGAAATTAACATTTTTAATTAGGAAAAATGACAATGAGATTTTAAACGACCCTGTTATTTTTGGTAAATCTTAATGATTATATACAGGGTTTCCATTTAGTGTGCCGGTGGACGATATATCGTAAACGGTCGACTTAAGGAATAAAACTTTTATACAAAATTTGTACATGTTAATGTCGCGCACCTTTTAAAAATAATTTTAAATATACAGGTTGGACCAAAAATCCAGGGTGGGCCAGACATATATTTTTTTAAATGGAACACCCTATATATTTTTACATTTTTAAATTCCAAATAAAATTATAATTATATTTTATTAAATGCATTATTAGTCTATACTTCATAGTTTCCGAGATATTGACTCTCGAAAAGTGACATTTTTGAATTTTGATAGCTTCTAACTTTTTAACAGTACGTCTTAGAGCAAAACGGCTTACATATCCCTATCTTCAATTTTTATTATCTTCCCAAAAAATCAACTTCCGGTTAAACCGGATGTAACTCGAAAGCGGAAAATATAGTTGTTCCGGTTTAACTGGAAGTTGATTTTTTTGAGAAGATAATAAAAATTGAAAATAGGGACATGTAAGCCATTTTGCTCTAAGACGTACTGTTAGAAAGTTAGAAGCTGTCAAAGTTCAAAAATGTCACTTTTTGAGAGTCAATATCTCGGAAACTATGAAGTATAGTTGTATGTATATTTAAAATTATTTTTAAAAGGTGCGCGACATTAACATGTACAACTTTTGTACAAAAGTTTTATTCCTTAAGTCGACCGTTTACGATATATCGTCCACCGGCACACTAAATGGACACCCTGTATATGTAAGAATAGCCATTTAAGGCTAAATATCGCCTCCATCTGGCTGCCTTTAAGGAAATTCAATTTGTTATTATAGAGATCAATAAAAGACGATTATTATTATTATTATTCCAAAAATGTGTCGTATTGATATCTTAAGAATATATTTACTTGAGCAGTGTCTATATTCCAATCTGACATGAGCCCCGGCAAACTTGTCAATGGGCAACGTCAACCTGACATTTTCTGCCCATGCTGGCGAGTTGTGGTGGTAAATTATCATGGAATTGTACTCTGATGCACCTTCCATGCCTGAAGCACCCCATAGACAACTCTAAAAAAACAATTTCTAATAGTATATTACTTAACAAACGTATAATGTAGGCCATATCATCACAGTGTATTAAGGTTCATTATACGCGAGTCAAATACCATGTTTTATCTACAACCATCCGTCGTAGTTCATTTTAACTGTTCTATTTTTTTTATTTATTATTCTCAACCAACCTAAAAAAGTTTATTACAGAGAATATAACACCAAATATACAATATAATAATATAAATTCACAAATAATAAAAACCATGTCTAGTAACTATTAATAATTAAATATTAATTTTTTTCGGCAAACTGTTGTAAATTGTTATTCCTTTATATAATATTGATATTTGGCCAAAAGTACTCTTTACCATTGGTGTTTGAATATGATTTTGTCTCGTGATGTGAATAATGCTGGTCGAAGGAAATATTATATTCGATTGGTTATCTTTAATAATAATAGAGTGTATTAGAATGCGTAGTTTTAATTTCTAAAGCTCATCTAAATTTAAATATCCATTTGGTTTATACAAATTTATAGTTGGTTCTAAAAAATACCGTTTATGTATGCATTTAATTATTTTGTTTTGTAGTTTTTTTAATGGCTGAATTGTAGTTAAATTCACTGATCCCAAAATGAAATCATATACCTACTGTAATTTTAAATAAACCAAAGAATAATATATATATTTTAAATATTTTAACGATATATAATTTTTAGATTTAAATAAAATGCCCATTATTGGTGAGATGTAACTTCTTAAATATTCAATATGTTTTTTCCAACTTAAATTTTCATCAATATATAAACCTAAAAATTTAATTGTATTAGTATATTTAATTATATGATTAAAAGGTAGTGAAGAAATATTATTATTTTTTAATTTTAATTTATTATCAAATTAAAATCAATATTATTATTATTCTCCTAATTTATTATCACTTATAAAACACAAAGGGAAACTTTAATATTTAAATCAAGATATCTGTAGGTATATTGACATTTCTCGTTTTCATAGTAACGACAACGCGTAGTACATTCATAGTAAATTCTAGGCCAAATCTTTAATATTATACTCACTTTAATTATATTTTTCTCGCCATCCAGGACTACAACGGAAACTTCTATATTTTTGCCTGTGGACTTCCCGCCTCGCTCAAACTCGCCTCTGTCTAAAATCAGGTACAGGTCGTTTCTGACGTCTCCAGGCATTATCACGTCCGGAAAACCTAAGAGAAGTAAACGACAAACCATCAAAAATTGCTCCCTTGCCTTTGGTTACCCTTACCATTATATACAACTATTACAATAAGAAGGCCCAGACACAACTAAAAAATAGGCATTAGGCAATAAGCAACAGAAATAATATTTGATACGAAGAAACAAATCAATCGCGACACAATAATTAAGTTTTAAGTAACAAGCAACAAAAAACAAAATTTAAGATATCCAAATGGATTTTCGGTTGCAAGTTTCTTATTACTGGCCAATGAAAAGCTGTATAAAAAATATTGTGACATAATAGTTGAATTGCTAACTGTCAGTAAATCTTCTTTTAACTTTTCGTTTTGTCGAATAAACAAGTTATTTTGGTGTTTTGTTATTTCTACGATTCTCAACAAATATGATTAATTTTGGAAGCTCACCGGTTTTATCACAAACACATAGACAAAGTGTTAAACACAAATTAAAAATACTTTTCTAACCTGAAAATTAAACCGACAAACGTCAAAATATTTATTGGGGGCGGGGCATATTCTATACAGCTTTTCATTGGCCATTAATAAGAAACTTGCAACAGAAAATCCGATTTCAATATGTAAATTTTGTTTCTAGTTCCTTAAAACTTAATTGTGTCGCGATTGATTTGTTTCTTCGTATCAAATCTTATTTCTGTTGCTTATTGCTTACCGCCTATGCTTATTTTTTAGTTTTGTCCTCTACTTACCTAATTTACTTGTTAAACTGACGTTTTTAAACAACAAAGGGTTTTCGTCTCTGATGGTGCGCAATTCTCCGTGCAGCATCTTAAGAGAGATCATTATTCCGTAGTTTATCGGTCCAGACAGGGCCGAATACTTGCCGGATTGTCGTATGATGAATTCGTGAAGCTGATGGAAGTCCTTGTCTTCGCCTTGATAAACCTGAAAAGTGTTCTCTAGTTATATTTATAAAATAGTAACCGTTAATTCAGAGTTAATTTCAAGTAGTTCGGGAGGTGAACGTTTAGACGGCTAATAAAAATGATAAAATCATTTTTACCTTCATGCTAATCTCTTTCTCTTCTCCATCCTCCGATTTGCTTGTTAAGAAATCTCCCAAATTCTGCACCGCTATTCCGTGGGGCCTCTTGAACAGCTGCGGCTGTCCCGCGGATTTCTCAGTCTTCTTAGAACTGTCCGAATAGAGCATTTTACCTATCCTCATCACGTGAGCCACTATGTATATGTCTTTGTTAAGCTCTGAATTACCTAAATCCTATGAACAAAGACAACAACATTAGATTGTATGTAGAGAAAAAAACAAGAGGTACCCGACTGAAACTTACAATGTAAACAAACGACTTACTGTAAAGACTGTACAATTACTATGTAGCTTCTCGATGTGATTCGTGAAGCCCTCTTTGGATATCTTGACTAGGAACCGTTCCGTTAAGTATTTCTGCTTGCAGGCGTCGTACAACGAGAAATAGATCTCGGTGTCTTCGCCTATGTGGTGTCCGAAATCCCTCATGCAGAAGTAGAGGTGGTGGGTGAGGGTTTTCTTCAATTCTTTTTTCTTTATCGTACCTCGTGCCTAAAAATTATAAATATTATCTAATAGGATCGGGCGGTGACTTAAGACCACCTAGAGTGTATCCAGGTTATCCACATTCAAACTTACCGAGACGCTGTGGGCGTTTTCAGCACTGGCCACATGGACATGATAGAGTTCCACTACCGACATAGAGTCAGGCTCCACCATGTTCGCCCCCTGACGGGGAACTAAATCCAAACCCAATTTTCTGAAACAAAAGAGCTTTTTATATTTGACATATTTTTCAAAAACGACATTACAAGATAGGGTCTGTAAAGTAACTGGTTTAGTGCTAGGATCTTCATTTTTATTTTACAATTAAGTGCTCACAGACGTGACAAATTTTACATCAGTTAAATTTTTCTTGGGAAAAACACAACCGAAAGTCAATGTTATTGGATAGAGAAGATATCATTTTTTGGAGACGACAGTATCTAAGAGATATAAGCAGATATAGAAGTGAAACCATTTTTTATATAGACGAAACCTGGGTTAACAAGGACATTCAGTACAAAAGATATGGCAAGATAAAAATATTCAAAGCTCTCGTCAAGCATTTATAGAAGGTTTGTCTACTGGTTTGAAAATACGGAATTCCGAAAATACCTGCAGGTAAAGGTCGCAGGTTAATAATAACGCATATAGGTTATTATGTCAGTTGACTCCACAGACGAATCCTTCGAATTTAGTGATAGTGAAAACACCTTTCTAGATCTTTAATTTGTCAACTTTTTTAAGTATGAACTGTTTTTGTATTGAGAAAAAAAAGGAATTTATATTTCATAAATAAATACCTAAAAGACCGTCACTGTCCGAAGATTTATTCTAAATCATTGGCTTGCCCTATTATTACAATTTTACGACCCTATTGTGGAGGGTAAAATTAGTGGTTTGCCAATCTATATGGTGTTTAAACTATCTGTATTGTTACTAAAAAGATATACTTTCAGGCGGAAAATAATATGTTCATCCGATTATTATTTTTTTTTGAGCCATGTAATTAAAAAAAAAATACATACAATAATGTATCCGGCAGTCCCCGAGGTTTGGCACATTCTATCTTCTTAACTTTGCGCTGCATATATATATTCAAACCGCTGTTAACCAAACACAGCATATAAAACTTCGCCTGGACGCATTTTTTAACAATAAAATATTGCAATCCATCTTCCATGGTTATTTGAAAAAATAACGCCTAAAATTTTCACTTAAAATTTGAAAGGGTAGACGTAAGTATAGTTTAAATAACCTGCAACGCAAAAACACTCATGGTTTCTTTGTTTACTCACTAGACACTGCTTATTCAAGCAGAATAAGATTACTTATTATTTAACAACAAAACTGGTTTTTAATCACGGACAAGATTATGCGAACTAATAAAAAAAATTAATTGTGTGATGTGAATTCTGTAAAAGATTTGTTGGCAGAAAATAATGAGAGGCGGAATCAGGAATGTCTGGTATAATTAAAGAGATGTTGATCGGTGAGGTGAGCATGCAGGTCGAATGAATTGTCTACTTAGTTGACGATGATCTATCTTAGTCATGTCACCTCTATTTTTTTTTTTAATAGAATTGGTTTATTATATTTCTTTTAGCCCATGGACGAAATTGAACCAATAACGAAACAATGTTGTTTTGCCCCCAGGCAAACCGTAGCATGCAAACGAGAAATACAGAAATAGAATTGCTTTTTCGTCTGGGAATAGAACTCGAGATGGTAATTCATAATATCTAATTTGGTTATATGATACGATAACTTAAACAAGCCTCTTAAAAACCGAGGTATTTTCTTTCCTTGCATTGTGCCCGGTTCGAAACCGTGCATCAGTGACCCCAAGAAGAGTGGGGCCCCCTAAGTCTTCGTCGGTTCACCTTGAAACAACCAAAGGTCAATCACATCTTGGCTTTGCGAAATTCTGTGTTGCATTTACCGGCGATTCGCGATTATGACTTCACTTCTAAGTATTATAGTTTATACAATATACTTAAGGTGGGAGTATCAACATGCTTGCCAACCTATAAGCTATTTCGCGTATATTTATTTAATTTTTCTAGCTTTTACACAAAATTTAAATAAAATCATTATCGTCTTCATATTTTATAGGTAATAATAATTGACATATTAAATAAATATCAAGGAATTTCATTAAATATTTTAGGAGAATTGTATAGCGAAAAATATCGGGAAATTTTTTTTAACATTATTATGTCATTGTTCTTTCACTATACAACTATCCCAAAATTAGCAATAAAATGAATAGATATTTTTGTTATATGTCAGATATTACCTAAATATTGTACCGACGATATTGATTTTATTTAAATGTTAATAATAAACTAAAAAAAGCAACGCGAAATAGGTTATAGGTTGGCAATAGATGGAATCGGAATAACGTTGAGAGTTCCACCTTAAAAGCACACACTAGTGACGTATTTGCCATTTTATTTCCATTTCTACAGTTTTAAAGTTAAAAAAAATTATTTGATAAATTAATAAAACCGAAAAACGAAACTTTGCTCATATTTCTTTTACTGCTTTTACCGTGCGAGCAAAAATTATTTGCATCAAAGATGGCTTGGATTAAAAAACGTAGGGCTTGGTTTAGATCACAATGATATGGGGACGATATTATATCTCTAACCAAATCTAGGTTAAAATTTTGTCAAATTCATATTATGACATGATATGCCAAATAAATGAGTAATAAAATAAGTAGACAAATACAAATTTATTTTTGTTGTTTACAAAATTAACAAAGTAAGAATATACAGAAAGAAAAAGAAATATAATTACATGTATTCTGTATTCACGCGTTTCAGGATAAACACCTGATGACACCTACGGGCTGATCGAAACCGGTAAGAGTAGTTGTATTAAAAAATTAACCTTTCTAGAGCTTTCATAGTTTTTATCGACATAAAAAATATTTTAATAATAATAAATTTTTCATGTATTTATTGTATATTATTATTTTTGAATAAAAACATGTATGAAAAATGAAATTTACCTGTAACCCATGAAAAGGCAACAAATATCCCGTTTCTTCGGCACCAGGCGTTTAAAAAACTTTTTCCTTGGTACCCTCATTGTAAACCAAATCGATGTTAAAATAGGTACTTTCACATGGAAAAACACATTTCAAATAATTTCACTACATTCTTGGGTCCCTTATCATCACTTTATTATCAACGCACTAACACAGCTATTATAAAAATATATTTGTTGACATTATTGTTAATAATATAAAAAAAAACTATGGTTCAAGTTATGGTTATGAGTTTATGATGATGAGTAAAGAGAGTACATATTAACAAAACCATTTTTTTAATTGCGAAACCTTCTCCTTTATTATTTCGACATGGGTACTTTGAATTTTAAATTTCTTTTTCCATTATTTTTAACACGTACTCTTGAAACAGAAATTTCACAATACATATTATTTGTAACTAAACATTACACTAAAATGCAACATATCCTTTGGTAGCCATTTCTATTGTACTACCAAGTAAAACAACACATATTAAATATAAAAAATATGTTTTTTTTAATCAATATGACTGTGAAATCGTGAAACCGACTACAATACTATCAGTAGGTATTGCGAATAATTCGATATGTATTGTTATATTGGGTGCCTTCATTTTGGTACGTCAGCTCGTGTGCTAAATTATGATAATACATTTTACAAATATGGATAAGGTCTACATTATTAGAGAGTCGAAATGAATTAGGTACCATTTCATGTGAAAGAAGAATACTAATATTGCTAACGAGCAATAATTAAAACATAAAAAATATTTAGCGTCACCAGTTCCGTTTGAGGACCTGGAATCGAATTGCTTGGAAGAAGAGTAAGTAGAAAAAGTCTTTGTGACCGACAGAACCCCAAAAAGAAGTATATTTTGAGCTCCCGGTATAGAAATTGACCCTAAAAGGTCCTTGGAACAACCAAGGACATTATATTGATAACATAGCATAGTATTTTTAACTAATTTTGAATGTACCGGGTGTACAACTTAAAACTAAACTAAAAAAAAATATTTATTACAAAAGTGACCAAGAGCAATCGCTGGAAATTATTTTTAAGTTTCTAGGTTGACCGCTAGGGGGCTTTCAGGGCTAGGGGGAATTCAAAACGACTTCGTCCTTTATTAAATTGATAAAACAAAAGAATCCCTATATTTAGCGAGTTCAAATTTGTAAAATTCCGATAAGCCAAACCAAAGTTGTGAATATTTTTGCATAGCAATATTTGTTCCCTCCCACCCCCCTTAAACAAAAAGATAGAGCAAAAACTACAGAATTTTCATAAGATTGAAAGAATGCTTCTTTTGGTACACATTTAACACTATAGTTACGCCCCCTAGCGGCCATCTTAGTAAAGATAATTTCCAGCAATTTATCTTCGAAGTGCTTTAAAATATTAGAGGTAGGTAACAAATGGTTTTGTCAAAAGTATAAAACGAACTCGAATAGTGCCGTGCCCGAAGGCCTCGGCACAACATTTTCACCAATTTATAAGCTATCAATTTCTTTCCCTATGTTTAAATTGATTGAATACATATTTTTATAGGACAAACTTGGAAAGTATATCCCACATTGCAGACCTTTGCTGTGCGATTTTAAAGAGCCGGTGCTGACAGGTTCAATGTCATAATATTAAATATAATATATTTCAGTAACGAAAAGTCGTAGCAAATCGAGCGAGACGGCATTGGAAATAGGACGTCGAGCACTATACGATGCAGTCTCCAAAAACTACCTATCTATACGAGAAAACGGAAATTTTGCACCATTTCTTTATATTTTCTAGTTTTGGTCAGTTGTTATAATGACAATTGGGCGATATGTTTCCCCTTTACGTTCCGCAGGAATGTGAGGCAAAAAAAGCAATGGTAAACATAAAAAAAAAGAAAATAAGAAAAATATTTTTTTATTGTAATTTTTTTTTAGTACTACTAATAATAGATGCACCCTCGGCTGGCGATTAGCGATATGTACCCAGTCTAGTTAACATATCGCCGAGTTAGTTTTGGAAAGGGTTTCCGAGATACAACCGACGCGGCGTCCCTTTTTAGTTGTACACCCGGTACGCGGCTTCTTTTTTTTTTCGTTTTATTCAAATTTTAAATGGAATTAAGTTGGATACAAGTCGTAAAGGTATCTTAACCCATATTATCATTTATTTTAATTAACGACCTTGTTTACACATATACGTATTTCAATTAATTGATGTTATTTGTAGTTGATACTGAAACAGGGACAATTGATAAATTAGTGAGTACAATACAAACATGAAATATTTTTAGTATGACGATATTAGACTGCTGCAGTTACGAGTTCAAATTTTATGGTTCCTTAGCCTTTTTCCCCAAACTGTTGACATGGAGGCTTTTATGAAAAGACCATCTCTACATATTAATGTCTCTCTTAAACCTCCATAAAAACGAACTATTTTCTCAGTTTTAATTACCTGATGTTCCCGTGCATAAACCGGTATCACACCGTCGCCTTTTAAAGAGGAAGGTTGAAAGCTAAGCGTCTGCAACAGAGTCTGTTAACGCTAGATGATTATATTGTGCCACATGAAGAAAACCAATATTACAGGTCTTCATCTTCATACAATATAGTGAAAAGATCGTCAGATAGACCACTGAGATCTGAGATGAAATATACTAATGGAATTAAAATTGACAATATATATGAATTAGAGGTAAATTATATATCGCCTTCCTTGCGTTTTTGATATCGATTAAAAAAATTTATTATTTACGACAGGCTAAAAGGTATTTTAGGAGAAGAAATCAGTGATGAATTAACTAACTTTTACAGTTCATTACATGGAAAGTGACAACATAATATAGAAAATAATAACCATTAAAAAAAATAACAAAAAAAAATTGAAGTTAATCTAATTTAATTCATTAATAAAATCAATTTACAAAAATTAGTATAAATAATTTAATTTAGTAAATATCTCTTTAATTGTTTTTAAAAGTTGCCAATTTTTTAATTATTCTGATATTTTTTGGAAGATTGTTATATTTTATTATTCCGTCATATAAAAGCGATTTTTTTCCGAAATTACTTTTAACTGGTATAGTTTGATAATTTATACAATATCTGGTGTTATGATCATGTAATGTCTTATTCTCCTAAAGTGTTATGTTTGTTTTTTTTTCTTTTAAAATAATAGAGAAAATTAGAATACAAATTTTTAATTTTTCGGTCTATATAGATTAACAGTTGGTTCTAAATGTGGTAATTTGTGTATACATTTAATAACTTTATTTTGCAATTTTTGTAATGATTTTAAGTTTGTTAAACAAGCAGATCCAAATTCTAAATTCTGTTTCACTGTCAGAGTTGTCATTTAGATTAATAACAATGGGTTGTATATAAATATACGAATCTTCTACTTTTAAAATTTTTTGCGGCTTTCGGCCGGTATATCGTTTAAAACTGTTTTGATTCACTTTATGACGCCCGCACTTAGGGTAGGTGACACGTTTTTTCCTCTCACCTTTGATTTTACTTGGTGCCACATATGCTTTATGGAGTTAAAATATACAGTGATACAGTGAAAGACGACGTAAGATAGCATGACCAGTCTTTTCCGGGATCACGGGATGGACCTACCTGCTCTTGATAACAAGGACAACATTTCTATGCAAAATAATGAAAAACGAGTGACATTATTAAAATTGTAAATTTTACCCTGTAGACCTTCTTTCAGGTATACAACAATGAGGTTTTGGTACTCATGCCTTTTCATTTTAAAACATTTATTATATTCAGCGGCGTAGCAATTGGGGGGGGGGGTCATGAATTTCTAAAGTCAAATCGTGACATATCAGGATTAGCGAGTATAAAACATAAAGGTATTCCCGTAACACCCTGTATATCATACTGATACGTGACATTTTTACCATCACCTACTCAGACTCATAAAATAGTATAGATAGGTATCTCAGTCCAATTGAATATTCCGTACCAGAAGGCTATTGAACCTTTTACCAGGTAGAACTGTATAAATTTAAATAAAAATAGCATAATATAGAATAATAATTTAAATTGTCAAAATAAAAATATTGTAATTGATGGTGAAAAATTGGAATTAGTAAACAGTTTTAAATATTTAAGGATTGATTCAAAATTAAAATTTTTTAATTATTTTGAAAGTATCATATCGAAGATTGCCGGAAAAGTAGGTTATTTTAAAATAATCAGTTCTATGCCTCGTCTATGAAACACCAGCCGCGGCATTAAATCTTGTGCTTTTCTGCCTAGTGAAACAAATAACTATTAATACTATTATATTACCACATTTTCTTTATTGTTCTTCCATTTTATATTGTGCTAGTGAGGAAAAATTTATAAATTACAAATTTTACAAAATAAGGCAATGCGGATTATTTTAAATGGCAAATATACAAACATAAATTTTATGTTAAAAAATTTAGATTGGTTGAATGTCAGATATTTAATTTTTTATTTAGTATGTATCTTTATACATAAAATTAAAAATAATTTATTGCCTCATTGTTTAAAATTTTTTTGTTCTTTTAATCATGACCATCATAATTATAAAACAAGAAATAATCAAGTTTTTTTTGTGGATAAAGTGTTTAAAACATTAGCTTATAAGTATATTTTTTATAAAGGTTTGATAGAATATAATAATTTGGAAAATTCTATTAAATCTCAAATAATATCATTAACACTACATATTTAAAAAAACTTAAAAATAACATTTATTTAAAAAACAAAATGAGACGTAATATTTGATACAATTTGCAATTTTCTGTCTATTTTTTGTTAAAAGAAGGTTATGTTTTAAAACTAAAAATAAATCTATAAAAATGTTGTTAAACAAAAAATGTATTAAAAAATATTTAATTGTAGCTTTTTGCTAAATAAAACATGTTACTACTCCTAGTACTAGAACTATGTCTGGACCGATTTACAGATGAAGCTAAGGAAATTATTCATAGCCTTTTTCATGCTGTAAAGTAGCATTTTGTAAGTAATATTACTTTTATGACTTAAAGTTGTTGTCTCTCTAGTTTAGACATCATTCAATGCACACTAAACCGGTCAAGAGCACGTCGAGCATTGCAACATTAGTTTTAGTAATACCCGAACATATATAGTGTTTTATCCAATAATCTGGTACCTGATCATTGGTTGTATCTGATATTAATTGGATTGGTCATTTATTCGCGGAACTGCGAAAATAATATTTATATAATTTCTGAATAATCCATCAATGAACAAATATTGATTTTAAATACCTTTTAACATAGCATTAAAGGGTGAGATTTCCTAACCAAAGAAACATTCAGGTAAAAATGATATTATAGGGCTATAGGCCTATAGGGGATAGAGACCCTTCTTATTTTGTTTTTAGCGAGAAGCTTAAAATTGAATAAAACTATTATTCATTAGCTTAGGTTCTTTAACTTATAAGTAAAAATTTAAAAAAATCCAAATAACCAACCAAGAAATTGTTTTAATTTATAACTTTTATCTTATTTACCCAAACATACTCATGGGAGTCATGGGTATTCATTCTTCTTTTCTTCGAATCGCCCTTTGTCACGAAGAAAATGTTAAAAGTTACCACATTCTTCGCTTGTGAATAGTTCGCTCCGGCAGCTTTAGAAAGGAACGGGAACCGGTTATTTATTAGTAAAAGAGAGACGGAAGATCCCCTACCAGTATTGTTGCTACTTAAAAGTGGCCGCGGTGTTGCCAAATAGGGAGATAATTCTTCAAGTGTACGACGCGGAGAGACCATGCAGGTTTTCGTGTCACGTGATTCGGGCTATATTATGGCTCCCGAACCACGTGACCGCTACACTCCATGATATTGGAACGTATACTCTTTCTAACCCTGCAGTGCATGGCTCCGCTCTATTTCTGTCTGGAACCAATACCATGGAAAAACAAAACCAAGAAAAACCACCCAGTGTCAAAATTTTACCGCTCACAATTTTGTGTAAGTTACGCCAAACGTTGCCTGTGGTAAACATACAGGGTGTTCCTAAATATCATGTAAATACGAAAAGGGGTAATTCTTTGGCTTATTTAATGACTAAGAATTCATATAAACATAGGTCCGCAAACGCTTCGTTGCCGATCTACAGGGTGTTGAAATTTCAAGATTTTATTAGTTTTTTCATTATATATACTTAGCTTTTGTAGTTTTTGAGATATTTAGCTCCAATTTGGAATATAGGTTACGCTGTAGGAGTTACATCATTGGGCATACCAAATGGTTTTAAGAATCCACAGGGAGATATTTTTTCAGGGGTCATGCTCCCTTTTCTCTTTTTTTCTATATGAATTTTTAGTCATTAAATAAGCCAAAGTATTACCCCTTTTCGTATTTACATGATATTTAGGAACACCCTGTATAACGAGCGAGAATATCCGTCCCAAGCTACTTCGCTACTTGGCGTTAACATCGCGGTTCCGAACCTCGCGTTCGACCATTTACGTGGGACTTAGTTGACGCCAATATAGATGGTGTAGAAATGCATGCAGTCGCCTCCTCCAGTACGTTGACTCCATAGGCCTCTTAAAACAAGTTGACTCACACTCAAAAGCTTTTTAGTACCTATTGAATTTTTTAGAGATGTCTAGGTATTGTGAATTCTGACTAACAATATTTGGCTATAATGAAAAACACATCCATGATGAACAACTACACCGGCAAACAATAGGATTGACATTAACTTATCAGACCAATTAACACATAACAATTAATAATTTACTGCAATTGACACTTTTCTCAAGAAATCATCCAAATAAATCCGACAACGCCGCAATTTAACGCACTGAGGATAAAGAAAAGAATCGACAGTTTAAAACCACCTCGGTTGAATACCAAAATCGCGTTGGGTCTCTGAGAGGCAAATTCAAAATGTCTGAATTCTAGTTTCATATTTTCGGAAATTTCAGTAGTTTTAGTGAGATAAGGCTGATAAAACTAAGAAAAATTTCGCGCACGCATATTGCGGTTTGTGAGAAGGAATAAACTAGAATAAGTAGTACTTGGTGCATAATAATAAGAGTTGCTGCTGTGCGAGTTATTTTATTGTATAACGGCTGCATTATAGCGGTTTTGTGATAGTCTGTGAAAGTTCCAAAACAACGTCTGTGATAGCACCTCGATTCCTTATTGGATTAAAGTGTAACTTTCCCGATTTTAACCCTATAGAAAGGTAATAATAAGGAACAAACGGTTTTTAAAACCAACTTTCACAAAACAAGTTGCGTTTTCTAATGCTGACTTCCATTATTTTGACATCTTAGCTAGACCTTCGAATCCATAAAACGAAAATAACGTAGGTATTTCACCCAATTTTACACGATTAAAAGTGTTAATCAATATTAATTGCAAGCGACAAATTAACAATTAACACTTTTTCAAAATCATTTACGAACGTGTTTATTTTTGTTATTAGCACATTTTCTTATAAAATGTGACGTTTGTTTTACATGTGTTCTGCTATGTGTGTGCATGTGTTCCATTATACTTTTAAATCAACAAGTGTTTTTATTGACAAACGGCGCTAATTGTGACGTCACCAATGTGAAACATTTAAATAAATTGACCCCAAAGGTTAACTAAATTGATGTTTATTAAACGATTTTTGTGTGTGTTATGCAATACGACGTATTGTAAAGTCCACAACAACAAACAAAGAGACTTCCTCGCCCTCATGTAAAATAAACCCGTTCTCAGCAATATATCCTACCAGCGAGTACATACATAATTATTCGCCTCAAAGCAGTTACATTTATAATTACCGTACCTTTACTCTTAAAATTACGAACAATATTTTGGGACTATTGTTTTGCCTGGAACGGGTCCGTCATTTTTTCTTGAATACTGTAAAACATGTTTGAACTAATAAAAAAGGCGGTTGTATTGAGCTATGTAGCAGAGCTGTATTCTAATAAATTTTAATTAGAAAATAATAAAATTTGGTGTGCGACTACATCATCCAAGAACCTAAAAAAAAGTCTAATGCAAGTTTGATGTAATAATAATAATAAGGGAGCCAATATTTAAGAGTAGCAAACTAAATTTCCCATTACCCAATAATTTACAAGCTCGAGTCAACAGATAGATGGACAGAAATGGGAAACATGTTTTTCCTGATCCAAAAAATCATCAATGCTTTCTCTGCGATAAATGACATGAGGGCAATGCTTTTTTTATTTAGTCAAACTGACAAATGAATTAAGGGAATTTCCCCATGCCAATCGTGATTAACACTTTAAAAAAAAAATTATATAAATAAATGGAAATAAATGATTTCATTTAAAGCCGGATGTTACAAACAATGATTGTACCAACACACAGAAATCTTTCTAGTTATTCTAGTCGATAAAATAAATATAGTTTAAAAACACTAAAAAAAAAACGCTCAAACTAAAAAGCGGAAAATAAATAGTTTAAAATAATTCTTGAAATTCTTAATATAGGCAGAAAATAATAATGAACGATAAATATTAGTATTATTGTGAAAAAAGCGTGGTGCGCTTTGTGCTATATTTTTCGTATATCGAGCACCCCACGCTTTTTTCACAATAATACTAATATTTATCGTTCATTATTATTTTCTGCCTATATTAAGAATTTCAAGAATTATTTTAAACTATATTTATTTTCCGCTTTTTAGTTTGATTAATTATTAAAGTGTGTTTTTTAGTTTTTTTAAACTATATTTATTTTTCAGTTTGAGTTATTGTTGAAAAAAAAAAAATTTTGAATAGAGATAGTCATAGAAAGGTCCGGAGTAGCGATGGAATACTGTCACTAATTTAACAATGACTTTTTGAAATGGCTAGATTTAAAGCATTGGATCCACAAACCCGAAGAAACCCAAACAGACCAGGATAATAAGATAAACTTATCAAATTATTGTATTCTCAGCGGTTCTTGATAAGTCTACAAAATTTAAATTAAATCTGACCGTTTAAAGTGGGTCAAAATCGGGTTCAAAGAAGTCGGTTACAAAAAAACATACAGGTGAAGCTAATAAAAGCGTGATAAAAAGCTTTAAAAAGTGAACATTTTAAACCGTCGATTTGTGCTTGAAAAGGTTTGGGTAATTATGAAAATTCATAATCGATTTTCGATCATGAAAAATAATTTAGTAACAATTAATTAAAAAATCAGATTTAAAAAGTTTTCATAATCGTTTATTCGGCCCACCGTTGGTCGTTTATAAGTAACAAGAATGTTGCCAAATAATTAGACTTCCCTTTATCAAAAATGAATTTAGTATACGGACCCTGCAGACAGCCATAAGGGCGTACTTTCTAAAATGCATATTTATATTTCTTTTAAATTATAAATAAAAATTAAAATAATAGGTAGGTAATGAATGACCAGCCAGACAGTCTCTCTAGGAAATTTTAAGTATAAACAAATCGGGCGAAATGCTTATTAGGTAGAGTAATAAACATGAATAATAAAAATAAGCTAAATCACTTTACACTGATAAGAATGAGCAACTTTATCACAAACATGTTTTTAATCACCTTTTATTGCATGGCAATAAAAAATAATAGTCAAAGGCATTGTTTAACATATTTTTGTTCTAAGTTAGGTAATTAAATAGCCATTGCCTCAGTTATATAGAATTATTACCAGAGGACTTTTATACTAACAAATTTTCAAATTTTTGTTCTAAAAACGTTATCAGTTTTAGCTGATAAAGGACATCCTCCTAACACAATTATGATAAATATGTACAACTTATAGAATCTGTGCAAAGAAGACTTACCAATAATTTAAACTACCGTTTTCATAGGTAGTACCAGCACCACAGAACTTACGAGTGTAACCTCGCCTATTATAAGATTGATAGTCTTGCGCTGAGAAGGAGGTTTTTTGATATATTATTTGTTTATAAAGTTTACAACGGTCACATTGATTCCCGGTATTGTCTGGAATATCTTTCTTTAAATTGTTATCCTTACGTAATAAGATCTCGCAATCTTTTGCAGGCACCACAGTGTACAACAAACTATTTTCTCTATTCGCCATTGGTCAGATGCATAAACTCCTTCAACGCCGCGGTTAATATAAATTCTAATATTGATATTTTTAACGACTCAATCTACAACTTCAAGAGTAAAATACGTAGAGTATTAACTTCATAAAAATGTATTTTCTTTAATTTCTATTATTAATGATTGTTATAACATTTATTTAATTATGACACTATTATTTGACTTTTGCACTTAGCGGTTTCTGCATCCGGCCTATTTGAGCATTGTTATTATAAAAAATATGTAAAATGTTTAATGTAATGATTTCCATATAACATATTTATATCTTGTGTTTACTTTACGAGTAATATATTTATATTTCTAATATGTAATCTGCCCTATAATTGGATGCTCAGAGCATCTGTTGGGCTTAGCTGTATAAATAAATAAATAAATAAATAAATAAATAAATAAAAACTAACTGTTAACATTATGGTATAGTTTTTCTGGACTTTGTAGAGGTTTTTGTTGACAATAACTAAAACGACTGTAACCTACTTTACTCTTCGTGCGATGATACATTGTAAGGACTACAAGAAAAATTGAAATAAAAACTTTTAAATATTGTTGTTAAAAGTAATCGTAAAAATTGACCTTTCCTCAAGTTATCGCTTAAAACGATAATTTTTCAAAAATAAATTATACCTAAAAATGGCTGTCCAGTGTCCATCCATATAATAAATTATAAGATGGTGACAAAAATCTAACTGTGGTATAACTATAACATAAACTGGAAATACAGCCTACAACACTATTATTGAACTTATCTAAATCATGTGGGTGGAATAATAGTTATTGCGCCTGCATTTTAGGTTCTTTAGATTAGTGCTTTTAACAAAATAAGCAGTAGGTCTATAATAGAGAAGTTTAGAGAGGTTTCTATTACCATCAGGCATTAACAACACCCTCGTTACATAATTTTTTTTACAACTGTTGCCAGTGTCGTTAATTATCTTATATCTGCCCTGCTACTGATGGAAAATTTCGAACTTAAAAATGTATTTTTTTGATTTTGGTTATTATTTTGTAATAAACATATGTGCAATGCATTGTAGCAACCAATACCGTGCAAGCTAATAAAACAAAACTAGTCTGGCCGACCATATGTGACCTTAAAATCGTTGCCAATTAGCGTCTTGATTGGTTTAATCTCCTAGGAGCCAGAATAATACACAGAGATCGCGAAATGAGATAGAGAGCAAAGTGCAATATCTTGCTTTATATGGACAAAATAAAGCGTTAACCTTTTCATTTTTATCTTTTAACCAGCATAGCAAAGTAGAAATCAAATCGTATGAGATATGGGCATAATTCACCGCGGCAAGGGGGGAGGAAAAAATATTTGTTATGCTAAGTAAAATTTTTAAAAGGAACGCTCAACATAGCCGTTGGCTTTGCTATTTAAAAGCGACTAAAAGGAATTCCGTTATTGTTGATTGTGGGTGTTTAATATTTCGGATTTATAGTTTTCGTGAATTATGTGTCTATAAATAACGACTGGTACCGACAACTTTTTCAAATTCTTGATTGAGAAATTATTTTTGAAAATGTTGCTTTACACGTTTGTATAGTAGGGCTGTGCAATTACCGAAAAAGATAATCGATTTTCGATTATTTGAAATAATCGATTATTTCCTATTAATCGATTAATCGAAAATAATCGATTTATCAAAAATAATCGATTAATCGAAAATAGTTTGTTACATCCGATTAATCGAAAATAATCGATTAATCGAAAATCAAAAATATTAAATTAATCGAAAATAACCGATTAATCGAGAATAATAGATTATTTCTGATTAATCGAAAATAATAATCGATTAAACGAGATTATTCGATTGATGTTGCAAAATAAATCATTCAAATATTAGATCGTTAAGAACATTAATTTTATGAAAGGCGCACAGATTGAAACTTTGTTCAAGTTATTGCGTTATGATTGTCTTGCAATAATATGCTATAATATTTTTTAAACCGATTTTCAGGGAAATAGGGTTGCTAATAAATATATAGGGACTTACAGCAATAACAAGTAACTAGCAACTTCAATCATCCAAAAACATACCTATATTTTCGAATAGTTTTTTTGGTCAATTGATTAATCAAAAAATAGTTTTTTTTTTCGAAAACCTAATTAATCGAAAAATATTTTTTTTGGTTAATCGATTAATCGAAAAATCATTTTTTTTCGATTTTGATTTGGTTTTTGATTAATCAAAAATTTTTTTTTTTCGATTGCTTAATCGATTAATCAAAAAATCGTAAACATTTTTTTTCGATTAATAATCGATTAATCAATTTTTCGATAAAAAAATTATCTCTAATCGAATAATCGATTATTAATCGATTTTGCACACACCCCCAATGTATACCCAAGTTTTTGTTTTTAAATGTTAACGTTACCGGGTAATATTCGGCTTAAGATTAGGTTCGCGATAACATCGATGATTCCGGTTTTGTTTGTTTTTTATTTTCGATTTGATAAGGTAAAATTTAATTGGCTTGTTTTCTTGCTTTTCGAACTAAAAACACGACGGCGAATAGTTTTTAAACAAATTTTAGAAGAAACAAAACAATAAAAACTTTTCCTAATCTGATTGATATCCACCAAAAACACCAGAAATCACCATCTTTTCCCTCACCAGTTTCATGGCAATAAATTGTGGCAAGAACTTGGGGGGCAAATTTTAGCTGTTTACGCGTAAAAATAAATTAAAGGTCAACTTTTACAATTTCTTGAGTAAGAACTTAAATTTTAAAGCCCAGGCATTATGTCTATTTTTCCCATTCTTTAAATGAGAATTTTGCAGTACGCATGCCTATTGCTGTATGGCTTTCTGTACATGCCACTTTCGTGATTATTGTTTGCTTAACTAAAGGTACATGTCTATGGTATATACATGTCATCTATGATGTTATGTTAATATTATATTTATCATACACTACGATAAATGAAGAAAGTTACCACGTTAAAAAAATGTCGCTAGCAACGCGTAGGTTAATACGCTGGTTCGACACGCCTTCGTCGATTTTTTAAACATTCTTCAAGTTATATTTATCAAATCTAGGACAATACTGTGCACGGTTGAATAAGTACCAAATAATGAGGTCGTCGAATTTCCTAAAATTAGGATTTATAAAAACACCAAGGCAATTGCACATTTTACACAGTTACTATTTCTTTAAACTTTAAAGGCATTGTCTTATTCTTTTAGAAACTTTATAAGAACATTATAAGCGCTGATAAACATTTTTTAGCGTCCAGAGTTTACTTTCGTCGCATTTTACCTTTTCTATTTTTAGATTTTCCATACTTTTTATCTTTTTTCTTTTTTTTCTAGAAATAGTTTTCCAAAATGACGGTTCTAGGAATGGTATCCGCAGTAGCGGGCTTCATCAAAGTCCGCTACCTCATAGACAAGGCCATGATCGACAATATGATCTTCAGAGCTCACTACAGGATAACTTCCGCGATTTTGTTTTTGTGTTGTATCATCGTTACCGCCAACAACCTCATTGGTAAGTATGAAAAACGATCGATGTTGTTAAACTTGCGTCAAATAAGCAAAGTACAAAATATACGAAACATTATAGAAACCCAATACTAGAAATTGTGTCTCGACTCCATTTTGAATCTGAATCGCGTTCTAGAGGCTATTTTAACAAATAAACTTTTATCCTGTTAGAATTGGTTGTAATTAAATTCCTGCATGTTTTAAAAAGCCGTAAAATTGTCACATAATTTTCATTTTACTAGCCAATTCAATTTGAAAAACAAATAAGTAAAATTTAAAAAATATTTTCAATTTTATATTTTTGCAAAATAATATTTTTTCTGTAAATTCAATAAATTGACATCATTAAATTTATTTCGTCAATGCTTTTTGTTTCTCATTTGCAATAACTAATTGAAATAAATCATGACTTATAGAAAATACACTTGTGACCAATGCATTATGGCGAAATTATTCATATTGTTTTTCTTTTATTTTACAATCTGCAGGTAATTCTAATTATTTGTTTCCTTATTGTGTCCATTTTGACACCTTCAAACAGCGCCCTCTAAGATTGACAGTAAACACATTTCCAATAAAATTTTTGAATATGCGTCGAAATAGAGAAAGTCACAGCCAGAGAACTCACAGCCAACTAATATTCTGTGGTCACAGCGCTAGTACCAACCACCTTAGAAACACATGCATTAGCTCCATTAAAAAGTGTACGTTTCGAAAACGTTTCCAATTTGTGTCGGAAACAGAAACATAGGTTTCGATACATTTACCAAAATGTGTCTAAAAGTGCTACTTGGGAGAGATACCCCACCCTCATCAGATTGTATTTAGCAAAAAAACAATTGAATTTTTTTAGGTGACCCAATTCAATGCATCAACGACCGCGGCGTTCCGGGTCACGTGATCAACACGTACTGCTGGATCACATACACGTTCACTCTGCCCCACGAAACGGGTAGGATCGGAACTGATATAGCCCATCCGGGATTGGGAAACGAAAACCAGGAGAAGCGGTACCATAGTTACTATCAGTGGGTGCCCTTCGTACTATTCTTCCAGGTAAGCAAAAATACTTTGCTCTTGAAGTACCTACCTACCTAAAACTGCCCAAGATTTTAAGAAAATGCAGAATCTGTGTGAAACTTCTTACTTTTGAAAAATATTTGCGAGACAACGACTTTGTGAAAGTTGTGTATTTAAACCTGGTCTCTTGGAGAACTTAATAAAAAATGAAACAAAAACCTTCAGAATCAATGCAATAGCTATCTGCTATTATAGTACCCACTTTGGAGGTTTCAAATAATTATATCAAGCTAATCGTGCTGAACCGTTGAAAATATTTATGTATACATAAGAAAACCACAAATTGCACACACATAATTACAAATGTTAACAGATACTGTAACCTTTTATATTACAAAAATATATCGAGGCGGTATAAGAATATTTACCAACATACATACTGAAAATATTTATGTATACATAAGAAAACCACAAATTGCAAACACATAATTACAAATGTTAACAGATACTGTAACCTTTTATATTACAAAAATATATCGAGGCGGTATAAGAATATTTACCAACATACATACTTCAAAATACAGAAAACAATCCCAATATAATGAAAGTAGCAGGTATGACAATAATATCATTAAGTCAATCTAATAAAGTTGTTTTTTCATTCAGGGAATTTTGTTTTACGTTCCTCATTGGTTCTGGAAAAACTGGGAACAAGGAAAAATCCGCATGATCTCCGACGGCATGAGAGGACTGTTAATTGGCGAAAAAACCGAGAGAGAACACAGACAGAACAGATTGGTCCAGTATTTGGTGGAGACGATGCACCAACACAACAGCTACGCTTTTGGTTATTTCATGTGTGAAGCGTTGAATTTTGTTAATGTGGTGAGTATATCATTTTTTTATATATACAGATAACGGACGTCCAATCACTTATGTCTGTCTTTTACCTATGTATTCCTCATCCGGTCACGTACATGATATTATGTATATTATCTTGGTTCGGAATAGGCTTTTTCACTAAATTTTGATTTTTATCCACTATCGCAGAAGAGAAAGAAAAAATTAAATTTTCTACCGTTTCAGTTTTTAAAATTTTCAATTATTTACTGAGAAAATAAATAAACAAGATACAGTCTTTAATAAAAACACGGGAATAAACTCACTGACGTGACATCTGCCTCAACCCATGGGTCCGAGTGATTCAGCTGAAGGTCAAACGCCGTCGCATCTACCTGAATATCGGACGGGTTGTTTTCTATTTTTAAGCTGTCTATTGAATTTATCAATTTTAATTGTCATAAGGACAAGGTCCATTCTCTAACTCATTCATACACACATACATATACAGTGTGACCAGTATAAAGTCCGCATAATATGGGATTTTTTTTTTATTAATGCCTTTATTCGAAATTTGACTTTGGTATCAAGTTCTGCTTCGATCGAGATGAAAATTAAGCAAAAAAATAGTAGTCACGTGATTCGCATGTGTCAAATTTTAATTTTTTCCAAAAAATAATTTAAAAGTAGGGTTATTTCTAAAAATATCGAAAAAGTTATCTAGCCCACAATTAAAATTTCAGCTGCTATAGATAATTTTGATGTTTTACCCACCACTAAAATTTATTTTCACTTAATGAACACTTTACTTATGACACTGTGTTCTTTTTTGTCTTAATATTAAAGTGTATCACTTTCAGCCACAAACTACGTTTTCAAAAATACTTATTTAATGAAATTACTTTATACAGGGTCAAAAACAAATACATTTTGCATCATATGCGACCAAAGTTTAATAGCCCAATTTTGATTTTGTAGAAAAACACACATTTAATATGGCGCTACTTTAAAAAAAATGTATCTGAAATAAAGCATTGTCAAAACTAAGAAGTTTTATGTAGGTTGCGTTGAGTCTTATTTTGCAAAAGTGGTGCAATTTACAAAATATGGGAAAAAATTCAAAATTATCTTATGCAGCTAAAATTTTGCATGTGGGCTAGAAATTGCATTTGAAAAAACTTTTTCCAATAACTTTTTTCGATATTTTCAGAAATAACCCCACTTTGAATTATTTTTTAGAAAAAATTTAAATTTTGACAGATAATGCGAATCACGTGACTACTATTTTTTTGTTTAATTTTCATCTCGATCGAAGCAGAACTTGATGCCAAAGTCAAATTTCGAATAAAGTTATTAATAAAAAAAAATCCCATATGATGCGGACTTTACTGGTCATACTGTAGAGAAGGTTACTTAGCTGCTCATAACCCTATAAAATTTAAGCCATTTTTAAAATTCAATTTTCAGAAAGTTCTTGTCCAGTACTTACATACGTCTTATGTGGATATTATGAATGTTATTCTATTATCTATTATTAATCTATTTCATATGGCTTTCCTAAATCACATTGTGTCAATAAACCTTATATTTACTTCTATACCAATATTTGCTTCATGAAAATTTATATTTCCTTTATCCATAAATTTATTATAATTATTATAAAATTCCTAATATGTTCTCATAGTTGCAGTTCCTCGTACTTTGTTCGATATGGCAACTAACCAAACACGACCCAATTATAATTGGTAATAAAATAAACTTTCTCCAATTCATGTTTTTACCTGACTATAACGATCGATTCTTTATAATATCGAATGATGATATTCTTTTTAAACCACCTTATTGGTGTGGTAATAAAATGAGATGGCAAATCAACAGATGATCCTCGTCTTAGCCCGACAGAAAGTACAATAATAATAATACCTGTTTGAATACATTAATTAGCATAGAGAGAAGTAAAGTGACTTTAGAGTCGTTAGACGAATATTTGCGTTTGCTAAATGTTCAGCGTAACTTTTTGATTTGTACGTCGTACACGATTATGAGCGGTTAAATGTTTCCATTGGATTGTTTCTCTTGGTTTTGTTTCTCTATGGTACACGGGGTGGTTTCTGCGATTATTTTATTTGATAAATATGGTTGTTCTTTGAATTCATTAAATCGCTAAGTACGTTTCTTTGTAATTTTAAGTCTCAAGGCAACATATATGCTTACTACATATCGTATCATAACTTTGAAATATTAGAATAAAACGTGTAGTATAGTTATATTAACTCTGAATCTAATCTAATTGTTGTAACAAAGTGTATTGTTTCCTGCACCAGACATGCAATTATATCATGACATTACTGACACGTGTTCTTTGATTGTAAAAAAAGTTCTGTGTGGGAGGAAATTACATATTATCAACATTAGTCAACTTTTTGTATGTTTAATTTTTGAGCTGAGGTATAACGACATCGTTCATGGTCAAGAGTTAGTAAAGATATTATTTCATGTACAGGGTCATCCAACCAGGACTGAACAGGGGCCTATTTTTTAAATTTCCCTGTATTTTTATTTAAACCAATATAGCCATTTAGTTTATGCTTTGCCGTAGAATCGAAAATTACCATTAAAAAGGCGATCTGACTTAAAACAAAGGAACTGTGGCGTAAAGTTGTTGTTTTTTCAATGGAACACCCTGTATATTATTTATTTTTATGAAACGCCCTTTTTTCCTGATTCCATAAATATATAGTTTGTCCATATTAGCTCAAACCGTTTTTAAGATATGAGCAATCAAACATTTAAAAAGCTGTATTCATTTGAGCTTAATACGTCTATAATGCCTTGGAAAAGAAAATCCCCGTAATGGCGATGCATTAAAATAGAGCTTTTTAAATGTTTGATTGCTCATATCTTAAAAACGGTTTGAGCTAATATGGACAAACTATGTATTTATGGAATCAGGAAAGAAAGGCGTTTCATAAAAATAAGTAATATACAGGGTGTTCTATTGAAAAAACAACAACTTTACGCCACAGTTTCTTTGTTTTAAGTCAGATCGCTTTTTAAATGGTAATTTTAGATTCTACGGCAAAGCATAAACTAAATGGCTATATTGGTTTAAATAAAAATACAGGAAAACTAAAAAAATAGGCCCCTGTTCAGTCCTGGTTGGATGACCCTGTACAGTAATAACAGTTATTATTCACCAGGATGAAGTAGTTTGATCCAATCGCTCTCCTAAATAATTTTCTTGTAAAATAATAATAATAATTGCTACAAGGAGCGGACTTAATATTCTTCTCCATTTTGTAATATGCATGCAACAACTTATGTACGGGCATCCCTTTTTAGATTGTCAACATAATAATGACGGACAGATTCCTGGGAGGAGCATTCATGAGTTACGGTACCGACGTGGTACGATTCTCCAACATGAACCAAGAAAACCGAACGGATCCTATGGTGGAAGTGTTTCCGAGAATTACCAAGTGTACTTTTCATAAGGTAAGATGGTTAGAGATTGGAAAACAATTAAATAATGTGATTGTAAATTGTAAAAATGCAAAAAAATAACATTTTAAAGTAAAGGAACACGATTCGTTAAAAAAAAATGGCGGATTCAATATGGTGGTCAAACCTTTTAACGTTTGTACATTTTCTTTATAGTTCGGTCCATCAGGTTCGATCCAACGCCACGACGCGCTCTGCGTGCTCGCGCTGAATATCCTCAACGAAAAAATCTACATTTTCCTGTGGTTCTGGTTCATTATTTTGGCCATCCTTTCGGGACTGGCCATGGTCTACTCGGCGGCGGTAGTCCTGCTACCGAGCACCAGAGAAACCATTTTGAGGAGGAGGTTCAGATTTGGAGCACCCAATGCTGTCGATACTATTATTAGGAAGACTCAGGTAAGAACTGCCAATAATCATTGATAAGGTCAAGCCTTACTACAAAATATCTTGGAAAACATTTGTTTACTCTTTGACAATACATTTTTTAAAATGTCAGAGATATACCATAACTGCCGAGAATTGCACAGCTCTAGGGTGGTCTAAAAGATAGAGCGTTTTACTAGCAACCCGAAGGTCGGGGTTTCGAATCTAGCCAGGTCAGTTTACTTTTTTTTTGTATAAATTGGTTTTTTAATTTTTAAAATTTAGTAACAGAAATAATACGTTTTTATTTGGTGTTCCTAGGCGTGTCGAAAGTGTTCGTTTTTCATTTTCGTATCAAAACTGTTAAATCTTTGAATACCATAAACAGAAATTAATAATGACAGATCGTTGATATGCATTTTACGGCAAAAAAAGCATTCTTGTCCTTCAAAATAAAGATCCACCTGAGACGGAGTCTTCCAGTCAGCGGCACGGAGTTTAACTAAATAATTTGACGTTAGTTTTGCTTGTCAAAATAAGACGTTGACATTTTGAGGTTAGTTTTATGACAGGACTTTGACATCGGTATATATTTTCTGGTTAGTTTTGCTTTTCGGCTATACAGTTGGTAGGTATTTCTACTAGTCTAGCAATAGAAGGCTGTGACCTACGTCGTCCACATGGTAAACATCAAAAATTCACTTTTTTTTTATGAACAGGTCTGTATTCTGTTTTACTCACTCCTCTTTAAATCCCAAAAGGCCTTGTGAAAAACGAAGACTGCTGATACGCGTTTTTAGAGAACCAAATAAATACTTCTGTCAGAGTACATATACCTATCGACTTTATCGATCTTTATTCTAACGTGCTTCTGTGACTAAACTTTAAAAAACAAAACAACAAACAAAAAAGTAAACTAACCGATCTTGGTTCGAACCCATGACCTTCGGGTCGCTAGCAAAAACGCTCTACCCTTCGTACCGTACAAGCATTTTAGGCAATTACGGCATATGATTTCTTTTTGTGTCAAACCAAGTTCAGAGAGACAATAAAAGTTATGCATTTTTGAAATTTGTAATGACGGGGATGTCAACCAGGACGGGGCTGGCACTGTTCGGTTTGTTTCGTAGTGGGCCAATATAGCACGAACTTGCATAGCAAAAGCGAGAGCAAAAGGTGTGTCTTCTTGCAAGCGACTTAATTTTATCTCTTTCTACATTTAGCTAAATACACGTTTTGTCTCTCTTATGCGATTTAATCTCATCAAACCAAACATAAACTTTTAACACTTTGATATTATCATTTGTCCATATTCGAAGTTTTGATTAGAAGAACACTCAAAATTTATAAATACTGCGATGGAAAAACTTTTAAATTTTTTTTATGAAAAACCGTTGTGCAGAGAGCATTGTTACCTATAAAATTCTATTTTTACTTTATAATCTAAAAACGAGGGTAAATTAAAATAATTTTTTTTTCTTTTTTGTTAAGAAACTCAATATTTTTTAGCACGGACTATGCAAAATTCGTCATCATGTTTATCTCTATTTTGCCATAAAGAAACGCATAGAGTACTTGGTATGACAGCGATCGCTTTCTCCTCGCGTCTCTATCTACATTTTTGTGTTGACGGCGTTTTTTCATACGGGGTAAAATTAAATGCATCCCCTAAGGTTGTTTTCATTGCTCCGTATAGGGAATATGTAATGTAACCTTAGCTAATAATAGTAACAGTCGCATTGTTCTCAAATCCATTGTTTATTTTCGCCAAGCCCCCATAAACTATAAGTTTTTACTAACAATCCGAATTCTAAATTTAGATTTTATGATTACTTCAAAGACAAATGATTACCGGCAAACAAATACCAGTACTTAAATGAGCATTTATTTTCAATTATTTTATGGCAGTAGATTTGAGTTGAGGTAAACGATTCTCCTAAAATTACTAAATTGTTTGTTAATAACTAGGTTGAACACTGAGCAGTGTTGCCGTCAGCTATAATTTTGGGTTAAGGAAAATATTTGTAAAATATGGACGAATTTTGTCATATTTGTACAGTGTGTCCAAGAAAGTATGCAACATATGGGAAAGTTTTTTATTACCGATTTCTCAGAAAATTTTATTCTTTATAAAAGTTGGTGCATGCCTTAAAACTATAAATTTATGCATATTTCAGATTTCACCCGCGGCTAATAGTAAGGGAGTAAATGCCATTTTTTCGAAATTGCCTAAGAGTAATGTACCTTAATTATTAGAAATACAGCAAAATTTTATATGGAAATGTTCTTGCAAATTAGTAAGTTAGTCCAAATACGAAATTTGAGTTAGGTGTCACAATTTTTAATTTTTTTTAGTTAATCTCTATTTTCCCCTAAACGGTAGGCACACCTCTGGTCGATTTTTTGTTTACGCAATTTTAATATATTTATTAAATAACTTAAACATGGGTTTATAATAAAAATGGATTAAGTAGTTGCAAACTTTTTAAAACCTTTTAATGTGGTTGGTTCAGATATTAGCGTGTTGCACGCCTACTTAAACACATTTTAGCCAACTTATGTTCTAAACAAAATTATGATAGAATCCAACTCTATTCATATTACTGGAAATAATTAATAATTTATTTGTCATTTTCACCCAGTACGCTAAAGTCCAAAAACCTATTTTAAAGAAATGCATAATATAAAAAAAATTAAAAATTGACACACCTAACTCAAATTTCGTATTTGGACTAAGTTTTTAATTTGCGAAAACATTTCCATATAAAATTTATGAAATATGCATTTATAGTTTTAGGGAATGCACCAACTTTTATAAACAATAAAATTTTCTGAGAAATGTTGCATACTTTTTTGGACACACTGTATATCTGCTGTTATAAATTTATAAAGCCCGTATTCCACGGCCCTAGTTCTTGCCCACCCAAAAACTTTAACAAGAAATTGTGCTTGCAAATTTTATTTTACACGTAGCCAAGATTTTGGCAAATTGATAAAATCAATAGGTACAATTTTACCGACTAATATTTGACATGAGGTTAGGTAGGCGGTAACACCACAGATGGGTTATTTTGTTTGATTTTTATATTCGATTTGATAAGGTAAGTTTAATTGACTTGTTTTTTTGCTTTTCGAACTAAAAGCAGGATATTTTAAAAGACATTTTAGAAACAAACCAAAAACGGTTTTCTAACCGTTTGTTGGCAACCACTAAAAACTATCTTTTCTTCCAATTTCTTGACAATAAGTTGTAGCAAGTTTTAGGTGTTTAAACGTGACAATAAATTGAAGTTCTACGTTTACAATTTCCTGACTAAGGCCCTTTATGCAAAATGATCACTTTTAAACCTTCTCCACTATTTATTGTTCTTTTTATTTTTTAGGTCGGTGATTTCCTCCTTCTTCACCTGCTAGGTCAAAACATGAACCTTCTGGTCTTCGGCGAAATTCTAGATGAATTCGTACGTAGACTCAACTTCGGGAGTAACAGTAATCTCCCGTCAGCCCCGAGCACTATCGAAATGAGCCCCATCTATCCGGAGATAGCGAAATTTGGAAAAGAGACAGAAACATAAGGAATTAGGTTGGGAAAATGACAATTTTAAGAAGAGGCATGGTTAGGTTAGGTTAGGAAAAAGATGTTTCTTGACGATAATGTTTTTATATGGATTTTTTAATACTTTTGGCTAGTAGTAGGTACCAGTTTCGGTTCACAAATAAACGATACATATAAGGATTATGTTAAAACGAGAAAACAAAATGTCATTATCCTGTAAAAAAAAAGACCAGGCAAAATTTGGCGGTAAAAATTTAACTTGTGGAGCATTCTCCTGTAGAATTTTTACAACACTGCCAAACTTATATATTTTAAAGACTTTTTTAGTTAGACCATTGCTTCCGCTATTATTAGCTACATATTATGATAAAATACAGATTATAGAGAGGAAAAGATAGCTAGAGCTAGCAGCAATAGTTAAAAAAAGTCTCTTTTTATAGACGATAGAAATGATCTTTATTAGTTTAATTATTTTTATTTATAATGCATATTTACTTTGCTATTTTTATGTGTAAACTATAAATGTGATAGAATAAAAACTACATAGAATCAATCATTGTTTGAACAAAACTAATCAATTCTTGTCGTTTACTAACTTTTAATGTATTTAAAAATTGAAAGGCTATTTTTGAAATTTCGTTTTTGATTATCGTCTCTAAATTTTCTAGCCTTTGTATACCACATAAGGCCAAAATATAACGTGGAATAATCGAGAATGGTAGATATTATATGTTTCAAACTGTGATTTAAATAAAACCTATTTTTTATACTTAACATTATTTTTATATATTATTAGTAGATAAAAAATAGTTTAGTTTGTTAAGGTAGGTATTTTATAGCAGTAAATAAACATCTAGGAAATAATATAGGCCATGTTGCCATTACCGTTTTGCTGATTTGAGTAAAGTAGACTAGATTCTACGATTTTTACAAATATATACTATTGCAACAAAAATAAGTGAAAGTGGTATTTAATCGACGACAATGAACTTAAATATTTGACAAACCACCTCACCTGTAATCGATATTGCAACGTTTGGAAATCAAGAGGCGTGTTCGATTCGCTTGTTTAGATCGATCCGGATCGATCTGACCTGTGTTCGATTGGCAAATGATTACTGTTCCCCCACTACCGTCAAAGTAATCCCAAGTGAACCTGGGAAATTGCAGAATCACCAAAATTAGATCAGTTGTTTGTTTTGTTTACTTTATGGTTTTGGAGGTTATAGTTCCATTCTGTCCCTGTTTTTAAAAAAATTAACTGTCATGTAGAAGTAGAAATGGATGAATAACGTCTTTTTTAACCCATCAAGGTAAATAATATTTCCTGTACGTGAATGAGAAGAGTGGAAATACAATATGTTAAAGTTGTTTTACTTTAGTCCCCCGCTTTATAAAATACTATTACGCTATTCTCACTTAATTTTTGAACATGAAATGATGATAAGTCAAAATCAAAACCCAAGCGAACAACTGACATAAAAATCCGTGTTTCACCTCGGAGCACTGAACTGATTTTTAAGATCAGATCGATCCAAATCTCTGTCCCAAGCGAATACGGCTATGAAAAACAATGAAGTAAAAAACAAGCGTTCGTCGATTGTAACATATTGGTAAAAGACGTGCTCAATACTTTCTTAATGTTCGTTCACCATAGGGAGATTTACAAAACGACATTAGGCAATAATATCGAGGAATTGAGGTAGGAGGCCGATCGCAATGCATTGGATTCGGTCCCAAATTAGCATCGGTAATTCAGCTTTACGAGTTGCCATAAGATGGCGCTCGTGTTCGAAGTGGGCTATCAAATAAATGGTTTCTTATGGACGCGATAACTATTTTTATTTAAATTAGTTCTTTAAGGAACAAATAAGGACTTTTATATGAATTTACACTTACTTTGTTATACTTATTAGTAAACTCGGCCTGTATAAAGTTCCAACGATGTTTCGTTTTTAAAATACAGGAACATTCTAGCTAGAGGGTTTTACCTTTGGAGCTAGAAAGAGACTTATTTGGCTGCGTTTCTGAAGAAGATCCTGTCTTACACCCCGACACAAAGCAAACTCTACTTTTATAAATTGTACCATTATTCATTATAAATATGGAAATTAATTACAATACAACGTTATTTGTCTTGTCTTGCCGTCAAACGTTATTTGTTATTTCGAAAAATAAAATGTCAATTGTCAAAAGTAAAATTTAAAAACTATGGAGGATCTAGTTTTCCATATTAAAAACAAAGAAGAAGAAGAAGAAGAGAACATCAGCCCAGACGCGAGAGCCATCTATCGGCCAATAGCGAACTAACCAAAAAACCGGGACAGAATTTGAAAATGCTGCCATTGTCGATCGGCCTCCTACCCTCTAGTTCTCCATAGGCAATAATTATGGAGAACTATAGGGTAGGAGGCCGATCGACAATGGCAGCATTTTCAAATTCTGTCCCGGTTTTTTGGTTAGTTCGCTATTGGCCGATAGATGGCTCTCGCGTCCGAAGTGGGCTGATGTTGTCTTCTTTTTCTTCTTCGTTTTTAATATGGAAAACTAGATTCTCCATAGTTTTTAACTTTTACTTAAACCCTTTATTTTTCTGTGCTTTTACTTTTGACAATTGACATTTTATTTTTCGAAATAACAAATAATGTTTGAAGGCAAGACAAGACAAATAACGTTGTATTGTAATTAATTTCCATATTTATAATAAATAATGGTACAATTTATAAAAGTAGAGTTTGCTTTGTGTCGGGGTGTAAGACAGGATCTTCTTCAGAGATGAAACGCAGCCAAATAAGTCTCTTTCTAGCTCCAAAGGTATAGCTAGAATGTTTAATACCCTGTATTTTAAAAACCAAGCATCGTTGGAACTTTATACAGGCCGAGTTTACTAATAAGTATAACAAAGTAAGTGTAAATTCATATAAAAGTCCTTATTTGTTCCTTAAAGAACTAATTTAAATAAAAATAGTTATTGCGTCCATAAGAAACCATTATTTGATAGCCCACTGCGAACACGCGCGCCATCTTACAGCGACTCGTAAAGCTGAATTACCGATGCTAATTTGGGACCGAATCCAATGCATTGCGATCGGCCTCCTACCTCAAGTCCTCCATAGCAATAATAATAACACTAGGTTAAAAACCTCTCTTGTTAATTGGTATGTCGGTCAACAGGTGGCACTACTGCCTTTCAATGTACGTTGACATAACTATTTTAACTTTCCTCATGTGTACAAGGTCAAAGTCTCCTATTGGCTATCCTATGTTGAAGCCACAACAGGAGTTTTCATTGGCGCTTGCATATGTTATCGCCAGAGGGCTTATTATTTGGTGTAGGTTGAAAAAGGATTATTCTTTAGCTAAACGTCTTACCTTGTAATTACGTTTATGGTTAAAGATATACTATATCGCATCGGCAAAATGGGATTGGTAATTGGTATACCTATAGTGGAATTTATGTTTATATTATTCAATCTATTGAAATCTTTTGATCTTTATAGCATTGTATAAACTTAGTTTTATTACCTTAACGTAGATATGTATTTAGCATTATGTTATTTATTACTTTTGTAATAAGAGCAGCAGAGAAGTCCCGCACAGTAAGCATTGGTTCGCCGAAAACAAATTGTACATGAATAGTAAGCGAACCATCTTTAAGGTTAGCGTTAAGTTTTTAGTTATATAAAACGGCGTAGACAATACAATATTTATTAATTTTTAAACTCCCGCCTCTTGAAATAGACCAGCTGACAGACACGCTTCTTATAAAATACCTTTTAATTTGTCGAGTGACTTTGTTGCTGTGGCATTTATTAAATAGCGAGTTTGTCAGTTGTAAAAAGTTTTATTTTGTTCTTTGTAAAGGAGGAGGGGGGGGGGGGGGGGTTGTTTCATAGACTGTATATAATTGAATATTTTTAAAGTTAAGGTAGAAATGCATTTTTAATAATTATGATAAAGGAGATCAATATTTTTTTATCTGCTAAGGCCAAATATCTGTCTGAACTGACACAATTTGGTTTAGCTTTTCGGGATGAGGATTACAAATTTGCCCACCGTTCGTAGAGGGCGCTACATAGGAGCGAATACTATAATTTGAATGGGCCCAACGTTTTTGTCCTACACTGTATGCGCATTTTCACTGAATATTTTTATTCTCCTAACCTTTTGACATAAAAAAGCTTTTCGAGAAAAAACGCTAAAATAACATTGATTGCACGTGATGAATACGAAATTATTTTAATTTATTTTCAACCTTAAAAACATAGCATTGCAAAGGAAGGAATATTCCATGGAGTTCGTAGGAATTTTTTAAGAATAATTAATTTATGCATTGGAGAGGAAGGACGTAACTTTGGACCTTTGATTTGAAAGTTTTATTTTATTGTTCTATTAACCTATGTATTTTAAAACTGCAAATAAAATTTAACCTTAACACCCTGTTAATAATCAATTTTCGAAAAAATGTTATAGGAAGAGATACCATTTATTTTCGGTCTAGAATTATCGCCATCATTTCCGGACACCCTGTATCTCAATTAAAATGTTTTAAACCTAAAACTGACCTCAAGAACGTCG
This sequence comes from Polydrusus pterygomalis, assembly GCA_963969555.1. NCBI lineage: Eukaryota > Metazoa > Arthropoda > Insecta > Coleoptera > Curculionidae > Polydrusus > Polydrusus pterygomalis. The sequence goes on from OZ018377.1 coordinate 1,222,292, forward strand.
TTTGGTAGGTTTTTAGATAAAACGAAGAAGAAACTAAATATTAATTAAAAAATGTTAGTACACTTGTTCCAAGTATTAAAAATGTATGCGGTTAAGACTGTTAATAGCAAACGCTAGTGACGCATTAGCCATTTTCTCATCAATATTTCGTTTTCTCCGAAAAGCGGCCAAATGCTCTAGCTTGGGTAGCAGTTACCTTTAGTTTTAAATTTAAAAAAATTTAATTGATAAGTTAACAAAAAACGAAATTTTTTCTGCTTTTATTAATTTATAATTCTAACCTTTTTTAACATAAAACTGCAGGTAATTGTACTCTCAAAGACGGGTATTTGGCGTATTTTTGAAGAAAACGAAGAAGTAACGAAATATTGATCTTAAAAGATTGATTTAAGTGCCCTAAATTAATTATCATAATAAATAATATTACGTCTTTTAATATGATTCGATTTATATATAATTTTAAGATTTTATGGTTTATTTTTTTTATATTATTATTATTTTAAACCCTTACTAATGAATGTATCAATAAAAAAGTACTGTAGAAGAATTTACACATATCGATTCCTTAGATAGTATTTTATTCAGTTTACTTTTAGGTTAAGACTGCTTTTAATATTATTTTTATTTTAAACATTTCTTAGTATAAGTTGTATCAAATTTTATATTTTTATTTGGTATTCTAAGTGCCTTATTTTTCTTTCTATCTAGCTTAATAATATAAAATAAAAAATAAGTTTGTTTTATTTCAATAAGACGATTAGTGACCATAGAAATTTCCCTTCAGATTCGTACAGCTTATCGGGATTTGTTTATTCAAAATTTGACTTTGGCATCAAGTTCTGCTTCGATCGAGATTAAAATAAGCAAAAAAATAGTAGTCACGTGATTCGCATTATCTGTCAAATTTTAATTTTTTCCAAAAAATAATTCGAAAGTATTTCTGACAATATCGAAAAAAGCCAATGGAAAAAGTTTTTTTAAATGTAGTTTCTAGCCCATATGCAAAATTTCAGCTGCATAAGATAATTTTAAATGTTTTACCCACCACTAAAATTTATTTTCCACTTAATAAACACTTTACTGATGACACAGTGTTCTTTTTGTCCTAATATTAAAGTGTATTACTTTCAGACACAAACTACATTTTTAAAAATACTTATTTTATGAAGTTACCTTATACAGGGTCAAAAACAAATAAACTCTACATCACATGCGACCAAATTTTAATAGCCCAATTTTGATTTTGTGGAAAGACACACATTTAATATGACGCTACTTTAAAGAAAATGTATCTGAAATAAAGCATTGTCAAAACTAAAAAGTTTTATGTAGGTTACGTTGAGTCTTATTTTGCAAAAGTGGGGGCAATTTACAAAATATGGGTAAAAAATCAAAATTCTGTATGTGGGCTAGAAACTGCATTTAAAAAAACCTTTTCTAATAACTTTTTTCCATACTTTCAGAAATAACCCTACTTTTGAATTATTTTTTGGAAAAAATTGAAATTTGACAGATAATGCGAATCACGTGACTACTATTGTTTTTCTTAATTTTCATCTCGATCGAAGCAGAACTTGATGCCAAAGTCAAATTTCGAATAAAGTTATTAATAAAAAATCCCATATGATGCGGACTTTACTGGTCACACTGACTAATAAAAAAAAATTCCTTTTTCCGCTTGATTTTTGAGTAAAAATTTAAGCTGTTATAAATATACGGACGCCGAGACGCCACTGTTTAAATAGCTACTCCATCCATCATGTGCAACCTTTTATATGTATATTACCTGATGAAAAAAATAAACATTTGTTAATTTTTTGTGACGTTTCATTTAAGGCATTATGTAAACGCCAGCCAGATGTGCATTGGCTTGTGCCACACATGGTATCCGTTGGTGAAGGAACAGGGACAAAGTATTTTCGGTATTTCATGTGATATTACACATCCTATTACGCTTAGAATTTAATCATTTTCTCCTGTACTTTCTTGGGAATTTTTATGAACAGATGCCACTGAGAAGCTAGTTTTTAGATGTCACTGTACAGGTTTACTTAATACTGTAGCGTAAATTGTTTTTTTTTTAATTTTACGCAATGTAAATAATATAATTTATCTAAAGGAGCCCACAGACTAACGGCTTTGCTCGACGAACACTCTATTCGAACAAACACATGGTGGTGTGCATGTTTTACATACAGTATAGGCGGCAGTAGAGGGTGTTTCTAAAATTAGTACCTACCCAAAAATTACCTGTTTTTTTTTTAATTTTTAATTCTTTTAATCGTTTTTTTTTGTATCATACTCCTGTGCCTGTGGACTGTGTTTAGAAAACTTATCTCTCAAATTGTCAAAATAACAGAGAGCTGTCAACATATAACAGAAAATTTTAAATCATCTTCGTAACGCCTGTCTGTTGTCAGGAATCTTAAAGTTGCTGCACGTCGCTCATGTGGTGTAATAGCTTGTCTTAACCGCGTGTCTTGTTTGATGCTTAGAGGGGTTACTAATTTTAAAAGAGTACAATAGATTCCGTAATCCATTAGTAAATAAACCTCCCGGTACCAGTTTCAGCTCTTAATGAGTTAATATGACCAAGCCAGATTATCCCGAAGTGTCAAATATAGTGATGATATTTAAAGCAAATAATAATTTAATGCCATCTTATCTTAAAAATCACTTAATCCCAAGGTCTGAAAAACATTCTTACAATATCCGCTTTAAAAATAATTTTGATATTTCTTTTGAACGAAACTCTTATATGTAAAACCATGTGTTTGGAAACGGCCTGCGACTTTTTAATGCTCTTCCTACTGAGCTAAAGTTAATAAAAAACTTAAAGGTATTTCTTAATAAGATTAGAGCATACTATTTGAAAAAGGTGGGACATTGAATTGATTTTTTGGAAACTGCTCGTTATTTTCTGGGAGTAGAAACAATTAATAGAATAGATCTGTACAAAAATGTATATCATTACAAAAATAATATTTGTATAAAAAAAAATTGTAAAATAAAATGTAAATGTTTGCAGTAGCCAAGTGCTAAATAAATATTATTATTTATATTTTGGTATGTTTTATTTGCAGCCCTTCAATCTAATTAGAATTAGGTACGCCTATTTTTCGGGCAATACTTATATTGATTCAAAAAGTTTAAAAGACACTTTTCTCTATATGTTCTTATATTATATAAAAGAAAAAAATAAATACCTAGGTATCTTTATATTATTCCAAGGGTAAAAGCGAGGGGGAAATTACTGGGGTATTTTAGTGTACAAAGTAAGAAATTGCAGGGGCATTTCGAGGTATTTCGGGGAATTTAGAGGTATTTCGTCGAATTTCAAGGTATTTCGGGGTATTTCGGGGAATTTCGGGGGAATTTCAGGGCATTTCGGGGTATTTCGAGGCGCAAACGTATTTTTCATAATATTTAATAATATCTTCTACAATTTGGCAACGTTGTTGTAAATGTAATCGGCCGAATTTTGCTGGGAATTTCAAGAGCGCTTTGGGGAATTGCAGGGAATTTCGGGGAACTTTTAGGGAATTGCAGAAAAATTAAAGGAATTTCCAAGGTATTAAAATTTAGGTTATTTCGGGGAATTTCAAAAATTTTTGGGTCATTTCGGGGAATTTTTTCTGAAAGGGGAATTTCAGTGTACATATTTTTTTAGTGATTTCCCTCTCGGGTAAAAGTATTCCACGGGTCAACTTCTGGGGCAAAAACTTTTTCAAATTCAAGAACAACAAATCTTGCTTGAAAATATTTTACACGTACCCAAGTTTTTGCCAAATTGTAAAAATGAATACAAGTTATATGCCAACTAATATTTGACTAGAGGTTAGGTACGCGATAAAATCGAAGATTGGTTATTTTGCTGGTTTTGTTTGTTTATTATATTCGATTTTATAAGTTTTATAGTTTAATTGACTTGTTCTCTTCCTTTTCGAACTAAACACACGACGACGAATCATTTTTAGACAAATTTTAGAACAAACCTTCCCATCTTTAAAATCTGATAGGTTTGTAACTACTAAAAATGCCAGAAATCACTACCTTTTTTCCCCAACTTGATCAAAAATTGAGAATACATTCCAATTTTTTTTTGGCAAGAATTTGCAGTAAATTTTAGCTATTTACACGTAAAAAATAAATTGAATGTTACAATTTTTTGAGCAAGAACTTAAATTATAAAGCCCGGACCTGTCTATTTTCCCATTCGTCAAATGATAATGTTGCAGTGCGCATGTCTAATCGTGTGTAGCTTTGTTTACATGCGCGAGGCCATAAATTTGCCACTTTCGTGATTATTGTTTGCTTATCTAAAGGTAAATGTCTATGGAGAAGACTGGGCTCTCTTCAAAAGCGTTCTGTCGTAGCGTGCAGTCTGTAGGCTACTACGCTACTGCTACCTATTATACTATAAAACACTGCGCAACGGTTTTGTTGGCTCATCGAGCAAAATAGCCACAAAACGATTTTGTAATTTATACCACATAAACTAGAACTCATTACAAACGGCTATTAAATACATAATTTAAAGGAAATAATTCTTATATTTTATTATTGGGGATTGTAAATTACCTATCCTATAATATAAATCAATGGCAAATATATGATATCTAATCATTATTGCAGTCAGCGACTAACGTGTTGTCAATTTATATGGAATCTGTAAAGGCCTGTTTACATTAGGTGCAATCACTGCACGCAAGTTCATGCGATGCAATTAAACGGTCGTTTTTAAACGAGAAAAATTGCATCAGCTGACTAAGAAGTAGTAGACTAGACCCAGAGTAGAAAACGTATTAAATTAGAATATTAATAAATCACTTACCGATTTCCCCAATCGATTTTCTGGATGATTTTCATTTTCAGCTCCCTCGTTTGGTCGTGGGTCAGAGTTCCCGACACCAGCTGCCTCCTCCATTCCAGGAGATCCCGCATCACCTTGCCCACCGTTTCGAACTTGTAGTTGTTCCTTTCCTAAACAGGAAAAATTATCACATCGTCATTTTTTAAGGTGCTTCGTGACGAGGGCTATCGATTCGACTTGTGCGCATGCTTTAACGAGGGTTTTAATTAATTCTTTTGAATAGACTTTTAATAATTTCCAACGTGTACGGTTTCTAACATCCTAATTTTTCTACATTTTTTTCATTCCAAGCAATTATGTTAAAAATTCCTTACCACGAATATGTCTTTCCATATACTTCCCCATTCCCTAAGTACCAATGTCACTTCTCGTACTACCGGATCCTCAACTGGAACTACGCTTTCAAACAGTCCTTCATTGTCCACTTTACATTGCTAAAATGTCATAAAAAATAATATTATTATACACCCGCAATAGAAAAGAATAAGTAAGTATTGTTATTCCAAAGTCAGTGTGATATTATTCCATACGGCGGTAAACAGTCTCAAAGAGACCGCCGTATGGAATGATTGGAATGTCATCACACTGACATTGGATAAATTATACCAATATTATTTTTAAACTTATCAGGACCGTTGTTGGGGGAACAAAATACGTTAGAAAGTAATATTTAGATTTCAGGTCCGTATTTAAAAATTTCTTTATCTCCGAAAACCGAAACGCCCGTTTATAAATTAGAAACTATGTTTAAATGCGTCGTAAAAAAATGCCTGTAGAAAATCCTTTCCGTTTTCCAATATGTTTATAAATAACGTTAAAAAAAACCAAAAACGGAAAATAAAGTTTTTGGTTTTTGTCAGATATCTTCGGAAGTACTCGGAATTTTCTTGATTTCATTAAGTTAAGCACTAAACTATTCAACTTTGCTCCAATTTAACATTTGCTGTATCTTTCATAGTTTCCGAGATCCCAATGGTGAGCATCGAATTTTGGACACCCTGTACATTATGTTGTTAAATTAAATTAAATCATTTTTTCTATTTCACGTTCATAATAAGCTCAGTACGATACGCATTTGCGTATCGTAATGAAGCTATTTCGATAAGCGTTTTTTCTATATTTGATGTTGGTAACATTTTTCATGGACTTGCGCGGCCTTTGTGATTTACGAGAAAACCCATTTTTCGCAGAGGAAAAATAGCTTGATAAAACCTACTTTTTTATTCTGTGTGGATAACAGTCTTGTATGTTGGTTGCATAAATCTATAAATCAATCTTTTGTAGATGCTTCAAGCTATCATTTTCTGCCAAATCCTATCCAAAATTCAATCTACTAACCTTCGAATGTCGAATTTAACTTCAACTTTATTTGAATTTTCCATCTTCCCTATACTAAATTGCAATGCCGTGACGTAAAATCACGTCTTTTGAAATTCGAAAAAAAGTAGCAAAATCGCCCGAATTTCCGAACGCTCTGTATATGTACCGAATGTTATACAAGGATCACACAACGTATTCCGTCCAATTTCAAATCTCATATCGCTAAAATAACTTTAAAATCTCGTGGTGAAAATGGTTCAATAAATCAAAAAATGACAGTTTGCAAAATAATTTTTGTTGTCCAGAGGCTACTATGATAAAAAATAGTATTACCAACATAAAATTTAGACATAAAAATTTACAAAATTTAAAGGATTTATTTTCTTCTTAAAATGTATTTTTCTTGATTATAAAAGGTGAAATAGAAAAAAATGTATAGAGCACATGTTTCATAAGGCGTTTTAGCGCATGTGTCAATAAAAAAACTCCACTTCGCGGCTCGTTTTTTAAAATAGACGCATGCGCTAAAACCGCTTCTTATGAAACGTGTACTTTAATATACTATTAAATCTTCCCCAAATCACTAGATTTAAAAAAGTTAAATTCGTTAAAATCCACAAAAAAAATCACCTACATTTGGTAAATAAATGAATGAATGAATGGATGAATGAATGAATGAATATTTATTTCCTCATATTTTTTAACAAAACGAAACCCAGAGGGTGTAGAACAATGTCGTAGTTCACAATTTTCTTAATTATCTGCAGTTTTTGGTTAAAAATTACAATTTACAAAATAACATTTATAAAAAAATAAATAAGTTACATCAAATAATTTTCAAATGCGTAATAATACTTAATCAGACAAAAAATTGATTGACGAAATATAAGAGACAAATGACAAAATATATACAAACAGAAAAGAGAGACACATAATTTAAAAATTCAAAAATGGTAGCGACAGGATTAAAGCCTAGCATTCAATGCCTAGATTTGATCTGCTTAAAAGAACAACATATAAACGTGTAATCACAATCACTTTAGTAATTTGTACAGCTACAAAAACATGTTTATATGCATTGTATTGACTGTTTATCAGTATCGTTGAAGAATTCATTAATATTATAACGCCTTACTGACTAGATACTTTTTTAAGGTACATTTAAGTTTAACCTTTGGTAAATTTCTAATTCTATCGGGAAAGTAGTTAAAAAATGTATAATACAGTATTTTACATTTTTTTGAAAGTACGTAAAATTGTACTTGTCAGGTACTAGATTACTTTTCTGGCGAGTGTTGTGATCGTCTTTTACGTCGCAGTCCGCAAAAATATCTCGGTTTTCAGACACAAACATTACCGAGTCCAGAATGTACATGTAAAGTAAGTACCGTGCGAGCAAAAATTATTTGCATCAAAGAGGGCCTTGCATCTAAGTACGTAATGCTTAGCCGTAGAGCTTAATACCTGTCGGGTGTCAGAACTACCTGAATTAACAATCAATCAGTTATTCCGTCAGTCGTTACAAGTAATTTGATTCATCGCTAATTTTTCCAATTTCTTGAACAATTCACACAATAGGCTTTACGGAATATTTTGAATCCGTTTGTGGAGCAATTACTTGACGACGAATTACGTTTTGGATATTTTCAACAGGACGGTGCAACCGCCCATACAGCCGCCGAAACTATTAACTACTTACGCAATTTTTTCGACGACAGATTGATCAGTTTTCGATCAGATATTGAATTTCCACCTAGATCACCTTGTTTAACGGTTATGGATTACTTTGTTTTACCTCATTTAAACACCAGTTGCAAATTTAGAACAATTACAAGAAAGGATTATCCAAGAATGTGGTAACATTTCTCCAGAGATGCTGGTCAACACTTTCGAAAATATGAAGAGACGTGTGAATTTATGCTTGGAGCATGGCGGTGGCCAATTTCAGCAATTTATGTAATTATTTTTCTTTTTCTTTCTGTATATTCTTACTTTGTTAATTTTGTAAACAACAAAAATAAATTTGTATTTGTCTACTTATTTTATTTTATAGAGGTAGCCGTTACTTGATGAAGATCCATTATAACAACTATAAAAAATACTTCGTGTATAAATCTTCACTAAATTTAGTGAAGATTTATACACGAAGTATTTTTTATAGTTACTTATTTTATTACTCATTAGTTTGGCATATCATGTCATAATATGAATTTGACAAAATTTTAACCTAGACGTGGTTAGATATATCGTCCCCATATCTGTGATCTAAACCAAGCCCTACGTTTTTTAATCCAAGCCCTCTTTGATGCAAACAATTTTTGCTCGCATGGTAGGTACAATATAAGCCCAAAATATGTTGGTCCTTTGATTATTTGCTTTGCCTTTACGTTACAATTTGGCTTCTGCCAACGCCGGATTTTCTGTCAGCGGTCTGGGATTTGTCGTGTGCGAACGCTTTTAAAACACGTTCGCATGCGCCGTTAATTTGCTGACGGTTTCTGACCGCTGCTGTACGAAAGAAACTATTGTGTAACCCAATTTTTTTCCATTAATTTTTAATTTACCTTTAAAAATACGTAGCTCTGTGGAAATATCCCTTTGTGCGCCCTGTTTTTCGATGCGAAGCCTCTGTACCACCCCTGGCATTCTTCGAGTATTTGGACAGTGTCTCCGATTTCCAAGGGTAGGCCGAATCGCGTGTCTCCTTTCCAATTGTAAATTGCTATAATAAAAATACATATAAAAATTCAATTTGAAGCGGTATTTTTAAATAAGAAATTAATTTTTCTTAATTGTCGCCAAAAATACACAGTATCTATTTAGAAATTAATTACTGAAGCAATAGTTATTATCTAATTAAAATTTATTTATAAATAGTAGCTGAACCATGTAAATTTTTAATAAGTAAATTTAATAGGTTATCATGGATTTTAATTTATATTGAACTGTCGGTGTTTCTTTAAAGTTAGGTACTTAAAACGATATTTGTGATGTAAAAAATAAAAATATAATAAATAGAAACGTTAATATTCTGTTAAACTAATTTAGACAAAGAAAAACTAATTAGGTATGCATTGTAGTTGCATAAAAACTTTTGTTTACGTCTCAATATGCCGAGGCACTGGCCAAGAACCGAGTCAAGAACAATATCGACATAACTGCATTTTTTTTAAAACGAATTAACTACACCAAGGTATAAATAAATCTCCATTTTATTTGGTTAAGGTGGGATTAACGACGCCATTTTCTAGCTTTTAATCTGTCAATTCGATTTGCCGAACTGTTGACGATTCGCATGCGCACTGCAGTGCTGTGTTGATCGGAGGCCAGTGGCGTAACTTCAGATTTTAGACTTGGGGGCAGAGTGGTTTGGCGAGGCCCAATTACGATACACCATACTCGTACACTTACCTAGACCTAAGATGCAAATATTACGTGCCACTTGAGGCAGTAGAGGGGTAAAGATGCCACGGCGCCAAGAATTTATAGGTTTGAATTTTGGTTAAAAAACGAACAACTAAAATATCTTTATTAAATTAACATTGCTAGATAGGTATACGTAACTTAGTAGATTCGAAAAAAAACTAAAATAGGTAGGCAACAATTTTTTTCAAATACAGTTCAAATTAACAAATTAACGTTGTCAGTAGTTCAGTTTCACATATTATGGTTTACAAAATATTTATTCAAAAAAAAAAACATTTTTTGAAAGATAGTTCAAATTAACATAGTCTGCAGTTAAATGTTTCACATCTTCTCCTTGATTTAGCGCTAGCAAAGGATTCAATTATGTCGTCGATGTTCAAAGCCTTAGCTTTTCGTTTTTTAATAGATATTATACTAAGACTGGATAAGCGATGTTGACTCATTGAGCTTGGCAAATGGGTTTTAATAATCTTCAACTTAGAAAATGAACGTTCTGCTTGTGCAACTGACACCGGCAGAGTTAAAAACAACATACAGGCTGTACAAACTTCTGAAAAATTTGGTGCTAGCAGTTCCACCCAGGTTCTTTCACTTTTCGTACTTTTTTTGTACAAAGCATTCGACCAGGAAAGAATAGGGAACTTTCCAATTTTTTTTTCAATAATATGATTTAGTTAGGCCTGAAAAAAGTATTCCCCAATTATTACTCCTTAAAAATCAAAAATAACTTGGTAAAAATTCTTTAAAGTTTCGCGCGTGTCGAAAGCATTTCAAACGATCTCTAAAGCGCGCGAAGGCCGATGACGTCAGGGGGTATGACTTTTGGTCATCCGTCATCCTGACACTCCTGACAGGTGCCGAGCGACCCAATTTGCATTTGGATTGTCGTGTGTTATTGTTATTGTATTGTTGTTTTAAGGTCGTGTCGCTTGACGCGTGGATGTCAAATCTGACAAGTCATCAAATTTATTGAAAACCTATAACCTATTTCGTAGATGTCACACACAAATCTGACAAATGATACCCCTTGACGTCACGACTACTAGCAGCGCGTTTTTACCACCCGCTTGGAATAATTTGAATTTTGGGGCATTTTTAAATCTTTCTAGCGGTCTTTTGGGACGAAATATGTTGTTTTTTTTGCTGCCATATGTTTTATGACAATATGTACTTATGATTTATAGAATTTTTTCCCCATTTAAAATTTTTGTCAAGTTCCCTATTATTTTGCGGAAACCGCCCACCTTCTTTCTTCAACTATAACAGATCGCGATTTAATTTTGGCGGTACCTACATTTTCTAAACAAGTGTGGGTAGTAAATAGATAGGTAGATAACCAAATTATTTCTGTCTTTCGTATTTTCTTAATTACAATTAGGTTCGCAAGACATTAGTTTAAGAACCGTACCAATATCCCCCTGACCTTGAGAACTGGGCCCTGAAAAATGCTCACAACTGTAGTACAAAACACCGACGCATCTATAATTTGTCGGAGTGTAAATCAATGGACTTTCTTTAGGAGAAATAACGACCTAAGTGTTCTTTGCGAGTTACTTGACTTGATAAATATGTATTGAGACAACTGCGATTTATCGTGTTTCATTTTGGAGATATAACGACGTAACTACAAAATTTACCATGAATTTTAGTAACTATATTTTTAATTATTAGTGAGCCTTAAAGCGGTCAGAAAATACTGTTAAATCGTTTTTTTTTTAAACATAATTAAAAGATAATACAGTGTCCGCGAAAATAATTAAAAGATAATGTTTTTTCCTTCTCCTTCAAAATTATTTAAATAATAAACACATGATAGAATGTTCTTTATAAACGGTGAGATAAGTGGTCTATCTTTTCTTGAACGTCGTCAGCCAAATCAAATGCAAGTAAAGTAAGACACTATTCATTGTGTACCGCAAACTAAAGAATGTTTCGTTTCCACTGTCGTAAACTACTTCCGACGTCGTCGCAAGTGATCCTAATAACCTCGCATGTACATAAAAAATATTAAAACGCGATAATAAACTTACTGATATAAATTGGCATTGTCTTCATTATTGCTACAAATTATGTGGAACTGATAGGAAACGTTCTCAGAATGTTAATCCTCCCCGACTCCCCACCCAAGTCACTCCCAGATCATGGGTGTAATTTTATAACAAAATAAAAATACCAATATTGCCTGGTTAAATACAGAGTGGAAACAAAATCTGTAAAAAGCGCCCATTTTTTTAATGCAGCTGCATAAATTATTGGGAAGAAACAGCCATTTAAATTAACAATAATAGACAATGAAATGATAATAAAAATTATAAGCTTCTCACGGAAATATGAATCATCCACTAATTGTACCTACCTAAAATATAATAACTATAAAACTACTTGTGCACATTCTCCAAAAATATATTTTTTTATCATGGGTAAATAATATAGCCATGCTAAATTTCTTGTCAGAAGCAGAAGGTAGTGGCAGACAGACAATCAGACACCGGGATGATGTGTTTGCAAAATGAACAATAAATAAATAAATATTTTGTTTTTGGAAGTTTGGTACAGAATACTACAATCAGCCTCTCAACTGCCAAAGAAAAGAATTGTTTGTAATGGGATGACGTTATGGGTGAAAAAATACGTCTGAGCGCACTGCTCGCCGCTCAGATGCCTTCCCTCCCAGCAGGATTGGGCCTGTCCTTCTTTAGCGACATGCCCAAAATATACTCTAGAACCGGCTCGGCGCCATTTTTGTTTGTTTTAAGTAAAAGTTGTAACTAGTAAAAACCGTTGTATGATTTTATTATGCCCAAATGGGGGTAGAATACTGGGTATTTTGTATTTTCAGTAAGTGTGAAGTAGTGATAGTTCTTGTTATTTTCATCTAGGTAACTAGGTCACACAAACAAGATGTTAAAGGCCGGACCTGTCTATTTCCTCCATTCGTTAAATGATAATTTTGCACTGCGCATGCCCATTCCTGTGTGGTTTTATTTACATACGCGAGGCCATAAATTTGCCATATTTGCCACTTTCGTGATTATTGTTTGCTTATCTAAAGGTAAATGTCTACGATGCTTTTAGATGTTTCTAGAAAAGTTATGTGACCCTTTAGGAAGATCCTACTTTTATTGTATGTGCCATCATGGAGCTAGGGTCGTTCCACATAGGACTGATAATTTCCCAGAAGTTATAAAATCTAAATTTCAGTTAATTTCTTTATCCGCACTTATTTATCATACTAATCCACTAATTTCGACAGGTCTTGATAAACCGGGTCACATTTTGAATTGAAACATGTTATCATGGCAAACACAAATAAATAAAACAGGTGCTTACATTCCGGTTATCTATTTAGGCTAAAAAATTGAAAAAAATGAGCAAATATGCATGTTGCAACCAACTAATAGAGATTTTATCTATCCTAAATCCTACTGAATATTATTAAGATTTATTGCTAAGTCAATTTTTTTTTGATCTATTGTGAACCCTACATTTTTAACTGTTGGATGGGGCTGTTATTTGAAAGGATGACTGTTAAAACTGCAGGGAAAAATGATAAAGGACAATAGTGTACCATACTAGCCTCACGTATTTTAAATGAATCTTCAACCAGTGGCGGCGATAAGGCTCCCGCAAGCCCCGCAACGTAGGGGGCCCCACTCTGCCTGGCTAGCTGACGTATTTATAAATTTTACATTAATATTAAAAAAACATGATTAAATTATGTTTTTTATTCTTCATTGTTAAAAATTCTGTTATATTATACAAAATCTCTCTAATTTATACCATAGAAACGAGACCTTATAACGTTATACGTGTCAAATATCCACTGCTTGATCCGGGCAACCTGGGATTACCGTGCAAGACGCGGGGATTCCCCGTGATCGCCTGAGTTGTTTTTCAATAATTTTTTAATTTTGAAGAAGTAGAATTAAAAGCACAAAGTCTTTCTCCACAATTTTTTATTAGAATAACTAGGTAGGCGAACCTAGAATAATTCATAATAATTAAATTCGACATGTTTCGAGTGTAGAAACACTCATCATCAGGAAAACAAAGTGAATGGTACAATGCTGATGTTGTTAGCAATAGAGAAAATAATAGTGGGATTGAGCCGTAAAATGGAGCTTTCAAAGATTACAAGAGGTGTAAAAAATTGAATAGTCAAAAACCGACAATCAAGACTTCAGCATACTGGAAAGTCAGGGGTTAGTGCAAAGGCCCTGTCTTGGGCAGAAAAATGAAGAGTGTAAAAGAAAAATTATAGGGAGTTTTAACAGACTTTATTGTGGAAAACATTTGTTAAGTAGTAAAAAATCTTAAGTTTTATTCAGCTTTGTTACAGACATGTAAAAGTGCCTAGTTATTCTAATAAAAAATTGTGGAGAAAGACTTTGTGCTTTTCTTTTTTCTAATAATTTTTTTAATTTTGAAGAAACGTCGATTTGGAAAGCAGCACTAGCAGATTTTCCATTGCTTCATACGTTTTTTTTTGTAAGAACATTATTTTCTATATTTTTTGCATTAGGTATTTATAATTTTTAATTTTATGACCATAATAAAAATTAGTATTTATGTATATTATCATATATTTTTGCGGGGGGGCCTCCAAATGTTTACCGCCGCCACTGTCTTCAACACAGAATTAAAACAGTGTATTACAATTTACAATAACCACTTGCTGTATCAACAATAGCCCCAAACGTGGGGTTTTTTTGATACAGCATTTTGTAGCATTTTTACAGTTAGCGTTTTTCTTGTATTTTACCCTCAAGACTGAACAGAGAACCCCATTGCTTACATCAAGGAATTTTCTAAAACTAAGAGTTTTATAATTTTTTTGGTAAAAGTTTTAATTTTTAAGTCATAATAGCACCAGTTGACCCTATTATTAGTGTTCTTCCGCAAAACCATGCAGTTATTGCGACCTGTGTATTAGAATTTTATGTTGCAAGACCTTTACCCCAGCTTATTATTACAAATTATTAACTGCAAGTTCATCTGCACGTATTCGTCAGCAACTTTTAGATAATATTGATAAATATGACATTCAAATCCGCTGTTTCACACGGATGTTGAGGTTTTATAGTTGTTATAAACAATACCATAGACTACTATAGACATCAGTGACACACAACAAACCACAATACTACGTTTTGTGTTCCAATACAAAGAGAACTGAAATTTGGAATGGTTAGTTATTTAGCAGTTAAGACCTTAAGTGAAGTTCAATCTATTCTAAGGCTCTTTTGGAGCATCAATAATCTTTCCTATTCACTATGCACTAGCGTGTTACGAAAATGGTCGTTATTTTCGGGTTTTAAAATTTAAGATTTACTTAATATGACAATACATCGCCACTTTCTAGTTTTATCCGAATAAGTACCTACCCCTTTTTGGAGCACAATTAGATACAGGTTCTTCTTGTGTTTTGTTGTTAAAAAAAAATTAACAATATCTTAAATTGGTAATATACCTACTTACCTACTAAAAATTAGATTTTAGAATTTGGGATATAGGTATTGATATTAGGAAGTAGGTTGTTTCATAGAGAGCTGTACAAAAACACCAATGTCCTACATATTATATGATATTTCTTAAACAGGTAGGTCCGAGGTACCTAGGTAGTCCCCAAACAAAAGAACCACCCATGACAACAAAAAAGGCTGATCTGGGATTAAATTAAAATAATTCCAATTATAAATTCCAGTCAGGTCCATAAAGGAAACACCACTTTAATACTGAGAGATGTGAATGTCTTCACAAGAACCTCACACACAGGAAGTAGGCTGTGTTCAAGGGAACAGTAAAAATAAAACAATGTTGATGGGTTTATGCACTCTTATGTGATATTTCATTTATAAACTTTGCTCTTATTCAATTATCACTAACTACTCAGTACTTTTCTTTGATAATTAAATAATTAGGCACCTGTAACGATGTTTGTATAATTGCCAATAGCCATAAAAAAATTGATTGAAAGGGCAACACAGGACAAATCCAACGCTGACAACGTGTGAAAAACTAAAGAAATGCAATTATCATCATAAACAAAAGAAACGAGCATTAAAATGTGTCAAATCAACAAAAACAAACAAATAAATAGCTCGCAAAAACACTAATGCAATCCTTGACCGTCAAGTGACGGAAAAATCTGCAACTTTTCCATGTTTTCGACAGCGATTTTTACATAATATAAACCTTACCAACTCCATATTTCTTAGTTTTAGTCGGGACCCACATTTTGCTGCACAATAAGAGAAAAATTACATTTTAAAACACTACTTAACACTGAAAACATTCAAATCAATAGCACTTTCGTCTAATGAACGCCATTGTTTAGTTTGATTGTCAAATTTTTCTCTGGGAGAAAAGGCAAGGCCGATTACGCCGAACAAAAGGAAACTGCGCTACGCCGCTTAGTATCAGAACTGGCTGAGCGATGGCGCCAGAAGCTAATATATCTTACAGTGACTTTATATAAAGAGTTGTTATGATCGGTAATGCAGTGGCGGCGAAAAAAAAATACTTTTGCTAATAAAAATTAAAAACCAGCTTCATTTTGCCTTTATTAATATTGTTTTAGACGTATGCCCTTTGTTTTAATTATAAGACATGTTTTTAACTAATTTTTGATATTATGCTCCATTTTTACTTACTGGATATATGTAGATATGTTAAGAAAAAGTCAAGTTATTCTTTGTACAAAAAATATTTATTTTTAATATTTTGATGGTC
Source organism: Polydrusus pterygomalis (assembly GCA_963969555.1). NCBI lineage: Eukaryota > Metazoa > Arthropoda > Insecta > Coleoptera > Curculionidae > Polydrusus > Polydrusus pterygomalis. The sequence goes on from OZ018377.1 coordinate 1,238,643, forward strand.
ATAATAATATACAGTGCGATTTACTAGCTACATATTCTTACAAAATAGGCTACGTACAATGTAGGGTCACTTATATTCTGTCACATTCTTACATTTATCACATTAAATTAAACATTTATAATTTAAACAACTTTACCTCTTATATTATATATTACGAACAATTATTGGTTTAGCTAAAAACTAAATTATTTTTTAAAGATCTCCTTTCCTATTGGTTGAAATAATCAAATGTTTTGGTAATGCTATCAAAATATGGTCGCGGGCGAAAAAAATTAACTTTTTTGAAATGCGCACCCTGTAACTTTTACATTGTTCCGTTGTTTTTCTACTTCTAATTAAGATAGCATTGTACCTACAGTGTGCTGCAAAAGTCATGATACAAAATTCCTTATATTGGGGACAAGTTGGGTTTTTGAAAATTATAATTTAAATTTTGTTGATAAAAGTTACCTACTGTAATTTCTAATAACCCGGTTTGTTCGTTTTAAATAAGTTATCAAGTCTTTTGCACCACAATATTTTACAAATAGGGTTTTCAACATTTAAAAAAATAATCAATTTAACAAAATATTGAAATCCCTACTTTAAAAAGATATAAATTTAATTTCTATATTCTTAAAGAACATAATTAAGCATAATATATTATAATAACATTATTATGGTTCGCTTTTTGTAAATAATACAAAAAACTTATTCGAAGACATTTTTGTTACTGTTACAGGTTCCCTTACTTTATCTCGTTGGTTGATTTCAATTTCATTCTCGCTTGGAGGAATTCTTTGTTTATTACTTTGTCGTCTTCATTCTGGAAAAAATAAAGAAGATTTAAAAAAACCATTGCAAAACGTAACTGCGCCAGACGCTTATTTCTACAACATTTAGAAGTGTAGATCAATGCCAATGATCTGCTACCTATACAATAACAAATTAACCTTATGACAAAATTGTATTCCAATCTAAAGTAAATCAACATATGTAAGTAAAAAATATTACTTACTTATATAAATTATTCAGAACAATATTAATTAATTAAAGCATTTCTAAAAATATTTTCAAATTGTCTGTTTTTAATATCCATGTTTTTATTTCGACTTTAAATTTTTTTAATGAAATCAATTTTTTAATTTTTGTTGGTAAATAATAGTTTACATAAAAACATAAACATTTGAAATTTTTTTGTCCTATGGACTTATTTATTTTAGGTTTTATGGTTATTTCATTTTAGGCTGTTAAAAGTAATAACATGATGTGGGAAATTTAAATCTTTGACTAAAACTTTATAAAAAGTCTGCAGTATGGCAACGCAGCAGTAAGAGATCCGCCCTCTAGGATGTAACCACCATGACATTGCGCTGAGGCCATGATGACGTTGTTTCATTCATCTATGTTTGCGATGCATCGAAAAGATTTTTGATAGCATTAGAATTACAAAACAAATCACAAATCTAATTATTCTAAGCTCACACCTTAACTGAAATTTCCTTCATTCCTTCAGTTGATCGGTGTTGTGTAATAATTGCTGTTTTTCGTGATTTGTGATATTTTTTGGAGACTAATTAAGATTAGTCGCAAGTGTCAAGTATGCGTGAATTCGGAAAATAATGATTCTGCAGTTACTTTTCACAGCTGAGTAAATAAAAAGTCGGGTTATTTGTAGGTTAGGTTTAAACTATAGTTGCAAGGTGACATTCAAAGGTAAATCCACCGTAATCCCCACCGCAGCTTTTCACGACCTCTCTCCTCTCTTAAAAGTAATGTTGTCAACACATTTTAATAGCGTTTATGAATGACATGTGCCATCTAAAGGTACCGGATCATTAGTCAACGCGCAAAAGACAGCTTTCCAAAAGACAGAAATCAGTATTATCAAAAAAATAATTTGAAATATTTTTTGTGGCCGTTTTTGCCCAAGCAGGGGTTGTCAAAATTAAGAGCAAACACTAGTAACGCCTTCGCCATTTTGTTTTTTGATCAATATTTAGTCACTTCTTCGTTTTATCCAATAATCGGCCAAATCCTCTTCTTTGGAGTACAATAATTACCTACAGTTTTACGTTAAAAAAAGGTGGGATTATAAATTAAGAAAAGCAGAAAAAGATGCAGAAAAGTTGACAAAATTTGGTTTTATGCTTTTATTAATTTAACAATTAATTTTTGTTTAACTTTTTTTAATATTCTATTCGGCTCCACGACTCACCTCCTCTTTTTTGACCGGATTTTCCAGCCGCCTCGCCCTATCCGCTATCACCTTTTCCAATTCTGGCGTTTTGGCGGATATGTGATTTTCGAGCTGCTTTTTCGCCACATTGTCCTTGTGCCTTTCCAAAGCTCGTTGAAGTTCCGATTTTTGGTTTAGGACATTCTTACCTCTGTAAAAAAAACTACAACATTAAAACTGTACATAAATAATATATGCACGATGTGTTGAAAATGACATCATTACATTTCAACTTCCAAATTCTAATATGAAATTGCAGAAAACTATTTTTTTTAAAACCGACCAGAAAATTTACACTTTCTGGACAATTTTTCATCTAGAACAGAACGTTTTTCCGATCGCAAGATCGGAAAAGTGACATTAGAGACCGGAAAAATCTTTTCCGGACTCTAATGTCACTTTTCCGGTCTCTAATGTCACTGTCACCCTGTTTTTTGTTTTTCCAATCGCTATTTGATAATACAAGATACCTTGAGTTCGTTATTATGACAACAACATTTCGATGTATTGTCGAGTGACAGTTCGTTGATTTTTAATTTCGTTCTTTATGTCAAACTTGTTTCGCGTAAATTATAAAATATATCGAAGTGTCGGTCTTAAAAAAAATATTGTACGTCACGCAACCGAAAATTAGTGTTTTCCAGGTGTCTCCAAGCTTCCAGGACTCGCCTATGGCTCGCCCTGGAAACGCTTGTCTCGACCTGAAAAACACTACTTTCCGGTCTTGTAACGTAAATTACTATTTAAATGTCGCTAATTTTCTATAATAAGCGAATAAATGGACAATTTTCCTTTTTTAAATTTATGGCCAGCCGCTACTGTGAAACAAGTATTTAAACACCACTTGGTTGTGTAGAGGCACAGAATATACCGGGTGTTTCTCCAAAGACGTTCACCCCTATAACTTTATTATATTTATAGATATTAAAATGAAATTTTGAGATTATGCATAAGAGATGAGTCTGCATTATTGGCATCATTTTCAATTGGTTAGCACTTCCGGTTTGACCGGAAGTGACCTTGACTTTGATATTTTAAATGGGACATCTTGTATATTTTGACTTATTTGGGTTTAGCATAACATTATAAGTGAAATGATACCTCACTTGTCATTTTTTGACGTGTTATAACATTTTTATGTTTATTTTTTATTTTCAAACTAGAGTGCTACAAATTAAATAATTTGTTAATTTATAGTTAAGTATCTAGTATATGAAAATTAAAATTATGTCATAATAATTGACTTTTTAAGTTTCACCAGCGTTTAAAAAATTAATTTTTTGTTTCCTTGACATTTACTCCATTTTTCTAAATGGAACGATGGTGGTTCACTAGGATATTTGAAACGAGCATGTTTTCCAACAATTTTATACCATATCTACACTCCTATGCTATTTTAAAATTGACACTGACAAATTTGCCTTAAATCCCAATCGCAAATTTAAAAGCGTTATGCATTATTGCCGCCCTCTCTTTTGTAAAGAAATATAAAGGCGGCTTTGAAAAACAAAAAGTTCTAATGTCATTAGTTTATAAAACCTAATATAATCTTGCGGCTTCAGAATAATTTTTCTGGTCACTCCAAAAATTAGGAGCATATCAATTTGTTCATTTCTAGTAAAACGAACCATTTTATCTGATTTACAATGTAAGTTTAACAAACGAAGGACATTACAATTTTAATTAAAAACCCTATTGGTTTTCATAACCATTCCATTGTTTTTCAAAGCCGCCTTTATATTTCTTTAGAAAAGAGAGGGCGGCAATAACCCATAACGCTTTTAAAATTGCGATTGGGATTTAGGCAAGTTTTTCAGTGTCAATTTTAAAATAGCATAGGAGTGTAGATATGGTATCAAATTGTTGAAAAAAAATGCTCGTTTTAAATATCCTAGTGAACCACCGTCGTTTCATTTGGAAAAATGGAGTAAACATCACGGAAACAAAATTTCATTTTTTAAACGCTTGTGAAACTTAGGAAGTCAATTATTATGACATAATTGTAATTTTCATATACTACTTGACTATAAATTAACAGATGTAATTAATTTGTAGCACTTTAGATTGAAAATAAAAAATAAACATAAAAATGTTATAACACGTCAAAAAATGATAAGTGAGGTGTCATTATACATATAAACCAAAACGCTTAAACAGGAATTTTAGTAAGAGCTGCTTTTTTGAAGGAGGATAGACTTTATCATGTGAAATTTCAGTACTATTATTTTATGTCTATCACTTGCACAAGAGAGTTAAAAGAATCCTCCAAATAGAGTTGAAAATATATTTTTGGGCTATAACTCTATAAACTAAAAGTAACATGGCCACGGCACTGGTTCGGGTTTGGCAAATTTAAATTTTAGGGATTCTAGTGTTCTAGATTCTTGATAAACATATTTCCTTGAAAAAAAAATGAATACAAAAAATATCGTCTTTTTTATCTTGAGTGAAAACATTTCTAGGTATTGGTACTACTAATATCAATAAACGATCAATCAAACAATTTCTAAAATGTCTTGTATGTAGGGGGACTAAGTTTCGAGATACAAAATTTAATTAAAGGTCTGCTCAGAGTTATTGAACGCAAGTTCATAATAAACTTCCATACGCGAAAATTATATGGCAGTAATTAACAACATAAAAAAGGATAAGTAAGTTAAAACATCCGGTACAAATTTATAAAAGATGTATAAATGACGCTATGATGAAAGAGGTCCGCGCCTGCATTGCACATACTCGGTGAAGCTTCCGTTCATATGTAATACGTCCGCGGTAAAGTTAATATGCAACAATTATTATTAAAAGGAAGAAACAGAACAAAGACCTCTGTTGTGTGTACATATTATGGCCAATTTTGCATCGCATGAATTTAATGATTTATTGATGAGAGTTAGGACTGTTAGGAGCATTTTAAGCTTGTAGTTTGTTTTGGTATTAAGCACGTCGGCATCCTTACTATACCGTGCGAGCAAAAATTATTTGCATCAAAGAGGGCCTTGCATCTAAGGGCGTAATACGTAGCCGTAGAGCTGAATACCTGTTGGCTGTCAGTATGTCAGTAACTACCTGAATTGAATTAACAATCAATCAGTTATTCCGCCATCTTTGACAGTCGTTACAAGTAATTTGATACATCGCTAATTTTTCCAATTTCTTGAACAATTCACACAATGGGCTTTACGGAACAGCACCAAACATTCATCGTTGAAGCGTATTTTCGAAACGGGGTTAGAGTAAATGGTGCGTGGCAATACAATCCGGGTTTGTGCATAGACGATTTTCACGAACATTTTCCTAACGTTGCTTTTATCGCTGGGGATTTTTATCATTGCCTGAAAAGAACCGTGGCTGTGTTTAGGAAAACAGGTTCTATACAACACAAAAAAGGAGCAGGAAGACTATCTGTAAGAACAGAAAGGATTATCCAAGAATGTGGTAACATTTCTCCAGAGATGCTGGTCAACACTTTCGAAAATATGAAGAGACGTGTGAATTTATGCTTGGAGCACGGCGGTGGCCAATTTCAGCAATTTATGTAATTATTTTTCTTTTTTTTTCTGTATATTCTTACTTTGTTAATTTTGTAAACAACAAAAATAAATTTGTATTTGTCTACTTATTTTATTACTCATTAGTTTGGCATATCATGTCATAATATGAATTTGACAAAATTTTAACCTAGATTTGGTTAGATATATCGTCCCCATATGATTGTGATCTAAACCAAGCCCTACGTTTTTTAATCCAAGCCCTCTTTGATGCAAATAATTTTTGCTCGCACGGTATAATGCACTGCCTGAAAATGTAAAGATGCTTAGTAATTCAAAATTTAAATGTATTATTAAAAAATATTTTTGCCATCACTGTTTTGATTCAGTTCGGTTGTAGTATATGGACCCAGCCACAGCGGATAGGTTGTTTTAACAATTTTTTCCTGTTGTAAAGTGTGAGACATTAAAATATATTAAAAAAATTAAAGATGTAATTAAGAAATTTCTTGAATCCTATGCCTTCTACACAGTGGTAGCATACTTCTTTACTGTTGTTAATTCACGAACATCAACATTCAAATTCTAACTCTTTTTTGTTATTACTGTTTGTTTATAACGTTTGTGCATGTTATGTTCTTATACAATTATGTTTTAATATAATATATTTTAATTTAGTTAATGCGGTAAGAGCCTATAACTCCTTACCTAATAACTTGATTGGTTTGAGTGCTCAACTATTTAAAATAAAGTATAAAAAGCATCTTTTAGCTTTAATAACTTGACTATTTCTTTTTTAATTTTTTTTTTCTTTTCGTCTCACTTTATAAAATATATATACCGGGTGTAACAGGGTCATGGTACACCCCCCGTATCTCCGTTAGTTTTAAAGGTAATTGATTGAAATTTGGGATATCCCCTATACATAATAAGTGGCACTTTTTGACATACAAATTATTTTTTTTTCACTTCCGGTTTCGCCGGAAGTGACACCAACTTTCGATTTTTAAATGGTTGTTATTTTTGTTCACCTTAGTAACTTCTTAGCAATAAATAAGAACAAAATTATTGTATTTTCTTTTAGCTGTAATTTTGATTGTATTTATCGCACATGTTATTACCAGGTATGAATAAATTCCTTATTAATAGTACTAAGAAATGGTACCACGGTACCAATATGGTTCCACTTGGAAAAATTGAGTTTTACCCCAAAAACGATTACGATGAATTTTATTTGCTTATAAAAAACGCTATTTAGTATTTTTGACCGGACTTCGATTTTTCTAGCATTAGATGGATCAATTGGAATAAATCGGAACAGTCATGGCACACTTAAATGGAAAATTAAAAATTAAACAATAAATATTTCTTACGCTTGAAATGTCACTTTTGTGGTATCATTGGATTCAGAAAATCATGCAGAATTCAAAAATGTAATAATATACAGGGTGTTCCATTTAAAAATCGAAAGTTGGTGTCACTTCCGGCGAAACCGGAAGTGAAAAAAAAATCATATGTAGGTAAAAAAGTGACGCTTATTATGTATATGGGATATACCAAATTTCAATCAATTACCTTTAAAACTGACGGAGATACGGGGGGTGTACCATGATCCTGTTACACCCGGTATATATCCTTTGGGAAATATTTCACCCTCTTTTACGTTGATACGATAAAATATGTTGAATTCTCAAGTTTAATTTGGCCATTGCTTGTTGACAGGCTGTCAATTATTATAGTTCTTTTATTTAAATAATACTATGTAATTTAAATTTTTTAAATTATTATTGTTCTGCTTCTTTATTAATTTTACATTTGATATTATTATTTAAATAACTTATTTCATTAGGTTTGATTGTTGTGATATGTTTCAGTAGAGTAGCTACTAAAGCTAGACTGCGCCATGCTACCTCAATAGAGTAAAGTTTCTGTTCGTAAAATAAATTGTAACATTTTGTTTTTTCTTGAAATATAAAGCCAATATTTATTTATTTATTTATTTAAATACATGCGTCCAGGAATGCTTTATATTTTATATGACTTGGTGCAATTTGTAAACAAAAATGTGGTCAAATCAATATGTCTATGTTACTCTATGTCTTTGTCTAATCGTCGTTTATTTGATTCCCCCTCCCCCCCCCCCCCACGCCCTTTAAACCGCTACGCCACTGGTTGCACTATGACCTTAAAATGCAAACTCAGCTTTTAAATGGTAAAAAAAAGACTTCTTAAGCTTAAGAAACGCTAAAAAAGTCAAGATAAAACACTCCGACCTACAATGGATAATAATAGCGACATGCATAATATGGTGTATGTATAACGACGTATGTGCCTACTACGTCATTAGACGGAAAACACTGAACAAGTGCACTCCAGATTTCGCTCACGCCCTGCTTTCTTTTGTTTCCCGCACGTACATTTTCTAGGAAGTGCCTTTTTTCAAGCTTCCTTAAACGCATAGTCTTGTTATAAATTATAAAGACTCTCTTAATTTTTGCGCAATCTGCTCTCTTGGGTTCATTCATCGTGCATGCATCCTTTTTTACAATCTTGGCATAATATGTTTTGACACATTATTATTTGATGCTTGAGCCGAGAGGAAAAACATGGCTGCCGTTTTGACGTTAATGGGGACGGAGGCCGATACAACGACACAAACATATTAAAGTTGTAAAATAAATAGTGGAATCGGATCCTGATATTTGCTTTGGCCATTCCGCCGGTGTGTTTTGAGAGGATTAAGAAATGTCATTTCCTTATTTTGCCAGGTGGTACATGGAACATGGAGTGATACTTAGGGGACGGTTGCTCATATTGGACCAATTTCCAGATTTCTTATCATAGATCCCGATAATAACGCAAAATCGATCTTGAAGTCAGTACCTTAGTATACTTTAGTATTTTGTTCAACTGCAGAATTTTTTGCAGAATTTTATTTCAAAGTATCTATGATATACCAGGCTATAAAAATACCTCTGCAAGTGGTTCAATATAGTAAACCGGTTGCCTAAATTGCACCTGGGGGTTCCAAAATTGGACCACATGATTTAAATCGGAAGCTTAGGTGTTCAATAAATAAATAAAAAATAAAATTGTTGGTTTAGGCAGTTTTATACTTATATTTCAAAAAAAATATCAAATTTACAATCAAAATTTCGGTAGAAGACATCCCAATGCAAAAAAAAAAACCTATTAGTTTCCTATATTGGACCAGTCATAGTTTCATTTTTTAACTCAAAGAAAAGAGATTTTAGCAATATTGAAATGGTCTTAGTTTATGACATTAACTTATTTAAAGAGAAAAATTATTTTTGCACAATTTGGAAAAATTGCCTAAATTGGATCGGTTCAATTTTGGCAATCACCCAGTGGTCCAATCCAATTTAAGCAACTACCACGTGTTTTACAAAACCACCCAGGAAAGAAACAAGAAAAAACAAATATGGCATGGTAATAGGAGAAATAGAAAGAGAAAAACTTACTTGATAACTTGCATAAAAAAGATTTTGCTTAGAGTTTTATGGTTCTAAGGTAAATTCTTAGGAAAATCCTAAAAATATTACATTAAAATTGTGTAAATTACGTTTTGCTCTGTACACGCCAAGCACTAACGGCCAACTAAAGTCGATTCACTCAGTAAACCTGCAAGATGGCCGACATGTCATATGACAAAAGTCATTGAAAATGCAAAAATTTATTTTATTTAGCTGGAATATGACTTTTGTCATATGACATGTCGACCATCTTGCAGGTTTACTGAGTGAATCGACTCTAGTTGAGTTTGTTGCCGATCAAAGGTTCTGGGTGGAAGTATGTTGCAGTGTTGCCAGATGATATGGCACTTGTTTAGTTTCGGAGAAATGTACTGTGATCCAATTTAGGTAGCGGTTCAATATAAGCAACCTTCCCCTGCGTGTTAGTTTTCAAATGAATTGGGTACTTAATTTTTAAGCTCAATGTGAGACTTTTATACGTGCAAAATTAACAGTTTTTACGTAATCATACTTCCTACGAATATCCTCAGACCAAGCACTCTGAGCGAATATCCAACTATAACAATAAACAAATCAATACTCATGTAATGTCTGATGACCACTCTCTTTGAGATGCAATCATACAATCAATAACATTGTTTTTTTAATAAAAATAAATCCAATGAAAGCATCATTACAAACCCCCAAATCTGTCCGATTTTGTAATGAAAAAATATACACCCAATTAGATTATTAATTTTAATCACATCATAAATATATTTAAAAATATAATAAGTAGGTAAGTAATTCAAAAATATTTCACCAAAAAAAAAGGAAAAATTATAAATACGGGAGAAATAATAGAAAAATTGAAATATTTAGTACTAATATTACCTATATATAAGTTGGCTTACCTTTATTTTATTTTTTCATAATCCATGATTTTAATTTTCTTTTAAATGCCAAAAAACTCATAGTTTTCAAATTAGTAGGTAATATATTATAAAGTTTGATACCAACAAATAAAGCATTATTTTTTAAAAGTGTCAAATTAAAATTATCATAACATAAACATAGATTTGTTTTTGTCTTGTTTCTTGTTTGGTATATTATATGAGTAATGTTATGTAATAAATTTTTAATTTTATACAGTGTCACCAGTAAAGTCCGCATCATATGGGATTTTTTTTTCAAAATTTGACTTTGGCATCAAGTTCTGCTTCCATCGAGATGAAAATTAAGCAAAAAAATAGTAACCACGTGATTCGCATTATCTGTCAAATTTTAATTTTTTCCAAAAAATAATTGAAAAGTGGGATTATTTCTGAAAATATCGAAAAAAGTTATTAGAAAAAGGTTTATTAAATGCAGTTTCTAGCCCACATGCAAGCATGCATAAGATAATTTTGATTTTTACCTATATTTTGTAAATTGCACCATTTTTGCAAAATAAGACTTAACGCAACCTAAATAAAACTTCTCAGTTTTGACAAGGCTTTAGTTCAGAAACATTTTCTTTAAAATAGCGCCATATTAAATGTGTGTTTTTCTACAAAATCAAAATTGGGCTATCAAAATTTGGTCGCATGTGATGCAAAGTTTATTTGCTTTTGACCCTGTATAAGGTAACTTCATAAAATAAGTATTTTTGAAAACCTAGTTTGTGTCTGAAAGTAAAAAAATAAAAAATAAAGTAAAGGGGTTTTAAATTAAATCGTTGAAAATAGATAAACGTTACGTTAAGTTAAACTAACTAACTTTTCGAACTAAAAACACGACGGCGAATTATTTTTAAACAAATTTTAGAAATATTAAAAAAACAATTTTTTAACCTCAAAATCATATAGATTGGCAGCCACCAGAAATCACTATCTTTCCCCCAAGATGGTTAAAAAAAATTTCTTATCAATAAATTGGGGCAAAAACTTGAGAGATGGTTAACTATTACAATTTCTTGACCAATAACTTGGCCCGTGAAATACGGGCTTAAAATCGGTGTGCACAGTATTTAGCTTTTAGTAAGACATTCTAAAGCCCGGACCTGTCCATATTTCCATTCGTTAAATGACAATTTTGCAGTACGCATGCCTATTCCTTTATGGCTTTGTTTACATTTGCCACTTTCGTGACGATTATTGGTTGCTGATCTAAAGGTCATGGTCTATGGCTTAACCTTATTCGGCTATTTCAAGTATGGATTGATGGAAAATGGATAATGACTACAATGATCATCGATGATGCTTACATTTTTTGGTTAAACAACAACTCCCTATGAAGATTCTGCCTTCCCGGGTCCTCCCTTACAGGATTCACAGGTTTCCTAGGGGCTATCAGTCCGACGTCTGTCAACAAAGAGGGCGCCCGCGTCTCCGGAATCATATCGTCCAAATCTTCCCCCAGGGGGTCCTGCTTCGTAGGGGTGGTGGGGCTGTTCGGCGTTAGGGGCGAGGTAGGGGTGTTGGGACGTTGTCTGACTAAAAAGAGACAAGAATACGTTTTAAAAAAAATTAAGTGTACAATTAGCAAAAAGCTACATGTTTCGAACGTAGAAACGTTCATCATCAGGAGACAGAAAACTAATTTAGTGCTGATAGTTTTAGCAGAAGAGAAAATGGTGTAGAACCTTAATGGAGCTTTTATGGAATTAAAAAATTGATGTGTAGAAGAGACATAACATGAAGAAAATTGATGAAGGTTAAACCGCACTGAGTATGTTAAAAAAGTTATTAAAGGGGGTCTAAACCAACCAAATAAACTGGGGAAGAAGAAAAAACCTTCCCAAAAAGAAGGTGTCGAAGATTATTTTAAATTTTTTATAAAACTTTTCAAGTGTATGTCAGTAAGACATTATAAGGATAAAATTGTCATAATTATGACAGCCCTAAATAAATTTTCTGTCTCCTGATGATGAACGTTTCTACGTTCGAAACATGTAGAGACCCCTAGAGAATTTTTATTCTATTAAATTTTGTGGAGGAAGACTTTTAGTTTTTTCTTTCTTTCCCATACTTTCAACTCCACTTTCAGGATGGATTATTTCTTCAAATTTTTTAAGTATGTTTATCTTGTGTTTGTTTGAAGGTGGTAGACAATGAAGTAATATCAAAAAAAATACCTTGTCGGATTTCCATTCTCTTTATTTTGTTACTTAACACAACGTTTCGGTCAGTTAGTATATCTAACCGTTTTCAAGTGTAAACTAAATTATAATTCTAAGGTTACTGTCTTAAATACTATCCATGAGCAATGAAGCTTACTGCTTGATGACTCCGCCTACGTGCTTATTGGAGTGTGAAGTTTGAGCTGTTGGTTTTGGACAAGAAAAAAAAATTGCGATGTAAAAACTAATACAGAAACGAAAGAGGAGCAAGCATTTCTTACAATACCTTATGTCAAGGGGATTTCTGCAACGATGAGAAGGGTAACCAAAAACTATAATATCAAAACAGCCTTTAAATCCGGGAATACGCTTAGAAGCTTTCTTGCAAAAGTAAAAGCCCCCCCGTAATGAAAACACAAAAAAATGTATTTTTATCAAATCCCTTGCGAGTGTGGTGAATCGTACATTACGGAGAAACAAAAAGACCTCTTCCCGTACGAGTAAAAGAACATCTGAAAGAGGTGAAACTTCGAGATGAGGTATAGCGGAACATGTATGGACCAACCAACATAATATACAGTGGTCAGAAGCCAAGATTTTGGACGCGGAACGGCAATGGAGAAAACGAAAATTTAAAGAAGCAGCTTTCATCAAAATACCCATATATTTGGTAAACCAAGCAAGGCCGTAGCCAGAAAATAATTTCGGGGGGGGGGGGGGGGTTGTTCTAGTGGCGGATTTAGGATTTGTTCTAAGGGGGGCGAAAATTTTTTGGGTGCCACGCCCTTTTTTGGGTAAAATAACCGTACAGCTTAATCTGCGGCAATATGCCAGACTTTAAAACACTCTTTTAATTTAAAAGAAATTCGAAATTTGAAAGGTCGGTCGACAAAATAAACAATAAACTATTTTACTAACTAACATGTCTCTTATATTGTCATAATTATATCTAAGTATTATCGCCTTAGTCGCATTGGATCACTTATCACTTTCCAAGACAGAACTGCCTCTCCGTGCTCGACGGCTGCGAGATAATCGAGAATAACCCGTCTCATTCTATGCTTATTAAATATTCCCGAAATGCAGTTCGAGCACGTCGCCGAAGTTGCGTTGCTTGTGTAGTTTGCGTAGCACGTAGTTTCGCCGCTCCCTAATAGATGTCGCTGCGCCGCTATTTAAGTATCGTGTGCGAATACCAAGGGAGCATAAAGTCATACATAATAAAAATAACAGTAGGTAGAGAATTTTGTTTGTAATAATTAACTATTATGTTGTGTAACAACAAAGTGAGACGGGCGCACTGTATATAACTGCAGTCTGCACCCTTATTAATACTTATTAAAAGTCTAAAATAAATATATTTTGTTTATTTCGGGGGGGGGGGATCAATCCCCCTTGATCCCCCCCTGGCTACGGCCTTGAAACCAAGTATAGATATCCCCAATATCTGGAAGCCTCTTCTTGTCCAAAACCAACAGCTCAAACGTCACACGCCAATAAGCACGTAGGCGGAGTCATCAAGCTTCATTTCACATGGATAGTATTTAAGACAGTAGCCTTAGTATTATAATTTAGTTTACTCTTGAAAACGGTTAGAGATACTAACTAATCGAAACGTTGTGTTAAGTAACAAAATAAAGACAATAGAAGTCCGACAAGGTAATTTTTTTGATATGTTTATCTTGTAACAGATTTTTAATTTAGGCTTTTTTTTTGGGGAAATTAATTCTTAAAGTTGGCCTATTTATACTAACACAAATTATAGTATATTTTTTGAAAACAATAGAGTTGTAGGAGAATCTGTTACATGTGAAACAGAGTTTAAGGATAGGCTGGTATTTCAATATTTTTAAATTGAAGTAAATCGTATATGTGGTTTCGGAGAAATTCGGTAACATCGGAGTGGAAACTTATTTATTTGCAGGTTTCTTATAATAATATAAAAAATCAATAACCTTGTTTTTTTTTTATAAAAATAAATCCAAGGAAAGCATCAATACAAAACAATAGATTAACAAATCTGTCCGATTTTGTAATGAAAAAATATACACCCATTTAGATTATAAATTTTAATCACATCATAAATATATTTAAAAATATAAGTGGGTAATTCAAAAATAGTTAATCCAAAAAAAAGGAAAAATTGTAAATAAGGGAGAAATTATAATAGAAAAATTGTAATATTTAGTATTATTATTACCTATATATAAGTTGGCTTACCTTATATAATTTTGCATAATCCATGATTTTAAATGTCAAAAAACTCATAGTTTTCAAATTAGTAGGTAATATATTAAAAATTTTGATGCCAACAAATAAAGCTTATTTTTTAAAAGTGTTAAATTAAAATTATCATAACATAAACATAGATTTGTTTTTTGTCTTATTTGGTACTTATATATGAGTAATGTTATGTAATAATTTTTTTTATACATACATAATATATAAAATGGAAGTTTTATAATAAAGTTGTTTTAAACTCGGAATATTATAACATATAAACAAATAATATTTTTGAAGGAAACAAAATATGTTTATTATATATTATTTTTAAAACATATTTTTGTATTGTTATAAGTGGTTTCAAATTCGAGTCGTATGCACTTCCCCAACCAATTATACCATAGGAAAGAATTGATTGAAAAAGTGCATAATAAAACATTAAACAAAGTTTTTGATTCACAATATTTTTTTAAAGTCTAAATTTACATAAAGTGTTTCTTAATTTTTTTGTAAGAGTGTTAATTTGATGATCCCATTTTAAATTTTGGTCAATCAATATTCAATAAGCAAGAGTTGGGTTTATTTTACCCAATGCACCATTAACGATTGCCAAGAAAAATATTTCAAAAAAGCGTTCGTTGTGGTCACAAAATAAGTATAATTATTATTATTTAATTAAACAGGTATAAATTTGGGATTAGCGTTAGAATAGTATATTAACGTACACGTTTTATAAAGCATCATTTTATAGCACGCGTCCATGTTAAAGCGGCGAGTTTTATAACGGGACAAGTGCTTAAAACTGCTTTATATAACACGTATGTTATACTATTTTTTCTAATTTGTAGTTTTTTCAATAAAAAACACATATTTAAAAAGAAAATAAATCCTTCAAATTTTGTAAATTTTTATGTCTAAATTTTATGTTGGTAATACTATTTTTTATCATAGTAGCCTCTGGACAACAAAAATTGACCCATTTTCACCACGAGATTCTAAAGTTATTTTAGCGATATGAGATTTGAAATTGGACGGAATACGTTGTGTGCTCCTTGTACATTCGGTACATATACAGAGCGTTCGGAAATTCGGGCGATTTTGCTACTTTTTTTCGAATTTCAAAAGACATGATTTTACGTCACGGCATTGCAATTTAGTATAGGGAAGATGGAAAATTCAAATAAGGTTGAAGTTAAAATCGACATTGGAAGGTTAGTAGATTGAATTTTGGATAGGATTTGGCAGAAAATGATAGCTTGAAGCATCTACAAAAGATTGATTTATAGATTTATGCAACCAACATACACGACTGTTATCCACACAGAATAAAAAAGTAAGTTATCAAGCTATTTTTCCTCTGCGAAAAATGAGTTTTCTCGTAAATCACAAAGACCGCGCAAGTCAATGAAATAAAACATTTAAATGTTACCAACATCAAATAAAGAAAAAACGCGTATCGAAATAGCTTCATTTGTTATGATACCAAATTAGAAAAACTATTTTAAACCTATGATATACTAACCTCTAGGTATTTTTATAAGCAAACCACCTTGCACCGGCATTTTTAATTAGCCCCAAACGACAACCAATTAATAACTATATTCACACCACTAAACCGTAAATCGTCTTCTCTCCAAACAATCTAAATGTGAGAACCTAATAATTACAATGGGTTTTTTGTATCTATGAGTAAGTCTTGAATTTGACGGTATCACCTGAGATATCTCTAAAAAAGTCTAATCTCGACTGAAACACATTAATTAACATAGCTAATTGGGTACCTCCATGCGCTAGGTTTTTAGTTAATTAAGTAATTATTGTAAATATCCTTATCGCGATTGCGTAAATCTTACTGTATACACTTCGTCTAGTTCTAGAATGCGTAAGTTAAACATGATATTTATAACGTAATGTGTGCTCAAATGTTGGGATTAAATAAATATTAACTTACGTAGGTACAAAAGAAAAACAGGTATAGTATATAAGCGGATTTATTTTTTATCACCACACGTATACCGTGTATACCTAAAATAAATTCAGTGATAAAACACAACTAAACATTTCTTTTAAATGCGGATAAAGGGTAACTTTCAATTTTTTAAAATCTATTCATTTTGCACACAATGTGTATGTTTTGACTCCTGCCGGGATAACTGGGCCGTAACAAGCCTGGTACCCCAACAGCATTTTACTTCAAGCTAAATGATGCTTTGACTTTTACGAAAAACAATTTTTTCTTTTTTATTTTCCTCTCATTTCACTACTTTTACATGTCTCCGACAAAGTTGAATGAAACTTTAAATTTTTTACTACTTTTACCTAAATGATTTTCACAAAGTCTGTTAAAACTCTATAAATTTTTCTTGTCGGTCTTCTGACTATTCATTTTTTACACCTCGTGTACACCATTGAAGGATCCATTACGGCTCAATCCCACTTATTATTTTCTCTATTGCTAACAACATCAGCATTGTACTATTTACTTTGTTTTCCTGATGATGAGTGTTTCTACACTCGAAACATGTCGAATTATTATAAAAAGGTTCGCCTAGTGATTCTAATAAACTTGTGGAGAAAGACTTTGTGCTTTTATTTTTTCTTTATAAAAGTACTTAAACTATGGAAGCGATGGAAACACCGCTATGCATTATAATTATGCATATTATTATGTATTTACTATTTACTATAAATTATTGACTAAATTTTGGCATGGTCCTACATTTTTTTGCCCATGACGCTTAGCCACAGGCTAAAATTCTGGATTCGTCACTGGTACTATAACATTATTAGTGTGCAAACAGGAAGCAAAGTACGGTTTGCGATTAAAATGGCAAATTTTAAACCTCAGATTGAAATAATTGGTCTATATATATAGCCTGTTTTATTGATAGCAAATATGTATATTATAACAAATTAAAACATTAGAAAAAGTAATGTGTCACTAATCCAGAACAAGTGGCATGTTGAAAATACGAACTAAAAAAGAAACTTGAAAAATTCAAAATTGAAATTTGATGTCAGTCACTATAATTTTCTATCATTTAAACAATTGTTTGGTTTTAGGTTACTGACCTCCGATTCTCCTATAGTACTTTATAATATAAATGAAAGCAATTCCTTAATTACAATTATTATTATATTAGAAATTATTTAATAAACTCATATATTATTAAATTCTAATGTCTTTGATTTTGTAATAAGCACAAGATTTATTTTCCTCATAATAAAAGGAAAGGAAATTATGGGATCATTACAATATTTTATAAATGAGTCAAAATGAGAATATTTTATTACGATAAAAAATACCATTCTTATTTAAAAAAATACACTTATAGCTAACGTTAAAACGGACATATTTTTTTTATAAAAGTTTATTGTTCGATTTGATTCTAATTTATTCTTCCTGTTAACTGACAAATGACAACCTGTTTCTCAGACCCCGCTTAATGTCAAAAAATATAAAAATATGCCTAAAAAACGAAAACACAAGCGAATGATTGTTTTAAGCTATAAAGAGCACTATGAAGGTGGTTTTTGAGAAAGTCTCATTTAAATATATCGACACAATAATTGGAGAAGAATTCGAAAACCGATTAGAGACTTCAAGAAAATCGAAGAAGAAATTTCTGTTTTTACTCAGCCACTTACTATTCCCGTTGAGAACATAAGCAGAGCAGACCTTCAACTGGAATCGTGTGATTTGCAGTCGGGTCCTTTTCACCAGGGAAGAACCGAAATAGGCTTGAACTTTTTAAAATTACTCCCAGAAGAACATTACCCCAACTTACGAAACATAGGCCATATAGTGGGCTCAAAGCTGGGAGGCACGTATCTTTGTGAAAGCAGCTTTTTGAACATGAACTTTTTAAAGTCCAAATAGAAATGTTCCCTGATAGGTCACTTACTCAGTTACTTCTTTTGTCAACAACATCCTCAAACTTCCCACTTTGTATCTATATAAGCAATCACATATATACCAATTAGAAAATAAACTACAAGAAATTATATTCGGAATTTACCTAGTTTTTGGATCGTTATGTTCTCCCACCCCGTATTATGTAAATATCAAAAATTTCAAAAACGTGTTGTTCTCTACTAGGAAAGTTTAAGTTATTCAAAAACAAATTTCTATTCAAAATTTCGTATGAATTTACCTAAAAAAACGAGCGAAACACGAATAATTCCTCTTTCTCACTATCCTTTCCTTTGTTGTATTTAAATAATTTTAATTTATCTCGCACCTGGAGGTCTTCTCCGTGGCTTTTCACTCTCGAAACCGGCAGCACGTCCGCGTCCGCTCGATTCGAATAGCACGAAAACGCGAACTGAACAACCGCTCGACCACGGTGCATTCCATGTCGCCCACGTGCTTGGACGCGGCGCACCGTCTCCGTAGAGTTGGTGGTGCACCGGACCCGTCGTTGCACTAGGTCAAGTATGCAAGAAGGTATTTGGGCTATTTGCTAAGTTTCGGTATGGTACTAATTCGTACAGTCCAAACATTAAATTAAAAAATACTGTTAACTGATGTGATGTGTTTGATCACGCGAATGTAACTCCAAGATTTATTGTGCCACATATACATATTATGTGTACCTATATCTTCCCCTACAGGTATCTACATATTTTTTCCATTCCACGACCCATCCCTCCGATTCCGTAAACATTGTCCCTGACATCGATCAATTTCCTTCGACTCTGATACCTCCTAATTGGTAAATATACTTTACCACCGACCGACATCGTGTCCGCCTAGCCTTTGCATTTTTCTAATGTGTGTTGCGTGCCCTGGCCTCCATCTCGAAATAGATCGCCGATCGTCTCTTGTTTTTTTCTAGGGGAAGGTTAGACGTTTAAGAAAAAACACTCGATTTGTTTAATGGGTTAGAAAAATAAACACCTACTGCGGGTGCGGGATAAATATACAGTGACCGGCAGAAAGTACGCACCAAATGGGATTTTTCGAAGTGAAAACTTCTTTAGGCGCGTTTAGCACTTTTTGTGGGCACTGAATTAAACTGAGCCGTCACGCGTCGCCGTCACGCGTCAGGCGTCAGTCTCGGGTGTGCTACGCTCGAATTCTGTCGATTTCTCAGAAAATGTTATTCTTTATAAAAGTTGGTGCATTACTTAAAAACTTAAAACTATAAATGCATATTTCATTTTTCACCTGCGGCTAATAGTAGGGGAGCAAATACCATTTTTTCGAACTTGCCTTAGGAGTACCTTAATTATTAGAAATACAGCAAAATTTTATATGGAAATGTTTTTGCAAATTAAAAACTTAGTACAAATACGAAATTTAAGTTAGGTGTTAGGTCAATTTTTAATTTTTTTTATATGCATTTCTTTAAAATACCTAGGTTTAGCGTAGCGTACTGGGTGAAAATGACAATTAAATTATTAATTATTTCCAGTAATATGAATAGAGTTGGATTCTATCATAATTTTGTTTAGAACATAAGTTGGCTAAAATGTGTTTAAGTAGGCGTGCAACACGCTAATATCTAAGCCAACTCGTAACATTGAAAGGTTTTAAAAAGTTTGCAACTACTTAATCCATTTTTATTATAAACCCCCGTTTAAGTTATTTAATAAATATGTTAGCTTTCAAGACCACGCCACTGACGGTGTCGAACAATATCGCCTTTGCCTTGAAGGATTCAACGATAAGCTTTTGATGATGTCAGCAGAATATAGTTTTAAGCCAGAACGCAGGACAGTCTTGAATACGAGATCAAACATAATTAACGCTAATTTCGTTTGTTAATTATTCTTGAGCAATAAATCAAGAGTTTTTCGTTAATTGTTTCTCATTTCATCTAAAAGCTATCATCAGAAGTGGGATACCTCCTTTTTTCGCTTTAAATAAAGGGGGAAGAACCAAAGAGAAGAAAATCTAACACAAAACTTTACGCGATCAGTGTTAAAATGGCGGACTATAATAGAAGCCTCGTTAGTAATTACAGTGATAGTGACAGTACAGACAGTGAACCTGATCAAGAGAAATCGAAGTGCAAAAATAGTAGTGACAAGAAAATTATGGAAATGTGGGAATTGCAGCATAAAAGTAACCTGCAGCTGCAAAAACAAATGATACAGGTTTTAACAACAATGGCGACCCAACACAGTCCTGTTGAAGCCGCCTCGCCCAGTTCTTCACATTTCGCGCATGCGCAAATCCATGAAAATGCTACTGCCGCCGCGTCGCAGATTAGACTTTCTAGTTTTGATCCCGATGATACTCCGTTCAATATGACCGAATGGATAGATGATGTCACCCGTATTCAGCAGGAAATTGGCATGTCAGATACTCTGATAGTGTTAAAAGCTGGTGACGCGTTACGTGGGCGAGCAGCGCGATTTTATAAACATTGGAAGCCAGTTGTGCGGGATTGGGTTTCATTTCGGCGCGATTTCGAAGTTGCTTTTCCGGAACAGGGTACTCCTGCTACAAGAGTGCGCGCATGTTTAGCCATTAAGAGCTCCAACTTTGCCTCGTTGGTTGAATATGGAAACGCGAAACTTGCTGCAATAAAACGCTTTTATTCTAAATTTCCATGGGATATTATTCTAAGCCTTTTGGAATACGATGTGCAGGATTCTGAAGTTAAAAATAGAATTTGTCTTCAGACACCATCATGTGAAGCTGACCTGCTAAGACTACTTGCGGCATGTGATGCTCGAAATATTACAGAAAAAAAGACGTCAGCTGAAAACTATGTTGAGTATCAAGAGCGATCCAGAAAAAGACGTCATGACTCCTCTAATAATTCGCGCGCGAAAGTTTTTCCCGGAAGGTGTCGAAAATGCAATCGATACGGACATAAACAAACAGACTGTAGAAGCGTACTTAATCAAAATAAAGCTGGACCTTCTGAAGTGAAAGCAAGTGTCCCATATCTAGACGGGAATCCCAAAATTCGTGTGTGCAATTTTTGTAAAAAAACAGGGCATACAGAAGACGTATGCTATCGTAAACAAGGTGCTTCTAAACGTGTGATGTTAACTCAGAAGACACGTTTCACAAGATCGTTCCCCATGGGTACAATAACCCACAATAAGAATATGTTGTCAATTTCGTATTTAGTCGATACTGCTGCGGATGTATCGATACTTCACGAGAAGATTGCTAAACGTCTACATTTAGAAATTGCACCAAACGACTCGCCGATTTTAACAGGAATGGGAAACAGCATTACTCGCTCTATTGGAAAATGCAGTACAATTATGGTGACCTCAACAATAACCTTGGAAATTGATTTTATTGTGGTCCCAGATGGATCTATCCCTGGTAATGATATCGATGCTCTTATTGGACTGGATGTATTGCAGAGGCCAGGAATCAAAGTGGAAGTTAATGCAGAGGGTGTCGATATAGTTCACGATTTACTGTATTTTAATCGTATTCTGAGTTTGCGTACTTTGGATATTCAAGATGTAAATGTGTCAGGATTGGACGAGCAAGTAGCTATCACAGTAAAAGACATAGTGAAAACTGCATGGATGCAAACTCCACCTGCCGTGACAACTGGAAAATTACAAATTACTCTACGGGATCCTCAACCAATTGCATACCGTCCGCGCCATTTGTCTTACGCCGAACGTCTACAAGTGAAGCGCATAATAGATGAACAGTTAAAAGATGGAATAATTCGTGAAAGTGATTCCGCTTACGCTAGTCCAATTGTATTGGTAAAAAAACTTAATGGTGACGTCAGATTATGCGTGGATTATCGTAGCGTTAATAAACGTGTTCTGCGCATGAATTTCCCTCTTCCAAGAATTCAGGACCAAATTGACGCCCTTTCAAAGGCAGTTTATTTTTGCAAACTTGACATGAAAGCAGGTTTTCATCAAGTAGAGATAGAGGAAGACTCGAAACATATAACTGCTTTTGTTACACCTGATGGCTTATACGAGTATAACCGCTTACCTTTTGGTTTTGTAAATTCTCCGACTTGTTACCAAAAAGCAATCAATAAAGCATTGGGACCCTTAAGAGACAGCATTGCTTTTGTTTACATTGACGATGTGTTGTGTCCATCAAAAACTGTTGACGAAGGTATAAATAATCTGCGAGAAGTGATAAACATTTTATCCAAGTCTGGGTTTGTGTTAAATTTATCTAAGTGTAAATTTTTTCAAAGGTCGATTGAATATCTGGGCGTATTAATCGAGAGCGGTAATGTGCGTCCTAATCCCCGAAAAGTCGATGCGCTCGCTCAGACTATTGCACCAAGTGACGTAAAAGGTGTGCGACAATTTTTGGGTTTAGCCGGATATTTTCGGCGATTCATAAGAAACTTTGCTTGTTTGACAGCTCCGATCGCTGCGTTATTGCGTAAAGATGAACTTTTCGTGTGGACTGCAGAATGCGAACAAGTGCGTTTGGAATTAGTACAAAAATTAACAGCACAACCAGTTTTAAGCATTTTTGATTCCGCCTTGACAACCGAATTACATACTGATGCTAGTTCGCTAGGCATTGGAGCAATGTTGATCCAAAAGGGACATGATAAACTA
Organism: Polydrusus pterygomalis; assembly: GCA_963969555.1. NCBI lineage: Eukaryota > Metazoa > Arthropoda > Insecta > Coleoptera > Curculionidae > Polydrusus > Polydrusus pterygomalis. Next base: position 1,261,671 of record OZ018377.1, read on the forward strand.
CCACATCCTGTGGCCTATTTTAGTCGACGTACCACCCAGTGTGAAGCAAAATATCACTCTTACGATTTAGAGACATTAGCAGTTGTGGAAGCAACGAACTATTTCCGAGTCTATCTATATGGCATACATTTCACTATTTTTACAGACTGTAATTCTGTACGTGCTACTGCCCTAAAAAAAGAACTTCATCCCCGTGTAGCCAGATGGTGGATCAAGCTACAGGATTTTAATTTCAATATTGAATACAGACCTGGTTCAAAAATGTGTCATGTGGATTATCTTAGTCGAAATGTTCCTCCAAAAAAAATAATGATTACACGTGCCGCTCTCCCCACTACACGAAAATCGATTGGCGAATATCAAGCTGAAGATCCATTTTGTCAGAGTGTGCTAGCTAAAACATGTACTGAACCCGAATTCTCCATCAAAAATGACATGGTTTATTGGAAAAGTACAAACGATGGAATAAGTCGTTGTTTTGTACCAGTAGCTGCCCGAATGCAGGTTCTACAATTATATCATGACGAATCGTCACACATTGGTGTCGATAAAATGTTAGCCAAACTTCGTGAAGAATTATCGTGGCCGCATATGGGAAAAACAGTAAAAAAATATGTAGCAAATTGTCGCTCTTGCATTCTAGGAAAATCTCCAAGTGGCAAGAAAAAGGGACTCTATCAACAAGACCTGAAACCAACAGCAAAATTGGAAACTTGGCACATTGATCATGCGGGGCCGCTTATTAAATCAAATAAATGCACGCAAATTTTAGTAATTATTGATGCGTTTACTAAATATGTACGATTTTGTCCCATTAAACAGAAAACAGCTGATTGCAGCATCAAAGCTTTAAACGCTGTGTTTGCAGATCTAGGCACGCCCACTCGAATAATAGCCGACCGAGGAACTGCTTTTCAGTCCAATAAATTTAAACAATTCCTTGCTGATAAGTCGATTGAGCTACATCTCATTGCTACAGGAGTTCCTAGAGGAAATGGACAGGTAGAACGAGTAATGAGATCATTATTTAATGCCATGCGTGCAATATTAAACGACAAAGATGAGAAAAAATGGTTTAAATTCCTTCCCACCATCGAAGACGATTTTAATGTGACAATCAGCAAATCCACTGGTTTATCGCCCCATGAACTTATGTTTGGGTCAACATGTCGTTTAAATGCCGCCGATCAGCTGTTAGCCGAACTGCCAATTCAGCGCAAGGTCGTCGATAGTAATATAATACAGGACCAGGTGATTAAACGTCTGGAAAACCTACGACAGAAGACGATGACTGATTTTAATTCGAAGCGTACAGAGGCAGTGCCGTACTCAGTAGGTGACAAAGTAGCAGTGCAAGATAGTCAACTTGCTTCAGGGGGTAAATTAAAACCCAGATTTCAGGGACCATTTGAGGTGACTCATTGTTTACCCAATGAAAGGTATGCCTTAAGACGGTTAAATGGACGTCGATGGACAACCGTCGCCGCACATGAGCAATTACGAAATTGGCCCCAATAAGGTCTGTTATAAATTTTTTATGTTTTTTTTTTGTTCTTTTTTGTGGAATATAAGCAACGGCTAGTACCTTCAGTACGTAACCGGTAGCTATGGATAATATAAGCAACGGCTAGTACCTTCAGTACGGAACCGGTAGCTAGGAATAATATAAGCAACGGCCAGTACCTTCAGTACGTAACCGGTAGCTATGGATCATATAAGCAACGGCTAGTACCTTCAGTACGGAACCGGTAGCTATGGATAATATAAGCAACGGCTAGTACCTTCAGTACGTAACCGGTAGCTATGGATAATATAAGCAACGGCTAGTACCTTCAGTACGTAACCGGTAGCTATGGATAATATAAGCAACGGCTAGTACCTTCAGTACGGAACCGGTAGCTAGGAATAATATAAGCAACGGCCAGTACCTTCAGTACGTAACCGGTAGCTATGGATCATATAAGCAACGGCTAGTACCTTCAGTACGGAACCGGTAGCTATGGATAATATAAGCAACGGCTAGTACCTTCAGTACGGAACCGGTAGCTAATGACAGATAGTTTGGAATCGAAAGCTTAACACTTTACGGTATATACAACATTGTAATGTAGCTTTTTGCTATGTTTTTAAATGACTTAGAAAAGAATCAATTAATAGACTACTAGGTTAGATCTTCTATATGCAGCTGAATGAGAAGCTTATCTCATTTTATTATTTTCTTGAAATGATATGTTTTTACTTTTCAAGTTTTTTTTTTCTCCACAGTTTCGCTGGGTGATGGTGCGAGGACGCTCCAGTGTCAGGAAGGCCGTGTTAGCTTTCAAGACCACGCCACTGACGGTGTCGAACAATATCGCCTTTGCCTTGAAGGATTCAACGATAAGCTTTTGATGATGTCAGCAGAATATAGTTTTAAGCCAGAACGCAGGACAGTCTTGAATACGAGATCAAACATAATTAACGCTAATTTCGTTTGTTAATTATTCTTGAGCAATAAATCAAGAGTTTTTCGTTAATTGTTTCTCATTTCATCTAAAAGCTATCAAATATATTAAAATTGTGTAAACAAAAAATCGACCAGAGGTGTACCGTTTAAGGGAAAAGAGATTAACCAAAACAAAAATTTAAAATTGTGACACCTAACTCAAATTTCGTATTTGGACTAACTTACTAATTTGCAAGAACATTTCCACATAAAATTTTGCTGCATTTCTAATAATTAAGGTACTTTACTCTTAAGGGAACATTATCCACGTGCTTTTCACCACACATCATGTGATCACAGACGTCATCACAAAATACTTTCATAAAACCTAATAAGACGGCGCCACCGTTCCGATTTGCAATATATTTTTACTTGCCTAAAATTTTGAATGGAGTTGTAAAAGATAGTAAAATTCTATGATCTCATTTAAGGCCACTTCTCCAATAATAGCAGTGTTGTGTGATTTTCCTTACAAAGCTAGGATGTTGCCAAACCTTGCGCTTATTATGAATTTAATCAGCTGTTTGTAATACATGGCGCTGTACCGAGCCGCGAACGTAATTTATAATGGCAACATAGCGCTTTTTATGAACACAATGCAACAGCTAGTTGACAAATTATTCTTTACTCGCCGATGGTCACTTTTTAATATACTGTAATTTACTGGTCTATTGGAATCGCAGTCAGTTCAAGATTTCGGAGAATTGTACTCCCAAAATAGAATGCCAATTTAAAATAATTTTTGATGGGCTTTTATTTTATAGGTATTTTGTTATTTTTCTGTCTCCAAAAGCAGTGCAATGTTGCCGTTTTAAATAAATATTCTCATATTTGCGTAATAATAATAATAATAAAATACCACTTGACTAATATAGATGTGTTTTGGACTTCCATTGCCTTTAGTTTTTCATATCACAAACGTTTCAACTTTCAACTGGTAAGTATCTCCAGTTGAAACGTTGTGGTTGTGATATGAAAAACTAAAGGCAATGGAAGTCCAAAACACATCTATTACTCAAGATACATCATTGTCTACAACCTTCAAACAAACAATAATACCACTGTTTTAAAATCTCTGAAATTGCCTGCAATTATTTATTGTGTAATTAATTAAATACTATTTTTTTGATTTGATTCCCCATTCACTTACCTAAAGCGCGTACTTGTATTTTTTGTAAATATACAATTTATGTAGGTAACTGAATAAATGATAAAATAATAAGTCCTGAATATTGTTTAAAATAAGGATTTTTGCGTCCATACTTGCGAAATTAGGTAGGTACTTATTAACCATATTTTAAAAAATAATCGCAGAAATAAACCCTGAAAGTATAAACTGCCACTGCAGAACATTCTGGCAACATTGCACTTTGTAGGGTAAAATTTAAATTTTACTTCTTCTAGAATCCTTTTTACGCTATTTGGTAAAAAGTTTTATTGGATGTGATTTTTTTGTAAACAGTGACAAGCGTGACAATGTGAAAATAAGATTGGCGGAATGGAAGCACATGTTGTGACGTCAGAGCCAGACTTCTGCCGCTAGTAGGCGCCCTACGTTTACCGTCCCCATCATGTATGACTTAATATAACTCCTACGTCGTTATCTGTAAAAACTGAACGTCTTTACTAAGCAAGGAGAGCTATCTTCGTTCGAGCTATATATGTCTCTCTTTATATGTAGCGAAGGTAATTTAATGCAGACGGAGACAAATATAGGCTACGAAGGGCCCGAGCATTATTTTGCATTGTTCACAGTCTTCTTGGATTGGACTCGGCCAATGCCACAAAAATAGAATATAAACCTTTATCTATGAATAGAATCGCCCAGCCCAACCCCAAGTGATAATGGCTGACAGACTTTATCAAAGAGTTTATTTATCTTTTCTACTAATATTGTTTATGAACACGAGCCTTTTTACATTTTGTTCTGCTAAAGGTAAGTTTGTTAAATTTGATTAATTATTTTTATGATTATACAAGTCATCCCATACTTATAACTCATTATTAACCAAAATGTGCCAACACTTGTTTGATTATTTTTTCCTAAGTTTTGGTAAATGTATAAATACCCACGCATATTTTAATTACTAAACCCTACGATACTAATTTAAATCTTGCTGATTCTTGCTTACTATGTATATTATACGATCTATTTTTTTGATCTTTTAAACCTTGTCGATTCTCTGCTAAACTCAAGTGGAAATAATTTTATTTTAACCCAATCTGAAGTGTTTTTGCATTGTGGTATTTTTGTTTTAGATCAGCTGTTCGTTATGTGATGTGAAAGAATTAATTTTGAAGACAAGATTTTGTTGTCACCTTTAGGTTAGCTATTTTACCCAGGCCTTTCCACTTTTCCAGGCTGACAATGGAAGTAGATATTTTTATTGAAAATACACACATTGCTGAGAAAGCTTCAAGTAGAGAATGAATGAAAAACCAGTAAACGAGGCACTCGATCAGCAGATTACGAGGAATTCTAAGACAGACTCAAATGGTACTTAATTGTGATTTCCTTTTAATATTTTAATGAAAATGTTATTTGCATGTCCGAGTTTTATTTTTAATTTTCTTCGAGGCTAGACAAACAATAATATAGAGCATTTTATTTTAACGTGATTCGAAAAGGTTATTCAGAGTCCTGCTATTTGATTTTTACTACATATAAAATCAACTAACGGGATTTTGAATAGTTTTTTTGGCTTAAATAGGTATTACCTATTTGAGGAATTTTTCAAAGAATAGAAATACAGAAAAATTGATAATGACAGTGTTTGTGCCTGTAAAATTTACACCAATTATCTGAAAATGGTGATGATTTACTTTGCTCTCGAGGAGGTATCCAGTGAAAAAAAAAGTCTTAAAGTACTTTATAATTCTGTCCCACGTCCTGTACAGCATAGGTATTTCTTGTAAGTTTATACATATTTTGTCAAGAATTAATGACGGTTGACACATGAATCAATGTTTTATACATTTTGTTTTACTTATTCTCAACAAACTATTAAAATATTAAAGGGCAGCAATGTGTGATTGGCTATACGTATTTTTTACCTATATTTAAAACATGCCTATATTTTTCTAGGATCAGTTACAGAAACACATATCTACATGCCGATGGTTTAAAAACTCATACGACTGACAGAGGCAAAACAAAATGGATGAGAGAATAATAATTAAAGAAGTATGAAGATAACATAACAAAAAATATATCTAGTGTAATTATTATCGTAAAATAAAATATTAAAGTACACTTTTACTCTATACTTTTAATTTTTTTATTTAAAAAAAAATAAATTAGCTTATTTTCACATAACTAAAACCGAGATAACAAGCTTAGTGGTAAATGCATGTTCTACCATCGTTTTACAAATTAAAAGCGACAAAAACGCCATAACTTTTAAATTATCGTAAGTTCAATTCTATGTTCCAGTTACATCGACTTGGGTCAATATAGATAATTGCGTTATTATGGTGTAAAGCCGACATAACGGATTTTTATGAATGAAATAATAGAATGGGACATTCGCGGTGCCGACACCTAGCGGAGACCCCTCAAACCGATTAAATGGTAGGTTTCTGTAGATTTTATATTGGTGAAAACCAAATATCCCTAAAAGTTACTAACAGCTGACTGCCTAAAAGTAAACCAGGTTCTGAGCAAGTTTTTTTTATATTTATCGAAATTGTGCGAACATTTAACAAAAAAATAGGTTTTTAGGAGAACAGAAAGTTGTAGTGAATATTAATAAGTATATTAAATTTGTGTTTTTTATGTGGACTTCTGTATATAAGTGATTTTCTTGTCGAGGTCATGAAAAGCAAAAACATGATTTTTCAAGTGTAATTTCTTTATTATTTATACCTTTTTTCAAAAAGCGATTTACTTCATGATAATCCACCAACCTTCTATGACACCTCACCAAAATTTTAGGTATGTAAAACCCATAGTTTAAGAGAAATGTTGAACAGCAAGTACCCCTGTTTTGCATGCTATTTTATACCCATTTTCAATAGGGGCGGGGCCTGTTCTCTGGCCTTAAGGCAATTTCGAAAAAATGGCATTTACTCCCTTATCTACTATTAGCCGCAGGTGAAATATGAAATATGCATTTATAGTTTTAAGGCATGCACCAACTTTTATAAATAATAAAATTTTCTGAGAAATCGGTGATAAAAAACTTTTCCATATGTTGCATACTTTCTTGGACACACTGTATAGTGTTTTACTCTCGTCTCGCTTTTTCTCCCGAGAGTGGTCCGGTCTCCTGCGAGACGACGAGAGATTTTTCTGCGAGAATCTTGTGAGACGAGACAAAAATATGCGAGAACAATAAATCTCGCAAAAACCTAAGATTTGCGATAAACTTTAAAAAGTAGGTATCCAGTTAGTATCACTCGATAAAAAAGCTATCTTTATTACCGATATTGCAAGGTGGCCAGGGAAAAATCGGGACACGTTGCCGAAAAACATAGAAAAAAGGACCAAAAGAAAAATGAACCTTTTTTTTATAACATTTATAGTTTTTGTCGAAATGTTTGATGCCAAGAACCATTTGATAAACGATAATCGTCGTCTTGATTATAGTTATAATATTATGCCACTTTCAGCAAAATGTAGGGAGTATACTACATACTATTTTGATGGTGTCCAGTTGTCTCTGGGAATTGCTTTTCATAATTTTTTTTTCTATAAATCATAACTGACCGGAAATTTTAAGGTAGATAAAGTTTCTTACCGTGTTTTAAGGAGCTATGGCAGTGGCGATTGCTCTATAGGGCCGCGTGGCCGCGCGCCCCTCCTAGGAATTTTAACATAACACACAAATTAAATGTTTATTTAAATATTTATTATTAGTATTCATTTTAATACTAATATTATTATTATTATTATTATTCATATAGGTAGTTAAAATTTTTAAATTTTAAAAAACCATAGCAACTCACCAATTCTGAACTCATCTCTAATTGTCCGTTTTCGTTGACCAACGATAAGCACGCGTCCTCGTGTGAATTTTAGATTGTTGAATTTCGTCGCTGAAACGCGGCGACGGACGGTAAAGTGGCTTGGCGTATATAAATTTCGCGGAACAAACCCGAACGACACCCGGTTATATCCGGTTTATTTAGGGACTCTACGGCCGCGGTATTTTAGCGCCTGCATTGCTTTATACATTTCGGACTATGTTGTGGCGTAAGCGCGCGTCGAGTTCGAACTAATAAAAATGAATTTCGTCAATAATATAATTCAAATAAATTTTTGTAGGCTGCCATTAGCGGATAAACTTAAAATTAAAGAACTGGGGAGGCCGTTGCCAGATATAAAGTTATCACAAACTTGTGAACGACGGGCCGAAAACCGATCTTTTACGCGTCGGTTTTCAAAAGACATTTTTTCTTAATATAAAAAACAGATATTGTTTTTCAAATTTTGCAGCATAAGATTACTGACATTGTTTATTCAAGAAACCGTTTAAAATCTCTTCTAGAAAAAATTTCCAGTTATCGCAATGATGAAAATTGTTTTAACTCCCTGTTTTATACTTTTTTTACTGAAAATACAAGCCATGATGCAAAAAGACGAAAAACGTATAATATTGAAGATAAGAAACTTTATTATCAGCAGCTTTTCAGTGATATTTTAGATACTACAAAAGGCCAGATTGAACTAAGATTTTCCGATTTGCATGAATTAGGTACAATTTTTTGACTTTCCCAAATAATCTTTTAGATAGTTTATGTCTAAGGTACAACTTTATAAAAAAAGAGTTTTTAGTTTAACTTATTTTTAACAGTTTTTTTATAGAGAATTTTTGAGAAATTTTGGGCGTGGTCCAGAAAATGTTTCTCCCGACACTATTCTGCTCGTCTCTTTGTAGGAAGGTAGATATTTCAGTTTTTAGTTTAACTTATTTTTAACATTTTTTTTCAGAGTGAATTTTTGATTTTGGGCGTGGTCGCGAAAATTCGCGCCACAGGCGTTTCATTTCTAAAACAACCTCCCCATCTAAATCAGTCACAAGCCACCACATTTCTATTGCGCTCCTCCAAACACAAACCCCACGACACGCCACTGAGCTATGATAATTTGATTTTGCACCCTGGAACACTGCAAGTTTGGTTTTTGGTATGATTATTTTAAAATATTGCCGTTCTCAATCAAAACAATCTAGCTTTATTTTCACTATTTACATACAGACAATAATATTATCGCAAACTTCAACACGCAGAACCGATGCCCCGAAAGTTTTTAAAAACATTTGCTCATATGTTGCGACCTTTTCGCTGCGGTCACAGTAATAACTTGTTATAATATTTCCTTTTAAATTGTACTTTCTTAATTTCCATTTCATGTTCATGCCCAATTAAACCCATCAGCAAGATTATGTTAGAGTTAGACAACACCTCTTGATCAAAACTTATATTTATTTTCCTTTCTTTTCAGTAAAATTTATCTTTACATCTTCCTATAAGAATTACGGCAATTTTTCACTTTATTATTAATAGCCAGCTGACATTACCATTGTATATTGTTAACGCCTAGAAAGCGAAGAGAATCTATGAAACGTTTATAGGGAAAAAACTTTATTACTAAACGACACCGGTAGTTTAATAGGTGCTAAGTTTATTACCCGGTTTATTTTGATTTATAATAACAACAACACAACATAATATATCAATAAAATAGATGTGATAAATCAATCTCAATTGCCTATTGGCATGGACTAACAAGGATAGACCAGGTTCCTCGTTCCTCGCAATGAAACCACCAGTGACGTAACAAAAACTGAGTGCCCCCCGCCGCAAACGTTTTCAGGGGCCCCCTCTCTATAACGAATGGAAAATGATAATTCTTATTTTCATTACTATTAGGTTCAGGTTTATGAATTTTAGAACTCGTTAATCGTGTAATAATTTAATTAAGGTTAAACCCACATTATGTGTTAAGTACCTACTATTCAAACAGCAAACAATTCAAACTTATTCTATAATCCTAGGTAGACTGGTAGACATAACATAGGTAGTTATTTAAACCATTATATGATGAATGAATCACTCAAAACTAAAAAGTAGTGTATGCCTGAATAAAAGATAAGTTCCATTTCCGTCACTTTATTATCCTACTAACCTTATGAACCTTACGGATACATATTTTATTTATTAGATATTGATAAATGAATAAAGATTACCTACCTACATAATAATATGTTATCAAACAATTATCATTTCAATAAAGAAGATAAAAAATACCAAAATAAATTTATTCCTGCTAAAACCTAATCTCCCCGATTAATCCCGACGCCTGCGACGACTTCAATTTCAATTTCGACACAATCAAGTTTGAAAAATTCAATTTTCCGTGTCTGGTGCACTTCAGGGATCGAGTGACGTCACTTGACGTAATAGGAATAGGCGCCTTCATCACGCACTCTTACCGGTGGTCATTTTAGAAATTGCCCACGGAAACTACCTTTGTTTAATGCATTTTATGTTCATATAATTATTCGTCTGTATGTTATAATTATACAGAGCGTTTCAAAAGTGGAGGATATTAATTATTGTGGTGATTAAGTATTAAGTGATATTGAAGTGATAAAGTAATAATTCATTGAAATGAAAAAAAAAACGTACATACAGCCACGGTATAATAAGGTCGATATAATATGTACTCTGATACAGCCTATAATACCGTGCGAGCAAAAATTATTTGCATCAAAGAGGGCCTTGCATCTAAGGACGTAATGCTTAGCCATAGAGCTTAATATCTGTTGGGTGTTAGTAACTACCTGAATTAACAATCAATCAGTTATTCCGCCATCTTTGACAGTCGTTACAAGTAATTTGATTCATCGCTAATTTTTCCAATTTCTTGAACAATTTATACAATGGGCTTTACGGAACAGCACAAAACATTCATGGTTGAAGCGTATTTTTGAAACGGGGTTAGAGTAGATTGTGAGTGGCAATACAATCCGGGTTTGTGCATGGACGATTTTCACGAACATTTTCCTAACGTTGCTTTTATTGCTGGGGATTCTTATCATTGCCTGAAAAGAACCGTGGCTGTGTTTAGGGAAACAGGTTCTATACAACACAAAAAAGGAGCAGGAAGGCCATTTGTAAGAACAGAAGAACTTGTTGCAAACGTTCGTGAAATAATGCAAAATACGCCAACAAATTGTATAAGACGAATGTCCCAAGAAGTGGGAAGATCTTATGGAACATGCAGGACTGTTCTTAAGGAGCAGCTAAATTTATTTCCTTATAAAGTGCAAGTATTTCAGGAAATACAGCCGCAGATTTTGGAAGACGCAGGAATTACCCTCAATGGTTTACCCAAAATTTATTGGAAAGAAATGATTTATTAGACCTGACATTTTTTTCGGATGAAGCCCGGTTCCACCTCTCCGGTTATGTGAATTCTCAGAATACACGCATGTGAAGTAGTGAAATTCCCATTTTTTTGTAGAGTCCACATTGCACCCTCAAAAAATTTCCCGAAGAATAATTGTTGGTCCTCTTTTTTTCCATGACACAGTTACAGCACAGCGGTATAGAGACAATATTTTGAATCATTTGTGGAACAATTACTTGACGACGAACTACATTTTGGATATTTTCAACAGGACGGTGCAACCGCCCATACAGCCGCCGAAACTATTAACTACTTACGCAATTTTTTCGACGACAGATTGATCAGTTTTCGATCAGACATTGAATTCCCACCTAGATCACCTTGTTTAACGGTTATGGATTACTCCGTTTTTCCTCATTTAAAGAACACTATTTTTAAAACACCAGTTGCAAATTTAGAACAATTACAAGAAAGGATTATCCAAGAATGTGGTAACATTTCTCCAGAGATGAAAATATGAAGAGCCGTGTGAATTTATGCTTGGAGCATGGCGGTGGCCAATATCAGCAATTTATGTAATTATTTTTCGTTTTCTTTCTGTATATTCTTACTTTGTTAATTTTGTAAACAACAAAAATAAATTTGTATTTGTCTACTTATTTTATTACTCATTAGTTTGGCATATCATGTCATAATATGAATTTTTAACCTAGATTTGGTTAGATATCGTCCCCATATCATTGTGATCTAAACCAAGCCCTACGTTTTTTAATCCAAGCCCTCTTTGATGCAAATAATTTTTGCTCGCACGGTATGTAAGGATTGATTTAAATTAGTAGGTATCTAATTAATTGGATAAATGAAACCATTTCTATGGATACTATTACAAAATTACGTATCGCTTTACTAACTATCTATATCTACATTACGAGGCCTCATGATAGATTTAATGGCTTATCCAATATAAACTTTATTAGATTACGGTAAAGGTCAAATTAGAGTTATAAAACTAAACCTTTAAAGACCTTTTTAGATTAATGGCGATGGAATAACAGGGAAGAACAGGGAAGCTTTATTTTAGAGACAGGCGTTCGATAACTATACCCGTTAAAAGGATTAAAAATCATACGAAATTAAAGAAAAATCGGTCAAGTTCGAATGGGATTTGTAATAGGAAGATTTCAGGGTAGATTCAAATAAGTATAGAATGAGGGCAGGCAATAATATTAATAATAATAATAATAATATAATAAAAGTTTATTCAAATATTTTTTTTTACATTTAATGCTAATAAATAATTCTTTTGTACTTATATATCGTCGGTCTTATGACATAAGGCCCTATCTCGAGATAGGGCCAAAATGCGTTAAGGTCATAGAACATGTTGTTTTAATGTATACTTGTTTTTAGCCAAGGGTCTCATCTTGAAATCATTTTAATTCTTTATAAAAGCGACAAAACACTTGGCCCTATCTCGAAATATGAACAGTCTTATTACAGCATAAAGGCGAATCTTGAAATAGGGCTTTTTGTCGTGACAATTTTCGATAGAATCTTGACTTAGGCCCGTCACAGTTGGTTCTAGTATTTCGCTTGGCAAAGCAAAACAAGCCTTATAAAGTTTACCATCTAAATTATGATGACTTTTTAGATCATTAAAAGTTAAGAGAAGATCTAAGAATCAAATCTATAAAAACGGATGACACCGGAAATGAATTTAAATGGTCGGATGTATTTGAGTTTTTTGAAAAAAAAGGATGATCCTAATAAAATATTTTTTAAAACTAGCCACGTAGACAAGCAATACCGTTCAATGTATTTAAAAAGGCAAATGCTACATTGTTTAATGGTCAAACAATTAAATAAAGAGCAAAGGCCTATATCTATGTTAAAGTATGAAAATCTAATGTCCCTTTGTTCTGGCATTAAGCCTGTTATTTCTTTGCCTGAAGATAAATTATTTTACCGCTCATTACCATATAAGTACTCAAAAATGAAATAAAAGTTTTTTGTCGTATTTTTTTACTGTTTATAGTATTAGGCTGTAATAATAAAGATTTAAATTTTAGATACATTTTTCGTTTTTTATGTTAAAATAATGACTATAAATTCGATTTTTTTTTTTTTTTTTTTTTTTTTATGATCGAGCACAAGCACTATAGGAAATCCTTTAAGGCGCTCTGGGAGCGGTGCGTGTGCGAAGAAAGCGATTCACGTTTTTCTTGAATCGTTGGAGGTTATATTCGGTTGGAAACACGGTCTCAGAAAGGCCATTCCACAAAGATGACGTCCTCCAAATGAAAGAGTTCTGAAACAATGATGTTCGGGGTGTACTAAGTTGAACCACATAGGGATGGGCGGCAATGGTTCGTCGTGTGTTTCTGCTATGCATTACTCTAGGTGGAATCGAGCGGGCAATATCTGTCGAACACTTGCCATGAAAATATCTGTAGAAGAGAGCCAAATCACCAACCTGTCTTCGATGTTCTAAGCTGTCGAGGTTCTTAGTCAGCTCGTGGTCGCCGATTAGACGAACGGCTCTTCTTTGGATGGAATCCAACAACCGAAGGGTATGCTTCGGCGCAGAACTCCAGATATGAGAGCAGTATTCCAGTGATGGTCGAATCTGGGCTTTATAGAGTGTCAAAAGTTGTTGAGGTGTATACAACTTTTTGGTACGGAAAAGTATACCGAGCTTCTGAGAAGCTGCCCTGGCGATTGCCACTACGTGATTATGCCAAGACATATTTCCTCCCAGGTTGACACCCAGCAAATTAATAGACGAAGTCAGTGGAATTGCGTGTCCTGCCATAACGATATCAGGTTCTGCAATGTTGACCTTCTTAGAGAAAACTGCAGCCTGGGTTTTTTGAGCGTTAAATTCGACTTGGTTACTGTCACCCCAAGACAAAATTTCTTCCAGGTCTTTATTGAGGCGTGATACCTCATGTTGTCTGCGAAGATGTGCGTCAGTAGCCGATGTTTGAGGTTTCAAAGTAAAAGATGAGATAAGTGTGCTGTCGTCAGCAAAGCAATATAATGGATTTTCTGTTTTCGCTAGAAGGTCGTTAATGTACAGTAAGAAGAGAGTGGGAGATAATATGGACCCTTGAGGAACACCAGCATTGATGGTGAAGGTGTCTGAGAGAAACCCGTCAATCGCCACTTGCAGAGAGCGGTCTTTGAGGAAGCTAGACAACCATGAACAAAATCGACCGGGCATACCATAAGAACGCAGTTTGCTTAGGAGCCCCTCGTGCCAGACACGGTCAAAGGCTTTAGAGATGTCCAGTGCAATAGCCCGGGACTCCCCATGATGTTCGATTGCGTTGCTCCAAAGATGAGTGACATAGGCTAGCAGGTCTCCTGTTGATCTGGACTTACGAAAACCATACTGATGGTCGCTGATAATTTTAAGGCCTTCCAGGTATTTTATAAGTTGTTGGTTAATAGCTTTCTCCATCACCTTTGATATAACTGAAAGCAATGCGACTGGTCGATAGTTGTTTGGCAGGGTTTTCTTGCCTTTCTTTGGTATAGGCTGGACTCGCGCCTTTTTCCAGCAAGATGGAAATATTCCTTTTTTGTAGGATAAGTTAAAAAGTCTACAAAATACTGGTGTGAGTTCATCGGCGCATTTCTTGAGCACTATAATAGGAATTTCATCTGGACCAGAAGCTTTTTTGGCATCGAGCCCCTTCAGAATTCGTTTGACAGGACGCTGACGGAATACGATATCAGTCATTTCCGATCGAACTGCTGGAATGTTCGGGGGTGTTTTTCCCTGAAAGTCTACCGTGGAGTGTGAAGCAAAGAGTTCTGCGAGTAAGTTCGCTTTATCTTCAGCCGTGGTTGCTATTGTGCCGTCAGAGCGTGTTAGCGGTGGAATATTTGATTTGGTAAAATTTTGACTGACGGCCTTAGCGACTGACCAAAAGGACCTAGATCCGTTAGGACTGGCGAGAAGTTTATTTTTGATCCTCATGTTGTAAGCCTCTTTGTTTTGATCTATCGTTTGCTTGCACTGGTTTCGAGCGGTAACAAAGATGGTGCGATTCACATCGGTAGGATTTTTGTTCCCGAGTTTATTCTGTTTTCGTTTTAAAATAATATTTTTAATCATGTTTTTTAAATATGAAATTTAGTTTTTCTTTATTTTTGTTATCTTTTACTGTTTTGTGTTTTACTTATTATAAAAAACATGCGTAAAATCGGTCATTTTATTTCTACTTCGAAGGGCCTATCTCGACCAAAATATACCAATAACATTTTTAGTGTCTTTACAAAAGGCCCTATCTCACATAAACCATTATTACAACCAAATGTTAATTTCTATTTTGAAATGTGGTATTTCACAAAAAACTTACATAGTTTGTTCTTCATAATTCCAAAAAAAG
Source organism: Polydrusus pterygomalis (assembly GCA_963969555.1). NCBI lineage: Eukaryota > Metazoa > Arthropoda > Insecta > Coleoptera > Curculionidae > Polydrusus > Polydrusus pterygomalis. Next base: position 1,276,909 of record OZ018377.1, read on the forward strand.
ATAGCGAAAATCGGTATAGTTCTTTGTATTCTGTTGGCGTAAAGATATTAGTTTTCTTTAAATTGCTCTCCTGAAAACTTGCAAAATACGAGATAGGGCCTTATGCCATAAGACCGACGATATAATCTATCAATTCCGAACTCAGAAGTGAGATACTTGTTTTGAGTTAAATAATATAATATTTTTGTCAATAATATATTTCATAATTCAGGCACAACTAGATTATAATATAAAACGAACATGACAATCTTTTATTGGGTATTTTATATCACTATAGTATACGAAGATACAATACGTTATCTATATAATATATAGGTATATTTATTTATTTTATTCATTATAACTTGGTATATTTATTATTTATTAATGACCTTCTTGAATATATCTCTTGGATTAGATAATATCCAATTTTTAATTTTATTTCTATAATTATTTAATGATTTAATTATTTTAATTGACTGTGGTAGCATATCAAAAATATATGGATTGATGTTTAAAAAAAGTTTGTGTGCTATTGTTTTGTTTACTCTATTTTTATATGTAATAGTATTTTTATGACGAGTTTCATGTGTGTGATTAATATAATTTATTTTACATATTTTTATGTTTAAAAAGATATATTAACGTGTTGTAAGAAAAAGAAAATATTTGTTTAATATCCATTTTTTTGCTATCTTTACATAGTAAATCAGAAGATCTTTTTCGTAAATAATTTTCAAAATGTATTTTTGAATAGTTTCAATATTATTAAGATAATTCTTATTTATGCCTCCCCATCCTAGTATTCCATAATTTAAATGGGTTTGTACTAAAGAATAATAAAGTATTTCTAATTTTTATATTTAAAAATTGTTTAAGGTGTTTAAATTTTGGTATAAGAATTCTTAGTTTTTTTACAATGTAGTCACTATGTAAATCCCATTTTAAATGTTTATCAAAAATTATTCCTAGATATTTAATATTTTTACCTTTCTTTATATTAATATTATTATTACATATTATTGAACCAATAGTTGGAAGTTTATTTTTGTATGAAGTGTATGTTGTTTTGTTATAATTTATAGTTAATAAGTTTTTATTAAACCAGTTGCTTATTTTTATAAAATCTTTTTCAATAGTATTTTTAAAATATTCCAATTTCGACCTTCATAAAAAATAACGGACCTACTGCCTCATCTTAATTTTTGCTATAACTGTATTTGTATTTTGAATTTTTTCGCATTAATTTATTGTAATTGTCTTCTCTCTCTCTTTTCAGACTCTTAATAAAGTTTTTATATAAAACGAAACTTTGGGATAAATGCAATTGTGTCATTTCATTGCCTGCTCTCATTCCCGCTATACTTATTTGAATCTACTAGTAAGAGCGCTATACGTACCTAACTATTTTAGAGTAGTTTATTGGGGTAATGGGGGGGGTCATTAAAAGATCGCATCTTATTTCTTTTTGAGTATATTGGTACACTTACCTAGAATTTCCTTATTTTCTAATTTAAGTTTGAGCTCTTCTATTGTATTATTTCTTATAAGGGGCTGTTCACCATTTGTAAAGTCCTGCAAAGAAAGAAAAAAGAATGTATAGAAATTCGGAATTAAATTTCATTACCTACTTATATAGATATTATCATATATATTTTGCTGACGCACTTTGGCTTCGAGTTAAATTCTTTTAAATAATAAATGAGAACAAAAATAATTTTATGTAACTTTTCTAAATTTTTAAGTTTTAGGTAAATCTTTATATAAAGCTTAAATATTTGTATAATTTTTATTGTCATCGTCGCAGCGATAACACAATATTATCAAGTTTATTTTTGAATGAAATATGTAGTATACAACTTTACAATTACAAGTTCATACCAGTGGTGTGCGACCGGCTATTGATGTGCCAAAAAATAATGCTGTTTTGCGGATATTAGTGATAAAAGTCTAATTAATGAAAGAACTCGCCGCATCACTTGTCATTTTTGGCAACCTGTTAAAGTCTGGTCTATTTTAAGTTATTCGGTTGGCTACAGAAACAGAACCGGACTAAGTTATTTTACCGTCGCCTTCGCCATATTTTAAATTTTGTAAGGGAAGTTTAGTATTTTTTACCAAGATATAGTTATTAATCTTATTATTTAAAAAAAAAATATTGACAGGCCCGTACTTACCAAAATAATTATGTGAAAACATAAAATTAAAGGAAAAGAAGAAAACAACATTTATTTCTCTTAGCGTTTATTTATACAAAACAAAAATAGTTAGGTATTAATAAGTAAACATGGGAAAAATAAAGGACCAATATTTATTACCTATTGCTTGTAGCTAGGCTAGTACCAGCACAAATTGTGTACAGGGCGAAGTAAATATTAATTTTATAAAATTGGCGATGATTTGATGTTAAGCAGATATGAATCAGATTTGGTGTAGTTATGTTTTTGAGGGCAACAAGGAGAATTCTATAATTAGTTTTAGTTTAGCTTTTAGAAAACGCTAGTTAACCGGCTCGCGCATGACGTCACAGCGAGACAAAAGTTGACATCGTTTATGCAGGGAAGATAGCTATATAGATAGAATAAATAAAATAAAAAACTTGACAAAACAGTTTAAAAATTTAAAAACATTTACAGGTTATTAGGTTAAAATTTGGCTGATTGATGATTCGGATAGCCATTTTTCAAAGTTATCAACATTCATTTCGCCATGGTAGTCTCCCTTGTTGCTCTGCGATTTGAAGATAAGCCGAGCATTTTCGATAAAGCCCTGCTGACCTCCTGCATGTAGGACAATGTATCTAAAATAAATATTAAAAATTTAAATAAAAAATAATAATATTAGGTAGTAACCCCTCGTTTTCTAAACAAACATCCAAGTATATTATTTAGCGTATACAATAATCATTATTTGAGAAAAACATTGTTTTAAACATTTTTCAGTTGTTGACTTTTGCAAAACAAAAAATGAACATTCTTTAGCCAGTATATGTGTTCCTTTTACTTTTAAGTACAGTAAGAGAATGTTAGCCGCTCTACACTTATTGCCCAATGGCATGGGGGTCCAACGGGGGAAAGGGCAAGGACCCCTAGGTCCAAATAGTTTATATATAGGTGCTAACACTATTTATTTCCAGAAATTATTTTTGTTATTCCTATGCCGTCTCTCCTCTTACCTATACCCTTCTCCCTTTTCTTTCCTGACTGATTTAATGCTTTCATCTTGCCAGGATTTTCGAAAGGAGCCGTTTGAAAAAATCCACGTCTCATCCAAGAATACATATGGCTTTTTCTCTGCTCCTAGCTCTTCATTCTCCATGTATGCGGAAAGAAATCTTCGTCTCTTGTCTGCTATACATGGCTTTTCCATAAGTGCACGTCTATTGTCATCTTTTCTATAGCTGAAGCCTAAGCTCTTTACGAGCTTTAGTACTGTGCTAAGGCTTCCAGCAAACTTATTCCTCTCATGGAGCTGAGCATGTAAACTCTTGATAGTAACTGATTTTCCTACAAACAGTTTTATAAAAATTAGGTAAAATAAATATACTTAATTTATAAATAAAAACACTACTGCCTCCTGATTCTAAGATGCTTTCTAGCTGTGTAAAGAAAACAGTAAAAACCAAAAAATATAGAAATAAATAATTCTGATAACGCGAAAATATGCCTATAAATAAATATTAATTTCCACACTCTGGCTAAATTACTTAGTTAGTGGTCAAGCCTCTATAGCATGCACTTTTTAAGTAGTCAGTTAAAGTATAACATCAAACTTTTAAGTGGTAGTTATAACCTAATCGGAGACTGTTTAAATCAGCTGTTATGTGTGTGTAGGTATATGTAATGTTATGTTGTCTTTTAAATATTGTAAAAAATGTTTTATATTTTGTTATTTTCCCACACCGATACAGTTTACCTTTATTGGAAGTAGTAAGTAAGTACTGCAGTTCCTAATTTTTTTATAAAACCTGTAATTTCTGCAATAGAGGTAGAAATGCACTGCTAAAAAATAAAAGTTTTATCGTTTTTTAAGTTGGGTTAAAATTTATTATAGTTATTACTTACGTTCTGCATACATATTATAAATTTCATCCCTGACCTCCACACGTGCACCCTCTCGTAAGTCATCGCTTAAAGGTTTGGCCCTCTTTCTGGATAAAGTACGACGATCTTCCAAAGGTCCATCCTTGTATCGTCGTACAGAGAATTCAGGAATTTGCAATGCTTTAACCGTTTCCTAAAAATTTTTAATTTATTTACTAATTTTAGTTTTAAACCAAGCAACAATTATTTATTTAAAGTAAACTATAAATATTATAGGCCCTGGTGGGTTTCTCTAAAATAGCTATTTCTCTCTTTACCACATAAACTCAATGTTTATTTTCTCATATTTGGTTTTTTGATAATAACTCAAAAACAGTGGCTTTCACGACAAAAGATACTCTATACAAATTTAAAGAGGATAAAATTTCCTATATTTTTTGCACATAATTTTTTTTTGTAGCACACATATGTTAGGAGTTACACCTCCGTGAAGTTGCACTATTTGAAAAAAAGTAGGTATTATATTTTGTTATTTGACTATTTTGGCTTGTAGGTACAAAAATTTGGTTTTTTGATAATGACTCAAAAACAGTGGCTTTCACGACAAAAGATATTCTATACAAATTTAAAGAGGATAAAATTTCCTATATTTTTTGCAGATAAATTTTTTTTGTAGCACACATATGTTAGGAGTTACACCTCCGTGAAGTTGCACTATTTGAAAAAAAAGTAGGTATTATATTTTGTTATTTGACTATTTTGGCTTGTAGCTACAAAAATTTGGTTTTTTGATAATAACTCAAAAACAGTGGCTTTCACGACCAAATATATTCTATACAAATTTAAAGAGGATAAAATTTTCTATATTTTTTCCAGATAAATTTTTTTTGTAGCACACATATGTTAGGAGTTACACTTCCGTGAAGTTGCACTATTTGAAAAAAAGTAGGTATTATATTTTGTTATTTGACTATTTTGGCTTGTAGGTACAAAAATTTGGTTTTTTGATAATGACTCAAAAACAGTGGCTTTCACGACAAAAGATATTCTATACAAATTTAAAGAGGATAAAATTTCCTACATTTTTTGTAAAAAAATTTTTTTTGTAGCACACATCTGTTAGGATTTACAGCTCCGTGAGGTTGCACTATTTGAAAAAAAAAAGTATTATATTTTGTTATTTGGCTATTTAGCACCAGCCGAAAGTTCTATCTACTTCCGTAAACCTGGAAGAGGAAAAACTGCTGAGAGGTTATATTCAGCAAGTAGCCTCTAATGCCAAGAAGCAACCAAGCACATTCTGTTCTTGCATGCCTTCATTGTAGTGTTCCGTCTACTGAAATATTTATTACGAGTAGATTTTCCTGAATAATACTGAATTTTTACTTTAAAATTAAAGTGCTTTTTTTTGCTACAGTTTGTAACAAGTATACTTGGATTTTGACTTTATTATTCTGAATTAATAATAGGATAATGTTAATTTACTATAGAGAGTGTCCTAAATTTATATATTTTGCTGGAACTACTCGAGTGATATTTCTACTCGAGTGATATTTAAGTTCAGGGATCGTACCATCCATAGGTTATCATAACAAAATTTAAATTCAAATTTGTCAAAGAAAAATAATAATACTGTACAGGGTGTGCCAAATATAGTGATTTTGATTTTATTTCAAATTTTTCTAAATTTTAATTTATGGACTGTTTTTATAATCTAATGTGAAGAATGGTCTTAAATCCATGGTAATTTAGCGCTTTTCTATAAACAGAATTTAAAAGTGGGACATATAATAATTGAACAATATTAAAGAACATTTACCTGAATAGCGCTGAGCTGAGGGTGATGGTTGTTAAAATATTCGTACACATTTTGTACAAATTTCTGTGCCAGCTCATTTCCTTGCAGCATAGAATAAGATTGTTTAACCTAGAACAAGGGGTACGGTTGAAATATAAACAATAAAACATTTAGTAACTTTCCAGGTGTGTATACCTACCTACCATGATTTTTTTTTAAACTGCGTATAAAAGGTCTAATATTAAGCAAGCAATGCTCTATGAAACCGTGAAAATAAATAATCTAATATGCGAAAATTATTTCAGATTGAATTTGACCCTCGATTTTGAATATTCCCTGTTTCTTTAAAAGAAGCAAGAATCACCGTTTCAGTAACTAAAATAGATGGATAAACTAATAATAGGGACTATTTACAATAGCAAATGAAATGTGTATAGCTTTGCTTGGACATTTTCTATAAAAAATACCGGTGACCTTCAATGACCTCGATTTTAGACGAGTAAATATTACAGTATTAAATTAAAATAATTGGTGTAACTTACCTTATTTTCTTCAACAATATCAACGGGGCCCTTGGTCACACAATAATCATGATCCATATTCATCTAAACTCAGAAATATTATTGATAATAGATGAATTAACCAAAGTGATGTTTGTACTCCCCATTAAGACTTAAAATAATAAACACCGTGAAAATCTAGTCTTTAAAATATATAAAATCCAACAGTAGAATGTTTAAAACACACACTACACAAAAAACAGCCACAGAAACACTTAAAAAACACCAAATTCGGAAGAAAATAATCTCACGCAACGTGATCACAGAAAAAAAAAGGGTTTAAGAAATGTCGCGTTAATGCTATTGCGTCGAATCATAGGCCATCTATGAGCCACCTGCATTATTAATTTTGTCGGTATCATCGGTACAATGGCAAGTGACTTTACCAACTTAGCAGGTGACAGTATCGGTAAAAAAGATAGCGTTTTTATCGAATGATACTGGCGGGAATATTTAAAAAGATTAGTTTGTAATATCATAATTATTGAATTTTGAATAATATTTCTTTAAGTAATTGTTTCAAAATAATTACGGACAAGACTACATATTATGCTTTATAAAACAAAAAAATTAAATGTTAATTTAATTTTTTTCTTCTTTAAAATATGTATAGGCGTGCCCATTTCTTATTTTGAAACAATTACTTAAAGAAATATTTTTCAAAATTCAATAATTATGATATTACAAACAAAACCTATTTTACTTATTATGACTATAAATTATTACTTAAATATATTTACAAACATCCTAAACGAAACAAGGACTATATAGAAAAAACATTTATTAGCATTTTAAAAACAACTACTATGTATATTATAAATTCCATTCGTAAAGTCTAATCTCAGATCAAAAATTATGTATGCAAAATCATGCAGTTCTGTTGACTGAAACAGCCACCAGACACCAAATGGTCCCAGGGGGCCAGGGCCAGCAGCAGCGGCACTCAGGGCAGTGGAAGTATCCTGAAAAAAAGGGAAAACAAAAGCAGTATCTATTCGTATCGAGCTGTAAAAATCAGATGGCAAAAAGGGGTATTCGCAAACATAAAACTTTGCACAGGTGTTTATTTTTTTCAGGAAAAGAAAAAAAATTTATATGAACGTAGTTTTCAATAAACATTGGGCAATAACTTAAATATTTACTCAGACAATTTGGGAATTTACACGAATACCTGGCTCTACCTACCTTCGCCATGATGTTAAAACTTTTTTGATTTTAGATTTGTGTGCCTCTTATGCAAAATGTAAGTTAACACAGCCCGAAAGTAAATGCAAAAGTTTGATGAAACCAAAATCAATGCTAATTCAGATTATTTAAGATTTTGCTTAAAAGGTACACAAATATCTTATTACTATACAACCTATCCCGCTTCAACCCATGCAAGATCCCCAACCATACCTATAGTCAGTGAGAAAATTATTATTATAAATGTAACAACAGTTTAATGAGTTCACAGGTGCCATGCTAAAAAATTTACAATGTAACATAAAAATGAAAGAATATGTAAGTTTTAGTACAAAAGGGTAAACACATTCAGAATTTAGAAACGGTACAACATAAATTCATAAAATACATAGCTTTCATACTTAATGCACCACAACTGACCTAGGTATTCTTCTCAGCTGAAATCTAACATTTAGATCAGAACACTTTGCCAACGACGGGATAAATATAAAAGGTCTTGAAATGTTATAAGAACTAACTATGGCCAAAATAATTTTATATTGAGGTCAGGCAGAATGGTCAGTGAACATCCAACACTTGATTTCTTTTCAAACCGATACAATTTAATGCAACGGCAACAATGGGGTGCCCCAGACAATACATTGTACAACTGTATACTACGAACACATACATATACACCCTCACACACACACCTTTTATATAGGTAAAATATTTAATTGCATAGTGTAAACGTGACAAACCCAAGTATATAAAGGTCATTGGTAAATAATTCCAATGTTCCTGCCAAACACAAGAAAATATAATGACTAAAAACACAAGTACAGTTGGACAGCCCAACCCAGGCACTAATTTGTTGTTGTTTGTAATTATTATAATAAATATTATTATGTGATTTTCCCATAAAGATTATAAAAGATTATTGAAATAAGAAGTTACTGCACAGATTGCTATAACCATAAAGTCCGTAGTTTTCTTTTATTTATACTGGTAAACCCAGCATTTTTGATACTATACAGTCTTCATTTTAATAGCCATGTCTGACTGGTGCCCCCAAATGGATTATAAAAAACACTAAATAAAATAATTTCAAATTACTTGTTATTGTGCAAATGAATTGATGTATATGAGTATAAATTGCAATAATAATAAGAACTACTATGATGTATACCATCGATAAATCAGACCTCAGTTTGTCCATGTCTATACAGAAGTTACTATTCTTATGAGAATAATCTGGTACCCAAGTGTACCTTCGGTCAAAAATTGTATGAATAATTTATAGATTGTAAAGGAAACTTTATTAAGAAACTGTTAATTAGATTGTGATGGTGATATTATGTAGTTAAAGAAGGCTGAATACCTGTTCCTGTTATGTATTTTGAAACTTTGACCCACTGACCTTAAAGGTTTAATAAGCCATTTTGTGGAAGAGTAGTGAAGAAAACCCTTAAAAATTAATAAATATAAGGTATACTTACATTACCTGCCCAAGAAAATATCCAAACTACCAAAAACTAGACCCAGGATGGCGTGGTGTGGCGTTGCGTCTCCCATAAAAATTCCATTTACCATTGAACTACAACAGATAAACTTCAATTACCATAAGGTAATTTTAAAAAAATTGTCACCTAAACTTACGTAAAAACATAACACTTCCTTCCATTTGAAACAGTCTACTTATTCCAACAAATAAGCGATCAGCGGACATAAACACACCATAAACAAACTAAGAAAATGGCTGAATGCTGTGCAGTGTGAATAGGCGATCGATAAGGCGATGCTAAAAACAGAGTGACCAACCAACACCTTTGTCACTAAAGAAGTTGAGATTTTAATAAAATTTACAACAGAAATCTTGTAAATTCGCTAAAAAGAATTGATTATAATTTCTAATAACGCGAATAATAATAATTTTGCAAAAAGTTGCATAAACAACGAGAATTATTAATAAAACTAAACTTTTAGTGTAAAAACACAATTCCCTAGTTGATACGTAGTCCCCCCTGCCCCGCTTCGTTAGTCCTGCCGGGTAATTCGTTTGTTGTCATAGGCTCCTATATTTGTGACACCCCCCTGAACGTGATGTGTGAGCTTGTTACGGCCCACTGTCGATCTGGGAACTTTTTCGACGTAACCAAATCAGCTGTTAATGTAATATGTCACTTGTCAACCTTTGTTCTACCAAAAATCAGACTTATAGCTTTAGTTGTGGCATTAAAAAGTAAACACTCGATCTGTTCAACCAATTTATTAGATGACTGCAATGAGGCAAACGAACGTAAACTATATCCCGTATGGCGTTTATTTTAACAGAGTTAGCTTAAAATAGACTGCACCCCTGTTTTCAACCCCTAAATGAATTTTGAAAAAATGACGAAACACGTATATTATTTTATTAAACTAACTTATGAATACCAATGGAGGAGGTCGCGTGCAAAACCGGATATATCCACTTTTTTCACAAAATCATGTTTTGGCGGTTTCTGGATCTAAGGCGTGATATTTATCGACCCATGGTCTCGTTTGTAACCAAAACCGTATATAACCCATTAAAAATCCTCATTGAAGTTCGACTTTTGGAGCAAAACCGGTTATATCCAAATTTTGTAAACAAAAGCGGATATATCCAAATAAGCAAGTCTGTACGTAGTGTGTGACAGGTTTTTAGTTCATTACTTATCTTATGTAATGGTGATACGTGTCTTTAGCCCTGCACGATTAATTTGTCACTAATTTTGTTTCAAATAAAAATATTACTTCAACCAACTTGTATTTAAAGAAAAAGAAATAATTTTTTGAGCTCCATGTATATGATTTGTGGGCAAAACTGGATATATCCAATGTTTTTTTGCTAAAAACGCCGAGTTGTCTACTTTTTTAGAAAAAAATTTACGTCGATCAGTTAATTAACAGCGTAAAATGAAAAACGTTTCCTTAAAATACTACTATTTGATAAAATAAAAATGTAGAGTGTTTTTTCATCTCCTGAAAAATTTGTAAAAGTGGATATATCCGGTTTTGCACGCGACCTCCTCAATTGTTGTTAGACCTCCACCAGTTTAAGTTTCTGAAACAGAAATTCCAACCCCCGTTTTTAACCCCCTTCAGGGGGGACCCCCCCCCAACAGGAACATCGTACTCCACACGAAAATTAACAAAAACACAACTACATATTAGAACTTATTATTACAACAAAAATTATTTTATTTTTGACTTTTTTTCTTTGTTTGCGCTTTGGTAGTTACGGCCCTGCCCCTTAGAGGTTGATTTTCGAAAAATCCCTTATTAGTGGATGTCTACGTTCTAGGGAGAAGATGTCCTCAACATCTTATGATCATAGGACGGATCTGGGACGATACAATGAAAGAAACGAATGCATTGTCTTTTTTTAGAAATACCGCATGTTAGAAATTTTTCGACGCCAAAACAATGTCGTGACTGCTTATAGTTGGGGTAATATTTTAAGTTAATGTGTTGCCTTGTGAACTAACTCCTATTCTCTGCTTATGTAGTAGTATATAGTAATAGTAGTAACATGTTTTATTTAGCAAAAAGCTACAATTAAAAATTTTTTAATACATTTTTTATTTAACACATTTTTATAGATTTATTTTTTTAACAAAAACAAACAGAAAAGTAAAATTTTGATTAGTTCTTGTTTTATAATTATGATGGTCATAATTAAAAGAACAACATTTTTTTAAACAATCAGGCAATAAATTATTTTTAATTTTATGCATAAAGATACATACCTACTAAATAAAACATTTAATTTCTGACATTCAACCAATCTAAATTTTTCAACATAAAATTTATTTTTGTATATTTGTCACAATTTAAAATAATCCGCATTGCCTTATTTTGTAAAATTTGTAATTTATCAAATATTTCCTCAATAGCACAATATAAAATGGAAGAACAATAAAGAAAATGTCGTAATATAATAGTATTAAATACAGTTTTTTTAGAAAACAAACTTAAATTAGAACTAATTTACTTTTCCGGCAATCTTCGATATAATAGACTTTCAAAATAATTAAATTTTTTAAAATTTTGAATCAATGATCATCCCTAAATATTTAAACCTGTTTACTAATTCCAACTTTTCACCATCAATTACAACATTTATATTTACATTTAAATTATTTCCCATAACCATACATTTAATTTTTGAAATATAATATAATATAAAATTTTAATTTATTTACTTTTAGCCAATTTAATAATATATTTATCTCAGAATTTAGAGTATTTAGATTTTATTATTATTTATTATTACGAGAAATATTTGGAAAAAATATTTTCCATTCTTATAATAATATAAACATAATGTAGTATCGTGAACGGTGGTAATCTAAATCCTAAACACGCAGGAAACGAGTTTGTAATAATATACGCTTTATGAACAAATTTATTAATCAATGTCTACACGTAATTAATCCCTTAACTCATATTAAATCCATGTTAATCGTCAAAATCCCCTTCATTTGATGATATTGGGAATAAAATATCATTTTTTGTTTGGTAAAAAAAATATATGATCGAACACGGCAAGATTACCTACTAAAAAAAATGATCTTCGAAAAAATGTTGTTTACTTAAAAAACGTACATTTCCCTTTTTAGCATTGTATTCTTGAATGACAAAGAACATATTTGGTTTTTCCTGTTTTTCTTCTTTACTTTTTTCAACGGGGTAACCGTTTTCTGCTGCATCTTCGTTAACTTCAGCATCATTATTAGTCACATCAGATTCCGTAACTTTTTTATCTTCACTTTTGGGCAAATCAATTTTATCCTCTTCTTTAAATAAATCATTTCCACTGTTTCCTTCGTCAACTAAATCATTCTTAATCTCTTCGTCAACATTTTCTTTTGAATCCTTATTTTCAATCGCTATATCATTAATAAGGATCTGGGACTCAGTTTTATCGACGTCTTCCATGTTTCTTTCTTTGATGAGCGCCAATAATTAATTATTGTCAACAGAAGTCAAAGAAGAATCTCGTAAGTAAGTAAGTATGCTTTTCCTTTAAAATTAGGCTGTGTATAGGTACTTTCTCTTGGTGATAATAAAAATTATTCTCAAATTGTTCAAAACAATCAATGGTATAAATTTATTATCACATGATGTGGTTCCATCGCTACGAAGAGAAATAAGATCCTGATTTAAAAAAAAATTAAATTTTGAAAGAATAAGCACTACCCAGGTACTATTTTAGGACAAATATCTTAGGCAGAACCAGTTTTTTAGCATTCAGTACCAAACACTTATGGAATTATTTCAGTGCATGTCTGCCCCAACCTGTTTTCCCATAGATTGTTGTCTTTTTTCTTAGATACACGTTTAAACAATTCTTATTTCCTTTCCAACACGAAACCGAAGTTTTTAACCTAAATCAATCACTTTTACTACTGTACACTTAACACTACCAACTAACAGCCAGCTGACACTGATAATAATAAAAATTAATATTATGCCGCACGAAATGTTCCGGTTAACACTGAAAGCTGGAGGCGTGAAAAGTATCACAGCGTGAGTACTGTGTTCTTTACTGACTGATAAGATCGCGTATTGTGCGTACATAATAGGCGAGGGATAAACTGGCTTTAAGTATTTAAATAATACATCAAATTAAACGGAATAACTGACATTTATTACATTTATCAACGCCCAAGCCTGAGCCCATAATCCTAGAATCGGGAAATTTCGAGGATGTCTTTTCCGTATAACGTGGGCATTCACTAAGAAGGGATTTTTCGTTCACCTATACCAGTGGCGACTCGCGGTTATTTTAAATGGGGGGTCATTTAGTATTCTAAGCAAATACAAATTTAACAAAACCTACATATTATCAAGCCCGGCCAGCACCAGTACGTAAATTCGATAATTAAAAATTAAATGTAAACAATTACAAAAAAAAAGAGTAGTGACGTGATTTGCATTACCTGTAAAATTTTAATTTTTTTCAAAAAATAATTTCTGAAAATATCGAAAAAAGTTATTAGAATTTTTTTTTTAAATGCAGTTTCTACTTCTAGCCCACATGCAAAATTTCAGCTAGATAAGATAATTTTGATTTTTACCCACCACTAAAATTTATTTTCCACTTAATGAACACTTTACTGATGACACTGTGTCCTTCTTTGTCTTAATATTAAGGTGTATTACTTTCAGACACAAACTACGTTTTCAAAAATACTTATTTTATGAAGTTACCTTATACAGGGTCAAAAACAAATAAACTTTGCATCACATGCGACCTAATTTTAATAGCCCAATTTTGATTTTGTAGAAAAACACACATTTAATATGGCGCTACTTTAAAGAAAATGTATCTGAAATAAAGCATTGTCAAAACTAAGAAGTTTTATGTAAGTTGCGTTGAGTCTTATTTTGCTAAAGTGGTACAATTTACAAAATATGGGTAAAAAATCAAAATTATCTTATTATATGCAGCTGAAATTTTGCATGTGGGCTAGAAACTGCATTTAAAAAAACTTTTTTTAATAATTTTTTTCGATACTTTCAGAAATACTTTTAAATTATTTTTGGAAATAATTAAAATTTCACAGATAATGCGAATCACGTGACTACTATTTTTTGCTTAATTTTCATCTTGATCGAAGCAGAACTTGATGCCAAAGTCAAATTTCGAATAAAGTTATTAATAAAAAAAAATCCCATATGCATGATGCGGACTTTACTGGTCACACTGTATAAGTTCCTAATAAAACATGTATATTTCTTACTTATTTATTTTTTTTAAATGTTGCAGTCGCCCCTAAAGGGATGCCGTTTAAATATAATACGGCTTTTTGAAATTCACGAAAAAACAACTAATTTTCTTTGGTGGGACTTTTTGTCCATTCGGTGTTCCCTTGGACTAAAAAAAAGTCGCTTAAAAAATTAATAATTAGCATGTCGAGGGCCTCGTGTAAACGATAAAAACATATGGCGGAGATAAGCCGAAATTGTATTCGGAGTTCCGTTCGATTGATCGCACAAGAAAAAACAAAAAAAAAGTTGGGAAAATTTATTACTAAAGCTAGTTTGTTCTACTTGACGGAAATGGGATTTTCCTAAAGTAGATTAAAAAAAAATAGTACATTGGGTCAAAAACTACTGGAGCGGTTAGACGGAAATTTGGTATATACCTATGTCCAAAAGAGCGCTATATACAGGGTGTCCCAAAAGTAATGGGACACAGAGCAACAGCAGACTCCCTAAGGCGAAATAATGCGATTTATTTAAACTTGCCTTATCCCAAAATTGATAACAACCGAGATACAGGGTGTCAAAGTTTTAATTTTGTTTTCGTTTTTTTTGCGATTACTTCTTAACGAAACGACATAGCAGCACAAAATTAAGGGTTTTGGGGTTTTTTGAGGTGAGGAATTCAAAATTATCCATAGTTTTTGTTTACCCAGTAGAGGGCGCTGCCTTCTTATATCTATCCGACTATTAAAAAATAAGTTACTTTACTTCTTTTACATCAAAAATGTATAACTTATTGAAGTCGCTAGGAGCAACCATTTTCGAGATAATCGCATTCGATATTTTTAATTTAAACCATTGAGGTCAATGGTGGCCATTTTGAACAATTGCTATCACGGCGTTACCATTTTTATTTCTAACCATTTTGTTACTTTTAAATGTTATTAAACTAAGTATTAAATAAAATTTTTGTTTAGAATAAAATTAGTAGTTCCGTATACGAAAAAGCGTTTTTATTAGAAAAAAATAGTCAACCTTAAGTATCTACATTAACTGACACTTAGCAAATGTAACTCATTTACAATAATTTTAAGTCAGAAATTTAACGTTGCTCGATTTTCCGTTGCTTTTGGACCAAGTACTTAGTTGCATTGGACATATGAAATGCGATTATCTCGAAAATGGTTGCTCCTAGCGACTTCAATGAGTTATACGTTTTTGATGTAAAAGAAGTAAAGTAACTTATTTTTTTAATAGTCGGGTCGATATAAGAAGCATAAACAAAGTTATGCCAGCTAAAAGGAGTAGGCCATGTATAGGCAGCGCCCTCTACTAGTTACACAAAAACTATGGATAATTTTGAATTCCTTACCTCAAAAACCCCCAAAACCCTTAATTTTGTGCTGCTATGTCGTTTCGTTAAGAAGTAATCGCAAAAAAACGAAAACAAAATTAAAACTTTGACACCCTGTATCTCGGTTGTTATCAGTTTTGGGATAAAGCAAATTTAGATAAATCGCATTATTTCGCCTAAGGAGTCTTCTGTTGCTGTTGCTTCTGTATCCTATTACTTTTGGGACACCCTGTATAGAAGTTTAGTTATTTTAAGTTGTTTTTTGCAGAAACCAAGGAAATTCATTCAGTAGAAGAGCCAATGTTCTGGTGAAAACTATCAGTTTCGTAACGTCAAATATAAACACTGTTTGAACGGTTTGTTCTGTTTGATTACTTAATAACTTAATACCGATATTTTTCACTGTGCGTTTAACTATATACTTTTGTAATCTTTTAATTAGCACAAGCGACATATATAACTTTGATAAACATAATAAGGATTAAAAACATAAACCAAATACCTATAACTCTAATCATTTTCCTAATAAATAACTCACAAAGAACGGACACACCTTGTAATAAAAAAATGTAAATTAACATAGATACAAAATATAGGGAAAAAACCCTCAGTCGTCTCCACAAATATATTAAAAAAGTCAAATTAATGTGTACATGTTTCAGTACTAGAGAGTACCATCATCAGCACCGATGAGCCCAAGTGCCATGCACTAATACTAAGAATGTAAAAGATTTTTAAAAATTAAAAACTAAAAATGAGTGCTTAGACGAATACAGATTAAAAACGGGGTATTAAAATTCTAAAGGAATTAATTTTCTTCTTCTACCCGTACATTGTAAACAAATTAATAACAAACTGATTGTCACAATCAGTTTGTTATTATATATTGTACTAGCGTGTACCCGGCCTGCGTTGCAGCGCTTTCGCTGAGATAATAAGGCGAGTTCACCATCACGTCAAGATTTATAAATACAAACCCGAACAAACCTCTAAATTTATCAGTGTTTCTCTACAATATTATGCATGTATTATACATAAAAACCTTCCTCTTGAGTCACTCTATCTATTAAAAAACCGCTTCAAAATCCGTTGCGTAGTTTTAAAGATTTAAGCACATATTATAAAAGGGGACAGACGGGCGACAGCGACTTTGTTTTATACTATGTTAAGATACTGTATTCGTCTAAGGACTCAAAATCTCCTCGTCTCACTCACGGTTTTTAGTTTTTAATTTTTTTAAATCTTTTACATTCCTAGTATTAGTAGCACTTGGGCCCTTCGGTGCTGATGATGGTACTCTCTAGTACGAAACATGTACACATTTATTTGACCTTTTTTAATATATTTGTGGAGACGACTGTCGGTTTTTTCCCTATATCTCTACAGCTCCACTTTGAGATAATGGACTACTTCCGTAAAATAGATACAAAAGTCAAAACGCAAAGGTGTCCAAAATATACCGGGTGACCTAATAAGAACGGCCCCCGGCCGTATCCAATGATCTATTGGCCGTTCGTGAGATGTCCGCTAGGGGGCGTAACAGACATGGTCGAATAGAAAATTAGGATTTTCTCGTTAAGTTGCCGAATTAAGAGATATCGAAAATATGCATATTTTAATCTTTAGGGAATGCCGAACCTTTTTTGTTATAAACATTTTACTCTATTTTCTAAAACAAAATGGTGGGCGAATATCGAAATTTGATTGGTATAAAAATTGGTTACTTCGTTTGGTGTGAACGGATTTTAACAAATTTGGTCTTATTCGATGGAGTTTTTCTTTCTCTATCCATTGAGCTTCGGTTGATTCTTACGTGAAGTTTACTTTTCACGCCAGAGGGAGTTTTCTGAAATATGAACAAATAAAGTGCTTTCAACAGCACAAAACATTCATGGTTGAAGCGTATTTTCGAAACGGGGTTAGAGTAAATGATGAGTGGCAATACAATCCGGGTTTGTGCCTGGATGATCCTAACGTTGCTTTTATTGCTGGGGTTTTTTATCATTGCCTGAAAAGAACCGTGGCTGTGTTTAGGGAAACAGGTTCTATACAACACAAAAAAGGAGCAGGAAGACCATCTGTAAGTACAGAAGAACTCGTTGCAAACGTTCGTGAAATAATGCAAAATACGCCAACAAATTGTATAAGACGCCTGTCCCAAGAAGTGGGAACATCTTATGGAACATGCAAGACTATTTCAGCAATTTATGTAATTATTTTTCTCTTTTTCTTTCTGTATATTCTTAGATACTTTGTTAATTTTGTAAACAACAAAAATCAATTGGATCTACTTATTTTATTACTCATTAGTTTGGCGTATCATGTCATATAATATGAATTTGACAAAATTTTAACCTAGATTTAGTTAGATATATCGTCCTCATATAATTGTGATCTAAACCAAGCCACACGTTTTTTAATCCAAGCCCTCTTTGATGCAAATCATTTTTGCTCGCACAGTATTATATGCCTGCATCTTAACATAGTATAAAACAAAGTCGCTATCGCCCGTCCTGTCCCTATATGTGCTTAAATCTTTAAAACTACGCAACGGATTTTAAAGCGTTTTTTTTTTAATAGATAGAGTGATTCAAGAGGAAGGTTTTTATGTATAATACCTGCATAATATTATAGAGAAACACTGATAAATTAGAGTAGGGAGAACGAACGACCCAACCTAACCGGTCCCCGGCCCGTTCAACGATCGATCCGAAGCCGGAATAGACGAAGACAGACTATGTTTTATGCATGGATGTGAATTGTGGACGGGCCGGCAAATGGTTAAGTTTGAGGTTTGTTCGTCTTATTATCTCACGTCGTATAATGCCGGGCTGCAACGCAGGCCGGGTACACGCTAGTAAAGGATAAATTTAGTATCTTTTTTACACACATCTGCCCCTATTATATACCATTAACTCATCGTGCATCATAAAGTGCCTATTCAAATAAACAAAGGTCAATAAAAAATAATTAACCCTCAGTAGCTAGCACCGACACATCTGATGTCTAAAATTAAAATAATCATAACAAAGATGGGGGACCACGATTAGTTTTAATTGACGAATTTGTTGATGATGGAAATAGAACTGGACCCAGTACACCACCTAATAATTTAATGAATATCATTTGCATTGAACGTTTATTATGATTATGATTAATAAATAACAAATTACAATAGTCATTATCATGATTATGAACATCAAGTTTATACAGTGACCGGCAGAAAGTACGCACCAAAGGCGATTTTTTTTTAATTTCAAAACTTACCAAATGTTTTTGGCGGTGGAAAAGTTCTGCATGTCCCTAAACAAAAAAAAAAACATAGACAAAACTAGTAAATATTGCGCCGTATACGAGGGAGAGGTGAAAACGTTAAATTCACTCAAGAATAAATTTCCCTTATTTTTCACTGTGGAAATTTTTTTTATTAGGAAATGTTGTTTGCACTTAAAAGTTATCCATAAATACCAAAATTTCAGCTCGGTAGCACAAATCTAAATATTTTTCATGCAACTCGATTTAAATGAAAACGAATTTTATTGTAAGGGTTTAAACTTTAATTAATGAACCAAGAGTTTTTGAAAAATTGGGAACGGCAAAATATAGTTAAATGTATGAAGTAAACCCTCATTTGTTTTGCATAAAGTTATTCCGCTTATCCATAGAATAATGTACGGTGTGCACTAGAAAAGTTAGATTATTTTTGACGTTATTTTATTAAACGTCCAGTTCTCGCGTATTTAAACAAATTTAAGTAAGTTATGTCTAATTGCCCAAGAGCTGTTAAAAAATTGAATTTATAGGTCGCATAGCTTCTATCGATTTGTTATACGAGGGGGCGTCAAAAAAAGTGTTTTCAAAAAGTAAAAACACTTTTTTTGTGCTACCAAGCTGAGATTTGGTATTTATGGATAACTTTTAAGTGCAAACAACAATTCCTAATAAAAAAATTTCTTCAGTGAAAAATAAGGGCATTTTATTCTTGAGTGAATTTAACGTTTTTACCTCTCCCTCGTATACAGCGCATTATTTACTAGGTTTGTCTATGCCCTTGTTTGTTTAAGAACATGCAGAACTTTTCCACCGCCAAAAAAATTTGGTAAGTTTTGAAATTTAAAAAAATCCCATTTGGTGCGTACTTTCTGTCGGTCACTGTATAATTTCAGAGTGTCTGTTAGTTTGTATACGTACCTCATCTACATGACCGTAGTTTTACTCAATTAAAAAAATTTATTATTCATAATAATAATTCATAAGACAAAAAAATGATATGACTTACACGTTCTATACTATTTATTATAAATTGTAACACTTTCACTTGCACCATATAATGTAAATTAAGACAAATTCATAATGTACAAACACCTGCTCATAATGACAACCAATACGCGAACAGACTTTAAACAACTAAAATCTTGATTTCAATGTAACAAATAAATAAAATTATTGTCGATTAACCAGTTTGTCAATGACGTCAGGAGTGACAAGTTTTATGACTCCATTGGACACCTTTAATGGAATACCTATATCCACATTAGTATTATTTGTGTTAGTCAATAGAGAGAGTATGTGGTCGCGATTACCGTTGTTTTTAAAACGAAAAAATCCAGGAAACTATTAATAATAATATAGTTTGTTTGAAAGTGGTAGACAATGAAGTAATATTATAGACATTAACTCGTCGGACTTCCATCGTCTTTATTTTGTTACTTAACACAACGTTTCGGTTGGTTAGTATCTCTAACAGTTTTCAAGTGCAAACTAAATTATAATTCTAAGGCTATACTGTCTTAAATACTATCCATGTCAAGGGCGGATCCAGAAATTAATTGTGGGGGGGGGGGGTTAAACAGCGCCGCAGGCGAAAATTTTTAGAGGTTTTTAGAGAAAGAAGATAAAACAATTAAAAATATGATAAACCTTATTTGTGCCGAAGCTGAAATGATATCCACAGGCCGACCATTAGTTGAGAATCTTTTCGGTTCAGAGGAAGTGTCCAATTTTGCGACATCCGTGTGTAATTGCTGGCCTTTAATTTAAGAAATTTCAGACACTGATACTCCCGATGAAGGCACCAGACTTGCTAATAAATTAAGAAAACTTATAGTTTGCACTAAGGATATATTACAAAAGCTTTTAGTCTCGTTATTGCTAATAAGTCCTCATTCAATGACTACTGAGAGGATTATTTCCCATTACAACAAATTAAAAACGTCAGGAAGATTTTTTTTAAAGGAAGATACAATGAATGATCGCCTCTTAGTGTCATTGAATGGAGTTGGAACAGCCCATTTTGATCCAAGACCGGCAGTCGCCGAGTTTTTAATGAAAAAAGAACGTAGGTTTAGAGAACCAACTCCTGAAATATACAAAACTAGTGATTTTATTAGTACATTTTTTAGAGATAATCCTTAATTATAATCTTATTAATGAAGTTCCTTTTACAATGAAAATGAGTAGGTAACGAGTTCCTTTTTGCACGACGTCGTAAAATAACAGTGTTTTCAATTTGTAGAAAAAATGTGCACTGGGTTATGAACTCATTTTTTTTGACTCCACAATAGGTTTTACGTATGTTGAAATGTAAACCGCCCAGGGGGGGGGGGGGTGTCATGACCCCCCCCCCCTGGATCCGCCCTTGATCCATGTGCAATGAAGCTTGATGACTCCGCCTACGTGCTTATTGGAGTGTGAAGTTTGAGCTGTTGGTTTTGGACAAGAAGAGGCTTCCAGATATTGGGGATATCTATACTTGGTTTACTGAATATATGTGTATTTTGATTCATGAAAGCTGCTTCCTTGAATTTTCGTTTTTTCCAGTGCTGTTCCGTGTCCAAAACCTTGGCTTCTGACCACTGTATATTATGTTGGTTGGTCCATACATGTTCCGCTATGTCTGATCTCGAAGTTTCACCTTTTTGAGTATGTTTCAGATGTTCTTTAACTCGTACGGGAAGAGGTTTTATTTTGTTTTTCCAATGTATGATTCGCCACACTTGCAAGGGATTTGATAGACAATTTTTTGTGTTTTCATTACGGGAGCATTTTACTTTTGTAAGATAGCTTCTAAGCGTATTTCCGGATTTGAAGGCTGTTTTGATATTATAGTTTTTGGTTATCCTTCCAATCTTTTCAGAAATCCCCTTAACATAAGGTATTGATGTAAGAAATGCTTGCTCCTCTTTCGTTTCTGCATTAGTTTTTACTTCGCGATTTTAAGTTTTGAGATGGTATTAGTTGCAAAGGTTTCAGGGTAACCATTCTGTTTTAAATCTTTTTTGATGTTTGCAATTTCAATATTAAGGTCTTCCGAATTGTTGCAAACCTTAGAATTAGATGCTCTGTGATAAAGAGTTTGAATTATGCCCTGTTTTTATGGAGTTTGAATGATTCGATCCGTGATTAACGTATTGCCCCGTGTAAATGGGTTTCCTGTACACTGAAGTTTTTATGTTTTCAGCACTTCGTTTGACGAGAACATCGAGAAAAGGTAGAGTGGAATGTTTTTCTGTTTTCATGGTAAATTTAATGTATTGTCTTACTATTATTATGTTCCAAAAACTGTATCAGTTCTTCGTTGCTGTCTGTCCAGATAATAAAGGTATCATCAACATATCTAAGCCAAAGTTTACGTTTAATCTTGGCAGTATTAATAGGGGGTGACTCAAACCATTCCATACGGGTTAGCCACCACCGGAGAGAGAGATGGACCCATCGGGTTACACTTGAAAACGGTTAGAGATACTAACTAACCGAAACGTTGTGTTCAGTAACAAAATAAAGACAATGGAAGTCCGACAAGGTAATTTTTTTTGATACATAATATGATTTGTTTGTTGTAATTAATTTTAACGCTTCGTTAAATATTACAAGATATTTGCCAAACGAAAACTAACCAACAGCAATGACTGAATTCGATTTCGCGACACTGCGCGACAGCTATAAGGCTAATTAGGTTCCAAAGAAATTTTTATATCTTCGAGTCGTGATATGAAAGTATGTGGGTTACCTACCAAAATGAATACATTATGTTAAATTGTCAAGTTTTAAAACATTTTTACAGGGTTGCCAAAAATAGTACCTAATGTAATTCCCAACGTTTAGATTTCATTACTATTTCCCAATAACCTTACCGTTTTTATCATTCTAATGTCAAAATTCAAAAATTGTTACATTTAATTTTCTTATTTTCACTTGCTGCAATCTCCTTCTAACTTATCTGAAACTTCGAAAGTATTTGAAGGCCTTGGTGCAAGAACCGGGCAAGTCCACTTTTTCAAAATGTTGGAAAAATGATTAAAACCTTTTAATTTGGAAACAAGTCTACAAAAACTTAATATTTGACTATTTAACTAGAGTGTTTTACACTGGCAAAATGTCATAGCAACGGCCGGTCTTCTACTGGCAAAATTACTACCTGCACCTACCTGGACAAAATTCACATGTGATTTTTGCCGCGGCAAAATTTGTAATTTTTTTGTTTTATTCTTAAATAAAAGTTTTCTAATTTTATTGTTCTTTGTCTTTTTTCTAGTTAAATAGTCATGTCGAATACCACTCGAGAAAAAATTGTGTAAGCAAAATTGTTCTCAAGGATTTATTTAAGTTTGTTGCTTTTAAGCAATTTCGCTCATGACATTTTCAAAAATGTCATTCGCGAAATTGCCAAGCAACAAACTTTCATACCTTTCGAAAATTTTGCCGACAAAATTTTATCTCTTGTGATATTATACAGGGTGGCCCTTTAGTGTGGCAAAGTACAATAGCTCCGTTACTATTTCAAATACATTAAAAATATTAATACAAAAGTTGAAGGGCAGTAAGTGACTTATAACGTAAAATTATTTTTAACTCTATAGGGTGGCTCAAAAAAGCGGAACAAGAAAAAATGTACTTTTTTCAAATGGAACACCCTGTATATTTTTTCATTTTTAAATTCTACATAGAATTATAATTATTTTTTATTAAATACATTATTAGTCTATACTTTATAGTTTCCGAGATATTGACTCTTGAAAAGTGACATTTTTGAACTTTGACAGCTTCTAACTTTCTAACAGTACGTCTTAGAGCAAAACGGCTTACATCTCCCTATCTTCAATTTTTATTATCTTCCCAAAAAAATCAACTTCCAGTTAAACCGGAACAACTATATTTCCTGCTTTCGAGTAACATCCGGTTTAACCGGAAGTTGATTTTTTTGGGAAGATAATAAAAATTAAAGATAGGGACATATAAGCCGTTTTGCTCTAAGACGTACTGTTAGAAAGCTAGAAGCTGTCAAAGTTCAAAAATGTCACTTTTCAAGAGTCAATATCTCGGAAACTATAAAGTATAGACTAATAATGTATTTAATAAAAAATAATTATAATTTTATGTGGAATTTAAAAATGAAAAAATATACAGGGTGTTCCATTTGAAAAAAGTACATTTTTTATTGTTCCGCTTTTTTGAGCCACCCTATAGAGTTAAAAATAATTTTACGTTATAAGTCACTTACTGCCCTTCAACTTTTGTATCAATATTTTTAATGTATTTGAAATAGTAACGGAGCTATTGTACTTTGCCACACTAAAGGGCCACCCTGTATATGATAAATTTTATGTAATGTAGACCAAATGCATCGGAGTGGTAGAAAGAACATGAAAAATTTCAGTCAACATATTATATTAAAAAACCATCAATAATTTTGTCTTATTTATTATAATAGTAATTGCGTTTTCCCTTAAAGTAAAGAAGAATCGGTTTCATAGCCATCACTAGACATTTGAGTTGGGTCTTCTTCAGGATGATCCTCGGTTGGCAAATCTCCAAAAATAGTGTTATAATACGCCTGGTCAGCTAGTGGGACGTATTTTTGCACCAGACTTTTGCAATTTTTTTTTTGTCATTTACTAATAAACGATTATTGTAGGCTAATTCACTCGGCAGTGACAATAATTGACTTTGTGGGTTCGTCTTGATGAGAGAAAAATTTGAAAAAACAGTCATCCCAGAAGTAACAGAGCACTGAATAAATCCATTATTTTTTGTATATTGAAAAAGTCTGTAAGTTGATATTGCAAATTTCTGCTTACCAGTTCCTTTAAATGGTTTAAACAGTTTTTTAAAATGTTCTGTGTGGTTACGGATCATTTCTTGTTAGACGTTTATTACCCTAAAATGTTTAGATGTTTTTTGTACAAGGTTTCTTCATTCTTCTGGAGTATATACCCTCTCCTTTCTTTGTTTATTTTTTTCTATGAGACCAAAAGAACGTTTACAGGGTAGAAAGCTATGCCCTGGTTCCCACCACTAATTATTTGCATTTTGGAGCAATAATCGGGCAAGTCCAGGACTTGCCCGTTTTTTGCGCCAAACTGATTAAACGCCATTGCCAATGTATCTTCACTAATATGCCACGGACTTGCCTGATTCTTACACCAAAAGATGGCCAAGATAGATTTGTAGCAGAATCCATATTTAACTCATTTATTGTGGAAAATGGACTTGCCTGGTTCTTGCACCAAGGCCTTCATTTATGATTGTAAAAAAATGATTTTTGAAGAATGGAATATGTTGTCTCCTTATGTCTGTGAATTACACATACCAAAAACATGTTGTTAATGATTTTAATACTACCCTGCGACTTGCAACTTATAAAGATGATTGCGTCATCCAACACATCTTACCAAAATATTTACATAATTTATTAATTGCCTCTAATTTTTAATTTATTATAATTATTATAAAAATTAGCACAAAGCACTTTTATTTCAATGTTATTGTCATATAATTCAATTTATTTATGCAAGATTAACGGTAATTAAATTATAATTTTTCTTTTAATTAGTACCTAACTTGGTGGATTTGGATTTTTTGTTCTTACTAGTTTTTATTGGCGACCAAATTTATACAAAACGTTTGAAAAAATGATAAAAATGAAGAAAATTTAGTTCATGTGCTTGTTTAGAAGGTTTCAAGGTGGGTAAGTCGCTATTATAAATGTCGGCAAGTCATTTGCATCGACGCATTTTATACGGAGTGGCAATTAAACTACTTATTTTATTACCGCCGTAAATTCAAATACCGTGAACGTTAGGCCAACCTTTGAATATATTATCTTAAGAAAACCCATACGTGTAAATATTCGACCGCTTATTTTTGGAGTCGGACCTGATTTCGATCTATCCACGACATGCCCTGTTGGAATATCGGAACGCAACAAAACGAAGCGCCCGTTAAAGTTATGTTACGTTTTGAGTCACTGCTTTTCGTTGAGATTTCGACCTTATGCCTTGTACCAATATAACAGCGGTATGCAAGGTTGTAGGATCAACTTTAATCTAGTTTAAATTCATTTTTACCGTGATACAACAAACAAACTCAGTTAAAGCGGGATTAAAGGATAATCTGGATTAGGGACGGGTAGCGCTTAACTGCCAGAGTAATCTACAGTGTGTCCACGGAAACTTTTTTCCTACAGACGTGTGGAAAAATCAATTTTCCGCACTGATATCCGTGCGGAAAATTGGTTTTTCCACACTAGTGCGGAAAAAATTTTCGGCACGATTATGTCAAAAATCCGTGCGGAAAATTGGTTTTTCCACACTAGTGCGGAAAAATTTTTCGGCACGATTATGTCAAAATCAATAATATATCAATTATAACTTGTAGCACAGAAAATATAGCTAAGCTATATTTTCTGTGCTTGTAGTTATTACTTTTTTCTCAGAATTAGTTACTGTTACATATGTATGTGATTGTTATAGTTAATTAAAAAATATTAAATTTCTTTGAAATATGTGTTACTTATTTCCACACGTCTGTAGAAAAACTATTGTACCTGACACGTGCGAAAAATGTTTTCCCTGCACTCGGCTGCTTCACCGAACGCCGCTACGCGTCGTTCGGTGAACGGCAGACTCGTGCGGAAAAATTCATTTTCCGCACTTGTTAGGTAAATAGCTATTTATTAGTAGGTATAGAAACAAATCATTCTTTATAAAAACGTCTGCTTGTGCTAAAACTACAATTTCGAATATCAGATTTATAGGGGAGAGTCGGATATTGGCGCGCCCTTAAGGAAAACACGGTCTACAAATCATTAGCTGTAATGTATATCAACTTTGTGGAGGTTAGCCAATAGAAGACTAGCATAGCAAATAAGTCCAAAGGACCAATTTCGAGTTGAGGTAAAGTAGTAGAGGGGGGAGGGAAAAAAGCAAAGTCATTGAAAATGCGGTATTATCAAACTAGTCTGATAATACCGTGTCCCAAAAATAAGGCTATATATACAGCATTATTTATTATTTAATACAAAAAAGTCATCAAAAATCGCAAATAAAATTTTCTCTTTGGTGTAGGCTCAGTCATCTGAAAAAAAAGACAGTACTTCGCATCAAAAAAACCCTAGTCTGATAATACCGCGCTGCTGATAATGCCGCGCCATCAGCGCGCAATTATCAGACGACGCCATCTTGATTGAATGCCAACATAATTCAAAAAATTAAAATTTGGGACAAGCAATTGCTATCACACAGTATTCCTAATGAGAGCAGCAGTCTATTACAGCACAATATCTAACATTTAAATGATAGGTTTTGTACTATTTGTACATACCTCGATCCAAAAATGTAGAAAAGTTATAAGGATTTTCACTAAAAACAATAAATATTCGCCGAGCTCCAACAGGTGGTTATAACGGAAATATTTCAACTGCGGGGTGAAGGGACACGTTTAAGGTAACGGCTAATTATGCAGTGTTGCCAAGTGTTATTTTCTACTGAGAGATATTGAGGGGCGCGGTATTATCAACCGCGCGCCAATATCCGACTCTCCCCTACAGGGTGCGCCACAACATTTGTAGTTTTTTTAGATGTTTTTTTTTTAATTCCTTGATTTATTGAATGAATTTTGCTAGTGAGATTTGTTATTACTATACAGGGTTCGTCACAAACAACATTGTTAGTTTTTTGGCTATTTTTTTTTTGATGCCTTGATTTAGTAAATGAATTTTTCTAGTGTTGAAACTACAATTTCATTCGATTTGCTATTACTATACAGGGTTCGTCACAAACAACATTTTTAGTTTTTTGGATTTTTTTTCAATTCCTTGATTTATTAAATGGATTTTGCTAGTGTTGAACTACAATTTTAACTATTATATTTGCGATTACTATACAGGGTTTATCAGAATCAACAGTTTTTGGTTTTTTTTTCAATTTAAATTTTCAATTCCTTTTGATGATTGGCTAAATCATCACTTTGGGAACAAATGGATTGGAAGAAGATAGTCTAAATCAGTTGGCACGTAGGAGTCCCGATCTCACAGTTATCGACTTTCATTTATGGGGATATCTGAAGCCACATGTGTGTTAAACCAATTTCAAAAATAACTTAGATTTCTTGAAAGAAAAAATAAGAGTAGTTATTGCAAATATCCCAATACAGCAAGTTAGGAACTGTTATCGGGAATTCAGATGTCGAGTTAAACTATGCGCTAACTCGCTGGTACCACGTTTAAATAAAAGCTTAATAATTTATGATTGAATGAATTGAAGAAATATGACTTGTAATAATAAAAATACTTCGAAAGTAGGCAAATAAAAAATGGTTTTCTTACAACAAAATCGTTATTCGGCCAGATATAAAATCATCTTTGAAGTAAGAAAGCAACAATAGTTGTTTGTTTTTACGTAAATTTATTTTCAACGAAATCCAAAAAACTAAAAATGTTGTTTGTGACGAACCCTGTACAGTAATAGCAAATGTGATATTTGGAATTGTAGTTTCAACACTAGCAAAATTCATTTAATAAATCAAGGAATTGAAAAAAAAACCTTAAGAAATAAAAATGTTTTTGAGGAACACTATTAGTAATCGGAAATCTGATCTACCAGCACAAGCAGACGTTTTTATAAAGAAAGCCTTTTTCTTCACACCTACTAATAAAAACGTTTTTCCTCTTCCAAACTCTATCCGTGGACACCACTGTATGTGTATTTAATCGCAGGTATTACCACGGACAAATAGTTTGCTATTTTAGTGAAGACTTCAAAGTTCAAGTTCAAATAATATTTTCGTGCTCTTCTTCCCTTTGCATCTATAATTGCTTGGTTTGCGGTTTTCAAATGCCGTCGACCTGCTCTCAACGTTGACGATAATAGATATATGTATTGATTTTTAAACCATTCATAATTTATAAATAATTATGTATAGCCATGATTCAACAACAGGACATTTTTTTATGTGTCACATGTTCATTGTATTAATGTTCAATATCGGAAAACCAATTTTTCATAACGTGATATTTCTATAACACGCAAGATCTTGAAATAAAATAAAAACTCAGTCAATTATTTTTACGCGTTTTATCATTTTTATCACGCACCGTCTGAATTTAATGAAATCTGCCGCCATATTATTATTTTAAACATTATTTTGGTACATGTTGAATGTTACTGTCACTATCATTTACTTCTATACAGCGGCGCACCGAGTAGAGGGGGGGAGGGGGGTTAAAACCCCTCTCTGGGCCTGGTGAAAATAAAAATATGAAGGTGCATAATAATATATATTATTTGAACTAAAACCCAGCATATATATTAATAAAAGTTTCGAATAGCTCAATAGCAAGACTAAATTCAGGAAAAGCGTTTTTTAAATACATAACTTCTGCACAAAACTTTTATCTGTTTTATATACCCAAAGATTTGCTATTGCAGACGAGTATATCCAACCGGATTTGTAAAAGTGTTTTTCTACGGACGTGTGGAAAAACCAATTTTCCGCACGGATTTCAGTGCGGAAAAAATTGTCGGCACGATTATGTCAAAAATCCGTGCGGAAAATTCGTTTTTCCACACGAGTGCGGAAAAAATTTTCGGCACGATTATGTCAAAATCAATAATATATCAATTATAACTTGTAGTTATTACTTTTTTTCTCAGAATTAGTCACTGTTACATATTTATGTGATTGTTATAGTTAATTAAAAATTATTAAATTTCTTTGAAATATGTGTTACTTATTTCCACGTCTCGTCTGTAGAAAAACTATAGTACCTGACACGTGCGGAAAATGTTTTCCCTGCACTCGGCTGCTTAACCGAACTCCGCTACGCGTCGTTCGGTGAACGGCAGACTCGTGCGGAAAACATCATTTTCCGCACTAGTTAGGTAAATAGTATTTCCTACAGACGCACGTGTGGAAAAACCGATTTTCCGCACGGATATTAGTGAGGAAAATTGATTTTCGGAAAAAAATTTCGGCACGATTATGTCAAAAATCCGTGCGGAAAATTGTTTTTTCCACATTAGTGCGGAAAAAATTTTCGGCACGATTATGTCAAAATCAATAATAAATAAATTATAACTTGTAGTTATTACTTTTTTTCTCAGAATTAGTAAGTTACTGTTACATATTATTATGATATTATGTATGTGATATGTGATTGGTATAGTTAATTAAAAATTATTAAATTTCTTTGAAATATGTGTTACTTATTTTCACACGTCTGTAGAAAAACTATTGTACCTGACACGTGCGGAAAATGTTTTCCGCACTCGGCTGCTTAACCGAACTCCGCTACGCGTCGTTCGGTGAACGGCAGAGTCGTGCGGAAAAATTCATTTTCCGCACTTGTTAGGTAAATAGCTATTTTTGTTCATTGGTAAACTGTTTTTGTATTGGTGTAATCACTGATCAGATTAGGTTATTTGTAATCAAAATAAAATTAGTTTTATCAAAACTATAATGATGAACTGATGATGATGTGATGGATGAAGAATGTTTGTCGAATTATTACATATATTTCAAAATCTTAGAAGTCTATCTTGAAACATTTTGGAAGAAAGCCCGTCAGTTATCTTTAAGCAAACATACGTAATTGGAAACGAAATTAACAAGTAAACCAATATTGCCAGTCATAAACGGTTCATTTTCAAGTCAATAAGCCTGATGTACCTATATTTGTATATATACAACGTATACACAAATTTTATGGGCTATTTAGTTTTTATAATTAGATCCCACCACACGCCTTTTTTGGAGGCGTGTGGCCCCTTCTAAGGATGGCTCCAACATTTTAGGTCGGCCTAACTATAAGCAGGAGAGATATGAAATTTAGCATAGGTATTATACAGGCATAGAAATGCGTTGTTCGCCCATATCATACTTAGTAATAGCTTAGAAGACTAAAAATATTATGGGAAAAAAAGAAAAAGAAAAAACTAAAAGTCTTCCTCCACAAAATTTAAAAGAATCAAAAATTCTTTATTGGTCTCTACATGTTTCGAACGTAGAAATGTTCATCATCAGGAGACAGAAAATTTATTTAGTGCTGATGGTTTTAGCAGAAGAGAAAATGATGTAGAACGCTAATGGAGCTTTTATGGAATTAAAAAATTGATGTGTAGAAGTGACATAATATAATATGAAGAAAATTGTGAAAAGTTAAAACATACTGAGTATTTGAAAAAGGGGTCTAGTCTAAACCAACCAAATAAACTGGGGAAAAAGAAAAACCCTTCTAAAAAGAAGGTGTCGAGGGTTATTTAAAATTTTAATAAAATATTTTTTTAAGTACGTTTGTAAGACATTATAAGGATAAAATTAGTCATAGTATTACGAAGATATCACAATCAAATACTATCCAATAAGTGTTTTGAAGGGTACCGAGGGTTAAAGCCCAATAACCCTCAGTACCAGTACAGTAGACACCTTCTTTTTAGAAGGGTTTTTTCTTCTTCCCCAGTTTATTTGGTTGGTTTAGACCCCTTTTACTGACTTTTTCACATACTAAGTATGTTTTAAGTTTTCACAAATTTCTTCGTATTATGTCACTTCTACACATCAATTTTTGAATTCCATAAAAGCTCCATTAACCATCAGCATTAAATAAATTTTCTGTCTCCTGATGATGAACGTTTTTACGTTCGAAACATGTAGAGACCCATAAAGAATTTTTTACTCTATTAAATTTAGTGGAGGAAGATTTTTAGTTTTTTGTTTCTTTCCCATACTTTCAGCTCCACTTTAAGCATGGACTATTTCTTCAAACTAAAAATATTATGTATCGCAAAGCATGCTTCTCACACTCCATGGTATCGAATCTCGCTGATTGTTCTCCTGATGTCCCGCCTCCCGCTTGATTTGAAATTTAGTGCTATTTACGCTGTCGGAAGAGAGATTTACTGTGTTGGACACAGGTACCATATAAATTACGTATTCTAGGCCTGTTTTCAATTTTCGTTTGTTATCAGTACAATTTTTGCACTTTGAAAGAAATAAAAGTTATATTCTGTTAAATAAATAACATTCCGTGCGGAACGTACGAAGAAATTAATTTTATTTAATATTAATTTAATTGAAGCGGGAGGCATGATACCAGGAGAACTATGAGCCAGATGATTCTACGATGGAGTGGGTGAAATATAATCTACCTATTTGCTTTGCGATTCTTAATATTGGATAAAAAAGAGTCAGTCATTTTGCTTTTGGGTATTTTGTGTTTTCCAGTCAATTAAAGCCATAGAATTGAATTAATTTCAAGGTATATTTTGTGTTATTAACGAGCCGAACTAAATATTTGAAAAATAATTCAAAAGAGTTTGGTTCAAACGTAGTTTATCATGTACTTACTAGGTTTACAATCTAAAGCTTCTCATTAAATACATATAGTTTAAAAAAACTAAAAAACACGCTTTAATACTTATTAATCAAACTAAAAAGCGGAAAATAGATATAGTTTCAAATAATTCTTGAAATTCTTAATATAGGCAGAAAATAATAATGAACGATAAACATTAGTATTATTGTGAAAAAAGCGTGGGGTGCTCGATATACAAAAAATATAGCACAAGCGCCCCATGCTTTTTTCACAATAATACTAATGTTTATCGTTCATTATTATTTTCTGCCTATATTAAGAATTTCAAGAATTATTTGTTTTAAAGCGTGTTTTTTAGTTTTTTTAAACTATAGTTATTTTTCATTTTTTAGTTTGAGTTATTGTGAAGAAAAATTTTTTTTTTGAGTAGAGATAGTCATAGAGAGGTCCGGA
Source organism: Polydrusus pterygomalis (assembly GCA_963969555.1). Taxonomy (NCBI): domain Eukaryota; kingdom Metazoa; phylum Arthropoda; class Insecta; order Coleoptera; family Curculionidae; genus Polydrusus; species Polydrusus pterygomalis. The sequence goes on from OZ018377.1 coordinate 1,309,589, forward strand.
GTAGAGATGAAATACTGTCACTAATCTAACAATGACTTTTGGAAATGGCTAGATTTAAAGCAGTGGATCCGTTTTTTTTTAAATGGCTAGATTCAAAGCATTGGATCCACAAACCCGAACAAACTATAGCTCGGCCAACGCACAGAAAAATAAAGGGTTTAGGCCAACGGACCAACTGAAGCGAAAGAATGTACCAACACTATTAAGCCGAGTGCTCGAGCCGGAAAGTAGGTAGATAGTACGCATGCGCATACGGTGAACTCTAGCTCTCTCTCTCACTCTCATACAGAGGATCTGTAAGAAAACGATTTAATTCCGGCGATCCTGATCAGGATAATGAGATAAACTTATCAAATTATTGTATTGTCAGCGCTTCTTGATAAGTCTACAAAACTTAAATTAAATCTGACCGTTTAAAGTGGGTCAAAATCGGGTTCAAAGAAGTCGGTTACAAACAAACATACATACATACAAACAAACATACAGGTGAAGCTAATAAAAGCGTGTTAAAATAAATCACTGGTAGACGAGGAAAAAAATGGGTTATGGTTTTAATGCGTAGTTTAAAATAAAAGTACAGATACACACCTTCGGTCGCCTTCAAAAAATGTTTTTTTACACAATCAAGTAATTTAATAAAGAACACAATCAACTATCGAACACCGATTGAAAGGTAGCCCGCAAACAAATGACACTAAAAATATTCAACACAATACGTACGTATGTAAGCACGTGTCCTGAAACGGCTAATTGATTTTTATAAAAACACAATCGCGGCGCTGAAATCCTTTAGTGTTTGTCTTTGTCTGTGTAAAAATGTAGGCAAGGTAAGCTCGCTTTAGATGCTCCGCACGCATTTGTATAAGCTCGAGAGCTCCATTTTCTAGATACTATTTCTGGTATTTTCAAATAAATATGAGAGACACGTTTGAAACTTACATGTCGAGTTAACCACATGCATTTCTATGGTTAGATAAATAAACCTATAAAATATACTTGGGTAGGGTAAACTAAATAACAATATTGCGTTATCTCTGTTAGAGACTTTGCACATCTAGGTACGTTAACGTAAACCGAAATGCAAATCGTTGAGAATTAATAGAGACCGACCGAAGGTTTTTTTTTTTTTTTTAATTATTTATTTTACGTCGGCCTTTTTCCGCAACGAGGCCAATCACCGACGCCAGGGAATTTGTCACACACTATCTGGTAATTTTGCCGAATCCCTCTTTGTCGAGGGTAGGGTTCTTTAACGTGCCAACATCCATGACACGGGGCCCACAGTTTAACGTCTCTTCCGAAAGACGGCGCCACCTCTTAAACCAAATTCCAAATTTAACATCGACGTTGTCGGCACCGGGAATGGAACCCGGGCCTACGATCTGTGAGGCTGCTGCGCTAACCACTAGACCACAACGTCGACTAAGACCGAAGGTTCGGTTTCGGCTAGTTTCGACCAAAAAAATCTAGTTTCAGTTTAGGTTTCGGCCAAAAACCGGCCGAACCTTCGACCATGCCAAAACTCAGTGTTCGTGAATGGTCGCGCACCGTTTGGCTAACTTTGAGTGGTCGAGGCCGAAGATTCGGTTTCGGCTAAAAATCTTGTTTGGGTCGGACACTAAGAATTTCATTGTTCGGAAAAAAGTAATTCTTGATAAAAAGTTTTGCTTGTAAAAAAAATGCAATTCGCGAAGAGAAAATTTTCCTTTTTTATACAGGGTTAGCAAAAACTTCAAAAACATGATTTTTCTCCAAGAGTAAACTACCTTTATTTTTCATTTTTGACCAAAATGCCAATTAGAAAACTTATTTAGAATAACGTTTGTAATTTAAATCCGAGATTTTTTAATTTTTAGAGGTAAATGGAAATTTTGCTGCTCAATAAAAATATTAATATAAAATTTTATTAGACTCTATTTTTATAGTGGATGGTGCGAATCTTATTTTTAATGCATTCCTACCATCTTTCGTAAAAATAAGGAATTGTTTTACCTTTTTATTACTTTGCTTTACGTATGGGGGGCAAATTTGAAGTTGTCGAATAGAAGCAAGAATGTGTTTTTGAAAATGTTGACCTTAGAACACAGGGTTTATTTAGTTCAATGTTACACAATCTTCAATGACTTCTTGCTGATGACTTTGTAAAGAAACATATTTTTTTATGTACAATTAGGAAAAATTAAATACTCTTTCAGTTGTTCTTTCAAAAATTGTGAAAGTCAGGGTCCTAAAGTGCACCATCTCACCGGCAGGCGTTTAAATCTCAAATTCTAGCACCAGTTAAATTAAACACGTATAAATTTGGATTCACCGATTTAGTGGCGGCTCGTGACTAGCGAGTCAGGGGGGGCGCTGGCTTTAAATAAAAAAAAATTTTTAAATGTCTATTTTTTTCGAAAGTAGGTACGTGTCTGTTTTTTCTAACTTTCTCGTTGTGAATTTTAATTTCATCAGCATAAGCACTACTTAAACTTAAACAAGTTAAAATATTAGTTTGTCCTAACATCTCAAAACTTACCACATTATGACGATGTTTTGCACTATTTTCATGTTTTTTTATTTTCTCTGAAAGATGTTTTAAGTCCTGCACCCCATTTATAGTCCAATTATCATCCCCGTCAAAAAGAAGACACACGAAACAAAAAAAAATGTTTGTCTTCACAACCGCATATCCAGGATTTTTATTATATATTTCTTTGTCAAACTTACGCGTAAACTGTGCCTTACTTTTACATTTTGATTGCACTTGTACTATGTTCAATTTCTAGCATTTTTCAAGTTCAAGTTTTTCACTTAAGCTCAGAGAACTAAACACAAGCTTCTGTAAATCACTGACCTTCATATTACACGACATTTTCCACTTTTATAACATAATAAATAAATAACTTAAAACAAATAAACAAAACGTCAGCGAGTCAACGGCATCGACAGACGACAGGTCGCATCGCGATTCGCGAACAGTGGGCGCGGAAAATTGGAGCTCTCCGTGGCCGCTCGTTGTGCGATGTGTAGGTGACGTCAGGCCTCCGTCGTCATGACAACCCATGAAGAAGGCGCGTTGAATAGGGACGGATAATCGGTCGCCCGCCGCCGCCCGCGCTTAGTATAACCTTGAGAGCGCGCAGCTCGCTTGTCTATGAGTATAACCTGCCCGTTAGAATAGGGCTACGTTTGGTTTGAATTATTTTAATTGATTGCTTACATACATTGCGTTATTGGTTTTTTAAGTAAAGTATTTTTGGATTCTGTTTGAAATAATTGCAGGGAGGGCGGCGCCCCAGAGCCCTTCATTAACCAGCCGCCACTGGATTTAAGTCATTAAATTAACGTCAAAGATTAGCTTTTTAAAAAGTCCCTAATAATAAATTTATAGTGAAACCTGACGACGATGACACAATAGTAAAAATTTCCGTGTTTACCTTGCCTTATAAGGATCATTGAAACAGATCAAGTGGTGTTCTATTCTTCTTATCAGCCAATTTAATAACAATTTTCTAGTTTTTTAATCTTATTATTTGCCGATAACGTAATGATTTTTAATTACCTACCTACCTCAACAAACATCATCTCGCCAAAGCAATGGCATCCTTGTCTAAAACATTATAAAAAGTCTGCAGTATGGCAACGCAGCAGTAAGAGATCCGCCCTCAAAGAAGTGACCGCCACGACATTGGTCTGAGGCTATCGTGACGTTGTTTCATTCATGATACAAAGAAAGAAAGATATGATCGATCGTATTCCCAATTCGGTCCGGTCCGCGCAATGACGTCATGTGGTGCTAACGAGATTTAAAATTACATAGGATTAGCCGTTAGAAATAGAAATTTTACTGCATATTTTGCAATTTTTGATTTGGAAGATTTCAGTGCATATTATTTTAAGTACTTTAAGGATAGAGGTTCATAAATCAGAACGTATTTCATGATGTTCTTGGGTTAAATGTTAAAATTTAGCATATATTTGGTTTCAATGAAAATAATTTTCTGCTTATGCTGACATACATTTTATCTTTTAAATGATTACAATTACTTATTTATTTTTACAAAATCATAAAAAAATAACCTATATTTTTTGGCCCTTCCACCTTAAGCAATAAATTGTTTGAAAAAAAAAATAGGTACAAATGTGCAGTCTTAAAAATTTTTAGAACAGTTTCGAGCCTTAAATGGCCAAAATCAATTAATTTGCTTATTAAGATTTTTTTTATGCAATAGGTAACGATAATATTTTTGGAGATGTCTGTTTATAAATTTATATTGTTAACATTGGACCAGGGGCGGACTGGAATCATTTGGCCCCGGTGGCTACACGGCCTCTATGGCCCCAACCCTCATTAAGAACATTTTTTGAAAAAAAAAAAAATGTTGTTTAAATGTTTGGACCAATTGGCCCCCAAAGGCCTTTTGGCCCCGGTGGCGATGGCCACCCGGCCACCCGCTCCAGTCCGCCACTGCATTTGACTATAATTTGACCAAAGATAAGGATGTAAAAAACTCATTTAGACATTTAAAAAAATATACTAGGACTGGTAATTATCATAATAGTATAAGAGGTACATTAACAATTATTAAAAAATAAGGCACACATATAACAGTTTATTATTTTAAACCAATTTCGTCAAATTAAACTTTTTTATCTCACCTACGAGGAAGAGAACACTTTTTTTAAGCTAAAATTTGTAATATTAAACATTGATTTGTATCATAAATATGTATAGGTATACTTTTGCAGATAATTATAAGAAGTAAAAGCTGTCCTATTGTCACTTATGCATAACGCCACTGCACAACGCATATTAACAACTAATTGTCACTAACAAACAACAATATTAATCCAAAAAAACACTAAAAACCTCTTTCTGTATAACAAATAATAACAATAGTACATAAAACCAAACGTAGGTTATACGAAGCCCGCCAGAAAATTATCACCACATGACGTAAGCGGCTGTCGATTTGGCTCCGCCCACATGCGCAATGTCATATCTCTTCTTTCTTTGTATCATGTGTTTCATTCATTTCCGTTTAGGGATGCCAACAGAAAATGTATCGCGAAAAACCATCGATGTTTGCGATGCATTGAAAACAATTTTTAATAGAACAAAACAAATTACAAATCTAATTATTCCAAGCTCACACCTTAACTGAAACCAAAGATAAAAGGTATTATCAAGATCGAGAGGTAACGGCAAAATAATTATTTTACGATTAAAATTAAGGTCTAATACATCGATGCATCTCGAAAAATATCAAATGGCTTCGATGCATCGTTTAAAAACGATGTGTTGGCATTGAAAATATCGATGCTTTCGATGCGTCGATGTCTATAGAACATCCCTATTTTCGTTTGGTGTTTCCTTGACAGCGGTTTAAATTGTTCTTCAGTTTATCGGTTTTGTGTAATAATTGCTGTGTTTTTAGTGTTTTGTGATCTTGTTTGGAGACTAATTAAGATGAGTCGCAACTCGCAAGTGTCAAGTATGCAAGAATTCGGAAAATAATAATTCTGCAGTTACTTTTCCTAGGTGAGTAAATAGAAAGTTGGGTTATTTCTAGGTTAGGTTTAAAATATAGTAGCAAGGTCACATTTAAAGGTAATCCACCGTTCTCACTACTCCCGGCCCCACCCAGCACCCAGCTCTTCACCGCCTTACGATACATAATATGATGTTGTCAACACATTTTAATAGCGTTTATGAATAACATGCGCCATCTATAGTGTTGGAGACCAAGTTGAAGTGAAACACTGGAAGTTCTTTACTTTGGTTTATTACAACTGTTTGTTGAAAATAAAGGTCAGATTGTTAAACTAGAATGTATCTTATTTCTTGTCCAGTCTTGGTTTTTATAAACTTGCTTATCGAACAATTAAAGAATCACGCGGTAATTAAATTGTTAGTGATGCGTAAAATAATACATTAAATCAATTAAATAGTTTTATGAAATAAGTCGAAAGAGTGTTGAAAATTAGGATAACCTTTGACTTTGTTAGAAGAAAAATAAGATAGAAGAGTGACTACGTGACCAACAAGAAATAGGGTTGAATGGGGTATAACAATAGGTACCAAATCATTGTATAGTACTAGCCGAGGTACTAGCAGTACAAAGCAAAAATATTTTTTCCAATATTAACTTTATACCACTTTCACCACCACCCAGGGGCAAAATGTTAGTAAATGCCTCAACACACGTTTATTTGTTCTTCGTTATTTTCTCTAGCAGTTGCGTTGGAAACTTACTCGCTCCATTTCTATCTCCTAGGGGCTAAATTTCCCAAAACTACAAAACACGTACTTGCTTATTTTAACAGAGTAAGGATAGTGCCAATTTTCAGCTATATAGCTTAAAATTATAGACAATTATAGGTAACCCCTCAAAATAGGTTGGTACCGCCCTTTTTTCTAAGTAAATTTTGAAAAAATTACGAGGCACGTATATTATTATTATTTGATTAAAGGAACTTATATACCATTAGTTATACAGTGTGACCAGTAAAGTCCGCATCATATGGGATTTTTTTTTAATTAATAGCTTTATTCGAAATTTGACTTTGGCATCAAGTTCTGCTTCGATCGAGTTAAAAATTAAGCAAAAAATAGTAATCATGTGATTTGCATTATCTGTCAAATTTAAATATCGAAAAAAGTTATTGAAAAAAGTTTTTTTTAATGCAGTTTCTAGCCCACATGTAAAATTTCAGCTGCATAAGATAATTTTGATTTTTTACCCATCACTAAAATTTATTTTCCACCTTATGAACACTTTACTGATGACACTGTGTTCTTTTTTGTCTTAATATTAAGGTATATTACTTTCAGACACAAACTACGTTTTCAAAAATACTTATTTTATGAAGTTACCTTATACAGGGTCAAAAACAAATAAACTTTGCATCCATCACATGCCACCAAATTTTAATAGCCCAATTTTGATTATTTGAACAAACCCCACTTTTGAATTATTTTTTTGAAAAAATTAAAATTTGACAGATAATGCGAATCACGTGACTACTATTTTTTTGCTTCATTTTCATCTCGATCGAAGCAGAACTTGATGTCAAAGTCAAATTTGGAATAAAGCTATTAATAAAAAAAAATCCCATATGATGCGGACTTTACTGGTGACACTGTATTAGTATCTCTCAGAAGTGCATGGTCAGACTGTCTTCTACCCCCTCCTGGACCGGATACGCCACTGATAATAACGGAAATTCTCTATAAATCTTCATCGCGACCGACAGCACGTTTCTACATTGTTGAGTTTTTTACACACAATGATTTATTTCTTCATTATTTATATAATTTTTACAAAGACATATCTTTAGGTTTGTTACAATTTACAATACCAACTCTCGATAGAAAGTACAAAAGTGTATTGTTTTCACAAAAGACATGCATGCAATTGTGTCTTTTTGTTGTTCGCTTTATTTTAATAATAATTTCAGAAAAAAACATTGCATTATAAATAATTTATTTTATTTTCTTACCGTTTAAATAAATTACCTGGAAGAACGCAGTGGCGGATTTACAAATTTGCCGCTAGTAGGCTATTCAATTTTTGCCGCCCCTATACCAGTGACGGCTCGTAAGTTGTGAAACAGGTGAAGTGTTCGGGAAAGAAAAAGCCCCCTGCAGGCAAAAAGCGCGTAAATATTTTAAAAATTTATGATTACCTACTTATTTTATTGAAAATGAAATTTCTTTCTGCAAAGCCAGTAAAGTTCCAATTACCTTTTTTTATCCCCATTAACAGACACGGCCAACAATAAAGTTTATTTAAAAAAATACTGCCCGTCGACCATGAATAAAGATTGTACCATTTATTTCTGTAAGATAAAAAAAAAATTTTGGGCCAAATTTGCCGCCCCCTAAAATCTGCCGCCCTAGGCTCCAGCCTACTCAGCCTAAAGGTAAATCCAGCACTGGAAGAACGTTTTCTTATGTTTTTCTGATAAAAAAGTGGTTGGTATGCCTACAGCCTACAGTGTGTCCACGGATAGAGTTTGGAAGGGGAAAACCTTTTTTATTAGTAGGTATAGAAGAAAAAGTCATTCTTTATAAAAAAGCGTGTGCTTGTGCTGAAACTACAATTTCGAATATCAGATTTGCGATTACTATACATACAGGGTTCGTCAGAAAAAAACATTGTTACTTTTTAGGATTTTTTTCTCAATACGTTCGCGCTTCTGGGGGATTTTCATGAATCACTGTTGCCAGACGTAAAACACTGTTGCCAGAGTTATAGAAAAGGTTAAGAGAAACTCAAAATTTTAAAAATCATTGCAAAATTTTTCAGTGTTAATCGAGGCGGTGTAAATTATGTAGAAAAACTTCTCTAGAGAATGTTATCGGGAGAATTTTCTTACAGAGAATATTATCGAGAATATTCCCGTTCTCGAGAATATTCTCCTCTCACATCACTAGTCGCATGTGATGCAAAGTTCATTTGTTTTTGACCCTGTATAAGGCAACTTCATAAAATAAGTATTTTTGAAAACGTAGTTTGTGTCTGCAACCTATGTATAGTCGATTCACTCAGTAAACCTGCAAGATGGCCGACATGTCATATGACAAAAGTCATATTTCAGCTAAATAAAATAAATTTTTGCATTTTCAGTGACTTTTGTCATATGACATGTCGGCCATCTTGCAGGTTTACTCGCTGAATAGACTCTACATACGTGCATCATTTATTTGTACTTCTACATATTAATATAATATTACGTTATCTCAAAATTTCAATTGCTTTGCAACAGTAAAAGTGTCCTTCGCAGGAATTTATGTCGATAAAATGTAATTGCTTCTAGCTAAAGCCACATTAATGATATCGACTTCCTGACTAATATTTTAACGACTTGCATATAAACCACTTACTAGGTATTGGCTGTAATTGGCTGGTTTGACTTTCACGACCAATCATGGCTCGCGAAACGATTTTTCTTTGTTTTATTTCGGTCAGGAAGGTGTGTATTTTTGTTACTTTCGGCTCGTCACTGTAGGCATCAGTGGTGTAGCCGTAAAAACTATTTGAGGGGTAAAATTAATAATTGTACAATTTTTTAAATCGCATGAAAAAGTATGTTTTTGGTGGAGCTATAAAAAGTGAATAAAGTCAATAGAACCGCAGGCGAAAATCTTTGCTGAAATCGGTAAATTTTCAACTTTTTCTAAAACAAAGCTTTTTGACAGTTGACATCCATTTGTGACATTAACAGCTGACACTGGTTCGAGTACTGGTTTCTTCCTAAAAGTTCGCAGTTCAGTTGTGGGCCGTAGCAAGCTCACGCGTCAGGTTTCAGAGACTAAATTTTCTTGATCTTTATTATTTGTTGAACGGTGAGTAGAATAAACCAGTTTAGGTTAATTAACTCTCCTATTTCCAATAAAAAACATTTCAGTTATCATCATTTGCTATTAAAAATTTAATATTTGTTCCATTTTAATTACGGTTAAATAAATAGGTTGCCGAACCTTGCGCTCACTAAGAACTAATCCAGCCGTTTGTATTTAAAAACACATGGCATTTTTGCGTTTTTGTACTACGTCGCGAACGTAAATTATAACGTGGCAACGCAGCATTGAACGCGAAACATACGCAGGCGCGCCGCTTGGTTGGCTCGTAGCTACAATATTTGGGCGGCGAAGCTCTTGTATGTTGTCAGGGTTATTCATAGCGTTTTCCATTGGTAAATTTAGTGCATGTCAAATGTATTTCTATGTTTTACCAATGAATAACGCTTTACTTTTAATCTATTGCACGTTGAGTTTGATGTTTCAATTGAAAAAAAATTAACGATGTATTTTTTACAAGCTATTATTTATTAAGACCCCCCGAACTTAGCCCTATCCTGTCTCTGTCGCCAACATCTTAACGTAAACTACACCACACTTCAACAGGGTGCCATAAATGACAACACGATGCGGCGTGTTCTTACGTAGTTTGTTTTAAACTTTGCGAAAATCTATGAAAAATGTCATAACAATTAGGAAACACTTATTTGGGTACTAACGTTTAGGGGGAATGCTCCCTTGCTCCTTCAGCATGCGGCTACGCCACTGATGGTATGTATATTACGACAGCGATTTGTGATTTGCTATTATACAAGAAATGTGTAATTTTAACGGGTAACTAGCGAGACTTCTTTTATTGTATGCAATTTTTATTGTTTTTAAGGATAATGTGTTTTTAGCATAAATGAATGCCATGTTATTGAAATTCGCGGTAAGTGGGTACAATAATTATTGAACTAATACAAGAATAAGTTATTTTTAGTTCCATACTTCCTTAGGTGTGTAACTAAGTACCAAAATAATAGACACATAGGTCGTCCGTAATTAACTTATTGAATAAACACAAATTAGGTATACAGTGTGTCCACTGATAGAGTTTGGAAAAGAAAAAACTTTTTTATTAGTAGATAGAAGAAAAAGTCATTCTTTATAAAAACGTCTGCTAGTGTTGAAACAATAATTTCAACTATTAGATTTGCGATTACTATACAGGGTTCGTCAGAAACAACAGTTTTTGTTTTTTGGATTTTTTTTTTCATTTTCTTTTGATGATCGGCTAAATCATCACTTTGGGAACAAATAATGGATTGGAAGGTACCTATATGGGGTTATATGATGCGGACTTTACTGGTGACACTGTATTGCATGCCAGTGAGGAATATCTCAAGGAAAACTATAAAAAAAAAAATGACTACCACATAAACAACCGTTTTCTACTTGCGTGTTAAATCGAGTAGTCGCTTGTACTTTTTCACTCAATATTATTTTTTGAACTAATTTTTCTTAATTTCCATTTATTACGCTAACGATAAATTAATCATAGTATATGACGTAAACATTAAACAAACATTAAGAACTATAAAAGGCAGCCACCGTATAATAAGAAACAAGCCAGTTTGTTAACTAGTGCGGTAAAGAAACTAAATAACTATTGTAAACCAAACTTTAAGTAATTTTTTACCAAACTATTAATATACATAATGTAAGTACATCCATAAAATAATAAACGGTTTAAGATCACGCAATAACAAGATTGTTAAAATAAAAATATTTATTGTTTTTGTGGGAAGAAAAGTACCGTTATGAAAATAGAAAAAAAATATAGGAACCTGGCAAAAAATAATATAAATCGTTTTTGTTATTTTTCATCAATTATTTATTGTGATTTTGTTCTTACGTAATTTAGAAGCAGTGGCGGTTCGTCGGGGATGCCACCAAGAATAGGCAAATAAAAATAATCAGATGCCCAATGCGATTTTAAATCTCAGCTTCAGTATTAATTAAGGGCGCAGTTCTCAAGGTCAATCATGTATAAAATACCTATAAATGGCTTGAATGCAGGGGTAACTTTCGGAACCTTGCAATTATTAAAAAACATAATTAGCATTTCATTTTTGAAAGGGCTGTTCAAGGAGGAGGCATTGACGAATACTATGCCGGTGTTTTTTTTAAATAAATGCACAGAAACTTTAGGAAAAGCAGCTAAAATTGCCACAATTTACCTTAAATCCTTGAAAGTAAACACGTCGATTTTCAGAACTGAAGTAAAAACAACAATTTTTACCGGTAACACGATATTTTCTAGTCCAACTAGATGTCATCTCTCCAAAGAATTTAAGAGAATATGTTTGTTTTAACAGGAAAGGCTCCGTTATTGCACAAAATACGAAAGTAAACAAAACTATGACCGGTTGACTGACATATCTGCCTTGCTCTACCATCTCCAGAATATGTCTGTCTGTCTGTCTTTCTTCTTCGTATGCCAAAAGCATAAAAATAACTAGTCTGATCAACACAGCCATGCAGTGCGCAATAAAATCGAAGATAGGGACATGTGTAAGCCGTTTTACTCTAAGATGTACAGTTAGAAAGCTAGACGCTGTCAAAGTTCAAAAATCTCATTTTTCAAGAGTCAATATCTTGGAAACTGTTTAGTATAGACTAATAATGCTTTTATTAAAAAATGTTCAGAATTTTATGCAGAATCCAAAACAATTATATAAAATAGGGGTATCCATTTAAGATTTAGATCTTACCCCCCCTCCCTCCTAGGGGCTTGAAGTAACAAGATTGACAATATACGCAAAAGATGTCCCCCCCGAAATAAAAATCGACGGGTCCGAGAGTTTTTTTTTTAAATTAACGTGGAACCAGATATTTAGCCTGTTTCGTTTTAAATGGGGAACCCTGTATATAGATATACAAAAATTATATTTTCTCTTTTCATGAGTAATTATTTTTAATTCAAGTCAAAACTGCAATAATTAATCGAAGTCAGCACTAATTATTATTAACCTTTGACCTAAACCAACGTTCTTAAAATAAACCAAGCACCAAGCTTTCACTGTTTTTAAAATATCCTTTTTTTAAATTTTTGACAATTTATTAGATTATTTTAAAATATTTTAACAATGCAAGTGGTTTGTTGGTCATAACTTGCGCAATAAATAAGAGTTAAGCAATTAAAAAATTAAGTGTTGTGTTTAATATGTTTTAAAAGTAAAGTTAAAAATTTATAGTAATTTTTTTTAAACGAAGTATCTACAGAATTGCAAAAAATCAACATTACACGGGTAATAATAATACGTGGAAAGTATTTTCATGCATTTTAACATCAGTAAGAAGTGAAAATATGGACATAACATGTTGCCTTAGGCGGTATTAAATTTATTAATTCGTTTTGTATTTTGTTCCATTAAAACATAATTTTACCAACAAACAAAAACCATTACTCAATTACTTGAACTACATGTTCAGTCAATTATCATTATATAAGTAATAAAGTAATGAGAAATTATATAATACAACATAACAAATACTAAATGCTCTCATTCTCATATACCTTTCAATAAAATCTTCATTCATAAACGCCCTTTAAACAGAAAAATATCTCTCGTAAGTCACCGCGTCGAGTCATGGTGTATAGCGGTGGCCACAAGACAGGCCGCAGCCTTCTTTATGGAAAAGAAGGTTGTGGACAGGCACTCTGTTTTCACGCGTTAAGTTTTTTTAAAAATTTCGTCCCTGTTTTTTATACCACCCTGTACAATCAAAGAATCAAATCAAACAGTGGTATCTTGGTATTCTTAACATTTGTTGGGGTATTTTTAATAACAACCTAAATACCTTTTAAAATAGACCCAACTGTTTACAATTTTATTTCCCACATACTCATAATAAATTTATTTATCAATAATTATTATTGTACCGTGCGAGCAAAAATTATTTGTTTGTTCTACAGAATATATCGTAAGTACTACCTTTTAACTTTTATTCAAAAAATTACAAAAAAATTTTCTTAAAATAGTTAAAACTTCTATAATCTTTGATTTTAATTTCGATTTCTATTTTTTACAGATTTTGTTGTCAAATTTTTCACCTTCACAATGTCTTAAAGACTAGTTATGTTCTATAGGTCTGCCTTTTAAGACAGATTTCAAATAATCTTCGACACCTACTTAGCTAGGTTTTCTTTTTCCCCATGTCCCTTGGTTTGTTTAACCGCCTACTTTAATAATGTTTTAAATACTCAGTATTGTTTTACCATCACCAATTTTCTTCATATCGCGTTTCTTCTTAACTTCAATTTTAAGTCCATAAAAGCTCAATTAGGGTTCTATTTTTAAGTTTCTCTTTTGCTACCAACAACAGCACTATATAAAAAATTTTCTGTCTCCTGAGGATGAACGTTTCTACGTTCGAAACATGTAGAGACCCATGATTTATTAATTTTTCTATTAAACTTTGTGGAGGATGACTTTGTGTTTTTGTTTCCTTTTAATACTTTCAACTCCACTTTAAGTATGGACTATTTCTTCAAATTAAAAATTATTTGCATCAAAGAGGGCCTTGCATCTACGGACGTAATGCTTAGCCGTAGAGCTTAATACCTGTCGGGTGTCAGAACTACCTGAATTAACAATCAATCAGTTATTCCGTCATCTTTGACAGTCGTTACAAGTAATTTGATTCATCGCTAATTTTTCCAATTTCTTGAACAATTCTCACAATGGGCTTTACGAAACAGCACAAAACATTCATGGTTGAAGCGTATTTTCGAAACGGGGTTAGAGTAAATGGTAAGTGGCAATACAATCTGGGTTTGTGCATGGACGCATGAACATTTTCCTAACGTCGCTTTTACGGCTGGGGATTTTTATCATTGCCTGAAAAGAACCGTGGCTGTGTTTAGGGAAACAGCTTCTATACAACACAAAAAAGGAGCAGGAAGACCATCTGTAAGAACAGAAGAACTTGTTGCAAAGGTTCGTGAAATAATGCAAAATACGCCAACAATTTGTATAAGACGCCTGTCCCAAGAAGTGGGAAAATCTTATGGAAGATGCAGGACTATTCTTAAGAAGCAGCTAAATTTATTTTCTTATAAAGTGCAAGTAAGTATTCCAAGAAATACAAGCAGCAGATTTTGAAAGACGCAGGAATTACTCTCAATGGTTTACCCAAAATTTATTGGAAAGAAATGATTTATTAGACCTGACACGGATGAAGCCTGGTTCCACCTCTCCGGTTATGTAAATCCTTAGAATACATGTAATTCTTTTTCTTTTTCTTTCTGTATATTCTTACTTTGTTAATTTTGTAAACAACAAAAATAAATTTGTATTTGTCTACTTATTTTATTACTCATTAGTTTGGCATATCATGTCATAATATGAATTTGACAAAATTTTAACCTAGATTTGGTTAGATATATCGTCCCCATATGATTGTGATCTAAACCAAGCCCTACGTTTTTTAATCCAAGCCCTCTTTGATGCAAATAATTTTTGCTCGCACGGTAGGTATCTAAAAAAAAATTGTTCTGGAGAACAAAATGGCAAAGGTATACTCCTGGAAACGCGCCAAGGCCTATTGCAATTAAAGACGCCAGTTGGTACTTAAAGTGTATAATAAAATAATTTCTGCAGTTTATAACCTACTTTGCAATGAAAAAATCTTGTTTAACAACTACCTACCTGTGTTATTTATGTCCAATGGGCGTTGTACGCGGTAACGCGGTTTAAAATTACACGAATAACCCAAAGACAGGTAAAGTAAAATATGATATTTAATAAATTAATAACATGAAAGACATATTTAGTAAAGTACAAAATACCCGATGGGCAAATTATTTCAAATGAGTATGTATAGTATTGTATAGGTACCTACCATAGACAAGCAAGTTGCGCGCTCTCAAGGATAGATAGGCAACTTAACATACTAAATTGGTTCCCTGATAGCGCCACATGCGACCGGTGGAAAAACTAAATATAGTCGTGGTGAGGGTAGGCGCCAAGCATAAAAATTTAAATTTTATTATTACTTTGAATTCAAATTTTCGCGCTTCCAACTTAACGGAAAAGTTTGAAGCGCGAAACATCTGATTGAAGTTAAAATAATTTGGGAGAACGAAAGCACAGAAAATATATTGCGTAGCTATATTTTCTGTGACGAAAGGAAATTATAACAACGTTTCTTTGATATGGCGACAAGATTTATTAATATTAGATATTTACATAATTATGGTTTACATAAAAAAACAGCTTACATTATTATATTATTATTTTCTGTGGATTTTTCTAACAATTCCGTGTTATTTTCAAAGTTTTTATTTAATAAACTAGGTATTGTACCTTGTAGTTCATTAAGTTGTGAAGTAAAGTTTCTTTCTATATCTTTAATAGCTTTCGCTGTACTTTCCAATCGTTGGGCGACATTAATGAAGTCTTCAGGAGGTTCCACGCTTTTGTTAATTGCCTTGGTTTTTCTTCCCGATTTCTTTGGTCGCGACATATTAAATATATACCTATTTACGATTCTTAAACTACCGACTGCGGCATGTTAAGTTTATAAATTATATATGAATAATTATTTAATAATAACTTTATTTTTTATATATTTGACAAATCAATCATAAAATGACAATGACTCAATGACAATCTTTCACCAGTCCAGGTAAGACTTCAGGATCTGTCACAACAAGCCATATTTTTATCTTTCTCGCACATATTATGCAGGTACAGAGAGAGAGAGAGGTACAGAATGTTGGCCATGCTCATTCTAAATGAATATTCTGTTCCTACCAACGTTAGGAGATGAACAACCTTATAAAACAAAATTCCTACAATAGCGCCACTAGCTACCGGGGGGCTAAATTAAACGAACAGGGGACGACCTTCACCATTTAAGTTATCCTAGCCTGATACCTACTTGTAATTCTGACTTTCTACATGACGTTTCTTACTTAATAAATTATATTAAAGTACGGAAATTCCCTCACCGTTGGGGACTCATAAACGGTAAGAGATACAGCGAAGGACCATTTTTTATTTAGACGAAACCTGGGTTAACGAAGGACGTTTAGTACAAAAGATATGGAAAGATAAAAATATTCAAAGCTCTGGTCAAGAATTTATAGAAGGTTTGTCTACTGGTTTGAAAATACCTGCAGGTAAAGGTCGCAGGTTAATAATAACGCATATAGGTAGTGAAAGTGGATTTGTAAACGGTAGTTTACTTGAATTTGAGTCAAAATCAACAAAAGATTATCATGAGGAAATGACTGCTGACGTCTTCGAAGAGGAGGTTCGCCCCCTCTGGTCCCTATACGCTACACCACTGATGCACGCCCCAGCTACAGATTGAAATATACAATACGACGATTCAGTCAAATATGTACTTATTAATATTATGTACTGTATGCAATTGCAAACTCTTTGGAATAAATTAACTCATTCTTGAGAACTATTTTTGTCTTATTACGACGAATTTATGCAATAATTAGTGCAATATGTACCCATTAATTAGTGGAACTAATTAATGAAAATGTCTAATGAATATGTAATTAAATATTACAATACGACTAAGTACTAGAATATAATAATATGACAGGTAGAATGACAAGATAAAAATAAATTACGTGTATGGAAATACCAGTGGCGGATTCATATCCCCCCAAATCAAATTAAAATCCACTTTATTGTTATAAGAAGTACATCGTGTTAACAAAGCTTTGGACAGTATTAAAATAATGTTCACTATATTATAAAGTAAGAATAAGTAATCCAATAAATATATAAATAAATAAATAGATAATCACACCTTGAGACAATAAAATAGTCAAAAATTTACACACAAATCAATCTAAGACGAAGACAAGCTCAATCTTACAAACAATCTGGCCAGAATACTAATCAAAGTTTAAAAAAAATCAAAGGAAATGCCTAGATATTATCATTGTAAATTCCTGGATAGTATAGTAGGGTCTAGTAATTAGTTGCCTTTTTAGTATTTGCTTAAAAATCCTGTCATAAATCACCTGACGATAAGTCAGTGGTATGTGGTTATAAATTTTCATGCTCTCAAATATCAAGGAATTTTTGGTAAGAGTTGTTTTTGGTATAGGAAGAGGAATATCATTCACAGTACGCATGTTATAGGAGCTGTTAGCACCGAGATGTTTGCATAAATGATTTGGAGATAATGTATATAGAACATTAATATATTAATATAATAATTATTTATTATACCATTTTAAATTTTAATATTTGAGATTTATATAGGAATAGATAATGTTTACCTATTGAATTGACACATTCTTATTAAAATATCTACTAAAGAGCGCTACGCCCTGTTTTGAGATTAATATTAAAATATGTATGTACCTAAATATTTTTATGTTTTTTCTACCCTTACTTATTACATAAATAAATTATATTGGTCTTCATTATTTTAATTTTCGTGATTTTTAAGATGTGATGAAGAAGCTATAACGTTACAATTGCTAGAAAAAAAAACGTCCATTTATCCTCATTGCTGGAAAGAATTTTTTAAACTGTCATAGTTTTTTTAACGTTATTGTATTTTGCCTGCTTTACCATTAAATTTTTGGAGTGATCTCAGGAAAATAAATTTAATGTAAATTAACCAACTGATAAATTCTTTCTTTTCTTATGACTGCCAAGTTGTATTTTTAAAAATTTTACATATTCATTTTAAAACAAAAATATGGTAAATCACCAAATCATGTGTTAAAAAAGTATTCTAAATGGACTTGATAATGAGAAGAAATATCATGTTCAGGAGAAAGTTTTTCGCAACAACATCGGTATAAACTCAGATGAACCGCGACGGTTATTATAAAATTCATTATTTACAACCAGTTGCTAAATGAAGAAAGTAAAATTAGGAATTAAAGTCAACTTGATAGTGAAATATGTGTGGTTACTGGTCAATCTAATATTACCAAATACAAATACCAAAAAACATCTGCTAAACAAAAAAAATAACGTTATATAATCATGAAAATCTATAAGACATTTTAACGTAATAGATAGACCATGATAATAATAATAATATATCTGTGATTAAATTACCTGCCCTGTAGGTAAGATATAGGTACGGCCACAGAATATACATATACAGTGTGAGTGTGACCATCAGTAAAGTCCGCATCATATGGGATTTTACTATTAATAGCTTTATTCGAAATTTGTCTTTGGCATCAAGTTCTGCTTCGATCGAGATGAAAATTACGCAAAAAATAGTTGTCACGTGATTCGCATTATCTGTCAAATTTTAATTTTTTCCAAAAAATGATTCAAAAGTCGGGTTATTTTTGAAAATATCGAAAAAATTTATTAGGAATAGTTTTTTTTTTAATGCAGTTTCTAGCTCACATGCAAAATTTTAGCTCCATAAGAGAATTTTGATTTTTTACCCACATTTTGTAAATTGCACCACTTTTGGAAAATAAGACTCAACACAACTTACATAAAACTCCTTATATTAGTTTTGACAATGCTTTATTTCAGATACATTTTCTTTAAAGTAGCGCCATATTGAATGTGTGTTTTTCTACAAAATCAAAATTGGGTATTAAAATTTGGTCGCATGTGATGCAAAGTTTATTTGCTTTTGACCCCGTATAAGGTAACTTTATAAAATAGGTATTCTTGAAAACGTAGTTTGTGTCTAAAAGTAAGACACCTAAACATTAAGACAAAAAATAACACAGTGTCATCAAAAGTGTTCATTAAGTGGAAAATAAATTTTAGTTTAACTTAACGTAAAGTTTATCTATTTTCAAAGATTTAATTTAAAACCCCTTTATTAAAATTTGTTATTAAGCTATGTCATAAAAAAATTAAAAATAATCTTTTATTATTTAATTGCAGTTTCCAAAAAAATAATTACAATGATGCACCAAAAATCAAAATTAACTTATGCAGCTGAAATTTTTCGTGTGGGCTAGAAACTGCATTTAAAAAACTTTTTCTGATAACTTTTTTCGATATTTTCAGAAATAACCCCACTTTTGAATTATTTTTTGGAAAAAATTAAAATTTTACAGATAATGCGAATCACGTGCTTAATTTTCGTCTTGATCGAAGCAGAACTTGATGCCAAAGACAAATTTCGAATAAAGCTATTAATAAAAAAAAATCCCATATGATGCGGACTTTACTGGTCACACTGTATAGCTATATATTCTATGGTACGGTGTTACAAATAGTGTTTTACTCTCGTCTCGTCAAAAATATGCGAGAACGAGAAATCCCGCATAATCTTAAGATTTTGATTAGGATTTGCGATAAACTTTAAAAAGAATCCAGTTAGTATCACTCAATAAAAAAGTTATCTTTATTACCGATATTGCAAGGTGGGCAGGGAAAAATCGGAACACGTTGCCGAAAAACAATAGAAACAAGAACCGAACGAAAAATGAACCTTTTTTTACAACGTTTATAGTTTTTGTCGAAATGTTTCATACGGAAAACTGTTATGAACGCTAATCGACTTCGCGAATTAAGTATAATACTATGCCACTTTTAGCAAAAAGTAGGGAGTAAAATGTAAATTACATACTATTTTAATGGTGTCCAGTTGTCTCTGGGAATTACTTTTAATAATTTTTTTGCTATAAATAATAACGGGCTGGAAATTTTAAGGTAGATAAAGTTTCTTACCTGCTATGTTAATTTGATATGCACCCTGGAACACTGATGCAAGTTTTGTTCTCGGTATGATTATTTTAAAATACCTAATGCCGTTGTCAATCAAAACAATCTAGCTTCATTTTCACTATTTATATACAGACAATAATATTATCGCAAACTACAATATTATAACACTGACATTGTTTTTTGCTGTAAGGTTATTGTTATTACCCATACAAATACGAAACAAATATTACAACGAGCAATAAAAACAATTTCATTCCATAACAAGGTACCGAATGAATATTCTGTAATTGATATAAACGACATAGGTTGCCATGAATTTCCAAACTGTCAGTGTCAGATAAAAATGGCCGCGTTGTAATAATTATTTTCACACACATTTTAGTGCAAGTCAAAAAATGAGTGAAAAATCGGATGAATCAGATATGGAACTGGATGGTCGTGGAGAAAATATAGTCTGCTACTCGGTTAGAATGAAAATTCGATACTCGTGGTTCCTCACGCTCGCTACGCTCGCGTTCGGAATCTTCCACTCGGGTCGAATTTTCATTCCAACCTCGTTACAGAATCTACTATTCCACAATGGTTTATGCAAAAACACGAGGAAACGTCCCTGTTTATAAATTATCCAGTTAAAACAACATTAAACTATAATTTACACTAACTTCAAAACATATTAAACACATTGTTTACCACAAAAAGACAGCTAAACAAAACAGACATGTGTTTTTAGAAGTCTGACACCGGTAACTGACCTATTTTTGCACTTGCGTGCATTCTGTTCCGCCACGTGCAGGCAACCAGCGTTGTCGTTTTGTGCCTTGAATACTCAAAAACTCATCTTACTTTTAATATTCTAAAATTCTATTTTGTATACGTATATGCAACGTTAAAAACATTATACAAATTTAAATGAAACGGCGCGAACCGTGCATGAAGGGCACCGCAGTCGTTCGTTTTCGTTTAAATTCAGTTCTAGTGACGCATGCGTAGAAGAATGCCATTATAATACTCACATGGTAATGGTAATAATGAAAACTTGGAGCATTTGCAGCATTTTTTTATCACGTCATATTGCGAGAACGAGAAATTACGATGCGAGACGAGACGAAAGAACATCTTGCGAGATGTTGGCGAGGCCAGATTTGGAGAAAATTGAATTTTTTTAAAAGTGCGAGAGAAACTGAAAACGTGAAATTACTTACGAATCGGCTGCGTGAAATTTTTAATCTGCTAAATTCTAGATTCTAGAACATATTATAGAAAAACAATAACAATATAATGGCGCCAACCAGATTTGTTTACATGTAAAATAAACTTTACAAAACTTACCAAGCATATAATATAAAGTTAATATTTACAGCCTTCAGAATGTCTATTATTAGTTTTTAAAGTTTACTTTCGTAAACACTCATTTCAAATAAAAAGTCTAAGCAATAATTCCAGATCATGGAAAAAAATTGGCGAGAATTTTTTCAATATTTTTGGTACAGTGCGAGCAAAAATTATTTGCATCAAAGAGGGCCTTGCACCTAAGGACGCAATGCTTAGGCGTAGAGCTTAATATCTGTTGGGTGTCAGTAACTACCTGAATTAACAATCAATCAGTTATTCCGTCATCGTTGACAGTCGTTACAAGTAATTTGATTCATCGCTAATTTTCCCAATTTCTTGAACAATTCACACAATGGGCTTTACGAAACAGCACAAAACATTCATGGTTGAAGCGTATTTTCGAAACGGGGTTAGAGTAAATGGTGGGTGGCAATACAATCCGGGTTTGTGCATGGACGATTTTCACGAACATTTGCCTAACGTTGCTTTTATTGCTGGGGATTTTAATCATTGTCGGAAAAGAACCGCTGTGTTTAGGAAAACAGGTTCTATACAACACAAAAAAGGAGCAGGACGACCATCTGTAAGAACAGAAGAACGTGTTGCAAACGTTCGTGAAATAATGCAAAATAGGTAGGTACGCCAACAAATTGCATGACGCCTGTCCCAAGAAGTGGGAAGATCCTATGGAACATGCAGGACTATTCTTAAGAAGCAGCTAAATTTATTTCCTTATAAAGTTCAAGTATTCCAAGAAATACAAGCCGCAGATTTTGAAAGACGCAGGAATTACTCTCAATGGTTTACCCAAAATTTATTGGAAATAAATGATTTATTAGACCTGACAGTTTTTTTCGGATGAAGCCTGGTTCCACCTCTCCGGTTATGTGAATTCTCAGAATACATGTAATTATTTTTCTTTCTCTTTCTGTATATTCTTACTTTGTTAATTTTGTAAACAACAAAAATAAATTTGTATTTGTCTCCTTATTTTATTACTCATTAGTTTGGCATATCATGTCATAATATGAATTTGACAAAATTTTAACCTAGATATATCGTCCCCATATCATTGTGATCTAAACCAAGCCCTACGTTTGTTAATCTAAGCCCTCTTTGATGCAAATAATTTTTGCTCGCACGGTATAATTTATTTTAAATTACCTACCTGATTCTCTGGCAAACACATTTATTTCAAGAGCAATGCGTAAGTTGGAAAAATTTCAATTCTTTAAATTTAAATATGTTTATTCAATTTGAAATGTGTAACAGCAAATTCAATTGAGTATAGAAAGGGGCACCCTCTTTATAGACGCCTCTGTGTCTGTCGTAATAATATGTATGGTTATGGCCTCAATAAAGTTTGTTTTATTCAAATTACAACTGGTTTTGAGGGCATATTTCCCCTCTTGTTATTTTATAAATATAATATAACGATATCAACATCGGAAAAATGTATCCATGTTCATGGATGCGACTTTAACATCCATAAAATCATATTCGGCTAGCGTACCTATAAAAATATCTAGCAACACTTCATCACGTTTTATTGTCAACAAACTTGAGGTAAAAACGAAATTTTTAATCAATATTTACATTTTCCTTAATTCGTCGTATTATTTTAATGAAAATGTGAATGACCTGAAAGACAGGTGATGTAGAAGTTGAATGATTTTAGTTTATGCACCTAAAAGGCGACAGCAGCGGTGCATAATTTTATAAATTCAACATTCAATAGGCAGAACGAAAAAGAGGAGAAACTCCAGGAAGTGTAGAAATTCGTCTAAAATATTTCAAACGATTTATTTGTTTTAATTAAGAATGTCAAATAAACCCAATTTTTGTTCTCCGCTGTCAAACTCCAAAAAAATTTCAATAAAAATAATGAAAGACTCAATCTTAAGGTGGGAGGTGGGAGTATCAACATGCTTGCCAACCTATGACCTATTTCGCGTATATTTATTTAATTTTTCTAGCTTTTACACAAAATTTAAATAAAATCATTATCGTCTAAATCGTCTTCATATTTTATAGGTAATAATTGACATAATTATGATATAAAAAAAATTTACCATATACATTTATCGGTTATTGTTGAAACCTAAGAAATAATCCTATTGTTTCAGAGCTCTGAGGAAGGAAATATATTTTCCGAAACGTCGGCAAATTAAAATTTGGGTTTCATTTGCTCCCTAAGATCCTTAAACCCATAAAAACCACTTACATAAAAAGTCTATTGGATCATTAACAATTTTATTTTTTTTATTTTAGGTTCGTATTTAAAAATTTTAATCACTGATGGCGATATCTGTAAACCGAAACGTCAGTTTATAAATTACAAACTATCTTTAAATGCGTCGAAAAAAGTTGTTGTAGAAAATACTTTCCGTTTTTTAATGAAGTTTTCGGTTTTTGTCAGATATCTCCGAAAGTAGGTACTCGGGGAATTTTCTTAAATTTTCACCGCCATTAAGTTAACCTCTAAATTATTCACTTTGCTCCAATTTAACATGTTTTCGAGATTCCAATGATGAGCATCGAATTTGGGACACCCTGTACAAATAATACTTTTTGAAAAAATGTATCTTGATTGATTGGTGATATTTTACGACGAGCGAACGCCAGCAACTGTTTTTGAAGTATTTATCTTAACGTTACTTAAAAAGCACTAAAATTAAATGTAGAAAAATTACAAAATATAAAAAATTTTAAAATCACCTTTTTATTGTTTTCCACGTCATACTCGTCAACGCGTTCCTTATCTTTTTTCTGTTTACCACAACAGCAACAAAACAGACACATCACGAATTGTTATATCACAAAATTTATATAAAATCACAACAATTTTAAGTCAATAATACCTAATTATGACAAAAACTTCACGAAAAGATATGCAGGAGGAGTAGATGGATACAATTTTATGAAAAAGTAACGTATTTGTGTACTGGACTTATTTAAAATACAAAAATAATCATTAGAAATCAACAATAAAATAATTACTTTATAAAATTTCGATAGCTATAATAGATAGGTAGGTAGGTAAATATTTAAAAACGCGATTTCACTGCTGTTGTTGCTAAATCGCAATTCGTTGAGTAGGCCCAAGTTCAAAAATACTTTGTATTCTATTATTGTCCTAAAAACAACCCGAAAAGGACTAATTTGAGCACTCCAACTGACCACTGACCCCCCGCACCGATTTACCGGTTAAATCTCGGTCGAAAACTGACCAAAAAATTGTTTTTAACTGCGGTACACGCGTTGCGAAACACATCATTAAACTAAAATACTTCTTTCCAATAATAACCCGACACTCATTAGCACACAGTCAACATTTTATCTCAGGCATTTTATAAACTAAACATTACGTTAATGTTCTGCATCGCGATAGCCTAGCAATAAACATTTGAACAATAATAACATTAAATCTAATTCATATCTATTTAAAAAAATCATTTTTGCACACATACCGTATGGCTGGCTAGGTTCCTGTTAGCAAACTCCACTTGAGAAGATGGCCATGAAAAAAAATTGAATAAAAATCACGGATATCGCGATGGCGCCAGGTAAAAATTTGAAATCGCGCGGGAACGACTGTTTGTTCTTATAACCAAGGCGACCGACACGAGACGATACTATACTTTCGATTGTTTCTGTTATCTCCACGGCAACCTCAACAATCACAGGGTCGATGCCCACTCTTTAATAAACAACTGTTTTATCCAATGTGGTTTTTTCGTACACGTAAAAAATAAACAAAACGTAGCAATTTTTGTGGCTCGCTATAAGGCGTTCTATGGCGATACAAGGCCTACTATGAACTAACCGTCTGATGGGATAGCCGTTGGAGTGTTGACAAAACAACAGAAGATAGTTGACGGTTGCCGTGTGTTCTTCGATGGAGAGAGAGGTGAGTGAACTAGCTTCATCTTCTTTTCTTTGCAATCCGATGTTCGTCTGGTTTTGGTCGAATTTTATGATAAATTACCATTGATCATTTGATCAAGACGATATCAACCAAAGCTGGCTGCCTCTTTATGCAACCTAATTCCTTTTAGTGACCGACCAAAGGTTCGGTTTCGGCTAGTTTCGGCCAAAAAAATCTAGTTTCGGTGACAGTTTCGGTTTCGGCCAAAAACCGACCAAACTTTCGGTCATGCCGAAACTTTTTTATTAATAGCTTTATTTGAAATTTGACTTTGGCATCAAGTTCTGCTTCGATCGAGATAAAAATTAATCAAAAAAAATAGTAGTCACGTGATTCGCATTATCTGTCAAAATTTAATTTTTTCCAAAAAATATTTCAAAAGTGGGGTTATTTCTGAAAATATCGAAAAAAGTTATTAGAAAAAGTTTTTTTTAATGCAGTTTCTAGCCCACATGCAAAATTTCAGCTGCATAAAATAATTTTGATTTTTTACCCACCACTAAAATTTATTTTCCACTTAATGAGCACTTTACTGATGACACTGTGTTCTTTTTTGTCTTAATATAAAATTTTATTTAAATAAAAAACTCTAAAACTCATAAAAATTATAATAAAAATAAAAAAGTAAGGTGTATTACTTTCAAGCACAAACTACGTTTTCAAAAATACTTATTTTATGAAGTTGCCTTATACAGGGTCAAAAACAAATAAACTTTGCATCACAAGCGACCAAATTTTAATAGCCCAATGTTGATTTTGTAGAAAAACACACCTTTTAAAATGGCGCTACTTTAAAAAAAATGTATTTGAAATAAAGTATTGTCAAAACTAAGAAGTTTTATGTAGGTTGCGTTGAGTCTTATTTTACAAAAGTGGTGCAATTTACAAAATATGGGTAAAAAATCAAAATTATCTTATGCAGCTAAAATTTTGCATTTGTAGAAACTGCATTTTGATGCGGTAACGCATGTAAAAGTGGACTGTATTTCAAAATGTGTTAGTTTTAAGAGAAAACAAGAGAATACGCACAAAATAAACGTGTTGAGACTCTTACCTTGGACTGAGAAGCCGTGGCGGCATAGAGGGCCCTCTTACTTCTTTTTGTGGTTCTCTTAATTTATGTGCACTAACACTATTGTATGGTTAAAACTCGAAGAAAATGTTTAATTAACGCATTTTACGATAAAAAAACGGATCGGCGAAGCAACCTTAGTACCGAGTTGCCCTTTTTTTGTTCTCACCTTGTCTCTAGTGACTGGACGTCTCACTTCGCATGAGCGACTCTGCGCTCCTCCTAGAGTCCAAAACGAGAACTTGTGCGTTCGCGACAAAAGTTATAAATTGATTTATTAAAAAATAAAAACTAATTAGTTAAAAAAAGGAAAAAACGTTACCATACCAATATTAGCCCAAATTAAAATTAACTAATTTAGTTTAAGAACAATTATACAAACCATAAAAGAAAAGACTTTTCTTAACAAACCGCCCACCAAAACGAATGTTTTAGACGTACAGGTAAAAACCCGAAAGCACAAATAAAACATATTACAAAAAAGAAAAAAAAAATATATATATAAATTGAATAAGATTAATTGCCTGGTAGAGGGCATATCCTTACTACCGGTCGCTGAAAAGATCCGCGCGCAGTTTTTAGGGTTACGACGCGTACCACTCCATCCTTTCCTGGATGTAAGTCGGTGACTCGACCAAGCTCCCAATAAAGTGGAGGTTTTTGGTCGTGCTTTATTAAAACCAAAACACCCTTGGCAATCTCTGGCGCATGATGAACCCACTTGTGTCGTTCTTGTAGCGAATGAATATATTCATTGGACCAACGTTTCCAGAAATCGCTCTGTAAGCGCTGAATTAATTGCCAACGGCTTAGACGGCTGATTTTTAAATCAGATAAGTCAGGTTCGGGTATACTACTATTTAAAGGTTCAAGGGTAAGAAAATGACCTGGTGTTAAGGGTTGCAAATCATTAGGATCGGCGCTAATTGGGCTAAGAGGCCGTGAATTAAGTAAAGATTCGATTTGCGTTAAAAGAGTGTAAAACTCTTCATAAGTTAAATTTTGGGTACCAATAACCCGGTAAAGGTGAGTTTTCATTGATTTAACGCCTGCTTCGGCAAGGCCGTTAAAATGTGGGGTACTAGGCGGATTAAAAGTCCATTGGATTAAGAGTTCTTGAGCTGCAATTTGCGCGTACTCTAGAAGTATATTTGATGCGCCCTTGAAATTAGTGCCTTGATCACTTGAAATATGTATGCATCTGCCACGACGGGCGACAAAACGTCTAAAGGCAGCCAAAAAGGCTTCAGATGTTAAATCTGAAGTTGCTTCCAAATGCACAGCTTTGGTTGCAGTGCAGACAAAAACACAAGCATAACCTTTAAATACCTTGGCACCTCGATGTCTGGACATTAATAAAGAAAATGGGCCAGCAAAATCTATACATACTGAAGAAAAAGGCTTGAGTTGAGATATACGGAGCTTTGGAAGGTCTCCCATATAAGGGTTATAAGATTTAGGTTTGCAGCGAAAACACTGAATACAATTAGAAAGACATTTATAAATCGCACTTCGAGGAGATAAAATCCAGAATTGCTGGAGTATTAAATAATGTAGGGTCTTTAAACCTGGATGAAAGTTCGTTTTATGAACCCATTCTATTACTAGTTCGGTTAATCTATGAGATTTAGGCAAGAGAATGGGGTGTTTAATGTCATAATTAAAATTGGAGTTTTTTAACCTACCGCCCACCCTAAGCATACCATCTGAATCAACAAAAGGAGCAAGTTTTCGGAATGGTTTCGGTAGTAAACTGTTATTTTTAATTTTGTCAAAAATATCAGAAAAGCATGTAGTCTGCACATTTTTAATAATAAGACAAAATGCCTTGTCAATTTCAAACGGTGTCAATTGATTTAACTGATTTTGTGAAACAGATCTGTCTTGGAAACGTGAGTTTGTAATAAATCGAATAATATAAGCAACAATTCGCTTAATTTTTAAAAGTGAAGAAAATTTGGTTAATAATTCGTCAATCAAATCATCTTTAATTGAAACCGTAAGCAGCGTTTGCTTTTCCTCCTGAGAAACCTCAGGAATTTTACTGGAATCAAAGGTGGGTTGTGTATGCCACAAGTCGCGCCTTTGTGAAAGAAACTTGGGACCTGACCACCATATATCTTGTAGAAGTAGTTGTGAAGGCAGTAGGCCGCGTGAAGCACAGTCGGCTGGATTTTCCTGAGAGGGAACATAGTGCCAAGATGACATTTGAATGATATCTTGGATGTGGCTTACTCTGTTGGCAATAAACGTCTTCCATTTATGCGGAGAAGAGGATAGCCAAGCTAAGGTAACCATAGAGTCTGACCAAACATATATATCATTAAAAATAATGAGTTCTGAATAACTCTTCTTTACAAAAGAAATTAAATCGGCAAGCAGAACAGCTGCGCAAAGCTCTAAACGAGGTATTGAAACTGTTTTCAGAGGGGCAACTTTACATTTTGCGCTAACTAAGTATGTCAGAATATTACCAGAACTTTGTTCTATACGAAAATATATAACACTAGAAAATCCTACTTGAGATGCATCGCAAAATCCGTGGAGCTCTATGCGAGAAATTTGATCAGAGACGACTAGGCGAGGTATTTTAATTTGAGTAAGTAGGGGTAGTTCAGATTTAAAAACATGCCACGCCTCAAGAATATCATTAGATGGAGTTTCGTCCCAGGCAACATTGGATGACCAAAGACATTGGAGAATATATTTTGCCCGTAACAGGACTGGAGAAATAAAACCAACAGGATCAAATATCCTACTTATTTCTGAGAGAATATTTCGTTTAGTACAAGACCGTTCGATTGGACAGAAATAATACGAGAATATGTCATTACTTGGATCCCATTTTAGTCCAAGTACCTTTATGAAAGATGGTTCTTCTTTGTCGAAGCTACAAGATAGTTGAATATCCGAAGAAGGAATATTTTGTAATAGTACAGGATGGTTACTTGCCCACTTTCTAAGCTCAAAACCACCAGCTTTCATTATGCTAATAAGTTCGGATTGAAGCGCTAAAGTGGAGTCCAAGTCTGACCCGCCAGTGACAACATCGTCTACATATATGTCGCGTCTTATGACTTGGGCCGCGCGAGGAAATGACATTTCCTCCTTATTAGCTAGTTCTTGTAAGGTTCTTATGGCCAAAAAAGGGGATGATGAAATGCCATAGGTGACAGTAAGTAAATGATATTCATCTAAAGGATCATTAGGTGAAAAACGCCACAATATTCTCTGATAATCTTGAAACTGTGGCAGAATACGAATTTGACGATACATTTGTTTTATATCACAAATGAAAACATATGGAAAGAAGCGAAAAGTCAAGAGAATTGATGAAATGTCTCGTTGGAGCTTGGGCCCAACAAGAAGCGAGTCATTTAAAGAACTACCTCGAGTGCCGCGCGCAGACGCGTCAAATACCACTCGAAGTTTAGAACCGGAAATTTCATTTTTGAGTATACTGTGATGAGGAATATAAAAGGCAGTAGTAGATTTGTAATCTGACCTTGGAACTAAGGACATATGGTGACTATCTAAATAGTCTTGCATAAAATCTGAGTATTGAATAAACAAATCAGGATTTTTTAATAAACGAGTTTCAAGCAAACAAAATCGACGATAAGCTTGAGCATATGTGTCACCAAAGCAAGGTTTCACATTTTTGAAAGGTAGAGGCACTAAAAAACGACCAGTGGGGTCTCTTGTAGTAAGGGAATTAAAAATTTTCTCACATTTCTTCTCCTCAGGAGATAAAAAAGAAGGTTTAGAAATTTCTTCAACATTCCAGAATTTCTGAAGTGTGAAGTCAAGTTGATTTTCAACAGATGCATGGCAACTTACTAGCGAACAAGATGGATCAGATACAGATGGCTCAATAATTGTTTTGCCTTGAAGAATATAACCAAAAACTGTCTCTAAAGCCACGGGTTGACCCGGTTTTCCGAAAATACGTCCAGAGCCCAAAAATAGCGGGACAAGTTCTGCCCCAAAAAGAATATCAATGGGTCCAGGAATGTTAAAATTACAATCTGCTAATTTTAAATGCTTAATGTGCGACCAATCAGTAAAATTAATTTTTACTTTAGGCTGATCCGAACATATTTTTGGTAAAATAATAGCATCGAATGAAAATAAAGATTCAGATTGATGTCCGGGTTTAATATGGCATTGAGTTATACCATTACTAGGACAAGCGGACATACCATTTATTCCTTCAATCGGACTATAATGTTTTTGACGACTTAGGCCAAGTCGATTGACACATTTTTCAGAGATAAAGTTTGCCATACTGGCAGTGTCAAAGAGAGCCCGAATTTTTTGAAAATTACCGCGAATATCTTTAATTTCAATTTCCGCTGTAGAAAGAAGAACAGTGCTTTGTCGAACTGCTAAGGTACTAGTCATGACACTAGTAAGGGTAGTATCTGATCGTTGGTTTTCCAACAGAGGGCGTGTCTGGGCTGTAGAGGTTGAAGCCACAGCACTTAAAGGATTATTTGAAGAAGCATTATCAGTTTTTTCAAAATGCAATAAAGTATGATGTGGAGCCATGCATATTCGGCACCGGAAAGTAGATCCGCATTTTCGAAGCGGGTGAGGTGAAATTAAACAATTAACACAAAGGTTGTGTTGCTTAACGAAAGAATATCTTTCACTTGGGGTTTTTGATATAAATGAAGGGCATCGATATAAGGCATGAGACGATGGACAAGAAGGACATTTTGACGCATTAATAGGGGTTGTAGTATTTAAAAGAGTTGTTTGTCTTTGGTTCTTAAAGTTTGAATTATTAACACCAGAATTAAAATGAGAAGGGTTTATTCTTGGCTGTTTGTTTTGATTAATGTTAATGTTTGTATTATATGCATTAGTATTACATGAATTAAATTGAACTGACTCTAAAGCCTTGCAATTATTTTCTAAAAAGGTTTTTAATTGTAAATATGACGGTATTTCGGTTAAACTGTGCTCAACTTCAAAATCAGTTCGTGTTTTTGAATCAATTTTTTGAAGTAACATATTAAATAATAAGAAATCCCACTGATCTACAGGAAAATTTAAGGCTCTTAGGGCAGCTAAATTTTCAGAAAAAATGTTTAGAATATGTCTAAGTTCTTTAGCAGACGATTTTTGCATATAAGGCGCTGAGATAAGCTCATTATAATAATGAGTTGCCAGAAGTCTTTTATTTTGATATCTTTTTTCTAACAGTTCATAAGCAATAACATAATTATTTTCAGTAAGCGGAATTCCTTTTACTAGTGCTAGGGGTTCCTTATCTAAGGAAGTAATGAGATATTGAAATTTTTCTACCTGAGATAAATCATTATTAAAATGAATTAAACTATTATATAAATCATAAAAACTGGGCCATAAAGCAAAATTGCCGTCAAATTTTGGCAAACTTATTATAGGCAACTTTGTCCCTGGCTTATGAGAGACTGATGAAGCAATAGAATTATTTAATACTGACTGATTTGGATCATTAATAGAAACCTCATGTTTGATTGCCTTTAAACCGTAGTAATATTTATCTGCAGCGATGCGTACTGCATCATGTGTTTTAAAGTCATCTTCAGAAATTAAAGAAATAATTTGATTATGTGATGTCTGAAATTCCTCATAAAATCTATCCATACCTTCAATTCTAGCCATAAATGTAGGTTTTACTGAGCTGTCAGAAGCGATTTGAAGTCCCAATTCATAGGTTTCTTTCAGACGGTTATACGCTGTCGTGCGTTTTAAAGTTTGTTTTGTAATTTTTTCTACACTTGCCATGGTGTCACAGTTTTAATAATAACACAACGAAACGAAAAAAAAATAGTACTTTAGACCGAAATAATAATCACTGTATTGAAAGAACCCCGGAAAACTGGTTAAATTTTAACATTTGTTTAACACCCGAAAATGCAACAATAAAAACTGGTTTGTTTATTTTAAAAATTGATCGAGCGCCTGTAATTTTTAAAAATCAATACTTTTGGTACGACCAAATGCACGTCTAAAACTCGCGCATTAGTTTAAAGCGATAAATACCTGCGCGACTTTATCCACGGTATTAAGCATAAAAATGTTAAAGCAAAAAATTTTAAAAATGGCTATTAGGAAGCGAAATGAATAAAATATTTTAAATATTTAAAAAAATGATTTTTTGAAGCTGATTTATATCCGGCGAAGAGGGGCCAAAAATGATGCGGTAACGCATGTAAAAGTGGACTGTATTTCAAAATGTGTTAGTTTTAAGAGAAAACAAGAGAATACGCACAAAATAAACGTGTTGAGACTCTTACCTTGGACTGAGAAGCCGTGGCGGCATAGAGGGCCCTCTTACTTCTTTTTGTGGTTCTCTTAATTTATGTGCACTAACACTATTGTATGGTTAAAACTCGAAGAAAATGTTTAATTAACGCATTTTACGATAAAAAAACGGATCGGCGAAGCAACCTTAGTACCGAGTTGCCCTTTTTTTGTTCTCACCTTGTCTCTAGTGACTGGACGTCTCACTTCGCATGAGCGACTCTGCGCTCCTCCTAGAGTCCAAAACGAGAACTTGTGCGTTCGCGACAAAAGTTATAAATTGATTTATTAAAAAATAAAAACTAATTAGTTAAAAAAAGGAAAAAACGTTACCATACCAATATTAGCCCAAATTAAAATTAACTAATTTAGTTTAAGAACAATTATACAAACCATAAAAGAAAAGACTTTTCTTAACAGCATTTAAAAAAACGTTTTCTAATAACTTTTTTCGATACTTTCAGAAATAACCCCACTTTTAAATTATTTTTTGTAAATAATTAAAATTTGACAGATAATGCGAATCACGTGACTACTAATTTTTTGCTTAATTTTCATCTCGATCGAAGCAGAACTTGATGCCAAAGTCAAATTTCGAATAGTTATTAATAAAAAAAAATGCCCATATATATATGATGCGGACATTACTGGTCACACTGTATATAAATAGATTTTTTTCTGTCAACTTTTTTTTCTTTTTTTTTTGGGGGGAAGAGGACAATCCGTTCCCAAGATCGATCTCGTCCTATATAAAATAAATTAAATTTGAGCATGCAATAAAATTTTTAACACGTATAAAGTTTCGGTTTCGGCCGAAACTGAGACCAAGGCCGAAGATTCGGTTTCGGCTGAAAATCTTGTTTCGGTCGGACACTAATTTCTTTATAGGCAGGTATGTGCATGTGTAAACCAAGTCAAAATTTCGAGTGCGATTACTTCGCAAACCTGAAAACGGCCCAATGCACATTGTCGAAGATGAAAAGAACCATCGGACCCATGCCATGCAACAAAAATAAAGGAGACGTGAGCATTTTTACCTGCAGCAACAGACGAACGGGCTGGTCGCTAATGATTCTACTTTTTAACAGGTGCGAGATGGGCAACAGGTCGGCGAGACGACGGGGGAAGTAGGATTAAAATTCATTGGCGCACGCTGATTTATTTCGTCAATCTAACTGGATGTAAAGTTAACTTTTTCTTAAAACAAAGCGTGTCGACAGAAGACAACGACATTTGACATTAACAGCTGAGCTGCTCACGCGTCAGATTGTGTCATATTATTTTCTCCCGATTTGTGTAGTGTGTGTGTTTTAAACATTTTACTTTTGGATTTTATATATTTCATAGACATATTTTCTTGGTGTTTATTATTTAAGTTTAATAGTGAGTACAAACACCATTTTGGTTAACTCATCTATTATCAAATCAATAAAGTGCCAAGTTAAAGTATTTTCTTATCGTTATATACAGGGTGTCTCATAACTAAGGGGCAAATATAGCAACAGGAGATAGTAGACTTGAACATATCGCACCTTTAAAAGTAAAGTGACACAACTCGAAAATTGTATATTTCTAGGTTTAATCATAAAATGGCACTAAATACCGCCCTCTATCAGCTGCCACTGGACCTAATACCAAATCGCTTCTCCCCAATTATAGAGGAACCTATTTATGCCTTTTTCATATTAACGGTATTCGCGCGTTTTTTTAATACTAAAGAGTATCTTTTCAGTATGTTGTCGCATGCGACGGAAAATTGACACTGCTTTAAGTCTAAACTGACTTGATTCCAAACATTTTACAAAAAAGTATCTGGTATTTAATAAAAAAAGGACTTATTCTAAAATGACTCGCTGAGTACAACGACAATTTTAATTTTAAAATGGCATAACTCCAAATAATTCGTTCGTTGTTAAAAAAAAATTAGCAGTAAAAAGACCTAACTTGTTTTTTATTTTAATTTTTTTTACTATTAAGGGTAGGTTTTAATATCAAATTTAAATAATTGCCTTCTAGTAAAACCATTTAGCTAATGTTTCCCCAAATTTAACATTTAATTTAATTTATTGCTTGGGCTTAGGAGACAAAAGAGTTAGAGGGGTCCAATATTTTTTACAGTTTTTCCTGTTTTCTGCAAAACTCTATTTAATATTTTTTTTTTTATTTATTAAATATGTTTCGTTAAGAAAGGTGTTTATTTAAATGTTTCTTGCCATCTAGCATTTAAACGCAATTATCTCAAAAACTAATTGAAAAATCGAAATTAATGAAGTACAACTTTTTTGCGTGTAAAATCATAATATGATGTAAAGCGGTCAGAATTGTGAGCGACAAAAAATATTTGCGAGAATTTATCAAACTCATATTGTGTAGCTAGCGTTCTCTAGGAGGTATCTTAAAACTCATTATAGAATCCTCCTTCTTGCCCTCAAAAACATAAGTATACCGAATTTAATTCATATCCGATTAACATCGAAAAATCAACGCCAATTTCATAAAGTAAATATTTACTTGGATCACCCTGTATCTCTTTAACCGTATAAAAATGAAATTAAACGACATATTTTCCAGTTCACTATCTCCTGTTGCTGTATAGCCCCTTAGTTACGGATATCCCTATTTATATAAGCATACCTACACCTCGCAAAAAAGTATTACTTTTTTCCTTGTATAATAAATACATAAATACCTATTTTTGCTTCGGTTTTATAATCAAAAAAATTACCTTGTCGGACTTCCATTGTCTTTATTTTGTTACTTAACACAACGTTTCGGATGGTTAGTATCTCTAACCGTTTTCAAGTGTAAACTGTTAGTTTTATAATGTTTTCACATACTTATTTTGGTAGGTACGGGGCCATCAATATTTTATTTTATAAAAATAAAATTAGTATCTACGCTATATTTTTACAAAATATTAAGACTTCCTTAGATGAAGATAGATGGCGAAGGCAAAGGTAAAAGAACTTAGTCCGGTTCTGTTTCTGTAGCCAAAAATTGCCTTTTTATGATATTAAGACATAAAATATAACCGTTTTTGCAAAAATTAAAAAATACAAATACTCGAGCGTTGATACTATAGGGTGGGCCATCCTGTAATTGTGAAGTTTTCAAAACAAGCGCAGAGGTAAAATACGAATAGATCTAACACATTAACAAATGAAAAGTTTTATCGCAGCGTTTTTGTTTCGAGTGGACCACCACCGTGTTTTGTAGTGAAGTGAAACTTTTCCAGAGATAAAAGATAAGCAACGTGCATGTTTCATGGAATAAAGTATGTTCTGTCGGCTAACACACAAAGGGAAAAGCTACGTTTGTTTTAATATTTATTACATAAAGTTCAATTGAAAAATTAATTACGGATGTCGAGACATATCATTCATAATGTCTGGTTTGATAATACATATTATATTTTTCTTGTAAGAAAAATATTTACCTTACTTTCTTTCAATAATATGAACTTTAAACATAAATAACAAGGGTTTGAGAAATCTATAGAAATATACAAAACTAGCGGGTTTGCTCCATAGATATTTACCTTTAGATAAGCAAACAATAATCACGAAAGTGGCAGATTTATGACCTCGCGCATGTAAACAAAGCTACACCGGATTAGGCATGCGCACCATTACCATTTGACGAATGGGAAAATAGACAGGTGCGGGCTTTAACATTTAAGTTCTTGCTCGAGAAATTAAAAAAGTTGACCATTAATTTATTTTTAAGTGTAAACAGCTAAAATTGTCCCAAATTTTGCCAAAAAATTTCTCTTCTCAATTTTTGATCAAGTTGGGAAAAAAGGTAGTGATTTCTGGCATTTTTAGTAGTTGCAAACCTAGATTTTGAGGATAGAAAATTTAATTTTTTTCTGAAATTTGTGTAAAAATGATTTGTCGTCGTGTTTTTAGTTCGAAAAGGAAGAGAACAAGAACAAGTGAATTAAACTATACTTATAAAATCGAATATAAAAAACACACAAAACCAGCAAAATAACCAATCTTCGATGTTATCGCGTATCTAACCTCAAGTC
Source organism: Polydrusus pterygomalis (assembly GCA_963969555.1). Lineage (NCBI taxonomy): Eukaryota > Metazoa > Arthropoda > Insecta > Coleoptera > Curculionidae > Polydrusus > Polydrusus pterygomalis. The sequence goes on from OZ018377.1 coordinate 1,346,222, forward strand.
AAATATTAATATTAGTTAGTTGATATACAGGGTGTTCGGAAAATGCGTTAGGAAATTTTAACGCGTGATTCTACATGCAAAAATAATGCTAGTAGATCATTTGGCAAAATGTCGAAATCTCCATGGTTACCAAGATACAGGGGGTTTAAATTTGATCTTTTAGTTTAAGGTTTTCGTCATACTACATTTATTTTCGAACCAAATCATTTGATATTCGGCACACATACTAATCTCGAGCGACTATACAATTTGAAGATAAGACTGCTTTTTTTTTAAACCGCTAGAGGACATTTTACCTGAAACATAAATATTATTTCCGTCATAACTTTTTTTTTTTTGGTAGCTGGAGCAAAACCGTTTTAGTGGCAATTACGAACACAAAAATAAGTTTACTCTTTTTTCGCATAATTTGAAACCCCTTGATTTTTGACGCGATTCCATTTATGTACGTAGGATTTGGTTGAGAGCAATGAAAGCTTTGATATCGATTAGTGGCGAAACGGTGGGGTTTATCGACATTGATTAAGAGTAACTTATTTTTTCTGTACTTAATTGCCACTAAAATGGCACCTTCAGTTATGCTCCAGCTACCAGAAGAAAAAAGTTATGACGGAATAGTAGATTCTGTAACGAGGTTGGAATGAAAATTCGATCCGAGTGGAAGATTCCGAACGCGAGCGTATAGCGAGCGTGAGGAACCACGAGTATCGAATTTTCATTCTAACTGAGTAGCAGACTATATTTCCTCCACGACCATCCAGTTCCATATCTGATTCATCCGATTTTCACTCATTTTTTGACTTGCACTAAAATTTGTCTGAAAATAATTATTACAACGCGGCCATTTTTATCTGACACTGACAGTTTCGAAATTCATGGCAACCTATTTATGTCGTTTATATCAATTACAGAATATTCATTCCGTATCTTGTTATGGAATGAAAATACACGCAAAATAATAAGAAGCAAGTGTTTCAGAATAAATATTCCAACTCAAGAGCGAGAATTTTTACAGTCTATTATCAAAAATGATTTTGGAATTATTGCATTCAGTAATGGTCGTGGAAAAATAATATTTATGATTCAGGTAAAGTGCCCTCTAGCGGTTTAAAAAAAAAGTATTCTTATCTTCAATTTGTATAGCCGCTCGAGATTAGTATGTGTGCCGAATATCAAATGATTTGGTTCAAAAATAAATGTAGGTAGTATGACGAAAAACTAAAACTAAAAGATCAAATTCAAACCCCTGTATCTTGGTAACCATGGAGATTTCGACATTTTGCCAAATGATCTACTAGCATTATTTTTGCATGTAGAATCACCCCTTAAAATTTACTAACGTATTTTCCGAACACCCTGTATAACTTGTATTGATTTTTACAATTTGACAAAAACTTGGGTAAGTACGTGTAAAACATTTTCAAACACCATTTCTTGTTCAAGAATTTGAAAACCTTTTTGCCCGATAATTTGACCCGTGGAATACTTTCACCCTTGGATTAATATAAAGATACCTAGGTATTTATTTTTTTCTTTTATATAATATAAGTATAGAGAAAAGTATCTTTTAAACTTTTTGAAGTGTCACCTAATTAATATTTTTACTCTTCTACTTTTTATAGGGGGATATGGGGAGGGGGGACAACGCATTTTCATGCTTACCTGTATCAAGCATGTGCATAGCACAATAGATTTTATAAATTGGGACAAAAAAAATGTACATTTACATTTATAGTTAAGTACTGTTATGAAATAACGTTACCAGATACATAGGTAATTAAAATGCTCATATAATATGTTTATGAGTAACTGGAATTCACATAAAATGTACCTACTGTACATACCAAAACTGCATGTAATTTTTAATTAACTGGCGTACCTAACTGAACATTTCATGCCTTGTCACCAATGTTTGTATTGCTTTTACCGTGCGAGCAAAAATTATTTGCATCAAAGAGGGCTTGGATTAAAAAACGGAGGGCTTGGTTTAGATCACAATGATATGGGGACGATATATCTAACCAAATCTAGGTTTAAATTTTGTCAAATTAATATTATGACATGATATGCCAAACTAAGGATTAATAAAATAAGTAGACAAATACAAATTTATTTTTGTTGTTTACAAAATTAACCAAGTAAGAATAGTCCTGCATGTTCCATAAGATCTTCCCACTTCTTGGGACAGGCGTCTTATACAATTTGTTGGCGTATTTTGCATTATTTTACGAACGTTTGCAACAAGTTCTTCTGTTCTTACAGATGGTCTTCCTGCTCCTTTTTTGTGTTGAATAGAACATGTTCCCTCAAGTGTTCCCTAAACACAGCCACTGTTCTTTTCAGGCAATGATAAAAATCCCCAGCAATAAAAGCAACGTTAGGAAAATGTTCGTGAAAATCGTCCATGCACAAACCCGGATTGTATTGCCACTCACCATTTACTCTAACCCCGTTTCGTAAATACGCTTCAACGATGAATGTTTTGTGCTGTTTCGTAAAGCCCATTGTGTGAATTGTTCAAGAAATTAGAAATATTAGCGATGAATCAAATTACTTGTAACGACTGTCAAAGATGACGGAATAACTGATTGATTGTTAATTCAGGTAGTTACTGACACCCAACAGGTATTAAGCTCTACGGCTAAGCATTACGTCCTTAGATGCAAGGCCTCTTTGATGCAAATAATTTTTGCTCGCACGGTATATAGGGAGTTATGGAAAATGATTTAATTATATTTAAATTTAAAACCGCAAATCCTTGTATCAAAACAAATGGCAGAAAAATATTTTTAAATGTCGCTCTCCTGAGCGATACATTTGACCAATAATTGCCTGTTGAAATTTATGGCCCGCGCCGCTACTGGTGGAGTTAAACACAGCTACATACTTGGTAAAGGTAAATGTTAGCGTTTGAACCTGTTAACATTAGGTGCAAACACTGCATCATGCAAGTTATAGCGAGTCAATTAATTGCATTGCATGACCGTTTACATAATATGAAGCAATTATTTTTATGCAAGAAAACAGATGTAACCAACTTTTAAAATTCATCCAATACCAGCTGATCAAAAAGTCACCAAAGCGCATGCCTTGAGGCAATTTTTCTTGCAATTGCATTGAATGCCTCCTCTGACCAAGCACTGGTGCAGGCTTGGTCTGAGACTGCTTCTAATGTAAACAGACTGTGATGAGACGTCCAATTTTACGGATTAACTAATGCTGCTATAAGATATTAGACTATACTGACACGTGACTATCGTGGTTCGGAACAATGATCTGGTACCTATAGATAAAATTATAACAAATGAATCTATTAACCAAATTGTATTCCCAGGGCCGTATCCCCGTATCTGAACCAAAATTGGGGGGGTTCGACTATAGACAATTTACCTTTAGATAAACAAATAATAATCACGAATGTGGCAGTTTTATGGCCTCGCGCATGTAAACAAAACTGGGAACTATTAGACATGCGCACTGCAACATTATCGTTTGACGAATGGGAAAATAGACAGGTCCGGGCTTTAAAATTTAAATTCTTGCTCATATGCCACCATAGAGGGTTTATTTTACCTCTATTTGGGCATAATACAATTATACAACGGCTGCAACTAGTACTAGTCATTGTTTATATTACAATCCGAGTCACTAAAAGCACAAACACAATTCACTAACTAAACTACACAAAAACCAGAAATCCATAAATATTAAACACCAGTCCCACAATCCACGATAGCCGATCCGATAGCTGAAAACTTTAGAAAACTACAAGGACAGAGAAGAGAAACCTTAAAACACAACAACAAAAATGGCGGCCGAGTCGGTTCTGGAGAGTATTCTTGAGCGCGTCGATTATTGTCGATAAAGTAGGACGGCCGATAACACGAGGTTTGTGCGCATGCACGAAGGTTCCCCGAATGAAGACAGCTGACCGACGAGTCATGCGCTCGGACGTATTTTTTCACCCATAAAACGTAACTTTTGTTTGCGCAGGAGGTAAGCTGTAGGTATCTAAAGGTAAATTGTCTATGGGTTAGACCAGTGCAAAAAAATACTAGTTACACTTTAAACATACACACAAACAAACATATAAGGATTTTATTGTTTTCGGGGGGAAGGGGGGGGGGGGTTTGAACCCCTAAACCCCCCCTTAGATACGGCCCTGTAGTATTCCATTCTAAAGTAAATCAACATGCAAATTTCGCCCTTCCACTTTGTTCGCCATACTTACGCTGTTAAAAGTATTAACATGATGTGGCGATGTGGGAAATTTAAATCTTGGTCTAAGACCTTATAAACAGTCTGCAGTATGGCAACGCAGCAGTAAGAGATCCGCCCCCAAAGATGTGACCGCCACGACATTGGTCTGAGGCCATGACGACGTTGTTTCATTCATTTCCGTTTAGGGATGTCCATAGAAAATGTATCGCGGAAAAACATCTATGTTGGCGATGCATGGGACATTTTTTTTTAAATAGAATTAGAATTACAAGACAAATCACAAATCTAATTATTCTAAGCTCACACCTTAACTGAAACCAAAGGCAAAAGGTATATTCAAGATCGAGAGGCAACGAGCAAAATAATTTTTTTCAAATAAAATTAAGGCGTATTAAAATACATCGATTTATCGCTTAAAAACGATATAAGTAGTAATAAGTACACCTATCGCATTGAAAATATCGATGTTTATAATACGTCGATTTATATCGAACATTCTTATTTCCGTTTGGTGTTCTTTGACAGCGGTCTGAAATTTTCTTCAGTTTATCGGTTTTGTGTAATAATTGTTATGAATTAGTGTATTGTGATTTTTTGGAGACTAATTAAGATATGAGTAGCAAGTGTCAAGTCTGCGAGAATTCGAAAATAATATTATTTAAAATTTATATAAAATAATAATTCTGCCGTTACTATAGGTGAATAAATGAAAGGTTGGGGGTTTTGCAGGTTAGGTTTAAACTAAAGTAGCAATAAGGTCACATTCGAAGGTAAATCCACCGTAATCCTTACATAGACAATTTACCTTAAATATCTATGAATCCTTACTCCCGGCCCCACCCAGCTTTTCACCGCCCTCTTAAAGCCTGTTTACACAGGTGCAGTCAATGCAATTGCAATAAAAAATTGCCTCAAGGCAATCAAGGCATGCGCTTTGGTGACTTTCTGATCAGCTGATGCAATTTTATTAGCATCGCACGAAATTAGGAAATGTTCTAATTTGATTGCAATTAGCATGCAATTTTAGTGATTTTTCTAGTATTATTTTCAATACCAACCTGATAACTAGGGCTGCACCGAGCCCTGTTTTTTAACTTGACCGAGTACCGAGTACTCGGCTGATGGTATTGACCGAGTACCTAGTACTCGGCTGCCGAGTAATGATATTTTTTAAAAGGTCAACATCTCGGAAACTATTAAGTAGGTATAATATGGACTAAAAATGCATTTAATAAAAAATATTTATAATTTTATGTAGAATCTGAAAATTTTAAAAAACACGGGGTGTTCTATTTAAAAAATGGAAAATTTTTACCGTTCCGGTACCGTTCTGGTTTTTGTGATTTTCTTTAATATAATATATTTTTGAAAGTCAATAATATGTTTTAATTAACAAAAATTACAGAAACACCTTACTATACAGGAAAATCAACATAACACATAACCTCTTATTTAATCAGCTGATGTTTGGGTTGGTAATATCTGTTGTCAAGATACTTGCTTGAAATTAATTGCTTCATAATGTAAACGTGATGTAAACGGTCATGCAATGCAATTAATTGCCTCGCTACAAATTGCATGCAGCGATTGCACCTAATGTAAACAGGCTTTAGAAACGATGTTGTCAACACATTTTAATACCATTTATGAATGGCATGTGGCATGTGCCATATATAAGTACCAGGTCATTGGTTCGGAATTCACGTCAAACCGTAAGTTCCCTCTAAAATGGTCCTCAGCAAACCAGGACGAGAAAATGGAAAATAAGAAAAAAATATACTTATTTAGTTGTTAAAAATAATTATTGTTTCATTGTTGGACAAAGATACATTCAATAACTTTATCTTATTTTATAACAGCGTAAGGCGCGACAAATTATTTCAAATACTTTTACTCTGATAGGAGAAAGTGAAAAAATAGAAATAGTGAAACAGTATATATGTAGGTAAGCTCCATGCTGACAAACCCGATTTTCTGCATAACTAATGACAATAAAAATTTTACAGGGAATGCAAATATTATTACAGCCTTGTATTAAACATTAACTATTATTTTTCAAGCAAAATGTTCTATAATTTTATTACGTTTTTATGAAATAGGCTATTAATTTATTTATGCTTATCAGTAAAAGCAGGAACTAATCATTTGCATGTACAAGTACAGTCATTATGGCTCGCAATAGGCGCATAATGGTGACATCCCGAGGCGCAGTCGGAGGCTGCTATGATGCGTTAACTTCGACAAGTAATAGGTACCATATAAATACCTATGGGTATTATTTTAATGATACCCTAAATACTTATACAAAAGAAATAAGAAACTAGGTAAATACATAATATTTGTTTTAATAATTGTGTGTAATGAAAACGTAATATACCTATATGTAGGTATAGTTTTATTTAAATGATTAATTTCTTTAAAATATATCATGCTTACCTTTATCTCTCCGTCGTTGTCCACAGACAGTCCACTATTTTCAGTTTGATCTGGCATTTTTTACACAATCTCTAAACGCCCTATATAATTTTTGAGGACGCCACCCCTGATTTCCCAACCCCCTGTTAAAAACGCCCAAAGTTGTCGATAGAGCCCATTTTAAATTTCAGTTTTACCAAAAATTATGGAAAAACGTTTTTTTCCTAAATTCATTCAAACATCACCGAATGATGGCACACCATCAGTTGAAAATTATTTTTAAAATAGAGGTTTATTAAATAAACAAACACAAAATAAACATTTCACAACAGGAAAAAGCTCAAAACAAAAGCCGCATCCCGCATCCACTGACATTTGACAGCTGATAACCAGCCGTGTTGCCAGACCTGAATTTGCCATATTTCAAGTAAAAAAGTCCCTACCCTGCTCCCTATAAAACCTATATCTATAATCTATGTACCAGCTTTACCAATGACAATGACAACCAAGCGACTAGTTGGGCTTGGTACGAAATGTTTTATCTTCATGAAATTTACTTTATAAATGGTCGTAACGGGACGTAACGGCTTCTTCTTCTTCGTTTGGGTGGCCTTAGTGGTAAAACTATCCGGCCAAAATCACAGCTTGGAGACGTAACGGCAATAAAAATTATGTTTTAGCTGAATTTAGCTTTTGTGCTTCTGTAGACTAATTTCAAATTTTTTGATTTCGTCTTAAGCCCAGTAAAAAAATTGCCAATAATGTTCTGATTAAATGATTTAAAATAATGATACCTGTCTGTTGTACTTTTTAATTACTTTATTATTTAAATATCAATAGTCACAGAGACATCATCGTAAGCGCGGCAATAGTGTAAGGACAATCGGGAAAATGATTTCCCAAGTGTTAGTAAGGACAATATTGTATGGACAATATTTTTATTTTTACAATACTAGTTTTATAAGTAGGAATCATTAATAAAATTAACATAATTAGTAGCAAAAAATGTGTCCATGGCAACGACTTCTAATACAAGATTAGAAGTCTTTGGTCCATGGTTTCCTTCATGGACGTCTACGATGTAAGTGAAAACAATTCTCAGGCCACGGCAACGGCGAGGGTTTGTTTGGGAGGATGAGAGACGCCTGGGGTTCGTTAATCAAAGTCAAATTTTATTTTTTCAATTTACCAAGTTGACATCCATTGATTTATTATTGAATCAGTTTGACGTGCTGGCTTGGGACGTCACTCATCCTCTCACTCACAGAACTCCAATAAAGCTCTCACTTTCGCCATCGCCCTGGGAATCCGTCAAAACGCCATTTTGTCGTGGCCGGATATATATGTTTTTGTCCGTCTGCTCAAAATATCCTAGAAGGCTATGATTTCCTGAAAAAATTGTCGTCACTATTTATATAAAGATACGATTCAAGTCTGTCGTGCCATCTATTTGACAGTCAGTCAACCACCTTCTACGTTATATAGGTTTGGTAATGGCGATACCGCTTTTTTTTTCAAAACAATTACCCTTTTTTTCTGAGACGAGAACAGCTGATTTTGACAGATAGAGAATGAGTCATGATTATGGAGTTCTCCGCAGCGTTGCCACATCTAGTAGATTTCTACTTTTTTGGTAGGTTTTCACCCTTTTTCAGAAAATTTTAGTAGGCATATTTTCTTTAGTAGATTTTGGTAGATTTTAAAATATAACTGTCAATAATGTAAAAATGCCACTAACAATATAATTATTGTTTTAATCAAGTATTTACTTTAATTTCTATGTTGGTAGTGCCTTATGGAACTTATGGGGGTTCACCGTTGTTTTTCTCTGTCGACTTTTTTTTTTTTTTAGAAGTTTAAAAGTCAAAATTTTGAATAATCCCGTTACCCTCAATAATTATGGAACTGGCAACCTTTTTTTTAGAAGTCCAACAAATCTCAAGAATTTCCCGAAAAGCTATTAGAAATGTGGAAATGCTGTAGATGAACAGCCAATATTAATATTATAATTCGAGTGAAACACCGTTTATAATCCGGTTTTTAGTAGATTCAAGCAAAAATAAAAGTAGATTCGCCAAAATAAATGTGGCAACGCTGGTTTTCCATAGTCATGATAAGCATGGATGGGACATGTGACAGAATATCAAATGATTAATTTTTTTCATTTTATATTTCCATAATATGCACAAAATTGCGCAACCACCGATCTACCTACCATCTACCATTTATTTACCTTTAGCTAAGATGTCAGTTTCAAAGTGCTTTTGAAGATATGGGTGTTTATTCCACGGACTTCGTTTAATCAGGCAAACATGACATAACTTTGTGTACTTATAAACATTGAAATTTGAAGTAAAACCCACCAAAAGAATTAAGTAAAATGTTCAAACTAAAGCAGTGTCTCAAATGTGCCTTGCGATCATTGCCCCAAATTCGAAAAGTATCCACAACCAAAAGTAATAAAAGTTCTTTTCATAACATTCCAAGATTGGTTTTTGGAAAATACCTTTTACATACCAACATTATAAGTTCGGGGGTGCTTATGTGGCTCGGTGATCTGTGTCAACAAGAACTTGAATATAGACAGGGAAAGATTTCAAAGAGATATGATTATGGTAGAATGAGTAAGAATATTTTTTATGATTTTATTTGAACCTAGAGTTTTCATTAAAAAATTGTGGGGTAAAGGTATTTAAGTAGCTATAATAACTACATTTTTTTTTAAGCTCGAATGTTTATAGTTGGTCTAGGACTAGGACCTCTTCACCATTATTACTATCTGTATATAGCAAAAATAATGCCCAAAAGAGAACTAGGAACGGTAGCAATAAAAATTGGACTGGATCAGTTTTTGATGTCCCCCCTTTGCATAACCATGTTTTTTTATAGTATGGGTGCATTAGAAATGAAGCCTGTAGCAAAAATGAATGAAGAAATTATAGATAAATTTGTAGATGTATATGTGGTAAGTTTATAAAATATTGAATGAAAAAGAACTCGAATTCTGTAGATAACCGTGTATATACAGCAATATGTTTCTTCTTTTAGATGGATTGGTGTGTATGGGTGCCTACACAATTTATAAACTTTTACTTTGTTCCTGTAAAGTATCAGGTTTTGTATATAAACGCTGTCACAATGCTGTACAATGTATTTCTCTCCTATATCAAACATAGAGATCAAGATAAAGAAACTGAACTGGTACCTGCTTTAGTTTTAGTTCCAACAAGTGATTCCAAAAAGAACACCTAGCAGAGTTGGTAGTAGTTATTTTGTTGTTTTAGTTCCAATGTTTAAAAGAAATGTTTTTGCTTAATATAGTTTATGTTTTATGTCTACTAGTTCAGTACCTATGTGTTTTTATTGTTTAGTTACCAACTACATAAATAGTGTACTTATGGCCCGCGCAGGCCATAAGGCACAAACAATAGTTTTTGAGTAACTTATGAATAAAATCTCAAAATATGAGATTAATTTATTATTCCATAGTCTATTTGGCCATCTCAACATTTTTGTTTTTTTTTACTATCGATAGTTTAATATTTCTAGACCGAACTATAGTGAAATAATTTATCTGGATCAGGGTACAGCTACAAGCTACAATCGTGATCTGGATCGAACTAACTTTAGTTATCAATGTTGGCTGAGTTCCTTTAACTTTTAAACAGCCCTCTCTATTTTCCATACTGACTGTTGATCGCGCATTTATTTTTAAACAGCAAAGCAAAGTAAAACTCGCTTCGCGAACAACTTCGTATAGGTATTTTGTAACACCCCTAGTTGTTTTAAATATTGATGAGAGGCCCCATTCCTAAAAATATTTTGAAAAGTAGTTTTTGCAGTTGCATCATTACACGAAATATAAGTTGCATACTCTTCACAAAGTAGTCAGCAGTCATAGGTTTTCGTATAAACCCTTTATTTTTCTTTTCTGTGGTTTTTGCTTGGTCGCATCACTGTCTTTCTGGGATATACGTTGTAGCAACATAATAACAACGCTATTAGAACTGCTTTTCGACATCTGTCTCTATTTAATTCGTATAATAGATAAAGAGAGATATGATTGAATCTTACATAATATGTAATCTTTGTATCATGATTATGTAATATTATTCGTAATCGTAAGTCATAGTTGAAGTTTCTACACAGAATACGGAGTTTCTAAGTTTCTATTTCTCTCAAGTCAGGTTATGTTCACGTGCAAACTGCAATTTGTTTATAAAAGAATTCTTCAAAAATACATAACCAGACCAAAGCAGGAATGAAAAAGTAATACCTAATTTGATGAGTTCCGTTTGTTATACTTTTTTATTCATTTCAGTTTATTTTCTCTGCCCTTACCTGTATTATCAAGATGAAACCAATTTATAATATAAAAGTTGTCAGAGTATGCGCAAGTTTATTCCTAATACTGTTTATCCTTCTATGCTACTTGTATTTTTTTGAACCACAGCCGAACAAACTTTCCAGAAAGCACCACCTTAATAATCTGAAAAAGTTACGGGGCAAGACGTTTATTCCACAAGAACCTAGTGTTTTAGTTAAGGACAGAATAGTGCATATAGATCTAAAAGGGGCTCCACCTAAAATTTCGTATTACTCCAAGCTATATCCTTTATTGCATAAATTGGGGGCAACAGGTGTGCTAATAGAATATGAAGACATGTTTCCATATGACGGCCCCATGCTAAATAACATTGCTGCTTTGAATGCTTATACATTACAAGATATAAAGACACTTAATTTGCTAGCTAAGGAAAGCCATTTAAAAGTAATTCCTTTGGTACAAACATTTGGGCATTTAGAGTTTGTGTTAAAGTTGGATAAATTCAAGGAGTATAGAGAGGTGTGGTCATTTCCCTCTGTTATATGTCCCATTTACAATAAAACATTAGGGCTTATTGAAGAAATGATTGACCAGATCGTAGCAGCCCATCCAGACAGTGGTGTCATTCATATTGGGTCAGACGAGGTAGCTCAGTTAGGTAATTAATTATAGTATTGTGATAAATAAAGCACAGAATATATAGTTGGGCAGCTATTCTGTGACAAGCTACAAACTTGACTTATTCCAGTACGCCCACCTTGATAGCAAGAGCGTATAAGAAGTATTAAGTATAATTATGTTATAGCTATACTTCATTGTAGGTTACTGTCAACGTTGTATAAATTACATGCTCAACAATCATCTATCCAAAAATCAACTGTACCTCGAACACATCAGCTCGGTGACCAACCGAATAAGAAAAAAGTACCCTCACTTAAAAATTCTGGCATGGGATGACCACTTTCGAACTATGACAATCAAAGAAATTGAGCAAAGCCAGGTGAAGAAGAATTTGGCACCGGTTGTGTGGTTGTACAATCAAGACGTTTATGACGAATTGGGACCTAGTTTGTGGAATATCTACGGAACAGTTTTTCCTGAATTGTGGATTGCGAGTGCCTTCAAGGGAGCTGCTGGTTAGTAAGACAATTCAAGGGTGCTGCTGGCACTAGTTTTTGTGCTAGTAACAATTGCTACCTTGTATTTTTTATACTGTCTTTTTAGGAAGCAACAAGTACATCTCTGATGTGAACCACTACATACAAAATCATAAAAGTTGGCTCGCTGTTATCGCCGAGTATAAAAAGAAAATCAGCTTTCAAGGAATTATATTAACAGGTTTGTCATGTTTATTCGATAAAAAAAAAAATTTAGCACCACCTGGATAGACACTTTAATTATCCCAAATTTCAGCCGTCTAGGTACGTCAAGCGTTCTCTCAGAAAAGTTTGTTTGATTGATCAATAAAATAAGATATTTTGGAACCGAACCAAAACCGCTGATAAATAAAATGTAAGAACTGGTAATTTTTTAGGTTGGCAGCGATATGATCATTTTGCAGTTTTGTGTGAGCTATTGCCCGTGGGAATACCCGCCCTGGCGATGAGTTTAAGACTGCTAAGAGGTGAATAATTATTGGTAAATGTTATTATTGATTAAAATTTAAAGAGTTTTACTTAAAAATTAATATGCTAAATAATTAATACTGTTTTGGGAACAATTTTATTCTTACTTTATATTAATGATATATTAAAATCAGAGTTAAATGGAAAAAGATTTTCATATGCAGATGATACTGTATTAATAATACCAGCTAATACTTGGAATTAATGCGTTTTAAATTCAGAACTAGTCAATAATAAAAAATAATTTGAGTTATGACCTATTAAACTTAAATTTAACTAAAAAAAAATTTATGACTTTTTCTTGTTATAAAGATACTCAGCCGAATAGTTTAAAAGAAATTAAAATTCATGATTTAAATTGTTGAGAAATATGAGATATAGTTAGAATTAATTATGCTAACTGTTCTTGCCAAAATAAAATTAAAAAAGTTGAATTTATAAAATAATTAGGAATATTGATTGACCAAAATTTAAAGTGGGATCATCAAATTAACACTCTTACAAAAAAATTAAGAAACACTTTATGTATAGACTTTTAAAAAATATTGTAAATCAAAAACTTTGTTTAATGTTTTATTATGCACCTTTTCAATCAATTCTTTCCTATGGTATAATTGGTTGGGGAAGTGCATACGACTCGAATTTAAAACCACTTATAACAATACAAAAATATGTTTTAAAAATAATATTTAATAAACATATTGTTTCCTTCAAAAATATTATTTGTTTATAATAATATTCTGAAACAACTTTATTACAAAACTTCCATTTTATAAAAATAAAAATTTATTACATAACATTACTCATATATACCAAACAAGACAAAAAACAAATCTATGTTTATGTTTTGATAATTTTAATTTAACACTTAAAAAATAATGCTATATTTGTTGACATCAAAATTTTTAATATATTACCTACTAATTTGAAAACTATGAGTTTTTTGGCATTTAAAAGAAAATTAAAATTATGGCTTATGCAAAATTATATAAAGGTAAGCCAACTTATATATAGGTAATAATAATACTAAATATTACAAATTTTCTATTATAATTTCTCCCTTGTTTATAATTTTCCTTTTTTTTTGGGTGAAATATTTTTGAATTACTTATATTTTTAAATATATTTATGATGTGATTACAATTATTAATCTAAATGGGTGTATATTTTTTCATTACAAAATCGGACAGATTTGTTAATGTTTGTACTGATGCTTTCATTGGATTTATTTTTATTAAAAAAAAAAAACAATGTTATTGGATTATTTGATTCTTTGATTTATGTATAGCAATGAAAAAGCTTATTATTTATTATTATTGTGACAGTTCAAGAATATATTTTTAAAACACCAAATATTTTAGGCTTTCAAGATTCATCTTTAGGACCCCCTCTAGAAGTAGCGAAACTTTTACAGTGTGCCCAACCTTACGGTCTGATAGGTTCAGCGTTTGGAAGTCCAAAATGCAAATTTCCAGGTAATTTCTCTCAAAAATCAATATCTCAAAAATTATTGGGGTCTGACAGGTATAGTCCTTTGGGTGAGTGGTAGTTCCAAGTCGAAGTGGAATGGACTACAATATGTTGTCGGATTTCGTAAGCACTTCGTGGCTGAAGCGCGCCTCGTCGCGTTAAGAACGTAATGATTGGTATTTTTATTTACCTGTACCTGTACAGGGTCTCATTTTTGAGCTTCCTTGTATTTAAAGAAAAATCCAAAATAGCCAATCGATGTACTTTTTCCTGCAGAATTAAAAAATGAAACCAAAAATTTATTTGAACCAGAAACAAAAGAGTTACGCTATGGATAAGGTGTTTTTTAAATGAAACATAGCTTTTTTTATACGATTTTTGGTACGAGTGATTTTTTTTTTGTCCGTTCTGATTTAAATATTTAATATTGTGACAGCTATTTTTATTAAATTTTAATGTTTTATCCAGTATAATTTAACTTTAACCTTTTTGAAATATACACTAGGTAATAAAGGTATATACAAGGAAGCTCAAAAATTAGCCCCTGTTCAGTCCTCGTTGGAAGACCCTGTACATAAGCAAAAGCTCACATATCGAAAAAAGTTATTGGTAAAAGTTTTTTTAAATGCAGTTTCTAGTCCACATGCAAAATTTCAGCTGCATAAGATAATTTTGATTTTTTTACCCATATTTTGTAAATTGCACCACTTTTGCAAAATAATACTCAACGCAACCTACATAAAACTTCTTAGTTTTGACAATGCTTTGTTTCAGATACAGTAGCCCCTTATTAAATGTGTGTTTTTCTACAAAATCAAAATAGGGGTATTAAAATTTGGTTGCATGTGATGCAAAGTTTATTTGTTTTTGACCCTGTATAAGGTGACTTCATAAAATAAGTATTTTTAAAAACGTAGTTTGTGTCTAAAAGTAAAAAAAATAAAATAAAATAAAGGGGTTTTAAATTAACTCGTTGAAAATAGATAAACTTTACGTTAAGTTAAACTAAAATTTATTTTCCACTTAATGAACACTTTACTGATGACACTGTGTTGTTTTTTGTCTTAATATTAAGGTGTATTACTTTCAGACACAAAGTACGTTTTCAAAAATACTTATTTTATGAAGTTACCTTATACAGGGTCAAAAACAAATAAACTTTGCATCACATGCGACCAAATTTTAATAGCCCAATTTTGATTTTGCAGAAAAACACACATTTAATATGGCGCTACTTTAAAGAAAATGTCTCTGAAATAAAGCATTGTCAAAACTAAGAAGTTTTATGTAGGTTGCGTTGAGTCTTATTTTGCAAAAGTGCTGCAATTTACAAAATATGGGTAAAAAAATGCTAGTGGGCTAGAAACTGCATTTAAGAAAACTTTTTCCAATAACTTTTTTCGATATTTTCAGAAATAACCCCACTTTTGAATTATTTTTTGGAAAAAATTAAAATTGGAAAGATAATGCGAATCATGTAACTACTATTTTTTTGCTTATGTTTCATCTCGATCGAAGCAGAACTTGATGCCAAAGTCAAATTTCAAATAAAGTTATTAATAAAAAAAAATCCCATATGATGCGGACTTTACTGGTGACACTGTATATAAGGCAAAGCCTTCTGGAATTTTAAGGAGAAGTGAGTGAAACGGAATACAGGGCTATTCCTTAAAAAAAAAACAAGTGAAATATTGACGTTTACTACGTGGACGACGTAGGTCACAGCACCGGCGTATACAAGGGGGGGGGGGGGGTAATGGGGGTAATTACCCCCCCCCCCAAGATTACTTAAGCGTTGTTTAATTTTTGTCCTTACTCCTTAAAGCTGCTATTATCTAGTATCCTAGCCAGGCACGTTGCTAGGGGGGAGGGTACAGGGGGCCTGAACCCCCTCCGAAACTCGAGCTCTGATTTCGGCAACATAGGCAATACATTAAATTTCCTACACTATTACATTTTCTTTACCTCAATTATTACCAGGTTTGTTTTTAAGATTTTCTTGAGGATTTTGTGTTGTGTTCTTTATTTTTCCCACTTGAAAAACCAAGCACCTTGATTCAAAAAAGGGCGTGGCACCCAAAAAAATTTCGCCTGCGGCGCTTTTTTTTTGCGCCTTCGGCGCGATCCCGATAGCCCCCCCCCAAAAGAAATCCTGGCTACGTGCCTGATCCTAGCCGATCGATTACCCCCCCCAGACGCATGAGCTGGATACGCCGGTGGGTCACAGCCTTCTACTCGAATAAAGATACCAACCGACTGTATTGCAATAAATCTGTTCAGAATCTAAAAGTGACATTTTTTATTAAAAATATCGAATATGATTGTTCCAGGAGGCGACATCCTAGAAGACGTAATTCACTTCCACCAGCTCAAACAAGAATATGATGAGATTCTCGATGATTCCCGCGCCAAAGGATGGTTGAGCCAATACAACATTGACCACAATTTTTCCAATCCACAGTATGTAAAGTCAGTGCTGATGCCAATAGGAAAAATAAGGGGAGAACTGGAACGCGTCAAAGATGACATAGCCAACACGATGTCCGAAGTGTATGACCAGTATACGGTGGACGAATGGATCGAGACGTATATTGTGCCATTTGAAGTGGAGGTTAGTGTATGCTGACTGGTCTTGGATAAAAAAGATCTAGTCTACAACAAAGATTCAAATGGTTTTAGGTGTTGGCGATGTGGAAAGCGAAACAAAATATGTTGGATAAAGAATCCTGGCCTAGAAGACCACTGAATTTTGACAAGGAATTGTAGTAGAGTAGCGGAAGAAAATAGGTGCCAAAAATTGCCATATTCCAAAGAAGTAGTGATATTTATCGTACCTAGCGATTAGAGTTAAGAGAAATTAGTTTTTACTTTTTGTCAATTATTTTGTTAAGTTTTAAGCCTGATTTCACCTAAAAAAAAATTTAGTTTTAGCTGTAGTAAAGGAAAATAAGCAACATGCAATAAGTAGTAAAAAAGACATGTTATGTTGCTTGTTACTTAAAACTTAATTGTGTGGCGATTGATTTATTTCTACATCTAAATCTGTTGCTTATTGCCTTATGCTTATTTTTTAATTGTTTCCGGTCTTTAGGCCTATGAAAATGTGTGATACTGTAGGTGATACTGATACATACAAATGGAGGTTGAATCTTTTAAAGTAAGTGTATAATACTGTGTGGTTTAAAAAAAGAAAATTTGTAGACATATCTCGTTTTCCATAAAAGAAAGGGAATTATCTGATGTCGCTTTTATGCTTAAGAATCTAGAATTATATTATGTAGTATATTGTTATTAAAAAGGTAAAACTATGGACTTCTTAAAGAAGTACCATAACATAAAATGTATAACTCATTAGCTATAGATAACTTGCAATTTTGTTGTAAATAAATGTAATTTTTTGTACAAGGTTGCATTTTTTTGATTTAGTTAGAAGTCATACGTTTTTCTCTGTGAATTGATTCAATTATAAAACCCTGATCGATACTTTTAGTTTAAATAAAGCGAATATTGTACCCATACTTACATACATAGAATCCCATTCCAGTGAGCAGATTTCGGTACCGCAAACGCCAAAATTGATTGAATGATTTTTAGGATAGGTATATAGCTTTAAGTGGTGTAGATTTTACGAATCTGAACGCCGTTGTTGTCGGGAAAACTGAGTTTTAATATATTATGATGTTATATCCCTTAGAGTGCCTGCCAAAAGGGTTAGGTTTCCGTTTCATATTTTGGTAAAATGGGAACCAAGCCTTTAATATAAAAAGGTTATACGTTTATGTACCTTTTGATAGTCAATGCACCAAGATAACTGGAAACTTTGGGAAAGAATATTTAATAAAAACCGCGTTCAGATCCGTAATATACACCCAGAAAATAATTTCTGAAAAACCATTAGTTATGGGTTGGGTGGTAAATAATATCCAACCAACTACTTATTTAATATACGTTTTATTATTTCACAAATCAGCTAAAAAAGGCTGTTGTAACGGACGCTGTATATTATATTTAATTATGCGAAATAATTATTACAATGGAAATTTCGTTCCACCAAGAATGTAGCTCAGCTCAAAATAGTTATATTCAAAGTGAAAAAAAAACGACGAACCCCTAGAAACCCAATAAAAAATTATAATTAGCCGAGGTTGCGAGCTAGATTATTTTTTTACATGTAAAAATACCTTCCCGCCACGTCATTTAAAAGCGAGGACATGTGGCGCTCTCTAGTGTTATAATGCCGACGTAACCTGCAAATACATTCCATTCCAAGTTTTACAATTATTCCCAACTTTTACGGACTAAAAAGTGAGTTTAAACCATGGATTCTGTACAATTTGTGTTAAAACCCGTGCGGCAGGATATTACAGAAAACCACTTGCAGTTAAAAGCCATAATTCAGGTAATAAATAGCTTTAAGTTCGACAACCTTATTGACCACCATTAGTTTTATGTTTTGACGTCATATCAGTCACAGAGGAAAAGTAGATTAGCTAGTCTCTTGGTTTGGTCAGCACCTACGAATAAAGAATACAAAGGAAGTAGGGTATTGTAGATTGACAGTTGTCCGGGATGGGGGCCGATGGCGGCAACATTTGACGCATGCGCGTTTCCGGTCCACCTGTGGCGTATCATTAAAATGGTAATAATAAAATGATTAATGAAATTTTATTTGACGAAGAAAATAGAAAAAATATTTAGATTCATATATACCTATAAGATACGTTAAGGTTGGTGCAATTAAACAATACAACTATTTCTTTTAATTATTTATTTAAATAAGGTAACGGAGGTGAAAGGGTCCTTAATGTAAATATCTGGTTAAATAACTAAAAAACACCTTTTATTATACATTAAAAAAAAAATTGCAGGAAACAAATTGTTTCAGATAATAAATACTAATGAAGGCAAAATTATTGCCAAAACGTCTACGTTAAAAAATAAAATTTTAAAAAACCTTACTATTTCTTCATGAACCAAATCACAAGAAAATAATAAAATATAATATAATATAGTCCTGTTTATTATATGTACCTAAATAATATTAATGAGACTTCTAGTATACAAGAAAATTGTCAAATAACAAACTATGCAGATAATACAAACATTTTATTTATTTCAGGTATCAACAACTTAACAAGTTAATTATAGATACATAAACCCTATTTCTAAAAGCTATCCTAAGCTATAATAAATATTCAATTAGCATTTGCCTAAGCAGTTCATTCCTTAATTTTAATTTTCCATAGTTTAAATTATATATTATGTCAATGTCTCCACAATATTTATTAAAATAGAGCACAGTCTTATAAGTGGTGAGTTTTTGTATAGATTTGTCCTCGGTGTAGGAATATAAAATACATGTGCGGATCTAGTATTGACTAAGCCTATTCTAAACAGAAGCAGTCCTAAGAACTCTTTATTATCTATTTTGTCTCTAATTATTTCATATAAGAAAATAATTCTTGCTTCTATATGCAATAGTCTTAAAGAAGGGAAATTAAACAAATTACACAAAAGCCCTTGATCTGTACCTATTGGCGGATAAACTGAAAATGGCTTGTAGTACAAAAATTTTAAAAATGTACGCTGAATATATTTTAAAAGAGCAATCTTATTGGCATACTGAAGATCCTAAATAGTTCATGCATACTAAAGTTTTGTAACTACCAGGGATTAATATAAAGTTATTATGGCGTTAACATTTTTAAAGTATTTACAAGTTCTTATAATAAATCCTAGCATATAAAGACCATGAGCTTCTTGAGCAACATATTTAACAATTATGATTGAAGTAAATAATTATTGGTTTTCTAAAGACAAACAGATATTAAATAAATCAAAGACCGTTATCACCTTGTTTAAGACTAACCGATACACTTTGGAGAATCCGGAAACCGTAACCATTAATGATTGTCATATATGATTAAAGGAAGATACTAAAATCTTCGGTGTGTTGTTGGATAGTAAAATGTCCTGGAAGAGCCATTTCCAATATATGTTGTAACCAGAAGGTGTTCCATTTAGATTCACAGTAGGATAATTATCTTCAGGCAGGTTTTGACATGGTGCCTTATAAGATATTGCATAGGAACGTACCTGCCAAAAAATATAAGTTTTTTAATTATCACTGTTTGGCACCTTTACCAAATGACACAAAAGTACCTATAACGTGATACAACCTCTCTTTGTAATTTTTTTTTTATATTTTGATATGAATTTCTTTGAATGATAGAAGGTTTGGGACTTGCTTTGAATTTATTTTTTTTAATCAATGGTATCTCCAGTCGTCCTCAGGTGAATATTGGGAAAACGTTTCTATCATTCTAGAAACATCATTGTCTTCAATCTTTAAATATGAATTTCTTTGTTTATCGTACCTATACTACCATCCATATTTTATTACATTCTTTATCCATGGCTTTAAAATTTCAAAAATAGATTAAACCAATAAAACATCTAAAAACTTTTATTGATACCTACATAATTTATGAAAAAGTGACAAAGCAGCTTCCTCAGAAGCATAAATAATGCAGAATTATTTGTATTCATATTCTTAATTCTACCTACCTACATATTTTCCAATATTATGTAATGACCTGATACAATAGTTTCAAAACTTACATTTTTTAACCTGGCTACTTCAAAAGTAGGCACTACTGCAGTTGGGACCAATCTAACTTTCAATCTTGAAGTTCTGTCAACCCAATCTTCAGAGAAATGCTTGGAGCAAAGAACTCTATTTTATATAGGATCCCAATCACTTTCGTTTACAATTTTCAACCATGCCTTTTTTCTTGGATAATTATGTGGAAAACTAAAAACCAATAAGTATTTTTAATTTGCTTTTCTGTAGAAATGGGGTAACCCAGTCGATTAATAAATAAATAATATTTTTCTGGTTTTATAAGACGAACGCCCATGAATGACGAATGACATGCGAGGTTCGGAGGTTATGTGTATTTTGATATTAAATTAAATATTTACATTTTTTTTTCTCTACAGATTAAAAACGTTTATATATCTAAACATAAACTTACCGATGAAATGTAATGCCCAGTTTTTTACTTCCTAGCGTTTGGGAGCACCCACAAGCAGCACAATTAACCATATTTATAGCTTTTTCATTAACCCATAATAGCAAACAATTAATCCGTTTTAATCACTGTCCAGCGCTAAAAGTATACTCCACTGTCGCACTAAAGTAATTATAAGTTTACTAGAATTCGTTAAATATGGTTCTTAACTAATTAAAATGGAAATTAACTCAAAAACAGCAAAGAAAGCAGAAATCACAGCTCGACCTGTCAACTAGTGTCAACCACGGTCAACCACCAAAACAAACATGGGGAGTCATATTTAGACATTAGTAGAGTTGTGTAGTTCGCGAACGAACTAGTTCAAAAGATCGAATCTGCCAACTGAACTAAAAGATTCAATCAGTAATTACTGAGAGATTGAAACAAGGCGAACTAAAGTCTAAACGGAATGTACTATGCAAGCGAGAGCGAGACGACCGAGATTATAGGTTTTATCACCTGACCGACCGATGCATGCGGCGATATGCCAGTATAAATCAGTGAACTAAATGAACTAAACGAACTAGTCTTTTGAACTATTCACTTTATTGAACGAGAACGAAAGATTGAAATCGGCAAAGTGAACTAAACTTCCCAGCACTAGACATTAGATGGGGGTTCAAAATGGCCGACTTCCGTCGGTTGTGTTGTAAGGCGGTTTATGCAAAATCCTACTTCCTTTGTATTCTCAATTCGATGGTCAGCACTTAGGAAAATTTGGTTATTGTCAATTTTTTCTTCTTTATCAAATTGCTAGCGCACAACTACGCAGCAATCGTCGCAGCAACTTACTCTTCTTTTTTTTAATTTCAGGACATCAACGCTTGTACAGGGCCGCTCTTAGAACTACACAGTTTAAACAGTGCCGGACGCGCAAAAATTTCAACGCTGAGAAAATTAATCGACAAATTTGGCGATGTCGCCAAAGAACATAGAGACCACGAACTTGTAAAAGAGGTTGTTATAGAACGCGAACAACTTGCAAGGTAAAATGTTTAAATCTAATAAATTCGATATAAAAAAACTTTTACAATTTTTTTTTTTTTAGTACCATGGATGCTTTTAAAAAAGCCAATTTAAAATCGATGTTGGCAATAGAAAAGGGGACCAAGGAGGAACTTTTAAAACAAAATAAAGAAACTGAAATTCGTCACAGGGAGAAAAGAGATAAAGAAACTATGGTAAAAATGAGCTCAAATGTAACCGATCAGTTGCTTAATATTAGTAGACAATTGGCTGAAACTACGAAACAGGTAATAGATTATTGTGCGCGAGCGTGAAAGTTGTGGCACTTTCTTTGCATGTTTTTTATATCAAAATTTGTTTTATTACTTTCAGAGCGCACATACTCTAGACACCCTAGTGACATCTTCTGACTCCGTGTTCGGCACCCAAGAGGAACTAAAAATAACAGGAGGAGCGATCGGCCAGTCAGGGAAGCTCCTGGACAAATATGGCAGACGAGAATTGACAGATAAAGTGCTCATGTTTTTCGCCTTTTCGTTTTTTGTCGCTTGTGTGGTTTATATAGTGCAGAAAAGGTTGTTTTAAATTCTTGTTTTGTACCTGTAAATTATATTGGTGTTGTCCTTTATTCAAATTCCACATACAACTTAAAGCGACATATTAAGGGCAAACACGAGTACGCCTTCGCCATTAAGTTTTTTGTTACTTCTTCGTTTTATCCAAAAATCAGCCGAATACCCTCTTTGGAGTACAGCTTTACGTTAAAAAGGTTGGATTTATAAATGAATAAAGGCAGAATTTCGTTTTTGCTTTTAATAACTTATCAGTTTTTTTTTAACTTAATAAGACTGCAGGTATAAGTACTACGCAAAGACGATTTGTTTTCCCTCAAAGAGTTTCCCGTTATAACTTTTTTAGGGTTTAGTCCTGAAACTTGTTTCCCTATTTTCCCTGGGTATTTGCCCCGTTTTTGGGGAAACGAAATGGCGAAGGCGTCACTAGTGTTGGCTCTTAATGAATAATACTGGGTAAGTGGGAATATATGAATTTAAAAATTTTGGTTGACAGTAACCCTGAATGCCCTTGCGTCATAAAATATGTTTCTAGATATTTTAAAAATAGTTTATCCTATATTCAACGATGGATAACTAGTAACTCCAGAGATTAATGGTGGTACAAGTTTTAAATTAAGATCAGAAATATCGAATTTTTCTGCCTTGAAGGCATAGCAAGCTGCAGATATAAAATTGCATTATGTTAAAAATGGATTGTTAGAAAACCCCACATTCAGTATGTAGTAAAAACCTATGTACATATTATAGTATGTATGTAATTAAACTGGATACTCTTGTACAAATCTACATGAAATTATCCTACATTTTTGTTGTTTCCTAGTAAACAATATAAACTAAATAACCAGAGCACAAGCAAAGGATAGTCCCTTTCAAGAAGCCAGAACCTATATACATAACATAAAAACGCCTAATTTGTTTAGGTTGCACTAAGTCCTAGATTTTTTTAAGGGAGACAAATCCAATTTTCAGAGTACTTTTGTTAATGTAATTGTTCGTGAATTTTTTCCCTTTTTTTGTAGTAATTATTATGAAATATTGGCTGTGTAAAAATTGTACATGATTTTTAATGTTGTACCTTTGATGGTTTCCTTTACGCAAAATCTTAACTTGGAATAGCGCTATTATTATAAGGGTGTTCATTTGAAAACTTCCCACCTCGATTTTCCTGCTTTTAAATGAAAATGTGGAAAATCGCTTTCACCCGTCGATTTTTATTTCTAGGGGGACATCTTTTGTGTATATTGTCAATCTTGTTACTTTAAGCCCCTAGGAGGGAGGGGTGGGGGGGGGGGTAAGATCTAAATCTTAAATGGATACCCCTGTTTTATATAATTTTTTTGGATTCTGCATAAAATTCTGAACATTTTTTAATAAAATCATTATTAGTCTATACTTAACAGTTTCCGAGATATTGACTCCGAGATACTAACTGTACGTCTTAGAGCAAAACGGCTTACATGTCCCTATCTTCGTTTTTTATTATCTTTCCAATAGTGTCAACTTCCGGTCAAACCGGAAGTACTATATTTCTTACATCCGGTTTACCCGAAAGTTCACACTATTGGAAAGATAATAAAAATCGAAGATAGGGACATGTAAGCCGTTTTGCTCTAAGACGTACAGTTAGAAAGCTAGACGCTGTCAAAGTTCAAAAATGTCATCTTTCAAGAGTCAATATCTCGGAAACTGTTAAGTATAGACTAATAATGCTTTTAATAAAAAATGTTCAGAATTTTATGCAGAATCCAAAAAAATTATATAAAATAGGGGTATCCATTTAAGATTTAGATCTTACCCCCCCCCCCCCCCCCTCCTAGGGGCTTGAAGTAACAAGATTGACAATATACGCAGAAGATGTCCCCCTCGAAATAAAAATCGACGGGTCGTAGCGATTTTCCACATTTTCATTTTAAAGCAGGGAAATCAAGGTGGGAAGTTTTCAAATGAACACCCTGTATGTATATGAGTACAATATATGCAAAACTCGAGTTTTGCAGTATAAGATAAGTTGTTTTAAGAGAAACGTGAAAAACCGCTGATAAGTTTATTAAAAAAACAAAAAACTGCAAAAATTCTATAAAAGTACGTTATTAGTTATTTTTATTCAAAAAAGTAAAAAAAAACGAATTTAGTAAATAATTCAAATCAAATTATTTAAAAACAAAGTTTTGCATCTTTCTCGTTCAAAGAACAAGTTTTGCAACTAAGACATGCAAAATACTAGCGATTGCGTCGGTGATTGGCCTCGTTGCGGAAAAAGGCCGACGTAAAATAAATAAATAAAAAAAAAAAAAACTAGCGAATTATTGAAAATAATTGCTTCATTACTAACTTACAATGTTTAATAAAAACACGTTAACAAAGTTTAACTTCCTAAACTCTAAAAAATGATTTTTCGGGCGTTGTGTCCTCTAAATCCTCAGTATCACTTAGTGGCTACTCGGCTCGCCTGGAGAATCGACAATTTTGTTGAACCCTAGTTTTGGAATTTCTCTCCAGTCAGGGCCATAGTGCTTCTGCAAAAGACTGGCAATTGACGATTTGTTTTCCCTCAAAGAGTTTCCCGTTATAACTTTTTTAGGGTTTAGTCCTGAAAGTTGTTTCCCTGTTTTTACCATACCATCAGAACAAAAATCTGACCGATAGGGCAGCAGGTAAAATCAACAGGCGAGTGTCACGTCATGAGTATAATATATAATGATTGGTCAACGGCAAATACCGAGTTTTGCATCTGACAGGTCTAAACAAAAACTGAGTTTTGCATCTACGTTATGTTTTGAATGTATTTTATTCTATAAAAGACCGACTTTTGCATTTAGTTTTCTTGAGTAGGTATGCTATTGATAATGCATTAATGTATACGACATACTAAAAATGTAATTTTTTACAAATTGTCAAAAACCGAGTTTTGCATATAATGTACTCGTATTCCGTCTCCTTCTATTTTAACAAATTCGTTTTCTCTGTCTTGTCTAGTTATAAGCTAAGATATTGCGTAAAAAATTACAAACTATATTGTCTTAATGTGTACCTACCCTGTTATTTATTATATACTACCTTTAATAGAAAGAACATGCTTATAAAAATAAAAATCTTATTGGATTTGTAAAATTTATTTTTGTAACCTTTTAAGTACCTATACTAATATTAAAATTATAAACACAACCATTTTATCATACTTTGTACGTAAGTTACCTAGCAGACTAACATTATTTTGAAAATATAAGAAGTAGGAAGTAAACACAGTGCATGAGCCATCATTCTCCAAAGGAAACGATGATAAAATCAAAAATTGATAACACGTAGTGAGCATGTTTACTAGAGGTTTTACTGGTCAACACAACAATAACAACTATTGTAATACATTCATTACATGTGTTAAATAAATTAATATTATTATGATATCAAATCGCGGTGATAGATAATCAAAAATCAAACATTACTCGAGTTTATCCTAACAATTAGAACCGACATTAAGGTGGAATTCTCAACGTCATTCCATCTATTGCCAACCTATAACCTATTTCGAGTTGCTTTTTTTAGTTTATTATTTGATTAACTAACATTTAAATAAAATCAATATCGTCGGTACAATATTTAGGAAATGTCTGAAATATTACAAAAATATCAATTTATTTCATTGCTAATTTTGGGAGAATTGTTAGTGAAAGAAGAATGACATAATAATGTTAAAAAAAATCTTACCCGATATTTTTCGGTATACAAGTCTCCTAAAATATTTAATGAAATTCCTTGATATTTATTTAATATGTCAATTACCTATAAAATATGAAGACGATAATGACTTTATTTAAATTTTGTGTAAAAGCTAGAAAAATTAAATAATAAATATATGCGAAATAGGTTATAGGTTGGCAAGCATGTTGATACTCCCACCTTAAACGAAACAAAAAATAAAATAAAGATTGGTCCTAGAATTTCAAAAATATAATTAAATCCTCGTCTATTTTTTGATAACGTTTCAGGAATCCATATTATTCTTTTTTTATGGGCATATAGCACGCCCAACTTGCCCAGGAAAGGCCAAAGTTTCTACGGCATGTATTCGGCAAATTTGTTTGTACCTGTCCTTACCGTCGTCGTTTCCATAACTTCTACCATACGACCTAAAAAAAAAATAAGCAAAAATTCAATTAAAAAAAAAGTTTTTTAATTATAGCACAAAAACGTCCATCTTTAGCGCCCTATTTTAAATTTTGCCTCCTCTTTAAGGCCCCGAATCTGCCCCCTGGTTATGTATATTTATTGGAGAAAGCATTCAAATAATGGAACATGTGCTTGTGCATAATCTATAAATCATTGTAAAATATTAATTAACATAATAAAAGCAATCATTTTCCAATTTAAAGGAAAATTAAATTATCGGTACGTGACCAATGCTATTAAAGCCGTTAACAAAAGTTTCCAATGTAATTAATAATAAAATCACTTTATTGTAAAAAGTTACAATACAGGGCGCTGCAAATTCGTATGCATACCTACATGGGAATCTTGAAAACAGTAAAATGCGCATGTATTTAATTTGGTGAACGAAAATTGTAAATATTTCGAATATCTACCGAGATATTCGAAAAACAATAATTTTTAGTTTTGGTTTTCAAATTTTTACGCCTTCATTCTTGGGAAGAAAACAAAAAACATTTTTCTAGCCGTTTTTTATGTTCTATAAGATGGCTGGTTTCGAAATGTTTCCACCACAGTCAATAAGTAATTTTTTTTAATACGGACCTGGAATTTTATATATGGTTGTAGGAATTTCTAAGCTTTAGAAATTTAAAGCATGTCAAAGGGGCTTTCAAATATTATTTTTTCGTCATAGAATAACAAATCAGTACTTCAAAAATACACTTTCTTATCATCAACGTAAGAAATGATAATTTCAAATATTAAATGACGAAACGTTTGAATTATTTTAAATTTCTAAAGCGTAAAAGTCCCTAAAACCGTATTTAAAATTCCAGGTACAAAATTGATTAGGACAGCTGATGTAAGATCGAACGGAACGTCAAATTTTAAAGCTATATAATAACGCCGTCTTGTAGAAATGTAGAACATACAAAATGAAAAACCAAAACTGAATTTTTCTGTTTTTCGAAGGTAATCCATAAACATTAACCTTTAGATAAGCAAACGATAATCACGAAAGTGACCAATTTATGGCCTTGCGTATGTATACAAAACCACACAGGAATATAGGCTTGCGCACTGCAAAATTATCCTTTAACGAATGGGAAAATAGAAAGGTCCCGGAGTGTTTGTGTAGCCTACGCCTAGTTAGATGTGTTTAAATTAATCATAATAAAATTACACATCAAGAACTATCACTACTTACTTACTGAAAATACGAAATAACCGGTATTTTACCCCTATTTGGGCAAAATAAAATCGTACAATGGTCTCTACTAGTCATTGTATCCGAGTCACTAAAGGCACAAACACAATTTGCTAAACTACGCAAAAACTAGAAATCCATAAATATTAAATACCCACAATTCACAATAGCAAAGAAAACAACAAAAATCATATATGTGAAGTTAGCAACGTTCATCAGCACCGTTAATGCAGCAGGTTAGAATTTCAATCTTAGCCATTAAAAAAATATTTAATATAATTTGTTTTCAAGCGCTACTTTTCGAAGCTTTTATCCTGTAACTTTTTCCTCCATCAGTTTTTTGGAAATTTGTATATAGCAGCTAATTTACCTCTTGGGGGTAGTTCACTAAAGACGATAAATCCAAATAGTAGAATTTTAATCTTCGCCACTAAAAAATAGCGCCGAGCCGGTTCTGGAGTGTATTTTGAAGATGTCGCTAACCAAGGAAAACCTAATAACAATAGGGTTGTGCGCATGCCCATGCCTGTAGGGCGGCAAGGCGTGTGACTGGCGAACTGTGCATACAAACGCATTTTTTCACCCTTTAAACTTAACTTTTGTTTTTGTACCTGCTACCGTTTTGGAGATCCTCACGGCCGCACACGAATTTATAGCACCCTGTACATATCTTAAGATTCCTCCTAGAGGACGCTAGTTACACAATATGATCTTGGTAATTACAATTATTGCATATATTGTTCGTCTCACATTTCTGATTTTCTACGTAAAAAAGTTGTACTTCATTAATCTCGATATTTCAATTAGTTTTCGAGATATTTGCGTTTAATGCTAGATGGCCAGAAACATTTAAATAAAGACCTTTCTTAGCGAAACACCGTATTGAAAAATAACCGTCGATATTTTATTATAGGAAATTAAGCATAAATGACTTATTTCAAGTTAATTATCTCCTGTTGCTGTATGCCCCCTTAGTTATGGGACACCCTGTATAATAAAGCTATGATATTATTAACTTAATATGAAAATCTATAATTTTGACTGTTAAAGTGACAAATTTTTAAAATTGACAACGTTTCGAAAAAGGAGCTATATAGTTACATTCAACATACCATATCGAAGCACGGAATTATTTCCTATTATGTCTGTCTGTTTGTCAGGCTGACCTTTTTAGCACGCTTTTATTAGCTTCACCTGTATGTATTTTTGTTTGTTTGTTTGTAACCGACTTCTTTGAAACCGATTTTGACCCACGAAAACGGTCAGATTTAATTTAAAATTTGTAGACTTATCAAGAACCGCTGACAATACAATAATCTAATACGCAAAAAATTCTCCTGTCAAATTTTGACAGCTGTCAGGTATAAAAGGAAGATGCGATTTTGACGAAACAAATTATGAGATGCGGAAAAATAAGCAAAAAATTCGACAGCTGTCAATAGGTATGTCAAATCGTTTAAAAAAAAATGATATTAATGAAAAAATTATAAGGTTGTATGTATTGTATATTGACGGTGGAAAGTTGAAATAATACGCAAAACTTCTCTTGTCAAAATTTGACACCGTCCTGTCAATGTCAGAATTTTCAAAAATTTGCAAATATCGTTCTTTTCTTATAATTCGGCATAAACGATCGGGTTTGTATGTATGTTTGTTTGTAACCGTCTTCTTTGAACCCGATTTTGACCCACTTTAAACGGTCAGAATTAATTTAAATTTTGTAGACTTATCAAGAACCGCTGACAATACCTACAATAATCTACTAATCTAGCTCAATCTACTCAAAAAAATTTTTTTTCTTAACAATAACTTAAACTAAAAAATGAAAAATAAATCTAGTTTAAAGAACTAAAAAACACGCTTTAATAATTAATCAGACTAAAAAGCGGAAAATAAATATAGTTTAAAATAATTCTTGAAATTCTTAATATAGACAGAAAATAATAATGAACGATAAACATCAGTATTATTGTGAAAAAAGCGAGGGGTGCTCGATATACGAAAAATATAGTACAAAGTTAGTTGTTTGTTAGTTTTTTTTAAGTATATTTATTTTAAACAGTACTTAAAATAAAATAAAATAGTTACCACTTACCTAGGTCTACTGGGATAGCTTCCGTATGAATTACCATAATCACCACCATAATTACCATATCCATATCCATATGAAGTGTCATACCCACTAAACAGTTTATCAAAAAACGGGCTAGCGCTGCTCTCTAATACTTTTAAACAAAGTATAACGGTGAAACTTAAAAAACCGTAAATCCTCATTTTTGCACTTTATATTACAAAAATGTACAGTAATAATTTTCTTGTAAAATGTTCCTAAAGTTAGTTATTGAAAAAGGCACCTCTTATCACCAGGTTTAGAACCTTAACGTTTTGTGCAAGAAATCTTGATCTGCCACTTTAAAATTTTGATGTATGTAACATTTAGCACTTTTAGAATAGCAAACTATTACTAATGTTTCTATCAAATATTACAAACGAAAAGCTAATCAAAGAAAACATGTAATTTTAAAAGGACTACTCTCTCTAAGGAGGTCTCCTTACAATGACCACCGCCCGCCCGTTTCTTTGTATTTTATACTGTGTAAATTCTTTATTTTTCTTCTGAGATAAATAACTATATGCGTCATGTAGTTATTTATTTATAATAATCCACGGGTATTTTTGCTTTATTTTGACTGTTTTAAATATTTCTCATTATCTCCTTAAAATTCTGTTAGGGTTAAGGCGGTGTTAAGGTCATTACCACGAGTGCATGCTTTGATTTTCAATAGCCTTGATCGTGCCGTCTCGTCGATCTGCATGATGTAGGTACTTGCTGTAAGGATTATTGTTGACTGGTTCTTTGACTATAGATTATAGAGAAGTAAACGTTTCAAAATTACCCAAAAACTTTTTCAAATTCTCTAACAAGAAATTGTGCTTGAAAATGCTGCTTTACACCACAGGACTTTACACGTACCCAACCCAAGCAGCCGATAGGTACCTACTTTCCATTTGCTTCTTTTAAACTAAGCAAAGTAAACATCTTTGCCGAGTTTAAGTAGTTAAAGGAACTCTTCGCGAACAACTTCGTATAATCGCATAATAGACCAGGGCTGAAGCCTTTGAAAATGGTAAAAAGTGAAAAATAATAATAGTAGGATGAAACCCATCGGAAGAGAATATAACAAAAATGAAAGGAAAAATAATTTACGGGCGATCCGAGGTCGGGAAGTGGAAAGGGGTGAGTTTTTAAGGGTAGAAAACGATTTATCTCGATTTCCGGCCAAACTACAAGTCCTATGGAAAAACGGTAAATAGCAAAGTTGTAGGCAATAAAAAGATCTACAACTTTTGTATTTACACTTTTTTCACATAACCTCAAAATGTATGTGAAAATTCAAATAACCAAGTTTTTGGTTTTTTATTTTTATCTTACAAAAAAATTTTTTTTTCAAAATTTGGTGAAAACTTACCTTTTTATGTCTCAAACACACTGTAATTTTTTTGATTTAAAATATTTATTTTTTCACCTTATTTTGACTTAATATCGAAAAAGCACCCTAAAGTCGGTGGGCTTTTTGTTCGTTGAAATCTCTACTTTCTGATGCTGTAAAAAAATATACATTACTATGGTAAATGTTCTCAAAAAATGCAAAGAAACGAAAAAAACTCGAATCCGAATTTTTTTTTAAATCATGTACAATTTTGAGCTATTTATTAAAATTTATACTTTAATTACTCAAAAAACGTAAGATTCCATGTTACATTGATAAACAAAAAATTGCAAGTCGAAATATACATATAAATTGTACAGGGTCTTTGATTATATTTACGTGGCTTCTGGAGTCTTTGTTTTTAAAGAGAGAAAAAAATGTTTTATATAAAAATTGTAGTTTGTCTTTTATGTTATCTTTTGAAATTATCATTATAAAAATATCGCTTTTGAAAAATGGGAAAATATAGGCAATTTAAATTTTTTTAAATGGAACACCCTGTATATTATGCGTCACAATGATAGATCTTTCTTTTCTTATTTTAAATATATATATATATTGATGCTATTTGGGTGAACCATTTTTGAGATATTTTAGCTTAAACTATAAATAAATTGCAAATAAATTTCATATTTTGTATCAAGAAAGCCATGGAAACAATAAAATTGTTTTCCCATTTTTCAAAAGCGATATTTTTGTAATGATAATTTCAAAAGATAACAGAAAAGACAGACTACAATTTTTATATAAAACATTATTTTCTATCTTCAAAAACAAAGACTCCAGAAGCCACGTAAATATAATTAAAGACCCTGTACATAATGATTTACAAAAAAATTTCGGATTCGAGATTTTTTCGTTTCTTTGCATTTTTTGAGAACATTTACTATAGTACTGTATATTTTTTTTTACAGCATCAGAAAGTAGAGATTTTAACGAACAAAAAGCCCACCGAATTAAAAAAAAAACAGATATTTTGACGTGAGAATTTTCGATTGAAAATTAGGGTGCTTTTTCGATATTAAGTCAAAATAAGGTGAAAAAATAAATATTTTAAATCAAAAAAAGTGCAGTGTGTTTGGGACATAAAAAGGTAAGTTTCACCAAATTTCGTAAAGAATTTTTTTTTTGTAAAAGATAAAAATAAAAAACCAAAAACTTGGTTATTTGAATTTTTCACATAAATTTTGAGGTTATGTGAAAAAAGTGTAAATACAAAAGTTGTAGATCTTTTTATTACCTACAACTTTGCCTTTTAACTTTTTCCATAGGACTTGTAGTTTTTCCGGAAATCGAGATAAATCGTTTTCTACCCTAAAAAACTCACCCCTTTCCACTTCCCGACCTCGGATCGCCCGTAAATTATTTTTCCTTTTATTTTTGTTATATTCTCTTCCGTTTCCAATGGGTTTCATCCTACTATTATTTTTTTTGGTTTCAAAAATTATCGACCCTGGTCTATAAGAAATATAGAGGGGAATACTTAAACGCGGCGGGGGGGGGGGGGGGGGGGGGGGGATTTTTGTTGTGCTTTCCTTAAAAGCATTCGGCTAGATTAGAACAAGCTGAATTTTTTGACAATAAATTGTGCCAAGAATACTGGGGGCCAATTTTAACTGTTTACACGTGAAAATAAATTGAAGGTCGATTTTATAATTTGTTGACCAAGAACTTGGCCCGTGGAATACAAGACTTGAAATGTTGATGATTGATGATGGTTTTAAGTAGCTCAATTACAAATTATTGTGCTGTTTTGGCGTGTGAGACTTATAAATCGATCAAAGAATAGTTAGGCGTCTAATGGTATTTATGGTCGCTTTACTAAGATACCTATAATGGTACAATTTAAAGAAAAGCCATTTTCAGAGGTAAATCCCCTGTTGCTGGGAAATCTAAAACATATATTTACTTATTACGTTACAGAATACGTATTACTCAACCAGAAAAAAATATATAACTGCGACTTCACGCGTCGACAACATAATAAGATGATTAAGCGACAGGGTCTTATTCTAGCAGGATTTCTCAATATGGTGTCAATGAAATTGTTAAATTACTAATCGAAAAAAATGTGACATGGAGAGTAAAAATCAAAATAAAACGGCCAAATTAATTCATATTTACAGATGTTTTAATTTCAACAATCTTCCTTGGGAGATTACTTTACCTCGTATATACGAAGCTGACGTCAGCTATGTATCATTTCATTACACTAATTCATTACAAGGATGGTACCTACATATTATATAAGTTTCGGTTTTACCCAAAATTCAAAGACAAATTTTGGCAGTTAAAAAATAAAATTAGATATATATATATACAATTGAATCTGTCTTTTCCAAAACCTTTGATAGCTAAAATGAGGGCAAGGTTTATGATAAAAATATGTTTTGAACATTGACTAATATTATTTATTGTTGAACTTTCGTAAACATCATTTATTTACATGACGTGCAAAATTGATACTACAAATTAAAACTGATGGTCTATTACAAGTCCTAAATGTCATAGCTAATATATTGGTAATTACGGAGATTAAAGTTTTGATGCACTCTTAGCGTACATACTTAGAAAAAATAAATAAATATATTACATAATAAAATGCGACAGATTTCTTAGGCTCCTGGACAGATGAGATTGCCAGGGACAATATGGTAGCCCCTTATATTATGTATCTTACAAATAGACAGGTACCGGCCTGGATCATCCTTATTATCAGAACTGTCAGAGAGACGCCTTTTTTCGTAATTTGGTCCATTAAACATGTTGAAAAACCATGGAGTTGATTCGCTTTCTTGAAGGGAAACCACAATCCATATAAGTACCACCAGAAACAGGAACACACGGGTCATTTTGTTGTTATTTTCAGTAAGTTCTGTATAAAAATGGTATTTTATTCTATGATCAGGGATGGTGACATTTCGTCGTAAACTTATTTGAGTAAGTATTTTTGCTCTTAGATTAAACATATTGTCATTAATCAAGATCAGTTTGATAGGGTTGACACGTGCGACAGGCCTCTGTTTAATTGGCGTAGACAGTACAGTTTTTTTTAACTTAAAGCTGTAGGTAATGGGCCTTTTCACTATAACCGAATTCATATCACAAACCTTTCCTAGAGACAATTAAAAAGACGCCGCGAAAGCAGAAAGTTTAAAAATATGACATCAAACCCTTATTACGTCATTCCATTACCCGCGCAATTCTTTTATTCGTCAGCCTCGACGGATTGTTTTGATAAACTAAATAGACAAGAACAGGTTAAAAATAGAAAGAAACCCGCCCGATATTCAGGTAGATGCGGCGTTCGGCCTTCAACAGAATAAATGGGAACCATAGATCGAATTAGATGTGACGTCAGTGAGTTTATTCTCGTGTTTTTATAAGCGTGTATCTTGTTTATTTATTTTCTTAGTAAATAATTCAAAATTTTAATAACTGAAACCATAGAAAATTTTATTTTTTCTTACTCTATGCGTAGGTTATTTTCAAAGAATCAGTTCTAATTTAAGTTTGTTTTCTAAAAAAAACTGTATTTAATACTATTTATATTACCACATTTTCTTTATTGTTCTTCCATTTTATATTGTGCTAGTGAGAAAATATTTGATAAATTACAAATTTTACAAAATAAGGCAATGCGGATTATTTTAAATTGTGACAAATATAGAAAAATAAATTTTATGTTAAAAAATTTAGATTAGTTGAATGTCAGAAATTTAATTTTTTATTTAGTATGTATCTTTATACATAAAATTAAAAACAATTTATTGCCTGATTGTTTAAATTTTTTTTGTTCTTTTAATTATGAATTATGACCATCATAATTATAAAACAAGAATTAATCAAAATTTTTATGTGGATAGAGTGTCTAAAACATTAGCTTATAAATCTATTTTTATAAAGGGTTGATAGAATATATTAATTTGGAAAATTCTATTAAATCTCAAATATCATTAAAACTATTTAAAAAAACTTTAAAATTACATTTAATTAAAAAACAAAATGACACGTAATATTTGATGCAATTTGCAAAATGTTTAACTTTTCTGTCCGTTTTGGTTAAAAGAAGGTTACCTTTTAAAAATAAATTTGTAAAAAACGGATTAAAAAATATTTAATTGTAGCTTTTTGCTAAATAAAATGTTACTATTACTATACGGTAAGAATTAAAATTTAGTGAAAAAGCCCATTGCTACTAAAAGAGTATTTGGTCGCTTTTTCAAGAAAACAAAAATTACACGAAACATTGATAAGAAAATGAAATGGCGATAACGTTTTCTCTTAAATAAACGCGTAAAAAAAAATATATTAATTATTATGGTCATTTTTTTATAAGTGATAAAGTCATAATTTATTAAAATTAAATTATTGACCAATTTTAGCAAAATTTCGGCGTGCAAAAATATTTTCACCTAGCTTGGCCAGTGTGTGGGAGTATCCCTCCCAAAAACAAAAGAAACAAAATACATTTTGTACTTCATAGAATGGAAAAGAACATGTAAGTTTTGCTACCCGCAAAATATTGACTCCCCTATTAAGTTTACATCAAAATTGCAGTAGACCTTTTTGAAGGTCCTTGAATACTCGCATACCAAATTTAATTATTTTCTTATGAGCCATTTAAAAGTTATTTACAAAAACTCGTCGGAAAATTCTTAAAAATTAAATACTGATGAATGAAAACGCCAGAGTAGTAATAATCAACATCTGGAAAAATAACACTAATTTAAATGGAAACTTAATGTTTTTTAATCAGATGGTCCTCAGAACTGTATTTAATTTTTTATATACAGTCTGTCCACGGATAGAGTTTGGAAGAAGAAACACTTTTTATTAGTAGGTATAGAAGAAAAAGTTATTCTGTATAAAAACGTCTGCTTGTGCTGAAACACAGTTTCAAATATCAGATTTGTGATTACTATACAGAGTTCGTCACAAACAACATTTTTAGTTTTTTGGATTTTTTTTTTTCAATTCCTTGATTTATTAAATGAATTTTTCTATCGTTGAAACTACAATTTCAACCATAAGATTTGCGATTACTACAGGTTCGTCAGAAACAACATTTTTAGTTTATTGGATTTCGATTAAAATAAATTGACTTAAAAACAAACAACTATTGTTGCTTTCTTACTTCGAATATGCTTTTATATCTAGCCGAGTAACAATATTGTTGTAAGAAAATCATTTTTTATTTGCCTACTTTTAAAGTATTTTTATTATTACATGTCATATTTCTTCAATTCATTCAATCATAAATTATAAAACTTTTATTCAAATGTGGTACCACCGAGTTAGCGCATAGTTCAACTCGACATCCAAATTCCCGATAACAGTTCCTAACTTACTGTATTGTGATATTTGCTATCACTACTCTTATTTTTTCTTTCAAGAGATCCAAGTTATTATTGAAATTGGTTTTATACACATGTGGCTTCAGATATCCCCATAAATAAAAGTCGATAATTGTGAGATCGGGACTCCTACGTGCCAACTGATATGGACCACAGATACCTTCCAATCCATTAAAATAAGAAAGAGAAAAGAATGGATTACGAACGGCTTACTTAATTCTATTAAAACAAAAAATGAACTTTATAAAAAATTACAAAAAGATAATGACCGATTTTTATTATATAAATATAAAATTTATAAAAACAAACTGACTAAACTAATTAAAGAAACAAAAACCGATTTTTATAAACGTGAAATTAATAAATGTAAAAACTCTAATCAAGATATGTGGAAAACTATTAAAAAAATATGTAATACAAATCAAAAACATAAAAATATAAAAGAAATCATAATTGAAAATGAATCACTTACTGATAAGAAAAGTATAGCTAATTGCTTTATTGACTATTTTTCTGAAGTGGGAGAAAAACTAGCGAATAAAATCAATAAAGGTAATAACACATTTTGAAATAAAAAATAAACAATATAAATTCATTTTATTTAGAAGAAACTAATCATATAGAAGTTGAAAATGTTATTGATAGTTTAAAATTAAAGAAATCTCCTGGTGCCGACGGAATAACAACAGAAATATTAAAAACTATTAAAACTTCTATTTCTAGACCACTAACATTTCTTATAAATAATATTTTTAAAACCAGTATATATCCAGAAGCTTTCAAAATTGGTATAATAAAACCTATTTTTAAAAATGGAGATTCTAGTAAAACTAGTAATTATAGACCAATAACATTAATATCTTCGATAGCAAAAATATTCGAGAAAGTTTTAAAATTAAGAATCGAAAATTATTTGGGAAAAATAAATTTTATTTCTAATAAACAGTTTGGGTTTCAAAAAAATAAATCAACACAAAATGCTATTTGCTATCTAACAGAACAAATATATGATGCACTAGATAATAAAAAACCTTGTATTAGTATTTTTCTAGATTTAGCAAAAGCCTTCGATACAGTTAGCCATAATTTACTGTTAAAAAAGTTTGAAAATATTGGATTCAGAGGAAAGCAATTAGAATTAATTAAAAATTATCTGAATAATAGACCAACTTATGTTCAAATAGATAAAGAAAAAAGCTATTCAAAGGTATTTAAATATGGTGTTCCACAAGGAACAATTTTAGGACCATTATTTTTTAATATTTATATTAACGACTTATTTAGTATAAATTGCGATGGACAAATTCATAGTTTTGCAGATGATACTACAATTTTTTATACCGATACAAATTGGAAAAACTTAAATAATAAAATTAAAGAAGATTTTAAAATTATAAAAAATTGGTTTGATAACAATTTGTTAACAATAAATTTTAATAAAACAAATTATATTCCTTTTACTTTAAACCTAAATAACCTACCACAAAATATGAATAGTATTCAAATAAATAAAGACATTCAAATTTTTAAAGTTAATAAAATAAAATATTTAGGAATTATTTTTGACGGTAAATTAAATTGGAATTTTCACATAGAATACTTAATTAAAAAATTAAGAAGTTTACTACCGATTTTTAAAAACATTAAAAAAATTTTAAATGTAAGACATATGGAAATATTATATTACGCGTTAGTTAAAACTCATTTAAATTACGGAATTTTAGGTTGGGGAGGAATAAATAGAACTTTAGTTAAAAAATTAGAAATATTACAAAAAAGGTTTCTAAAAATTATATACAATAAAGATTATCTTTATCCTTCAAAAGAATTATATTCAGAAACAAAAAAGTTGAACATAAGACAACTTTATATTTATAACATCTTAATATATATATTTAAAAATAAAAACCTTATACAATTTAAAAACCATAATCATAATACACGTCATAAAAATGAAATAACCATAAAACCTAAAATAAATAAGTCCATAGGACAAAAAAATTTCAAATATTTATGTTTTTATTTAAACGATTATTTACCAACAAAAATTAAAAAATTGATTTCATTAAAAAAATTTTAAGTCGAAATAAAAACATGGATATTAAAAACAGACAATTTAAAAATATTTTTAGAAATGCTTTAATTAATTAATATTGTTCTGAATAACTTATATAAGTAATATTTTTTACTTAAAAATTATAAATTAATGATTTTATTATAGGTAATATATTTCTTTAAAAAAGCTGCGTTTATACTATAAATTAACATTTTTTACTTTAAAAAACTTTATTTTTAATGCATATTAATAATTTATGATTTTACATACTAAAACAAAAAATAAGATTTGCCCCTAACAAGCTCAGCTTCAGGGGATTAAAAAATAAGTTTATTGAAGACAACATAAATATATTTATTATATTATTAATTTTTAAATAAACTTATTATTATTATTATTATTATTTGTTCCCCAAGTGATTATTTAGCCAATCATAAAAAAAAAATTAGAATTGAAAAAAAAATCAAAAAACAAAAACTGTATAGTAATCCCAAATCTAATAGTTGAAATTGTAGTTTCAACACTAGCAAAATTCATTTAATAAATCAAGGAATAAAAAAAACATCCAAAAAACTAAAAATATTGTTTGTGACGAGGCCTGTATAGTAATCGCAAATCTGATATTCGAAATTGTAGTTTCAGCACAAGCAGACGATTTTAAAAAGAACGAGTTTTTCTTCTACACCTACTAATAAAAAAGTTTTTCCTTTTCCAAACTCTATCCGTGGACAGACTGTATATAGTTTTTTTTTTAAATAACTTTTAACTGACCGGTTAGAAAATAAAAAAAAATTGGTGTGCAAGTCCATCATACAAGGACTTTAAAAAAGTCCAATCCATTTTACTCGCGGTAATGACTATTACTGCTTACTCAAATCTTTTACGACGCTCATCGTATCACCGTCTAAAAAAATTTTCACTAAATTTGACTTAATAAAGTGTAAAAACTTACGTCTTCTTGGTACGAAAAACTTTCTTTCAGGCACAACGTTTTTGAACGTCAAATAACTGGTAACTGTTTAGTTCGATGTATTGGGTCAGTGATTGCGTATGATGAGTCTCCTTGTAGGGGTTCTACTCGGTTTAATCGGTTTTATACCTTTTTAGAATTAATTTATATTTAACGCAAAGAACTAAGTCAAAGACCGTTTCTTTATAAAGAATGATAGTTGTTTTATACTGATAATATCCGCATATTCCTTATTAGATTTTCCGATGTGTGTAAAATTGGATGGAAATAAACAGTATTTATTATAATTTAATTTATTTTTAGAATAGTTGGCAATGTTTATCAGTAAAAACCAACAAATTAATAAATAAACATATTTCTTTTATACAGAGTGTCCGGTAAGCATCATAGAGCAAACTATCGGGAACGTGTATGGGAAAATGTATTTACTGAAGCCGACATTGATTTACAACGTGTGAAGAGATACTTCGTTTAAACGTACTCTGAATGTGGACAAGTCCCACTTCAAGTACTTTGCCTTATCAAAGGCCTCTATAACCAATAGAAACTCACTTACGATTCATGAGGATACTTGCACTGACTTCAATTCGAGCCATTACAAGGAAGTGATAACTTTTAGTAATAGAATTAAGTACTTTGGTTTATATTTTGACCCGCTGTTGAAGTGGCTAATATTCTCTAGGCATTGAGTTTACAGTGCTTTGGTCGAGTCAATTTTAAACTATGGTATAGTCGCATGGGGTGCTGCATATGTCGCTATTCTGACCTCTGCGCAAAACCGTATTCTAAAAATAATGTACTTCAAGATTAAGTGGGGCTGGTATTTTATGTTTAAGGAAATTGCACCTGAGATCGGTAGTTATAAGGCTGATATTGGTAGAAAAAAACGTTATTAATAAAGCCAAACCACGATATTGTTACTAGAAGTGTTTCAAGCAGAAATGCTAAGGCTGTGACCACTGCGACCCAAAGATGTTTATAATAAATTACCATTGAACTTATCCCTTTAGTAAGATTTAAAAAAAAATACCAGCTTGGGCTATAACAAACAAAAATCTGTCATTTGTATTTGTATAATAATATATTAATATACAGACTGTCCGCGGATAGTAATAGTAAAAATGGATGGAAAATAATGGAAGGTATAATAGCCTAAATGGATGAAAAATTTCATTTTTCTGGAAAAAGTCATTCTTGATAAAAAGTTTTGCTTGTAAAAAAAATGCAATTCACGAAGAAAATTTTTTTGATTTTTTATACTTCAAAAACGTGATTTTTCTCCGAGAGTAAACTACCTTTATTTTTCATTTTTGACCAAAATGCCAATTTAACAACATATTTAGAATAACGTTTGTAATTTAAAATTTTTTTTAGTTTTTTTTTTATTTTTAGAGGTAAATGGAAATTTTGCTTGCTCAATGAAAATATTATTATAAAATTTTATTAGACTCTATTTTCATAATGGGGGGTGTGTATCTTATTTTAAAATTTTAAATGCATTTCTACCATCTTTTGTAAAAACAAGGATTTTTTTTTTACCTTTTTTTACTTTGCTTTACGTATGGGGCAAATTTGAAGTTGCCATATAGAATTTGATGTGTTTTGAAAATGTTGACCTTAGAACAAAGGGTTTATTTAGTTCAATGTTACGGTGCGGGCGAAAGTTCTTACAACTTTGTGATAGAGAAATTTAATTAAAGATACCCCAACGTCTATAACTGGAAAAATGTGTTGAATATAGAGGGGGAGTGTTTGAATAGCAAATTATGAAATTATTATTTGTTGTTATTTTAAGATTTTTTTATGCTATTTCATTTCATTGGTGAAATTAAAAATTCATATTTCAAGTAACACCAAAAATCAGTTTTTGAAACTTTTTGATACCCCCCTGTCATTGATAACGTATGTATTTTGACCGCTAATGCTGCTATCAAAAAAATTCTTGTACCTCTAAAAATTAAAAAAAACTAAAAAAATCGAAGATTTATTTTAAATCTCGGATTTAAATTACAAACGTTATTTTAAATAAGTTTCTAATTGGCATTTAGGTCAAAAATAAAAAATAAAGGTAGTTTACTCTTGGAGAAAAATCATGTTTTTGAAGTTTTTTCGAACCCTGTATAAAAAATTAAAATTTTCTCTTAATGAATTGCGTTTTTTTTACAAGTAAAACTTTTTATCAGGAAGGACTTTTTCCCGAAAAATTAAATTTTTCATCCATTTTTTGTGCTATTGTAAACCCTATCCGCGGACAGTCTGTAGATGTTGCATCATTAGACTGATAGATTTAAATACAGTGTCCCCAAGAAAGTTCGCATCAAATGGGATTTTTTTTATTATTAGGTATAGGTAAAAATTGAAAAACCAGTTAGTTTTTGCTTACTTAAAAACCAAAAATTACGTATACTGAAGCAGCTGCACGACTTGCGTTACCTGTCAAATTTGACATTTTTACTAAAATATGTTTAAAAATGCCATTATTTATCAAAATATCGAAAAATTTTATTCGAAAAAGTTGTTTATTTAGGCATTTTTAGTCTCTGTGCGAAATTTTGACAATCTAATACAATTTTTATTTTTTGCCAGGTTCTTGAAAATTTTGATCAACCCTCGTAGATTAACTTTTATACATCGATGTAAAACCATTTGCCTTTACTTCATTTGTAATTTTAATGCAAGTTTGTGTAAAATTTTGGTTTCCTATTATTTATTTTGCTTCAAAAACTGAAATTGTTATTGATCAGTATGTAAAGTTTGATGCAAAGTTTATCTAATAACATCAGTTTTGCCAAAACCGACGTTTCTCATTTTTCTTAAGTTAGTAAACAGATGTACAAAAAGAAAATATTAGGAAGCTTTCGTTGAAATTTTACTTAATATTAAATTAAAATAATTATATTAAACTATATTTTTGTTGAATAAAATGTTTCGAGCGATTAATATTTATTCTTTTTAATCCAATATTAATTAAGTAAAATTCCTAATATTTTCTTTTTGTACATCTGTTTACTAACTTAAGAAAAATAAGAAACGTCGGTTTTGGCAAAACTGATGTAATTAGATAAACTTTGCATCAAACATTACATATTAATCAATAACAATTTCAGTTTTTGAAGCAAAACAAATAATAGGAAACAAAAATTTTACACAAAATTGCATTGAGATTACAAATGAAGTAAAGGCAAATGGTTTTACATCGATGTATAAAAGTTAATCTACGAGGGTTAATCAAAATTTTCAAGAACCTGGCAAAAAATAAAATTTTGATTAGACTGTCAAATACGTACAGAGACTAAAAATGCCTAAATAAACAACTTTTTCGAATAAAGTTTATCGATATTTTGTTAAATAAGGGCATTTTTGAACCTATTTTATTAAAAATGTCAAATTTGACAGGTAACGCAAGTCGTGCAGCTGCTTCAGTATACGTCATTTTTGGTTTTTAGGTAAGCAAAAACTAACTGCCTTTTCAATTTTTACCTATACCTAATAATTAAAAAAAATCCCATTTGATGCGGACTTTCTTGCGGACACTGTATAGTAATGACTTGTGTGTATTGGGGCAAGTCCGTTTCTGGCCTTCCTGCTATATTAAACGTGACTGTGTATAGCATCCTTTTTCAGAGACCTATCCCATATACAAATTACCAAAATTGTATCAAAGTATATGAGGTGGTTTTAAAATTAATACGAAAAAGGTAAATTGCTACTTTGGTGCCCGACATCTCAGTCAGAGGGCACTAAAGAAAAAAAATTATATGAAATACTAGACTTATTTTAAAGTTCCCTACACGTTCCCGAGAGTTTGCCCCATACTTACCGGGCATCCTGTAAAAGTAGTATAATACGCTTAAAATAATATTCAATTAGCTTATTTTATTTACGTCCTTAATTATATTATAAATTTTACTTAACTAACCTTAAAAATTATATCACAAGAAAAATGGTTTAGCCTACAAATAATAAACTTAAAAATTAAGCAACAGTATCAAAAGTATCAATTAAATCTAAATACATTTTCAAAATATTGTAACATCCACTTTTGGGACAGCATTATTTGTATTGAAAAGTATAAAGTTAGCAACAGATATATTGTAAGTATTATTGTAATCACGACGTTTGAATGTATATAGCCATCAAACAACTATATTTGCTAAAGCCTAGTTATTACTATAAAAATAGAGTTTTTTCTTTTCTACATTTTTAAATAAAGCCTAAAGATAAACATGCTGGCAACAATGCCAAGACGTAACCAATCAGTGGGCTGTGTGAAAGCTATGTGAAACGGCGTCATAAAGTTTACAAATTTTAATTTGCAATGCTTTTTTTTGGGAAAAAATGCGAAACAAGACTTGGGATAGCTCAATATCAAAATAAAATCCCATCCTGAGAAAGGTGACAGAAGCCCATTTTACATCGGGCACATTTTACGCGTCGTTTTATGACATTAAAAAAAGTAAGGTTAGAAGTGCATCTGAAAAAGTTACCAACCTGTCAGATAATAAATTTTTTGAGGTTATATTACGACAGAAAAGAAAATGGTTTATTACAATTGCACAGAGGAAGAATAGGTAAAAGTAGAAGCGATTTAAATTAATTTGAGGAGTTTGGCACAAATGTAATCCTTAGCAACTTTTTTTTTATTGTTTTAACCAAGACCTTTTGGGATTTTATACTCCTCCTTCAGTGAAACATAATAAAACAGGTCTGTTCATTAAAAAAACCAGGTGAAATTTTTTATTAGTAGACATAGAAGAAAGAGTCATTCTTTATAAAAACGTTTGCTGGTGCTGAAACTACAATTTCGAATATCAGATTTG
Organism: Polydrusus pterygomalis; assembly: GCA_963969555.1. Taxonomy (NCBI): domain Eukaryota; kingdom Metazoa; phylum Arthropoda; class Insecta; order Coleoptera; family Curculionidae; genus Polydrusus; species Polydrusus pterygomalis. Next base: position 1,390,944 of record OZ018377.1, read on the forward strand.
CAATTACTATACAGGATTCGTCACAAAAAACATTTTTACTTTTTAGGATCTTTTTTTTTATTCCTTGGTTTATTAAATTAATTTTGCTAGTGTTAAATCTACAATTTCAACTATTATATTTGCGATTACTATACAGGGTTCGTTAGAAACAACAATTTTTTTTTTCTATTCTAATTTTTAATTCCTTTTGATGATTGGCTAAATCATCACTTTGGAAACAATTGGATTGGAAGGTACCTATGGTCTAAATCAGTTGGCACGTAAAGGTCCCGATTTCACAATTATAGACTTTCATTTATGGGGATATCTGAAGCCACATGTGTATAAAACCAATTTCAATAATAACTTAGATCTCTTGAAAGAAAAAATAAGAGTAGTTATTGCAAATATCCCAATACAGCAAGGTAGGAACTGTTATCGGGAATTCAGATGTCGAGTTGAACTATGCGCTAACTCGGTGGTACCACGTTTGAATGAAAGTTTTATAATTTATGATTGAATGAATTAAAGAAATATGGCATGTAATAATAAAAATATTTTAAAAGTAGGCAAATAAAAAATTGTTTTTTTTACAACAAAATCGTTACTCGGCCAGATGTAAAATCATATTCGAAGTAAGAAAGCAACAATAGTTGTTTGTTTTTACGTCAATTTATTTTAATCAAAATCCAAAAAACTAAAAATGTTGTTTCTGTCGAAACCTGTAAGTATAGTAATCACAAATCTGATATTCGAAATAAAATTGTGTTTCAGCACAAGCAGACGTTTTTATAAAGAATGACTTTTTCTTTTATACCTACTAATAAAAAAGTTTCTCCTCTTCCAAACTTTATCCATGGACATAATGTATACTACAGGCCTGTGGTTTTAACCAATTTTTTTGTGTCACTATTCTTAAAAGGCCAACAACCAACAGTACACTTCCATTAACAAAACACCAACTTGCCTAGGTTTTAAAACCTACATTGTTCCTTTTTGTCAATAAATATATTGCTCCTTATCGGAAGAATGTAAAATGTCGAATGTAACCAGGACGAAGATAAATCTAATTCCTTAAATGTGACCTGTAAGTATAAGAAATGCCATCTTTCTCAATATAAAATGGACATACCATAGTGTTACATCGACTATCATATATTATTTGATACACTTTACTTCCAGACTGTATCTATACCTCTTTCCAAAAATAAACTTCTCTACTTCCAAACCTTGATGACACCGTCCCTGGAAGCAGTCACCATGAAACACTGACTAGCTTTGCACAGGGCAATGTCGGAGATACAGTCCCTGTGTCCGGCAGCCGGGGGCTCTGGACCTGCCCGGGGTACCTCCTCACTCTTGTCCTTAGGGCGCATGTTCGAGGGCTCTTCGTAGATTACGTCTGTGCCGTCGATAAGTCTGAAAATGGAAATATACAAATAAGTGTTGGACTGAGTAGTCTGTTACTTTGTGATACTGCATATTAGGATCATTATTTTTAAATATTCATATTAACGACTTATTAAGTATAAATAATTGCGATGGACAAATTCATAGTTTTGCAGATAATAATAAAATTAAAAAAGATTTTAAAATTATAAAAAATTGGTTCGATAACAATTTGTTAAAAATTAATTTTAATAAAACAAATTATATTCCTTTTACTTTAAACCTAAATAACCTACCACGAAATATGAACAGTATTAAAATAAATGAAGACATTCAAATTTTTAAAGTTAATAAAATAAAATATTTAGGAATTATTTTTGACAGTAAATTAAATTGGAATTTTCACTTAGAATACTTAATTAAAAAATTAAGACGTTTATTACCTATTTTTAAAAACATTTTTAAATGTAAGACATGGAAATAATATATTACGCGTTAGTTAAAACTCATTTAAATTGCGGAATTTTAGGTTGGGGAGGAATAAATAGAACTTTAGTTAAAAAATTAGAAATTTTTCCAAAAAAGGTTTCTAAAAATGATATTTAATAAAGATTATCTTTATCCTTCAAAATAATTATATTCAGAAACAAAAACGTTGAACATAAGACAACTTTACATATATAATCTTAATATATATATATTTAAAAATAAAAACCTTATACAATTTAAAAACCATAATCATAATACACGTCATAAAAATAAAATAACCATAAAACTTAAAATAAATAAGTCCATAGGACAAAAAAATTTCAAATATTTATGTTTTTATTTAAACGATTATTTACCAACAAAAATTAAAAAATTGATTTCATTAAAAAAATTTAAAGTCGAAATAAAAACATGGATATTAAAAACAGACAATTTGAAAATATTTTAAGAAATTCTTTAATTAATTAATATTGTTCTGAATAATTTATATAAGTCAAATGACTTAAAAATTATAAATTAATAATTTTATTATAGGTAATATATTTCTTCAAAAAAAACTGCGTTTATACTTTAAATTAGCATTTTTACTTTAAAACTTGATTTTTAATGCATATTTATGATTTATGATTTTACATACTAAAACACAAAATAAGATTTGCCCCTAAGCCCCTGAGCTTCATTGGATTGAAGAATACGTTTATAGAAGACAACATAAACATATTTATTATATTATTAAATTTTAAATAAACTTATTATTATTAACAAAACCAATATAATTTTTTTTTTTTTTTTTTTTTTTTTTTTTTTTTATGATCGAGCACAAGCACTATAGGAAAAATCCTTTAAGGCGCTCTGGGAGCGGTGCGTGTGCGAAGAAAGCGATTCACGTTTTTCTTGAATCGTTGGAGGTTATGTTCGGTTGGAAACACGGTCTCAGAAAGGCCGTTCCACAAAGATGACGTCCTCCAAATAAAAGAGTTCTGAAACAATGATGTTCGGGGTGTACTAAGTTGAACCACATAGGGATGGGCGGCAGTGGTTCGTCGTGTGTTTCTGCTATGCATTACTCTAGGTGGAATCGAGCGGGCAATATCTGTCGAACACTTGCCATGAAAATATCTGTAGAAGAGAGTCAAATCACCAACCTGTCTTCGATGTTCTAAGCTGTCGAGGTTCTTAGTCAGCTCGTGGTCGCCGATTAGACGAACGGCTCTCCTTTGGATGGAATCCAAACACCGAAGGGTATGCTTCGGTGCAGAACTCCAGATATGAGAGCAGTATTCCAGTGATGGTCGAATCTGGGCTTTATAGAGTGTCAAAAGTTGTTGAGGTGTATACAACTTTTTGGTACGGAAAAGTATACCGAGCTTCTGAGAAGCTGCCCTGGCGATTGCCACTACGTGATTATGCCAAGACATATTTCCTCCCAGGTTGACACCCAGCAAATTAATAGACGAAGTCAGTGGAATTGCGTGTCCTGCCATAACGATATCGGGTTCGTTCTTCTTCTTAGAGAAAACTGCAGCCTGGGTTTTTTGAGCGTTAAATTCGACTTGGTTACTGTCACCCCAAGACAAAATTTCTTCCAGGTCTTTATTGAGGCGTGATACCTCATGTTGTCTGCGAAGATGTGCGTCAGTAGCCGATGTTTGAGGTTTCAAAGTAAAAGATGAGATAAGTGTGCTGTCGTCAGCAAAGCAATATAATGGATTTTCTGTTTTCGCTAGAAGGTCGTTAATGTACAGTAAGAAGAGAGTGGGAGATAATATGGACCCTTGAGGAACACCAGCATTGATGGTGAAGGTGTCTGAGAGAAACCCGTCAATCGCCACTTGCAGAGAGCGGTCCTTGAGGAAGCTAGACAACCATGAACAAAATCGACCGGGCATACCATAAGAACGCAGTTTGCTTAGGAGCCCCTCGTGCCAGACACGGTCAAAGGCTTTAGAGATGTCCAGTGCAATAGCCCGGGACTCCCCATGATGTTCGATTGCGTTGCTCCAAAGATGAGTGACATAGGCTAGCAGGTCTCCTGTTGATCTGGACTTACGAAAACCATACTGATGGTCGCTGATAATTTTAAGGTCTTCCAGGTATTTTATAAGTTGTTGGTTAATAGCTTTCTCCATCACCTTTGATATAACTGAAAGCAATGCGACTGGTCGATAGTTGTTTGGCAGGGTTTTCTTGCCTTTCTTTGGTATAGGCTGGACTCGCGCCTTTTTCCAGCAAGATGGAAATATTCCTTTTTTGTAGGATAGGTTAAAAAGTCTACAAAATACTGGTGTGAGTTCATCGGCGCATTTCTTGAGCACTATAATAGGAATTTCATCTGGACCAGAAGCTTTTTTGGCATCGAGCCCCTTCAGAATTCGTTTGACAGGACGCTGACGGAATACGATATCAGTCATTTCCGATCGAACTGCTGGAATGTTCGGGGGTGTTTTTCCCTGAAAGTCTACCGTGAAGTGTGAAGCAAAGAGTTCTGCGAGTACGTTCGCTTTATCTTCAGCCGTGGTTGCTATTGTGCCGTCAGAACGTGTTAGCGGTGGAATATTTGATTTGGTAAAATTTTGACTGACGGCCTTAGCGACTGACCAAAAGGACCTAGATCCGTTAGGACTGGCGAGAAGTTTATTTTTGATCCTCATGTTGTGAGCCTCTTTGTTTTGATCTATCGTTTGCTTGCACTGGTTTCGAGCGGTAACAAAGATGGTGCGATTCACATCGGTAGGATTTTTACGCCATTGTCGGTAAGCTAGATTTTTAATAAATAATATAAATAATTTACTTTGTTATAATATCACTTTATTTAAAATATTAGTGACTGCAGTTTTGTAGTACTACTACATTATCAAACTGAGTGCCTTAAAACTACGGTGTACCATTATAAATAGGTTTGACAAAGGATGTTTATAGGAATATTGCAATTTCTACAAATAAGGTTTTTGAGAAACGCAATAAAATGCTAATATTGTTTGTTGCTATCTAAACTAAGCCAACCAGATCTCGGCATGCGCACTGCAAAAATCTCATTTAACGAATGGAAACATAGACAGGTCAGGGCTTTAAAATGTCTTACTAGAAGCTTAATGTTGTGGTGCACAATTTTAAGCCCGTATTACAGGGACCATTCTTGGTCAAGAAATTGTAAAAGTTGACCTAAATTTATTTTTAGGTGTAAACAGCTAAAATTTGCCCCAGAATTTGTTCTAATTTATGGTTGCAGTCTTCGAGTGTAAACGAAGACGTTTAATAATTTACCTGCTGCGATATGTCAAAGTAGTTCCCGGAGCGTCGCTTGCAGCAGGAACCGCCAAATAGCTCTCAGAAGGACTCTCCAGATTCCAAAATCTCAGTCGTTGATCTGTACCTCCGGAGAGAAGGAAGGGAGAACGGTCTATGCAGCCGGCGAGCATTGCGCAGACGCTGTGGCTTGTTTGTTGGCCACCCTGTAAAAAAAAATGTTGATGGATTATTTTTGGCTATAATAATAATAATAATAAGTTTATTTAAAATTTAATAACATAATAAATATGTTTATGTTGTCTTCTATAAACTTATTCTTCAATCCCCTGAAGCTGAGCTTGTTAGGGGCAAATCTTATTTTTTGTTTTAGTATGTAAAATTATAAATCATAAATATGCATTAAAAATCAAGTTTTAAAGTAAAAATGTTAATTTATAGTATAAACGCAGTTTTTTTGAAGAAATATATTACCTATAATAAAATTATTAATTTATAATTTTTAAGTAAAAAATATTACTTATATAAATTATTCAGAACAATATTAATTAATTAAAGCATTTCTAAAAATGTTTTCAAATTGTCTGTTTTTAATATCCATGTTTTTATTTCGACTTAAAATTTTTTTAATGAAATCTATTTTTTAATTTTTGTTGGTAAATAATCGTTTTAATAAAAACATAAATATGTGAAATTTTTTTGTCCTATGGCCTTATTTATTTTAGGTTTCATGGTTATTTCATTTTTATGACGTGTATTATGATTATGGTTTTTAAATTGTATAAGGTTTTTATTTTTAAATATATACAGTATGTCTCAGTAAGTTTGCATCATATGGAAAACTTTTTTATTATTCACTTTACGAAAAAAAGTTATTCTTCATAAAAAGCTCTGCATGGTCTAAAACCTAAAATGCAACCATCAAATATCGAAATTTTTCAGTCATCTACGAGGTTTGTCAAAAAATGTGAATTTTTGCCAAGAATGTAAATTTTTCCCAAGAGTAAAGTACCTTTATTTTTGACATTATCAAAAATTGTTATTAAAAAAAGTTGATCAGAACTAAAAACCACGTCTAAATATGCAATTATACGCATTTATGTTGAAAAATTATTTTATTAATTTATTATTAATTATTTAATTATTTAATTAATTTAATGCGTGTCATTGCATATTTAGACGTGGTTTTTAGTTCTGATCAACTTTTTTTAATAACAATTTTTGATAATGTCAAAAATAAAGGTACTTTACTCTTGGGAAAAATTTACATTCTTGGCAAAAATTCACATTTTTTGACAAACCTCGTATATGACTGGAAAATTTCGATATTTGATGGTTGTATTTTAGGTTTTAGACCATGCAGAGCTTTTTATAAAGAATAACTTTTTTTCGTAAAATGAATAATAAAAAAGTTTTCCATATGATGCAAACTTACAGAGACATACTGTATATTAAGATGTTATAAATGTAAAGTTGTCTTATGTTCAACTTTTTTGTTTCTCAATATAATTCTTTTGAAGGTTAAAGATAATATTTATTGAATATAATTTTTAGAAACCTTTCTATTTATTCCCCAACCTAAAATTCCGTAATTTTATATATTTTTATTTTTAGGCTTATTTCTATATCCATCCCTGAATTACATAACTAGTTTTTATTTTGTCATTTTGTCATTGCAGACAAACTCCTTATGTAATATATTATAATCCACGTAATAAATAATGCTCTAAAACATTCAACTTGACCTTTAAAAAACAAAAGTAACAAAGAAATAAAACCAGCTTCATTGAAATGCACGTTTAGTCCCAACTTGTAAATGACTTCCTTATTTTTACCAAGAATGTCAATTGTGTTGCTTTAAAAATGTATTGACGATTGACGTGTTTTCTTTTAAAGAAAAAACGGTATTTCCTTAAGAACAAAAGATATACTTAAATTTTTATGATATCATTGTCCTTGATCGGAAAGACTCCATCACCGAAAAAATATCACGGAGCAACGAGAAAGAAATTACAGCTATTTGTCCATAGACATGATTGTGCAATATGTTAAATTGAAAAGGATATATTATATTATACTGGGTGTCCACAGAAGGTGGCTTGCCCCTCTAACTTTTTTGTTTTTCAAGATAAAGAAATAATACAAGGAGTGAAAAAGTTGATATGTTATTAGTGTTTGAAGAATGTAGAAATAATTCAACCGATGCTGCACGACTTTACGCACAAAGATATTTTAATCGGCGCCATCCAACCCGGCACTATTAGTTTTAATTAATGCGAAATGAGCCGGACAATAATAACATATCAACTTTTTCATTCCTTGTAAAACTATTATTTTCCATGTTTTTTAAACAACAAACTAATTTACTTTGACAGAAGCTGTTGGCATTTCAATTTTCTTCAAGGCATGATTTAGTTTTTCTGGTCACAGGCTACTTGATGCATTTAAATCTAAATTTATTCTCAAAAGATGCTTTATTTTAGGAACGTTCTAAGTTAACTTTTTAAAGTTTTTTAATGGCAGCTTTTCTAAAACCCAATAGTGTATGGTATCAAAATAATCGTAATAAAATCCTCTTTTTTCTTAACCCGACGAGCCACCATGTTGCCATTTAAAAAAAATGAGTTATACAACTTTAAAGATTAAATTTTACATAGCACATAGCACTGAACCAAAAATAGTAAAATTGTATTTTTCCCAAGATTAAAGAACTGAAATAGGTGATTTTAAGGAATTCATAGCCCTCTAGATAAAACAATAAATTTGGAAAAAAATATTTTTTTGGTGACAAAAAGTGACAAGTGACACATCGTTGTATTTAGAATATCATATGGAGTCAAAAAAAGTAAAAATATACCAGATGTCCCATTTAAAAATCGAAAGTTTATGTCACTTCCGGTTAAACCGGAAGTTCCATAATGTTGAGTCACCTGTCAAAAAATGCAGTCTTATGTCGTATACAAATCCCCCAAATTTTATTCCCTTATCTTGAAAAACAAAAAAGTTAGAGGGGCGAACCACCTTCCGTGGACACCCGGTATATGTACATACGTTACCAGTGGACCATAGTGGACACCTTAGGCCCTTAGGGGTTCTTAATAATCTACCTTTAGTAGGTATATCATCACTCGTTAGTCGTTAGTTAGATACAGGTTACACGATACAGTTTTATAAGATTTGAATACTTTTTGTTTTTGTAATATTTTTTTTAACACCTGTTATAAAATGTTCATGTTCACCCTGTATATATATATTTTGGAAAAAACACACTTTACACTGGTATATAGTGATGACAGGCAAAAATACTTAAACTTACATGGTGCAGTTTGGATAATGGTGGCGTAGTACTGCCCCACAAAACTTTCTGTCTTGAGCCGGTCTCAAGGTTCCACATGGATATCTCATTATTTCCCTGGACACTGGACATTAGCCAATTATGTTCTGTCGGATGGGGAATAACCTTCCTAATTCTCACAGCCTGTCCACCTGGAGATAAAAATTGTATGAAAATAACAGGATATACCATATCCATTCATTAAATTGATAAAATGTAAAAAGGAATGTTTATAAAGTTGCCACAGTGGATCTTTGCCCGTGCGTCATCAATCAACGATCAGGACTCGACGAGGTTAATAACTCTGCATCCTTGTTTATTACAGTAACAAGTTTGAATAAAAGCATAAAAGAACGTCTCCAAAATTCCGCAATAATATAACGTGCTAGACAAGGATAAAACTATAAACGTCAGTTAATTACTTTCTTTATTTGTTTAGTTGACAACCGTTGTATTTTAGAACGTCATTGTCAACCTTATTTTGATCTGCCAATCTAATTCGTATTTTGTAAATCTGTGTGCCTTAGAACTGTTCCTGTTTCTAAAAATAGTTCTTTTTAGAGGTAATTATACCCACCATCTGTTTTGGCGGTAAGTATTTATGGATTTTTATAATAACTAATTTATTTATTTTAAATATTCTAACCGTGAAAGTTGTTTGAAACGTTTACGGCAGTGGCTAAATTCCCTTAAATGAAAGGATGTTAAAAATTTGACTTTTGCGATTTTAATAGTCAATAAAACACCGAACTTTTCTAGATTTTAAGCTTTAAAAATAGTATTAAGTGTATTAACATTTGTTTGTCAATTTCTTTTAGATAATAGAGAATGCCGGGCAAAACTTAAAATAAATAATAATTTTTCGTGATATTATGTAGGTACGTCAAACGGTAGGCAGGCACGTCCATTTTATGAACTTAGACTTAGTTTTGACTTTTTTCGTCTCGTAATTTTGATTTGATTCATATGATTTTGATGACGTAAAAGTGATGACGCACGGGAAAAGAACCACTGTGGCGACTTTATGTGATGTAACTTTCATAACACTTTTGGTAATTATAGAACGTCATAAGCATATTTCTGCCTACCACAGATAAAAATCTTATATTTTTAGAACGAAAACTGTAAAATTGCGAGTCAAACTCTTACTTGACGGTAACGTAATGGTTGTAATAGGCAGTCTAAAACGTAGATCCCAAGCGGTGTGCACCCCGTCACTGGTGCCCAGTGCAAGCCAACTCTGATGGGCGTCCACGCAAAAGGTGGTGATGACACCTTGTCTGAGGCCGTTCTCCAGACGCCATGCCACGCCTGGTTGCCTTAGATCCCATGCAACTAAAAAAAATATTAACTATAAAAAATACTTCGTGTATAAATCTTCACTAAATTTATTGTTATACCATAACAATTGTTTCGACACACAGTGTCTTCGTCAGATGGTTACAAATGAATGGATGATTTAAATTATCTTAAACTATAAAATTTACTCTAAATATTTACCTATTTTATTTTATTACACTTGGAAATACCAAATAACCCAACTATCTGTTATTATTGAAGAATAGGTCATTATACAAGTTTTATTATATGAAAAAACCCTAACGGATTAAATTTAAATTTAACAAAGGAGAATTGTTCAGGTCTAACTGGTCATTTAATAGAATATTTGATATTTTGCATTTGTTAATTTCCATACTTTCTAATAAATTAAGTTTTGTTGACTTATTTTCTAAATGTAAAATCTCAAAATTTTCATGAAAACTGTGTTGTTCACTATTTAAATGTATTGCATAATGGGAATTAATGTGTTTTTTATTGTAACTATTTTTATGTTCTTTGATCCTTTTTTCAAAACATCTGCCTGTTTGACCTATGTAAATTTTTGAACAACTACCGCATTTAAGTTTATAAAGTATTTTTTATAGTTCTTATAATGGATCTTCATCAAGTAACGGCTACCTCTATACAATTTTCAAAAAAAAATATTTTCCAAAGAACAGCAGTAGAATTTAACTTTTAAAATTTCTTTATTTCAAACTAACTTTTACGGTTCATTACATGGAAAGTGACAACATAATATAGCAAATAATAACCATTAAAAAAAACAATAAAAAAATTAGTTAGAAGTTAATCCAAATCCAATTTAATTCATTAATAAAATCAATTTATATTTTATTATTCCGTCATATAAAAGCAATTTTTTGCCGAAAATATGATTTTTTTTCTTTTAAAATGATAGAGTGAATTAGAATACAAATTTTTAATTTATAAATGTTTTGAACGTGTAAATACCCTTTCGGTCTATATAGATTACCAGTTGGTTCTAAATGTGGTAATTTGTGTATACATTTAATAACCTTATTTTGCAATTTTTGTAATGGTTTTAAGTTTGATAAACAAGCAGATCCCCATACAGAAGCTAAGTATTGTAATTTTGAATATATTAATGAAAAATATATATTTTTTAAGTATTTCAAAGGAATGAAATATCTAGCTCTGTACAAAACAGATACCAAAGGAGATATCGAGTTGATAATGTACTGGATATGGCATGTCCAATTTAAATTTTCGTCTAAAACTAATCCTAAAAATTTTGTCGTTTTTGAATATTAAATATTTTCATTATTAAATGTTAAGGGGTTAATGATGGAATTTATTTTATTTTTAGTTATAAACATAAAAGAAGATTTTTGTAAAATTTAACGTAAGTTTATTTGATTGAAGCCAAAAAAGAAGTATTTTTAAATCATTATTAATATCAAAATACATTTCTGCAAGAGTTTTAGCAAAATAAATAATTGTTGTATCATCTGCAAATAGCTTTATATTGCCTTTTAAGTTCAATTTGAAAAAGGAATTAATGTAAATTAAGAATAATAATGGACCTAATATTGATCCTTGTGGAACTCCACATATTATTTCTTTTTCCGAACTTTTTCTTTCCCCTATTTAAACAAATTATTTACGATAGCTTAAATAACTTTGAAGTAGTTTGTGTGTATTTCCCCTTTACTGTTACAGTATAATTTTCTTAACAAAATATCATGGTTTACGGTGTCAAAAGCCTTACACAGATCTAAGGATAGTAAACAGCATTTTTTACTGCTGTCGACATTAACTTGAATATTTGGTATGCTATCTCCTACAGCTATTTGTATCCTAAATCGGCGAAAACCATACTGGTTAGCAAAAAGTAAATTTTGGCCTTCTAGAAAGTCGCATAATTTATTATTTATTTTTCTAATATTTTTGAAAAGATTGATAAAACAGATATTGGGCGATAATTGCTGCATTTATATCGTTTATCAGTTTTAAATACTGGAGTTACTTTAGCAATTTTAATTTTTTCTGGAAAAATACCTGTTTTTAAAGATAATTAGAATTGGAGTAATTTAATTTTTTTTAAACACTTATTACCTAGATCTCCATAGAGCGTTGCGTAGACAACAATGCTCTGCGTGCCCGGATCAAGGCACTGTAATTCGACTGCAAATCCTTCTTCATAAGGGTCCAACTGTCTTGCTTGCACGAGATTCATCCTAAAATAATTGAATGTTTACCACTCCCCTTCGTTTTTTTGATAAAATACCATTTTTTTAACTTACTTGGAACTAGCCGGATCCACCCTTAAAACCCTAATCCACCCACTTTGGCAGGCAGCGGCTAACGATTGACCCCCTTCACATACAGCCAGGCCTGTAACCGCTGCACAATTGGGCAGCCTGAACTGTTGTTTGGATCGATTGGCTACGTTTTTGCCTTCAAAACGAGAACAATCCCATAGCCTAAAAGGGCAGAAAACAAGAATGAGTTATACAAGCAGAACCATTATACATGCAAAGATCTGAAGGAGAATCAGATAGGATACAAAAACTGTACAGTTGGTTTGTACCGTGCGAGCAAAAATTATTTGCATCAAAGAGGGCTTGGAAAAAAAAAACGTAGAGCTTGGTTTAGATCACAATGATATGGGGACGATATATCTAACCAAATATAGGTTAAAATTTTGTCAAATTCTTATTATGACATGATATGCCAAACTAATGAGTAATAAAATAAGTAGACAAATACAAATTTATTTTTGTTGTTTACAAAATTAACACAGACAGAAAAAGAAAAATAATTACATAAATTGCATTGCATTGAAGCAGTAAAAAATGCTCCATGCTCCAAGCATAAATTCACACGTCTCTTCATATTTTCGAAAGTGTTGACCAGCATCTCTGGAGAAACGTTATCACATTCTTGGATAATCCTTTCTTGTAATTGTTCTAAATTTGCAACTGGTGTTTTAAAAATAGTGTTCTTTAAATGAGGAAAAACGAAGTAATCCATAACCATTAAACAAGGTGATCTAGGTGGGAATTCAATGTCTGATCGAAAAAAAAATAGTTCACGAACGCTTGCAACAAGTTCTACTGTTTTTACAGATGGTCTTCCTGCTCCTTTTTTGTGTTGTATAGAACCTGTTTCCCTAAACACAGCCACGGTTCTTTTCAGGCAATGATAAAAATCCACAGCAATAAAAGCAACGTTAGGAAAATGTTCGTGAAAATCGTCCATGCACAAACCCGGATTGTATTGCCACTCACCATTTACTCTAACCCCGTTTCGAAAATACGCTTCAACCATAAATGTTTTGTGCTTTTCCGTAAAGCCCATTGTGTGAATTGTTCAAGAAATTGGAAAAATTAGCGATGAATCAAATTACTATCGACTGTCAAAGATGACGGAATAACTGATTGATTGTTAATTCAGACACAAAACAGGTATTAAGCTCTACGGCTAAGCATTACGTCCTTAGATGCAAGGCCCTCTTTGGTGCAAATAATTTTTGCTCGCACGGTATATCGCATAAGCACCCAATGATAAAAAGTACCAAATATGATATTAGGAATGTTTTACTATTTCTATGTTGAAAACACTGAAGGTATTATTTTTTACCTGATGGTTCCGTCTGCGGAACAACTGGCAAAAAACGGCGAATCGGGGAACCTGCACAATTTGTACACGGCGCTCTTGTGTTCGTGTAAGTGGGCTACCAAGACACCACGAGGGTGCCACCCGGGCGGGGGCAACTGTGGTTTCCAGGCGGCCTGTTCAGCCCATTCCTTGCTCCTAAAAATCGTTCTATTTATCCTTCTATCACTAACAACAGTCAAAACATCGTTTTAAGATAGTAATGGTAAATAGTTATAAATCCATTATTGTCCGTTTCAAACACGTCACTCATGACTTACCTTAAAGCTTCAAAATAATGATCCTGTTGAATATTTTTAAGTTTTGTTAGTTCAATATAGCAAGTCGATCTTCTATCTAAAATATTAAAAACTAATCACAATATATTTAATTTGAAGAAATAGTCCATGCTTAAAGTTGAGTTGAAAGTATGGGAAAGAAAGAAAAAACTTAAAGTCTTCCTCCACAAAATTTAATAGAAGAAAAATTCTCTAGGGGTTTCTACATGTTTCGAACGTAGAAACGTTCATCATCAGGAGACAGAAAATTTATTTAGTGCTGATGGTTTTAGCAGAAGAGAAAATGGTGTAGAACCTTAATGGAGCTTTTATGGAATTAAAACATTGATGTGTAGAAGAGACATAATATGAAGAAAATTGATAAAGGATAAACCATACTGAGTATGTTAAAAAGTTATTAAGGTTAAATTCTCAACGTCGTTTAATTTATTGCCAACCTATAACCTATTTCGCTTTGTTTCTTTAAGTTTATTATTTTTTAAACTAACATTTAAATAAAATCAGTATCGTCGGCACATTACTTGGGTAATATCTGATATATTATAAAAATATCAATTTATTTCATTGCTAATTTTGGGAGAATTGTATAGTGAAAGAACAATGAGTGACAATGACATAATAATGTTAAAAAAAAATTTTAGTCGATATTTTTCGCTATACAATTCTCCTAAAATAAGTTATGAAATTCCTTGATATTTATTAAATATGTCAATTATTACCTATAGAATATCAAGTCGATACTGATTTTCTTTAAATTTTGTATAAAAACTAGAAAACATAAATAAATCTACGCGAAATAGGTTATAGGTTGGCAAGCATGTTGATACTCCCACCTTAAGGGGGGTCTAAACCAACCAAATAAACAGGAGAAGAAGAAAAAACTTTCCTAAAAAGGTGTCGAAGATTATTTAAAATTTTTTATAATCACCATTTTCTCTTCTGCTAAAACCATCAGCACTAAATAAATTTTCTGTCTCCTGAAGATGAACGTTTCTACGTTCGAAACATGTAGAGACCCCAAAGAATCTGTTTCTATTAAATTTTGTGGAGGAAGACTTTAATATTTAGTTATTATTATTATAAAATAAAAATTTATTCTTTACTTACATTGGATATAACTCTTCTCGTGTAAACTAGACGTATCAGTAGTAGTGCTAATAAATTGTGTGACGTGAGCATCAGGCGGTGGAGAGGAAGGCCTGCTATTGGTCGATCGAGAAGACGGAGCTCCGCTATTGGTCGACTCGGACTGTCTTGTCAAAACTTCCGCGCTGTAGTTTAAATCCGAGTTTACGTTGGTGTCTATGGAACCTAAGGTGTTTGTTCTATGAAGGCCACCTCTAAAATTAAAAAAAAAGTTATTTTCAGAATAGATAAACGGGTTTCCTTTCCTTTAAATAGAAGAGTACAAAAAAAATTGGTGATGAATGGAAAAAGAATTATTTTGTAATTTTTCACCTTAAATAATCATTTTTATGAGGATCGCCGAATTGAAACACCCGATTTCTTATACTGACACTAAGAGTATCAATATCGGCCTTTCCGTCATTCTGTTTCAGTCTTTGATCGACGCTGGTTTTAAGTTTGTGAATTTTTTTTAAGTGGTGCCCCATTTTTAGCAGGTGTTCCTCGGTTTGTTCCGTCATTCCGTTTGCTTCTAACCGTCTAAACAGCTAAAAAATGCTTTAAATAGTCAATATGGTAATTTTAATATTTATAATTTAAATAATAATAATAATAAGTTTATTTAAAATTTAATAAATATGTTTATGTTGTCTTCCATAAACTTATTCTTCAATCCCCTGAAGCTGAGCTTGTTAGGGGCAAATCTTATTTTTTTGTTTTAGTATGTAAAATCATAAATCATAAATATGCATTAAAAATCAAGTTTTAAAGTAAAAATGTTAATTTATAGTATAAGCGCAGTTTTTTTTTGAAGAAATATATTACCTATAATATATAATTATTATTTATAATTTTTAAGTAAAAAATATTAATAAAAATAAATTATTCAGAACAATATTAATTAATTAATTAAAGCATTTCTAAAAATATTTTCAAATTGTCTGTTTTTATTATCCATGTTTTTATTTCTACTTTAATTTTTTTTAATGAAATCAATTTTTTTAATTTTTATTGGTAAATAATCGTTTAAATAAATTTTAATACATAAATATTTGAATTTTTTTTGTCCTATAGACTTTTTTTAGGTTTTATGGTTATTTCATTTTTATGACGTGTATTATGATTATGGTTTTTAAATTGTAGAAGGTTTTTATTTTTAAATACCTATATAATAATATATTAAGATGTTATAAATGTAAAGTTGTCTTATGTTCAACTTGTTTGTTTCTGAATATAATTATTTTGAAGGATAAAGATAATATTTATTGAATATAATTTTTAGAAACCTTTTTTGTAATATTTATATTCCTTCCCAACCTAAAATTCGGTAATTTAAATGAGTTTTAACTAATGCGTAATATAATATTTGTCTTATGTCTTACATTTAAAATTTTTTTAATGTTTTTAAAAATCGGTAGTAAACTTCTTAATTTTTTAATTAAGTATTCTAAGTGAAAATTCCAATTTAATTTACTGTCAAAAATAATTCCTAAATATTTTATTTTATTAACTTTAAAAATTTGAATGTCTTCATTTATTTGATATCATATGAATGAACACGAAATATGAATATATTATATTCATATTTCGTGGTAGGTTATTTAGGTTTAAAGCAAAAGGAATATAATTTGTTTTATTAAAATTAATTGTTAACAAATTGTTATCAAACCAATTTTTTATAATTTTAAAATCTTTTTTAATTTTATTATTTAAGTTGTCCCAATTTGTATCAGTATAAAAAATTGTAATATCATCTGCAAAACTATGAATTTGTCCATCGCAATTTATACTAAATAAGTCGTTAATATAAATTAGAGATAAATATAATAAATATAATCAACGGGATTTATAAAACCCAGTGCGAAGGAAACAGAAAAACCTTTTTCGAATTAATAAATATAATATAGAGACAAACATTTTACATAAAAATAAAGATTCAACAAAAAAAAATTAAATGTTAATATAAAGTTTTTCACTGGAATTCTGTTTTACTTACACTTTTTAAATTTGAGCTCATATCCCTATAAAAGTCATAGCTAGGTTTCTTTCCAGTACTATAACAGTCCCTTATATGTTTTCTTTCGCCCAACACTTCTAAAAGTTGATTTATATCGGAGTAATTCACTACATTGTCATATACACTCCTTGGTATCGGTGGTACTAGAGATTCTAGCAAAAGTTCCGATCTAAAATGACGATTATAAAGATAACATAGAACATATAGGGAAAAAGAAGGGAAAATAAGAAAGTGCAGTAAGCAGCAAAGAACAAAAGTGTTCTTCCGATTTTTTTTTTATAGAAAAAAAACTTACTTCTCAATTTGAATAAGTTTATACTTCATATACCCGTTCAGATGCGGCATTACTTTGCACTGCACATCGAGAACGCTCAGTCTTTCAGCAGCCTTTGCTATAAACCCACAAACCACTTCCCTGATCCACAGGTTCGGATGGACCAGGAAGTAGGAACATTCAGTGACTAGTTCGCAGAGAGAAACGGTGGTAATCAGATTGTACTCGGTGAACGCGGCCATGGCTATGATTGCTTTTCTTGTTACGAATTCTGAACTGTCCGTCAAACCCTGTAATTTATGGAAAAATAAGTCAATAAGCAACAACAAGATATTGTGAGCCTAGAAAAGAAGACAAGAAGAAGTTACCTGTATTAATAATGGAGTAAGAATACTTGAACAATGCCAACCGATATAGGAGGCAACTCCCACTATACAGTCAAAAAAGGATTTCCGTAACTGAGTGTCTTCTTTGTCATTTAAGAAAGTTATCATATGGGATAGTATAACATCATTAGCTAAAAAGTAATAAATAGGTATTTAAAAAATATTAGAAATGAATTAAAACCCTGGAAAGTAGCTCAGCATAATACCGTGCGAGAAAAAATTATTTGCATCAAAGAGGGCTTGGATTAAAAAACGTAGGGCTTGGTTAAGATCACAATGATATGGGGACGATATATCTAACCAAATCTAGGTTAAAATTTTGTCAAATTCATTTTATGACATGATATGCCAAACTAATGAGTAATAAAATAAGTAGACAAATAAAAATTTATTTTTGTTGTTTACAAACATAACAAAGCAAGAATAAACAAAAAGAAAAAGAAAAATAATTACATAAATTGTTGAAATTGGCCACCGCCATGCTACAAGCATAAATTCACACGTCTCTTCATATTTTCGAAAGTGTTGACCAGCATCTCTGGAGAAATGTTACCACATTCTTGGATAATCCTGTCTTGTAAATGTTTTAAATTTGCAACTGGTGTTTTAAAAGTAGTGTTCTTTAAATGAGGAAAAACGAAGTAATCCATAACCGTTAAACAAGGTGATCTATGTGGGAATTCAATGTCTGATCGAAAACTGATCAATCTGTCGTCGAAAAAATTGCGTAAGTAGTTAATAGTATCGGCGACTGTATGGGCGGTTGCACCGTCCTGTTGAAAATATCCAAAACGTAGTTTGTCGTCAAGTAATTGCTCCACAAATGGATTCAAAATATTCTCTATACCGCCGTGCTGTAACATGTGTCATGGAAAAAAATAGGACCAACAATTCTTCTTCGGGAAACAGCTAACCATACACCAATTTTTTGAGGGTGCAATGTGAACTCTACAAAAAAATGGGGATTTTCACTACTCCACATGCGTGTATTCTGAGAATTCACATAACCGGAGAGGTGGAACCAGACTTCATTCGAAAAAATGTCAGGTCTAATAAATCATTTCTTTCCAATAAATTTGGGTAAACCATTGAGAGTAATTCCTGCGCCTTTCAAAATCTGCGGCTTGTATTTCTTGGAATACTTGCACTTTATAAGGAAATAAATTTAGCTGCTTCTTAAGAATAGTCCTGCATGTTCCATAAGATCTTCCCACTTCTTGGGACAGGCGTCTTATACAATTTGTTCGCGTATTTTGCATTATTTCACGAACGTTTGCAACAAGTTATTCTGTTCTTACAGATGGCCTTCCTGTTCCTTTTTTGTGTTGTATAGAACCTGTTTTCCTAAACACAGCCACGGTTCTTTTTAGGCAATGATAAAAATCCCAGCAATAAAAGCAACGTTAGGAAATTGTTCGTGAAAATCGTCCATGCACAAACCCGGATTGTACTGCCAGTCACAATTTACTCTAACCCCGTTTCGAAAATACGCTTCAACCATGAATGTTTTGTGCTGTTCCGTAAAGCCCATTGTGTGAATTGTTCAAGAAATTGGAAAAATTAGCGATGAATCAAATTATTTGTAACGACTGTCAAAGATGACGGAATAACTGATTGATTGTTAATTTAGGTAGTTACTGACACCCAACAGATATTAAGCTCTACGGCTAAGCATTACGTCCTTAGATGCAAGGCCCTCTTTGATACAATAATAATTTTTGCTCGCACGGTATATTGAATTACTCCTTATTCAGTGACAGAAATTAAGTTTCAATAGTTACATCTATACAATATTGCAAAGCCAACGTTGAGGACGATTTTTTTTAAATTACGTTACAAACGTGTCAAAATTTACCTTTGGCTTTTCCAAAAAAAACACACAATTTATTTATGCCACTGTTCATCAGAGCCTGTTTGACAATACTGTGAGTGTCCGTCAGCAAAGCGCTGACCGTCTGCTGCACCATTTCGTGTAGCGCTTGCAGTTCCAGTTCGTAATTGAACGTGTGCTCGTCATCGGCTTTGTCATTGCTGTCTTCGCCGTACCAGATGTTCTGAATTTGGTCTAAATATCTAGAAAAAAATAGCGATGCAACCGGCGAAGGATTAAAGAAAATGAAAATTTACTTACCTTAAAGCTATTTCCGCTAAAGAATTGATGTTCTTAGCGTAGGTAGCTCTCACACAAGCGTTAGGATCAGTAGCCAATTGCGACAACTCGGGCAATATGTACTCGGGAAACACATTTGCATCGGACCTGGGCAATTTCTGAACCAAGTCTAGACATTTGGTGATGGTATTGACGGCGCAGATTTTTACTCGCGAGTTATTGTCGTGGGCCAGAAACATCTAAAACGATAATGGAACATATTTATTAAATATGTTATTTCTATTAATAACATTTCAGGGTAATAAGACATTACATGATCATAACACCAGACGTTGTATAAATTATCAAAGTATACCAGTAAAAAGTAATTTCGGAATAAAAATTGCTTTTATATGACGAAATAATAAAATATAACAATCTTCCAAAAAATATCAGAAAAATTAAAAAATTGGCAACTTTTCAAAAGCGATTAAAGATATAATTATTTATAAGTACTATTTTTTTTAAATTGATTTTATTAATGAATTAAATTCCATTTTTTTTATTGTTATTTTTTTTAATGGTTATTATTTTCTATATTATGTTGTCACTTTCCTTGTAATGAACTGTAAAAGTTAGTTTGGAATAAAGACATTTTGAAAAAAAAGTTCTGGAGTTGTTGGGTTCATGGAAATATTTAGTTTAAAGTGGTTTTCTCTTTTGCTATGGTTGCAAAGTACTTCCCAAATGTTTCTGCAACATCTTGTTTGTTGTATATTTTATGGTCATTTATTGACAGTTGTATTGGTTCAGTTTGTCGATTTCTATTCAGATAAAATTTTCATTTGTAAAAGTTGTTTAGAATTAAAAATGATGTCCGAATACAAAGTCACGGCCTTTTATTCAAAAAAACGAAAAAAATACTTATTTTTTGTCTTACCCTCTATAGAGACCAGATTGAAGAGATCAAATTATTTTTTTTCATGTTAACTTTAAGAATATTGTTCCAAATTTACATTTTATATTATACTTAGGTATCTATTTTTTTTTTAAATCATTCAAAAAAATTATGCCAAAGTTCGTTTATTTTTGGAGCAATTAGGTTTAAACTAGTGTTGGGATCACTCGAGTGAAAAATAACCTTCCATTCGGTTTTTTCAATCACTTGAATAATTCGATTATCTTCGGAAATAATTCGAGTGACGAACATATGGTTTTTATTTTCCAACGCGTCTCCAAAGTTGCTGACGCATGGCAATCACTCACTGCGGCCAGAGCCATCTCCTAGCGAGCGGCTACACCGAGTGGTTTCGGTTATTGGCGATATAATTCAAATTAAATACTGCATTATGGGTTACCTGTGTAAGATAATGATTTATTATTTTGATTTAAATACTGCATTACGGGTTGCCTGCGTAGGATAATAGGATTTATTATTTTATTTAGATTTAAATCGTCGGCGTCTACTGAAAACTTAATGTTTAGTGGTGAGTATTCAGTATTCATAAATATCATGAGTTATGCAATATCGTGACATCTCAAGGTCAAGTAGTCAAGTTGTTAAATTGTAAGATCTGGGAACAGGGAACCATGCCAAAAAATCCACAAATATCTTCGCCACATTTAATAATCCGCAAAAAATCAATCGATTAACAACACTGAGTCAGTTATTCCCAATACAAATGCTGTATATCAACATGAACGATGAACCGCCAATGCCAATATTAATATTAGAATTTGAGTGAAAAATCGATTATCATTCGGTTTTTTAAATCACTCGAATTCTCGGTAGTCGATTATTAAAATAAGTCGATTTTTCCCAACACTAGTTTAAACCATCACAAAACAATTTTTTTAAATTTTACAGCTTTTCCTGAAAATTGTAAATGTGTAGCTTTTTCATCAAATCTCAAAAATCATCAAGATTAAAACAACGAAATTATTTAGATAACCAGTAATTATAAAAAGCCTATAAAGGGGAGAAAAAATATTTAAAAATTAATCACAAAACATCACGACGTAACGTAGTGCCCATATTAAAAAAAAAAAAATGTATAAATGGGTAAACATGGCGGAAAATATTAGATAGGGACAGGAGTACTAGCTCAAAATATTTTGTTACCAGGCAAGGTAAAATTCTATCCAAAATCGTCTCGTCGCTAGCATGGTAGGCTAACTCAAGCAAAATCTCCAAACTAAACAACTTTGAGGAGCACTCGTGAAGGCCTCTAACACAAGACGTGACAAGGGAAGTTATAAGGACCAGCCCTTCACATTCACTCCTAGCTTCACATTTCTCAATGTCCTTCTTCTCGTCTTCATCTAGTTCATCATATTCGTCATCGTCTTGTGAGGAAGATCTTGTTTCTGGACCAAGAAACTAAAACAGAAAAATACTGCCTATCTTTTTTCAATATACAGGCACTGAAGAAGTTACTTACTTTAAAAATATTGGCAATGTCGCCCTTTAATCTAATAATCTTCTCATCTGGTGACATAATGGGATTGGCAGAAAAAATAAGCATGTAAGATTGAAGAAAAGAGTAAAAATACTCTGGAAACAAGGATCCCTTATGCTGGTCCAAATAGTCTTCAGCTGATAATCTTATTGCTGGGTCCTAAAAGTTGCCAAATCTATATACAGGGACAGCCAGTTTTTGATGTTTTTATGATACACAATTAATTATAAACAATATGATAAAATAAAGTATTTCAGTCTAATTACTTTCCTATGAAATGTATCTTTGGTTCTTAATATTATAAAAATAAATACACATATTAGTTAGCAATGCCACTAGAGTCTACATTGCAAACTGGGCACTGTATTTCAGTGAACCAAAGAAATTAAACACTATTTTTTATTTACCTTCTCAATCATACTAGATATTAAGTCTCTCAAATTTGGATCCTCCAGTTTGTCAAGGTGTTTTTGAGGTGAATATTTTCCTGCCCTGTATGCCAGCAACTGAGAATAATCAAAGGGAAAGTGTAGTTCATTCCAGAGTTCTAATAAAGCACAACTAAAAAACAAATTGAGGTATATTTTGACAGACACAGTAGGTATTATATTTAGGAGGTCACCGTAGTCTTTTATGAGTAATTGGAAATTGGAATAAGGGGAAAAGGCCCAAAAGCGATGAAGAAATCATAAACATAGAAATCTATATGTCTAGCTTAAGGTAACTAAGTAACTACTGTCTTATGATAAAGACTTCTAATGTCAAATTAGGTAACCAAAAAAGAACTAATTTACTAAAATGCTTGCTTGTTTACCCTGCTGAAAAAATATCCATTGCAGGTGTTAAATCTCCAGAATGACAAGTATTTTCAGTAATCAATGCACTACTTTCATTTGTGTTAAGGTTTGTGGAACTAGAGAATCTTTCAGGTGCTATGTAACACATTCGTCGTCTTGATGTGTCAAAAAAGTACGAATAGTCACCTAAAATATAACATAATTTTGGAAATATCTGCTTACTGATAAAATATATTATTAGATTATAATCATTGAACCTCCAGGTTTTTAAATATTATCAGTAAGGTCTCAAAAAAAAATTCTGTAGGATGATAGGGTTTTTTTTGATTTTCCTTAAAAAGTTATTGATGTGAAACTGTAGAATAAACAGATGTTTATAGTTATTATTTATATACCTAGTTACTTATGCCTAGGTCTATACAAAAAGAAAAAAATGTTCAAAATTTAATTATTCTTACCTGGGTTATCATTGGGTACAAAAGTAGGTTTAAAAGACGCAAAGTCCACTAACATAACCCAATTCCAAGCAGTCACAGTTATATTCTCTAACTTGATATCGCCGTGACACACACCGACTTTGTGACATTGATGCAATGCATATAGAATTTGAAATGTTATCCACCTGAAAGGCATTAAATGGAATAACAATAAACAAAAATATATTTTTACAAAGGTAGGAAATATATGGGTTATATTCCAACTTACCGTTTTTCAATATTGGTTAGAAATGGCCTTGTACTAATCCTGTCATACAAACTGTACTTTACATACTCTCTCATTATTAAAGCTGCTTTATCTGTTAATATAAACTTTTGATATGGGGTACAATTTACTGCAGTGGACAGTTTTTTGCGAATCTCTTCCAAGTGGTCTCTATAGCTCTGCAACGGCAAAGAAGGATCATGAATTGCAAACACTTTTACTACAACTGGGCCTTCTTGCGATTCTGCCCTGGCTACTTTCAAAAATCTAGTGCTGCCCAAACTGAAAATATAATTATTAATACAGATAAGGAATTGGTATTTTTGCATTCTGTTTTCTTGGAATATTTTTACCTGGCATCAAATTTAAGCTCAGGGTGGTCCTTTAAATACCACTCAACTGCAAAAATTTGTGATGGGGCAAAGCCCACCAACTGGTTTCCCATTTTTCACTTAATATCCAGTAATACGTTCAGTATTTTACACAAAAATATTTGTTTTTATTTTGCAAAGCTGATAATAAAAACATCAATCAGCTGAATTTTTGACAACCCCAAATGTCAAATTCTTCCTCTTTTTGTTTGTGGTGAAGTTGGCGATCTAGGGAAATTTCTAGTAACTTCCATTTCGTAGTGACATTTATAGGGTTATTTATGTTGCCAGGCCCGGTCCCAAACTGAAAAAGAAATGTCGTCACCTAACTACACATGTGTACATTTTTCCGAATAAATAATGATTTTATAAAGAAAACCCTTCTAAAAGCCCGTTATTAATAAAATTGATACTCGAGAAAGTGTTCTGCGTCGTGTTTTAACCCCGCGTTCCGCGTAAAAGTACACGAAAATCCTTGTGGAAAAAGTTAACACCCTTATAAAAAAAAGTGTCCATCGATTTTGTTGAATCATTCTTTAGCAAAATGTTTAAGAAAAGCGAAACGGGCCCGAAAATAGCCTTAAATGAGTCTTTGTAAGCTTAAGTAAGTATCAAGGTGGTTAGCTGGCACTGAGCCAGACTTTGGAGAGGTCTTTACTGGACACCTGTAAATACTATTGAATTACATTTGTTTATACAAGAAATTACCTTTATTTTTGCATGTTACTATGATTTCAAGGTATATAGCTAACTCTGCTAACTAATATACAATGCCTGTACTAATACTAAATATCATGAATAAGAAAAAACTCGATTTTAATATAAAATAGTAAGTATCCTACATTGCTCTTTAAATACTGACTTGTTAATTTGGTGTTGAAAGCGCTACATGTACCTAATACTTAAAACCTATTATATTTACTTTAATAGGAGATATTAGTATATAAGTAACATATTTTAAAAATGCAGTAATTAATATGGCAAAAGCACAAGAATAAATAAATATCTATTTATTATTGGTAAAAATGTAGTTTTCTGAAATGTAATAATAAATATTTCAACAATTCTAAATAGCTACTATTACTGCCAAATTGTAAAAGATCTGATTAACAGTGTAAAGAGCACAACCAGTTTCTATGTTCTATTTCTATTAATCCTTAAGGCTGAGGTATTTTTAATTGAAATTCTTTATTGCCAATTAGTTTCACCGCTTTAAAAGTAAATTCTTTATTGGTGAATACCTGAGACAGACACATTGTAAATACAAATATTTTTTAAAATAAATTTATCTTAAATAACGAAACTAATACATGTTATATTATTATGTACCTACATTCCAAATAATGTTACTAAAAATAAACCCACAGAATGAGGATATTGGGATTGGGAAATTCCGCCAAACGTTGTTAGAATTTTTAAGTATTTTTCCTATTGTTTGCTCAAGACGTTCTATCTGCTAAAGATTAGAACATCTTAACACCCACTTAATATTTATTTTTATATTTTATATACTAATGTTAAAGTTGTGCATTAGATATCATAAACATTTTGGTTTTATTTTGATTAGTGGTTTTAATGACGATTTTTATCATTCCTTAACCAGATAACTTAATTTGGTGTACCTATTTATATTACCTTCCTTCTAAATTTGTTTACTTTTTGAATGAGTCCTTCATCTTATTTTCATAATATTACTTAGTTGTTATTGTCCACTTCTAATATACTTTGGTATGTTCAAAACTATCAAAACTCTCCTAATTTTGTAGGCAATTGGTTTTTACTTGCCTGTATCCCATATCTGATCTTGAGTTTTTAGGGTTATATACCATAAGTGTTTTTATTTCCCTCTGTCGGTTTATCTGCCTGTTAGCTAAATGGGGGTAAATACACATTTTTTTATAAGGATAAGGCACCTTGTTCGATACCGGATATCCTTTCTGTTTGATTTTGGGGGAAAATATTGTTAGTTAGTACACCGGTTAGTACATTACTATTTCACATTGTCTGTATCCTTCATACTAAGTACTACCTACTTAATCACTGAAAATATATCTAATTACCGATTTTTTCATTTCTTATTTTATTTTTTAGATAATTCAATTTATTTGCTTATGGTATATAAAATTCAATGAGTAAAAGTAGGCACCTATTTACAACTACTTAACATACAATTTTGCATGTTTAACAGGAATTTATTTAAATTACATTATATAAAGTTCTAACAAGCAATACTGGAATTTCAAATTCATACACACAAGTTGTAAAGGTAAAATTAAATTTAAATATCCAGCCGATTTTACATTTGCATTTAATACACAGGAAGTTTCGAGCAAATATTTATGTTTCCTTAATCTGAGGTTGTTATTAATTACATATTATAATTATGTAACCCATGAATTAATGATTAAAAAGAAATTGGTTTTTAATTACTTACATAAGGTGCGCGTGTAAAAATGTATAAGAAAAGATAATTTATTACTACTATTGCATTGCCCAAGGGTTGCGTTGTCCGCTCATATCCTATTAAGAAGTTAGAAGTGTAAAAATATTAAGAGTTGCAAAGCAAACAGGTAGGTACTTATATTATGTTTTCTCCGCTCCATAATATATCACAATATCATCTTGCTCGTCGTTCTACTGGTGTCACGCCTCCCTCTTCAATTCAATTATTATTGAATAAATATTCATTCTTTCGTACATTTCATAGGGAAGGTTATTTACTTTACAACAGATTATATTTTTGTCTTTTATTTCAGACGGCAAAAATTAACTTGTAAACAAGCTAAAAATAAAAACATAATCTACCTACTACCTATGTCTGTTTGCTTTGCAATGCTTACCTAATATTGTGCAGAAAATTTGCATTCAGTCAAAAGAAATGATTAACCTAATTTAAATTTAAAATTTGACCAGAACTTGGCAGTTATAGTAAGTAATGTTCCAACAAGCATGGCTAAACCAGCAGGCGGTTTGTTTTTGAGTCTACTTTAGGAGATCCTCTAAAAGTGGGTCTTAAAGCCTGTTTACATTAGGCGCAATCGCTGCATGCAGTTTATAGCGAGGCAATTAATTGCATTGCATGACCGTTTACGTCACGTTTACATTATAAAGCAATTAATTTCAAGCAAGTATCTTGACAACAGATCTTACCAACCCAAACATCAGCTGATTAAATAAGAGGTTATGTGTTATGTTGATTTTCCTGTAGGTGTTTCTGTAATTTTTGTTAATTAAAACATATTGACTTTCAAAAATATCTTATATTAAAGAAAATTACAAAAACCTACACCAAACGCTTCAAAATTCATACAAATACTTTTGTAGAGGTTATGTTTACTTTTGTTATCAGGTTGGTATTGAAAATAATACTATAAAAATCACTAAAATTGCAAGCTATCAATCAAATTAGAACATTTCCTAATTTCGTGCGATGCAAATAAAATTGCATCAGCTGATGAGAAAGTCACCAAAGCGCATGCCTTGAGGCAATTTTTTATTGCAATTTCATTGACTGCACCTAATATAAACAGGCTTTAAAAACTTATTACGCGTGCGTATATAGGTATATGATCTGTGGTAGAGATTTATATGTTCCTTACAAAAGAGGTAACCAATGATCTGCTAGCTAAGCAGATCATTGGAGGTAACAGTATCAGTATACTGTTTTTGATTGATTTAATAAAAATTATGTTTTTTGAATGGTATTTTTATTTGCCGCCATGTACGCTTACGACAACAAACATTTCATTGTTCAATTATTGCAATATGCTTCATGCCTTTTGTTTATTTTTCTCAGTGTCTGTTTAATGTCTCTTGCAAGTGTTTGTTTTATATGTGATAGGTACCTATAGCTAATTATTTGTGTTTGAGTAATGTTTGCAATCATACCAGTAAAACAACAATACATTTATTATTACCTAATCAAGGAACAAAATACATTTTATTATACAGGGTGATTCACGTTGAGTGACCAATTAAATCCATAGATATTTACCTTTAAATAGGCAAACAATAATCACGAAAGTGGCAAATTTAAGGCCTCGCGCATGTTAACAGATCTACACACGATTAAACATGCGCACTGCAACATTATCATTTGACGAATGGAAAATGAACAGGTCCGGGGTTTAAAATTTAGGTTCTTGCCAAGAAATTGTAAATGTTAACCTTCAATTTCTTTTTACGTGTAAACAGCTAAAATGGCCCCAAATTCTTGCCAAAAAATTGAAATTTCTTGATCAAGTTGGGAAAAAAGGTAGTGTTTTCTGGTATTTTGAAGCAATATATTGCCCGAAATATAGGCGTACCCAATTGGATTGCAGGGCTACAAATAAAATATACTAAAACATGCATCGGGATAATCTGTCTTGGTGTGTGTTTCTCTTTATTTTTATACCTTATTTGTGTAGCCCAGGCCTAGTTAGATGTGTGCTTAAATTGATCATAATAAAATAAAGTTATGTAGCAAGATACATCACTACTCCATACTTACTGAAAATAGGAAATACTCTGTATTTTACCCCTATTTGGGCATAACAAAGTAATACAACGGCTGTTACTAGTCACTGTTTATATTCCAATCGGAGTCACCAAAAGCACAAACACAATTCATTTAAATTGAAAAGAACTAGAAATCCGCCGTAAATATTAAATACCCACAATAGAATCAGTGTCAACAACTTTAGTATTTCAATATGTCAAATACCCAGTATATTTTAACATTTTTGGATGCCACATAAAAAAGTTAAGCTGTAAACACTGTTCAAGTAACATTAACACTATAAAAAAATAATTTCATTACTAATATATAGTTATAGTACCTAACAATACCTACATTAACGTCATTACTATTAATATATAAATTAGTAATAACCATGATCATTAAGGTCTGTCTATGATTGTATTATGTTTGGATAAGGGATTGTTGAGTTATGTCATATTAGTGTTTTTTGTTTGTCCTTGTAGGGTATGGACGGTGTGGGTGGGGGGAGGCGGCGCGTTGCTGCCAAGTCATCAGCTGAGGACCAGGCCTTGGATCAGATAGCCAAAGAAGTAAGTACATATTTATAAGTAGAGACCGACCGAAGGTTCGGTTTCGGCTAGTTTCGGTGACAGTTTCGGTTTTGGCCAAAAATCGGCCGAACCTTCGGCCGTGCCGAAACTTAGTGTTCGTGAATTGTCGCGCATCGTTCGGCTAACGTTGGGGATACTTATCATCCTATAATTTTTTCTCTCGCGACTTTTTTTTTTTAAATAAATTAGATTTCATTATACAGTGGGACAAGTAAAGTCTGCATCATATGGGATTTTTTTATTAATAGCTTTATTCGAAATTTGACTTTATTCTGCTTCGATCGAGATGAAAATGAAGCAAAAAATACTAGTCACGTGATTCGCATTATCTGTCAAATTTTAATTTTTGCCAAAAATAATTCAAAAGTGGGGTTATTTCTAAAAATATCGAAAAAATTTATTAGAAAAAGTTTTTTTAAATGCAGTTTCTAGCCCACATGCAAAATTTCAGCGGCATAAGATAATTTTGACTCAACGCAACCTACATAAAACTTCTTAGTTTTGACAATTCTTTATTTCATTGTCAAAACTAAGAAGTTTTATGTAGGTTGCGTTGAGTCAAAATTATCTTATGCCGCTGAAATTTTGCATGTGGGATAGAAACTGCATTTAAAAAACTTTCTAATAACTTTTTTCGATACTTTCAGAAATAACCCTACTTTTGAATTATTTTTTGGAAAAAATTAAAATTTGACAGATAATGCGAATCACGTGACTACTATTTTTTTGCTTAATTTTCATCTCGATCGAAGCAGAACTTGATGCCAAAGTCAAATTTCGAATAAAGTTATTAATAAAAAAAAATCCCATATGATGCGGACTTTACTGGGTCACACTGTATGTAATTTAAGACTAGCAAAATAATTATTAGAATATAGTTTCTTGTCTACGTATTACATGGTTCTTCAATGATTAGAGTATTAGAAATAATGAGGCCGAAACTGTGCATCTTTACTACACAGACAGTTGCAGATTATTTTAGAATTTTAAAATTAAACTAGACTCGTGTCCTATATAGTTGTTGGAAGTTGTAAATTTTGCACACTGTCTCGCCAGAGGCATTTCTCATTTCTGGTTTCTTAGTCATGTCGGACAGAAATATATATTTTAGCAGAGGAGGAAGCGCATCAGTAAACCATTCTGTTTATGGTTAGCTTTTTGTCTGCGCTGGTCCCAGTTTGTTTTTTCATTGAAATGAAATGAATTTATTAATCCAAAGATCACAATAAAGGATATAGGACAGGTCATAGAGGTCTTAATAACTAAACTACTAAAAACTAAGAGAAATTAATAAGACTAAAAAGTGTAGTTCAGAAATTCATCAATACTGTAGAAAGCATTATTTAGTAATGTACATTTTAAAGTGGTATAGAATTTGTTGTTGCTAAGCTCTCTCATGTTATTTGGAATTTTATTAAACAAAATGGTACCCATATAATAAGGGTTTAATTTATACAATTCTAGGCGATGAAGATCATGCTGTAGATTAGTGCCAAATCTTGTATTATATTCATGGTGGAAATTTTGTGTTCTAAACATCTGTATATTTTGTTTTACAAATTTGAGAATTTCAAAAATATATATCGAGGGCAAAGTCAATATTAATTCGTTTTTAAAAGTATCTTTACACGATTGGCGATACCCAAGGTTAAACATGGCTCTAACAGCTCGTTTTTGCATTCGAAATACTCTGATAGTAGCTGAGGCGCCACCCCATTTTGTTGAAATTTGGCAATTCTATTTGTAATAACAAGACAATAATTTAGCCTCAATTAGATTTAAATTATTAAGTCCAGTGGCATCCCGGAAGAGAGCCCAACTAATATTTTTGACAAAAAGATTGCGCGCCACTGACTTTTTTAAAATTATGTAATTTTTTTGAATTAAGCAACTACAAATACAACTATTCTATCTCCTGAGTTTTTTTCATATCTTGCTTTATTTTCCAGAAAAAAAAAATAAAAACCACTTTATGGCATGTCCCCGGGACAATAAGAGTAAAACATTTAAACTACTTACCAAACTATTAAGCAATTAAAATTACACGAAAGGCCTGTTTTGAATTTTATTATTTTAAAATCTATGCGAAAAAAAACATTTTCCTAACGTTGCTTTTATTGCTGAGGATTTTTATCGTTGCCTGAAAAGAACCGTGGCTATGTTTAGGGAAATAGGTTCTATACAACACAAAAAAGGAGCAGGAAGACCATCTGTAAGAACAAAAGAACTTGTTGCAAACGTTCGTATGAAAATCGTCCATGCACAAACCCGGATTGTATTGCCACTCACAATTTACTCTAACCCCGTTTCGAAAATACGCTTCAACCATGAATGTTTTGTGCTGTTCCGTAAAGCCCATTGTGTGAATTGTTCCAAAAATTGGTAAAATTTGCGATGAATCAAATTACTTGTAACGACTGTCAAAGATGACGGGACAGGTAGTTACTGACACCCAACAGGTATCAAGCTCTACGACTAAGCATTACGTCCTTAGATGCAAGGCCCTGCTCTTTGATGCAAATAGTTTTTGCTCGCACGGTATGTACCAACATGAGTTCTCTGCTTCAGTACAAGGAATTTACATCCCCACTTAATAGAATTTTTTTATTGCCAATTCATCCCCGCATGTAAGAACGAAAACCAATTTCTTGCCCTCGGCTGACCAGAAAGACTTCCCAAACTGTGTTTTTCATGTACCAGAAGAAATGATATTGCTCAAAATAATTTATTTTAAAAATACACATAACGGTCCCCCTTTTTAAAAGTCCATTTTGTTTTATCTGAAGTAAATATATTCGTGTCGATTGACTGTTTTCCTAACACAAGGATGTGGAAAATGGAAATAGGTGGTTATTTTCGGGATTTCTTTTCTCCCCCCATGGCCGTCCATAGGAAGGTGTCGAGGAATAAGCTTTATCGACCGCTAATGAGCTATTTTTGTCTGTCTAAGGAGAAAATATTCTTATGGGGGTCTGGAAGTGAACTGGAAATTCACCAGTGGCGGCGCATGTAGAAGAGGCCTTTTAATCGAATGGTTTGTTGTGGAAAGTCGCTAACCTTTTTGTCCATTTTGTTTAAATATCATCGCATTTGTAATTAGATAAAAGAGGTGACACGTACAAGTAGGGTAGACCGTTACAATGTATAATTAGCATGTCGATTTAGATTATATTTACTTGATAAATATTGCTATTAACACTTCTTAACATAGTATAAAACAAAGTCGCTATCGCCCGTCTGTCCCTATATCCCTATATGTGCTTAAATCTTTAAAACTACGCAACGGATTTTGAAGCGGTTTTTTTTTAATAGATAGAGTGATTCAAGGGGAAGGTTTTTATGTATAATTAGCGACCCGCCCCGGCTTCGCACGGGTGCAATTTCAGAAAGTGGCATGCCGGGTACTAATATATCGGGTTTGTTCGGGTTTGTATTTATACCAGCGGGTTGCAACGCATGCCGGGTACACGCTAGTCTCGTATAAAATTGAAAGATAACTATAAATCTTGCTCCGAACAAAAAATGTGTGCTATTTTGATTAGACTTGTACGGTTTCGAGCTTGGTTTAGTACGACCGTAGATATTATTTACCTTTAGATAAGCAAGCAATAATCACGAAAGTGGCAAATTTATGACCTCGCGCATGTAAACAAAGCTACACCGGATTAGGCATGCGCACTGCAAAATTATCGTTGAACGAATGGGAAAATAGACAGGTCAGGGCTTTAAAATTTAAGTTCTTGCTCAAGAAATTGTAAAAGTTGACCTTCAATTTATTTTTACGTTAAACAGCTAAAGTTTGCCCCAAATTCTTGCCAAAAAATTGGATTTTCTTCTCCATTTTTGATCAAGGTGGAAAAAAATGTAGTGATTTCTGGCATTTTTAGTAGTTGCAAATCAATCAGATTTTGTTTTTTAGGTTTTGTTTCTAAAATTTGTTTAAAAATGAATCGTGTTTTTAGTTCGAAAAGGAAGAGAACAAGTCAATTAAACTAGTCTTATAAAATCAATATAAAAAATAAACAAAACCAGCAAAATAACCAATCTTCGATGTTATCGCTTACCTAACCTCAAGTCAAATATTAGTTTTTATATAACTTGTATTGATTTTTATAATTTGGCAAAAACTTGGTAAAAGAATTTGAAAAAGTTTTATTTTTCGTTTTCTCCAAAAATCGGCCAATTACCCGTTTTTGGAGTACAATTACGTACTGTTTTACGTTAAAGAAGACTGGATTTGTAAATTAATAAAAACTGAAAATATGTATGGGCAAATGTGTCCAAATTTCGTTTTTTGATTTTATTATTTTTCTCAGTTAATTTTTTTTTAACTTAAAACTGCAACGCAAACACGAGTATTCGGTCGCTTCTTGGCAGAAAACGAAAAATAAACGAAATATTGATGAGCTAATCAAATGGCAAATGCGTCACTAGTGTTAGCGATATATTACTCGATATTTTCGAATATTAACCCCTGTCTAATCCTACTGGCTGCTCCACTGGTGGGCGCGTGCTAATGACTTTCTATTCTATAGTATAGGATGATGTATGGGGTTAAATCACTTCCTTCCTTTTACAGTAGGGACATCAACCTTTAAGGTTTTTTTAAACATTGGGGTTTGTCTGGTTCTTCGAAAATCGTATTTTTACGTGCTGCATTATGAATTGTTTGTTTTCATGGTGTATAAAGGAGTTAGTAACTTGAGAAAAAACAAATTTTGCTAATATATTACGGAAATATAACCAGAAAAACTTTCATTTTAATGATCAACTTCCGAAATTAATTAAGTATTCACTCTAAACTGTTTTTTTACTCCAAAAATCGCGACGCCGACGCGACGTTTCTCCTTCGCTCAACGAAATAAAGTATTTAGAGATACCTACGTTTAAGAATAAACGTTTTATCTGCAGAATGAACGTTTGATCTCTATTCCTCCAAATACAAGAACCAACGACATACAGATATGTCGTGAGAAGGGGTTTCTAAATTGTCCCATACTATGGGACCAAACAGCAACAGGAGATGGGAGATTTGAAAATAGGTCATTTATATGCTAAATTTCTTATGATCCACGTTAATAAATTATGATTTTTAAAATTTTTCTTGCCATCTACCATACACCACCACCACCACAAATATCACAAAAATTAACTGAAATATCGACATTAATAACGTTTAACTTTTTTTACGTACAAGAACCCTCTTTCATACTTTGCGGTGAAGCGGTCAGAAATGTGAGAGACAAAAAATATCGATGATCTGGTACTTATACTTAGATTCCTTAGATGGCACATGTACGCTATAAAGCTATTAAAATGTGTTGACAACATCGTTTGTAGAAAGACGGTGAAGAGCTGGGTGGGGCCGGGAGTAGGGATCACGGTGGATTTACCCTTAAACGTAACGTTGCCTACAAATAACCCAACTTACTATTTACTCACCCATAAAAAGTAACTGCAGAATTATTATTTTTCGAATTATTGCATACTTTTGTGACTCATCTTAACTAGTCTCCAAAAATATCACAAAACACTAAAACCACAGCAATTATCACACAAAACCGGTAAACTGAAGAACATTTCAAACCGCTGTCAAAGAAATACTAAACGAAAATAGGGATGTTCGATATACATCGACGATTCAAGAAATCGATATTTTCAATGCGATACATTGTTTTTAAGCGATGCATCGAGGGCATTTGATATTTGCCGATTAATCATACCTTTTACCTTTGGTTTCAGTTAAGGTGTGAGCTTAGAATAGTTAGACTTGTGATTTGTTTTGTAATTCGATTGCTATTAAAATGTTTTTTTTTGATGCATCGCAAGCGTCGATGTTTTTCCGCGATACATTTTCTGAATGAAACAACCTCATCATGGCCTCAGACCAATGTCGCGGCGCTCACATCTTTGGGGGCGGATATCTTACTGCTGCGTTGCCATACTGCAGACTTTTTATAATGTTGTAAGTTTCGCAAACAACGGGAGGGGCGAAATTTGTATGTTAAAATTAACCCCAGAATTAAATAATTTTTTTTTAATAAGTTCATTTGTTATTGTTTCATCTATATGTATAGTCAAAATCACGAAAAGTTTTAACGCGTTTAGGTTAGGTTCTGTCATATTTGACATAAATTGTGTGCAATATATGTCAAATATGACAGAACCTAACCTAAGCGTGTTAAAACTTTACGTGATTTTGACTATACCACATCATTGAAAAATATATACGAGAATTTTAACAAACTTATATTGTGTAACTAGCGTCCTCTTTGGAGGTATTTTAAAACTATTATGCAAATCGTTTTTCTTGTCCTTAGAAACAAACTAAACCAAATTTGATTTATATTCGTTTCACAATTTTAAAATTGTCGCCAATTTTCTAAAATAGATTTTTACTCTCCGTGGATTTTATCGTAAGAAATTAAGCATAAATGACTTATGTTGCGGTATGGCTTCTTAGTTATGGGACACCCTGTTATATTATAAAGTTGTTCATTTTGAATGAGGTGTGTTGTACATAGAAGACCAAATGACATAATATGTACATAATATAAACTCCAACTATCGAAACTCAATTTCAAATGTTATTTTTGGGCGAATGAACTCTCTCTCTGTATTTTATGCGCCATCTCCGAATCTTGGCTAGTGCAACTGCTCTGGTACAGGGCGACCCACCTACGCACGGCCTTTTTAGCAATCTATTTTGGCATATCTGACAATCTTGATTCTTAAAATCTAAATATTATTTACTTTTGTTAGGAACATCTGCTCTCTGGTTTATAATTTACAACTAGCAAGAAAAAAATCGGCCAAACCTACCTTTGCCCCGGCACTTACCTCACTGATATAATAATAATATGTAATGTATAATGCAATAACTTTAAATCATATACCTGAAGAAACATTTATTTTATTCAAACAATTTTTTTTTAAATTTGACCGCTTTGTATATCTGTTTAAGTTTAAAGAAGTCCACAGACTGCTGCTACAAATTCATATTTTAAATCGGAGCCTTTTTTGCATTTTTTTTTGTTTCACAGTCACTTTCAATTTTACTGCAATTTGTTTCATCAACTCGGATCATTCTCTATTATTTTTAACTTGAAGAAATGTTATGTATGTTTAAAAGGGAAAGAAATAACGACAGACACTTTACGTCTTTCTCCACTGGTATATTAAGATAAGTTTTAATTAAGGGTAAATTCTCTACATGTTTCGACTGTACCTATATAAACAGTCATCATCAGGAGAAGAGAATAAGGAAAATGAGAAATAACAGGTGCAAACAGTCCAAACGGAGCTAAAAGATGATGGAAAGGACAAATAAAGTAAATGGAAAAACGTCCACCGTAATGGTATAGGTACCTAGCAAGAGGTCATTCGTGGAGAATTGGCAAAAACCAAGATATTAAGATAACAAAGCAGTAAGCTAATTTATTTATTAATTTAATTATTAATTAAGTGCCAAATTAGTGACATCGCACCATAAGTGTGAGGAGAGAAGAAAAATTATAAAATTGGAGTGGTAAATGTTGTAAAGACTTTTATAAACAGATGAGGAGTAACTGAAAAGTCACATTTTGGTGAACGAGTGATGTAAGTGTGAGGAGAGAAGAATAGTTGAAAGAAATTGGAATAGTGGAAGTCGTAAAATTTTTTAAAAAATTGAGGAGTAGATGAATAGTCACATAATAGTGAATTAGCAACTTAAAATTTGAGGAGGAAGTATTTAAATATAGAAAATTATAAAGGTTTTTCGTTTTTTATATCTGAAAAGTAAAAAAAAAAATTTAAGGTTACAATTTTAACAGAAAAGATAAATTTCTGTAACTTACGTCATGGAGACATCCTTTTTTATGAGTAATAATAATAATAATAATAATAATAATAATAATAATAATAATAATAATAATAATAATAATAATAATAATAATACTAATAATAATAATAATAATTCTATTATTTTTGTTGTAGATAATTCAAATTTACAGCACATTAATTTAAAGAAGTAGTATTGTGTTAATTTTCAGCTTCGTGGAAGACACCATAGTATCGTATTTGTAATTTCTTACCTACCAATACCGTATTTTAAAGCGTCAGTTTATTCTTATAGAGTTCATTTTTATATTATATTTTCCATATCTCTGTTTAAAAAAAAAATATACTGAGATGCGGTTTTCACAGATATTCTTCTCATTTATTTTTCTTTTTGTTTAAGTTAAAAAATATATATCGTACATTTTTGAGAAAAATCTAGATATTGTTGATTCTGGCAAATAGCGCCCTCTATCTGTCGCAACGAAACCCAGAACGACTTCGTTTTTTACAAAATTCAGAAAACAAAATAATCCCTATTTAGCTAGTTGAAATTTGTCAAATTCCGATAAGCCAAACCAAAGTTGTGAATATTTTTGCATAGCAATATTTGTCCCCTCCTACCCCTCCCTTTAACAAAAAGGTAGAGCAAAAACTCAAAAACAAAAGTTGTCCAGATATTTCATTAGGATAATAAAATGCTATCTTTGAAGCATGTTTACTATGAAGATTTTAGAGAAAATTACATAAATTTATTTTCAACCAATTAGTAGGCTCCTTTTTGTTTACGTTGCTTATAGCAACGGGAGATTATCTGTAGTAATATATTAAGGGATGGGGAAATTATCGAAAATCATTCCGAAGATTTTTTGCCGTGGAAATTTTCCTAATGGCAAAAAATCTGAGAATGATTTTCTGATTATTTCCCAATCCCGAAATGTATTTTGAAGATTATTTACCAAATAAAAAACTAACGTTTAAATGATATCTCGAAATGACACTTTGGCGTTTGTTTGTATTTTATTTGTTGTCCATAGTAACAACCAAAAACGCCATTGTTCGTTATCTAGATAATCATCAAACATCACCACGACAATAAAAAACCTGTTGTTACAGACGTGTGATTTTAACTGTTGACAAGTGCGATTTTCAGTTTTGACGGGTGAGATTTTCACTTTTGACAAGGGTGATTTTTATCGGAGAGCGGGAGATTATCGCTGAATAATCAGGTGAAAATCAACCCGCTTTTTAATGGATGAGGTAAATAATCGCGATAATTTTGTTAGTTCCTATTAACTTTATGAAATTAATAAGTGATAATTTTTCTGTCAAAAATGAAGCAAGTACTTACTTTATAATCTATTGGCAGAATAAAATCAAAATACATTTTTTGCTAACTTATAATTTTTATTGATACTAACCAATTTGCTTTACATATATATCGAACACCGGGGCTAAAAGAGACACATCAAAAATTTAACTAAACTCATCGGAAATATGTTTTTTAAGTTTTATTTGAATTTAAAACTATAAAGATCTTGGATGGAACAAATTTGTTATTTAATGTTTCTCACATTTAAGTAATAAAAAGTTACTAACGGCTAAAATGAACTTCATTTCTAAAATTCTAATTAGTTACAATTAACTAAAGCCGCCGGAAATATGTTTTTGTAGCATTTTAGCAAAAAAATTACAATAAGAAAAAACTCAAATTTATGAAATTTTCTTACCGAATCTTAATTAATTCCGGATAATTCTGCTGCTAGGGAGATTATAAGTAAAAATCCCGCTTTCTGTTTGGTCACTATTGTTACGCCCCCTAGCGGCCCCCCTAGAAACTTAAAAATAATTTCCAGCAATTTCTCTTGGTCACTCTTGTAATAAATATTTTTTCGGCATGCCGTGAGGTAAACGGATTCCAGGATACAGCCGGCGTTCCTTTTTAGTTGTACACCCGGTATATATTTGAAATATCCGTTCTGTATACCAATACGACCCTTTCGGTTTGTTTTTTGGCACAGTATTCGTGAAAATAATGAATAGTCCTCCGGGTGAAGTACCAGCGCCATCATCATCATCAGCTGTGCTTCCTGCGGGCCCGTCTGACCGGCCGGCTCTTCTTCGTAGGTTAGTGCACCGGGGAGCGGGCATCACGTGCGTCGCGACGTGGCCGTGCTGAACTTATCGATTGTGTCTGGAAGTTCTATACGGGAACGTCTGGATAAATCATTTTTCTGGCTTTATACTCCATATTATACTATATCTCAGTAACAGGATATTCGGTCAAAAAATTGTTTTTTGATTGCGGTCGTTACTAAGATTTGCTGCACCTGTGTTTTTTTTTGTGGTAGATAGCATTTTAAAAGTGGAGCAAGTTAAAGTTATTATAAATAGTTTGTTCGTTTCAGTGTAGTGGTAGGTAAAAAATACCGATTATTTCCACTGTTCATTACGAAACTTAAAAAAACAACCTTCAATGTCCGTCCGTGCCTCTGTCACAGCCTTTTTGAGACTGTTTGACGTAAAGAACTGAAATTTGGCATGTTTGTTCGTAGCTTATGGCTCGAAACACAAACCGAAAGTTTAAAAACGTCGTTAGGCCTCTGTATCTTTTCAAGTATTAATTCCAAAGATTTGTAGAATGAAGTCCACGTTGAAAAACTTATTTTTTTACAGCGCATAGTACAGAAACTTACTTTTCCACACGAGTTGAGTCCTCTTCCTCCTGTTCTTACCTTTTATTTTTCAAAGTTTAGGCAAGGGGCAAAACCTTCTTCTTTAGTCCTTCCGTAAAAGTACAGTTTCACAAATTCCATTAAAAATTGCCAGTTTTTTAATCACCTTTATTTATAGGTGCTCCTAATAACTAGCAATTAACCTATGACTTGGTCGAAGGAATTACAAAATTAATCACAGACGGTTTTAAGCGAGGTTTTAAGATACATAAAGTAGTGTTTGAAAACTGGTTACACCGCTATTAGTAGCTACTAAAATAAAAAAGTAAGTGCAAAGACCTAGACCTACAAGTCAGTTGGTAACGTCGTGAAACTTGCATCAGTTGTGTTATAATGTGATTAACACCAACTATTTAGTCTAGAAAAAGGATTTTAGATAGTTACAAAATTGTTGCCGTCATAGTGCTACAAGAGACAGGCGTAATTTGGGTCTGGTGTCATATAAGGCCCGACAAATTTTGATTTTTTTTTTACAGCCTAATCTGTACAAAACAGACTAAAAGCAAAAATCTGCCGATTTTACGCTTTTGCATTTAAGTTTTAATAAATTATACTTTTAAATGTTTTCATAATACCATGCCCTCTTACACAAGAATATTATTTATTAAACATACCTTGTTGTAGAGTAACATTGTACATGTACATCTAATCTTATTATCTTATGCTTAGTACTAACATCTGATAACCTTACCAGTATCGTTCTTTCTCTTTTCAAAACCAGATACCGTGTAAAGTTTTACCAGTGCGACACAGATAGACAATAAAAAAAATCAGTCAGTATGATAATTTTGGGTGTAAGCTTCTGCGGCACGCGCGTGCAAACCATCTCGTCACCGATCGGTGCGGAAAGTAGTGTGAAATTCGAGAAAATGTCGTGTAGAAATTCGGACAAATCCGAAAATAAAGAAAATTTGCCATTTTGGGTCAATATGGTGAAAAGGAGTCCTTCGTTGACTGATTGCTTGGAGGAAAATGAAGGAGTGGAGGGGAGAAACGACGTGTTATTGGTTACTACGGTGTCGATGATGAAGAAAAACGTAAGTTTTGGAAAAACTTGAGCGATGTTCTTACTTCTCAGGTAGTTTTTTTTTTATGTTGAACCACCTCTATTATAGAGTATCTTCGAATAAAAAACTACAATAACAAGTTTCCTTTAATTATGCTTAACTTATTGAAGGTAATATATAGTTGAAGTAGCCCACAGATTGCGGCTTTGTTGGCTGCTTTGCTCTACGAAAAGTATTTTCGCAGTATAGGTAGTAGTAGCGTAGTAGCCCACAGACTGTGGGTTTAAACTAGATAACATGCCAATCGGCACCTGAGAGTGTCAATAATATACTATAGACTGTGATTTAGGAATTATATCGCTCAAATTGTCAAAATAACAGCGTCTCTTGTTTAATGATGACTTTTTGCTATAATCGAATTAATCATATTTAGCATTACCATCCTGAATTAGAACCTATTGAAAATACATCCCAATAATAAAAATCTTCCTAGAGGGTCACAACCCTTTCCTAGAGACAATTAAAAAAGCAGACAGTTTGTAAACATGAGATCAAAACCTTATTACGTCATCCCATTATCCGTGCAATTATTTCATTCGTAGGCTTCGACGGATTATATCTATCTTTGTTTTGATAAACTAAATAGACAAGAACAGGTTAAAAATAGAAAACAACCCGTCCGATATTCAGGTAGATGAGGCGTTCGACCTTCAGCTGAATCACTGGGAACCATGGGTCGAGGCAGATGTGACGTCAGTGATATTCTCGTGATTTTGTTAAAGAGCGTATCTTGTTTATTTATTTTCTCAGTAAATAATTTAAAATTTTAAAAACTGAAACCATAGAACATTTCGTTTTTTCTTTCTCTATGCGATAGGGTAAAAATCAAAATTTAGTGAAAAAATCCATTAACTCGTTCACAAGTCACGCAGTTAATGCAAGCTATAACACCACATGAGCGACTTTCAGCAACTTTAAGATTGCTGCAGGCAAAAGTTACGAAGATTTAAAATTTTCGGTTGTTGTTTTGACAATTTGACTGATATGTTTCTTTTCTTAATTACAGCCCGCAGGAGTTTGATACAAAAGAA
The DNA here is from genome assembly GCA_963969555.1 of Polydrusus pterygomalis. Taxonomy (NCBI): domain Eukaryota; kingdom Metazoa; phylum Arthropoda; class Insecta; order Coleoptera; family Curculionidae; genus Polydrusus; species Polydrusus pterygomalis. Next base: position 1,432,583 of record OZ018377.1, read on the forward strand.
ATACAATAAAATAATAATAAAAATAATATTTTGAACGTTTTTCCGAAAAAAAAAATTGAATGTACCTATACAGGGTGATTCACGTTAAGTGGCCTATTAGAAGATCTCTGAAACGAGTAAAATTATTTTTCTAAAAATTTGATAGCAGGCATAATTGGTTTTGAACTTTTAAAATATGATATTTTGGCGTTTGTATCACTGCGTTTATAGCGACCAACTTTGGTAATTCAAACCCTGTATATTTTAACATTTTTGGATACCTTATTGAAACCTTAAGTAACTTTTGTTAACAATGATATATACACCTATCTCTGACGATTTTTGAGATATGAAATTATAAAATGTATTTTTTATGTAAAAACCTTACAGAAAAGAAAGTTCAGTAATTTTAAAATTAATAACGCTAAATATTTAAAATTTTGTAGGCTTTTAACTAAAAAATAAATCTTTTTAATCCTCTTTCTCTAACTAATTTTGGGTTTTCGGATGCCCAAAAATGAGAATTCCCTCTATTAAAAATTCCGTTCCACGAAAGTTTACAGTCAGTCAAATTACCTTTTTAAAAAAATCAGCGTCATTGCGTTCGAACTAAAATCATTTCGCAAAAAATTCTTCTCGCTTTGTATAATCCTGAGGCAAAAGAGCTTGAAGAGTAATCCATTTATAACAATGCAATTTAGGTTTTTGTAGGATTTTTTGAATTGAAAAATGAGTTATACCCAGATCATTTTCTGACATCAAATAGACACATCTGAATAGGCATGCAAATATCCTAAAACAGTAATTTGTTTTTCTTCAGAGTTCAGAGCAGGCATGGTAAATGTCCTTTTGGCTTTTGTATGACCAAACTTATATAAAAATTGCCCTCAATTCTTCTAAATTGTTTATCGCTAATAATAAATTGGTAGTAAATGTGTATATCGTTCATTTAACACTCTTTATGTTCTGCTGATGATTCGTACACATTCTCCATGAATATAAATAAATGCATTAGATTATAAAGAATGAAAGTAATTTTCAATAACTAAGTTAACTAGATTATGACAATAGGCTTAAGGTGAGTGTCAACTTTAAAACCATTTCAGTCAAAGCCCCTGCTTTACTAATTGGTAACAAAGCTCAAATCGGAGTCAAAGCCTCCTTTACAAAATAATGTCACAAACACATATTTTAAGATTTGTTTTTAAATTGCTCATAATTTCAAAACGACTAAAAATATTGATACTGACGTATTTGACATTTAGATAGAAAATTTGATTCTCTACACGTTACTAAGATAAGAAATAGAGTGTTCCATTTGCAAAAATTAACTTATGCACATTTATCTAAATGGCCACATTGGCATACTTTTAACACCCCTCTGTATGCAAAACATGAAACCTAAGTAATGTAGTCTAACGATCTATGTTTTAGTTAAAAGCCTACAAAATTGTAAATGTTAACTTAATTATCTTCAAAATTACTGAACTTTTTTCTCTTTAAGGTTTTTACATAAAAAATGCATTTTATAATTTATATCTCAAAAAACGGAGATAGGTATAGATCATTGTTAACAAAAGTTACTTAGGTTTTAATAAGGTATCCAAGCCATTACTTCCGGTATAACCGGAAGAGATACAAACGTCAAAATATAATATTTTGAAAGTTCAAAGCCAATTATGCCTGCTACCAAATTTTTAGAAATATATTCGTTTTCAAGATCTTCTAATAGGCCACCCAACGTGAATCACCCTGTATACAAAAGTAATCTCTTTACGAACAGATGGACACCAAAGAGATTCCATCCATATTTCCAGTATTGGTACAAATGCAAAATGTGTACATAATTTTTTTTAAATGTTTGTAGTGTATATCTGCAAAATTATAATAGTACTTCTTTCTAGTTAATGGTCGTTTTAAATACCCAAGCGTGGCGATAGACATTTTCTTCCGTTTCCCGTGTCACGTTTCAGCCGTTGTGGAAAATAGCTTTCACCTGTCATCGATTTCCGGCATTTAGATACACTCTGATGCACGAATGCAATGAATTCCTTTTAGTCTTTAATACTCCACATACTCTCGAAAAATCGACGCAGTTTTGCTCGAAAATGGGAAAGAAAATACAGTCATTGCGTTGTTTTTGAAAATTTTTTGCTACTCACTTGGTGGCTACGGAAACAGAGGCAACACAACTGAATGAATCCTGTAATAGTAATTTACGTCATAAGATCGAAAGTACGATTTTGCAGGATTAAAATATATTTTTTACATTTGCAAAAGTATAGCTTTAGACCTCAAGAAAATAATTAATATAATATAATATAGGTACTGAAATATATAGAATAAACTTTAAAAATGGTATTCTAAAATTTGTTATAAAATGATTAGTCGTCGTGTTTTTAGTTCGAAAAGGAAGAGAACAACATATAGAACTATATATAGTCTTATAAAATCGAATATAATAAACAAACAAAACCAACAAAATAACCAATCTTCGATGTTATCGCGTACCTAACCTCAAGTCAAACATTAGTTGGTATATAACTTGTATTGATTTTTACAATTTGGCAAAAACTTGGGTGTAAAACATTTTGAAGCACAATTTCATGTTCAAGAATTTGAAAAGTTTGTGCCCGAGAACTTGACCCGTGGAATACTTTTACCCTTGGATTAATATAAACATACCTAGGCATTTACATTTTTCTTTTATATAAAATAAATTTAGAAACTTTTTGAAGCGATATATTGTTAGTCATTGTTTATATTCCAATTCGAGTTACTAAAAGCAGAAACAGAAACACAATTCACTAAACTACACAAAAACTAGAAATCCGTAAATAATAAACACCCACAATCCACAATAGCAAAGAAAACAATAACGAATTCACAGAGAAACCTTAAAGCACAACAACAAAAATGGCTCCGAGCCGGTTCTGGAGTGTATTTTGAGCATGTCGCTAAAGAATGATAGGCCGATAGCAAGAGGTTTGTGCGCGTGCCCAATCCTGCTGGGCAGGAAGGAATCTGACCGGCGAGCCGTGCGCTCTTACATATTTTTGCACCCATAAACCTGAAAATGTCTATGGATATTTGCGTTTAAATGCTAGATGGCAAGAAACTTTCTTTTCCGTTTTTCTTTCTTAACGAAACGTAATTTATTGAAAATTAACCGTGAAGGTATTATCATAAGAAATTAAACCTAAATGAAATATTATGTTTAAGTCGACTATTTCTTGTTGTTATGTCGCCCCTTAGGTATGTGACACCCTGTATAATAATTTACACTTTACTATTGACCGTTTCTAACAAGAAAAGCAAAAGTATATCCTCTGGCGCTCTCATGACCCATTACTTTTTTCCTCGACGCTGCAAATTTAAGGTATACACAATAAAAATACCACACAAACAAAAACGCGATAAAACTTCACATGGTAGTTAGTTGTATAGGATAGTCAGTAATCCTCCAAACAACCAAACATAGGTATTTTTAGTCGGTGACTCCACTCGTGGCACTTGTTACGATAAATGGAATATTTTTATATCGGCCTTCAGAAAAGTAGTTGGTTGCCGAAAGCCGAAACATTCAAAGATAGCGAACTAAAAGTCGGTTACAACGTCCGCGAAACGTGGTTCTTGGTGGTGATAGTGGTAGTTCTTGCGGAATTTTGAAAATAAGGATGTACGAGTGATTTTAAGGAAGTCACACCCGAAAAGCGAAAATGTTTGATCCCTTTTTCTCATAGATCGGTATAAAGAGTTGAAACCCAAAGTGAAACCGAACGTTCAGGTTTGAATTTTACGAGGATCATTTGAATAAAAATAATATTTTCACGTCTCTATAGGGTGTCTAATATTACAAAGAAGAAAATTATATAAATTTGCAATTTTATAATTTAATCTGAGTAAACGGTTCGAATATTTTTGATGACCACATTTAAGGTTATTTACCTGAAGAGGCGAGATTTCTTACCTAATTCGTTACTAATTTCGTGAGTCACTGACGTCAGCTAACGAATCATTCATTAATATTCCAACGAATTTACCATAGTGGCCCAGCTTCGCTCGGGTTCAATATTACTATCGATTCAATTAATCCTATGGAACCCCGCTGCCCATATCCTACTCTCGGTTCCGATTTAACTTTTCTAAAACGATACTTAGCATTTTATTTGGCTCAGACCAGGGTCGCCACCCATATCAGAATGATTGTAATTTATAAATAAGAGATAGGCTTGGGGAATGACCTATTATATTTAAATTGGTTTGTTAACATCCTGTATATATCCCTTTGGAACCAACCAATCAAAGAGTGCTAAAAGGCATTAAAAATATATCAGTTACGAACCTAACCTTACTTGTTAGTTGTTGTTTTATAAACATTAATAATCATCACATTTATTGTTAAAAAGTGTTTGTAAACGTTAAATTATGTTTTCTTGTAATATTTGTTCTACAAATTACGAGCATTTTAAATCCCTTCAAAGACATGAGAAGCAGAAACATTTACAGCAGCTCAACAGGCTATTTAATAATAAACAGAGTATATTGAGACATAAAAGAAAAGTAAACAATATCCCCTATGTTAAAACAAGTCAGACACATAATAAATGCAATTTCTGTGAATCCTTTAAAAAATAATGCATCCTTTCCAATCTAACAGAAAACCACTATTTGAATGTTCCTGAAGTTAAAGAATTTGCATGTGTGAAGACATTTTTGCAAGGGATGTAATGAAAGAGTCACACAATTTAACATTAGCAAACCAGCCCTGATAGGTACACTTTTACTCATTCATATTTTTTCCGAATTCCTATTCGCTGAGGCCTATTATACCAACCACAAAAAAATTGTAATTTATAAAAATTAACTTGCTAATAACCTAATGGAAAACCAATGAAGGTTATTATCTAAATTAAAACAGAATGGCACAGTCATTGAAAAACCATCAAATGAAGAAAAAAAATAATTCATCTTTAAATTACTTGTTATAAAACGTCTCTCAGTACAGTAAGTGAAGTAGGTATTTTAAAATGTAAATATTTCCGTTTGCATGAACACTTTAACAATTTATATGATGATTCTTCGTTTATAAAACAACATTTAACAAGTAAGGTTAGGTTCGTAATTGACAACATTTTAATGCTTTTTATACAGGGTGGTGATTTAATAACGGATAAATTCAATACAAAAGAAATGGGGACGTGTTTGGAGAAACGCTCGAACCCGTTGATTTTGTTTTTAAATTGCGCATGTTTTGACATAAAATGTAGGTATACAGGGTGTACCACAAAAGTGTGGCAGAAATTTTTTTTTTCTTAAATGGAAACTCCTGTATGTTATTGCATTTTCAGATTGTCCGTAAAAATCTTGCCATGTTTGATGCATAATGTCCTAAACATATCTTCAACTGTTCACGAAATATTGAAGTTCACCTCTGTTTGTAAATATTTGACAACGTGTCAAATGTACAGCAGAAATTCATTGATCGGCTGGGGTACTGCAGAGCTGTTAATGGCGGACACTTCCAGCATTTGCTAAAGTAATTTTTGAGATTTTTAAAAATGTAATTTAGAAATCAATTTAATAAAGTGTTATTTTAATATTTGAACTTCAATATTTCGTGAACAGTTGAAGATATGTTTAGGACATTATGCATCAAAACATGGCTAGATTTTTACGGACAATCTGAAAATGCAATAACTTACAGGGGTTTCCATTTAAGAAAAAAAAAATTCTGCCACACTTTTGTGGTACACCCTGTATACCTACATTTTATGTCAAAACATGCGCAATTTAAAAACAAAATCGACGGGTTCGAGCGTTTCTCCAAACACGTCCCCATTTCTTTTGTATTGAATTTATCCGTTATTAAATCACCACCCTGTATAACCCTGTCAGATTGATTGGTTCCCAAGTCAACGGCCGAGATGTAGATGCTTGTGTGTAGGCTCCTTATAAAACAAATCTTAATACATTTTTGCTTTGCTCTGTACACAGGATCTTTTTCTGCTTAATAATAATTGCATTAAGATAAGCAGGGACACCTTATCTTCTAAAAGTAGAAAAACACGACTGCCTGATAAGAAATGGCAAGATAAATATGTCAGATAAAATGTGTCATTAACTATTTAGTTCATTTTTTTTAAATACCTCGGAAAGATTAGAAGAAAATAGAATAGAAAGCAAAAGTATTTTTGGTTATAAAATAGCTTTTTAAACGTTTGATAGTGTTTAAAACGTGGTGTTTTGGAAATAACTAGATCTGGTAATTTTGTAAAAATATCAACCAAATTTTGACACGAATCACTACTAAAAATGAGCGAGAGTGAACCACAATCGTTAAACTATAGTGAGAACGACGACGTACAGATAAAAGAACCAAACAACAATATAGTGAAGGTGGACGGAGTGACCGAAAGCGAAACGTCGGATTTTGTCGATAGACACAATTTTTTTAAGACTGAGAGATCGAGAAGTATTGACAGTTATGGGGATGAGAGCGACGTCATTAATAGTTTCATGCAAACGTCCAGTGATGAAGTAAGTTGCACGCGAATACAAAACAGGATACACAACTTCTTAGCATTGAGAGTATTAATTTTCCCAATTGATTTTAAAAACAGTGGTTGTATTATTCTTTAGGTTTTAGTTATGTTTTTGGTTTTTGTTTCTTAAAGCCTGACAGCACAGCTGAGGGTCATGAGTCGTAAAACCTCAATAAACCATAAGCGTAACAATAACAGGTACCTGATCTTAAGTAATTAAATTATCTATTATTGAATAGGTATACAGGCTTATGTCATAGAATATTTTCAACTTCAAGTGAGATAGTTTAGTTTTATTCCTTGAGAGCGCGCAACTCGCTTGTGTATGGTTTTATTTTTAATGTATTATTGAAAGCTTGTGTGTATATCATAAAAATAATACAAAAATGGCGAATAATTATTCCAATTACAATAATATATCAATATACATCAATTAAATTTTTTTGGGAAAAACACAACCGAAAGTCAATGTTATTGGATAGAGAAGATATCATTTTTTGGAGGTGACAGTATCTAAGATGAGCAAATATAGAAGTGAAAAAGACGATTTTTTTATTTAGACGAAAACCTGGGTTAACGAAGGACGTTCAGTAAAAAATATATGGCAAGATAAAAATATGTATTCAAAGCTCTCGTCAAGCATTTATAGAAGGTTTGTCTACTGGTTTGTTCGGGTTTGTTCGTAGTATAGTATTAGATAACGCCAGCTACCATTTAAGGTTTTTAGAAAAACTTCCTACGACTTCTTGGAAAAAAAACAGATATTATAAATTGTTTGTCTAAGAAAAATATACCCTTTGAAAATGACATGTAAAAAAAAATTTTTAAAAATAGTGCAAGAAAATAAGTCACGTTTTAAGAAATGTGTAAACCGATGAAATGGCTAAAAAACGTGGCGTCATTTTATTTAGACTGCCGCGTTACCACTGTGAATTAAATCCAATTGAGTTAATATGGGCACAAATGAAAGGCTATGTAGCAAGGAATAACACTACATTTAAAATAAAAGATGTATGTACGTGAAGTATTGAAGTGTTCATTAAACAGTATAACGAAAGAAAATTGGAAAGAAGCTATAAAACATGTAATAAAAGAGGAAAAAATGTGGGACTTAGATAACCTGATGGAAAAAACGGTAGAACCACTTAATATTTCAGTTGACTCCACAGATGAATCCTTCGAATTTAGTGATAGTGAAGACTCCTTTCTAGACCGTTAATTTTTTAACTTTTTTAAGCATGAACTGTTTTTGTATTGAGAAAATAAAATTAATTCAGTTCAAAATATAAATCTTTTTGCACACCTTAAAAACTACAGACGAATAAATATAAATTATAAATAAAATTAACATATAGAAACCAAAAAAAATTAAAATAAGAACGTACCACAATATTACAATTTAAGAGGACAGGTAACTCCATTAAAAAAATGGGTTAAAACGGTAGAATTTTTTGGCAGACCTGTTCTCTTAAAACGATACACTATTTCACTATCACCTTGTTTTGTTAATGTATAGTATCGGCTAGAACTAAAGCAGATACAATTTTTACTATATATAAGTTATTTACAACGCGGGCAGGAAACAAAAGGAATTTATATTTCAAAAATAAAAACCTTAACGACCGCTACTGTCCGAAGATTTATTCTAAATCATCGGCTTACTCTATTGTCACAAATTTACGACCCTATTGTGAAAGGTAAAATTAGGGGTGTGTCAATCTATATAGTGTTTAAACTACCTGTATTGTTACTAAAATAGTATATTAAAGTATAAGTGGATATTAAGGTCTTTAAAACTCGCGCGATTTTGCAAGCACGACGGAGCAGCCGGAGTGCTTGAAATAGAGCAAGTGTTTTAAAGACCAGTTATCCACGAATACTTTACATTATTTTTTTTTATTGGTACACTTATTGGTATTTTACAAAAAATGGAAATAATAACTTAGTAAGTAAGTGAAATGGTCGAATTAGTGATGTGATATACCTGTCGTTGTCATGAAAATGAGGAGAACAAAAAATAACTTCCAATCTGTCACATAAGATTCATTGTTGTCACCGATGACATTGGTTGTGTATTGCTGAAATAGTTATTTACATTACTAGATGCGAAAGTTAATTTTTTGTTGTGAGGAGGTTTTTGAATTGCCGAGGCAAAGCCGAGGTGATTTAATACCTCCGACCACCAAAAAAGGCTTTCGAATCGTGTAATGTATTAAATTTTTTCTACTACTGTTCTCTGATCAATATATTATTAAGTAATAATCTTTGATTTTATTCAAATTAAAATGATAAAATAAATTTTTTTTTTCATATATAATATCACAAGAGATAAAATTTTGTCGGCAAAATTTTCGAAAGGTATGAAAGTTTGTTGCTTGGCAATTTCGCGAATGACATTTTTGACAAAATCACGAGCCGTCAGGCGAGTGATTTTGTCGAAAATGTCATGAGCGAAATTGCTTAAAAGCAACAAACTTAAATAAATCCTTGAGAACAATTTTGCTTACACAATTTTTTCTCGAGTGGTATTCGACATGACTATTTAACTAGAAAAAAGACAAAGAACAATAAAATTAGAAAACTTTTATTTAAGAATAAAACAAAAAAATTACTTATTTATTGATGTAAAAGTTACAGTTGTGATAATTAAACGTTTGTGCATTATTTGATTGATTTTGATTTGATGATATTACTTGATCTGGTGCTTTTTCTCTTAAGTTTGCAATTAATTTTATTAAAATTTTGCCGCGGCAAAAATCACATGTGAATTTTGTCCAGGTAGGTGCAGGTAGTAATTTTGCCAGTAGAAGACCGGCCGTTGCTATGACATTTTGCCAGTGTAAAACACTCTAGTTAAATAGTCATATATAATATCACAAGAGATAAAATTTTGTCGGCAAAATTTTCGAAAGGTATGAAAGTTTGTTGCTTGGCAATTTCGCGAATGACATTTTTGACAAAATCACGAGCCGTCAGGCGAGTGATTTTGTCGAAAATGTCATGAGCGAAATTGCTTAAAAGCAACAAACTTAAATAAATCCTTGAGAACAATTTTGCTTACACAATTTTTTCTCGAGTGGTATTCGACATGACTATTTAACTAGAAAAAAGACAAAATTTTGCCGCGGCAAAAATCACATGTGAATTTTGTCCAGGTAGGTGCAGGTAGTAATTTTGCCAGTAGAAGACCGGCCGTTGCTATGACATTTTGCCAGTGTAAAACACTCTAGTTAAATAGTCACCTATAAAATAATCCATGGCAACTAGTTATTTGAGTATTGTTGACAACTAGTTATTTGAGTACTGTCAGAGTCTGTCAGTTCGATTTTTTTGTCCTGGCACCGAAAGCATTACTTTCGTAGCTAGCAACTTACTTTCGTAGCTAGCAACGGATAATATTCAGGTAACTGTAACATTTACTTTCGTTTGCTTTCGTGTTGCTAGGGCCCGAAAGTTAATTTATTTATACAGTAGTAGAAAAAAGATATTTTATTTGACGTTAAAAGGTAATTCTGTCAAATCAATAATTAAAAAGTTGACATATTTAGACTTCACGTTTCACGGGTTGTTGATGTTGCCATGGTAACTTTAAAACGCGCGCGTTTTTGAAAGTGGGATTTAAACACGCTGAGCCGTACTTTAAATAAGCGAAATAGGGTATCAATAAAAAAATATATATAATTTCAGGCGAAAAATAATATGTTCACCGGGTTCACCCGGTAAGCTAAAATTTGTGTTTTGCATTTTTAATGAGGGTTCTTAGCTGTCAGGCAATAGGAAACAGACTTTAGACCATTTACTTAAAGTTGGTAACAATTGTTCTAACTTTTTTTCCTTGACAAACAATTATTTGAGTTCACAATAAGTGCTGTCATATTATACAATAATGCAAGCGTGATAGCCTTTTTATTGTTACTATTATAACTAAAATAATGTACTATTTTGTTTTTAGGCAGAGGCGCGTCTATGGGCCAAGCGCCAGGCCCGTGCCGAAGCACGGGAGATACGCATGCGCGAATTGGAACGGATGCAGCGCGAACAGGAAGAAAACGCCGATCGGCAGTTCGATATGTTGGCAGCCGCCGGCGAACCGGTGACCGGTCCAAGGGGACGTGCTCCCCCCACGACGACCGCGACCAGGCATCGACCGGCCAGTCGGAGAAGCTCGGAGGATTCGCTGGAGGACGGCGGGGGAGGGGGTGGGAACTTAAGAGAGTTGAGGGTGAGTAGGTTGCTTCTGATACATGCTTTTTATAGCTTTGTTATTGGCCTCAACGACGATCAAATAAAGATATACAACGTATCTCATTCATAAACGTACCTTTTCACGGAGCAGACATCCCAACGTTTATAGATTACATTCTCATCATATCACATCTCTATGAACACTTACTTGTAAAATGAAAATCCTGGCACTAAATTAGTTACTTCTATATATACTATTTAATTAGTTAATTTGCCCTCAGACCAAGCACATGGTCTGAGATTTGCCCTAATGTTATAAAATAAATATATTAAATTAAAAATTAGGAACAGAGAATGCAATCTCTTAAGGTGGGTCCAGACTTGAACATTTTAGCCCGAACGAACCGAACAAACTGAGCGCGCAGGAGCAAGCATATGAAAATATTTTTCCATTTAACTCTGATTTTAATATATCATTAATATAAAGTAAGAATAAAATTGGTCCCAAAACAGTAACCTGAGGAGCACCACAACTTAAAGTAGTTGTTTCACTACTGAAATTATCTATTTTTATTTTCTGTTCTCTATCTGATAAGTAACTTTTAAATAAATTACATGCGATACCTATAAGTCCATAATATTCTAGTTTAGATAACAGTTTATTGTGTGATACTGTATCAAATGCTTTTTGCAAATCTAAGAATATTCCAATAATTTTTTACCTTCTAAATATTTTGATATAAAATGAGTAACATAAAGGTGGGTCCAGACTTGAACATTTTAGCCCGAACGAACCGAACAAACTGAGCGCGCAGGAACAAGCAGAACAAATAGTCCGAACAAAAAATCGTTGCGTTCGAGCGAATATAGGTATTAATAAAATGTTCCAGTTGTTCGGAGCGTTTGTATGGGGAAAGACAAAACATGAATACTGACCGGGAGACTGGGCAGTAGCTTTCAGCTCTTTTTTTTTATTATCTGCAAAATAGTCAAAAATAAGAAGAAATGGCGAAGCCAATGGGTACGAATATTGTTTCGACATCGCATTGATAACGTTGATTAACTAAAATTTAAAATCGGATCATCAAATTAAATCTCTTACAAAAAAATTAAGAAACACTTTATGTAAATTCAGATTTTTAAAAAATATTGTGAATCACAAACTTTGTTTAATGTTTTATTATGCACTTTTTCAATCAATTCTTTCCTATGGTATAATTGGTTGGGGAAGTGCATACGACTTGCATTTGAAACCGCTTATAACAATACAAAAATATGTTTTAAAAATAATATTTAATAAACATATTTTGTTTCCTTCAAAAATATATTATACTTAATAATATTCTGAGTTTAAAACAACTTTATTACAAAACTTCCATAATACATATATATATACATAAAAATAAAAATTTATTAAATAACATTACTCATATACCAAACAGGACAAAAAATAATGCTTTATTTGTTGGCATCAAAATTTTTAATATACCCATTACCTACCTACTAATTTGAAAACTATGAGTTTTTTGGCATTTAAAAGAAAATTAAAATCATGGATTATGCAAAATTATATAAAGGTAAGCCAACTCATATATAGGTAATAATAATACTAAATATTACAACATTTCTATTATAATTTTTCTTTTTTTTGGGTGAAATATTTTTGAATTACTTCCTTATATTTTTAAATATATTATGCTGTGATTAAAATTAATAATCTAAATGAGTGATTATTTTTTCATTACAAAATCGGACAGATTTGTGAATCTATAGTTTTGTAATGATGCTTTCATTGGATTTATTTTTATTAAAAAAAAAAACAATCAATTATTATTATAAAGAAACCTGCAAATAAATAAATAAATAAAAATAAAATAAACAAAATGTTCATAAGATCTTTGAATTAATATGAATTATACATAGGAACAGCTTCCTGGAAAAGAAACATTGTTTTATACACCTAAAACATGAATGATCTCATCAATACAGAAAAACGAGTCCATGCGGTATTTGTGTGAATTATTTCCTGAACAAAAATAAATCATGCGAACTACTTAAATGTTGTTAAAAACATTAAAAATGTAAATAAACAATTTCCTTATCTTTGGCAGAAAGTTGGTTCAGTCAGTTGTCCTTATATATTTGTAACATGCCCGTGAATTACTATATTACAATAATTATTATCCTAAGGCGATTATCGCTATGATTATTTTCCGATTGGTCAGATAAGCCTCTATTGTTAATACACATGTCGGCTACGGTTTGTAGAAAAAACAGGACATATTTTAGTCAAATTTATTTTAACTCGACCATTTTAAAACATACTTTATGTTTCTAGCCCCCTTGGTTTGTTATTTTTAATTGAACAAAAAATACTTGTCATCGATCCAAAATTCAATCCAATTATTGATTGCTTATTTGAACCAGTCAGTAGTCAAAGTGTATTAAAAAAACACAGTGAGAAAAAAGTTTAATTAATTATACTCTTTATGAAAATTTTCATTAAACCGTTGTTTTGTTCTTGATTTGTGGAAAAATGCAGACCAACGTCATTTTAACGCAACTGAATTTTCAGCATGAACTCAAAGAGGTCGAGGATAAGTTCAGAAAAGCCATGATAGCCAATGCCCAGCTAGACAATGACAAATCGTCTCAGACTTATCAACTTGAACTGCTCAAGGATAGGTAAGAAAATATTTTTTTTACAATCATCGCAAGAAACATTTTTCCTTTCAAAAGAGATCGCGAACCTGGCGGAACATTTAAAAATCTTAATTGATAACACGTCTTGTGCAACCAAGCACTCTGCAAGAATTAAGGACATCACTAACCGAGGAATACGCACAGATTCCCCAATAACGGATAATCCATCTTATCCATTCGATGCCTCGAGGAATAATAGCTGTCATTGCAGCTAGAGGGGTCCATACACGCTATTGAGATACGTTCGCTACTTTTTTTTATTATTTTTATTTCTATTTCATGTTTTGGTATGACGTTCGAATAAAGGAAATCGTAGAAATTCGCATTTTATTTAAAAAATTAAATATTTTCTTTAAAAATTGAGATATCGAGATCATCTATAAACCTGTATATTAGGAATAGATGAAACTTTGCCAAAAAATAAATAGGAATGAAACCAAATGTTTCGAATCTTCTACAGGGTGTTTTAAAGTTGATACAAAAAACATAAATATTTTTACCCCTGTATAATACCACTCCAGCAAATAGAACTAATTTTTGGAGCAGCATGGTATATCCTTAACAAAATTATCTACAAATCTGTAAAAAATCATAAAAGTCAGATTAAAAATAATAAAAGTCACAGTTTTTTGCGGAGGAGTTTATGTAGTAGTTATTTTAATAAAATTATAAATTTTAGGTTAGAAGAACTAGAGGAGGACCACTCCCAACTGAAAAGAGAGCACAGGGACAAGTGTCGGGAACACGATCAACTGAAGAGATCATGCCAGCAATTAAAAAATGACTTGATCGCTTTAAAAAACGAACTCGAAGAGAGAGATCGATTGATAGCGGAAAAAGGTCTGGTGATAGTGAGTGAAGGAGGAGAGGAGGGGGAACCTCCGAAGAAGGCGCTAGTTCAACAGGAGAACGCGAGGTTGTTGGAGGAAGTAGGGGATGGCAGCTTAGGTAAGACTTTTTATGGAGTTTGAAAATAAAAAGATATACAGGCGTTATTTCAACGGAAAGGCTAAAATAAAGTATTTTCGTAGATGTTCGATTAGCAAGATTCGCGAAAGAGAAAGGCGAGTTGCAGGATCAGATTAGTAGTTTAAAATTAGAGTTAGAGGAGGAGAGAAGCAGGAGAAGGAAGTCCGGAGCGGGTAGTCTGCTAAATGGACCCTCATCAGATTATGACCTCGACGACCTACAAAGTAAGTAGTACCTAATAGTTTTTATAATACGAGAGGCACAAAAAGATTTCACCCAACTGAATAAAAAATAAATAAGTCCATAGGACAAAAAAATTTCAAATATTTATGTTTTTATTTAAACGATTATTTACCAACAAAAATTAAAAAATTGATTTCATTAAAAACATTTTAAGTCGAAATTAAAACATGGATACTAAACCAGACAATTTGAAAATATTTTTAGAAATGCTTTAATTAATTAATATTCTGAATAATTTATATAAGTAATATTTTTTACTTAAAAATTATAAATTAATAATTTTATTATAGGTAGGTAATATATTTCTTCAAAAAAACTGCGTTTATAATATAGATTAACATTTTTACTTTAAAACTTCATTTTTAATGCATATTTATGATTTATGATTTTACGTACTAAAATAAAAAATAAGATTTGCCCCTAACAAGCTCATCTTCATGGGATTGAAGAATAAGTTTATAGAAGACAACATAAACATATTTATTATATTATTAAATTTTTAAATAAACTTATTATTATTATTATTACAATTTAAAAATTTAAAACTGGTTGTTTTTTTGAGGCCTACTTAATAATAATAACACTATACGATTTATTATTTTTCTTATAAATTAGGGGAGGCTAGCAAACAATTGGCAGACTACAAGTTTCGGGCGCAGAAAGCGGAGCAAGACGTGGCAACGTTGCAGGCAACCGTTGCCAGATTGGAGAGTCAGGTGATCAGGTACAAGACTGCATCAGAGGTGTCGGAACAGTCCGAGGAGGCCTTGAAAGCGGAGAAGCGGAAGTTGCAGAGAGAAGTAAGTAGCTGGCGCCATTGAATCGATCGGATTTGTGTCTCTGTCTATGCGAATCAATATAGAGGGTACATCCAACTATGTTAACTCTATTCTATAGCTAACTAGGTAGTAAAGAGAACTGCAAAAACCGCACACATTAATTTTGATAATATAGGATAAAAGGTTCTTTAAAATATGCCATAGTTTGTTAACTTCGGGTAACGCAAACCAAAGTCCCAGTTTTTTAAGTACTTTTAGTTGTTACCCTTCACCAGGCTGTTAGCATGGTAACTACAAAAAATTGTTATCACAATATTTATAGAGGATATTACAGAGCATATAAAAACTTAATTTCTGGCCTACATAATATTGCAGTTATTAGTCGAAATTAAGGACTTTATATCATAGCATAGCAACTACGCACCCTAGTGGTAAAATTAGGAACTTAAAAAATATTTTCCGTATTTTTTGTGTTCATATCTATATAATATAATAATTTTTTTACCTCAAAATCGTAGCCTGTATGGTTTTGGAGCTACAGCGCTCGTCACCCTTCGTGGATCATCCTGTATACTTTATATTTAGAAAATAACAATCATGTTCTTTTTATATTTTTTTTTCTGTTTTTTTTTACTTTATAAAAAAATTATATTTTTGGTATAAAGTCATTTTTTCGTTAAACTAATGGCAGAGTTGGGAGCAGGGTATTTTAGCTTCAAAATACATGAAAGATTGCCTCGCGTTTTGTACTCGTGATTTCTTCAATATTCTTGAGAACCGAAAATAAATTTTATACATAGAAAATGTTATAGCCCGTTTGTTATAGTAGTTTGGAGAGCTTTGTAGAATTCGATTATTATTATTTTTAGTAGTTTTATGTTTCAATTTGATGCTCCTAAGAAAATACGAGTAGTTAGTAGTGTAGGTAGTCTAGTGTAGATTATTGCTGCTTTTTATTTTATTATTTTGCACTTTTTTTACTTTTATTTGCAGGACTCTGCTAATTCACTAACTGACCTTTCTTCCACCGACGTTTCTGAGAGTATTTCAGAAAGTTGTTAGATACATTTGACACTTTTTCGGCACTTGCGCTCCTTATGGTAATTACTAACACTTTAAACTTGCTTTTTTCCTGTTTTTCGTTTAATTTCATACCTTCCACGCACCTCTAACGCTTCCTGTATTTTCGTTTCCATAATTCGTTTTTTTTTTAATGTTTTTATATTTATTGTTTTTATTCGAATTTTGGAAAGCCAGTATTTATGGTTTTTCTTAATTCCCATTTTAAATTTAAAAATACGTTAAGTAAAATGTTTCCGAGCATGCATAATGTCGACTTGACTTTTGTCGATTAAAACGAACGAGTTTCTTTGACCACTAGGTAAACAACTCGAACGAAAAAATAATGCTATTGGAGGCCTCGAATTCCGCTTTGAAACAGCAACAGAAACGGCTGTACCAAAGACCTGTACACCTGTAGCGTAGAAGACCGTTGTGGGCATGCGTCTTTGCTGTTCCTCTGTAGTCTGTTGTGTAATGTAGACCCTTCTTTTCTGCCTGTTCTGTTTTTCGTTGTCGATCTATTTGAACTAATCGCATTAAAATCGTTTACACCTAATCGTAACTGTTCGTGTTTCAAAATATGTAGATAACTTATTTGTATTTTTACAATGAAAAAATAACCCGTCATGCGTTTCTTTTGTGTCAGTAACAATTCATTTTTTTTTATAGGATTTTTATCTCCCTTATACAAGGTTTCCGGAAAATACGTAAAACGCCTGTTGGCATATTCCTGTAGTATTCTAAAAATTAAATACGACGATACATCATAGACATAAACCTTTAGATAAGCAAACAATAATCACGAAAGTTGCCTTGTGCATGTAAACAAAACCAACCACACAGGAATAGGCATGCGCACTGTAAAAGTGTCGTTTAATGAATGGGGAAAATATACAGGTCCGGACTGTAACATCTTGTTTGTGTGGCGTAGGCGCATTTCGCCTGCAGCGGGCTTTTAGTGCACCCCCTAAGAAACCGTTTAACGACGCCCATGCACATAATATCAAGAAATTCACAGGGAAAACGTAAAAACACAACAACGAAAATAGCGCTGAGCCGATTGTGGAGTGTATTTTAAGGATGTTGCTAAACAAGAAAAATCTAATTACAAGAGGGTTGCGCGCATGCTCATACCTGTAGGGTAACAAGGCGTGTGTCTGGCGAGCTATGCGGACAAACGCATTTTTTCACCCATAAAACTTAACTTTTGTTTGCGCACGAGACCTAAAGGCAAAGGTATATGCTTAGAGCCAAATAATAATGCACTTGATAGTAGAGCACAAGGAAAAAATGCAGATTTTAAACTTTTTCTCCATGTACTAATGAAATTAGCACCACAGGTTTTTTGGCAAAACTATCACTCCACAGTATTGCACAATTTACAAAAGTATAAATATCATTTGTATCAATATTAAAACCATGGAGAATTGAACCAAATGTTTAAAGTTGTAGATAAGTTATTAGGTAATAAAGCTTCCAATTACCTTACAAAAATATAATGGGTCATTAACATCGATTGGCAAGCTTCCAAGAAATTTGAACAAAACCAAAAAAAACTACGCCCCCTACTGAGTAAACGAAGCAATTTCGAATATAACTTAAAATAAGTTGTCTTAAATCGACTTATTTCAACGTCAGGAATCTTGTCATCAAACGGCGACACGTATTTTCTGGACACTCTGTATATTTTGTAACTGTATTTTTTTTTACCAAAATTGTCACTAAAAATCTAATGTATGTACGTACGTTATACGCTATCATAATGATCGCGTCGCATGCCAGAAGCCAAAGGGATGCATTAGAGCTACGTAAGCAAAGATAATCGGCATGACACTCGAATGTACGAGAAGAAGCGCTGTCATTGGTTGGCGTGCGTTAAGCTCATTTTTTAGCGTATCGATTCCACTTTAAAAGCGTGACAGAGAAAGCCATATGCCTATAAAAATGGTAGAATGCTTATTCCTTCCACATAAGACCACTGTTATTAAAATAGCGTCTCTAGGAATGTCTGTCTGTTCGGGGAATTAATTTTTTTCCCTAGAAAAACGTTTGCAACCGTTGGAATTATGTTAACGCCAACCACAGAACACAAACAAAGAACCGAATGATAAACTAAATTACGTCGAGCCGGCGAGCCGAGCCAACCTATTGTTATTAATTTAAATAATTTATTTTGTTATAATATCATTTTATTTAAAATGTTAGTGACTGTAGTTTTGTAGTACTACTACATTATCAAACTGAGTACCTTAAAACTACGGTGTACCATTATAAATAGGTTTGACAATAAAATATAAATAATTATTCCTTAATTTAGTTATTTATCCTTAAGCATTGTGAATAGCGGGGAATTCCACATCCACAGGTTTGTTTGGTCATTAAGTAGTTTTATGGTAGGGTTTTTATTATGTTTGTAAATTTCAATTGATTCTAAGATATTAAGTTTCTTACTTTTTGGAATATTATACAAAATTTTTAAATTATTAATATCTGGGAAACAATGACCTGTCTCCAAGCAAGGTTTTGCTAAATTAGAGTTTTTTTTTGTTTAACAAATAAGGTGCCTTATGTTCATTAAGTCCAATATTAACATTTCTTCCTGTTTGACCTATATATGAGCTATTGCATTCGGTACAACTTAACCTATAAACTCCTGATTTTTTAAGGGGGTGTTTTTGGTTTGGCATTGAAGAATAATTGAGACATTTTTTGTGCTGGTGTGAAAGCTACTTTTATGTTGTTTTTTGAAATTACGTATGCCATATTATCAGAAATTGTACCAAAATATGTTATATTTGTATATCTATCTTTTTCACTATTTTTTATGTGGATATATTTTGTTTAGTGTTATTTGTTTTTTATTTATTAAAGAATGAATGATATTCAAATTAAATCCGTTATTGTATGCTATTTTAATTATGGTGTTTAGTTCTTTTTTTTACGGTTGTCGTCATTTCAGGGGACTGAAAAGGCTCTATGTATCATGGAGATTTAATGAACATAAGGAATCTTATTTGTTAAACAAAGAAAACTCTAATATCGCAAAACATTATTTGGAGACAGGTCATTGTTTCCCGGATATTAACAATTTAAAAATTTTGTATAATGTTCCAAAAAGTAAGAAACTTAATATCTTAGAATCAATTGAAATTTACAAACATAATAAAAACCCTACCATAAACCTATGACCAAACAGACCAGTGGAGTTCACCGCTATTCACAATACTTAAGGATAAATAACTGAATTAAAGAATAATATTGCTATAAACACAAGAATAAATAACAATTGTTATTTATTCTTGTGCTATAAACATCCTTTATTAAATCTATTTATAAGGGTGCACCGCAGTTTTAAGGTATTCAGTTTGATAATGTAGTAGTACTACGAAACTGCAGTCACTAATATTTTAAATGAAGTGATTTTATAACAAAGTAAATTATTCATATTGTTTTTATTAATATGCAATATTACAAAGTAACGGACTACTCAATCCAACATTTGGTATTGATTCGTTCGCTCGTTTATTATGACATTAATCATTTTTGTGCACAATTTATTGTCACTTTTGTGATATACCGGGTGTCCACGGAAGATGGCTCGCCCATCTAACTTTTTTGTTTTTTAAGATAATGAAATAAAATTCGGGGGATTTATATACGACATAAAACTGCATTTTTTGACAGGTGACTCAACATTATGGAACTTCCGGTTTAACCGGAAGTGACATAAACTTTCGATTTTTAAATGGGACACCTGGTATATTTTTACTTTTTTTGACTCCATATGACATTCTAAATTCAACGATGTGTCAATTGTCACTTTTTGTCACCAAGAAAATTTTTTTTTTTCCAAATTTATTGTTTTATCTAGAGGGCTATGAATACCTTAAAATCACTTATTTCAGTTCTTTAATCTTGGGAAAAATACAATTTTACTTTTTTTGGTCCAATGCTATGTGCTATGTAAAATGTAATCTTTAAAGTTGTATAACTAATTTTTTTTAAATGGCAGCATGTCGGGTTAAGAAAAAAGAGGATTTTATTACGATTATTTTGATACCATACACTATTAGGTTTTAGAAAAGCTGCCATTAAAAAACTTTAAAAAGTTAACTTAGAACTTTCCTAAAGTGAAGCATATTTTGAGAATAAATTTAGATTTAAATGCATCAAGTAGCCCGTGACCAGAAAAACTGATAAAACAAAATCATTAAATTTTACATAGCACATAGCATTGGACCAAAAATAGTAAAATTGTATTTTTCCCAAGATTAAAGAACTGAAATAAGTGATTTTAAAGTATTCATAGCCCTCTAGATAAAACAATAAATTTGGAAAAAAAAAAATTTTCTTGGTGACAAAAAGTGACAAGTGACACATCGTTGTATTTAGAATGTCATATGGAGTCAAAAAAAGTAAAAATATACCAGGTGTCCCATTTAAAAATCGAAAGTTTATGTCACTTTCGGTTAAACCGGAAGTTCCATAATGTTGAGTCACCTGTCAAAAAATGCAGTTTTATGACGTATACAAATCCGCCGAATTTTATTTCATTATCTTGAAAAACAAAAAAGTTAGAGGGGCGAGCCACCTTCCGTGGACACCCGGTATAAACTTTCAAAACAATAGGTATTAACAATGCCACCATATACATGTGAATGCCACAGTGCATAATTATTTTAATAGCGGCAGAGGATATCTCTTTCAACAGGTAATAAATCCAACAGGTGCATTGTTTTATTAAGATATATTATAAATATCACAAAGAAATGCTGCAAATTGTTTATGATAAACTGTTATGCTGCCTGGCGATGTCCAGATATTATTAGTTATTTTTTTTGCCCTCTTTTTAAAAAACCCAAAAAACATAACCCTGTATTTTCAAAGTTGACGCCCGTCGACAGCTACGAAATTAGTCAATTGGAAAGATGCTGCCAAATCAAATAAGTGGATGCCAACTTATAAAAACCAAAACCCCGTTAGTACAGAAATACTGTGAGGTGCCATTTATACAGGCTATTGAGCATTCTACTTTTTTATGGGCCTGTGGAGAAAGCTGGTTGAATAATACCGTGCGAGCAAAAATTACTTGCATCAAAGAGGGCTTGGATTAAAAAACGCAGGGCTTGGTTTAGATCACAATGATATGGGGACGATATATCTAACCAAATCAAGGTTAAAATTTTGTCAAATTCATATTATGACATGATTTGCCAAACTAATGAGTGATAAAATAAGTAGACACAAATTTATTTTTGTTGTTCGGCTTCATCCGAAAAAAACGTCAGGTCTAATAAATCATTTCTTTCCAATAAATTTTGGGTAAACCATTGAGAGTAATTTCTGCGTCTCTCAAAACCTGCGGCTTGTATTTCTTGGAATACTTGCACTTTATAAGGAAATACATTTAGCTGCCTCTTAAGAATAGTCCTGCATGTTTCATAAGATTTTCCCACTTCTTCACTTCTTAGGACAGGCGTCTTATACAATTTGTTGGCGTACTTTGCATTATTTCACGAACGTTTGCAACAAGTTCTTCTGTTCTTACAGATGGTCTTCCTGCTCCTTTTTTGTGTTGTAAAGAACCTGTTTCCCTAATCACAGCCACGGTTCTTTTCAGGCAATGATAAAAATCCTCAGCAATAAAAACAACGTTAGGAAAATGTTTGTGAAAATCGTCCATGCACAAACCCGATTTGTATTGCCACTCACCATTTACTCTAACCCCGTTTCGAAAATACGCTTCAACCATGAATGTTTTGTGCTGTTCCGTAAAGCCCATTGTGTGAATTGTTCAAGAAATTGGGAAAAATTAGCGATGAATCAAATTACTTGTAACGACTGTCAAAGATGACGGAATAACTGATTGATTGTTAATTTAGGTAGTTACTGACACCCAACAGGTATCAAGCTCTACGACTAAGCATTACTTCCTTGGATGCAAGACCCTTTTTGATGCAAGTAATTTTTGCTCGCACGGTAGTAACTGGAATTTGTTGTTTGTATAGTTTTTGACTACTAAGAGCTAATATGTTGTGTATTTTTTTTTTTTTAATAAAATAAAATTGAAATTGAAGTATTTTACATTGTAAAACGTTGTTCCACATTATGTTGACCAATTTTTGACATGAAACTTGTATCAACAGGCATAATTTAAACACTTTTCTTTCTTTTCTTAAACCATCCGTTATCACAAGACGTGTCGTGTGGCTTTCTTAATATAATCCCATGTAAAATGTACGTAAATTTTACCTAACCTCACTTTTAGGCACGAGAAGCCCAAAACCGAGCTGAAGAACTGGAAACCTCAAATACCCACCTACTGAAACGCCTGGACAAATTAAAAAATGCAAAGTCTGCCCTACTCAAGGAGCTCTGACAGGAAGAGAATCATTTCCCTTGAAAATAACAAGTCGAACCGAACATTTTGGTGTTTTAATCGAAAGAGATTTTTTATCTAGTGAGTGAATATATAGTTTTAAAAATTGCCAAGTGTTTTGTAACTCGGTGAGTTGATTTGAGAGATATTTTTTTGCAAATCTTCAATCGGATAAATAATTTAAAGGAAAATCAATACGATTTGGCATCGCTGGGAATAGACTAGTCAAAAATTGAAATGGCTGTGAGCTCTTTTTATTAATCCATTTCAATACTTGATTTAGTTTATTTTATATGTATATACATAATAATGAAATGATTTTAACTTGCGTTACCTATTAGTCGTATAAATATTATTGTCTTTAACTAAATTTTATTTATTTTATTTGGAAATAGTGAATTTTTAACAAATTTTAATATTAACCCAAAGAACGATTTAACTGATCAAAGGTTGTTTTTAAAAATTGATGTTCGAGTCAAGTAAATAAAGTGAATATTATGCATTAAAAAGCCTTTGTTTCAGTTACATCGTTAAACGTATTGTTCATTTTGACCCAAAAAGTTTGTATCGAAACATTTAGCTCCCAATTTTTCTTCCATTGTTGTAAATATCGTGTAAGCTATTAAATCGATCGTTTTCCAGTAAACGTTTGTAAAATATTCTCAGGATTTTTAATCAGTACCAATTATTTTTATTTCGCCAGGAATTAGTAATGCATTTTAACAGCTTACGAAAATTAACAGTAAAATAGGTATGTGGGAAATAATTGTCCTTTATATTTTAAACGATAAATACTTCATCCCATATTCTATATACAGTGTGGTTGTTTAAGTGTGCAACATATGGGCATTTTTTTTATTACCGATTTCTCAGAAAATTTTATTCTTGATAAAAGTTGGTGCATATTCGATAATTATGTTTGGTGCACTTGGAATGGTTCCAAGTGAAACGGGGTACAGGGTAGGCCAAAAAATATAAAACTTGTACAAGAATAAAGTACCCCTATTTCAGAAAATTCAGCAAAATATTATAAAGAAGAGTTGTTTAGAATTAAAAATTATGCATAGATTCAAAAACGTGACCTCCTAAAATAAAAAAATATATTTTTTTAAAAAACATTAATAATTTCCCAAAATTTTTTTTTATATATTCACCATAAAGACCTTCATAAATTAATCAAAATCAATTTCACATATCTTTGTTCAAATTGAATCATATTTGTAAAATTTACTTGAATTTTTAATTTATTAAGGAATCACAAACTTCATGTTTGTTGCAACGATAGTAAACACAACTTTAAAATATCCTTAAAATTTTTTTTAACAAGATAAAACATTAGTAATGATAATATGCTAATTAGAAAACTATCATTTAAAGTGCCAAATTTTTATTTTAAATTTTTATTAAAAAACTTTATTTTTGTACAAGTTTTATATTTTTTGGCCTACCCTGTATGTATGCCGTTTGACTTGCAACCATTCCAAGTGCACCTAATATGATTATCGAACATGCGCCAACTTTTATCAAGAATCAAATTTTCTGGGAAATCGGTAATAAAAAAAATGCCCATATGTTGCACACTTAAACAACCACACTGTATATCTGATGCTAAACGGACCAAACTATGCCATCTGGTGATGAAATAGGCAACCTCACCGAAACGAAAAAGAAAACTGTTTTGCGGCAAGCTTATTGTGGTTCCAATATAGGATAATTAATTTCGGTTTGTAAATCATTTAAAATAGCAGATATACGAGGACATACATAAGATGGCGTTATATCATTTTGAGAACAGCAACGTGGTTTTTGGGGGGGTAAATTTATCTTTTAAACATGGAGGAAACATTCGACATAAAATAAATGGGGCAACGTACTTTAACGCGTCGGTCATGCCGAAAAATTAGTTACTTAACGAGGAGCTCCTTACATGACTAGTGATTTTTTTTTAATTTGTATTTTTTTCGGCCTTCGCGTCGTTGGCTGTTCTATTTGCTATACAGGCTAAAATTATGCAGTCGCATTGGCTCAAAAGGGAAAGAATTGTGATTTCTGTGTTGTAAAAGGAAAAAATTGATTTTGGCTCAAAATAAATAGATTTTCTCGTGAATAAAGTAGAATTTTTATGTAGAATCGCATTTCGAAAACGAAAATTTGGATTGTAAGAGCTAAAAATTGGAAATTCAACAAATAAATAAACTGAACTTTGTCCTTTTTGTAAAATTTTGTAGCTACGTAGACAATTAAAACCCATGCAGTGGTTAAATTCTATTTTATTTTAGCTTCAAAATGGGCTTTTTCACTAAATTTTTACTCTACCGCATAGAGAAAGAAAAATAAAATTCTCAACGGTTTCAGTTTTTAAAATTTCTAAATATTTACTGAGAAAATAATTAAACAAAAGACGCTTTTATAAAACCTCGCAAAATCAGCAATCTACGTCATAACGAATTAACCAGTCGCAGGCACTCGAACTGAAGGTCGACCCGCCGGCATCTGCCTGAATAACCAAAAAAAAAATGGTCGGAATTCCATTGTCTTTATTTCGTTACTTAACAGAACGTTTCGGTTAGTTAGTATTTCTGCAAACACTTGAAAACGGTTAGAGATACTAACTAACCGAAACGTGGTATTTTTTTTTGATAATACTACATTGTCTATCACCTTCAAATAATACCCGAATGAATAATATCTCGCGTCTAGTCTCCTGTTCTTGTCTATTTCAGTTATAGAAAGAAAGATAACGATATAAGCGACGGCAAGAGTGGCAAATAAACGAATTGCGCGGAGCAACGGATGACGTACTAATTATCTGATCTCATGTTTTTAAACTTTCTGTTTTTGCGGCGTTTTTTGATTGTTTCCGAAAACGGTTTGTGACGTTAGGAAGATTTTTATTATTGAGATATACTTTCAATAGGTTCTAGACATTTACCTTTAGATAAGCAAGCAATAATCACGAAAGTGGCAAATTTATGGCCTCGCGCATGTAAACAAAACCACACAGGACTAGGCATGCGCACTGCAAAATTATCGTTTAACGAATGGGAGAATGGACAGGTTTTCACATATCAAAAACTATCACTATTTCATACTTACTGAAAATACGAAATACCCGGTATTTTACCCCTATTTGGGCATAATAAAATCGTCATTGTTTATATTTCAATCCAACTATCCGAGTCACTAAAAGTACAAACACAATTCACTAAACTACACAAAAACTAGAAATCCGTAAATATTAAACACCCACAATCCACAATAGGAAAGAAAGCAACAAGAAATCATATGTGTGAAGTTAGCACCGTTCATGCAGCAACGAAATTTTTTTGGGTTACGTGTCAAGTCCGCCTGCAGCGTTTGTAAACGAATTATATTTTTTTATTGGCGACGACTGAAATTTTACCATTTGGATAGTACTACCCGATAGAGGTAGAATTTCAATCTCACACATTTCGCTCAATCCACTAAAAAAATAGAATTCGTTTTCAAACGCTACCTTTCGAAATTTTTATCCTGTAACTTTTTCCCTCCTGTATTTATCCCTTTGGGGTAGTTTACTAAATACGATAAATCCAAATGGTAGATTTTAATCTTCGCCACTAGAAAAATTAAAATTCGTTTACAAACAATACAGGCGGAATTGAGACGTAGCCCCAAAAAATGTCGTTGCTGCACATAGACATTTACATAAATATCCATGTTGCTGACTTCACAAATATCAAGAAATCACAAAGAAAACGTTAAACACAACAATATAAATGGCGCCGAGCCGATTCTGGAGTGAATTTACATAATGTTGATAAACAAGGAAAACCTAATAACAAGAGGGTTGTGCGCATGTCCATACCTGTACGGATCTAAATGTGAATGTCTATGCTCAGTGCTGAATATATTAAATTCGATTATAGTGAAAAAGTCTATTGTACCTACCACTACATAATGGTCGTGATTCTTTTGTAATTATATTTTCTTTTTTTTTTTTGAAAAAAAAAACAGGTGCAAGTGTGAACCATACCAAGGCTTTTTTTTACGAACTAGCATGATGTAAATAACAATATTTCTTGAAAGGAAAAAAAGGATAAGCGACAATTTTAGCAAAATTATGTGTTGTTAAACTTTAATAATTACTTTGTTGAAATGGATGGATAATTACAGAATATTATCAAACAATATTGACAAAAGCATTTCCTATTGTAATATGTATGTTATTTTTTCCATTCAAGCATCGATTTATAAGCCAGTCACATTCTGTACAGTACGCACTGAGTAGTCTTAAATGTTACGTTTAAAATGCTAGTTGGTGAGAATTCTGTCCGAGAATTGTGTAAATAATATGAAATATGTGATTTTTCTGTATACTTTACATAATCGTTTTTGGTAAAAGGTACTTGAAAAATAAATATTAACTAATTTATAAAAGATATGTTTTTCATTTGTAAAGGTGTGTTTTCGTTCCGAAAATATCCATCCATCTTACCGGACGAATCAGGGGATTTCTACAAACGTTCTAAAGTGATATTTTCTGGCTAAAATATCATCTTAAAAGTGCCTATTTTCCGGTCCGTTGTAAAGTAATGTGTATTTACAATAAAAAGTGGCATAAATTACACTTTATTGCGTAACAAACTTATCACCTGTGTGAACTGTGAGATTCTTGAGCCGGCAGGTTCGATAATGACACTTTCCACCTTTTGAGACATGACACTAATTTACAATTGACTTTTTCGGTTTAAAATTTGCTGTGAATTTGTAAAAATGACGAAGGGTAAATTAACAGATATATTCTTGCTGGAAAGATATGAAAAGGACATTAAATATATTAAGGTCTACGACAAGTACACGCCAAATTACAATAGTAAGTAAAAGTTAAGACAGAGAAGTATTCAAAGGGTAAATATTAAGAGTTCCTTTTAAATAGAAAAGCATAGCCAACCCTGGTGTAAGTATTCGTTGAGCCAACCGCTAAAGTTGGGCGTTTCTTTTAGTTACTTTTAAAGTTTTAAACAGCAGTGCATAGCATAGCCAATAATGGCCGAGTTGAGCCTTCCTTTTAATAATTTAACTCGGCCTAGCGCCTAGCCGTAGTTGAATAACCCCTTCTGTATTTCTTATTTGATGATCCGTTTTCGAAGCGTTCCTTCAACAACTTTACCAAGCAAAGATCTTTGCTTTGCCGTTTAAAAGAAGCAAAAGGAAAGTACTCAACATATGGTTTAAACGCTCGCACCACGCCAGAGTTGATGATTTTTCAGGAGTGATTCCTAATCTGAAAACGATGAAATTTTGGGGCTTAAAATAACCAAAATATAACCTTTGGTTCTTCCAACACAGCAAAATCATTTAACATGGTAGGCTATGAATAAGGAGGACTTGTCAAGACCTAGATAGCAGACTTTGACGAACTAAAAACAAATGAATAAACGCTGGCTTCCTAAATGCTAGAAATTAACAAAATTAAATGTGTCCTTTTCTTTGAAATAACATGGAAGAAGTATAAGTTGTAGCGATTTTTTTGCAATAAAGAAGAAAAATTGGAAGATTCTCGGCCGAAAAACAGCACTAAGAAGAAATATCTCAAAAACTAAGTGTTGTCGGCGAAAATCGTTTGCAAATTTGTAATCTGCGCCTCAAAAATCATCAATTTTGGTGAGAGAGAGTCCTCACGGGCGTAAATTTGAGCATGTTATATATTTAGAAATGTGATTTAGGATGATGAACTTTTTTTTCGTAAATTTAGGAACAATAATAACGCCAAAATTCTATTCGAAATATCAAGGCGGAGACCTTGAAAAAGTGGACCCAGAAATTTTAAAAAACTTAATTCATGCAACGGATTTGTCCAAAAGGGAAAAATTGGATTGGCCCGAAACCAGTAACCAAACGTAAGTAGTACCTACTTAATTTAACAAGCGTCTAGAGTCTGACCGTTGCCTACATCTAACGTAGGCAACGGTCTGACTATGGACTTTTCAACCGGCCAATCATAGGCCGCCGTCTTAAAGAAGGTAATTTTGAGGTTAAGTGATGTAAAGCCGGTTGTTGTAAATTAGGAAAATAAAATGCTATTTATTATTATCGGTATATTATAGGTTTCTTTGAAACGTCTCGTATGCCAGAAACACTCTCCTTTTCAAAATTCTCAAAAGTTCATTACATAAAAAAACTACAAAAGTGTTAAATATAATAACCAATTGATAACAATAAACAGTATCTTTCAAGGCATGAAAGAAAGCAACATAATATTACATACGTTAGGAATAATCAGATTTACAAGGACATACTAAAAATATCAACATTACAGAATAAATACAATACTTAACCATTTAACAATTATTATATGCCATAATTTGAATTTAACCCCAGAAGATAAACAGTTTTAATATTGTTACGTAACGAGAATTGTTTAATAAAAATATTTTAAAATAAACCGAAAATTATCGTGTTCCTTTTTTTGTTTTATTAATTATTTTGTATTTTGCAATAAGATTTCTTCATACAAAAAAATTAAAACCTGTAAAAGTAGTAAGTACATTATAAACGTAGGTAAGTAGTAGGTTTAGCCAAACATAATAGTCACACTCGGGAAGGTTGTAACATAACTAGTCTAAACAGTTCTTAAAAATATACAATTTTTTCCAATCTAAAGTTACTATCCTCTTTAAAAATACCTCCGCATTAGAAAAACTTTCCATATTCACTATTTTTGTAAAAATCAAGGTACCTACCTAATTCGTTTAGTTTATTATTTTACTTCATCAATTTTTCCGCCTAAATTTAATAGGAAATAATACAATGTGCGCATTCTAACAGATTTATTTTTAAGTTTTCCTCGCTTTATTGCGAACGTTGATTGGGCGGTTGAAAAGTCCACAGACAGACTCTAGACGCTTGTGTAAAAGGCAGGCAAAAATTATTTTGGACCACTATTAAAGTTTCTTTAGAATTTTCCCAATAAGAAATTTTGCTTTAAATGCTCTGAACTCGTGGGGTCCAATTTTAATGGACGGATAGACAATGTCTATGTAAATACTAATTGTTTTTGATCAAGGTTTAAAAATATTAGCTATTTCAATATGCCATGCCGTCACTCCTCAACTTTTCATAATAATATTATCAAGGCATTACCGACTTTTCGAACAAGTTTATTTTTGAACAAGTAGCATGTGGTGGCTGAAATGCCGATAGCACAGAATATATTGCGTAGCTATATATTCTGTGCAGATAGTCTTAGGCGGCCAAGAAACAAAAAAAAAAATTTCTACCATAGTATTTGTCCACACAAAATAATTTTATTCGCCTTTTGTCACAGACTCACATACCTATATAGTAGAGTCGAGTAATTTAATTTTTGTTATCTATATATGAATGTCAAATTGAAATTTCCGATCTCTATGTCAGAATCTCTTGAACAAAAGGGCTGTGACATACCGACGGATAAACATGTAGAAGTGATTTATTTCCGAAAATTCTAAAAACTTAAATATCAGCCTATAATTTTTGTTACCCTTTTAGTTACGGTTGGTGGGATCCGTATATAGAAATTGACCGGAGCGATCCGAGATTTTATTTTCCACGATTCGGGAACGAGATTACCAAAATTGGCTTGAAGATTTTACAAGAAAAAAATCCAAGAAGATAAAATAAATCCAATAAAGTCTATAATATTAATGTAATTACATACATTTTATAGCCTTGCTTTTACGAAAGATTGCAGTTTTAATAATATAATAGGGATTGGACCTTTTAGAATAATTAGAAATAAAGAAATCCTTACATAATAATAAAACCCTGACCACTAATGAACAACAAATGTTCCAAAATACCCCAATTCTGCTGCTTGCTTTTTTCCAATTTTTTTCTCTTCGTTCGCTGCCAGGGCCATTCCCGAGGGGACCTACGGTTTAACGTGGGCTCCGAACCACGATCCTCAGTCATTAGAAGCACCCCCCAAGGGCTATCAACCCTTGGTTTCGTGCTTTCCATGACCTACCGATTGGGGAGTGTGTTCCTTCCCCCTCCACCCCACGAGATATCCGATCTCATCCGGCCTGGTTACCGGCGTGAATGGGGTGGTTTTGGGGGATGATACATTTTTCACTCTTCCCTAATTTTTGCTCGACGCTGGACCCACGTCAAGACTTATACCACTAAAATCCACTGGGCTCGAACCAGTTTGCCGGCAGTGGGATACGAACCCACAAACTCTCGTCCTAGAGTTCTCAGCGACTACCGCGTTAACCACGGAGCCACCGATGCCGGTACCCCAATTCTAGATAGGTGTATTTTGTCGACTAACCCCGGAATTCCCAATGATAGGCCCAATAAACAATAAGAATAGCTCCCAGGTAACTTAAATTATTCTTTTCAATATTTTACAATAGTGGTAGAAAAATATAAATTTGTTAATTTAAAATTTAACTTTAGTATCATAAGCACTCTTGAAAAAGCCCTAGAAAGGCGAAACATATGTAGAGCAATTCTATATTAAATGAAACATTAAAAAGCTATAAGTGTTTTACTATAAAATATATATATAATAGGGATGTAAAACTCATAAAAAGCATATTTGCAGCGGTTCTTGATAAGTCTACACAATGTAAATTAAATCTGACCGTTTAAAGTGGGTCAAAATCGGGTTCAAAGAAGTCGGTTACGGACAAACAAACATACAGGTGAGGCTAATAAATGCGTGTTAAAAACAAATTACAAATCTAATTATTGTAATGTATAATCAAGATCGAGAGGCAACGGCGAAATAATTGAGGGACTGATTTCCAAAACTGCTCCAATCCAAAATTGTCAATTTTGAATATTCCAAAATAACTTGTAGCAACCGAACTAAATAGTTCATAGTTTAACCCTTTGTACAGTTTGTAGTAAAGGCGTCACAGAGTTACTGTACAAAAAGAGAATTAAATTCATTAAGTCATTTAATTTTTATTGAAAAATAATAAATGGAAAATATTAGTTTTGCTACAAAACAATGGATATGACAAGTTATGGAAGCAACAACATTGGATTAAGACACTTTTGAAAATAAAAATGACACTGCTACTACTTTTAAGTAAAACATAGTATTTGTTTTAAACATATTATACCTTATTTTTTTGAAACGCAAAAGTAATAACAACGTTCCCCACTCTCCCACTCAACGCCGATAGAATAATGAATACCTAATATTAAAACTATGGAAAATTTTAGCGGCAAATTTGCACAAGCAGGATAAGACAAGTTATGTTACCAATATTTGTATGTATAAGAACAGTTTTGGAACAAACATGCGATTTTGCTATGCAATTTATAATGGACAAAGTAAGTTATGGTGTAAAAAAGTATAATCAAATGGTGCAGGGATACCAATACTATTAAGGTTGAATTCTCAACGTCATTCAATCTATTGCCAACCTATAACCTATTTCGCGTTGATTTTTTGAGTTTATTATTTTAATAACTAACATTTAAAGAAAATCAATATCGTCGGTACATTAATTAGGTAGTATCTGATATATTACAAAAATATCCATTTATTTCAGTGCTTATTTTGGGAGAATTGTATAGTGAAAGAACAATGAGTGACAATGACATAATAATGTTAAAAAAATTTTGCGGTAAAATTTAAAAAATGGATAAGATGAGTTTTGGAACTCAGTCCCTCAATTATTTTATGAATAAACATCGATGCATCGCTTAAAAACGAGGGATCGCATTGAAAATATCGATGTATATCGAACATCCCCATTTCAGCGGGCAGCGGTTTGAAATGTTCTTCAGTTTATCGGTTTTGTGTGATAATTGCTGTGT
This sequence comes from Polydrusus pterygomalis, assembly GCA_963969555.1. Classification (NCBI taxonomy): domain Eukaryota; kingdom Metazoa; phylum Arthropoda; class Insecta; order Coleoptera; family Curculionidae; genus Polydrusus; species Polydrusus pterygomalis. The sequence continues at coordinate 1,465,228 of OZ018377.1, forward strand.
TTTTGTGATATTTTTTGGGGACTAATTAAGATGCGAGTCGCATGTATCAAGTATGCGATGTTCAGAAAATAAAAATTCTGCAGTTACTGCTTTTCATGGGTGAGTAAATATGATAAAAATGGGTTATTTGCAGGTAAGGTTTATCCTATGGTAGCAAGGTGATATTTAAAGATACATGCACCGTAATCTATATCTACTCTCGGCCCCACGACCCAGCTCTTCACCGCCTTTCTCTTCGCTCTGCTCAACCTAATCGAAAAAAATACACTTCCTAGTATTTAATACAAATTTTATTATAAAAAATCTTATAAATCAAATAAATTATTCTATACTATACGATTTTATATAAGGCACTTATAATATTTTATACCTAACATTATCAAATTAACTAGTTTTATATACTACAATTTCTAGCAACCTATATTAATTGCACGATCATAAATAGATTATAATGATTGGAAAAATTTGTCAATTTTTTTTCAGAGACCAAATATTTAAGTTTGTAGCAGGAAAAAGACGCAAAGTCCCGGCCAGGCTGTGACCAAAATAAACGTACTTTTTTTTTGTAACCGACACTTTGCGTCTTTTTTTGTTACGAATTTTAGAATATATATTATTATAATGATGTTTGATATTTGTGTATATGAAACATTTTTATCCGTCCTTTATTATTATGAAATTCATCGATGTTATCGATGGTACCGATGGTTATCGGTAAAATATGGAATTAAAAATAAATCCCATCTTGTCAGTGGAAAGGTCAAGATTCGATCGTTTTTGCGAGGAATGCCGAAATAATTTTTTTCGGCCACCATCCGGAACGTATATTTCCCAGGTGCTTTTTTTTTAGAAATGGCACTTTTTCGGCCTAGTCCAGGAAATCCAAAAGCGTCCAGGAAATGGGTACTTTTCGGACGGTTGCGAAAAGAAAATTTTGATCATATAGGTACAGTTATGACCAGAGTAAAGTTCGCATCATTTGGGATTTTTTTTTATTAATAGCTTTAATCGAAATTTGACTTTGGCATCAAGTTCTGCTTCGATCGAATGAAAATTAAGCAAAAAAATAGTCACGTGATTCGCATTATCTGTCAAATTTTAATTTTTACCAAATCTTTTCAGAAATAACCCAAATCTCGATCGAAGCAGAATTTGATGCCAGTCAGATTTCGAATAAAGCTATTAATAAAAAAAATCCCATATGATGCGGACTTTACTGGTGACACTGTATGTATAGCTTTCTCGATTTTGAAGTAGTGAGTGAGAGAATATAGAAAGAAGACCTTAATTTTGATATATGTACATAAAAATCCTATACTGATATATTTTGTAACTATAAAATATGCATAAACATATTACAGTTATAGGTTAAATAGCAAACACTAGTAGCTCATTTGCCATTTGATTTTCTTATTTTATCGTTTTGCCCCAAAAGCGGTCTGTGGCTAGCGATTACCTACAATTTTAAGTTTAAAAGAATTTAATTGATAAAACGCATAAAGCATAAAACGAGATTTGATCAAATTTGCCCATATTTTTTTTTGCTAATAAATTCAACAGTTTTTTACGTAAAACTGTAGGTAATTGTACTCTAAAGAGGGGTATTTTACCGATTTTTAGATAAAACAAAGAAGTTACAAAATAGTGATCAAATAACGACTTGGCGAAGGCGTCAATAGTGTTTGCACTGTTTGCTCTTAAAATATACTGATTTTAATTTACTAGTTGTATTAGCTAAATAGGTATTTCAGAGGTCATCCATTTAAGATAATATATTTACAATTAAGACAAAATTTATTTTTAAAACAAAACTTAACCAAACTAAATCAACATTATATAATAATTTTGGCCACCAAATCATAAAATATTTTTAAAACGACATTTCTAAATATTTTGTCCGCTTGCTCTAAAAAGTACTTTTTTGAGGAGGCTTCGGATGATGTGGATCTAAATGCCCTTGAGGCACAAAAATTCAGTACCATATATACAGCCTATTAAGCGTTCTATTTTTTTTTATAGGCCTGTGAGAAGGTCCCATTTTTTTAGGGTTAATAAAATTGTTTTTTATTTCCAAGGATGGACAACTCGTAGCCGTAAAGATTACTGGTTGCCAGATTTTAATTAAAAAAAAGAAATATCGTCAAAGGCTAAAATTGTCGACGAGAATATGAATCAATGAAATTAAAAATAACACCGTCACGTACAAGTCTTTGGAACGCTCCTCAAGGTTTATTAGAATCACCATTTTTTCCTTTTCTACTTTTACTCCTCCTACCCAAATTCAACACAAACGCTATGCAGGTCACGACAAAAAATACCAAGTAAAAAACGACCATGGCGATGGGCGCGTTTCCGTAGTCGAACACCTGGTTTTGCGACGAGAGGTATCCGTAGTTGAAAAGTACCTGGGTTCCGTTGGGAGGCGGACAAGGGAGCTGCACTATGATGTCTTGGTGCTGCACCTACAAAATGTAAGTATTGTTAATAATTGTTCCGGGCCTGGTGCACTTTTATGGACCCTCGGAGTTTAACAATTTTTGACAGTGCAATGTGACGAAACTGTTTTTTCGAAAAAAAGGAAAAGAAGTTCGTCTTTGACAACTATTTTTATGCGTAAACTGGGACGTTAGTCATTCCTAACAATATTGCCAGACTTGGTATAAAATATGAATTAATAAGAAATTCATAAAGGATTTTACTTTTTTTGGGCCAATTCAGTTTAAAAAAATTCAATAAAAAGGATTTTTTTAATAAGAACCAGTCTTTTTTATCTAATTTTTGTAATTCCTATTCATAGGAAATAAGAAATATTCCATAATAAAGTACGCTTGCTGTAAAAAGCATCACATACACTTTCTTGTATCACAATTCACAATCTTAACTGTTTTTTGCTAATAACTAAAAACGGTTTATGCATAATTTTTTTCTGTACAATTACTCAAAATTAAATACTCTTTCAGTTTTTCTTTCAAAAATTGTGAAATTCCGAGACTTCTATTGTTCCTTCACCATGTTGCATCTGGTAACTTTCCGGGACTTAATAATTTGATAATTAAAGCCCGAGACTAGCGATCAAGGGCTCTGATCGCAAAATTTTTGGAGGGTCTATTGAATTGCAAAAACTGAGTTCCGTTTCTATTTACCTGTTTGTTTCGACAAAGCGGAGTTATAGAGCTGCTCTCTATCGCTTCTTGACTAAGCTCCCGATTTAAAAGGAAAGAAAACAGCCATGACGTTGGACTTACGAACTTAATCCAATCAATATAAAAAGGCATATCCCTAAAAAGAAAAAAAAATTAGGGGCAAAAACTAGTGACGCATTCGCCATTTTCTTATCAACATTTCGTTTTCTCCAAGAAGCGGCCAAATACTCGTCTTTGGGTAACAATTAAGTTAAGAAAAATTAAATTGATAAATTAATAAAAGCATAAAACGAAATTTTGTCGAATTTACGCATATTTCTTTTTCTGCATTTATTAATTTATTAACCTTTTCTAACGCAAAACTGAATGTATTCCTAAGAGGGGTATTTGGCCGATTTTTGGATACCACGAAGAAGTAACGATCAACAAATGAAATTGCAAAGGCCTTTAAGAGCAATTTTAATAAAAGAGGCATGGTATATATTCAGAGTTAAGTTGCTGTCCCTAGATTTATGTAAAGCATTTGATACAGTCAATCACAACATTTTACTTAAATGCCTATACAATATTGGAATTCGGGGAAATATTTATTTATTGTTAAAAAATTACTTAAGTAATAGAAAGCAGTTTGTTCAAATGGAAAATGTTAGAAGTTCACAAAAAACATAATGGATCAACTTTAGGACCTACTTTTATTTACTTTACATCAATTCTATAGCAAGATTAAATTTCAAAGGTAAAATAAAATTGTTTGCTGATGATACTACTATTGTATAATATCATGAATACTATGCTTAAATTCATAATAACATTCACCACGACCTAATTAGGTAATGTAAATGGCTTGAAATTAATAAATTATCATTAAATTTTAATAAATCATCTTTTATGTTTATAAGTAAATCAAAATTTAAAAAATAATAATATCACTAATAACACTATCTTTCAATAATCATATAATTAAATATATTAATACAATTAAATTTTTAGGTTTATATATTGAGTTGGAAAAAAACATATTGAATATTTAAGGAATATTACATCTCACCAATAGGTATTTTGTTTAAAGCTAAAAATTATATATCATTAAAATGTTTAAAGAATATATATTATTCTTTGGTTTATTTAAAATTACAGTATATAATTTCAATTTGGGGATCAGAGAATTTAAATAAATAAATAAATGTTTATATTTCCAAAAGACATTTTACAATGTATAGGTTTTGTCAGTTGAGTTGCGTTTAAAATGACACAAAAAATAAAAACGATTAAACCATTAAAAAATCAGACATTTAAAAATTCGTCCAAGCTATAAATAGACTTACTGACTAAATATTTTCTTAGGCACCTTTTAAAACTTAGTAAATTAGTAGAATTCTTCAAATGTTCAGGAAGCATATTAAATAACTTAGGTCCTAGAACATTTGGAGAGTCTCTGGCAATGTTTAGATTACAATGCTTTATATAAAAGTCTGACTTATGTCTTGTGTTAAAATTATGTAACATAAAATTTTTTTTGAACTTATTATAAGTTCTAAAAAGGGTTCTACAGGAATTCGTAAAAGGAACATTTATAATATTTCTTAAAATTTTTTTCTGACACAAAGGAACATCAGAAACCATAGGTGACCCACCCCAGAAACAGACGCCATAAGAAATTCTGCTACCCACTTGAGCATGATAGAGTGTCAAAAGCTGTTTTGTAGTAAGTACCGGGTGTAACATTTTGAACTGGTATGATATTGAATTGAGTTTGGCACAAACACAAAACGCACTACAATTCAGCCATTAAAAAAACTACAAAACAAAATAATTAAATGCATACATAAACTTCCTTTTTTAGAACCAACTATAAATTTGTATAAACCAAACGGATATTTAAATTTAGAAGATTTATAAATTAAAACTATGCATTTTAACACACTCTATTATTATTAAAGAAAAACAATCGAATATAATATTTCCTCCGACCAACATTATTCACGAGTCAAAACCATCATATTCAAACACCTTTGGTAAAGACTACTTTTGGCCAAAGATCAATATTATATAAAGGAATAACAATTTACAACAGTTTGCGGAAAAAAATAAAGAAATTAAATTATGGACTTTTAAAAAAGCACTAAAGAAATAAATGTTAATTTATTACTATTTTTAACTAACTTTAACGTATTATACATATTATTTTTTTATTGTAAAGGGTCATTATATATATTTAAAAAAAAATATCTTCGATGGAATTATTAATAGTTCCCAAACATAATTTTTATTATTTGCGATTTTATATATTGTATATTTAATGCTATATTCTCTATATTTTAAGTTGGTTGAGAATAAAGATATATTAATAATAAGCATTTGTGTGTATTTTTGAATAAAGAAACATATTTACCTGAAATGTAATACGTATCCTCCCATTAAGAAAAATATTGTGCATATAAAAGAGGCTAAAATAGAGGCTGTATCGGAAAGAGGCAGGAGATATATTAGGGCCAATTGTATGGACTGAAGACAGCTGAGGTAGAGTAACATTAAACCTAAAAAAAAGACAATAAATAATATATAATTAAAATTTGATCAAAAACTATTAAATTTGACCAAATATTCTTGAAATTATATGCATATACAGGGTGTTATCATGTTTTCTTACCTATATAAATATAAAATCCATCGTAGTTGTTTAAGCTCTGCATATACAGCCCACACATTGAATAACTAGGTATAATGAAAATTAACCAAATGAACAGGGATGGGAATAAGTTTATAACAGTCTAAAAGAAATAAAAAAAAATTATTAAAATAAAACAAAACAAAAAACAACAATTAAACAAGCGGACTTAAATCAACTCAGCGAAACTTGCCTTTGTAAAAATATAAGTAAACCTTCCATACAGTCCATCTTTTATATCTCTTTCCACAGTCTTTCTGTTCTTCTTTATCTCATTTAAAGTGAGATAAAGTAGTAAGGGCCACGGCGTAAGGCACATTACACTATAATGATAACCTAAAACGTAACAACGAGGTTTTTAAGCATCATTACCCAAGGGCGTCCATAGAGCGTTTTTCAGGGGGGGGGGGGACAAAAACTTAAATACTTTTTTATACAGTGTCACCAGTAAAGTCCGCATCATATGGGATTTTTTTATAATATATTCAAAATTTGACTTTGGCATCAAGTTTTGCATCGATCGAGATGAAAATTAAGCAAAAAAATAGTAGTAACGTGATTCGCATTATCTGTCAAATTTTAATTTTTTTCAAAAAATAATTCAAAAGTGGGGTTATTTCTGAAAATATCAAAAAAGTTATAGAAAAAAGTTTTTTTAAATGCAGTTTCTAGCCCACATGCAAAATTTCAGCTGGATAAGATAATTTTTATTTTTTACCCATATTTTGTAAATTGCACCACTTTTGCAAAATAACTAATAATTAGTTTTGACAATGCTTTATTTCAGATAAATTTTTTTAAAGTAGCGTTATATTAAATGTGTGTTTTTCTACGAAATCAAAATTGGGCTATTAAAATCTGGTCGCATGCAGAGCCGGGCAAGCTACTGGAAAAAAGTAGCTAGCTACAAGCTACTTAAAATTAAAGTAGTTAAGTTACCGTGTAATCAAGCTACTTTTAAATAAAAGTAGCTTAGCTACTGGTACCCTGGTACCTACTAGTTACTTTTTTTAAAGCTACTTCTATAAGCTACTCTACTTCACTTTATGTCAGTGAATGCAGTTTTAAAAAACTACGTTCTTCGAGATTAAAAGAGTTTAGTAATAAAAATATTATAAAGTTTTAATAATGTAGTTACCTACCTGTAACTAAGTATTATTATAAGTAAATATATTATTGAGCATGTTTTCAACAGTGCAGAATATGAGGGGTACATCGTAAAAAAATATTTTTGCCATACTTTTAAACAATTATAGGTAATAGATATTTGATATATGACTGACATGACTGTCAAAGTTTTATACATTTTTTAGTTTTTCAAATTTTTATCTCAAAGGCAAAATGCTAAGTTATTAAATAAATATACAAAATATAATATCCTTTAAATTATTTTATTTTTTAATTCATAAAAACGTCATCTTATCGGTAAAGTAGGTAGTTATTTGCAATAGGTAGCTTAAATTATTTTTGGGTAACTTAAGCTACCGAAAGTAGCTTTTTCGACTAACTAGCTACTTTTAAAAGTAGCTTCATGAATACACTAAAAAAATAATGTAAAGCTACAGCTACAAGCTACTTGGTTTTAAAAGTAGCTCGAATAAAGCTATTAGCTACCAAGAAAGTAGCTAGCTAGTAGCTTAACTACTTAGTAGCTAGCTACTGCCCAGCTCTGGTCGCATGTGATGCAAAGTTCATTTGTTATTGACCCTGTATAAGGTCTCTTCATAAAATAAGTATTTTTGAAAACGTAGTTTGTGTCTGAAAGTAATACACCTTAATATTAAGACAAAAAAGAACACAGTGTCATCAGTAAAGTGTTCATTAAGTGGAAAATAAATTTTTGCTTAACCCAACGGAGAGAGAGTTTATCTTTTTTCAACGATTTAATTAAAAATCTCTTTATTTTATTTTTTTACTTTCAGTTACAAACTACGTTTTCAAAAATACGTATTTTATGAAGTTACCTTATACAGGGTCAAAAACAAATGAACTTTGCATCATATGCGACCAAATTTTAATAGCCCAATTTTGATTTTGTAGAAAAACACACATTTAATATGACGCTAGTTTAAAGAAAATGTATCTGAAATAAAGCATTGTCAAAACTAAGAAATTTTATGTATAGGTTGCGTCGAGTCTTATTTTGCAAAAGTGGTGCAATTTACAAAATATAGGTAAAAAGTCAAAATTATCTTATCCAGCTGAAATTTTGCAGGTGGGCTAGAAACTGCATTTAAAAAAAATTATAACTTTTTTCGATATTTTCAGAAATAACCCCTTTTAAATTATTTTTTGAAAAAAAATTAATATTTGACAGATAATGCGAATCACGTGACTACTATTTATTTGCCTAATTTTCATCTCGATCGATGCAGAACTTGATGCCAAAGTCAAATTTTGAATAAAGATATTAATAAAAAAAATCCCATATGATGCGGACTTTACTGGTGACACTGTATAAGAATATTTATTTAACTTATGCCTAATGTATTAATTTATTGATATGTTGTTATTATGTAATTGTTCAGTTTAGTGATTTGTTGGTTTACTAACTAACCACTGTACTATTCAATACTTATACTGAATTATAATTTAAAATAGTAATGTGGGCGCCTATTGTTTTATTCAAATAACTATGCTTAAACAATTCGGGCGAATTTTTGGATTCTTATAGTAAAGTAAAAATTGGTGTATATTTTCACGTGGTTTTATTGTGGAACTCGCGAGGAACCCTATGGAGGAACCTGGCGGACCATTTGACGTTTTATCGGCTTGTTTTGATAAAGATAATGCCGTCGTTATTTACAAATTATACTTTTTGGACAATAACATTACAACATTGTACTTTAACTTGACGTTTCTCAAATTATCGTTGCTTTTGACCCAGCCAATATAATTATACTCTGTTTCTTAAAGCCTGACAACACAGCTGAGTGTCATGAGTCGTAAAAGCGTAACAATAAAAGGTACATGATCTTAGGTAATTAAATTATCTATTATTGAATAGGTATACAGGAAGTTGACTTATGTCATAGAATATTTCCAACTTCAAGTGAGGTAGTTTAGTTTTATTTTTAACGTGTTTTCAAAAACTTGTGTGTATATTATAAAAATAACACAAAAATGGCGAATAATTATTCCCCAGTGTTTTGTAACGATGTGCTTGACCTAAAAGCAAATACAATAATAGTTTTAAATGTACACGATGCACTTGTGCATCAAACACCATCTAATACTGTCAGAAACCTAGTATCAGCATGTGCCAATATGACGGGAGTTAGTGAATCAACAATCTATAGGCTTCTTAGGGAAAAAAATCTGGAACTGTAGCCCCTCCCAAACAGTCGCCAGGAAGGAAAGGACACCTATACAAATTGATGAGGATGTGAAAAGCATCATAAGAAGAAAAGTGCATAATTTTTATTTCAATGGGATCCCAACATTAGATACAATTTTAAATGCTGTAAAAGAAGACGAGACTTTACCCAACGTAGAAAGAAAAAAATTGTGGCAAATTTTACATCAATTAAATTTTTCTTGGGAAAAACACAACCGAAAGTCGATGTTATTGGAGAGAGACGATATCATTTTTTGGAGACGACAGTATCTAAGAGATACGAGCAGATAGAGAAGTAAAAAAGAACCATTTTTTATTTAGACGAAACCTGGGTTAACGAAGGACACAAAAGGAATTTATATTTAATAAATAAAAACCTAAATGACCGCCACTCTCCGAAGATTTATTCTAAATCATCGGCTTACGCTATTGTTACAATTTTACGACCCTATAGTGAAAGTTAAAATAGGGGTGTGCCCAGGGCTGACAAGAGGGGGGGGGCTGGGGGGGGGCAAATTCCCCGGGCCCACGACTCTTTTAAGGGCCCGTACTCGGGCTGCGCAGTTATAAAATATGATAAATTATAAAAAAAAATATAAAATCTCTGTGGACAAAAAATTACTTTGTAAATATTACATAGGTATGTATGTAAATAATTGTTAGGCGAGTTGGCGAATAATTAATGTTTTAAATATCAAATATCGATACATTTTGTCCTCGCCCGTCCGGCCCAATATTTTGTATTAACATCGATTTATTATTCGAAGAATTTATAAAACTCTCATCTTTTTTGGAGAACAAACCCGAAAATTTTGTACATTTTAGAAATGACCAACAATGGGTTTCTTATTTAAAAATTATATTATGGTGAAGAGTAGTAAAGACTTATTTTATTAAAAATGAACAGTTTAAATGCCGAAACGACTATGAATATGGAATATTTGAGAATAGTAGATTCTGTAACGAGGTTGGAATGAAAATTCGATCCGAGTGGAAGATCGAGTATCGAATTTTCATTCTAACCGAGTAGCAGACTATATTTTCTCCACGACCATCCAGTTCCATATCTGATTCATCCGATTTTTAACTCATTTTTTGACTTGCACTAAAATTTGTCTGAAAATAATTATTACAACGCGGCCATTTTTATCTGACACTGACAGTTTCGAAATTCATGGCAACCTATGTCGTTTATATCAATACAGAATATTCATTCCGTATCTTGTTATGGAATGAAAATACACGCAAAACGCATAAGAAGAAAGTGTTTCAGAATAAATATTCCAACTCAAGAGCGAGAATTTTTACATTCTATTATCAAAAATGATATTGGAATTATTGCATTCAGTAATGGTCGTGGAGAAACAATTTAAGCTCATTAAGTATTGAGCAAAAAATTGAAATTAAAATTGAGGTACGACCTAAACTCGAAATTAACTTGACACAGACACAAAGTGTAAATCTACGGACTTTATTGTTATTGATAAGTTTGCTGCAAATAAAAACAGAAGAATGAACTTTACTTTTAAACAATGTACCCACTAATGAAAAATAAATTGGCCTTTTTTATTTTTTTTATCTTATTTCATTTTCAATAAAATAAGTAGGTAATCATAAATTTTTAAAATATTTATTAAAAATTATTGACTTAAATTTGGGCGTGGTCTTAAAAATTTATCGCCTGCGGCGCATTTCGCCTGCAGGGGGCTTTTAGTGCACCCCCAAGTTAATAAGTCAAAAGCATCCACTGGCTAGGACCCTACCTCCCGCTTTTTATTATTTTAAATCTGGCAGCCCTAGGAGCAGGCCCGGGATGCCGCACAGCCCCCGGGCCTGACCTGGCTCTCGACGGCCCTGCCTAGGCCCAATAAGAGTGTTTAAACTACCTGTATTGTTACTAAAAAGATATACTTTCAGGCGAAAAAGAATATGGTCACCCGGTAATCTAAAATTTGTGTTATGCATTTTTAATGAGGGTTCTCTTAGTTGCCAGGCAATAGGAAACAGTAGCTTCTTGATTAGATTACGGAATGAGACATTATAAAGCCGGCATTACACGGCGGGTGGAGTGACGCTCCCGGCGTGTAAACTGAAGCACCACACGCCATGAGAACGGTTCGGCGCGGCGCGGCGCGACAAACTTCCCGCCGCGTGTCTGTTCCCGTCAGGGGCGTCATTTCACATTTCTCTTGGGGGGGGCATACCTAATTTCAAAAAAAAAAACTTTATGGTCGAAAAAAAAACACTTTAGTGATGCCAAATTAAAAGAAAAAAAAATTCTTTTGTAAAATATACAATAAAAAAACAAAGAAGCTCAGACCTAAACACTAAATTAATGATATATATACTTAATAATTTTTTTTTATTTTTTTTATTTTTTTTTACCCTATCTTTTTAGAACTGTCAGCTCCAGTTCACATTTAAAACTTTTTAAACTTTAATTTCTAATTAAGGAATGTCGAGAGCCAAGATTTTACTTCTACTCTTAAACAAAGAATGTCTACATGACATACATTTTTTATAACATCTACAATTTTCAAATTTTATATATAATTTTCTCTCCTCACACTTAACGGTGTTGTTTCACCAATATGTGACCTCACACAAAATTATTTCTTTATTAGTCCCTTTAATTAGTCAATTGAATCGACCCTTCATTTTACTTAATTCTTTCTGTTCCTTCTTCACAACAATCAGCTTCTTTCTCTTTTGATTACAAATACTCCTACATTGACACATAACTTACTGTTGTGATAACTTTCTGACTTGGTTTCTGCTTATATTTTACGAATGGCCTCTCGTTAGGACTATCATTATGTTTGCAGTTTCTCCAAATACCTAACTCTACCTTTTCATCATCTTGTAGCTCCGTTTGGACTGTTCGCACCTATTGTATTTCTTATTTTCCTTATTCTATTCTCCTGATGATGAATGTATATATATTCGAAACATGTAGAGAATTTACCTTTCATTAAAACTTTATTTTAATAAACCAGTGAAAGAAGACTTAAAGTGTCTTATTTCTCTCCTTTCACTAAATTAATGGTTTAGTGGGTAACGGCGATGCCTTATTATCAATGATCTGCTAGCTAGCAGATCATTGCTTATTATAGCAAATTCGTCAACTAGTTGGTAGAAGTACACTTAGTTGCACAAAAATTGCTTACAGATATTGAATCCCACGATATATTTAAATGGTGACATACATGTATTTTACTTTTCCATGTACCTACGCATTTTCTCTGCAACAAAGTGTACAAACTATATGCGATGCGGTAAACCGTGGTAGGTATATTTAAGTTAAAAGATGTTTTTATTTGTAAAAGCCAAATTTTGAATTTTGTGTGTGAATACTCAGGGGGGGGCAAATGCCCCCCCCTGCCCCCCCCAATTGACGCCCCTGGTTCCCGTCGATGAGCGGTAAAATTTGCACACTTCAAAGGAACCGCGCCGAGCGAGAATGAAGTGACTCAGGTTTTTGCAGTCACACGGCGCGTGGAGCGAGCGGGATGTTCTCGGAGATTTAGTAGTTTTTCATTACTGGAACTTTTATAGTGTGACGCCATCCACCACAGCTTTTTTTTCTCTTTTTTTTCAAAACATCATTTTCACTCAATAAAATATAACAAGCTGCTGCGCAACTGGCCATACGTTCTCGACGCCTCAACATTTTCAAATGAAAATGCCCGAAGAATTGTTGGAGAAGACCTCAACTCGCTATTCGCGCAGTTTCACTAGGCGGCACGAAACGTCGATCTACAGGCCGTGAGACCGCGTTCGTCCAGACGCGCATCAGCGCGTCACTCTGCACTCCACACGCCAAACGTGTCACTCCACACGCCGTGTAATGCCGGCTTAGGGCTTGGTCCTAAATGGAACACTTACCTAATCTATCGTTTAAAATTAACTGGGGGTCCGTATTAGGGACGTCCCAAAATATTGCACCTAGTATTAAGGACATGGACGCTGACATTATTATCAACGTTAGCCAGCTAATGAAGGTATTTGGTTGTGTGTAGATCATTGCCTTCCTAAAATAAATTATATTTCTTAAAATTAGGACTGACAATGTCAATTAATTATTAGAACCCATTGATAAAAAATAATAATAATGCATCCCCTTGTTTTTTCAATCAGTTAAATAGACAGACAGAGATATTATTGAGGTAGATGTCTGAGGGTCGAGCTTCAGCCCCAGCGATTGGTCAATTTGTGTTGTGACGTAGATCACTGATTTTATATTTATTTATTTATAAAGTCCATGGTAAAAAATATTTTTTTTCTAATTTTGTATCATAACAAATCTATTACGATACGCATTTGCGTATCGTAAAGAAGCTATTTCGATACGCGTTTTTTCTTTATTTGATGTTGGTAACATTGAAATGTTTTATTTCATTGACTTGCGCGGCCTTTGTGATTTACGAGAAAACCCATTTTTCGCAGAGGAAAAAATAGCTTGATAACCTACTTTTTTATTCTGTGTGGATAACAGTCATGTATGTTGGTTGCATAAATCTATAAATCAATCTTTTGTAGATGCCTTAAGCTATCATTTTCTGCCAAATCCTATCCAAAATTCAATCTACTAACCTTCTAATGTCGATTTTAACTTCAACTTTATTTGAATTTTCCATCTTCCCTATACTAAATTGCAATGCCGTGACGTAAAATCACGTCTTTTGAAATTCGAAAAAAAGTAGCAAAATCGCCCGAATTTCCGAACGCTCTGTATATGTACCGAATGTACAAGGATGACACAACGTATTCCGTCCAATTTCAAATCGCTAAAATAACTTTAGAATCTCCTGGTGAAAATGGGTCAATAAATCAAAAAATGACAGTTCGCAAAATAATTTTTGTTGTCCAGAGGCTACTATGATAAAAAATAGTGTTACCAACATAAAATTTAGACTTAAAAATTTACAAAACTTGAAGGATTTATTTTCTTTTTAAATATGTGTTTTTTATTTAAAAACACTACAAATTAGAAAAAATAGTATAACGTACGTGTTATATAAAGCAGTTTTAAGCACTTGTCCCATGGACGCGTGCTATAAAATGATGCTTTATAAAACATGTACGTTAATATACTATTATCTGTGCTTTCCTTTTTACATTTTCTTTATTCCAACTATACAGGGTGTCCGGAAAATACGTGTACAACGTTTGACGACAGACTCCTGACGTCAAAATAGGTCGATCTAAGCCAACTTAGTTATATCCAAAATTGTCTTGTTTAGCCGGTAGAGGGCGTCAAAAATTTGTAAAAATATTGGTTTTTCCTAAATTACGTGAAAACCTGCTAATCGATTTTAATGATTTTTAGTATGTAGACTAATACTATAAAATGACGTCTTCTAGTAGTATAGTCACCGGCTGTAAATAAGTGGAAGTGTTATAAAAGTGATATAATACGTCAACATTTCTCCTCATTTTTTATATGAACGGCGTTATGACAACCCAGATAATTTTGTAAAGTGACTGGATGTATTTGGAAGTTATTTTACCTCTTTATTATTTTTCGTTGAATGAGCTGTTTTGCCAGAAGAAAATATTTACAATATTTAGTATTAATAGTAATAATATTAATAATACACATATTAATATTTTACACATTTGCTTAAGTAATGTTTTTGTTTTACTTAGTTTCTTACAATACATACTTTAAACTTTGTTGTACTTTGTTTTATTTTTATTGTTAATAATTGATGTATGCAGGTAATTGTAAATATTTTCTTCTGGCAAAACAGCTCATTCAACGAAAAATATTAAAGAGGTAAAATAGCTTCCAAATACATCCAGTCACTTTACAAAAATATCTGGGTTGTCATAACGCCGTTCATATAAAAAACGAAGAGAAATGTTGACGTATTATATCACTTTTATAACACTTCCACTTATTTACAGCCGGTGACTATACTACTAGAAAACGGAATTTTATAGTATTAGTCTACATACTAAAAATCATTAAAATCGATTAGCAGGTTTTCACGTAATTTAGGAAAAACCAATATTTTTACAAATTTTTGACGCCCTCTGCCGGCTAAACGAGATAATTTTGGATATAACTAAGTCGGCTTAGATCGACCTATTTTGACGTCAGGAGTCTGTCGTCAAACGTTGTACACGTATTTTTCGGACACCCTGTATATATTTACTTACGTAAACAACACAAAGGCTTGAACGAAACAATTCGATTTTTTAACAGCCATGGGTAGAGGGGACGGGGGTCCCGGATCACTCATTGGGGGCTGCTTCTGTCTAAATATCTCTCCTAGTTGTTCTATTCGTTGTGACGATTCCAACATGGCTTCTGCTGATAAATCATCTAGTGTTACTAAATCCACTAAACAAATATATGCGTATTACTTTATGCAAAGCCTTTGATACAGTAAATTTTTTTATTCTTTAAAGGAAACTTGATATGATGAGTATTTCGGGTGTAGTTTTTGAATTGTTTAGCAACTATTTGAATCGGCGAAAACAAAAAGTTCGTATCAAAAAATAAAAATAGCAAATTTCTTAAACTATTTTATACATTTTGCTGATTCATATGAAATTAGAAAAACTTTATAAGTGAAACTGATTGAATTATGGATGTGTCGTCATCAATTAACATTCAATTTGAAAAAATCCTCTTTTATGTATAGGAAAGAAAACTAATTTGTACCGAAGTGATTTTAAATTAAAAGTCGGGCATTTAAAACAATCAAATAAAATTAAATTTTTGGGGTTGGTAATAGATGAAACTATTAATTAGTTAACACATCGAATATATTAAACAGAAAATAAT
The DNA here is from genome assembly GCA_963969555.1 of Polydrusus pterygomalis. Classification (NCBI taxonomy): domain Eukaryota; kingdom Metazoa; phylum Arthropoda; class Insecta; order Coleoptera; family Curculionidae; genus Polydrusus; species Polydrusus pterygomalis. Next base: position 1,481,172 of record OZ018377.1, read on the forward strand.
TGCACCAGTGGGGATTTTAAAAAAACTTAAGTTTTTGACTCCAAATTATGTTACGTCCTATTTATTTTGCTGTTATTCACTCCCATTTACAATATTTAATTTTAATATGGGGATCAACTTTTCAAAATTTACTTAACCCTTTACTAGTATAATAAAGCAATTAAAAATATAATATATTCCTTGGATAGAAACTATTCAACTTAACTTTTGTACAAAAATTTTAATATTATGTCAATTAAGGATATTCACTTAACTCAAAATATTGTTTTTGTTCACTAAATTATATCAAAAAGTAAACATTTAAATATACAGCTCAATTGCAGACGTGACGTATATAATCATTTAATTAGAACTGTTTTCAATATTTACTTACTCTAAATACAAACTAGGGCAGGTCAGAACTCCATTTATTATCAAGGTATGAAATTTTACAACGAAATACCCCAAGAATTAAAATATTTAAATATAAAACGTTTTAAAATGGTAATTAAGAAAATACTTAAAAAAGGGGAAGCCAAATTTTAAACTAAAAATAAATAAATATGCAATTCTTATCATTGTTCATCTTTTCAAAAATATTTTGAAATGAAATTTAAACGATATTTATTAGTTTTATTTATTACTTTAAAATAAATAATTGACTTAACGATATACCTACATATTTAAATATTTCTATTTTTTTATTTGGATATGAACATTTAAAGTATAGGTATTAAGTATTTTAGTTTTAAATATTTATTTTTATTTTTAATTAATTATATTTTATCACTTACGTTATTTAAGGTGTTGGTTGTAATTAGTAGAAAATCCCTCATAAACTAATGTTTTTGGGATTTAAAAAAAAAAAAACTTTATCAATCTACTAATAGGTAGCTACTAACTACCAATAAAATAATTAGCTATATACGAGTATATATAAGAAACATTTTCATTACATTTTTATTTACTTACAATAATAATCTGAAGGATTCTTGTAATTTGGACATGGATAATCGACCATAGCGAAATATGGCAACATATCCCTCCTCCTCCCACTGAACATAGTCCTTCCAGCGGAGACCAGAAGGATTCTGGACAACATCGTGAAAATTTCGTACGTGGGGGGATGGAGAGTCAATATTACTATTCTGCCTAAGGAGTTACCGCCTACTCCACCATTTGCCCATTGCCTAAGGTATCTAAAAAAGCCAAAGCGTTTTTAATATTATAAAGTAAACCTAGAAATTTAAAAATAATTTTCTGCAATTTCACTTTTGATACCTAAATTTTTTTTTTCGCAAGCCGCACATACAACGGTTTCCAAGATACAGCCGACGTCCCTATTTAGTTGTACACCCGGTATATGATATATACTTACTCTACAAGAAAGAAAGTATCGAATATGTCCATCTCCCTCGTCGGTTGGTCTAGGACAACAATGTCGGTGTCTTGGAGCAAATGACATGCGACGTTGAGTCTCCTCCTTTCTGAAATCGTCATGGACGAGACTCTCGTGTTTCTTACTTGTTCTAAGCCTAACTCCTCTATTAAGAGATTTATCTAAAACAAATTACCCGTTGAAATCGAGACTATTTAAGTTTCAAGTGAACTTGAGAAGCAGTTATATATTTATTAAATTTATTATTCGTTCCTTTGTATATTTTAAACCTACCCTATCTGCAGCATCAATTTTAAGATACCCTAATTTTTCTGTAGGTTTTCTGAGATCATAGTGGAATCTAAAAATAAAGTATACATTTATTGGATCAATTGTTGTCGATTCCGTTGTATAAATATCTCAAAAATATAATATTTTGTGCCACATTATTGAATAACCTACCTCATGGTTTGTACAACAGTCATATTCTTACTTAAATTTGGATTACTCTGAGCATAAGCTACTCTACTTTCTAAGATGCTTTTTGAAACTCTTTGTCCATTTAACACAACCTAAAAATTACTCGTTTAAATAATAATAATAATAAGTTTATTTAAAATCTGATAATATAATAAATATGTTTATGTTGCCTTCTATAATGTTATTCTTTAATCACCTGAAGCTGAGATTGTTAGGGGCAAATCTTATTTTTTGTTTTAGTATGTAAAATCATAAATCATAAATATGCATTAAAAATCAAGTTTTAAAGTAAAAATGTTAATTTATAGTATAAACGCAGTTTTTTTTTGAAGAAATCTATTACCTATAATAAAATTATTAATTTAGAATCTTTAGGTAAAAAATATTACTTATATAAATTATTCAGAACAATATTAATTAATTAAAGCATTTCTTAAAATATTTTCAAATTGTCTGTTTTCAATATCCATGTTTTTATTTCGACTTAAAAATTTTTTAATGAAATTAATTTTATTAACTTTTGTTTTAAATAATCGTTTAAATAAAAACATAAATATTTGAAATTTTTGTGTACTATGGACTTATATTTATTTTAGGTTTTATGGTTATTTCATTTTTATGACGTGTATTATGATTATGGTTTTTAAATTGTATAAGGTTTTATATTTTTAAATATATATATTAAGATGTTATAAATGTAAAGTTGTCTTATGTTCAACTTTTTTGTTTCTGAATATAATTCTTTTGAAGGATAAAGATAATCTTTATTAAATATAATGTTTAGAAACCTTTTTTGTAATATTTCCAATTTTTTAACTAAAGTTCTATTTATTCCTCCCAAACCTAAAATTCCGTAATTTAAATGAGTTTTAACTAACGCGTAATATAATATTTCCATATGTCTTACATTTAAAAAAAATTTTAAAATCGGTAATAAACTTCTTAATTTTTTAATTAAGTATTCTAAGTGAAAATTCCAATTTAATTTACTGTCAAAAATAAGTCCTAAAAATTTTAATTTATTAACTTTAAAAATTTGAATGTCTTAATTTATTTGAATACCTACTATTCATATTTCGTGGTAGGTTATTTAGGTTTAAAGTAAAAGGAATATAATTTGTTTTATTAAAATTAATTGTTAACAAATTGTTATCAAACCAATTTTTTATAATTTTAAAAAACTTTTTAATTTTATTATTTAAATTGTCCCAATTTGTATCGGTATAAAAAATTGTAGTATCATCAGCAGAACTATGAATTTGTCCATATGAAAATTCAAGAACAATCTTGACATTACATAATGGGCCTTTTCACTATAATCGAATTCATCATATTCAGCATTAACAACCTATTAAAAATACATCCCAATATTAAAAATCTTCCTAGAGGATCACAAACCTTTCTTAGAGACAAGAAAGCAGAAAGTTTGAAAACGTGAGATCAAAACCTTATTACGTCATCCCATTATTAAGCGCAATTCTTTTATTCGTCAGCCGTAACGGATTATATTGCTATCTTTGTTTTCAGAAACTAAATAGAGAAGAACAGCTTGAAAATAGAAAACAACCCGCTCGATATTCAGGTAGATGCGGCGTTCGACCTTCAGCTGCATAATTCGGTCCTATGGGTCGAGGCAAATGTGTCAATGAGTTTATTCCTGTGTTTTTATTGAAGAGCGCATACTGTTTATTTATTTTCTCAGTAAATAATTGAAAATTTTAAAAACTGAAACCGCAGAAACTTGTATTTTTTCTTTCTCTATGCGATCGGATAAAAATCAAAATTTAGTGAAAAAGCCCATTTCAAATAACGTCGCCTTCTTTTGAAGTAACAATTTATTTTAAGCAAGTACCATATGCAGGCATATATATGCTATAGATGCAAGTACCAAAAAGACTTTTCATTGTTAACTGTGCATACGAAAAATCACAATTATTGTTAATAAGTTTATTAATATTTACTTCTCCTTGTGGCGGACTTCTTCTCCCAGCAATCAGATCCAAGATGGCCGTGCCTTCTTGCTCAGAGGTGGCCATGACGGCAAATATGTCACCTCCCCTCGCTTCGAACGACACCTCGCTCAAAAGCAGATGGCTCTTCGAACCAAGACAAGAAGACGACGATGGCCAGAGACTTACTTGATTAACCTAGAAACAAGTTAAGAGTGAGTGATACAAAAAAAGTCAAAAAAGCTGTTTTAAGAGCGCAAAGCGATATTTATTTTAACGCTATTGCAAAAAATGTTTTGCTTGTTAAAAAGCGGTTATCAATTTAATATTGAAAAAATGGTACCTGCAGGTGCGGATACATAAATCCTGGAGTCATTTCATCTTCGGGTCCAATATATTCGGACTGTAGTAACGAAGGACCCTTTCTGGATGCTGGCATCGAAAATTGACTTTCGGCTTTTGACATTGGTCTACTCATATGGCTTATAACACTAAAAAAGGGGTTTTAATTAGTAGTTTTAACGATGAGGAAGATACTTATACCAGGTGGTTCACGGTCAGAATGGCCGTGGAAAATCCCATGTCAATTTTGTTACTATCAAATATTAGCTCCTCGCTCCTCTATTAAGTTTACATCACAATTTTATTATTGTATCAGACTTTTTTAAAGGTTCTCGTACGATGGACTCGCATACCAAATTTTATTATTTTCTAACAAGCCAATTAAAAGTTCTTTAGAATATTTCACACCAGTACATTTTAACCAATCAAGATGGATTTTTTTTGACAGGACACTATGGCAACACATGTATTTTATCGGAATTTTTTTCGCTGTGGGTGACCAACAGAATTATAATGGATAATTTTTTATATAATGTAATGTGAATAATGTTGTATGACTTAATTTTTTACATGAAAAGTAGAGTCGGTTGTACGCCGTATTTTAACAAATACAATACAAATATAATGTTTCATTTCTTAATTTTTTACCGTTCCAAAAAAAAATATTTGCATCAACTAAGGCCTTGCATCTAAGGACGTAATGCTTAGCCGTAGCGTAGATCTTAATACCCGTTGGGTGTCAGTAACTACCTGAATTAACAGTCAATCAGTTATTCCGTCATCTTTGATAGTCGTTACAAGTAATATGATTCATCGCTAATTTTTCCAATTTCTTGAACAATTCACACAATGGGCTTTACGGAACAGCACAAAACATTCATCGTTGAAGCGTATTTTCGAATACAATCCGGATTTGTGCATGGACGATTTTCACGAACATTTTCCTAACGTTGGTTTTATATTCTGGGGATTTTTATCATTGCCTGAAAAGAACCGTGTTTAGGGAAACAGGTTCTATACAACACAAAAAAGGAGCAGGAAGACCATATCTGTAAGAACAAAAGAACTTGTTGCAAACGTTCGTGAAATAATGCAAAATACGCCAACAAATTGTATAAGACGCCTGTCCCAAGAAGTGGGAAAATCTTATGGAACATTCAAGACTATTTCAGCAATTTATGTAATTATTTTTCTCTTTCTTTCTGTATATTCTTACTTTGGTTAATTTTGTAAACTACAAAAATAAATTTGTATTTGTCTACTTATTTTATTACTCATTAGTTTGGCATATCATGTCATAATATGAATTTGACAAAATTTTAACCGTTAGATATATCGTCTCCATATCATTGTGATCTAAACCATGCCCTACGTTTTTTAATCCAAGCCCTCTTTGATGCAAATAATTTTTGCTCGCACGGTACATAACCATAACACAAGACATGCCTCTCTTATAGCACCGGATTTTGTTCGCCTAACAAGAAGTCAATATACATTTACCTTTGCACCTAAAGGGATTATCTTTTTTACAATTTAAAAGTGAAATAAAGTATATGTTAATAATTGAAAGTTTTTATTCGATTGATAAATTTCTCCCGGCCGATCTAAGTCGTTATTAGTTTGCTGATGTGATGTGTATTAGTGTGGGTACTATAGTTTTTATTATTTACTGTCATTTTGTTTCTATTTTTTTAATTGTAATATTTTTCTGTTAATAAGTATTCCATTTGTTGGTTTAGACATTGTTTTGACGCGTGTAATATTTTTACTGATTATAACACGAATAAATATATATCTATCAGTGGCGTAGCGTGGTTAAAGGGGCGGAGGGGGCGAAAGCTTCAAAGGTAAGGGCGTATATGGGTTAAAAGAGGGGGAAAAATAGCGCCGCAGGCGAAAATTTTTTGGGTGCCACGCCATACCATACCATACCAAAGCGCCGTTACCTGATTTTCAAGTAGGAAAAATATAAAATACACAAGATCCTCAAGAAATCCAAAAAAAATTGATCAAGTAAAAAAAAGTGCTTAGTTTTCATGGCTCATTATGGGTCCTGGGGGGGGGGGGGGGGTAATTACCCCCTTATCTACGCTCTTGTTCAAAGGGCGCCTCACCGCTAATGTATAATTTCGTTTATTTAGTAAATTTTGGGCCTAAGAAATAAAGTTTTTGTTTCGTCATGTCTAAAATGGTCACATGAAAACAGAATATGACACGGCAAGGGGAATTTTGTTAAAACTCTATCAAATATTTTATGCATATTACATAATAATAGGAGCATATATTCTCATGGGCGGGAATTATTTGTTAAAATGGAATTTTTGTTTTTCTGACGAAGAGCGAAGAGACGACCGTAATATTGACTGTAGGACAAGGCTGTCGGCAATATAAACTTTCAGTCGGATAAGATGAGGGTTTTGTTATATAATTATTATTTATATTCATAAACATAGTAAATTTTCTCTTGCTGCGATAGTAGCGATAGGTAAACAATATTATCAATTATCATGTGAAGTGAAATTAAACTGGGAACTACTGGGAGAGTGGAAAGGGGGCGCCGTTTGGGAAAGGACTCAAAGGGAGGGGGGGGGCGGTCGCCCCCCTGGCCCCCTGCACGCTACGCCACTGATATCTATAGGCTAGTCGAAGCTGCAGAGCAAACTAAATGTTCATGAATATTTTTAGAAAATACATCGAATAAATTTACGGAAATTACTAGTTTATATAATAATAATATTATTAATATTATCTAATTATATAATAATAATTCCTAGTGAAAAAATACTCTCTAATAAAATTTGGTGTTCGAGTCCATCATACAAGGACCTTCAAAAAAGTCTGATACAGTTATGATGTAAAATTAATAGAGGAGCCAATGTTTGAGGGTAGCAAAATTTACATTCTGGTAAACGTACTATACCAGTGTAAAACTAAACATTGTATATTAGAACAAATAAATATCATTTAAGCCGACCTGTGATCTACGACATCGTGATGAATGATATGATGAGGACCATGGGGCCCTTGATGCCCGAATTCGGCCACGCTGTTCCTTCTGGGATCCCTCAGGTGACGAGGCGACAACCCCGCCGGGTGGTACGGCCTGTTGTACTCACTGGCCAAAAGGTTCGCCTCGGAAATACTCTTGTGACGGTTCCATTGGGCGCCGTTCGAGGGACGGATGCCTCCTTGGTGCATTGCCGCGAGAGGCAGCGTAGGTTGAGGTTGATGATGGTGTTCCTGAACCTAAAAGGGCGACATATGCAGTTAAAAAATGTTTCTGTATTAGATCTCCATGGTTTAAATCACCGTCAAAGTAATATTATTATAAAGAAGCTTCTTAATAGGCGTTTAGACGGTGAATAGTAAAACTTCTTTTTTTAACGTAGAAGAATGGCAAGGTATCAATCACAGACATGTAATATAAAGAGACAAAACATTCCGTTCATAAAGTTTCAGATAAGTTAGAAGGAGATGACTTAAAAATAATACAGTATTTTACATTATACCTACGTAAAATTGCACGAATGCACCTCTTTTCCATGCATGATTCTGTGAATGTCAGACGATCAGACGAATCACCCCAAAATATCACACCATATCTCAATTTAGACTGGATATATGCATGAAAAGCAGTTACGGCAACCCCAGTACCTACTTGATCCGAAATTACACGCAGAGCATAACAGTATCTAGATACTGCTTACTAAGTTCTGAATGTGCGCCTCCCAATTTAACCTTTCATCAATCTGCACACTCAAGAAACGCATACTGCTTAGTGCCCTCAACTCCTCACCATTTTTTTATTTTACTTTACTCCCAACCAACTTTACAAGTTTATTACAGGGATAAAGTAAGTATATAAAAATAACTAATTATACTCTTAACTTAGTAGGTAGGTATATATAAAAAAAGGCATTTAAAAAAAATCGTTTTGCATAAACGTTTAATTAACTCGCGAAGAAAGAAAATTACACTAGGAAATTTTTTTTTAAATGAAATTTAATTAAGGGTAGTTTTTTTAATGTTTTACTATTTTCGGGTAAAATATTATATAATATTAATCCATTATAAATAACAATGACCGTTTTCCAAAGTTGCTGTTTATTTTAATAGTTTGTAAAAAACTAGTTTGTCTAGTATCATGTCTGTAAAGATCATGAACATTTGTAAACGTTATGTTACACATTTTTGTTTTTAAAGTATAAAGAATGAATAAATATGCAAAGTTTTAAATTATTTAAATTATTTATATCTAGGTTTATTAATTATATTAGGTTTATATAAATTTGTTGTTAGTTCTAAGTGCGGAAATCTATGAATACATTAATTTAATAATTTTATTTTGTAATGTCTTTAAAGGTTTTAGTACTATATCGCATTGGCTGAACCCCAAATAGAAATAAGATACTGGATTTTTAAATGTACTAATGCATGATAAATAGTTTTTGAATAATTTAAAGATATACAATAACGAATTTTAAAAAATATCCCAATTAACAGAGAAATGTAAGTTCGAATATGTTCTACGTGTTTTCTGTAGCTTAAATTTTGATCAATATATAATCCAAAAATTTTATGTTATCTTTGTAATTAATATTTTCCCCATTAAATATTATTGGCTGCTTCTCCATATCTAGTCTTTGTTTGGCAATGTACATAAATGAATATTTATTAAAATTTAATGTTAATTTATAAGATTCCAACCAGTCAAATATAATTTTTAAATATTTTGTAATATTTAAATTGGATGTCCGTAATATTTTTAGCATAATAAATAATTGTTGTGTCGTCGGCAAAAAGTTTAATTTGTCCATATAATTTTAATTTTAAAATAGAATTGATATAAATAAGAAATAATGTGGGTCCTAGACTGGAACTTTGTGGTACTCCACATCTAATTGTTTGATAAGAACTAATATAACTTCCTATTTAAACACATTATTTTCTATTTTTTATATAACTTTCAAACCGTTAAATTTGAGTGTAACTTTTCTATTTTTACTTAATAGATACACGTCACAATGCATATAATTAATATAACCTACGTTTTCAAACAGAAACGGGGAATCAGCAGAAATTTGTCATCATTAATTTATGTTAAAGCGATTCCTGATCGGGACAAAATGTAAACAATTTGGTCCCCTTATATATTACATGTCTATGGTATCAACAGTCATATTCCGGTGCCTTACATTAGTAGTAGTAGCTGCCAAAGATCATGGTTTGATTTTTTATGGTTCAATGCATGAGCACCTTGCGTAACCACCTGTAATGGTTAATGATTCGGCAAATCGGCCATTATTTTTAAATGGCTGGTCACAAAGAATACGACCGCACAGTGGATGCAATCGCGGGTGAAATAAATAATTGTTTACGTTAACAACAGCTTAAAATTGTACTTTTTCTACCTTCCAAAAGTCATCGAGCTTCTTGTTACATTTTAACGTTTCAAGTTGAGTACCTACTTTTAAAAAAATAAGAATCCAGATATACAGTGTGATCAGTAAAGTCCGCATCATTTTTATTAATAGCTTTATTCGAAATTTGACTTTGGCATTAAGTTGTGCTTCGATCGAAATAAAAATTAAGCAAAAAATAGTAGTCACGTGATTCGCATTATCTGTCAACTTTTAATTTTTTCCAAAAAATAATTCAAAACTGGGGTTACTTCTGAAAATATCGAAAAAAGTTATTAGAAAAAGTTTTTTTAAATGCAGTTTCTAGCCCACGTGCAAAATTTCAGCTGCATAAGATAATTTTGATTTTTTACCCATAATTTGTCGTTGTAAACGTGTTTTTGGTGCATCATTGTAATTAATTGTTTGGAAACTGCACTTAAATAATAAAATACTATTTTTACTTTTTTTATGACATAGCTTAATGATAAATTTTAATAAAGGGGTTTTTAATTAAATCGTTGAAAATAGATAACCTTTACGTTAAGTTAAACTAAAATTTATTTTCCACTTAACTGATGACACTGTGTTCTTTTTTGTCTTAGTATTAAGGTGTATTACTTTCAGACACAAACTACCTTTTCAAAAATACTTATTTTATGAAGTTACCTTATACAGGGTCAAAAACAAATAAACTTTGCATCACATGCGACCAAATTTTAATGGTCCAATTTTGATTTTGTAGAAAAAAGCACATTTAATATGGCGCTACTTTAAAGAAAATGTATCTGAAATAAAGCATTCTCAAAACTAAGCAGTTTTATGTAGGTTAGGTTGCGTTGAGTCATATTTTCCAAAAGTGGTGCAATTTACAAAATATGGGTAAAAAATCAAAATTATCTTATGCAGCTGAAATTTTGCATGTGGGCTACAAACTGCATTTAAAAAAACTTTTTCTTATAACTTTTTTCGATATTTTCAGAAATAACCCCACTTTTGAATTATTTTTTGGAAAAAATTAAAATTTGACAGATAATGCGAATCACGTGTCAATTATTTTGAGGACTTTACTGGTCACACTGTATTTTGTGCCAGAGATACCAGGTGATAAGCTGAAAAGTAAAACAATAAAGCCCCTTTTTGATTTATAAAAACATTTCTTTGGAAGAAATGGTATTTTATATATGTACACCTGAATACACAACGTTGCTAATATGGGGAGGAGAGGAGAAGGAGGAGGGCTACAAAAAAGGGCCAATTTTTTTGACATAACTAGCCGCAGCCAAGAAAGTTGTCGGCTCTTACCTAAATTATTACTTTCTTATTCAACCCGGTATTTTTACAATAATTTTAATTTCTCAAAAGGGTGTGTCTTACCCCCTGGTGATGATAGGTGGGATGGGCAACATTGTGATTCCGGAAGTCAGGGTCCGACCGGTACTTCCGGTTTTGCTTGTATTGATGCGTTGTCTCATTGTCGCTGCTATCGTATCCTGACGAGCCTTCTCGGGGACCTCTGCTGCTAACTTTTTGGGTTCTGTAATAAGAAATAAAATTATTTATTTAACTGTACAGGGTGTCCCAAATTCGATGCTCGCCATTGGGATCTCGGAAACTATAAAAGATACAGCAAATGGTAAATTGAAGCAAAGCTAATAATTTAGAGGTTAATTTAATGGCGAAGAGAATTCAAGAAAATTCCCCGAATATTTCCAAAGATATCTGACAAAAACCGAAAACTTCATTTTCCGTTTTCGTTTTTTTGTGACGTTATTTATAAACAATTGAAAAACGGTAGGAATTTTCTACAAGCAACTTTTTTAAGACGCATTTAAAGATAGTTTCTAATTATATTAAACGGACAGTGTATGAACTTGATGATCATTTATTAATAAAAAATCAGTGTGTTCTTCAAATTTTCCATGCAGATGTATCTAGTGCAGTGATGTTATTTCTAACTTTACCAGTTGGTGTGGTATCAGCGGAACGATCTTTTTCCAACCTTAAAATAGTAAAAACCCATTTACGTAACACCATGGGACAACAACGCCTTTCGGAAATTCGGATTTATCCTTATTTAGTATCGAACACGAGTTTGTTTAAACGTTAAATATCGACGAAATTATAAACGATTTTGCAACAAAAAACTTTCGACGATCTGATCGTTTTGTATAATACCTTATATGTACAGTGTCCGCAAGAAAGTCTGCATCAAATGGGATTTGTTTTTATTATTAGGTATAGGTAAAAATTGAAAAAGCAGTTAGTTTTTGCTTACCTGAAAATCAAAAATGACGTATACTGAAGCAGCTGCACGATTTGCGTTACCTGTCAAATTTGACATTTTTAATAAAATAGGTTCAAAAATGACCTTATTTATCAAAATATCGAAAAACTTTATTCGAGAAAGTTGTTTATTTAGGCATTTTTAGCCTCTGTACGAAATTTTGACAGTCTAATACAATTTTTATTTTTTGCCAAATTCTTGAAAATTTTGATCAACCCTCCTAGATTAACTTTTATACATCGATGTAAAACCATTCGCCTTTACTTCATTTGTAATCTTAATGCAATTTTGTGTAAAATTTTTGTTTCCAGTTATTTATTTTGCTTCAAAAACTGAAATTGTTATTGATCAGTATGTAATGTTTGATGCAAAGTTTATCTAATTACATCAGTTTTGCCAAAAACGACGTTGCTCATTTTTCTTAAGTTAGTAAACAGATGTACAAAAAGAAAATATTAGGAAGCTTTTGTTGAAATTTTACTTAAGTAATTAATATTAAATTAAATTAATTATATTAAACTATATTTTTTTTTAATAAAATTTTTCGAGCTATTAATATTTATTCTTTTTGATCCAATATTAATTAGGTAAAATTTTAACGAAAGATTCCTAATATTTTCTTTTTGTACATCTGTTTACTAACTTAAGAAAAATGAGAAACGTCGGTTTTGGCAAAACTGATGTAATTAGATAAACTTTGCATCAAACATTACATACTGATCAATAACAATTTCAGTTTTTGAAGCAAAATAAATAATTGGAAACAAAAATTTTACATAAAATTGCATTAAGATTACAAATGAAGTAATAAATAACCTGTCCTGTCGACAAAACGAAAAGTTAAAAGACGATTATTGACAGTTAGCAATTCATCCATTATGCCACAATATTAATTTATATTTTTTATTTCTAATTTTGTAATTATTGTGTCTCGGCCTGCAGATAACGCAGACTTCCTGAACGAGCTTTAAATAGACTAAATACATACACGGCTCTTATCAAAACAATTAATAGTTGTCAGTGCATGACTTTGCGTACGACCTCACAAACATGCCATTAACAGTATTAACTAACAACTCCTGCGTACGTGACATAACATCTTGATGTTCGCATTTTCCTGCATTACATTGTCTACTTTTTCCTTTCGTCTATTTTTATAGGCTTGTTTGTAATATCCTCTGTTTTGATATGGCAGACCAATCAGTCTATCCTCTACTAACCTATTAATTAGTGAGAGATGTAAAGTCCATTTCAACAGATTTATCTACGTACTTAATTTGAGTAACTTTTGGTTAGACAACAATCGTAATCGTATCTATGTTAATTTTATTTTAAGCAAAGAAAATGGATGATTTCTATCAGAAAATTAAGTTTTAATTTGTGTTTTTGCATGCGAGAATTTCTAAAATTTCCGGAAATTACCTAAAAGCCTTGAAAATAATTTAAAGTAAAAGCTTCAAGCTTTTTTTTATCTCTTCGTTGTCTCCGGACAAGCAACAACATTTTTGCTCATCTAGGAACAGCTATCAGTAGCGACTGTAGCGTATCTAGGAATGCAGGGGGTCCTATGGACTTTTTTATGGGGTTAGGGAGAAATTCGAAAATTGACTTTTTTTCTGTTTAAAACAAAATGGAAATCACTTTTTAAAAAATCAAAAAACAATTGAAGCCCGTTCAACGACTGCTGTCCGTTACGTCAACTCACGACTAGTGTTTATCTTTCAAACATTCGTGAACTAGGTGATATATAGTAAATTTGCCTCAATAATGAATGTCATATATTTTTTTAATTTTACCAGTCAAAAAAGTTTTATTGCCATTTTTGATAGTGACATTTTTAATCAGCATTCTTTCAAAAATGTGACAGTATTGTGAAAAAGAACAAGCATTAATTTCTAAAATTACTTGATTATTTTCAAAGGCAAAAAGTGATGCCGGAAATACTATTTTACCCTACGCAGTTTACGACGTAAGTAGATATAATAAAGGGGGAATTGTAAAAACATAAATAATAAACATGAAAATATACGGCAATGTTTTTATAAATAGCTATCTGTTTTAGAGAGTTTCTGATGCTTTGGGAGTTTCGTGTTCATCAATCCAATGAATTAAGGCAAAGGCATTAAGCAGAAGGATGTAGATTTTAAGAATCGCAATAATGTAGTTATTTTGTCATCCCGTGGTCGACAACTTCACGAAATTCATGAACATACCATAAGAGAGCGTATTTATGGGATTTATAGAGCAGGTGAACACGTTATACCATTCCCTCAATCCAACTAAACCTTACAATCATTGATGGTGTTGAAATATCCACTGGTTTTAAATGAGTTTTATTTATTTTTCAGTAAATTTAAATTAATTAAAAATTTTATACTGATTTTCAAAAACAAAATGTTACATACCTTTTACCCTAAACTTGTATTTTCTGACTTGATTAACAATATAAAAATAATATTTAAAAATGTGAAAAAACACGCTTGTATTTTACCTTGTTCACATGCATCCGTCTTTATGTAGATCAATCCTAAGAAAAATCATAACCTTTACCACTGGTAAGTCAAACTGACTGAATTAATTTACGACGTACCGCAAATATGGAGAACATGACATAAAGGTCAGCGGTCATTGAACAGACTTTATTTGCGTTATTGCAATAGTCATTTACCTACGTTTATCTTTTAACCTTTCCTGCCAAATTTTGCAACAGCCAGTGTTAAAACATTTTTCAAAATTTTACTAATATTTCGTAGTTACTAAAATCTCATTAATTTTGGTACCGCGGAAAAGTATTTTTGATGAACTTTCTAGATACGTGTATGATGAATTATAGGTTATAAGAGACACGGTCTATAGGCTACTAGTGTTTGTCAGCAGGCCAATTTAATGTTTTAAAATTTTCGACGTTTTAAAATTAGAAGTGTTTGTTCACCTAGTTTGAGGTCTTGTCGAGGCATTCCGAATAAAATGTTGTGGGGTTCCCCGACCTGATCTATTCGAGCCATTGTGGTTTGGAGGAAATACTCTTGGCAATCCAAACTTGAGGTAAGTATACATATTTGAACCGAGCGCTGATCTAAAATTTAAAAAAAATATGTATTAAGTCAATATAAACATTAGCATGCATAAAAATATGTATTTATATTTTTTGAAACACTTTGTTAGGTACCAATTATTCAGGTATAGAAATTTATCTTTAGATAAGCAAACAATTATCACGAAAGTGGCAAATTTATGGCCGCATGTAAACTGGACTACACAGAAATATGCATGCGCACTGCTAAATTATCGTTTTAACGAATGGGAAAATTAACAGATCCGGGCTTAAACATCTTGTTTGTGTGGCCTAGGCCCAATAAGAGTGTTTAAATTGATCATAATAAAATAAAAGTACATATCAAGACTTTCACTAGTTTATACTTATCTACTGAAAATAAGAAATACCCGGTATTTTACCTCTGGACATAATCAAATCATACAATGGTCTTTACTAGTCATTGTATCCGAGTCACTAAAGGCAAGGGCGTGCGAAGGGGGGGGGGGGAGGCAAGGGGGGTGCGCTTGCCCCCCTCTGGCCCAAGTAGATTTGAGATATTTTATTTAACTGGGATATACATATTTATTGAGATACAATTCAATTGACAAAATTGGTAAAACGAAATCTTCTTGCATAAAATGAAATGTGACATTCAAAAATCTTCACTAAATAGCGAAGGAAAAATATTAGAATATAATAAATAAAGCTTTATTTTAATTTACACAGCTAGTCATAATAGCAATATACAAATACGAAAAAGGTTTTGTCTGTTTCCTTCCGCCAAACTCATCCCCAGACGCGTTTCGCCGTTTACGGCTCATCAGTGAGGCTCAGTTTGGCAGAAGGAAACAGGGCTCGAAGACAAATCACTTGTCAGGATCGATTATCGACGGGAATTATGTCGCGCCGGGTTCTATAATTCCCGTCGATAATCGAATATACAAATAGATATACTATTGGTCAGGCAATTGCGATAGCAATTTGTTTACCTCCAACTACATGTACAGTCGAAAGATCATTCAGTACTCTCAGAAGAGTAAAAACCTGGATTCGCTCGACTATGACTGAGCACTGATTGGACGGTTTATGTATGATGAGGATGAGTATGAGGATGAGTATGAGTGTTCATCGCAAATTTGTTAAAGAAAAAAAAAAACATTTAATTGAAAAAATTATTGATGAATTTGCAAAAGATTCAAGAAAATTAACATTTCTTTTCTCCAATAAATCTGAATAACTTATAAGTTTTTTGTTATATTTGAACATTTTAAAATATTTTGTTTAGCTATTTTTTGTTATTTAATATAAGTATTAGGTGTTTTGCTCTATTCTTTTATTGAAGGTTTGTTGAAGTGCTAGAAACAAAAATAATTCCAATTATGATTTGCCCCCCCCCCCCCCCTGGAAAAGTTCCTTCGGACGCCCTTGACTATAAAGGCACAAATACAATTCACTAAACCACACAAAAACTAGAAATCCATAAATATGAAACATCCCCAATCCTCACTAGCAAAGAAAACAACAAGAAATCATATGTGTGAAGTTAGCAACCTTCAGCAGCACCGTTTATCCAGCAACGAAATTGTTTTGGGGTACGTGTCAATTCCGCCTGTAGCGTTTGTCAACTAATTTTAGATTTTTTAGTGGCGAAGATTGAAATTCTACCATTTAAATTTGTCGTATTAGTAAACTACCCCATAGGGGTAAATAATCTGCTATATATGAATTTCTAAAAACCCGGAAGAAAAAGTTACAGGATAAAAACTTCGAAAAGTAGCGTTTGTAAACGAATTTAAATTTTCTTATAGTGGCGAAGATTGAAATTCTACCATTTGGATTTATCGTCTTTAGTAAACTACCCCATACGGGTAGAATTTCAATCTTCGTCACTAAAAAAATTTAAATTCGTTTACAAACGCTATACTTTTCGAAGTATTTATCCTGTAATTTTGCTTCATAAACTTTTAAACGTTAGACATATCAAAGAAACAGTGAAAACGTAAAACACAATAACAAAAATGGCGCCGAACCGGTTCTGGAATGTATTTTGAGGATGTCGCTAAACAAGGAAAACCTAATAACAAAAGGGTTGTGCGCATGCCCATACCTGTAGGGTGGCAAGGGCTGTGACTGGCGAGCCGTGCGTACAAACGCATTTTTTTCACCCATAAAACCTAACTTTTGTTTGCGCACGAGATAAGCTGAACCGATCTAAAGGTAAATGTCTATAATACTCTTGTATTTTTTTAAATAGTAGATTATAGTAGTTTTAACAATATCATATCAACATAATCATTGATTTAATGTGCCCAATAATTTTTAAAAAAACTTACTTGGGTCCATATCTTGGATGAGACAAAATAGACTGGACAGTTGTATCTCGAAGTTGAAAGTTACCATAAGGCAGTGGGCTTTTGTCGGTTGATCCGAGTGCACTATCCGTAAAATCAGAATTTAAATTTTGCCTAAAAAATAATTATGATTAAAGAAGAAGTATATTCGACCAAGAGTTGATTTTGTAATATTATTTTTCTTACAAAAAAATTTGTTTTTTTTACCTATAGATGGACCAAGCATGCAAATCTTCAGAAGTAGTCCCTGAAAAAGCTCTGGAATCTGGATTCGACGGCACTGAATACTTGCGTTCCATTTCGAAACCCTGAGAACCACCCCCTTGGGAGGGGGTGCGACTACGAACCATTTTTGGAGGGAATTAGAGTTGGGAGGCTGTTATCTGTCATCTGTAACGAAAAAAAAACTCACTGATGATAATAATTATTCTCAAGGTTTTTTTGGAACCAGTTTTGATAATATTAATTGGGTTTATTAAAAGTTGTTTGTCATTTTTACTGCTTATATAACTTGTAATATTATTTTTTACATTACAAGTCAGTAGTTTTTAAAAGCGTAGCGACCGATAATATATTGTTAAACTCTGTTCAATGACCGCTGACCGTTACGTCACAACTAGTGCTTATCTTTCTAACATTAAGAATGTCGTATAATTTTACCAGTGAAAAAAGTTTTATTGCCATTTTTGACAGTGACATTTTTAATAAACATTATTTCAAAAATGTCCCGGTATTGTGAAAAAGAACAAGCATTAATTTAAAAATTAGTTGATTATTTTTAACTTGCGTGTACCCGGCCTGCGTTGCAGCCCGGCATTATACGACGTGAGATAATAAGGCGAACAAACCTCAAACTCAACCGTTTGCCGGCCCGTCCACAATTCACATCCATGCATAAAACATAGTCTGTCTTCGTCTATTCCGGCTTCGGTGCTTCGGATCAGTGGCGTAGCTAGGATATTGTCTTGGGGGGGGGCATATAGTTGCATAGAGGCGTAAAGCCCGCCGCAGGGGAAAGCGCCGCAGGCGAACATTTTTTTGGACCACGCCCAAAATTTGCTAAATTTTTCTATTATCTATAATTGTTACGTAATCGCCTAAGTACAATCCGCAACTGAAATAATCTAGAAGTCCTACAAACAAACCACAACCAAACGTAATTACCTATAGGTTTTCCTACGATGTTTATGTCTTACTTTGTCTTATTTACGTAAATAAAAGAGAGAAAAGGAAATTTACACCACCAGACACCAGATCCGCGAATGTCACATAAAACAAGACGACGGGGATGTGATGACCAAAACAGACGCGTTGTTTCTCAAAGTAAGCCTACCTACGTTAAATTTAAAAGGGCAAAAAAATTAAATCTAAATATTGTTTTTGAAATATTGTTGATAATTACTTTTTCTCATGGCTCTTGGGGGGGGGGCAAATGCCCCGATGCCCCCCCCCCTAGCTACGCCGGTGCTTCGGATCGATCGTTGGACGGGCCGGGGACCGGTTAGGTTGGGTCGTTCGTTGCTCTAATTTATCAGTGTTTATCAGTGTTTCTCTATAATATTATGCATGTATTATACATAAAAACCTTCCCCTTGAATAACTCTATCTATTAAAAAAACCGCTTCCAAATCCGTTGCGTAGTTTTAAAGATTTAAGCACATATAGGGACAGGACGGGCGATAGCGACTTTGTTTTATACTATGTTAAGAAGAGAAAGTGATGCCGGAAATACTCTTTTATCGTTTAGCGCAGTTTACGAGGTAGGTAGATTTAATAAAGCAGGAATTGCAAAAACATAAATAATAAACTGGCCTGAAATCTGGTGATTATCATGATCCGATAAATAGTGAAAACTTTGAGAAATAGTTTGAAAAAAACTTGGAAGAAACATCGCTTATCATCATGGATAACGCCAGATATCATTTTGGGTTATTTGAAAAAATTCCAAATACAAGTTGGTCAAAAAGATTACTTACTTATATCATGGTTAGAACAAAGACTAATTTCGGTTTCACCAATTGCAATGAAGGATCAGATCTGGATAATAGTAAAGCACCCCAACCAAACGTTACAAGTAATCTGGAAAGCGCTTTTTAATTTATTTTATAATTACTTTTATTTTATTTTAATAGGTTGGATGAACTAGCATTGCAACATGGACATCGAGTTTTAAGACTTCCTCCATATCATTACCACTTTAATCCTATTAAAATGGTTTTGTCGGCAGGTAATGCGCTATATGATGCAAAAATAAGTTTTATGCATCCTGTAACAAATGACGTAGTTTTGGGTCTGTGGAATAAAACCATAGAAAATGGAACAATGGAAAAATTGAAAAATTATGTAACACACACTAATAAAATTATAAATGATGTGTAGGAACGGAAAGTATATATCGATGCTTCAGAGATATCATTTGGATTTATCGTCTTTAGTAAGCTACACCATAGGGGTAGAATTTCAATCATCGAAACTTAAAAAAATTAAAAATCGTTTACAAACGCCAATTTTTGGAAGTTTTTATCCTGTAATTTTTTCGTCCGGGTTTTTGGAACTTCGTATATAGCAGGAAATTTACCCCTTTGGGGTATTTTACTAAAGACGATAAATCCAAATGGTAGAATTTTAATATTCCCCACTACAAAAATTAAAATTCGTTTACAAACAGGTGGAATTGACACGTACCCCAAAAAAAAATGTCGTCGCTGCATAAAGATTGCTAACTTCATACATAATATGAAGAAATCCGCAGAGAAATGTAAATCTCAACAACAAAAATGGCGCCGAGCCGGTTCTGGAATGTATTTTAAGCAGTGGCGGCTCGTGACTAGTTAGTCAGGGGGGGGGGGGAGCGCTGGCTTTAAATTAAAAAAAATTAACATGTCTATTATTTTCGAATGTACGTGTCTGTTTTTTCTAACTTTCTCGTTGTGAATTTTAATTTCATCAACATAAGCACTACTTAAACAAGTTAAAATATTACTTTGTCCTAACATCTCAAAACTTATCACATTATAACGATGTTTTGCACTATTTTCATGTTTTTTATTTTCTCTGAAAGATATTTTAAGTCCTGCACCCCATTTATAGTCCAATTATCATCCCCGTCAAAAAGAAGACACGGAACAAAAAAAAAATAATTTTTGTCCTCACAACCGCATATCCAGGATTTTTTATTATATATTTATTTGTCAAACTTACGCGTAAACTGTGCCTTACTTTTACATTTTGATTGCACTAGTAGGTACTATAGGTATTCGATATTGGTAGTGGAGTGGCCGCCCTGTATTTTTTAAATCAAGTTTTTCAATTAAGCTCAAAGAACTACTAAACACAAGATTCTGTAAATCAATGGCCTTCATATTAGACGAAATTTTCCAACTTTATAATGTAACTAATAAATAACTCAAAACAAATAAACAAAACGTCAACGGCATCGACAGGTCGCATCGCGATTCGCGAACAGCTGTTGGACGCGGAAAATTGGAGCTCGTCCGTGGCCGCTCGTTGTGCGA
Source organism: Polydrusus pterygomalis (assembly GCA_963969555.1). Classification (NCBI taxonomy): domain Eukaryota; kingdom Metazoa; phylum Arthropoda; class Insecta; order Coleoptera; family Curculionidae; genus Polydrusus; species Polydrusus pterygomalis. The sequence continues at coordinate 1,501,889 of OZ018377.1, forward strand.
TGTGTAGGTGACGTCAGGCCTCCGTAGTCGCGTTGAATCGGGACGGGATAATCGATAGCCCGCGCTTAGTAACCTTGAGAGCGCGCAACTCGCTTGTCTATGAGTATAACCTGCCCGTTGAAATAGGGCTATGTTTGGTTTGAATTATTATGCCCGCGCTTAGTATAACCTACCCGCTGGAATAGGACTATGTTTGGTTTGAATTATTATGCCCGCGCTTAGTATAACCTACCCGCTGGAATAGGACTATGTTTGGTTTGAATTATTATGCCCGCGCTTAGTATAACCTACCCGCTGGAATAGGGCTATGTTTGGTTTGAATTATTATGCCCGCGCTTAGTATAACCTACCCGCTGGAATAGGGCTATGTTTGGTTTGAATTATTATGCCCGCGCTTAGTATAACCTACCCGCTGGAATAGGGCTATGTTTGGTTTGAATTATTTTAATTGATTGCTTACATACATTGCGTTATTGGTTTTTTAAGTAAAGTATTTTTGGATTCTATTTGAAATAATTGCAGGGAGGGCGGCGCCCCAGAGCCCTTTATTAACCAGCCGCCACTGATTTTAAGCATGTCGCTAAAGACGGACAGGCCGATAACAAGAGGTTTGTGCGCATGCAGGAGGGAAAAAATTATGTTTATTTTACATGCAGTGATGCACTTTTAAATAATTGTACTTTACTTAATTATTTCGAATGATATCGAATAGTGCCGTTGTGATTACACGGTATTAAACGCAATAACCGAGAGTTCTACTTAGTATAAAAATACTGTTAATCCGCTTAATTATCGTCCAACAGAATATACACGTGTTTAATTCGTTCTACAGAGGTACCACCATCTGTAGATAAGTACCGACGTAACGTAGGTACACCAGGGTCACACGTCACACATTATAAAAAACCAAAAATCTTATTGTTCAATCGTTACGGTATATATCGCATTGTTTCGAGGTATATCTTGATAAATAAAGAGTTGTTGCAAATAAACACGCTAATATATTTTAAATGCGAAAAATTCCGTACCCTACTCTAAAGTCTATTTATTTTCAAATGGCAGGGAATATAAACAAATACACGTGGACACTCGACCTGAACAGGGTCGCATTCAAACGCTTATAGTACTTTAACGACTCCACGATTTTAAAAACAATCTGGTTATTTTTCATTACAATTTACAGGTTTAGTATATTATAATGCGACCAATATAGTTTTTATACCTGTTGGGTGTCAGTAACTACCTGAATTAACAATCAATCAGTTATTCCGTCATCTTTGACAGTCGTTACAAGTAATTTGATTTATCGCTAATTTTTCCAATTTCTTGAACAATTCACACAATGGGCTTTACGGAACAGCACAAAACATTCATGGTTGAAGCGTATTTTCGAAACGGGGTTAGAGTAAATGGTGAGTGGCAATACAATCTGGGTTTGTGCATGGACGATTTTCACGAACATTTTCCTAACGTTGCTTTTATTGCTGGGGGTTTTTATCATTGCCTGAAAAGAACCGTGGCTGTGTTTAGGGAAACATGTTCTATACAACACAAAAAAGGAGCAGGAAGAGCAACTGTAAGAACAGAAGAACTTGTTGCAAACGTTCGTGAAATAATGCAAAATACGCCAACAAATTGTATAAGACGCCTGTCCCAAGAAGTGGGAAGATCTTATGGAACATGCAGGACTATTCTTAAAAAGCAGCTTAATTTATTTCCTTATAAAGTGCAAGTATTCCAAGAAATACAAGCTGCAGATTTTAAAAGACGCAGGAGTTAGTCTCAATGGTTTACCCAAATTGTATTGGAAATAAATGATTTATTAGACCTGACATTTTTTTCGGATGAAGCCTTGTTCCATTTTCCATTCCCCATTTTTTTAGAGTCCACATTGGACCCTCAAAAAATTGGTGTCTGGTTAGCTGTTTCCCGAAGAAGAATTGTTGGTCCTATTTTTTTCATGACACAGTTACAGCACAGCGGTATAGAGACAATATTTTGAATCCATTTGTGGAGCAATTACGTGACGACGAACTACGTTTTGGATATTTTCAACAGGACGGTGCAACCGCCCATACAGCCGCCGAAACTATTAACTACTTACGCAATTTTTTCGACGACAGATTGATCAATTTTCGATCAGACATTGAATTCCCACCTAGATCACCTTGTTTAACGGTTATGGATTACTTCGTTTTTCCTCATTTAAAGAACACTATTTTTAAAACACCAGTTGCAAATTTAGAACAATTGCAAGAAAGGATTATCCAAGAAATGTGCTAACATTGTCTCCAGAGATGCTGGTCAACACTTTCGAAAATATGAAGAGACGTGTACATTTATGCTTGGAGCATGGCGGTGGCCGATTTCAGCAATTTATGTAATTATTTTTCTTTTTCTTTCTGTATATTCTTACTTTGTTAATTTTGTAAACAACAAAAATATATATAATAATTAGTTTGGCATATCATGTCATAATATGAATTTGACAAAATTTTAACCTAGGTTTGGTTAGATATATCGTCCCCATATCATTGTGATCTAAACCAAGCCCTACGTTTTTTAATCCAATCCCTCTTTGATGCAAATCATTTTTGCTCGCACGGTACAATAGTACACTAGTATACACGGAGGACAATAGTATAGTAAAACAGTATGTTGGGCTTGGGCAAAATAAAAAAACGATATAATCGCAAAACGTGTTTATTCAACTGCGGTCCTGTAGTACCGATCGCATCGGGCGTTTCGTGGTTAGGCTATTGTTAACTGCCCTGTCAGTTGAAAATAAATAAACTTAAGGTAAGTACTATCACAAAATATATAGTTACGCGTAGCTATATATTCTGTGGTACTATCAAAACATTGGAGCTTGTACAAAAACTCTCTATTTATTTAACATATCCATCGCTATTGCCGCAGCTTACCGCTATTTGAAATAACATGAGGTATGTAAATATATGATTTTGGCCATACTATACTGGCCACATTGCGAAGTGACAGATTGGTGTATGGTTCTTTATATTAATGGGTATCTCTATTACGTAACGGTTGTGTAAATAAAATAAAAAGGAATGCGGAACTTTACATAATATACGATACTTATACAATTTCTGGAAATTATAAAATATTCTATAATTTTTGTCGTGTCGGTTTCGACAAGCATAAATTTGGAAGGGATATGGACACGATTAGAGTTCCAAGAAATATTCACTTTTCAAAGTTATCGCTGTTGATTCAAATTTTGTATATTTTTCTTCAAACATTATTGCATACCATGCCATGCTTTAATGACATTTGACATTTCCTGAATTTTGCTTTTAATTTTCAATACCTTTTTTCTTTACAGCGCTGAGTGCGGTAAATATTCTTTACGCCACTGTATTAAAATTTTTAAAGAAAATGCAGTTAATGTACCGTGCGAGCAAAAAGTATTTGCATCAAAGAGGGCTTGAATTAAAAAACGTAGGTCTTGGTTTAGATCACAATGATATAGGGACGATATATCTAACCAAATCTAGGTTAAAATTTTGTCAAATTCATATTATATGATGTGCCAAACGAATTAGTAATAAAATAAGTAGACAAATACAAATTTATTTTTGTTGTTTACAAAATTAACAAAGTAAGAATATAATAATAATATAGTCCTGCATGTTCCATAAAATCTTCCCACTTCTTGGGACAGGCGTCATATACAATTTGTTGGCGTATTTTGCATTATTTCACGAACGCTTGCAACAAGTTCTTCTGTTCTTACAGATGGTCTTCCTACTCTTCCTGCTCCTTTTTTGTGTTGTATAGAACCTGTTTCCCTAAACACAGCTACGGTTCTTTTCAGGCAATGATAAAAATCCCCAGCAATAAAAGCTACGTTAGAAAAATGTTCGTGAAAATCGTCCATGCACAAACCCAGATTGTATTGCCACTCACCATTTACTCCAACCCCGTTTTGAAAATACGCTTCAACCATGAATGTTTTGTGCTGTTCCGTAAAGCCCATTGTGTGAATTGTTCAAGAAATTGGAAAAATTAGCGATAAATCAAATTACTTGTAACGACTGTCAAAGATGACGGAATAACTGATTGATTGTTAATTCAGGTAGTTTTTGACACCCAACAGGTATTAACCTTTACGGTTAAGCATTACGTCCTTAGATCCAATGCCCTCTTTGATGCAACTAATAATTTTTGCTCGCACGGTACTTGCATTGGCGTGATGCATAAAATAAAAATATTGATAGTTTTTGCTACTTTTTATTAATTTTTTTTTTTAATTTTATTTTTGTTTCAAAAATTATTTGCTCGAAGGATAAATCGTGTACCTAACACGTGCGGAAAGTGGTCCTTTACCGCCTTTAACGGCTGTCGCGTGCGGTAAAGGACCACTTTCCGCACTTGTTAGGTAAATAACAATTTCAAGCTCGTGTCAGCGTAAAGCACTTTTTTGCCTCTAGCTGAATTTTCTTTGAAGCTATGATAAAACCCCTTGTAGAAAACTAAAACTAGATGTTTTTCTATAACCTCCTATACTTTTTCTTGGAATTTCACAGTCCGACAACCCAATTCAAAACCTTGTGTTACCGGATTTTAAACACACAATAGCATTTAGAATTGCTTGAATACCGATTATTATTATTATTGTCTATTTAAATGGACAGTTTAGAATGGTCACAACATTCTAAAAGGTCAAATTATAAATGACGCCAATCAGCCTGTTTTTAGTACACCAATTAGTTATACCACTTTAAATTATATTTTGTCAATATTTGTTTCGATTGGTATCTTGTTCCTGTCACGCTTTTTCTTGATTTTTTTCCATATAATTAGAGGTAATATTATAATCATGTATAGTATTACAGAAAAGAATGTGTTTAGACTTTTACTTTCAGTTTTTAAACTTTTACTCATTGAAGTTAATGAGTACATAAAAAAATTCAATTATAATAAAATAAAGCAAAAGTTCCTAAAATATCTTTGTTATAATAGGATTTTCATTCTTTAATTTTCACTTTTTTGTTTTTTTTTCTGTACATGCAAGTATTACATGGTTTTCGATTATATTTATTAGTTTGAATAAGGTAGAGTAGATAAAGTTCCTTACCTTGTTTTAAGGAGCTATGGTAATTTGTTTTTCACCCTGGAGCTGTTTGCAGCCTTTTCAAGATGATAATATCGCAAACTATAATACCTACTATAACACCGACATTGTTTTTTGCTGTTAGGTTATTACACACACAAATATGAAACGAATATTACAATGATGGGCAATAGAAACTTAAATTTTCACAATGGTTTATTGAAAAAAACACAAGGAAATGTCCCGGTTTATTAATTATCCAGTTAAAACAACTTTAAAATATAATTTATACTATATTTAAAACATATTACACACATTTTTTCCACTTCTTGGGACAGGCGTCTTATACAATTTGTTGGCGTATTTTACATTATTTCACGAACGTTTGCAACAAGTTCTTCTGTTCTTACAGATGGTCTTCCTGCTCCTTTTTTGTGTTGTATAGAACCTGTTTCCCTAAACACAGCCACGGTTCTTTTCAGGCAATGATAAAAATCCCCAGCAATAAAAGCAACGTTAGGAAAATGTTCGTGAAAATCGTCCATGCACAAACCCGGATTGTATTGCCACTCACCATTTACTCTAACCCCGTTTCGAAAATACGCTTTAACCGTGAATGTTTTGTGCTGTTCCGTAAAGCCCATTGTGTGAATTGTTCAAGAAATTGGAAAAATTAGCGATGAATCAAATTACTTGTAACGACTGTCAAAGATGACGGAATAAATGATTGATTGTTAATTCAGGTAGTTAATGACACTCAACAGGTATTAAGCTTTACGGCTAAGCATTACGTCCTTAGATGCAAGGCCCTCTTTCCTCTTTGATGCAAATAATTTTTGCTCGGACGGTACAACAAATGCCTTTTTCTAATCGTTGTTGTAAATAATTTATTGTTTATTTATTAGGTTAGATTTCTGTCATCTGTCAGTTATCCTTACAGAAAAAGAGGGTTTCTTATCCGTTTGGGAACGTGTTCGCCGAGCACGCAATTTCCAACCATTTAAAAACCACGCTTGCGCGGAAAAAAATTGTTAATCGGTTGATAATTTGCTTGTACGATTACGAACGAAGCTATGGGTTCCAGTTTTGTTCAAATCGTTGTACTCTGTGCAAAATATCTTGCGAAAACAATAGGTAATACATGTTTAAACCGAGCATTTCATGAATCACTACTACAACTTCGTATATTATTAATAAATATATGCTAAAATGAATTACGAAAATAAACAATTCACTTAACACGACCTGTTTGTTGGATGGGCAAAAAAAAATATGACAGGTACTTATGGGTAGGATTTATTTCAATAGTTGTATTGAGCCCACGTCATAAATTAAGAGCTGGTGTGTATCATATTAAATTTAATTGCAATTATTAATTATATGTTTTATGAATAGATATTGCTCATAAATTAATGGACAGAAATAATTTATTGTTATGGTTCCGCAATATCTTTTTTTAAGGAGGCGTTAAAAAGTGCAATGTTATGTTGCTATTTTAATCGACTTCCTTTTACTTATGGATTTGATAGCAGAACAAAAGGAATCAACGGCAATGTCATGTTTAGCAATGGTAATTAAAGAACATTATTTTTATCTCTTTGATAATAATTATAGTATGATGGAAATATGAAATGATGTGCGCTTTATTAGTTACCATAAAAAAAATGCAATTTCCTCGTAGTTAATACAAATTTTTGTATTTATTATATAATTAGCAATAAAAACTTAAATTTCCACAATGGTTTATGGAAAAAAACACATAAGGAAACGTCCCAGTAAATTAATTATCCAGTTAAAACAACATTAAACTATAATTTACACTATATTTAAAACATACTACACACAATTTTTACAAAAAACAGACAGATAAACAAGACACGTGTTTTTAGAAGTCTGGCGCCGGTAACTGACCTATTTTTGTGCTTGCGTGCATTCTGTTTCGCCACGTGCAGGCAACCAGCGTTCCCGTCTTGCGCCTTGAATACTCAAAAAGGGTCTATAGTACTTTTAATATTTAAAAATTCTATTTTTGTATACATATTATGCAACCCCCAAACATGATTCAAATTTAATGGTTTTAATTCGGTTCTAGTGACGCATGCGTATTTGTTAGGTAATATATATATATAGGTATTATTTTGGTCATGTGTGAGTTGAGTGTTAGCAACACTGTGCCAGAACTGCCAGAGTTTAACTTTAGAAACAGTTTTGAAAATCGTTTCAGAAGGATGTGTTTATAATACTCACATGGTAGGTAATGGAAATAATAAATGGCCGTAATAGTATGTACTTGGAGGTTTTGCAGACTTTTTTTTATAACGTCATATTGCGAGAACGAGAAATTACGAGACTCTCGTCTCGCAAGACGAGACGAGAAAACATCTTGCGAGATGTTAGCGAGGCGAGAGATTTGGAAAAATCTCCGATTTGCGGGTTTGTCGAATGGAGATTGCTTTTGAAGTCGCCCAACGAATGGGTAGTTCCTGGGCGACCAAATTGCCAGGAAAATTTTAAGCACTTTGATGGGACTGTGATAATTTTTTTTAGGCGACTTTCCAAGCGTTTATGGTTGTCAACCAATTCGTCTCTCATCGATCTGTTTTTATTTCAAAAATAGTGAAAGCGCTCGTGTAGTGATCGTTTCTAATTAAAATAGATGATTGCATTAAGTCTTTAGTACAATCGCGTTCTCCTCTTTCATCTTCGTTACAGCAAACTCCAATTTGACACATACAAAACCACCAAAAGTATTAAAACACGAGGAACCTTGCCCTACAAGCAGTCACATACCAGTGTGACCAGTAAAGTCCGCATCATATGGGTTTCTTTTTTATTAATAGCTTTATTCGAAATTTGACTTTGGCATCAAGTTCTGCTTCGATCGAGATGAAAATTAAGCAAAAAAATAGTACAGAAAAAGAAAAGCACGAAGTCTTTCTCCACAATCTTTATTAATCGAAAAACTAGGCGAACCTAGTATCACATCGACATGTTTCGAGTGTAGAAACACTCATCATCAGGAAACAAAGTGAAAATTAAAATGCTGATGTTTTTAGCAAGAGAAAATAATGGTGAGATTGAGCCGTAATGGAGCTTTTAATGGTGTACAAGAGATGTAAAATTGAAAAATCAGAAGGTCAAAAATCAAGACTCCAGCATACTGAAGAGTCGAGGGTTAAGTGTAGAAGCACACTGTCGTGCAGAAAAAGATAGGGTAGTAAAAATTAGGGAGTTTTGAAAAACATATCTGTTAAAAGTATTAATAAATTACTGAAACATCCTGAGTTTTATTGAGCCCAGTCAGAAACATTTGAAAATGTTGGGGTGAGATGTAAAGAAAAGAAGAGAAAAAGAAAAAATTGTTTTTTGGTCAAAGCATCTTTTATTGTAAAAGTAAAAACAGTTGGGGTACCAGGCTTTTTACGGCCCAGTAGCGCCATATTAAATGTGTGTTTTTCCACAAAATCAAATTGGGCTATTAAAATTTGGCCGCATGTGATGCAAAGTTTATTTGTTTTTGACCCTGTATAAGGTAACTTCATAAAATAAGTATTTTTGAAAACGTAGTTTGTGCTTGAAAGTAAAAAAATAAAAAATAAAGTAAAGGGGTTTTAAATTAAATCGTTTAAAATAGATAAACTTTACGTTAAGTTAAACTAAAATTTATTTTCCACTTAATGAACACTTTACTGATGACACTGTGTTCTTTTTGTCTTAATATTAAGGTGTATTACTTTCAGACACTAAGAAAGTTTATTGACATCTAACGGGGCAATCTTTAGGAAATTCTGGTTGCTCGATAATCGTCTAGTGAATGTACCCCGGTTTTGCGTTGCTGATATTTAAATACGGGGACATGGCTTATCAAAATACACTACTCGAACTGAATGTTAAATAAAAAAATCTCGTTTGTAGTCAGCCAAGTGGTCCCATTATAGGCGTCAAAGCAAACAACATCAGGATGTGTAATGTTTGTAAAGTTTAAAAGGAGTGGTTAAAAGGTTATAGGCAAGTATTTACTAGAAACGATTTTTAATAACGCATGCAAAGTTACAACGTATTGGTCCATATTTTTTTGCTTTATCGTTTGCGAAGATTCCATTTACTTTTGTCACAAGAAATCCACAGAGAAAACGTAAAACACCGCAACACAAATGGCGCCGAGCCGGCTCTGGATTGTATTTTGAGGATGTCGCTAAACAAGGAAACCCTAAAAACAAAGAGGGTTGTTCGCGTGCCCAAACCTGTAGGGCGGCAAGGCGTGTGACTGGCGAACTGTGCATACAAACGCATTTTTCAAGAAATAACTAGTTAAATTACTCTCCGCCGTTCCTTATTTGTTTGTTTTATTTTATAATTGTTTGCATTTTATAATTTATTCTATGTTAGGGTGATACTACCATACACACTAATAATAAATACCAAAGGCAATTATAATGAACGAATATTTATTTGCTCATGTTTTTTACAAAACAAAACCCAGGGGGTGTAGAACAGTGTCGTAGTTTACAATATTTAATTAATTAATTTAATTATCTGCCGATTTTGGTTAAAAATTACAATTTACAAAATAACATTTATACAGTGACCGGCAGAAAGTGCGCAGCATATGGGAAAGTTTTTTACCTTTAAGTTTAGAAAATTAATTTTATTTTAAATAGGTTCTGCATGTTCTCAAACCAAAATAACACCCATTAAATCCGGTAAAAGTCTTATGGTATACGAGGTAGGATCAAAAATTTGAAATTCCGCTAAGAGTAAAGTACCACCATACCATCTTTCATTTTAGAATATTTTTTACTAAGAATTATTGTTTTAATTTTAAAGTTATACCCAAATTCCAAATGTGGCTTATTTTGGACAAAAAAATGGATTTAATCGTGTTTTCTCAATAACCCCGTATAAAAAATAAATGACAACCGAACAGTACGAAAATAAGATTTTCTGCAGACTTTGTTAGAGATAACCGTCGATCATAAGTCCGATTAGTTTGTTTCCATAATATTATAGCTTTTTAAAATAAAAACATAAAAATATTAAATATTTTTGCTGCACACCGTATTTTATTTTCTGAGGGAACAAGTTAATTTCATCTAACTGATATTTTTTAATTTACATTGACTTAAAGCATCTCCTAAATAGTTTTTTATACATTGAAGTATGCATAGAAAGTTTTCTTTTAATTTATAAAGAAAAAAATTTAAATTAAAAATATATTTTGAACGGATTTTATTCGTCAAGCAAAATAACAACTTTTAGTGGAATTTCAAATTTTTGATCCTACCTCGTATACCATAAGACTTTTACCCGATTTAATGGGTGTTATTTTGGTTTGAGAACATGCAGAACCTATCTAAAATAAAATTAATTTTCTAAACTTAAACGTAAAAAACCTTCCCATATGCTGCGCACTTTCTGCCGGTCACTGTATAATAAGAATAAACTAAAGTTTATTAAAAAAGTAATATCCGACAATTTTCAAATGCTTAATAATATATTTAATCAGACTAAAAATTGATTAACGAAATATAAGAGACAAAAATGACAAATGATATACCTACCACAAACAGAAAAGAAAGACACATAATTAAAAAACTCAAAAATGGTAACGACAGGATTAAAGCCTAGCATTCAACGCCTAGATTTGATCTGCCTAAAAGAAAAAAAAACGTGTAATCACAAACACTTTAGTAATTTGTACAGCTACAAAAACATTTAAAGTTTATAAGCATTGTATTGACTGTTTATCAGGATCGTTGAAGAATTCATTAATATTATAAAACGCCTTACTGACTAGAAATATTTTTAAGGTGCATTTAAGTTTAATCTTTTGTAAATTTCTAATTCTATCTGGAAAGCAGTTAAAAATTTTATAATACAGTATTTTACATTTTTTTTGCAAGTACGTAAAATTGTACTTGTCAGGTACTAGATTACTTTTCTAGGGAGTGTCGTGATCGTATTTTACGTCGCAGTCCCCGAAAAGATCTCGGTTTTCAGACACTAACATTACCGAGTCCAGAATGTACATTCCTATAACTGTCAAAATATTTTTTTCAATAAAGATGGGTTTACAGCTTTCCCTTTGTTTCATTTTAAAGATACTTGATACCATGACTCTGGGAATGTCAGGCGAATCACCCCAAAATATCACACTATATCTCAATCTAGACTGGATATATGCATGAAAAGCAGTTACGGCAACCCCAGTACCTACTTGATCCGAAATTACACGCAGAGCATAACAGTTTCTAGATATTATTATACTGCTTGCTAAGTTCTGAATGTGCGCCTTCCAATTTAACCTTTTATCAATCTGCACTCCAAAGAAACGCATACTGCCCTCAACTCCTTACCATTAAAGTTGAGTGTAACGTTTTTATACCGACTCTGAGTTAAAGGTCATTCACTACCTAATATCCGCACCCTACTGGCTACATGGGTTATGTGGGTGGGTGGGCAACTTATTATTACGTATATAGAGTTTATTTTGTGATACACTTGCAAATACTTTTGACAAATTCCAATATAAAAAATGTAGGTCCATTTATTTATGCTTAATTTACTTAAAACTCCTATTTTCTTAACTAATTATCTGGCTTATGCTAGAAATTAATGTTGCGTGATGAAATAAAAAAAAACACAGTAGGTATGTGAAATAAATGGCATAATCATTACAAGTACGGACTCGCATAAAGAAGCAATAAATTTAAATATTACTTAGATGATTATCGAATATAAAAATAAAGCTTAGTATGTTTACAGGAGTGGAAAAGACGGGCACGCAACATTGAAGTTCGTGCATTTTTCCTTTTATGCTCAAGCGAATGCAATTTTTTAACCCGTCATTAAAACTGTAAAATATTGGGTAGGTATATTATTATTTGCCTGTCTTTTATCTTATGTTTTAGCTGCTTTTAAAACGACGCAGTTCAGCTTAGAAATACTTTCATGAATGCCATTATAGCCTGTTTACAATATAGTAATTTTTCTAGTAATATTTTCAATACCAACCATATAAAAAAGTAAACATAATCCTCCACGGAAGGTTGGGGTCTTCTTTGTAATCGCAAAAAAAAAATATGATTGCACAAGGAAGGTTTTGTTCTTATCCGCCTGTTGAGGTATTTTCTTGCATGAGAAAATGTGAATAAAATTTGGTGTTCTACTTATACAAGAGTTCACCGGCGGTCCCACAGGGGGTTTGGGGGGAAGGGGGAGCAGTCTTTGTAATAGCAAAAAACATTATTATTGTACAATTAAGGTTTTGTTCTCATCCGCCTGTTGAGGTATTTTCTTGCATGAGAAAATTTGAATAAAACTATGTGTCCTACTTATTGAAGAGTTTACAGGCGGTCTCACAGGGGAGTTGAGGAAGGTTAAACGGGGTACACCCTTGTAACCGTAAAGAAAAATAATTATATTATCAATTGTCGACGCGGCTTTTTAACGAATTTCAGTGTACCTATAATAATTATTATTTTATACATTTAAATCACTATTTAAACTATGGCATAATTGCTAATTATCATACCTATAAAGTATAAAGAACATTCCACATTCCAATCTAAACAAAAATATTCTAAATTCAAGTATTGAAACTATTTAGTTATCAGATCTCGTGAAATCAACTTCCTTCGACGACATTATTCAAAACTTCTCGAGTCAAAAATGTCGAAAAAAAACATTTCTAGTATCTTAATTTTTTGCTCAAAACATTTACATATATTATTTTATTTGTTGATGTCATTGATCTCGTTAATAACGAGTCGTTATTGATATGATGTTTTAGAAGTGATCCCTATACTTTAGTTTATATCATTTTGTGTATTTTTAAGGAACCAATCTACCAATATCATTTGAATCTTAGCGCTGAATTTGTGTTTTTTTGTGTTTTACTTTTTTTGTATCTTAAGGTGGGAGTATCAACATGCTTGCCAACCTATAACCTATTTCGCATATATTTATTTAATTTTTCTAGCTTTTACACAAAATTTAAATAAAATCATTATCGTCTTCATATTTTATAGGTAATAATTGACATATTAAATAAATATCAAGGAATTTCATTAAATATTTTAGGAGAATTGTCTAGCGAAAAATATCGGGTAAGATTTTTTTTACATTATTATGTCATTCTTCTTTCACTATACAATTCTCCCAAAATTAGCAATGAAATAAATTGATATTTTTGTAATATGTCAGATATTACCTAAATATTGTACCGACGATATTGATTTTATTTAAATATTAGTTAATCAAATAATAAACTAAAAAAAGCAACGCGAAATAGGTTATAGGTTGGCAATAGATGGAATGACGTTGAGAATTCCACCTTAATTAGCTGGATTAGTGGATTCGTTTTTTTGAACTTTGGAAACTATCAAACTCTTATTAAGTTATGATATTTTAAGTTACCTAATTGTTTTATTCATTTCACATTTTGTAAACATTAGTCATTAATGTTAAGTTGTTTGTTTATACTTCTATTTTTGTTTTACAATTTTCCCTGAGTACGTTTATTACAATTAAATTAATCTATGAGTTTTTTTTTAACAAAACGTGCAAATTTCCGCTTGCAAAACATATTTTTACAAGATTACGTTTAGGCACAAATTTGATCATCCGTATCATGACTTGCTCAATTTTTTTAAATCCATTTCGAAATTGAAAAAAATGGGCGCCAAAATTTGTCTGGCCTAAGGCGTCAAACCACCTTAATTCGGCCCTGGTACAGGGTGAGTATCATAATTTTTTGGTTTAATTTCGGCATTAATTTTACTGTGCAATATAAAAATCCATTAGGTATTTATGACGGAGTGTGGTAGTGTGGAGTGATGTATTCAAATTCAAATACGCACATTCAGTGACCACTTTGTGGGTATATTGTATTAAATAATTGCATACCTACATTTCCCTCGTTTAGTGCAATTAATTGGCGAACAGTGGTAGTATGGGGAGATGGCCGCGCATCGGTAACAATGCCCAATTTTACGCAACCACGACGGATAACGCCAATGCACTTTCTAAAACAGCGAATTAAATCGGGAAGGTTAAATTTTGTTTTAATAGCGCTTTGTTAGGTTTTTATTCAATCTATGAGAATCAATAATCATAAACCGTTGGACAAGTTCGTTAAATTGTGTATTGTTTTGTTGAAATAAAAATTTAAAACGTTCTTGTCACTTGCTCAAAATTATTCCCATTATTAACGATGATAAGAAAATAGGGAAAGATGCAATTATAATAGAAATAAGTAAAGAAAAATTTTGTGTAATAAAACATACGATAAAACCTTCAAAAAAAAGAAGTGCAACGCTGTTATTTATTTTAGAAATACTTATAATAGATAATGCAAATATTTCAGTTTATATATTTTTTTACTTTTTGTTACCTTATCGACATTACGGGATTGTAGATTTTAGATTTATATTACATACATATTCACTTTTATACTTTGTTTCGTAAAATGAAGCTGTAAGTATATGACATTCTCTCGGTAGCGTATAAGGGAGGTCAAAATAACCTTGTCATATAAAAAAAACCCTTAACGGAAATACAGGGCCCCAAAGGGGTACCCAGCGACTTACCTTTTCGGCTCTAACTTTTGAACCGACACGTATAATTTAATGAAATATTAGTATTTTGTGTAGGCCATAGAGACTCATAAAACCGTACTACATTAGATGTTTTACATCGTCAGGGAACTTAGGAACGGACTTGCTACCACACTCGTTGGGCCCGAATTTTGACCGGTGTCATTTAACAGAGCTAAAAACTTATTTTTAAATACTTTAGTTATTTTTGTTTGAAAAAGGTATTCTACATTTTGTCTCGATGAAATTGGCGGTTTTCGAGAAAAATAAGGTTTTTGTATATCACGTTTAAGCATTGATTCGAAATTTATTTAATAATCAAGTTGAGCTATTTAAACACAATAACTAATCAAATAAGTTTAAGATTAATACTACGCACTAAAATAATTAAATAAATTATTACTCACATGCATCTAACTTATGGACAAGCCTGCACTCGGTAATTGTGTGGAGGCAAAAAAAAATTATTCTGATACATTTCCAAATCGGCGTTTACCGCACCGAAGAACTTTTGAAAGGGTTCCGAAATGTCAAAAACTTCAGTTTAAGTGATTTTCATAATATTTTAACAGAATAAATTATTCTTGCCTCCGCACAATTACCGAGTGCTTGTTAGAGGCATGTGAGCATTAATGAGATGTAATAAGTAATTAATTTATTTTATTTTAGTGCGAAGTAATAATTTTAAAGTTACTTGATTAGTTATTGTGTTCAAATAGCTTATGTTAATAATCTTGATTATTAAATAAATTTTGAATCGATGCTTAAACGTGATATACAAAAACCTTATTTTTCTCGAAAACCGCCAATTCCATCCAGACAAATGTAGCTTTTTTAAAGAAAAATAAATAAACTATTTAAAAAAATCAGTTTTTAGCTCTGTAAAATGACACCTGTCAAAATTTTGGACCAACGAGTGTGGTGGCAAGTCCGTTCCTGACTTCCCTGACGATATAAAACAACTAATGTAGTATCGTTTTATGAGTCTCTATGGCCTACACAAAATACTAAAATTTCACGTGTCGGTTCAAAACTTAGAGCCGAAAAGGTAAGTCGCCGGGTACCTCTTTGGGGCCCTGTATCTCCGTTAAGGGGCAGTTTAGGTTTTTTTTTATATGACAAAGTAGAGTTATGTTGACCTCCCCTATACGCTCCCGAGATGATGCCATATACTTACCGAACACCCTGTTTAGTCGCTTGTAAAAATTGGTGTATATTTTCACGTGGTTTTATTGTGGACCTTTGCATTTGACGTCTTGTCGGCGTGTTATGTTAAAGAGAATGAAATGTCCATCTTGCTCTGTCATCGGTGTTTCTAATCACAATTCTTTGGGTGGGCATAACATATACAAGTACCGGGTGTTCCACCTAAGGAGGTAATCGGCTATATCTCAGAAAGTAATAACACTAGGACTTTGGGAAAAAATATATTTATAAAAGCGGCCAAGAGAAATTGCTGGAAATTATTTTCAAGTTCGAAAAATGATCGCTAGGGGGCGTAAGAGAATTCAAAATAGAAATGCCGATTTTCTCTTGATTTTTCTTAATAAAAATATGTTAAAAATATAAGCATTGTATTATTCATAAAATTATGCAACTTTATGTTAGGAATAATATTTTTCTATTTTCAGTAATAAAGTGGTGGGAGAAGATCAAACCTTTTTTCTTTTAAACGCTGATTTATCTGCTTTGGATAAACCGATTTTATTCAACTTGGTCTTGAAAAAAAGCCCTTCTTTTCGTCTACACGTAAATCTATTGACTTTACCATATTGATTCTGATGGTGGCTACTAGATGGCGTTTTTTTGTAATTCCTCAATGAATAAGGATTTTCTCAAAAAATCAAATGTTATGATATGACTTTTTCATCATATTTTATTTTAGGCTTATAAAGGCTATTAAATAGTGGAATAAAAATCCAGGTCCGTATTTAAAATAAAAAAGTTGATGATGGTCGCTCGAATCCGAAACGTCGGATTAAAAAACTAACCCCATCAACTTGTAGAGGAGGAAAAGTTACTATAAGGAACTGAAAACCGCAACGTGATATCTTTTGTTAAACTAGAGAAAATCGAATGTTTTAAAAAATGGCCTAATTTTCCATATTAATTATTATTATCCCTAATTTCTCTAGTTTAAGAAAAGATATCACGTTGCGGTTTTTAGTTCCTTATAGTAACTTTTCCTCCTCTACAAGCTGATGGGGTTAGTTTTTTAATCCGACGTTTCGGACTCGAGCGACCATCATTAACTTTTTTATTTTAAATACGGACCTGGATTTTTTATTCCACTATTTAATAGCCTTTATAAGCCTAAAATTAAATATGATGAAAAAGTCATACCACAACGTTTGATTTTTTTGAGAAAATCCCTATTCATTGAGGAGTTACGGAAAAACGCCATCTAGTGGCCCCCATCAGAATCAATATGGTATAGTTAATCGATTTACGTGTAGAGGAAAAGAAGGGTTTTTTTTCAAGACCAAGTTGAATAAAATCGGTTTATCCAAAGCAGAGATATCAGCGTTTGAAAGAAAAAAGGTTTGACCTTCTCCCACCACTTTATTATTGAAAATAGAAAAAAACGATTCCTAACATAAAGTTGCATAATTTTATGAAGAATACAATGCTTATATTTTTAACATATTTTTATTAAGAAAAATCAAGAGAAAATAGGCATTTCTATTTTGAAAGTTCTCTTACGCCCCCTAGCGGTCATTTTTCGAACTTGAGAATAATTTCCAGCAATTTCTCTTGGCCGCTTTTATCGATATATTTTTTCCCAAAGTCCTAGTGTTATTACTTTCTGAGATATAGCCGATTACCTCCTAAGGTGGAACACCCGGTACATAAGCATATATTTTCCCACGAAGTAAAATGTGACAAATAATAATAAAAGTATGAATGGAACATAATTATTATAGGTTAGGTTCTCACGCACTTTAGGTATATCTATACTGCCCATTTATTTTGAAATAAACGCCGGAAAAATTAAAATACCTTCACCAAAGTGAATAGTAAGGCTCGGGAAAAAATAAATATAATTGAACCGTTTCAAATAAGTAATTGAGATTTAGATAAACGTACCAAGTTCAATCGAACAACCTGTATCGGCATGGTATTGGCACATTAACGACATTTTTAAGTAGAAATCTGGGTTATCGAGTGACGACCTTTCATTCAACAGACGCTTCCTAAGCTGTTCATTTTATGGTAACTGTTTATATACTTGTAGTTTTTGCAATATTTATTTAACAAACCCAATGCCTTATTTAAATAATCTGTCTTCTAGTCAAAAATGGAACCAACCCTTAGAATGTATATGTCCGTATGTCTCAGTGCGCGTGGGTTTATGGGGCTGATAACGATGCTACAAAATATTTTTTAAGTGGCCAAAACAATTTGGATTTATATATTATTTTTGGGTAGGTTGGCCAGGCTCTCCATAGCCCCCAGCAAGTGATTGCGTAAATATACCAATTAAAAATGAGGCAGTTCAGGCAGTTGCCAAGTTCAAATGACAACATTATTTACGCTTTCTGCAAAATTGTATTTATACATAATATCATATTAGATTTATGATTTTTGTTTATTTCTATTCCTTTAAAATATTATGTTGTTTTTTGGCCAGAGATACTGTTTTACGTAGGTATGCTAATGGTACAATACATATAACTACATGAGCACAAGACATGTATACCAACGTTTTAAAGAAAAATAAATAAAACCCGCATTATTTTTGTCTGTGAGTATATACAGGGTGTCAAATTTAGGGGATAATTCTAGCCCGAAAATAAATGCTATCTCTTCCTACAAAATTTTTTTGAAAATTGATTATTGAGTTACTACTATTATACTTAGTTAACTTATACTATAGTTAAAGTTAAATTTTATTTGCAGTTTTAAAATACATAAGTTACTAGAACAATAAATTAAACATTTAAATCAAAGGTTTAAAGTGACGTCATTCCTCTTCAATGCATAAATTAATTCTTCTTAAAAAATTCCGACAAACTCCATGGGATATTTCTTTCTTTGCTATGCTATGTTTAGGGTTGAAAATAAATTTAAATGATTTCGTATTCATCACATGCAAGCAATGTGATTTTAGCGTTTTTCTCGAAAACGGTTCGATTTATCGAAACAAAAGTAGTATACCTTTTTTATATCAAAAGGTTAAGAGAATAAAAATATTCAGGCAAAATGCGCATACAGTATACGACAAAAAAGTTGAGACCATTTAAATTAAATTATACGCTCCTATGTGGCGCCCTCTACAAAATGCGAGGAAACGGTGGGGAAATTTGTATTCCTCATCCCGAAAAAGCCCCATATACGAGATTTCGTCACAATATTATGAGCATGGCAAAAGGTATTGCAAAAAAACTGCAAATAAAATTTAACACCCTGTAACTCTGTTAATAATCAATTTTCGAAAAAATGTTATAGGAAGAGATAGAATTTTTTATAGATCTAGAATAAAAATATTAGTGTTGGGAAAAATGGACTTATTTTAATAATCGACTACCGAGTATTCGAGTGATTTAAAAAACCGAATTATAATCGATTTTTTTTTCACTCAGATTCTAATATTAATTATTAATATTGGCGGTTCATCGTTCATGTTGATATACAGCATTTGTATTGGGAATAACTGACTCGGTGTTATAATTCGATTGATTTTTTGCGGATTATTAAATGTGGCCGAGATATTTGTGGATTTTTTGGCATGGTTCCCAGTTCCCAGATCTTACAATTTAACTACTTGACAGTGTTGCCGAACGTCTAAATGCAAAATCGGGAGAAAACGATGTTCTAAATCGGTAGATTTGTGCCTAAAATCGGGAGATGTAAAAAATACTCGATTATTTTGTTAAATCAACTTTTCTTTTAGTTAAATCGGTTTTGAATAAATAATAAACATTTTCTCACAAACAAAATATATTAACAAAAAAACGAACAAATAAATTAACAACAAATAAAATAAACTATAAACCAAATTGAAATAAAAAGGCACTTGAAATTTACTCCTGGTCTTTGGGATTGTACCAATATTCCCTGGACATAGTTAAAATAATTTTTTTGCTAATTTCAAAATTATAACAATTAGCATTAGCTTTTTTTAAGAGTCGTTGGGTATGTAAAAGTCCAGTCACAGCCGCAAACAGCAGGGTATTCCCCGAAATAAATAATGCGAATGCTGCCAAACCTAACATAACATCGGAAATAAGTAATTAATCGTGCCTGGTAGCCGATTTTTTAAAACTTTTTATGGTTTTTGGTTTTTTTTTTCAAAATCGGTAAATAAAATCGGTGAAATCAGGTGTTTGACTGTAAATCGGTAGAAAAACATTGGTTTTCGGTATATCGGTAGATGGACTTCCATATCGGTAGAAATACCGAAAAATCGGTAGGTTCGACAACACTGCTACTTGACCTTGAGATGTCACGATATTCCGATATTGCATAACTCATGCATGATATTTATGAATACTGAATACTCACCACTAAACATTAAGTTTTCAGTAGACGCCGACGATTTAAATCTAATTAAAATAATAAATACTATTATCCTACGCAGGTAACCCGTAATGCAGTATTTAATTTGAATTATATCGCCAATAATAATAACCGAAACCACTCGCTAGGAGAGATGAGAGAGTGATTGACAGGCGGGCAACAACTTTGGAGACGCGTTGGAAAATAAAAACCATATGTTCGTCACTCATTTCGTAACTCGAATTATTTCCGAAGATGATCGAATTATTCAAGTTATTGAAAAAACCGAATGATAGGTTATTTTTCACTCGAGTTATCCCATCACTAAAAAATATCTCCTAAATTTTTTGCTCATTTTCGGACACCCTGTATAATTTCTCGTAATTAAAAAGGTACAACATAAAGTAATTATTACTTTTAATTTACCCGCTTCTATTTTATTTAATTTCGGTTTTTAACATTCCTTGTGTAGATCATTAATTTAAAATGTTTTGACAAGTTCACCAGAGTATGAAGATTCTGCGAGTTCAGCTTTTGTCTAAAGATTCCCATCACTTTATGCTTTAAAATGATAAAAACCGTCCAATAATAATTGTTTTGTTTGTAATTAAAACTTGAGTATGATCTTTAATTCAATACTCTATCATTACGGAAGACTTTCTGCCTCTGCCCACCTTCTTTTTTAATCTATACATTTATATCTATACTAGCGTGTACCCGGCATGCGTTGCAACCCGCTGGTATAAATACAAACCCGAACAAACCCGATATATTAGTACCCGGCATGCCACTTTCTGAAATTGCACCCGTGCGAAGCCGGGGCGGGTCGCTAATTATACATAAAAACCTTCCTCTTAAATAACTCTATCTATTAAAAAAAAAACGCTTCAAAATCCGTTGCGTAGTTTTAAAGATTTAAGCACATAAGACAGGATAGCGACTTTGTTTTATACTATGTTAAGATTAAGATACAGTGTCATCAGTAAAGTCCGCATTATATGGTATTTTTTTTTATTAATAGCTTTATTCGAAATTTAACTTTGGCATCAAGTTCTGCTTCGATCGAGATAAAATTAAGCAAAAAGATAGTAGTCACGTGATTCGCATTATCTGTCAAATTTTAATTTTTTCCAAAAAAAATTCAAAAGTGGGGTTATTTCTGAAAATATCGAAACAAGGTATTGGAAAAGGTTTTTTTTTAATGCAGTTTCTACAGCCCACATGCAAAATTTCAGCTGCATAAGATAATTTTGATTTTTTTACCCATATTTTGTAAATTGCACCACTTTTGCAAAATAAGACTCAACGCAACCTACATAAAACTTCTGTTTTGACAAGGCTTTATTTCAGATACATTTTCTTTAAAGTAGCGCCATATTAAATGTGTGTTTTTCTACAAAATCAAAATTGGGCTATTAACATCAGCATGTGATGCAAAGTTTATTTGCTTTTAACCCTGTATAAGGTAACTTCATAAAATAAGTATTTTTGAAAACGTAGTTTGTGTCTAAAAGTAATACACCTTAATATTAAGACAAAAAAGAACACATTAGTGTCATCAGTAAAGTGTTCATTAAGTGGAAAAGTGGAAAATAAAATTTAGTGGTGGGTAAAAAATCAAAATTATCTTATGCAGCTGAAATTTTGCATGTGGGCTAGAAACTGCATTGAGAAAAACTTTTTTTAATAACTTTTTTGATATTTTCAGAAACAACCCCACTTTTGAATTATTTTTTGGAAAAAATTAAAATTTGAGAGATACTTAATGCGAATCACGTGACTATTATTTTTTTGCTTAATTTTTATCTCGATCGAAGCAGAACTTAATGCCAATGAATAAAGCTATTAATAAAAAAATCCCATATGATGCGGACTTTACTGGTCACATTGTATATAAAGCTGTTTGCAACGAAAACGAAGTTTATCCGAAAAAAAAAAACCTACTTCCAGATGCCACATAAGGTGGAAATTCAAACAGATAACGTATGTAGGGAGAAAATTTAAATTCCTAAATTTAAAAACCATAATACATACAGGGTGTTCGAAAAAAGGAGGTCAATCGATTAACCATATATTCCCGAGCAAAAATAATATGCCTTTAATAATGCCATTTTAAATTTTTGACCCTCATGTTCGATATAAAATACATGGCAGGGAGTCAAAGTTAAAAACTGATTTTTTTGAATAATTCCAGTAAATAATAAGATGTAAATTTAAAATTTGGTACATTGCTTCAACATAAAAAGTTACATCTTTGGGGATAAACATAATATTAAAAAAACAATTGTCAAATATTCAAAATAGAAGGGGTCCAGTACCCGCTGACCCCCCTATTTTTTAGTACGTGCGCCAATGACTTCCGAACTATATTTTTTCAGGTAATCATTTGTTTTTCATTATTTTTTGTCTTTTATAAAATTTCGATAAACTGATGCGTTTTGGAGATAATTTGAAAAGAATCGGTCCTTAACTTGTGCCAACGGTAATCTAATAATTTTCAAATGCTAAATCAATTTAGCCGTTGTGGCATTACCATGGATACAAGATATAATTAAGTAAAACTTTGCAATAGGTGACAATACCGAAAGCAAGGGACTAGCCAAAATTAATTTAAAGACAGTGGCGCACAAATGAAAACCTGTAGTACTAAACCAGTTAAATGAAATTATTTTTTCTATTTCACGTTCATAATAAGCTCAGTACGATACGCATTTGCGTATCGTAATGAAGCTATTTCGATACGCGTTTTTTCTTTATTTGATGTTGGTAACATTTAAATGTTTTATTTCATTGACTTGCGCGGCCTTTGTGATTTACGAGAAAACCCATTTTTCGCAGAGGAAAAATAGCTTGATAACCTACTTTTTTATTCTATGTGGATAACAGTCATCATGTATGTTGGTTGCATAAATCTATAAATCAATTTTTGTAGATGCTTCAAGCTATCATTTTCTGCCAAATCCCATTCAAAATTCAATCTACTAACCTTCCAATGTCGATTTTAACTTCAACTTTATTTGAATTTTCCATCTTCCCTATACTAAATTGCAATGCCGTGACGTAAAATCACGTCTTTTGAAATTCGAAAAAAAGTAGCAAAATCGCCCGAACTTCCGAACGCTCTGTATATGTACCGAATGTACAAGGATCACACAACGTATTCCATCCAATTTCAAATCTCATATTGCTAAAATAACTTTAGAATCTCGTGGTGAAAATGGGTCAATAAATCAAAAAATGACAGTTTGCAAAATAATTTTTGTTGTCCAGAGGCTACTATGATAAAAAATAGTATTACCAACATAAAATTTAGACATAAAAATTTGCAAAATTTGAAGGATTTATTTTCTTTTTAAAATTTTTCTTGATTATAAAAGGTGAAATAGAAAAAAATGTATAAAGCACATGTTTCATAAGGCGTTTTAGCGCACGTGCCAATAAAAAATAGACGCGTGCGCTAAAACCGCTTCTTATGAAACGTGTACTTTAATATACTATTATTGCCTTACTAATTTACTAAGAACTTACTATTGCTAATTTTTTTTCCCATAACAGTAAAACACCACTGTTAGCACTCGTTCTTAAGGCATCTACTATTAATTTAAATAAACAAATTGAATATAATATAGGTACATATTTTTAAACGATTGACGATAGTCCCAATTTAGAAACAGGCCAATTAAATGACAACAATCTTGCTACTGAATTTCCTGCCTGGGCCACACAAGCCGTAATACCGACATTTTTTTCCTAATTGATAAACTAACCTGTTAACAAGGTATGTTGATGAGCTAATGTTGTAACTCATCCATCATAAGAGAGCGGTTTCTCTTTTTGTTTACAAATTTAATAGTTTTTTTACAGGTTGTGTTGATTAAACAAAGAAATCATTTTCTTTTTTCACACTTCCTCGTTATAGTATGTTCACAGTGAAATAAAAAAAAATAATTAAGTATTATTTAGATGATAATAATATAGTGTCCGCGAAAATAATTAAAAGCGAATATACACTATACCAGTCTACACACTATATTATCTTCTAAACATTTTTATGGCTTTTCTTAAACGGATTGCGCGCATTCTAGTGGGTGCCGGCGTTGATCTATTTCTAATCTGCAAAACGGCAGATGTTTCGGTTTTCACCGAAACATCTGCCGTTTTGCAGCAATAGCGTTCCCTATACTGGATTGTGATGCACTTCGTGGTGTATTTAGTTGTCTACCTTTCGATTATTACCAGTGTGACTGCCTTTTATATTGGAGTTAATTCCGCTGGGATGGCCGCTTTGCTTTTGTAAAACGCTTTTAACAGATCTTACCGCCGTTGTCGGGATTGCTTGGGTTAGGGCTGCCCGTAGAGTCCTAACAAGGACGAAACGGCCGTCGTGGTCTACCCGCCCCAGGGTATCCATTGTGCTTGGATCCCTGTGTATTCCAATATAATAATAATAATAATAATAATAATAATAATAATAATAATAATAATAATAATAATAATAATAATAATAATAATATTAATAATAATAATAATAATAATAATAATAATAATAATAATAATAATAATAATAATAATAATAAATTTATTTAAAATTTAATAATATAATAAACATGTTTATGTTGTCTTCTATAAACTTATTCTTCAATCCCCTGAAGCTGAGCTTGTTAGGGGCAAATCTTATTTTTTGTTGTAGTATGTATAATCATAAATATGCATTAAAAATTAAGTTTTAAAGTAAAAATGTTATTTTATAGTATAAACGCAGTATTTTTGAAAAAATATATTACCTATAATAAAATTATTAATTTATAATTTTTAAGTAAAAAATATTACTTATATAAATTATTCAGAACAATATTAATTGATTAAAGCATTTCTAAAAATATTTTCAAATTGTCTGTTTTTAATATCCATGTTTTTATTTAGACTTAAAAATTTTTTAATGAAATCAATTTTTTAATTTTTGTTCGTAAGTAATCGTTTAAATAAAAACATAAATATTTGAAATTTTTTTTCCTATGGACTTATTTTAGGTTTTATGGTTATTTCATTTTTATGACGTGTATTATGATTATGGTTTTTAAATTGTATAAGGTTTTTATTTTTAAATATATAATATTAAGATGTTATAAATGTAAAGTTGTCTTATGTTCAACTTTTTTGTTCCTGAATATAATTCTTTTGAAGGATAAAGATAATCTTTATTGAATATAATTTTTAGAAACCATTTTTGTAATATTTCTAATTTTCTAACTAAAGTTCTATTTATTCCTCCCCAACTTAAATGAGTTTTAACTAACGCGTAATATAATATTTCCATATGTCTTACATTTAAAAAAATTTTAATGTTTTTAAAAATCGGTAGTAAACTTCTTAATTCTTTAATTAAGTATTCTAAGTGAAAATTCCAATTTAATATACTGTCAAAAATAATTCCTAAATATTTTATTATGTTAACTTTAAAAATTTGAATGTCTTCATTTATTTGAATACTATTCATATTTCGTGGTAGGTTATTTAGGTTTAAAGTAAAAGGAATATAATTTGTTTTATTAAAATTAATTGTTAACAAATTGTTATCAAACCAATTTTTTATAATTTTAAAATATTTTTTAATTTTATTATTTAAGTTTTCCCAATTTGTATCGGTATAAAAAAATTGTAGTGTCATCTGCAAAACTATGAATTTGTAAAAAAACAGTTACACACTTGTCCGATATGCCACAATATTCGCTGTTAATTAGGTATTATTATTTCTCTACTAATTATTATTTTACTGTATACTGTATGTATAGTAACATCGTTCGAAAAACTCATATGTTTCTTAATAGTAATAGAAAATAATTTAAATAAAAATGTCCATGGACTATAACTACCTAATACTTCGTTTCTACCAATTTGCACCTAAATTACTACTTAATACCAACTTTAAACTATTCAATTATTAAATTCAACGCTCATTTAGATTACGTTAATGTTAGTATGTAGCTAGAACGACGTGGCCTTAAACCCGTTAAGAGTAATTTAGGTTTACACACGTAACAGAGGTACCTACCTAAATGTTCACACATTTCTCAGTTTCACATGCACTCAAGAAATTAAACAGATTTTGTAGGAAGTAGAACGTCAAAAGCTAAAAAGGCGGAAACTCGTAATAATGGTGTAATTCGAGATCTAATTCCATGTAATCAAACGGCTGATTGATGATTCGGTAGGAATTTTAATTTAAAACGCTGTTACGCTACAATGTTGTAGGTACTATGATATTAGACGCCATGCTGTCCGCGTAGGCTCTACACGAAACAAATTATAAGTCAATAAAATCGACTTATTATTTTAATTATTATTATTTTATCGATAGCAAGCTGAAAGTCCGGTGAAGGTATTGTTTTAGTCTATTTGATTGTTTTTCGTGATTTAAAATGTCTAAAAGTCATTGGTTAGTTTAAGTTACTTGTTAAATTCTTACGCGAAAGTTATTTAAACATGGGTGTCCCCGAAGCTGTTAATTCTGATTTAAATGAAACAAATTTCTCAAGTTACAAGAATAGTAGTCCGTTAGTATTTTAAAAGTTTCTATTATATCACCCCTAGTTTTTCTTTGCTTTAGAGCAGTTAGCCCAAATCTTTTAATTCTTTCGGAATAAGGTAGTCCTCTTAATTCAAATGGAATTCTGGTAACTCGCCTTTGGATCCTTTCCAAAATTTCTTCTTTGATGTAGTAGGGGTTCCAAATATTGTATCCGTATTTAATTTTTTGCCTAATATAGGAAGTGTAAAATTTCTTTACACTCTGTAGAAAGTGATTTTTGAAAGTCTTTTACACCAAGAAAATAAAACTGTTGGTTTTTTTTAACCATTTTAATGATTATATAATTCCCATTTTAAATTAGAAGAAATTAGTAACCCCAGATCTGTTTGTTCTGTAACGCTAATAAGTTGAAGATTATTTAGCAGATATGTTTCACAAGGGTTATTTGGGCCAATATGCAATACTGTATATTTTGATACATTAAGCTTTATGCACCACTGGCTTGTCCATGAATCAATACGCCTCAGATCCCTGTCTAAGCATTGCTTTTGCAACAATGGATCACAGAATAACTTGGTATCGTCAGCAAAGAAAATGATGATTGTCTCATGACAAATCGCTAATATAAACCAGAAACAGTAATAGCCCTAAAACAGATCCTTGAGGGACCCCACTGATAACTGGATATTTATTGGATAAAATACCATTGACCAAAATCTAGGTATACTACATCGGTAGGTTGGATTTTATCGAGAGCATTGATCCATTTATTAAAAGGTTGGTAATTTTTGAGCTTCATGCTTTAAAAAATATATACTATTTTACAATAATGGATTCTCCCTACTATAATACTATTTCATCATCCCTTACCCCCACCACTTAAACTTAAAAAATTTATTGGTCAAAATTTATTCCGCTTCATATGTTAAACCCTCTTTACCCCTCCTCTTTATTGGTCACTATTTTCTCCGGGCCACCTCTACTCTCGAGAATCTACTCTACTACAATATGCAAGAAGAATTATCAACATTGGTGGTCAGTAAATAGTTCTACACCAATAAAGAAAATTAATAGTGTACAAATAATCCTTTTTTTTCCAAAACGGTATTTCCAAATTTATTATTACATAATTATTGCTTGATATGGTATATGAACCGTATATTTTTTAATTAATAATTGTTACCTAATACCATTAAACAAAATGGCGATGGCGCTGGAGTGGTTTCTTTTCAATAAAAACTGTAAGTAAATATAATATTTAATTTACGCCAAAAGCTGTAAATATTTATATATAGTATTCCGGAACTAATTGTATTCCTATTTATACAGCAATGAGTAATGGTCGAAACTAACAGGGCGACTTTTAATCATAGACATTTACCTTTAGGTATGTACAGCTTATCTCGTGCGCAAAGAAATGTTAAGTTTTATGGGTGAAAAATACGTCTGAGCGCACAGCTTACCGGTCATATGCCTTCCCTCCCAGCAGCATCGGGCATGCGCAAAAACCTCTTGTTATCGTCCTGTCCTTCTTTAGCGACATGCTCAAAATACACTCCATAACCGGCTCGGCGCCATTTTTGTTGTTGTGTTTTAAATTTTCTCTGTGGATTCCTTGTTTTCTTTGCTATTGTGGATTACGGGTGTTTAATATATACGGATTTCTAGTTTCTGTGTAGTTTAGTGAATTGTGTTTGTCTGACTAGGATTGGAATATCAACAATGACTAGGAAAAACCGTTGTATGATTTAAGTATGCCCAAATAGGGGTAAAATACCGGGTATTTCGTATTTTCAGTAAGTATGAGGTAAGTAGTGATTACTGGAGAACTATAGGGTAGGAGGCCGATCGACAATGGCAGCATTTTCAAATTCTGTCCCGGTTTTTTGGTTAGTTCGCTATTGGCCGATAGATGGCTCTCGCGTCCGAAGTGGGCTGATGTATTCTTCTTCTTCGTTTTTAATATGGAAAACTAGATCCTTCATAGTTTTTAACTTTTACTAAACCCTTTATTTTTCTGTGCTTTTACTTTTGACAATTAACATTTTATTTTTCGAAATAACAAATAATGTTTGAAGGCAAGACAAGACAAATAACGTTTTATTGTAATTAATTTCCATATTTATAATAAATAATGGTACAATTTATAAAAGTAGAGTTTGCTTTGTGTCGGGGTGTAAGACAGGATCTTTTTCAGAGAGAAAACGCAGCCAAATAAGTATCTTTCTAGCTCCAAAGGTATAGCTAGAATGTTTAATACCCTGTATTTTAAAAACCAAGCATCGTTGAAACTTTATACAGGCGGAGTTTACTAATAAGTATAACAAAGTAAGTGTAAATTAATATAAAAGTCCTTATTTGTTCCTTAAAGAACTAATTTAAATAAAAATAGTTATCGCGTCCATAAGAAACCATTTATTTGATAGCCCACTTCGAACACGCGCGCCATCTTACAGCGACTCGTAAAGCTGAATTACCGATGCTAATTTGGGACCGAATCCAATGCATTGCGATCGGCCTCCTACCTCAAGTCCTCCATAGTAGTGATGTATCTTGATATACAGGGTGGTCCTTAAGTACATCAAGAAAATCTAGGATATGATTCCTGGCATCAATTTAAGTTGAAAAGTTCATATGGACTTATGCCCTAAAATGCTTACCCTCTAAGATACAGGGTGTTAAAATATTTTCCGTTTTCCTTTAAAATTACCATTTTTTTCAAAAACATAGTAGAGACAACTTGTGTTCCGCTTATATCAGTAATGCATAAAAATGCATCAGAGTTTAAAAAAAAACAGTGGCGTATCACATATTTTCACAAAAAAAATATTGATGGTATCTTCATGCACGCCACTGGTGGAAGTAGGCAAACCCTTTTTTAACCAAAAAGTGCAGTTTAATACGAAATCAATCGACATCAATTTTCAGTACCGTATCTTCAAGGAGTTTCGAAATTTTAAAAAAACAATTATTTTTTAAAAATATTTTAACACCCTGTATCTTAGAGGGTAAGCATTTTAGGGCATAAGTCCATATGAACTTTTCAACTTAAATTGATGCCAGGACTCATATCCTAGATTTTCTTGATGTACTTAAGGACCACCCTGTATAACTTTATTTTATTATGATCAATTTAAACACATCAAACTAGGCCTAGGCTGCATAAACAAGATATGAAAAACACACACCAAGATCGATTATCGCGATGCATGTTTTGGTATATTTTATTTGCAGCCCTTCAATCTAATTAGGTAACTACGCCTATTTCTCGTGCAATATATTGCTTGAAAAAGTTTAAAAGACACTATTCTCTATACTTATGTAGGTACTTGTACTCAACTTGTATCACAAATAATGAGTATCTAATTTTGGAAGGGCTATTCGGGGAGGCATTGCCGAATAGTACGCCGGTGTTTTTTTTAAATAAATGCACAGAAACTTTAAAAAAGCAGTTTTTAAAACCACTAAAGTTGCCACAATTTACCTTAAAATCGTTGAAAGTAAACACGTCGATTTTCAGAACTGAAGTAAAAGCAACAATTTTTACTGGTAACACGATATTTTCTAGTCTATCTAGATGTCATCTCTCCTAAGAATTCTAGAGAATATTTGTTTGTTTTAACAGAAGAGGTCCCGTAATTGCACAAAACACGAAAGTAAACAAAACTATGACCGGCTGACTAACATCTGCGTTGCTCTACCAGCTCCAGAATATGTCTGTCTTTCTTCATCGTATGCCAAAAGCATAAAAATAACTACTCTGATCAACACAGCACTGCAGTGCGCATGCGAATCCTCAATAGTTAGGCAAATCGAATTAACAGAACAATGACGTCGTTAATCCCACCTTAACCAAACACATTTTTGTTAAAAATGTGATTTGATTGGTCTTAAATACTGTGCGTTTTCCGTTACGCCACGCGATAAAATAATGGATATAATTAATTACCTATTCAAAAAAAAAACATACCAGTAATGCATGTTTACTAAATAGTTGTAATAAAAATATTACAGATTAAGTGAAAGAGACGACCGCGACCCACTGTGAAACCTAATTAGTTTGGAAACACTAACACGCGATTAGGAAAGAAACTCGCGGTTAATATTTGAGAAAAAAATGTTCACATATGCATGCGTATTTAAATTTTAAATAGGATTGGCAAACACCATAATAATTAATACCTTATAAATAATATATCTAGGTAATATTGGTATATAAATACAGGGTGTCCGGAAATGATGAGCAAAAAATTTAGGGGATAATTGTAGACCGAAAATAAATGCTATCTCTTCCTATAACATTTTTTCGAAAATTGATTATTAACCGAGTTAGAGGGTGTTAAAGTTAAATTTTATTTGCAGGTTTAAAATATACAGTGCGTCCATAAAGTATTGCACAAATTCATTTAACATTCAGGGATTTACTATTTTTTTAAACGCTTGGACACGTCAATTAGTGTTCTCATTTGCGCATTTTTTAAGGTAAAATGTTGTTATACAGGATGTCCCACGTAGGAGATATGACGTCATCGATGACTTTTTTAAATGGAACACCCTGTATATTATATCAATTTTGAATTCTAAGATGATAACTTAAAACTTTTTATATAACCAATCTCTGTAAATCACGGTTTCTAAAATTTTCACGTTTGAAAACTTAAATGTATTCTAATATTATTCAAATAAATCAGCATTATTTCAATAAATGTTTTTTTCTATTTCACGTTCATAATGAGTTCAGTACGACCCTCATTTGCGGATCGTAATGAAGCTATTTCGATACGCGTTTTTTCTTTATTTGATGTTGGTAACATTTAAATGTTTTATTTCATTGCCTTGCGCGGCCTTTGTGATTTACGAGAAAACCCATTTTTCGCAGAGGAAAACTAGCTTGATAACTTACTTTTTTATTCTGTGTGGATAACAGTCATGTATGTTGGTTGCATAAATCTATAAATCAATCTTTTGTAGATGCTTCAAGCTATCATTTTCTGCCAAATCCTATCCAAAATTCAATCTACTAACCTTCTAATGTCGATTTTAACTTCAACTTTATTTGAATTTTCCATCTTCCCTATACTAAATTCCAATGCCGTGACGTAAAATCACGTCTTTTGAAATTCGAAAAAAAGTAGCAAAATCTCCCGAATTTCCGAACGCTCTGTATACGTACCGAATGTACAAGGATCACACAACGTATTCCGTCCAATTTCAAATCTCATATCGCTAAAATAACTTTAGAATCTCGTGGTGAAAATGGGTCAATAAATCAAAAAATGACAGTTTGCAAAATAATTTTTGTTGTCCAGAGGCTCCTATGATAAAAAATAGTATTACCAACATAAAATTTAGACATAAAAAGTTACAAAATTTGAAGGATTTATTTTCTTTTTAAAATGTATTTTTCTTGATTATAAAAGGTGAAATAGAAAAAAATGTATAAAGCCAATACCATCTTAAATACAATAAGAGGGTATTGATAAAGCACATGTTTCATAAGGCGTTTTAGCGCCCGTGTCAATAAAAAAACTCGCCACTTCGTGGCTCGTTTTTTAAAATAGACGCGGGCGCTAAAACCGCTTCTTATGAAACTCGTACTTTAATATACTATTAAAGTAAATTTTCAATTGTGAATATTTCAGAAACCGTGATTTACAGAGGTATGGTTGGTTATATAAAAAGTTTTAAGTTTTCATCATAGAATTCAAAATTGATATAATATACATTTCCATTTGAAAAATCATCGATGACGTCATACCTCCTACGTGGGACATCCTGTATAACAACATTTTACCTTAAAAAATGCGCAAATAAAAACACTAATTGACGTGTCCGAGCGTTTAAAAAAATAGTAAATTCCTGAATCTTAAATGAATTTGGAATTATCCTTCCTTTGCTATGGTATGTTTAAGGATGAAAATAAATTAAAATGATTTCGTATTCATCACAAGACATGCAAGCAATGTTATTTTAGCGTTTTTCTCGAAAACGGTTAGATTTGTCGAAACAACAGTAGTATACCTTATTTATGTCAAAAGGTAGGGAGAATAAAAATATTCAGTCAAAATGCGCATACAGTGTAGGACAAAAAAGTTGGGACCATTAAAATTAAAGTATAGGCTCCTATGTGGCGCCCTCTTCAAAATGCGAAAAAACGGTGGGCAAATTTGTATTTCTCATCCCGAAAAAACCCCATATACGAGATTTCGTCAAAATATTATGAGCGTGGCAAAAGGTATTGCAGAAAAAACTGCAATTAAAATTGAACTTTAACACCCTGTAACTCTATTAATAATCAATTTTCGAAAAAATGTTATAGGAAGAGATAGCATTTATTTTGGGTCTAGAATTATCCCCTTAATTTTTTGCTCATCATTTCCTGACACCCTGTATATATATAGATATACCGATAATATACTAATATATAAAAATTGAAAAGGACTGACTAATTTATCAACGCCCAGCCTAAACTCCTAATCGTAGAACCATGAAATTTCGAGGATGTCTTCTCCTTACAATGGAAGGGATCCACTTAGAAGGGATTTTTCGAAAATCAACCCTCAACGGATTTAAAACGGGGGTTGACATGGGAACGCCATGTATCTCAGAAACTAAGACTGGTGGAGGTCTAAAAATTGGTATACAAGTTCCTTTGATATAACAAGAATAGGTATACGTGAACGATAGAAGAGTTCGGATTTGCATTGTCTTTAATTGTAACGTTTCAACTGGTAAGAATCTCCAGTTTTTACATGGGATTCAGCTCAATGTTGCAATTAAATAATGCACTTATTGCTTCAGCAATAAAATGCGTGCTAACTTCATAGAAAAAAATTGTCAACTTACTCATATAGCGGTGTGAGTGTTATGTTAGGAATGCCTGTTGTTTCCTAGATTGAGAAATACAAAAATCAAAGAATGACAATAAAAATATCTTTCGTATGACCGGTTAACATAACGAGTACATAAAGGCAAGAGAAAAGGTCACTTCTCTCTCATCTTTCGTATTTTCATCTTTATCTGCGTGTTCCCACATTCCAAAATGTTACTGCTTAAAAGTTAAATCACTAGTGATTTCCCATAATTTGTGATTGTTGTGTATTGGCGCGTACGAATACCTGAACAGTATTTCTTGGCTTTATGGTAAACCCGATGACTGTCCCAGGTCCGCGCCCAGTCACTAACCTCTTCAAGGTCTTCTTAAACAACCCGCAATCACTGTTGCGTTGCAAAGAGGACTTTTCTTTATTGTTGCTGTATAAAAACGATAAAATATTTATTCCTGCTATGACTGACTAAATCAATATAGCTAGCAGGAATATTATTCGCGGCCAC
Organism: Polydrusus pterygomalis; assembly: GCA_963969555.1. Taxonomy (NCBI): domain Eukaryota; kingdom Metazoa; phylum Arthropoda; class Insecta; order Coleoptera; family Curculionidae; genus Polydrusus; species Polydrusus pterygomalis. The sequence continues at coordinate 1,535,925 of OZ018377.1, forward strand.
CACATCTGAAATGTTGACACGAGTGTACCTATATAATTTTTCGTTGTGTGGGTAAATCACCACAACACATTACGCAAATTCGAAGAAATCGTCCATTTTTCTCAAAGAGACCTGATTTTGAATGTAAATTGAATTGACTTTGTGTCTTTTTCAATTCAATTTACATTACGCAAATATTTGAAAAATCCTGCTGGGGGATCATTTTTCCAGTATTCCATCTATAAAGAGGTGATTTCCTCGAATATTTCCCTCATGTGTAAAAAAATCCCATAAGAGACGTGCAATTTTCGAGAACTTACACGAAAATTACATAAATTTATTTTCAACCAATTAGAAGGCTTTTTGTTTACGTTGCTTATAGCAACGGGAGATTATCGCGATACTTTTGTTAGTTCCTATTATTAATGAAATTAATAAGTCATAATTTTTCTGTCAAAAATGAAGTGCTTTATCAAAATACATTTTGTTGCTAAAATATAATTTTTATTGATACTAACCAATTTGCATTACATATCGAACACCGGGGCTAAAAGAGACACATCAAAAATTTAACTAAACTCATCGGAAATATGCTTTTTTAAGTTTCATTCGAAACTATGTAGACATGTAATATCAGATGTTATGGTTGAAAACGAATTAATGTTTTTAATGTTCCTGAAATTTTAGTAAGAAACCTTAGTTACTAACAAGTAAAATCAACTTCTATTGTAAAAATACAGTGCGCCATATTAAACTAAACTCATCGGAAATATGTTTTTTAAAGTTATATTTGAATTTAAAACATTAGATTAGACATTGGATTTCAGATAACAAATTTGTTATTTAATGTTTCTCACATTTAAGTAATAAAAATGAGTTACTAACGGCTAAAATGAACTTCATTTCTAAAACTCAAATTAGTTACAATTAACTAAAGTGGCCGGAAATATGTTTTTTCCTACAGACGTGTGGAAAAATCAATTTTCCGCACTGATATCCGTGCGGAAAACTAGTTTTTCCACACTAGTGCGGAAAAAAATTTCGGCACGATTATGTCAAAAATCCGTGCGGAAAATTGGTTTTTCCACACTAGTGTGGAAAATTTTTTTCGCACGATTATGTCAAAATCAATAATATATCAATTATAACTTGTAGTTATTGCTTTTTTTCTTAGAATTAGCTACTGTTACATATGTATGTGATTGTTATAGTTAATTAAAAGTTATTAAATTTCTTTGAAATATGTGTTACTTTCCACACGTCTGTAGAAAAACTATTGTACCTGTCACGTGCGAAAAATGTTTTCCCTGCACTCGGCTGCTTTACCGAACTCCGCTACGCGTCGTTCGGTGAATGGCAGACTCGTGCGGAAAAATTCATTTTCCGCACTTGTTAGGTAAATAGCCATTGTAGCATTTTAGCAAACAAATTACAATAAGAAAAAACTTCAATTTATGAAATGTTCTTACCGAATCTCCCACGCAGCAGAATTAATTCCCGATAATTCTGCTGCTAGGGAGATTATAGGTAAGTGATAATTGCACGCTAAGCTATCGATAATTGCCCGGAAGGCACCGATAAGTCCCAGGCAAGCGCGGATCTAGGATTTTGCTTAGGGGGGGGGGGGGCAAAAAGAAAGTAGCGCTGAAGGCCCTAAAAAAAGTAGCGCCGCAGGCGAAAATTTTTTGGGTGCCACGCCCTTTTTTGAATCATGGTGCTTGCTTTTCAAGTGAAGTGAAAATAAAAAATACAAAACAAAATTACATAAACAACCCGGTGCATTTAGGAGAGGGTTAATTTTTGTGATTTTACCTTCCAGAGAATGCGTTCTAAATAAAAATTTCATAAAATTTTAATTTGTTGTCCAAAAAAAATATGAAATACAAAACATATAATATATAATATCTAGGTATATGGCGATGGCTGTGATCGCCGACTTTTTCAAAGACTCACTGTTTACAGGGCTGCCAGATTGAGCGCTTCATGGCAATGTGGGAGTTTTTTAAAGAAAATTAGCCCTTTAATTTTTATTACAGGTGTTTTTAGGTTCTACTCCCTGTGATTTATTACATTTTATACGTATTGGTATGCATTATAAAAAAAAATACTAAAATTTTAAGAATAAGAACCAATAAATGTTTCACTACTTCCTATTCGCATCATGTGCTCCTTTTGCAGGCGCGCTTTCGGGCGCCTTCGGGGTTTTGATTTGCTCTTTGAGTTTTATACATCTAGCAACTCTATTACAATTTTATGAAATCATATTTTTTTATTAATCCTTAAAGTAGGACATACCTACTAAAATGTTAGTATTTTATTTTTAGAAATCATGGATATAAGAACATTATTTGAGAAAAACCTGACAGTAGTGAAAAATCTCAATATACAGTCGATTTTAAAAATTTTGCTCTAAATTATTGACCAAATTTGTTAAAATTTGGACGTATAGTTAAAAAAAAATGTTCGGGCTTTTCGCGTACCCACACTGACAAGGGTGCCCCGAAAAGTTTTTGCTTGCTCAGGGGGGGGGGGGGGGCAATTGCCCCCATTGCCCCCCCCCCCTGTATCCGCGCCTGCAGGCAAGTCTCATTTTGTTTGATTATATTAAACATTGACATTTTGAAATTAATTTACGAATTCCATTGGTAAATTTAATGCTTACCGAGAGAAAAAAATTATATTCGTATGTAAGTTTCCTGCCAACATGTGAAAATTCAATTCTTTGCATTATCAGCTAATGGGTTTTGAAATAATTCAAAGGAATAAAGTATGTATGAGTTTTTTTCATAGGAAACATATTGAACAATAATTTTTTATGAGCTATGACAAACCAAAAAATAAATACTTATGTTAACTGTGTATGTAATTATATTTCTTGCAATGTTAACAAAAGTATTCACTAAAGGGGTCTAAATTAAAAACCATCTTAAATTGACAGTTCTAGGTTTGAAATGACAATTGTCAGCATAAGTTAACTAATTATTGTCTTGTAGATATTTTTTTGGCTTGTCTTTAATTCTTACAGAAAATAGATTTCGATGAGGTACCTACTGTTTCCTTTAGTAGAACTAAAACTATTTTGGTATCCCGGTAAAAGTATATATTGGTAAAATGATTTAATTGCAAAAAATCACACGGCGTACTGAAACAATGACACGGTGAAAACACAATTGGGAGACAAGAAAATCTAAATATTTTGATGGACTAAATTTAAAACTCCTTAGTGACTACGGGAATACTTCGTTCATTTTCATATTTTCGAAAATATGAAAACAAACTCATTAGTTTTCAGAAAACACGCTTTTATGTAAAATTATCGGTAATTTTAAAGCACATAAGCTATTACCCCCGATAATTTACAAGTCAGTATTCGAAAAAGGCTTATCAACATTAGTACATAATATTATAGATATTTTTCAAATTACTCTGGGCTTTGGGTTTATTTAGCAATTATTGCGGATGTCCTCTTTCACTTTAAATTGCTTCTCGAAGCACAGTCAAGATGTCGGCAGCAAAAAAGGTGAAAACAAACATGTGTAAATGTACTATTCTAATTTCTCTATCTTCAGTTCGTTTCAAGTTTAATCTATTTAAGTGGAACACTTTTATTATTCAAATATATAGTTTAGTTTTATTAAAAGGAAACAGATTATTATTTATTTGGTCTGATATCCGGCATGATTTGAATAACCTTTGATGGTTTTCCTCAGAGTTTTTGAAAATTCGTATATAGCAGGTAATGTATTATATTATATACATTATTCTACCCCATAGGGGTAGTTTACTATAATGACGATAATTCCAAATGGTAGAACTTCAATCTTTGCCACTAAAAAAAATTAAAATTCGTTTACAAACGCTACAGGCGGAATTAACACGTAACCCAAAAAATTTCGTTGCTGCATAAACGGTGCTGATGAACGTTGCAACGTTGCTAACTTCACGCATATGATTTCTTGTTATTTTCTTTGTGGATTATGGGGATTTAATATTTATGGATTTCTAGTTTTTGTGTACTTTAGTGAATTGTGTTTGTGCCTTTAGTGACTCGGTTACAATGGCTCACTAGTAAAGACCATTGTATGATTTTATTATGCCCAAATAGGGGTAAAGTACCGGGTATTTCGTATTTTCAGTAGTGATAGTTCTTGTGTAATGTAATTTTGTTATGATCAATTTAAACACATCTAACGAGACACAATGTTAAAGCCCGGACCTGTCTATTTCCCCATTCGTTAAACGATAATTATGAAGCGCGCATGCCTATTCCTGTGTGGTTTTGTTTACATTCACAAGGCCATAAATTTGCCACTTTCGTGATTATTGTTTGCTTATCTAAAGGTAAATGTATCATCCCCCAACCCCCAAACCCCACCCCATTCACGAGGAAAGGAAAACACTCCCAATCGGTAGGTCATAGAAAGCGCGAAACCAAGGGTTGATAGCCCTTGGGGGGTACTTCTAATGACTGAGGATCGTGGTTCGGAGCCCACGTTAAATCGTAGGTCCCTTCGGGAATGGTCCCGGCAGCGACCGAAGAGGAAAAAATTCCGAAAATTACAAATATCTACTGTATTTCAAAAAAAACTTCTTTTTTTTTTATTGATACCCTATTTCGTTTATTTAGAGTACGCCTCAGCGTGTTTAAATCCCACTTTTAAAAACGCGCGTGTTTTAAAGTTACCATGGCAACATCAACAACCCGTGAAACGTGAAGTCTAAAAATGTCAACTTTTTAATTATTGATTTGACAGAATTACCTTTTAACGTCAAATAAAATATTTTTTTAAGCAGTAGACAACCAATGTCAACGGTGACAACAATGAATCTTATGTGCGACAGATTGGAAGTTATTTTTTGTTCTCCTCATTTTCATGACAACGACAGGTATATCACATCACGAATTCGACCATTTCACTTACTTACTAAGTTATTATTTCCATGTTTTGTAATATAAATACCAATCAATTAATGATTTCAAAGTGTACCAATAAAAAAAAATAATGTAAAGTATTCGTGGATAACTGGTCTTTAAAACACTTGCTCTATTTCAAGCACTCCGGCTGAGCCATCGTGCTTGCAAAATCGCGCGTGTTTTAAAGACCTTAATATCCACTTATACTTTAATATACTATTCCCGTTTATCTTTTGACCCTCGAAAATCGAAAACAGTTGTTCAGCATTTACCAGCGTTTTATCACAAAAATTACTGTATTATTTTCCATTGTTTTGTAATAATAAAAGTAAAGCTAATTTTTTTGTTGGTAAATAATTCGGGTTTTGGGTTATTCGATTTAATTTTGGTTTCCTGCAGTATTATTATCTGATATTTTAAAACCATTATTTTTTTACGAAATTCGCGTGTAATCCGTGTAACTGTTTTATATTGTTGACCGTTCTACTTGTTATTTTTATGTGAGAACTTCGAAATGAATGTTATATGAAGTAAATGTCTAGGTAGGTATCAAACGTTTATTAAGATTAAGACTCTATTATCGCTTTTACTCGTGAAACGCATTTATACCATTTACTCGAACCCTATATCAACCGATCGAATTTATTTTAAGATGTATTTGTTTATTAAGAAGTAATAGAGCAATTACTTTAGTACACTTGACTTCTATTGCATTAACAATCGCCAAAATAAATATTTCAAAAATTTTTGCAATCGTTCGGCTCACTAAACATCACCAGCAACAGATACCGTGCGAGCAAAAATTATTTGCATCAAAGAGGGTCTTGCATCTATTCTAAGGACGTAATGCTTAGCCGTAGAGCTTAATGCCTGTTGGGTGTCAGTAACCAAGGTCTAGTAACTACCTGAATTAACAATCAATCAGTTATTCCGTCATCGTTGACAGTCGTTACAAGTAATTTGATTCATCGCTAATTTTTCCAATTTCTTGAACAATTCACACAATGGGCTTTACGGAACAGCACAAAACATTTATGGTTGAAGCGTATTTTCGAAACGGGGTTAGAGTAAATGGTGAGTGGCAATACAATCTGGGTTTGTGCATGGACGATTTTCACGAACATTTTCCTAACGTTGCTTTTATTGCTGGGGATTTTTATCATTGCCTGAAAAGAACCGTGGCTGTGTTTAGGGAAACAGGTTCTATACAACACAAAAAAGGAGCAGGAAGACCATCTGTAAGAACAAAAAAACTTGTTGCAAATTTAGAACAATTACAAGAAAGGATTATCCAAGAATGTGGTAACATTTCTCCAGAGGTGCTGGTTAACACTTTCGAAAATATGAAGAGACGTGTAAATTTATGCTTGGGAGCATGGCGGTGGCTAATTTCAGCAATTTATGTAATTATTTTTCTTTTTCTTTCTGTATAATCTTACTTTGTTAATTTTGTAAACAACAGAAATAAATTTGTATTTGTCTACTTATTTTATTACTCATTAGTTGGGCATATCATGTCATAATATGAATTTGACAAAATTTTAACCTAGACTTGGTTAGATATATCGTCCCCATATCATTGTGATCTAAACCAAGCCCTACGTTTTTTAATCCGAGCCCTCTTTGATGCAAATAATTTTTGCTCGCACGGTACAAATTTGTTATCACTGGGTAACTAGGTTCAGACGTTGTTTCTCTTGTAAAAGATTTTTCACTTAGGCCTTTCTTCGGGAGAAAATATTTTGTAAAGTTCGCCTATTTATACACAACACAAATTATAGATTATTTTGAAAACTAAATGGTAATCGAAAAATCTACTATATGAGAAACAGAGTTTAATGATAGGTATGTCAATGTTTTTCAATTGAAGTAGTTAATCGTAGGTATGTACAGTTTTAAAGAAATTCGGTGACAAGAGGATGGCAAAAATTTAGTTTATTTTACATGGGGTAATGTGCTTGTAACTCCTGTCTCTGTCTCTCTCTTTCTCTCTCTCTATCTAACACTAAGTAAATTCAAAAATAACATCGCAATGTTTTTTTATAAATCATAATTTAAATACTTAAAGATTTAACAAAATAAATTTTAGAAAAAAATCATTATTTGGGTTATCTAATCGCTAATTATAATTTATTTTTATCTATTAAATAACATAACTATATAGGTAGGTACTGCTTTTCTTCTCGCTATCTTGTTTTTTGATTCTTTTTAATTTTAAGCAAGAAAAAGGTTTTTTTTACTAACCTGCCATAATCAACCTGAAAAAATCATCCATAAAAAATTAGGACACCGTTTCATTGCACAAAAAAAGTCCTTTAGCCCTGAGATCACCGTAACAACACAGATAACTTCGGCCAAACAATTATTTCCAAAAAAAATATAATTCACTCGAATAACAATTCCTTTTTGTTATAACAAAAAATAACTGCAAACTTTAACAGGTTCGATTAAAACCAGATACAGCTTATTAAAGTAGTACGAATTAACTGTTATTGTAGGTACTGTCCGTGTACCATCGATGGTACCGAATACCAGCGGCGTGACGTATACACGAAGCAACAAGAATGCGGTGCCAACGTTGTAAAGTCAAAAGTCACCAGCACTTCGGCTACTGCAACTGAAGCAGAGGTGGGGAGGAGTACTGGGAGTGTATGAGTTCTGGAAGTAAGGTTCGATATTAGTATTTATACAACTAATATTAGGTAAATACTTTTTCGCGAATGCGAAGTTTAAGATAATTGCGAAAATTATAATAATAATGGCAACTAAGGGATTTAGGTACCAGTTTTCTCTAACAGTATATTATTGTGGTAGAAAACTAGTTTCTTGTCAAGTATTATTCTCCTGTAGCTACAAAAGCAAAAACTATAATACCCAGTCACTCTCAGTGGCGTGACAAACACCACCGCAGACCCCGCACCGCGGGGGGGGGGGGGGGGGGCACAACGGCGGCCCCCTTCAAAAATTGCTGCTAGCTTTGCATTTCATAGGTATTTCATTTCATAATTAATTTTATTCTTTTATATCCTGAGAATTTAACTTCGTTAAGTGAAGAAGAATTATACAAAGCGCGGAATTTACAAACGATATACCATAAAGACTTGCCCATTGACTTTCCAAGTCAAATTTTATAAGCCTCAGAAAGAGACTTGGAGATAGTATTTCAAAATTAAAAACAGTGTATGAACTTGCGGATCATTTATTAATAAAAAATCAGTGTGTTGTGCAGAACGATGTTTTTCAAACTTAAAATAGTAAAAACCCATTTACGTAACACCATGGGACAACAACGCCTTTCGGATTTATCCTTAATTAGTATCGAACACGAGTTTGTTAAAACATTAAATATCGACGAGATTATAAACGATTTTGCAAAAAAAAAATCACATATCTTGCATCTTACGCAAGTATCATAGGCGTATTGAAAATACCTACCACATACAGTGGCGAGAAGGAAACCATTATGTCACAGCACAGATTACTCCTATCTGTGATTATGTAACGTGCCGCTATCACGCGTTATTATGACGGCATGGATGCTCCGATTCAGTTTGAAATAATAATTAAATTATTATACTTAGAAATGTGTAAATTTAACTGTTTTGTTAAAATAAAAAATATAGGATAATCTGTATATTAGTACATATTGAAGACAGCTCAAAACCACCTTTTTAAAAATAGCGATAAAATTATTTCTTTAGCTATACACAGCCATTTACCTGCTGGTCCTTGTACTCTTTGTTCATGAAATGTCTAAATCTTAAGTCGGCTATGAAATGTTTTGGATTGGTATATCCATTCTCCCCCGACTTTCTGTGTAATACGCCGAGACCGCCGCGCTATTTCGCTTTGTTTCAGCGACATTCACTGTTTATTTTTTTCCAATTTTATCGAAATTGAAACAATCAAAAATGCGGACACCTGAAAATTTTAAAAACTACGAAAACGTTATCTGATATCAATGAAATTTAGACGAATAAAATCTATTTGCACTGTCGTAGATTAAATTTTGAATGATACACGTTCGATATGAACTCTTTTAATGAAACGTGTGCAACGTTAAACCACGAGGCGTCAGCCGTTTCATTATAGTGTACATCGAACTAGTATCATTAATAACTATCTATTAACTGTTCTCTCTCCCGGCCATATTATCTTAATATCAACAAATATAATAATAAATGCCGAAACCCAAAACAAAACAATATTAATACTCAGCTGATGATGTCATCGATCCTGTGCTGCTCGGATGTTTGTTTAGACTTCACCGCCGTGTTATTTATGTGCATGTCGCGTTCATTTTTCATGAAATAGACCCGTATATACGCACCCAGTAGTATTTTCAATACTAAAACTCTGGATGATCTGGTCGTGTTCCGTGTTGTACCTATAATACCTTAGTACTTAGTGACATAATGTTTGTGCAGACTTGTTGAGTGTTCATGTGTTTTACTGTTTTCTGCCAGTACGGTATATCGAACCATATTTCATGCCTGATCTAAACAAAATTTCGTGCAAACAGAAATGAGAAACTTTTCAAAAAATGACTCAAACTTTACTTCCACTGACATGATACTACCATGGCCATATACCATCAGGGTCTACACCCATCTTTGTCCACCAAACCGTGACTTTTACTCCCCACCTCTGTAAGTTGACTTTACACGAACCGCAGTTTACCTGTGAAAATTCCACAGGTAAAAACAGTAATTCTTTCTTCAATAGAAGGAGCTTTTTATCAAAAGATATTTAAAATGTAAATTTTTAAAGTTGGGTGCAAAGAACTTTTTGTACCTGTGCGCGGTGTTTTTAGGACAGGTTCTATAGGGTGGACAGGTGTTTTTTTGGGTGGTTAGTTTTGGATTTTGTACAAAATGATTGGAAGTGACTATACGTTGGAGCTTTGTAATGTGTTTTATTCGGGACAGGTAAGTTTGAAGGAATTATTTTATATGTTTTTAATATTTTATAAACATAGCTGATTATTAAGAACTAATAAGTTAAAAAAACAATTGAAGTTCTACCAAAATTATAAAGGTTTAACTTATATTATTTTTGAAGTTAATAGTTTTTGTGTTTCACACCTATACAGGATGTCCGGAAATGATGAGCAAAAAATGTAGGGGATAATTCTAGACCAAAAATAAATCTCTTCCTATAACGTTTTTTTCGAAAATTTATTATTTACGAAGTTACAGGGTGATTTTATTTGCAGTTTTCTTTGTATGTAATACCTTTTGACACGCTCATAATATTTTGACGAAATCTCGTATATGGGGCTTTTTCGGGGTGAGGAATACAAATTTGCCCACCGTTTTTTCGCATTTTGTAGAGGGCGCCACATAGGAGCCTATACTTTAATTTAAATGGTCCCAACTTTTTTGTCCTACACTATATGTGCATTTTGACTGAATGTTTTTATTCTCCTAACCTTTTGACATAAAAAAGGTTTCTACTTTTGTTTCGATAAATCTAACAGTTTTCGAGAAAAACGGTAAAATGACATTGCTTGCATGTGATGAATACGAAATCATTTTAATTTATTTTCAACCTTAAACATAGAATATCAAAGGAAGGAATATTCCATGGAGTTCGTCGGAATTTTTTAAGAACTAATTTATGCATTGAAGGGGCAGGACGTCACTTTGAACCTTTGATTTGAATGTTTAATTTATTTTTCTAGTAGCTTATGTATTTTAAAACTGCAAATAAAATTTTACTTTAACACCCTGTAACTCCAATAATCAATTTTCAAAAAAATGTTGTAGGAAGAGATGGCATTTATTTTCGGTCTAGAATCATCCCCTAAATTTTTTGCTCATCATTTCCGGACACCCTGTATAATAATAAATTGCAAGACATTTTTGCTTTAATGTGATATCAATTACAAAATTCTAGGGAAAAACACTATAAGGGTTTCGGTCTTTATTGACTGTTTCAGTCTTTAAATTCAATGTCTATAAAATATTAAAACATCATTAGAAAACATTATTATAAATTAATTATTCTTAGTAAAAGTGGCTAATATTATTTCAATTTTAAAGAATTAATTGACTCGTCCGTTACTTTGTGACAATACATTTTTAACTATGTAAAATGAAACGAATATATACTTGGTTATGTTTGCTATGTTACAGGTATGTTGACGATATTTTAATATCCTTTACAGGAACCGACCTTGAACAACAACGTATTTTAAACCACCTAACTCTATTCACCAGAAAATTAAATTCACGCTAGAAATAGGAAACGACTCGATACATTTTTTGGATCTAAAAATCAAAAACACACGACAGATAAAAAATTACAGTTTGATATTTACAGAAAACCTACTATACCACATGACTCGATACATCCAAAAACACAAAAAATGGCAGCATATAGATCAATGGTACATGGAGCTTTATCCCTACCACACTACACAAAACTTTTTAAAAATATAGTGACAAATAACAAAGTATATATTATATTCGTTTCATTTTACATAGTTATTTCAATTTCTTTATTGGTATAAATTTACCTCAACCATTATTTATAACTGCAAGTTTGTTCATAGAAGTACAAGTACAAAATATTTTTAAAAATAACCAACTTGGCAAATACTTAATGGAAGAAAATGAAATCAATAAAAAGAAATCCAGATAAAAATGCACATAGAACACGCAGTGATAATATATTTAATAAAATATAACAGTGGCGGCTCGTCGTATGAAGCAACTGAGGCCGGGCCTCACATGTTATAATGTAAAATTTTGATGTATTATTTATTTAACTATAAAACATTTTTAAAATAATTTCCAATCATTAAAAGTATGAAAACATCGAATTACCATCAAAGTTTAAAATATTATCTTTTAAATTTAGCGCGCACCCCTTCCGACTTTAATTCTAAACGCTCAACTCGTTAATCGCTCGACGCCGACCGCATAAAAGAAAATAATAATCCCAGAAATTTCGGCTTCATATACGTCACCTATCACCGATACAATGCCATGCTCCACCCCGCCGCTTTAATTGCACAAGACGGGGATCATAGGCAAATTTTTGTAGGCAGTGAGGCCCACAAATTTGGGCTTGTGCCGTATTATTTTTAACATTATTAGCTTGCATGTTGCCAAATGTTCGCTTTGATTTTGAACAGGAACACACATTATTTAAATATTTCTTTTTAAAAAACATAAAAAAGTCAGAAATGTTTGATAAATGTTTCCATTGTTCTGACATTATTATATAATTAACACTTAACAACAAAAAACAAAGATTTAAAAAGATTAGTTATTAGTTGGTTCCATTCCATATAGCATTACAGGTGGGTGCCGATTTGGGTGAAAATTTGGCAACGTTTTATTGTCTCTTTTCTTCTTAAAGGATCAGGTGACAGGGGTCGGTCAGTCAGCGGGTCATCTGATAAGAATTAAAAATTAAAATTAGATCGCCGAGATACGAGTTACGACGTGTGCCGTTCGTTTGTTTTAATTAACCTATTAATTTGTGATTGTAGATTTTCGTGGCGGGTTTGTAGTTTGTGCCGTTTCCGGGTTAAAAAACTGCTAATTAATATTGTTGTGTTGCTGAAGGAAGGTAAGGTAAAAGCCCTTACATCAGGTAAGTAAGCCGAATTGTCTGCATAGCCAAGGTTTCGTTTCTCGTTTACGTTTAATAAAATTGTTTACTTTTGCGCTTATTTTAATTTAAAAATAATTTTTGTAAGATAGGTAAAAATGAATCCTTTACACGATATTGTTTTGTCTTTGCTTGAAACCCCTTTCTCGCGACGACCTGAATTGGAAAAACGGCAAATTTTGGAGAGTCGACCAACGCCAAAAATAACATCAGTTTTTACCGAAAAGAGGGTGGGTCGGGAAAGTTCGCGATCATTTCAAACTTCATGGTATGATAGCTACAAGTGGCTGTGCGGGAGTTTATATAAACAAAGTTTGTATTGCTGGCCCTGTATTTTATTGGGTAAAGCGAAAAATGCATGGTCAACTAAAGATGGTTTTAAGGATTTAAAAAATTTTTCTCGTAGTACCAAAATGCACGAGTCATCTAAAGAGCACATAAAAAACTTTATGGCTGTAGTGCGGTTAGAACAAAATAAGGCAACCATTCAGGATGCGTTAAGGGAGAACGCCAGTTTAAACTTAATTTTATTTAACGAAAATGTTCGAAAAAATAGATTATTAATTAGTTATTTAATAGATGTCACACTTACGTTGGGGAAACAGGAACTGCCTTTTCGGGGCCATGATGAAAGTTTAGAATCGTTAAATCGCGGAAATTTTAAAGAGATTTTTAAATGCCTAATTAAACGTAATCAAGACCTTACAGAACACTGTGAAAAATTTAGTAATATTTTTACTGGGCAGTCTAAAACAATACAAAACGACCTCATTTTTTGTATTCATCAATATTTAACAGATTTTATTAAAAATGAAGTTAATAATAAAGAATGTTTTTTTTTCGCTGTAATGGCAGATGACACCACGGATATAACAGAGCGTTCCCAATGCGCCATAACTATTCGATACGTCATAAAAGGGTGCCTCCATGAAAGATTTTTGGGTTTTTTCGATGTGAGCGAAAATCGAACTGCAGATGCTCTTTATAATTTATTAGAAAGTGTTTTGGAGTCATATAATTTTAGGGAAAGGTTAGTGGCTCAGTGTTATGACGGGGCCAGTGTCATGTCTGGTGAGTTAAATGGACTTCAAGCGAAGATTAAATCGTCTGCCCCCTTGGCTTTGTTTACTCATTGCTGTGCACATAGGTTAAACCTTGTGCTGCAGCAAGGCACCAAACAAATTGATAAAAGTAGAATTTTTTTTTGTACTTTGTTAGGTATACCAACCTATTTTCATAATTCACCAAAGCGCGCCTTTGTTCTGGATCAAATAGTCGGGAAAAGGATACCACGTTCGGTCGAAACGCGCTGGTATACCCGTTCCAAAATTCTAAATTTGGTTGCCGTTGAATGGGATAACTTAATATTAGTTTTTCAAACTATAATTGACGACAAAACTTCAGGTTCCGAATCGATTAATTCGGCAAAGGGATTTCTTAAACATTTTGAAGACTTTGACTTTGCTATTTTGACCAAGATCTATTACGAAATTTTTGCATGCACAGATTTACTTTTCCAAATTCTGCAAACTAAAGCCCTAGATATAAACTACTGCTCTAATCAAATCAAAATTGCGGCCCAAAGAATTTCTGAATTAAGAAACGAAGACAAATTTAAAGAGTTTTTTAATTGGGCAAAAAACAAAACTGAATTACCAAGAAAACGGGGCAAAAGTAACAATGAATTAGAAATATTTTCGAGCTATAAAATGTTGTATTATGAAATTATAGATTGTATTTCCCTTCAATTAAGTACTCGTTTTAATAATCTCCACGATTTAAATTTTCTTTCATTAGTAGATTCTTCAAAATTTACAGAATATGTTAAAAATTTTCCCGATAAATCATTTGAATGTTTATTAAAAATGTATCCAAATGTTTTTGAAATAGATCGGCTAAAAAACGAACTTAGTGTGTTATACAGAGACGAACAATTTTATAATCTAGATGTTCAACAAATATTAGAGATATTATACAAGGAATTTAAAATGATCTTTTCGGAAACATACAAGTTATTTTGCCTAGTATTAACTATCCCTGCAACTAGTGTGTCGGTAGAAAGAAATTTTTCGTGTCTTAAGCGCATTAAAACGTATTTACGAAATACAATGACACAAGAGCGCCTAACGGGTTTGTCAACATTGGCTATAGAAAAAAGAATTTTACAAAGTGTTAGTGAGGATCCCCAATTTTATGAAGACATTATAAATAAATTTGCAACTTTAAAGAACCGTCGAATAGACTTAATATATAAAAAGTAAAAAAAGGTACATAGAAAATGTTTATATTTTATTTATTATTTTGCCTTTACCAAAGCCCTTATTTATTAGTTATTATTTTTTGGTTTTTCCTAATAATAAGGAAATTATTTTGTGTTTTTTAGTTTTCTGGGAGTTTTTCATTCTACTCCAGAGAAGAAGAAAACGTTTTTTTTGTGGTTATAGAAATACATATTATGTTTTTTATTATTTTTTTGTATACTTACTTATAAATATTTATATATAAAAATTTTAGAGTTTTTACGTTATTTTTTTATGGTTTTAGTAGGGCTATAGGCGATGACCTCCATAAAAAAAAAGGTCAACGCGTCAAGGAATAATACCTCAGGTGTCTAAGCACCAAGGTGATGTGGAAATTTATTCCTTTTTTGGGCCTCACCTGTTTTAAGTATCACGAGCCGCCACTGAAATATAACTAATATTTGTCTAATAAAACGCGTTTGTAACCTTATAGGTAGAACCGGGATCATGCATTCAACGCATGATAGGAAACATAAAAACAGGAGTGATCCTGAAGGATGTGTGTATGACGGTTCATTCGGGAGAGATACTTGCCGTTTTAGGATCAAAAGGTAAATATTATATATAACACATATTATTTGCACTATCTATTGTCAAATAACGCGTGAAAAAAAAACTCCCAAAAGTAGGTGTACACATTTCATTAAATTAAATTTTTTTAAAACTATATAAAATATATTTTGTGCGTTCTAGGTAGCGGAAAAAAGGCCCTTTTGGACGTGATATCCAGAAGGGTACAGGGGCCAACCAGAGGTCAGATTTTACTGAACAACCAACCAATGAGCGTGTGCCTTTTTCAGCAAAGATGTGGATACGTCACGCACAAGTGCGACCTCATACCTGGATTGACTGTGGAAGAAATTTTATATTATGCACCAACAAGGGTATAACTAAAGTTTTTTTTTATTAAAAAAAATTTTGAGTAATATTATTAAGAGTAAACACTATTAACGCCTTCGCCATTTCGTTTTTTAAAATGTATGTTTCGTTAGTTCTTGCTTATCCAGAGATGGGCCAAATACCCGATTTTAAAGTAAAATTACCTACAATTTTAGGTTAAAAAAGGTTGGATTTATAAATTAATAAAAGCAGAAAAAGAAGTATGCGGAAATTTGACAAAATTTCGTTTTTTGCTTTTATTAAATTATCAGTTATTTTTTTTTTAACTTAAAACTGTAGGTAATTGTTACTTACCCAAATACGGGTATTTGCTAATTTGCTATACTTAGACATTAACCTT
Organism: Polydrusus pterygomalis; assembly: GCA_963969555.1. NCBI lineage: Eukaryota > Metazoa > Arthropoda > Insecta > Coleoptera > Curculionidae > Polydrusus > Polydrusus pterygomalis. The sequence continues at coordinate 1,551,982 of OZ018377.1, forward strand.
TAGAGGAGCAAACAATATTCAAGACAGTGTCAAATTTATGGCTTCGTGCAACTAAACAAAGCTACACAAGATTAGGCATGCGCACTGCAACATTATCATTTGATGAATGGGAAAATAGACAGGTCAGGACTTTAAAGTTTATGTTCTTGCTCAAAAAACTGTAAAAATTTACCTTCAATTTATTTTTACGTGTTAACAGCTAAAATTTGCCCCAAATTGTTGCCAAAAAATTGAAATTTCGTTCCAATTTTTGATCAAGTTGGGAAAAAAGATGGTGCTTTCTGGCATTTTTAGTAGTCGCAAACCTATCAGATTTTGAGGATAAAAAATAGTTTTTAAGGTTTTGTTTCTAAAATTTGTTTAAAAATGATTCGTCGTCGTGTTTTTAGTTCAAAAAGGAAGAGAACAAGTCAATTAAACGATAAAACTTATAAAATCGAATATAAAAAACAAACAAAACCAGCAAAATAACCAATCTTCGATGTTATCGCGTACCTAACCTCAAGTCAAATATCAGTTGGTGTATAACTCGATTTTTACAATTTGGCAAAAACGTGGTTCAAGCACAATTTCTTGTTCAAGAAATGGAAAAAGGTTTTACCCGAGAACCTGACCAGTGTAATACTTTCACCCTTGGATTAATATACACATACCTGGGTATTTACTTTTTTCTTTTATATAATATAAGTATAGAGAAAAGTGTCTTTTTGAAGCAATATATTGCTGTGTTTAAATTGATCATAATAAAATAAAGTTATATATCAAGATACATCACTACTCCATACTTACTGAAAATACGAAATACCCGGTGTTTTACCCCTATTTGGACATTGTTTATATTCCAATCCGAGTCGCTAAAAGCACAAACACAATTCACTAAACTACACAAAAACTAGAAATCCGTAAATATTAAACACCCACAATCCACAATAGCAAAGAAAACAACAAGGAATCCACAGAGAAAACTTAAAACACAACAAAAAATGGCGCCGAGCCTGTTCTGGAGTGTATTTTCAGCATGTCGCTAAAGAAGGATTGGCCGATAACAAGAGGTTTGTGCGCATGCCCAATTCTGCTGGGAGGGAAGCCATCTGACCGGTGAGCCGTGCGCTCGGACGTATTTTTTCACCCATAAAATTGAACTTTTGTTTGCGCACGAGATAAACTGTACGTATCTAAAGGTACCTAAATGTCAATGGGATTTGCCCATTGTTTGAAGAAAATGAAAAATAAACGAGATAAATGTAATTATTTTTTAGTTAACAGGATATCTAAAAAAATCGAAGGTAAAACAAGTGATGGCGGATCTAGCTTTATCCCAGGTATCAAACAGGTGTGTAGAAAATTTAACCAAAAGTGAATACAGACGACTTATGATTGGTATTCAGCTTATAAAAGATCCAGGTAAAATACATTAATATTTAGCAAAAACGGGTAGAGAAAATAAATGCCAGCGATGGAAAATATTGACTGAATTTTTTTTTCTAGAAAAAATATCAACAAAGATAGACAAATCATTTCATTCAAATTGTGGAACTCGCGAGGAACCTGGTGGACCTTTACATTTGAGGTCCTGTCGGCTTGCGATGATAAAAAAGAACGAGATGTATATCTTTGTTTGATAGTCGTTAGAAAATATGTATTTGTAAAGTCTTTGGCAACTTATTAACAAATACAAAGCTAAAGCAAGTAAAATTAACATTATTCTATTTTTAGTCATTCTTCTTTTGGATGAACCAACCTGGGACTTGGACCCTCTCAACACCTATCTTGTGGTCTCCATTTTGTCTAACGCAGCGAAAAAATATGGCGTAGCAGTAATACTAACAATGGAAAAACCTAGATCTGATGTGTTTCCATTTTTGGATAGAGTTCTTTACTTGTGCCTAGGTATACAGGGTGTTCCTTATTAACGTGCTAATATTTTAGGGTGTGATTCCTTAAGTCATTTTATGAAGAGAAGTTCATATAAACATATGTCCTAAACGGCTTAAATTTTTTGCTATAGGGTATTGAATTTTTTCTTTTTTAATGCGTTTTTCGTAATATCTCCGAAAGCACTTTAGATAATATTTTTAATTTTGGCATGTGCTGATAGGACATAAAAACCACATGTTTTAGCTATAAAAGTTATTTTTTTGTCCCACCAGTGGCGTCCCTGCAAACATGTCCTCTGATATTTTTTAGAAAAAAAGTGGTACACCACTGACATTTTTCCATGTGGATATTATTTCTGATTAGCCTGGTCAATTTTACATAAAAATGGTCTCTTGAGTTTTTCTCCTCAGGCACACCGTTCTTAATTAAAATAATTAAATTAAATTAGCTCTACTATTTAGTATTATTAACATTGATAATGCAAAATTTTGTTTTATAAATTTTTTTGGAAATGACCACCTTCACTTAATAGGCATGCTTTCGTCCGTCTTTGCATCGAATAGCGCACTCGTTCAATATTCCAGGCGAATTCCGTATTGTTTCACAGAAGGCAATTATTCGCTCCCTTAAATTTTCTAAAGTGTTAACGAGAGTTTTATACACTAGAGTTTTAAGATGACCCACAAGAAAAAATCCAAACTATCGAGATCAGGGGATCTTGCTAGCCATAGCTGAGTTCCTCCACGACCTATCCAACGATTCGGATAAACTGCATCTAAATGGTCGCGAACGATTACACTGAAATGAGCAGGAGCTCCATCATGCATGTACCACATTTGATTTCTTAGCGCGTATGGTACATCTTCAAGTAAAACAGGTAGTCTCTCTTGGAGGAAATGCAGATAAGACTGCCGTTAAGCCGTTAATTATGTTTTAAGAACGTCACCGTTCCAGGATAACTAGATTTACGTGATCAAAAATTATTTCGTCAATACTGCAAAATGAAGCTAATTTAATTTAATTATTTTAATTAAGAACAGTGCTCCTGAGGAGCAAAACGCAAGAGACCAATTTTATGTAGAATTGATCAGGCTAATCAAAAATAATATGGACATGGAAAAATGTCAGTGGCGTACTACTTTTTTTCTAAAAAATTACAGAGGATATGTTCGCAGGGACGCCACTGGTGGAACAAAAAATAACTTTTAAAACTAAAACATGTGGTTTTATGTCCTATTAGCACAGGCCTAAATTGAAAATATTATCTAAAGTACTTTCGGAGATATTAATATAATATAAAAAACTCATTAAAAAAGAAAAAATTGAACACCCTGTAGCAAAAAAGGTTAAGCCGTTTACGACATAATATGTTTATATGAACTTTTCTTCATAAAATGACTTGAGAAATCACACGCTAAATATTAGCACGTCATTAAAAAACACCCTGTATATACAATCTTATTTATCTACTTTTAAAATAAAAATTAGTTATTTGGGTATTTTTTTTAATAGTATACTTGTTTTTAGGAGATGTAGTTTATGCGGGCGGAACAAGACAAATGCTGGAATATTTTGATGCGATAGGTTTTCCATGCCCCCAGTTAGAAAATCCACTTATGTATTACTGTAAGAGATATTTATCGTATGAAGGCATCAGTAAAGATTTTTTTAATTATGAAGATTAGTTAAAATAAGCCAGATTTGTCATTGTATCCATTTTTAGTGTGTTTATCTACCGTGGATCGTCGTTCTAGAGAAAGATTCTTAGAGAGCAACCATCAGATAGCGGCTTTAGTTGAAAAATTCAAAATAGAGGGAGGTGCATATAGAAAAGGAACCTCGATAAGCCCGAGTCACCCCCCTGAACATAAAATGCCTCTTTTGTTGGGAAAAATTGGGTGTATGTCTGTTGCTTGGACTATTTATATGTAAGAGATTCTTTTTATTACCAGAAACCATACACAAGCATCACAGAATTTTTTTCTAGTGGTAGATTATTTCTTGGATATGTAGTACATATATAAAAATGCAACTTTACTTCATTTTTTACTTTACTTCACTTTTTTTTTACTTACTTAAGTTGACTTGCAACTAAAATATCCAATGATATTAAATTTATACTTGTTTAATTCAATTTTACTGGTGATATTTTGCCACACTTAAACGTCTGCATACTAAACTCTGTTCAATGACCGCTGACCGTTACGTCACGACTAGTGCTTATTTTTCTAACATTCCTGAACTAGATGAGATAGTAAATTTGCGTCAATAATGAATGTCGTATAATTGTACCAATCAAAAAAATTTTTTTGTCGCTTTTGACAGTGACATTTTTAATCAACATTATTTCAAATATGTCTTGGTATAGTGAAAAAGAACAAGAATTAATTTTAAAATTATTTGATTATTTTCAAAGAGATGCTGAGAAAACTCTTTTGCCCTTTAACGCAGTTTACGAGGTAAGTAGATATACTAAAGCAGGAATGGGCCTTTTCACTATTCTTAAATTTGATACATTTGGCATTTGAATTGTTCAGTCGGTGCTATAATAAGTGTTTTTCACATAGACAATTTACCTTTAGATACCTACAGCTTATCTCCTGCGCAAACAAAAGTTACGTTTTATGGGTGAAAAAATACGTCCGAGCGCATGACTCGTCGGTCAGCTGTCTTCATTCGGGGAACCTTCGTGCATGCGCACAAACCTCGTGTTATCGGCCGTCCTACTTTATCGACAATAATCGACGCGCTCAAAAATACTCTCCAGAACCGGCTCGGCCGCCATTTTTGTTGTTGTGTTTTAAGGTTTCTCTTCTCTGCGGATTTCTTGTAGTTTTCTAAAGTTTTCAGCTATCGGATCGGCTATCGTGGATTGTGGGACTGGTGTTTAATATTTATGGATTTCTGGTTTTTGTGTAGTTTAGTTAGTGAATTGTGTTTGTGCTTTTAGTGACTCGGATTGTAATATAAACAATGACTAGTACTAGTTGCAGCCGTTGTATAATTGTATTATGCCCAAATAGGGGTAAAATAAACCCTCTATGGTGGCATATGAGCAAGAATTTAAATTTTAAAGCCCGGACCTGTCTATTTTCCCATTCGTCAAACGATAATGTTGCAGTGCGCATGTCTAATAGTTCCCAGTTTTGTTTACATGCGCGAGGCCATAAAACTGCCACATTCGTGATTATTGTTTGTTTATCTAAAGGTAAATTGTCTATGGTTTTTCATCAATAAAATTATTGCTAGGTCATAACATTAATTTATTTCAGCACAGTAAAAACCGGGTAAAATTCAACCAATTTGAAAATCTCAAAACAGGCGCGACTCATGACGTAGATATGTTTAAAGCTTGCTAGAGCGCATGCGTTTAACCTCGCACACGCGTAAATGCTGATCTGTCGAACTGCCATGGGCAAATTAAGCCGCTGTTGCCATATGTAGAAAGTTTTATAATCTTAATAATATACTTTCTTGAACTTTATTTGGATACTTTAAATAAATATAAACATAATACTGGTAAAATAATTCATTCCGCAGCTATTGAATGGAAAACTGGTATATTATAATTACTAATTGCTAGTCAATTACCATTACACTGGTACTATAATATATGATTTTTGAGAGTATCGGCAACACTGTCAAGGTGCTGATTTTGTGAATTCTTGATATTTTAAGCCAGCGACTCGGCTATTCCTATCATTCCTCTGTGCATCAATCTTCCGGCGCGATGACGTAGGTATGTTTAAGTCCGTGTTTTTATTCAAGGAGTTTTTTTATTTATTTATTTTCTCAGTTACGGCTTAAAAGTATAGAAAAGTAAAAACACAGAAAATTTGATTTTTTGTTCCTTTATACACTACTACCAATATCAAAATTTAGTGAAAAGGCCCATTGTGAAAACATAAATAATAAATATGAAAAATATATGGCAACGAATATGACCAGTGGCGGCTCGTAATGAAGGGCTCTGGGGCGCCGCCCTCCCAGCAATTATTTCAAACAGAATCCAAAAACTCTTTACTTAAAAAACCAATAACGCAATGTATGTACGCAATCAATTAAAATAATCAGCGATCACTGAACAGACTTCACTTTTGAAATATTTATCTTGGCGTTCGTTAAAACCTCAAAAATAGTATAATTGTTAAACTAAATTTACAAAAAATGTTTCAGGAGATTGTTAGCAGCAACATTGTCCTTTAAAACAGCAGGAATCAGACAAACATTTTTAAGGCTGTTTCTCGTACCCCTATACTTTTTTTTCTTATGGATTTTTTACAACAAAATGGAAAACTTTCAACATACCTTTATCAGTAGAAGTGGCCTCATATTAAACAGTTTGGCTGGTGTTTACTTTTTGGGAATTTTAAACACTGTTCTTTTGTGTGAGTATGTTATAATAATCTACACGATGATAGAGCAAGATAAGACATCTCATTCTCTGTAACAGAATAAGATAAATAAGAATTATATATATTTTTATCTCATACATTATTTTGAGTTGTCCTTGTTTTTCCAGATCCTATATATCGAACAAGGTATTTTCAAGAGTCCCAAGAAGGCTTATATGGAGGAACTATTTTTCTCTCCACGTATAACATCGTATCCCTTCCATTTTCATTTTTATCTGTTATAGGAGCTGGAGCTATAGTATTTCCGTAAGTAGTATAGGTACAATTAATAATAGTAGAGTCTCTAAAAACAAAGCATTTCGACAGTTGACACCCATATGTGACTTAACAGCTGATACTGTTTTTTTTCTAAAAGTTCCCAGTCAGTAGTGGGCCGTAGCAAACTCACGCGTCATAGTTTCAAAGACTAAATTTTCTTGGTGTTTGTTATTTAACTTGAACGGTGAGTAGAATAAACCAGTTTCGGTTAAATAACTCTCGAATTTCCAATAATAACATTTCATTTATCATCATTTGCATTGTGTCCTTAGAGAAATTTGACCTTATATCATAAATAATACATTTATCTATGTATAGGTATTTTGATAAAAACTTCACCATTTTATCAAAAACCAATTACACGAATCTAATATTTTTATTTCAGTTTGGTTGGCTCTTTCGAAAATCCCTTGGACTACCTTTATTTCTCGTTAATTCTATGGGCCTGCTACATCTATGCCGAACAACAAACCATGGCAACCCTTATGATTGTCAAAGACCATTTATCAGCAGCCATTTTTAGCATTTACATCACTTGCGTCTGTCTCACGTTAAGTAGTGGAATTTTAAGGTAAAAAATTAGAGAATAATAATAATAATAATAAAAGTTTGTTCAAATATTTTTTTTGACATTTAATGCTAATATATCATTTTTTTGTATTATAAACTATCAATTCCGAACTCAGAAGTAAAATACTTGTTTTGAGTTAAATAATATAATATTTATTGTCAAGAATATATTTCATAATTCAGGCACAACTAGATTATAATATAAAACGAGTATGACAATATTTTTTATTGTTATATTTTATATCACTACAGTATACAAAGATACAATACGTCATGTATGTAATATATGTATTTATTTATTTATTTTATTCATTATAGCTTGGTATATTTATTATTTATTAATGACGTTCTTGAATATATCTCTTGGATTGGATAATATCCAATTTTTAATTTTATTTCTATAATTATTTAATGATTTAATTATTTTTATTGACCGTGGTAGCATATCAAAAATATATGGATTGATGTTTAAAAAATGTTTGTGTGCTATTGTTTTGTTTACTCTATTTTTATATGTAATAGTATTTTTATGACGAGTTTCATATGTGTGATTAATATAATTTATTTTATTTTTATGTTTAAAAATATATATTAACATGTTGTAAGAAAATATTTGTTTAATATCATTTTTTTTGCTATCTGTAAATAGTAAATCAGAAGAATATTGGTGGTCTTTTTCGTAAATAATTTTCAAAATGTATTTGTGAATAGTTTCAATATTATTAAGATAATTCCTATTTATGCCTCCCCATGCTAGAATTCCTTCCATAATTTAAATGGGTTTGTACTAAAGAATAATACAATATTTCTAATTCTTTTATATTTAAAAATTGTTTAAGGTGTTTAAATTTTGGTATAAGAATTCTTAGTTTTTTTACAATGTAGTCACTATGCACATCCCATTTTAAATGTTTATCAAAAATTATTCCTAGATATTTAATATTTTCACCTTCCTTTATATTAATATATTGCATATTATAGGACCAATATTCGGTTTATTTCTGTATGAAGTAATAAGAATAGTAGTTCTATGTAATAGTAGTTACAACGTGCGAAAAGTATCACTTTTATACGTGCAACTAAAATCGATTGAACGACGCAAAGCCGAGTTCATGGAAAAATGAATAACACTTTTCACACGCCTATGAATTTTTTTTGTTTTAGATCTATAAAGGGTCTACAAGATTGGCTCTATTACCTGACCTATGCTACCCAAGCCCGATATGCGTCGGCCTTCTTAAATAGACAAGTTTTCTTGAATGCAGCCTTCAATAAGCCTTTGTCGTTTGATTCGAGTCATAATTGTACTAATATGAATCTGATAGAAACATCACTGTTAAATGGGATACCGAACCCTTACTGCAGGTACCTATATATGGCTCTTTCTACAGATTGGGGACAATTTTATTGTATGACTGATTTAAAATTAAAATCGACTAAAAAAGTTATACTCAGCAGAGATCGATATGCGTTATTGAGCCTAATAAATAAAAATTAAGCAATTACTTTTTAGTAAAAGCAATTGCTTGACTAGCAAATGCTATAAGGAAAATCAATTGCTAGATCTGGATATGAATAAAATTTTGAAGCAATTGCTGCTTTTCTTACACCTCTGTAGCAAATGCTTATTCAACACAAGGAGCCTAATGGATAAAAATTAAGCAATTACTTTTTAGTAAAAGCAATTGCTTGACTAGCAAATGCTATAAGTAAAATCAATTGCTAGATCTGGATATGAATAAAATTTTGAAGCAATTGCTGCTTTTCTTACACCTCTGTAACAAATGTTTATTCAACACAAGGAGCCTAATAAATAAAAATTAAGCAATTACATGAAGCATTTACTTTTTAGTAAAAGCAATAATTGCTTGACTAGCAAATGCTATAAGTAAAATCAATTGCTAGATCTGGATATGAATAAAATTTTGAAGCAATTGCTGCTTTTCTTACACCTCTGTAGCAAATGCTTATTCAACACAAGTTCAGACGTGGCTTATCCACTTGTTCAGATTATAGATTTCATGTTTAGTTTGGTGCCTAATTTTCGAAAGAGTTGACGTAAATACAACAACGTTTGTCTATTTATTTAGTACAATAGTAATCTGTTACGTTTTTGTGGAAAATAGGAAACTTATATTTGTGATATGGCAGATTTCAGTGAAAATGAGGAAAGTGATAGTAGTGATGAAGAAATTAAAGACAAGCAATTGATATTCGTTCACAAATTGAAGGAACATAAATAAATCTCTGACCACAACCGCCGTTTAGCTTCCACAACAGCTTCAGCACTTGTAGAAAATTTAATAAAAATATTGGCCTTCTCCAAAACTGCATCCATTACAGAAGTGTATGTCTTACAGACAGTAGTTTGGTGAACACCGAGTTATTCACCTACAGAATTTTGAAAGCCCGACTCCGACAATTTCCGCAGAAAGACTAATCTTATTTAAAGGTGACAGTGCACCCCCTCACCTTTTACCCGAGCTTTTACCAGTATCAGTAAAAAAATAATTTGCCAACCACTCAACATTTTCGCAGTCAAATCGATAACCTTTGTGAAATCATCATATCTGCAATTGTTACGTTCACTGTAGATTTTTCTTTTGCCATAATTGAAGACACAAATTAAACTAAAGTTGACTGCTACCAAGCAAATGATGCAGGGGTCGACCTACCTTAAAAAGTTGAAAGCAATTGCTACACTAGAAAAAGCGATTCCTTAATTTATTCATCACATTTTAAGTAAACGATGGTAATAGATAGAAAAATCATTGACTAGAAGCAATTCCTGCACTTTTAAGCAATCGCTGGACGCAAAAGCAATTACTTTAGTTTTTATTCATTGGCTTTCAAGAAATTACTTCGATTTTATAAGAAAAAGCAATTGCTACATTTTTATTCATTAGGCTCATTGTCCGATTTTCTTTAAATTAAAAAAAAATTATTTAAAGCTGAAAATTTACAAACGGCGAAGTTAATGCTTAGTTTCCCATCACAAGCGAACCGAATATCAATTTAACTTTTTTTTAGGTTTGCCAATGGACAAAGTTTTCTGTCAGAAAGGTACACCAGAGACACCGCTGACAACATATTCAATGGGATTTTAGATTTTGACTTAAATATTGGAATAACTTTTGCCTTTGCCCTTGGCATGATCATTTTTAACATGTTTTTGTATCTGATACCTTTGCCTGCTTTTGTAAAGGCAAAATTTAGAGAATAACTGTGATTATTGAGATAGGAGATAGTCGAGTAAATGTGTGAAAGAGTAGTGAGAGTAATTTCATTAACATGATTTCAATTCCTGTTAAACAGGTTAAACTAAGCATAACATGTATTTTTATACAGTAAAGGTTACACATATTTTTTTAGGGTTTCTTTTGGTTGTTGAAAATATATTTATACGGCATATCTTTAAATTTAAATGTCCAATTTCAATTTCGGCAGCTTATAGATAGCATAGTATTTATATTATTTTTTTAATTTTAGTTGTATATTTTACAAAGCAAGATGCCTTATCGCACCCGTCCATTAGTCCATAGTTCTAATTTTAGGCAATTTGAGTAATGTTATTGTTAAGTAATGTTTTGTGTAATTAAATTTTTTATTTTAGATTTACCTTGTTTTGATATTATTAAGAGCATCCGCTTCGTTTTTACATAGGTGTATGTAAATTCTGTTCAATGACCGCTCACCGTTACGTCATATTCTCCATATTCGCGGTACGCCGTAAATTAATTCAGTTAGTTTGACTTACCGGTGGTAAAGGTTATGATTTTTCTTTTTAGGTTTGATCTACATACAGTCGGATGCATGTGGATAAGTAAAATACAAGCGCGTTTTTTCAAATTTTTAATTATTATTTTTATACTGTCGGAAATAAGTAGTTCATTTAGAGTAAAATGTATCATGGAATAAAACATTTTGTTTCTTAAAATCAGTGTGAAATTTTTAATTAATTTAAATTTACTGAGAAATAAATAAAACTCATTTATAAAATTTAAAATTTAGGTAATCATATATTTTTTTGTCTCGTGCATCTCTAGTGCATATCAATCTATAAATTCTGTTTCAAATATTTTCATCTTATTTATAAAATCGTAAAGAAGAAAATATAATAAAAAATGACATTTTTTTAATAATTAAAATAAATCATCTCCGCAAGCATCATCATCATCATCATCATCATCAGATTCGTCCAAGTTAATGAGAAGGAAGAGTATCTAAAGCACCGATAAATCATTCCCGTTCTCACACATCATTAATAATTTTTATTAGCGTGTGTTACATCATTTTTCTACTGTTACATTTTCTATGGCTTTAGTCCACAGACCCAAAACTACATAATTTGTTACAGGATACATAGAATATATTTTTGCATTATAATAGCACATTTCCGGTCTCTAATGTCACTGTCACCCTGTTTTTGTTTTTCCAATCGCTCTTTGATAATACAAGATACCTTGATTTCGTTATTATGACAACAACATTTCGATGTATTGGCGAGTGACAGTTCGTTGATTTTTAATTTTGTTCTTTATGTCAAACTTGTTTCGCGTAGATTATAAAATATATCGAAGTGTCGGTCTTAAAAAAAATATTGTACGTCACGCAACCGAAAATTAGTGTTTTCCAGGTTTCTCCAAGCTTCCAGGGCTCGCCTATGGCTCGCCCTGGAAATGCTTGTCTCGACCTAAAAATCACTACTATCCGGTCTTGTAACGTAAATTATTACTATTGCCAACCAGCCGCCATGTTTGACACACCGTTGGATGCCTAATACCAGTCCAGTGGTCACGTGATGTGTGTCAAAATCGATTTTTAGGTTTTCGGACATGTAGAACCGAGAAGCTATTCCCCGGAAAAGTTTTCCGGTATTCTGCTAATAAAATGTTTTTGCCGTCCACTCTGTATATACTCTCATAGTGTTATCTTTATTTAGGAATGCATACTTAATATATCTGATAATATTATTTTTTAATCCATTTTGAGAAAATATCTAATTTGCTGGTAGTGATTGCTGTTCTAATATTTATTTTACGATTAATTTAAATACCTATGATTGATATCGTTCTTAATATTATTTGCAGGAAAAGCTAAGTATACTTTTAATCTACACTGCTTTATTTTTACGTGGTAGTACATAAGTTTTAATTAAAACTGTTTACGTCAAACTAGTACATATAAATCATATGTGATTATATTCCATAAAATGTATGCACTGCGTACTTATTGAAAACGCGCTTTGCTAAACGTACTAAAGGAGCCCACAGACTGCGGATTTGCTGGCTGCTTTGCTCGTCGAACATTCTATTCGAACAAAAACAACGCACTGCACACAAATATGGTATTTTAATAATTATAGTATTTCTTGCTAGTCGGTGGCTACGACGCCTGAGGCGCAGGGTGACAAAAGCCGTAAACAAGTCAATTATCATCATTTATTATTGTGTTGCTTGAAAATATTTTTTTTACAACTAACATTTTCGTAAATAGCTTCTAACATAAGTATTAGGTAACTATTCTCAAACCGATCATTTTTGCCAAGACGTTTATGCATCCTCTTAAATTAAGGTGGGATTAACGACGCCATTTTCTATGGTTAATTCGATTTGCCGAACTGTTGACGATTCGCATGCTCACTGCAGTGCTGTGTCGATCAGAGTAGTTATTTTTATGCTTTTGGCATACGAAGAAGAAAGACAGACATATTCTGGAGCTGGTAGAGGCAAGGCAGATGTTAGTCAGTCGGTCATAGTTTTGTTTACTTTCGTGTTTTGTATAATCAATTTTCAAAAAAATGTTATAGGAAGAGATAGCAATTATTTTCGGTCTAGAATTATCCCCTAAATTTTTTGCTTATCATTTCCCTACACCCTGTATAATAAATATTCACTTATAATCTCCCTAGCAGCAGAATTATTACCGATAATTTTTTTTAAGGTCACGAATGGTATTTTCAACAAAAACATGAGTGAAACCGAGAAAAAAATTATCGGGAATTAATTCTGCTGCGTGGGAGATACGGTAAGAAAATTTCATAAATTGGAGTTTCTTTTAATGTTCCTGATATTTTAGTAAGAAACCTTAGTTACTAACAAGTAAAATCAACTTCTATTGTAAAAATACAGTGCGTCATATTAAACTAAACTCATCGGAAATATGTTTTTTTTAAAACCGACCAGAAAATTTACACTTTCTGGACAATTTTTCGTCTAGAAAATAACGTTTTTCCGATCGCAAGACCGGAAAAGTGACATTAGAGACCGGAAAAATCTTTTCCGGACTCTAATGTCACTTTTCCGATCTCTAATGTCACTGTCACCCTGTTTTTTGTTTTTCCAATCGCTCCTTGATAATACAAGATACCTTGATTTCGTTATTATGACAACAACATTTCGATGTATTGTCGAGTGACAGTTCGTTGATTTTTAATTTTGTTCTTTATGTCAAACTTGTTTCGCGTAGATTATAAAATATATCGAAGTGTCGGTCTTAAAAAAAATATTGTACGTCACGCAACCGAAAATTAGTGTTTTCCAGGTCTCTCCAAGCTTCCAGGACTCGCCCATGGCTCGCCCTGGAAATGCTTGTCTCGACCTGAAAAACACTACTTTCCGGTCTTGTAACGTAAATTACTATTTTAAAGTTATATATGAATTTGAAACTATAAAGACATTGGATTTCAGATAACAAATTTATTGTTATTTAATGTTTCTCACATTTGAATAATAAAAATGAGTTACTAACTGCTCAATTTCTTTAGCAATCGAACTTGCTGATTCATTACCAACACGAATCATTTTTTACACAATATTATTGTAACAATAAATATCACGGGGACTAAAAAACTGATTGTTACTTGCTGGTTTGTCTCACCTGTCACTTCGAAATGACTTGACATTTGAATTAAAATTAAGTCGTAGTAGTATACCTAAGAAAAATTATCACTTATTAATTTCATTAGGTTAATAGGCTATAGACTATCGCGATAGTCTCCCGTTGCTTTAAGCAACGTAAACAAAAAGGAGCCTTCTAATTGGTTGAAAATAAATTTCTGAAATTTTCATAGTTATCGTACTCCTCGAAATAATATTTTTAACTTCTGTTTGTTGTTGAACTCGCACTCGACTGCTATTTATCATATTCCTATTTCAGGAATAGCCCCCCTAAAGTCGTGGGTCTTCATTTCTTCATCGATGAAACACGATTTCCTGAATTACGAAAGACTATACCTAGTCATCTCACGAGGCCGCGGCAGAGCTTTTTTCTACAGAGTTGATCAAATAATCGCTAAGAATGTCACCGTAATTAATTCGATGATCAGTGAGCGCGGCAATTTACCGTAAGGTCCCGTTTACTTCTCGGATAATGTAGAAAAACTCGCTATTTATATCTACGAAGAACGGATAGTTATAATAATGGTTGGTCAAAAGGTCATTGATAATCATTTGTGCAAAAATATTTTATGTTTAAGAGCATTTCGTTTATTGCTCAATATTTCGTTACTTCTTCGTTTTATCCAAAAATCGGCCAAATATAATTGGCGAGTACAATAATTACCTACAATTTTACTGATCTGGTACCATCAAAGACAATTTTAAATTGTCTATGGGTACCATGGATGAAACAATAACAGATGATTAATTGACTCGTCCGTTTCTTTGTGACAATACATTTTTAAAAATGTAAAATGAAACGAATATATACTTTGTTATATACAGACTGTCCGCGGATAAACCCTATCCGTTTACAATAGCCCAAATGGATAAAAGTCATTCTTGATCAAAAGTTTTGCTTGTAAAAAAAATGCAATTCACGAAGAGAAAATTTTGATTTTTTTATAGGTATAGGGTTCGCAAAAACTTCAAAAACATGATTTTTCTCCAAGAGTAAACTACCTTTACTTTTTATTTTTGACCAAAATGCCCATTAGAGAACTTATTTGGAATAACGTTTGTAATTTAAACCGGAGATTTTAAATAAATCTTCGATTTTTTTAGTTTTTTTCATTTTTAGAGGTACAGAAATGGAAATTTTGCTGCTCAATAAAAATATTGATATAAAGTTTTATTACACTTATCTTCATAATGGGTGGTGTGTATCTTATTTTAAAATTTTAAATGTATTTCTACCATCTTTTGTAAAAACAAGGATTTTTTTTACCTTTTTATTACTTTGCTTTAAGTATGGGGCAAATTTGAAGTTGTCAAATAGAATTTGATGTGTTTTGCAAATGTTGACCTTAGAACAAAGGGCTTATTTAGTTCAATGTTACGGTGCGGGCGAAAGTTCTTACAACTTTGTGATAGAGAAATTTAATCAAATATACCCTAACGTTTACGTTTCAAAAATGGGACTTCAGTGGCGCACCCAGGGGGGGGCCAAGGGGGCCTTGCCCCCCCCCCAAAACCCCCAAGGAAATAAAAATTATGAAAGTGGATAAGTAGGTATTTTAAAAAGTCAATTTTCTTAGATTTACCTCACGCGCCTCGTTTGAGGAGGGCCAGGTGGGGCATTTCCCCCCCCCCCCCCTTCCCCCTGGAAGTTGACTTATTGACAAAAGTTGACTTATTGAGGTTTAATATGGTTTGATTGAATTTATGAATTTATTATTTCGAGTTTTCCTTTATATTTTTGTTATTATTTTGGGGTAGTAAAGACTTATTTTAATAAAAATAAACAGTAAATTAAGGGAAGACCTAAACTCTCGAAATTAACTTGATACATACCACAAAGTGTAAATCTAGGGACTTTATTGTTATTGATAAGTTTGCTGCAAATAAAAACAGATGAATGAACTTTACTTCTAAACAATGTACCCACTAATGAAAAATAAATTAGCCTTTCTATTTTTTATCTTATTTCATTTTCAATAGAATAAGAAGGTAATCATAAATTTTTAAAACATTTACTATAATAGTTATTGACCAAATATGGGCGTGGTCTTAAAAAAAATTTCGCCTGCGGCGCATTTCGCCTACAGCAAACTTTTAGTACACCCCCAAGTTAACAAGTCACAAGCCGCCAATGCCCCCCCCCCTAAGAAACCGTTTAACGACTCCCATGACTAGGCTATTGCGATCTTCCCTGCAAGAGTACCTTAAAAAAGCTCCAAAGTTCTAGAAAAATGCGTAACTTAAAAGTTTATTAAAAAATTTGCTTCCAGCACTGGTTGGCGGGCCCCCCCCTAACATAAAATCCTGGGTGCGCCGCTGTGGGACTTCATAAATTATTAAGAAAATTTCAGCGAACTGGTTGTTTCCAATTTAAAAAAAAAAACTATGATCAGAATATCGCAGCTTCCCATCCCACAATCCCACCTTTTCATTAAGAAACCGAGCTCAAGAACTTGATGTAGTAAAAAACTCATATTCAGTATATTTTAAAGGCAAACAAAATATTCCCATTTAAGCCAACTTTTAATCAAACGTGGGAAGGAGACGAAGTCAAGCGTTTGTTGTTATTTTAAGATTTTTTTGTGTTATATCCGATGTCATTTTATTTGTGAAATTAAAAATACATATACAGCGCACAGTGAAATCTCTTAGTAGTACGCGATGGAGCTGGAGTAAGAGTAAAATTCTGGATGTTTATGAGGAAGATTTTGATGATAGTTTTACTGACGAACTAATATTTTTTTCGAAATTATTAATGAATTCCGACAAAACTTTAAAAACTCCATTTGATTTTTATATGTACATATATACCGCAGTTTAATGGATACATTTCCAAACGTTTATACAATCCTGAAAATTTGCTTGTCAATGCCGATCGTTAATTGTGAAGCAGAACGTTCCTTTTCGAAGCTTACCTACATAAAAAATAAACATCGGACCACAATGATGGTAGAGGAACGTCTAGCTTCATTATCTTTAATGTGTATTGAACGTGGCATTTTGAAAATATTAAACTTTGAAGATATTATTAAAGATTTTGTTAAAGATCAAATAAGAAAGAAGTGTTTGTGATTTTTCGTAATAAAAATTTATTGCTTGAACGGGTTTGCTGTTTATTAAGCATCCCTTTCCCCATCATACTTGGGTCAGGGGGCCTATAATTCAAATTAGCCCCAGGCCCCGTGAAAGCTTAATCCGGCCCTGGCCATACGGGGAGAAACCAAAGGAGTTCTCTCTTGCATCCATTACTGATTTTCAATAAAAACGTATCAAAGAATACTAGATCGGTATTTCAGGCGTTTTATCAATAAAACATTGAGTCTATAGGTTTATAAGGTTTTTGGTTAGCCCAACCGCCTAAATGCCTATTTAGACGTTCTCAAGATTTTTCCTGTTTCAATATTTATCAGAACATCAGACTATTTACATAATACGTTTACTGTTAAACTTGCATTTTCTTTTTGAATCACCGTGTATTCAGCATCACCTCTGATTTTCCTGCTACTCCGACCAATTACACCTGATTTTTGCGGTGAGCAGTGATCGAAACAGCAGGAACGAACCGTACTGCAGCTCCATCGGTTAGTTAACCGCCTAACTCGGTTTAATGTACATCGATTCGGGTCCGTCGTTCGTATCGGTCAAACTTGGATTAAAAAATCCCCGCCTCAGTTTATAGTTCGCTAACGACTCTCATGGTTGATCGCAGGAAATATTTAAATTTTATGGTTTTATTTTCTAACGTTTTTTAAATAAGGTAACATTTAAAAAATTGTGTCAATTTTTGTTGACGGAGAGTAAAACGAATTTTAGAAACTTTTATGGATTCTAAAGTTACCTTGAATTATAATATAATGAATAATAATCATACCTAAATTTATGTTATTTGTAGATTTTCATGATAATTTTACAGTAATTCGGGGTCTGGTGCACTTTAGGACCCTGGAAATTTTACAATTCTTGTGCAATGGAAAGACCTGTAAAAGTTGCTGTAAAAAGCATCCCATACACTTCCTTGTATCACAATATTTTATGATTTTTTGATAATAACTTTGTGGAAAAACGGTTCATCCATAAATTTTTTATGTAGAATTACTCAAAATCATACTTTTTCAGTTTTTCTTGTAAAAATTGTGAAATTTCAAGGGTCCTAAAGTGAACGTTCGCCGTAACTTGCATTGTTTATAAAATTTTTGTTTTAATTCAACTAGTTGGTTTTTTATTATTATTGATTCTGATATTTAAAATATAATACCTTTCCACAAAATAATTTAATAAATATTTTAACGGTATTTATATAGCCACACAACACAACAAGAAGTATTTAAAATTCATGTTTGTAAATTCTTTGTGTAGACAAACGCAAGGACACTAGAATTGTTTTGCACTGTGTAATATAACATATGTATAGGGTGACACAAAAATGGTTATTTTAAACTATAAAAACATTTATATAAAATAAATTATATTAATCACACACATGAAATTCGTCATCAAAATACTATTACATATAAAAATAGAGTGAACAAAACAATAACACACAAACATTTTTTAAACATGAATCCATATATTTTTGATATGCTACCACAGTCAATTAAAATAATTAAATCATTAAATAATTATAGAAATAAAATTAAAAATTGGATATTATCTAATCCAAGAGATATATTCAAGAATGTCATTAAGTAATAAGAATTATGAAATATATTCTTGACAAAAATATTATATTATTTAATTCAAAACAAGTATTTTACTTCTGAGTTCGGAATTGATAGTTTATAAAAAAAATTATACAGGGTGTTCATTTGAAAACTTCCCACCTCGATTTTCCTGCTTTAAAATGAAAATGTGGAAAATCGCTCGGACCCGTCGATTTTTATTTCGAAGGGGACATCTTTTGCGTATATTGTCAATCTTGATACTTTAAGCCCCTAGGGGGCAGGGGGGGGGGTAAGATCTAAATCTTAAATGGATACCCCTATTTTATATAATTTTTTTGGATTCTGCATAAAATTCTGAACATTTTTTAATAAAAGTATTATTAGTCTATACTTAACAGTTTCCGAGATATTTACTCTTGAAAATGACATTTTTGAACTTTGACAGCGTCTAGCTTTCTAACTGTACGTCTTACACGTCCCTATCTTCGATTTTTATTATCTTTCCAATAGTGTGAACTTTCGGTTAAACCGGATGTAAGAAATATAGTACTTCCGGTTTGACCGGAAGTTGACACTATTGGAAAGATAATAAAAATCGAAGATAGGCACATGTACGCCGTTTTGCTCTAAGACGTACAGTTAGAACGCTAGACGCTGTCAAAGTTCAAAAATGTCATTTTTCAAGAGTAAATATCTCGGAAACTGTTAAGTATAGACTAATAATGCTAATTTGTATATTGCATAACACATGTTACTAGCGCCCTCTAAGGGGTATCTTAAATCTAATTATAAAATCGTCTTTGTCGCCCTCAAAAACAAAACTACACTAATTTTGATGCATATCCACTTAACCATTTTCGATTTATCGCCAATTCTCTGAAATGAATTAATAAAATACCTGGCAGAGGAACAAGGTGTTCGATAATATTAGGTATAGGTATATCACTCAAGTATCATATTATTTTAAAGGTGTGCTCTATTATTGTAAAGGTATTTGACAAGGTGTCCTCTAAGGAATAATATTATATTATTGCTTTGTTTTAAAAAAAATACTTGAAATGACTGTCAAGTTATTATCAGGATGATTTATTTCTTACAAAAAAAACTTTAATACTTGCTTTTTAACAGGACTACCTATAAAGTGCCCCATGTTCGTAAAGTCAAAATCGACTATATTATATTAATGTACAATCGTCAACAGAACTAATGTAAGTCAGTTTGGTTAACCATATAAACCAATAGATGATAATTGATAGCATATCAATCCGTGACCAAATATTATTCTGACCGTTAGCTATTGACCCAATGATCTGGTACCTATTATATAGATGGCACATGTCATTCATAAACGCTATTAAAATGTGTTGACGACAACATCGTTTGTAGGAGAGAGGCGGTGAAGAGCTGGGTGGGGCAGGGAGTAGGGATTACGGTGGATTTACCTTTGAATGTGACCTTGTTACAATAACAATAAACAAATAACCCAACTTTCTATTTACTCACCTATGTAAAAGTAACTGCAGAATTATTATTTTCCGAATTCTCGCATACTTGACACTTGCGACTCATCTTAATTAGTTCCAAAGAAGGTAAAAAAATACTAAAAACACAGCAATTATTACACATAACCGATAAACTGAAGAACATTTTAAACCGCTGTCAAAGAAATACTAAACGGAAATAGGGATGTTCGATATACATCGACGCATCGAAACCATCGATATTTTGAATGCGATACATCGTTTTTAAGCGATGCATCGCGGCCATTTGATTTTATCAATGCATCGATCTATTTCAATCGATTTATTAGGCCTTTATTTTATTCGTAAAATAATTGTTTTGTCGTTGCCTCTCCATCTTAATTATACCTTTTACCTTAAGTTTCACTTTTGTAATTTTAACTCTACAGCCTGTCCAGAGAAATTTTAGACATATGGGAATTTTCTTTATTGTTGATTTTATGAAAAAAAGTTATTCTTTATAAAAAGTTCTGCTTGATGCGCAAATAATATTCATATATCAAAACTTAATATATCATGTACAGGGCTGCAAAAAAATATAGAAACACAGAATTACGTTAAGAGGGAAGTACCTCGATTTTTATTTTAGAGCAAATTATTATAAGAAAATTTTTCTAAGGACCACTAAACGCGGTCAGATACAATTTTTCGTTGAAATATTTAAATATACAGGGTACCATCAAAAAATCTCGTTAATAAGTCGAAAAATATTAAATGATTTTTGACTAACATGTCAATATTCGTTACTATAGTATTGCACATATAGTTGTTACGAAATTGTTGCAGGTAAAAATTAAAGAAATAAAATAAAAAAATATTTTGCAAAGGCTTTTTGATGGTACCCTGTAAAGTAAAATATTTCAACAAAAAATTGTCTGACCGCGTTTTGTAGTCCTTGGTAAAATTTTCTCATAACAATTTGCTCTAAAATAAAAATTGAGGGTAGGTACTTCCCTCTTAACGTAATTCTGTGTTTCTATATTTTTTGCCGCCCTGTACATGATATATTAAGATTTGATATGTCAATAATATTTGCGCATCAAGCAGAACTTTTTATAAAGAATAACTTTTTTTCGTAAAATTAACAATAAAGAAAATTCCCATTTGTCTAGAACTTCTCTGGACACGCTGTATTAAACATATTTTTTCGATGCATCGCAAACATCGATGTTTTTCCGCGATACATTTTCTCTGGAAAATGAATGAAACAACGTCATCATGGCCCCAGACCAATGCCGTGGCGGTCACATCTTTGGGGGCGGATCTCTTACTGCTACGTTGCCATATTGCATACTTTTTATAAGGTTTTCGACAAAGATTTTAATTTGCCACATCATGTTAATACTTTTAACAGCGTAAGTTTGGCAATTACACAGGCCTGCATTTTTTAACACTTTGAAAGTTGATTTAAAAATTTTAACTGTTTTCTAGTAATTGGGTAGCGCTGATTTCAAATCTGCTTTCAGTTTTTTTATATTACGTAAGGTTATTTTTCAAACCGGTAAAATCCAAAAATATAGAAAAAACACGATTTATTTCATTTATAAGCTGGTTTTTTAATATATTAAGGAAAAAAATCCAAAAATATACAAAATATACACATATAAACTATTATAAATGGTTATTTATTCGTTACGCTTCTTCAAAAAATGTTTTTTTTTTTCAGAAAAGCTTCTTTTGGTTTTTTTTCTGTTCCAACAGAAATCGGCCATCATTTTTGTGTCCCAGCGCCCCTGGTATCTTTTTTCCATCTCTTTAATATATTGACGAAATCTTTCACCTTGCTCTTCACCCACGTCCCCAAGATTTTCCGGGAATTAGTCCAAATGGGAATGTAAAAAGCGAATTTTTATGCTCATATTCTGAAATTCCTGAAATTTTCCAGCATATTTTCAACGATCTTAACATAGTAGTAATTTATGTTCAACTTCTTTAAAAGCATTCCATGCATGTTTTTCCTTATCTTCCATTACCTTTTCAAATTCTGTATCTTTCATCACGCTGCTAATCTGCGGCCCTACAAAGATTCCCTCCTTTAATTTTGCCTCTGACAGAGCCGGAAATGTTTCACACAAATATTTAAAACAATATCCTTCTTTGTTTAATGCCTTAACAAATTGTTTCATAAGTCCAAGTTTTATGTGAAGTGGTGGAAGTAAAACTTTTTGAGGGTCAATAAGACTTTCGCGAATTACATTTTTGTTTGCAGGTGTTAAAGTCTCTCTTTGTGACCAGTCTCTTTTTATCCAATGCTGTTCTCGCTAGCTAGACCACTCGCACAGGAAACATGGAAATTTAGTAAATCCAGACTGCTGACCTAAGAGAAGACTTAAAATGTTTAGATTTTCACACACTTCCCAGTTGTGATTTTCATATTGTATTCTTAAAAGTAATTCCTCTAAATTTTCATAGTTTTCCTTTAACTTAACTGTATGGCCGACCGAAACAGAAGCAAAAACATTGTCATTATGTAAAAGAACAGCTTTAAAGCTCCTTTTTGAAGTCGATAAAAAGTCTCCAGTAGGAAGGTGTGTAGCACCACAGAAAATCACTTTTTATTCATCAATCATTTAGAATTTGAAGTACTACATTCATTTTAAAATGTACTAAAACGCCTATTATAAGTTTTTTTATATTTTTTCTTTTTTTTGCAAAAAAAATCTGTGGGTGATAGAGACCAATAATTGTATTTTAATTAGTTATTTCTATATAAAAACTAAGATTAACAAAGAAAAATCACGTCATCACAAATTTCATGCAGGCCTGTGTTATTATTGTTTCATCATCTATAGGTAAAGTGTATACGATTTTAGTTGAGACAGACAAAAAAACTAAAAAAAATTTGATGACAGGCTTGTCAAGTCCACGTGGACTATCTTCGAACATCTGTATAGGGAGCGATCAATACAAATTTGGTTATATTTGAATTGTAGTTTCAATGTGTGATGCAGTAAATTGATCGTACCCTCGATATTTACGTTGTCTCAACTGACTTCGTATGAAGTATACCAGAGTACCAGATCATTGGACTGACCTAAGTTATGCAGACGACTACATAATATACATCGTACTTGAATAAGTACCTACCTACTTCGGAAATTCTTATCTCGCCTTAACAAAAATTGATACGACATATAAATAAAGATTGCTCATGTTATCATCATCAATTCTAATTGTTCTTGAAAGATAAGAAATTTGACGTGTGAATGGTCTTGATATCTAAGACAATTTTATTAATTAAGACTTACGAAAGGTGCGGAGTGAAAGTTTAAAAAATTAGGTGTCGGTTATAATAGTGAAGTGACATTATTTATTTGCGGATAACAATAAGGATCGAAGTATTGACTCATAGAGGAATTTTTGTCAAGAACGGGTCACTGGATAGATTTTAGCAAGTAAGTACAAATTTCCTATAAAAATATTAGTTAATTTTAACAAATAATTATAATAAAGCCTATTTTTGCCGTTCGCTGTTACTGGATTTCAGTTAAAAGATATTTAAACACGATTGTGTTTCTCATGAAAAAGTTTTAAAATTAAAAAAAAACAACTTTAAAACGCTTAAATATGACATACCTAATGTGCCTAGTATCTATCCCAGTATGCAAATATTCACAATAAAATACTTAAGTTTTGTTCAATTAATCATCTATCTATACATCAAACTAGAGGTAGATAAGTTGCGAGAAAAATATATATGTTTGTACCTATTGTGTGCCGTATCTTTAATAAATCTGTTCAATCAATTACTATTTTTTGACATGTTTTCCTTTTAATTTTCTTCTTCAGCTTTGATTTAGTTTTCTGTACCAAAAGCTGTATTTTCCAAAGTGGTGTGCATATAAATCTCGCGAAGACATGGGGCAGTTCGTATATGGTCAATTAAACAAATTGACACCTAATCAAAATTCATAGGCGTAGTTAGACGCTCAACACTGGGGGTGCTGAAGTCCAGTGGCGGCTCGTGATATGTTAACGTTAATGTTTAAAAAATTTTAAGACCACGCCCAAATTTGGTCAATCATTTTTAGTAAATATTTTAATGTGATGTTAATGGCAGGTTTAGATCTTTCAATGTTCTTGACAATCACTTTCTCCTCCAACGGTAACTTGCTAAAAGATTTTTTCAAAAATTTCACGGTGTATTTTATATTCGACGACGCACTCATTGTTTTTTCGTGTTTATTTAACTTTAAACTTTAACTGAATTCAATAATAAAACCATATTAAACCTTAATAAACAAAAAAAAAATAGTCAAAATACCGGCTAAAAATTTCCGCGAATTTGAACGACTACGACTGGTTAAATTTAAATTATCAAATTAATGCAGAACATGACATACCTACACAAGCTATTATGCCGCTCTCGTATTTTACGAGATTTTTATGATCATAGACCCGCTCTGACAAGTAAACTGGGCGTGAACTACACAGTACACGGAGAGAAATTTTGAACAGAATCCGCAACTACCTAATATACTTGAATTTGTACCAGAATTCGAATACTTGAAATATTAATATGAAAAATTCATTACATTACTATATTATAAAAATAGGTTAGTTCTAAAATTAGCCTATATATTGTAAATTTTTTTTGGGGGTGCTAATTTAGATTTCGGGGGTGCTTAGCACCCCCAAGTACCCCCTAACTACGCCTATGTCAAAATTGCGAAAAACGCTATTCTTTGTATGCGAAAATATGTTCTTATAATAATATTTATTTAATAATAATACTAATAATAATAATAATATACACCTTGCAGAATACAATAGCCAACAACAATCAATAACTTAAGAACAAAAAAAAACACCTGTGTATTACTTTTAGAATACTCGTATGTGTTTTAGTTGCTTAAATACGCAGAACAGATTAATATAGAGACAAAGGTGTAGGTAATAACAATTAAACTCAAAATAATATATCACCAGTTTTTTTGTGTTTTTATTTGGCAAATGTGCATAGGCAAACTATACAGTGAGGACGTAAAGTCTGGAATAAATTCATTATTTAGGGAACGCTGAATGTTTTTAAAAATCGCTCGGACACGTCGATTTTGTTTGTTTAATACGCATTTTTTTAAATATTTTTTATTATACAGGGTATCTCCGAAAGCACTCTGCTTGGACCAACTTTAATTTTTTAAATGGGAACCCACATTTTTTTTTTAATTTTAGGATTCTGTGCATAATTGTGAACATTTTTTATCTAACATGTCATTATGATTTATCGACAGTTAAAGTTCGAAAACAAATACAACAATTAATTATTTATCATTTTAATAAATGTTGAAAATGTTGCTCAAAGGTTAATTGGCAGTAACCTAGACGATCGAAAAATTCTTTCTGCACATTTCTGACAACTTCCGGACTGATTGTCCGTATTTCTTGAACAATTCGATTCTTTAAGTCCTCCATGTCCATTGGCTTAGTTTGAAAAACTTTACCTTTAAGGTAAACCCACAGAAAAAAGTCAAGGGGGGTTAAGTCGGGAGACCTCCGCGGCCATTCAATAGCTCCCCTCCTTGCAATCTATCTATTTTCAAAAATAGTATTAAGATAAGCGCGAACTTTTGAAAATAGATGGATTGGAAGAAGGGGAGCTATTGAATGGCCGCCGAGGTCTCCCGACTTAACCCTCCTTGACTTTTTTCTGTGGGGTTACCTTAAAGGTAAAGTTTTCCAAACTAAGCCAATGGACATGGAGGACTTAAACAATCGAATTGTTTAAAGTTTAAGAAATACGGTCAATCAGTCCGGAAGTTGTCAGAAATGTGCAGAAAGAATTTTTCGATCGTCTAGGTTACTGCCAATTAACCTTTGGGCAACATTTTCAACATTTATTAAAATGATAAATAATTAATTGTTTTATTTATTTTCGAACTTTAGGTAACTGTCGATAAATCATAATGACATGTTAGATAAAAAATGTTCACAATTATGCACAGAATCCTAAAATTAAAAAAAAAAATGGGGGTTCCCATTTAAAAAATTAAAGTTGGTCCAAGCAGAGTGCTTTCGGAGATACCCTGTATAATAAAAAATATTGAAAAAAATGCGTATTAAAAAAACAAAATCGACGTGTCCGAGCGATTTTTAAAAACATTCAGCGTTCCCTAAATAATGAATTTATTCCAGACTTTACGTCCTCACTGTATAGGTATAACCTAAGTAAACTATGGATTTTAAATTTAATTTTGTTTTGGGAAAGAAAGAAAAAACTACAAGTCTTCCTCCACAAAATTTAATAGAATAAAAAATTATTCAAGGGTCTCTACATGTTTCGAACGTAGAAACGTTCATCTTCAGGAGACAGAAACATTTATTTTATGCTGATGGTGTTAGCAAAAGAGAAAATTAGAACCTTAATGGAGCTTTTATGGACTTAAAAAATTGAAGTGTAGAAGAAACATGATATGAAGAAAATTGATAAAGGTTAAGCCATACTGAGTATGTGAAAAAATTATTAATGGGGGGTCTAAACCAACCAAATAAACTGGGGAAGAAGAAAAACCCTTTCTAACAGGTGTCGAAGATTAATTTTTTTTTTTTCAAAACTTTCCAAACATATGTCTGTAAGACATTATGAAGATAAAATTTGAGGAATCACAATAAGATTACCTACGTTCTAAAAAGTGTTTTTAAGGTACTGAGGATTAAACCTCAGTAACCCCGCGAGAGGTTAATTTAAAACAAAAATAAACAATTAAACATTTTTTAAAAATTTAAGTCAAAAGGTCATTCACGTCCACGTGGTGGGGCAAAAGTGTAATATACTTAATAACTTTTTCACATACTCGGTATGGTTTAACCTTTATCAATTTTCTTCATATTATGTCTCTTCTACACTTCAATTTTTTAAGTCCATAAAAGCTCCATTACGGTTCTAATTTTTTTTTTTGCTAACACCATCAGCATAAAATAAAATTTTCTGTCTCCTGATGATGAACGTTTCTACGTTCGAAACATGTAGAGATCCTTGAATAATTTTTTATTCTATTAAATTTTGTGGAGGAAGACTTTTAGTTTTTTCTTTTTTTGCCATACTTTTACTCCACTTTAAGCATGGACTATTAATTTCTTCAAATTAATTTGGTTTTGTTTCGTGGCAGAGATGAGTTTCCTTTGAGTCAAATTATCGATTTTTAACAGTAAATATATGGAGGCATCTAATATTTAGTTCAGTATATCCTCTAAATATAGTAGTAAGGTGTAATGGAGTTTGGGCTTTTTAAATATGATTTTTAAAATACAGTTTTGAATAATCTGTAGAGACTGTATAGCAGTCTTGTACATTCCACCCCAGACCACTGACCAGTACACCCTACCTAAGTGAAGATTCGACGATTGATTTACAATAATTCTTCCAGAATGTAGGAGTCTCCTCAAACTCATTACAATTTGGTTAACATGATAGTTCCACTTAAAGTGGCAGTCAACAATGATTCCCAGATATTTAGTATGGTTGGTGCTCTCTGTATCAAGCTCTCACTTACATGCAATTCACTATAATTAGGTCTTTTTTTTCGGTTGGTGAAAAAACAATAAAATTAGTTTTCTTCAGATTAAGTGAGAGCTGGAAAGAGTCAAACCGATTTTGTACCAATTCTAGACCCCTTTCTGCAATGTTTTTAACGTCATCCCAGGAATGTTCCACCCATTTCTACGTCCTTAAGAAGTGCGTTTACACACGCTTTTAAAAACCTTATCATCACCTAACAAATTATTCAATCAGCAAACAAAGCTTTTCATCTTTCCTATTATCTTTAACAACCACAAAAATAAAAACGTCAGACGACAGGATGACGAATATGTCTGTTAATAGAAATATAACAATTATTACCGAATTAGTAACAATTTTTGTAATATGTGTGACATTATTTGGTGTTATTGCACTCGTTTTTTTACACGTATGTAGGCGAGAGATTTGGGCACACGGGAATAAACAAACGATTAATTTGCATTACTGGTTACTGTTACTGTCACCATTAGGATACAATGCAAAAAAAAACTATTAATGTTACAAATTACAACCTCGAAAACTGTAATTGCGTCCAAATTATTCCATCGTTAGAAACACACAAATTAAATCGTGTTAAGTACCCGATGTATCAATAAAAATGCCAATACATCGTTGGTAAAGATAGTAATACATAAAAATACTATTAATATCCCCCTCCTAGATACGCTTATATTTTTAATGTATTGATCCAGATATCCCATTTAATCCACGGGACGTTATTTTTGTTCCACCTTTTGCATATTATAATCTAATCTTGCCTAAATATTTGCTAAACATTATTAAGATATATTGTGTAGCGTATATTAAAATCGGCATTCTATTGTTTTAATAGACGGGTTATGATTATAACACAAATGTTTTTTCTAGATACAAAGAAAATGTTTAAAAAACATCGAAACAAAGCCGTTCCCCCGCCTAACGTCCAAAATGGACACGAAATGGACAACAACAACGTAATGAACAAGAGCCCCGTATCCCCAATAACGAATTCCCTTCAGTTCTACTGTCAACTGGCCCACGGAAGCCCGACAGCTTTTGTTTCCGGTTTTTCGAATGTCAGAGAGCTGTATGAAAAAATTGGAGAGGCCTTTGACATACCCGCATCGGAAGTAAGTAAAAGAATTTATGTAATATATCAGCTGTTTAAGATTATTTAAATCACTTTACAAGCGCATAATTCTCCCGTCCGGATATCAAGTGGTTAAAGGAAGGAAAACCAGAGTCGGCAGGACTTATAGGAAAAAAAGGACGCCGGTTCCATACTTGTTGAGGGATAAAAACCGAATTTTCATCACTCGAATTACAACATTGCATTGAACATCGAAAGGTAAACATCGATGTTTACATCGATGTTTATGACCTCTTAACATCGATGTCAAAAACATCGAACATCGGTAACAGAATATCGATGTTTTAAAAACATCGATGAGCATCGCCCAGCACTAAAAGATACAGCGATGGTCAAGTTGGGGAAAAGTTGCGCAATTTAGCGATGTTTAACATGCCGTCAAAAAATTTGGAAAATTCCAAGTACTTCCGAAGATATTAGGAGAAACCCGAAAATTCTCAATTCATATTTGTTTTTTGCTGGCTTTATTTGGGTACAGAGATTAATTATCATATACAGTGTGACCAGTAAAAAAGTCCGCATAATATGGGATTTTTTTTTTATTAACAGCTTTATTCGAAATTTGACTTTGGCATCAAGTTCTGCTTCGATAGAGATGAAAATTAAGCAAAAAATAGTAGTCACGTGATTCGCATTATCTGTCAAATTTTAATTTTTTCCAAAAAATAAAAAGTGGGGTTATTTCTGAAAGTATCAAAAAAAGTTATTAGAAAAAGTTTTTTTTAAATGCAGTTTCTAGCCCACATGCAAAATTTTAGCTGCATAAGATAATTTTGATTTTTTACCCATATTTTGTAAATTGCACCAATTTGCAAAATAAGACTCAACGCAGCCTACATAAAACTTCTTAATTTTGACAAGGCCTTATTTCAGATACATTTTCTTTAAGGTAGCGCCATATTAAATGTGTGTTTTTCTACAAAATCAAAATTGGATAACTTCATAAAATAAGTATTTTTGAAAACGTGGTTTGTGTGTGAAAGTAATACACCTTAATATTAAGACAAAAAAGAACACAGTGTCATCAGTAAAGTGTTCATTAAGTGAAAAATAAATTTTACTGGTTTGTAAAAAATCAAAATTAACTTATGCAGCTGAAATTTTGCATGTGAGCTAGAAACTGCATTTAAAAAAACTTTTTCTAATAATTTTTTTCAATATTTTCAGAATTTCAGAAAGCTTTTGAATTATTTTATGACAGATAATGCGAATCACGTGACTACTATTTTTTTGCTTAATTTTTATCTCGATCGAAGCAAAACTTGATGCCAAAGTCAAATTTCGAATAAAGCTATTAATAAAAAAAAATCCCATATGATGCGGACTTTACTGGTCACGCTGTATAGGTGAGTAAATAGAAAATTGGGTTATTTGTAGGTTAGGTTTAAACTATTGTAACAAGGTCACATTCAAAGGTAAATCCACCGTAATCCCTACTCCCTGCCCTGACTCATAACAACGTCACATCCCGTTTAAATTGTATGAACAAACCTGAGGTTTGCAAGAAAAAAAAACTCAATATTTTAACTGCAAACCTGCTTAAGCGACTGATTAATAACGTTGATTGAATAATTATTCAATCAACGGTAATAATAAACAAACTAAACTAACCAGGAGCAAGCGGCAATAGCGCAGCCGCGACTTCGTCACGCGCTACCCTCGTAGCATCTGTGGAATTTCGTTTTTTGCTTTTATTAATTTTAACAAAAAATTGTTTTTTTAAACTTAAACACTTTTTGAAGAGAACAAAAAATAAACGGAACAAAAAAATTATATTAATTATTGTGGTATTTTTTTTTCGTTTATATGTTATATTTAACTAGCGTGTACCCGGCATGCGTTGCAACCCGCTGGTATAAATACAAACCCGATATATTAGTACCCAGCATGCCACTTTCTGAAATTGCACCCGTGCGAAGCCGGGGCGGGTCGCTAGTTATACATAAAAACCTTCTCCTTGAATCACTCTATCTATTAAAAAAAAACGTTTCAAAATCCATTGCGTAGTTTTAAAGATTTAAGCACATAAGACAGGATAGCGACTTTGTTTTATACTATGTTAAGATTAAGATTAAGAATATTAATTTTATAAATTTTAATAAAATTTGGACATGGTCCAAAAAAATGTTTCGCAATGTTCTGTGATACCTACCTGTCAACCCCCCCCCCCCCCCCCCCCCCATGATAAAATCCTAGCTACGCCAATGTTTGTAGAATGGGAGCTGGAGAGTCTAAAGTTAATGAAATTGTGCAGTATGTGCTATTTATTTTATTTCCACTAAAAACTTAATAAAAATGAAACGATACAAACATTTTATTAAATACAAACAAAACGGTATATATGTGTGTATGCGTGCAGTATGACTATCGTGGAACCTCGCAAAGGGGGGAACCACGCTTGACCGCCAATCAGGATATCTGTAAAATTGCAGATGCGTCTATTTTTGTGCTATATGTATAATTATTGTGATTAATTAACACTGAAACACTGTGCATTTTAAACTACAAAAGGTAAAATATACAGGGTGTCTCACCCAGTGGCGTATTTAGGGGGGGGGGGGGGGGTCCGAGGGGTCTGGACCCCCCCCCGTGGGCTCAACATTAAAAAAAACTCAGAACAGATCAGATGCCTTGTTGCATTTAATGTAGACAGGGTGAACTGAACCTCGCCCGATAACAAAATATAATAATTTTCCATTTTACAATTTTTGAATAAAGACCTTTATTATTATTATTATTAAATAAAATTATTAAAAAAATGAAATGATGTTCACTTAGTTTTGTAATTTTTTTGCAAACTAGAACTATTAGCAATACTTTGTTTTTACAAATAATTAAGTAACTGTGTCACAGATAACAAAACAACATGGCCAAACTTGGCAAAAAAAAATGGCAAAAATAACTTGAAAACCAATAATTTTCCGAATCGGTCATATTATGTAGAAATATATATTTTTAAACATAAATATTTAAAAAAATATATATTCCCATTATTGCGTTTATATTTAAAAATTTCTTAATTTCTTCCTTTTTTGGGTTCAGCTATCAAAACATAGAAATTATAAATTTTGATAGTTTAAAATAGGGCGTGGCACCGAAAAATTTTTCGCCTGCGGCGCTTTTTTAAAGAAAAAAAAAAAAAAGAAAGATACAACGAAAGGTATAGACCCCCCCGTGGCAATATTCTAAATACGCCACTGGTCTCACCGGAAGTCGCATATACTCACTGTTATTTCATTTGAAAAGAGCTTGTTCAAAAATCTCATAATCCAAATTTGCAGGATTCGAATCACATTACTTTCCTCCGAAACGTTCTAATGGACGGTCATACCATGTATATGTCGTAGGCTGATAGTGAAATCCGTCATTTCATGAAAAGCCTAGTCACTTCATGAAGCGTCGGCAGATTGTGTAAAAACATGAAATTACACGATCTGCCGCGTCACTTCATGAAGAGACCTTGACGTTTCGGCGTATTATGTATAACACAATCTGCCTAATTTTAAATATCGTCACTTCATGTAGTACCTAACGATGTCATGTCAGTCGGCAGATTGTGTAATTCCGTCTAAAAGGAATATTGGCAACTGGTTTGTTCGTTGTTCCCCAGAGCATTTTTTTTTTAATTACATTTTTTCAACTAATATTATTTTATAAAAATAAAAAAAATGCTCTGACAAACCCGAACAAACCAGTTGCCAATATACCTTTTAGACGGAATTACACAATATGCCTTGTTTTTGTGGCATTTCATGAAGTGACGATATTTAAAATTAGGCAGATTGTGTTATACATAATACGCCGAAACGTCAAGGTATCTTCATGAAGTGACGCGGCAGATCGTGTAATTTCATGTTTTTACACAATCTGCCGACGCTTCATGAAGTGACTAGGTTTTTCATGAAATGACGGATTTCACTATCAGCCTACGACATATATATGAAGATAGTCATTTATCTACGGTACAGCTATTGCCCAGAAAACTGTCGTTTACATCACAAAAAAAAGTCGTGGTCCTTTACGACAATAACAGAGTTTACAAAAGAGGCCAATTTTAAATTGAATAATTTCTAGTGTTTAGATCCTCTATATCCATAAACCTACTTTCAATAATAATTGCGAATCTAACAAGCTTCATGTTAACTTATTTACCCGATAAACTATTTTAACGAAACCACTTTTTAATCTTAGACACTTTCTAAATATTTCTTCGGTATAAATAAATGGGAAACTAATGATACCAAGATAATTAATTGCTTAACGTATTTTTCGTTGTACTAGACCAGCATATTAACATTTTTTTTTACTGAATGAGTAAATTTTAAATCTGTATAAGATTTCTGAATTTCACTTTTAGATTTTTGGAGTACACAACAATTAATTATTAAACTGTACCGTGCGAGCAAAAATTATTTGCATCAAAGAGGGCTTGGATTAAAAAACGTAGGGCTTGGTTTAGATCACAATGATATGGGGACGATATATATAACCAAATGTAGGTTAAAATTTTGTCAAATTCATATTATGACATGATATGCCAAACTAATGAGTAATAAAATAAGTAGACAAATACAAATTCATTTTTGTTGTTTACAAAATTAATAAATATACAGAAATATACAATATACAGAAAGAAAAAGAAAAATAATTACATAAATTGCTGAAATTGGCCACCGCCATGCTTCAAGCATAAATTCACACGTCTCTTCATATTTTCGAAAGTGTTGACGAGCATCTCTGGAGAAATGTTAGCACATTCTTGGATAATCCTTTTTTGTAATAATTGTTCTTCCTGCTCCTTTTTTGTGTTGTATAGAACCTGTTTCCCTAAACACAGCCACGGTTCTTTTCAGGCAAAGATAAAAATCCCCAGCAATAAAAGCAACGTAGTGAAAATCGTCCATGCACAAACCCGGATTGTATTGCCACTCACCATTTACTCTAACCCCGTTTCGAAATTATGCTTCAACCATGAATGTTTTGTGCTGTTCCGTAAAGCCCATTGTGTGAATTATTCAAGAAATTGGAAAAATTAGCGATGAATCAAATTACTTGTATTGACTGTCAAAGATGACGGAATAACTGATTGATTGTTAATTCAGGTAGTTACTGACACCCAACAGGTATTAAGCTCTACGGCTAAGCATTACGTCCTTAGATGCAAGGCCCTCTTTGATGCAAATAATTTTTGCTCGCAAGGTATATAGGCGTTTAAAATGTGACGGACCTGATTTATTATAAATTGATTATTATTGGAAATAAAAATTATTGTACCTATAAGACTATTATTAAGAACATTCAAACAAAGAAAAAACTATCAAAATTATTGTTTAATTTTCAACAATGACGTAGCGTATACCAACAGACAAACAAAAAGAGCAATTTGTTAAACGTAAAATTAATTTTATCGTCTCGCATGACAAAAAATGTTAACAAAAAGGTGAGAATATTAACAGCAAAATGGCGTGTACCATTCCGGAAAAAAAATTTGAAAGTGAAAAATAGAGAGATTATATTATATAAATATTATTCAAAGAAAATAATATATATATAATAACAATAACAACTAATAGTACTAAGGTCGACTACAGTAATTAAAAAAAAAATGTTCTCCGACGTTTTGATTGTATTTTAAACCATCTTCAGACAGTTGTATGAAATAAACTTTTAAATGATTTATGTGAACCCGTTATAATCATAAATCCCAAGTAGATTTGTCCGAAAAGTCCGATAGGAAAATTATCGCATAGAGCCACGAACGTGATACCGAAAAGGCCGGAAGAAAGCATGGGTTTTTTGTTAAAATGTATTTTAACAATAATTATTGGTTCTTAAAATCTGTAAGAAGAAAAATAGTATTGTAGGCGATGAACTTGTACCAGCGCATATAAAACAAACCAGTTGTTTTTTTCCTCCGCTGTCACAAATTAAAAACATTAAAATGCCTCTCTTTAAACTGTTTCTCATTTTCCGATCACTCTAATTCTTAATTATCAGTTCTAATTTAAGTTTGTTTTCTAAAAAAACTGTATTTAACACTATTATATTACCGCATTTTCTTTATTGTTCTTCCATTTTATATTGTGCTAGTGTGAAAATATTTGACAAATTACAAATTTTACAAAATAAGGCAATGCGGATTATTTTAAATTGTGACAAATATACAAAAATAAATTTTATGTTAAAAAATTTAGATTGGTTGAATGTCAGAAATTTAATTTTTATTTATGTATCTTTATACATAAAATTAAAAATAATTTATTGCCTGATTGTTTAAAAAAAATTTGTTCTTTTAATCATGGCCATCATAATTATAAAACAAGAGCGAATCAAATTTTTTTTTGTGGATAGGGTGTCTAAAACATTAGCTTATAAGTCTATTTTTCATAAAGGTTTGATAGAATATAATAATTTTGAAAATTCTATTAAATCTCAAATATCATTTAAAACTATTTAAAAAAACTTTAAAATTGCATTTATTTAAAAAACAAAATGATACGTAATATTTGATACAATTTGCAAAATGTTTAACTTTTCTGTCAGATTTTGTTAAAAGAAGGTTCCGTTTTCAAATTAAAAATAAATCTATAAAAATGTTGTTAAAAAAATGTATTAAAAATATTTCATTGTAGCTTTTTTGCTAAATAAAACATGTTACTACTACTACTACTTCCGTTTTCAAAATATACAATAACTCGTGTTAATATAATTTTAAAAATTATTTTCTCCCAAAGAAACGCCTAAATTGAACATCTGTTACAAGACAAACAACGTTTAAACCTTAAGCTACCCAGTGAAATAAAATGTATACCTGCTCAATTAAATTTTACTGGTGATATTTGATGACAGCCGAACGCCTGCAACTATCTTTGAAATATTTATCTTTAGGCGATCGTTAATAGAATAGAACTCAAATGTACAAGAATTACTTTATAATGTTATAAATATATCTTGAAATAAATTCGACAACTTTGAAGGGTTTTGAGTAAATGGTAGACATAAATGCACTGTTAGGTTTCACGTTTGCACAACATTTAAGTTAACAGTTTGCTACACGTTCTGTTTAAAATTCAGAATACAATCACTAAATGGAGATTCAATAATTTTTTAGCGGATAATTTATCCTTAAAAAATAACGTTCCGCCAAACATCTCTATTATAAAGAAACCACACAACTGTTACTTAAATTTTCATCATTTTTACACTATAAGCTTTTTACCTACTTTTTAGAACACGCTAAAAGGTTTTGTGTTTCGCAATGCGTATTTGGTTTCACTAATTTTAACGATATACCGAGACTTCGAATAATCTAGATGTATTTTCTTTTACAACATACAGGGTGTTCACCTCGATTTTCCTGCTTTAAAATGAAAATGTGGAAAATCGCTCGGACCCGTCGATTTTTATTTCGAGGGGGACATCTTTTGAGTATATTGTCAATCTTGTTACTTCAAGCCCCTAGGAGGGTGGGGGGGTAAGATACCCCTATTTTATATAATTTTTTTGGATTCTGCATAAAATTCTGAACATTTTTTAATAAAAGCATTATTAGTAACAGTTTCCGAGATATTTATGCTTGAAAAATTACATTTTTGAACTTTGACAGCGTCTAACTTTCTAACTGTACGTCTTAGAGCAAAACGGCTAACATGTCCCTATCTTCGATTTTTATTATCTTTCCAATAGTGTGAACTTTCGGTTAAACCGGATGTAAGAAATATAGTACTTCCGGTTTGACCGGAAGTTGACACTATTGGAAAGATAATAAAAATCGAAGATTTGAAGACATGTAATCCGTTTTGCTCTAAGACGTACAGTTAGAAAGCTAGACGCTGTCAAAGTTCAAAAATGTCATTTTTCAAGAATCAATATCTCGGAAACTGTTAAGTATAGACTAATAATGCTTTTATTAAAAAATGTTCAGAATTTTATGCAGAATCCAAAAAAATTATATAAAATAGGGGTATCCATTTAAGATTTAGATCTTACCCCCCCTCCCTCCTAGGGGCTTAAAGTAACAAGATTGACAATATACGCAAAAGATGTCCCCCTCGAAATAAAAATCGACGGGTCCGAGCGATTTTCCACATTTTCATTTTAAAGCAGGAAAATCGAGGTGGGAAGTTTTCAAATGAACACCCTGTATATGAATGGTGCATGGACTGGCAACATAAAGAAAATCCGATGCAAAATCTAAGGTGGTCAAATATTGACTACCTCGTTTATTTTACACGAAAATACCACACCACTACTTTTAACCAATCAAGATGGGTTTTATTAACAGGTCACCATGGCAACACCGAGAGCGAATTATGGTGGATATTTTTTGACATAATCACAGAATAATAATTTTGTTTGACTTGAAGTTAGTTTCAATTTTTTTATTTAAAAGTGTTTTACACACTTTTACGCAAAAACGCAGTTACATACGCTTTGATTTTTATACATTTTCTTTCCATAATTAAGATGTTTTTGGTATTCTTCTGCCACCTCTTTTCTTCTTAAAGGCGAAAAAGCTGGACTTGGAATCGAAAATACCGCTTTATTAATTAAGCATCTACCTGTCTGATCAAATATACCTATATAATATTTTGACACCATTTTATTTACCATTTCTCCATTTAATAGTTTCAATTTTAAATAATTTAGAAGAAAATATTCCTGAACAATAGGGAACTTTCCAATTTTTTTTTCAATAATATGATTTATTTAGGCCTAAAAAAGATTCCCCAAGTTTCGCGCGCGTCAAAAGCATCTCAAACGACCTTTTAAGCGCGCCAAGCCCGATGACGTCAGGAAGTATGACTTTTCCGTCATCCTGACCGGTGGCCGAGCTACCGAGTTTGCATTTGGATTGCCGTGTGTTATTGTTATTGTATTGTTGTTTTAAGGTGGAATTCTCAACGTCGTTCAATTTATTGCCAACCTATAACCTATTTCGTGGATGTCACACACGAATTATACTTCTTGACGTCACGACCCGTTTTTATCCGCTTGGGATAATTTGAATTTTGGGGCATTTTTAAATCTCGCTAGCGGTCTTTTGGGACGAAATATGTTGTTTTTTTTGCTGCCATATGTTTTATGACAATATTACAATATATACTTATGATTTATAGAATTTTTCCCCATTTAAAATGTTTGTCAAGTTCCCTATTGGAAACAAATTTTCTTTCTTCAAATGGCAACCGCAATCTTCTATTAGTTTGGTCAAATATGATATAGTACGATGATTGGTCGTAACATCGGACAATTTTTTGCATAAATTGCATAAGCATGATCTTCAAAACGATTCATTTTTAAAATAAAAAATATTGTTTGTTTTTGACTGCAAAATATTCTGTTTACTACAAAACACGAATTTTTACTGACAGTTTGTAGGTACTGTCAAAATATGAACATAGTCCCTTATGTTGACCGGTTTGCTGTCGCTGATTAGGCAAGCCATAAAATGTACGTATAAAAAAATGAAACAAAAACAAAAAAACAATTTTTTCTACTACCGTGCGTAAAATACTAAGTTTACGCACTAACAAAAGTGCAAATTTAACTTTTTACGTTACTAATGCGTAAAGTAAATTGTTGTGTAATTGTAAGTATCTAATAATTACTCTAATATGCATACCTGCGTTGGTCTGGTTGGCCATGGATAAATGGCGAATTATTTTTGACGTATCTAAATGTTGACATTTTGTGATTATTTTATGTACGGTGTAGGTATGTATTATTTTAAGAACTTATTTTGGATTATTGAATATTTTAATACGGTAAGTTTGAACTGTGACATCAAAAAATGTAATATATTCACTTAATTTAATTTTATATTTTTAAATCTTACTAAAATATGGAGTGATTTATCGGATTTTGAGAAAACTCCGCCGAATGTTGCGCAGATTCTACACAGAAAGCTACTTTGGCTTTGCTTCCCGACAAATCCCAGATAGTATCCGAGTAAACAATTTTTTGTACCGTGCGTATCGCACTAGTGAAAGTGAAGTGTGTGTATTTTGATTTATATTATATATTTTCCGGTAGTAGAAAAAAATAAATAGTGTATGCAATTCGTGCGTAAAGTGCCTTTTTTAGTCATGAGATTTGAAATTGAACATTAAAAATTCCCATTCCTGAGAAAATACCTACTTTACACACTTGTTGCATAAATAACTATTCTACCACTTGTAGTAACTCAAAATGTATATAAAATTAAAGAACATACTATGTTACGTCTTAAAATTGTATTTTAGTGTAACTACTGTTATCGCTACCGAAAGCAAATCGAAGCTGCGGAGCAAACTAAATCTCTTCATGAACCCTACCTTTATGAAAAACCAATAAAATTTTAATTTTCTACCAATTGTAATAAAACAAATCTTACATAATATAAAAGTATTACATCAATCAGCTATGTTAAATATTGAAATAATATTTTTTCGCAACTACATTCTCTATTAAAAAAAATATGGCTCTCAATTTTAATTTATTATTATAGCATCACAATGCGTTTAGTGGCATTTTAGAAAAATTGAAAAAAACGTTCTACCAAATATTGTAAACCAAAATTACGTAAAATGAAAAAATATACTGTGCTAAAAACTAAAAATGTATTTACGTGTAACTTCAATTATTAGTTGAAATCGCATGCATAGGTAGTATATTAGAAAATTATTTTATTTTAAATACAATTTGGTGCGGAATTTTCTTACCGTATACCGCACGAAGTCAAATTAAATCCGCGCAAATTTTTTCACGCTCATGAATATTTTTAGAAAATTATTCATGAGCTCGAATAAGTTTCCGGAAATAATTTAACCTCTTGTGGTATTACTAGTGATAATTTATTTTCTATTATTAAAGGGAATTATTTAACGAACTAACGAAATTTTGCCTGATTTATTTAGTAATTAAAGTGTTATTTAGAGAAATTTTAATCTAAAACTGACGAATTCTAAAATAAAAGCTCCGGTAAATGTCAACAACTGACGATTTTTATGATGACATAACAGTATGGAGAGTTTAAAAATTGGTTAAACATTTCTTAAAGGTGAAACTAACAAAATTAACAAACGTTAGATAGCCTGCATGGCATATTTACTCTCATTGAAATTTTTACGACGAAAAACGCAATTTTTATCTTATTTTGACACATCATAAAAAATGTTAAAATAACTTGAACTGAAGACGAAATACACCAATTTTGCCTAATTTTGACAGCTCATTTAATTTCAATCGAGAGTACAATAAAAAGCTAAACCACAGAATATATAGCTATGCAACTATCAGGGTTGCGACGATTTAAATCATGATTTAAATCAACTGATTTTTTCAATTTTAATCATGATTTAAATCAAATTATAAATTGCTGTAAAAACAAGTCGCCGAAGCAAATCCATCAGAAAATAAAAAAAAAAGAAGATAGTTTAATTAAAACTAAGTGTTTACATACATTATACAGGGTGGTCCTTAAGTACATCAAGAAAATCTAGGATATGATTCCTGGCATCAATTTAAGTTGAAAAGTTCATATGGACTTATGCCCTAAAATGCTTACCCTCTAAGATACAGGGTGTTAAAATATTTTTTTTAAATAATTGTTTTTTTTAAATTTCGAAACTCCTGGAAGATACGGTATTGAAAATTGATGTCGATTGATTTCGTATTAAACTGCACTTTCTGGTCAAAAAAGGGTTTGCCTACTTCCACCAGTGGCGTGCATGAAGATACCATCAATATTTTTTTTGTGAAAATATGTGATACGCCACTGTTTTTTTTAAACTCTGATGCATTTTTATTTTTATGCATTACTGTCCCTGGCCTCCCAAATGACTGCGAAAAAATGTCCGATAAGCTACTCCTTCTCCGATATGTCCAATTATACACAATAAAAACAATGAAAATGGCCATTCTTGTCTTTACCGTTCACCTTCTTTAAAATAGAATAAATTGTGTTACAGGTCTCTGGTTCCCAAAGCTTGAGGTGCAATAGTTTGTTTTACCTTCGTATGTCTTGTTTAAAGATAAGAGGGGTAATATTTTCGAAAGAGTTCAATAGATTTCCTAATCCACTCGTAAATAATTAAACTAATCGCCTGGATCCAGTTTTAGCTAACTGGTTTCTCTTCAAAAGCCATTCCTTCGCCCACTTTGTCCTTTTTTCTAGTTTTTATGACTTATGGCGCCGCCACTGCACATACATATATATTCTTCATGATTACGTAGTTGATATGGTGAACAAAACTGCAGCCTCGCATTCGCCATTTTGCTCGTCGAACGGCTCGACAAGCTATGGGCCACTTAAATCTTCCGTAAATTCGATATTAAAAGTAATTCCGCAAGCCCCTGTTTTTATTTGATAAAATTTAATAACAACTTTATTATTCCGAATAAAAACAATATCTACGAATTCGTGAGAACCGATGTGTTCCGATTATAAACAAAAAAAAATGCATTATTCATATACTTTTTACAGAATTGCTTTTACTTACGTTGTATTTTTTATTTTATTTCAGATTTTGTTTTGTACACTGAACACATTCAAACCAGACATGAAAAAACTACTCGGTGGCCAAATCGGTTTAGAAGACTTTATATTTGCGCATCGAAAAGGTAAGCACGTTTTTTTTTATAACTTTCTATGGTCGATTGCTCAAATCGATTTAATCTAGAATTAGTCAACGGAAACTGTGATTGTGACGGGCCGAATCATAATTATATTGTCAGAAATATAATTCTAGACGTCCATTGAAATTAAATTATTGTTTTTTAATTTTGATTCAAGTGGAATTTTTCAAAACTGAATGTGTGAAGTTACAAAAACTTTATGTCTTCCTTTTTATAAGTAGGTGTTAATAGTAGTGGAATGATGTTACCAACTTAAATTATTGGATGGCAACCTATAAAAACCAAATTTCCATTCCTACAGAGATATTACAGTGTGCCATTTATACAGTCCATAGCCTTCTCGATTTTAAAGAAATAAGTGAGACAGCTTTGTTCATAAAGGCACTTTGACGGATCCAGATGAGGGGGGGGGGGGGGGGGCATGTCCGAGGGGTGAGATCCACCAAGGTTCTTCAAAGAACCTTGGAGATCCGCCACAGGTGGCGTCTTAAAGTCAGCGGCACAGAATTCAACTAAATAATTTAATTTGTAAATGTTTAAATGTCTGCTGAACTTATTATTTTGAAATAAAACTGTTTAAGTGTCTTATTGCTTTATAAAACTAGCGAGTTGTAGTCTTTTATAAAATCTTATGAAGGTATCTACGTTGAAAATAATTGCCAAAATCAGAAAAGTTATCGAGAAGATATAATCAACGCTAATTTCCGTATATTTTCAAGTGACTGAAATATTATTATCATTTTGTGGCGCGTGACCTTGCAACATCAGCTTTATTCGATGTTGGTTTTGCATTTGGTACGGATTTTCTTTTATGCCTATTAAATAATAAGTGCATCACCCTTGTCTATTTCATTATATTGGTTAGCTGTAGTCTGTAGTTTTATCGTTAAAAGCAATATCCCGTTTAATTTATATGGATGGACGATTTTACCATACATTTTTTCCGGTACTTTTTAACTGTACAAAATTCCAGCTCTCCATGACAAAAATTAAGGTATAAGTAATCGTTTAATTAAAGTATTTTAATCGTTCTTATAGTCAATAAACATAATTTCTTATTATTAATGCTTTATTATAAATATATAAAACACGTTTAATATCCAATTAGATTGTCCATATAATAAACCATATGTTTTTGCAAGAAGGCAGGGAAGATAATGACGGGTATTAATGATTAAAATTTAATCAAAATTAATTACATTTTCTAGAAAAAAAAAATCAAAAACAACAAACACGAACGAAATAAACGTATTTACAAAATGTATATGTATGTCCGCATTCCGCTGAAAAATTAATGTATGAAGCATCTGGATCCCGATACGTATTTTGAGAAGTCCGATCAAAACATCGACGCTACGGCGACGCCTGCGAAAGAGAAAAAATAAACTCGGGGGGGAAAAAAATTGATTTTTTTTATAGTAAAAATTTTACCTTGTCATTTGATACATGATGTCTTTTACAGACCCCCAATTCAGAGAACAGACTTACATCACAATGAAATTTTGAAGAAATCAGCACCAAAAATACTCTGATCTGTTATAGTAATTCCTCGACATACACTAAATTAAAAAGAACAAACGGGCTTCCAATCTTGGTATCTACAATTCTTAATACTTTAATAATCTCTTTTCAAGAAATTCATACACCATCAAAGGTAACGGTACCACTTTGGTTTGGGTACTACTACGGCGTGTCCTCGAGAGCGACTTCACTGTTGCATTTCTTCATTATTGCCCCTCGAGATCTTCATGATTCCTATAATTATTTGCTCTTCTTCAATATTACGAGTCAGAAAATCTCGCTGAAAAGAATG
Organism: Polydrusus pterygomalis; assembly: GCA_963969555.1. NCBI lineage: Eukaryota > Metazoa > Arthropoda > Insecta > Coleoptera > Curculionidae > Polydrusus > Polydrusus pterygomalis. Next base: position 1,595,262 of record OZ018377.1, read on the forward strand.
GAAGGTCGATGGAAGCCCGGTCTTGTTCAGTTGGGTTCCCACCGAACCGAAGATCGTTATTTGATTGAAAGGTCGTGCTTACGTTTTTTTTATGGGTTGATGTTACGAGTAGTGTAAAGTTTTTCCATTCTACTGTAAAAGATGTCAGTATAAATCTGTTTGGATGATGTCGGTTCATCTCCATTGCCACGATTTTAAATTCCGATAAATCAACTAATTAATTAGACTACCTATATCTTAGTTTTCCCCTAAAATCTTGTTGATTTTGGTTTATGTATTTGGTTTATTATTTTTGTTTTACAATAGGGTGGACAGCGAGACAAAATTTGTCTTTTTATAGGGTTTCTGTTTTGACGAAAATTTGACATTGAAGAAAAGAAAGTCGTATTCAGTTCATAATACAATCATCCTTGTTACATTTTATTTCCTGCAAGTTAAAATTTAGCGTAGTAGCATCAAGGTCACGTGACGTTCCATTAACATTGGTTTTATAATATAATCCGTGTCATACCTATAAAATGAGTAAAATTTCTTATCACGGTTTTATCTTAACGTGCTGGCAAGGCTACTTATTATGGTTCTACGTCAGTAAAAACTAAATATTAAATTATACTTACTTAACTCTTAAAATAAGTTTGAGTTGAGACTGGTGGGACAAACCGATCATTACAATATTTCCAGCAATGCCTAAAAAATTGGGTAAGTTTGTTTTAAATACCGTAAACGATGCCGTATTATCAAAAAGCTGATTTTTTTCACACTTGCATTTTGAAACATATTTAAAAATTATATTTGACTGGTTGGAATCTCATAAATTAACGCTAAATTTAATAAATCTTCATTTACGTAACATTTCCAAACAAAGAGAAGACTAGATATGGAGAAGCAACCAATAATAATAATAATATTTAATGGGGAAAATATTAATTACAAAGATAATATAAAATTTTTAGGATTATATTGATCAAAATTTAAGCTGGAGAAAACACGTAGAACATATTATTCGAACTTACATTTCTCCGTTAATTGGGATATTTTTTAAAATTTGTCATTGTCATTTTATATCTTAAAATTATTTAAAAAATATTTACGATGCCTTAGTACATTGCAAAATTCAGTCTTATTTCTATTTGGGGTTCAGCCAATTCAATAGTAAGTACCTACTAAAACCTTTAAAGAAATTACAAAATAAAATTATTAAACGTAGGTATTCATAGATTTCTGCACTTAGAACCAACAACAAATTTATATAAATCGAATAAATACCTAGGTATAAATAATTTATATAATTTAAAAATTTGCATATTTATTCATTCTTTACTTCTAAAACAAAAAATGTCTAACATAACGTTTACAAAAGTTCATGATCTTCACAGATATGATACTAGACAAACTAATTTTTATAAACTATTAAAATAAACAGCAACTTTGGAAAACGGTCATTGTTATACAGGGTGATTCAAAAGTACTTTGACAAACTTCGGGAGGTAATTGCTGGCAATATTTTAATACGAAAAGTTCTTATAAACAGTGGTCCTTGGCGACTTCGTTACGGAGATACAGGGTGTTGAAATGTTAAAAGAAATAGTAATAATTTTTAAATAAGTCCTTAATGAGTTATTTTTTTTATGAAATTTTGTGAACTAAATAAGCATCTAAGGACACTTATTTTCAAAGTACAACAGGTTCGTAAATTTAACCAGTGGCGTCGGTACAAAATGTTACTATCATATTTTTTGTGAAAACTATGCTACACCACTGACTTATTTTATTTTAACTTTTTTCTTATAAATCCCCCCTTTATTTAGAACAAAAAAGATCACGTGTGTTTTTTTGATACGAGGGACGGTTTAAGCGTAAATGATTATTTTATTTGAATATACACAAATATTAAAAAATGTGTTTTAAACTGATCAACCACTCAAATATTTCTTACAGTATTTTAACGAATACATACTTACTAATAAACAAATATATATATATATATGCCTAAGGAAGGTATCTGAGGATGCCTATTTTCTAAGTATAACACGTTTTCAGTGGCATACATATTTATTTATTAGTATGTTATTTTTTAATATTTTGTATTTTGACAAGGCGGCTTTGGAAATGCTTTTTTTGTCGATAAATTAAAATATATTTGACAGTTAGTTACCATTAAAAATAACAAAACTGAACAAATAAAACTCGGTGGTAACTAACTGTCAAATATATTTTAATTGCCCTAGAAACAGGTTAAAGTTAAATTATGAAAAGCACTTAAAACAGAATTTTTTGCCATTTCGGAAATCACTTAAATGCAAGAATGTTAAAAATGTAAAAGCTTTGCTTCTTATTTCCTTGAGCAGATTTTCGAAATCATAAATTTTCTCGGGCACCCTGTATAACGCACAACGATTTTGTTACAGAACTAAAAGTTGTTTTTTTTGCAGGACGGCCGAAAGAAGTAGAACTAGAAAAAACCGAAGATTCTTTAGGACTAACAATTACAGATAATGGGGCAGGATATGCCTTTATAAAAAGAATAAAGGAAGGGTCAGTCATATCACAAATTCCACATATAAAAGTAAGTAGGTATACCTATAACAATGAATTTATTTTGTTACATCAAAAGACCAGATAAAAACCTACGTCATCATGTAAATTGTGACAAAGTGTTTCAACACGCTATTAACTTGAACTTTGTTAACCTTCAGTAATTATTTTGATTACAAGCAATTAAAAAAATAATTAACCCTGACTTAAATATTAAATAACTTATGTTAAGGAGGCAGACCTACAAAGACGATAAAGCAAAGATAGACGACGCATCTCATTCATGCGCAGAGCTGACATCTTATTGTTTATAGAGGACATTCTATCACATGACAGGTCTATGAACACTTGTAACTTGTAAAATGAAAATCCTGGCACTAAATCAGTTACAGTTGTATTCATAAAAAAGCGTAAGTACACGAATTAGAATGAGAGGAAACTTTAACCATACTTGCGTAAAACCGGCTCATCGCATGTTAAAGGTTATTAAAAATGCAAAGCATTGGCGTTGGGCGTTAGTTCAATAAAATAACAAAAAAAAATTTTATATAGGATCGGCGTTGTGGTCTAGTGGTCAGTGCAGCGGCCTCTCAGATCGAAGGCCCGGGTTCGTTCCCCGGTGCCGGCAAAAAAAACGTCGATGTTAAATTTGGAATTTGGTTTAAGAGCTGCGCCGTCTTTCGGACGTTAAACTGTGGGTCCCGTGTCATGGATGTTGGCACGTTAAAGAACCCTACCCTCGACAAAGAGGGATTCGGCTAAATTACCAGATAGTGTGTGACAAATTCCCTGGCGTCGGTGATTGGCCTCGTTGCGGAAATAGGCCGACGTAAAAAAAAAAAAAAAAAAAAAAAAAAAAAAAAATTATTTTATAATATACCTATCTTAACAGTTTTATAAAAATTACAATAGAAACAAAAAACGTTTAACAAGAATAAATAAAATCTAATATTTGGTCATATATACCTGTTTTTCTATTACTTGAGCCAGTCTATTCGAAATTGACTGAATTATATTTGATTCAATATTTGGATCAAGCTCTTCCCCGCACGCATCTATTATTTCCCATAAGTCTTCTGAATTTTGTGGCCTAAAATTTCATTCATATATTTGTTTTACAATTATACCCCAAATATTTTCAATTGGATTGAAATCGTGACTATAAGCGACCCAAGACCCAAGGCAGCACTTCCACATTATAGGTTTAAAACCAGTGTGGCCTGGACAAATCTTGTTGAAATATGAAAGGATTATTGGGATATATTTGCTCAGCAGATGGTAACAATATGTTCTCTAAAATGTTAATGTAATTTCCGGCATTAAATCTTCCCTCTATTCGAACACTTATACAGCCCCATACATTTACAGAGAAACGCCCATGTCTAGAAGTGAGGGGGTTAGTATATCGCTCTTCAAACCTGGTATTGTTTGGACGGTACACTGCACGAATTTGTCTTCGGTAAAAACATTTTTTTCGCAGCTGGGCGACATTTTAATTCAGATTCCTTGACTCTCCTGCTGGCGGTAGGTTGGGAGGCAGGAAATGCTGTATCAATAACAGCATCCCTTGCAGTTGTAAATGGATTATTTCTTAAATATCCCAAAAAAGCAGCATCCTGTTCAGGGTTGGAACGTTTGGGACGACCTGAACCAATTTTCCTCTTTAGAGATTCTTCTGGTTCCCAGCGTTGCTTAATTTTCAATATAGTTTTTTTATTTCTATTATACAACTGCGCTACAGCACGGATTGACCATCTTTCTTCGATTCTTGACACAATTTGAGCCTTTTCAACTTCAGACAACTGATGAGGCATTTTTATGTTCTTCTGTCAAAGTTTATGAAACGTTACCATCCATGCAGTTTCAAAATTAATTACACCGACGCCAATGCTTTGCATTGTTGATAATCTATGACGTGTGATAACCTCCAATAAACAATCAATTTAGACAAGCCGGTTTAACACAAATATGACAAAATTTACCTCTCATTCTAATTCTTGTATGCTTTTTTTAAAGAGTACAACTGTTGTAAACCTACATCACTGAGATATAAATATAAAATATATGACTTTTTAATAAAATTCGTTAATCGAATATTAATTGAAACATTTTTTTGATAGGTAGGCGACCACATCGAAAAACTCAACGACCAAAACATGCTCGGCAAGAGGCACTTCGAAGTAGCCGCCGCCCTCAAACAAATCAAAGTAGGTTCCATGTTTACGATAAGACTCATAGAGCCCATGAGTAGCGGTTTCGGGCAAATTGCGCCAAAAAGTTCGAGTAAAGCGCTCAAGAAGGGCGGGTATGGTTCGGGCAAGGAGACTTTGAGGTTCAAGGCGGGAGGAAAGGCAGAAATACAAGAACAGGTAAGGAAACGGACAAGATTTAATTATACTGGGTGTTGCAAAAGGTTGCGCAGATATTAAAAAGACGAGTGAATTGGATAAAAACTAAATCCAAGGTATCATTGCGGCCCAAAAATACTAGAACAAAGAAATATGCTTTAATCTCCTGAACAGGCAACATAACATATATTATATTGTCCAAGACCTTCTGGGATTTACGGGATTACTGGGATTAATAATTGAAACAAAATACAGGCCTATTCATTAAAAAAGCAGGTGAAATTTTGGCATCAAAAATGCAAAAATGATTTGCATCAAAGAGGGCCTTGCATCTAAGGACGTAATGCTTAGCCGTAGAGCTTAATACCTGTTGGGTGTCAGTAACTACCTGAATTAACAATCAATCAGTTATTCCGTCATCTTTGACAGTCGTTACAAGTAATTTGATTTATCGCATCGCTAATTTTTCCAATTTCTTGAACAATTCACACAATGGGCTTTACGGAACAGCACAAAACATTTATGGTTGAAACGTATTTTTAAAACGGGGTTAGAGTAATTTGTGAGTGGCAATACAATCCGGGTTTGTGCATGGACGATTTTCACGAACATTTTCCTAACGTTGTTTTTATTGTTGGGGATTTTTATCATTGCCTGAAAAGAACCGTGGCTGTGTTTAGGGAAACAGGTTTTATACAACACAAAAAAGGAGCAGGAAGGGAAGACCATCTGTAAGAACAGAAGAACTTGTTGCAAACGTTCGTAAAATAATGCAAAATACGCCAACAAATTGTATAAGACGCCTGTCCCAAGAAGTGGAAAGATCTTATGGAACATGCAGGACTATTCTTAAAAAGCAGCTAAATTTATTTTCTTATTAGCAAGTATTCCAAGAAATAGAAGCCGCAGATTTTGAAAGACGCAGGAATTACTCTCAATGGTTTACCCAAATTTATTGGAAATAAATGATTTATTAGACCTGACATTTTTTTCGGATGAAGCCTGGTTCCACCTATCCGGTTATGTGAATTCTCAGAATACACGCATGTGGAGTAGTGAAAATACCCATTTTTTTATAGAGTCCACATTGCACCCTCAAAAAATTGGTGTCTGTTTAGCTGTTTCCCGAAGAAGAATTGTTGGTCCTATTTTTTTCATGACACAGTTACAGCAGAGCGGTATAGAGACAATATTTTGAATCCATTTGTGGAGCAATTATTATTTGATGAACTACGTTTTGGTGCAACCGCCCATACAGCTGCCATACGCAATTGTTTCGACGACAGATTGATCAGTTTTCGATCAGACATTGAATTCCCACCTAGATCACCTTGTTTAACGGTTATGGGTTACTTCGTTTTTCCTCATTTAAAAAACACTATTTTTAAAATACCAGTTGCACATTTAGATTAATTACAAGAAAGGATTATCCAAGAATGTGATAACATTTCTCCAGAGATGCTGGTCAACACTTTCGAAGAGACGTGTGAATTTATGTTTGGAGCATGGCGGTGGCCAATTTCAGCAATTTATGTAATTATTTTTCTTTTTCTTTCTGTATATTCTTACTTTGTTAATTTTGTAAACAACAAAAATAAATTTGTATTTGTCTACTTATTTTATTATTCATTAGATTTGGTTAGATAATATCGTCCCCATATCATTGCGATCTATACCAAGCTCTACGTTTTTTAATCCAAGCCCTATTTGATGCAAATAATTTTTGCTCGCACGGTATTATATATAGAGACGATCTGATGTGATTATACCAGTATTTTTTAGCCGCAAATGGTACATCACAGCCACCGTTATTTTCAATAGAGAACCACTAATGTTGACTATCAAAAAAAAAACAATCATTGGTCGCTTTTACCGTTGTCTTCAATAAAAATGCTGATGTGATAGTGAATAGATGCTCATTGCATTATACGACGACCTTCCGAGAATGTACCTTTAACGTTTGTTTATATTTTAGATATTCTTTCAATATCTCAGTCAACTTATAAAAAAAATTTAAATGTTCTCTTTCCAGGACGACTCAATGGACGCCGGCATAGAAAAAATCAACGGCGTCCTGGAATCGTTCATGGGCATCAACGACTCAGAACTCGCGACTCAGATCTGGGACCTCAGCGAGGGCAAAGAGAACTCCATGGACTTCGCCGAGGCGATCGACGACTCGGACTTGGCGGCCTTCGAGTTCACCGACGATCTAATCATTGAGCTGTGGGGATGTGTCACAGATGCCCGACAGGGTCGGCTTAAGTAATATTTGTGTATTTTTAAAGGATTTTGTTATGAAATAAGAATGTTATGGGTGCGTTTGACGTTTATATAAAACGGATCGAGCCTTATTACTCGTACTTTGAGCGTGTTTATTTTGATCAAGCAGGGCTGTCTAACTTCGAGTGGCCCCAGGCCGTTGTAAATAAAATTGCTGGTGTGAGGGCCCCATCATAACAAATTTTATCGGTAATAAACTTGTTGGTTTGTTTGTATAATTATTTTTATTTATTCCAAAAAAGGTGTTCTCAGAAGGAAATTTGTATCTCTCAAGGTATGTTTTTATAGTATCAACACCGAGTTCTTCTTTAAATCGTAAGTTGTTTTTATTGTTACATTTTACACCTTCCCAGATAACTCTTTGAGTGTCAAACGAACTAATTTGTAATTTTTTTGTTAATTGAAACAATGGCGAATAATGCATATGTTATTTTATCGTTGGTGTAAAAATGACCCGCTTGTGTATATTTTCGTTTTTTTAGGCATATATCTCTATTGTATGTTGGACAGCCCTGAATAAGAGTATAAGCACTCTAAAATAAAGCCATTTCTGTAGGTAATCACTTTCTCACTTAACTGTGGTTATTGTTAGCACGCCTCCTGGATAACAATACAGTGGCAGGCGCTTATAAAAATAGATTAAACTGGTGGATCTACGACAAACGAACGCCTATGGACTCCGTTGACAAGGATTTTACCGTTGCTAGGGGGCGTGTCTACGGCCAACTAAGCCGATGACGTAAATGGCTTTATGTTAAGGTACGGGTTGGTCTCCAGTTAAGAAATTTTAATCCTATATAATTATATACATATATACCATTTTTCATTGTTACACAGGTGCCTTAAAATCCATTAGCAGACCTTACCCGATCACTAGTGGAGTAATATCATTATTATTGAATTTGTATGTAGTAACGTTTGCTATGTTATTACTGCTAGTAATGACGTTATTACAGATCGCGTAAGATCGAGAACTTAACAAGTTAACTATTTTTTAAAAATAATATTCAGGGACGTAGATAGCTTTTCTTCCTGGGAGGGGTACTCCCACACCTGACGTAGCTAGGATTTCATTACGGGGGGGTAAAAATCTTTGGACCACGCCCACATTTTGCTAAAATTGGTCAACAATTTAATTTTAATAAATTATTACTTATGAACGAAAAAAATTGCCATTTCATTTTCTTATCAATATTTTGTTTATGTTTTGTTTTCTTCAAAAAGAAGCCAAATAGTTGTGAATAGCGATTACCTAGTTTTAAGTTAAAAAAATATTTAAAAATAGTTTTTATACAGCATTTAAGAAGTAAGCATAGTGATAATGGGGTTATTTTAAGCAGCAACACAAACTGGTTCGGGTAGTGGGAGGAGGGTTACTGTCCGCCTGTACCCCTTTATCTACGTGCCTGTAATATTACACCTAAGATATGAGAGGAGGTGTTTTGTAAGTTAAATGTATTATATCAAAATATAAGACTTAAATTACGTTATAGGTATTGTATTTTGTAAGAAAGAATAAACAGTAAGAATTTTACTTGGAGCAGTTTCATTTAAATTATACTTTTTAGTAGTGTCCGACCGAAACAAGATTTTCAGCAGAAACCGAATCTTCGGCCTTGGTCTCAGTTTCGGCCGAAACCGAAACTTATCTATAAATGTTAAAAAATGTATTGTATGCTGAAATTTAATTTATTTTATAGGACGAGATCGATCTTGGGAACGGATTGAACTCTTCCCACTAAAAAAAAAGTCGACAGAAAAAAAAATCTATTTATATAGACAACACTGCCTACGGAACCCACCCAAAGTGAGCCGAACGGTGCGCGACCATTAACGAAAACTGAGTTGCGGCCGGTTGTCCCCCGTTTTCAAAAAACAATCTACTACTAGCTTCTTTCAGATGAATTAACGTGAAGGTATTTATGGCCTTGTTCGATAGAAAACACATGTCAAGTACAATATTTGCATATAAATTTAATTAAAAACTTAATATTACAACAGTAAAATGTCATCATAACAATAAATATCGGTAAATAAATGAAACTTAAAATTACGCCTCGACTTTTGAGCACCAGACAATAAAAGAAAATTACAATGTATCACGCTTTGTCCTTTTTCAATGACGACTTCTTTTTCTCTATTTTGGCATCATAAATTTTTTGCAAAGCAGCAATCTGGAGCAGAATAGAATAGTCATTAGTCTGTATTAAATTTCAATAAATAACATTTCGACGAGACACATAGCAGGTTGTTTAACAATCACCACAAACAAAAATCACTATCACAGTCACTGGTAAAAAAATAAAGCCACTAGGAGCTCTGTTAAGAATTATTGGGGAAGCCAATATTTCAAGGTAGCAAAATTGACACGGGATTTCCCATGGCCAATCTGGCGGTGCAACACCATAGACATGTACCTTTAGATAAGCTAACAATAATCACGAAAGTGCATGTAAACAAAACCACACTGGAATAGGCATGCGCACTGCAAAATTGTCGTTTAACGAATGGGAAAATATACAGGTCCGGGCTTAAATATCGTGTTTGTCTGGCCTAGGCCTAGTTAGATGTGTTTAAATTGATCATAATAAAATAATGTTATACAGTATGTCTCCGTAAGTTGGAACCATATGGAAAACTTTTTTATTACTAATTTTACGAAAAAAAGTTCTGCATGGTCTAAAACCTAAAATGCAACTATCAGATATTCAATTCTATTAGGCGTATACGAGGTTTTTGTCAAAAAATATTAATTTTGTCCAAGAGCAAAGTCCCTTTATTATTCACAATATCGAAAATTGTTATTAAAAACAGTTGATCAAAACTAAAAACCACGTTTAAATATGTAATTTCACCCATTTATGATGAAAAAATTATTTTTTCTTTTCTGAAACTTGTGTACAATATCAATGCAAATTTAACCGTACAGTAGTTACATGTAATCTAGGATGTATATTTTCTTATTGCAATATAAATGCATTACGGACTTGTTAGATGAAATTAAGAAACGAAAAGGTTATCATGTTTTTAATAATTACAAGAGATAAATGTTCGTAATTAATTAATAATGCAGAAAAATAATTATTAAAAAATAAGAAAACCTATTTTTTCATCGTAAATGGGTGTAATTACATATTTGAACGTGGTTTTTAGTTTTGATCAACTTTTTTTAATAATAATTTTCGATATTGTCAAAAATAAAGGCACTTGGGCAAAATTCATATTTTTTGACAAACCTCGTATACGCTTAAAATAATTTAATATCTGATAGTTGCATTTTAGGTTTTAGACCATGCAGAACTTTTTATTAAGAATAACTTTTTTAAAATGAATAACAAAAGTTTTTTATATGGTTTCAACTTACGGAGACATACTGTATACCTATCAAAAACTATCACTACTTTATACTTACTGAAAATACGAAATACCCGGTATTTTACCCCTATTTGGGCATAATAAAATCATACAATGAATACGAGTCACTAAACTAAATGCACAAACACAATTCACTAAACTACACAAAAACTAGAAATCCATAAATATTAAACACCCACAATTCACAATTGCAAAAAAAAACAAAAAATCATATGTGTGAAGTTAGTAACATTTATGCAGCAACGAAATTTTTTTTGGGGTACGTGTCAATTCCGCCTGTAGCGTTTGTAAACAAATTTTAATTTTTTAAGTGGCGAAGATTGAAATTCTACCATTTGGATTTATGGTCATTAGTAAACTACCCTATAGGGGTAAATTATCTGCTATATACGAATTTCCAAAAAACCGGAGGAAAAAAGTTACAGGATAAAAACTTCCAAAAATTGGCGTTTGTAAACGATTTTTAATTTTTTTTTAGTAGCGAGGATTGAAGTTCTACCATTTGGAATTATCGTCTTTAGGTAACTACCCCTAGAATTTCGATCTGCGCCACTAAAAAAATTTAAATTCGTTTATAATTTATAAAATATTTAGGAATATTGATTGACCACAATTTAAAATAAGATCATCAAATTAACACTCTTATAAAAAAATTAAGAAACACTTTATGTAAATTTTGACTTTTGAAAAATATTGTGAATCAAAAACTTTGTTTAATGTTTTATTATGCACTTTTTCAATCAATTATTTCCTATGGTATAATTGGTTCTGCATACGACTCGAATTTGAAACCGCTTATAACAATACAAAAATATGTTTTAAAAATAATATTCAATAAACATATTTTGTTTCCTTTAAAAATACTATTTGTATAATAATATTCTGAGTTTAAAACAACTTTATTAAAAAACTTCCATTTTATACATATATTTATATATAAAAATAAAAATTTATTACATAACATTACTCATATATACCAAACAAGACAAAAACAAATCTATGTTTATGTTATGATAATTTTAATTTAACACTTTTAAAAAATAATGCTTATTTTTGGCATCAAAATTTTTAATATAATATTACCTACTAATTTGAAAACTATGAGTTTTTTGACATTTAAAAGAAAATTAAAATCATGGATTATGCAAAATTATATAAAGGTAAGCCAACTAAATGGTTGTATATTTTTTCATTACAAAATCGGACAGATTTGTTAATCTATGGTTTTGAAATGATGCTTTTATTGGATTTATTTTTATAAAAAAAACAATTTTATTGATTTTTAATATTATTATAAAAAAAACCTAAAAATAAATAAATAAATAAATAAATATAAACGCTACTTTTCGAAGTTTTTATCCTGTACTTTTTTCCTCCAGTTTTTTTGGAAATTTGTATATAGCAGCTAATTTACCCCTTGGGGGTAGTTTACTAAAGACGATAAATCCAAATAGTAGAGTTTTAATCTTCGCCACTTAAAAAATTAAAATTCGTTTACAAACGCTACAGGCGGAATTGACACGTACCCCAAAAAGTTTTGTTGCTGCATAAACGTTGCTAATAAACATTGCTAACTTCACACATATCAAGAAATCCACAGAAAAAACGTAAAACACAAATGGCGCCGAGCCGGCTCTGGAGTGTATTTTGAGGATGTCGCTAACCAAAGAAAACATAATAACAAGAGGGTTGTGCTCATGCCCATACCTGTAGGGCGGCAAGGGATGTGAACGCGTTTTTTCGCCCATAAAACTTAAATTTGTTTGCGAAGGAGGAGCTGTAGCGATCTAAAGGTAAATGTCTGTATGCAATAGGTGATAATACAACAAACACGAATACGAATTAGATAAAAACGCATGTAAGTAGAGTAGACAGTAATATCACAATAAAAAATAACGAGGATTAAAGGCACGAAAGCAATCAAATTAATCAGTAAGGTACAAAAAAAAATTAACCATGGTCAACAATATATTTCTAACTTGAATCCTATCGATAATATAAAATTAATAACAAGTAATAACTACATTATTGTCGTCCACAAAAATGAAATAAAAAAGTTTTTTTTTTGATATTTCAAGTCATGATAAATTTATTGTGGAGTTTTTGCCTTTGTAAGTAGGGCTGCACCGAGACCTGTTTTTTAACTTGACCGAGTACCGAGTACTCGGCTGATGGTATTGACCGAGTATCTAGTACTCGGCTGCCGAGTAATGATATTTTTCAAAGGGTCAACATCTCGGAAACTATTAAGTATGGACTAAAAATGCATTTAATAAAAAATAATTATAATTTTATGTAGAATCTGAAAATTTAAAAAAAAACAGGGTGTTCTATTTAAAAAATGGAAAATTTTTACCGTTCCGGTTTTTTGGAGCACCCTGTATAGTATAGACGGAATTAATTTTAAAAGAAGCATCTCTTAACCCTTAATAGGCTTTGTCAAAAGTTTTCCGCTATCCTTAGTGGTACAGGAGGATTTCTTACTGTTTTTGACATGCCGAAAAGGATTGCTTCTAATATTCTACTATACTCGGCCGAGTAATGCATATAAGACCGAGCACAGAGTACTCATTACTCGGTGAAAATTATGGCCGAGCACCAAACTACTCGGTACTCGGTGCAGCCCTATTTGTTTTAGTATTGACCGTGTTCGAAGCAACTGTCTCTATTAAACTTTTATTATTATTATATTATATCAACTATTAAACAACCAAAAACCACTACGTTATAAAGGTAAATTGTAAAAAATTTAATGTTTGTGTTTATTCGCATAAAATGTGGAATTGTTGACATTTATTTTTAAGGCAAGAACAGACTTTATCTATGTAAGTCAGTAAGTAAAACTGTAATAACTTACCTCTTTATCGTACCTCTGTAAGTTTGTCAAAACTCTATCTCTGACTTTTTTGTTGGTGGCTTCAATATCCAGACAACTGCTGACCACTTTTTTGGACCACGACTTCCAAGCCTCAATATTTTTCTAAATGCAACAAGGTATTTTTCGATAAAAATATTACGAACAAAACGAAAAATCAGTGTCAAATTATATTTTTGTTGTTTATCTTACCTCAGACTCCCGTTCCATCTTTTTTAGCACTTTGGAATGTTTTCCTTCATTCGCAACCATGCTGTTCTTATATTTATTGAAATCATCCTTTAATAACTTCAGTTGTCCAAGTAATTCCAATTTTTCGTTTTCCAATTTTCTTGTGCAATTCTCGCACTCTGTGAGAACCATTATTAAGTATTCTCTAAATCTAAAATGTATTATACAGGGTGTTTCAATAAAAACGCCCAGGCCAATTATTTCGAAAACTAAAAGCGACATGTAAATTCTGTAAACGCCCGTTTTTAGCCTCTATGATTGGCTTCACAACTGTGTAAAAAATGTTTTTGAATAATACAAGATGTAGGTGGCGCCACGGTGCAAAGAAATTTTTCAATGACAGAAACTTTTAAATGTTGCCGTTCTTAAAGACAATTAAGTTTTGGTCAAATTATGTCCCATAAAAAATTTTGATAAATCCAACATGAAAGGAGATATTTGGGTTTTTTATTTAATAATTTTCACGAGTATTTTAATTATAAATATTTTTAATATCCTTTAGCAGATTTTAATTTAATTTTGGTAATGATAATTTTAGTGATAAAACGATCGTGTAGCGCTAAAGTATTACGTCCAGTGACGTCTCAAGGGGCGCCTTAACAAATAATATTGGCAAAAAATAAGACGCCACTGAGTTTTTGGTAATTTATATATTTTTTTCGGATTAAGCAACTAAAAATATCCTTTTCTTGTCTATTACTTGGTTTTCAAAAAATAAAAATACAAACAATTTTTATTGCATATCTCTGGAAAACAAAAATCATTAAATAATTAATACGTTTTATCTTTTGCTATTAATTAAAATACACTATTGAAAGTTTGCAGAACCGAATTATTATATCGATTTGCTATGTGGGTGTATGAAAACGGCAATAATTTTGAACACCTCATTCGACCCCATTAGTTAGTTTTTGGTATTGTTCCAATTTTCATTAATAATTTTGTATAATTTCTCATCAGTTCTTTCATAAAATTTAAAACATCTTTTAATTTTATTTTATAAGGTAAGGTAGGGCAACTGCACCCCCAAAATACATTAGTAACACTTTAAAAATTAATAAAAAACATATTTTTAAGCTATTTCGTTTCAAACTTTTTTTGGATGCTTCGTGGAGTTTTTCCAGATAATCAATTCAATATCAGTTGGAAATGAACAAAGTTGAAACTTTTATGATTTTTAAGAATATTATAGTCATAAAAGCGCACTTGCCCCGCCCGATGGGGCAAGTGCGTGTTTGTGGTTTAAAGAGTAATCTAAATATATATATATGCATTTACGGGGCAAGAGCATTTAACTAATTTGTATAGTTTATTGAAACTTTTTGCAAATTTTAATTATCTTTATTTGTTTACAAGTAGCAAGCTTTTTTGTCAAGAAAGAAAATGAACAAAAAAAACAGTTTATTATAAAATTTATTTTCTCTAAACAAAATATTGTAAGTTAGCCTTAAATATTATAGTAAGTGCAAAAAATATAAAAATGTTATTCTAAAGTAGAAAAAGCAGCATTCTTATAACAAAAAAAAAACGTATTTACTGGACATTGTACATAGCAAATGAAACTTCAAAACTTATTTCACCTCTGCGGATAATTTTCGGGTTAGGTTATACTGAAATAATGTCGTTCTCAGGAACCGGCCAGCAATCTTGAACAGGAGGAAAAATAAAAAAATATCTTCTCTTGGGAAAAGTACTCTTTCTGGCAAAATTGACAGTCCTCGCAATCAAAAATATTGGTTACTTGACCCACATAATGTTTCATTAATTTTTTCCCAGCAAATTTAACTAGGACCCAATCATTAATTTTCATGACACTTATATTTTTTGATTTACCTATTAAGTAAATGTTGATCTTCTTGCTGGCTTATCTGAACCATATTGAAAAGTATAGATCTGTAAAAAATATCTAAGATATAATAGTTTCGTATTTTTGAATAAAATTTCACAAGGGGCAAGTGCACTCACAAAACGCACTTACCCCACCAGCAAAAGTCGCACTTGCCCCAATCGCATATTTTGATAAATTGAAATCAAATATATAAGTATGTCATTATTCTATTACATATAAGCCTTATATCAAATATATTTCCACCATATATTTACAAAATATGCATACACATACTTATCACTATATTTTTATTTGTTTACTCACCACGACAGCAAAAACATCACACCACGCGACGGTTGTTGACAGACGGAATGAAGACGAAAATGGCGCCTTGAATTCTAGTATGGGCTGTTGTTAGAGTACAAAGAAAGTGTCGGTGGAAAAAAAATCAAGAATTGACTAACCTTTAGAGTTCCAAAGGTCATAGGCGCTCTTGCCCCAAAGTAGCACTTGCCCCACCTTATCTTAATGCTTTTATGGTTTAATGCTTTTAAACAACAAAAAATACAACGTATTAATTATTTAATGATTTTTGTTTTCCAGAGATGCAAGAAAATTGTTTTTATTTTTATTTCTCGAAAACCAAGCAAGATAAGAAAACAATTTAACATACAAGAGAATGATATTTTTAGTTGCTTAATCCGATACAAATATAAAAATTACCAAAAACTCAGTGGCGTCTTATTTTTTGCCAATATTATTTGTTTTAGCGCTACACGATCGTTTTATCACTAAAATTATCATTACCAAAATTAAATTAAAATCTGCTAAAGGATATTAAAAATATTTATAATAAAATACTCGTTAAAATGATTTAAAAAAAAACTTAACCCCAAATATCTCCTTTCATGTTGGATTTATCAACATTTTTTATGGGACTTAATTTGACCAAAACTTAATTGTCTTTAAGAACGACAACATTTAAAAGTTTCTGTCATCGAAAAATTTCTTTGCACCGTGGCGCCACCTACATCTTGCATTATTCAAAAACATTTTTTACACAGTTGTGAAGCCAATCATAGAGGCTAAAAACTGGCGTTTACAGAATTTACATGTCGCTTTTAATTTTCGAAATAATTGGCCTGGGAGTTTTCATTGAAACACCCTGTATACTTATCAAATGAATTATAGAGAGCAAAATTTCAGTTATTTTTCTAAAACATATTTATCCCCAACCAACTATGAAGTTCATTACGGGAAATGTCTCGTTCTAACTGACTTATCGAAACATAAAGTTTGATTTATGTTTTTTTACTGTATAAGCTGATAATTTGCATAAATCCAACCCTTACTTTTTGTCCTGTCCTTCCAATTCCTCCTTTTGCTGCTTGCACAATTCGTTAGTGTCTTTGCAGGATTCTTGGTACCTTCTTTCAATGTCGCTTATCCTTTTTTGATACTCTACTTGTAGCTCGTCTCTTAATTTTAATTCTGCCTTCATCAGTTCTTCTTCAAGACGGGTTTTGAATTCTTGAGACTCAACAACTAAAAAAAAATATAAATATATACAGTGTGTGTCCACAGATAGAGTTTGGAAGGAGAAAACCTTTTTTATTAGTGGGTATAAAAGAAAAGTCGTTCTTTATAAAAACGTCTGCTTGTGCTGAAACTACAATTCCGAATATCAGGTTTGCGATTACTATACAGGGTTCGTCACAACAACATTTTTACTTTTTAGGATATATTTTTAATTCTAACTTTTAATTCCTTGATTTATTAAATGAATTTTGCTTGTGTACAATTTCAAATAACACATTTGCGATTACTATACAGGGTTTGTCAGAAACAACATTTCTGTAAAAATTTACGTAAAAACAAACGACTATTGTTGCTTTCTTACTTCGAATATGATTTTATATCTGGCCGAGTAACGATTTTGTTGTAAGAAAACCATTTTTTATTTGCCTACTTTTGAAGTATTTTTATTATTACATGTCACATTTCTTGAATTCATTTAATCATAAATTATAAAACGTTTATTCAAACGTGGTACCACCGAGTTAGCGCATAGTTCAACTCGACATCTGAATTCCCGATAACAGTTCCTAACTTGCTGTATTGGGATATTTGCAATAACTACTCTTATTTTTTTTTATCAAGAAATCTAAGTTATTATTAAAATTGATTTTGTACACGTGTGTAAATGAAAGTCGACAATTGTGAGGATTGATTGTCGGGACTCCTACGTGCCAACTGATTTGAAGAATATTATTTTTGGTTTGAGAATGTACAGGGTTATCCAACCAAGACTAGACAAGGCGATTTTTTGACTTTTCCTGTGCTTTTATAAAAAAAAATGAAATAGCCATCTTAAGTCATTTTCTCCCGCGAATTCGAATATCTTCAGCAAAAAACAATTAAACATCAAACAAAAGTACTAGGGGTCACTTTGATATTTTTTTAAATGGGATGCCGTATTTTTAATGAGCTTATCCGATTTCTCATATAAATTTTGATCTAAAATATTGGATTTTTAATTCAAAAACGCCTTTTTTCTTTAGTTTTAAATTCGGAAAATGTTCGTCTACCGTACGATTAATACCTGATAGATGGATACCCGTTTCACCTGTTCACCCTTTAACCTGCTTTAAAGTGTCCGTCAGTTAGACAAAATAATCAAGTGTCAAATTTCTATATATTTTTCACGAATTAATTACAAATTTAGTAGTTTTTGCAAATCTATTATTGCTTACGTATAAAAAAAGTATGACATATTAGAAAAAACTATAAACTAAAGTGAATAACTTTAATCAAACAAAATAAATTTGTAATTAATTCGTGAAAAATATATAGAAATTTGACACTTGATTATTTTGTCTAACTGACGGACGCACATAGGAGTATTATTTGGAAAAATCCGGTCAAAATTGTTTTTTTCTACATTGTTATGAAATAAAACACGATAAAATATAATTTTCAAGTGATTGTACAGACTATATGAAACACAAAAAAAAACTATATATACAAAGAAAAACATACAGGTTAAAATTACATACTATCGGAATCAATATTTTCATTTATATCTTCATTTTCTTCATCTGAGCTATCATATTGTTTACTTGAAACCAAAATTTCCATGGCCTCCTTTGAGAAGGACTCCAATCGAGTAAGTTTCTTTACCTTCTCCGAGGGATCTGTAAGAAAAGAAAACAAAATGGTAAATTTTCATATTTTGAATATTTTATGCCTACAATTTCAAAGTTCTGCGAAAAAAAAGGTGAACGTTTGTGAACGATTTTATTGCACATTCAAGTGGACAAAGGTCTTACATACATGGCAACATAAAAAGGTAAAGGCGACAAGGCGCGACACTTGGTCAAATCCACTATTATATCTCAAATTTAGTATAAAAAACGAGTAGTAAAAAAGTGTTATCAATATTGATCCAGTAAGTGGGGAAATGGGATAAAATCTACATAAAATTTGTTTTATAATAAGATACATACCTGCTACTTCCATATCCCATTGTTGTTTTTCTTGTATTCCACTACACGAAGCCATGCTTGCACAGTCAATTTGGTGTAACAAAAGAGAGCGCCGAGAACAAAGACATGCGATTCCGACAAATACTGAGTTCCGACTGGCCAGATAGTCAAACGGCCGGGCGCAGGGAAAGGGGGGTGCTGCTTCTCGATAAAACGGTTACTAGGCTGCATGAAACGAACATTTTAGGTGTCATTATATTCAGTTTGTGATTATCACTTTTAACCGGATTTTTTCAATTACTACTCCTATGTGGGACGCTTTAAAGCAGGTTAAAGGGTGAACAGGTGAAACGGATATCCATCTATCAGGTATTAATCGTACGGTAGACGAACATTTTCCGAATTTAAAACTGAAGAAAAAAGGCGTTTTTGAATTAAAAATCCAACATTTTAGATCAAAATTTATATGTGAAATCGGATAAGCTCCTTAAAAATACGGCATCCCATTTAAAAAAATATCAAAGTGACCCCTAGTACTTTTGTTTGATGTTCAATTGTTTTTTGCTGAAGATATTCGAATTCGCGGGAGAAAATGACTTAAGATGGCTATTTCAGTTTTTTTATAAAAGTACAGGAAAAGTCAAAAAATCGCCTTGTCTAGTCTTGGTTGGATAACCCTGTACAGAACTTTTTCGAAATAAAATAAATTTATTAAATAAAAAATATCTTTCCCCATTCGCTGTACACTTTTTGACGGTTACTGTAGGTATATAGAAATATACAATCAACGCACAACTATTACCATTAATAATTTGAGCACCATCTGTTTCTTGGCTCTCACTAGTTTTAACACGCTTTCCTTCTATTGCCTTTAATTCACTTGCAAGCTTAGCATTTTCATTTTGTAATCTTCCAAGTTCAGTGTTTATTGTCTCAAACAATTTTCGCATTTCTTGGTTTTCTAATTTAATTATTTTTAGATTTTCGTCCTTATCTTTTAAATCGTTTTCCTTAATATTTAATTGCTCTTTTAAATTGTTAAGTTCATGTACAGTTTCTAAAAAAACAATAAGTACATAAGTTACACAAGTTATCAGTTACAGGCACCAGCTAAATTAATCAGATCTCTGCCTCTTGTGCGCTTATTATAAAAATTAGATGTTTCTTAATATTTTCCTAATTTACTTATTTCCTACCTAGACTATTTTCTTCTTTATCTACCCCATCACCTTGTCCTATTTCCCTTTTTATCAAGTCTTTACTCTGCTCTTTCACAAGCCCTTTCATATGCTTTATCTCACTCTCCAAATACTTAATATGTTTTTCAGCAGCGGTAGTTTTGTTCGCGTATTCTTTAATTTCAACGCTTAGACTGCATTTTTCGCCTTCGGAAATGGTCAGGGCGTTTTTAAGATCTTGGATTGTGTCCTCCAGTTCTTTTAACTTTTCATTAGAAGAGTGGAGGTTCATAACGGCTTCTTGGTATTGAGATTTCAGAATTTCATCTGGCTCTAGAATTGAATAGAATTGTTTTAACAAAGATTCGACTTTGTTCTAGCACTGATATGAATCGTCAACAAGACAACTAATTATTAAAAAAAAAATTAAAAGATGATTAATTTAAATTATGTACCTTTTATCTCAATTTGATCTAACAGTTTCTTCCAAGAATTAATTTTATCTTCGAAAACCCCTTTTTCAACATTCCCATCCATCAAACTGTCCAAAAATTGATCCATCTGACATTTAATCTCCAGAACAATTTCCGGATGTTCTTTTTTACTGTTACTGCTGCTTTTTTCCAAATGTTGCATCACTTGAATCAGTTGTTGCTTCAATAACTCGTATTCGTTCTTCATATTTTTATTTTCGGGACGTTTTTCTGACTTGGGTGGGCTTTTTTTTGTTTTACGTCTTTCGAGTTTTAGCTCTTCTAAGCGATTTTTTAATGTTATTACCTAAAATGGGAAAATGAAGGTATGTCAGACTAAAAAAAGAAAGTACTATCCTTACTTATAACTAAGAGGCTATACAGAAACAGGAGATGACTTGAAAAGCAGGCATTCGTGCTTAATTTCGTATGATGAAATATCCACGGTTAAAGATATACAGGGTGGTCCAAGTAAAGATATATTTTGATACCTTTCAGAGGGCGCTAGTTACACAATTTGAGTTTGATAAATTCTCACATGGAAATGATGAGCAAAAAATTTAGGGGATAATTCTAGACGGAATATAAAGACTATCTCTTCATATAACATTTTTTCGAAAATTGATTATTAACAGGGTGTTAAGGTTAAATTTTATTTGCAGTTTTAAAATACATAAGTTACTAGAACAATAAATTAATCGTTCAAATCAAAGGTTCAAAGTGACGTCCTTCCTGTTCAATGCATAAATTAATTCTTCTTAAAAAATTCCGACGAACTCCATGGAATATTCCTTCCTTGGCTATGTTTAAGGTTGAAAATTCAATTCATTACATGCAAGCAATGTTATTTTAGCGTTTTTCTCGAAAACTGTTAGATTTATCGAACAAACCCGAACAAACACGAAGCAAAAGTGGTATACCTTTTTTATGATAAAAGGTTGGGAGAATAAGAATATTCAGTCAAAATGCGCATACAGTGTAGGACAAAAAAGTTGGGACCATTCAAACTAAAGTATGTAAGTCCTATGTGGCGCCCTCTACAAAATCCGAACAAACGGTGGGCAAATTTGTATTCCTCATCTCGAAAAAGCCCCATTACGAGATTTCGTCAAAATCTTATGAGCATGGCAAAAGGTATTGCAAATAAAATTTAACTTTATCAATATCATCATGACGCTTGTGTGAAAGAGTGGTCCTTTATACAGGGTGTTAATTAAGTACATAGACAAACTTTAACGGATAATTCCTTGTATAATTTTAAGATAAAAAGTCCGTATAAACGTATATCCTAAAATGCTTGGTTTTCGATATACAGGGTGCTAAAGTTTTAATTTTTTTTTGGTTTTCTTAATATTCCTTTGGAATCTTTAGGAATAATTAATTCAAATTTTGCACAAATAATAGATTTACCAGTATCTACGAACAAACATTATTAATATTTAAATTAATCTACAGGGTCCTCGTTTTTTTGTGGTCATGACCCCTTTACGCCCGTCCAATTTACTTAATACGACGTCACTGACTAATTTTAAGAACAAAATCTAATTTGTCATTTTATTCTCTAACATTTACCTATCTTGAAGTTTTTTAATATCTCTTACGGCTTAGAAGATATCTTGAGAAAAATAAAATAATGCATTGTTAATATTGGATAATTTAATAAGTATTGTTTCGTCCATGAGACAACGGTATTTGATACAGTTTAAAACCAAAATTATGGTAAACTGAATTAAAACTTAAGCTAAGAAATAAACTTAACCTAAAGCAACTGCTGAAAATGGCCCCCTTCGACTTCAATACATGCATTGGTGCGCCTCACCATCGACTGGCGGACCCTCTCGAAAATACCAGGAGAATTCCGTATAATTTCGCACGACTGATGTATCCTGTTTCTGAGATCTCCTTCATTCAGAACTGGAGTTATGTATACTAGCGATTTTAGGTGCCCCTAAAGAAATAAATCAATTGGATTGAGATCGGGCGACCTGGGTGGCCAAGGTTGAGGTCCTCCACGCCCGATCCATCGATCGGCATAATTTTCGTCTAAATACTGTCGTGCAACTAAACTAAAGTGTGGAGGAGCACCATCATGCATAAGCCAAATTCAAGCTCTTTCTCCTGTTGGGACATCTTCTAATAGTTTGAGTAAAACATACTCCAGAAATTGCCGATAATTGTCGCCATTAAGTCTGGGAGGCAGAAAATATGGCCCAATAAGGAAATTGCCAACAATTCCAACCCAAAAACAAAATGCATATCTGCTATTTCAGCGTTTGTAAATTCAACCATTTTAACAAAAACAAAACTGAAAAATCTCTTACTTAAGTTGGTGCAAAAAGTGCAAAAATAAAAATTTGTAGCAAGTTTTGATAACTAAACTGTCATAATTGTTGATTTTATTATTTTTATTGTTTGTCAAAGCCGACTTTGTAATTTTTGGCTTAAGGACGCTGCCAACTTACCATTTTGCAAATTATCCAATATTAACAATGCATTATTTTATTTTTCTCAAGATATCTTCTAAGCCATAAGAGATAGTAAAAAACTTCAAGATAGGTAAATGTTAGAGAATAAAATGACAAATTAAATTTTGTTCTTAAAATTAGTCAGTGACGTCGTATTAAGTAAATTGGACGGGCGTAAAGGGGTCATGACCACAAAAAAACGAGGACCCTGTAGATTAATTTAAATATTAATATTGTTAGTTCGTAGATACTGGTAAATCTATTATTTGTGCAAAATTTAAATTAATTATTCTTAAAGTTTCCAAAGGAATATTAAGAAAACCAAAAAAAAATTAAAACTTTAGCACCCTGTATATCGAAAACCAAGCATTTTAGGATATACGTTTATATGAACTTTTTATCTTAAAATTATACAAGGAATTATCCCTTAAAGTTTGTCTACGTACTTAATTAACACCCTGTATGTAAAAAAGTTGTACTTCATTAATTCGAAATTTCAATGAGTTTTTTAAAATATTTGCATTTAAATTCGATGGCATAAGAAACGTTTCAATAAACACCTTTCTTAACAAAATAAAATTTATTGAACATTAACAGTGAATAATTTATAAGCAATTAAGCATTTCCTGTTGCTGTATATGTCCCCTTAGTTATAGGACACCCTGTATATAAAAAACTAATCATGTGTTTAGTGTTAACTTTATTATTAAATACTACCTGTATAATTGGATTGCTATGTTCTGTATCAATCTGTATTGTGTAGTTTTCAATAAATAAAATAAAATAAAACACAAGTATTTAAAACTTACTTCATTTTTATGATGTTCCAATTCTTTAAAAATCTCAGTATTCTGATCCTGCTCATTCCTGAGTAACAGTTTCGTTTCCTTCAGTTCGTTTGAACATTTTTCCAATTCGCCTAGCAGTGCCGCTGTATCATTTTGCTCATTCTTACTTTGTAGTTTTTTCAATAAGCTCAAACGTCTTTCTTCCGATTCCTAAAATTAAGAAGTTTATACAATATACATCCATAATAAACACATATTAGCCCCCGTCAATGTTGACAGATCCATGCTTAGTTTGGTTCTGGCTTTACTATACAAAAAACAACATAGAATATATCATAGAATAGCTTAAAATCCGTTAAATTGACATTCGAAAATAACATATTTATTCATTATTTTAATTTTTAATAAAAAAAATTATAACCTTCAAACATCATAAAATACGCAATTCTTTTGTCTGCGAGTATATTTGTCATACCTCTAATTTTTCACTCAATACCTTCACCGTGTTTTCCGCCTTCTCCAACTCCTTACTCATTATCTCCAACTTCGGGACGTTGTATTTAAAGGAAATGTTCTGGATGTCGTTTCTTGTTTGCAGAAGCATCTCCTCGATTTTCTCCTTTAAATCTTTGTTGTTCGAATTGAGGTTTAGGATTTGTTGATTTTTGTCGTCGATTATTCTTCTGTAGTTTTGTAGGTCGTTTTGCATCAGCAGGAGATCTTTAATATGGCTATGGTTATCTACAAATAGTTTTTTTTTTTGAAAAAATGCCGTTTGGTTCCATGGAAACAATATATAAATTAATTTTGATTCTACTAGTACTACTTATGATTTTATTATTAGGAACCTACTTACCACACGATTTGAATTCTTTCTTATAAACGTCACTTTTTAACTGTCTGTATTCTACCAACTTTTGAAGATCACTTTCATAATATCTAAAATTTAAGATTAGAAATTTTCATTTCATCAATAAACTAGAAATTTAAAAGGAAACCGACAATTTGTACAAACACATCAAGTAAGTATGTATATGTTTTAAAATTATTATCCCAATCTTTTGCCAAATGTTTTCAGTATTTTTTGTTTTAATCCAATAAAAATATATATGTATGTATGTATTGGGCGAATTATAATCTTTTAATTTTTTATTTAGTTTAGATACTTTTTTTAATAATCTTACCTCAGTTTGGTAATAAGGGTATCAACCTCCATAGATTTGTCAAGTAGCATTTTTTTGAGTTTCTCGTTATGGCTTGTGAGCGTCACATTATCCTAAAAGTTCAAATAATAAAAGGAACTAGTGTTGGGCATATTTCACCTGAGCGAGGATTTGAAATTTCAAGTTGAAATTTTTATGAAATTTATGAAACATGAAATTTCTGCGAAACTTTCGAAATTTATGAAATTTTTATGAAATTTATGAAATTTTTGTGAAATTTATGAAACTTTTAAAAAAATGTTAATTAAATATCGTGAAAAATTCATTGAAATTTATGAAATTTTTATTGAAATTTTCATTAAATTTTATTTTCTGTTGTATCCCACAAACTACGTTGATAATCGGTGAAGCTAGCGTCGCACAGCAAAGTTGAGCCTGTCGTCGCGCCGATGAACCAGGGGAATCCCAAGTATTGCCGAGATTTGGGATGCGTCTATTATATAAACGAGGGGTGGTTGGTTGCATGGAAATGTTTGTGAAAGTTTCACTGAAATTTATGAAATTTTTCTGAAAGTTTAGAATGTAATAAGGACATTTATCAGTTGAAAGTTTCAGGTGAAAATTTCAAAAATGTCACTGAAATTTCACTTTTTGGGTTACTAAGTGAAATTTTCTGTTTTGAAAAGTTCAAAACAGAAAATCTCATTTGAAACTTTCAAATGACCCAACCCTACCTGGAACACCCTGTATATTAAAAGGTAGAAGATTGTTTCAACAATTCCTCTTAGAATACAACCAGAAATATTCTTTTTTCTAAGAGATATTTATAAGAAATATACAATTTTGACTAATATCTAACCTACTCAAAACCGTAACAAAGTAGGGGAAGATTGGGACCCTTCGTACAGTTTTCACATTTTCTTTTTACCTATTTGATTAAGGATTCAAAGCAAGTCATCTAGCAATACCACACATATTTGAGTTTAAGATAAAAAAGTTTTAAATGGTTATTTAAGAGGGTTAGTGAGTAAAAGTGATTTTCCTTTGATCTGGAATTTGTACGAATCTGCCCCACGAATGGGGCACTTTCATACAGCAGTCGTTACGTTAGACAAACTTTATTTAATCATAAAAAAACAAATCTTAGAAGTAACGCAAACTAAAATCTCCCTTTCGTCCCTTAACAAAAGACAATATCTTCTTAGAAAAAATAACAATATTTATATAACATTAACGCTGTTCTTACTTAACGCTACTTGTCATAAAGCCAATTAGTAAAACAGATCAATTTTACTATTGCAATGTCTTTGGCGCAAACTAACAATAATTAAAACATATGAACATAACAAACATATAACATAAAATTTAAACAGTTAAATATTGAAGTTATATAGAAATTACTGCGTACTGCGTACATTCGTACGCGTATGAATGTACCCCTTCTATTGCTGTCCGAATGTGCCCCATGGTAAATACAAAGGTAAAAAATAACCTCTTGTTTAGTAAAGTATAAACTAAGAAATATTTCTCATTTAAACACTATCTTAGGGATACCTTCTTGTCATAAACGTAAAAATCTGGCCAGCAACGTAATAAAACTAGTGACAATACGCTCTTAAACTTCGATAAAATAATTACTCACCGAGCGCGAAAATACGTTTCTACCTGTCATTTCACTCGCAGTGGCGCTACTGGCGCCACGACCGGCCAACTACACCGCGGCCACTAAGGCTGCGTCCACATGCAAAGAGAGGCGCGTTCTCCGTTTGGTTGGTCTTTTAGCTACTGTACGAAAGTGCCCCGTGTACGAAGGGTCCCAAATCTTCCCCTACCTAAATTATGATAATTTTGGGCTTTACATTACAGCTAGTCTCATAAAAAAAAGTACAGAATACTAAGTAAATAAATACTTACCACTGATTTTCGTTTACTATAGTCTAATGTGTCATCTCTGTCTTGATCCATTTGCTTTAATCTCTCTAGAAAATTAATGTAGTTTTGTTTCCAGACAGTCTGAAACACTATTCTACCAAACAGCACTATACCATTTACATATTTTATAATAACGTTTATCATCATTCAAGCCACTATGGCATATTGTGCACTCAAATTACTATTGACTGTTAAAATAAGACAAATGTATATTGAAATATTTTAAAATGTGATAATTTAAATAAATTCTAGAATAAATTGAATTGAATTGAATTCAACATTTAAAAAATGCTTTTGTTTTTTCTTAGTTTCGATTTGTATGTAGCCTTGTTAACTATAATGATTTTGTTGTCAAAGTGTGATTATTTACTAATAATCTTTTATTTTACATGATGTTTTTATAGTTTTACTTAAGCTTTGTTAACGAAATTTTTATTTCCTATAACAATTTTGAATTTTGACTTTGTCTTTACCTTTAAAATGATTGTTTTCTTTTTTCAACATTTCCACTACATCTATAAGGTCCTTGCATTGTTGTTGGGCCTCATTAAAGTTTCGTAATATTGCATGGTTTTCTTGTTCCAGGTCCCCCTTTTCAACTACTAACCTTTGAATTTCCTCTTGAAGGACCTGTTTATCCTTATTCTAAAGAGAAAATACTTTAATAGTCCTATCAAAAATTCATAATTTACAAATTAAGCAATATTTTAATAACTAAAGAAAGCTCAATATGATTGTTAATTGTTAGTCTTACACATAGTTCCAATTTGTTAGTTTGCTCTTCAAAGGTATTTTCCAATTTAATTATTTTATCTTGTAAGGATTTTTGAAATTCCTCAGAGTTGTATTTTGCATTCAAGTTGAAAGGTCCATTCTGTGACTGAAGCTTTAGCTGTAACTCTATTATTTCTGATTTATATGTAGAAATATCAGTTTCATACTAAAATAAAAGTAACAAAGATTAGCATTCAAAATTTTAAAAAGGTTCTTTTAATTTCTGTGGAAGAAACATAGACTAGGACTTTTATATTCTTATTTATCTAAGCTTAATTAGGAATTATACTTACATCATTAATAACTTTCTCTAGATTTTCAATTTTGGCATCCCTATTTTGTAAAGTACTTTTCAGTTGGTTATTAGATTCGGTTTTTTCAACTAAAGTAAAAAACATTTAGATTACAGAATAGTTATTAAATTACGAGGAATTACACCAGTAAAGGTCAATAAAAAAAAGGTCCAATTAACTCAGTCCAAGCAATATTATTAAAAGTGTTGTTAGCTTCCTTCATTTTTTAAATTATCTGGAATTTAGTTACTGTCTATTCAAAAAGTATTGATTCTTACCTAATAAACTTTCAACACTATTCATAGAAATCTTCAATTGCCTGAGCTCAGCTTCAAATAAAACATTTTGGTGTTTAAGGAAATCAATTTCCTTGTTCCTTTCTATTCTAAACCTCTCAAATTCCTCTTTTAAGGCATGTATTTCCCTACATCTAAAATTAAAGATATAAATTATTCTGGGTAGGCCAATTTCACAAAGAATCTCTTATTTCAGATTTAATACAAATCTTTAACAATCTAAGAACTTACCTAACATCATATAATACCCTAAGCTGCTCATTTGGTGTGATAGCATTCTTATAGTTTTGATCTAAATTGTCCGCAGAGGCAAGAGAAATGTTCGTTGAAGAATTAATAGTACTGTCATCATATTTAAAGTCATCTAGATTGGCTTGCAGCAAGTTTTGAAGCTAAAAACAAGGAAATAACCTGTGCTCACACCAAAACATGTTACAAACTAGAATATTTTATTAATAACGCCAATTCATTGTGTTTATAAATTTTTAAATTACCTCTTCTTTTCTACGAATTTGATCCTCTATATCTTCCTCCTCTTCGTTGTTCTGAGAGTTATTAATGTTTATATCAGCCCCTTGAAATAAACTTATTCCTGGATTGTCCATTATTAAATAAAAACACTTTTAAAAAACAGAAACATTCAAAAACTTTTACAAAAAATTTACAGTTAACTTTGAGGTTAATCAAAATATTTGTGAAGTTATAAGTTATCTACAAAAATGGCGGCAAGCTTCGGAAATAAGTTTTAATATTTTGATTAAACCACAGAGAAAAGTTTATACTAATCAGCAGTATGGCCCTCTACGATGTTTAAGAGTAGACGACGCAACAACTTTAGCAGAGTTCCTTTAAGCAAAGCAAAGAGTAAATACCGTTCCTTTTAAAAATTAGCACAACAAAGATTTTTTCCTCCCCCCTTGTTAAGTATGCCCCACTCTATTTCCTATACGAAGTTGTTCCTTTAACAACTCAGCTAAGCAAACATTTGTACTTTGCTGCTTAAAAAAAAACAAATGGAAAGTACCTAATGCAGATAACGAGACGACGTATAGTATAGTCGATACGATGATTAAATGTCGATAATATAAAACCGATGATATAGAAATTTTGATAGAAAAGAACCTTTGTTCTTTCCATTATTCATTGCTTGAATAGTTTTCCCAAACATTAGCAAAGGGTATTTCTTAAAAAGCATTTATTTTTGTACAAAGAAAATTATTTTTTTAACTTAAATATAAATCTATATTAATAAGAAAAATGGGAATCCTAACTGTTTATCATTTATTTTATCGATTTTGCGAGAAATTAACTGAGTAGCCTCCCGTATTTGGATCTTGAATCAAATTGAAATTATCAGTAGAAAGTCCAAATGGCCTAAGAATAACATTGCCCAGATCCTTAAGTTTTCCTAAAAAAAATTGTAATTACAAATAAGTAGGTAGGTATAAAGTTATCTTAAAATTCTAGCTTATTTTTCAGTTAAAAATAAATGCACCCTATAATGATAATAAATAAAGGAAATATTCTCTTACCCAACATTTCCCCTTTTAATTTCTCATTTCTCTCATCTATGATAGGTGGTAGCCTCACTTGTGCAGTAGCAGCCTCTCTATTACCCGGATCTAATTCCAATATTTTTTTATAATCTGCTAAACTCTCATCCAGTTTCTCTGTATCTTCATAAAGTTTTGCTCTTCGCAGATACGCTTTTACATATTGGTCGTTTAGCTCAATTGATTTGGAACAGTCATCTATAGCACATTTTTTTCTATCTAGTTTTGCTAAAAGAGAATTGAAAAAAATAAGTTTTAATGCTGTCCAAGGAAAGAAAGTTCTATTAATAATTTCAATATTTAGAAGCTACCTTTTGATGCTCCTCTATTAGCATATAACACAGAGCGATCACTTCCAAACTTCAAAGGACAAATTCTCAACCCTTCTGTATACAAACTGACAGATTCCAAATACTTTTGATTTTTAAATTCTTCATTTCCTTGATTTTTAAAATCTAAGGCCTTCTTATGTCGTTCAATTTTTTCATAGTCGGAAAGAGTTAGTTCTACATCTTTTAATTTCTCCTCATCTATGAAATCATCGGGGAAGCTGTTTTGAGGCTCTTCTGAGTCAGACTGTTCAAAATCTTCTGGAATTTTGGGATCATTTTGGGGAATTTCTAGATTATTCTTAAGTGATTCATTCAAGGATTCTTTATCAAGTTGACCATCTTCAGTAGTTGCACTATTTACA
Source organism: Polydrusus pterygomalis (assembly GCA_963969555.1). Taxonomy (NCBI): domain Eukaryota; kingdom Metazoa; phylum Arthropoda; class Insecta; order Coleoptera; family Curculionidae; genus Polydrusus; species Polydrusus pterygomalis. The sequence goes on from OZ018377.1 coordinate 1,625,831, forward strand.
GACACATTTTCTGATAAATCTTTAGTTATTTCATTTATAATTTCCTCGTTAGAAGGTATCTGACTAGTCATTTTATGAAAATTTAAAATATTTTACAAAAACATACCAAAAACCTTCTACAAAAGTCACTTTGCTTTGCATTCTTGACAATGACACATTGACACTTGACAACAGGCTTAGGTTAGGTAAGGTGCCTGTTCTGTTCTATTTTCTGTTTAAATATTTGCAATGACTTCTAGCTTTTCAGAATTCATCCAAAGTTTCAATCCGTTTTTACTCTGTTAAAATGGCCTCGAATACTTACTTACACTAGGAGTAAACAGCGAGTACTTGCACCAAGTGTCTAGTGGTTGAGGAGGTCTTTACTCTAGACTTTATTTCTGTAGTACAACCGTGGGGTGTTTTGAACCCACGAACTCTAGTTTATTATGATATTGGTTCGTCATAAATTGAGCATATTATATACCAGACTGTTAAGAGCAAGTACTCAAGTAGCCATAGAAATCCAAAACAGAAAGAACCAGCTGTTGCTAACCCTCCAAAACCGTGATAAATGATGTATGTGCCTAACTTCATAGGTAAACAAAATTTGAAATTTAAATAAAATGTCGGTTAGTCGGTTTCAAAAAATATTTTAATTATCAATTGTCAGACTAGTCAGTCAGACGTCTATTTAGTCACTCGTAGGTTGTCATAACGCAAACATTTTATTTTAAATTATTTTATAGTTTTGATTGAGAGACTCATTGATTGTTAAACACACAGAAAAATAAAGGGTTTATGTTAAACAGTTTTACAGAAATATGTATTCAGAATATACAATAGACGACGTTTTAGAAACCGTGTCTTGTTTTGTGAAAAGCGTAGATCAAAGTTGGGAAGATCTGAGCCATAGGCAAAAAACTGTGGAAAATCTTTATTTTCATCATTTAAAAGAAATTTCCAAGAATGAAGGTACAGGAACTTTATGGATTTTTCACGACCGTCTCTAAATTTATAACCTAACTTTTTTTAAATTTTTTTAGAATTACATCAGGCAACCCAAATCCTGATAAATAACGAATATAGAAAGCTGGAGGATTTCAGTTCAAACTTGGAAAGAAATGAAGTTCACCTGCAAGGCCTAAAAAACAATGTGGCAAAATCACAGGAGATAAGATCAGAAAAAGAAAAACAGCTTTCAAAGTTGGAAAAAGATGTTCTTAAAGTAAGAAATAAGATAGATTGTACATTAGATGATAAAGAAGATGTTGAGAAGAAAAAGTAAGTATGCAGTAAACCAAATTATTTCTTGTTATTTCACCTTTTTTTATATTCGTAGGGATATCATTTTAACATACAAGCTGTTAACCAATACCAGTTTTGTGTATACAGGCAGACGAGTTGCAGGAAGTATCCTTTTAAATTTATTTGTTGTTAGATTAGAATCTACTACAGTTCTCCTTAATATTGTATAAAATTTTTGTTTATAAAATGACCCAATATATTCCTTAATATCATTTTAACAGTAGTTGCAAAGAACCCTCCAAAAGCATTTAGTTTTAAACCACAAGAAGTATCCCAAGAAGAAATAACACAAAACCTATGGCAACTGATATTGGAAGGCAAAAAATAACAAAAACTTATTTAGATAATATCTCTGTTTGTTGTAAATAAAAGTAGTATGAGACTGTTGTAGAATGAATTATACCAATTTGAACACACAGAAAAAATCACTATAGATTCAAACAAATACAGTACTTATATGGTCAAATTTTTGGTAAATCCTATGATAAGGAGGTATGAACTTAAGAAATTTTGGATAGGTACATTGTCAAGAAAAAAACAGTCTGCGGGAATGTCTTTCCTTATAGGTAAGAATTACAGAGCACTTTACAACTGATTTTTCAAGTGTGTCCAAATTGGCTTGCTTTATATTTTATACTATCTGATGTAGTACAGTTCTTTTCATTTAAAACCCGTACACCTAATTTTTCATGGTGTAAGTCGTTCTTTTTGATTTTTGGCATAAATAAGTATAGTTTTAAAAATGAATGGTGTCAATTGATGGACTTCAGAAAGTCAAACATTTAAATTTAAAAGAAATAATCATTTACAAGAGCTTGTTCTTAATAGAAAAACTAATCATATGACTTGTAGGTACGGGTTTTCATGAACAGGACTGTACCTACAGCACAAATTTTATGAATATGAATGTATAAAATAAGTAACAAAAATATATTGAATCACCACAGATACAGATGATAATATTTAAGACTTAAAACATATGCTAGGTAAGGTATATTACAAACTTTAATCAAATTTATTGATCTAGTTTTTAACAATTAATTTAAAAATACACTTTGTAAAATAATATACAGCTTTATTTATCCACTGGTTGGAAAAAATTATAAGAGTGCATAACACAAGCCCCAGTTACTAGAGCAAATGCTAGGAAAAATAGTACAACCAATATAATTGCTAGGATTATGCCCTGGCAGAATACTGCATACAATACGGTTACAAGCCCTAAAAATAAAAATATATTGCACTATTACAATGTCTTTTGTATTTGGTAGCTAAAAATTATTACATAATCTAAGGATAGGTATACCTTTTGATTCTAAGTAATCTCCAACATTAAGCAGAGCCACCATGGGCATAAGAGCTGCTGCGCTTACTAAAGGTAAGAGTACTCCACCAATTACTATTACTAGTGTAAGGGCTAAAACTGGTGTCTGTACGGCCCATGATAATGTTTTTAGTCTGATCGTCTTCGCGCAGGAGAAGATGTAACCTAAAACTAGGAAAGTAAATACAGTGACCCTAACACAGCAAAATTGTATAGATACAGGACATTTTTGAAAGGAGTTATAGTTTCTTTTTAAATAGAAGAATAGTGATTTACCAGGTGTTTAAATTGATTCTGTAAGAAATTCTAAGCATATTTTATGTAACACTTCTTATAGGTACTGAACTTCCAACTGTTTTCGATGTAGCGTTCGGTTTAAAAAGCTAGTACATACCTAGATACAGCTCTGTTTATATTTGGGTATACCTCTGCTATGCTATAATATTTATAGAGACATAATAATAGGTAAGTACCTAATTTTAAAAATATAAAGTTAGTTTTGTTTACTAAAACAAATTATGATTTACCTGGAACATTTTCCATTTTTCTATCCCTTCAGTAAACACAAAATGTTTTCAATTGCTTGGTATAAAATAACGTTTTGAAAAATAAACAAACAACATTTTTATCTTGGTTTTGAGTTTGACATTGCTTATCTAACAGTCATATTAATTTAATTGTTATACTAACATGGAATTTTACTGGTTTTGTAATATTTAAAATATTACTATACATTATAGTCATAATTTTCAAGGTACCTACCAATTAATTACAAGTAATTAGGTATACCGAAACTTTCGAAAAATAAAGTTCAAAAACTATTTTTGTAAATAATGCCGCCTACATTAATTAATCAAAAAATAATTTTCTATTTATACAGGGAAAACTTTATTTTTCCCCGTTTCTTAAGAGCAATCACTAGTGACGCATTAGCCATTTCGTTTTTGATCCATTTTTTATTACCTCTTCGTTACGTTAAAAAAGGTTAGATTTATAAATTAATATACATAAATATATAGATATATAGATAATTATAGACCAATTTCTCTAATAAATACAATAGGAAAACGTTTAGAAAAATCTATTAAAGATCAATTATATTCATTTTTAGAAATTAATTTCACCTAATTAATTTGGATTTCGAGAAAAATTAGGAACAGAGAATGCAATCTTTAATGTACTATAAACTAGAATCTTATGGAGTTAGAGGTATCACATATAATTTATTTAAAAGTTACTTACTAGATAGAGAACAGAAAGTAAAAATAAATAAGTTAATCTATAGTAAAAAACTACTTTAATTTGTGGTGTTCCTCTGGATACTGTTTTGGGACCAATTTTATTCTTACTTTAATTAATTAATTAATTAATGATATATTAAAATCAGAGTTAAATGGAAAAATGTTTTCATAATATGCAGATGATAATGTATTAATATTACCAGCTAATACTTGGAGTGAATGCATTTTAAATTCAGAACTAGTGATTTAAAATTTCCGGAAAAATTGAGTCATGGAAAAAACCGGGTTTTTTTCCGGAAAAATTGAAATTGTGTTAAAAATCAGTGTAGAGTAGTCTGATAAGGAAATTAGCCCATATAAGCCTCATAAAAACTTGACTAATTTAATAAAAATTTTGATGAAAAATACACCCTACGTATCCTAGGACACACGAAATGATAATTTAAGTTTGATTTTTAATATTTTTTTAAATTTATTTTGTTTAAAAACTTGAAACCACAGTTATTTTTATATTATAAGAAGAAAAATTTTATTTGATTTTGACTATTGATCCCACAAGAATGTATAATTTGGTTAATTTACGTTTATTTGTGCTTCTATACTTAAATATATTTTGTGGTTTTTCAATTTTCCCGTTTTTTTCCAATTTTTCCAAGGTATGTGAAAAAAACGGTAAAAAACCGTGTTTTTTTTTCAATTTTTCCCGTTTTTTTCCGAAGCGTTAAATGACTATTCAGAACTAAACATTTTAATAATAAAAAATAATTTGAGTTATGACCTATTAAACTTAAATTCAACTAAAACAAAATTTATGACTTTTTCTTGTTGTACTCAGCCGTATAGTTTAAAAGAAATTAAAATTAATGATTTAAATTGTTTAGAAATGTCAGATATAGTTAGAATTAATTTATGCTAACTGTTCTTGCCAAAATAAAATTAAAAAAGTTGAATTCATGAAATATTTAGGAATATTGATTGACCAAAATTTAAAATGGGATCATCAAATTAACACTTACAAAAAAATTAAGAAACACTTTATGTAAATTTAGACTTTTAAAAAATATTGTGAATCAAAAACTTTGTTTAATGTTTTATTATGCACTTTTTCAATCAATTCTTTCCTATGGTATAATTGGTTAGGGAAGTGCATACGACTCGAATTTGAAACAGCTTATAACAATACAAAAATATGTTTTAAAAATAATATTTAATAAACATATTTTGTTTCCTTCAAAAATATTATAATGTTTATAATAATATTCTGAGTTTAAAACAACTTTATTACAAAACTTCCATTTTATATACAGGGTTGGCCAAATGTTCCGGAACGGCTTAATTACAGGCGAACGAAAAGTGATATCGGATCCGGGTTTTGGGCAATCTATAGGACTAAAATTTTACTATTTGACTATTATACTATATGTCAGTAATGTCACCAACTGTCAATTGTTGACGTTATTTTTTTTTTTTTAAATGAAACACCCTGTATATTTTTACATTTTTAAATTCCACATAAAATTATAATTATTTTTTATTAAATGCACTATATTAGTCTATACTTCATAGTTTCCGAGATATTGACTCTCGAAAAGTGACATTTTTGAACTTTGACAGCTTATAACTTTCTAACAGTACGTCTTAGAGCAAAACGGCTTACATGTCCCTATCTTTAATTTTTATTATCTTCCCAAAAAAATCAACTTCCGGTTAAACCGGATGTGACTCGAAAGCAGGAAATATAGTTGTTCCGGTTTAACTCGAAGTTGATTTTTTTGGGAAGATAATAAAAATTGAAGGTAGGGACATGTAAGCCGTTTTGCTCTAAGACGTACTGTTAGAAAGTTATAAGCTGTCAAAGTTTAAAAATGTCACTTTTCGAGAGTCAATATCTCGGAAACTATGAAGTATAAACTAATAGTGCATTTAATAAAAAAATAATTCTAATTTTATGTGCAATTTAAAAATGTAAAAATATACAGGGTGTTCCATTTAAAAAAAAAATAACGTCAACACTTGACAGTTGGTGACATAACTGACATATGGTATAATAGTCAAATAGTAAAATTTTAGTCCTATAGATTGCCCAAAACCCGGATCCGATATCACTTTTCGTTCGCCTGTAATTAAGCCGTTCCGGAACATTTGCCCAACCCTGTATACAGTGTGGTTGTTTAATAGTGCAACATATGGGCATTTTTTTATTACCGATTTCTCAGAAAATTTTATTCTTGATAAAAGTTGGTGCATGTTCGATAATCATATTTGGTGCACTAGGAATGGTTGCAAGTCAAACGGCGTACAGGGTAGGCCAAAAAATATGAAACTTGTACAAGAATAAAGTTTTTGAATAAATATTTAAAATAAAAATTATGCACTTTAAATGAGAGTTTTTAATTTTATGGTGAATTTAAAAAAACTTTCTTTTGGGGAAATTATTAATGTTTTTAAAAAATATATATTTTTTTATTTTAGGAGGTCATATTTTTGAATATATGCATAACTTTCAATTCTAAACAACTTTTCTTAATAACATTTTGCTGAATTTTCTGAAATAGGGGTACTTTATTCTTGTACAAGTTTTATAATTTTTGGCCTACCCTGTACGCCGTTTGACTTGCAACCATTCCAAGTGCACCAAATATGATTATCGAACATGCACCAACTTTTATCAAAAATAAAATTTTCTGAGAAATCGGTAATAAAAAAAATGCCCATATGTTATTGCACACTTAAACAACCACACTGTATATATAAAAATAAAAATTTATTACATAACATTACTCATATACTTATACCAAACAAGACAAAAAACAAATCTATGTTTATGTTATGATAATTTTAATTTAACACTTTTAAAAAATAATGCCTTATTTGTTGGCATCAAAATTTTTAATATACAGTGAGGACCTAAAGTCCGTCCCCCCCCCCCCTCCCTCTAACTTCTAAACCGTTCGGTATATTTTAATGAAATTTTGAACGATAATATTTTAGCAAGTCTTCCACTTTTTGACATACCAATGACAGCTTTAAATGTCAAGATGACAGCTGGGTCCGCTTTTGGAATATTTTTTTAAATGGATCACCCTGTATATTTTTACATTTTTAAATTCCACATAAAATTATAATTATTTTTTATTAAATGCATTATTAGTCTATACTTCATAGTTTCCGAGATATTGACTCTCGAAAAGTGACATTTTTGAACTTTGACAGCTTATAACCTTCTAACAGTACGTCTTAGAGCAAAACGGCTTACATGTCCCTATCGTCAATTTTTATTATCTTCCCAAAAAAATCAACTTCCAGTTAAACCGGAACAACTATATTTCCTGCTTTCGAGTTACATCCGGTTCAACCGGAAGTTGATTTTTTTGGGAAGATAATAAAAATTGAAGATAGGGACATGTAAGCCGTTTTGCTCTAAGACGTACTGTTATAAGCTGTCAAAGTTCAAAAATGTCACTTTTCGAGAGTCAATATCTCGGAAACTATGAAGTATAGACTAATAATGCATTTAATAAAAAATAATTATAATTTTATGTGGAATTTAAAAATGTAAAAATATACAGGGTGTTCCATTTAAAAAATATTCCAAAAGCGGACCCAGCTGTCATCTTGACATTTAAAGCTGTCATTGGTATGTCAAAAAGTGCAAGACTTGCTCAAATATTATCGTTCAAAATTTCATTAAAATATACCGAACGGTTTAGAAGTTAGAGGGGGGGGGGGGGGGGGGGGGGGGTTAAAATCATGGAATATGTAAAATTATATAAAAGTAAGCCAACTTATAATAGGTAATATAATAATAATACTAAATATTACAATTTTTCTAATATAATTTCTCCCCTTTTTATAATTTTTCCTTTTTTTTTTGGGTGAAATATTTTTCAATTAGGTACTTTATTTTTAAATATATTTATGATGTGATTAAAATTAATAATCTAAATGGGTGCATATTTTTTCATTACAAAATCGGACAGATTTGTTACCTAATCTATGGTTTTGTCATGATTAATGATGCTTTCATTGGATTTATTTTTATTAAAAAAAAACAATGTTATTGATTTTTAATATTATTATAAAAAGCCTGCAAATAAATAAATAAATAAATATTAGCGCTACAAATATACATAAATAAACACAGAAAAATATATGAACAAATTTCCTATTTTGCTCGCTAAGAAAACTGTTACATATATATTTGTATCCTTTTTATAATTTTTCTTAACTTAAAACTAGGTAATGACTACACAGTCGGCCGCTTTTTGAAGAAAACGAAATATTGATTTTGAGGGAAATGAAATGGCGAATGCAATACCAGTACTTGCTCATAAAGTCCATGTTCGTAAAGGTCAGGTTTCTGATGCAAAATTCGCATTTATTTTTTTTTAAATAAATAATTTAATTTATAACTGGTCGTTTCTTTAATTTTTAACTTTATTTATTATTGTACAACATAAAAATAATAATCACCTTTCAAAATGTCTTTATTCCAAACTAACTTTTACAGTTCATTACATGGAAAGTGACAACATAATATAGAAAATAATAACCATTTAAAAAAATAACAATAAAAAAAATGGAAGTTAATCCAATTTAATTCATTAATAAAATCAATTTAAAAAATAGTATAAATAATTTAATTTAGTAAATATATCTTTAATTGTTTTTTAAAAGTTGCCAATTTTTTAATTTTTCTGATATTTTTTGGAAGATTGTTATATTTTATTATTCCGTCATATAAAAGCGATTTTTTTCCGAAATTACTTTTTACTGGTATAGTTTGATAATTTATACAATGTCTGTTGTTATGATCATGCAATGTCTTATTCTCCTGAAGTGTTAATTAAATTATTATTATTATTATTAACATGTTCTTTATTGGTTACCCAATTGGCCTTCGACCGAGGTCCTTCAGCCTAATTAATTGCTTAAAAGAAGGCAAATTCTGTGGCGGTAACATAACCCAGTACTTTAAGAAGGAATATCTCAGAAACTAAGCGTTTTTGCCGAAAATCGTTTTCAGATTCGTAATCTACGCTCCAAACTTTATTATTCCTGAAAAAATCAATATTTTGTTGTGGTCGCGTATAATAGGTAAATTACCAAAAATATAATGGTCCCCACCCTAAATAAACATAAACAATAAAAAAAAATCCAATGTCTTGTTTCTTGGCAATGCACTTCAATCATTTTTAAATTAGCCCGAAACAACCCTGCTTTGTTTGAAGACTTGTACCATCTTGTACCACCCCAAGATGTGATTTGTTACCCTTGACACAAAAATTTGTTACCCTGACCCTATATTCATTGATTCAAACACACAAAAGAAAACATTTGTGCTTTCTAGAAAATGTTATTTTTATGTGAGAGTTTTTTTAATGAAAATAGGATGCAATGTTTTCAAATTTTAAGTTTGTAGAGCGCGCAAGGAGCGAATTAAAAGGTTTAAAATGGTCAAATCGCTACTTTTAACAGGAGGAAAATAACATTTAATATAATATAGGTGAGTGTAGTGTTTTTACCTATGTCTATAATATGTATTTAGATCTAAGGACATTTTTTTGTAGCTGTTTTAATTTTCCAAGTATAATCAATAAGAAACCAAAGTTTGAAATGAAAACATAGTTTCCGAAAAGTTGGGACTATGGGTGGATGCCAGTGCAAACCTTGCTACAAGAGAAAAAAGAAACAGTATTCTGGCGGCTCTATTTTAGACCGTGTTATCAGCCAGAGTTCAAACCAGGACCAGTGTTTATTGTACCGATTAGCTAATTATAAAAAAGGTAAATTTATTACAAAACAATGTTTTTCAAAAATACGCAAACAATTAATTAATAGAAACATGTAGTTTTAAAGTTCTTATAAATTATTTAGGAGGTGAATTATTAGACGCTTATAACGTTGGAGGACTAGCGGAATGTGAAAAACTAATAAGAGAACAATTTGGGCAACTAATGTACCAAGATGGAAAAGGACAGATAATGAATAGATCCGAGTACTTGAGATGGAAATTTAGAGATCACGAACAAGTAAGTAACTTTTTCACATAATATGATGTTACTAACCTTTCTCTTTCCCCCTTTCGCTCGTTATTGTAGAACGTCCTAAGGTACATTCTTACAAAGTAAACTTTTGCCCTACGCTGGCTTGTTGCACTTGTATAACTGGCAAATAGACTCTTTGTAATTATATATAATAATAATAATAATAATAATAATAATAAGTTTATTTCAAATTTAATAATACAATAAAAATGTTTATGTTGTCTTCTATAAACTTATTCTTCAATCTCCTGAAGCTGAGCTTGTTAGGGACAAATCTTATTTTTTGTTTTAGTATGTAAAATCATAAATTATAAATATGCATTAAAAATCAAGTTTTAAAGTAAAAATGTTAATTTATAGTATAAACGCGGTTTATTTTGAAGAAATATATTAGCTATAATAAAATTATTAATTTATAATTTTTAAGTAAAAAATATTACTTATAAATTATTCAGAACAATATTAATTAATTAAAGCATTTCTAAAAATATTTTCAAATTGTCTGTTTTAAATATCCATGTTTTTATTTCGACTTTAAATTTTTTTAATGAAATCAATTTTTTAATTTTTTTTGTTAAATAATCGTTTAAATAAAAACATAAATATTTGAATTTTTTTGTCCTATGGACCTTTTTATTTTAGGTTTTATGGTTATTTCATTTTTATGACGTGTATTATGATTATGGTTTTTAAATTGTATAAGGTTTTTATTTTTAAATATAGCGGGTGTCCACGGAAGGTGGCTCGCCCCTATATGTCTTACATTTAAACATTTTTTAATGTTTTAAAAATCGGTAGTAAACTTCTTAATTTTTTAATTAAGTATTGTAAGTGAAAATTCCAATTTAATTTACTGTCAAAAATAATACCTAAATATTTTATTTTATTAACTTTAAAAATTTGAATGTCTTCATTTATTTGAATACTATTCATATTTCATGGTAGGTTATTTAGGTTTAAAGTAAAAGGAATATAATTTGTTTTATTAAAATTAATTTTTAACAAATTGTTATCGAACCAATTTTTTATAATTTAAAAATCTTTTTTAATTTTATTATCTGCAAAACTATGAATTTGTCCATCGCAATGTATACTAAATAAGTCGTTAATATGAATATTAAAAAATAATGGTCCTAAAATTGTTCCTTGAGGAACACCATACTTAAATACTTTTGGATAGCTTTTTCTTTATCTATTTGAACATAAGTTGGTCTATTTTTCAGATAATTTTTAATTTATTCTAATGGCTTTCCTCTGAATCCAATATTTTTAAACTTTTTTAACAGTAAATTATGGCTAACTGTATCAAAGGCTTTTGCTAAATCTAGAAAAATACTAATACAAGGTTGTTTATTATCTAGTGCATCATATATTTGTTCTGTTAGATAGCAAATATAATACCTGATTATTTTTTTTTAGGTTATTCTTCCTATTGAGGCATCGCTCAGCAGATACGACCCACTGGGCAAATGGACAGACCACGAAGCATGCTGGCAAATGCAGTACCGCGGCTCGCTCGGCGAGACGCTGCTACACGTTCTCATAATTTGTGATATGAAAATTCATACGAGGCTAGCGAGGACGCTGATCAAGTGTTTTCCCAAGTTGGCGTTGGATGTTGTGGAGGGCGAAGAATATTTAGGTATTTACAAAAAAAATTGGAAACGGTTATACCTATAATACCCAAGTCTTTGTTCAAATTTAGGTGCTAGTGCTCTTCACCTGGCCATAGCGTACAACAACAACGAGCTCGTGCAAGACCTGGTAGAAGCCGGTGCCAACGTTAACCAAAGAGCTATAGGTAATTTTAACTACCGTGCGAGCAAAAATTATTTGCATCAAAGAGGGTCTTGCATCTAAGGACGTAATGCTTAGCCGTAGAGCTTAATACCTGTTGGGTGTCAGTAACTACCTGAGTTAACAATCAATCAGTTATTCCGTCATCTTTGACAGTCGTTACAAGAAATTTGATTTATCGCTAATTTTTCCAATTTCTTAAACAATTCACACAATGGGCTTTACGGAACAGCACAAAACATTCATTATGGAAGCGTATTTTCGAAACGGGGTTAGAGTAAATGGTGAGTGGCAATACAATCCGGGTTTGTGCATGGACGATTTTCACTACGTTGCTTTTATTGCTGGGGATTTTTATCATTGCCTGAAAAGAACCGTGGCTGTTCGTGTTTAAGGAAACAGGTTCTATACAACACAAAAAAGGAGCAGGAAGGCCATCTGTTAGAATAGAAGAACTTGTTGCAAACGTTCGTAAAATAATGCAAAATACGCCAACAAATTGTATAAGACGCCTGTCCCAAGAAGTGGGAACATCTTATGGAACATGCAGGACTATTCTTAAGAAGCAGCTAAATTTATTTCCTTATAAAGTGCAAGTATTCCAAGAAATACAAGCTGCAGGTTTTGAAAGACGCAGGAATTACTCTCAATGGTTTACCCAAAATTTATTGGAAAGAAATGATTTATTAGACCTGACATTTTTTTCGGATGAGGCCTGGTTCCACCTCTCCGGTTATGTGAATTCTCAGATTACACGCATGTGGAGTAGTGAAAATACCCATTTTTTTGTAGAGTCCACATTACACCCTCAAAAAATTGGTGTCTGTTTAGCTGTTTCCCGAAGAAGAATTGTTGGTCCTATTTTTTTTAATGACACAGTTACAGCACAGCGGTATAGAGACAATATTTTGAATCCATTTGTGGAGCAATTATTATTTGACGACGAACTACGTTTTGGTGCAACCGCCCATACAGCCGCCGAAACTATTAACTACTTACGCAATTGTTTCGACGACAGATTGATCAGTTTTCGATCAGACATTGAATTCCCACCTAGATCACCTTGTTTAACGGTTATGGATTACTTCGTTTTTCCTCATTTAAAGAACACTATTTTTAAAATACCAGTTGCACATTTAGATCAATTACAAGAAAGGATTATCCAAGAATGTGATAACATTTCTCCAGAGATGCTGGTCAACACTTTCGAAAATATGAAGAGACGTGTGAATTTATGCTTGGAGCATGGCGGTGGCCAATTTCAGCAATTTATGTAATTATTTTTCTTTTTCTTTCTGTATATTATTCTTACTTTGTTAATTTTGTAAACAACAAAAATACATTTGTATTTGTCTACTGATTTTATTACTCATTAGTTTGGCATATCATGTCATAATATGAATTTGACAAAATTTTAACCGTTAGATATATCGTCTCCATATCATTGTGATCTAAACCAAGCCCTACGTTTTTTAATCCAAGCTCTCTTTGATGCAAATAATTTTTGCTCGCACGGTACAAAGTGTTATAAACAAAAAATTGTTTATTTTTTTCTTCCAGGTAGCTTTTTCATTCCAAGAGACCAACAGAAACCTCGTCCTGCTAAACACACCGACTACGAGGGCTTGGCATATTTAGGGGAATACCCGTTGGCGTGGGCCGCATGTTGCGCCAATGAGAGCGTTTATAATTTGCTGTTGGACAACGGGGCCCATCCCGATTTGCAGGACAATTTCGGGAATATGATTTTGCATATGGTTGTTGTCTGTGATAAATTGGTGAGTGTAAGGAAACGGGAAACAAAATTAAATTTATGGAAATTTCCCGCATTCGACACTTTAAACATGCACAATACAAAACTAAAAAAAAATCTAAATTGCCAATATTTCCATTTTTATGGAAATATTTCCATATACAACACTAAAGTAAATAAGTCCATAGGACAAAAAAATCTCAAATATTTATGTTTTTATTTAAACGATTATTTACCAACAAAAATTAAAAAATTGATTTCATAAAAAAAAATTTAAGTCGAAATAAAAACATGGATATTAAAAACAGACAATTTGAAAATGTTTTTAGAAATGCTTTAATTAATTAATATTGTTCTGAATAATTTATATAAGTAATATTTTTTACTTAAAAATTATAAATTAATAATTTTATTATAGGTAATTTATATTTCTTCAAAAAAACTGCGTTTATACTATAAATTAACATTTTTACTTTAAAACTTGATATTTAATGCATATTTATGATTTTACATATTAAAACAAAAAATAAGATTTGCCCCTAACAAGCTCAGCTTTGATTAAAGAATAAGTTTATAAAAGACAACATAATAGTATATTCTATAACAAGTATGGAATGGATATATTCCGCACGAGCGAAAAGTTTGTAGGCCGAGCCGCAGGCGAGGTCTACGGTTTCGCGAGTGCAGGAATGCCATTCCATACTTGTTATAGACTATACTTTCTCTAACACTATTTTAGAAAAACGAAATAAGACTACATTAATAAATTAATTAATTAAAAAAATTTTAATTATTTTTTTGAACTTTCCCCTTCAGTGTTATTTACTAAGGTAATAGAAATAGAGTTTATTTATTAGTATTACTTTAAAAAATAGTTTATTTTGTTATAAAATCAATGCTTTATAATAAAACTTACCTTCTACGTAAAATAAAATCAACCGCCGTCAAAGTGAAACTTGACATAACAGTGTCAAAATAATCGAAACAAAGCCGTCTTGATTTTTAAAATTTGTTGGTTTTCCCGTGCAGTTTAGATGTTGAAATCGAAAATCTAGTTGTCTTTGCCCTAGGTGATACAGAATGAATCCATTCTGTAACAGTGTGTTAGAATGAAAACATTCTGATGCAGATTTTACGTCAAGAATGCGTGGTTTCTAAAGTAGTGTTAGAGAAACATATTTTCCATATAATATTATTAAACTTTTTTTAAATAAACTTATTATTAATTCGAAGTAATAAATAACTGTTTTATACTGCTTACAGTCGGCCCTTTATTCGGTGTACACATTTTCGGTAGGGATATTCGTTGGTCCCGCCCCGAAACAATTGTTGTTACAAGCCATACCTTTCAACAAAATACTTACAAAAGCCAAAATAAGCCCTTTACATCACAACCACCATTTTAACTACTTTTCAACGGCTATTAGACCAACCGGCGCTGGCGGTGTATATTTTGGTAATGAAATCGTTTATTTTTCTAATTTTAATAGCATTAAAAAGTCATCGATAAATATTGTGTTTCAGGATATGTTTGGCTATGCGCTAAGACATCCCAAACTACCAGCTAGCAATGGTATTATAAATAAAGCTGGCTTGACTCCACTCACGTTAGCTTGTAAATTAGGTAAATAATTTTTTTCATTTTGTTCGCTCAGTTGCATAGTTGTTTTTTGATTTTTCTTTAACATAATGAAGTTTGTCATCCTATTTTTTATTCATCAATATGGCCCATTGTCTGCAACCTTTAAAAGTACGCAATAACCCATTTTCCGCACGTATACACTGTTTTAGGCAGAGCTGAGGTTTTTAGGGAAATGTTGGAACTCTCATGCAAAGAATTCTGGAGATATAGTAACATAACTTGTTCGGCGTACACTCTGAACGCTTTGGACACTCTGTTGCCAGATGGACGAACCAATTGGAACTCCGCTCTTTTTATTATCCTAAACGGAACCAAAGAAGAACATTTAGATATGTTAGGTAAGTTTATATTACCGTCATCATTTTCACAAAGTTTGTAAGATTTTTAAATTTGCAGACGGTGGAATAATTCAAAGATTACTCGAAGAAAAATGGAAAGCTTTTGCGAGGAACCAATTTTTAAAAAGACTTATAATTTTAATAGTTCATTTGGCGTTCATGTCTTTGGCTGTGTATATGAGACCTGACGATCCAGATGAATCACTTCTTGCTTGGTCGGACGATGCTAAAGTTATAGTTAGGTAATGTATATTATCTCCTTTGTGGCAAGATACAGGAACATTTTAAAACAAGTTCGTCTTGGAACCTAAGGTATACATTACATCATTATAAAATTTCTGTCACGTATACATTCTTAAAATTAACGAAAATAAACAACGATAGTTCGGCATAGGTTCATTCTTTTAGCGATGAGGTAAGAATGCTGATTCAGCCCTGGAGCTTCTGCTTTGTCACTAAAAGCTGTAAGTTTTATCTTAAAAGCTGTAAGTTTTATCTTAAAAGAGCCTAATTCTTAATATATTTTGTAGGTATGCTGCAGAAATAGGCACCTTACTTAACGTATCCAGCTACTTTTTATTTCAATCCGGCGACGAAATTAGAAACCAAGGCTTTTTATCTTTTATAAAGCAACAGGTAGGTAATTTTTTTTAAAATTTACCTTACTATGAAAAGAATTTATGAAAGATCATTTGAAAATTATTTGGAATATTTTTCTAGACGAATTCCCCACCTAAACTGATCTTCCTTATCTCGAACTTGATGATCCTGGCCTGCATTCCTTGCAGATTATCTGGCGATCGGAATACCGAGGAGACAATTTTAATTTTTGCCATTCCAGGATCGTGGTTCTTATTAATGTTTTTCGCAGGGTAAGTAGACAGTAAATCTTAGCGACAATAAATGTATATGCTTACTATATACTTACTTAACACATTTAAATTAGTAAAATTGTTGTACAATTGTTCTCATTTTGAATAAGGGTTAAACCAATGAGGGATATACATAGATATACATATGTCTCAATGCTCATATTGTGTCCTACATAATGCTAATTAGCAGTAAGTAATTGATTTTCAAACTTTTTTAAAATTGTTATCTTTTTTGGCCATTATAAAAAACAAAAAAATATTTCTCCCAATTAGTTTTCTAAACCTTAGAGTTTTTTTTTTGACTAATTGATTTTTTGTTCATATTGTAGCCCTGAAGAAGATAATAAACATTATCGAAAGCTTGGCGTAGCTTAAAAAAGCATTTTTATTTAACAAGCCCTCATCAGGACCGATACCCCAAGAATTACATTTTTTGTTGTTTAACTAGTCTGTCAAGACTACCCTTCTCGCTTGATATACATATACAGTGGGTGTATAAAGTCTGGAAACGGCTTAATAACATCACAATTTACTGACCGATTTAAACCAAATTTGGTACAGTTGTGTAAGAGGATCTAACGCACCGAATGACGATATTGGCGTTGTTGCCAGCTTTTTAGTTTGTCTGGAATTCGAACGAATTTTATATTTTTAAATATTTTATATTTTTAAATATAAAACCCAGTATATTTTTACATTTTTAAATTTCACATAAAATTATAATTATTTTTTATTAAATGCATTATTAGTCTATACTTCATAGTTTCCGAGATATTGACTCTCGAAAAGTGACATTTTTGAACTTTGACAGCTTATAACTTTCTAACAGTACGTCTTAGAGCAAAACGGCTTACATGTCCCTATCTTCAATTTTTATTATCTTCCCAAAAAAATCAACTTCCGGTTAAACCGGATGTAACTCGAAAGCAGGAAATATAGTTGTTCCGGTTTAACTGGAAGTTGATTTTTTTGGGAAGGTAATAATTGAAGATAGGGACATGTAAGCCGTTTTGCTCTAAGACGTACTGTTAGAAAGTTATAAGCTGTCAAAGTTCAAAAATGTCACTTTTCGAGAGTCAATATCTCGGAAACTATGAAGTATAGACTAATAATGCATTTAATAAAAAATAATTATAATTTTATGTGGAATTTAAAAATGTAAAAATATACTGGGTGTTATATTTAAAAATATAAAATTCGTTCGAATTCCAGACAAACTAAAAAGCTGGCAACAACGCCAATATCGTCATTCGGTGCGTTAGATCCTCTTACACAACTGTACCAAATTTGGTTTAAATCGGCCAGTAAATTGTGATGTTATTAAGCCGTTTCCAGACTTTATACACACACTGTATGTATATACATATGATTGGTTCTCTTGCTAAAAGTCTTCCTCCACAAAATTTAATAGAATATAGAAATTCTTAAGGGGTCTTTACATGTTTCGAACGTAGAAACGTTCATCATCAGGAGACAGAAAATTTATATAGTGCTGATGGTATTAGCAGAAGGGAAAATGGTATAAAACCTTAATGGAGCTTTATGGCATTGAAAAATTGAAATGTAGAAGTGACATATATATAAAAAAAAGGGTTGAGGAGAGTTAAAACATGCTCGATGATGAACGTTTCCACGTTCGAACCATGTAGAGACCCCTAAAGAATTTCTATATTCTATTTAATTTTGTGGAGGTTAGTTTTTTCGTTCTTTCAAATACAATTTTGCTAACACAACGCTATTTTTAGTGCAGTACGCTTGACTGGTCCTTTTGTAACAATGATCTACAGTATGATCACGGGAGACATGTTGACGTTTGGGATAATCTATACAATTTTTCTATTCGGGTTTTCCCAGTCGTTTTTCTTCTTGTATAAAGGAAATCCTAACGTCAATGGGACTTTGTATCATAGTTACACGTCCACTTGGATGGCTTTGTTTCAAATTACTATGGGAAATTACGATGTAAGTAAATATATTCCGATTAAAAAACGTTTTCTATTCATTTTAATAGTATATTAAAGTACACGTTTCATAAGAAACGGTTTTAGCTCACGCGTCTATTTTAAAAAACGAGCCACAAAGTGTCGAGTTTTTTTATTGACACGTGCGCTAAAACGCCTTATGAAACATGTGCTTTATACATTTTTTTCTATTTCACCTTTTATAATCAAGAAAAATACATTTTAAAAAGAAAATAAATCCTTTAAATTTTGTAAATTTTTATGTCTTAATTTTATGTTGTCAATACTATTTTTATTATAGTAGCCTCTGGACAACAATAATTATTTTGCAAACTGTCATTTTTTGATTTATTGACCCATTTTCACCACGAGATTCTAAAGTTACTTTAGCGATATGAGATTTGAAATTGGACGGAATACGTTGTGTGATCCTTGTATATTCGGTACATATACAGAGCGTTCGGAAATTCGGGCGATTTTACTACTTTTTTTCGAATTTCAAAAGACGTGATCTTACGTCACGGCATTGCAATTTAGTATAGGGAAGATGGAAAATTCAAATAAAGTTGAAGTTAAAATTGACATTGGAAGGTTAGTAGATTGAATTTTGGATAGGATTTGGCAGAAAATGATAGCTTGAAGCATCTACAAAAGATTGATTTATAGATTTATGCAACCAACATACATTACTGTTATCCACACAGAATAAAAAAGTAAGTTATCAAGCTATTTCTCCTCTGTGAAAAATGGGTTTTCTTGTAATTCACAAAGGCCGCGCAAGTCAATGAAATAAAACATTTAAATGTTGCAAAACACAATTTATGTCAAATATGACAGAACCTAACCTAAACGCGTTAAAACTTTACTTGATTTTTACTATACCAACATCAAATAAAGAAAAAACGCGTATCGAAGTAACTTCATTACGATACGCAAATGCGTATCGTACTGAGGTTATTATGAACGTGAAATAGAACAATATAATTATGTTTTCAGTACGCGGAACTAGCTCTTACTACGTACCCAGGAGTAGCGAAATCAGTGTTTGGATTGTTCATGGTCTTCGTTCCGATTCTCCTGTTGAACATGTTGATCGCTATGATGGGTAACACGTACGCTCACGTGACCGAGCAGAGCGAGAAAGAGTGGGTGAAGCAGTGGGCCAAAATTGTGATTTCGCTGGAAAGGGCTATACCTCAGAAAGAGGCGCATAACTATTTACAGGTGAGGCATACATATTTACTAACAACAGTGATAGACAGACACTACAGACAGAGGCATGGCAATACTGGACTAAAGATGTATCTGTCTTCAATTTTATTTTTAAGGAATATAGTATTTCTTTGGGACCAGCAGAGGATCCGGCTACGGAGCAGAGAGGAGTTATGGTCATCAAGTCTAAAAATAAAACACGGGCCAAACAAAGAAAGGGCGCGGTCGCTAACTGGAAGGTAACAGACGTTTCGATATTATTAGGTAAATGTATTGTCATTTTCTAACAACTTAATGTTTTAAATTTAATTTAAAAACTAACATCCGTCACATTTATTTCCTAGTTCTCAATGCTTCACTGTTAAATAATAAGTTGACATAAAGTATGGGTAGAAAATAAAAAAAAACCTAGGTAGGAATCTATACAGTGTTAGTTGAAATAACAGGAACGGCTAATTTTCTTCAAAACTACCGAGGCTAAATCAATGAATTTTGGTACAGGTGGATAACTTAAAAAATTGAATTAAAAATTGACAATTGCGACGTTGCCAGATCTTTAGTTTTTTCTGTAACTCAAGGAATGATTTTTTGTAAAATGTAACACTACTCTTTTTTTATTGAATTCGATTCCTCCCATCAACGTTACCATTTTCCTGATAGTATCAAATTTTTATCTCAAGTAGTTATATGGGAAAAATGATTTTTTTTTCAAATGTAACACTACTCTTTTTTTTTATCAAATTTTATCTCAAATAGTTCTATGAGAAAAAAAGTTAATTACCTAGTTACAACTTTAACTCTAAAAAAATCCAATCTATTTCCATTTAAAAACGTTTCAAATAATGTAAAAAGGAAGACAGGTAGACATATAATGTACCTTATAGTATCGATAATGATAATGACAACAAACAACTACTAACAATAACATAGCTAAAGTCGCCACAGTGGATCTTTTCCCGTGCGTCATAAAAATCGTATGAATCAAATCAAAATTACGAGACGAAAAAAGTCAAAACTAAGTCTAAGTTCATAAAATGGACGTGCCTGCCTACCGTTTGACGTACCTACATAACATCCCGAAAAATTATTATTTATTTTAAGTTTTGCCCGGCATTCTCTATTATCTAAAAGAAATTGACAAGCAAATGTTGATACACTTAATACTATTTTTAAAGCTTAAAATCTAGAAAAGTTCGGTGTTTTATTGACTATTAAAATCGCAAAAGTCAAATTTTCGACATCCTTTCATTTAAGGGAATTTAGCCACTGCCGTAAACTTTTCAAAGAACTTTTACGGTTAGAATATTTAAAATAAATAAATTAGGTATTATAAAAATTCATAAATACTTAACCGCCAAAACAGATGGTGGGTATAATTAGCTCTAAAAAACAATTTTTAGAAAAAGGAACAGTTTTAAGGCACACAAATTTACAAAATACGAATTAGATTGGCAGGTCAAAACAAGGTTGACAATGACGTTCTAAAATACAACGGTATAGTCAACTAAACAAATAAAAAAAGTAATTAATTGACGTTTATAGTTTTATTCTTTTCTAGCACGTTATATTATTGCGGAATCTTGGACACGTTCTTTTATTCAAACTTGTTACTGTAATAAATAAGGATGCAGAGTTATTAACCACGTTGAGTCCTGATCGTTGATTGATGACGCACGGGCAAAGATCCACTGTGGCGACTTTAGTAAAAATTACTTACATATACACTACATTAATTTGATTATGAAACCGATAATATGTAAGTAATTTTTTCTAGCTATGTTATTGTTAGTAGTTGTTTGTTGTTATTATCGTTATCGATACTATTAGGTACATTATGTCTACCAACCTTCTTTTTCACAATATTTGAAACGTTTTTAAATGGAAATAGATTGGATTTTTTAGAGTTGTAACTAAGTAACTTTTTTTCCCATATAACTACTTGAGATAAAAATGTGATACTATCAGGAAATGGTAACGTTGATGGGAGGAATCGAATTCAATAAAAAAAGAGTAGTGTTACATTTGACAAAAAATCATTCCTTGAGTTACAGAAAAAACTAAAAATCTGGCAACGTCGCAATTGTCAATTTTTAATTCAATTTTTTAAGTCATCCAGCTGTACCAAAATTTATTGATTTGGTCTTGGTAGTTTTGAAGAAAATTAGCCGTTCAGGTTATTTCAACTAACCCTGTATATTATACAGGCACGGGCAATTCTTTGGGTGCATACTTTCACGCAAAGACGTGAGTCGGTAATGGATTATTTCCAAGTCGAAGAACGCATTTCGTGTCTGATAGAGAGTTCTCGCTTTGTCCGATTAACGTTACAGGTCTCCCATCTTTGTTAAAACCATATTGATTGTTACTCTTTTACTTCTCTACGTGCAAATACCCTTAAAGGATTGTCCGCCATCAGACTGATCATTTGAATAAAAAAATATTGCTTCCAATCTTGTTCGTTTTTAGAGAGTGGGTAAAGTGACAATAACTGCTTTAAAGAAAAAAAAGATGACCGGAGAGGAGATGCGGTGCCTTATGTGGGGAAGGGAATCGATAAACACCCCCATCAAAACAAAAGGGTAATAATAATAATTATGAACACTAAAAATGTAGTGGCAAGCCGGACAAGTGTGTATTTTGTATTAGAATACATAGGGAACTAAGTTCAATGGATACCCTAGGAGGGGTAGACAACAACGGCCGTTGCGTCGTTATACAGAATGCAGTTAGGTTAGTTCGATTGGTAATACAAAATCGAAAGTGGTTGTTCTTTACTAAAGTATGTTGCACTTCGTTATTTTTATTTAGTTGTCTATCTTTCGATTTTTATTACCACTGGAACTAACTTTTGTATTGGAGTTGATTCAGTAGATACTACGCATTCATTACCACTTGTCTTTTACAAAGCGGTTTTAAATGTGTGATTCCGTTTTCTGTGGTTGTCATTGTGGAGTTGCGTCTTCCCATAGAGTCCTAATAAGGACTTATGCGATGCCTTATGCTTGGATCATTGTTATTCTTCAGTGTTGTTCTTCTATTACAATTATTGTAATAAATCTATTGCAGTTTCATAAAATCTATTACCCTATTACAAAATGAAAATATTACAATCTATTACATTTTTATTAAAAAATATAAGAGACATTTTTAAAAGCAATAAAACAAAATTTTCTGACAAACTAGCAAATAAATAGCAGCTTTAAAATGTTAGTGTAGGATATTCATAATCGAGGATAGAGGGACAAAACTTGAAATTTCTATTACAGTTAACTGCAAATCTCTTACTCGATTTACAGATGCGGCATCTAATACATTTTCCTAGAAAACTATTACAATTGTCTGTAAATTCTAGTACAATTAATCTTAGATCGAGAACAACACTGGCTTGGATCCCTATACAGGGTGTCCGGAAAATACGTGTACAACGTTTGACGACAGACTCCTGACGTCAAAATAGGTCGATCTAAGCCGACTTAGTTATATCCAAAATTGTCTCGTTTAGCCGGTAGAGGGCGTCAAAAATTTGTAAAAATATTGGTTTTTCCTAAATTACGTGAAAACCTGCTAATCGATTTTAATGATTTTTAGTATGTAGACTAATACTATAAAATGACGTTTTCTAGTAGTATAGTCACCGGCTGTAAATAAGTGGAAGTGTTATAAAAGTGATATAATACGTCAACATTTCTCCTCATTTTTTATATGAACGGCGTTATGACAACCCAGATATTTTTGTAGAGTGACTGGATGTATTTGGAAGCTATTTTACCTCTTTAATATTTTTCGTTGAATGAGCTGTTTTGCCAGAACAAAATATTTACAATATTTAGTATTATTAGTAATCGTATAATTATTAGTAATTTGAGACATTAGATAGGGTCCAATATCATTTTTTAAGGAGTGTTAATAAGTGTATTCAGCAAGATGGCGGTCATTTTACACATTTGCTTAAGTAATTTTTTTGTTTTACTTAGTTTCTTACAATACATACTTTCAACTTTGTTGTACTTTGTTTTATTTTTATTGTTAATAATTGATGTATGCAGGTAATTGTAAATATTTTCTTCTGGCAAAACAGCTAATTCAACGAAAAATATTAAAAAATATCTGGGTTGTCATAACGCCGTTCATATAAAAAATGAGGAGAAATGTTGACGTATTATATCACTTTTATAACACTTCCACTTATTTACAGCCGGTGACTATACTACCAGAAAATGTAATTTTATAGTATTAGTCTACATACTAAAAATCATTAAAATCGATTAGCAGGTTTTCACGTAATTTAGGAAAAACCAATATTTTTACAAATTTTTGACGCCCTCTACCGGCTAAACGAGACAATTTTGGATATAACTAAGTCGGCTTAGATCGACCTATTTTGACGTCAGGAGTCTGTCGTCAAACGTTGTACACGTATTTTCCGGACACCCTGTATAATAATATTAAGAAAAAAAGTTTATGTAGAACTTTTATATACTAAATTATTTAAAATTATTATATAACCATGTTTTTCTACGCTTTAGTTTTATTTTCTTTTAGACCAAAGCGAGATCCTCTAGCCAATCCACAAGGGCCAGATTTGACTAATGGTTTTGGAAGCGCCCTGACCGCAGCCTTGGACGTGATGGCCTTCACGCATGACTTGGATATCAATGCTCAAGGTTTAAATTTGGCAAAAAATGCTAATAAACCGACAAATGTCGATCCAAACCTTATAAATGGTCAAGTAAGTACTTCTGGTCGTTTGAAAAATACAAACGTTCGTATTTTTACAGAAATATTTTTAACTTTTTAGCCCCCGTCCTACAAAGAGGTGCTCGGTAACCAAGTTAACACAGTTCCAAACAAGAGTATGGGTTCTTCCGGTAACTATGTTTTTATTTTACTTTTAATTTATATATTTACATTATTTTTTGTAGATATTTCGATGTTGGGTACTTTGAATCAACTGTCTGCTTCCCAAGGTATTAAAGATGCCGGTTTTGTACATCAGGATGTTTTTACAAAAACTACAAGTACAACCAATCAATTTGCAATGATTACTAGCCAACAAAATAATCCTGTGAGTATACTGAATCGTTTTAAAAAATATGTATTATTGTTTTAAATGCCCTTGGTATTTTTTTTATTTATTGACACCATTATTAGAAAAAACACGTCCTGAATTCAACCATTATTACACAACTAATTGCGTATTTCAGACAAATCCTCCGGCACAAGATCCTCTTCGAGACCTCGTCTTAAACCCCACTCAAAACGAAGAAAAACTGAAAATATTGGCCTGTCAAGCAGCTAATCTGCCTACCAATGAAGAACCGATACAGTGTCAAACCAAAGCGACGACATCTGTCAAAAATTTGGCGGGCATCTTCGCGGGCACCGAAACGTTCGTTAAAAAAGTTGAAGGAAGAGTAAAGAAAAAGTATGCCATGCTGGAACGCAGCGATAGTGAAGGTTTTGGCGGTAAGGTTCGTCTTTTTTCTGTAAGGACGTCCCATTGATGTCATCTTTAAAAAATGCTAACTAACGATGGCTTTTTACGAAATCAAAATATCGTTTCAAAAAAATTACCTTGTCGGACTTCCATTGTCTTTATTTTGTTGCTTAACACAACGTTTCGGTTAGTTAGTATCTCTAACCGTTTTCAAGTGTAAACTAAATGATAATTCTAAGGCCACTGTCTCAAATACTATCCATGTGCAATGAAGCTTGATGACTCCGCCTACGTGCTTATTGGAGTGTGAAGTTTGAGCTGTTGGTTTTGGATCAGAAGAGGCTTCCATAGATATTGGGGATATCTATACTTGGTTTACTAAACATATGGGTATTTTGATTCATGAAAGCTGCTTTTTTGAATTTTCGTTTTCTTCAGTGCTGTTGTCCGAAACCTTGGCTTCTGTATATTATGTTGGTTGGTCCATACATGTTCCGCTATAACTGATCTCGAAGTTTCACGTCTTTGAGTATGTTTCAGATGTTCTTTAACTCGTATGGGAAGACGTCTTTTTGTTTCTCCAATGTACGATTCGCCACACTCGCAGGGGATTTGATAGATACAATATTTTGTGTTTTCATTACGGGGGTTTTACTTTTGTAAGAAAGCTTCTAGCGCATTTCCGGATTTAAAGGCTATTTTTAGATTATAGTTTTTGGTTATTCATCTAATCTTTTCAGAAATCCCCTTGACTGGTAAGAAATACTTGCTCCACTTTCGTTTCTGTATTAGTGTTTACTTCGCGATTTTTAAGTTTTGAGATGGTATTAAGTACAAAAGTTTCTGTTTTAAATCTTTTTTGATGTTGAAATTTCAATATTAAGGTCTTCCGGATTGTTGCACACCTTAGAATTAGATGGACTGTGATAAAGAGTTGAATTATGCCCTGTTTTATGGAGTTTGAATGATTCGACCAGTGATCAAGGTATTGCCCTGTGTGAGTGGGTTTTCTGTACACTGAAGTTTTATGTTTTCAGCACTTCGTTTGACGAGAACATCGAGAAACGGTAGAGTGGAATATTTTTCTGTTTCCATGGTAAATTTAATGAATTATCTTATACTATTAATTTGTCCAGATAATAAAGGTATCATCAACATATCTAAGCCAAAGTTTAGGTATAATCTTGGCAGTGCTAATAGTGTGTAACTCAAACCATTCCATGTACAGGTTAGCCACAACCGGAAAGATAGATGAACCCATTGGAAGCCTCTTCTTGTCCAAAAGGAACAGCTCAAACTTGACACTCCAATAAGCATGTAGGCGGAGTCATCAAGCTTCATTAAACATGGATAGTATTTAAGACCGTAACCTTAGAATTATAATTTAGTTTACACTTGAAAACGGTTAGAGATACTAACTGACCGAAACGTTGTTAAGTAACAAAATAAAGACAATGAAAGTCCGACAAGGTATTTTTTTGATATTACTTCTACCACCTTCAAACAAACAAAATATCGTTTTTGAGATAACTTTGTGTGCGTGTGGTTTAAAACCCTGTCTACAGTGACTACAGTGTGACCAGTAAAGTCCGCATCATATGGGATGTTTTTTATTAATAGCTTTATTCGAAATTTGACTTTGGCATCAAGTTCTGATTTGATCGAGATGAAAATTAAGCAAAAAAATAGAAGTCACGTCATTCGCATTATCTGTCAAATTTTAATTTTTTCCAAAAAATAATTCAAAAGTGGGGTTATTAAAATTGTTATTTCTGAAAATATCGAAAAAACTTATTTAAAAAAGTTTTTAATTGCGTTTCTAGCCCACATGCAAAATTTCAGCTGCATAAGATAATTTTGATTTTTTACCCACCACCAATAGTTATTTATGCAACTAGCGCAAAAAGTGTATGTTTATTGCACACGGCATAGAAGTTATTCACCGAGACGTAGTCGAGGTAAATGCCATGTGCAATAAACACACTTTTTGCACATGTTACATACACTATTTTTTCTACGATCGTTTTTTTATTTAACAAAAAAGTTTAAAATCGCTCTGTATTACCTCTCCTTTGTGTGCAAAAGTTGTAATTCAAATTTGACAATGGATCATAGATACCTTTGACTTCAACATAATAAAATTATGGCGCCCTGTCAACGTGAATTCTATTTCGATAGGGTATTGACGGTGTGCAACACTCTATTATACACATACTTTAAACAAATTGTTCGTTTCCTAGGTAATTTACTTTATTGCATAGTATGCAATAAAGACTTACTTTTGTCATTAGAAATTCATACACAAAATAACATTTTTTTGAACGATCGTAGAAAAAATTTATTTTCCACTTAATGAACACTTTACTGATGACACTGTGGTCTTTTTTGTCTTAAAATTAAGGTGTATTACTTTCAGACACAAACGTTTTCAAAAATACTTATTTTATGAAGTTACCTTATAGATACAGGCCAATACAGGGTTAAAAACAAATAAACTTTGCATCACATGCGACCAAATTTTAATAGCCCAATTTTGATTTTGTAGAAAAATACACATTTAATATGGCGCTACTTTAAAGAAAATGTATCTGAAATAAAGCATTCTCAAAACTAAGAAGTTTGCAAGTGTGCAATTTACAAAATATGGGTAAAAAATTAAAATTATCTTATGCAGCTGAAATTTTGCATGTACGCTAGAAACTGCATTTAAAATAACTTTTTCTAATAACTTTTTTCAAAACTTTCAGAAATAACCCCACTTTTGAATTATTTTTTGGAAAAAATTAAAATTTGACAGATAATGCGAATCACGTGACTACTATTTGTTGCTTAGATTTCATCTCGATCGAAGCAGAACTTGATGCCAAAGTCAAATTTTGAATAAAGCTATTAATAAAAATAAATCCCATATGATGCGGATTTTACTGGTCACACTGGATATTTACATTTCTGGTTTTCACGGGTAACAAAAGCTAACCTTATTTCACATTTTAGATGTTCTTTTGGGTAAAATATCACGAATAAAACGAGCCAAGTCGGCGCATCTACGCAATTCGGCGTATAAAAAGAAATCTCTCGAAAACAGGAAATTAGTGTTGTCGAGCGATTCTAGCTCGACCGAAATGCCGCCAGTTGTAGTAGCCGTAAAAACGGAACCAGAAAACTTGGGTAAGAATTATCAGAAAAACTGTACGGATAAGGGGATCTTTAATTTATTAGACGTTTAAAAAGTATGTGACACGTCTGGAAAAACAAATGTTGGTTTGGGGAATAAGAGCCCTTTACTCTCACAAATTCGATATACCGTGCGAGCAAAAATTATTTGCATCAAAGAGGGCCTTGCATCTAAGGTCAAATGCTTAACCGTAGAGTTTAATACCTGTTGGGTGTCAGTAACTACGTGAATTACCAATCAATCAGTTATTCCGTCATCTTTGACAGTCGTTACAAGTAATTTGATTCAATGCTAATTTTTCCAATTTCTTGAACAATTCACACAATGGGGTTTACGGAACAGCACAAAACATTCATGGTTGAAGCGTATTTTCGAAACGGGGTTAGAGTAAATGGTGAGTGGCAATACAATCCGGGTTTGTGCATGGACGATTTTCACTAACATATTTTTATCATTGCCTGAAAAGAACCGTGGCTGTGTTTAGGGAAACAGGTTCTATACAACACAAAAAAGGAGCAGGAAGACCATCTGTAAGAACAGAAGAACTTGTTGCAAACGTTCGTGAAATAATGCAAAATATGCCAACAAACTGTATAAGACGCCTGTCCCAAGAAGTGGGAAGATCTTTTGGAACATGCGGGACTATTCTTAAGAAACAGCTTAATGTATTTTCTTATAAACTGCAAGTATTCCAAGATATACAAGCCGCAGATTTTGAAAGACGTAGGAATTACTCTCAATGGTTTACCCAAAATTTATTGGAAAGAAATGATTTATTAGACCTGACGTTTTTTTGGATGAAGCCTGGTTCCACCTCTCCGGTTATGTGAATTCTCAGAATACACGCATATGGGGTAGTGAAAATCCCCATTGCACCCTCAAAAATTGGTGCCTGGTTAGCTGTTTCCCGAAGAAGAATTGTTGGTCCTATTTTTTTCCATGACACAGTTACAGCACAGTGGTATAGAGACAATATTTTGAATCCATTTGTGGAGCAATTATTACTTGACGACAAACTACGTTTTTGGTGCAACCGCCCATACAGCCGCCGAAACTATTAACTACTTACGCAATTTTTTTGACGACAGATTGATCAGTTTTCGATCAGACATTGAACTCCCACCTAGATCACCTTGTTTAGCGGTTATGGATTACTTAGATTTTCCTCATTTAAAGAACACTATTTTTAAAACACCAGTTGCAAATTTAGAACAATAACAAGAAAGGATTATCCAAGAATTCTCCAGAGATGCTGGTCAACACTTTCGAAAATATGAAGAGACGTGTGAATTTATGCTTGCAGCATGGCGGTGGCCAATTTCAGCAATTTATGTAATTATTTTTCTTTTTCTTTCTGTATATTTTTACATTGTTAATTTTGTAAAAAATAAATTTGTATTTGTGTACTCATTAGTTTGGCATATATCATGTCATAATATGAATTTGACAAAATTTTAACCTAGATTTGGTTAGATATATCGTCCCCATATCATGGTGATCTAAACCAAGCCCTACGTTTTTTAATCCAAGCCCTCTTTGATGCAAATAATTTTTGCTTGCACGGTTACATGTTACTTTATTGCACGGGAACTAAATAATTCGTTATAAAAATTCTTTTGACATAGGTACCTTTATAAATTAAAGGTATTTCGAAACGAGGGAAGCGTATATTTCCTCAATTATTTTGTGTTATGCGTTATTTTTAGAC
Organism: Polydrusus pterygomalis; assembly: GCA_963969555.1. Taxonomy (NCBI): domain Eukaryota; kingdom Metazoa; phylum Arthropoda; class Insecta; order Coleoptera; family Curculionidae; genus Polydrusus; species Polydrusus pterygomalis. The sequence goes on from OZ018377.1 coordinate 1,655,625, forward strand.
TATGCTGAAGAAAGAATGAAATCGGTAAAAGAACAACTGCGAACTGACCCTACGAGTTGGAGACCGATTAATATAGACGTAGCCCTCGGACAAGATGACCAAACGTTGTAAGTAATAATTTATCGTATCTCTTCAGCTTTATAAGTATAATTGATTATTTTTAATTAATTAATTTTAGTTTTTTTTTTAATTTTATTTGTTAGATCAGTTACTTTGTCAGAAGCGATGATGATAGTGGAGGGTTCGGGAGAAGGACTACTAGCACAATCAACGAACGTCAGTCATAAGAAAGAGAAGAAAAAGAAACGATCAAAAACGGCCAAGAACAATAGGTAATAAATATATACCACTCAAAGATCAATCGACGTACAGCTTCTAACACAGCGAATTGTTGAAGCTGTTCAAACAATTTTCATTGAATAAATGCGAAGAAGTTTTGACCACATTCGTTTACAGCTGGAAAAATGTGTTGAATGTGGAGGGGGAGTGTTTGAATAGCAAATTATGAAATTATTATTTTTTTGTGTTATTTCCGGGGTCATTTGTGAAATTAAAAATACATTTCTGTTATACAAATCAGTTTTTGAAACTTTTTGATACCCTTCTGTCATTGATAATGTATGTATTTCGACCGCTAATGCTGCTATCCAAAAAAAACATCTTTTACCTCTAAAAATTAAAAAAACTAAAAAAATCGAAGATTTATTTTAAATCTCGGATTTAAATTACAAACGTTATTCTAAATAAGTTTTCTTATTGGCATTTTGGTCAAAAATGAAAAATAAAGGTAGTTTACTCTTGGAGAAAAATCATGTTTTTGAAGTTTTTGCGAATCCTGTATAAAAATTTCTCTTCGTGATTTGCATTTTTTTTTTACAAGCAAAACTTTTTATCAAGAATGATGTTTCCCGAAAAATGAAATTTTTGTATCCATTTGTGCTACATATTGTAAACCCTATCCGCGGACAGTCTGTATACCGGGTGTTTCAGGAGGTACGCTCGCCCCTATAACTTTTTGTTGTTTAAATTACAGATTTAAAATTTTGTGTGTTTATATGTGATATTCTTTTGCTTTTGATGACATAGCGGATGCCATCTTATCACTTCCGGTTTAACCGGAAATGATCTCAACCTTAGATTTTTTAATGGAACACCCTGTATATTTTTGGCTATATCGATTCAGAACACCATTCCAAATTCAACGACACTCCATGCGTCACTTTTTGCTACTTTAAATTATTTTTAATTTTATTTTTATTTTTTCGTCTAGATTGCTATGAACTCTCTAAAATTGTTTACTTCTGAACCAAAATCTTGATAAAAAGGCTATTTCCAAGTTTTATTGTGTTTTAAATTTTTTACATACTTTTTAACTTTTTAAAAAGGCTTTTTCCAAGAGAACTCAATTTTTCCAAATGGAAACATATTGGCTCACTCGGGCAAAAAGATAGAGCACTTTTTTTCCAACAATTTTATATCACACATCCTAATGTCAAGTTAAAAGAGCAGCGATAATTTATAAAAAATAACATTTTATGAGAAAAAATAAAACACGAAGCGCAAACGGCTTTGCATTTATCTGTACCCATGACGCCATAATGCTCATAAACAAATGAACATAATTACAAATTTAAAATCCGCCATCATTGAAATAAGTTTGACATGACAACAGTAGCTTGCTATTTTATCGTTTGATTTTTCGGCCAGTGTGTATTAGTTCTAATTTTGTAATTAAATATGAAAATGGAAACCTATAACAGAAACGAAAAAATCGATATGGTAATAATTTATGGCGAATGTTTGCGAGACTGTTTCTATTGTTTCAATGATTATATTTAATTTCTAATTATGTTCATTTGTTTATGAGCATTATGGCGTCATGGGTACCTAGATAAATGCAAAGCCGTTTGCGCTTCGTGTTTTATTTTTTCTCATAAAATGTTATTTTTTATAAATTATTGCTGCTCTTTTAACTTGACATTAGGATGTGTGATATAAAATTGTTGGAAAAAAGTGCTCTATCTTTTTGCTCGCGTGAGCCAATATGTTTCCATTTGGAAAAATTGAGTTCTCTTGGAAAAGCCTTTTTAAAAAGTAAAAAAGTATGTAAAAAATGTAAAAGACAATAAAACTTGAAAATTGCATTTTTATTAAGATTTTGGTTTAGAAGTAAACAATTTTAGAGAGTTCATAGCAATCTAGACGAAAAAATAAAAATAATTTAGAGTAGCAAAAAGTGACGTATGGAGTGTCGTTAAATTTGGAATGGTGTTCTGAATCGATATAGCCAAAAATATACAGGGTGTTCCATTTAAAAATCTAAGGTTGAGACCATTTCCAATTAAACCGGAAGTGATAAAATGGCATCCGCTATGTCATCAAAAGCAAAAGAATATCACATATAAACACACAAAATTTTAAATCTGTAATTGAAACAACAAAAAAGTTATAGGGGCGAACGTACCTCCGGAAACGCCCGGTATTAGTTTCGCGTTTTTTTTTTCCAGGGTGGCACCTTCACCTGAAGTTGACCAACGGCCTTTCAGTTCGGCTAATTTAAAGATGGAACTCGACGAACCCTGTAGTTCTCCCGATCCTCTGGAACCATGGAGTACTAAGAATATAGCCAATATGAACGCTATTCTTGCTTGGGAACAAGACGACAGTATTTAGCCGAAATGATTTGTGTTGCAGTTGTGATCAGATATTATACATATACAGGAGATAGATGACTTGAAAATAGGTCAAATAAACTTAATTTCTTATAATAGATCCACGGTTAAAGAGATAATAAGTACAGGGTGATTCAAGTAAAATTTCTTTTATAAGAATTGGCGGCGACTTAAGAATGGTTAAGCGAATATGAATCAAATTTGAGGTAGCTAATATTTTTGAGGGCAAGGCGATTTCATAATTAGTGTTATCTAGATAGATCTTATTATATCTAGATCTATAATATATATATATATCATATAAATTTATAATAGATCTAATATTTTGTCTCTCACATTTCTGACCGTTTCACCTCAATTTATGAGTTTTTATACGTAAAAGAGTTTTACATGAGCGTGTTTCAATTAGTTTTTGATATATTTGCGTTTAATAATTGCTAGACGTCAAGAAACGAAAATAAACACCATTCTTAACGAAACATAATTTGTTGAAAATTAACCGTTGATATTAGGAAAGGAGTTATAAAAGACCTATTTTCTAGTCCTTATAACTCCCGTTGCTGTATGGCCCCCTAGTTATGGGACACCCTGTATAAGCATATCTACTACATGTATAAATAGTTCCATTTTTTATTTTCAAGAAATATGATAATAATTATTGTTGAAATTCATATACAGTGTGGTTGTTTAAGTGTGCAACGTATGGGCATTTTTTTATTACCGATTTCTCAACAAATTTTATTCTTGATAAAAGTTGGTGCATGTTCGATAATCATATTAGGTGTACTTGGAATGGTTGCAAGTCAAACGGCATGCCGGGTAGGCCAAAAAATATAAAACTTGTACAAGAATAAAGTTTTTTAATAAACATTTAAAATAAAAATTTTTCACTTTAAATGATATATAGTTTTTTAATTAGCATATTATCATTACTAATATTTTATCTTGTTAAAAAGAATTTTTAGGATATTTTAAAGTTGTTTTTAATATCGTTGCAACAAACTTGAAGTTTGTGATTCCTTAATAAATTAAAAATTCAAGTAAATTTGACAAATATGTTTGAATTTGAACAAAGATATGTGAAATTAGTTTGATTTTGATTAATTTATGAAGGTCTTTATGAATATAAAAAAAAATTTTTTGGGAAATTGTTTTTTAAAAAAATATATTTCTTTATTTTAGGTCACGTTTTTGAATCTACGCATAACTATTAATTCTAAACAACATTTCTTAATAACATTTTGCTGAATTTTCTGAAATATGGGTACTTTTTTCTTGTACAAGTTTTATATTTTTTGGCCTACCCTGTACGCCGTTTGACTTGCAACCATTCCAAGTGCACCAAATATGATTATCGAACCTGCAAAAAAAAATGCCCATATGTTGCACACTTAAACAACCACAGTGTATATGTATAGAAAAATTGTACCAATTCCGAAATAAAACGATACATTTTAAAAAAATTAAAAATATACTTTTATTTAGTAATAATTTTATTTACACTACACTATAATAGTATCACAATCTAAAATATTGAACTTTAAGTACTTCGAATTTCATAAATAGGTACCAGTCTTGATTTATACATAAAAGCCAAAAAATATTTATTATTTTTTATTTTTTCCAAAAAAATCCCAAAAACATTAGTTTATGAGGGATTCTCTACTAATAATTACATTACAATATCTGAAATAAATATTAAAAATACAAAGTAAACAAATATTTAAGTAAATGCATGGTTAACTAAATTATTTATTTTAATGACCTAAGTAATAAATATCGTTTGGATTTCATTTCAAAATATTTTTGAAAAGAAGAAGTAAAAGAATTGCATGTTTAGATATTTTTTAATTTAAAATTTGGCTTTCCCTTTTTTCAGTATTTTGTTAAATACTTTTAAAATTAAAAGGTTTTGTATTTAAAAATTTTAATTCTTGGGGTACTTCGTTGTATGAGTTGTATATTTGAATATTTATTTTTCATATAATTTGGTGAACAAAAACAACATTTTGGGTTAAGTGAATATTAATTGAATTGACATAATATTAACATTTTTATACAAAAGTTTAGTTGAATATTGTCTATCCGAGGAATGTATATTTTTAATTGCTTTATTTTGTAAAACCTTCTAAAGGATTAAGTAAATTTTGAAAAGTTGATCCCCATATTAAAGTAAAATATTGTAAATGAGAGTGAATAATAGCAAAATAAATAGGACGTAACATATAATTTGGAGTAAAAAAACGAGTTTCATAAAATCCCCATTGGTGCAACTATTTTCTGTTTAATATATTCAATGTGTTCACTCCAATTAATAGCTTCATCTATTACCAACACCAAATACATAATTTGTTTGTTTTAAATGCCCGACTTTTAATTTAAAATCACTTCTGTATAAATTGGTTTTCTTTCCTATACATAAAAAAGAGGATATTTCCAAATTTAATGTTAATTGATGACGACACATCCATAATTCAATCAGTTTCATGTCATGATTTCTAAAATTTCGTATAATTCCATATGAATCAGCAATGTATAAAATAGTTGTATTATCAGCAAACAACCTAATTGTTCCTTTCAATTTTAAATTAAATATAAAATATGGAAAAATAAAGGGGCCAAAATCGAACCTTGCGGAACACCACAATTAACAGTGAGAAATTTGCTATATTTATTTTTGATACGAACTTTTTGTTTTCGCCGATTCAAATAGTTTCTAAAAAAGTTAAAAACTACACCCGAAATACCCATCATATCAAGTTTCCTTAAAATAATAGAAAACTTACTGTATCAAAGCCTTTGCAAAGATCCAGAGAAACAAGTGTACATTTTTGGCCTTTATCATAAGCCATTTGAATTTCTGAAATTAAACCAATCTTGTTTCTCGAAAGCCATATTGCCATTTAGATAAAAATGTATGGAATTTAAATGTAAATTAAGACGATCCTTTACTATTATTTCAAAAATCTTTGACATTATTTGCAAAACTGATATCAGCAGGTCAGTCTCTGTAATAAAATAAAATATAATAATAGAAACAACAATCTTACAATAATTATTCGAGTTGACCGTAGTAAACACAATTTAAAATTAAACAAATATAAAAATAACTCGTTTACTTTGGGATAAAGTGTTAAGTAGTATGACATATTAATAAAAAAAATGACATTCACAAACAATTAATTTTAATTAAATTAATTAACAGAAAAAGGAATTAAAAAAAAGTATAGTGCAGTAATTAAACTAAAATGCAATAACAAAAAATATAAACTAAAACAAAAATTTATAAAACTATCAATTGAAAAACTATCTATGGCTTAAGATTTTCTTTTCCTGACTTTTTCTGGGACATCTAAAATACAGAGTGAATCGTTATTTGTATCAACTAGATACGCAAGAAAAAAACACTCACCATACTTAATCTTTTCAACTCTTGACTACACCCTGTCAGATCAGTTCCCATATTCTTTGTATTTTCCGTCAAGACAGTACTTTGACTAGCCCCGTCAGCTCTTTTCGGGTTGTAATAAGGAGAACTCAAAATATTTTGGCGCACTCTACTGAGCGCCGACAAAATTTTCGTTTCCTTACCTGTGGAAAAACTTCTTTTTATTCTCATGGGACCTGTGGATGAAAAATAAAAGTGCTGCTATGGAGGTGACTATTGAGTATATACACATAATGAAGTGACAACTACAGGGTGTCCACGGATAAAGTTTGGAAGAGGAAAAACTTTTTTATTAGTAGGTATAGAAGAAAAAGTCATTCTTTATAAAAACGTCTGCTTGTACTGAAACTAAAATTTCGAATGTCAGATTTGCGATTACTATACAGGGTTCGTCAAAAACATTTTTAGTTTTTTGGATTTCGTTTAAAATAAATTTACGTAAAAATAAACAACTAGGTATTGCTTTTTTACTTCTAATATGATTTTATACTAGCCGAGTAACGATTTTGTCGTAAGAAAACCATTTTTTATTTGCCTACTTTTAAAGTATTTTTATTATTATATGTCATATTTCTTCAATTCGTTCAATCATAAATTATAAACCTTTTATTCAAACGTGGTGCCACCGAGTTAGCGCATAGTTCAACTCGACATCTGAATTCCCGATAATAGTTCCTAACTTGCTGTATTGGGATATTTGCAATAACTACTCTTATTTTTCTGTCAAGAGATCTAATTTATTATTGAAATTGATTTTGTACACATGTGGCTTCAGATATCCCTATAAATGAAAGTCGATAATTGTGAGATCGGAACTTCTACGTGCCCACTGATTTGGGCCATGGGTACCTTCCAATTCATTTGTTCCCAAAGTGATGATTTAGCCAATCATCAAAAGAAATTGAAAAAAAATCCAAAGAACAAAAACTGTTGCTTGTGCCGAACCCTGTATAGTAATCGCAAATCTAATAGTTGAAATTGTAGTTTCAACACTAGCAAAATTTATTTAATAAATCAAGGAATTGAGAAAAAAAGATCCTCAAAACTAAAAATGTTGTTTGTGACGAATCCTGTATAGTAATGGCAAATCTGATATTCGAAATTGTAGTTTCAGCACAAGCAGACGTTTTTATAAAGAATGACTTTTTCTTCTATACCTACTAATGAAAAGTTTCCTCTTCCAAACTCTATCCGTGGACACACTGTATAGTTAATACTATACATGCTGTCAAAGTTAAGTTAAAATAAGTGATACCTAATAAATATTAAATTTATTTACTTTCACTTTCTCTCGAATTACTAAGAGTATCCGTAACGGAATTTCTTCTTGCTAACTTCGTATCATCAATTTTAAGTCGAGATTTACTGGCAACAGTTTTGGTTGCAGCGGAAGTACTTTCCTTAATTTTAGCATTTTCGGGCGTTTCCATAGTATTTGATGTCCTTGGTTGGTAAGAATGCGATCTAAAAACAAAGCAATATTTTTTTGCGATTTTGCACAACCAAACTTGTGATCTTTAGCGTATAATATGTTATAGTACAGTACCTGTTGAAATATTTTGGTCTGGGTAATGGCGAGACATGTTCTTTGGAACCTTTAGATTGGCGACTGGCAGGCGTCGATGCTGCCATAGGCTTAAGTTTAGGCTCCTAAAAATTATATTAGTAGTAGGAAACTAATAATTATTTCTGCAATATTATTATGGAATACTATTCAAAGCTTTCAAAATTGGTATAATAAAACCTATTTTTAAAAATGGAGATTGTAGTAAAACTAGACCAATAACATTAATATCTTCGATAGCAAAAGTATTCGAAAAAATTTTAAAATTAAGAATTAAAAATTATTTGGAAAAAATACATTTTATTTCTAATATTGGGTTTCAAAAAAATAAATCAACACAAAACGCTATTTGCCATCTAACAGAACAAATATATGATGCACTAGATAATAAAAACCCTTGTATTAGTATTTTTCTAGATTTAGCAAAAGCCTTTGATACAGTTAGCCATAATTTACTGTTAAAAAAGTTTGAAAATATTGGATTCAGAGAAAAGCAATTAGAATTAATTAAAAATTATCTGAAAAATAGACCAATGTTCAAATAGATAAAGAAAAAGCTAGCCAAAAGTATTTAAGTATGGTGTTCCTCAAGGAACAATTTTAGGACCATTATTTTTTAATATTTATATTAACGACTTATTTAGTATAAATTGCGATGGACAAATTCATAGTTTTGCAGATGATACTACAATTTTTTATACCGATACAAATTGGGAAAACTTAACTAATAAAATTTTAAAAATTTCAAAATTATAAAAAATTGGTTTGATAACAATTTGTTAACAATTAATTTTAATAAAATAAATTATATTCCTTTTACTTTAAACCTAAATAACCTATACCACGAAATATGAATAGTATTCAAATAAATGAAGACATTCAAATTTTAAAGTTAATAAAATAAAATATTTTGGAATTATTTTTAACAGTAAATTAAATTGAAATTTTCACTTAGAATACTTAATTAAAAAATTAAGAAGTTTACTACCGATTTTTAAAAACATTAAAAAAAAATTTAAATGTAAGACATGTATGTACGTTTGTTTATACTATTATATTTGTTTATACAATTATTATGTTTTAATATTATATGTTAATTTAGTTAAATGCATCCGTAAAGGATTGCTTTATATTGGACATACCTATAACTTGCCTCAATTTGTATCATTGAATAATTTCTCTGTGATAAAAGAAAAGAAGAAAATTGTTGATTCGTTTGAGAAACCGCGAGTAATGAAATTGTTACGGTTTCGGTATTCAATATGACTGAAGACCGGTTATTTTGTTCTTACCTGAATGGGTGTGCTGGTTTTGTTTGAACTAAGTCCAAACTTATGTCCGTTATCTTTTCTTTCAGGTGTTAGGGGACCTTCTGTGCCTTTTACCAGGCTTTTAGCCCCTTTCGCCATATTCTCAACTGGCAAAACAGCCCTAAAAGTCAAACATGTTATAAATCGAATTTACCCTAAAACAGTACTTCGATAGGCACAAAGGATTTAGAATAATTCATACCTCAGTGGGCCCTTTTTCATCACCACAGCACCAAGCTTCGATTTCCTCAGTTTTCCACCGACCAAGCTAACTCTATTCTGCGATATGTTGCTATGTCGACTGGCAGTGGAAAGATTGCCGCTTTTAGCGGAAGCGTTGCTATAGTTACTGGCGTCGCTATATTTATCGTTACTATGGTTCGCTTTGCTAGTATTCTTACCCGTATCGCTCGTGTTACTTGCTATTGAGGTGTTGCTTACGTTTGCTAGGGCTATGCGATTCGGTGTCTGAAATTTAAATAGTGATCAATAGTGAATTTTACTCCAATCTCCTGTTATATTCGCTGTTATATCACGATAAGGTATTATGACGTTTTTGTAAACTTTTCCCCTTTGAAAACTGCTTACCTTGGGTAAAAATGATACGGGGCTTCCGACCAACGACGGGGACTTGGATATTGACAATCTCTTATTGATCTCGCTAGTACAAGACTTGCCCTTTAAAGAAAGGTCTAGTGCTTGACACATATGGTCACTATTATTATCAGATGTTCCTTCGAGAAATTCCGGTTTTGGTTCCTTTTTAAGTAGTTTATTTTCTTCTACATGCTGGTCGTCTGCAACGGAAGAATGACCAGAATCTTCAGCAGAAACTTGAGACTAAAAATTAAGAAAACAAATGTTTTATACAGGGTGTTCGGAAAATGCGTTAGGAAATTTTAGGGGGTAATTCTACATGCAAAAATAATGCTTGTAGATCATTTGGCAAAATGTCGAAATCTCCATGGTTACCAAGATACAGGGGTTTAAATTTGATCTTTTAGTTTTAGTTTTTCGTCATACTACATTTATTTTCGAACCAAATCATTTGATATTCGGCACACATACTAATCTCGAGAGACTACACAATTTGAAGATAAGAGTGCTTTTTTTTTTAAACAGCTAGAGGGCACTTTATCTGAAACATAAATATTATTTCCGTCATAACTTTTTTCTTTTGGTAGCTGGAGCAAAACCAAAGGTGCTATTTTAGTGACAATTAAGAACACAAAAAATAAGTTACTCTTGATTAAGGTCGATAAAGCACACCGTTTAGCCACTAATCGATATCAAAGCTTTCATTGCTCTCAACCAAATAATACGTACGTACATAAATGGAATCGCGTCAAATCAAGTGGCCTGGTTTCCAATTATGCGAAATTTGACAACTAAATAATTTGATTACTGTCAAGTTCAGATAGGGAAAGTTTTTTGGTACTCAACATTTGAATGTTCTTGTTCCATTTTAACTTCGTCTTTTTATGACAAAAAACTCTCCCTATCTAAACTTCACAGTAATCAAATTATTTAGTTGTCAAATTTCGCATAATTTGAAACCAGGCCACTTGATTTGACGTGATTCCATTTATGTACGTAGGTATTTTTGATTTGATATCGATTAGTGGCTAAACGGTGGGCTTTATCGACCTTAATCAAGAGTAACTTATTTTTTGTGTTCTTAATTGCCACTAAAATGGCACCTTCGGTTTTGCTCCAGCTACCAAAAGAAAAAAGTTGTGACGGAAATAATATTTGTATCAGGTAAAGTGCCCTCTAGCGGTTTAAAAAAAAGCACCCTTATCTACAAATAATTGTATAGTCGCTGGAGATTAGTATGTGTGCCGAATATCAAATGATTTGGTTTGAAAATAAATATAGTATGACGAAAAACTAAAAGATCAAATTTAAACCCCTGTATCTTGGTAACCATGGAGATTTCGACCTTTTGCCAAATTATAGCATTATTTTTGCATGTAGAATCACCCTTTAAGGTGGGAGTATCAACATGCTTGCCAACCTATAACCTATTTCGCGTAGATTTATTTATGTTTCCCAGCTTTTATACAAAATTTAAAGAAAATCAGTATCGACTTGATATTCTATAGGTAATAATTAACATGTTAAATAAATAGCAAGAAATTTCATAAGTTATTTAAGGAGAATTGTATTTCGAAAAATATCGGTTAAGATTTTTTTTAACATTATTATGTCATTGTCACTCATTGTTCTTTCACTATACAATTCTCCCAAAATTAGCAATGAAATAAATGGATATTTTTGTAATATATCAGATACTACCTAAATAATGTACCGACGATATTGATTTTCTTTAAATGTTAGTTATTAAAATAATAAACTCAAAAAATCAACGCGAAATAGGTTACAGGTTGGCAATAAATTAAATGACGTTGAGAATTCAACCTTAAAGTTTCCTAACGCATTTTCCAAACACCCTGTATTTTGACGGCAAAACAAATATATTAACACCAAATAAATTTGGTAGCTTCGGACGGTATAAATAAAAACAGAATAAAACTTGGTATACCTTATTCTCACTACCACACAACAAATTAGTTAACCCTTGCAATAGTCGTTGCCCCTCTTTCCTCTGTGACTGAGATAGATTTTCGTCCTCTTTCAAATAATCGGAGAGATTTTGTATAAATTTCCACGCGTTCTCCTCGCTCGCCTGTGAAACTTTACTTAAATATTGACTAAAATTACTAGAACAGCTTTGGTCGCCTTCTTGTGAAGTTTTCGAGATTTTGCTAAGATTTTGACTAAAATTATTGCTGGGATAACTTTGGTTTTCGGCGTGGTTGTTCGGGGAAGCACCGGAAATTTTGCTGATATTTTGGCTGAAACCAAATATGTGAGTAGAAAATATGTAGCTTATAAAAGTTACTTATAATAATAATAATAATAATAATAATAATAATATTAATAAAAGTTATTCAAATATTTTTTTGACATTTAATGCTAATATATAATTTTTTTGTATAAACTATCAATTCCGACCTCAGAAATAGAATACTTGTTTTGACTTAAATAATATAATATTTATTGTCAAGAATATATTTCATAATTCAGGCACAACTAGATTATAATATAAAACGAATATGACAATATTTTATTGGTATATTTTAACTTTCAAAATGTCTTTATTCCAAACTAACTTTTACAGTTCATTACATGGAAAGTGACAACATAATATATATATATATCACTACAGTATACAAAGATACAATACGTCATGTATATAATATATATATATTTATTTATTTTATCTATTATAGCTTGGTATATTTATTATTTATTAATGACGTTCTTGAATATATCTCTTGGAGTGGATAATATCCAATTTTTAATTTTATTTCTATAATTATTTAATGATTTAATTATTTTAATTGACTGTGGTAGCATATCAAAAATATATGGATTGATGTTTAAAAAATGTTTGTGTGCTATTGTTTTGTTTACTCCATTTTTATATCTAATAGTATTTTTATGACGAGTTTCATGTGTGTGATTTATATAATTTATTTTATTTTTATGTTTAAAAATATATATTAACAGGTTGTAAGAAAATATTTGTTTAATATCCATTTTTTTGCTATCTTTAAATAGTAAATCAGAAGAATATTGGTGGTCTTTTTCGTAAATAATTTTCAAAATGTATTTTTGAATAGTTTCAATATTATTAAGACAATTCTTATTTATGCCTCCCCATCCTAGTATTCCATAATTTAAATGGGTTTGTACTAAAGAATAATTAAATATTTCTAATTCTTTTATATTAATTATATAAATTAAAAATAATTGGAAATACTTTACCTGATAATTTCCAAGGAAGTGCTTTCACTTTCAATTACTTTTCTTACTTGTGACTCTTCCTCTACGTTGGCAGGATGCATAACTGACATTTTATCAGCCTAAAAGTATCAGGAATTTCAATTTTCTGGCGTATGATTTTTGACGATATTTCTATTCTAAAAGAACAATTTTAAATTCGGTCACCAATCAATCTCTGCGACTACTAGTTGCCCATATTTGCAGATGAGAAAAATAAATTTTTTCCAAACCCCTAGAAAAATTATGGGTTCATAGGAAAATACAGAAATTCCCGAAAAAATTCAAAGGGTTAAGGAAAAGATATTTTTCTTATCTCTAAAGATGGGCATCTAGTCGCCATGAGGGTGGTTGAATTTAAAATTTTTTATTTTAAAACAAAAATATTGCAAAAAAAACGAATATTCAAGCCCTAATAGCCTGTTTACGTTAGATGCAATCAATGCTGGTAACTTTCTGATCAGCTATACGAAATTAGGAAATTTGGGGGCAAATAGCATGCACTTTTAGTGATTTTTCTGGTAATATTTTCCATACCAACTTGATAAAAAAAGAAAATATAACCTCCACAAAAGTAATTGTGTTTTAATAATAAGTTTATTTAAAATTTACTAATATAATAAATATATCATTTATGTTTTCTTCTATAAACTTATTCTTCAATCCCCTGAAGCTGAGCTTGTTAGGGGCAAATCTTAGTTTTTGTTTTAGTACCTATGTAAAATCATAAATCATAAATATGCATTAAAAATCAAGTTTTGAAGTAAAAATGTTAATTTATAGTATAAACGCAGTTTTTTTGAAGAAATATATTACCTATAATAAAATTATTAATTTATAATTTTTAAGTAAAAAATATTACTTATATAAATTATTCAGAACAATATTAATTAATTAAAGCATTTCTAAAAATCTTTTCAAATTTTTATTTGTTTTGAATCGGGTGTAGTTTTTTGTTGACTCTTGTGCATATTCGGACCAGTAAAGATAACTTCACGGACCACTTCTGCATTCATTGTTTTAATTAACAAAAGTAAAAGAAACACACTTTTACAGTAAAATCAGCTGATATTGGAGGGATTTTAAAAGTTGGTTACATCTGTTGTCAAGATGCTTGCACAAAAACTGTCATGCAATGATAATAAATTGCCTTCCTATAACTTGCAGTGATTGCACCTAATGTAAACAGGCTTTGAGAACAATATAAGTTATAAACCACCATTAATAAATAAAAGTTGTTTCCACCTGCTTTAGAATAGTTTCTCTGTCACACTGTGGGGCCTTTCCCTTTTCCTCCATATTACCTTGTGAGGAATCTAGATCAGATGGCCAATTTGGCTGTGGAGTTGCATCCAAAATGTAATGCTTTTTCGAATCAAAAGATTTTTCTAAAAAAAATTTTTTTTGGTAAAAATCTCAGTATTAATAATAATATATATCTTTATTCTCAACCAACTTAAAAAAGTTTATTACAGAGAATATAACACCAAATATGTTTAGTAACTTTTAACTCCATCGAAATTATTAAAAATAAAAAATATAATAAACATTTACAAAAAAAAATATTTATAATACGTTAAAGTTAGTTCAGTTTTAAAAAATATTTTTTAAGTGTTTTTTTAAAAGTCCATAATTTTGATATTTCTTTAATTTTTTTCGGCAAACTGTTGTAAATTGTTGTTTCTTTATATAATATTGATTTTTGGCCAAAAGTACTCATTACCATTGGTGTTTGAATATGATGATTGTCTCGTAATGTGAATAATGTTGCTCAAAGAAAATGTTATATTCGTTTGTTTTTCTTTAATAATAATAGAGTGTATTAGAATGCATAGTTTTAATTTATAAAGTTTTTCTAAATTTAAATATCCATTTGGTTCATATAAATTTATAGTTGGTTCTAAAAAACGAAGTTTATGTATGCATTTAGTTATTTTGTTTTGTAGTTTTTTTAATGGCTAAATTGTACTTAAATTCGCTGATCCCCAGATTGAAATCATATACTGTAATTTTGAATAAACCGAAGAATAATATATATTTTTTAAATATTTTAACGATATATAATTTTTAGCATTAAACAAAAAAAAACACCTACGCTAAATCCGTCATAAATTAATGATAATTTAATAATTATTAACTGTTTAGTTACAGAAATGAGAGTAAAAAATAAGTATTTACCATCAGAATTAAAAGATGTGTCAGCAATTAGGGATGCCACTCTTCTCGCCTCAATAAAAACTGAATCATCCTACAAAAAATACAATTAACTGAAACTGTTACAAGTATAGAAAAAGAAAATTCGTTTATTATTGCACATAATTATAAGAATGTCTTCCTTCCTTACAAATTCGTTTTCATCCTCCATCCCTCGACAAACCATTCTATCTTGAAAGCTGAAATTTGCAGCCTTGGCCTCAAAATCTATATCAGGCAAAATGTTTCTATCTTCAAATGTTACAGGCAAAGACTGAATTCTACTTCTTATCTTTTTTACTTCAGCTGCAAGTGAGCTTCTCGGGCTGGTAGATGTTAAAATTTGAGATACAGAGTGCTTGTTGTTGGAAATTTGGAAGGCTTCATTAAAAGGATCCGTTGTGGCAAGTACGGATTGGTTTAGTTGCGAATCCTGAAAAAATTTCTAACTATTGAGAAATCAATAAAAAAACATGTTCAACTTGATATTGGGTGTACCTTTTTTTTAACGAAATCAGATACTGTACTTTGTTTGTGTTTTTTCTTAGACAAGGTTCCGAGGGACAGAATGATTACCTTTCCAATACAATATAATATCTGGATGAAACAAAAAGTTTATGCATTTTTTACTTACTTTTTGTGTTGAGCCAGGTGATATTCTTGATGGTTCCTCCAAAATTCCGGTGTTAAAATACGAGTTATAAGATATATTATAAGATGATCCACTAGATATAGCAGAGGGTTTTCTTGAGTGGGAAAAAAGGAAAGCATAGTTCAGGCCGGAGGATGAAAGAGAACATATTTTGTCTTGAGTGGTGGAAGTTGATAGAATTAGTTCCGGAGGAGGATTATCCTTCTGTAGGGGTGATTTTTTTATTGTTTTCAAACCTAAAACAATTAAGTAAAGTTTAAATATTGAATGTGCAGAATCTCCGTATTTTTGCCAAAAACAATTTTTTTTATATGTTATTTTTACTCAAACTATGATTGTGATAACACTTTTCTCCAATATTTAAGGATGTAAAAAATTACAGAGCGATTACAAAGATGTCAGTTATTCCATTCCTAAGATATTTGAACAAATAGTTACTGAACTACTTAACCCTTATTTCAAACAGATAATTTTACCAGAACAACATGAATGTAAATCCACAATCTCAAATCTATTATAAAATATATCAAAATACGCTAATTAAAGCGTTAGAAAATCGTTACCAGAGTTATGTGATTTACACAGATTTTGCAAAAGCGTTTGATACAATACTGCAATGCTAATAAAGAAGTCTGCTTTGGGTATTACAGGGTTACTTTTAGACTGGTTCAGTAGTTATCTGAGAGGGAGAAAACAGGTTGTGAAAATGTCAAATGACATGTCAAAAGAATTCCTTGTTACTTCTGGGGTGCCACAGGGTAACCATCTCTCACCTTTATTGTTTGCATGTTTTATAAATGATCTTATTTAGTGTCTCAGGTATAGTGATGACTACACTGATGATCTAAAAAGGTATAGAACAATTAAAAATTATGGCGATTGCGAAAATCTGCACAACGATCTCGATAAACTTGTGATACTGTGTAAGGTAAACAAACTTCAGATGAATATAGATAATAGATAAGTGTAAGTAATGAGTTTCTATAGAGAGTAAGATCTCCTTATTACTTGAATAATGAGTATCTATATATTAATGGGTTTAATAATGTATATGCATTGAGGGATGTATATCATGCTGTAGTTAGCTCTGTATTAGAAATATGCTTCTCCTGTGTGGTCACCATTTTATAGAATTTATGTGGAGATGTTAGAAAAAATACAAAGAAAATTCTTGAGATTTATAGCTTTTGGCTAAACCGATTTTGAAGGGGGTGGTGTGAGATGGTTTCATTATAAAGAAATTTAAAAAATAAGAAAAGGGGTAGGCAGATATAAAATGTAAAAACAAACAATGTTCTTAAATTAATTTTTGAGTTTAGCATAAGAACCTATAGTAAGTTAACCACTATTATTGAGATTATATATAGTAATATCCTTAAAATATCATTCCATAGTTTATATTTTGGAGTTGATTGCATTTCCATGCTTACCATTATCAATGTTACCAAAACTAAAGTTATTTAAATTAAAACTAAGATCTTCCTGTCCATTTCCCATAGATTGTCTTTTTAAAAACGAGTTGTGGATATTAAAGAGACCTATTGATTCCCTGCCTGACTCCATAGCACTTAGATTTAGGACACCTAATGACTCTCTAGGGTTTAATGAGGAGTCAAACATTTCTTCAATGCCTAAGTTTACAAGGCATGGACCTAAAGAGTCCCTGTATAGGGCTGTATTTGGTAAAATGCCTAAAAAAAAATATATTAACAGTAGTAAATGAATTTATTTACCCAGTAAATAATTTTTAATTTTAGATTTCTCAATCAAGGACAATAAAACTTAAGACCAAGTAGAGAATTCGAAATTTTAAAATAGTTTCAAAAGATCACTTTGTAAATGATTAAAATATAAATACAAAAATGTTAATTGGTTAAAAAAGAAAATATATCAGTCTTTAAATAGAACTACATATTAAAATATAAGTACAGATGTTTTCTATTTAGATCAGTTATAACAACAGATTAAAATGTGTGATTTAAATATTCTTCAGAGGAATAAAAAGCAATTTCAATTAAAAAATCCCCAATCCAAGCTCTAAAATTATTTGTAGGTAGGGCTCTAATGTGTCATGGTTACTTGAGTTTGGAATTTATTTGACCCTAAACTTCCCAATTGAAAAGCTTAGGTCCTTCTATGATATTTATGTCAAACTGTCTTGGAAAAAATGGGTTTTTACCAACAGATAGGTACTGAAATAATTAATAAAAGGTTTATTTTGGTTTTTCCATTTTAGTATGAACCAAAAAAACTATATTCTGGTCAATTCATGTTGCCACGGTTTCTTATTTTTGCCACTTATTAATTACTTGACAGATGCACACATGAATGGAAAATTCACTGCCAGTAGATAAGAATTTAAGATTTTTCTTACTGTAACTTACCTAAAGATTCCCGAGCCACATCAATAGAATTGAAATCTATTATTGGTAATATGGAAGGACTGTCCATTTCTAAAAAAAAGTTGTTAATTTACTCTAGGTCTTATTCACATATGATAGCAGTATCAGCACCTTTAAAAGATGTACTTTTGCCTTTAAAAGGTGAAATCCTATCATTTAAATTGCTGGAAACATTGTCAATTTGGTTGAATAGATCATCGAAAGGATTGTGTCCTGGACTTTGAGTACCCGAGATATCTATTCCTGGAGCTCCACTAGGACTTTTAAAGTCCATCAAATTAATTGGGCCTGCCATATAATTAGCTTGTTGTCTGCAAAAAAAAATATAATTTAAAACTTTATACAAAAACCTTTAGGTATAAAATAAATATATCAATGGGTAGATTTAGTTTGAGACAACGTTCACCGTCTTTTTGATATTTAGCTGTAAGCATAAAATAAATTACCTGCATAATCTAAAAAGGGTCAAAACATAAAATAACCAGGTACCTAGATAGTCAAAATTTGGGAACAATTTGTTATTTCTCACAATGATTTACAATACATTGCTTCCATGTATCCTTGAAAGACTATGTTTCATTTAGAAAAAACATAAGCAAAAAATAGGGTATAAAAAACAAAGGTAAATTTAACTATTTGGTATGGTTTAACTATAATGGGTATTAAATTAATTACAATGGTAAATCATTATAAATATAAGAATCTTTACCTGTTAAGTAAATTTTATTTGTCTGCTTACATTTAGGAAAACTCCAATTTTTTTGCAAAGAGTAGACCATGAACTAAAATCTCACAACACAACTCGACTAAACAAAAAATTGACAGTTTAAAGTTTAAATAAATAAATTAAATT
The DNA here is from genome assembly GCA_963969555.1 of Polydrusus pterygomalis. Lineage (NCBI taxonomy): Eukaryota > Metazoa > Arthropoda > Insecta > Coleoptera > Curculionidae > Polydrusus > Polydrusus pterygomalis. The sequence goes on from OZ018377.1 coordinate 1,674,568, forward strand.
TGAATCAACCGAATCAACGGATTCCAAAAACACGAATGGCAAAAAGCACAGAAAAAAGAACTACTAGTTTTTTCATTTAGAGGTTTGACGTTTGTCTGTAGTGGCGCAAGTATTCATAGCAACTTTCGGATTTGACATATTACTAGGTTAGTTCCTTTGGCTTCTTGTAAACAGCATATCAAAGTAAAAATCGTTGTTTAGCTATAGTTGTTGGAGGAACGCTTCGCGAATAGTTTCGAAAGAGGTGCAAGCGTGCAAGTTTTGATAACAATTTAATCTAGAAACTAGTGTCCTCGACCGTGCTAAACCTAACATTCCTCTATGGTTCATGGCAAGGGTATTGTATGTCGGGTTGCATAAATTTACTTAGCGATCTATACTCTTCTGTGTATTTTCAGACAGAGTGCAGCGAACAATCCTATTGGCAAATTGATCTTTAAAGTTGCTTTAGATCAGAAGCCCCCACGCAAGACAAGACAACCCTAAATTTCCCTTTTATTTTTCTCATTTTCTGTGCATAAACCTAAACAAACGCTTTTTCTGTGTTTATCAGCTGTTTGATGTAATCTTTAAAATTTTCAAGTGGTAATTACTTAAAATTTTAAAAAATTATATAAGTTCGTGACTAAAGAACAATTCTAAAGGCGTAGTTTTCAATATGAAACTAATCATTCTATTTGTTGCCACTGTACTGCTATTTACAACTCTTGTAAATGCAGAACAAGACAAGAAAATAGTGAGAGGAAGAATTGATGTAAGTACACAAAAACCCTTTTAAAATTCTTTAGCATAGGCATAGAGGTAAAATATTTTATAAAATGAACGCACAACTTGTTCAGACATCATACTTGATAAGATTTGATATGCATTTGGTTTGGGTGCACCATACTAGTTTTTTTACCAACTAACCAAGACCAAGGTAGAAGCTATAGCGGGACCAAGCTAGAGACCAGGGATTTAAAGTTAAGATTAAAGACTAGAGATTACTATATGTTAAAGTGCCTGTAAAATTTTGCTTATTCATTCATTTAGGAAACGTGAACCTTGTTGAAGTTGGTCATGGGGTTTAGTTCTTTCATTTTATGAATGTTTCAACAATGGAGAATACAAAAACCCGCCCAATCACAATGCTTCTTCAGTTTTATTTTAATAAGAATGACAACTACAATGCAACTATTCTGCTTTCTTCTGCTTCTACTACTATCTACCTAGTTAAAATGTAGCAAATACCACCCAAACCAGATAGAGACACATGATTAAATATTAAATACTTTTAGAATATGTAATGAGTTTTTATTTTTACATAATTTAACAACTTATCTTGTAATGGGTTAATAAGATATTTCTAAAAATAAATTTATTTGTCAACAAATTGAAAATTATTGTTCTGTTAAAGTATTTAACAAAAATTTTGTTGTAAATCCTTTTAGAGTTGTCCTGGATGCTCTCTGAAACGTCTGGCAGAAGTTCGGGCCTTTATCTATGATGATGTGCCGAAATATGAAAACGTTGAATGGAAAAAAATCTCTGGGGCTCCGCCAGAACTTATATTCTTAAACGCTGCCGATGAAGAAGTTGAACGACACAGACTGCAGAACTTGAACAGGCAGGCATGTAACGACCTGTTACTGACCAGAGGGTTCAAAATGACTGAAGATGCCAAAGATAAAGAGCTGTGAAAGAGTAAAAGAGTGTAACAAAGTTTTTAAAGCAATAAAGATTAATTATTTTATTTCAAACTCACTTTATTCATTAGCGTATTATTTTAGATTAGGTAATTAAAGAAATTCAGTAAATGGAGGAGCAAAAAGCCAAATTTTTTACTACTTAATTAGTTATTACAAGATAATTTTTTACTAAAAATGCGTCATGGAAATAATCTTTGCCGAAATATCTGGTTGGTATTACGTTTTTAGAAAGTCCAGACACTTATCAGTTTATCACAACACTTGTTGCCTTGACATAAAAATTATCCGAACCTGCAAAATTCACTATTGATAGTAGCTTCCTGTTTGCTTGTCCTGATCTCTCACCCACAATATTTATATAATTATTTTTATTAAATCGATACATCGTTTTTTGTAAAAAAAAATGATAGGAAACAAACGACGTAAAAACGCTCTAAAAAGTATGAAGTACATAATATACTTTTATTTATTTATTTATTTGCCGGTTTCTTCATAATAATATTAAAAATCAATAACATTGTTTGTTTTTTTTAATAAAAATAAATCCAATGAAAGTATCATTACAAAACCTTAGATTAACAAATCTGTCCGATTTTGCAATGAAAAAATATACACCCATTTAAATTATTAATTTTAATCACATCATAAATATATTTAAAAATATAAGTACTTAAGTAAGTAAATTAAAAATATTTAACCCAAAAAAAAAGGAAAAATTATAATAGAAAAATTGTAATATTTAGTATTATTATTACCTATATATAAGTTGGTTTACCTTTATATAATTTTGCATAATCCATGATTTTAATTTTCTTTTAACTGCCAAAAAACTAATAGTTTTCAAATTAGTAGGTAATATATTAAAAATTTTGATGCCAACAAATAAAGCATTATTTTTTAAAAGTGTTAAATTAATATTATCATAACATAAACATAGATTTGTTTTTTGTCTTGTTTGGAGTTGACAAGAGGAAAAACATCTTTATTATTGATTTTACGACGAAAAGTTATTCTTTATAAAAAATTCTGCTTGTCGAGAAAATTTATTTACCATATAAAAATTTTAGATCAGATGTACAGGGTGTTGATAAATTAAGAAAACATGAAAATGCTTTATTTATTATTTTAGACAAAATGCTTATGAAACAAAGTTGTTTATAATCCAAAATAAAGCCTAAATAGAAAATTTGAAATCTGAATTATAATTTTTGTTTTTTATTTTTTACAATAGTATTTATGAACATAATATTCAAAATGTACAATTGTGGAAAAAGTTATTATTCTACATATCCGTCTCCAACCTGCACACATTTCTCCAAATTAGAAATAAATTAAATAAATAGGTCAGCACTCTCAGGTTTTCATTTTGAATGTTCATAAATTCTACTGTAAAAAATAAAAAAACAAAAATTAGAATTCAAATTTTGTATTTAGGCTTTATTTTGGATTATAAACAACTTTGTTCCATAAACATTTTGTTTACAATAATAAATAATGGTACTTCTCTCTTAAAGCATTTTCATGTTTTCTTAATTTATCAACATTATGTACATCTGATCTAAAATTTTTATATGGTAAATTTATTTTCTCGACAAGCAGAAATTTTTATAAAGAATAACTTTTCGTCGTAAAATCAATAATAAAGATCTTTTTCCTCTTGTCAACTCCATCCGGGGACACACTGTATATAAGTAATATGAGGAAAGAATTGATTGAAAAAGTGCATAATAAAACATTAAACAACGTTTTTGATTCAAACTATGTTTTAAGTCTAAATTTACATAAAGTGTTTCTTATTTTTTTTGTAAGTTTTAATTTGATGATCCCATTTTAAATTTTGATCAATCAATATTCCTAACTATTTTATAAATTCAATTTTTTAAATTTTATTTTGGCAAGAACAGTTAGCATAATTAATTATAACTATATCTGATATTTCTAAACAATTGAAATTATGAATTTTAATTTCTTTTAAACTATTCGGCTGAGTATCATTATAACAAGAAAAAGTCATAAATTTTGTTTTAGTGAAATTTAAGTTTAATAGGTCATAACTCAAATAATTTTTTTATTATTGAAATGTCTAGTTCTGAATTTAATTCGCTGAGCTTCAAAAAATAATTACGTTTATTTTACAAATAAGCGAAAAAATAATATGAAAACGAGACTTTTTTAGAACGTGCTGTTAAAATTTGATGGGATATTCACATAATTCCATTATAAAAATTATCAATTTTTGGAATTTAGATCCAAAAGGTACCTAACAAAAGCAGGAAAAATGGACAAATTTGACAAAACATCATTAGTTATGTTTCGGGTACAAATGACATTGTTACATTTTAACCCATATCCCCTACCCTTTCAGCGTTCTCCATTTATAATCTGGCAGGAAATGTGCTGGCTGATGCTCCGGTTAGACATGCTGATACCTAAATTAATTAGCGACAGTTTATCCTAATTAGTTCGCAACTAGTTGCCTTCTGAAACGGTGGTGTCAACATGGGGGTGCTCAGCGTTTGCGCTCTCGCAGTTCTATTTTTTGCTATAGTTGTGCATAATACTAGGTAAGAAACGATACTTTTTTACATGCGAATATAAACAGTAACTTTTCATAAAAATAAAATTCGTTAAAAAATTAAAATTTAATATTATAAAAAAACCAGATCCGTATAATTAATAAAAAAAGTTGTAGGTACTCACCAAAATAACAAGGAAAAGTTTTATGATCAAGATAAAGGGATTTAAAATATGTTTATGGGACATTTTTTCTAGTGAAGTAAGTATTTTATGTATTGTTTTAGTGGTCAGGCCTATATTCCCCAATTTCTAAAATCAAAATACTCTGGTCTGGACTCTTCAGGACAATCTGGCGGGTAAGTGATACTTTTGAAATAATCAAATGACAAGATTATAAATTTAAAATCATCAACTAGATTTTTCCAGTTTTTCATTGTTATATTACCTTTTAAATAGTTTTAAAAAATACCTTTAAATTTTACGTAAACGTTTATTATTTTAACATGCATTAAGAGCAAACACTAGTGGAGCCATCGCCATTTCGTTTTTTGATCAATATTTCGGTTATTCGTTTTCTCCGAAAATGGGCCTCTTTGGATTTATGAATGAATAAAAGCAGAAAAATAAATATGCGTAAATTTGACCAAGTGTCACCTCTATAAACCTAGCAGAACAAGGTGCTCAAAATTGAAAATTTTGTATGGAAAATTAGGTACTAGTTAGGTGCTATTTAGGTGCCAACTTTAAAATTTAGGTGCTCCTATGGTTTTTGTATGGAAAATTAGGTGCTTGTTACTTGTAACTTTAAAATTTAGGTGCTCCTATGGTTTTTCAGAAAATTATATTTTTGTTTTGTTCTGCTAGATCAACGTTAAGCTAGCAGAACATTACTGTCAAATAAGCTAATCAAGAACAAAATGTAGTACCTACCAAAATTAGGTGCTTTTTAGGTGCTTATTGAATATCTAAAAAAAAATTTAATTAGTTAAGGTTTTTAAAAAATACCGCCATGTTCTGCTAGGTTGACGCTGAGCTACCAGAACAGTTTAATTATAAGGATTAACAAATAATAACTTATTTATCCAAAATTAGGTGCTTTAAAATTATTATAATTCTTTATCAAAAAAACATTCCCAAAGCCAGAAAAATCAAATATATAGAGCAAATATTAAACATTTTCGTTTTGAAAATTTTTGGATGGAAAATTAGGTGCCAACTTTAAAATTTAGGTGCTCCTATGGTTTTTGAGAAAATTATATTTTTGTGTTGTTCTGCTAGATTAACGTTAAGCTAGCAGAACATTACTGTCAAATAAGCTAATCAAGAACAAAATGTAGTACTAAAATTAGGTGCTTATTGAATAGCTAAAAAAAATTTAATTAGTTAAGGTTTTTAAAAAATACCGCCATGTTCTGCTAGGTTGACGCTGAGCTACCAGAACAGTTTTATTATAAGGATTAACAAATAATAACGTATTTATCCAAAAATTAGGTGCTATTTAGGTGCTTTAAAATTATTATAATTCTTTATCAAAAAAACATTCCCAAAGCCAGAAAAATCAAATATATAGAGCAAATATTAAACATTTTCGTTTTGAAAATTTTTGTATGGAAAATTAGGTGCTAGTTTTAGGTGCCAACTTTAAAATTTAGGTGCTCCTATGGTTTTTGAGAAAATTATATTTTTGTGTTGTTCTGCTAGATGAACGTTAAGCTAGCAGAACATTACTGTCAAATAAGCTAATCAAGAACAAAATGTAGTACTAAAATTAGGTGCTTATTGAATATCTAAAAAAAATTTAATTAGTTAAGGTTTTTAAAAAATACCGCCATGTTCTGCTAGGTTGACGCTGAGCTACCAGAACAGTTTAATTATAAGGATTAACAAATAATAACTTATTTATCCAAAATTAGGTGCTATTTAGGTGCTTTAAAATTATTATAATTCTTTATCAAAAAAACATTCCCAAAGCCAGAAAAATCAAATATATAGAGCAAATATTAAACATTTTCGGTTTGAAAATTTTTGTATGGAAAATTAGGTGCTAGTTAGGTGCCAACTTTAAAATTTAGGTGCTCTTATGGTTTTTGAGAAAATTATATTTTTGTGTTGTTCTGCTAGATTAACGTTAAGCTAGCAGAACATTACTGTCAAATAAGCTAATCAAGAACAAAATGTAGTACTAAAATTAGGTGCTTTTTAGGTGCTTATTGAATATCTAAAAAAAAATTTAATTAGTTAAGGTTTTTAAAGAATACCGCCATGTTCTGCTAATTTTAAGAGGAACAAATTCCGTCTAAAAGGTATATCGGCAACCGGTTTGTTCGTTGTTACCAGAGCATTTTTTTTTTAATTCAATTTTTTTAACTAATATTATTTTATAAAATTTAAATACAAAAAAAATGCTCTGTGTAACAACGAACAAACCGGTTGCCGATATACCTTTTAGATGGAATTTGTTCCTCTTAAAATTAGCAGAACATGGCGGTATTTTTTAAAAACCTTAACTAATTAAATTTTTTTTTAGATATTCAATAAGCACCTAAAAAGCACCTAATTTTAGTACTACATTTTGTTCTTGATTAGCTTATTTGACAGTAATATTCTGCTAGCTTAACGTTAATCTAGCAGAACAACACAAAAATATAATTTGCTCAAAAACCATAAGAGCACCTAAATTTTAAAGTTGGCACCTAATTAGCACCTAACTAGCACCTAATTTTCCATACAAAAATTTTCAATTTTGAGCACCTTGTTCTGCTAGGTTTATAGAGGTCCAAGTGTCGCTGTTATTAATTTATCAATTAAGTATTTTTTTAACTTAAACTGCTACCCAAAGACTGGTATTTAACCGCTTTTAGGAGAACACGAGATATTGATAAGAAAATGAAAGTGTAATGGTCCAAGTTAAAATGTCCGTTATGAAATTCCTGTTATTAGATTGATCTGCAATAAATTTCTGATAATTGGACGACCGGTCAATAATGACAAATAATAATTATTCGTTTTTTACTAGATCAGCTCAAGTTAAAAGTTCCTATGGCTCTGCAAATTTGTATACCCATGTCCCCAACAATTTTGGTTCGTCGTTTGGAGGTTCATATGGAGGAGGTTCATATGGGGGAGGTGGAGGTTCATATGGAGGAGGTGGAGGTTCATATGGAGGAGGTGGAGGTTCATATGGAGGAGGTGGGGGTTCATATGGAGGAGGTTCATATGGAGCAGGTGGAGGTTCCTATGGAGGGAGTGGAGGAAGTTCATCTTACGGGGGAGGCGAGGGTGCAGGCAGTTATCATGGAACAGCTGGTATTTCATACGGACCTAGTGCTGGATCAGTCGGTAATCCCTTTGGTGAAGGACTACATTTTGGAGGTCATGTTGGTCTGGGGCCGCTGCCTACAAAGACAAAAAGCATCAAAACTAAAACAGGGAAAACTTCTGGAGGTAAGATTTTTTATAGTATTAGAATCTCCTTTGGACATTTTTACGAAAAAAAAAACCTTTGAAAAATTTTGTTTAATGATACGTACCTACGTTCCTTAAATACAGGATGTACTGGACACCCACCATCCCCGATGAATGCTGGCATGCGCTGTTCTTCTTTCGGAGGCTGCAAAGCAGACTGTATCCCGAATTACCAATTTCCAAATGGACAGACCCATATTATGATTACGTGCGTTGAAGCACAATGGAAAGTTACCGGCGAATCTAGCTGGGAAACTGTACCGTCTTGTGAGCGTAAGTAGAATGTCGCATTATAATGGAGACGGGGCCGAAGGAGAAATATTTAAATGCATTTTAGAAAAAAAACATCAAAAATTAACCATTGCAGAAGGGTGTACTTTTAATATAATATACTATTCCTCTGCCCCCATGATACAATATTTAAATTTTCTTTTTAGCTATTTGTTTACCCGAATGCCAGAACGCTGGAATGTGTATAGCCCCAAACCAATGTCAGTGTTCAGAGAACTTCTCGGGACCTCAATGTCAGTTCGAAAACAAGCCTTGTTTGAATTATCCACCTTTACCGAAAAATTCAAGACGGTCCTGTCGATCTAGGTAAGTGAATGTGAATATACTTTGAATTGTAACCTTCACAAAAGAACTAATAGATAGATGCAATGGGCGTTTACATTTGTTGCTACAACGTGTACAGCTGAATAAATTCCAAAAAATGATGGGTAAACTTTAATTATTGTTCTAATTTGGGTTTCCTTTATTATCTGTGGCGAGACCCAAAAGCAATGTTTCCAATAATTGAAATCTACCATTACTATAAATCATACCATAAGGTTATAAATTATCCTTTAAAAGAATTATATTCAGAAACAAAAAAGTTGAACATAAGACAACTTTACATTTATAATATCTTAATATATAGATAGGATATTTAAAAATAAAAACCTTATACAATTTAAAAACCATAATCATAATACACGTCATAAAAATGAAATAACCATAAAACCTAAAATAAATAAAGTCCATTGGACAAAAAAATTTCAAATATTTATGTTTTTATTTAAACCAACAAAAATTAAAAAATTGATTTTATTAACAAAATTTAAAGTCGAAATAAAAACATGGATATTAAAAACAGACAATTTGAAAATATTTTTAGAAATGCTTTAATTAATTAATATTGTTCTGAATAATTTATAAGTAAAATTTTTTTACTTAAAAATTATAAATTAATAATTTTATTATAGGTACTTAAATATTTCTTCAAAAAAAAACTGCGTTTATACTATAAATTACCGTTTTTACTTTAAAACTTGATTTTTAATGCATATTTATGATTTTACATACTAAAACAAAAAATAAGATTTGTCCCTAACAAGCTCAGCTTCAGGGAATTGAAGAATATGTACCTATATAGAAGACAACATAAACATATTTATTATATTATTAAATTTTAAATAAAGTTATTATTATTATTATTATTATCATTATTAAATGTATACCGGCAGGTAATACTTAAAAATCGATTATTATTATAACAGGAATCATAAATTCAAACAAATAATGTTTTTTTCTTGACATTTTATAGCCAATGTACCATAGAGTGTATGCAAGGCCACAAGTTCCCCGATGGATCGGAAATCACCACCTTAGTTTGCAATAATGGTCTTTGGATCCCTGGCAAAGCTCAGTGGGCGGCTATTCCAGATTGCAAAGGTATTTCTTAACTTAAGCAGTGACTATGTTCTTAATTGAATAAATTACACATTGTAAATAAATAATAATAAATAAATCTGGCTTTATTGTAATTTACAAAAATCTAATAATTACAATTGGCGGAGTTGAAGCGTAGCTTCCTATCTCAACCGAAATTCTATTCTAATTAATTATAATATTATACTATAAATTCATTGTACAATTTACTAGGTAATACAACACAGGCGCTAAATAATAAAATTGACAGACGTGTTGCAGACAACCAGAGGATGAGTATAAATATGCAAAATAAGTTATATAAAAAAATATTGGTATATTAATATGGTAAATATATACAGTGTGGTTGTTTAAGTGTGCAACATATGGGCATTTTTTATTACCGATTTCTCAGAAAATTTTATTCTTGATATAAGTTGGTGCATATTCGATAATCATGTTTGGTGCACTTGGAATGGTTGCAAATCAGGGTAGGCCAAAAAATATAAAACTTGTACAAGAATAAAGTACCTCTATTTTAGAAAATTCAGCAAAATGTTATTAAGAAAAGTTGTTTAGAATTAAAAGTTATGCATAGATTTAAAAAACGTGACCTCCTAAAATAAAAAAAATATATTTTTGAAAACCATTAATAATTTCTCAAAATTTTTTTTTTTATATTCACCATAAAGACCTTCATAAATTAATCAAAATCAAATCAATTTCACATATCTTTGTTCAAATTCAAGCATATTTGTAAAATTTACTGGAATTTTTAGTTTATTAAGGAATCACAAACTTCATGTTTGTTGCAATGATATTAAACACAATTTTAAAATATCCTAAAAATTCTTTTTAACAAGATAAAATATTAGTAATGATAATATGCTAATTAAAAAACTATCATTTAAAGTGCAAAATTTTTATTTTAAATGTTTATTAAAAAACTTTATTCTTGTACAAGTTTTATATTTTTTGGCCTTCCCTGTATACGCCGTTTGACTTGCAACCATTCCAAGTGCACCTAATATGGTTATCGAACATGTACCAACTTTTATCAAGAATAAAATTTTCTGAGAAATCGGTAATAAAAAAAATTCCCATATGTTGCACACTTAAACAACTACACTGTATATAATGGCCGAAGAGACAGCCAGAAAATAAAATATATATTAGTATATACACACAACTCTATACAAATTCTACAGAAAGTACCGAACATTTTGTTTTGCGAACCGTTTAAACTTATAACCAGAGATCATTTTAAAGTGGGCAGGTACCTACCTTATTATAAACTTTTGAGATTTGGTAGCTGAAAGAGCGCTCGTATAAAAAGGTGGAGTTATCACAAACTTATATCTAAGTTCCAGATTATGGGCGTTATATCTAAATTTAATTTTTTCATATAAATAATTAGAACATTTTTTACAAATTATTTTATTGAATACCTAATACCAAACTATGTAGCGTGCGTCTCTCAATCATTCTTAACTAATTAATCTCACGTAATTTAGCACTCACACCCCTTTCACGACCTCGAACACCGCCTATTAATCGCACACACGAATTCTGCCTCAGTTGGATTATCTTAGTATCAGAGTCTATAAGACAGGGACTATATAATACATCGCAGTAGTTAAAATGCGATATGATAATACAATAGAGTCCACCAAACTTTTTTAAGGTTCGCGTTAACACCGCCCGCTAAATATTAATTTAAGATTGCCTTTTTGACACAGTTGTTAACATGGCCCGAGAATCTTAGATCGGTATCCATCAGCAGCCACAGATTTTTTGCTGTTGAACATGTATTCAGAACAGCATTGCTTAGGCTGATTTGCAAAAGATGTTCATTTTGGCTTCGAGATAGTGACCGACCAAACAGTATAACCTGTGACTTGGCGGGATTTATCGCCAAGCAGTGTGCTTCTGACGCCCTCTAGTATTTTATCCGGGTGAATTGAGAAATATAGCTGTGTATCGTCAGCGTAAAAGTGTATAGTGGAGTACCGCAAATATGTTATAAGTTGTGATGTATAAAGGGAAACAAATCGTGGTCCAAGAATTGAACCTTGGGGTACGCCACACGTCACAAACACAGAATTTGATATCCTACCATTAACGTTTACCATCTGTCCCCTTCCAGTAAGATATGTCTTAATGACTAGTAGTGAATCATGATTAAATCCCAGATAGTGAAGTATGCCCAAGCACAAGTGCTGTTAAGTCGCCGTGGTCTGAGGCCTCCAAAATATCGTCCGTTACTTTTAAAAGCGCAGTTGCACAGCTATTACCCTTGCGAAAACCAGATTGTACAGCAGGCAACATTTTGTGGTGGACAAGGTATTCTCTTTATCAAGAATCCTTTCAATGATCTTCGTGAGAGTTGGTAATACGCTGATCGGTCTTAAATCTTTTAATTCACTTGAAGAGGATAATTTTGGAAATGGTAGCACATATGAGGTTTTCCAGCATTCAGGAAAAGTTTGAGTTTCAATGCAAAAATTTACTATGAGTAATTACTGGTATGATATAAGAACAACAGTAAGATATCATTGTTAATCCAATTCCATCACAACCAATAGCCTCCGATTTTATAGAAGATAATGCCCCCTTAACATCACCAGTAGGGGCCAGTCTGAACCCAAAGTCACCAGCAGTCTCCTTTCTACGGCTAAGATAAAAGTTTAAAGTAGCTGGATCTGGATCACCTGACTGAGTGGCCCCTGCAAAAAAATTGTTTATTTCATCGGCAGTACCCAGGTTCTCAGGAACCACCCTTTTCACCCTTGAGTAAACATCAAGTTCTCGTAGCAGTTTCCAATTATTCTTTGGCTTATTATTTTGAATACTATTTTCAAGATATGATTTTTTTTCCCTATTGATAGTGTTACTTACAAAATTTGTCAGTTGTTTATAAGACTCCCAACTAGTAGCTGTTATGTTTTTTTTTGTATTTTGATAAAGCTTTATCTCGAAGGGACATATATAATTTTATATCTTGAGTAAGCCATGGCGCCTTTTTTTTTGGTAATGCGCGATGTCTTTACAGGAGCATGTATGTGAAAAAGGTCTAATAAATATTAAAAGTATATACTTTCTGATCGATAGTAGGTAAATAATATATATCGTTAAAAGGCACATTTTAAAGATCCATATAAAAGGTTGCACGATCAAAATGTCGATACGCTGACATTTTACTAAAAAGTGACATTTTTAATTTTAGCCACTTGTAATCCGCCATGCTTAAATGGAGGAAACTGTCTTTCTTTTAACGTCTGCCAGTGTCCACAGGACTTCAGAGGGCCCCATTGCCAATACAGTAAGAACACATATCTTTTGCAATAATAATCTACACTAATTGTCTGTTTCCTAGTTTTTCAAATAATCTAACAAAATATATTTCTTGAAGGAATGTTATAGTTTCACCAGTGACGACGAAACATCTTATTTTACCTTTTAGACGCAGATGTCTGTAGGGCCAGACAGCTACAGTTTAACGGAGCTTACAATTGTTCTGGAGACATGGAAGCTTTTAGTTGCGCCCTGTCTTGCCCTGAAGGAATACCCTTTGAATTCATACCGGAGCATAGATATACTTGTCACTATTCCACTGGTACTTTCTTACCCAATCCTATTCCGCAATGTATCTATCGTAAGTATAATTTGTTTTGGAACACTATCACATTTTTGACTGAACAATTTCTATACTAATCTAATACGGGTTATTTACGTTATATTTTTAGCTTCTGGGTATGAGGTGATCTCCCATGGTTCCAATTCCCATGAGTTCCACTCTGGAGAACGATACCATCTCGGAGGGCATAGCCACGGAGGCGTGAGTGTTGCTCCCGAACCGGAGGAAGAGTTTCATATTTTTAGGCATGAGAAAAGCAGGCATAAACTTGACCACGTAAGTTAAGTATTTTTTTGAATTTAAAATCCAGTTTTTTATTAGGTAAATTGTATTTTTTAAATATATTTTAGACTCATCCGGAGAGATTTATAAACGACACGGATTTTGGATCCGAACCTGCTGTAACACATGGAAGAACCGAGAATCAATTGATAGATTTGGTACCGAAGCCCGGTTCTTGTTTTACTTGGGGCGGTACTCACTATAAGACATTTGACGGTAAAGTCTACAGGTAAGTGGCTACTATTTTTGTTTGTTGAGTAATGCCATTGAATATTAAACTACCCTATAGTTCTCCATAATTAAACTATAAGAAGGCCATATGAGCCGATTTCCTAAACTGCTACGTCACATTCATAGATGGCACAATAAGTTCACCAACAAAAAAACGACTAACCTTTTCACTGCTAAATTAAAACATTTTTGCCGCCTGTCTGTTTGACTGGCTGCATGAGTTTTTTAAATTTATTTTTATAGCTTATCGTAAAACTTGATTACACATATCCTAGATTTAGGTAGCTTACATTTATTTTCCTACCTATAGTATAGTCTAGACCTAAAAATGTTCCTATTTTTAATTGCTTTGTAGCTTATAATATTTTCAACCTTCTGACGTCCCAACGTTAATTACATGAGAACATATTGACCGCCATGTATTCTATTTCTAACAGAATTAAATGACGACTCTCACTATTCAATACCTACCTAGGCTACAACGTATACCTATGTTTGGTAAAATATGAATAATGTGGGGTTTGTTTGTATAACTTGGTTTTAATTTGCAATTATTACTACTTTTCAAAATGGTTAAAATAAGTAGGTTTTACTTTTTTACTTAAGAAACATCCAGTTTGTTTGTATTAGTGTATTACGTATTTTGCTATTTTTCGACGAAATAAAACATATTTTAGTTATACTTGCTGTCGCTTTTTATCTACTTTTATTTGTTTAACATTTAACACCCAATGCAACGGTAAAATCATTGTGAAAATCGGTCCAATTACCCCGGAGTAATCAGCGTACATATTATTATCAAAATCTATAAAAACATACATTCGGCTGGAGTTGAGAACCTCCTATTTTATTGTCTGTTAAAAATGCTTGAATTCTTAAAAATTCCAATAAAATACGATATGCGGCAACACCACGACATCACATCAGTGAATTTGAGACATCTCTTGCCGAGGCGCTGCATTATAACGACAGACAGGCGACAGATTTAACGTTAGAGTTACGATCAACTCCACAATGGCGGCCAAACCAGCTCCAATACGTCAAAAAATGGGTTGTCAACTTTTCTCGGACATCCGTCATTCTTATATAGTTTGATATTCAGTGGTAATACTGAAGTAATTTTTGACAGAAAGACATGGCCTGGTAAATTTGATACGTTAACGTTACTTTTGATTTTAGTTTTAACTCGAAATGCTCCCACGTATTCCTAAAAGACTCCGTTGATAATACCTTCAGTATCGTTATCCACAACAGCCCGGATTGTTTTAATAGCATGGATACATCGAAATGTTACAAAGTCATATCGGTGTATATTCAAGACAAGGAATATTTCCTAAAAAAATCAGGTATAAAAAATACTGAATACGACGAAATTTGCACGTTCTAACATAATTTTATAGTTATATAAATTCACATCCATTTGTGTGATATTTTTAGGCGATGGTGTACCTACTTTTGCGTCAAGTAAAAAAATTCTACCCATACCGGGACAACTACCAGGAATAAGAGTCACCATGGCAGCAACTTACGTGGTTTTATCTTTGGATTCTTTAGGTGTTGTTCTTAAGTGGGATGGAAACCAGTTAGTACACGTTGAGGTAAAGTGATATTGTTATTTTCATCATACAGAAAAAGCCTATTTCTATTTATTTTATTTTATTTGTATACGGAGAAGCTTCATTTTTACAATAAAGATACAAAATTATATAAAGTTACATAATACAAGATGACGAAAAGAAAATGAACAAATATAACCTACAAAAAGAAAAACATATACCTACCTAGTGTGACCTGTAAGTCCGCATCATATGGGATTTTTTTTTTATTATTAACTTTATTCGAAATTTGACTTTGGCATCAAGTTCTGCTTCAATCGAGATGAAAATTAAGCAAAAAAAAATAATAGTCACGTGATTCGCATTATCTGTCAAATTTTAATTTTTTCCAAAAAATAATTGAAAAGTGGGGTTATTTCTAAAAATATCGAAAGAAGTTATTAGAAAAAGTTAAATGCAGTTTCTAGGCTAGATGCAACATTTTAGCTTCATAAGATAATTTTGATTTTTTACCCATATTTTGTAAATTGCACCACTTTTGCAAAATAAGACTCAACGCAACCTACATAAAACTTCTTAGTTTTGACAATGCTTTATTTCAGATACATTTTCTTTCAAGTAGCGCCATTTTAAATGTGTGTTTTTCTACGAAATCAAAATTGGGCTATTCAAATTTGGTCGCATGTGATGCAAAGTTTATTTGTTTTTGACCCTGTATAAGGTAACTTTATAAAATAAGTATTTTTGAAAACGTAGTGTGTGTCTGAAAGTAAAACACCTTAATATTAAGACAAAAAGAACACAGTGTCATCAGTAAAGTGTTCATTAAGTGGAAAATAAATTTTATTGGTGGATAAAAAATCAAAATTATCTTATGCAGCTGAAATTTTACATGTGGGCTAGAAACTGCATTTAAAAAAACTTTTTCTTTTAACTTTTTTCGATATTTTCAGAAATAACCCCACTTTTGAATCCTTTTTTGGAAAAAATTAAAATTTGACAGATAACGCGAATCACGTGACTACTATTTTTTTGCTTAATTTTCATCTCGATCGAAGCAGAACTTGATGCCAAAGTCAAATTTTGAATAAAGCTATTAATAAAAAAAAATCCCATATGATGCGGACTTTACTGGTCACACTGCATAAATCGGATTAAACGTACACTATCTATACAAATTAAAACATGCTCTCTTGTACGATCTCATTGGCATTGACAAATCCAAATCTCTAGCATCGATGTTAAACCTCATTTGGATTCTGGACATGGGATCGTTGATTCCATAGTTTGTCCGGTGGAACGGAGGTTTGAAAAGGTCACGGTTACGTGTTTCGTGACTGTGGCGGGGTGCATTAAAATTGAGGAGCTTGAGCAATTTCGGTGCATCAATTAAGCCATTAGCAATTTTATAGAGGAACGACACGCCGAAAGTAAATGTTGCAGTTCCACGATTACATTATCAGTTAATCAGCATTTTTGTATAAAGTATCTGATTTTAACAGGTTCAGGAAAGCATGTGGAATAGAACTGAAGGTCTTTGTGGAAAAATGGACGGCGACCAACGGAACGATTTGGTCACGAAAGAAGGGCATCCTTCTAAAAGTATCGCCACACTTGCCTCCAGTTGGAAAGTAGAAGATTTAGAAGGTACAAAATTTTTTTAAATTTATATATTTGTTAGGGTTTCATCAAATAAAATCTTCGGTGACATACACACGGGGCTAAACCCCCAGGACTTTAGAGCAACTCATAATTTTTTTAAATATATATCTATAAGACGTCTGTGTACGTCACTGTTCTTCTCTGAACTCTTTTAATGGATATTTCTAAGGCCACCCATCCAATTAAGGCAATATTTGCTAAATAAATGAAATTCCGAGTTGGTAAATATATTAAAAAGGTTCAAACCATCTATTTCACGTCACTGAGCACTAATATAAATATAGTAAAAAATTAGAAATATTACAAAAATGGTTTCTAAAAATTATATTCAATATTCAGTAAAGATTATATTTATCCTTCAAAATAATTATATTCAGAAACAAAAAAGTTAAACATAAGACAACTTTACAGTTATAACATGTTAATATATAGGTATATTTACAAATAAAACCTTATACAATTTAAAAACCATAATCATAATACACGTCATAAAAATGAAATAACCATAAAACCTAATATAAATAAGTCCATAGGACAAAATTTTTTTAAATATTTATGTTTTTATTTAAACGATTCTTTACCAACAAAAATTAAAAAACTAATTTCATTAAAAAAATTTAAAGTCGAAATAAAAACATGGATATTAAAAACAGACAATTTGAAAATATTTTTAGAAATGCTTTAATTAATTAATATTGTTCTAAATAATTTATATAAGTAATATTTTTTACTTTAAAGTTGTAAATTAATAATTTTATTATAGGTAATATATTTCTTCAAAAAGCTGCGTTTATAATATAAATTAGCATTTTTACTTTAAAACTTGATTTTTAATGCATATTTGTGATTTATGATTTTACATACTAAAACAAAAAATAAGATTTGCCCAAACAAGCTCAGCTTCAGGGGATTGAAAAATCAGTTTATAGAAGACAACATAAACATATTTATTATATTATTAAATTTTAAATAAACTTATTAATATTATTAATATCATATAATTTTCTAGATCCTTGTAATTATGCACCCACAGAGGAACATGCATGCGATGAGAATGATTTGTTCGGAGAATTGGGTTCGAAAGCCACACAGTTCTGCGTTAAAATTCTAGCGGATCCTCGCTTTGCCGCTTGCTCAGAAGTACGTTTATTTTTTTAATTTTCAACGTAAAAAAATATTTATATTTTTGCAAAATGTTTTTAGGTAGTAGACATAACTTCTCTGATGGAATCCTGTAAATGGGATTATTGTTCCTGTAAAGACGCAAATCCTTCCGTATGTACTTGTGATACTTTGGAAGTTTATGTAAGAGATTGTAGACATAAAGGTGTCAAATCTTTGGCGCAGTGGAGAGATGATAAAACATGCCGTAAGTGTATATAATTTTTCGTAAAAAATTAACATGAAAGTTTGTATTTCTTTATTTAATAATAATAATACTTACATACTCTTAGCAATGAAATGTACCGGAGGAAAAATGTATATGCCTTGTGGACCGAAAAGTGGACAGCACATGTGCGGAGCAGCGTTCGCCTTACCAGAATTAGAAGATGAATGTATAGAGGGATGCTATTGTCCAGAAGGTAAGTAACTTAAAACGATTTAGCGTGTAATATATTTATATAAATCAAATTTCATAATCTGATTGCATCAACGTTTTTTATGTTTATGAATGTTTTAACCAAAGTTGAATGTTTCCTCAAAATATTCCATCATATTCTACTTTGTAGGGACAATCCTTCATGAAAACAAATGCATAACCCAGGATCAATGTCCGTGCAAACTACGGGGGAAAAGTTTTGCTCCAGGCGCCTCTATTCCAAAAGATTGCAACACTTGTACTTGTAATAATGGCAAGTGGGATTGTACACAAGTGAGTACTGAATTTTTAATTATGATAAGAACATTCATAACTAAAAATAATATTCATTCAAATATTTAATATTTTTTAGGTTTCCTGTGGGGCAAGATGTGCGGCAGTTGGGGATCCACATTACAGTACCTTTGATGGAAAGACATACGACTTTATGGGCCAGTGCACTTATTACCTTGTCAAAACGGACAACTTTTCTATTGAAGCTGAAAACGTTGCTTGTGCTGGATCTATTTCCCAGGCCATGAATTTCCCAGCGAGTGTTTCATCAGGTATTAAAATCAATAGATTGTTTAAATATCTGAATGTTCGTACCAAATGTAATCCTCGAAAAAATTTTTGCTATAATATTAATACAGAATCAATATTTGTGGTAGGTTTGCCGTCCTGTACCAAAACGTTAACAATAAGAGTTAATGGACAAGTAATAAAACTTAAACAAAATCACGATGTAGTTGTCAATGGGATAGATGTCACGAAAATTCCTTACAATGTTGCTGGTGTTGTTATTAGAGGAATTTCTTCTATATTCCTGCAGGTAAAAAATCATCACTAGTACCCATGAAAGGATCTGAATACAACAAACGTTACAGTTAGATAATTCGACGAAAAATGATACATTGATACATTTTTATCTTTACATGTACAAATTGTGAGCAAAGCAAATTCTAGGTAGAACTTCCCAACGGCATAGAAATTTGGTGGGACGGCGTGACTCGAGCTTATGTCGACCTTCCGGGGTCCTTTAAAGAAAAAACGACGGGCCTGTGTGGGACATTCAACGGCAACCAAAAAGACGACTTTTTAACGCCCGAAGATGACGTGGAACAATCCGTCATTCCTTTTGCGAATAAGTGGAAAACTAGCGAGAAGTGTAATGATGTTCCCGAAGTGCTTTCAAGCCATCCTTGTGATGTCAACTTGCATAATAAGGCCACGGCGGAGAAGCATTGTTCAAAGATTAAATCGGATTTGTTTAAGGATTGTCATTGGTATGTATTTTGAAGTTTTCACATTTAAAGTGATGACAGTTACTTAATAATACTTCCTTGATTTTAACTGATTTTTTTTCCAAGGTATATAGATCCAGAACAATTTTATCAAGATTGCATGTACGACATGTGCTCTTGCGAATCCAAAGTGTCCAAATGTTTGTGTCCTACCATGTCAGCATATGCTACTGAATGTTCTAGGAAAGGTTTGTACCTGAAACTATAATTATTGTACAATGCCCTAATATCCATTTTTTATACCGATACAAATTGGGACAAATTAAATAATAAAATTAAAAAAGATTTTAAAATTATAAAAAATTGGTTTGATAACAATTTACTAATAATTAATTGTAATAACAAATTATATTCCTTTTACTTTAAACCTAAATAACCTACCACGAAATATGAATAGTATTCAAATAAATGAAGACATTCAAATTTTTAAAGTTAATAAAATCAATATTTAGGAATTATTTTTGACAGTAAATTAAATTGGAATTTTCACTTAGAATACTTAATTAAAAAATTAAGAAATTTACTACCGATTTTTAAAAACATTAAAAAATTTTTAAATGTAAGGCATGGAAGTATTATATTACGCGTTAGTTAAAACCATAGATATATACACTAAGAGGCATATGGTTAAAACTCAATTAAATTATGGAATTTTAGATTGGGGAGGAAGAAATAGAACTTTAGTTAAAAAATTAGAAATATTACAAAAAAGGTTTCTAAAAATTATGTTCATTCAATTATCTTTATCCTTCAAAAGAATTATATTCAGAAACAAGTTGAACATAAGACAACTTTACATTTATAACATCTTAATATATAGGTATATTTACAAATAAAAACATTATACAATTTAAAAACCATAATCATAATACACGTCATAAAAATGAAATAATCATAAAACCTAAAATAAATAAGTCCATAGGACAAAAAAAATTTCAAATATTTATGTTTTTATTTAAACGATTATTTACCAACAAAAATTAAAAAATTGATTTCATTAAAAAAATTTGAAGTCGAAATAAGACAATTTGAAAATATTTTTAGAATTTCTTTAATTAATTAATATTGTTCTGAATAATTTATATAAGTAATATTTTTTACTTAAAAATAATAAATTAATAATTTTATTATAGGTAATATATTTCTTCAAACAAAAAAACTGCGTTTATACTATAAATTAACATTTTGACTTTAAAACTTGATTTTTAATGCATATTTATGATTTATGATTTTACATACTAAAACAAAAAATAAGATTTGCCCCTAACAAGCTCAGCTTCAGGGGATTGAAGAATAAGTTTATAGAAGACAACATAAACGTATTTATTATATTATTAAATTTTAAATAAACTTATTATTATTATTATATCCATTTTTACCTAAAATTGTATCTATTGTATTGTATGGATTGTTTATTTTTTTTTGTGTATTATAGGTGTCAAAATTGATTGGAGAAACGATGTAAGAGAATGCGGCATTCACTGCCCAGGAGGTCAGAAATACCAAGTTTGTGGTAATTCTTGTACCAGGACATGCAGTGATGTTTCGCTTAGACCAGATTGTAAAAGTCAATGTGTGGAAGGATGTAATTGCCCAGAAGGCGAAGCATTAGGTATGATATTTATTTGATAGTAGTTTTGTAAAAATTGCTTATAAAAAATAAATATCTTATAAGTATTTCATGTTTAAATGAATTTCAATTATTCATACAAAACATAACAATTAACAAATACAATTTTTACTAATAAAAATCACAACAGTCTTAATAAAATTATTGCACCTAGATCACGAGCACCCTGTATGTGCAAATAATCATAAAATGTTTCTATTATATTTTATTTTTATTTTAATTTGAGCAAAAAGTACTTGATGTTATTAACTTCGCTAATTTTAAGTTCTGTGCTTGGTAGCTGCAGAACCGAGATCAGGCCTATTTACATCAGTAAGAGAGAACGCAATATATTTTGACTTATCTACGTTAAGAGTTAGCTCATTGAAATCCAGCCAATCTCTCACCATGCATGCATATTCTTTGAATGTTTGTATTATTTTGTGTCTGAATGGTTCTACCATTTCCGTCTATATATTTTTACTATATTCTATTATTTCTAAAATCTAGATGACCATGGAGAGTGCATTCCAATTGGCCAGTGCAAATGTCAACATGACGGCCTAGAATTCCAAGCAAGTTACAAAGAAGTACGTCCCGGTACGCACGGACTTGAAGTGTGCACTTGCCTTAACGCAATCTGGCAGTGCAAGTTGGCAACGCTGGAGGAGATTCAAAAATTTCCTAGAGCAAACGATTTGAAAGCTAAATGTGACTCTGGACGGTAAGGGATGAAACAATTTCAGAATTTATTTTTTAATTGCTCTTTATTAAAAAAAATTTTTTTTCAGAAATTTTGAATTTACTACCTGTGAAGACGTAGAACCAGTTACCTGTAAAAACATGCATACAGACGAACATTTTTCCCCGACTGTCTGTCATTCTGGATGTAAATGCAAAGAAGGTTACGTACTTGATTCTAAAAATAAGAAATGCGTTAAACCCACCGACTGTCCCTGTCATCATGGAGGAAGAAGTTATAAGGAAAAATCTATAGGCGAGTACAAAACGAATAAAAATATATTTTTTTAAATTTGATATTAATGATATGGAACGAGATTACAGAAGATGCATACCTGCAACTTTGCAAATATTGCGGACTTGTAGACGAAAAATATTTTGCAGAAATTTGACAATTCCAAAAACTATTAGCAAATCCATCATTTTTACTACTTCTGGTTTATTGATATCGAATGCCAAATACGTGAAATATGCACAAATCCATGGCAATAATGAATTAATGAACTTAACTTGTTAACGTTTAGGAGATAATATAGTGTCCGTGAAAATAATTAGAAGCGAATAATCATTGTACCATATCGGATAAGTGTATAACTGTTTTTTATATTGGAATACCCAGGGATCCAAATTTTATACATTCTGCAAGTTTGATAAACGTTTTCTCGAATACCATTTTTTTTTCCTTTCAAAATGTCTTTATTCCAAACTAACTTTTACAGATCATTACATGGAAAGACAACATAATATGGAAAATAATAACAATTAAAAAATGGAAGTTAATCCAATTTAATTCATTAATAAAATCAATTTTAGAAAAATAGTATAAATAATTTAATTTAGTAAATATCTCTTTGTTTTTTAAAAGTTGGCAATTTTTTAATTTTTCTGATATTTTTTGGAAGATTGTTATTTATATTTTATTATTTCGTCATATAAAAGCGATTTTTTTCCGAAATTACTTTTTACTGGTATAGTTTGATAATTTATACAACGTCTGGTGTTATGATCATGTAATGTCTTATTCTCCTGAAGTGTTATGTTTGATTTTTTTTCTTTTAAAATGATAGAGTGAATTAGAATACAAATTTTTAATTTATAACTGTTTTGAACGTGCAAATACCCTTTCGGTCTATATAGATTAACAGTTGGTTCTAAATGTGGTAATTTGGGTATATATTTAATAATTTTATTTTGCAATTTTTGTAATGGTTTTAAGTTTGATAAACAAGTAGATCCCCATGCAGAAGCTAAATATTGTAATTTTGAATGTGTTAATGAAAAACATATATTTTTTAAGTATTTTAAAGGAATGAAATATCTAGCTCTGTACAAAACAGATACCAAAGGAGATATCGAGTTGATAATATACTGGATATGGCATTTCCAATTTAAATTCTCATCTAAAACTAATCCTAAAAAATTTTTCATTTTTGAATATTGAATATTTTCATTATTAATTGTTAAGGGGTTAATAATGGAATTTATTTTGTGATTTGCATCTGCAAACTGCCACTTGCAGCTGCAGACGTCAGATGCAGAGCTTCTGTAATCTCACCCATGGACGTCTGGGGTATGCAATAGGGACTAATTTATTATGACAGTAATTGAGATATTTAAATATTTTTTTTTTAGTTCAAAGTGACTGTAACACTTGCACTTGCAAAAACGGCAAGTGGAAATGTACCAAAAGACAGTGCACCGCAGAATGTTCCGCTTGGGGAGATTCCCACTATAAAACTTTCGATGGAAAGCACTACGATTATCAGGGACAGTGCGATTACGTCTTGGCAAAAGGACATCTTGGAACTGACGCTTTTGATATAACCATTCAGAATGTACCGTGCGGTTCTTTGGGTACCAGCTGTTCTAAGAGCGTTACAATTAGGTGCGTGTGGTTTTATTTTGTTATAGTGCCCTATTCGGAGTGGTTATGTAGAAAAATAAAATAAACCTGTTTTTAAAAATTTTAGGGTAATTTCTGGAGGGGATACGGAATCGATAACTTTGGCCAAAGATAAGCAAACACCGAAGCGCGTCTCCAAGACGCACATGACTATTAGGGACAAGGGACTGTTTGTTATAGTTGAGGCCCCTGATTTGGGCTTGGTGGTACACTGGGATAGAGGTACTTAAAATTACCTATCATTTGATAATACAAATTCTTTGTTGAATAAAAAATGTAATATAATACAATTGGACAAATTCATAGTTTTGCAGATGATACTACAATTTTTTATACCGATACAAATTGGGACAGCTTAAATAATAAAATTGAAAAAGATTTTAAAATTATAAAAAATTGGTTTGATAACAATTTGTTAACAATTAATTTTAATAAAACAAATTATATTCCTTTTACTTTAAACCTAAATAACCTACCACGAAATATGAATAGTATTCAAATAAATGAAGACATTCAAATTTTTAAAGATAATAAAATAAAATATTTAGGAAATATTTTAGGCAGTAAATTAAATTGGAATTTTCACTTAGAATAACTTAATTAAGAAGTTTACTACCGATTTTTAAAAACATAAAAAAAAAATTTAAATGTAAGACATATGGAAATATTATATTCCGCGTTAGTTAAAACTCATTTAAATTACGGAATTTTAGGTTGGGGAGGAATGAATAGAACTTTAGTTAAAAAATTAGAAATATTACAAAAAGGTTTCTAAAAATTATATTCAATAAACATTATCTTTATCCTTCAAAAGAATTATATTCAGAAACAAAAAAGTTGAACATTAGACAACTTTACATTTATAACATCTTAATACGAGTATATTATTTATATTATATAGTATTTTATTTAAAAATAAAAACCTTATACAATTTAAAAACCATAATCATAATACACGTCATAAAAATGAAATAACCATAAAACCTAAAATAAATAAGTCCATAGGACAAAAACATTTCAAATATTTATGTTTTTATTTAAACGATTATTTACCAACAAAAATTTAAAAATTGATTTCATTAAAAAAATTTAAAGTCGAAATAAAAACATGGATATTAAAACAATTTGAAAATATTTTTAGAAATGCTTTAATTAATTAATATTGTTCTGAATAATTTGTATAAGTAATATTTTTTACTTAAAAAGTATAAATTAATAATTTTATTATAGGTAATATATTTCTCAAAGAAAACTGCGTTTATACTATAAATTAACATTTTTACTTTAAAACTTGATTTTTAATACATATTTATGATTTATGATTTTACATACTAAAACAAAAAATAAGATTTGCCTTTAACAAGCTCAGCTTCAGGGGATTGAAGAATAAATTTAAAGAAGACAACATAAACATATTTATTATATTATTAAATTTCAAATAAAGTTATTATTATTATTATTATTATTAATATTAATTATCCACCTGTATGTTATACATGCAAGATTCATGGTACATATTATGTGATAATTGGTTTTAGGTACAAGGGTTTATGTTAAGGTAGACCCTCGTTGGAAGGATAAAATCAAAGGATTGTGTGGGAACTACAACGATAATGAAGCCGACGATTTTCTAACTCCATCCGGTGGCCTTTCTGAAGCGTCCTCCAATATTTTTGGAGATTCTTGGAGGTATTGTTAATTGTTACCCATTTAAAAACTTTGTTCCCCTCCGTTGACCGTGATAATTTTATTTTTACAACTTTATTAATAATTTGTTACAGATTGCAGAGCTATTGTCCAAACGCACTGGAAGTATCCGACACTTGCGCTGACAGACCAGACAGGAAAGTGTGGGCTCTCAAGAAATGTGGTATTTTAAAGAGTTCCGTATTTGCCCCGTGCCACACTGAAGTTCCTTTGGATGCCTACTTCGATAGGTAATAACGACAATCCAACCTGTAGGACGCAAAGACATTTACCTTGAGATACGTACAGCTTATCTCGTGCGCAAACAAAAATTAACTGTATCAAAGACTTTTGCTAAATCTAGAAAAATACTAATGCAAGGTTTTTTATTATCTAGTGCATCATGTATTTGTTCTGTTAGATAGCAAATAGCGTTTTTTGTTGATTAATTTTTTTGAAACCCAAACTGTTTACTAGAAATAAAATGTATTTTTTCCAAATAATTTTAGAATTTTTTCGAATACTTTTTACTTTCAAAATGTCTTTATTCCAAACTAACTTTTACAGTTCATTACATGGAAAGTGACAACATAATCTAGAAAATAATAACCATTAAAAAAAAAAAAAAAATAACAATAAAAATAATTGAAGTTAATCCAATTTGATTCATTAATAAAATCAATTAAAAAAAAAATAGAGTAAATAATTTAATTTAGTAAATATCTCTTTAATTGTTTTTTAAAAGTTGCCAATTTTTTAATTTTTCTGATATTTTTTGGAAGATTGTTATATTTTATTATTCCGTCATATAAAAGCGATTTTTTTCCGAAATTACTTTTTACTGGTATAGTTTGATAATTTATACAATGTCTGGTGTTATGATCATGTAATGTCTTATTCTCCTGAAGTGTTATGTTTGATTTTTTTTCTTTTAAAATGATGGAGTGAATTAGAATACAAATTTTTAATTTATAAATGTTTTGAACATGTAAATACCCTTTCGGTCTATATAGATTAACAGTTGGTTCTAAATGTGTTAATTTGTGTATACATTTAATAACTTTATTTTGCAATTTTTGTAATGGTTTTAAGTTTGATAAACAAGCAGATCCCCATGCAGAAGCTAAGTATTGTAATTTTGAATATATTAATGAAAAATATATATTTTTTAAGTATCTCAAAGGAATGAAATATCTAGCTCTGTACAAAACAGATACCAAAGGAGATATCGAAGATATTAATGTTATTGGTCTATAATTACTAGTTTTACTAGAATCTCTATTTTTAAAATAGATTTTATTATACCAATTTTGAAAGCTTCTAAATATATACTGGTTTTAAAAATATTATTTATAAGAAATGTTAGTGGTCTAGAAATAGTAGTTTTAATAATTTTTAATATTTCTGTGGTTATTCCGTCGGCACCAGGAGATTTATTTAATTTTAAACTATCAATTACATTTTCAACTTTTTTATGATTAGTTTCTTCTAAATAAAATGAATTTATATTGTTTATTTTTTTATTTGGAAATGTGTTATTACCTTTATTGATTTTGTTTGCTAGCTTCTAGCTTTTCTCCCACATCAGAAAAATAGTCAATAAAGCTATTAGCTATACTTTTCTTATCAGTAAGTGATTTATTTTCAATTTTGATTTCGTTTATATTTTATGTTTTTGATTTTTATGACATATTTTTTAAATAGTTTTCCACATATCTTGATTATAATTTTTACATTTATCAATTGCACGTTTATAAAAATTGGTTTTTGTTTCTTTAATTAGTTTAGTCAGTTTGTTTTTATAAATTTAATATTTATATAATAAAAATCGGTTATTATTTTTTTGTAATAGAATTAAAGTAAGCCGTTCGTAATCCATTATTTTCTCTTTTTAATGTTAATTTTTATTTTATTTGTACATTGTTGTACATTATTTTGGATTTCTTTATTAAATTATTGGATAAGTCATTCGTTTCAGAATAAGAGTAAAATTTTGTCCAATCTATTTTTGTAATTTTTTTTTTAATTTGTAATAATTAATATAATTTTTATACATTGGTAAAGGTTCATTATTAGTTTTATCAATAACTCTTTCTTGTAAAATGGTTGGGTAATGATCCGTTATTTCATATTTAATGATTATTGATTGGAAATTATCTAAATATTCTTTTGTTTTTACAAAGTCTTCACAGCTTCTATACTATCTCGGTACCTCCAAACAAAAATAATAAATATTGTTTTCTGTACCAGGTGCGTGTTCGACGCATGCGCCTGCGACCAAGGCGGAGACTGCGAGTGCCTATGCACCGCAATCGGCGCGTACGCCCAAGAGTGCAACAACAGAGGCGCTCCCGTCAAATGGAGGAACCAACAGCTGTGTCCCATGCAATGCGACGAGCGTTGTTCCACGTACAGCCCTTGCATCAGCACTTGCCCCCATGAAACATGTGACAACCTGTTGACCAATAGCAAGCTCACGAAGAACTGTGGCGAGGATACTTGTGTGGAAGGGTGTAATCCGAAACCTTGTCCGCCGGAATATGTGTATTTGAACGATTCTCATATTGATTGTGTCCCGAGGAATATTTGTAAATCTGTTTGTATGGGTAAGCAATTGTTGTGTTTATTTAAATAAATATTATTTAAAAAAACTAAAAAAAAACTCTTTAAATTAATCAAACTAAAAAGCGGAAAATAAATATAGTTTAAAATAATTCTTGAAATTCTTAATCTAGGCAAAAAATAATAATGAACGATAAACATTAGTAATATTGTGAAAAAAGCGTGGGGTGCTCGATATACGAAAAATATAGCACAAAGCGCCCCACGCTTTTTTCACAATTATACTAATTTTGTTCGTATCTCTTACGGTTTTCGAGATATCGGCCAAAATATGATTTCTATATTTTGCCTCATATCTCAAAACTGATAATACTTTTTTTTTAAATAATAAAGACGCGTCTTCGAACGTTCCATAAATATAGTTATATAACATTTTTCTCTCAAACTTACAATAACGGAGTTATTCGCAAGAAATAAAAAAAAGACAAAAATTTTCAAAATTTTTTTTGACGGTACAATTTTTTTAATAATTTTTCTGTATTTTTAGCGACAATATCTGATACGACCCCACGTTTGTTTCATTACTATCGGTTATTGTAATAATTCTAACATATTACAATATATATACAGGTGTCAAATGTTGACAAAAGAATTTTTGGCGTATTTTTTTCAACTTTCCACCGTCATTATACATACGACCTTATAGTTTTTTCATTTATATCATTTTTTTAAACGATTTGACATATTGACAGCTGTCAAATTTTGACAGGAGAATTTTTTGCTTATTTTTTCCGAAGTCTCCGCATCGAATACTATATGACCCCATAATTTGTTTCGTCAAAATCGCATCTTCGTTTTATACCTGACAGTTGTCAAAATTTGACAGGAGAATTAGATTATTGTATTGTCAGCGGTTCTTGATAAGTCTACAAAATTAAAAGTTGAGTTAAAAAGCGTACATGTAGTCAAGGAGAAGCAACAATACATAATAATAATATATAATTTTGTACGGTTTTTTATAAGTAATTAGTCGCCGCTTTTTTTTTTACTGAAAAGCTTTCTTATATTGCAGAATTTGATAATGTTACATACTACGAAGGAGACATTATGGAAGAAGATGATTGTTATTCGTGTTATTGTTCGCGGGGCGAGAAAAAATGTAAGGGGCTGCCTTGCAGCACCACCACTGAAAATCCTATTGGAACCGAACCGCACGAGCAAACTCTGCTGTGTACAGAAGGATGGACCAATTGGATTAACCAAGACAAGGTATTATAAAGCATTTTAGTAAAAGGCCAAAAAGTACATGAAAATATAATAAATAAAAATTATAGTAATTTTGTTCAATACTTTCAACCTCAGACCAAGCACTACTAGCAGATTCATTTATTGCTATTTTGATGGTTTTTTTGAATTTCTCCGTTGGATCTTTTTGGAAAATATTGAAATTACCTTTAGAAATGAAATCAAGTGTTTTTTCTATGTAACTGTTTTTGTTTATGGCTATTACTGTATTTCCTTTATAAGCTTTTCTAAAAATAATTTCGTTGTGGTTTGATTTCTCTCTAATGCATTTAGCTAAACTATTTTCTGGGTTTGAATGACTTGTACAATTTAAAAATTCAGATTTGATAATCTCTGCACAATGAAATTTGGTATAGACGTTGCTAGGACTGTTTGTTGAGCTAACTCAGTTTCTACCCCTAATGTTTCTAATTGTTTTTTAGTGTTGGATTCTTTGAGGTTATGTTTAAACCAGAATCGCTGAACATAAAAGAAGTCTTTTACGTCAAAAAACAGTCTCAACCTATTCCAATCATATTACCGAAGAAAGCCATACATTTGCAGATAATTTCAAAAATTTTTATACAGAAAATAAAAGCCATAAACTTAATTTGTTGGAAAGTTTGGAAATTAACCGTCATAAAAACACCGGTCTACTTTTGAATGACCAAACAGATTTGAATAAATCGCCCTTATTAAACATTTTCAATAATTGACCATATTCTAAAAACAGCTCTGTGGGTATTCCCTTAATATAATTACTTGTTTAGGAAAAAGATAATTAGTATATAAATATTTAGGTTAAAATTATAGTACCTCACTATTATTATGATTTTAAAAAATCCCTACAGTGTAGCGAAACGCGTCGGGTTATAAAATAAATATTATGTGGAAATTAGACTAAAGTCTTTATTGCATCAACTGATTTAATACCAGGATTTGATTTGATAAATGAGATGCGTGGTCTATATCGTTGCTTTATCGTCGTTTTTCAACAAAATATATAAAAGTTTATTAAATATAAAAAAATATCAACGTACGTGTCAATTTTTCAGGTTGTTACTACCAAAGGAGGTAAAAAGAAACCTAAATTAACTGACATAGAACCTCTTCCAACCGCCATAGTACTAAACAATATAAGAGGATCTAACAAGTGCAACAGCGATAAGATGGTGTCCATAGAATGTTTGACAGTTGACGGACGTCAACCGAAGGAAGTAGGGTTAGACGTGGAGTGTAGTCTAGAAAAAGGATTAATTTGTATGTTAGTATCATTATGATTATTATTATACATATCATTGTCGTTTTAAAAAGAAACGTATGTGGTTACGAATAGGACTGTACCTACATTTTAAAATCGATAAATCTTAATAAACTATTTTTTCATCGTAGTTCTTCAAATAAGAAGAAACCCTGTCCAGATTTTAAAATCAGGGTTCTGTGTCAATGCGAGGAACCGACCACTCCCGCCTTTTTGCCTATGGTAACTATGGCACCAGCCTGTGACGTCAACAGGCCTAATCAAGAACATCCAACAGACTGTCACAAGTTCTTACAATGTGTGCCGATTCTGTTCGGCTATAAAACGGTAAGAAGAAAACATAGATATTCAGAAAACAAACAGTGAAGTTGACTTGGCATATTAATATCGATTTTTTAAAAGTAGTAGTTTTTTTTCGTCGTCTAGGTAGAAAAAACATGCGGTCCAGACATGCTCTACAACCCACAAACCATGATATGCGATTGGGAAGACAACGTCCGTCAGATCAAGCCTTCCTGTGTTCTTTCTGATTTCACCGAAGCACCGGAAAAACCGCTTTGTCCGCCTGGAATGGTCCGAGATCAGTGCGCTCTGGAATGCGACCGACTTTGCGCGTACTACCTCTTCACTGTCAGAGAAAAAGGGTTGTGTTTGGAAGGAACGAAGTGCGAATCGGGTTGTGTGCCCGCTGAAAAAAATTGTCCTGAAGGTGAGTACTAAAGTGCGACTTTATCGTCTGTCTGCCATAATACAGGGTGACCTATTAAAAAAAATGTTTTTGTTGCTCTAAGAAATATATAGAACGTCTTTGTATTATTATTATTATTAATATACCTCTATTCTCAACTAACTTCAAATATTGTTGTAATGTAGGTTATTGTCACTTGTTTTTATTTGTAATGTCGATAATGTGTTGAATTATTTATTAACTCTTAATTTGTGTTAAATGTTAGGTCTGATGATGCCCATAATATAGGGCGAAACATGTCACCATTTTAATAAACATTGTTTTGATGAGACGACGACTTTGTGTTGTATTGCTTTTGTTTGTCTAATAGAAACAGGTCTCTTAGAGAATGGACTACTTCTTCGAATTTGTTGTAATGTGTTTTGTAACTATTAATAATTCCATCACAATTATTTTTTTTAAATAATAATATATATAATAAATAACCATTTACAATAAAAATACTACTTGATTCTTCAATTTTTTTATTTTCTTTAATGTGGTAATCAATTATTGTTGTTGATTTTGTTTTATTTGTAGAATTTAAAATAATAGTTTAAATTTTTCCATATTATTTTTTGATCCCCCAAAAGAAACTGTTCTTCAAAGTATTTTTTTTTACCAACTTTATTTTGTTTTTAATTAGACGATTATAGTTATCATAGACGTTTTTAAACAAGTAATTGTCGGGATACAATTTCTTTTTTAAATAATGCTAATTTCGAATCTTCATCATGTTTGCTAATTCTTTTGTAAACCAAGGGTTTAAATTTTCTTTTATTTTAGAATTTTCTTGGTAGGAAGATTGATCACATATTTAAAAAAAAAATCATACAATAAATCAGAATCAGATTTATATTTTTGTTTGATAAATATTATTAACTTTTAGATCACTTTTGGCAATTCGAGCAATGCGTAACAAAAGCCGACTGCGCATGCGTCAGCGAGAACGACAAGCGCGTCAAACCCGGTGAAACGGTCAACGAAGGTCACTGCAGAGAATGTCAGTGCATTGACAACTTCTATTCCTGTCACGACAACTGCAAAGAGGACTTGTTACAATTAAAGGAGGTGACTGATGCTTTCGTCAAGGAAACCGTTGGGGTGGTCAAGATGGCGCCACCTACGACGCCTGGTTATTTCGTTCCTTCTGTGTCGCCCCCTCCGGAATGCAGCGAGGATAGGTAGAGTAACATTAGTATACCGTTTTTTCATTTAAAAAACCCTTTTCGTAATTCAATTTTTACATTAGTATGATAGTTGAAATTGCTTGGTTTGATTCCGTAGGTACCATTATTAATTCCAGTACAAAAAGGACAAAAAAAACGTTCATATCGTCGCGTCGAAAAAAATTTATTTTCGAAAAAACATCTTGCAGGCCTGTGCGTCTTAACGGAGCTTTATCTCTAATATTTCTTTGTTCTCATGAGGATGGGTGTTTATCATGTTACCTTTAGATAAGTACAGCTTATCTCGTGAGCAAACAAAAGTTAAGTTTTATGTGTGAAAAAATATCATGTATTTCGTATTTTTAGTAAGTATGGAGTAGTGATGTATCATGATATATAACTTCCTTTTATTATGATCAATTTAAACACATCAAACTAGGCCTAGGCCCTAGGCTACACGAACAAGGTATGAAAACAAGGAGAAACACATAATATGTTATAAAAGAAAAAAGGAAATACCTAGATATGTTTATATTAATCCAAGGGTAAAAATATTCCACGGGTCAAGTTCTCGGGCAAAATTTTTTTCAAATTCTTGAACAAGAAATTGTGCTTGAAAATGTTTTACACGTACCCAAGTTCTTGCCAAATTGTAAAAATCAATACAAGTTATATCTCAACTAATATTTGACTTGAAGTTAGATACGCGATTACATCGAAGATTGGTTATTTTGTTGGTTTTGTTTGTTTTTATATTCGATTTTATACGTTTTTTAGTTTAATTAACTTGTTATCTTCCTTGTTGAACTAAGAACACGACGACGAATCATTTTTAAACAAATTTTAGAAACGAACCCTTAAAAACAATTTTCTATCCTCAAAATTTGATAGGTTTGCAACTACTAAAAATGCCAGAAATCACTACCTTATGTCCCAACTTCATCAAAAATTAAGAAGAAATTCCATTTTTTTTTTGGCAAGAATTTGGGGCAAATTTTAGCTGTTTACACGTAAAAATAAATTGAAAGTCAACTTTTACAATTTCTTGAGCAAGAACTTAAATTTTAAAGCTCGGACCTGTCTACTTTGTTTGCTTATCTATGGTGTTTATACATTCGAAAGAGTATAAAATTAACTATCATTTAGACTTCTTGACTAAATATACCGGTGAAGGAAGCTTTAAACCGTCTAATTTATTTTCCTTTCAAATTTGCACTTCACTTAAAGTATGGACCATTTCTTCAAGTTAAAAATGTCTATGTTTATTGCAGGTTTATCAATCTTATACAGGGCGATCAACCGTTACCAGACGATGCCTTCAGCGCTAGCAGTGTCCTCAGCGCATCTTTTGCTCCTGTCCATTCCAGATTGGACAGTGAAATAACCGCGAAATCGGGAGGTAGTTGGGCTCCCCAATACACAAATCAGGTATGTTAAATATATTTTTTAATTTTTTATAATAATTTGAATCTGCTTGACCATTTTGGTTTTTCAGAGGTATGGTTAAAAATTGGTAATGAAGGAAACACGATTCCATAAAACGAACAAAACTCTGTGATTCTGAATATTAGCGGCGTGCAATTATTCAAAGTACCATTCAATAAATCACATCCAATACATTTTTATTTTGGTAATAATTTTTTAAGCATCATTATCACTTATAATCTTCCTAGCAGTAGAATTATCGGGAATAAATTCTGCTGCGTGGGAGATTCGGTAAGAAAATTTCATAAATTGGAGTTTTTTCTTATTGTAATTTTTTTGCTAAAATGCTACAAAAACATATTTCCGGCGGCTTTAGTTAATTATAACTAATTAGAGTTTTAGATATGAAGTTCATTTTAGCTGTTAGTAACTCATTTTTATTACTAAAATGTGAGAAACATTAAATAACAAATTTGTTATCTGAAATCCAATGGCTTTATAGTTTTAAATTCAAATAAAACTTTAAAAAACATATTTCCGATGAGTTTAGTTTAATTTGACACACTGTATTTTTACAATAGAAGTTGATTTTACTTGTTAGTAACTAAGGTTTATTACTAAAATTTCAGGAACATTAAAAACATTAATTCGTTTTCAACCATAACATCTGAAATTACATGTCTACATAGTTTCAAATGAAACTTAAAAAACATATTTCCGATGAGTTTCGTTAAATTTTTAATGTGTCTCTTTTATCCCCGGTGTTCGATATGTAAAGCAAATTGGTTAGTATCACTAAAAATTAAAGAGTGTAAAAAAAAATGTATTTTGATTTTATTCTGAGTGCCTTTTGCCAATAGATATAAAGCATGGCATTTTTGACAGACAAATTATCACTTATTAATTTCATTAGGTTAATAGGAACTAACAAAATTATCGCGATAATCTCCCGTTGCTATAAACAACGTAAACAAAAAGGAGCCTTCTAATTGGTTGAAAATATATTTATGTAATTTTCGCTATTATTATCTCTTTTGCAGGATCAATATCTTGAAGTTGACCTAGGTCAACAAGAACCCGTTTACGGAGTCATAGTGAAAGGGAGCCCCTTGTATGACGAATACGTCACAAGCTATATGGTCTTATATGCCCCAGATGACGGCTCCGATTTCTACTACGTTTTGAACGACGAGTCGCCACCACGCCCACAAATATTTAGAGGTAATTTTATGACAATTATCTTGGAAATTAATATAGAACAGAGTGATCAAACACACACAAAATATATTTAGAAATAAAACAAACAAAGCATTTTTATAGGAACAATTGTCTCACTCCTTTTTAGGATCCATTGACGCCACCACGCCAGTAAAACAAATCTTCGCCGTTCCCTTCGAAGCGAAAAAGGTCCGCATCAAACCCCAAACGTGGAACAACGGCATTTCCCTGCGAATAGAGATAATTGGATGCAGCGAACGGGTTCCTACGACAACGTCCTCTTACGACGTTTACACACATCACTTGTCTATTAAAACGGCGTTGTGCGACGACGAGTTGGGTCTGAGAAACGGCTCGCTGGTGGATCAGCAGATCAGTGTCAGTTCTGAGTTGTCGCCTAAGTATGGAAAGAAACATGTTCGGTAAGTCGATGGAAAGGAACAACGACGATCAAACCAGCTAGACAAATCATTACTCTTCATTTACCTTCACATGTTTATTATTATAAACACTTTTTTTTTTAAATAAAATTTTTGCACTAAATCAGTTGCCTCATAGATTTCTGGCACTATATTACATTAATATTTTGTTGCAAGGCGTAGAAACATTCTTCCAGAAATACAGTATTCTTGCTAGGTACAGTTGACGACATATAAATTCGTACACTCCACCCATACGTCACTCAATTACAACAAAATTGGGTAAAACGGGGTTCTCACCTTGCTGCTTATACCTGGATAGAACTCCAGCTATATAAATGTACGATTTTTTATCATAAGTAATAATGGTTATTTCTAAATATTTTTGTGTTTAAATTACAGCCGCGAAATAAGAAAATTATAAAATAATACCAGGAAAACTACAAAAGTATAAAGCCAAAAAGGGTAAATTTATTAACAAACAACAAACAAAATACTAATATTTAATTGCTGCGCCATTGGATTCTAACACTAATCGTAATCTTCTTGGCATTGACAAATTAATACTTCTGGTGTAATCCGGAGTTAGCCCTTCGCAAATTTCTTCTATTTTATCAAATAACTCTAGTTCATTCTGTGGTTTAAAATTTATTTTGTACATTTTTTTATCATCAATCCCCAAACATTTTCAATTGGATTTACATCAGGACTTCTTGAGCACACCAAGACAGACACGTTACGTTGTTTTGTCTAAACTAGTTTCCTATATTTCTTGCAGTATGCACAGGGCAGTTATCCTGCCGAAATATAAAGTTATTTCCTTCAAAAACAGAAGATATATATTACTGTTTAGTGTTCCACCAATATTTCAGCATACACCTGCACCGTAAACACTTATTCATGCCCACACATTAACGGAGAAACGTCCACTGGTTTTCATCATATCGGGAATTTGGTGGTCTATATACTCGAATCCTTCCAGTATATGTAGACTGAAAAGTTTTCTCATCGGAATAGATAACATTTTGCCAAAAAAAATCATTTTCTGGTAAATATTGCATAGGAAACCCAATTCTTTGTTCTTATCACTATTTTTTTAAAATGGTTTGGATGCTGCTGCTCGATTTCTTAGGGAATCCTGTTATGTGCATACCGGATACTGCAGTTTCAAATGGATTTTGCCTTAAATACTCCACCAAATTTCGGTCTTCTACACTTGATGATTTTCTATTATTTAAACCAGACCCAACAGACCTTTCAAGTGCTTGATGATAGCGCCATTTTTTTACAATTCCTTGAACAGTTCTTCTAGGTACTCTAAAATGATCAGCTATTTTTCCATAAGACCACCCTATTTCTATTAAAGATATTATTCTTGCTTTTTCAATAATACCTAAATGAGGCATTTTTAAATCAAATAAGATAATGACAATACTTTTACAGATATCATTATAACAATTAACACGTTACAAAGGTAAAAAAGTTGCATTTACAGTTTCACAGTTAGTGTACGAAATTATCTGTCATCAACTATACATACATTTTACATATTCATTGCTGCTAGACTATTTTGTCAATTATGTTTGACCAGATCAATAAAAACATATTTTTAAAATTTTACAGAATTCCTCGTTTGTTACAGGTTAAATAGCGAGTCAGGGTGGCGACCAATGAGCGATTCTCCCACTGAGTGGGTTAAGTTTGACTTCTTGGAACCTCGAGATATTACCGGAATAGTAACCAGAGGTACACAAATGCACCAACAATTACTTCACTAAATTTTACTTACCTCCCCCAAAAACAACATCTCAATGATGTATTTACTGTACGGGGAGTGAAAAAAGTATGTTAAATCCAGCGTGAATTAACCCCTTTTATCATTTTAGGAGGTAACAAAGGTTGGGTCACCGCCTACACCGTCAAATATTCTCACAATGGCAAAGATTGGAACCCGATTTTAGACGAAACCACTAAAAAAGAAAAAGTGTTTTTGGGGAACGTTAATAATAATTCTCCTCAGGTGAACAACTTTGCGATGCCAATAAATGCCAGGTAAGTTTAGCTGCGGCGGTAAGAAGAGCTTTAACCAATTCACAGCAGTGAATATATTATATATATATATTTTACTTAAAAGTCAACAAACATGTTGATACTGAACTTTTTATTACAAAGCGAAAAGCGATAAATAATAATCGTTTGAAAACATTTTTTGAAGCAGAAAATCTTTTTTATTAGTTGGTATAGAAGAAAAAGTCACTCATTAGAAAAATGTCTGCTTGTGCTGAAACTACAATTTCGAATATCAGATTTGCGTTTACTATACAGGGTTCGTCAGAAAAAACAGTTTTTGTTTTTTGGATTCTTTTTCAATTCCTTGGCTAAATCATCACTTTGAAAACAAATGGATTGGAAGGTACCTATGGTCCAAATCAGTTGGTTCGTAGGAGTCCCGATCTCACAATTATCGACTTTCATTTATGGGGATATCTGAAGCTACATGTGCATAAAACTAATTTCAATAATAACTTAGATCTCTTGAAAGAAAAAAATAAGAGTACTTATTGCAAATATCCCAATAAAGCAAGTTAGGAACTGTTATCGGGAATTTAGATGTCGACTTGAACTATGCGCTAACTCGGTGGTACCACGTTTGAATAAAAGTTTTATAATTTATGATTGAATGAATTGAAGAAATATGACATGTAATAATAAAAATACTTTAAAAGTAGGCAAATAAAAAATGGTTTTCAAAATCGTTACTCGGCCAGATATAAAATCATATTCGAAGAAAGCAACAATAGTTGTTGGTTTTTACGTAAATTTATTTTAAACGAAATCCAAAAAACTAAAAATGTTGTTTCTATCGAACTCTGTATAATAATCGCATATGTGATATTTGAAATTGTAGTTTTAGCACAAGCAAAATTCATTTAATAAATCAAGGCATTGAGAAATAGAATTGAAAAAAATCCTAAAAACGTCAGTTAACAAAATAATAAACTAAAAAAAACACTAAATAGATTATCGGTTGACAATAGATAGAATGACGTTGAGAATTCCACCTTATACCAATAATAATGAATTATAAAGAGAAACTACATAAGAAAGGAATATTATGTCTGTACATACTTTTAGGTATCTTAAATTGATTCCCTTGAAGTGGCAAGCAACTATTCAGCTTCGTGTAGAAATCCACGGTTGTTTTAAACCATATCCTATTCTGGAGTTGCTCCCAACTACTCCCGAACCAATTCTACCTTGTAATAATTGTCCTGGAGTAGAGACCAGTTTGGAAATAGACGCATGCAGGTAATTTTATAATTTACACACATACCCTTTTATAATTTTAACTCTTTAAAATAAACCGGGGTCGATAATTTTTGAAACGAAAAAAAATAATAGTAGGATGAAACCCACTTTTGTATTTACACTTTTTCGCATAACCTCAAAATTTATGTGAAAAATTCAAATAACCAAGTTTTTGGTTTTTTATTTTTATCATTTACAAGAAAAAAATGTTTTTCACGAAATTTGGTGAAAACTTACCTTTTTATGTCCCAAACACACTGTAATTTTTTTGATTTAAAATATTTATTTTTTAACCCTATTTTTACTTAATATCGAAAAAGCAACCTAATTTTCAATCGAAAATTCTCACGTCAAAATATCTGCTTTTTTAAAAAAGTCGGTGGACTTTTTGTTCGTTGAAATCTCTACTTTCTGGTGGTGTAAAAAATATACATTACTATGGTAAATATTCTCAAAACATGCAAAGAAATGAAAAAAAATCGAATCCGAAATTTTTTTTTTTAACAGTATGTACAATTTTGAGCTATTTATTAAAATTTATACTTTGATTACTCGAAAAACGTAAGATTCCATGTTACATTGATAAACAAAAAAATTACAAATCCATAAAACATAAAGATCGAAAAAAATATGCGAAAATAGTTGTTCTAAATATAATTAAAGGTAGGATTTAAAGGGAATTTCATCACATTTACCATAGTAATGTATATTTTTTTTACACCATCAGAAAGTAGAGATTTTAACGAACAAAAAGCCCACCAACTTTTTTAAAAAAGCAGTTATTTTGACGTGAGAATTTTCGATTGAAAATTAGGGTTCTTTTTCGATATTAAGTCAAAATAAGGCAAAAAAATAAATATTTTAAATCAAAAAAATTACAGTGTCTTTGGGGCATAAAAAGGTAAGTTTTCACCAAATTTCGTAAAAAAAAAATTTTCTTGTAAAAGATAAAAATAAAAAACCAAAAACTTGGTTATTTGAATTTTTCACATAAATTTTGAGGTTATGTGAAAAAAGTGCAAATACAAAAGTTGTAGATCTTTTTATTACCTACAACTTTGCTATTTAACGTTTTTCCATAGGACTTGTAGTTTTGCCGAAAATCGAGATAAATCGTTTTCTAACCTTAAAAACTCCCGCCCCCCACTTCCCGACTTAGGATCGCCCGTAATTTATTTTTCCTTTCATTTTTGTTATATTCTCTTCCTTTTCCAATGGGTTTCATTATACTATTATTTTTTTTTCACTTTTTACCATTTGCAAAGGCTTCAGCCCTGGTCTAAAAGGGGTTTTAAAGATTTAAAATAACCTATTTTTCAAACTAGTTACAAAACGTACAGTTTTACTAATCGGTTGTAAAAAGAAAAATAAGAAAACACTTTTATTAAACTTGTTGGGAGATGATGTCTTTGTGCAACTTATACTACCTTGCTGTGACTCTCCCTGCGAAAACAACTTGTTATAAAAATCCTATCTTTCCCAATTGGTTATATTTTGAACTAGTTGAATACAATCTACTACTACTGTTTGAATAAACTTTTTATTATTTATTATTAGTATATTGGATACCTTTTTTAGGTGTGTGGCCAACTTATGGTTTGACGGTATTAAATGTGTAAATCGCACACAATGTCCTTGCACTATAGGTCACATTCCTTACGAAGTTGGCACCGTTTTCGAAAAGGAAGATTGCTCAGAATGTATCTGTAAGTTAGGCGGGGTTTCGCATTGTACACCTAAGCAGTGCGGTTCGTGTAAGGAAGGTGAGTACGCATTTTTACAAAATCAGGAATAATTACTTTAAACTCAAACAGAGATCTGAACAAGAAATTTGGCAACGTTACAATTTATAAGAAATATCTGTAAAACTCTTAGGTCTGAGAAGCACTGTAACAACTACTTGCAAATGTACTTGTCAACCATGTCCAGAAAACACTGTTTTGTGTCCCACCAGTAATATTTGTATTAATTCAACGCTTTGGTGTAACGGTGTCCAGGATTGTCCTGATGATGAACTTAACTGTAAGTGTGTAATTTTTATAGTTCGTAAGTTAAAATACGTTACCTTTTTGTTGAAATTTTGACGTTTTCGTAACTTTTTGTGGGGTAATTGACAGAACGAAAACGTCCGAGAAATTTAAGATTCCCGACAGCTAAGAGCGTATCTTCAAAGCGCTAGGGTCAACAATGTAAATAGCGCTATAAATATACACAAATAACATATTATTTGTTTCTATGTTAGGTGTTCCCTCAACCACCACAAGAAGACCTACGACCACTACTAAGAAACCTCTCGTTTGTCCTATGGTGGAGTGTCAACCAGGGTATAACAAGGTTTTGGAAGTATTTTCGAAACAGGAGGCTCACAAATCGTACCTCTCGCCGATGATAACCGGGGAAGGTAAGCATTTAAAGACTTTAACAAAATCGCAATATAATTTGCTTTTATGGAATTAAAAAATTAATGTGTAGAAGCTCCATAAAGGTTCTACACCATTTTCTCTTCTGCTAAAACCATCAGCATTAAATACATTTTCTG
The DNA here is from genome assembly GCA_963969555.1 of Polydrusus pterygomalis. Taxonomy (NCBI): domain Eukaryota; kingdom Metazoa; phylum Arthropoda; class Insecta; order Coleoptera; family Curculionidae; genus Polydrusus; species Polydrusus pterygomalis. Next base: position 1,716,030 of record OZ018377.1, read on the forward strand.
TCTCCTGATGATGAACGTTTCTTCGTTCGAAACATGTAGAGACCCCAAAGAATTTTTATTCTATAAAATTTCGTGGAGGAAAACTTTTGGTTTTTTCTTTCTTTACCATACTTTCAACTCCACTTTAAGCATGGACTATTTCTTCAAATTAAGTTTTTTCGTTTCTCTTTTTAACGTTACAAGTTGGTTAATAAATTTAATTAACATTTAATTTCACTCTGTTTGCCTTTTTCTTTTCAAAATTCTCTATTTGCAAAAAACACATTTTTTTTTCTTAAAAACTATAGGAGATTTGTATTTACGATTATCATATTTATCAGTCATGCCTATTAATGTATTGGAAAAAAAATAAATTAAATCGAAAAAATAATATGCGTTCAAGCTAGAAAGTTTTTTGTTGTTCCTGAAAAGTAAACCAAATAACAAAGACAGAGTTTTGCAAATAATGGCCCCTTATACAGTGTGTGTATAAAGTCTGGAAACGGCTTAATAACATCACAATTTACTGGCCGATTTAAACCAAATTTGGTACAGTTGTGTAAGAGGATCTAACGCACCGAATGACGATATTGGCGTTGTTGCCAGCTTTTTAGTTTGTCTGGAATTCAAACGAACTTTATATTTTTAAATATAACACCCAGTATATTTTTACATTTTTTAATTCTACATAAAATTATAATTATTTTTTATTAAATGCATTATTAGTCTATACTTTATAGTTTCCGAGATATTGACTCTCGAAAAGTGACATTTTTGAACTTTGACAGCTTATAACTTTCTAACAGTACGTCTTAGAGCAAAACGGCTTACATGTCCCTATCTTCAATTTTTATTATCTTCCCAAAAAAATCAACTTCCAGTTAAACCGGAACAACTATATTTCCTGCTTTCGAGTTACATCCGGTTTAACCGGAAGTTGATTTTTTGGGAAGATAATAAAAATTGAAGATAGGGACATGTAAGCCGTTTTGCTCTAAGACGTACTGTTAGAAAGTTATAAGCTGTCAAAGTTCAAAAATGTCACTTTTCGAGAGTCAATATCTCGGAAACTATGAAGTATAGACTAATAATGCATTTAATAAAAAATAATTATACTTTTATGTGGAATTTAAAAATGTAAAAATATACTGGGTGTTATATTTAAAAATATAAAATTCGTTCGAATTCCAGACAAACTAAAAAGCTGGCAACAACGCCAATATCGTCATTCGGTGCGTTAGATCCTCTTACACAACTGTACCAAATTTGGTTTAAATCGGCCAGTAAATTGTGATGTTATTAAGCCGTTTCCAGACTTTATACACACACTGTATAGTCGCAACTTATGCTACAAACTTTTTTAGTTTTTACGAAAACTAAACGCAAACCAACATACCAAGGAATTAAAACATCGATAAAAACAGGCGTTAAAAATGGAGTAAAAGCCAAGGAGATCAGAAAATACACCCTTTCAATGCCCAAAACGCCGAAAGAGGTAGAGGAGGAAATAATTTGTCCCCAATATAAGTGCGTCAATAACAAACCTCCGCCCGATTTTGTGCACACCGTGGAAGAATGTCCGCCTATTATTTGTCAGCCTAACTTCATTCCCGTTTTGGATAAATATGATGATTATGGAAGGAAAACTTGTCCTATGTAAGTTAATACGTAACAAAACATTATTCTTATTTGTCTGGACGGTTTCAAGCCCTCAGACCAATGTCGTGTCAGTTTTTATCTTTGGGGGCGTATCTCTTACTGCTGCGTTGCCATACTGCAAACTTTTTCTAAGGTTTTAGACAAAGATTTAAATTTCTCTAATCATGTTATTATTTTTAACAGCGTAAGTTTGGCAAACAAAGTGGAGGGGCGAAATTTTCTTTTTGATTTACTTCAGAGTGGAATACGATTTTGTCAATAGGTCCATTTGTTATTGTTTCATCTATATGTACCAGACCATTGATTTTTAATCTGTAACTATTGCAACTATAAACCGTTTTAGGTATTCTTGCTACCCCCAACCCCTACCAGACGCCGTTTGCAACGTCACAGGACGAACGTTCAACACGTTCGACGATACAGAGTTCAAATACGACATATGCAATCATGTGATCGGGCGCGACCTTGAATACGAAGAGTGGGAGGTGTCCTTGAAGAAAAACTGCGTTCAGGTTTGCTCGAGGGACTTGGTCATACGGCATAATGATCATGAATTCGTCATAAGATCGGATTTGAGCGTTGAATATGACGGATATGAGTATACCGTGGATCAGATCAAGAATATTGGGGCTCAGAATAAAGGTTTTTCCATCAGTCAATTGGGAAATACTTTGTTGTTTGTCTCCAATAGGTAAGCATGATTTAAAATTTTTTGGATTGTCTAAATAATAATAATAATAATAATAATAATAATAATTAATAATAATAATAATAATAATAATAATAATAATAATAATAATAATGATAAATGATAAATGATAAATGATAAATGATAAATGATAAATGATAAATGATAAATGATAAATCATAAATCATAAATCATAAATCATAAATAATTAATAATTAAAATAATAATAATAATAATAAGTTTATTTAAAATTTAATAATATAATAATAAATATGTAAGTTTATGTTGTCTTCTATAAACTTATTCTTCAATCCCCTGAAGCTGAGCTTGTTAGGGGCAAATCTTATTTTTTGTTTTAGTATGTAAAATCATAAATCATAAATATGCATTAAAAATCAAGTTTTAAAGTAAAAATGTTAATTTATATTATAAACGCAGTTTTTTTTTAAAGAAATATATTTCCTATAATAAAATTATTAGTTTATAATTTTTAAGTAAAAAATATTACTTATATAAATTATTTAGAACAATATTAATTAATTAAAGCATTTCTAAAAATATTTTCAAATTGTCTGTTTTTAATATCCATGTTTTTATTTCGACTTTAAATTTTTTTAATGAAATCAATTTTTTAATTTTTGTTGGTAAATAATCGTTTAAATAAAAACATAAATATTTGAAATTTTTTTGTCCTATGGACTTATGAGGTTGTAAATTTTGTTATAGTTGTATGAAAATTAAAGTTTTTAATTAGCTAAATATTTTTTGTTATTTAAAAATTATTGTAAATAAATATGTTTATTTTAAGGTATGGATTTTGGATCATTTGGAATAAATTAACAAATGTCAAGTTTGGTGTTGTACACAAACTAGCGGGTAAAGTGGACGGACTTTGCGGCTATTTTAACGACATCTCTGAGGATGATAAAAGAAAACCAGACGGAACGTTGGCTAGAACGACAGCTGATTTTGGAGACAGGTATTTTTTTTAAATCCAATTTTTTTGTCATCGGAAATTAAAGCGTTTCTTGTGGTCAGGTTAGTTTTTAAGCTAAGCAAAATGATTTACCCATACTTTTCTTTAGTTGGGCGTTAAGTAGGGACCAGCCAGCATGGTGTGAGGCCAAAGTTTGTCCTCTACATGTTCAAAATACGGCGTGGGATATGTGCAACAAAGTTAAGTAAGTATAACTTAAAATCAAATAAAAATAAACAATCTATAAGAATGATTTTACAATTTTAACTAAATTTATTAAATTTTTTTTCCAGAGAACAGAGTCTAGGCCAATGTGCAATAGCTCTTGATATCGAGGCCTTTATATCAAGATGTCTCGAAACAACTTGCAATTGCTTAGAAAGATCACTAAACAATCATACCGCGGAGGAAGAATGTAGATGCAATGCCATGCAAACCTTTGTGGTTGACTGTTTATCTGCAGATTCGTCTGTTGATTTGTCCGATTGGAGAATGCAACAAGATTGCCGTATGTATCTAGATTGGAATTATATCAATCAAATCCTTTTTAAATAATTGTTTTTAGCGGCTACATGTGAACCACCTCTTGTCTACCACGACTGCTACCAAAGAAAATGCGAACCCACTTGTGAATCTATTGCGGATCCGAACGTGTGTCCCAAAGTTAACAATATGTGTTTCCCCGGATGTTATTGCCCTCCAGGTAACTATCATATAAAAGACGTATTTAAATCGGTGACCAATTCATGTCCAATGTGACAAACAATACTTCACGTAGGTATATTGTCACGAAGTTTCTCTTCGTGGGGGTCGTAGCGGTAGAGAAAGGAAAGTCTGGAGTCTATAAAATGGTCGTCTATTGTCTCTTCTTGATTATTACCCTAGAAGGGGAAACCAGCATGTCTGTAACTTGTTCGGGCAATGGGCTAACGTGTTATTAGGCGCGTCACTTGACGGTGGTCAAGGCTAGTCACCTATCGTAGAACTGAAGACTAAGTGCGGCACTTGACGATAGTCAAGGATAGTCACTTATTGATGATTTGATCGAGCGGCAGGCTTCGATGCTGTTGCTTGAGTTGGCCCGGTTTATATACACAAAAAAGTGTTGAGATTGCAATGCACTTGACCCTGAATAGCGCACAGTGGGTTGCAATCTCAACAACGCACAGTGGTCGAGTATCCTAAATATACCGGACCACTGTGAGTTTTAGTTGACAATATATAATCTAGCACTAGTCAAGTCCTAAATTCTGTACCCAATTTACTGATACGATAGATATTTACCTTTAGATAAGCAAACAATAATCACGCAAGTGGCAAATTTATGGCCTCGCGCATGTAAACAAACCTACACACGATTAGACATGCGCACTGCAACTTTATCTTTTGACGAATGGGAAAATAGACAGGTCCGGGCTTTAAAATTTAAGTTCTTGCTCAAGAAATTGTAAAAGTTGACCTTTAAATATTTTTACGTGTAAACAGCTAAAATTTGCCCCAAATTCTTGCCAAGAAATTGGAATTTTCTCTCAATTTTTGATCAAGTTGGGCAAATGGCATTTTTAATAGTTGTAAACCAGGAAAATTGTTTTTAAGGGTTTGTTTCTAAAATTTGTTAATTGATTCGTCCTCGTGTTTTTAGTTCAAAAAGGAAGAAAACAAAATTAAACTATAAAACATAAAATGGAATATAAAAAACAAAGAAAATCAGCAAAATAACCAATCTTCGATGTTATCGCGTACCTAACCTCAAGTCAAATATCAGTTGGTATATAACTTGTATTGATTTTTACAATTTGGCAAAAACTTGGGTACGTGTAAAACATTTTCAAGCACAATTTCTTGTTCAAGAATTTAAAAAAGTTTTTGCCCGGGAACTTGACCCGTGGAATACTTTCACCCTTGGATTAATATAAAGATACCTAGGTATTTACTTTTTTCTTTTATATAAAATAAGTATACAGAAAAGTGTATTTTAATTTTTTAGAACCAATATATTACCCGAAAAATAGGCATCCCTCTCTAATTAGATTGCAGGGCTGCAAATAAAATATACCAAAACATGCACCGGAGTAATCTGTCTTGGTGTGTGTTTCTCTTTATCTTCATACCTTATTTGTGTAGCCTAGGCCTAGTTTGATGTGTTTAAATTGATCATAATAAAATAAAGTTATATGATATCAAGATACATCACTACTCCATATTTATTGAAAATACGAAAAACCTAGTATTTTACCCCATATTTGGGCATTACAAAATAATACCACGGCTGTTACTAGTCATTTTTTATATTCCAATCGGAGTCACTAAAAGAACAAACAGAATTCACTAAACTACACAAAAACTAGAAATCCGTAAATATTAAACACCCACAATAAACAACAAGGAATTCACAAATAAAACTCAAAACACAACAACAAAAATGGCGCCGAGCCGGTTCTGGGATGTATTTTGAGCATGTCGCTAAAGGAGGACAGGCAAGAGGTTTGTACGCATGCCCAATCCTGCTGGGAGGAAAGGCATCTGACCGGCGCGCGGCGAGCCGTGCACTCAGACGTATTTTTTCTCCCATAATAATGTTTGCGCACGAGATAAACTGTACGTATCTAAAGGTAAATGTCTATGACTATAATAGGCATGATCGCAAAAGCCATGCGCGCGCGCAGGGTATGTACTTTTACTGGCAGCTAACAGCGTTGTTTACTTTTAGGTCATGTTAGAAAAGGTGAAAGTTGTATTAAGCCTTCCAGTTGTAGGGACTGTGAGTGCAACGTGCTGCCGCATTTACAATATATAACATATGATGAAAGTAATTTCACAGTCAGTGGTAACTGTGTTTACGTCATGTCGAGAGATGAACTCATAGGAGATGAAGATACGCATAAGTGGCAGGTAAAAAATCAAATTTAAGCTAATATTTTTTCGTTTTTATTAGTATCTATTCGCCATTTTATTTTTTGATCAGTGTTACTCATTACTATACAGAATGTTTATTTTTAAGGTTTTAATAACAAACCATCCATGTACGAGCAAGCCAGAAAAAATGTGCGTAGGCAAAGTGACAATATTATACGAGGGACGCAAACTACACATTTTAGTGGATCAGTACAGAAACAAACTTAAACTGATCGTCGATAGCGAACGTGTCGCCGACTTTGAAGAAATAGAAGATTGGGCTGCGGTTAGAGAAACTCCGACCAAACATTTAAAGCTGCTATTGACTGATGTGCAAGTCGAGGTAAAAAAAATAAGTACGGAGATAATCTAATTCCGTCTGTCACAGTCACATTACAGTTATTTAAAAAAAATTTTTTTAACTCAAAATCCTATAAATAGTTATAGTATATTTTTTACTTTCAAAATGCCTTTATTCCAAACTAACCTTTACAGTTCATTACATGGAAAATGACAACATAATACAGAAAATAATAACCATTTAAAAAAAAAAACAGTAAAAAATGGAAGTTAATCCACTTTAATTCATTAATAAAATCAATTAAAAAAAATAGTATAAATAATTTAATTTAGTAAATGTCTCTTTAATTGTTTTTTAAAAGTTGCCAGTTTTTTAATTTTTCTGATATATTTTGGATGATTTTTATATTTTATTATTCCGTAATATAATAGCGATTTTTTTCGAACTTACTTCTTACTGGTATAGTTTGATAATTTATACAATACCTGGTGTTATGATAATGTATTATTCTTCTGAAGTGTTATGTTTGATTTTTTCTTTTAAAATAATAGTGTGAATTAGAATACAAATTTTTAATTTATAAATGTTTTGAACGTGTAAATACCCTTTTGGTCTATATAGATTAACAGTAGGTTCTAAAAGTGGTAATTTGCGTATACATTTAATAACTTTATTTTGCAATTTTTGTAATGGTTTTAAGTTTGATAAACAAGCAGATCCCCATGCAGAACCTAAGTATTGTAATTTTGAATATATTAATGAAAAATATATATTTTTTAAAGTATTTCAAAGGAATAAAATTAATATAAAACAGATACCAAAGGAGATATCGAGTTGATAATATACTGGATATGGCCCTTCTAATTTAAATTTTCGTCTAAAATTAATCCTAAAAATTTTGTCGTTTTTGAATATTTTCATTATTAAATGTTAAGGAGTTAATGATACAATTTATTTTATTTTTATTTATAAACATAAAAGAAGATTTTGTAAAATTTAACGTAAGTTTATTTGATTAAAGCCAAGAAAGAAGTATTTTTAAATCATTATTAATATCAAAATAAATTTCTGCGAAAGTTTCAGCAAAATAAATAATTGTTGTATCATCTGCAAATAGCCTTATATTGCCTTGTAAGTTCAATTTGGAAACGGAATTAATGTAAATTAAGAATAATAATGGACCTAATATTGATCCTTGTGGAACTCCACATATTATTTCTTTTTCTGAACTTTTTCTTTCCCCAATTTGAACAAATTGTTTACGATAGCTTAAATAACTTTGAAGTAGTTTGTGTGTATTTTCCCGTATATTGTAGATAGTGAACAAAGGTTATGGTGATGTAAACTCTTGATATAGTAATTGTGTGTTATATTTTAGGTTTCCGTGTATTATCCATCTCTTGGTGTATCGGTGAAAGCACCATCTCATAAATATGCAGGAAAACTAGAAGGTACTTTTTATTCAAATTCAATAAAAATTATTGTTATTGTATATTGGTAAATTGCCACTAATCGTAATATTGTAGGACTTTGCGGGGACTGTAATAAAAGCCCTGATGATGACATTCGAAACGGGCCATTCGATGGAAAGCCCGGTGGGAAACCGAAAGATATGAACGATTTTGCTTTAAGTTGGTAAGCAGTTATCATACGTTTTAAGGTTTGTTCAGAATAAAATGAAGCAAATTATTTCATTTAACGGCTTGTGTGTTTTAGTTTACAGATCTGTTTAAAAAGTTCATAACTGATGTTGTGAGATTGTATACACAGTGTGTCCACGGATAGAGTTCGGAAGAGGAAAAACTTTTTTATTAGTAGGTATAGAACAAAAAGTCATTCTTTATAAAAAAAACGTCTACTTGTGCTGAAACTACAAATTTCGAATATCAGATTTGCAATTACTATACAGGGTTCGTCACAAACAACATTTTTAGTTTTTTGGATCTTTTTTTTTTAATTTGATTTATTAATTAAATTTTGCTAGTGTTGAAACTATAGGTTCAACTATTAGATTTGCGATCTTACAGGGTTCGTCAGAAACAACGGTTTTTGTTTTTTGGATTTTTTTTTCAATTCGTTTTAATGATAGGCTAAATCATCACTTTGGGAACAAATGGATTGGAAGGTAACTATGGTTCAATTCAGTTGGCACGTAGGAGTCCCTATCTCACAATTATCCACTTTCATTTCTGGGGATATCTGAAGCCACAATTTCAATAATAACTTAGATCTCTTGACAGAAAAATAAGAGTAGTTATTGCAAATGTCCCAATACAGCAAGTTAGGAACTGTTATCGGGAATTCAGATGTCGAGTTGAACTATGCGCTAACTCAGTGGTACCACGTTTGAATAAAAGTTTTATAATTTATGATTGAATGAATAAAAAAAATATGACATGTAATAATAAAAATACTTCAAAAGTAGACAAATAAAAAATGGTTTTCTTACAACGAAATCGTTACTCGGCCAAATATAACATCATATTCGAAGTAATAAAGCGACAATACTTGTTTGTTTATACGTGAATTTATTTTAAACAAAATTCAAAAAACTAAAAATGTTGCTTGTGACGAACCCTCTGTATAATAATCGCAAATCTGATATTCGAAATTGTAGTTTCAGCACAAGCAGACGTTTTTTTATAAAGAATGACTTATTTCTTCTATACCTACTAATAAAAAAGGTTTTCCTCTTCCAAACTCTATCCGTGGACACACTGTATGTACATGTATAATCTGAGGTTGCAGTTTATTTTTGTAAACGTTTTAAGACTTATAATTTAACTGACGTTATCACTGTGCACTTTTTCATTGGGATATAACTTGATGGCATATATACTTATCATTTGTTTTTAAGGTTGTATGAAAATCTACCAGGCGGTCAAAGCAGAGCGCGATGTGAAAATAAACCTGAAGAAAAATGCCCAGAAATACCCCCAGCAGAGGATCCATGTTTACAATTGGTCGATGCTACCAAATTTGGACAAGTAAGTAGTGAGATAAAAAAAAGGACATTTTAATAGTGTAGCACTATTCCCTTCATGGATTAACAGTGGAAAAAATATAAATATTTTACATTTTTAGTGTTTAAACGTACTGGACTCATGGCTTTTCTTAGATTGGTGCAAAAAGGATACTTGTGGAAACCATCCGCAGTTGTCTTGTACCGCCATTGAAGCATTTGCTAAAGATTGTGCAGCCTCAGGTTTTTGCGTCAATTGGAGGAACGAATTTTGTCCAGCAGAGGTAAAAATATTATTTACAATTAAAAAAGCTGCGTTATTTGTTTTAGTAGCATTTCCATATTCGGTTGTAATAATTTCTTTTGTTGTTAATATAAATATATATTTTTTTTTAGAGTTGTCCAGCAGATCAACAATATGAACCCTGTGCAAAATTCAAGCAAGAAACATGTGCAGATGTGAAAGAAAAATCAATAAAGGGCAAGAACGGCGGAGGACCAAAAAAAAGTAGTGTTATAGAAGGCTGCTTCTGTCCAGAAGGAAAGGTAAATAACTTCTAGTTTTATACAAAATATAGAATTGGGAGTTATATTATAAGTATGAACAACAGCTGACTAACCAAACTGTTACAGCAAAGTCTAAAAATTATGAACTCAAATTTTAATTCGCAGACACCTCGGCCACAGAAACACTTGCTTTTTCTGAATCAACGATATTATTCTATTTTATATGATCAGTTTGTTTGGTATACATTCTATTGATACTGATTAATCTATATTTTTCTAGGTTCTATTAAATAACACGTGCGTATTACCAAAGGACTGTGAGGTGTGCGACAAGGAGGGTCATCATCCTGGAGACTCATGGAAAAAGGACAAGTGTACAAACTGTAAATGTGAAGGGACCTCTCTTAAATGCGAAACACAGTATTGTCCTGGAAAAGAGACCATTTGTAATAGAGGGTAATAAGTTTAAAAACAATTCTTATTTATTTATTTATTTATTATTCTCAACCAACTTAAAAAGTTTATTACAGAGAATATAACACCAAATATACAATATATAAATTCACAAATAAAAACCATGTTTAATAACTATTAATAACTCCATCGAAATTATTAAAAAAAAAATATATATGTAGGTAATAACCATTTACAAAAAAAAATAATATATATATTAAGTTAAAGTTTTAAAAAATATTTTTTTAGTGTTTTTTTTTAAGTCCATAATTTTGATATTTCTTTAATTATTTTCGGCAAACTGTTGTAAATTGTTATTTCTTTATATTATATTGATTTTTGGCCAAAATACTCTTTACCATTGGTGTTTGAATATGATGATTTTGTCTCGTGATGTGAATAATGTTGGTCAAAGGAAATATTATATTCGATTGTTTTTCTTTAATAATAATATTAAAATGCATAGTTTTAATTTATAAAGCTTTTCTAAATTTAAATATCCATTTGGTTCATATAAATTTATAGTTGGTTCTAAAAAAGTATGGATTTAATTATTTTGTTTTATAGTTTTTTGAATGGCTGAATTGTAGTTAAATTCGCTGATCCCCAAATTGAAATCATATACTGTAATTTTGAATAAACCAAAGAATAATATATATTTTTTAATATATTTTAACGATATATAATTTTTAGCTTTAAATAAAATGCCAATTATTGGTGAGATGTAACTTCTTAAATATTTAATATGTTTTTTCCAACCTAAATTTTCATCAATATATAAACCTAAAAATTTACTTAGTTGTCTTATTCTGACACTGACATTAAGAGTGTTTTAAATTTAGACCCCTTTAGTACGGCTGTAATTGTGTCGCCATTAATTTGTTTCTTCGTTCTTCTGTTGCTTATTACTTATCGCCTAATGCTTTTTCTTTAAATTGTGGCTCGGCCTTTAGCTGACAATGTTTTTTTGCCAAATAGAAAAATCCTTTAATCCTTTCCCAGCCGAATGGTTGCAGTTTGTTTTTACATTATTGTTATTATTATTAAACACTTATTAGAATAATTGACAGAATAGATGCAGAACGTTGTGTACTTATTCTTTTTGCTTACTATTATTAATATAACTAATTTTGTCTCTTCATTACAGATTTAATGCTATAAAAATTGGTAGTAAGGAAGACGAGTGTTGCGACAAATATGCTTGTGGTATGCATTAATCTGTTTTTTTTTTAAATATAGTAACAAGGCACATGATTTTTCAAACAGTATTTAAAGAAAAAAATTATAATTTTAAATATTTTAGTTCCGGAACCTACGGCTGGTCCTATTTGCGACCCTCCCCAAAAATTGGTTTGTGCTAAAGATCAACTTTTAAAACTGGACACAAAACCTAACGGCTGTCAAACATTCATTTGCGAATGTAAGCCTAAAGAGGAGTGCGAAAAAGTGGACATTCTCAGTGATGAAGCCGTGGAACCTGGATATATTAAGGAAATTGATTATAATGGTATGAGACAGTGAACATAATATATAAAAGTATTTTTTTTTAAATAACTTAGTACTTTTATGAAACAAAACTGCCAGGTAGTTAGACGCGATAGCTTCTTCTTTATTAAATTTATTTAATATATTATTATACAGGGTGTCCGTTAGTTAAGTTAAATTTTCGAAAAAATGTTATAGGAAGAGATAGCATTTATTTTCGGTCTAGAATTATCCCCTAAATTTTTTGCTCATCATTTCCGGACACCCTGTATATACTTTAAACTTATCAACATTGCAGGTTGCTGTCCATTGCTCAAATTAATCTGCAAGAAAGACAAATGCCCAGAACCAAAGGAATGTCCACAGTACCACACCTTAAGGACTGAAGAAATTGAGGGAAAGTGCTGCCCACTATATTCCTGCGAACCTCCTAAGAATAAATGTATAGTTGAGACTGAATATACCGCTGCTCAAGATGGCGGCGAACGACCGTTGACTAAGTAAGTAAAAGTGTTGCTGACATTTACAAAATACCCATTTATATGCAATTAGTGCGAAAAATAAACGAGGCTTAAACTCAAATAATAAAATATATAAAGGCAGCACAGTTTTATCTATTAAAACAACTCACTTTTTAGATTTGAAAAGCAGAAGGTATTAAAAACTGGCAATACAACATGGAAAGATGGACCCTGCAGAGATTGCAAGTGTATACTGACAAGTATAGGTAAAATATTCGATTAGTTGCTATTTTACTTCAATAATAATAATAAACTTAACAAGTTCATTACAGAGAATATAACACCAAATATACAATATATTATAAAATTACAAATAATAAAAATCCATGTTTAGTAATTTTTAATAACTCCATCGAAATTATTTTAAAAATATATATATAATAACCATTTACAAAAAAAAAAGAATAGTAATATATAATACGTTACAGTTAGTTAAGTTTTAAAAAGTATTTTTTTAGTTTTTTTTTTAAAGTTGATATTTCTTTAATTTTTTTCGGCAAACTGTTGTAAATTGTTATTCCTTTATATAATATTGATATTTGGCCAAAAGTACTCTTCACCATTGGTGTTTGAATATGATGATTTTGTCTCGTGATGTGAATAATGTTGGTCGATTGGATGTCAAATATATTGTTTATATTATATAAATAATTATCTACCTCATCAGTAAATTAAAAAGGAAATATTATATTCGATTGTTTTTCTTTAATAATAATAGAGTGTATTAGAACGCATAGTTTTAATTCATAAAGCTTTTCTAAATTTAAATATCCGTTTGGTTCATACAAATTTATAGTTGGTTCTAAAAAAAGATAGTTGATGTATGCATTTAACTATTTTTGTTTTGTAGTTTTTTTAATGGCTGAATTGTAGTTAAATTCGCTGATCCCCAAATTGAATCATGTACTGTAATTTTCAATAAACCAAAGAATAATATATATTTTTTAAATATTTTAATGATATATAATTTTTAGCTTTAAACAAAATGCCAAATATCGGTGAGATGTTACTTCTTAAATATTCAATATGTTTTTTCCAACTTAAATTTTCGTCAAGATATAAACCTAAAAATTTAATTATATGATTATTGAAAGATAGTGAAGAAAGGGTAATTTTCTAATAATAATAAACCACAATATTTTAAAACCATTTTAGGAAACTATCAACCCACATGTTCTCAGACCGAATGTTCTCTAATAGAGACTCACGAGGACTTTTCAGAATACGCACTGAAACCTGTTCCGGTTCCCGGACAGTGCTGCCCCAAAATAAAACGTTCCGCATGCAAGTTCGAGGGAAAAATTTACCAAAAAGGGGAAACTTGGCAAAAAGAAGGCGATTATTGTAATAGTTACGAATGTATCGAGACTGAGGATAGTTTGCGGACCCATACTTCAGTAGAACATTGCGGAGATAAGGTAAATAAATAATATTAGCTGTATAAATAGCTATCATTTTATTGATAACATATAAGGAAACGTGAAAATTATTGAAGATCTTGGAGTGATCTTTTATCATAAATTATGTTTCAATCAATACGTTGAGATTTGTAAAAATAAGGCTATGAAAATGTTTAGGCTTTTGAAAAAGCAGGCGAAATAACATGGACGTTGTATTTGTTTTTAAATTGATTAATGGTCTATGTAACTGTCCAGAATTACTATCCAAGTCCAGTTTTTATGTACCACCTTCGAGAAAGTAAGATTTTTAAAAAGAAATAATTAAAATTAAATAAATGAATGTTACAAGTAATTGTATAATTGTAAGTTACGATATTGCCATTAAGGTATGTTATTTTGGGTATACAAATTGTAAATAATTTTAATTTTATATAGTCAAATTTCTCTAAGAACACTTGTACGAGGGTCTTAATGGTTTATTAGCATTATGGCTTGCAAAAATACAGCGTTAATTTTATTTACAATTGAAACATCGATCTCAATGTGCGGTATATTAAAAGTTATGGCGTTATTCATTGGTAAAACATAGAAATACATTTGGCATGCACTAAACTTACCAATGGAACACGCTATGAACAGCCTTGACAACATACAAAAGTTTCGCCGGCCAAATATTGTAGCTACGAGCCAATCAAAAGCGCTGCGCCTGCTCATGTTTCGCGTTGCCATATTATAATTTACGTTCGCGCCGTAGGACAAAGCCGCCAAAATGCCATGTGTGTTTAAATACAAACGGCTGGGGGAGTTTTCAGTGGGCGTAAGGTTTGGCAACCTATTATAACGTAATTAAAATAGATAAACTAATAAATAATATTAAATTTATAATAGCAAATGATGATACATGCTAAAAACATCAGCATTTTACCTTTCACTTTTCCTGATGATGAGTGTTTCTACACTCGAAACATGTCGATGCGATTCTAGGTTCGCCTAGTTATTCGAGCAATAAAAATTTGTGGAGAAAGACTTCGTGCTTTTCTTTTTTCTATATAATTTAACTCCACTTTGAGTATGGACTACTTCAAAATTAAAAGATAAATGCAATGTTTGTTATTGGAAATAGAAAAAAATATTTAACCTAAACTGGTTTCTTCTACTCACCGTTTCACTTAAATAATAAACACCCAGTGGCGGCTCGTTAACGAAGGGCTCTGGGGCGCCGCCCTCCCTGCAATTATTTCAAACAGAATCCAAAAATACTTTACTTAAAAAACCAATAAAGCAATCTATGTAAGCAATCCATTAAAATAATTCAAACCAAACATGGTCCTATTCCAGCGGGTAGGTTATACTAAGCGCGGGCACAAACCAAACATAGCCCTATTCCAACGGGCAGGTTATACTCATAGACAAGCGAGTTCCGCGCTCTCAATGTTATACTAAGCGCGGGCGGGCGGGGGCGACCGATTATATCCGTCCCGATTCAACGCGGCTTCTCGATGAGTTGCCATGACGACAAAGGCGTGACGTCACCTACACATCGCACAACGAGCGGCCACGGACGAGCTCCAATTTTCCGCGCCCAACAACAGCTGTTCGCGATGCCACGGTAGAATAATCGATATATTATGTGCTCTGACGAGGCGACCTGTCGATGCCGCTAGGCGCTAATGTTTTGTTTATTTGTTTTGATTTGATTTATTAGTTACGTTATAAAGTTGGAAAATGTCGTGTAATATGAACGTCAGTGATTTACAGAAGCTTATGTTTAGTTCTCTGAGCTTAAGTGAAAAACTTGATTTAAAAAATGCAGGGCGGCCACTAGAAATTGAACATAGTACAAGTGCAATCAAAATGTAAAAGTAAGGCACAGTTTACGCGTAAGTTTGACAAAGAAATATATAATAAAAAATCCTGAATAGGTATGCGGTTGTGAGGACAATTTTTTTTTTGTTTCGTGTGTCTTCTTTTTGACGGGGATGATAATTGGACTATAAATGGGGTGCAGGACTTAAAACATCTTTCAGAGAAAATAAAAAAACATGAAAATAGTGCAAAACACCGTCATAATGTGGTAAGTTTTGAGATGTTAGGACTAATATTTTAACTTGTTTAAGTAGTGCTTATGCTGATGAAATTAAAATTCACAACGAGAAAGTTAGAAAAACAGACACGTACTTTTGAAAATAATGACATTTAAAAATTTTTTTATTTAAAGCCAGCCCCCCCCCCCCTGACTCGCTAATCACAAGCCGCCACTGTAAACACCATGAAAATGTAGTCTCTGAAACCAGACGCGTGAGCGTGCTACGGCCCACTACTGAACTGGGAACTTTAAGAAAGAAACCAGTATCAACTGTTAATGTCACATGTGGGTGTCAACTGTCAGAAAATATTGACTCTAGATTGTATTTTATTGGCCAATGCCCGTTTATTTGAAAATAAATAAATAAATAGATTCAAGATTCTTTCGAGAGTATAAAATGTCTTTTACGAACTACCTTTTTTTTCTATTTTAGACCTGTAGACCAGGTTACGTCTATGAAGAGCCTACCTTAAACTCAAAACGATGCTGCGGTAAATGTATGCAAGTCGCCTGTGTAGTAGATGACGTAGTACATAAAGTAGGAGACGAGTGGACCTCGACCGACCATTGCACGAACTACTTCTGTTTAAATTTAAATGGATCGGTAAGACCGCATTTGTATAACTAGTGGCGAAATGTATTGTTTATTTAGTATAGTTATCTGTATAATAATAGACTTATTTTTTCTCAGTTACAAGTTGAGGCAGTCAAAATAAATTGTCCAGTGATTTCTGCAGATGACCGTAAGGATTTTCAATACGAGATTCATCCAGTAGAGGGCCAGTGCTGTAAAGAACATAAGGCGGTGGCTTGTAAAGTAGGGGATAAAGTATACAAGGTCAGTAAACACTTTTACTGTTATTCAACATACCGTTCTTTATAATAATAATAATAATAATAATAATAAGTTTATTTAAAATTTAATAATATAATAAATATGTTTATGTTGTCTTCTATAAACTTATTCTTTAATCCCCTGAAGCTGAGCTTGTTAGGGGCAAATCTTATTTTTTGTTTGTTTGGTTGACTTTAAATTTTTTTAATGAAATCAATTTTTTAAATTTTTGTTGGTAAATATTCGTTTAAATAAAAACATAAATATTAGAAATTTTTTTGTCCTATGGACTTATTTATTTTAGGTTTTATGGTTATTTCATTTCTATGACGTGTATTATGATTATGGTTTTTAAATTGTATAAGGTTTTTATTTTTAAATATATATATTAAGATGTTATAAATGTAAAGTTGTTTTATGTTCAACTTTTTTGTTTCTGAATATAATTCTCTTGAAGGATAACGATAATCTTTAATGAATATAATTTTAAGAAACCTTTTTTGTAATATTTCTAATTTTTTAAATAAAGTTCTATTTATTCCTCCCCAACCTAAAATTCCGTAATTTAAATGAGTTTTAACTAACGCGTAATATAATATTTCCATGTCTTACATTTAAAATTTTTTTAATGTTTTCAAAAATCGGTAGTGAACTTCTTAATTTTTTAATTAAGTATTCTAAGTGAAAACTCCAATTTAATTTACTGTCAAAAATAATTCCTAAATATTTTATTTTATTAACTTTAAAAATTTGAATGTCTTCATTAATTTGAATACTATTTATATGTCGTGGTAGGTTATTTAGGTTTAAAGTAAAGGGAATATAATTTGTTTTATTAAAATTAATTGTTAACAAATTGTTATCAAACCAATTTTTTATAATTTTAAAATCTTTTTTAATTTTATTATTTAAGTTGTCCCATCGCAATTTATACTAAATAAGTCGTTAATATAAATATTAAAAAATAATGGTCCTAAAGTTGTTCCTTAAGGAACACCATACTTAAATACTTTTGGATAGCTTTTTTCTTTATCTATTTGAACATAAGTTGGTGTATTTTTCAGATAATTTTTAATTAATTCTAATTGCTTTCCTCTAAATCCAATATTTTCAAACAAATCGTCGCCAATTTTCTAAAATGAATTTTTACTTAGATCACCCAGTATATCTTTAACCGTGGATATTTTATCATAAAAAATTAAGCATAAATGACCTATTTTCAAGCCTACTATCTCCTGTTGCTGTATGCCCCTTTAGTTATGGAACATGCGGGTTGTCTGATATTTTTATATATAATATAGATAGACCATTGTCTTTTAGATTGGTGAAACTTGGCCGTCACCAGATGGCGATAAATGTAAGACTGTTACATGCATCCAAAAACCCAATCACAAGGAGTTGGTTAAACAGGAGTCTCTAGAAACTTGTAAGAAGGACTGTGCCAAGGTACAATAAATTTACACTTGTAAAGTACATTCTTAAACTTATTTTCTTTATCAATTTTAGGGTTGGGAATATCAAGAATCAGACACCCGTTGCTGTGGCGAATGTATTCAGACGTCGTGTATTGTAAATGACGAACTGAAGACTCCCGACGAGACTTGGAAATCAGATGACGGCTGTGTGACTTACTCTTGTGATAATTTAGGTAATCAACTTATCACGTTTTCTAAAAAACAGTTTAACTGAAACTAACAAAGAGAGTATATTCCAATACCAAATTATTATTTTAGGTGGACAGCTACTTGTGTCAAGTAATCACGAATCATGCGCGTCTATAGACGACTGTCCAGCAGAAAACGTTTATACTAAAGGTTGTTGCAAGTATTGCAATGTCACTATTGAGGCCATGAGTAAGTTCTCTAAGTAATCCTTAAAGTCTTTTGGACGATTATAAACGAGTTTTTGGGAGGTAATTTAACAGCTACGTTTGTTTTTTAGCTCTATGTAGCCCACAACCTGTTCAACTACGTAACACTGTCGGAATGATTGTGGCAACTAGACATCAAAACGGCAAGTGCGTTAATAAGCAACCCATACGAGACTTTACGGAATGCGTTGGAACTTGTCATTCATCCACATCATTTAGCATAAGTAAGTAGTGAAAGTAGTACCGAAAAAGTTTCATTTGTCTTATAAGAAACTTTTTTTTGTCTACAACGTACATAAACTTACTCCAGTTGTTTATTTGTATTTTAGAGACTGGCATGCATGAGTCGGTATGTTCCTGTTGCCAAGCTATAAAGTATCAATCACTGGAAGTCGAATTAGAATGTGAAGACGGGAATAAATGGACGAAAAAAGTTGCTGTGCCCGCGAAATGCAACTGCGTAGCTTGCGGAAAAGGCTCTCCGTATCCGAGTGAAGTTACACCATATCCTGCCTATGACATCGTTGTATAAAGGTAATAGCAGAAAAAAGATATTTTCCACCTTTGCAACAATGCCGTTATTTCAAACTAACTTTTACAGTTCACATAATATAGAAAATAATAACCATTAAAAAAAAACAATAAAAAAGGGTTAATCCAATTTAATTCATTAATAAAATCAATTAAAAAAATAGTATAAATAATTTAATTTGGTAAATATCTCTTAATTGTTTTTTTAAAAGTTGCCAGTTATTTTAATTTTTCTGATATATTTTGGAAGATTGTTATATTTTATTATTCCGTCATATAAAAGCGATTCTTTTCCGAAATTACTTTTTACTGGTATTATAGTTTCATAGTTTATACAACGTCTGGTGTTATTATCATGTAATGTCTTATTCTCCTGAAATGTTATCTTTGATTTTTTTCTCTTAAAATAATAGTGAATTAGAATACAAATTTTTAATTTAAAAACGTTTTGAACGCCTTCGGTCTATATAGATTATTAGTCGGTTCTAAATGTGGTAATTTGTCTATACATTTAATAACATTATTTTGCATATTTTATAATGGTTTTAAGATTGATACACAAGCAGATCCCCATACAGAAGTATTGTAATTTTGAATATATTAATGAAAAATATATATTTATTAAGTATTTCAAAGGAATGAAATATCTAGCTCTGTACAAAACAGATACCAAAGGAGATAACGAGTTTATAATATACTGGATATGGCATTTCCAATTTAAATTTTCGTCTAAAACTAATCCTAAAAATTTAGTTTTTTTTGAATATTTTCATTATTAGATGTTAAGGGGTTAATGATACAATTTATTTTATTTCTAGTTATAAACATAAAAGATTTTGTAAAATTTACCGTAAGTTTATTCGATCGAAGCCAAAAAAGAAGTATTTTTAAATCATTACTAATATCAAAATACATTTCTGCAAAAGTTTCAGCAAATAAATAGTTGTTGTATCATCTAAAAATAGCTTTATATTGCCCTTAAAGTTCAATTTGGAAACGGAATTAACGTAAAAAGACCTAATATTGATCCTTGTGGAACTCCACATATTATTTCTTTTTCCGAACTTTTTCTTTCATTATATAAATATTATATTATAATCCTTGAAATGCGGAAACTAATTGGTAGTCCTAAAGCAAATAATAACTTTTTATAGTTCTTTTCTTTTTTAGATAAATCGCCATTACAAACAATGTGAGATTTGTAGACTGGGAAATACTGAAAGTGATACTAGAAATCTAATTTGTTTTGTAAATGTGTAAATAATTGTTAATACTGTATATTGTAAATTAGGCTTAAGCGCTAAAAAAACCTGCAGGCTTTTTTACCAATTAAACTAAGCTCATCGAAGAAAACGACTGGTTTTATTAATAAGTACCTTTTTATTTATCACTTCTTTGGTAAAAAATTATTCTCATATATTTACATACATTATCAAATAACTGACAGGGAATCTAAGCTAACGGGTCTGGTAATACTGTAAATCACGTAATTTACTTTGTAATTTTATTATGAAAGGAATTTTATTTATTAACTACTGGTTTCCAACACGCGGTCAATGTGTTTCATTATTTAAATGGGCCTCGTTACACCCGATTGGTTACAATTAGCGTCATCTCGAGCCTTCTTTCAATAATTAATTAAAAACTATTAGGATAGAGAAAAATTATTGCTAAAAAACTGTAAATTGTTAGAATGAGCCGAAGGCGAGCTTTGCAATTAGGCAAGATTGGTTACATCACATAGATAGCTTAGTTAAGAGACTTAATTCCGTTTGCAATGGTATTCGAGTAGTATGTAGATTGTAGGTATATGAATCTAAAAACACTTAAAATAATGTATTTTCCTAGTTTTGAGTCGATACTTAAATATGGCATTATCTTTTCGCGTGGAGATAGTAGAAGACTAGAGTCTTTTTGTAATCCAGAAAAGGTTAATTAGGGTAATAAAAAAAATTGAAAGTTGTAGAACTGTCTTTAGGGAAATGGGTGTTATGACTGTGTACGCTGTCTATGTGTTTGAATGTCTAATGTTCTTTTTTAAAGACAAAGATTTTTGATATAGATTTCAAGCATGAGTACCGTACCAGATCATTGGATGTTAGGTATCCGATACATAGACTAACACTGACCGAAAAATCTCCACACAATACGTGCCTTAAGTCATTCAATACATTGCCAGAATATTTAAAACAAATTGGTACGCAAAAATGTTTAAAAGAGAACTTAGAAAATATTTACTTGATCTGGTACCCTATAGTTCAAAAGACTTTTGTGAACATTATTTATAAAAATTTAGCAGTATTACTATAAGTTTGTTATTTTTTAAAGTTACGTTATTTCATTTTGCATTGCTTTGTTGTAATTGTAACCAAACCAACCAATTTAAAATGAAGATATTATTATTATTAATACATTACATTTACGACCAAGGCGTGGATGTAAAAGTAAAAGTTGCATGTCGAAACCAGTAGCTAATAAAACACAATATCGTATCATATTACAAATAAACAAACAAACTGGTCTGGGTTAAATAATTAATTACAAATAGTAAGGCTAACGAATAAAAGTTAAAGAGACAAGCAGATACAATTATACTTTTCAAAAATGAGTTTTAGCTTTTTAACTATTGATTAGTGGATATGGGGTCTTTATATTCTTGATTATAGCACACGCGCGTAAACGAAGTTTTATAAGTAAAATATTATTTAATTTTATGTTTACATTGCATGACCCCTAGATCTACTTGTGTCTTTAAATAAAACACACGTAACAAAGCTTAAAAATGAGAAATTAATTTAAAAAAAAAATGCAACTTAGCTTCAAGGCACTTAGAACTAATTTAACAGACAAAATATTCAGTTAAAGAACAAATAAATAATAAACAACATTCTTCTTTACACTGCACAGAAAAAAAAATGTAGGAAAACAATAACACAACCTACATTTCCAAACAAGAAATAGAAGCATAATAAACTATATTTTGACTAAAAAGTTTCAACTCACTTAAGTAACAAAACTATGAGAATGGAGCCTTTACAGAGAAGGTTAGGCATTTAGCTTGTGCATAATATAAAGACACTTTAAACCAAAATTATTGATAAACCCAAACAAATAGATTTTTTTAATTTCGGGAATGTCACTAGTCACAACAGACCGACCTAGTTTTTTGACCGCACCTCGTAACATCTAGGTAGTTCAAATGTCCCAGTTACGAGGTGCGATCAAACGACTAACTAAAACTTTAGAGAATTACGAATGAAATAAAATAGAAATTTGGGCTATCTTATAATTTTTGGATGATGTTTCAGCTTTGTGCAAAAAAGAGACCAGCAATAGCGTCAGTTCAGTAAATTCATAAGCAAACTATAAAAAATCTACATTTTGGTAAAAATATTTAAATCCATTTTAATTAAAAAATGTTTGTTATTGCAGTTTACACCAATGTTAAGCCTCCTGATGCAAAACATAAATAACACATAACCACCGAAAATACTATCACAAGTTAATGTCAAAAAATAGCTTCCATATATATTTTGGTATAATCATTTCCATAAGAGTATTTTTTAACTTATTTTTATGCATAAAATACCTACAGCCTGTCGACTATATATATATATATATATATATATTGTCTCCAAGAAACTATAGCATTGGCTGAACCAATTTTCTTTTAGATATTTTTCAGTCTTCCAACGTTGCAATGTTCTCATCGCTCGTCAACGTATACAGATGCTCTATGTACAGAGTTTTTGCGTAGTTTATCTGTCGGGCTGTACTGACCGCTAGGTCGGCTGTTCTACATCTGACCCTAGGCCTTTTGATCGGGTCAGAATTAACTAAGACAGCGTTAGGCCCACTATAGTGCATAACTATTTCGATGTAGTAGCGCGATTCTCCCTTTTCTTTTTCCTTGATGACATTGCAGGTTTCCAAGTTACTAAAACGAAAGTATTTGTTAGATACCTGTCAAATTATAAATTGTTTTATAGGTAAGCCGCAGAACTGTGCGATCTATCACACTGTCAAGCGTAAGGACGTCATAAGCTGCATATTTTAACTTTGACTATAAAAACAAACCTCAGTCCGCATTCAATGACGGGTGTCAATTCTGGGCTTCGTATAGCTGTAACTATTCTGATAAGTTTGTCGGAAACTATACACAAAAATTCTTCTGATGCGCTCCCCAACACCTGATAGGCCAGTAGCTTTTCGTCATAGTTTCTGTAAAGTAATAATAATAATATATATCTTTCTGTAAAAAAACAGTTAATAATTTTTAAATTATATAATTTAGGGAGGATTTTTTATCTTTATTCTCAACCAACTTAAAAAAGTTTATTACAGAGAATATAACACCAAATATACAATATATAAATTCACAAATGAAGAGTGGTCAAGCTAAGTGATCTATGTGCCAAAATTCAAAAATTTTTTTTCTATTTATATGATCTATGTACCTATGCCAATGTCCTACTAGAAGATCTAAGTGCCAATTTCATCCTATTCGTTATAAAAAGCATTCATAGATGGCGAGAATCTGAATCCCAGATACTGTATCTCGCATACAGAATCCCAGTATAAAAGGAGCCTTAGACCTTTTTTATATTTTTTTGTTCAATTTATGTACAAACGTTTTTTCGATTAACTGATATTAAAATTTTCTCCTATGAATGTTTTTGTGTATGTTTATTAACACAATATCAATAAAAAAATATACTATTGTATTATTCTTAGCTTTAAAAGAGTTTTTTACATTTTCTGGTAGTTTTCGATTATGGCACTTAGATCACTTCGCTTGACCACTCTTCAAATAATAAAAACCATGTTTAGTAACTATCAATAACTCCATCGAAATTATTCAAAAAAAATATATATAATAACCATTTACAAAAAAAATATATTAATATATACCTAATACGTTAAAGTTAGTTCGGTTATAAAAAATATTTTTTTTTTGTGTTTTTTTAGAAGTCCATAATTTTGATATTTCTTTAATTTTTTTCGGCAAACTGTTGTAAATTGTTATTCCTTTAAATAATATTGATTTTTGGCCAAAAATACTCTTTACCATTGGTGTTTGAATATGATGATTTTGTCTCGTGATGTGAATAATGTTGGCCGAAGGAAATATTATATTCGTTTTTCTTTAATAATAATAGAGTGTATTAGAATGCATAGTTTTAATTTATAAAGCTTTTCTAAATTTAAATATCCATTTTGTTCATACAAATTTACAGTTAGTTTTAAAAAAGGAAGTTTATGTATGCATTAAATTATTTTGTTTTGTAGTTTTTTTAATGGCTGAATTGTAGTTAAATTCGCTGATCCCCAAATTGAAATCATATACTGTCATTTTGAATAAACCAAAGAATAATACACTACGCCCATTAATTATCGAATATTAAAAAATGCACCCTCAAATTAATAAGCTGTAATTTCGTTAATAATGAACCAATTTTGATTTTTTTAAAATTATAGATATAAGATTCTAGTGTTTAGGGCTGAGTAGTTTGCGTCCTGACACGTCTTATTGTACGGGGTAGCGCATAAACTCTAGATGCATGTAAATTTCCTTAAATTTAAAACTGACATATCTTACATAAAAATTGAATTTAATTTATTTTTTAAACGACAGCAATTAGACATCTATCTGCGCTAGAAACTGGCCAAAAAGTTTCGCCATGCCACTAGAGGCAAAGAAAAAAATACCATTTCTTCGAAATAAATTCTGTTGCCGAAAAAATGTTTCGTACATAATCAATGAGTCATTTTATCACTTTTGGCTTTTAAATTTAGAATAAAAAACATGTCAACAAATAAAGTCTATAATACAGAGTGCTACGGAAATATCTAACCATTTAATTAAATTGCTTAAAATTAAAAATGCAATAATAATAATAATACAAATACAAATTCAGGGATACATTCTGTGACGGAATTAAATGGATAAGTTTTTGCGTGCCACCCTGTATTATAGACTTTATTTGTTGACAAGTTTTTTATTCTAAAATTAAAAGCCGAAAGTGATAAAATGACTCATTGATTATTTACGAAACATTTTTTCGGCAACAGAATTTATTTCTTTGCCTCTAGCGGCATGGTGAAACTTTTTGGCCAGTTTCTAGCGCAGATAGATGTCTTATTGCTTTCGTTTAAAAAATAAATTAAATTCAATTTTTATGTAAGATATGTCGATTTTAAATTTAAGGAAATTTACATGCATCTAGAGTTTATGCGCTACCCCGTACAATAAGACGTGTCAGGACGCAAACTGCTCTGCGCTAAACACTAGAATCTTATATCTATAATTAAAAAAAAAGTTCAAAATTGGTTTATTATTAACGAAATTACAGCTTATTAATTTGAGGGTGCATTTTTTAATATTCGATAATTAATGGGCGTAGTGTATATATATTTTAAATATTCGATATATAATTTTTAGCTTTAAACAAAATGCCAATTATTGGTAAGATGTAACTTCTTAAATATTCAATATGTTTTTAGAAGTCTTTGGTTTTTTCCAACTTAAATTTTCTTCAATATATAAACCTAAAAATTTAGTTGTATCAGTATATTTAATTAAATGATTATTGAAAGAAGACACTGAAGAAATATTATTATTTTTTAATTTTGATTTAGGTACTTATAAACATAAAAGATGATTTATTAATTTCAATCCATTTACATTATATTTAGGTCGTGGTTAATGTTATTATGAATTTGAGCATAGTCTTCATGAAAATATACAATAGTAGTATCATCGGCAAAATTTTTTATTTTATCTTTTAAATTTAATTTTGCTATAGAATTATTAATGTAGATTAAACAAAAGTAGGTCCTAACGATGATCCTTGCGGAACACCACAAGTTATGGTTTTTGTGAACTTTTAACATTTTCAATTTGAACAAACTGCTTTCTATTACTTAAGTAATTTTTTAACAATAAATAAATATTTCCCCGAATTCCAATATTGTATAGGCATTTAAGTAAAATGTCGTGATTGACTGTGTCAAATGCTTTACATAAATCTAGGGACAGTAGTTAAAAACACCAAGTTAGTAAAGATTATGTTATTTATAGTGAAAAAGACTCAAGGCGTTACAAAAGAAACAAATATGAACATTGAGTTTCCATTATCGTTTTAATGACAACGTTTTGACTGTTTCTGCGTTTGTCTTCAGCTGATATAATCGATTTTAAAAGAAGACTTACTTGTCATTAACGGTGTACAAATACTGCTGTCCTTGACTTTGTTTTAGGTCGTATCTGGTTAACAAACTTCCAGGTCCGTGGACACATCTAGGTAACCTTTTCCTATCCGGTGTTAGTTTACTAAAAGTATAATTATTACAATCTTACACGTGTCTACAAAACATAAATTACAGGTTTTTGATGTCCGAGAACTTCTATAAAACAGGTCAGACCATACTTATCTTACCTCCTGCTGGAATCCCGTACAGCCCGGGCAGTTTCCGAAGCCAAATCCAATACGCCGATGACGGGTTTCGTGAAGGCCCCCACTACGCCTTTTCCAAGACCTGACAGGGCTCCCGACACACCGTCGTTGGAGACCCCCTCGTACACTTGCTTGAAAATGCCGGTGGCACCGCCTAGGAGACCGAAACCGAGGCCTTTTATGCCTGCCAGGATGTGATCGGAAGATCTTCCACTTTCAACCTAAGGAAAATTATTTTTTTATTTTTTCAATCGTGCTTAAGGTTGAATTCTCAACGTCATTCAATCTATTGCCAACCTATAACCTATTTCGCGTTGATTTTTTGAGTTTATTATTTTAATAACTAACATTTCAAGAAAATCAATATCGTCGGTACATTATTTAGGTAGTATCTTTTATTACAAAAATATCAATTTATTTCATTGCTAATTTTGGGAGAATTGTATAGTGAAAGAACAATGAGTGACAATGACATAATAATGTAAAAAAAAATCTTACCCGATATTTTTCGCTATACAATTCTCCTAAGATAAGTTATGAAATTCCTTGATATTTATTAAATATTGTGAATTATTACCTATAGAATATCAAGTCGATACTGATTTTCTTTAAATTTTGTATAAAAGCTAGAAAACATAAATAAATCTACGCGAAATAGGTTATAGGTTGGCAAGCATGTTGATACTCCCACCTTAACGGGGTTTTTGCTTCTCTGTAATATTATTTTTCTACGACCACCTATGAAAATGAGAAATAAAGCACGCCTAACTTGGCTAGAAAGTCCTTTATATCACACGCGTGTTGAAATATTTTCTTTCAATACGCGTGTTGAAATATAAAACAGCTGATGGCCGACGAATTTGACAGCAAAACTATTTAAAAAAATAACAAGCTTACGGGACGCGTGGAGTCAATTGGGGTGCTGGGTGGGGTAAACTACACTAGGGCATTACTGCGAATAAAAAAATCCTTTTTTTTGTTATTTTTGGGAACCTAAGAGTATTTATGATAAAAATAATAATATTATCAAAAACGGAAAATATGTCAGGCAACCCACCAAGTATGTCAACTGTCAACTGAGTTGAACCACAGAAAAAAAAAGGGGCAGCTATAAAGCAGAAATAGAATACCCTAGGAAATACCGATTTATAATTATGCAATTATCTCCATACATACATAAAGTCGCCACAGTGGATCTTTTCCCGTGCGTCATCAATCAACGATCAGGACTCAACGTGGTTAATAACTCTGCATCCTTATTTATTACAGTAACAAGTTTGAATAAAAGCATAAAAGAACGTCTCCAAGATTCCGCAATAATGTAACGTGCTAGACAAGAATAAAACTATAAACGTCAATTAATTACTTTTTTTTATTTGTTTAGTTGACTACCGTTGTATTTTAGAACGTCATTGTCAACCATCTGCCAATCTAATTCGTATTTTGTAAATTTGTGTGCCTTAAAACTGTTCCTTTTTCTAAAAATAGTTCTTTTTAGAGCTAATTATACCCACCATCTGTTTTGGCGGTAAGTATTTATGGATTTTTATAATACCCAATTTATTTGTTTTAAATATTCTAACCGTGAAAGTTCTTTCAAAAGTTTACGGCAGTGGCTAAATTCCCTTAAATGAAAGGATGTCAAAAATTTGACTTTTGCGATTTTAATAGTCAATAAAACACCAAACTTTTCTAGATTTTAAGCTTTAAAAATAGTATTAAATGTATTAACATTTGTTTGTCAATTTCTTTTAGATAATAGAGAATGCCGGGCAAAACTTAAAATAAATAATAATTTTTCGGGATATTATGTAGGTACGTCAAACGGTAGGCAGGCACGTCCATTTTATGAACTTAGACTTAGTTTTGACTTTTATCGTCTCGTAATTTTGATTTGATTCATACGATTTTGATGACGTGAAAGTGATGACGCACGGGAAAAGAACCACTGTGGCGACTTTAGATCCATACAATGTTTAAGGATATGGGATAAGTGAATGTGCTTTAGGTAAGTAAATTTATTTTAGCGATATTTAAAACACATCGAATAAAATAGAACTTTTATAATTAACAAGCTATCGATATTTAACTCCATCTCTATCTTTCTATAGTTGAGCAAATGTTGAGGTTATGTTTTAGTTATGTGTTATGTTGTTCTTGAAGGTATATTATTGTTTTATTAAAAGAAGGCAAGCAGCTAAAAGATCATAATCGAAATTTAGCAGTAGGAGAAAAAGTTATTCTTTTTATTTAAATCTAGGTAAATTAAAATGTGTAAGTGGGCATTGTTTTTATTTTTTTTAACTCTAGAGTTGAAATAAATTTTTCAACTGTAGTGTTGAAAAAATTTGTTCAACACAATGGTGATACCTATAGTTGAATTCACATAAACTTTTAACGCCGCGACATTTCAGTTCTGTCATACTTGTCAAATACTGCAGCAACTCATAAAATATAAATTTCTAATGGCAAAATTTAATTAGTATAATTGTACTGCACACAAAGTATGTCTATATTGTATTATTTCATACGATTAAAAAGAGATAGAAATAAAAAGAGTTGGCCGAACAATTCCAGAAAAGAAAAAGAAAACACACTGACCAATCTCAGCTGTATAAAAAAATTTAGTAAGTTGGTGAAATCTAAAGTAACTACACAATGACAAGTCTTGACATTTGGCATTAAAACTTTATGTGAATTTAACTATACAAACTATTAAAAACCAAACAAACTCATTTTGATTATTTTGTATGGTCGTAGGAAAATTGTGTACATTACTCGTGTGAAAGTGATTTTCTCACACCCGGAGAATTTAAATAAATACCTCCTCGTTTGGAAAGTACCACATTCAACACTTGTTATGTAATATACTAATGGATAATATAAAAAAAGCACGTACCCCTTCTAGTCTGATTTTCTGTCTCATTTCCTCGTGATAATCGTCCATGGCAATTTTACCGATGCCATCGCTTAGCGATTCCGCCACTTTGACTGCTGAATTTGACAGACCGTGTGTTACGTTCTTCACCAGAGCCCCGACGTTTCCTTCAAATATAAGACCGGATACTCCTTCAGTGACGTCGTTCATCAAGCCCAGGGGGTTGCCGATGAAATCTATCGAGCCTAGGATCACCCCTGCTTGCCACATTAATTCCTAAAATAATATGGTTCGTAGTAGACACGACAGAATCAATTCTTTTGCAATGAAAATATTGAAGATAATTCTTAACAGTAGTACAGGATAAGGATATATAGTTACAGCTAAAGCTAACTACTACTACTATGGTCTAACTTTCAAAATGTCTTTATTCCAAACTAACTTTTACAGTTCATTACATGGAAAGTGACAATATAATATAGAAAATAATAACCATTAAAAAAAAATAACAATAAAAACAAAATGGAAGTTAATCCAATTTAATTCATTAATAAAATCAATTAAAAAAAATAGTATAAATAATTTAATTTAGTAAATATCTCTTTAATTGTTTTTAAAGATTGCCAATTTTTTAATTTTTCTGATATCTTTTGGAAGATTGTTATATTTTATTACTCCGTCATATAAAAGCGATTTTTTTCCGAAATTACTTTTTACTGGCATAGTTTGATAATTTATACAATGTCTGGTGTTATGATCATGTACTGTCTTATTCTCCTGAAGGGTTAGGTTTCATTTTTTTTCTTTTAAAATGATAGAGTGAATTTGAATACAAATTTTTAATTTATAAATGTTTTGAACGTGTAAATACCCTTTAGGTCTATATAGATTACCAGTTGGTTCTAAATGTGGTAATTTGTGTATACATTTAATAACTTTATTTTGCAATTTTTGTAATGGTTTTAAGTTTGATAAACAAGCAGATCCCCATGCAGATGCTAAGTATTGTAATCTTGAATATATTAATGAAAAATATATATTTTTTAAGTATTTCAAAGGAATTAAATATCTAGCTCTGTACAAAACAGATACCAAAGGAGATATCGAGTTGATAATATACTGGATATGGCCTTTCCAATTTAAATTTTCGTCTAAAACTAATCCTAAAAATTTTGTCGTTTTTGAATATCGAATATTTTCATTATTAAATGTTAAGGGGTTAATGATGGAATTTATTTTATTTTTAGTTATAAACATAAAAGAAGATTTTGTAAAATTTAACGTAAGTTTATTTGATTGAAGCCAAGAAAGAAGTATTTTTAAATCATTATTAATATCAAAATACATTTCTGCAATAGTTTTAGCAAGATAAATAATTGTTGTATCATCTGCAAATAGCTTTATATTGCCCTTTAAGTTCAATTTTGAAACGGAATTAATGTAAATTAAGAATAATAACGGACCTAATATTGATCCTTGTGGAACTCCACATATTATTTCTTTTTCCGAACTTTTTCTTTCCCCAATTTGAGCAAATTATTTACGATAGCTTAAATAACTTTGAAGTAGTTTGTGTGTATTTCCCTTTATCCCAATACTGTATAATTTTCTTAATAAAATATCGTGGTTTACGGTGCCAAAAGCCTTACACAGATCTAAGGATAGTAAACAGCATTTTTTACTGCTGTCGACATTAGCTTGAATATTTGTTATGATATCTCCTACAGCTATTTCTGTATCCTTAGATCTGCGTAACAACAATCATTTCTAGAAATACTTACATCTTTAAAGTGTTTTATAATAATTTTGATTAAGAACTGGCTTGTTTCAAAGGGATGCTTCCTGTCAAACGGCTTGAGAAGTATTGCCGCATCTTCGAATTTAATCAAAGTCAATCCGAGCTTCTTCTTTATAAGCTGTAAGTGTTTTGACAGTTTGCTTGCAGTCCGGACGCTTAGTCTTACCTCGTCGGGTATCAGTTTTAGAACACCGAAATAGTATCTAAAAATAAAGATCATTAGAATTATAATATATCGGGTTATTTCCAGATACATTAAAAATAGCAAAAGTATCACCGGTTTTTAAAAATGCAGAAAAATATTTTAGTAGCAACTATCGTCCAATATCTGTTTTAGCCACATTTTCAAAGATGTTTGAAAATTTTTTAAATAATAGAATAGTAATTATTTTAGAAGAAAAAAATTACTCTCTCCATTTCAATATGGTTTTCGTAAATTTAGAGATACAGAAAAGTTGTAGATGCAGATATTATCAAAGATATTTAACAAAACGTTGATAGCAACCAAAAATGCTGCCTACTGTCCCTAGATTTATGTAAAGCATTTGATACAATCAATCACAACATTTTTTCTTAATGCCTATACAATATTGGGGGAAATTTTTATTTATTGTTAAAAAAATACTTAAGTAATAGAAAGAAGTTTGTTCAAATGGAAAAAGTTCACAAAAAAACATAACTTGTGGCGCAAGGGTCAACTTTACTTTTTTTTTAATCTACATCAATTCTATAGCAAACTTAAATTGAAAAGGTAAAATAAAATTGTTTGCTGATGATACTACTATTGTATATTTTCATGAAGACTATGCTCAAATTCATAATAACATTAACCACGACCTAAATATAATATGTAAATGGCTTGAAATTAATATATTATCATTAAATTTTAATAAATCATCTTTTATGTTTATAAGTAAATCAAAATTAAAAAATAATAATATTTCACTATCTTTCAATAATCATATAATTAAATATACTAATACAATTAAATTTTTATGTTTATATATTGATGAAAATTTAAGTTGGAAAAAACATATTGAATATTTAAGAAGTTACATCTCACCAATAATTGGCATTTTGTTTAAAGCTAAAAATATATTTTGTTTAAAGCTAAAAATTATATATCCTTAAAATATTTAACAAATATCTATTATTCTTTGGTTTATTCAAAATTACAGTATCTCAGATCAGCGAATTTAACTACAATTCAGCCATTAAAAATACTACAAAGCAAAATAATTATGTGCATACATAAACTTCCTTTTTTAGAACCAACTATAAATTTGTATGAACCAAACGGATATTTAAATTTAGAAAAGCTTTATAAATTAAAACTATACATTCTAATACACTCTATTATTATGAAAGAAAAACAATCGAATATATTTCCTTCGACCCACATTATTCACAACACGAGACAAAACCATCATATTCAAACACCTATGGTAAAGA
Organism: Polydrusus pterygomalis; assembly: GCA_963969555.1. NCBI lineage: Eukaryota > Metazoa > Arthropoda > Insecta > Coleoptera > Curculionidae > Polydrusus > Polydrusus pterygomalis. Next base: position 1,748,763 of record OZ018377.1, read on the forward strand.
GTACTTTTAGCCAAATATCAATTTTATACAAAGGAATAACAATTTTCAACAGTTTGCCGAAAAAAATTAAAGAAATATCAAAATTATAGACTTTTAAAAAAATATTTTTTAAAAATGTGAAATAAATTAAATCTGGTATTGATCCTTTTTCATTTCTTACCTTTTGGCACTTGCAGCTGAGACTTCCGTCAGCAACCTCTGCGTTTCATAGTCACTTTCGTCCTTAGTTATCAGCTCCTCCTCTTTCGAATGGAAGCCGATAAAAGCGAAAAGTTTCAGCAACAATTTTTCTTCTATAATTGCCGTTATTTTCTTCAGTCTTAAGATAAGGTGCTAAAAAAAAGATGACATTTTTTTATAAAACCACAGTATTTTAGTACTTGTTGGCTTCTTCTCAACATTTATGCAGGAAAGAAAGATAAGCCTATAATTATTGTAAATTAATAATGCAAATGTTTTACCTTAAATATTACCGCGTTTTCATTCAGCTGCTGTTGGATTTCTGATTTGAGGTCTATAGCGGGCAAATAATCGGTTGCCTCATCGCTGCCTCTCGGTGGGGTGACGTATAAAACAACTGGAACCGTTGCGTCTAGAAGCTAAAAATAAAATGTATATAAAAACACAAGCTTCTTTACAAGACAAATATGTCATTCTCTCTAGTCTTTACATAACAGCTTATTCAGTTCAGTAGTTTTTGAATTTTCGCATATTATCATACCTGATTATCAATTTGAATATCTTTCACACTGACGCAAAACTGCTTGTACAGTGGGGTAATGACAGTCTCGGCCACTATATTGGAAAAATGAGCGTACAGCAGTTCCTTCGGCGCTTTTCGACAAACCAGACTTATCCCTATACCTTTCAGATCTAAGTTGAATTGCAGTTCTCTGTTATCTTTTTTCTAAAAAAAAAATCATAATTTTTTAATGAAGAAATTAAGTTCTTTTTAATGTGCTCTGCTATACTTACGTTATCTTCATCGTCCCATGTCAACCGTGGTCTTTGTGAAATGGTTCCCCATTCTCTGTCATCGGGCAAAGCGTACATTCTTTTCTCTTTTACGTCTTTGACCGTTATCACCTAAAATATCATAACATCATCGTACTTTATAAAAGATTCCTATGAACAACTATCACTAAACATAAGAATAATCTAAAAATAACAATTCCTATACTGGTGATTCTCAAGTAATTTCTATCTGTTGCAATAAACTGTACCAACTGACACATATTAAAAAATTAAATCATTCTAGTTCTATTTTACTTCCTTACTTGAGTTGGTCCATCCATAGTAATATTAACAGACAACGTTCCAGATCCAGGCCTCAATCTCTGGTATTCTATTGCTTGTTCCAGGGGAATCCCTTTGTCCGTAAGCTTGTGACATACAGGTTGCGGGAGGCCTAACACAGCTGCACTACCTATAGAAGAAAATGAGCATCATGGGAAATAATGTTGAAGTGTACTGAATATGAATAAAGAATACTTTTAAATTAACTTTCAAAATGTCTTTATTCCAAACTAACTTTTACAGTTCATTACATGGAAAGTGACAACATAATATAGAAAATAATAACCATTAAAAAAAATAACAATAAAAAAATGGAAGTTGCTTAATTGCTTTTTAAAAGTTGCCAATTTTTTAATTTTTCTAATATTTTTTAGAAAATTGTTATATTTTATTATTCCGTCATATAAAAGCGATTTTTTTCCGAAATTCCTTTTTACTGGTATAGTTTGATAATTTATACAACGTCTGGTGTAATGATCATGTAATGTCTTATTCTCCTGAAGTGTTATGTTTGATTTTTTTTCTTTTAAAATAATAAAGTGAATTAGAATACAAATTTTTAATTTATAACTGTTTTGAACGTGAAAATACCCTTTCGGTCTATATAGATTAACACGCTAAATGTGGTAATTTGTGTATACATTTAATAACTTTATTTTGCAATTTTTGTAATGGTTTTAAGTTTGATAAACAAGCAGATCCCCATGCAGAAGCAAAGTATTGTAATTTTGAATATATTAATGAAAAATATATATATTTTTAAGTATTTCAAAGGAATGAAATATCTAGCTCTGTACAAAACAGATACCAAAGGAGATATCGAGTTGATAATATACTGGATATGGCCTTTCCAATTTAAATTTTCGTCTAAAACTAATCCTAAAAATTTTGTCGATTTTGAATATTTTCATTATTAAATGTTAAGGGGTTAATGATGGAATTTATTTTATTTTTAGTAAACATAAAAGAAGATTTTGTAAAATTTAACGCAAGATTATTCGACCTAAATATATCACCTAAGTTTATCAAATCACCGCTATAAAATGTAATCGAGGTGTAAAAATTAACGGCGAGATTAAAAAAGAAAAAGTACCTTCTCTGAGTCCATAAAACCCATCCTCGGTTTGCACGCACATGTTATAATGGTCGCAGCACAAGCGACCGTGTTCGGTGAACCTCCACTTCTGCGTCGACTGCCTGCGTGAATCCACCCGTTTCAGCGTCAGTCTACCAAAAGAATTATACATTTGCGGACGGAATCCAGAACTACTACCAGATCTAGCACTTTTATTACTGAAATAGAAATGTTCTGACTACTACTCTAATCGGTGATATACAGACCCGCCACCTGTGCGTGTTGTACATATGTGCAGTCACTAATAAACTAGTAATTTAAGGAAATTTATTTTATAATGCATGCGTTTTAATAAATATTTATAATGGGCCTTTTCACTAAATTTTGATTTTTTATCCTATCGCATAGAAAAAGAAAAAATAAAGTTTTCTGCGGTTTCAATTTTTGAAATTCTCAATTATTTACTAAGAAAACAAAAAAAACAAGATACGGTCTTTAATAAAAACACGGGAATTAACTCGCTGATATCACATCTGCTTCGAGCCTTGAGACCGAGTTATTCAGCTGAAGGTCGAACGCCGCATCTACCTGAATATCGACCGGGTTGTTTTCTATTTTCAAGCTATTCTTGTCTATTTAGTTAATCAAAACAAAGATAGCAACATAATTCGCCGAGGCTGACGAATAAAAGAATTGCGCAGATAAAGGGATGACGTAATAAGGTTTTGATCTCATGTTTTCAAACTTTCTGCTTTCGCGACATCTTTTTAAATGTTTCTAGGAAAAGTTTATCAATAGGTTCTAATTCAGGATGTTAATGCTGAATATGATGAATTCGATTATATAGTGAAAAGGCCCATTATAGTTAATTTGTTTTACCTCGAGTAATAATTTGGTTGAGGAGCAGTATCCGCTATATCCAAAACTAATATGTTGTCTTTTGATCTCGGCGTATTTGGATGATTAGGTGGACTGCTGCCTTCATGCTGCAGATACCCTGCAGAAGAAATACAATGTAGGTATTCTCCAATTATTGTTGAATTGATTTTATACCTACCCATTTTATAACAATGACACTTATCATGTGCCCAACCTGTATATTTTTACAATGTAAACAACAAGTTTCTGTAAAGAGTAAGATATTGAGCCTAATGAATAAAAATTAAGCAATTCCTTTTTAGTAAAAGCAATTGCTTGACTAGCAAATGCTATAAATAAAAGCAATTGCTAGATCTGAATATGAATAAAATTTTGAAGCAATTGCTGTTTTTTTTACACCTCTGTAGCAAATGCTTATTCAACACAAGTTCAGACGTGGCTTATCCATTTGTTCTGATTATAGATTTCATGTTCAGTTTGGTGCCTAATTTGCAAAAGAGTTGACGTAAATACAACAACGTTGGTCTATTCATTTAGTACAGTAGTAATCTGTTACATTTTTGTGGAAAATAGGAAACTTATATTTGTGATATGGCAGATTTCAGTGAAAATGAGTTAAGTGATAGTAGTGATGAAGAAATTAAAGACAAGCAATTGATATTTGTTCACAAATTGAAGGAACATAAATAAATCTCTCTGACCACAACCGTTTAGCTTGCAGCACTTGTAGAAAATTTAATAAAAATATTGGCTTTCTCCAAAACTGCATCCATTACAGACAGTAGTTTGGTGAACACCGAGTTCTTCACCTACAGAATTTCGAAAGCCCGGATCCGACAATTTCCGCAGAAAGACTTTAATCTTATTTAAAGGCGACAGTGCACCCCCTCGGCTTTTACCAGTATCAGTCAAAAAATAATTTGCCAACCACTCAACATTTTCGCAGTCAAATCGAATCTGAAATCATATCTGCAATTTTTACGTACAATGTAGATTTTTCTTTTACGGCCGTTTATATATTCAGCCATAATTGAAGACACAAAATAATAGCAACGCACGTGTATGCCGCGGAGAACTAAAGTTGACTGCTACCAAGAAAATGATGCAGGGGTCGACCTTCCTAAAAATTTGAAAGCAATCGCTACACTAGAAAAAGCAATTCCTTAATTTTTTCATCACATCTTCAGCAAACGATAGCAATTGCTTCTATTTTTTAAGAAAAAGCATCAACTAGAAGCAGTTCCTGCACTTTTAAGCAATTGCTGGACGCAAAAGCAATTACTTTGTTTTTATTCATTGGCTTTCAAGAAATTACTTCGATTTTATAAGAAAAAGCAATTGCTACATTTTTATTTATTAGGCTCATTGTTCTTGTTTGTTTACATAATCTGATCAATCGAATGAATTATAAATAAATTTATCATTACTCACTGGAAAAGAGAAATGTTACGTTTTTCTGTAATACTTTTTGTATTTACCTTCAGATGTTAATCTCCACAACTGCGATCTCTGTCCCGGAATTTTCCTAGCAAGAAAAACCTTGTTGTTCTTCCCAACGTCCAAAACCAATTCCTGACTTTCCACGTCATGTGGATCTCTTACTTTATGCGAGCTACAATAAAAATTAAAAATGTATCCGGTACACCAAGGTCAAATATTAAAATGAATATTTACCTAAAAATATTACTGTAAAAGAACAAGTTACAATTTAATATACCAAAAAAATATTGCAGGAATATAAATACATATTATTATATAAAATTACCTTTTAAAAGTACCAACAAAAGCTATATAAATAAAATTTTCATAAGTCAAGTCTGAAACTTGGCCTAGATTGTTCATGTCATAAGTTCGGGCCAACCCTCCTGGAGCCACCAGTCTTATGTAGTGCGTTCTTGTGGGCTCGTCCCACGCATAAGGCACACTCGAATGTGCTCTTGCTAAAAAAAAACCACAATAATGTCAAACCTGTAATATGATATCACTTTTTAGTCAAAACTCGACCGACCTGTATTATGCATTAGGTCCATACAACAGCTCTGTCCAAATTTAATAGAAACCTCAGAAAAATTATCGATTCTTATAGGAGGCGGCATCGTATCGGCATCTGTGAAGACTACGTAGAACGTTGCACCTTGTAAAACCACTTCTAGACGTAGAAAATAGACTCTTCCGTTGGAATCTCTACAAATGGACATCATTTATTTTATGCTGTAGGTGGAAATACCTTTAGACAAGCATTCCTTAGCAAAAAGTTTCTTTAGTACTTAAGGATATGATTTAACTTTCAAAATGTCTTTATTCCAAACTAACTTTTACAGTTCATTACATGGAAAGTGACAACATAATGTATAAAATAATAACCATTAAAAAAAAAATAACAATAAAAATAATTGAAGTTAATCCAATTTGATTCATTAATAAAATCAATAAAAAAAAATAGTATAAATAATTTAATTTAGTAAATATCTCTTTAATTGTTTTTTAAAAGTTGCCAATTTTTTAATTATTCTGATATTTTTTGGAAGATTGTTATATTTTATTATTCCGTCATATAAAAGCGATTTTTTTCCGAAATTACTTTTTACTGGTATAGTTTGATAATTTATACAATGTCTGGTGTTATGATCATGTAATGTCTTATTCTCCTGAAGTGTTATGTTTGATTTTTTTTCTTTTAAAATGATGGAGTGAATTAGAATACAAATTTTTAATTTATAAATGTTTTGAACATGTAAATACCCTTTCGGTCTATATAGATTAACAGTTGGTTCTAAATGTGGTAATTTGTGTATACATTTAATAACTTTATTTTGCAATTTTTGTAATGGTTTTAAGTTTGATAAACAAGCAGATCCCCATGCAGAAGCTAAGTATTGTAATTTTGAATATATTAATGAAAAATATATATTTTTTAAGTATCTCAAAGGAATGAAATATCTAGCTCTGTACAAAACAGATACCAAAGGAGATATCGAGTTGATAATATACTGGATATGGCATTTCCAATTTAAATTTTCGTCTAAAACTAATCCTAAACATTTTGTCGTTTTTGAATATTGAATATTTTCATTATTAAATTTGAAGGGGTTAATGATGGAATTTATTTTATTTTTAGTTATAAACATAAAAGAAGATTTTTTAAAATTTAACGTAAGTTTATTTGATTGAAGCCAAGAAAGAAGTATTTTTAAATCATTATTAATATCAAAATACATTTCTGCAAGAGTTTCAGCAAAATAAATAATTGTTGTATCATCTGCAAATAGCTTTATATTGCCCTTTAAGTTCAATTTGGAAACGGAATTAATGTAAATTAAGAATAATAAAGGACCTAATATTGATCCTTGTGGAACTCCACATATTATTTCTTTTTCCGAACTTTTTCTTTCCCCAATTTGAACAAATTGTTTACGATAGCTTAAATAACTTTGAAGTAGTTTGTGTGTATTTCCCCTTATCCCAATACTGTATAATTTTCTTAATAAAATATCATGGTTTACGGTGTCAAAAGCCTTACACAGATCTAAGGATAGTAAACAGCATTTTTTACTGCTGTCGACATTAGCTTGAATATTTGTTATGATATCTCCTATAGCTATTTCTGTATCCTTAGATTTGCGAAAACCATACTGGTTAGCAAAAAGTAAATTTTGGCTTTCTAGAAAGTCGCATAATTTATTATTTATTATTTTTTCTAATATTTTTGAAAAGATTGGTAAAACAGATATTGGGCGATAATTGCTGCATTTATATCTTTTATCAGTTTTAAATACTGGAGTTACTTTAGCAATTTTCATTTTTTCTGGAAAAATACCTGTTTTTAGAGATAATTTAGTTAAATGAAATAAAATTGGAGTAATTTCATTTTTTAAACACTTTACAGTTTTAACCGATATATTGTCAAATCCATTTGCTTTTTTTGTCTCAAGGTCGTCAATAATTTGTTCTATTTCGTTTTGGGATATTTCCTCGGGATTAATAAAAAAAGATTTTTCTTCTGTCTCCTCGATACATTTTTGGACTTGCGGAATTTTGTTAGCCAGTACTTGTCCTACGTTTACAAAATGATTGTTCATTTCTTCACATATAATTTGCTGATCTTCAACTTTATTTCCATTAATTTCAAGGTAATTAATCAATGGCTTGGCTTTCTTATGTCGATTTGTTAAAATCAAATTTAAATTTTCCCAGATTCTTTTTTGATTATTAGTTGAAAATTGTTCCTTGTAATAATTTTGCTTGGTTATCCTAATTTTTTTTTTTACGAATTTGTTATAATTATCATAAATTTCTTTATAATATGGACTGTTGGGATTCTTCTTTTTCTTGGCATAATGTTTATCACGAGTTTTAAGAGGAGTACAAAGGATCGCCAACGTGCGCGTTAGCACAGGGCACAAGAAGAAGAAGAAGTACTTAATTATTGTTAAAATATTAATATATATATACATATTTTTAATATACTACAATGCAATGTCATTAAAAAAATTTAAAGTCGAAATAAAAACATGGATATTTAAAACAGACAATTTGAAAATATTTTTAGAAATGCTTTAATTAATTAATTAATATTGTTCTGAATAATTTATATAAGTAATATTTTTTACTCAAAAATTATAAATTAATAATTTTATTATAGGTAATATATTTCTTAAAAAAAACTGCGTTTATACTATAAATTACCATTTTTACTTTAAAACTTGATTTTGAATGCATATTTATGATTTTACATACTAAAACAAAAAATAAGATTTGGCCCTAGCAAGCTCAGCTTCAGGGGATTGAAGAATAAGTTTATAGAAGACAACATAAACATATTTATTATATTATTAAATTTTAAATAAACTTATTATTATTATTTGAAAATATTTTTAGAAATGTTTTGATTAATTAATATTGTTCTGAATAATTTATATAAGTAATATTTTTTACTTAAAAATTATAAATTAATAATTGTATTATAGGTAATATATTTCTTCAAAAAAAGCTGCCTTTATACTATAAGTTAACATTTTTACTTTAAAACTTGATTTTTAATGCATATTTATGATTTATGATTTTACATATTTTTTTTTTTTTTTTGTGTCAGGGAGGAAACCCTTTATGGGCACCGGTTACTTGTTCTACCTTTCGCCGGTAGTGTGCGAGTCCAGAGGCTGTCCTGTTTACGCACTAAAACCTCCCTCCTCTACGGGATAATAATGATTTTACATATTAAAACAAAAAATAAGATTTGCCCCTAACAAGCTCAGCTTCAGGGGATTGAAGAATAAGTTTATAGAAGACAACATAAACATTATTATTATATTATTAAATTTTAAATAAACTAATTATTATAATTATTTCAGTTAGGCAGAGTCAAAAAATATAATTTACCTCACATTGATATGCATAGAATTGTTAGTGTCTATTTGAAATCCACCAGACCAGCAACAGTCTGGTATGTCCTCAATGGAGACGCACAACAGCTGATCCTTGTCCAATCTTGACCAATGGAAGGGCAGGAACGAGTTTGGTATCGCTTTTAGGAATGACTTGTGATTGGACTGATTTTCAGGCTTAAAAATTATTTGAAATGTCAAAAACATCAAAAACATTACGTAGCAATACTAGAATGTATTGTACACCTGTTCAATCAGCGTAGGCAATAATTCCCTCTACCGGTAAAAATGTAGGGTTGGTACCATTTTTAGATTTTTTTTTTTTGAAGAAGTAGTCCAAGCTTAAAGTAGAGGTGAAAGTATAGGGGAAAAAATACCCCTAAAGAATTTCTATATTCTATTAAATTTTGTGAAGGAAGACTTTTAGTTTTTTTCTTACTTTACTATATTACTGTTGTAACCCGAACCAATAGAGGCCTTACCGATTCTTTAATCATATACGTCTGCGTAAAAGCCAGCTTGTAAGAGCTTCTATTGTGCAACTGATACCTGGGCGATATAGATATTATATGGGTGCCTCGGTACTTTCCCCTTCCCTGGCGCACTTCGATGCCAACAATAAAAACTCTGACAATGTTACTGTCTCTCATGGTGACGAGCATTTTCCGGAATTGGGTTCCTTTGCGGGCATGGAAATTTTGACACCACTAGAAACCACAAAAAATAAATTAATTTAGACTATCTGAAATATAATTAAAATCTTAAATGTACTTAAATCACTACAGAACAACAGTGCAGCAAAAAAAACATAGTATGTATAGTGTTAATTTTACACACAGTATTTTGAGGACATCCTGTATAAAACAGATGGTGTCACAATCAAAATGTCGCGAGTACCAGCTATAATGAGCTAACAAGCCACACATTCTGTACCATAAACAATGTACTTTATTGGAGATTTTTAAACTTACCTGAGGTGTGCCATCCCAAACAACTCTTTTTCCAACCCGGGCGTTTATGGTGTGGCTGGCGTCCTGATCAGAAAAACTGAAAAGTAACGGAGATACCATTCTAGCTTGTTCGTGTTCGTCGAATTGAGCTGCGCTCTCTGTCGAGGTGCCAGATTGCTTGAAGACCAGCGGAAGGCCGGTTTTGTTTATTATCCAGTAAGAAGCAAAAATATTTATCTAAAAATATTTTTTTAGTATTAGATTAGCAAATAGGCATTTACCTGTAATTAACGGTTGGATTTTTTTAAAGGATGATATTATAACTCCTTCTTTATAGACTTTAAAACATGCGAACTTAAATATACTATAATAAAAATAACTTACTTTAAGCTTGGCTCCTTTATTTATCAATATTTCCGCTGTGACATAGAGTTTTCTGCGTCTATTATCTTCTAATTTTATTCTGCAGGAAAATTCCGAAGTTCCGGAAGGTATACTTATATTGGTACAAGTTTGGAAATTTTCTATTTTGATTTCCAAATCCACATTTTGATCTGGATCCACCTGAAAAATTACCAATGCTTACTTACTTTTATTTATTATTCTTAACCAACTTAAAAAAGTTTATTACAGAGAATATAACACCAAATATATAAATTCACAAATAATAAAAACCATGTTTAGTAATTATTAATAACTCCATCGAAAATATTTAAAAAAAAATATATATATAATAACCATTTACAAAAAAAAATATTAATATATAATACGTTAAAGTTTTAAAAAATATTTTTTTAGTGTTTTTTTAATAGTCCATAATTTTGATATTTCTTTAATTTTCTTCGGCAAACTGTTGTAAATTGTTATTTCTTTATATAATATTGATTTTTGGCCAAAAGTTCTCTTTACCATTGGTGTTTGAATATGATTATTTTGACTCGTGATGTGAATAATGTTAGTCGAAGGAAATATTATATTCGATTGTTTCTCTTTAATAATAATAGAGTGTTAAAATGCATAGTTTTAATTTATAAAGCTTTTCTAAATTTAAATATCTATTTGGTTCTTACAAATTTATAGTTGGTTCTAAAAAAGGAAGTTTATGTATGCATTTAATTATTTTGTTTTGTAGTTTTTTTAATGGCCGAATTGTAGTTAAATTCGCTGATACCCAAAGTGAAATCATGTACTGTAATTTTGAATAAACCAAAGAATAATATATATTTCTTAAATATTTTAATGATATATAATTTTTAGCTTTAAACAAAATACCAATTATTGGAGAGATGTAACTTCTTAAATATTCAACTTAAATTTTCATCAATATATAAACCTAAAAATTTAATTGTATTAGTATATTTAATTAAATGATTATTGAAAGACAGTGAAGAAATATTATCATTTTTTAATTTTGATTTATTTATAAACATAAACGATGATTTATTAAAATTTAATGATAATTTATTAATTTCAAGCCATTTACATATTATATTTAGGTCGTGGTTAATGTTATTATGAATTTGAGCATAGTTTTCATGAAAATATACAATAGTAGTATATTATAATGTTAATTATATTATGTTGTTTATATAATGCTAAATTGTAAGTTGTTAAATATAGAGTCCTCAATAAAATTTACAACAAGTGAAAATATATTTTTATTTTGGGAACTCTGGGGAGAACTGGGAATACTTACACTAGTAAGAGCGGCGTTCTGTCCAGCCCTTATAATCCCCTTTTCTCCTGAAAGAATGTACTGCATATCAACGGGTAACAAGTTCACTAACTTTACGGTCGGCAGCAAAATGATCCTGTGAGCGGGCTGTTCGATTCTTGAACTACGTTCCATTAGCACCTTTTCTTTTAAAACTTCAGCACAAAACCTTAAACATGATTTTAAAATTAGCTACAACAAAATACTGGTATGTATTTATTCCCATGACAAAGTTAGGTACATTAAAAACCTTGTCGTGTTTGTCGGTTTTAAATAAAGCCGAAAAGTTAGCACCAAATAATAGGAAAAACTTCTCACTTAATGTGTACATAATTTATATTTTCACCCTATTCATTACCTATAATTGTGTCCTTTGTGAGTGTGTGAGGTCCCTGACAAAAATACCCTGTCGACGTTATTAGGCATGTGATCCCACGTTAAAGCTGCCGTCGAAAACGTGTACTGATGTTGGAATCCGGTTGGTCTGATGTTTATTTGAGAGTGCGCATGTGCCAAGGGAACTGATAGTGTAGCCATCGAGTCTATTATAAAGCACTTACTAGGAACCTGTAAGGGAATACAACATTTAGGCATAGTTACCTTGCTGTTAACTTGACCAGCAATAATGTCACTACAAATAGAGCTAATATGAAAATGATAACATTATAAGATGAATAATTTATTTGGTACTTTTACTAGTCTTTACACGAAGTTCTGTATTTATCTTTCCAGCTTAAAAATAAGATACTAAAAGGCCTAGAGAACCAAGAAAATCTTACCCACAATGCAACGCTGTCATGCGGCAGTCTACTGTCTAACTTTATTTCTATTAGTTGTGGCAGGTTATTAATAATCATAAGGGAAGATCTAATCGTCACTAACTTTCTAGCTGAACCTTCCAGAGCTACATCGAAAACAATTCTTGCTGGTGGTACGTCCATATACTATAAAGAACAAATTTTAATTTGACAAATTATACTATAGTTTCACATTAGGTAAGAAATTGGTTAACAAACTAACAAAACTTAAATAAAAATTTTCTATAATAACTTTTACCGAATGACAAATATGATAACATATAAACGAGAAGTATCAACATACCCTGTGTTGTAGCTCAGCTGGAGTGTCTCTAAAATAGGTCCCTACTTTGTCTACAGTAACTGGTTCAACGCATTGCCAACCATCTACTTTAACCCCCAGTTGATGCATCCTTAACTTATGGGAATTCTGATGCCTTAATTTATCTAAAAAGTAAAAAAAAATTTCGAATACATTTTTAAAAAGGGTTTACCTTAGCTATTAGAAATGGCAAATGTTATTTTAAAATTATTTAATAGATAATATATTACCTCTGCTAGTAAAAGAAAATGGTATTGTATCACCTGGCTCGGCAATAAACCAATTGTCTTCATTGCTTTGAACCACCGGTTTGTTTGGCACATTCAAATCGCTAATGTGCATTGTAAATTTCAATGGGCTTCCAGTATCATTTTTCAACGCGTAAGGCACAAAAGGTGATCTAGTTCTGAAACTTTCCACCGCTCTCTGACCTGAATTCGACGTCGCTTGCTTAAAAAAGTCTTTTGTCCAGCTCTCCTTGACCTGTTTATACAGATCCATAAACGTGGAGGTGACGTTCACGTTGAAAATGTGATCGGAATGTACCCGAAGCATTAGGCGATTTTTAAGGATATTCTGAGACATAGCTTTTTCCCAAGATACTTTGCAACTAAAAAAAGGTAAACTTGTAAGTAATATCTACATAATGTACAATACAACTTCTAATTAACACTTTTTATAATTTGTAACTAATGTTTCTATACTGGCGTATTTGACCTACTCCAACTAGTGTTCCTACAAATTCGAATACTTACATCCATGGCTCGACTATGGGTTCCCACCCTGACAAAACCCTGTTGTAATAATCACTAGCTAAACTGCAATGCAGGTACCCATTAGCATATACAGGGTTTCCTAAACTGATTTCTGGTAGTACTTGTCTTAGTTCTAGATCAGAAAAGGACAATTCTAGAAGCGGGACGTCTGAATCTCCACAATCGTCAATTATACAGATCGATATGCAGTTTGCTTTCACCTATAATTATGTTAACATTAGTCACATTTGAAACTAACGTTAACCATGATAAATCGACAATTAGTTACTATCATTATATACATACATCCACAACATTGATACTGATGGCAGTCCTACTTTTAACTTCATTTGAGACTCGGGCATTTTGTGTCAGCCAAATGGCAGCATCGTCCAATCTATTTTCGCATAATTCCAAAGCTTCCAGACAATCTTCGTAGTTAAAACCCAGTGCCGTTAGAGTCTGTATCTGGCTCTTCATATTTGGAGTTTGTGCTACTTGTTTTTCGCTTCCCGACAGCATTTGTTTTGGTAAAGAATCCAACATTTGTCTAAAAAAATATGTTCATTATTAAAACTACTTTTTAACTTATGTAAAAAACGTACCTAAACATGCACATATCGTGATACGACAAACGAACTGTCAAAAACTGCAACTGAACCTCAAGTACTCCATCTCTAACTATATCCACATTGAGAGTTATCGGATCTATAATCGACAAGGCAGTCTCATTTTCCAACCCCAAGATACAAGAAAACATTTCACAGTTATTTAGGCTACAAGACAATGGCTTATCTGGATGATTAGGCCTATATTTCACTACTGTTGTACTCTGAAAAGAGAAATGCAGCTAGTTTAAAATTTGACTTAATCTCTATATTTTTCTTTATAACCTTTAAAATAACGGCATTGGAATCCCACTGTGACGAATCTTCCACTAGAACTAATTCAGAATCGGTAACGTTCAATTTTAATTCGAAGGACATATTAGAACTGGATGTGTTACTCTGAATTTTGCCAACATTTTGATGCTCAGGACTTGCTTGAACGTTTTCTATTTCTTGGAAAATATATTCACGTACTGCTTCCCACCAATCGAATATTGCCATCAATCTAAAAATAGGCCATATAAATATCATATCTTGTACCAATTATAATATGTAACTAATGTTTCTATAATAGTGCATTTGACCTACTACAACCATTGTTCCTACAAAATAATTTGAAAGTTCCAGATTACCTCATGTTGTTTAACAGAATCGTGACTCTGGTATGATCCTGCCTTCGTCTAGAATGAATTTCGGCTTGAACAAGGTCGCTAGTGTTCATCGCATCTTTAATTGGTTGCAAAAGATTTGTAAATACGTTAGGAGAGTTAGCATCTGATCCATGGAACCTTGTGTCTAAAACGTAAAATAGTTTAATTACTATAAATAATAAAGCGTGAAAATGGATTCTTCTTTTATAGGATAAAAACATACCGATAACCAAAATTTCTTGTGACACCAAATCAATATCTTGACTTAAATTGCTGAAAGTTTCCATGGTAAGGTGCGATTTTATAAAGTTAATGCATGTCAGAGGCGAGTGTTGAGTATGCGACTTGACCAAACGTAGAGAAACATTTTGCATGTCCAATTTTATAGATGATATAATCCATTCTTCTCTATGCTCAGTCTAAAAACGATAACATATAACACACAAATTGCTACTGCCGAATTACACAAACCTACCTCTAAACTGATGCTTTGAGACGAAACCGAAGGGCATATTCTCTCCGTGTCTTCTCCTAAGTTAAAAGCAAGAAGCCCCCTGATCAATCTGTACTGATGCAAATCCAAGGCACAGTCTAACGTCGATAAATGTCCGTATATACTTGAGTCGGGCACAATGTGACAAATATTCCTGTGTAAATTCTTCTCGTACTGCAACTTTAGCTCGAATTTTTTCGTCAGCAACGACGGCCCTTTGCGCATAATAAACGATGAACCGAACTTGAAGCTATTCTTAGACGATATCTTTTTCATGGGGCTCAATTCGCTTTCTTTTATTCCCGTGTACAGATCCATGTTTTGTAGTTCTATGGACATAACCTCCAAAAGACATTTCTTTTGCGTTTCTGGGTCGGCTAGAACGCTTATAGTACCCTCTTCACCGGCGAATTTAAAGGTATTTGTTACCAAAAGCTGTCCCAGGTCGATTATGAGGAGGTTTGTAGATTTCGAACTTACAGGGAGTAAAATAATTGGTGAACCAGCCCTTAGTATCAGAGATAGGCGTAAGGGTTCTCTGGAAACCTAAAATTATAAACAAGTAGATGAGATTTTCGGGAAATTCGAATAAACGTTTATTATTATATGTATTTTGCTTCTCTTACCAATTTTCCACTGGTAGCAGCTTGTATACCTTTCATAACGGTATCTTGTTTTTCAGTAAACTTATTGAAGAATGCTTGGATTTCTGCTATAAACCTCTTGGTATGGACGTACATTACCGACGCCATGTCTAGCGTCAGCTGAGCATCATATTCTTTTTCACCATTGAGTACATGCCTAAAAAATGTACCTATAATTTCCCACACACCATCGATTTCTTTAAAAAAAATTACTAGAACTAATAAAAACGCAACACAGACAAAATTAATAACCGCTCTTAAATCAAACGTTAATAATAATAATAATAATAATATATTATATCTTTATTCTCAACCAACTTAAAAAGTTGATTACAGAGAATATAACACCAAATATACAAAATATATAAAGTCACAAATAATAAAAATCATGTTTAGTAACTATTAATAACTCCATCGAAATTATTAAATATATATATAATAACCATTTACAAAAAATAATAATTTATATAATACGTTAAAGTTAGTTTAGTTTCAAAAAATATTTTTTTAGTTTTTTTTTTAAGTCCATAAATTTGATTTCTTTCATTTTTTTTCGGCAAATGTTGTAAATTGTTATTCCTTTATATAATATTGATCTTTGGCCAAAAGTACTCTTTACCATAGATGTTTGAATATGATGGTTTTGTCTCGTGATGTGAATAATGTTGGTTGAAGGAAATATTATATTCGATTGTTTTTGTTTAATAATAATAGAGTGTATTAGAATGCATAGTTTTAATTTATAAAGCTTTTCTACATTTAAATATCCATTTGGTTCATACAAATTTATAGTTGGTTCTAAAAAAGGAAGTTAATGTAAGTATGCATTTAATTATTTTGTTTTGTAGTTTTTTTAATGGCCGAATTGTAGTTAAATTCCAGTTCTAGACTTACCTTACATACTGAAACTGTAGAGCCTCTTGTCCAGACGTCAAAAATCTCTCCTTGTAAATCTGGCCATGTAAAGTCAAATCTAAAAGGGACATGGACCCCAGCTTGCCGGTAACTTCTTTATGTAATCCTCGCGTTTTTATCATGACTTCTACGTTTGATATATTTGCTCTAGCTATGTCTCTATCTGGCTTTACTAAGACAACGTTCAGGGAACAAACGGTTATATTTGTAATAACCTAAAAGAAAGTTTGTTGCTTTAAACATATACAAAACTGTTTTTATTATTTATTTACTCCTAAGTAAGACTATTACAACTTACTTTTGCTTTCTTCGACACACTAACTTTAACTTCCTCGTTGCTACTATTTAAATTCGTACTGGATCCGTATCTATTGCCGCTAGGACTTCCACTGAAAAAATCGATTACCACCACCCACGATGGCACGCTAATAACCAAGTCCAAACAGTTAAAATCGACGGAAGTCGATAGTTGTGTAGACCGATACTGAGAATCGAAATTAGGTGCCGACGGATCGACTAGCAGTGT
Organism: Polydrusus pterygomalis; assembly: GCA_963969555.1. Taxonomy (NCBI): domain Eukaryota; kingdom Metazoa; phylum Arthropoda; class Insecta; order Coleoptera; family Curculionidae; genus Polydrusus; species Polydrusus pterygomalis. Next base: position 1,765,771 of record OZ018377.1, read on the forward strand.
AGACATTAGCACCAAGTTTTTCTCCGGTCTTGCTCGACCTTGGCTCGGGCTTGGAGGTGGTGTACAAGGGCAAATATTAGGTTTTCCCTGATGCTTCCTAAAAAAAGTGTTGTTCTTTGATTGCATTAAACAATCAACTAAAGCTTGCAAACGCGCTTAAATGCATAAATAACAAAATGGTCAAAGAAAAAACACTTGCACTAATCGTTCTTACCCATTTAACAGGTTATGGGCAACATGTCCCATTCCAAAAACATTGGCGGTCTCCAAATGATCCGGCAACGACCCGTGTGACAAACATGACATGTGATGATGGTAAGTGACATCTGGACATGACCTTGATACGCATGTAGCGTTGGGAGGAGGATCGGATCCATTTGAAGAAATAACCATTGAGCGTTGCCTAAAAAAAACGTAGAAAAATTATTCAAGTATTTAACATTTTTCTTTATTATACTACTTTTCTATTTGCCCATTCCTACCTACTCAACGGATTTAATAATATCATTACCTTGATCCTTCTGGCTGCAACAGATCCTCCATAAAAATAGATCTCAACGACACCTGTATATTCGTCTCGAACCTGTGACACTTCTCATAGTTGAAAATGAAATCCCTAAAATTCAAATCGACCAACCCCTGCTCTCCACCAGGACCTTCGCCTCGAAGCTCAATGGTAAAAACTGGCAGCTCGAAGTTTAGTTTTATCGCAGCCTTTAAATTCTGCGAAGAGACAGTGGTAGATTTTTGAAGGGGCGCTGAAGTGGAGGAGAATAGTTTGGCCCTGACGTGGGGGTCCATATTTAGAGTTGTCACGCCTAAAAATATAGTCACAAGTCGATTTATCAATGACTTTTCAGCCATTTTATAACTTAATTGAATTAGAGATACTTTTATCTTGTAATTACCTGAGTCCTCCTCTCTAATATCACTCAAAATGGGCTGAGGCCTCAAATTAGCTCTAGATATACCCTGGGATTCGTTTAAAGTCGGAGACGACGACACCCATTGCACTGTATCCAAAACCTGTTCGTATTGTGATCTAGTTAAAGATACCTTCAAAGCTGTCACTATACTGCCGGATATTTCCAGCTCCTCACCAGGCTAAAAAATACATGGCAATTTAACTTTCAAAATGTCTTTATTCCAAACTAACGTTTACAGTTCATTACATGGAAAGTGACAACATAATATAGGAAATAATAATCATTAAAAAAAAATAGAAGTTAATCCAATTTAATTCATTAATAAAATCAATTTAAAAAAAAATAGTATAAATAATTTAATTTAGTAAATATCTCTTTTTTTTTTAAAGTTGCCAATTTTTTAATTTTTCTAATATTTTTTAGAAGATTGTTATATTTTATTATTCCGTCATATAAAAGCGATTTTTTTCCGAAATTACTTTTTACTGGTATAGTTTGATAATTTATACGTCTGGTGTTATGATCATGTAAAGTCTTATTCTCCTGAAGTGTTGTTTGATTTTTTTTCTCATAAAATAACAGAGTGAATTAGAATACAAATTTTTAATTTATTTCTGCAAGAGTTTCAGCAAAATAAATAATTGTTTTATCATATGCAAATAGCTTTATATTGCCCTTTAAGTTCAATCTGGAAACGGAATTACTGTAAATTAAGAATAATAACGGACCTACTATTGATCCTTGTGGAACTCCACATATTACTTCTTTTTCCGAACTTTTTCTTTCCCCAATTTGAACAAATTGTTTACGATAGCTTAAATAACTTTGAAGTAGTTTGTGTTAATTTCCCCTTATCCCAATACTGTCTAATTTTCTTAATAAAATATTAATAATATCATGGTTTACGGTGTCAAAAGCCTTACAAAGATCTAAGGATAATAAACAGCATTTTTTACTGCTGTCGACATTAGCTTGAATGTTTGTTATGATATCTCCTACAGCTATTTCTGTATTAATTTTAATAATTAATTTAACAATGTTGTTATTTTTAATTGATAAAAAAGCCTCCTTTTAACATACCTTGCCATAAAATGTATCATTTTCTTCCTCACTGTCCAACAAAACTGTTTCACTGTCGTTTCTCACTCTACCGACTTTCTTGATTTCTCTGTCCACGTTTAGCTGTAACATTGTATCGTGTAAAATAGGCTTGGCCAACGTTCTACAACTGTAGAGAACGTCTGGTCGACTTATCATTGGTCCTGGTACTCTTCTGCTACTGGTGTTGAGGGAGAATATGTTCATATTGCGAACCTACAGATGATAAAACGTTGATCAAATATTGAGCTACAAATCACATCGCAAACATAACAGTAAAGAGATGGCATTGAATTAAAACATACTCACCTCTATATCATAGTGTTCCCTTCTACTTTCTTCGAACTCATATTGATACCCATTGGTAAACGTGTCGTTCATATTATTGTTGTATCTATTGCTTATACTTATTTTTCCCAAGTGAGCCACAAATACTTCTGGACTGGTGCTGGATCTTGGCAGAACAAGAACAGGGCTGTCTAGTTCTATATCTAGATTAATGTCTAAAAAAAATTAAAGAAAGATGATTAACTGTTGTGAAAACCGGTACTAAATTTGTAAAAAATATTGAATTGTAAAAAATTACTATCAGTACCTATTACAAAATCGTCATCTTCCCCTGGACTATAAGGCGTCTGTAGCATCGTATCTCTAGCCGAGGCGTACCCGCTTTGATCGTTACTACCGCTTTTCCTTCTGCGTCTTCCTGGAGATGCGCTCTCCGCAAACGAGAGGGCGCTTCCGTAGATAGAACTGGGCAAGCGTTTGTTCATGCTCAAAGATTGAGCCAAGGCTTCGGCGCGGGCATGTACAAGGCCTAAGGCCATATCGGTGGCAGCGGTACGAATTGATCTACAAAGATGCCACAAATTTGTTAGATTTTTGAATGCTGCTAAATCACATAATATACCATCGATAGTAGTAAATAACGATAAATATATGTAGATATAATAGATAATATATTTTGACTTTATTAGTTCTCGTTTAAACCGCTGCCAGCATACCTTGCTAAATTTGCCAAGTACTGCTTGAATTCGGTCGCGCAAGACTCCAGCTCCACGACAAACTTAGGCGAATGAGTGTACCATAAGGAAGCCATCCTGACGGTTACATCAGCCATATCCTTACGTACACCCGTTTTTTCCAAATTCCTAACGACTTTGAAACTAAAAGCTTTGCTATCGTCTTCTTGAGGAGCTGTCATTGTGTAAATAGGGTGGGGCACTTCCAAGAGTAGATCTTTGCCTACGCTGACGATTCTTTGGTGCATGTGTCCTTCTGGGGTCAAGTCTAATACCTAGCAAATTTAAAAACACATACTACAATAAAGGTGAGTGACTAAAATTTTATAGTAAATAAATCTTTATTTTGTTTTATTTATTATTCTCAACCAACTGAAAAAGTTTATTACAGAGAATATAACACCAAATATACAATATACAGGGTGATTCATTAAGGGTGGCGACCGGCCATATCTCGGAAACTACTAGGCATAGAAACTTGGAGAAAAAAAAACTTTTAAGTTCCTCATTTCGCCGCAAGGGGGCACAATTAAATTTTTTTTTTTTAATTCTAAATTTCTCCGAAATTTCCCATATTAAGGTATAACTCTCATTATATCATCGAAAAGCTTAGACAATTCTGCATCATTTTGGTTTAAGACTCATTGGCGTACCGACCTTGATAAGAGTGGGGGAAGCTATTAAATGTGTAAACATTAAAATCGCTGTAACTTCTAAACGATTTATCCGATTTTACTAAATTTAAGCTTGTTTGGAAGGGAAAGGTAAGTATCTTCAATCGCCGTATCCAATAGTACACGATAGTGTTTAATAAAATTGCTAGAGGGCGCAATTTGTAATAATAATAGTTTTTTCGATTTTATCCCGGAAATTCAAATCATACGGTATAACTATGACATCATAATCGAAAAGTAGATTAAATTTGCAAGAAAAGATGTGAAGACCGTAGTTCGATATCTTTGTTCGTTTCACAGGTATTGCCAATACAATAATTTTTAATACAAATTGCGCCCTCTAGCAATTTTATTAGAAACTATATTGTACCCTTAGATACGACAATTGAAGGTTCTTCCAAACAAGCTTAAATTTAGTAAAATCGGATAAGTCGTTTAGAAGTTACAGCGATTTTAATGTTTACACTTTCAATAGCTTCTCCCACTCTTATCAAGTGAAACTGTAAACATTAAAATCGCTGTAACTTCTAAACGATTTTACTAAATTTAAGCTTGTTTGGAAGGGAAAGGGTAAGTACCTTCAATTGTCGTATCCAATGGTACAAGATAATTTTTAATAAAATTGCTAGAGGGCGCAATTTGTATTAAAAATTATTGTTTTGGCAATAACTGTGAAACGAACAAAGATATCGAACTGCAGTCTTCACATCTTTTCTTGCAAATTTCATCTACTTTTCGATTATGATGTCATAGTTATACCGTATGATTTGAATTTCCGGGATAAAATCGAAAAAACTGTTATTATTAAAAATTGCGCCCTCTAGCAATTTTATTAAACACTATCGTGTACTATTCGATACGGCGATTGAAGAAACTTACCTTTTCCTTCCAAACAAGCTTAAATTTAGTAAAATCGGATAAGTCGTTTACAAGTTACAGCAATTTTAATGTTTGCACATTCAATAGCTTCCCCCACTCTTATCAAGGCCGGTACGCCAATGAGCCTTAAACCAAAATGATGCAGAATTGTCTAAGCTTTTCGATGATGTAATCAGAGTTATACTTTAATATGGGAAATTTCGGAGAAATTTAGAATTAAAAAAAAAAAAATTAATTGTGCCCCCTTGCGGGCGAAATGAGGAACTTAAAAGTAATTTCCAGAATTTTCTCATGACCGCTTTAATCATAATTTTTTTTTCTCCAAGTTTCTATGCCTAGTAGTTTCCGAGATATGGCCGGTCGTCACCCTTAATGAATCACCCTGTATAAATTCACAAATAATAAAAACCATGTTTAGTAACTATTAATAACTCCATCGAAATTATTCAAAAAAAAATTATATATAACCATAAAAAAAATATTAATATAAATAGGTAATACGTAAAGTTTTAAAAAATATTTTTTAAGTGTTTTTTTAAAAGTCCATAATTTTAATATTTCTTTAATTTTTTTCGGCAAACGGTTGAAAATTGTTATTCCTTTATATAATATTGATTTTTGGTCAAAAGTACTCTTTACCATAGGTGTTTGACTATGATGGTTTTTTCTTGTTTTGACGTTGGGTTGTTGTTTTACTTTGTTGCATTATTAGGATTGGGACATCCTGTAGGTTATCTACAATCGTTTACCTGTAAACCACCCAATGATCCCTCGACTTCCAGCTTATCGGCTACCGTTGCGTGAATTTTGGCCTCGCTCATTGTTGCTGTGCAAATTTTCTTACCATATAACATTCCATCCTTCACCACTCCCCTCAGAAGTAACACATTAAGACGGTGAAAGTCAAAGGTCAGTTCTGTAGTTCCTACAAAAGTTAATGTTATGTTTAAATAAGACTATTAGGAACATTGACTAGTCCTACAACAGCAACAGTAACGAATTCTATTATCCGCAACAGTTACTAATTATATTATTGGCCACATTTACTTATTCTGCTATTAGCAACAGTACACATTTACATACTATGTTTCTTTTTACCTATGTTTGAGGTAGGCTCATCTAACAGCGACTCTGTGGACTCTCTAACGCTACTAGAAATTACAGAGGATAAGTTGATGCCCGACGGTCTTTGAGATGTTGGGAATACTCGTCTTATGAAACCAACTAATTCGACGATTGTTTCTTGATTCGCTATAATGTCTAAATTATTAAACTGGAAATAAAAAAAAATATCAAATCATCAAGATCCTTAACTTTCAAAATGTCTTTATTCCAAACTAACTTTTACAGTTTATTACATGGAAAGTGACAACATAATATAGAAAATATAACCATTAAAAAAAAATAACAAGAAAAAAAAAGGGAAGTTAATCCAATTTAAAATCAATTGAAAAAAAATAGTATAAATAATTTAATTTAGTAAATATCTCTTTAATTAATTTTTAAAAGTTGCCAATTTTTTAATCTTTCTGATATTTTTTGGAAGATTGTTATATTTTATTATTCCGTCATATAAAAGAGTTTTTTTTCCGAAATTACTTTTTACTGGTATAGTTTGATAATTTATACAACGTCTGGTGTTATGATCATGTAATGTCTTATTCTCCTGAAGTGTTATGTTTGATTTTTTTTTCTTTCAAAATAATAGAGTGAATTAGAATACAAATTTTTAAATTATAAATGTTTTGAACGTGTAAATACCCTTTCGGTCTATATAGATTAACAAACGGTTCTAAATGTGGTAATTTGTGTCTACATTTAATAATTTTATTTTGCAATTTTTGTAATGGTTTTAAGTTTGATAAACAAGCAGATCCCCATGCAGAAGCTAAGTATTGTAATTCTGAATATATTAATTATTATTCTATTTATTTATTTATTTTACGTCGGCCTTTTTCCGCAACGAGGCCAATCACCGACGCCAGGGAATTTGTCACACACTATCTGGTAATTTTGCCGAATCCCTCTTTGTCGAGGGTAGGGTTCTTTAACGTGCCAACATCCATGACACGGGGCCCACAGTTTAACGCCTCTTCCGAAAGACGGCGCACCTGTTAAACCAAATTTAACATCGACGTTGCCGGCACTGGGAATGGAACCCGGGCCTACGATCTGTGAGGCCGCTGCGCTGACCATAGACCACAACGCCGATAATATATTAATGAAAAATATATATTTTTTAGGTATTTCAAAGGAATGAAATATCTAGCTCTGTACAAAACAGATACCAAAGGAGATATGGAGTTGATAATATACTGGATATGGCATTGCCAATTTAAATTTTCGTCTTAAGAACAAAGAGATTATAATACATTTACAAATTATAAAACCAACAGTTTCTTAACTTGCATCAGTTACCTAAGGCTTCATATTGCTGTAAACATACAGTTTTTCTGTCAGTAAATGCAACATAACATGTCATACCTGTATATTAGCTATATGTATAGGCTCCGCCCCAGCTACCAAACATATCTCGATCGTAATGAGTGCTTCGCTATCGTTAAACAATCCGTTCCTCAGCATCCCCGGCCATTTCGGAAAGTCGTTCGTCAACGTGCTGAGAGCTTGGGTCAGTGCCACTGGGGAGGTAGCGCTTTGTCGGACAATGCTTGGATCTGGACTAGCTGGGGAAGTAGGGGAGGTCGGTTCGCTGTCGCGGAGGCTTCCAGACATTGAATCCATCCCTAAGGCACAAACATACGTAGAATAATACCCCACATAATAGATTTGGAATAAAAAAATGATGATTTGTAATTCACCCTCTTACCAACGTGTTTGTGACTGGCCACCAACAATTCAAAATCAGGTCCGAACGTTTGCAAAGCATCCACCAACAAGAGACTATGAACTGTCAAGGTTATGCTCGTGTCGACCGCCCTTTTAGTGAACGCTATCTTGACACCTGCCACTTGAAGCTCGGCGACCGAGCGACCTCTACTTTGAAGTTCTAGCGACATTTGGTCGACCGTAAACTGCATCATTAGTAACCTATAAATATATAAAATACAAAAAACGGTAATTCTCTAACAAAATATGTTTATGGAAAGGAAAGAAAAAAGTCTTCCTCCACAAAATTTAATAGAACAAAAATTTTTTTTCTCAGAGGTCACTACATGTTTCGAACGTAGCAACGTTGATCATCAGGAGACAGAAAAATGTATTGCTCATGGTTTTAGCAGAAGAGAAAAAGATAAGTGGTATAAAACCTTAATGGAGCTTTTATGGAATTAAAAATTGTTTGTCGAAATGTCATAATGTGAAGAGAAATAGAAATAGATTAAAACATACAGAGTATGTGGAAAAGTCAATTAAAAGAGTCCAAAACGACCAAATAAACCCTGGGAAGAAGAAAAAATAATTTCTAAAAAGAAGATGTTAAAATGGTATTTTTTGAGCATGGTATTAATTGAGCTGTATATTTGAGTGTTTATTTTTTTGTTATAATTTAGTAAACAAAAACAATTCTTTGGGTTAAGGGAATATCCTTAATTGACATATTAAAATTTTTATACAAAAGTTTAGTTAAATATTGTTACCTTGACATCTCAACGCTAGTATCCACACTAATGCTTTCATCGGTATCTTGTCCACTATCCACAGTATCCATGGGAAATGCGTCTGGACTACCGAACGGACTCGGCAAACCCGTCGAAACGATGAGGTGAAGGAGATTTCTTGCTGAGCTTATTTTACTTTCATTGAGATGTACTGAAAACAATATTTTTAATTAGACATTTTTGGGGAATACTTGTAAGGTATGTTAATTTTACTTTTCCAATATATTTTCTTTATTCTTAATGTAGTATGCAACAACCCACTATAGTAAATTGTTGGTAGTGTATGTAAGTATGTTTACCATGATGCTCACTTGAAAATAGATAAATAAAATCACTATGTAATAAAAAGGAGTTTGTTCAAATGGAAAATGTTAAAAGTTAAAAAAAAACATAACTTGTGGTGTTTCGCAAGGGTCAACCTTAGGACCTACTTTTTTTTTAATCTATATTAACTCTATAGCAAAATTAAATTTAAAAGGTAAAATAAAATTCTTTGCTGATGATACTACTATTGTATATTTTCATGAAGACCATGCTCAAATTCATAATAAGATTAACCACGACCTAAATATAATATGTAAATGGCTTGAAACTAATAAATTATAATTAAATTTTAATAAATCATCTTTTATGTTTATAAGTAAATCAAAATTAAAAAATAATAATATTTCTTCACTATCTTTCAATAGCATATAATTAAATATACTAATACAATTAAATTTTTAGGTTTATATACTGATGAAAATTTAAGTTGGAAAAAACATATTAAATATTTAAGAAGTTACATCTCACCAATAATTGGTATTTTGTTTAAAGCTAAAAATTATATATCATTAAAATATTTAAAAAATATATAGTATTCTTTGGTTTATTCAAAATTACAATATATAGCGAATTTAAGTACAATTCAGCCATTAAGAAAACTACAAAGCAAAATAATTACATGCATACATAAACTTCCTTTTTTAGAACCACCTATAAATTTGTATGAACCAAATGGATATTTAAATGTAGTAAAGTTTTATAAATTAAAACTATGCATTCTAATACACTCTATTATTATTAAAGAAAAACAATCGACTATATTTCCTTCAACCAACATTATTCACATCACGAGACAAAATCATCATATACAAACACAAGTGGTAAAGAGTACTTTTGGCCAAAAATCAATATTATATAAAGGAATAACAATTTACAACAGTTTGCCAAAAAAAAATTATAGAAATAGCAATAATACGGACTTTTAAGAAAAAACTAAAAAAATTTTTTAAAACTAAACTAACTTTAACGTAGGTATTATATAAGTATTATTATTTTTTTTTTAAATAATTTCGATGGAGTTATTAATAATTGTTAAACATGATTTTTATTACATATTTGTGATTTTATATATTGAATATTGTATATTTGGTGTTATATATATTCTCTGTAATGAACTTTTTAAGTTGGTTGAGAATAAAGATATATATTATTATTAAGTATTCTTACCTACTAATTTCGGCAAATTAGCGTTTAGTGTCAGACTTGGATACAAGGGGTCACTTGTATACACTACACGCCTCTCAATCTGCAGAGATATATTAAATCTATCCAACACGTGTAGAGTTGAAGAACCTAAAAACGCATAATGATATTACTGACTTAAACAAATATAAACACCAAGACCAAAACCGTACCTTTATTAAGAGCATAGCGCCAATTTTCCTTAGCTTTCCCTATCAAAATTTGTAAATCGTTCAGCTCCAAACAATAACAGTCATACAACTTATTGTGCAAGTTAGTTTCGTCGAGTTTGAAATCGGGTAAGTCTTCTATTTGCGAGGCTTGTTCTAGGGTTTGTTCCCCCGAATCTCCGCTGTTTTCACTTACAGGCGGTGTAGAACACGGAGTTAAAAACGTTTCTGAAAAAAGAGAATTAGTTGCTTGCACTTGCCGCTCTTGTCAGACCTATAAAGTCAGCTACATGTTCAGGAACATAAATACAAATTACTGTATTTATGTATTAACAATTAGCTAGAATACACTGTGTGTATATTTATTAGATAGCTTAGTACCGTGCGAGCAAAAATTATTTGCATCAGAGGGCCTTGCATCTAAGGACGTAATGCTTAGCCATAGAGCTTAATACCTGTTGGGTGTCAGTAACTACCTGAATTAACAACCAATCAGTTACTCCGTCATCTTTGACAGTCGTTACAAGTAATTTGATTCATCGCTAAGTTTTCCAATTTCATGAACAATTCACACAATGGGCTTTACGGAACAGCATAAAACATTCATGGTTGAAGCGTATTTTCGAAACGGGGTTAGAGTAAATGGTGAGTGGCTGTGTTTAGGGAAACAGGTTCTATACAACACAAAAAAGGAGCAGGAAGTCCATCTGTAAGAACAGAAGAACTTGTTGCAAACGTTCGTGAAATAATGCAAAATACGCCAACAAATTGTATAAGACGCCTGTCCCAAGAAGTGGGAAGATCTTATGGAACCTGCAGGACTATTCTTAAGAAGCAGCTAAATTTATTTCCTTATAAAGTGCAAGTATTCCAAGAAATACAAGCCGTAGATTTTGAAAGACGCAGGAATTACTCTTAATGGTTTACCCAAAATTCATTGGAAAGAAATGATTTATTAGACCTGACCTCTCCGGTTATGTGAATTCTCAGAATACACGCATGTGAAGTAGTGAAAATCCCCATTTTTTTGTAAAGTCCACATTGCACCCTCAAAAAATTGGTGAATGTTGGTCCTATTTTTTTCCATGACACAGTTACAGCACAGCGGTATAAGAGACCATATTTTGAATCCATTTGTGGAGCAATTACTTGACGACGAACTACGTTTTGGATATTTTCAACAGGATTGTGCAACCGCCCATACAGCCGCCAAAACTATTAACTACTTACGCAATTTTTTCGACGACAGATTGATCAGTTTTCGATTAGACATTGAATTCCCACCTAGATCACCTTGTTTAACGGTTATGGATTATTTCGTTTTTCCTCATTTCAAAAACACTATTTTTAAAACACCAGTTGCAAATTTAGAACAATTACAAGAAAGGATTATCCAAGAATGTGGTAACATTTCTCCAGAGATGCTGGTCAACACTTTCGAAAATATGAAGAGACGTGTGAATTTATGCTTGGAGCATGGCGGTGGCCAATTTTAGCAATTTATGTAATTCTTTTTCTTTTTCTTTCCTTATATTCTTACTTTGTTAACAAAAAAAATAAATTTGTATTTGTCTACTTATTTTATTACTTATTAGTTTGGCATACCATGTCATAATATGAATTTGACAAAATTTTAACCTAGATTTGGTTAGAAATCTCGTCCCCATATCATTGTGATCTAAACCTACGTTTTTTAATCCAAGCCCTCTTTGATGCAAATCATTTTTGTTCGCACGGTACAAGTGTCACGAAGCATAAACAAACTAGTTTTAATTGCATTTGTGACATACTTACCATCATCTTCGCTCTCCTTGGTAATAAATTCGGGTTTGTTGGGTGGGTCTACACTGGAGGCATTATTTCTTAACTGTAACCTACCGAAATCTATCACAGCCATAGCGGAATTTACATCTGTAAAGTCTTCTACAAAAATAATCTGAGGTGCCGATATGTTCAGCTCAAGTTCCCACGTACTACGAGCCACCTACAAAAATAAATTAAAAATAAAACGTGTCCTTACGTCCGCAACATTTTTATTAGCAGTTTTGAAAAAACTTTTTCTTTGCGGATAACCTAAAAATTGTGACTACTGGTATAGGATAGGAGGAAATTTAAAAAAAAAATCGAAATATAAAATTATAAAAATTTACACAAATTTTGATTATTAAAATTTTTCTGCAGGCCTAACTAAGTACACAATACTAATATTAATTTGTATTAAGAGTACTTACTACTCTTCCTTCAAGAATTTGTTCCCAATTCTTTATAAGCTCTTTCTTTGTCCTAGATTTCATAGCTTCTATCCTCGACTGGGTGATATCGCGTTGATGAGGTAAACATATGAAATCAGTCAGCCATCTTACCGCGTTGGGTTGGTATACCACATCTAAACATTTCGTTTTTACACTTAACCTTAAAAAAAAAATTAAGTAATAATTATATTTATATTATGGATTTTAAGCGGGCATTCGAAACAATTGACACGGCTAGATTGGTTTAAAAATTATTTAAGTAACAGGTCACAAAAACAAAGATATCAAAAACGTATTCAAATAAAAAAATAAATGATATAGAAATTCCTCAAGGAAGTATACTAGGTCCAATATTATTTATTTTATTCATCAACGATATGATTTTAGTTTTAAATATTTTTGATGGTCTAAATACTCTAAATTTTGAGATAAATACATGCATTATTAAATTGGCTAAAGTAAATAAATTAAAATAAATATTTCAAAAACAAAATGTATGGGTATGGGTAATAATTTGAATTGTCAAAATATAAATGTTGTGATTGATGGTGAAAAATTGGAATGAGTGAACAGTTTTAAATATTTAGGGATAATTATTGATTCAAAATTAAAATTTTTTAATTATTTTGAAAATTTCACACCTGTCATTCTAAGCCAATCACACACTTTCATTTCGACAGTTACCAATGACAACCTTCAAATTTTTCGGAAATTTTTCTCCTCCTGCCAAGCTAGGCGAACAAAATTAATAAGTGGACATTTTTTCTTGACAGCTATCATATGATCCGAAAATCAGTATTCAGGATCAAATTTTGGTATTTAATGTTTTTATTTATTTTATAATACTAAATAAATACAAATATTTATTTACCAAATATTTCTTTCATTAAGGCTAAATATTTTTGGAATTCTGGTTAGAACTCTTCTCTTCGTAATGGAGAATAACAAGGATAATGGTTATCTTCCCTTTCCACTTCTATCAGATGTCTATGTTTAATATAATAGATGTAATATTTGGATGCAATTTTGTTCTGCTGAATTCTGTTTTTTCTTAAAAAGGATGGGATATCTTCCTCCAAAATCTTCTGGATAGCTGAGAAAAGGTTTTCTTGATGGGGATTTAATTCAGTGTTTTCCATTAAACATTGCAAATACTTTAAATTTTTATGAGACATATTAATGTCCCCTATTTCAGAGCAAGATTTACAAACACCGTAGGGCTTAAAATTAGTTTCTTGATTGTTTACTGCCATGATTTAATTATTGTGAACTAAAGAAGCACGTTTAAGAAATAACTGTCGACGTGACGTATAGCAGAGACGATTTTGACATCACAAGCCTAAGCCTACTTGACTGTGGTATCTACTATCTACCTAGATTTTAAAAATTGTTTTATCTGGCATAACTAGCCTAAACTAGACTATAATATGCTTTCTCTTTGTTTTAGTAAATGAAATGTAGTAAAAATAAATAAAAAGGATAATTTTCACTTATATTTTTTGCATTTCGTTTAACTAAACGGTGAGGAAACTTTTTTTTTTGAAAGTTTAGGTATTCCCATAATTATGGATAATTTCAATAAAATAATTCAAATAAATTTTAGGTGTGAAATTTTCTTACCGAATCCCCCGCGTCCTTGAAATAATTCGAGCACTAGGGAGATTATAAGTGAAAACATCATATCGAAGATTGCCGGAAAAGTAGGTTATTTTAAAAGAATCAGTTCTAATTAAGGTTTGTTTTCCAAAAAAACTGTATTTAATAATATTATATTACCACCTTTTCTTTATTGTTCTTCTATTTTAAATTGTGCTAGCGAGGAAATATTTGATAAATTACAAATTTTACAAAATAAGGCAATGCGAATTATTTTAAATTGTGACAAACATACAAAAATAAATTTTATGTCAAAAAATTTAGAATGGTGAATGTCAGAAATTTAATTTCTTATTTAGTATGTATATACATAAAATTAAAAATAATTTATTGCCTAATTGTTTAAAAAATTTTTGTTCTTTTAATTACGACCATCATAATTATAAAACAAGAACTAATCAAAATTTTTATGTGGATATAGTGTCTAAAACATTAGCCTATAAGGTTTGATAGAATAAAATAATTTGGAAAATTCTATTAGATCTCAAATATCATCAAAACTATTTAAAAAAACTTTAAAATTACATTTAATTAAAAAACAAAATGATACGTAATATTTCATACAATTTGCGAAATGTTTAATTTTTCTGTCTGTTTTTGTTAAAAGAAGGTTGCGTTATAAAATTTAAAAATAAATCTATAAAAATATGTTAAAAAATGTATTAAAAAATATTTAATTGTAGCTTTTTGCTAAATAAAACATGTTACTACTACTACTACTATATTGAAACATACTGGTCTATTTGCCGGAATAAATAAATCTAAATATTCCTATATTACTGTGTTACCTATAATCACAGCCAGTGTTTGGTGGTCGCTTCTCGTATGTTAGATTGAAAAGTTGTTGTTCTAATTCGTCCAATTTTCCAGCACTAAAAACTCTAGGACTCGGTCCGACCGACGGCCTATTCCGGGTAACCGAGGTTCTGTCGTGTCCGGGAGGACCCACTGAATAAAGAGGATAAAATTAATCAAAAAGAAGGCTTGAAAATAAATAAATAGAAAATTACAACGATGTAGTGTTTATAAAAATCTTACCCAGTATAGGAAACATGGTATCCCTGGTTATCCTATCCTTAAGATACAGTGCGTCTAAAGAAAGCTCCACTAGATGGGACGATGTGCGTGGTTTACTTAAAACCGTAAGTGATAAGTTCTTAAACTCAAGTTCCAGCATTGAAGCTCTAAAAAATATTATATTCAAGTAATTTTGGTGTTTATATATATATTTTTTTTGTATAAACTTAATTCCGAAACTCAGAAGTAAATACTTGTATTGAGTTAAATATAATAATAAGTTAAATATAAATTTAAAGTTAAATAATAATATAATATTTATTGTAAAGAATATATTTCATAATTCAGACACAACTATATTATAATATAAAACAAACATGACAATATTTTATTTGTATTTTATATCACTATAATATACGAAGATACAATACGTTATGTATATAATATATATATATATATATAAATATATTTGAAAGAAACTAGGGAAATATAAATATATATTCTTTATTTTATTCATTATTTATTAATGACGTTCTTGGATTAGATAATTATAATTATACAATTCAACAACGTAGTATTTCCAAATCTAAAAGAAAAGTGTAGCGATTGAAACCTACCCGGCTAAATTTAACGCTGCCTTATTGGCCAGACGCTAACGAAATAAATTGTAATATAATAATAAAATAATAACAATAAAAAAAGTTTATTCAAATATTTTTTTTTACATTCAATGCTAAATATATAATTTTTTTGTAGAAACTATCAATTTCGAACTCAGAAGTAAAATACTTGTTTTGAGTTAAATAATATAATATTTTTGTCACGAATATATTTCATAATTCAGGCACAACTAGATTATAATATAAAACGAATATGACAATATGTCATTGGTATATTTTATATCACTATAGTATACAAAGATACAATACGTTATGTATATAATATATATATTTATTTATTTTACTCATTATAACTTGGTATATTTATTATTTATTAATGACGTTCTTGAATATTTCCCTTGGATTAGATAATATCCAATTTTTAATTTTATTTATACAGGGTGGTCCTTAAGTACATCAAGAAAATCTAGGATATGATTCCTGGCATCAATTTAAGTTGAAAAGTTCATATGGACTTATGCCCTAAAATGCTTACCCTCTAAGATACAGGGTGTTAAAATATTTTTAAAAAATAATTGTTTTTTTAAAATTTCGAAACTCCTTGAAGATACGGTATTGAAAATTGATGTCGATTGATTTCGTATTAAACTGCACTTTTTGGTTAAAAAAGGGTTTGCCTACTTCCACCAGTGGCGTGCATGAAGATACCATCAATATTTTTTTTGTGAAAATATGTGATACGCCACTGTTTTTTTAAACTCTGATGCATTTTTATGCATTACTGATATAAGCGGAACAAAAGTTGTCTCTACTATGTTTTTGAAAAAAATGGTGGTTTTAAAGGAAAATGGAAAATATTTTAACACCCTGTATCTTAGAGGGTAAGCATTTTAGGGCATAAGTCCATATGAACTTTTCAACTTAAATTGATGCCAGGAATCATATCCTAGATTTTCTTGATGTACTTAAAGACCACCCTGTATAATTATTTAATGATTTAATTATTTTAATTGACTGTGGTAGCATATCAAAAATATATGGATTCATGTTTAAAAAATGTTTGTGTGCTATTGTTTTGTTTACTCTATTTTTATATGTAATAGTATTTTTATGACGAGTTTCATGTGTGTGATTAATATAATTTATTTTATTTTTATGTTTAAAAATTATGTACTAACATGTTGTAAGAAAATATTTGTTTAATATCCATTTTTTTGCTATCAATCTTTAAATAGTAAATCAGAAGAATATTGGTAGTCTTTTTCGTAAATAATTTTCAAAATGCATTTTTGAATAGTTTCAATATTATTAAGATAATTCTTATTTATGCCTCCCCATCCTAGTATTCCATAATTTAAATGGGTTTGTACTAAAGAATAATAAAGTATTTCTAATTCTTTTATATTGTTTAAGATGTTTAAATTTTGGTATAAGAATTCTTATTTTTTTATAATGTAGTCACTATGTAAATCCCATTTTAAATGTTTATCAAAAATTATTCCTAGATATTTAATATTTTCACCTTCCTTTATATTAATATTATTATTGCATATTATTGGACCAATATTTGGAAGTTTATTTTTGTATGAAGTAAATGGAATGTATTATGTTGTTTTGTTATAATATATAGTTAATGTTTTTATAAAATTTTACACTTTCTGTCTACGTTCACTTACGTTTCTTTCGAGTCCTGATCTATTGTGCATAAATTCAGAGTACCATTTTTAAGACAAAAACTAAATTGTCCAAACGCAGAATCTCTTTTCAACACTGTGTTGTTTTCCGCGGTATCCGCCAAAACCTACAAAATAAAATAAATTTAAAAAGTTTTAATTTATAATAATTTAATAAAACTTAAGTCAAAACCCATTATATGCGTCCCTCTAAACATAAATAGCAGTTTTCTACGTAATGAACCGGGCGGAAAAGTAATAGGTATACAGTAAATGCAACCATTTTATTTTAACGTTTACAAAAATTCTTTTATAAAAAAAATTTGACGCGATTTTACATATTTTTAAAAATGGATTCATGGGTTCAAACAAGAAATAATTCACTCCGTTTCTACACTGTGGAAACAACTGTAAACTGCAAGGTCTATTTAGGTTCAGTATAATAATATAATTAGTTTTTACTGGCCTAGTTAGATAAAATGTGACCTTCTGCTGTAAAAATTGACTAAAAAGTGCAAATTTTCTGACCTATTTAAAAAATATATATTTATTTACCTGTAATATTTCTCCTTCTAACTGTTTGGCTTCAGGCGACTCCTGAGTACTGTTTTCAGTGGACGGAGCCGAATACCATCCCATCCACTGAGGAAACCAACTCTCCAACATACTACGACCTCTTGAACTATTTTGAGTAGTTTGGATTGGCAACGTTATCGCTACCGTGCTCATCGCAACCTACACGGAAGAAAAGAAGGTTAGTATCAAATAAACTACCGGTAACATAAATAATTATTTTTAAGGTTACACTTGCCTCCCTGAGTACCCGTAAATCTTCATATTCCCTACCCCACTCAACTTCATCTTTGGTTTTTTTCTCGTCAGCTGTCAAAGCGGTCGTTGGAGTGATCAAAAGTTTTTTGTAAACTTGAACATATCTAAAACGTACAACAATTTTATATATTATATATCTAAGGCCAGAGTTTTTGTCCACTGTCGCGTTATATGGTTCTACTCAAAATTCTTCTGGAGTAGAATACAATGAAAACATTTGATTTAATTCCAATTATATCAAATAAAGAACTTTCATCAATTTCATCATATAAAAAGCTCTTTAGGTTTCATGAAAAAAATTGAAAAATACCTACTTTACATTCTGTCTGGCGTTCGCCATACAACTCTCCCACGTAGGTCTGGGTCTACAAAGATTGGGCTGCCCACCTGGATAGAAACAACTGATGGCGTAGCACCACCAAGCAGTAGGGTCTTCTTTTGGAGGCAGACACGGCTTGAATCTTCTGTATGCTCTGAGACGACCGACGTTCTCCAAGCCCTTTATACACGTTACAATTTGATTGTACTGCCACTGAAAAAAAAATACATAGAACCTACATGTTGACATAAAATTGTTGTCAACTTACATCAACCAGAGTTAGAGGCACTTCGTCCAATATTAAATCACAGATAATTCTCGGGGTGGAGCTTGATCGAAGCGGCTGAGTGCTTAGGTTTCTTTTCAGGTGGGCCTGTGCACTGACTGAAGGTACTATGTAGTTCTTTATTGCTTTTTTTGTCTTAGCCGGCGACATACGTTCCTAAAAATGAGATAATTTTAATGCTATAATCTTCCCCCAATTATAAATTGTACCTACATAGTTTCTATAGAATGAAGTAATGAAAATGTAATTGATCGTTTAAAACTAAAGAAATCTCCTGGTGCGGATGGAATAACAACAGAAATATTAAAAACTATTAAAACTCCTATTTCTAGACCACTAACATTTCTTATAAATAATATTTTTAAACCCAGTAGGTATATATCCAGAAGCTTTCAAAATTGATAAAATAAAACCTATTTTTAAAAATGGAGATTCTAATAAAACTAGTAATTACAGACCAATAATATTAATATCGTCGATAGTAAAAGTATTCGAAAAAATTTTAAAATTAAGAATTGAAAATTATTTGGAAAAAATACATTTTATTTCTAATAAACAGTTTCGGTTTCAAAAAAATAAATCAATACAAAACGCTATTTGCTATCTAACAGAACAAATATAGGAAGCACTAGATAATAAAAAACCTTGTATTAGTATTTTTCTAGATTTAGCAAAAGCCTTTGATACAGTTAGCCATAATTTACTGTTAAAAAAAGTTTGGAAATGTTGGATTCAGAGGAAAGCAATTAGAATTAATTAAAAATTATCTGAAAAATAGACCAACTTATGTTCAAATAGATAAAGAAAAAGTTATTCAAAAGTATTTAGGTATGGTGTTCCTCAAGGAACAATTTTAGGATCCATTATTTTTTAATATTTATATTAAGGACTTATTTAGCATAAATTGCGATGGAAAAATTCATAGTTTTGCAGATGATTCTACAATTTTTTATACCGATACACATTGGGACAACGTAAATAATAAAATTAAAAAAGATTTTAAAATTACAAAAAAATGGTTTGATAGCAATTTGTTAACAATTAATTTTAATAAAACAAATTATATTCCTTTTACTTTAAACATAAATAACCTACCACGAAATATGAATAGCATTCAAATTTTTAAAGTTAATAAAATAAAATATTTCGGAATTATTTTTGACAGTAAATTAAATTGGAATTTTCACTTAGAATACTTAATTAAAAAATTAAGAAGTTTACTACCGATTTTTAAAAACATTAAAAAAATTTTAAATGTAAGACATATGGAAATATTATAATAGGCGTTAGTTAAAACTCATTTAAATTATGGAATTTTAGGTTGGGGAGGAATAAATAGAACTTTAGTTAAAAAATTAGAAATATTACAAAAAAGGTTTCTAAAAATTATCTTCAATAAAGATTATCTTTATCCTTCAAAAGAATTATATTCAGAAACAAAAAAGTTGAACATAAGACAACTTTACATTTATAACATCTTAATATATATATTTAATAATAAAAACCTTATACAATTTAAAAACCATAATCAGAATACACGTCATAAAAATGAAATAACCATAAAACCTAAAATAAATAAGTCCATAGGACAATTTCAAATATTTATGTTTTTATTTAAACGATTATTTACCACCAAAAATTATAAAATTGATTTCATTAAAAAAATTTTAAGTCAAAATAAAAACATGGATATTAAAAACGGACAATTTGAAAATATTTTTAAAAATGCTTTAATTAATTAAAATTGTTCTGAATAATTTATATAAGTAATATTTTTTACTTAAAAATTATAAATTTTATTATAGGTAATATATTTCTTCAAAAAAAAACTTCGTTTATACTATAAATTAACATTTTTACTTTAAAACTTGATTTTTAATGCATATGTATGATTTATGATTTTACATACTAAAACAAAAAATAAGATTTGCCCCTAACAAGCTCAGCTTCAGGGGATTGAAGAATAAGTTTATCGAAGACAACATAAACATATTTATTATATTATTAAATTTTAAATAAACTTATTATTATTATTAAGTTATAAACAAAAAAAAAATCCAAAATTATTATATTTACATATACTTACAGTTAACTGAGCAACACTTAAATTTACATAACTTTCCCCCTCCCCCAATGTCATCCAGTAGATAGCGAAATTGTCCAACTCCACAAGCTTGAATGAATGTTCCCCCTTGCCGGATTGAACAAATCCTGGTTGCCAACTTTCATCACAGCTCTGCGCTGTGAGAGAGTCAATGGTGATGCCAAAAGCAACAGGTCTACCTGGATTGCTTGTGCTGTCTTCATAGCGGATATGGACATCCTGGATTTTGAGCTAAAATTTATAATATTGATACTAAAATCTTACAAAATATATTTCTTCAAGAGTGCCTAACAAAATTTTATTACTTAATATAGGTATACCTGTAAATTTTCGATAATTTCAGAAACAAAGCCTGTACTATGACTATACCAAGAAGAATAACTTGAGGCATAGTAATTTGTGTCTTGGAGGTCACGTTCCATCCGCCATTTTGCTTCCAAATTGTCCAAAGCACTGATTTTTAAGTCATGTCTTACTGACTGCTCAAGATCATGGTCCCACTACAAAAAACAACATTATAGGGCAGAACTAAAAATATTTGTTGAAGAATTCAATAAATAAAAACTACACACCTCGTCCAATGGTAAAGGACTGGCAACAACATACAACTGTTCAAAAGCTATAACCCAAGGAGCCGAACGTATTTGTCTCACAGGAATTTGCAATTGAACTTTTCCTATGAACCCAGCTCTGATTCTTATAGGTAGCCCTAGATGGCGCAACGCGTCGGTTTTAAGTGGGACATTCTCCAGTTCAACTTTACCTAAATGAAAATTGTTTTTACTTATTAGATTGTGTATGATGTTCTGCAAGTTTATTATTATAGATGGGGTACCACAATTTGCAAGTCGAGTCATTCAAGTGTTAATATTTATTATAGTATGAAGTACATCAGCACACAGATGATAGAACAATATTCAATATACACATTTGTTCTTACCTGATAATAGAGCTATGCTTAGCTGATCAGTGTTGAGATAAACATATTTTCCCAAATAGTTATTTAGGATCCATGCTACTAAGCCTTCAAGCATGATTTTATTTTAATTTATCTAGATTTAAGGGCATCTTTACCTAAAATATTTTAGTTATATAAAATACCTTTGTAACTAGGTATGTATTAAATAGGCAGAAGAAAATCTTTTTGAAAAAAAAAATTGTCAATTTTTGTATAAATAAAACACCTTTAATAAATCGAGAGATAAAATGCTATACCTATTTGTTAGCTTTCAAAAACCTTCCGACTTTAAGAAAAATCCTATTTTTTGGCATAAAAGCGTTTTCTAGTTTATTTTTTGGCAATCCTTAAGTATGTTGCGCTGTTGATGTGTTTTGGTGGTTATTTTGACTGGAAATAAAGTCTGACTAATTTGTTAATATTTTGTCTAATAATTAAATCCAGGACTTTGGACTTTGATATATTTGAGTTCCCAAAATTTACCTGACACTTGGCTTGGTTGCTTAAAAGTAAAAGTTTTTATGAAATATGTTGTCCAAAAACGTGTTTAAAAATTAGGACACTCCGACATGGACCTGGTAAATTATTGGAACACATCACATAAGTTATTTTAAACTTGTTGCTAGCTTGAATAGGATCTACGTTTAATATAATACCTAACGGATTGTTATGATGCTTATACTTCTTCTTTCTTGGGTTTTAACGTGTTAGTGCCGTTGAGCACTTTTACACACTTTGGGTTTTCTGAAAATTAAAGGACAAATTGTCCTTTGGGGGGGGACGTTAGTGTTTCTGTAGTGTAATTTTTTGAAATTTTTTATTTTCAAAAAAAATTTTTTTTTTTTTTTTTTTTTTTTTTACTTTTTAATTGATCAAATTTTGTTGTCATACAATCAAGCATGGCTTGACGATTAGGATGTTGTTTTTGTGTTTTTTATGTTATTGTATAATAGGAGCATTTATGCTCCTATTGCGGATTTTGAGCAGATTTGGGGCGGGATTTATGGGAAATGAATTTTGAATTAATTGATTTGGGTGAAACTGTTTTTTCCTAAAAAACTCAGTATGTCTTTTGTTTAGGAATTCTTGAATTGTTTCTACTTTAAGGTCGCGGTGGATCGCCGCTCCCCTAATGTAGTAGGGCGCGTTTGTGATGGCCCTAAGAATTTTATTTTGAAGTGTTTGAAGACGTTTTCTTCGTGTTTTAGGTGCTTGACACCATGCTATGCTTCCGTATAGTATGGAGGGGCGCACTACTTGTTTGTATAGTAGCGTCTTATTTTTAAGTGACAGTTTGCTTTTGCGACCCAGGAGAGGATATAGGCGGCCAAATGCTTGCTTTCCGCTTTTGATTTTATTGTCAAAATGGGGGGCCCATGAGAGCTTTTTGTCAAGAGTGACACCGAGGTATTTTAGGGTGTTGCTCCAAGGTATTTCAGTATTGTCTAGTTCAAGATTTTGGATATTGATGTTGTTTATTCTCTTGTTGGAAATGAGAATGGCTTGAGTTTTTTCAGCGTTAACTTTTATTTTCCATTTTTGAAAATAGTCAATAAGCGTGTTAATCTGATTTTGTAAACATCTTTGAATGTGTGCAAGGTTTTTATGGGTGCACGTCATGGCCGTATCGTCAGCAAAGATGTATTGCTCGACGAAAGGCGTTTTTGGCATGTCCGCAGTATACACAATGTATGAAACTGGGGCAATTGGGGAACCTTGGGGAACGCTCGCTTCAATATCGCGTACGTCTGACAAAACGCCGTTTACACGGGTTTGGAATTTTCTATCTTTGAGGTATGAAATAATGAATTTTGTGAAATTTATGTTTATATTATAAACATAATGGAGTTTGTATGCGAGGCCGTCGTGCCAAACTTTGTCGAAAGCTTTGGAGATGTCTAGAGCTACCATGCCTGTGGAGGCCTGGTGCTGCAGACCATCTGTGGCTGTGTCGATTAGTCTAGCAAGTTGGTCTTCGGTCGAATGACCGTGGCGAAAGCCAAACTGCTCATCTTGAATGATGTGGAGTTCGTTAAGAATGTCCCATAGTCTGGATAGAAAAATTTTTTCTGAGATTTTTGCTATGGACGAGATGAGGCTTATGGGTCTCCAATTTTCGGGGAAAGTGCGATTTTGATTGGGTTTTGCAATCAGTATTACAATCGCTGTTTTCCACGTGTCTGGATATACGTGGTTTTTAAACATGAAGTTTATGATCATTGCGATGTTATCAATGACGTTATCCGGCAGGTTTTTCAGCGCTGTGTTACTGACTGCATCCTTACCCGGGGCTTTTTTGGGTTTAGTGATGTGAATTTGTGTTTTTACTTCCTCAGAATTTGTGGGGCGTATTTCGGGGGGGGGCGGTTGGGGAAAAATTCTCGGGATTTCTGAGGCAAGTCTCTCTACACGGTTTTCCCAGTCGATGTCGTCATCAACTGAAGTGTTCAAGCGAAATTGGCTTTCAAGTGACTCGGCGAAGGCTTGAGCCTTCTCGTCGTCCGAGTAAACCATTCCGCCTGCGCCGTGCAGAGGGGGCACTTGGGTTGTTTTATTTTTATTGAAGTGTTTTTGAATGTGCCAGAGTGAATTGTCTTCTGGACTTAGTGAGTTTAAGTGGATTTCCCACTTATAGTTACGAAACTCCAGAATCAGGGTTTTTATATTATTTGTCAGGCGTGACGCTTCTCTATTGAATTGAGGGTTCAGGGTGGTTTTTGCTCTGCGACGAAGACGATTGCGCTCTCTGATCATTCTTTTTAGGAATGGCGGTAGGATGAACGGGTTATAGTGCTCGTTTTGCACTGTTGTGTTTGCAGCTTGTACAGATGTCTGTATGTCTGTTGTGAGTTTGTCGATTTCTGAATTTAATTGAACTATGTTGTCAATTGTTTGTATTTCTGTCGTTTTGTCGTTCAGATGGTTTTTAAATTTTTTCCAATCAGTTTTAATGTGAAAATTGTCCAGAATTTCATCCTCCGCTACGCCTATGGCAAATGAAACAGGAGTATGGTCAGAACTAAGCTCATGAAGAACTGTGGTGACTACATTGTAATGAAAGTTTTTCGTTAGAGCGAAATCCAGAATGTCTGCAGTGTTGTTTGTGGCAAAATGCGTTGGTTCTTGCGGAATAATTGGGGAAATTAAATTTTGCGAGACATACCTGTATAGTATTTTTCCCGCAAAATTTGTGACTCTCATGCCCCAGTCAGAGTGTTTGGCGTTAAAATCGCCAGCGCTAAACTGGGCCAATGGAGAGTTTGTGACGATATTTTGTAGGTCGAGTTCTGTTAGATTTCTCGCCGGTGGTCTATATAATGATTTTAGAATGAGCGGGCCGTCCTGCATATCGACTTGAATCGAAGTGCATTCAAGCTCGACAAGGTGAGGGGTGACTAGCAAATGATGACTTATTGCTGTTTTAATAATGATGGCTGTGCCTCCGCCAGCTCTGTCGGCTCGATCATCTCTGTACACGGTGTAATTTTTGAACCTGAAGTTTGTGCCGTTTCTAAGGAAAGTTTCCTGGATGAGAGCTACATCCACGTTATTTTCGTATAGAAAATTGGCGAATTCAAACTTTTTTGGAAAGATGGAGTTTGCATTCCAAGAGATAATGAACAGGGCTTTTGGTCGCGTCTTGTTATTCATTGAGAGAATAGTTGGAGCAAGACGGGGTTATTTTGAATCGCTGAAGTTAGTGTGTTTATTCTAGCTTGCAATTCAGCGGGCGACAGCGTCAGTAAGTCTAATAGTTTGTTATTAGACGGGTTGTTAAGGTTAATTTTCGGGGGGGCTGATTTTCCGGGGGGGTTGGTCACTATTTTTGGGGGGATTTTGGGGGTCGCTGGTTGTTTTGCTTGCTGCTGCGCCGCAGAGTTATGATGCTTGAGAATAGTGCAATGTACCAAAATAAATACAACTCAGGTGAAATCTTACCACTACTCCCGATTTGTCTGTTAGTTTCTTCAATATTTGCCGTCCAATTTACACCTTTCACCATATATTTTTTATCAGTATAGTTCTACGAATCTCCCTAATAAATATTAATCACTGTTTTGCAATAATTTTAGACGAATAAATTAAATTTTTAAAAGAACTTTGAGATCACGACTTGAGATAGGTAATGATCGTATTAGACAGATTTTACGTAAATAGAAATGACCTTGACATGGTGATTTTTTAGGGAATTTAGCGTTCAACCAATTGATTGCCCAACTAATGCACAAAGTAGGCGTAGGTTAACTGCCCATGGAACTGTTGCTACATCTTTGCGACCTGACAAATGTGTACGGCAGTGTTGCCAATCGGCGGACTTTAGTCCGATTTTCGGACTTTTTTTAAGGCTATGGACTTTTGTCGGACTTTGAAACTATTTCGGACTTTTCGGACTTTTTGATACCTGACAAAAATATGCTAAATGCACAAATTTGGAAATAAAATCGGCAGGTAACTTATTGTTTATTTACCAAGTGTTGGGTTGTCTTATTACTTATTATTACATTAACTTTTTTATTGTTTTTTTTGTTATTAAAAAGTAAATGTTTATGGAGTTATCAGTCTTTTTCATTATACAGGGTGTCCGCTAATTAATGGTACATAGAAAAACCACAGACTCCCTACGTAAAAATATTAGGATTTAATCGTACTTACCTACATCCGAAAGTTAATATTAACTGAGATACAGGGTGTTAAAGTTAAAAGTTCATTTTTGTCAGTCTCTAATAACTTTGAGAAAAACCAACATTTTTTCACAAAATTTGGCAGTTGGGTTTTTTTTTAGGATGAGAAATTTTTTTTTTGTGAAATTTTAATGTGCAAAGTAGAGGGCGCTGTCTGCGGTTTTTTCGCATATTTACTTGGTCATATAACTTTTTTCTGCCTCAGTGTATTTAAGTTTTTAATGAAAATAATAATTTTTCGATATTTATTACATAAAAAAGATATACTAAGTTTAGGTCGCCCAGAGTTGCCGTTTTGGAGATATTTGCATTTAAATTGTTCAGCGCGCGCTAGCTCAGGCAAGCAAATAATGTTTTGTTACTTCTTACCAATTAACTTTTACATGATAAATAATGTTCTAGTACTGGTAATTGGGAATAATACATACAAAAATTGGATTGTTCTTTAACTTACTTTATTTAAAATAACTTGAAAAATAATATTTCATTTTAAAATCATTACAACCTGTTACAATAATCAACAAACAAATAACAACATAGAGGTTTCATAGCAACTGCATAATTTCATTTGTTTTCTCATAGCTTACTTTGAAAAAAAAATAGTTTGCAAATAATTATAATAATTGGGCAGGGTGCACTAAATAATTTAAATGCAAATATCTCCAAAACGGCAACTCTGGGCGACCTAAACTTAGTATATCTTTTTTATGTAATAAATATCTAAAAATTATTATTTTCATTAAAAACTTAAATACACTGAGGCAGAAAAAAGTTATGACCTAATAAATATGCGAAAAAAACCGCAGACCCTTTACTTTGCACATTAAAATTTCACAAAAAATTAAATTTCTCATCCTAAAAAAAACCCAACTGCCAAATTTTGTGAAAAAATGTTGGTTTTTCTCAAAGTTATTAGAAAAAAAACATAAATGAACTTTTAACTTTAACACCCTGTATCTCAGTTAATATCAACTTTCGAATATAGGTAAGTACGATTAAATCCTAATATTTTTACGTAGGAAGTCTCTGGCTTTTCTATGTACCATTAATTAGCGGACACCCTGTATATACCCCAACAGTAAAAAATAAATATCACTTATGGCGAATGCGCCAGACGAAGCATTTTCATTTCGAATCGGACTTTTTCGTGCCACTGGGCGGACCTTTGCACCTAATGTCATTTGGCAACACTGGTGTACGGCATGGCCGTCTAGGATGTTTAGGAGAAGTGAAGTACATTGGCGCTTTGACGAACTACGGGATCTAAGGTTACGATTTAAGAGATTACAGAAAATACATACTTTCATACTTATAACTTTGCAAGATCTGCAAATATGGCGGACTTGCGGAAGCAAAATAATTTGCAGAAATTTGACATATTTCAAAAACTATTTGCAAAATCCGCCATTTTTACCTTAGTTCAACAGTTTTACTTCTGGTCTGGTTTATTAATATCGACTATATTATACCAAATGATCTTAGATATAACAGATCATTGACTATACCAAATACGTAAAATATGCCCAAGAAAACCCAAGCACGTATAGGTACACAACCAATACTTACAGGATAGTAAACATGTAGAATTTTCTGTTATAAAGTCAGAAATCTACAAATTTCATACTGTTGATTTAGGTTCAAATTTGAAATTGAAGGTACTATTGCAGTCACTGTAATAGACAACAAAAACAATTAATTATGACCAGTCCTTTTAAAAATATTTATTACTGCTCATAGGAAGGCTTTACAATAATTACAAGCTAATACACATATTATATAATAAAGTATATTCCAAAAAACAAAATACCTATGCATTAAAAGTATAACAAAAACAGATTTGTAGAGATACGGTAATCTAAAACATTTGTTAATAAAAGTAAAACATGCATCTATCAGTATTTTCCTGAGTACCTATAATATGTGATCTCTTTTAGCACACAATTGTTTAGTAAAATCATACAGTAGTTTTTTTTTTTATTATGGCTGTTCTGATCACAGGAAATGCAGGTACTTAACAAGAGTAAAAAGGAATCTAATGATCAGCGTTTCATCGCCCACAGAATTTTTAATAAGAAAACATATTAGCAGAAGTGTGTATGTTTTGTTTAAAAATATAATACACACCAATAACTAAATATAGAACTGGGTTGTAAATATATAATATATTAATAATTACCTATATATTATTATACAGAAAAATATCAAATAATGACAGACATAGTTTTAATTAGAATGGTCTTGAACATCAAATTTTGAATAACAAATATATTAGGTACATCAAACACCTATACATCTTTATAGTTTATCATGGTGAAACATGTAATAACAATTTACAAGTATTGTTAGCTACTTTATTGCAAGTGATCATACAATCATGCTCTTCGGTTATATCAAAAGCACATCACTGATAAAAATCCAACATTTTGGCATACACAGATTCAATTATAATTCTATTTATTTCTTAAAAGTTGTTGGGACACCCTGGATGGATAAACCCTTGTAAACGTTGTGGATAACTGGACAAGCTCTATTTTTAATACAGGATGTCCGGAAATTCCGTACGTATATTTTAAAGGGATATTGTACATATTATAAAAACATGAAAAAATGTTCATATAAATGTATTCCCTCAAAAAAGACTATAAAAACCATTTCCCAAATGGATTACTACAAGTCAACGGAACAAGTGTGTGTATACCAGTGAAGCTAATTTTACTGTTTTTGGGTCATCAATAAATAAATTATTATTATTAATCTTTGCCAAGGCTTGAGGTAGCGGTGTGCAATGTGTGCATCTATAGCACACAAACTAATATTAATGAATGCTAATGTTTGATATTGGAGAGTTAGCGTCAAATTTATTTATATATAGATACCCAAAAATTATGATTCTGAGGATCTTTTTACACAATAATCCTTCCTTTATTTAAATCATTACATAAATTATTATCGAATTGTGTGTAGCAATTATGAACTTTTTTCATGTTTTTATACAGTGTGACCAGTAAAGTTTATTTATTTATTTATTTCGTTCAATACAATACAATAGAAAACTATCCTACACAATAGGTAGACAGTGGCGTAGCCAGCCTTGCGGGGCGGGAGGGGCGAACATATATGGGGGCGCTTTATGATTTTTTTAGAACCATTATTATTATTATTATTAAAAATATGGTGTTTGTTTTTCAAAATACATATAATAGAATACCAAATTATTTTCAATTTCAATAAATGTTACAAGGTGTAATTAAAGTATATTTTTATTTTGCATACGGGCACCAAGCAGCAAGGGGCGCCATGCAAGAGGGGCAGGCGCCCCCCCTGGCTACGCCACTGTAGGTAGACACTTTCACAAGTCCGCATCATATGGGATTTTTTTTATTAATACCTTTATTCGAAATTTGACCTTAAAATTAAGCAAAAAATAGTAGTCACGTGATTCGCATTATCTGTCAAATTTTAATTTTTTTTTTCAAAAAATAATTCAAAAGTGGGGTTATTTCTGAAAATATCGAAAAAAGTTATTGGAAAAAGTTTTTTTTTAAATGCAGTTTCTAGCCCACATGCAAGCTTTCAGCTGCATAAGATAATTTTGATTTTTTACCCACCACTAAAATTTATTTTCCACTTAATGAACACTTTACTGATTACACTGTTCTTTTTTGTCTTATATAGCCCAATTTTGATTTTGTAGAAAAACACACATTTAAAATGGCGCTACTTTAAAGAAAATGTATCTGAAATAAATCATTGTCAAAACTAAGAAGTTTTATGTAGGTTGCGTTGAGTCTTATTTTGCAAAAGTGGTGCATTTTACAAAATATGGGTAAAAAATCAAAATTATCTTATGCAGCTAAAATTTTGCATGTGGGATAGAAACTGCATTTAAAAAAACTTTTTCAAATAACTTTTTTCGATATTTTCAGAAATAACCCCACTTTTAATTATTTTTCGAAAAAAATTAAAATTTGACAGACTTAATTTTCATCTCGATTGAAGCAGAACTTGATGCCAAAGTCAAATTTCGAATAAAGCTATTAATAAAAAAAATGCCATATGATGCGGACTTTACTGGTCACCCTGTATGTAGAATATCCCTTTAAAATATACGTACCGAGTTTCCAGACACCCAGTATATGTAGTACCTTTTGTAAAAAAAAACTTTAAATTGAGGGCGACATCAATCAATCATACATTCCAAATATTTTTACTCACTTACTCAAAAATAAGCTAGTTTTTGCATTTAAAGTACTTTAGTTTTTTTTTTAATATTATTATTAAACGTTTATCAGTATATAAATATATATAATAATAGTTTCTCCAAGTCATTGTAGTTTCCCTATCTCCTTTTCTTGAGCTAAATAACATTTTTTGCTAATAATTTGATAACAATATTATTTTCTGCCAGTTTTTCAAAGTAAGGTTTGTTATAAAAATATGCCCATTTAAATTTTTTACTTTAAAATACACTACGCCCATTAATTATCGAATATTAAAAAATGCACCTTCAAATTAATAAACTGTAATTTCTTTAATAATGAACCAATTTTGAACTTTTTTTTTTTTAATCATAGATATACGATTCTCGTGTTTAGCGCATAGTAGTTTGCGTCCTGACACGTCTTATTGTACGGGGTAGCGCGTAGATGCGTGTAAATTTCCTTAAATTTAAAACTGACATATCTTACATAAAAATAGAATTTAATTTATTTTTTAAACGAAAGCAATTAGACATCTATCTGCGCTAGAAACTGGCCAAAAAGTTTTGCCATGCCATTAGAGGCAAAGAAAAAATTCCATTTCTTCGAAATAAATTCTGTTGCCGAAAAAATGTTTCGTAAATAATCAATGAGTCATTTTATCACTTTTGGCTTTTAAATTTAGAATAAAAGTTATGTCAACAAATAAAGTCTATAATACAGAGTGCTACGGAAATATCTAACCATTTAATTAAATTGCTTAAAATTAAAAATACAAAAATAATAATACAAATACAAATTCAGGGATACATTCTATGAACGAATTAAATGGATAAGTTTTTGCGTGCCACCCTGTATTATAGACTTTATTTGT
Organism: Polydrusus pterygomalis; assembly: GCA_963969555.1. Classification (NCBI taxonomy): domain Eukaryota; kingdom Metazoa; phylum Arthropoda; class Insecta; order Coleoptera; family Curculionidae; genus Polydrusus; species Polydrusus pterygomalis. Next base: position 1,797,134 of record OZ018377.1, read on the forward strand.
TGACATGTTTTTTATTCTAAATTTAAAAGTCATAAGTGATAAAATGACTCATTGATTATTTACGAAACACTTTTTGGGCAACAGAATTTATTTCGAAGAAATGGTATTTTTTCTTTACCCCTAGTGGCATGGCGAAACTTTTTGGCCAGTTTCTAGCGCAGATAGATGTCCAATTGCTTTCGTTTAAAAAATAAATTAAATTCAATTTTTATGTAAGATATGTCAGTTTTAAATTTAAGGAAATTTACCTGCATCTAGAGTTTATGCGCTACCCCGTACAATAAGACGTGTCAGGACGCAAACTACTCTGCGCTAAACACGAGAATCTTATATCTATAATTTAAAAAAAAAAGTTCAAAATTGGTTCATTATTAACGAAATTACAGCCTTATTAATTTGAGGGTGCATTATTTAATATTCGATAATTAATGGGCGTAGTGTATTTAAGCAAAGCCAAAAACACTCTACAGGTACCATGCTAACCATTCAACAATAAACTATTGATATTATGTTAGACTGTGACTGTATATGTGTCTGCACGATTTTTTTGTCCCCGTCTATATTTAGGATTTTCCACTAGCCAGTCAGAGCTTTAGTAATGTTTACTTAGTCTAAGATCTAGTAATATTTTTTCACAAATTTTAAAATAATTTTACCAAAACTTAGATCATAAGCATGGACGTTTCTAAAGCTAACGCTGGCTTGCTAATTCCTAATCACAGACATTTTATCTAAAATACCACCAATAATAATCTAAGAAACTCATTCTCCCCCTATCCCCCCTAATAATTTTCATCCAACAACTGATACTAGGCGTACAATAACCAGGCTATAAAGAGCAACGCGAGCCATAAAAACACTTTGGACAGGAATTGCTCCTCCATATACTGGGGGGTACCGTGAAGGGGAACATTGGGCCGGGGTTCCCCAAAGTTAAACGTCGAAGTGAAGAATCCAAAAGGGAAAGCTCCTATACCGAATGACATGTGAAAACCACCATCGCCAAATCCAAATCCTGAGGAAATAAATAAGATGAAGAGGGAGGATTTTGCATGTTTAGCATTCTGTCCGACATGTTATACAGAATACCAGTAAAATAAATTTATAAATATTTTACCTGAAAAATTATTGCCAGGCTCCGGCTCAGTCCTTTGTCCGGCAGGCCTGGGGGGGACCTTATCCCTTGGGTCCTCCTGCTTGGTACTGCCTCTTCCATAAAGTGGTACAACTTTGTCTTTACTTATGGCTGCTTTGCAAACTGGACACACTTGTCGATTTGGTCTTGTTTCGAGCCACTGATGCAAGCAAGGCCAACTATAATTGTTGAGAATTTCATATTTTTAAAAGGTTTTGTAAAATGATTGGGAGCACAAAATAATTATTTAGAAACTAGTTTTTATTTGTTTGCATCATCATATGTAAGTATGTTTAATTCTTACCAAAACAGATGTCCACATAAACTAACGACAGCATCTTTAGCAGTATCCAAGCATATGTTGCACTCTAGTAAATTTTCTTCTTTCTTTTCATCTTCCTTAGTATTTGGACTGTCTCCCTCATCTCCTCTACTGGTGCTTTCTCTAACTTCTTCTGTACTAGTACTAGCTGACATATTTGCCTTATATAAAATCACAATAAAACATTTATATTATAATTTTTAGATCTATATTCTTGTCTGTTAGGTAACATATAATATATTGTCCTGTGATGCTTTAAAATTTTACTAAACTTTTTACTACATTTTAGGTAGCTGGTACTGCTGTACATAACCACATACAGATGTTCAGTCATATATAGGTGATTTTTTTCCAGTTTTTCTTTTTATACATTGGTCCTTATATACATTTGATAGTTGAAATATATGTTATATAAACGTAGTATTAAGACTTTATAAATCGTTTTAAGGATATTTTGTAATTATTAATGTATTGATGTGGATTAATGTTTTTTGAATAAATAAAAATATTAGAACAACAAGTTAGCAAAAACTTACAACAAAACATACCATTGTATGTGAATGGTAAATATGTTGCTTAACCAATGATTTTTTTAAATTTGAACTATGATGTTGACTTATGCAAAAATATTCTAAGCTATATAATAATGCCTATGGCTATTAAAATAGAAATATGTTTGTGTGTTATGTGATTTACCATTTATATTTATGAATATTTACGTAATCTTGTAAATTCGCAAATTATACAAAACACTTGGGAAATCCTTTTAATGTAGGGTAGGGTAACCTTCTATTTACATTTAGGTATAAGACTAAACTAAACTAAAATAACTACCTATGTATAGACACAGTTCACCATTGGATTAAAAAAAAACTATTGTGTATCGTCGCTCTATTTTAATTATCGTATTTAGGTACCTTCTTTTCCTTTGAAAATTTTCTCAGGGATCAATGTGTATGGACCACACAATCCAGCTGTCACCCTACAAAATCTTGCTAGAAAACCTGACGTGTCCACAGGAAAAACAGCTCAAAATAGTATACCAGAATCGATATGCGTTAGAGTTTATAACTGGATTGAAAATTCACAATAATTTAAATTATTTAAGAACATTTTCTAGTCTGAAATCAGGTGATGGTCACAAACGTCAGTGGCAGTTTTGGCCACATACATACGATATCGATACCGAGTAGGCATCGATATTTGAGAGCCGATGTCGATACCCGATTCACAAAATTAAAAGTACGAGTATCGAGCTTTGTGTTTTGTGGTATCGAGTGTCAAGTACCGTCACCACCATTGAATAAAGAATAGGACTTTATTCTGTGGTCACCACATTTGCAACGAACGATAATTTTACTATTTTTGCTCCAAGTATTTTTTCACTTACCAAGTTTATATCGATGGCCTCAAGCCGCTTTGAAATTAAAGCGGCTTAGATTCCAAGGTTAGGCTCACACGTTTATTTCAGCGACTTCAATTTGGATTGACATTTGGCTTCAAGCTCAATTTTATAACAACAACAACACGCATGCGCTGATTTTGAAGCTAACTTCAGTTTAAATAAAATACCGTTGCCGTTAATAACCTCACTTTCCGGTTTGTCTTTTTTTAATTGGCTTAAAGCAAAAACTTGCCATATGGATCAAAAAGTAAAAAGAAATGCATGGTCAAATGAAAAACCGAAAGTGTTTTTAAATACAAACTAACCTTTAAATTTTAAGCCAAGGGGCCTAAATGTCAAAATCATAATATGGCGATGACGTAGTAATCTGAAGTTAGGCAGCAGTAAAGCGGCTTGAACCGTTTATATCGTGTTTTAGAACCACTTGAATAAAGTCAACCCCAATTATTTTTAGGCTTGACTCGAATACTTTAAGTCGGATTGAAGCTCGTTTATATCAGTTTTCTCGAGTCGCTTTTACAAGCCGCTTTGACTCAATCCAGCTTGAAGTCATCGATATAAACTTGGTTACTGTTACCCCAACCTCAAAGGCTATACCTCATAATAATATATAAACCTAATTCAAGTCAACTTCCAAACACTTGTAGATGCGCGACGCTTGGAATCGATGTTCTGTCCACCTCCACACTCAGATTACAGAAAAGAACTTTTCTGTAATCTGTGGTTCTGTCCGGATCTGTAAGTAGATGCCAGTGTTGTCAGGTGGCAAAATAGAAATCACCAGAAATGTTATGAAAAATTACTTTACCAAAAATTTTAAAAGTATATTTTTAGGGTTGTATTCAAAGACTTTATATGAGAAGTCTTTGGTTGCGACATGTATTTCGGGTTCGATAGCGAAAGGGTTTAACGTTTAACAACACATGGATATGGATAGCCCTGATCACAGAAAAATAAAGAAGGGGTTTGTTGGCCCTGATTAGTTAGGCACTGTTACAACCAGGGTTGTCAGAATGGGCGATAATGTCAACAAATCTCTGTCAATCAATCTCCAAGTTACTTGTAACCGTTATGGAAATAAATAACTGAATCAGTGAGGCACAAAAACTCCATTTTAACAAAGAGAGGCTATGCAATTTGCAAAATACAACACTGTTCGAATTGTACTTGCTATACCTTAAATATGTAAATGGATCTCCAGTTATCCTTCAAAAAAACTCAAACCAGTCTGCTTAAATTCCACTAAATATAGCATTTATTACCAAAATGTCCGTGGCTTACGCACCAAATTAAATACACTTTTAACATCTATCGCAGTGTCTCGGTACATGATTTTGGTTCTAACAGAGACTTGGCTTACCGACAGCATTCATGATGCAGAACTTGGATTGCAAGAATACAACATTTATAGAAGGGACCGCTCAGTGCTTACCAGTGATGCCTCTCGTGGTGGAGGTGTTTTAATAGCGGTACACAAAAATATAATTAGTTGTGTTTGCCACTCATCACCTGATATTGAACAGTTATTTGTTCGTGTTGGTTCTTCAGCAGGTAAAACAATTATAGGAACAACCTACCTTCCTCCTAGGTCAATCTGTGATAAATATATATCTTTCTGTGATAATGTGGATAGATTATCTGATCTATATCCCGGCTGTGAACTGTGCCTTCTTGGTGATTTTAACTTGCCTAATGCTGTTTGGGATCAAACCGATCAATTGGGTTCCACTGCTACTCCTGGGTTATTTGCTCAAGTGCAGGAGTCTGAGTGCATTGAAGTAATCTCCAATATGTGTGCTTACCAAAATATGTTTCAAGTGAACAACATAAGAAATAACCATGGGTCAATGCTTGACTTAGTATTATCAACCAATATAAACACTACTGTCAATGTAGCGGAAGAAGCCATCATTGATCCTGACTCCTTTCACCCCCCATTAACCGTAACCCTTCATAAACCTGTTGATCATCAAAACAGTGTTGTATCTCAGCCCGACACTTATTATTATGATTTCAAATCTGCTGATTATGAGTCTCTCAATCACCATCTTGGTTTAGTAAACTGGGACTTACTTTTACAGTCTAAGTGTGTCGAAGAAATGATTAATATTTTTTATGATGTTCTCTATGCTGCAATCCACTGCTTTGTTCCTGTAAAGAAGCTAAGTACACGGAAGTTTCCCAGATGGTTCTCCCATGAACTAAGGACTCTGATTTTTCTTAAGAAGAAAGCACACAAAACTTGGAAGCGTTCTGGATCACCACAGGATTATGCAGAGTTCTCTAGGCTGAGAGTGCAGTGTAAGAGTGTGTCTAAAAACTGTTACGAAGACTTTGTGCATAATTCCGAAATGTCCTTGGTCACACTTAATAACATTAAGCCTTTTTGGAATTTTGTAAATTCTAAGCGAAATCAGAATGAGTTGCCTTCGCAAATGTTTTATAATGATGCCTTTATTCAAAACGGCCCTGATCTGGCAAACTTGTTTGCAGAGTTTTTCAAGACTGTTTATTCAGACCAGGAAATTAATGTCGAGCCTGTAACTTCTGCAAGTAACTTAAATATATCTGAATGCCATATATCAATATCTTCTATCTATGAGGAGATTTGTAAATTAGATACCAACAAGGGACCAGGGCCTGATGGTGTGCCTCCCTCCCTTCTTAAGTCCTGCAGTTTTGTTTTGTCACGTCCACTGTACAAAATCTTTAATGAATCCCTTACAACTGGTACATTTCCAAGTTATTGGAAGGTTGGGTACATTATTCCAATCCTAAAACAGGGTGACAAAGCCAACATATCTAACTATAGGCCTATCTGCAACCTTAGTGTCATTCCGAAACTCTTGGAAAACTTAGTAACCAGAATTCTCACTTCCCAACTGAATCCATGTATAATTGATCAGCAATTTGGTTTCCGTTCAAAACGTTCTACTGATTTAAACCTGCTCACCTATTCAGATTTTCTATCGGTTGCTCTTGAGGGAGGCAATGTTGTCCATTCTGTATATACCGATTTTTCCAAGGCCTTTGATAAAGTAAATCACACTCTTCTCATATCGAAACTGCAGAAGCTTGGAGTGACGGGTACTCTTTTGGCCTGGGTCAAAAGCTACTTGACTGATCGATCTCAAATCGTGAAAGTGAACAATTATCACTCTGTAAATATCAAAGTACCTTCAGGGGTGCCCCAAGGCTCCCACTTGGGACCTCTATTATTTAATATTTTTATTAACGACATATCTTCGTGCTTTCTGTTTAGTAAATTTTTGTGCTTTGCTGATGATCTTAAGTTTTTTGCAATGGTTTCGGGGCTTGATGACTGTCTTAACATTCAAGCGGACCTAAACAGGTTGGTCGACTGGTGTAGAGCTAATGCTATGGAGCTTAATGCTTCAAAATGTAAGGTAGTCTACTTCTCAAGGGGCCGCAATCCACTTGTCTGGAACTATCTTATCAACGATATCCAATTGTCTTCAGTAACTGAGATCAGGGACTTGGGTGTTACCTTTGACTCAACACTATCATTTATTCCCCATATAACTGATATAGTTTCAAAGTCACTAAAAATGCTGGGTTTCTTAAAGCGCTGCACTCGCAGTTTTATTAACATCTCCTCAATAAGACTTCTTTACTGTGCACTCGTTAGGCCATATTTGGAATATTGCTCGTCTGTATGGAGTCCTTTCTATGCTAGACATATGCACACTATTGAGCAGGTACAACGAAAATTTGCGAGATATTTAGCATATAAAGCCAATATTCCCCCACCCGAAGATTACGTGTACGACTATAATAATTTATATCTTTTGTTTAACATCGAACCAATGATCAGTAGACGCAGGCAGAAAGATTTAAGACTTTTTTTCAAGATCGTTAATTCCCTGGTTGATTGTAGTGAACTGCTATCGCGAATAGGATTACAGGCTCCTACAAGGAGCACCAGATCAACGGTGACTTTTGCTCAACCATTCCATAGGACGAATTACGGACTTAACAACTTTATCACAAGGGCTTCAAAAATGGCCAACCTAAACCACAATATTAATTTCTTCAGCAATAGCTACACTTCTTTTAACAGGCAACTCAGATCTGTAAATTTAACTTAGACTCTTTTAATAACCTTATTTCTTTTGTTTGTTTATCTTTGCTATTACTTTTCAATTCTTATTCTTACCTACTTACTTTCAGTATTACGCTTAGGATAGGTATATATTATAGTATTTATACTTATGTACACTTATTGTACTAATCATTCAAAATTCACAATGTTGATTTAATGTGTAAAATGGGCTTGCCCGTAAATAAATAAATAAATAAATAAATAAATAAATAAATAAATAATTTCGGATTCTTGCGCTGACTCTTTGCATTCATTTGATTTGACTAAACATTTGAGTCGAAAACAAAAAATCGAAAGGCGAAAGAAAAAGCTAAAATTTCAGATGTTGAAATCGTCGCACGACTCTCGTCGCAGAGATCTACATCTATTTTTATCTGGCAACCCTGCTTACCACCCAACCGTAATATAATATTCGTATTCGTAGTCGAAATGAAACGGCCTGACGCTTCTCCATCCCAACCAAATGACGCATTCGAAATTTCAAAAAGTAAGGCGTAAATAAAGAGCCATCATTGACTGCAACAAAATTATGTTGCAATTTTTTTATTTACTTAACAAAAACATTGCAAAAATGTATTTAAATTGACCCTAGATTTAAATTTTTCAAATATAAGCGGTTAAGAATAGCGCCATGGGTTGCCTACACGAGAAGCGTGACTTGGCCTGACAGCTGCCTTAACCTAGATCGTGTTTGCATTTTATCGAACCACGACGATTTTTGCTAAATTTTCTACTGAAAGGATAGTTCAAAATGATTCCGCTTATATTAAAGTGTATCGCTAAATATAAGGAATAGTGCTCGGTGCCCCACAAGTCGCTCAAAATGCTGCGGAAACGCAAAACGCGTAAAGTGACTTTGGTGCCGTTGAACTCGATTAGGGTGTAGAAAAAACTTAAAAAACACTTTCTCGCAATGGCCCTATCGAGCTGGATGTTGCGGTCCCAAATGTTGGGGCCCCAAGGTCGCAGATTTAATTTTAGGTCGGGTAAGTTGGATTTTAGAACCCAAAATTGGCCCCTTTGTAACTGTTAATTTTTAGGCACTAGGAATAAGGAAGAGGATCTATTTACATCCTGTTTGAAGCAAGGTGAGTGATATGCGTGACTCATTAGTCTGTTTTTGGGTGTATTGGGGCTAAAATTAGCTGAGACACACAAAAATATGTGGGCGAAATTAGAACACAAACAAGTAAACACTTTCAGGGTTATTAACAAATGTACTTTGGTTATTTTTTTTATGTGATTTATAAATGAAGGAGAAAGTAATTCTGAATTTTACCTATTATTTTTTAGCTTCAATTAATAACCAATATTAGGTAGGTATTCATTTAACAAAAACTTGTTTAAGTATACCTAGTTGCATTTGTAAAAATTATGATATTGATATTGGGGAGTTCTTTAGGTCACTAGTGGATCCACGGGTGAGCAAACTATATCTGGTTAGAGGTGTATAGCTTGCAAACAGAGGTGGATCCTCCAGAGAGTTTAAGAATTAGTCTCATTCGGTTAATTTTTTTTATCTTACATTTTAACTGGAATAAGTATGTCCTTTTTTAATTTTTAGAACCACATGAATGCTTTAAAATGGTGCTTAGTAAGCTTTGTGAGCAAGATTTGGAGGAAAAAGTTTTTCTTAACTATTTAAATACATTAGTTAAGCTTTTGCTTTATTACGAGAACAGATTTGATGATATAAATTTTAGCAAGAATGACATTTTATGTTGGTAAGTTAAAAAAAATTGTGGCATCTTAAATAATTTACTTAAAATCTTTTTTTTTTTAGCTTAAGATTGACTTTGGTGCATGAGTCTACTATTATAAGGTCAGCAGGATTAAGATGTATACGCCATACTGTTACAGTTGAAAATGATATTACCTGTTTAAATAAAATGTTAATACCATTTCTCATAACCAGGCAAGTAGAAAATCATGTTTATGTTGTTTAAATAAATTGCTGTGGCGCACACAAACATCTATACTATATTAAAATACTATTCATATCATATCATTTCTTTATTAGTTCTATCAAAATAGCATAGAACTTGTCATTATTATCTAGAAAAACGCTTTTGTTGTAAACGCTCCATATTTTTTTTTATTATATTTTTATTTGTCTACTGTAAATTTCCACTGTATTTCTTTTACTTGTTACCTCTTTGGATTTGAAAAAAAATGGAAAAGCTTATAATTCAGTTTTCTTCTGTGATATATAATAATAATATAAGTTTATGTTGGTAATATAAACTTATTCTTCAATCCCCTGAAGCTGAGCTTGTTAGGGGCAAATCTTATTTTTTTGTTTTAGTACCTATGTAAAATCATAAATCATAAATATGCATTAAAAATCAAGTTTTAAAGTAAAATGTTAATTTATAGTATAAACCCATTATTTTTGAAACAAATATATTAGGTACTTAGGTACCTATAATAAAATTTTTAATTAAAAAATATTACTTATATAATTATTCAGAACAATATTAATTGATTAAAGCATTTCTAAAAATATTTTCAAATTGTCTGTTTTTAATATCCATGTTTTTAATGAAATCGATTTTTTAATTTTTGTTGGTAAATAAATCGTTTACCTAAATAAAAACATAAATATTTGAAATTTTTTTGGTCCTATGGACTTATTTATTTTAGGTTTTATGGTTATTTAATTTTTATGACATGTATTATGATTATGGTTTTTAAATTGTATAAGGTTTTTATTTTTAAATATATACTTATATTAAGATGTTATAAATGTAAAGTTGTCTTATGTTCAACTTTTTTGTTTCTGAATATAATTAAGTATTTTGAAGGATAAAGATAATCTTTATTGAATATAATTTTTAGAAACCTTTTTTGTAATATTTCTAATTTTTTAACTAAAGTTCTATTTATTCCTCCCCAACCTAAAATTCCGTAATTTAAATGAGTTTTAACTAACGCTTAAGTAATATAATATTTCCATATTATGTCTTACATTTAAAAATTTTTTAATGTTTTTAAAAATCGGTAGCAAACTTCTTAATTTTTTATTATAAAACATGTACCTGTATGGCCCCATAGCACTCGCTCAGGGCCTTTTAATTTTATTTTAAAAAAAATTATTTATATTTATATTGTTAAATGATTAAAGATATGATTTTTGTTATTTAAATAAAGGAATATTATTATATATTAAATTTGCTTTAGGTCCCTGGATCTGATCCAAAAAAATGACGTGGAACGCGTGGAGGCAATGAAACTTATAAGGAAAATTTTGACACTAGCTCCTGCTCAATTTGACATTTCCATGGCTCGAGGTTTGGTCTCCCTGGCCAATGAGGGGACAGAGGGAAAAGATAGGCTATTAAGGATATGTTTGGCAACGGTGTCGGAGATTGGTTAGTTACAGTTTTTGGTTTACTGCTCTCGGGCACCCTGATAGTGCTCTTCCTGATTTTTGCATGTTCGATTGTTAAAATAGAGCCATCTCACCCATTCGTTTTAGACATTTGGTTACTCTGAATCCGGTAGCGAGTGCTCTACACCGATCTGAAACTTTTTAGGGAGGTAGAAGCAGCGCCTGCGCCGTAACACACAAAATAACACAATCTATTTATACTTTATATGAATATAAACAAATTGACCATCTGTGGGCTAGTGGATATCAATGGATATCAATCAAACCACATTTATAATTATTTACGAATAATTTTTAAAAATCCAATGATGTAAACTTAATAAAATTACAGTTTGAGAAGGCAATTATTTATAATTTTTTTCAGGATTGTTCAACCCGTCCCTCTTCATTGATGCGGGCGGTGTCGCCGCGATCACCCGCAACCTCATCGACTGTCAGATACCGAAGATAGCAGAGTCGCTATGTGGGATCCTCCTGCTTCTTCTCGATCGCCCCGAGACTCGATATAAGGCCTCCGTGGATCTGCATAGTATTGCGGCCCCTTTCTGCGATTTTCACTACAAGCACGGTTGGAAGGACAAAACTAGGTCAGGATTGGAAATGTAAAGTCACTTTTTGCTTTTTTTGTAGGTTGTTTGGAGATTGAATGATTAAGAAAGGAACGAGAAGGTTCTCTGTTCCGTTCACGCTAAGAATACAGTTGTTTTTAGGGAATTTATGGAATGTAAATGTGCGTAAAAAACACCGTGTTCTAAGCTTGAATGGCATATAAAGGGAATCCTGACTCAAACAAGGGGATAGGGTACACTCAAGTTTCAGGTAGGTTTTGTAAATGCTGTACAAACCTGAAACTTGAATGTAGCCCTGGCTGTACATATTGGCCTCTTTTTTTACTGTTTAATAATAGCTGGTAGGCAAAATCCTGCTTAATCTTTTACAAAAAATAATATTAAGTAATTGTATTTTTTACGTTTCTATTTCAAGATTTAAAATTTCGCTAGCATCAATCTTGCGGCTACTAGTCCGTTTTTGGGTAGACGCAGGGAGTAATGTTGGTATGTGGCATATTCATTTTAAAACGAGGAATGTTTAAGCCTTAAAGAATTAACCAATGAATAAAAATGCCAAAACGTATGTATCTTAATTAATTTTATTAACACCATTTTCCATTAATTAAATGTTGTGTCTCCAACATAATTTTTTTGCTACTTTTTATCCGAAACACTCGCTAACAAATTAAGTTTGCTTTCCGCTTTTTAATTTTTACGCTGTTATGGTGTTATGGATAAACGATTTAAAAACAAACTTATGCAATATTAAATATACCAAAGCGAACTTTGTTTATTTAGATCGTAGAACTTAAGGTCACTATTACAAATGATGTAAACAGTTCTTTTGTAAAAAATAAGAACTCCATATACAGTGCCCATTTTATTTTTTTATTTTACTTTACTCCCAACCAACTTTAGAAGTTTATTACAGGGATAAGTATATAAAAATAACTAGCAATTATTATTCTAACTTAGTAGGTATATATACCATGCGAGGAAAAATTATTTGCATCAAAGAGGGCCTTGCATCTAAGGACGAAATGCTTAGCCGTAGAGCTTAATACCTGTTAGGTGTCAGTAACTACCTGAATTAACAATCAAATCAGTTATTCCGTCATCTTTGACAGTCGTTACAAGTAATTTGATTAATCGCTAATTTTTCCAATTTCTTGAACAATTCACACAATGGGCTTTACGGAAGCAATTACTTGACGACGAACTACGTTTTGGATATTTTCAATAGGACGGTGCAACCGCACATACAGCCGCCGAAACTATTAACTACTTACGCAATTTTTTCGACGACAGATTGATCAGTTTTTGATCAGACATTGAATTCCCACCTAGATCACCTTGTTTAACGGTTATGGATTACTTCGTTTTTCCTCATTTAAAGAACGCTATTTTTAAAACACCAGTTGCAAATTTAGAAGAATTACAAGAAAGGATTATCCAAGAATGTGGTAACATTTCTCCAGAGATGCTGGTCAACACTTTCGAAAATATGAAGAGACGTGTGAATTTATGCTTGGAGCATGGCGGTGGCCAATTTCAGCAATTTATGTAATTATTTTTCCTTTCTGTATAGTCTTACTTTGTTAATTCTGTAAACAACAAAAATGAATTTGTATTTGTCTACTTATTTTATTACTCATTAGTTTGGCATATCATATAATATGAATTTGACAAAATTTTAACCTAGATTTGGTTAGATATATCGTCCCCATATCATTGTGATCTAAACCAAGCCCTACGTTTTTTAATCCAAGCCCTCTTTGATACAAATACTTTTTGCTCGCACGTAGGTATATAAAAAAAAGAGTTAAAAAAAAATTCGTTTTGTATAAATGTTTGATTAACTCGTTAAGAAAGAAAATTATACTAGGAAACATTTTTTTAAATTAAATTTAAATGGGGTAGTTTTTTTAATGTTTTAATATTTTCGGGTAAAATATACAGGGTGGTCCTTAAGTACATCAAGAAAATCTAGGATATGATTCCTGGCATCAATTTAAGTTGAAAAGTTCATATGGACTTTTAAAAAATAATTGTTTTTTTAAAATTTCGAAACTCCTTAAAGATACGGTATTGAAAATTGATGTCGATTGATTTCGTATTAAACTGCACTTTTTGGTTAAAAAAGGGTTTGCCTACTTCCACCAGTGGCGTGCATGAAGATACCATCAATACTTTTTTTGTGAAAATATGTGATACGCCACTGTTTTTTTTAAACTCTGATGCATTTTTATGCATTACTGATATAAGCGGAACAAAAGTTGTCTCTACTATGTTTTTGAAAAAAATGGTAGTTTTAAAGGAAAATGGAAAATATTTTAACACCCTGTATCTTAGAGGGTAAGCATTTTAGGGCTACCATATGAACTTTTCAACTTAAATTGATGCCAGGAATCATATCCTAGATTTTCTTGATGTACTTAAGGACCACCCTGTATAATATTAATCCATTATATAACAATGACCGTTTCCAAAGTTACTGTTTATTTTAATAGTTTGTAAAAAATTGGTTTGTCTAGTATCATGTCTATGAATGTCATGAACTTTTGTAAACGTTATGTTAGAATTTTTTTGTTTTAAAAGTAGGTAAAGAATTAATAAATATGCAAATTTTTAAATTATATAAATCTAGGTATTTATTCGTTTTATAAGTTTATTTATTTGTGTGACAAAGTAATATCTTGGTTCTACCATTAGAGTTATCAAAAAAAAAAAAAATAGATGTACAGGGTGGTCCAGAAAAGCAGGACAATAAAAAGATATATTTTTTAAATGGGACACGCTATATATTTAAGCATTTTTTGTTTCCCCATAAAATGTCTAATGTCAATAAATATGTCTATGCGCCTATTATTGACTGGTTGAAGATAAATAATATTATATCATTTTCTAATTATCTTCTAGAAGGGATGAACGCGAATTACGACTAAATTGCAGCCGCTTCGCTCTGCTCACAATTTTGAGAAGCTGGCCCGGAGTGCTACATTTTTGCAGCCCGAAAGACCATGGCGGATTCAAGGCGATCGTCGACGTGTTATATTTGAATCAGCGAGAAGTCCGAGTAAGTCTACTATTTTTTTCGAACTTTGAACATTTTTTGTGTTGTTAAATTGTGGATGTTTCTTGCCTGTTAACTATGAATGTTTTCTTACAACGGGGAGCAAAGATAGACCACGCATCTCATTCATAAACGTACTTTTGCGCCGACATAACATCTTACTGTTTATAGAGAACCTTCTATCATATGACATGTCTATGAACACTTACTTGTAAAATTTTATAACGTAAACAATTTTAATTAGGTTTTAACCAACAACTTATTTTTATTCCTCGAGTCCTATCTAAAAGATCGCGTACAGTATGTTGAGATTCGCGGATATCAATTCTTTAAATTTCAAGCCACCAGTGGTGCTCCTCAGGGTAGCAATCTAGCCCCTTTAATATTTTAATTTCTATCAATGTATTTTTTTATGTATAGGAAAGAAAACCAATTTATACAGAAGTGATTTTAAATTAAAAGTCGGGTATTTACAACAAACAAATTAAATTAAATTTTTGTGGTTGGTAATAGATGAAGCTATTAATTGGAGTGAACACATTGAGTATATTGGACAGAAAATATTTGCACCAGTGGGAATTTCAAAAAAACTCAGGTTTTTTACTCCAAATTATGTTACGTCATATTTATTTTGCTGTCATTCACCCTCATTTACAACATTTAACCTTAATAGGGCATGTGCACTAAATGACAGTCGCCCTGAGGAAAAACATTAGTGATGGGAAAAACCGAATTATTTTAATAACCGACTTTCGAGAATTCAAGTGATTTTAAAAACCGGATTAAAACCGGTTTTTCACTCGAATTCTATATTATGGGAATATGGGCGGTAGTTCGTCGAACAACTTCTAAAAAAAGAAAAAGGTCCCCAGTTCCATAAAGTACTAAAAAATCACTTGAATACTCAATACATCTGCCCCGTAAACTAGTTTGTGTAGCCGCAATGAGTGATTGGTATGAATGACATGCGGGTTTTCGTTTCATAAGTTTCCTTCCATTTTTGATAACAATGGATACCTGTAAACTAACGGTAAAAACAGGTTTTGCTTTTCCTCAGGGCGTCTGTCAAATTTGACTAATGACGTCACGTGCACATGCCCTATAGGGGGATCAACTTTTCAAAATTTACTTAACCCTTTACTAGTTTTACAAAATAAAACAATTAAAAATATATATTCCTCGGGTAGACAATATTCAACTAAACTTTTGTATAAACATTTTAATATTATGTCAATTAAGGATATTCACTTAACCCAAAATATTGTTTTTGTTCATCAAATTATATCAAAAAATATACATTCAAATATACAGCTCAATTACATAAGTGACTTACATAATCATTTAACTACTGTTTTTAACATTGACTTACCCTTAATTCAAACCAGGGCAGGTCAGAACTCCATTTATTATTAAGGTATGAAATTTTACAACGAAATATCCCAAGAATTAAAATTTTTAAATACAAAACGTTTTAAAATAGGAAAAATTATTTAAATATGCAATTATTTTCTTTTTTCATCTTTTCAAAAATATTTTAAAATGAAATCCAAACGATATTTATTACATACAAAATAAATAATTGAGTTAACCGTATACACATTTAAATATTTATTTTTATTTGTTTACCTTGTATTTCTAATTAATTATATTTTACCACTTACGTTATGTAAGATGTTGTAATTAGTAGAGAATCCCTCATAAACTAATGTTTTTGGGATTTTTTTGGAAAAAAAAAGAAATTATGTGCAGGTAGTGACCAAAAAATATGGTTAAAAATACCACAATTTTAGAAAGCTGTTTTGGACCTTCTCTACGACCTCTTAGGACTCCAGCAACCGGAATGGTCGGACGAATTATCTGTAGCCCTCAGCGCAATCGACCCCTGCGAACCCCAATCCTCGTGGCGATTAAAAGAAGGCTTCGTTGCCGCCGAGGGCAGAGCGGTGTTGCCACATCTTGCCAAAACGACACCCTCGCCAACCGAGATGCATTTGGCGCTGTTGTTGCAGTGTTTTTTGGAGTGTGGGCTTTTGGGTGCCCTGACGGACGTTATCACCACCAGTGATACTTTTATTAGTGTTAGAGCTACCGTACTGTTGAGTGAGTTGGTTTAAAATATTTTTCGTATCGCCGAAAAGAGTTAGTAAAAAATAATACACTATATTTTTTCTTGTAGGTGAACTTTTAAGACTTATACAACTTTTACTGCCGCCTGGATGTTGTAATTTATCTCCATCCTTGCCAACTCTACTCGATTACGCAACCAGAAGTAAACCTCAAGCCATGGCTGCCATAACGGCTTTGCAGCAATTACACAAGTAAGAATAATGTTGCCGTGTTGAAATGTATAAATTTTTTTTTTTAATTTCCATGAAGTATGTTAGTTGACCAAATTTTTTTAGGTTGATGAAAAAGCGACCCGCATCTTACAGTCTCCATTTGGATTTCATTATAAGGAACAGCTCAAATAAGAGGACGAAACAAAAACAGCAAAGAAATACCAGGCATAAAGGACTCAAATCTAAAATAAGTCAAGTTAAAGTAAGTTTTTTAAGCTATCCAATACTGGGGGCGCAATAATAGTATATTAACGTACACGTTTTATAAAGTATCATTTTATAGCACGCGTCCATGTTAAAAAACGAGCCGCTTGCAGCGAGTTTTATTACGGGACAAGTGCTTAAAACTGCTTTATATAACACGTACGTTATACTATTTTTTCTAATTTGTAGTTTTTTCAATAAAAACACATTTTTAAAAAGAAAATAAATCCTTCAAATTTTGTAAATTTTTATGTCTAAATTTTATGTTGGTAATACTATTTTTTATCATAGTAGCCTCTGCACAACAAAAATTAGTTTGCAAACTGTCATTTTTTGATTTATTGACCCATTTTCACCACGAGATTCTAAAGTTATTTTAGCGATATGAAATTTGAAATTGGACGGAATACATTGTGTGATCCTTGTACATTCGGTACATATACAGCAGAGCGTTCGGAAATTCGGGAGATTTTGCTACTATTTTTCGAATTTCAAAAGACGTGACTTTACGTCACGGCATTGCAATTTAGTATAGGGAAGATGGAAAATTCAAATAAAGTTGAAGTTAAAATCGACATTGGAAGGTTAGTAGATTGAATTTTGGATAGGATTTGGCAGAAAATGATAGCTTGAAGCATCTACAAAAGATTGATTTATAGATTTATGCAACCAACATACATGACTGTTATCCACACAGAATAAAAAAGTAAGTTATCAAGCTATTTTTCCTCTGCGAAAAATGGGGTTTCTCGTAAATCACAAAGGCAGCGCAAGTCAATGAAATAAAACATTTAAATGTTACCAACATCAAATAAAGAAAAAACGCGTATCGAAATAGCTTCATTACGATACGCAAATGCGTATCGTACTGAGCTTATTATGAACGTGAAATAGAAAAAAGTATATAAATGTTCCCCTTGTAATTGAAATACTATAGCTTACAGAATGTTGTAAAGATGGAAGGAGACGGGTTTTGTAAACACGCTAATCGAATCTTTAAACGTAAATATCTCCGAAATAATCCCACTCAATAATAACTCGGGATTCGGGGGAATACGCCTATATTCCAGCCTATCAAGAATCTTGGTTCGGGGATAACGACGGTCAAGCCAAGATAGACCACGCATATCATTCATAAACGTACTTTTGCACCGAGCCTAAAACTCGCTGTTTATAAAGGACATTCTATCATCTGACATGTCCACGAAAACTTACTTGTAAAACGAAAATCTTGGCACTAAATTTACAGTTATGGAACACAAGCACATTTTTATATTAACCAATATTTGGAAAATAAATAAGGAAACATATCGTAAATACCTTTTTCGATGTTTATTTATAAATAAAAGCTGCATTGACAACCTAGAGTTTGGTTTTAGGCTGTTTTAAAAGATGGGGACGATGTTGTTAAGGAAACAGGGGTACTATCGAGTAACGATGCCCTGAAATGGAATTGGAGTCTTATTAAAATGATTTTAAAGGTAAGTTAAACGAAAACAGTTTACTTATAATTTGTCAACAAACCAAATATCATATAACAATGTTACGTTCAACCCTACAAACCCAATTTTCTTTCTTTTTTAGGTATTTAAATTTTTTTTTATCGCAAATGACAATCTACAATTCTTTAATTTCTAAATACTAAATGTGTCAATTTTGTAGGGTGAAAAAAGCCAAAAACTTGATCTCACCGACTCGTCACACAAACTGTTCATAAAACGCTTGTTGGAGTTTTTCACCCCCTCTCAGAACAAATACTCCCACATGGACTTGGGCACCACGCCCGCCGATTCTCTGGACTTGACCACCAGTGGAATCGAACTGGTCAATTTTTTGGTCGACATTAGAGAACCAGAGTTTCAGGTATGAAATTATTTGCTGAAACTGATTCATTATAAGCAGTTTAAATGTTCCTTTATTTGATTAATCTAATAATCCTAATAAAATTACCGTCCAATATCTGTTTTGCCAGTTCTGACAAAAATTTTGGAAAAAATTATAAATATAAAATGAACCGAATTTTTTAGAAACACAAAATTTACTTTTCGATAATCAGTATGGGTTTCGCAAATCTAGAGATACTGAAGTTGCAGCTATGGATGTTATTACTAACGTTCAATTAAATCTAGATACAAAAAAAAATGCGGCAGTTTATCTCTAGACTTTGGTAAAGCCTGTGATACTGTAAATCATGATATATTATTAATTAAATTATTTGATGTAGGCCTAGGAGGAAAAATGTATCGTTGGTTTGAAAGTTATATAAAAAATAGAAAATACTGCGTTAAAACAGGAATTAATATCAAACAATTACTTGTGGAGTACCACAAGGTTTCATTCTAGGACCCATATTATTTCTTATTTATATCAATTCTATTTCAAAATTAAAATTATATAGACAAATTAAACTTTTTGCCATTGGCACAACAATTATTTATTTATTATGCTAAAAATATTACGGACATCCAATTAATTATCAAAAAGATTTAAAAATTATATTTGACTGGTTAAAATCTTATAAATTAACTTTAAATTTTATTGAATCTTCATTTATGTACATTGCCAAACAAAGAGTAGATATGGAGAAGCAACCAATAATATTTAATGGGGAAAATATTAATTACAAAGATAACATACATTTTTTAGGTTTATATATTGATCAAAATTTAAGCTGGAGAAAACACGTAAAACATATTTGAACTTACATTTCTCTGTTAATTGGGATATTCTTTAACATTCGTCATTGTATATCTTTAAATTATTTAAAAAATATTTATCATGCGTTAGTATATTCAAAAATTCAGTATCTTATTTCTATTTGGGGTTCAGCCAATTCGATAGTATTAAAACCTTTAAAAAAATTACAAAATAAAATTATTAAATGTATTCATAGACTTCCGCACTGAGAAGCAGCAATACATTTATATAAACTGAATAAATACCTAGATATAAATAATTTATATAATTTAAAAATTTGCATATTTATTTATACTTTACTTTTAAAACAAAAAATTTCTAACATAACGTTTACAAAAGTTCATAATCTTCACAGACAAACTCATTTTTTACAAACTATTAAAATAAACAGCAACTTTGGAAAACGGTCATTAATATAATGGATTATTATTATTATAGAATATTTTACCCGAAAATATTAAAACAATAAAAAAAACTACCCTTATTTAAATTTCATTAAAAAAATATTTCCTAATATAATTGCCTTTCTTAATGAATCAAACGTCTATACAAAACGAATTTTTTTTAACTGTCTTTCTTTGTATACAGACTGTCCGCGGATAGGGTTTACAATAGCAAAAATGGATGTAAAATTTCATTTTTCGGGAAAAAGTATTTCCTGATGAAAAGTTTTGCTTGTAAAAAAATGCAATTCACGAAGAGAAAATTTTGATTTTTTATACAGGGTTGGCAAAAACTTCAAAAACATGATTTTTCTCCAAGAGTAAACTACCTTTATTTTTCATTTTTGACCAAAATGCCAATTATGAAACTTATTTAGAATAACGATTGTAATTTAAATCCGAGATTTAAAATAAATCTTCAATTTTTTTAGTTTCTTTAATTTTTAGAGGTAAATGGAAATTTTGCTGCTCAATAAAAATATTAACATAAAATTTTATAAGACACTCTATTTTCATAATGGGTGGTGTGTATCTTATTTTAAAATTTTAAATGCATTCCTACCATCTTTTGTAAAAACAAGGAATTTTTTTAACTTTTTATTACTTTGCTTTACGTATGGGGCAAATTTTAAAATTTAAAAAACTAAAAAAATCGAAGATTTATTTTAAATCTCGGATTTTAATTACAAACGTTATTCTAAATAAGTTTTCTAATTGGCATTTTGGTCAAAAATGAAAAATAAATGTAGTTTACTCTTGCAGAAAAAGCATGTTTTTGAAGTTTTTGCGAACCCTGTTTAAAAAATCAAAATTTTCTCTTCGTGAATTGCATTTTGTCTACAAGCAAAACTTCTTATCAGAAATGACTTTCCCGAAAAATAAATTTTTCATCCATTTGTGCTATGGTAAACCCTATCCGCGGACAGTCACCAAGTTAGAGTAATAATTGTTAGATATTTTTATATACTTATTTATCCCTGTAACAAACTTGGAAAGTTGGTTGGGAGTAAAAAACAAAAAAAAATAGCGTAAGAAAATGTTTATACAATTTTTCTGTATTTCTAATCACCGGTTTATATTAAATTTTTTATATATATATATAGTGCATGGTGCTGGATCTCTTCAGAGACATCCACGCCCAAATCCAAGCCATAACGACTAGCCGAAGCGTACACGATTGTCTGTTCAGTCCGTCTCACATGGTCAACACTCACTGCCAGAGTTACTTCTTGTTCATTGGCCAGTTTGCGCGGAGTGAACCGGGTTCGTGGATGCTGGACAGCATTAAGATGTTTACTCTGTAAGTGACTTATTAAATACCGAATTGTCTTTTTAGAACCAGATTGCTTTATGTGCATGTTTTGCTACCAACCATATAGAAAACAGGCACGCCAAGAACCGTTATAATAATTTGTAAACGATTTGTAGGTTACAACAGTTGGCGACAACTACCCGCCACGATTCTTACCTGAAACTGATAATCTCCTCCCTGGATTACGGCTCGCCTGGTCCCTCCAGAGAGCTGCTGGAAGCGGTGCTCACGTGCGAGGTGGAGAGCTCGCGGCAGTACGCCACACAGTTCCTATTGGTGCTGCTCAGGGCGGGGAGTCCTAATTTTGCGGCGTGGGCTGTCAAGCTTTTGATTCGACAATTGGATGATCTTTCTAGGTGAGAGCATGGATATTTACCTTTAGATCGGCAAACAATAATCAGGAATGGGCATGAGCACTGCTAAATTCTAATTTAACGAATGGAAAGATAGACAGGTCTGGGCTTTAAAATTTAGTTAGAAAATTAGAAATATTACAAAAAAGGTTTCTAAAAATTACATTCATTCATTCAATTCAAAAGAATTATATTCAGAAACAAAAAAGTTGAACATAAGACAACTTTACATTTATAACATCTTAATATTTAAAAATAAAAACCTCCAACAATTTAAAAACCATAATTATAATACACGTCATAAAAATGAAATAACCATAAAACCTAAAATAAATAAGTCCATAGGACAAAAAAATTTCAAATATTTATATTTTTATTTAAACGATTTACCAACAAAAATTAAAAAATTGATTTCATTAAAAAAATTCGAAATAAAAACATGGATATTAAAAAATGCTTTAATTATTTAATATTGTTCTGAATAATTTATATAGGTAATATTTTTTACCTAAAAATTATAAATTAATAATTTTATTATAGGTAATATATTTCTTCAAAAAAAACAAACTGCGTTTATACTATAAATTAACTTTTTTGCTTTAAAACTTAACATGCATAGGTATTTATGATTTATGATTTTACATACTAAAACAAAAAATAAGATTTGCCCCTAACAAGTTCAGCTTCAGGGGATTGAAGAATAAGTTTATAGAAGACAACATAAACATATTTATTATATTATTAAATTTGAAATAAACTTATTTTTATTAATTTATTTTTACGTGTACACACAGATAAGATTTGTCCCCAGTTATTGCCACAATTTATTGACAATAAATTGAAACTTGACCTAATTTTTTGACCAAGTTGAAGGAAAAGGTAGTGATTTCTGGTGATTTTAGTGGCTGCCAATCTATCAAATTTTGAGGTTGGAAAAGCATTTTAAAAGTTTGGTTCCTAAGATGTGTTTTAAAATATGATCTAGATGTATGTAACACATATTTTTTTATAATTATAGGAAAGTTAGTCTATCTGCTTTATCTACGCTTCACGAGGCGTGTGAACTACCGGATTGTTTGGAAGAATTGACCGATTTAAATCCGAGTTTGACAAAATTGGGCGAAAAAGGGGAATTGCTCGCTGTGCGATTGCTTTCTACCGAAAAAGGATACAAGAAAATTGACAAAGATAAGGTGTGTTTTAGGAGAAGACGTAATTTTTAGGGTGGTATTCAGATTAGTTCCTTTAACTAGTTTAGCCTGTACAGAAGTACAGGTAAGGAAACCATTCAATGTGACAACATTGTAAAAAAACTAAGAATTCTTATACCAAAATGTAAACACTTAAACAATTTTTAAATATAAAAGAATTAATAATTATTCTTTAGTATAAACCCATTTAAATTATGGAATACTAGGAAGGGGAGGCATAAATAAGAATTATCTTAATAATATTGAAACTATTCAAAAATACTTTTTGAAAATTATTTACAAAAAAGACTACCAATATTCTTCTGATTTACTATTTAAAGATAGCAAAAAAATGGATATTAAACAAATATTTTCTTACATGTTAATATATATTTTTAAACATAAAAATAAAATAAATTATATTAATCACACACATGAAACTCGTCATAAAAATACTACTACATATAAAAATAGAGTAAGGAAAACAATAGCACACAAACATTTTTTAAACATCAATCCATATATTTTTGATATGCTAACACAGTCAATTAAAATATTTAAATCATTAAATAATTATAGAAATAAAATTAAAAATTGGATATTATCCAGTCCAAGAGATATATTCAAGAACGTCATTAATAAATAATAAATATACCAAGCTATAATGAATAAAATAAATGAATATATATATTATATACATGACGTATTGTATCTTTGTATACTGTAGTGATATAAAATATACCAATAAAATATTGTTATATTCGTTTTATATTATAATCTAGTTGTACCTGAATTATGAAATATATTCTTGACAATAAATATTATATTATTTAACTCCAAACAAGTATGTTACTTCTGAGTTCGGAATTGATAGTTTATACAAAAAAATTATATATTAGCATTACTTAAATGTAAACAAAACTATTTGAATAAACTTTTATTATTATTATTATTATTATTATTAATATTATTATTCAAATATCTCTGAATACAGCCCCCGCCAAGCTTCTTGCATATAGTGTAGTCAAAAGTGATTTAAGACTAAATGATTATTACGCTTCGAAGCCAATTTTATTATATACATTTAATAAAGATTCAAATATAATTAGTAGTAGTCCTTATTATAATCAGTTTTGAATAATAAGGGCAAATTACTGACTTATCCTATATTTCTTCACAAATTTATTTGATCGGCATATTTTTTGTCGTGGGTCGACAAGAATCAATAATACTATTAGATATAACGATATTCTTGTAGCTTCTGGACGTAGTGACGAAATGGGACACCAACATGAATTATAGATACGTTAAATTGGTAGAAGGAGATATCTCCGATTTTCTAACGCTTCATCAGAGAAACGAGGATGGAAAATACGACAGAAGAGTGTCAAATGCTTCTACAAGTAGAACGGTTAACAGGTAATCATTAAGTTTACTGTTGTTTATTTTTGTTTTCTATCTGACGTTTAGTTTATCCTGTGACTTAATATCTTTTTAATTTACAGAAAGGACGTATTTCTTCCACCGCATCTCTATGGACAGTTAAATCAATATGCAGAAGGTTTCCAAATATTAATAGCTACTGGCAACATCGCTAGTATGGTAGAGGTACGTCCCTTAACGATTTTTTTCTTAATGCAAATATCTTGCTAATAAAAAACGTGGCACAGAACCGTCGCATTATCCAGTGTTAATAATTAACTGCCCAATTCAAAATTTCGTGTTTCCCCTTCACGTAGTTACTAAGCTTTTAAGCCAACAGACGTCCGATAATCACGTGTTTATAGAGACGTTTTTTTTTTTTAAATTATATTCAATAAAGATTATCTTTATCCTTCAAAAGAAGTATATTCAGAAACAAAAAAGTTGAACATAAGACAACAACAGACCATTTGAAAATATTTTTAGAAATTCTTTACTTAATATTGTTGTGAATAATTTATAAGTATAAGTAATATTATTTACTTAAAAATTATAAATTAATAATTTTATTATAGGTAATATATTTTATTTCTTCAAAAAAAAACTGCGTTTATACTATAAATTAACATTTTTACTTAAAAACTTGATTTTTAATGCATATTTATGATTTTACATACTAAAACAAAAAATAAGATTTGCCCCTAAGAAGCCCAGCTTCAGGGGATTGAAGAATACGGTTATAGAAGACAACATAAATATATTAATTATATTATTAAATTTTAAATAAACTTATTATTATTACTATTATTATTATTATGATAAGCTATACCTATACGAGGGTAATTCAATATCACAATTTACTATATTAGTACTGAAAATAATGTCTTTTTATACAGGTGATCCAAAAAGGTAACTGTACCTCGGACGATCAAACACTAAGACTGAAAGCGGCGCTGTGGGCCATCGGCCACCTGAGCACCTCGAACAGGGGATTCACCTACTTGAATTCGTTTGGGTTTGTGGGAAGTATGATTCAGTTGGCCACGGATTGTCCGGTGTACGCAGTGCGGAGCAGCGCCTACTACGCTTTGGGGCTGGTGGCGACTACGTCTGTGGGGGCCGATGAACTGTGTCTGAATGGGTGGCTGGCTACGAGACATAACAGGTAACAAAGTACATATTTCTGAAATTTTTATAAATTACTTTACTTATATTGGTCCTGAATTAGCAAAAAAAAATTAAAACCCCTAAAAATTGTATTAATATAAAACAAACTAATGCTCCTCATAGTCTATTTTTTACTCCTATATCTGAATATTTTATATATAATTTAATTAATAAACTTACATTAAAAACGTCCCCAGGACGATGATATAAACAACAAAATTTTAAAAGCCACATCCCATAACATTTCCTTAATAATTAGTTATCATTTTAACATGTGTCTTACTCAAGGAAGTTTTCCAACAATGTTAAAAACATCTACAATTATTCCTAATTATAAATCTGGAGACAAAACACTATGCGATAATTATAGACCGATTTCTTTAATAAATACAATGGGAAAACTTTTAGAAAAATGTATTAAAGATCAATTATATTCATTTTTAGAAATTAACAAATTAATTTCACCTAATCAATTTGAATTTCGAGAAAAATTAGGAACAGAGATTGCAATCTTTAATCTTACTCATTTTATATTAAAATGTTTAGATGAAGGTAAAAAGTTATTGGAATATTCTTAAATTTGCAAAAAGCATTTGATACAGTATCACACAATAAACTGTTATCTAAACTAGAATCTTATGGAGTTAGAGGTATGGCATATCATTTATTTAAAAGTTATTTATCAGATAGAGAACAGAAAGTAAAAATAGATAATTTCAGTAGTAAAACAACTACTTTAATTTGTGGTGTTCCTCAGGGTACTGTTTTGGGACCAAATTTATTCTAAATGTATATTAATGATATATTTAAATCAGAGTTCTATGGAAAAATATTTTCATATGCAGATGATACTGTATTAATAATACCAGCTAATACTTGGAATGAATGCGTTTTAAATTCAGAACTAGACATTTCAATAATAAAAAATAATTTGAGTTATGACCTATTAAACTT
The DNA here is from genome assembly GCA_963969555.1 of Polydrusus pterygomalis. NCBI lineage: Eukaryota > Metazoa > Arthropoda > Insecta > Coleoptera > Curculionidae > Polydrusus > Polydrusus pterygomalis. The sequence continues at coordinate 1,823,215 of OZ018377.1, forward strand.
AAATTTTACTAAAACAAAATTTATGACTTTTTCTTGTTATAAATAATATACTCAGCCGAATAGTTTAAAATAAATTAAAATTCATGATTTTAATTATTTAGAAATATCAGATATAGTTTACAGATATAGAATTACTGATACTAACTGTTCTTGTCAAAATAAAATTAAAAAACTGGAATTTATAAAATATTTAGGAATATTGATTGACCAAAATTTAAAATGGGATCATCAAATTAACACTCTTACAAAAAAATTAAGAAACACACATTATGTTAATTTAGACTTTTAAAAAATATTGTGAATCAAAAACTTTATTAAATGTTTTATTATGCACTTTTTCAATCAATTCTTTTCTATGGTATAATTGGTTGGGGAAGTGCATATGACTCGAACTTGAAACCGCTTATAACAATACAAAAATATTGTTTTAAAATAATATTTAATAAACATATTTTGTTTCCTTCAAAAATATTACTTGTTAATAATAATATACAACTCTATTACAAAACTTCCATTTTATATATAAAAATTTATTACATAACATTACTCATATTTACCAAACAAGACAAAAAACAAATCTATGTTTATATTATGATCATTTTAATTTACCACTTTAAAAAAATAATGCTTTATTTGTTGGCATCAAAATTTTTAATATATTACCTACTAATTTGAAAACTATGAGTTTTTTGTCATTTAAAAGAAAATTCGAATCATGGATTATGCAAAATTATATAAAGGTAAGCCAACTTATATATAGGTAATAAAGTAATAATACTAAATATTACAATTTTTCTATTATAATTTGTCCCTTATTTATAATATTTCCTTTTTTTAGGTGAAATATTTTTGAATTTCTTACTTATATTTTTAAATATATTTATGATGTGATTAAAATTAATAATCTAAATGGGTGTATATTTTTTCATTACAAAATCGGACAGATAAACCTACAAAAGCTTACATATACATGTGTTGATAGTACCTAACGACTGCTCTTTACGAAATCAAAAGATATCCATTCGTTTTAAGTGAAAAACCCTGCATAATGTAATAATAAGCTAATAATACGTATAATGTATATCGTACATACATTATGATGCTATTAAACAAAAAAAAATTACATAATTTCAACTTTTAGGCACGATCATTGGCCCGTCATTCAAGAAGAACTAATGGACACCTTCTACCTTTCCTATTTTACGGCCTCTTTGTGGGACGAACCCAATTTCACGGAGAACCCGTTGCTGGGAGAGAATGACGAAACTCAGGATGAAGAAGATGATATCACTTTAAGCGAGGGTGACGAGAAACTGATCGAGTATCCTACTTCACCCACTGTTAGCCCTGGTAAGAAGGAACACAATGAAAACTTTGCGACAGTTTTATTACTCTCTATAACTACTGCAGGCTATAGTAGATCGCCTGCGTACAGATTTTCATGATCGAACGGCTTGTATTTTCTAATATTCACTACATTCTATCTTCTAGATATCCGTAAAGTAAAACAATGGACTCTCCCGGCCAGCCGGTCTCCCCCGGAAATCGTCCATACCAGATCCCTATCGGAGTCCAAAACGTTCGACACGAGCAACGGGTTCGAATCCGAACAGAGATTCGGCGGACCCTATGACAGTGTCATTATGAGACAGAGAAACAGTTCGATGACTGAAAGTACTACCTCCGGTGTTAGTTCCTGCGATTCGTTGCAAAATAGACAAGGGGGAGGGTAAGATAATTAGTTTGTACGATATTTATTGTATCAACGTGGCGAAGTGTTTCGTGCAGCTTTTCTTATGAAATCTAGCACAAGAAACCGTGTCTTTAATCGTTTTAAGATCCTCATGAAATTAACTAAAACTTTAAAATATTTAAATGCACAGTAAAGCTTTCAAATATTTATAATTTTCCTTTTTAGGACAAGTTATATGCAGACCCTCAGCCCTATTCCCAGTTCAACTAGTTTAAGTGTATTAAAACTACCTCCTCAAGTCAAAAGACATTCACATAGAGTATCTTCCAATAGTAAGTAAATATTTTCTTATTTATCTTTTGTTCTAATATTCAAAAAGACGCCCTAACAAGTCAAACTACCATATTGTACAAACATTCTGGTCGAAACTTATAAAAATGGTATTCTTATCAAATCTGAAGTGTTAACAGGTGTAACGTGGTGTCCCTCAGGGCTCAATCCTAGGCCCCCCTAATATATTATATGTAAGCGGACTGCCAGGGATTGTTAGACAAAACTTTACTACGACGATACTTTAATTGTGAGTGAGGATACAAGGGATAAATGAATGTAGGACTGGAATGACTGAGGTGATGAATGAGCTTGAGTCTTGGTTCACCGCAAACAATTTACTGTTAAACATGGCCAAACTTTAGTAGATTGAATGTAAAAATAAAACCAGCAGCAAGCAACACAGTATCTTTCTTATGCATTACAATTGATTTAATACTTGATTGGAAGGAGCATACTGAACTTCTATGTTCGTCTTTAGCTAGGTAAAACTACACCGTCCACTTCTGTGAATGAAAGGGCATTTCTACAATCAAGGATTTTCTATGGAATTATCTTTTGGGAAGGAAATGTATTTGTTTTGTTTATTGCTACTGTTGTTCTATATCCACTTTTTGAATTTGGTTTTGAAACAAATAAGCACTATGTATCATTCTAGTTTTTATTAAAAGCAATTTGTTGGGTTAATAATAATAATAATAATAAGTTTATTTAAAATTTAATAATATAATAAATAAAAATGTTGTCTTCTATAAACTTATTCCTCAATCCCCTGAAGCTGAGCTTGTTAGGGGCAAATCTTATTTTTTTGTTTTAGTATTTAAAATCATAAATATGCATTAAAAATCAAGTTTTAAAGTGAAAATGTTAGTTTATAGTTTAAACGCAGTCTTTTTTTGAAGAAAAATGTTACCTACAATAAAATTATTAATTTATAATTTTTAAGTAAAAAATATTACTTATAATTATTCAGAACAATATTAATTAGCATTTCCAAAAATATTTTCACATTGTCTGTTTTTAATATCCATGTTTTTTTTTCGACTTAAAAATTTTTTTATGAAATCAATTTTTTAATTTTTGTTGGTAAATAATCGTTTAAATAAAAACATAAATATTTCATTTTTTTTGTCCTATGGACTTATTTATTTTAGGTTTTATGGTTATTTCATTTTTATGACGTGTATTATGATTATGGTTTTTAAATTGTACAAGGTTTCTATTTTTAAATATATATATTAAGATGTTATAAATGTAAAGCTGTCTTATGTTCAACTTTTTTGTTTCCGAATATAATTCTTTTGAAAGATAAAGATAATTGAAAATTCAATTTTTTAAGGTGCTGGTTCTGATGCCTCAACTTCCTCCCTCACGGGCAGTACCTCGAACGAATTGAGTTTGCAAAACATGTTGGGGTATCAAACGATACGAATAATACGACGGAGAGACTCACTCAATTTCCATCGAACAGAACGAGATGATTATCTCTTTAAACCTCCACCTCAAACGTAAGTTAATAATAGTAGAGACATAATAGTCGTTTGTACCTATTTTTTTTAAATATGGTTTTCTCATAAACTATACAGTTCAATACAGGGAAGCTACATAATATCTAAGCATGCAGTAGTTAAAATAAAATATGTTAAACAACTATTAAAAAATATGTATATTGCTATAAAAATGGTTCAGGTACTTTTCCAGAATTTGTTCAACTTTTGTTCTCGAATTATCTACCTATACACATACAACTTGTATTTTAATACTCTGAGTATGTTCTTCTTTTTCAGGAGTCGAAGATCTCTCACCACCGACAGCCTAAATAGTAACACGGAACCCAGTGCGACAATACACTATACGAGCTTTGTGACCCACAAATTCGAGCCCATATACGAACCATCGCGGAACTACAAGCCTAAAGATGCCACGTATATGGGCATTTGTTTGCCTAGAATTGTCACAGATATATTTCCCAGTGAACAGGAGGTATGATTTTTAATTTTGCGTTAGGATTAAGATTTTTATATTTTTGTGAAATTTGGCAGTACCGTGAATAAATAAATAAAAAATGAAATACGGCTGTGAGCTGTGATACATAGCACAATGAAACCACCAGTAATAATTTCAAATGTTATATGACGGTGTACCACCTGGTACCGTGCGAGCAAAAATTATTTGCATCAAAGAGAGCTTGGTTGAGATCACAATGATATGGGGACGATATATCTAACCAAATCTTGGTTAAAATTTTGTCAAATTCATATTATGACATGATATGCCAAACTAATGAGTAATAAAATAAGTAGACAAATACAAATTTATTTTTGTTGTTTACAAAATTAACAAAGTAAGAATATACAGAAAGAAAAAGAAAAATAATTACATAAATTGCTGAAATTGGCCACCGCCATGCTCCAAGCATAAATTCACATGTCTCTTCATATTTTCGAAAGTGTTGACCAGCATCTCTGAAGAAATGTTACCACATTCTTGGATAGTCCTTTCTTGTAATTGTTCGAAATTTGCAACTGGTGTTTTAAAAATAGTGTTCTTTAAATAAGGAAAAACGAAGTAATCCATTACCGTTAAACACGGTGGGAATTCAATGTCTGATCGAAAACTGATCAATTTGTCGCCGAAAAAATTGTGTAAGTAGTTAATAGTTTCGGCGGTTGCACCGTCCTGTTAAAAATATCCAAAACGTAGTTCGTCGTCAAGTAATTGCTCCACAAATGGATTCAAAATATTGTCTCTATACCTCTGTGCTGTAACTGTGTCATGAAAAAAAAAATGGGACCAACAATTCTTCTTCGGGAAACAGCTAACCAGACACCAGTTTTTTGAGGGTGCAATGTGGACAAAAAAATGGGGATTTTCACTACTAGAGGTGGAACTAGGCTTCATCCGAAAAAAATGTCAGGTGTAATAAATCATTTGTTTCCAATAAATTTTGGGTAAACCATCGAGAGTAATTCCTGCGTCTTTCAAAATCTGCGGCTTGTATTTCTTGGAATACTTACACTTTATAAGGAAATACATTTAGCTGCTTCTTAAGAATAGTCCTGCATGTTCCATAAGATCTTCCCACTTCTTGGGACAGGCGTCTCATACAATTTGTTGGCGTATTTTGCATTATTTCACGAACGTTTGCAACAAGTTCTTCTGTTGTTACAGATGGTCTTCCTGCTCCTTTTTTGTGTTGTATAGAACCTGTTTCCCTAAACACAGCCACGGTTCTTTTCAGGCAATGATAAAAATCCCCAGCAATAAAATCAACGTTAGGAAAATGTTCGTGAAAATCATCCATGCACAAACTCGGATTGTATTGCCACTCACCATTTACTCTAACCCCGTTTCGAAAATACGCTTCAACCATAAATGTTTTGTGCTTTTCCGTAAAGCCCATTGTGTGAATTGTTCAAGAAATTGGAAAAATTAGCGATGAATCAAATTACTATCGACTGTCAAAGATGACGGAATAACTGATTGATTGTTAATTCAGGTAGTAACTGACACCCAACAGGTATTATGCTCTACGGCTAAGCATTACGTCCTTAGATGCAAGGCTCTCTTTGATGCAAATAATTTTTGGTCGCACGGTATATCTTATCCGTCCTTTTTAGATATCTTTCTCCAAAATAAGCATACCATTTGAGGAACCGGTGCTGAAATCTGATCAAAGTTCCAGTAGCATTAGTAGCGAGAAAGACTTGAAAGTATGGAAACACTCAAAGGACACGTGTTTACATTGCAGTCAGTTGATACTAGGACCTGTAGTTTTAGATTTTAGTGAAGGTATGTAAAAGTATATAGTTTAATTGAGAGTTGGTTCATTTTGATGCTATTTTATATATCTAAACTATTTTTTTAGACCCAGTGAAAACGGAAATACTAAAAATTTCAGAAGGCCTCGCGAACCCAGTGTTGAGCAAACCCTATCAAAACCAGCTTTTCAGGCTTAAACAAAAGGACCCCAAAGTGTTTGCAGACGTCTGCGTCTACTCAGAAGTATGCAGAATGTTTTCCGAATCCAGTTACTCCTTGGTAACGAGGAGGATTTTGCACGAATTGTTCCTAGACGTTTCTTACGATCAATTTTTCGATGCTCCAAGAACTCTTTTGGGAATCGAAAGGAAACATAAAGAGACAGGGCGGAACAGTACGGGGGACCTGGTCGTCGTGAGTCCCACCGAGTTCAAAACGTTAGATTCGCTTAAGCTTATCAGTGCCGAGAATAAGTTTCCTATAAGGACTAGAAAGAATACTAATTGATTGTAGTGTTTGGGTGGTATGAATGTGCTTTGGTAAAACCGACAAGTGCAGAAATGTTTTTATTTTTTGACGTATTTGGGCATCCGAAAAGAGGGAATATGTGCGTATAATAGAAAGTAGTTCCAGAATTCTAACGAATATTAGTAATAGGAAATTTTGGCGACAGGAATGGCTTCTATTGTCCCACGATGGTAACACCAGAGACAAAAAAGTAAAAAATACAAAGCTTGTCCATCTTATCTCATAGGGGAGACTAATGGCCGTTTGCACGGCCTTGCTTAAAGTTAAAGATTAGCTAGGGCGAACCTTGTACTTAAGCTCACCTTAAAATAAAATAGAATGCACCGGGTCAATACCTGTAAAACTTAGCTAGCGTTTCAAGAAGTTTGACAACGGCGTCAATCTGGTAATTTTTTTAGTAACTTTTGCACCGAATCTTTTTTCCCCTAGTTGTTTTGTCGTTTCATTTTTATTTGTCATCCAAAATCAACCTACATAAAAAACGGTTTTTGGTCAAAACTGTTAAAATAATCAGCCCTGTTGTACACTTTTCTAGGCAAACCAAAAATAATCAAATTAATTTCGTCGACTTCATCGTCATCAGCAATAAATCCATTTTTCCTGTTTAGGTTGACTTGGACTTGACTGACGTTTAGGTTATATTATTTTTTTCAATGGCTTAAGGTTAGATTTCCAAGATAAGCCGAATAATTCTGGGGCTTAGCTTTGTTCGACTGGAAGCCAAGCTTTAGGCAAAAAGTCAACGCGTGCAAACCAAATTCTGGAGATAAGGTGAACCTTAGATTAAGTAGCATCTAATCCAAGCGATGCAAACGGCCGTAAGCCTCCTAGCATGTTATTAAGCGTTCATTTATGCGGTCACGATCTTTTTAACACGTTTTAATTAGCTTCACCTGTATGTTTGTTTATTTTTCTGTAACCGACTTCTTTGAACCCGATTTTGACCCACTTTAAACGGTCAGATTTAATTTAAATTTTGTAGACGACTTATCAAGAACCGCTGACAATACAATAATCTACTAATCTAGCTCAATCTACTCAAAAAATTTTTTTTTTCTTAACAATAACTCAAACTAAAAAATGAAAAATATAATATACAGGGTGTTATTTAATAAGTGTCCGATATTGTACAGGACGATTCCCCAGTTATTTATAAGGTGAAAAGTTCATATTATAAGCAAGGCCTTCATTTTTAAGATACAGGGTGTTAAAAATTGTGGGTGTGGGTGGCGCCCCGTACAATTGAGGGCCAAACTAAGATCAAATTTGAATTCCTCATAGTAAAAAATCCACAAATCCTAATTTTCTTCCAAATATCGACATTATTTCAAAAATTATTTGCGAATAACAAAAATAAAATAAAATTTTTAACACCCTGTATCTTAAAAATGAAGGCCTTGCGAACCCATGCTTATATAAACTTTTCACCTTATAAATAACTGGGGAATCGTCCTGTACAATATCGGACACTTATTAAATAACACCCTGTATAGTTTAAAAAAACTAAAAAACACGCTTTAATAATTAGTCAAACTAAAAAGCGGAAAATAGTTTAAAATAATTCTGGAAATTTTTAATATAGGCAGAAAATAATAAAGATAAACATTAGTATTATTGTGAAAAAAAAGCGTGGGGCGCTTTGTGCTATATTTTTCGTATATCGAGCACCCCACCCTTTTTTCACAATAATACTAATGTTTATTGTTTATTATTATTTTCTGCCTATGTTAAGAATTTCAAGAATTATTTTAAACTATATTTATTACTAATAAATATGAACTGATGGTCGCCAAAATTTCTTTAAGTTTGCCTCGCGAGGCTGCTCGGCCAGTCCGGTGATTGCATTCTTTTTAAATCAGAAAACGGTTGTGATCGCGTCCTTTTTATCCTTTATAACACAATTTTTGAGGGTGGTATTTTAGATTTTTTGCTAGCATATTTTGTACACAAAAAAATAATTTCCCATTTTTCCGATGACCAAATACTTTTTGTCTATATTATTAATTATTATGTAGTTTTGAGAAAATTGGTTTTTCAACTAAATTAAAGAATCCTTTGTTATGTTTTTTTGTTTATTATATTGGTCTGTCTTGTATATTTTTAGTACGTTTTCGGTTAATAGGGAGCTTTAGAAAAAAAAAATTTGTTTCAAAAACACTTTATTTATTATATATTATGATACAAACATGTAAATAGAGGACGTTTCGTAATTTGCCTATTTTAAGCTTTTTTGCGTAACCAAAGAACAGTGAAGCCACGCTTTATTTTTTTTAATACAAGATGCGTTTTTTTCTAACAATTATTAGCAACGATTTTTTGTACGCAAAACTATGAAACGGCGGTTATTAAAAATAGTCAGTGGCTCACTGAGGGGGACCTGTGTAAACATAAAAATAAAGTTACGAGTTGAATTTATTCTAATTGCTCGTAAAAGCTGTCCGTAAAAAATTCGTATTAATATTTTTGGATGTGTAGATTTTTGAAACTCTAAAAAATTTTTCACAAAAGATCCTTATGATGTTTATTTTGTATCAAACATATACGTAGTTTTTTTACCGAAAATAATAGTAACAACTCAAATTTCATTAAACGTTCATTAACTATCGTGGATATTTTGATGATCCCATAACCATCACCAAAAGGAGATAGTAGACATACAAATTGGTCAGTTATGCTCAATTTCTTATAATAATAATAAATATTTAAAGAAGTAGTCCATACTTAAAGTGGAGTTGAAAATGTAGGAAAGAAAGAAAAACTCAAAGTCTTCCTTCACAAAATTTAATAGAAATAGATTCTTTAGGGGTCTCTTCTACATGTTTCGAACGTAGAAACGTTCATCTTCAGGAGACAGAAAATTTTTTTATATAGTGCTGATGGTATTAGCGGAAGAGAAAATGGTATAAAACTATAATGGAGCTTTCATGGTATTGAAATGACTTATATAAGAAAATTGAAGAGAGTTAAAACATGCTGAGCATGTGAAGAAAGTTAGTAAAGAAAGTCTAAACAACCAAACTAAAAGAGGAAGAAAAAAAGGAGCAAAACGAAAAAGAAAACATTGATAATAATATGTCAGTGAGACAATATAAAGATAGGAATCTTCAGTCGAGGCCATCGTGTCAGAGTATTTGAACGTTTGATTTTTGGGGTATCGAGGGGTTATTGGGTTTTAACCCCCAATACCCCAAAAATCAAACGTTCAAATACTCTTGACACTATGAGCTCGATTGAATATTCCTATCTTTATTACTAACATATCAATGTTTTTTTTTAAATTTTATAGAAATTATTTAAAAAATCATCGACACCTTCTTTCTGGAAGACCTCTTTTTTCTTCCTCTTTTAGTTTGGTTGTTTAGACTTCCTTTACTAACTTTCTTCACATGCTGCATGTCTTAATTCCTGTCCTCAATTTTCTTATATACTTACGTCCTTTCAATACCATAAAAGCTCCATTAAAGTTTTATACAATTTTCTCTTCTGCTAACACCATCAGCACTATATAAAAAATTTTCTGTCTCCTGAAGATGAACGTTTCTACGTTCGAAACATTTAGAGACCCCTAAAGAATCTATTTCTATTAAATTTTGTGGAGGAAGACTTTGGGTTTTTATTTCTTTCCTAAATAATAAATATGTTTTTTTTTGAGAAAAGTGTTTATTTAAATGTTTCTGGTCATCTAACATTAAACGCAAATACAGTAGAGCTTCGCTAATCCGGATTAATAAAAACCGAGGCAATCCGGATTATTGGAATCTTTTTAAAAGCTATAAAAATGCACCGAATACACATTGTTGTAGCATTTATTAACACAAAAAATTTAAACATTTACTAACACAAAAATAAAAGAAAAAGAACACCCACACGCAGTTCTTACACCTACCGACATAACAACGACAACGAAAAAGTTACATGAAATTATCGAAGAACACATGATCCGAACTATGGAATACATAAAATACATAAGAAATCCGGATTATAGAATACATAATGTAAATAAGTAATATTTAAATTTTGTCCGGATTACTGGAGAATCCGGATTAGCGAAGCTTTATGTATCTCGAAAACTAAATGAAATATCGAGATCAATAAAGTGCAACTTTTTAACGTACAAAATGCCCTCTAACTAACGTCCTAACCATTCTCAAAGTATCGTCAATTTTCTAAAATACATTTTTATTTGGATCATCCTGTATCTCTTTATTTAACCGTTTATATTTCTCACCAGAAATTAAGCATAAATTACCTATTTTCAAGTATACTATCTCCTGTTGCTGTATGGTACAACCTGTATACTTTAAACCGGTAACAACCAATAAAATGCAAATTTTTGACCAATGAGGAGCTGTATAACAATAAATGTACTAATACGAGTGCCTTTTCAAAAAATCAGCACTGGTGGTATAAGTATTCATTATAATACCGAGAAAACCAACATAATATGCAGGCAGCTTGGTCGCACATTATGCGATATTGACAAGGTTAAGAAATGATGAGGTCTGGAGTATTTTTCTGAATGATTTTTTTTCAAACGACCTAGTTTACGATGCAATAATTAATTACATTCTGTCGTCACTTTTGTTACTTCAATTGGTAGTATGTTAAAAAGTTTTTCAGTCCAATAGGTAATAGTGATATGGACGTAATAGTACAGTACATTGAATAACAAGGTTTGAAAACGTCTCCTTGCACAAAAGTGAGATAGAAGGCGAGGTCCGCGAGTGTGCGCAAAGAGGTTTTCTAACGTGTTATTCAGTATACATTTTCTACAACTGTATATTTTTATACAGGTATGGAAATGCGTTGTCCTTCTATAATAAGTTAGAATAATGTTACGTATCGTATAGAAAAGCAAACAGAAATAGGTATATTAAGTTTACCCCACTCTATCGTATCCATAGACAATTTACCTTTAGATACGTAAAGATTATCTCCTGCGCAAGCAAAAGTTAAGTTTCATGGGTGAAAAAATACGTCCGAGCGCATGACTCGCCGGTCAGCTGCCTTCCCTCTGGGCACCTTCGGGCATGCGCATAAACCTCGTGTTATCGGCCTGTCCTTCTTAAGCGACATGCTCAAAATACACTCCAGAACCGGCTCGGCCGCCATTTTTGTTGTTGTGTTTTAAGGTTTCTCTGTGGATTCCTTGTAGTTTCTTAGCTATTGTAGATTATGGGTATTAATTATTTACGGATTTCTAGTTTTTGTGTACTTTAGTGAATTGTGTCTGATTGAGAGAAAATTAATTCTGTTAAAGTTGCTGTTTGGTTAAAATCTGTGCACCCCGACATTAAGTTTTTAATAAAGCCAGTATTCCACGGGTCAAGTTCTCGTGCAAACACTTTTCAAATTCTTGAACAACAAATTGTGCTTGAAAATGTTTTACACGTACCTACCCAAGTTTTTTCCAAATTGTAAAAATCAATACAAGTTATATACCAACTAATATTTGACTTGAGGTTAGGCAGGCGATAACACCGTAGATTGGGTTATTTTGCTGGTTTTGTTTGTTTTTATATTCGATTTTATAAGACTAGTTTAATTCACTTGTTCTTGTTCTCTTCCTTTTCGAACTAAAAACACGACGACCAGTGGCGTATTTAGGGGGGGGGGTCCGAGGGGTCTGGACCCCCCCCCCCCGTGGGCTTAACATTAAAAAAAAAACTCAGAACAGATCAGATGCCTTGTTGCATTTAATGTAGACAGGGTGAACTGAACCTCGCCCGATAACAAAATGTTATAATTTTCTATTTTACAATTTTTGAATAAAGACCTTTATTATTATTATTATTAAATAAAATTATTAAAAAATTGAAATGATGTTCACTTAGTTTTGTAATTTTTTTGCAAACTAGAACTATTAGCAATACTTTGTTTTTACAAATAATGAAGTAACTGTGTCACAGATAACAAAACAACATGGCCAAACTTGGCAAAAAAAAATGGCAAAAATAACTTGAAAACCAATAATTTTCGGAATCGGTCATTTTATGTAGAAATATATATTTTTAAACATAAATATTTAAAAAAATATATATTCCCATTATCGCGTTTATACATATTTAAAAATTTCTTAATATCTTCCTTTTTTGGGTTCAGCTATCAAAACATAGAAATTATAAATTTTGATAGTTCAAAATAGGGCGTGGCACCGAAAAAATTTTCGCCTGCGGCGCTTTTTTAAAGAAAGATGAAACGAAAGGTATAGACCCCCCCGTGGCAATATTCTAAATACGCCACTGACGACGACGAATTATTTTTAAAGAAATTTTAAAAACAATTTTCTATCCTTAAAATCTGATAGGTTTGCCACTACTAAAAATGCCAGAAATCACTACCTTTTTTCCCAACTTGATCAAAAATTGAGAAGAAAGTGTAATTTTTTTGGCAAGAATTTAAATTTTAAAGCCCGGACATGTCTATTTTCCCATTCGTCAAACGATAATGTTGCAGTGCGCATGTCTAATAGTGCCTAGCTTTGTTTACATGCGCGAGGCCATAAATCTGCCACTTTCGTGATTGTTGTTTGCTTATCTAAAGGTAAACTGTCTATGGATACGATGGAGTGCTGTTTGCTTTGCGATACCTAATATTTAACTAATTTAAACTTAATTTATTTGTGGGCGCATAACGCATTTCCATACCTGATATTTTTCAAGAAACTTAAATATTTAAAAACTTTTAAAAAAATATGCTTGATTACAAACAAATTACATTACAAACGAAACGACATTGCGTCGGCTAAATGTGTTAACCTGCTAACTCACAAATACACAATTGTTCAGGAACAAAGAAAAACTATTTAAGAAAAACCTGCTATATCCTCAAATTTGCTTAGATTTATGCTACACGAAAAGCTGCTAACTCCAAAAAAACTTTTATTTCGTTTTTTTTTCTAAAATTCGACGATTTTGTGGAGCCTACGCGCATCTGTTGCCTGTCATTTGCTGGAGATAGCAGTATTTCTTTACCCAACCTACAAAGTTTAGTTAGCAGGTATACTTGCCCCGCAAAATAAACCATTTCTGCACCGAATAGAAAATAGCAGGTTTACAGACGTACCTATGCCAGAAGTTATCTAGTTGCCTAACCACCAAAAATGTTAAAATCGTAAAAAATGGAGTTAGCAGGTTAACACATTTAGCCGTCGATTGGTTAATCCCGCCAGGCATAGGTACTTGATAAACTGCAAATTTCTGGTGATTCCTCTTTTTTAACTCAGTTTTGGCAGAACTGACACCGGTGATCTAGGCGTGTGCCAAATGGTTTTCATGGCAGTTGTAGGGAAACATTTTGACATACTCTCGATATTGAAATAACGACGATCCATTCCTTGATAATCGAACCGTTTTTTTTTCGTAATATTTAGATCTGTAAACACGATTTCTGCACTTTGATAATATTCCTATTATAGTTATATTTTACATTTTAAAAGAATCCAACAATGCATAAACGTAACTTAGAACCGTATTTTTCCTTTTTGTTGTTTAAGTGAGATTTATAAGTATTTATTTATAAATAAAACTCCTATATAATTTGTTAAATCGTTTTATTTTTGTTCAAAAAAGGTAACAAATTTATAAATTGTTCAAAATTAACACATTTGAACATCAATAGAGTATGGCCAACGTTTAAATAGTTGATCTTTCGTTCTTTCTACGTCAAATTTGTGACAGTTACATGACTTACAGTAAACGTGCCTGTTAAAAAACCTCGACGCAAAAGAAAAGACAGATTAAATATTGAAAGCAAGCTTTTACATTTAACTGAAGAACTGCAAAACGGTTAGCTTTGGCTTTTAGAGCCATTTGTACAAGGTGAACCAACTAACTGCATAAATATTTTGTTTCATTATTCTTAGTGATACTTATAGGGAACGACAAATGAGCAGGTCGACATGCATGGATTTGTTTCTTACAAAGGGCCCGCCAAACATGTTTATAACCAATTTTAATTTAATAACTTTAACCGCCTACTAAAAAGATATACAATATTTTTTAACACTCACAAAGTTTTAATTGGTAAAATAATTTTAGACAAAATTTTTTAAATCTGTTACTAACACATTTTGGCGGTCCTCTGTATAAGGAGGCTCATGAGCTTATTTAGAGGTTTGTGCAAATAATGCTTTCTGCTTACACCTTTACATTTCCTATTTATACGAGTCGTATTTGTAATTCATTGCGAGCAAGTTACAAAAAAAAATTCATCCCCTCTTCACGATATCCCATTAACCTCGATTAAAGCTTAGTTTTATAGGAAACTGATTAATTCTACCTGATAATGTTTGTGGTAAAAATTAAAGGAACATATCAAGCTTTACGGTTAACTAGCATACTTAAACGAAATACGAAAATATACAACAGAAAATACTTTGTGGTAAAAGCGTATGTCTACAAGTTACGAATACAGCAAGGTCCTAGAAAAAAAATTATAAAACTAGAGGAGCAAGTACCTAAAGCGTATGAAGTAAAATAGATATAACATTCCTTTTTGCAATCCAAAAGAATCTGCAAATGTATTTGCACGCTCCCTTCCTTTTCTCTTTTAATAAGTTTATTTAAAATTTAATAATATAATAAATATGTTTATGTTGTCTTCTATAAACTTATTCTTCAATCCCCTGAAGCTGAGCTTGTTAGGGGCAAATCTTATTTTTTGTTTTAGTATGTAAAATCATAAATATGCATTAAAAATCAAGTTTTAAAGTAAAAATTCTAATTTATAGTATACACGAAGAAATATATTACCTATAATGAAATTATTAATTTATAATTGTTAAGTAAAAAATATTAATTATACAGTGACCGGCAGAAAGTGCGCAGCATTTGGGAAGTTTTTTATCTTTAAATTTAGAAAATTAATTTTATTTTAGATAGGTTCTGCATGTTCTCAAACCAAAATAACACCCATTAAATCCAGTAAAAGTCTTATGGTATACGAGGTAGGATCAAAAAATTTAAAAATCCGCTAAGAGTAAAGTATCTTTCATTTTAGAATATTTTTTACTAAGAATTATTGTTTTAATTTCAAAGTTATATCCTAATTTCGCTTATTTTGGACAAAAAAAAATTGATTTAATCGTGTTTTCTGAATAATCCTGTATAAAAAATAAATGGCAACCGAACAGTACGAAAATAAAATTTTCTGCAGACTTTGTTAGAGATAACCGTCGATCATAAGTCCGATTAGTTTGTTTTCATAATATTATGGCTTTTTAAAATAAAAACATAAAAATACATATTTTTTGATCTTAAATACATAGTATAGATTATGAGAAGGAAATTAATCTGTGTCATTATTTTTAGGCTTTAAGCTTGCCCTTGGGGCAGAAAAAATTAGTTTTTGAGGAAACATTATTTTAAAATTATTTAAAATGTGTATAAAATATATCATTATTTTGCGTGACTAATAAAATCCGTTCAAAATATATTTTTAATTTAAATTTTTTTCTTTATAAATCAAAAGGAAACGTTCTATGCATACTTCAATGTATAAAAAACTATTTAGGAGATGCTTTAAGTCAATGTAAATCAAAAAATATCAGGTAGATGAAAATAACTTGTTCCCTTAGAAAATAAAATACGATGTGCAGCAAAAATATTTAATATTTTTATGCTTTTATTTTAAAAAGCCATAATATTATGAAAACAAACTAATAGGACTTATGATCGACGGTTATCACTAACAAAGTCTGCAGAAAATCTTATTACTTACTTATTACAGGGTTATTCAGAAAACACGATTAAATCAATTTTTTTGTCCAAAATAAGCGAAATTCTAAATTTGGGTATAACTTTGAAATTAAAACAATAATTCTTAGTAAAAAAATATTCTAAAATGAAAGATGGAGGTACTTTACTGTTAGCGGAATTTCAAATTTTTGATCCTACCTCGTATATCATCAGACTTTTACCGGATTTAATGGGTGTTATTTTGGTTTGAGAACATGCAGAACCTATCTAAAATAAAATTAATGTTCTACACTTAAAGATAAAAAAATTTCCAATATGCTGCGCACTTTCTGCCGGTCACTGTATAAATTATTCAGAACAATATTAATTAATTAAAGCATTTCTAAAAATATTTTGAAATTGTCTGTTTTTAATAAAGGTATCCATGTTTTTATTTCGATTTTTAAAGTAGACCACCCTGTAATGGTTGCTAAACCTGTCAAATATTAGGGGCAATGTATTACAAATTAATAGTTGGAAGGGTCTTTCCTCAAATAGATATGATAGGATCACAAAAGTGATTTTTTCCTAATTAGAATATAAATTTCTTCGTACGAAACAAAAAAATAAAAACGAACGATGATAGACTCTCATTCTCTTCAAGCTTCTCTTCACAACAAGCTGACGAGACGTCAAATGCATAGGTTCTCGCAAGTTCCGCAATGAAACACGTGAAAATATTTTCTGGAATAATATACGCTGTTGCGGAAGAATAAGTTATATTTAAGCTTTTAAAATTAACTCAATTTGTAACTATTATAAATTTAGCGTTTTAAATGTTTGCTCCAGAACTTCAAGGACTTGCTTGCTACATCAAACTTATACACACACGCGCTAAAATGCTAACAACGAAATATACACCGATCTAACTTTAAAGTATCTATTAATACTACCTTGTTTATTTTACTAAATATACCCATCTATTTAATTAGATAAATTTTTATTGTTTTTGTTCTACAACAGGCGTTTGGTTAGCATTTGATGCTAGAATATTGCTGGCTTTTGACTCCAAGATTTCCTCCTGGTCCTGGTCCATTTCAGTACTGTTGCTACTTTTTTTAGGAGAGCAAATCTTTCCTATATGGAGCTCGGAAATATACACTTCCTCCATTTTGCCTTCTGTAGTTTCCGGGCGTATATTTATATCCCGTAGGATAGCTTTAACCTGTAAAAAAAAGATTTGCATTATGGATTAGTTACATTAGGCAACAAATTTAAAGTTTTTTTGAAAGGTCTTGGGCAAAAATATGATTTTTGGATTGTACATGACTGAAATAGACCCAAAATGTTTTTTAAAAAAATTTCCGAGATCGTAAAAAAAAATGTAATTTTTTAATAATATTCCGACTTCATGAACTATTATATTAATTATAGTATTATGGGATACAGTAAAACAAAGTTGAACTTGTAAATTTGCACTATATTAACTAGAAACATGACACTTTAGCTTCGTCAGATGACAATGATTTAATAAAGGTGAAAAATAAAAATTGGGGTGCAATAAAATTAAATTATATGTAAATAAAACAGTGGAAGGGTTACAATAGCGGGAAAATCCAACAGAGGGTTTAAAAATTAAATTAAATTAGGTACAATATTGGTAATTTACAAAATCTTAAGTATATGGTCAACAGAATAAATTTAACAATGGTAAATTATTTAAATCTAATTGATCCATTAAGTAACAGGTCCCTATTTTTAAGTTCATTTATTTCCATAGATCCTGACAAATTCAGTTTTAAGCCTTTGTTTTCTGTATGTGAGATTTTAAAGGAAGGATCGACATCATGTTGATAATCAAGTAAACGGTTAGCATAATTTGAGTATGTTTTATTTTTTAGAAAACTGTTATAATGTTCCTGTATTCTCTTGTTAAAATGTCTACCCGTTTGGCCAATGTATGTTTTAGGACACTCTTTGCATTTTAATTTATAGACGCCTGATTTTTTGTTTTTATCGCTTTTAGTTTTATTGTTTCTGATAAATTTACTTAAAGGGTTATTAGTTTTGTAACACAAATTTATATCAAGTTTGTTAAGAAAATTGCCAATTACTTTGCTAGGTTGTCCAAAGAAAGTGACAAGTTTAAATTGGTCAGAGTTTTTGCTTCTAGGAAAAACTTCAGAGTTTTTGCTTCTAAGAAAAACTAAGTCAATAGCCTTTTAGTACGTTTTCTTTTTTAGGATTTGGTCAATTAGATTTGAATAATATCCGTTATTAACTGCAATTTGTTTAATAATATTTAGTTCTTTTTGAAAATTGATTTTATTTAGAGGGAGAGTTACTAGTCTATGGATCATATTATAGTGAAAATAAGCTAATTTGTGTTGTATAGGGTGGCAAGAAGAGTTGTGTATGACAGTATCAGGCTAATTGATGGCACGAACCGACATGTACGGGCAGTAGTAAGGGCTAGAGGAGGCAATAGAGATAATAGATGTGTTTAAGTGAAAAAGTTGTTGTTGGTACCTGCTAAGTTTGTTTTGCGAAAATGTTATTTTTTTAAATCTTAGGTCTATCAGAACTAAAAACCACGTTTAAATATGTAATTTCACCCATTTACGATGAATTTTTAATTTTTTTTTGAAAAGTATGTGTACAATAACAATGCAAATTTAACTGTACAGTTGACATGTAATCTAGGATGTATATTTTCTTATTTGCAATATAAATGCATAGGACTTGTTTAAATTGCAACATTGTTAGATAAAATTAAGAAACGAAAAGGTTATAATGTTTTTAATAATTACAAGAGATAAATGTTCATTCATAATTAATTTAATGCAGAAAAAGTATTTTAAAATAACAAAGCCTATTTTTTCATCGTAAATAGATGTAATTACATATTTAAACGTAGTTTTTAGTTTTGATCGACTTTTTTTAATAACAATTTTTCATATTGTCAAAAATAAAGGTACTTTGCTCTTGGACAAAATTCACATTTTTTGACAAACCTCGTATACGCTTAAAAGAAATTAATATATGATAATTGCATTTCAGGTTTTAGACCATGCTGAACTTTTTATTAAGAATAACTTTTTTTCGTAAAATTAATAATAGGAAAGTTTGCATATGGTTTCAACTTACGGAGACATACTGTATATGTAAATAAATAGAAATTTAAATGCGACGAGTGTAACGGGCAATTTAATAATAAACAGAGCATCTCGAGTCCTTGGCCGATATATCGCCGCGTGTTATAAAACCTACCTCTTCCAAATCAGCATAAACATTCTCACTGGGATCTTTCTCGCTGACCGCCGAACTCGTGGTGGCGACGCTGCAAATCTCGCACCGATCCAACTCGGCCGTGATATCGGGCAGCGAGCTCATCATGTGCTTGGCTCTGCGGGTCGGCGTCTCTTCGAAAGTCGACGTGAGCTCGGCCCCGACGCCCGGCTCTCTCGGACGAGTTAGGAGATCGTCTTCCGTTTGTTTACCTGTAACATTGTAAAAAAATATATAATGCATCGCTGTATACAGTGTGTGACCAGTAAATTCCGCATCATATGGGATTTTTTTTTATTAATAAACCTTATTTGAAATTTGACTTTGGCATCAAGTTCTGCTTCGATCGAGATGAAAATAAGGCAAAAAAAATAGTAGTCACGTGATTCGCTTTATCTGTCAAATTTTAATTTTTTCCAAAAAATAATTCAAAAGTGGGGTTATTTCTGAAAGTATCGAAAAAAGTTATTAGAAAAAGTGTTTTTAAATGCAGTTTCTAGCCCACATGCAAAATTTTAGGTACATAAAATAATTTTGATTTTTTACCCATATTTTGTAAATTGCACCACTTTTGCAAAATAAGACTCAACGCAACCTACATAAAACTTCTTAGTTTTGACAAGGCTTTATTTCAGATACATTTTCTTTTAAAGTAGAGCCATATTAAATGTGTGTTTTTCTACAAAATCAAAATTGTGCTTTTAAAATTTGGTCGCATGTGATGCAGTTTATTTGTTTTTGACCCTGAATAGGGTAACTTTATAAAATAAGTATTTTTAAAAACGTAGTTTGTGTCTGAAAGTAATACACCTTAATATTAAGACAAAAAAGAACACAGTGTCATCAGTAAAGTGTTAATTAAGTGGAAAATAAATTTTAGTGGTGGGTAAAAAATCAAAATTATCTTATGCAGCTGAAATTTTGCATGTGGGCTAGAAACTGCATTAAAAAAAAACTTTTCTAATAACTTTGTTTCGATATTTTCAGAAATAACTCCACTTTTGAATTAAAAATTGACAGATAATGCGAGTCACGTGACTACTATTTTTTCTTAATTTTCATCTCGATTGAAGCAGAACTTGATGCCAAAGTCAAATTTCGAATAAAGCTATTAATAAAAAAAAAATTCTTTATGATGCGGAATTTACTGGTCACACTGTATATATTTTCGAATGGTTTCACTGTAGACTGTGGCAGGTATAGGTAATTATTTACCTTGACGTTTCATATGTATTTCGTTTGATATCTTTTCCAAGTTTTTCAAAGTTTGCGAATAGAAGTTTTTAGTTTTCACTATTTCTTGTTTAATACTTTCTATTCGTTGCTTCTGAGTATTTAGTTGATCCTGAAAAATAATAGATTTCAGAGGAAAGCAATTAGAATTAATTAAAAATTATCTGAAATTATTTTATTTATTTTTATATTTATTATTATTATTATTATGTTCAAATAGATAAAGAAAAAAGATATCCAAAAGTATTTAAGTATGGTGTTCCTCAAGGAACAATTTTAGGACCATTATTTTTTAATATTTATATTAACGACTCATTTAGTATAAATTCCGATGGACAAATTCATAGTTTTGCCGATGATACTACAATTTGTTAACAATTAATTTTAATAAAACATATTATATTCCTTTTACTTTAAACCTAAATAACCTACCACAAAATATGAATAGTATTCAAATAAATGAAGACATTCAAATTTTTAAAGTTAATAAAATAAGATATTTAGGAATTATTTTTGATAGTAAATTAAATTGGAATTTTCACTTAGAATACTTAATTAAAAAATTAATTTTTTAATTAAAATTTCCTTCAAAAGAATTATATTCAGAAACAAAAAAGTTGAACATAAGACAACTTTATATTTATAACATCTTAATATTCTTAATATATCTATTTAAAAATAAAAACCTTATACAATTTAAAAACCATAATCATAATACACGTCATAAAGATGAAATAACCATAAAACCTAAAATAAATAAGTCCATAGGACAAAAAATTTCAAATATTTATGTTTTTATTTAAACAATTATTTACCAACAAAAATTAAAAAACCGATTTGATTAAAACAATTTAAAGTTGTAATAAAAACATGGATATTAAAAACAGAAAATTTGAAAATATTTTTAGAAATGCTTTAATTAATTAATATTGTTCTAAATAATTTATATAAGTAATATTTTTTAATTAAAAATTATAAATTAATAATTCTATTATAGGTTCTTTAAAAACTGCGTTTATACTATAAATTAGCGTTTTTACTTTAAAACTTGATTTTTTATTGCATATTTATGATTTATGATTTTACATACTAAAACAAAAAATAAGATTTGCCCCTAACAAGCTCAGCTTCAGGAGAGGGGATTGAAGAATAAGTTTATAGAAGACAACAAAACATATTTATAAATTTTAAATAAACTTATTATTATTATTATTATTATTATGATATTCTTTTTTATAAACGAAGCTTGATAATTTTACCTGACAGAGAGCTTTTTCATCAAAATACGGTCGAGACTTGATTATGAACTTCTGAAGTTTCTCTTCGAGCTGCTTCATGTTTTCTTCAGTTTCCTTATAAATAAATGCCTTTATTTGATGATCACGTCCGCGTTCTGCTTTTTGAGTTTCCGCCTCCATAACCTAATAAATGTTTAATTGAAAATTTACTTTTGTACAAATAAAAAAATAAACATATTTAGTATTTCAGTAAGTGCTATTGATGGCTCTACCTTCATAGTGGCATGGTTAAGCATCTCCTGCCAAGCGTTGTCAAACTGCCATTCATGCTGGTTTGTTAAAAATCTTTGTTCCGCCAGTGCTACTGTTTCCTTTGCTGCCGCATGTATACCTTATAAAAAAATTTATTAAATTATAACCTAGCTGCTAATCAATAAAAGTGTTACAATTAGTGTATCAAAAATTAGTAAAATAAATTATGCCTACCACTCGCTCTCTGGTACTGTAGCGCGGCTTCCTGGCATTCTTTTTGCTGTTTTTTAGCTATTTCCAACAAATCATTGTAGGGTCTTGCTTTTTCTATACAGCTACCAAGCCTTTTGGTAAGCAACTTTAACCTTCTTGTGGATTCGTTGAGAAGCATGCGAAATGTTGTATTGGCTTCCTATAAATGTTATTATACTCATTTTTATTAATATTTAAAGAAAAGTAATTATTATAGACTGAAATAAGATTTTAACTAAATGAAATAGATTTATCACAATTTATTTAAATACAAGGTCTTAGCTTCTTATGCTAAATAACACTGATTCTAGCATTTAAAAACATAATTATTATTGGAAGACCATGTCTTTTTGTTTTTGCAAACTATATTATAATATGAAGATACAAGTTTTTTTATTTTGTGTCATTTTAGTATGAGTGTTGCTATTTTAAGGGTTCTAAGTATAAAACAAAATGCACACAACACGTAGGTGTACTTAAATAGAGAAAAGAGAATACATCCTGTAAATTGTGTCTCTTAAACCAAACATTATACTTTTTTTAGGAGTATAAACAAATTGTTTACCCTTCAACTTATCATTGTTTTGATAAATGACAATTCATTAACATCCATGCTTAATTATCAAGATAAATACGAGTACATTTTTTGTAGGTAGGTATTTTCCTATTTGACAATAACATTTACTGCCTATCTTAAAAGATATTGTAATAAAATATTTGATATGTATGTATATTTATCAAATTTTAAAAAGAAAAGTTAAGCTTACATCATATTCAATTTCCAATTTATTAATTTCGTCGGTGGTGGTGTTCAATTTTTCCAATTCAATTTGAATTCTGGGGTCCAACTCAGTATCAGAGTCTTCATTTTCACTCATATTTCTTTGATCTAAGCAATTTTGCTTGCCACACCTTTCTGAAAAAAAAACATCAAAAAAATAGTATTTTTTCTGTAAGAAAGAATTTTGAATAGAAAAACTCTGAAAAAACTGAGAAAATCATGCGAGCGTTGACTTCTAGGACCAAAAACTTGTTCACTTGTGCAGCACTGCAGCACAATGTTCTTTTAATGCGAGTTCTCTAAACAAGAACAAGTGCATGTTCAAACAATCAAAATGAATAAACCTTAAAAAACCTTTGGATATTTTGGAGCAATTTATCAAATCTATTAATACTAAAGCATCAATTAATTTAATGATTTTCTAAAAATATAAAATAAAGGATAGGAAAATTACTCACCCAATCTTTAGTTCAAAAAGCACTTACAAAGCATTGTTATTTAAATTTTCTCCTTTGTGTATGTCTACTATACCATGAATAAAAAATGCTTGACTATACAAAACAGAGTACAAAACCTTTGACCTACTTTTATGTAAATTTTCTTGCTTGGTGGTTTTTTGCACCAATACTGCCCGTTAGTTTGTGTAATAAATTAGTTATTGGTACTTATTGGGAACTTATTGGAATTCCGTTCTCATTTCTAAATTCTATTAATATTTTATGACGTCCTCCAAGTTTAATGATTTGGGAAGCCTTTTAACAATGTAAACAAATAAAAACTGCACAATTTGGATACTTTTAAAGAATTTCACTGTAAATCTAAAACTCTGTAATTGTGCAACTATTTGGGGGCACAATTATTCTAAACGCACTAAATATGCCCCCAAAAGTGAAATTTTTATTTTCAGTTTGTGTTTTCACTTTTTTCTCGGAAAAATCTCGAGTTCGAGCTGTCAAATGCTCAGTGGTCTGACATCAAATGTATAACGTATGTCTGAGATAATAGCTTCAAGCTTGTCTTAAAATGGCCATCTATCGCACGTTGTCGAATTACCAATATTACGACGATAACAGCACTACATTGGTCACAGAATAAATTTATTAAAAACGATTTTTAATAATAATAATCAGCCATTTCTTATCTAATTTTTGTTTTGCATATACTTTAGTAATCCCAATGGATAAGAAATGGTTAAAAAATATTTCATAATAAGATACGCTTGCTGTAAAAAGCATCACATACACTTTCTTGTAAAACAATCTTAAATGATTTGCAAATAACTTTGTAAAAAACGGTTTATCCTTAAATTTATTTATGATTACTCAAAATTAAGTACTCTTACAGTTTTTCTCTCAAGAATTGTGAAATTCCGAGGGTATCAAAGTCCTAAACCTAAAGTGCACCGTACCATTATCCTAAATAGTAACTTGAGCAATAATAGTTATTTTTTTCACTAGGCAGAAAAGCACAAGATTTAATGCCGCGGCTGGTGTTTCATAGACGAGGCGCAGCCGAGGCTATAGTTGCTTTCCTGCCTAGTAAAACATATAATTTTTTCTCCAAATTTGTTCCAATTTCACGCAAAATCGTATTTTTTATATTTATGTATGTTATTTATGACATTTATTGAATTGTTGTGTTTACTTGTCATTTTAAATTTTAATTTTTAATGACACCTGACAGGCTCAGAAGGTGTATTTTTTCTGCCTAGGCATAAAAAGTCCACTTTTTCTGACTAGGCAGAAAAAATCCTGGAAAAAATACACCTTTTGAGCCTGTCAGGTGTCATTAAAAGACCGCTTTTAATTTCATTTGGAGAAAATAGTACTTTTTAGTTTTAAAATTTTACGTTACTGTAAATGGTGCGTTATTTGCGATAGACTTCTCTGCGACGTATATTGTAACTTGAACCATATCTTCTCTTTTTCTTGGGTGGACTTAACTAACAGAAAAAATTTTGAGCAAGAAAACTTTATTCAATGTTTAGTATGCAGTAATTTATTGAAAAATATAGAAAATTGAAGCAGAGTAAAATTGTTAAAAAAGTATATTGTTACTTTTGTGGTAATTTTATATGGATAACTAAGAGATAGTGGACTGGAAAAATATGTCATTTAATTCCATTTCTTGTACCGTTAAAGAGATGATACAGGGTAATTCAAGGAAATGTTTACTTTATCTTTATATAATTAAGCGGATATTATGATCCTGCGGCGAAGGGAATGGCACTCAGTGGCGTAGCCAGGCCTTGCGGGGCGGGAGGGGCGAACATGGGCGCTTTATGATTTTTTAGAACCACCTATTATTATTATTATTAAAAATATGGTGTTTGTTTTTCAAAATACATATAATAGAATACCAAATTATTTTCAATTTCAATAAATGTTACAGGGTGTAATTAAAGTATATTTTTATTTTGCATACGGGCACCAAGCGGCGCTATGCAAGGGGGGCGCCCCCCTGGCTACGCCACTGTTCTTGTGTCGATATTAATAAATAATAAAACAATCATTAAAATATTGAACGTTTATTATTTTTTTTTTTGATTTGTCACAAAATTGAGCTGCTTTGGTACATTTGGCTTGTGCTGGCACAACAGTTTTCACGCAACGCAATAACGCAAATATAATTGGCGGCAGAGATATAAAGTTAATAAAATAAACAAATTTTTTTTAACAATATAAATAAACAGAAATATGTGGTTTTGCCTAATTAGATATTCCATAAATAATACCTACCAATACAACAATATCACTCATTTCATACAACATATAAAGCTTTTCTACGAAAACAAAAATAGTTTGATGGCATAAAAATAAAATGACTAGCTTAAAACAGCAATTTGTTTAATTGTTAGAGACCTAACTTTTCTAGTGCGCACATCCCTATATAAGCATTTGTAAAATAAAGCTCCCCCCCTAAAGATATTAAAAATATAAAATAGGTATGCTTTTTAGTTCCTAAAAATAAATATTTTTTCCTTTTTGACAAATAATCCAGTATGTGCTTTAAACAGGTATTCTGTCCCTTAAATATGATAAAACTGATTCGGTTCCTTGTTCCAATATGGCGTACCGTGGCTGCCTAAAAGCGTTGCCTTTCAAGTCCAACGATCTAAAAAAACAACGTACTTTTGTTCGGTTTGTTCATTGCTTATTTGCGTGTTGCAATAGAGAACTTTCCAATTATTTTTTTTTCAATAATATGATTTAGTTAGGCCTGAAAAAAGTATTCCCCGATTATTACTCCTTAAAAATCAAAAATAACTTGGTAAAAATTCTTTAAAGTTTCGCGCGTGTCGAATGCATTTCAAACGAACTCTAACGCGCGCGAAGCCCGATGACGTCAGGGGGTATGACTTTTGGTCATCCGTCATCCTGACAGGTGCCGAGCGACCCAATTTGCATTTGGATTGCCGTGTGTTATTGTTATTGTACTGTTGTTTTAAGGTCGTGTCGCTTGACGCGTGGATGTCAAATCTGACAAATCATCAAATTTATTGAAAACCTATAACCTATTTCGTGGATGTCACACACAAATCTGACAAATGATACCCCTTGACGTCACGACTACTAGCAGCGCGTTATTACCCGCTTGAAATAATTTGAATTTTGGGGCATTTTAAAATCTTTCTAGCGGTCTTTTGGGACGAAATATGTTGTTTTTTTGCTGCCATATGTTTTATGACAATATGTACTTATGATTTATAGAATTTTTTCCCCATTTAAAATTTTTGTCAAGTTCCCTATTAAACTTGTGTTTCAAAAAAATTACCTTGTCGGACTTCCATTATGTCTTTATTTTGTTACTTAACATAACGTTTCGGTTAGTTAGTATAACCGTTTTCAAGTGTAAACTAAATTATAATTCTAAGGCTACTCTGTCTTAAATACTATCCGTAAGTAACAAAATAAAGACAATGGAAGTCCGACAAGGTAATTTTTTTGATAATACTTCATTGTCTACCACCTTCAAATAAACTTGTGTTATCTTGTACCTACTTTGTAAAGAAAATAATTTTTCTACAATATGCTTGATTTGATCGTAATTATTATTACCTTAAATGCGTCATTTTTCCCAATTCAGGAGGTACAACATGTATATTATTATTTGACAAATTTAATGTTGCTAATCTGCTTAGGTTTTTAAGGCCTTCAATGTTTATTTCATCTAAACTATTATCATTTAACATTAATATTTCTAGTCCTACCATGCCAAATATACAGTTTGGAATTTTTGTAAATCTGAAATTGAAAAAATATTTTTAGGGTCTTTATTCCAAACTAACTTTTACAGTTCATTACATGGAAAGTGACAACGTAAAATATAGAAAATAATAACCATTAAAAAAAATAACAATAAAAAAAATAGAAGTTAATCCAATTTAATTCATTAATAAAAATAGTATAAATAATTTAATTTAGTAAATATATCTTTAATTAATTGAAAAGAGTTTTGTCTGTTTCCTTCTGCCAAACCCATCCCCAGACGCGTTTCGCCGTTATTACGGCTCATCAGTGAGGCTCAGTTTGGCAGAAGGAAACAGGGCTCAAAGACAAATCACTTGTCAGGATCGATTATCGACGGGAATTATAGAACCCGGTATCTTTAATTGTTTTTTAAAATTTGTTAATTTTTTAATTTTTCCGATTTTTTTTTGGAAGATTGTTATATTTTATTATTCCGTCATCAGTGGCGGTTGCTCTATAAGGCCGCGTGGCCGCGCGCCCCTCCTAGGAATTTTAACATAACACACAAATTAAATGTTTATTTAAATATTTATTATTACTATTCATTTTAATACTAATATTATTATTATTCATATAGGTAGTTAACATTTCTAAATTTTAAAAAACCATAGCAACTCACCAATTCTGAACTCATCTCTAATTGTCCGTTTTCGTTGACCAACGATAAGCAAGCCTCCTCGTGTGAATTTTAGATAATTGAATTCCGTTGTTGAAACGCTGCGACGGACGGTAAATCTCGCCTGGCGTATATACATTTCGCCGAACGAACCCGAACGTCACCCGGTTATATCCGATTTATTTAGGGACTCTACGGCCGCGGTATTTTAGCGCCTGCATTGCTTTATACATTTCGGACTTTGTTGTGGCGTAAGCGCGCGTCGAGTTCGAACTAATAAAAATGAATTTCGTCAATAATATAAATAAAATAAATTTTTGTAGGTTGTTGCCATTAGCGGATAAACTTAAAATTAAAGAACTGGGGAGGCCGTTGCCAGATATAAAGTTATCACAAACTTGTGAACGACGGGCCGAAAACCGATCTTTTACGCGTCGGTTTTCAAAAGACATTTATAAATGTATGTATTAATTTACCTAACTTTTTTTTTAAAGTTTTTATTTCTTTTAAAATAATAGAGTGAATTAGAATACAAATTTTTAATTTATAAATGGTTTGAACATGTAAATACCCTTTCGGTCTATATAGATTAACAGTTGGTTCTAGATGTGGTAATTTGTGTATAAATTTAATAACTTTATTTTGCAATTATTGTAATGGTCTTAAGTTTGATAAACAAGCAGATCCTCATGCAGAAGCTAAGTATTGTAATTTTAAATACATATATAATGAAAAATATTTATTTTTTAAGTATTTCAAATAGGTACTATACAATTGATAAGGCTTTTACTTGGGGAAAATCAAAAAAAAATGTTTTAATTTTAATGAAAATGATTTTGAAATTTGCGACTTAAATAATTATTTTACGAATAATATTAAGTCCTTATCGATTAGAATTCATCGCATTGACAATATCGATGTTTTCGATGCATCAATGTATTTCGAACATCCCTATTCCCGTTTGGTGTTTTTTTGACAGCGGTTTAAAAAAAATTTCAGTTTATCGGGTTTGTGTAATAATTGCTGTGTTCTTAGTGTTTTGTGATATTTTCTGAAGGCTAATTAAAATGAGTCACAAGTACCAAGTAAGCAAGAATTTGGAAAATAATAATAATAATAGCGCCTTTTTATTTGTAAAAAGTATGGCAGCACAAAGTCGAGTGGGTGATGCTAAAAGCAAACTAAATGATAAACACAAACAATAAATAAATTACTTATAAACCAAACAACTTCTGCTACCCTATTAAATATAAACAAAAAGGTACTCATTTTTTTGTGCATTACTTACTTATTAGTAAACAAAACCAACTCTCTCAAATTCGTCATGTGACTTAATTCATCGGGCAAATCACTCAACGCATTATTACTTAAGTCTAGAAATTTTAACTTTGTAAAAGTACCAACAAAGTTGGACACTTCCTTTATTTGATTTCCTGATAAGTTTAATTCTGTGAGGTAGTCCGAAAGCATTTGTAATCTGTAAATTTAAAAAAAAATCGAAAAAATTAAAAACTACTAAGCTACACAGCTCAAAACCGCGACGGATTATACAGGGTGAGTACTATAGGATAGAGTTTGCCTTTTATTAATATCGACAGAGCAGTTAATGTTAAAAAAGGTTAATTATTTTATATGAAGGTCTAAATTAGAATATTTTAAAAAATACTATTGAAAAAGATTTTATAAAAATAAGCAACTAGTTTAATAAAAACTTATTAACTATAAATGATAACAAAACAACATACATTCCATTTACTTCATACAAAAATAAACTTCCAAATAATATTGGTCCAATAATATGCAATAATAATAATATCAATATAAAGGAAGGTGAAAGTATTAAATATCTAGGAATAATTTTTAATAAACATTTAAAATGGGATTTACATAGTGACTAAGTACATTGTAAAAAAACGAAGAATTCTTATATTAAAATTTAAACACCTTAAACAATTTTTAAATATAAAAGAATTAGAAATATTTTTTTATTCTTTAGTACAAACCCATTTAAATTAGGAAATACTAGGATGGGGAGGCATAAATAATAATTATCACTTATAATCTCCCTAGCAGCAGAATTATTACCGATAATTTTTTTCAACCGAGAAAAAAATTATCGGGAATTAATTCTGCTGCGTGGGAGATTCGGTAAGAAAATTTCATAAATTGAAGTTTCTTTTAATATGATGAGATGATGAGACCTACGACTTATTCTCAGTAAAAATTATAAGTTAGCAACAAAATGTATTTTGATTTTATTCTGAGTGACGTTTGCCAAGAGATATAAAGCACTTCATTTTTGACAGAAAAAATATCACTTATTAATTTTATTAGGTTTATAGACTATCGCGATAGTCTCCCGTCGCTATAAGCAACGCAAATAAAATGGAGCCTTCTAATTGGTTGAAAATAAATTTATGAAATTTTCTTAATAATATTGAAAATACATTTTGAAAATTATTTACGAAAAAAACCACCAATATTCTTCTGATTTACTATTTAAACAAATATTTTCTTACAACATGTTAATATATATTTTTAAACATAAAAATAAAATAAATTATATTAATCACACACATGAAACTCCTCATAAAAATACTATTACATATAAAAATAGAGTAAACAAAACAATAGCACACAAACATTTTTTAAACATCAATCCATATATTTTTGATATGCTACCATGCACAGTCAATAAAAATAATTAAATCATTAAATAATTATAGAAATAAAATTAAAAATTGGATATTATCCAATCCAAGAGATAAATTTAAGAACGTCATTAATAAATAATAAATATACCAAGCTATAATGAATAAAATAAATAAATATATATATATTATATACCGCTTATATATATATATATATATTATATATATATAATATATATATATATAATATCGCTTCTGCCTGTTGTCTCTAAGGTTCTGGAGAAGTGTATAGCTATACAACTGGTTCAGTTCTTTGAGATAAATAACCTCTTTACCAAGTGTCAATTTGGTTTTAGAAAAAACAGAAACACAGTCCTGGGTATACTCGACCTTGTATCTAGTATAATAAAGGCATTTCATGACATGCAGTATAGCTCTGTCTTGTTCTGTGATCTGAGCAGGGCCTTTGATTGTGTTGACCACGGAATCCTTCTCCAGAAACTTGACTATTACAATTTCACTCCAGCTAGTATAGAACTAATAAAATCTTACCTAATAAACAGATATCAGGAAGTGAGGGTTGCTGGTGTGGCCTCAGCAAGGAGTGTGATGGATATTGGGGTACCACAGGGATCGATTCTGGGCCCCATACTTTTTTTGATATATATAAACGATCTACCCCTTAGTGATTCCAATGCAGGATTTACGCTCTTTGCTGATGACACAACAGTATCCTGTACGGCTGATACACAGGAGGAATCGATGCAGGAGTCCGTGGCTGCACAGGAGAGGGCTGTGGCTTGGTTCAACTCAAACAGACTCTTGCTAAATGATGATAAAACCATTAGAGCTATCTTCACATTGAGGGAGTTAAGTCCTGATTTGCCTAATGCAACGGAGGTAAAATTTCTGGGTGTAGTCCTCGACCCCAATCTGCAGTGGGGCAAACACATAACTGCCCTATCAAAAAAACTAAACAAGAGCATATACATGCTACGAGCTATGGCCCAATGTATTTCAGCTAATATGTTACGAACAGCTTATTTTGCCATTTTTCAAGCGCATATATCGTACGCAATACTTGCTTGGGGACACTCGGCTGAAGTACACAGGGTCTTCGGTCTGCAGAGAAGGGCTGTGAGGATACTGTCCGGTCTGAGATACAGGGATGACTGCAGGCGGGCCTATGTGCATATGAGATTGTTGACTGTACCGTGTTTGTATATGCTTGAATGTCTGCTGTATGTAAAACAGAATTCGGACTTGTTTCTGACCCACGAAGATGTGCATAGCTACAATACTCGAGCTAGACAGAATTTAGTCCCAGCTTACTGGAGGCTAAGAAGGTGTCAGGATGGCCCAGGCTATTGGGCGATTAAGTTTTACAATGTGTTACCGACTCATATCAGGAACTTGCCACTTAAGCTATTTAAATCTCAAATCAAAAACTTTCTGATAAGTAATGCATTTTATTCCTGCGATGAGTATTTTGGTTCCAATTTTAATGTGTTGTAAATACCTGAGTTCAACATGTAGGTGTCTATTTTTTAATTTAATTTATAATTTTTTTGTTGTATAATTTAGTAGTGTAAGCAACTACATTTTGGTGTCTTTGGTTTTATACTTACTTATAGAGACTTTTACTCTTATGATTGACGTGTGTAAGCCTTATAGTGTATTAACATGAATAAATATTTGAATTTGAATTTGAATTTGAATTTGAATACAATATATACATGACGTATTGTATCTTTGTATACTGTAGTGATATAAAATATACCAATAAAATATATTCTTGACAAAAATATTATATTATTTAACTCAAAACAAGTATTTTACTTTGGAGTTCGGAATTGATAGTTTATACAAAAAAATTATATATTAGCATTAAATGTAAAAAAAAATATTTGAATTTTATTATTATTATTATTTGTTTCTTCTTTTAAATAATAATGGATATGTGAATTCTTACCCCATAGGCACTTGTAGCAACTTATTTTTACACAAATCTACAACCGAAACTCTGGCTTCTTTGGCTTCGGAGAATACGTCGTCAGGTACAGAGGATATGCTTTTCATTGTCAGGTTTAATATGTTACCATTTCGCATTTTATATCTACAATCAAACACAGATAAAATATGGTCTCTGGAAAGAGGGACAAACCCCAAACTAATTCCAAATGTTTTCAATTTTAGTATGCAACACTAAAAATATAATATTGAACAAATATATTAGTTTTAAGTTTATTAGTTACAATTTTTATAGCTATTGTTTTCTTACCTATCTGGAAAAACACAAGCATCAAGCTGTACATTCCCTATGCTGTCAGTAAGAGGCTCTACATTTTCTTCTTTTAATTTCTCCCTCAAAAACTGTAGTATCCTTTGCGTCCCAGTGTGTATAACGTCCGGTCGGATTTGCTTTAGCTTGTTACCTTCTATTTTAAAGGACTGAAGGTGAGGCAACTGTCCTAATGATGGAGGTATCCTATAAACATGTAAATAATAAAACGGAATGTATAACTAGAATAAACGGTTTGTAAGTCACCTACTTTATTAGATCATTATTAGTAAAGTCCAACTTTGTCAAATGCATCATTTTTGCTATCTCTGGCGGTAAAACTTTTATCTGGTTATCTCTTAACTCCAGAATTTTCAAGTGCAGTAAGTTGTCACACAGGTCAGGCGGTATCTCCTGGAAAAATCGTTATTTTTCTCAAAGATCGAAAATATATTTGAGAATATAATATTACCTTAATATAATTATTTCCAAAATAAATTTCTTGTATAGATTCGCACCCAGTAAAATCGGGTATCTCCTCAATGTCATTGTGTTGAGCATAGAGCATTTGAAGTTTCCTCAATTCCCCCAAAGTGTCTGGTAAATGTTTAATACTGTTGCGACTTATTTCTAGCTTTACTAAACCTAAAATAATATTTAGAAAAAACATCTTTTAAATAATATCAACTCTTTATGAACGATAGAAGAGTGAGTTTTAGACCCTCATTGTCTTTATTTGTTTTAAATCACAATGTATCAATTGGTTAGTATCTCCAGTCTTCTTTGGGTGAAGTATGCACATGAAACATTGTAATTTAAAACATCATCATTCATCATCTCTTTATTTTTAAATTCTTAACATTTTTTTATGTGTGGTTATTATACAGTACCTACTCTTATTGTGGCTAATATTTATTACCTAACCACTATACTTACAGTGGCGGCTCGTTAATGAAGGGCTCTGGGGCGCCGCCCTCCCTGCAATTATTTCAAACAGAATCCAAAAATACTTTACTTAAAAAACCAATAAAGCAATCTATGTAAGCAATCCATTAAAATAATTCAAACCAAACATAGCCCTATTCCAGCGGGTAGGTTATATTAAGCGCGGGCATAAACCAAACATAGCCCTATTCCAACGGGCAGGTTATACTCATAGACAAGCGAGTTGCGCGCTCTCAATGTTTTTTATACTAAGCGCGGGCGGGCGACCGATTATCCGTCCCGATTCAACGCGGCTTCTCGATGAGTTGCCATGACGACAGAGGCGTGACGTCACCTACACATCGCACAACGAGCGGCCACGATGAGCTCCAATTTTCCACGCCCAACAACAGCTGTTCGCGATGTCACGGTAGATTAATCAATATATTATGTACTCTGGCGAGGCGACCTGTCGATGCCGCTAGGCGCTAACGTTTTGTTTATTTGTTTTGATTTGATTTATTAGTTACGTTGTTGTTGTTGGAAAATGTCGTGTAATATGAAGGTCAGTGATTTACAGAAGCTTGTGTTTAGTTCTCTGAGCTTAAGTGAAAAAATTGATTTAAAAAATGCAGGGCGGCCACTAGAAATTGAACATAGTACAAGTGCAATCAAAATGTAAAAGTAAGGCACAGTTTACGCGTAAGTTTGATAAAGAAATATATAATAAAAAATCCTGGATATGCGGTTGTGATTACAAAAATTCTTTTTTTTTGTTTCGTGTGTCTTCTTTTTGACGGGGATGATAATTGGACTATAAATGGGGTGCAGGACTTAAAACATCTTTCAGAGAAAATAAAAAAACATGAAAATAGTGCAAAACATCGTCATAATGTGGTAAGTTTTGAGATGTTAGGACAAACTAATATTTTAACTTGTTTAAGTAGTGCTTATGCTGATGAAATTAAAATTCACAACGAGGAAGTTAGAAAAAACAAGACATTTTAAATTTTTTTTATTTAAAGCCAGCGCCCCCCTGACTCGCTAGTCACGAGCCGCCACTGTATACTTACTTCTTAAATTAACTATATCAGGTGGTAGCTCATGCAATTTGTTGTTTGAAACGTTTAGTTCCATCAGCCTTACTAAATATCCTACCCCAGATGGTAATTTTTCAATTCCATTATTTGACAAATCCTAGAAAATTGATAAAATATATTTGTAATGGTCTCTGAAACAATTTGTACATATTATACTATAATATTATATAAATATCTAGAAAGACTCGCGTTTCCATGGGAAGAAGTAGGTATCTAATGGTGTTCCTCAAGGAACAATTTTAGGACCATTATTTTTTAATATTTATATTAACGACTTATTTAGCTTAAATTGCGATGGACAAATTTATAGTTTTGCAGATGATACTACCTTTTTAAAAACATATTTTTTTTTTAAATGTAAGACATATGGAAATATAATATTACGCGTTAGTGAAAACTCAATTAAATTATGGGATTTTAGGTTGGGGAGGAATAAATAGAACTTTAGTTAAAAAATTATAAATATTACAAAAAAGGTTTCTAAAAATTATATTCAATAAAGATTATCTTTATCCTTCAAAAAAATTATATTCGGAAACAAAAAAGTTGAACATAAGACAACTTTACATTTAACATCTTAATATATACAGGGTTAGGAAAAATTACCAGAACGGTCGATTATTTCAAAATATACAGGGGTTATCAAAAAAGTCTTATATAAAAAATGTAGGGCTGTTAAAAATCTACATATCGGTGATAAATTGAAATATACAGGGTCGCCCACAAAGTTGTAGAGAATGATAGTTATATTTTTTAAAATGGAACACCCTGTATATTTTTACATTTTTAAATTCCACATAAAATTATAATAATTTTTTATTAAATGCACTATTATATAGTCTATACTTCATAGTTTCCGAGATATTGACTCTCGAAAAGTGACATTTTTAAACTTTGACAGCTTATAACTTTCTAACAGTATGTCTTAGAGCAAAACGGCTTACATGTCCCTATCTTCAATTTTTATTATCGTCCCAAAAAATCAACTTCCAGTTAAACCGGAACAACTACATTTCCTGCTTTCGAGTTACATCCAGTTTAACCAGAAGTTATAAGCTGTCAAAGTTCAACTTTTCGAGAGTCAATATCTCGGAAACTATGAAGTATAGACTAATAGTGCATTTAATAAAAAATAATTATAATTTTATGTGGAATTTAAAAATGTAAAAATATACAGGGTGTTCCATTAAAAAAAATATAACTATCATTCTCCACAACTTTGTGGGCGACCCTGTATATTTCAATTTATCACCGATATGTAGATTTTTAACAGCCCTACATTTTTTATATAAGACTTTTTTGATAACCCCTGTATATTTTGAAATAATCGACCGTTCTGGTAATTTTTCCTAACCCTGTATATTTAAAAATAAAAACATTTTACAATTTAAAAACCATAATCATAATAAACGTCATGAAAATAAAATAACCATAAAACCTAAAATAAATAAGTCCATAGGACAAAAAAATTTCAAATATTTATGTTTTTATTTAAACGATTATTTACCAACAAAAATTAAAAAATTGATTTCATTAAAAAAATTTAAAGTCGAAATAAAAACATGGATATTAAAAACAGACTATTTGAAAATATTTTTAGAAATGCTTTAATTAATTAATATTGTTCTGAATAATTTATATAAGTAATATTTTTTACTTAAAAATTATAAATTAATAATTTTATTATAGGTAATATATTTCTTCAAAAAAGCTGCGTTTATACTATAAATTAACATTTTTTATTAAAAACCTAATTTTTAATGCATATTTATGATTTATGATTTTACATGCTAAAACAAAAAATAAGATTTGCCCCTAAGCAGCTCAGCTTCAGGGGATTGAAGAATAAGTTTATAGAAGACAACATAAA
Organism: Polydrusus pterygomalis; assembly: GCA_963969555.1. Taxonomy (NCBI): domain Eukaryota; kingdom Metazoa; phylum Arthropoda; class Insecta; order Coleoptera; family Curculionidae; genus Polydrusus; species Polydrusus pterygomalis. Next base: position 1,859,941 of record OZ018377.1, read on the forward strand.
CATATTTATTATATTATTAAATTTTAAATAAACTTATTATTATTATTCAAGTAATAAATAACTTCTTGAGTCAAAAGTGGAAAGTGTTGTTGTCGGATTTCGTCACCCTTTCATAGCTGGTTATTTTATTTATTTATTTAGGCACAAAACTGATGGCGCCAAAAGCATAGTATTTCATCATCTACCTTATTGTGTTCATCAAAACAAAGTTCAAATAATGTTTTATTAAATTGGTGAACCCCCTTACCAGTTTCTCTAACATAACCAAGTCCACCAATGCATCCGGCAACTGTTGCAAACAATTATGGGCGGCGCTCAATACTCTTAATTCCCTTAATTTGTCAATGTCTTTTGGTAGTTGGTTAATTTTATTACGGTTTAATATCAGTTTGGTTAATTTGGTTAGGGTTGTTATTTCTTCAGGCAGGGATGTTAACAGGTTATCTTGTAACTACAAGAAAAACTAAGTTAAAAATTCTTAGAATCAAGTTCTTATTATCTTGATTTCAATAATATATAAGGAGTTTTAAAATTAGAAAACTATTACCTATATAAGACAGATACATTTTTTTAATGTAGGTACCTACATACTAAAACATACAATATTGTAATAAAATTTACAGTCGTTTTTCAAAAATTCCTAATTTTATTTTCAAATATTCTTACATTAATGTTGGTTAAATCCTGAAAAATACCAATCTGCCTGGGTAGTTCTGTTAAAACGTTAGAGCTTAAATCTAAATTTGTTAAAGGTTTAACATTCCACCACATCTCCTCCTCTCTACCAGGCCTGTTAAAATCCAAGTTAACGGCATTCTCATCTGTTAGATTGTACATTGAAAACATTCGGTCTGGTACTGAAACATGGTTAAATGGTTATTACTTAGGTATAAAACGATTTACCTAAATATAAGCAAGACGTCAAAGTTGAATATTTAAAGATCTGAGATTTCCATTTGACAACATGTGTATACAATATAATAATATTGTCTTCCAACTGGACATTTTTGCTATGAATGCCCATCAGTATTTTAATGTAACCAAGAAGGCTGTGCTCTTTGGAATTTCACTATAACTTGTGATGTAATATGCCTTCTAGTGTTAATTTATAAAATATTTCAGATTTAACAAAATATAATATATAAATAATAATACTAAACTTAATATACTATAATATACTTTATAATTTTGATTGTGTACGTCTTATAAATGGGGTAAAAACATAGACATAATAAGGTACTTAAATGTCTCTAGGTAAAACTTGTTAAGACTTAGGCTTAAATAAATAAGTAAATTTCCACAAAACTAGAAAATTCAGCTGAAAACAATAGGTACAAATTATTAATTGTTGTTAAAAACTATGGCCTCTGGTCTTCCGACATCCAACCAGCTCCAGCTTATTTCTTGTGTTAACGATTTTTCTTTCTTCACAGGGAATGCACTTTCATGTGTCTAGGTTCTCTTGATCCACGCTCCCTGTAAGTTTTCAATTTTTTAAATAGCATTTTTTGGAAACTGAGGACATCATACTTTTTTTCTAGTCGAATTTTTTCAGTGATACACAAGATCCCTCCAAAAAAATTTCTCGTATTTTATAGTATTGACAGTCTTTTTAAAGGTACCCAGGCTACAAAGACTTAAATTCTCTAGTAAATTATTCACTTTTGATCTCCTATACAGTTATTATACAAAAAAAACCTTTACCAGTTGCCAAATGTTTTCCACTTAAAGTCAAGATTCCAGTTTTTCTGACGACCTTGACAATCTCTTTAGACAAATGTTTTTCGTCTTCATTTTTAGACTGCACATGGAATATTGGGTTTATCAATTTTCTCCTGTTTTTCGCCGATGTACGTTTTTCCATTGTATTTTCTTTTGCGTTTAAAAAAAATCAAAATATTGATTTGAAAATGACATAATCTTTTGTTTGTCAATACAAATCACAGAGAAACCATGAACACGACCAAAAAATTATTAAAACTAGTGATGGGATAACTCGAGTGAAAAATAACTTATCACTCGGTTTTTTCAATCACTTGAAATTTCGATTATCTTCGGAAATATTTCGAGTGACGAACATATGGTTTTTATTTCTTTTTAACGCGTCTCCAAAGTTGCTGCCTGCATGTCAATCACTCACTGCGGCCAGAGCCATCTCCTAGCGAGCGGCTACACCGAGTTGTTTCGGTTATTATTGGCGATATTATTCAAATTAAATACTGCAATACGGGTTGCCTGTGTAAGATAATATAATAGTTGCTGCCCGTATTTCAATCACTTACTGCGACCAGAGCCATCTCCTAGCGAGCGGTTACACCGAGTGGTTTCGGTTATTGGCGATATAATTCAAATTAAATACTGCATTAAGAGTGGTGAGTATTCAGTATTCATAAATATCATGAGTTATGCAATATCGTGACATCTCAAGGTCAAGTTGTTAAATTGTATAATAAGATCTGGGAACCATGCCAAAAAAATCCACAAATATCTCCACAACATTTAATAATCCGCAAAAAATCAATCGATTAACAACACCGAGTCAGTTATTCCCAATACAAATGCTGTATATCAACATCAATGATGAACCGCCAATATTAATAATTAATATTAGCAATTCAGTGAAAAAAAAATCGATTATAATTCGGTTTTTTAAATCACTCGAATTCTCGGTAGTCGATTTTTCCCAACACTAATTAAAACCATACAAGTCTGTCGATTATCATTCCTCTGTGCACACACAGAGTAATGATAGTTCTGATCTTGTCTTGTCTTGCGTGGGTTATTGGCTTCTGATCTTTAAAGATCAATTTGGACATTTAATATTTTTTGTTAAAGTTGTTGAGTACGCGAGCCGAACAGTTCCTGCCCATGAATAGTAGCTAGTGATGTTAAAGAACAGGTAAATTGCTGAACAGGTTCGAACAGTTCGGTTATCACCTAGGAACCTGTTCCGCAAACCTGTTCACCTATTCTTTTGATCATAAGATAAATTATTGTCACTTACTCACTTGGTATATTAATATTATTCTTAATAGGAAGCGGAAGAAAAGAGCGGATATAATTTTTAATTATCTGTACAGTACAATACAATTTAGTACACAGAAAAGAAATAACTGAGCCGAGCCGAGCGAACGCGAAGAAAACAGCAAACACACCAAGATTCCCGGTAAATTTCAAAAATTTCTAACCGCGCCATCGCGTCGTTTAGCCTGCCACTCCTGCCAGATCAGCGTCATCGCGGTCCCCGTGTTCGGTCGAATCTCACTCTCTTAAAGAACCGAACCTACTCAAAGAACAATTAGGTAGAAAGAACAGGCTGTTCTTTTTCATGCGGCGTGGAGCAGGCAGGGAACAGAGAGCAGTGAGAGCACATACACGATGCAGCGGTGTTCTGTGAACAGAGCGCGCAGCGCCGCGTCTGCGGAGTCGGTTAAGCGAGCGCAATCATCTGTCATAAGTCTATCGAAAGAACCGGTCCAGTTCTTTTACAAAGAACAGTTCACTGAACAGACTATCTCTAACCTGTTCGGTTCTTTTCTTACCAACTCTAATAGTAGCAAAAGCCTCAGTAATTAGTGATGGGAAAAATCGAGTTATTTCAATAATCGATTACCGAGCATTGGAGTGATTTAAAAAACCGAATGATAATCGATTGTTCACTCAAATGCTATGAGGGGCAATTTAAAAAAAATTCATTATTTTTTAATCACTTAAATTATCAACCACATATATTTTTAGACTTCTAAAAAAAAAAAAAAAAAAAAAAAAAAAGGTCGCCAGTTCCATAAACTAACTACTTTGTATAGCCCCGCAATGAGTGATCGGTTATTTTTTTAACTCGAGTGATACCATCACTATCAAAAACCATTATGTTCATCAATCATTTCGTCACTCGAATGATTTCCGAAGATAATCGAATTATTCGAGTGATTGAAAATACCGAGTGATCGGTTATTTTTCACTCCAGTTATCCCATCACTATCAGTAATAAAAGGAAGAGTAGCTTTGGCAGGCCCGTAGATTTTTTGTTCTGAAAAATAAACACAATCGGTTGTAAATAGTAAAAATGTTGGTATTATTCCGTATACTGCTGATTTTGCGAATTTTCAAGATCTGACTTTACGGATCAGTAGTATTTATAATTTATAACTAAAGTATTAAGCAGAATAATTACAAAAATGTTTAATTCTTAATACATAATCTTACAAAAATAGAATATTATTATACAACAAATACAAATAATCAATCTTTATTTGTCCTTATAAATTACCCATAGGGTGTAGAACCAATACCCTCTTATTGTATTTAAGATGGTATTGGTAGAACATGTCAAATTTAGAAAGTACATACAAGAATGGTAAAATGTTAAAAATATAAAACACAATACACAGCAGCACAGTACAGCATACACAATATTACATAGAATATAAAGGTAAAATTTACTGATAGTGATGAAAGTGTATTAAACACCTTCAGTACATCCAGAAAAGAAAAAACAAAAGAATTAAACAATAATACTATGAAACATTTCTGTCTTTAAGTGCTGCAACTACCTACTTTTACTTATAAATGACTTAAATTGCTGTAAAGCCATATCTTGTTTTTGACGAATTGCATTATATGGTTCTTTTAATTCTTTTTGCATTCGTACGAAATCGGCTTCTCTTTTTTCCAAAACCCTTAAAAAAATATATACATTATAAAACAACAAATATTATACTTAGGTTAAGTATAATGAAATAATAATTATTAAAACTTCCTTCACTTCAGAAAGAGACTTTTTACACCTCTTAAATTAATATCAGTTTTTAGCTCCGTTATGGTTAACTTTATTAAACATAACGAGTAGCGCCACTGTTAAAACCAGAGATTTTGCAGCGCCTATACGTTCTGTCTGTAGTTATTAATTTGGCGCCGGCGCACCCAAACAAAATAAAATACCTAACCTAACAATAATTTGATTAAGTTGTATATTTTAATGTAAAGCTACTATTGCTTTTGTTATCAACCACTCCTTTTAAGAACCCATTACACTAAGATTTATGGGTTCCTGGATTATGCTGACGGTGACCGACTCGGCTGGGCGGGAACAGCGGAGATTGGGAACACTTGGCACTTGGCGTTAAGACTCGACAACGCGCGGCTTCGCCTTATTTGATAATATTTGTAAAAGAAGTCAAAATAAACGTGGTATATTTTCGTATTGTAATTTTTGTGTTTTAATGACTTTAAAATTAGATTGATAACATCAGAAGTGGGATTAGTAATCCAGTGCTTTTATTTCGACCAGTCGGTTATAGTACTGTTCATTCGTACGTGTGTGAAAAATGGATCATGAACATAGATCGAAACAAATTCGGCGGCGGATGGTTCGGGAACCCCTAGTGTCCGTAGTTGTTCACGAAGTTTTTCCAAGCTTCAGAAAGTGGCCAGGCGTCGGCGTCGCAGGGAAGACTCAAGGGAAAGAAGTTTTACTCCACCCTTACCCCTATCCCATGACAAGGCGTCGTCGAGTAAGCAGGAAGGTAGTGAGTCAATATATTCATTTACTAATGCATTGCTTGAAGGAATAAACAAACTTATCGATAAACCTAAAAATTTTGGAACAGTTAGTAATAATGTTGTGAGCGAATTTAATTCGCTGTTGCACAACAAGACTGTCTAAATTCTGTTGACGAATTCGCTTACATAAATGCTTGGTCAGATCAAATCACTTGCCATTTAGCTCTAAATAAATTGCGTGGTCCCGCGGAGGTATGGTACAGGGGATGATTTAATTGATTGTATATTTTCGTAGCCTGAATGGAAGAATTTGTGGGTAGGAAGCTTTCTACCGAAACGGGATTTACATTCCGAAATTACCCTTATGTTAAATTGTCTTCCAAAGCCTGATCAAAGCCTTTATGAGTATTCGTTCGAAAAGCTATATCTTATAAATAAAATGAAAATACCTTTGACTGATGCCGATAAGGTTAATTTAATAATGGGGGGAATCTGTAATGAGCAGATTAGATTTTCTGTTGAAACTGCCGAAATAACAAATCCAGCAAAACTTTCAAAATTCCTTAAAATATTTGGTGAAATAATAAAAATTCAAATCAGTCCCCTATCTATTTGTCAACCACTAGTACAACCCAACCAGGGTCGTCAATTGCACTCAAATCCAGGCAGACTCCGCTTAGTCCGCTTCTACCTAATAAATGTTATCTGTGCCATCAAAGAGGTCATTTTAAAAACCGATGTCCAAATAAACGAAATTCGCGTAAAGAATTAGTTACGTATTACAATGCATGACTATCAAACCCCTCACCGCTAAATATTTCTATGTCTATGCAAAAATACATTAAAAATATTCAATTAGAAAATAGACCAGTAAAGTGTTTTATTGATTTTGGCAGTGAATGTTCTTTAATAAACAAAGCCATTATTAATTTATTTAAATTAAAATTAAAACCGCTTACAGAAAACCTTATTATTAAAACTGTGTCAGATACCGACCTAAACGTATCACATTACATTAGGGCTAACGTAAACATTGACTCCATTCAAAAGCTTAGAAAATTTTATGTTATTGAGAAACAAATTATGGGGGTTGATTTGCTTTTCGGGCAGAATTTCACTAAGCTCACCGATATTTCATATTTTAAAAAGTGCAGGAACGTTACGGTTCAGTATTAGTTGTTAGTCAGGGTGGTCCAACTTTAATAAGACAAATGTAAATATTGGAATCCAGTGGCGGAGCGTTTTCTCTTTTTATTATTAAATAAATTTAAATCTCGTTTTTCAAAGTCACGATCCAAAATTTAAATTAAACAAATGCTATTTTTGTAAACAAAAATCTAATTTCTAGGGTATGAAATTTCGAACTCTAAAATTCGTCCAACTAAGAATAAAATTAACGCTGTGGAAAACTTTCCGGTTTCCAAAAACGTGCATAACGTAAGACAGTATTTAGGTTTAACAAATTATTTTCGAAAATGTATACCGGAGTATGCACGAAAATCAAAACCGTTAGCGAACTATTGCATAAAAATATTGAATGGAAATGGGAGCCTCCACAGGGGGAAGCATTTCAAAAACTTAAATTAGCGTTAGTCACTAAACCCGTTCTTCAAAATTTTGATAAAAATTTAGAGTGTCGTCTTTATACTGACGCGGGTAAGATGGTAAGATAGGTATATATAGGCGGAGTATTAATTCAAGAAAAAGACGGTAAAGAACACCTGTAGCATATTTTAGCAAACAAACAACAACTGAACAACAAAAATACCATTCCTTTGAATTAGAAACGGTAGCGGTGGTATTGGCTGTCTAAAAATTTCGTCAGTATTTGTACGGAAGAAAATTTACGATAATTACGGATTGCTCTGCGGTCGTTAGTACCTACTTTTAAAAAGGCCGAAATAAATTCGAGAATAAGTCGTTGGGTCATGGAAATGAATGAATATACTTATGACATAAAACATCGTATAAATCAACACATGTAGACGCTTTGAGTCGAAACCCGATACCCAAACGAAACTTTTCAAAGAATTTAAATGTTAACGTAATAAATTACCGAAGGGGATTGGTTATTAGCAGCTCAAGAGTCCGACAGGGAAATTAAAGCGATAAAAGAAATATTAGTATCGGGTATATGAACTTAAGGGTGGTAAGGTTTACAAAATCACTCCGTATGGCCCGCGTTGGGTTGTACCGAACGAGGCAAGGTTTCAGATTGTTCGTTTAAATCATGATGATATTGGGCATTTTGCGTACGATAAAACATATGAAGCAGTGGCTCATATGTATTGGTTCCCACGGATGAGGCGGTTTATAAAAAAAAATAGGTAAAAAACTGTTTAAATTATTTATATCACAAAACAACAGAAAATAGAAAAAAACAGAGTTTTTAAACCCAATCCCAAAAATTGGAATGCCATTTCACACTATTCATATTTGGGTCCCTTTATTAAAACTCGCGAGGGAAATACTCACCTCTTTGTAGTCATAGATGCGTTCACAAAATTTATTCTAATATATCCCGTCAAAAATACAAAGACTACTTATGTCATCGACTGTCTAAACGATATGATCAAGCATTTTGGGGCGCCAAACAGAATTATTAGTGATAGAGGAAAAAGTTTTACTTCGCGAAAATTAAAAAAAAAATGTAACCTTCACGGAGTGACTCACTACCTAAATGCGGTGGGGCTACCGAGAGGGGCCCATTCCCAGGTTGACAACCGTACCATACTGGACTCCCTGTCCACCATGGGGGCAAATTTGGACAACGATAGATGGGATGAAAACATACCTAATATTCAATAAGGTTTAAGTGGAACAGTCAATAAGGCACTAGGGGCAGCACCAAGCGAAGTTTTGATGGGTTATCGTGTAACCAGTTAAGTCGCGTTTTTCCCGCCCGAAACTGTAAACGAAGTCGACGTGAGTGAACTACGTCGTAAAGTTTCTGAACATTACCCTGATTATCAGGCACGGCAGAAAGAACAATTCGATTCCAAACGTGGTGTTCCAAGAGAGTTTTAAATGGGTGATTTGGTTTTGTTGGAGATCATTTCTGCACCGGCAACAGGGACCCGTCATAAGCTACTACCAAGGTGTCGAGGGCCGTTCAGCGTTTCCAAGGTTCTAGGAAATGACCGTTACGAAGTTAGAGGCATTCCTGGGATGGCACGCTCGCAGATACCATACCAAGGTGTTGCAGGGATCGACAACATGAAGCCCTGGATCCAGTTTTAAATAAAACTGGGAGGTAAGCTAGGGGTGCCCTGGAAATGGCGTGTGGCGTTCCGTACCCATTTGGGTGGAACGACCCGGTCGCAGGAAGAGTAGGGCGGTCAGAACCGAGGAAACTAGGATAGGGTGGTGAGTCCCGGAAATATCACTAGTACGGTTTCTGTGTCCCGGTACTCGCATTTCCAGAGGTTAGGTGGTTCCTGCGCAGGACATTAAAGGTGTATTATACATAAACTGCAGTTATGTATAATGGTTTAATATATTTTATGATATATGTTTATTTATGAATTGTGTGGTATTTTAATATGTGGTTGCGTATTGATTAATCAAGCATATTTTATTTCCCTTTTTGTTGTGTTTGACATATACAATTATACATGTATAGGTACTATCCCATTATCCCATGGAATTATTTGATTTTAGCCGTTTGTGTTATTTAGTGTGGCAGCCGAGTTCCAGTAGCAGTTGTTGTATTATGAAATAATTAATTGCAATTATCCAATTAGCATATAGAGTCATTGTCAAGTTGATAATATATTTTCTATTCTTAGACTACGAGGAGTGAGGGCACTTCAACGTCAGGAATGGCCGAATGTTATCAACCACTCCTTTTAAGAACCCATTACACTAAGATTTATGGGTTCCTGGATTATGCTGACGGTGACCGACTCGGCTGGGCGGGAACAGCGGAGATTGGGAACACTTGGCACTTGGCGTTAAGACTCGACAACGCGCGGCTTCGCCTTATTTGATAATATTTGTAAAAGAAGTCAAAATAAACGTGGTATATTTTCGTATTGTAATTTTTGTGTTTTAATGACTTTAAAATTAGATTGATAACACTTTGGATTTTAATTAATTGTTTATCACAATTTTAATTCATAGCAATGATGCTTCATAACTTTTGTATGTTCCGGCGACCATGCAGTTTAAGCATAACCATAAGGATAACGATAAGCTTTTCCTTATCCTTCCGTAACTAACGGAGTCCGTTATGGTTATTAACCATAGCGGATCACCTTTCTGACATTGCGCATGCTCAGAATAACCATAACCACAAAAGAATGACGAAGTAGAGACTTTTTGCACCTCTTAATTCGTCATTCTTTTGTGGTTATGGTTATTCTGAGCATGCGCAATGTCAGAAAGGTGATCCGCTATGGTTAATAACCATAACGGACTCAGTTAGTTACGGAAGGATAAGGAAGAGCTTATCGTTATCCTTATGGTTATGCTTAAACTGCATGGTTGCCGGAACATACAAACGTTATGAAGCATCATTGCTATGAATTAAAATTGTGATAAGCAATTAATTAAAATTCAAAGCAATAGTAGCTTTACATTAAAATATACAACTTAATCAAATTATTGTTAGGTTAGGTATTTTATTTTGTTTAGGTGCGCCGGCGCCAAATTAATAACTACAGACAGAACGTATAGGCGCTGCAAAATCTCTGGTTTTAACAGTGGCGCTAATCGTTATGTTTAATAAAGTTAACCATAACGGAGCTAAAAACTGATATTAATTTAAGAGGTGCAAAAAGTCTCTATTAAGAGGTGCAAAAAGTCTCTGACAGGAATCGATCCTTTATTATACATTTACCTTTAGGTGCAAACAATAATCACGAATGTGGCAAATTTATCATCTTGCGCATGTAAACAAAACCACATAAGAATAGGCATGCGCACTGCAAAATTATCGTTTAACGAATGGAAAAATGGACAGGTCCGGGCTTTAATATCTTGTTTGTGTGGCCTAAGCCTAGTTAAATGTGTTTAAATGGATCAAAATAAAATCGAGAACTATCATTACTTCATTTACTGAAAATACGAAATACCCGGTTGTGTACCCCATTTGGGCAATGGTACAATGGTCTTTACTGCTTACTTGCATGTATCCGAGTCACTAAAGGCACAAACAAAATTCACTAAACTACACAAAAACTAGAAATCCATAAATATTAAACAGCCACAATCCACAATAGCAAAAAAAAACAAGAAATCGTATGTGTGAAGTTAGCAACGTTCATCAGCACCGTTTATGCAGCAACGAAATTTTTTTTTGAGGTACGTGTCAATTCCGCCTGTAGCGCCTGTAAACGAATTTTAACTTTTTTAGTGGAAAAGATTGAAATTCTACCATTTGGATTTATGGTCATTAGTAAACTACCTCATTGGGGTAGAAAGTCGATCTTCGCCACTGAAAAAATTAAAATTCCTTTACACATTGACACGTATCCCAAAAAAGTTTCGTCGCTGACAAACAAAACATTGCTAACTTCACACATATCAAGAAATCCAAAGAGAAAACGTAAAACACTACAACAAAAATGGCGCCGAGCCGTTTCCGGGGTGTATTTTGAACTAAACAAGGAAAACCTAATAAGAGGATTGTGCGCATGCCCATACCTGTAGCGCGGCAAGGCGTATGGCTGGCGAGCTATGCGTACAAACGCATTTTTTCACCTATAAACCTTAACACTTTAATATTATTGGTCGTTACTTGGTGCTTAAGCTGCAGTGCAGTGAAACATGTCGTATTGTCAATAAAAAGTGGAATTTAAGTAAAAAAGTGTTTTACTTACAGTAATAAAACAATATAAACCTTAACTTTTCTTTGCGTACGAGATAAGCTGTACGGATCTAAAGGTAAATGTCTATGCCTTTTCCTTACCTTTGTTGATCCATAATCTTCACCTGATTATCCCTATGAATCTGTTGATATTTTTTCTTCAATTTATTTTCCTTAAGCATACTTTCTTCAGTAACAGTCCTTAGTTTTTCCTCCAACTCTTTTTTCTCAATCTCGATGGCCCGTTTTTCACTTTCCAGTTGCGTTTTCATAGCGTTTATTTCAGATTCGCTATTCTTTTGAAGATTCATAGCATAGTGTAAACTGCAAAATTTATAAAAATAACACAGTTAAAATTCGCGAAATCCACCCCTGTTGTAATCAAATCAATTCCTTCATCAACCAAGTTTCTGGATACGATCAGAAAAAGGATAGAATACAAGTTTTAATAAATAGAACAAGGATGAACAAAAAAAATTACGTCAAATTTAAAGGTTAGGTTATGTGAAATGTAAATTTAAATTTATTAGGAAACGATGAAAAAACAATAAAGACGTGTTTTTCTGGGCTATTTGTTTACTCAGTATGTACTGTTAAAGTAATATGTTAAAAAGCATGGCAGAAATAGACGTAAAGCAAGGGTTAAAAATCGTCTTGCAGCGAGTAGAATTGGCTTGTTTAAAGAGGACTCCCGAATTGCAAGAGGTACAGCCCCGTTTGGTCGCAGTTAGTAAGACAAAGCCGGTGGAATATATTATACAAGCTTATGAAGACGGTAAGAAGATAGTTTTATGCAAAGGTTAATCTAGTTCACTCAATATAAATTACAATTTTAGGTCAAAGAAACTTTGGTGAAAATTATGTCCAGGAACTGGAAGAAAAGGCAAACAATGCCCAAATCCTGGAAAAATGTAAAGATATAAGATGGCACTACATAGGTCACTTGCAAACAAACAAAATTAATAAGGTCTTGCCCCTGCCAAACCTCTACCTCATCGAAACTGTTGACTCGAAGAAACTAGCAACACAGTTAAATAAAAACTGGCCCAAATTTGGGGCACCTAATTCGAAGCTCAATATTATGATACAGGTTAATACTAGTGGGGAAACTGAAAAAAATGGAATTGACCCTTTGGATGTTAGTAGTTTAGCAGTTTATGTGATAAAGGAATGCGCCAATTTAAGGTAGGTAATATCAAGTAAAATGTTTAATAATAATAATATCGTTTATTTCTCCAATTGCAAGGTAATAGAGGGCACTCAAATAATTGGAAAAAACGTCAGACAAAATAAAGCAACTACAAGAAAAATTAGGACATTATAAAATCTAAAACAGTTAATTATCGGTTAGATGGTTACCTACCTGAATCTTTCAAAAGTTTGATTAGCAATGGTTATCACAAAATATTAAGTACATGTTATATATTATTAAAAAAGTGTCAAAAGTTCCATTTGGTTTTAGTTTTTAACAATTTTTTTTTTAATAATTAGTGTATTGTCACAATGTTCGGCTAGGGGGGGGGGGCTTTTGTGGGGTAAAAAAGGAAAATTTGCTCTAATTTTTATTATATATGTTATACAGCTTTTGAATAAATGCCTTTATTATTATTAATAAATCTAAAAAGCTGCTTTTCATATATTTTGACAAATCTACCATTTTAGGTTATATGGACTTATGACTATTGGTCAGTTTGGCTATGACTTGTCCAATGGACCCAACCCGGACTTTATTTGTCTGAAAAAATGCAGGGAAGAACTTTGTAAAGAACTAAGCTTAAATTGGAAAGATGTTGGTCTGTCCATGGGCATGTCTGATGACTTTGAACATGCAATAGAACTTGGAAGTACAAATATAAGAGTTGGATCTTCTATATTTGGTCACAGATTAAAGAAAGCCTAGTTAATTTTGGAAGAATATTATCAATTTTTGTTTAATATTTAGTCAACTGTAGAAGTAACAAATGAAAATGCTCAATAATATACATATACTAGGTAGGTAACATAATAAAATAAGGCTTATGTACCTATTAGGTTAATATTATCAGGAATTATTCTTAGGATTATGGTGAAAATACTAAATAAATATATTAAATTAATCAAATTACAATAAAATTATTCTTAATCAAACCTACCTTTCTTTCTCATCTTTAAGCTGTCCTCTTTGGTTGCACAATTTAAAAATATTTTCAGATAGCTCCAGATGATTCAATTCACGAATACACATCTGCAAGTGTTCCATATTCTGTTTTTGTTCAAAAAGACCATTGCTGAGGTCTATTTCTTCTAGATTTTTTTCTTCAATTACAAGGGATTCAAGAGTGCTCTTTAGGCTGATATATTCTTCTTCTGTAACTATTTGGTTCTTTAGATGTGACTCTGTTTTTTCAAGTTTTTGAACCTATTGATAAACCAAACCTTAATAGTTGTATAGGTAGTAAAGTAGAGTGTACAGGGTCTTCCAACGAGGACTGAACAGGGGCTCATTTTTGAGCTTCCTTGTATTTAAAGAAAAATCCAAAATAGCCAATCGATGTACTTTTTCCTGCAGAATTTTATTATTTGAACCAGAAACAAAAGAGTTACGCTATGAATAAGGTGTTTTTTAAATGGAACATAGCTTTTTTTATACGATTATTGGAACGAGTGATTTTTTTTTTGTCCGTTCTGATTAAAATATTTAATATTGTGACAGCTATTTTTATTAAATTTTAATGTTTTATCCAGTATAATTTAACTTTAACCTGTTTGAAACATACACTAGGTAATAAAGGTATAATCACCTTTGAATCCTTCAAAGTCAAAAAATTTGACAAATTTACTATAATATTGCCGAAATTACTTTGAAGGATTCAAAGGTGATTATACCTTTATTACCTAGTGTATGTTTCAAACAGGTTAAAGTTAAATTATACTGGATAAAACATTAAAATTTAATAAAAATAGCTGTCACAATATTAAATATTTTAATCAGAACGGACAAAAAAAAAATCACTCGTTCCAATAATCGTATAAAAAAAGCTATGTTCCATTTAAAAAACACCTTATCCATATAGTAACTCTTTTGTTTCTGGTTCAAATAATAAAATTCTGCAGGAAAAAGTACATCGATTGGCTATTTTGGATTTTTCTTTAAATACAAGGAAGCTCAAAAATGAGCCCCTGTTCAGTCCTCGTTGGAAGACCCTGTACATTTCAATAAAAAAATAGTTCTATGAAAAATATAGTACCAATGTGCAAAATAATATTTTACTCACCTCTTCTTGTATGTTTTCATATTCACAATTTAATTGATCCATCTCTGCCACTTTGCCTTTACATTTGTTCTCAATTTCTTCATTAAGAGCCACAACATTTTCATACTCAGGAGCTATAATAGTTGCTAATTCTTTTAACTTTTTCTTCTCAGATTTAACTTGAGTCAATTGTATCTAAACCACAAAAAATACTTTTAGGTAAGGGTATCATAAGTATAATAATTATTATCATCCTTGTATTACGCAATATTAAAAGAAATAACATAATATAAACCAATGTTTACCTCTCTGTCTAGCTTATTCTGTTTCAACTGCTGTAATTCCTCTTTATTTCTCTCCAGTTTCTCTTTAGCATCAAACACAGTATTACAAATCTCCACAGTCTTATCCATTATAGAGTCAGTAAACATCAGAAAATGCATTATGATGAAAATAAGACTGTTCACTCGAATGGGTTCGAAAGTATACAAGTCGCCTAGTTTAAAATCGACCTCGGCGAGTGAAGGAATTTGTGATAGCTTTAAATATAACAATTCTTCCTCTCCTAAACCAGGTGGATGTGGTAAAAGTTGTGTTTTGGTAGCAAAAGAAAGTTTTTCCTCTAGATTTTGTACGCAGTCGGTGTACAATTTTAAAACGAAAGCCCTTGTGGGGTTTTTTATTGAAGTTAGAGTTATCGGATATTGCGGCCAGTATTGCTGCACTACATTTATTGTCCTTTTAACTTCTTCGTCTTTTAGACCTCCTCTTTTAACTTTTGGAGGCATTTTTGCTCTTCAATTTTCTTTGAATCACAACTGTTGTTTTTGTATCTTCCTTGAATAAAACAAACAAATAATAATAATATAACAATTAACACTACACAATAAAACAAAACGAAGATTTAAAAATTTTTTGACAGTTTTATTTTTATAACTAAAATTTGACAGTTAACGGTTCGTTTTATTTCTTCTACTTCGTTTTGATGGCCTTTAGTTGTGACACCACAAAGGAAGTGTGAAACTATCCGGCCAAAATCGAGGCTAGAAGATAGCCCAGCTAATATCCGATCGCCCGACTGACACGTACGTACTTTACATCGGTTGACCTTGAAAATAATAGACTATAATTTATTGCTACAAAACGCAACAAACCTTTTTTCTGTATAGTGGCCATCAACGAATATTTACACCAGCCATAGCCTTCTCGCTTTTTTAAAGAAGTCAGTGAGACAGCAGTACTGCGTTACACAACCGCGGCAAGGATGAGAAAAAAATCTATGGTGTGCTTTGAAAGTAACGTAAAAGGAGCTAGGCTAATAGCAGAGTTCCTTATAAATAGCAAAGGGCTAAGTTGAGCGTTCATCATTTTAAAAATTAAACTTTGCACAATAAACAATTTTCCCTCCCCTTGCCGCAGTTAAGTATGTCCTTCTCTATTTCCCGTTTCTGAATATAGAATAGAGGGCCCACGTCGATTTTCTAGACAAATAACGGTTTGTTTCTCAGATTCTCACATTTTTGAAGAAATATCGATTCTCTACCCTACTCCAAAACTTGATATTAAAAAAGTAACAGGGAGAATGGTCTTCAGAAATATCTAGTTTTACCAACATAACATAAAAAGTAAAACACTAGTTTGGCTAGTCACAATAAAAAACTTTATTTTCCAACTTAAACAGAATGAATTTCCAGTTGAACCTTTTTCCAGGTAGCTAAAGGTCCATGTTCAGGCCTGTACTGAACGTTGCAACCGTCATGAGCCAATCTACCTTGTTCCTTCAAGTCCTCGAACTCTTGCCTTTCATATTTAGTGAACCCGAATTTCTTGGAAACATAGATTTTTTGACGACCGGGGAACTTGAATTTGGCACGACGTAAAGCCTCAATGACTTGGGCCTTGTAGCGGTCACTAGATCGGACGCTCATGATTGGCTGACCAATGCGGACACGTGCAACAGTACCTTGGGGTTTGCCGAAGGCGCCTCTCATTCCGGTCTGGAGCCTAAAAATAATTATTTGATTATTTCACCCAATGTAAAACAGGTGTTTCTAGAGGATTCCATACATTTTCGTAATGACTTTTTAATGTTTCCAATTTTTAGTAAGCTACATTTGATAGTGACAAATGAGCTTGTGGAAAAGAGGAATTTTATATGTGTCCCACTTGACGCCCAATTATAAATTAAGTGTTATAGATCAGGTAACACGGGGACAGCAAAAAGGGAATCTTAAAAATCATCTAAATACTATAAATTTATTCCAAACATTCTTATTAGATATTATAAGAATCATTATTATCTGCAAAATATAAAAATGTATATTTATCAATGACTTGCACTTCAAGCAATCTATAGATGATATTACAGAAATTTCATACTACTTTCATATTGTAAATGAATCACTGGGGTATTCAGAAAGTGATTCTGGGAGAGGGCAAATGAGCTTTTTGTTCTATTGTCCACTGTTAAAAAAAAATTAGGTGTGACCTATTATTGATATTGCTATCAAATAATCATTATTATTCCTTTAATTAGCACCTGGCTAAATTCAAGGCCAAGCTAGTGGTTTATTTTAATTTAAGTTTGTAAATAATGATAATTCTTACCTATCAGCTCCAGCACAGGACAACATCTTGTTTATTCTGATAACATGGAAGGGATGTAATCTCATACGAATGTGGAACTGATCTTTACCACAGTTCTTTACAAGGTATTTGTTGCAGCAAATACGTCCAGCTTCCAAAGCCTCAGAACTAAAAAAAAAATATATTACTTATAATATACCTTTGTTTATAGTCAACTTTCTAAATTATGAAAATGACAAATTGGTACATTTTCCATACCTGAGCTGTTCATATTCATCAGAAACCAAGTGGACACATAGAGGAAAATCGTCTACTGCTGCCTTCTTCTTTCCTAAATCAAAGATTCGAATCTTTGGGTCGGGAACACCACGACAGAAACGTGATTTTGGGTATGGTTTATTTTTACAGTACCGATAACTAAAAAAAAATCATTTTGAAAAAATATTTCTTTGTTTATGAAGGTAAATACTTAAAAAGCAAAGTTATATAGTAAATTGAAGATGAACTTAAAAATGTTGGTAAGAATTATGTAAGAAAATGCGTAAAGTAGACAAAAATTAGTTTTGAAAGTTATACTTAGGGATGTTACGGAATAGCTTTTTCTCGTACCTAGTTGGACCTGTACCTATTCCAAACCCGAACCTATTCCAAACACCTATTACAGGTCCAAACTATTCCAGGTCAAACTTAAACGCCGCTCCGCCGATTGGAGCTATTCCGGCTGCATGGCCGACACGAGTTTTTAAAGAAGGCCGCTAGAACTCCAGCGTGGCCAGCAATTTCCGATTATTCGAATTAAATTTAGTTATAAATTTTTGTAACAGATTAATATTTTTCGCACCAGACTTTTTTGGAAGATTTGATTGTAACGGAGGCCTATTATTTAAAGAAACATGAAGAATTGGCATAGGTACATCCACAATATTATGTTGCCTTTTTAATCAATTCCTCATTGCTGGTTGCATATCCTACATGAAATACGCTATATTTTGTTGCCCAGTAAATTATTACAATATTTTTAGAAATATTTATTATGTATTACTATTTCCCTTTATCTTTATTTAGTGAGATTATTTTAATTATTGCAATATGCTTGTAACGGCAACGTTTATACCAAATTCTCAACTGCAAATTCGCCATATTATAAACATATTATATGAATTTAAAGCAAAACCTGTAGCCGTTCCATCCCCTATATCGTACCTGTACCTGACAACTTGAAAAAGGAATAACAATGAAACCAGAGAATCAAACATGTGACAGTGCCAACGGACCTGGAATAGGTACCTGGTAATAGGTAATAGGTACGCGGAATAGGCAGATGATACCTATTCCAAAAGAACAGGTCCAGTTCCACTGTAACACCCCTAAGTTATACAAAAATTACATCAAAACATAACTTACCATCTTGCGGGACGTCTGCCCATTTTGGCCGCCTAGAATACAATAAATGAAGTCAAATATTAAAAATAATTATATATAGCAAAAAAAGAAAAATAAAGATATCATGTTTTACAAAATATAAACAATATTACACAAAGATGAATAAGATTTTTAAAGAAACAAACCTGTGAAATCTAACACGGCCACTAACAAAATAAGAAAGACTTGAAGTTTGGAATTTATACGTTGTCAAATAAATGTCAATTGTAGTCACGTGACCAGTATTTTATAGTCAAAACTTTTTTCTTTTTCAAATAGTGGCTAACTTCATGGCATTATTTCAGGGCCGGCTTTAAATAATTTAAATAAGCAAATTTCAATACTTTTAGTTAATTAATTGGCTGGCGTATTCATTTAATTTGTTTTTATACATATCTATAACTATAATCGCTATTTTTTGAAGTGGAATAATTTTTTATTAGTGTTATTAATTTTTTTTACGTTCAGTCACTGTCACTAGTAGTCCTGTCAAAAACAGCTGAGGTTTTACTTCGGCGCTAAGTTCATGTTATTTTTTGGCAACTAAAAGTTTAACTTTTTCCAAATTTTTGTTAAAAATATGCAATAAAAGTTTTTAAAGTGAGTTTTTTCTTAAAAAACTTATAAAATGGGAGCTTTACTTTCATCCAGACAGCGAAATGGGGTCGAGGAAGTTGACATAGTAACAAACCACGCATATAAATACCCACCCAGATCTGGTAAGAAGTTTACTGTACAAAAAAAAATGCTAAAACTGCTACATTATAGTAAAAAACTGAAAATTTTATTTAAATTCAGATATCAAACATTTATTTGAACTATTAGGGAACTTAAATTCATTAAAATTAGGCCTCAAATTGGTAATTTCTTGAACTTACCACTGCAACCTTGATATTTACCATGGTAATTTTTTTCAGGAAATTATTTTGGAACTCACTTTATAATGGGAGGAGAACGTTTTGATACCCCACAACCTGAATCTTATTTGTTTGGTGAAAATTCTGACCTTAATTTTTTAGGAAGTCGCCCTACTCCAGTAAGTAGGTACCTATGCGTGTGTGTTTTTATATAACAGAGATTATGGGCCAAATTTTTGCTCTTAAATGATAAGTTTGTGATATTTATTATATTTTTAGTTTCCCTATCCCCCTCCACAACCAAACGAACCTACGAAGACCCTAAAATGCCTAGTAAACATAAGAAAGGAGTCTCTAAGATTCGTCAGAACATCAAGTGGTGAATACAACAAAATAAGTGTGGATAAAACCAACTCTACTGACGTGGAATTAGGAACAAACACATGTTTTAATATTGAGTTCACATTTGACTGTGATGTAAAGTGTGCAATAACAATACATTATTTTTGTACTGAAGAAATGACACCTACAGGGATTACGTAAGTAAATATTTGTTAACTGGATTCTTGGAATACCAGGTTAACTAAAACTGTTGCCTGTGTTTTTTCAGGTATACTCCGCGTGATCCTTCTATCTCATCAGAAACATTCCATTACAAAAGGGGGGCAAATCAGCAGTTCTGCCAACCGACTCATGTATTTAATCCTGCAAAGTTTACCGACGATGAACTTTTGTATGATGTTGATAGAGAAATTATTCCGATGGTAGTTCATTGTGTTGCTGAGGAGGGACCAGAAGGTAGGTTATTAAGGAGAATCATCTATTAAATATCAAAAAGGGATATTTAATTACCGATTCTCTATGCTTTACATTTGTAGATATGAGGCAGTCTCATACCACAGCCGCCACAATTGAAAAAATTGCAGATGGAATCTACCTTTTGAAAGCGCTAAAGCAAAAACTTTGGGTGGACGGTTTGTGTTATTTATTGCAGGAAATTTATGGCATAGAGAATAAAAATAGTGAAAAGGTTGGTTTGCTTATATGTTTCAACATTGAACTGTTCCTCTTTATATTTTTAACACAAGTAGCTTCTGGAAACCTACCATTACTAAAAAACTTATACTTTTACATTTAGGGTAATTTTCTTCCAGGCTGGTGGCGATGACGAGACTGAAGACAACGGCTCTGAATGCGTTATCTGTATGTGTGACGTACGAGACACTCTTATCTTACCCTGTAGACACTTGTGTCTGTGCAATTCATGTGCCGACTCTCTCAGATACCAAGCCAACAACTGCCCGATATGTAGAGCCCCTTTTAGAGCTCTCTTACAAATCAGGGCTCTTCAGAAGAGTGGTAATCCTAGTTTGGCGTCGGTCAGTCCACCAGATGTAAGTATTAACATCGATAAATCCGACCGAGATAGCCCACATTAGGGGGCGACTTACTGCTTTATGGAGTTTTTTAAAAGTGATAATATTTAACACATTTAGGATAGCTAGTAGTTTAGGAAAGTTACCTACTGTAAAGGTAATATTTTGAGTTTTCGAACTGCACATATAGTGCAAAATAGACTTGGCATCTGAAATTTCATGGACCCAAAACTGGGTCAAAAAACAGGTAGCAATCGCGGCTACATATTACATTGTTGTGAAAATGTGCTAATCAAATTTCTTTATTTTATTTTTTATCACTACTAATGTGTTACTTATATATAATATTTTATGATGTTATTATGAATGAATGAAAGATATTTATTTTTATTTTTTTTTCTCCCAACCAACTTTACAAGTTTATTTACAGGGATAAATAAGTATAACTAACAATTATTATTCTAACTTAGTAGGTAGTGTGTGCAACATATGGGAATTTTTTTTATTACCGATTTGTCAGAAAACTTTATTCTTGATAAAAGTTGGTGGATGCTCGATAATCATATTAGGTGCACTTGAAATAATAATAATAATAATAATAATAAAAAGTTTATTTAACATTTTTTGTTTACATTTAATGTTAATATATATTTTTTTTGTATAAACTTAATTCCGTTAAATATAATAATAAGTTAAATATAATTTTAAAGTTAAATAATAATATAATATTTATTGTAAAGAATATATTTCATAATTCAGACACAACTATATTATAATCTATAAAACAAACATGACAATATTTTATTTGTATTTTATATCACTATAATATACGAAGATACAATACGTTATGTATATAATATATACAGGGTGATTCAAAAAATGGTTGCAAGTCAAACGGCGTACAGGGTAGGTCAAAAAATATAAAGATTGTACAGGAATAAAGTACCCCTATTTCAGAAAATTCAGCAAAATGTTATTAAGAAAAGTTGTTTAGAATTAAAAGTTATGCATAGATTCAAAAACGTGACCGAAAATTAAAATAATTTTTTTTTTGAAAACATTAATTATTTCCAAAATTTTTTTTTTTTATATTCATCATAAAGAACTTCATAAATTAATCAAAATCAAATCAATTTCACATATCTTTGTTCAAATTCAAGCATATTTGTAAAATTTACTTGAATTTTTAATTTATTAAGGAATCACAAATTTCATATGTTTGTTGCAACGATATTAAACACAACTTTAAAATATCCTAAAAATTATTTTTAACAAGATAAAACATTAGTAATGATATGCTAATTAAAATACTCTCATTTAAAGTGCAAAATTTTTATTTTAAATGTTTATTAAAAAACTTAATTCTTGTACAAGTTTTATATTTTTTGACCTACCCTGTACACCGTTTGACTTGCAATCATTCCCAGTGCACCCAATATGATTATCGAACATGCACCAACTTTTATCAAGAATAAAATTTTCTGAGAAAACGGTAATAAAAAAAATTCCCATATGTGCACACTTAAATAATGACCACACTGTATATACAGAAAAAGACAGTTAAAAAAATATTCATTTTAGTGCAGGCGCCAGAGGTAATCGAGTATGCAAAATGTGAGGACCGGCAACTATGCTCAAATTCTTTTACCTAAGACACCAAACAAAAAAAAAACCATGTTGCCACCAGCTGTGTTGGTACATGTCGTTTTTCCTCGCTCTTTTGCGTATCGCTTAATTTTTTAGTTTTCACGTATAGCTTAAGGAACATATTTTCTGATACATAAGATTTAGGTCAGATTATGGGCCCCAATTTAACTCTTATGTGTTAAAAAAAAGTTTAAAGACATGGAACGTTACATTTTCTCCCTCCACTCCTTATTACCCACAAGCTGGCGGAAGCTGCTTTAAAAGCTATGAAAAATTTGATCACTAAATGTACATACAGTGCGTCCATAAAGTATTGCACAAATTCATTTAACATTCAGGAATTTACTATTTTTTTAAACGCTCGGACACGTCAATTAGTGTTTTTATTTGCGCATTTTTTAAGGTAAAATGTTGTTATACAGGATGTCCCACGTAGGAGGTATGACGTTATCGATGATTTTTTAAATGGAACACCCTGTATATTATATCAATTTTGAATTCTATGATGAAAACTTAAAACTTTTTATATAACCAACCATACCTCTGTAAATCACGGTTTCTGAAATATTCACAATTGAAAATTTACTTTTAAAACATTTAATTGAAATAATGCTGATTTATTTGAATAATATTAGAATACATTTAAGTTTTCAAACGTGAAAATTTTAGAAACCGTGATTTACAGAGGTATGATTGGTTATATAAAAAGTTTTAAGTTTTCATCTTAGAATTCAAAATTGATATAATATACAGGGTATTCCATTTAAAAAAATCATCGATGACGTGATACCTCCTACGTGGGACATCCTGTATAACAATATTTTACCTTAAAAAATGCGCAAATAAAAACACTAATTGACGTGTCCGAGCGTTTAAAAAAATAGTAAATCCCTGAATGTTAAATGAATTTGTGCAATACTTTATGGACGCACTGTATAACGGACAGTTAGATGAAAATAAATACCATTCAGGTTTGTTGAAGTCAAAAACACACCTAAAATGGATGGTAGTTCACCTGATCAAATTTTGTATGGACATTCTTTAAGGTCGTTACTCGTTAGTACCGGCGCATTTAAAATTATTTACCAAAGAGTGAAAAGAAGTAGCGAATATTCGAGATCGAAAAGTTGTATAACAAAATAAAGATGAAATATTTTTACAATCGGACTTCTAAGGGCCTAACTAACCCCAATTCCATTAGGAAGCAAGGTTTGGATACAAGACAAAGTAAAAAAACCATGGGATAAAATGGGCGAATTTATAGAAGTCGAAGGAAACAATCGAAAATATACTGTTAAAGCACCAAGTGGAAGAGTATATTTAGAAATAAGCGATTTCTTCGAAAAGCAGTTCCGAAAGGGGAAGAAGGAAGGAATTATGAGGGGGGATGTGAGAAATCTGGTTTACCTGTTATATCATAAAGTATATCAATGCTTGCAATCCTTACAATGACAACGAGAACTGCGCGCTTCGAAATATTTACACTGGTGAACTTGCTGATGAATCTTCTTCACAATGTTTGCTAAATCCAGTAAAAAATGGAGAAAATCTGTTAAGCACGTATGAAAGAGAGCGATTTGTACTGAAAAGCAAAAAGTTATCCGATCCTATTAAAAAATTAAATTTGACAACTTTGTAACTACTTCTGAAAAATCGAGCAAAAGTACTTGTAATAAAAAGTTGCAAGATGCAACAGATATAAGTCTCTTTCAAAAAACATATATGTTGGCTAATCAACGTGGATTTGACACAAAAATTTTAGCATCTTACGAAATTTTGAATTACTGCAAGTACCTTTTTGACGCAGACGGATTTTACAGGAAGTCTCCAAAATCGGAACTCGCACTTGAAATTGAAAATAATTATAAGTGTGGTACAAACACTCGACAGGACGTTGTAAATTTACATCTTTCAAAAATTTATATTGTTGATGGTATGGCACTTGTTCATCGAATCCAGTTAAAAAATTTCAGCAACTTTGGCGATTTTGCTGAGGCATTCTTCAAAAGAATCCATAATCTTTTCTTGCAGCTAAATGTAAAACGAATAGATATTGTATTTGACAGATATGATGATATTTCGATAAAATATTTGGAGTCAACTTTACAAAGTAAAGGTCAAACGATGAGAAATTTTATAATTTCAAATGATCATACAAAAATTCCAGCTAATTGTAAAAATTTCTTTTCGAGCAAAGAAAATAAGTTCCAGCTCGTTCGATTTCTCTGTACTGCTGCTCCTAGATATGCACAAGTAAAAGAAGATTGTGAGTTATATATTTGTGGAGGATTTGATGATCCAACAAAATGTTTTAAATTACAAGGCTCTTCGTTTTTTGAAGTACCTGACTTAAATTCGAACCATTTAGAAGCCGATTCAAGGATGTTTTGTCACATATTTCACGCAGTAAGATTCCAATCTGCCCATATCATTATCCTTTGCGCTGATACAGATGTTTTCATCCTGGGAATTTTTTTCTGGAATAAGCTAGCACGTCTAGGTTGTTTAGGTGTATGGTTCGACGGTTCTTATAAAGAGATATATTTCAGGATGTCATTTGGCTGCTCAATCCCTTGGAAAAAATATTTGTCGTATTTTGCCAGCATTACACTCTCTAAGTGGTTGCGATTCGACTAGCAGATAAGGATCGAAAAAAAATGCTTTTAGAGCTGCATCGTTGAATTTCGTAAAAAAATCTCTTAGGCATTTAGGAAATCCATACCTAACTGTCGAACAGTTAACAGAATTGGAAACTATTTGCGCCTATCTTTTCTCCAAAAAAAAATTAATTGCTGATGAACTTCGCTATAAATTAATATCTCAAAATATCGGCTTCGGCTTAAATTTATTAAAAGTAATTTGCACATCAGATGCTCTACATTTACATTTGTTAAGAGCTTCAGCACAAACATATTATTATATATGGATGAATGCTGACCAAACACTACTACTGCCTATTGATTACACGTTATTAGGGTATGAAGAAAAAAATGGCAAATTGTTCCCACGGCAACTGATGAAGCGCCCATTACCAGAATTGTTGATGCAGCCCTGTAAATGCACATCAAATTGTCGAACGCAGGCTTGTTTTTGTAAAAAATTAACACTAGATTGTATTTCGTTGTGCAAATGTATAAATAATAAGTGTCAAAATAAATAAAAATTTATTTTTTGACTTATGTTCAAATTTGCTTTTTTGCATTAAATAATTTTTTTATCAACAATTCTTGTTTTTATTTTCAACTTTTTGTTTTTTTTTTCAATTGACTAGCTATTATTAATCACAATCACAATCTTTAATATAAGAAAAAATTGGATATTGTCACTAAAACAATCATTAAAATGGTTCCAAAGCATTTGGTCAGTCTATTTACTTGATATTTAAAGGGATGGGGTGTAAAAAGAATGGACCAATAATCCCCCTGGCAACATCCAGAATCATAATCTGCAAGCTTTTCTGAGTACAAGACCATGCTCAGAATGCGGTCCTCATATTTTGCACACTCAACTCCATCCAGCGCCCGCGCTATTTGGTATAAACGTTTGATTAACTCATTAAGAAAAAAAATATTTTAGAAAATAAGTACTCTTAAATGAAATTTAAATAAGGGTAGTTTTTTAATGTTTTAATATTTTCGAGTAAAATATTATATAATATTAATCCATTATATAACAATGACCGTTTTCCAAAGTTACTGTTTATTTTAATAGTTTGTAAAAATTAGTTTGTCTAGTATGTCTGTGAAGATCATGGACTTTTGTAAACGTTATGCTAGAAATTTTTTGTTTTAAAAGTAAATAATGAATAAATATGCAAATTTTTAAATTATATAAATTATTTATATTTGGGTAAATGTATAATATAATATTAATTATTATTATTATTTTTAAGGCCAATTGTGATAATATTCCACCTGGTTACGAAGCTGTTTCCCTCATAGAAGCCCTGAACGGGCCGTGTCAACCGAGACAACCCCCTTCTGCTATGCCGGATCTCGTGGAGACCCCAGACAATGAGCGGGCTATTCAAGCTGCGCTTATCTTGAATAGGCAGTCGCCTTTATCGAAAAGAGGGAGCCATCCAAGTACTCCTGAATATACTAACAAAAGTATGTGAAAATTACAACTACTTTGGAAAATTAATAAACATATTTTAATTTTTTCTTAGCTATGTCTACGATTATGACCAACAGATCTGAAGATGAGAATTTGAAAGAAACTCAGAAATGTCCTCTTTTAAGGGATGAAAAAGAAGTGGTTATTAGAAGTAGACAGAGACAGAGAGACTCTGTGAAATTGGTGAATGAAAAGGACAAGGAGGATGTAAGTTAATAAACATTTTATTTATTTATTAAAAGGGCAATCCCCAATTACAGTTCAATACAAGATCTAAAATCAATTGCAATATAAGAAAAATGCATAGTTTTGCAGATGATACTACATTTTTTTATACCGATACAAATTGGGACAACTTAAATAATAAAATTAAAAATATTTTAAAATTATAAAAAATTGGTTTGATAACAATTTGTTAATAATTAATTTTAATAAAACAAATTATATTCCTTTTACTTTAAACCTAAATAACCTACCACGAAATATGAATAGTATTCAAATAAATGAAGACATTTAAATTTTTAAAGTTAATAAAATAAAATATTTAGGAATTATTTTTGACAGTAAATTAAATTGGAATTTTCACTTAGAATACTAATTAAAAAATGTGACATCTCACGAAGTAGCAGGGCTACGAAACATGTCATGTTTTTATTTTTATTTGTAATATAAAAATAAACCAATTTTGTGAAGATTTGAAACCTTTTTTAACATGGAAATATTATATTACGCGTTAGTTAAAACTAATTTAAATTACGGAATTTTAGGTTGGGGTTTGAAAAAAAAGGAATAAATAGAATTTTAGTTAAAAAATTAGAAATATTCCAAAAAAGGTTTCTAAAAATTATATTCAATAAAGATTATCTTTATCCTTCACAATAATAATAATTATATTCAGAAACAAAAAAGTTGAACATAAGACAACTTTACATATAACATCTTAATATACTTTACATTTATAATATCTTAATATATAGGTAGGATATTTAAAAATAAAAACCTTATACAATTAAAAAATCATAATCATAATACACGTTATAAAAATGAAATAACCGTAAAACCTAAAATAAATAAGTCCATAGGAAAAAAAAATTTCAAATATTTATGTTTTTATTTAAACGATTATTTACCAACAAAAATTAAAAAATTGATTTCATTAAAAAAATTTAAAGTCGAAATAAAAACATGGATATTAAAAACAGACAATTTGAAAATATTTTTAGAAATGCTTTAATTAACTAATATTGTTCTGAATAATTTATATAAGTAGTATTTTTTACTTAAAAATTATAAACTAATCATTTTATTATAGGTAACATATTTCTTCAAAAAAACCTGCTTTTATACTATAAATTAACATTTTTACTTTAAAACTTGATTTTTAATGCATATTTATGATTTATTATTTTACATACTAAAACAAAAATAAGATTTGCCCCTAAAAAGCTCAGCTTTAGGGGATTGAAGAATAAGTTTATGAAAGACAACATAAACATATTTATTATATTATTAAATTTTAAATAATAAACTTATTATTATATATAAACAGTACATATTCATATATGGCAGCGCTATGACCTATAATAACTATAAAAATGAACACTTTATGTCAAATACAATAAAAATATAATGGTGCAAAGACATATCAGAAAAGTTTGGTCAGAGTAGAACATTCATAAGTAAACATTTAAAAGTCCAAAAGGCGGAATAACAATCTACATAATTTAATAATAATACAATGGCTGTCGGTAATAACAGAGAAGGTATTAATAATTTCATTAACAAGTAAATGTTGTTACCACAAAACCACAGAAATAAAAATACTTTTTAAATAAATATTTATCAAAAATGCAAGAATTATATTTTTATAGAATCTGGATGAGGACAGTGAAGCAGAAAAACTCTCTCCACTCCTTCAGCAGAAAAGAGACAGCATCACCAGGATGAACAATTTGGCTTTGCACATGGACGACGTTGTGGACCATATCGATGACCTGGATGATAATTTGGATAGGAACTCGAGCCTCAGAGAAAAGAACGGAAAATATGGTGAGATAATGAAAAAGTTTGTTTTAAGTGTTTGTCCGTGAGATACACAATAAAATAAACAAAATTCATTAATTTTTCAGCAGAACGAGGCGATGAATCCGACTACTACACTCCCGACGAACCCGCACCAAACGGCAACAATCTGTACGAGTCCAACGGGGGGAACCCGTCGAGTTCGGTGGAGAGCACCCCCCATAAACTCCCCGGCACTCCCATAAGCCACGCTAGCGTAAAGAGTAGCGGAGACAGTTATACTAGCGGCGGTAGCACGAAGCATCTGCTAGCGGTAGCCGGCAACGGCGCTACCGGAGATAGATCTGTGCATATTTAGGATAGGGTTGGTAAGGGGGGACGTAAGTGTTTTTGGTTGGAGGAGTTTTAAATTAAGGTGTGAATATAATATGTTATGTTTGTGTATTGGTGCACAAGAGATTAGAACATGGGCTATTTTTTCACTATCTTAAATTTAAATTAATTTGGAGTAAGGTATGTAAGGCCTTTGACACGGTAAACCCAGTGGCGGCTCGTTAATAAAGGGCTCTGGGGCGCCGCCCTCCCTGCAATTATTTCAAACAGAATTCAAGAATACTTTACTTAAAAAAACCAAGAACGCAATGTATGTAAGCAATCAATTAAAATAATTCAAACCAAACGTAGCCCTATTCCAACGGGCAGGCTATACTCATAGACAAGCGAGTTGCGCGCTCTCAAGGATGTACTAAGCGCGGGCGACCGATTATTCGTCCCGATTCAACGTGAGTTGCCATGACTACAGAGGCGTGACGTCACCTACACATCGCACAACGAGCTGCCACGGATGGGCTCCAATTTTCCGCGCCCAACAGCTGTTCGCGAATCGCGATGCCACGGTAGAATAATCGATATATTAAATGAGGGACTGATTTCCAAAACTGCTCTAATCCAAAATTGTCAATTTTGAATATTCCAAAATAACTTGTAGCAACCGAACTAAATAGTTTATAGTTTAACCCTTTGTACAGTTTATAGTAAAGGCGTCACAGAGTTACTTTACAAAAAAAAAATTAAATTCATTAAGTCATTTAATTTTTATTGAAAAATAATAAATGGAAAAGATTAGTTTTGCTACAAAACAATGGATATGACAAGTTATGGAAGCAACAACATTGGATTAAGACACTTTTGAAAATAAAAATGACACTGCTACTACTTTTAAGTAAAACGTAGTATTTGTTTTAAACATATTATACCTTATTTTTTTGAAACGCAAAAATAATAACAACGTTCCCCACTCAACGCCGATAGAATCATGTATACCTAATATTAAAACTATGGAAAATTTTAGCGGCAAATTTGCACAAGCAGGATAAGACAAGTTATGTTACCAATATTTGTATGTATAAGAACAGTTTTGGAACAAACATGAGATTTTGCTAAGCAATTTGTAATGGACAAAGTAAGTTATGGTGTAAAAAAGTATAATCAAATGGTGCAGGGATACCAATACTATTAATAAAAAAAATTTGCATGGTCCAAAACCTAAAATGCAACCATCAGATGTTAAATTTTTTCAGTAGTATACGAGGTTTGTCAAAAAAGATGAATTTGGTACTGACAATATCGAAAACTGTAATAATGAAAAGTTGTTGGGTATGAAAAACTATGTTCAAATATGCAATTACATCGTTCCACACTGAATTTTTAAAAAAATTTTTCTCGGTATCGGTAATTTGTATATACACTGCAAACAAAAACAAAATATAGTGAAAATAGCCCATATTGTCTCAACTGGAAAATAGTAAGCAAGTTTTATCAGTAGTTTTGAAATTCTATATCTCTGGAGATTAGTTTACGGCAAACAGTCTTGGAAGTAGGTTAAACTAACTACACAATTTTCTGTTTATTTATTAGTAAACTGTAAAACATAAAAATTCTACTAAAAAATCGGTTTTCTGTCCGGGTTTTCACTTCCCATTTCCAGTTATTTCCAAGACTAGTTTTAATATTGACAAAATTGTAATACTCATTTGTGATACATTTCTTTATAGAAGTGGTTTTTATATTTTATATAGTTTAATGTTATGAGATTATAATATGTACATGTACAAAGTGTCCGCCGTGTATGTACATAAAAATCAATCCGTCATAGGTGGAAAAATCGACTAAATCACTATATGTTAGTACAAATTCATTGTTAAAGAGGCCTATAACGGGCAACTATCAAAGTTTGTTTGCCAATAACATTTTCGGTATAGCTACGAAATTTGATGAAAATATTTTTCTCGAATTTTAAGATATGCTTTGTAATTTTACGGACTCTTTGTGCAGTGAACCCATGCATTTTAAATAATTCTTTATAAGTAGTTTATATATACAATCATAGCGTGGTAAGGGGTAAATATTTTACACTATTTTTATATTTTTTTCTTTTAGTATTATTGTAGGGAATAAAAATTTAAAGTCGAGGAATTGAAATACACATGTATAAAAATAATTATCTTTAAAGTAGATGTAGCAGATTTTATTTTTGCGTGTTGCAGCGTAGCTTTTTAAAATTATATACAGGGTGTCCGGAAAAAGGAGGTCAATCCGTTAACCATATATACTATCTTTTTTTAGGTAATCATTTTGTTTTTGACTATTTTTTGTCTCTTAACTTTATTTTTTGGACTAGTCCTTTGCTTTCGGTATTGTCACCTATTGCAAAGTTTTACTTGATTAGTAATAGTAGTAATATGTTTTATTTAGCACAAAGCTACAATTAAATATTTTTTAATACACACATTTTTATAAATTTATTTTTAAATTTTAAAACGCAAAATTCTTTTCTTTTAACAAAAACAGACAGAAAAGTTAAACATTTTGCAAATTGTATCAAATATTACGTATCATTTTGTTTTTTTAATTAAATGTAATTTTAAAGTTTTTTTAAACAGTTTTAATGATTTTTGAGATTTAATAGAATTTTCCAAATTATTATATTCTATCAAACCTTTATAAAAATAGATTTATAAGCTAATGTTTTAGATACTCTATCGACATAAAAATTTTAATTAGTTCTTGTTTTATAATTATGATGGTCATAATTAAAAGAACAAACATTTTTTAAACAATCAGGCAATAAATTATTTTTAATTTTATGTATAAAGGTACATACTAAATAAAAAAATTACATTTCTGACATTCAACCAATCCAAATTATTCAACATAAAATTAATTTTTGTATATTTGTCACAATTTAAAATAATCCGCATTGCCTATTTTGAAAAATTTGTAATTTATCAAATATTTCCTCACTAGCACAATATAAAATGGAAGAACAATAAAGAAAATGTGGTAATATAATAGTATTAAATACAGTTGTTTTAAAAAACAAACTTAAATTAGAACGGGTTCTTTTAAAATAATTATATTTTGTATCCATGGTAATGTCACAAGACTTGATTTGGCATTTGAAAATTATGAGATTACCGTTGGCATCAGCATCATGGCAAGGACCCATACTTTTCAAAATATCTCAAAAACGCATTATTTTATCGAAATTTTATAGAAGACAAAAAATAAAGAAAACTAAATGAGCACCTGAAAAAATATAGAAGTCACTGGCGCATGTACTAAAAAATAGGGTGGGGGGTCAGTGGGTACTGGAACCCCCCCCCCCCCCCATTTTAAATATTTAACAATTGTTTTCCTCAAAAGATATGTAACTCTTTAGCAAGCAATGTACCAAATTTGAGATTTATATCTTGTACTCGAATTATTTAAAAAATCAGTTTTTAATATCAAATTTTGACGCCCTGTATATCGAATATGAGGGTCAAAAATAAAAAATGGCATATTATTTTTGCTCAAGGAATATATGTTTAACGGATTGACCTCCTTTTTTTGGACACCCTGTAAATTCAATATTCTCATTCGTCCTTAAATTTATGTTTTTTTTAAATTTTACAGTCTATTGTATCTGTTTTTAAGTATTAAATAATACAGAGTGTTTACTAATTCATATTTAGGATTATGCCAGGAATAAATGTTCGATGTAGTATATTGGTATGTGCTACTCTGCCTCCTTCAGGTATAAATTAGTCAACATTCCGTATAATATAATAAATATTTGTGTAAGATGATAAACGTGTTATAAAAATAAAAAACGTATAATGTAATATAAATAATGTTTTATTTATTCTAATACAAATTGCCTTTGAAATAAATTTACTTCATAAAAATCATCCAAATAAAAACTTTTTCCAGTCTTAAAAAACATTTGTAAAACTTAAAAAATGTATTATAAAAATATATAAGTATTTGGAAGTGCTCAAAATTTCATTCCTCCACTTTATTCCGTCCCAAATGTTCCTCGATCCATAACACAGTATTAATGACATTATCCATTTCATTGGGCACGGTACCCAACGGATGATTATCGTCATATAAGTTCAAACTGAAATAAAGTAAATTGTAAAAGTTGAAAACCTAAATCACAATCTTCTTATTCTTGTTCAAAAAACGAACACTAGAGCATTTTGCCCCACATTCCCCCTTAACTTTAAAGTCGCCTTAGTTTTTGTTAATTCAAGTCGTTTTCAAGTGCAAATCAAAAATCGCTAGTTGGTAGCGGAAACAAATATGGGATGAAGACTTACTTACCTAACCTTAACACCATTAGCTTTTAATCTGTGATAATACTCGAAACCCTGGTGCGGAGGCACTCTCAAGTCCTTCGATCCAATCTGTAAAAGAGTAGGAGCCTTAACTTTGTGCGCGTGCATAATAGGAGATGCGTTTCGCATTTTTATGAGGATATCCTCGTCAGGTTCGCCTTTTTGGGTGTATGGTTTGCCGGCTTCTACATAACACCTAAAAACAATGATTTGCAATGTCTATATTTGTGTAAAACGAAACGTTTCAACTGGTCTATATCACCCACGAAGACGTCTTGAAGTTGAAACGTTTTGATCTAGTATATTAATGAAGTACTAAAGAAAATCAAAGCGAACTTTATACAATTACATAATATATATCCTTCTATATATAGTAGTCTATCGTATAAACGGTTTTGACCTTAGGACCTAATCATTTTTTAATCTACATTAATTCTATAGCAAAATTAAATTTAAAAGGTAAAATAATAATATTTCTTTACTATCTTTCACTAAATCATATAATTAAATATACTAATACAATTAAATTTTTAGGTTTATATATTGATGAAAATTTAAGTTGGAAAAAACATATTGAATATTTAAGAAGTTACATTTCACCAATAATTGGCATTTTGTTTAAAGCTAAAAATTATATCATTAAAATATTTAAAAAATATATATTATTCTTTGGTTTATTAAAAATTACAGTGTGTGATTTCAATTTGGGGATCAGCGAATTTAACTACAATTCAGCCATAAAAAAACTACAAAACAAAATAATTAAATGCATACATAAACTTCCTTTTTTTGAACCAAACGGATATTTGAATTTAGAAAAGCTTTATAAATTAAAACTATGCATTCTAATACACTATTATTATTAAAGAAAAACAATCGAATATCCTTCAACCAGCATTACTCACAACACGAGACAAGACCATCATATTCAAACACCTAAAAGAGTACTTTTTGCCACAGATCAATGTTATGGAAAGGAAAGGAATAACAATTTACAACAGTTTGCCGAAAAAGATTAAAGAAATATCAAAATTATGGACTTTTAAAAAAAAAGTAAAAAAATATTTTTTAAAACTAAACTAACCTTAACGTATTATATATTATTATCCTTTTTTTTGTAAATAGTTATTATATATATATATATATTTTTTAAATAATTTCAATGGAGTTATTAATAATTACTTAATATGATTTTTATTATTTGTGATTTTATATATTCAATATATTGTATATTTGGTGTTATAAGTATTCTCTGTAATGAACTTTTTAAGTTTGTTGCGAATAAAATTATATTATTAAAAAAAAAATATTACAGAATTTTTCTTACCAGTCAGGGATATCAGAAATAATGCTCATAGAGGCAATATCGATCACAGGATTTCTGGCAACCACTGCTTTAAATTTATCAGGATACTGTCCGCTCAAATGGGTTACTAAAAAGCCGCCGTGAGATCCTCCACATAAAGCCATCTAAAAAAATAAACTTGATCTATTGTGGTAATTGGGGCATATACATTTTTAACTAAGTAATACAATTGCAGGCCAAAAAATACTGGTAGAAGAAAATAATCAAAATGTGTTGCTGCTAGACAACTTTGAATATCAAGCTATGAGAACGGCATATGACCAGTTTTCCTCCATCTGCTACTTCAAATTCATAGATGGCACAATAATGGTACGAACTCATTGTGCCATCTATGAATTTGACGTAGCAGATGGAAGAAAACCGGGCATACGGCGTTTTCGGAGCTTGATATTCAAAGTATCTATGAATCAGTGTTGCCAATCGGCGGACTTTAGTCCGATTTTCGGACTTTTTTTAAGGCTATGGACTTTTGTCGGACTTTGAAACTATTTCGGACTTTTCGGACTTTTTGATACCTGACGAAAATATGCTAAATGCACAAATTTGGAAATAAAATCGGCAGGTAACTTATTGTTTATTTACCAAGTGTTAGTGCTGGGAAGTTTAGTTCACTTTGCTGATTTCAATCTTTCGTTCTCGTTCAATAAAGTGAATAGTTCAAAAGACTAGTTCGTTTAGTTCACTGATTTAGGCTGGATCCACATACATCCGTGATACGCATCCGTTGTGTACCACATGATTAATATGAACCAATGAAATTTTAGGGAATAAAATTTCATTGGTTCATATTAATCATGTGGTACACAACGGATGCGTATCACGGATGTATGTGGATCCAGCCTTATACTGGCATAGTGAAGTAAAAGAAATATTTTAAAATTTAAATTATATATTAAATTACTTAACAAAAAACCTACGAATACAAAAGAAATAAATATTTTTCTTGATTTACCCACCGATCACGTTGCTTTTATATTAAAAACACAGCCTCCTTCTGAGAAGAGCGCTCGGCCGATACAGTAGACACCGACAATATTTATTCATTTCAATACCGAAATAGTCCGAAATCATCGCGGCATGCATCGGTCACGATCATCAGTCGGTCAGGTGACAAAACCTATAATCTCGGTCGTCTCGCTCTCGCTTGCGTAGTACAGACTTTAGTTCACCTTGTTTCAATCTCTCAGTAATTACTGATTGAATCTTTTAGTTCAGTTGTCAGATTCGATCTTTTGAACTAGTTCGTTCGCGAACTACACAACTCTACCAAGTGTTGGGTTGTCTTATTACTTATTACATTAACTTTTTTATTATTGTTTTTTTTGTTATTAAAAAGTAAATGTTTATAGAGTTATCAGTCTTTTTCATTATATAATATACCTCCAACAGTAAAAAATAAATATCACTTATGGCGAATGCGTCAGACGAAGCATTTTCATTTCCACGCGGACTAAATCGGACTTTTTCGTGCCACTGGGCGGACCTTTTCACCTAATGTCATTGGCAACACTGCTATGAATCCATCTTCCGATACGTTAGTATACGAGGCATTCTGCTTTTGAAAAGCTAATTTTATTCTTCTTTACGTGATATGTGTTTTTTTTATATATTTTAATCTAAAAGATTAAAGCAAATTTCTTTGACCCGTATTTTTTAACCGCGATGGTACATATCTTACCTGGTTTGGATTGATCCAAGGAAAAATTTTAAGTACAGTGTCAACAGCTAGAATACAGTCTTCTACATCAGCTGTGCCAACTTTTCCAGTCAGGTAATTAACACAGTTATTTCCATTACCTATAGAACCTCGATAGTTTACTAAGAGTATGGCATATCCTGCAAAATTCAATCTATATTGTTGTGACTTACGACTATAGACGGGTCGATTTTATGTCTATGCTTACGACAGATAAAGTGATATTTGTTTTTTACTAGTCAGTTTAAGAACTGGGAAGAAGCAGTTGCCATTTCATGTTTACATCAATACTTCGTCCTATTTTAGACAAATTTAAGTAGGTAAGTAAAAACAGAAACTTTGTCAAATTTGCCAGTACTTCTTTTGGTGCCGTTATTATTTTATAAAGCCAAACTCTTTTAGTAGTATTCGAAATAAAGATGTTTTTTGGATAAAACAAAAAAATAATTCCAACTCTTAATTGTTAAGAGCAAACACTAGTGAGGGATTCGCCATTGCGTTACTTCTTCATTTTATCCAAAAATTAGTTAACTATCCATATTTGGAGTACAATTACCTACATGCATTACAAAAGGTTGGATTTATAAGTTAATTAAAGCTGAAAAAGAAACATCAGAAATTTGACCAAACTTCGCTTACATTACTTGTAAGATTTTTATTAGATTAGTAAATGGCAAGCACTGCATGTTGATACTGTTTAAATAAATAAATAAATGATTTACTATTATAATATATGGAAATAGGTAAAATATTATTTATAATAATTGCAATATACCTTGAGATAAGAAAATGGCTCCTTCAAATAAAAAGAAATTGGCAAAAGCACTATGGGGTCCACCATGGGGCCATACTATGAGAGGTACTTTTTTGTCATCCCCTGTGCCCGGTCCCAAATAAATAGCATTGAAATCACCTGAAAAAAAATCCCTTATTTCAGGAAGAGTTTCGGATTATTCCGAATTCATAATTACACTAAACTTGTAGTTTTGAGTAATTATAATTCCATTGTTGTATAATGCATAATGTACTATAAGAAGTGTTGTGCGTTTATTACTAGAGTTGGGCATGGTCAATTGACCATGACGTATTTGACCGGTCAAATTCGGTCAAAATATATCAATTTTATTTTATTATTTATGCATTTGTGATCTGTCCAGATTACCTCCTACCACCCAGGATAATGTTTAGTGTATGGTTATAGCGCCGTTACTTTACTGCTCGTAATAATTCAGCTACCTAATTACCCGAGTCTGATATTTTATTTTAAGTGTTCACGTTTTTATGTTTTCATGGTTATATAAAAATAAACTATTGAAATATACACTTATAGAATGTGTACCTGGATGGCGGATGGACCTAACTATATCATCCATTCGACCACCC
Organism: Polydrusus pterygomalis; assembly: GCA_963969555.1. Lineage (NCBI taxonomy): Eukaryota > Metazoa > Arthropoda > Insecta > Coleoptera > Curculionidae > Polydrusus > Polydrusus pterygomalis. The sequence continues at coordinate 1,897,620 of OZ018377.1, forward strand.
TGTATAAAATTTAGGTATGGCAATAGACTTTTCAGAACAAGCAAAACTTGTTATAAAAAATTAATTTTTTCCAAAATACAAAATCAGAAATTTGGCAAGTATAGTTAGGTTCATCCACTGCATTTTTAAATTTTAATTTATTTCAGTCAATTGACCAAAAACAAATTGACCGGTCAAATCCACAACCCTATATTACCAAATGGTTGTAGATTTTAAAATTATAAAAAATTGGTTTGATAACAATTTGTTAACAATTAATTTTAATAAAACAATTTATATTCCTTTTACTTTAAACCTAAATAACCTACCACGAAATATGAATGGCATTCAAATAAATGAAGACATTCAAATTTTTAAAGTTAATAATAAAATAAGATATTTAGGAATTATTTTTGATAGTAAATTAAATTGGAATTTTCACTTAGAACACTTTAAAAAATTAAGAAGTTTACTACCGATTTTTAAAAACATCCTAACATCCTAATATATATATTTAAAAATAAAAACCTTATACAATTTAAAAACCATAATCATAATACACGTCATAAAAATGAAATAACAATAAAACCTAAAATAAATAAGTCCACAGGACAAAAAAATTCCAAATATTTATGTTTTTATTTAAACGATTATTTACCAACAAAAATTAAAAAATTGATTTCATCAAAAAAATTTAAAGTCGAAATAAAAACATGGATATTAAAAACAGACAATTTGAAAATATTTTTAGAAATGCTTCTTTAATTAATTAATATTGTTCTGAATAATTTATATAAGTAATATATTACTTAAAAATTATAAACAAATAATTTTATTATAGGTTATATATTTCTTCAAAAAAACTGCGTTTATACTATAAATTAACATTTATTTTAAAACTTAATTTTTAATGCAAATTTATGATTTTACATACTTACTAAAACAAAAAATAAGATTTGCCCCTAACAAGCTCAGCTTCAGGGGATTGGACAATAAGTTTATAGAAGACAACATAAACATATTTATTATATTATTAAATTTTAAATAAACTTGTTGTTATTATTATTATTATTATAATTAGATAAAAAGAAGTTAAAAATATCTCTTTAACTTACCGTCACCGGTTCCCAATGGTGCCAAATAATCATAAGTAAAACCCTGTACTTCTGGCACTACTACATTTGATGTTATTTCAGTCCATTCTATCGAATTTTCTGGCTCAGACTCAGACTGTGGCAGTTGACATATTGCCAATTTATCAGGGATAAAGAAGTTGCGTCTCAGGGCTAATACTACGTCGTCGTGTACGTCTACTACCAGCTGACTTCCGTTTTCGTATTCTAGCTCAGTTATATCGCCAGTGTCTAAAAAAAACATAGTTTTAGGGGGTATTCAGCGTTTCTGGGACAAAAACGAATTTTCAAGGGGGTCAGTCAGAAAGTTGGCCATGTACCTATGGAGATTCATTACCTATTAAAAGAGATATCCATCCTCTGCTTGCATTAAAATTTAATTTGGAAAATAAAGCTTTTAAGCGTAAGCTTATATCATAAATTCTCACATTACAGACCATTGTCCTGTTTTATTAACTGTCAATCACAATTTAAAAAAATCCCGAAACACAAATACCGCTGAACATACTATTCCTAAAATCAATTTCAAAAAATTAAAATGCTGCATTGAATCTCAATACTGGGGCTGTGTTTTATATTTAAATGATCCTCAGGCTGCCACAGATCTTTTTATGAATATTTTTAACAGCTGTCTGGAAAAATCGAAGACCTATAAGACATATATAGAAAAAGACCAGAAAATAAAACCTTGGATAACACAAGGTCTAATTACATCAATAAAATATAGGGATAAACTTAAAAAAAGGTTAAATAAACACTTTACACCAGAATCTGAACGAGAATACAAGGATTATAGAAATAGGCTTAACAAATTATTAAATAAATCAAACAACAATCACTATCTAACGCAAATTGAAGAAAACAAAAATAATTTAAAAAAATTATATCAGTTAATCTCCGAAGCTACCAATGAACAAACCAATTTCAATGACAAGTTTATGATTGCTAATGATGAAGGAAATCTATTTAATGATAATAAGGAAATATCTAACTTTTGCAACGCTTACTTTACTAAAGTGGGATTAAATATGGTTAAAGGTAAAAACACCGCAGTACCATTTAGTGAAAATATACCTATAAACTCTAATTCTATGTATATTAATGATGTAACAGAAAACGAATTGATAGAGTACATATCTACATTAAAAAATAATAGTTCCCCCGGCATAGACGGAATATCTGCCCAAATGATAAAACAAAGTCACTTGCACCTTCTAAAACCTCTAAAGCACGTAATTAATTTAATTTTTGAAAAGAAACTTATTCCTTCTCAGTTTAAAACGTCAATTGTCACGCCAATTCATAAAGTTGGGGATAAATCAAAAATACACAATTATAGACCAATCAGTGTTATTAATAACTTCGGAAAAATATTCGAAAAATGCCTAAAAACTCGACTAGTAGAATTTTTTAATCAAAATAATATTTTACACGAGCACCAATTTGGTTTCCGGGCTGGTAAGGCGACAACTGATGCCATGTATACAGTAATTAAGAATATTACGGATGGCTTGGATTCAAACAATAAATGCATTGCAGTTTTTTAGACCTTGCCAAGGCGTTCGACACTGTTAACCACAAAAAGCTCCTTACCGTCTTGGAACGGTGTGGAGTTCGTGGTAGGGTTTTAGATATCTTTGAAAGCTACTTAGCAAATAGGGAACAACGGGTAAAAATCAATGATACACTCAGCGAACCCAGAGTAGTAAAAATCGGGGTTCATCAGGGAACTGTCCTTGGCCCGATACTTTTTCTAGCTTATATAAACTCACTTTTATCTAAAAAGGCCCGGGCGAAAATTGTGTCATGTGCTGATGATACAGTAGCTATATTTTGCGAAAACTCCTGGAATGAAACAAAAATTGCCTGCCAACAGGGTATGGAGAAGATAGAAGAAAATTGACTAGATATGTATCAGCTCTCCTTGAATGCAAGTAAAACTCACTATATAGCCTTTACTTTAACAGGAATTAACAGACCTAATTTTGCTAGTATTAAAATTAATGGGGATGAAATCAAAGAAACAAATGAAATAAAATACCTGGGCATAATTATTGACGAAAACTTAAAATGGAGTAATCATATAAATTATTTAACAAAGAAAGTACGAAAACTTATTTACAAATTTTATCAACTGCGTGAAACACTGTCTCGAAAATTATTAGTAACTATATACAAAACTCTAGCCGAATCACTCTTCCGTTATGGTATAAGAACTCTCTACAAAAATTATATATTACGCAAAATTACATATTAAAAATAATATTTAAAAAGACTAGGCTGTTCCCTACTGACCTACTGTATACAGAAGAAATTTGTAATATAAGAACATTGTACTTTCATAGCATTTGTATATACGCCTTTAAAAACAATTGTTTCCAAAATTATACACTTTCCTCATACAACACACGTAGTAATAAACTTAGGCCTTTACCTACTCTTAGATTTAACAGGAACATTAGCCATAGATTTATAAATTATACTTTACCCAAATCCTGCAATATCTTACCATTATATATTAGACAGATAAAAAACCTAAAAGTATTCTCAAGACTGTCAAAAAAATTTATCTTTGAAAATTACCGTGAATTTGTTAACATTATAGAAAATTGACCGTTTCATTTATTATATATGTATATAATAATATCTTTATAATTTTCTTTTAGTTAGTTTTTTTTTTTTCACTCTTAGATTTAGTTTAGTAATTGCCTTCTTACTAAGGTATAGCACAACACAAGTGTTTAATCACTTAGGTGCTACTTATAATATATATGCATTTAAATTGATTTAATAATTAAGGTAACTATTTAACTTATAAATCTAGTTTTAGAATATAAATTTATTGTATCAAATCGTATAATGTATTTATAAGTAAATAAATAAATCATCAAAAGACTCACAGTTCACAAAGAATTTTTTTTAATCCTCTGGATTAAATAGAAGCGATTGCAGTTTGCTTGTGACGTCACAGCGTATAACAATTATTTATAAAAAATTACGGAGTGATATTTGAGACGTAATATTTTGTACATGCACAAGTTTCCTGTTATATGCACTAAACACAGTAGTATTATTGGTAAAACCTTTTGTTTTGAAAGTTTATATACAGTGTGACCAGTAAAGTCCGCATCATATGGAATTTTTTTTTATTAATAACATCCGAAATTTGACTTTGGCATCAAGTTCTGCTTAGATCAAGATGAAAATTAAGCAAAAAAATAGGAGTCACGTGATTCGCATTATCTGTCAAATTTTAATTTTTTCCAAAAAAAAATTCAAAAGTGGGGTTATTTCTAAAAGTATCGAAAAAAGTTATTAGAAAAAGTTTTTTAAATGCAGTTTCTAGCCCACATGCAAAATTTTAGCTGCATAAGATAATTTTGATTTTTTACCCATATTTTGTAAATTGCACCACTTTTGCAAAATAAGACTCAACGCAACCTACATAAAACTTCCCAGTTTTGACAAGGCTTTATTTCAGATACATTTTCTTTAAAGTAGCGCCATATTAAATGTGTGTTTTTCTACAAAATCAAAATTGGGCTATTAAAATTTGGACGCATGTGATGCAACGTTTATTTGTTTTTGACCTTGTATAAGGTAACTTCATAAAATAAGTATTTTTAAAAACGTAGTTTGTGCCTGAAAGTAAAAAAATAAAAAATAAAGTATAGGGGTTTTAAATTAAATCGTTGAAAATAGATAAACTTTACGTTAAGTTAAACTAAAATTTATTTTCCACTTAAAAAACACTTTACTGAACACACTGTGTTCTTTTTTGTCTTAATATTAAGGTGTATTACTTTCAGACACAAACTACGTTTTCAAAAATACTTATTTTATGAAGTTACCTTATACAGGGTCAAAAACAAATAAACTTTGCATCACATGGGAAATTAAAATTTGACAGATAATGCGAATCACGTGACCTCTATTTTTTTGCTTATTTTTCATCTCGATCGAAGCAGAACTTGATGCCAAAGTCAAATTTCGAATAAAGCTATTAATAAAAAAAATCCCATATGATGCGGACTTTACTGGTCACATTGTATTACAAAAATAACAACAAATTGTTTAACACAATTGATAAAACATGCGAACAAGTAAACAACAATAGTTTTAATAACACATGTCTTAGCGGGATTAAGCATTGTACTTTTTTTATGGGCCTATGGTTAAAGTTTATATACTGGAAAAAAAAATTTAACAAGACAAAACATCCTCTTACCTATGTTAATAAAGTATGAGTTAAAAGTAAACCTCTGATTGGTGTTCAAAAATACCCTATTATTGCTGGCCCATGGTCTTCTCGGGAATCCTGTGTTGTATATACCATAAAAATCTCGATTGTTATTAATTTTTCTTTTTGTATGAACTATGTCTACTATAGTTTTAACTTCAGACTAAAAACAATATCACATTTAGAATGAATTGCAAACCAAATCTCTAATGTTTCAAATAATAGTACAAATAGAATTCATTCGACTTTTACTTGGTGGAAATCCATTATTAATTGTGTTAAATAAATGGTAAAAAAATTATAATTTTTTTGGTAAAAAAATTAAAAAAAATAATTTTTTATTTTATTTTTTATAATAATTTTTTTATTTTTTTACCAAAAAAATTATAACTTTTTTAACAATTATTTAACGCAATTAATAGTACAAATCTTGAGATAGCACACGGTCGAGTTACAAGTATTATAAAAAAATATAGTCTACATAAGTGAATAGCTAAAGTCTAAGCTAAACAACCACTACAATGAAGCATATTATGCTTTTTAGAATATGCTCCATTTATATTTAAGAATCTTACATTTTCTGTTAATGGAGTATTAGCACGCACTAAAGCCAAGCAAGCCATATGGGGTCCACCTGCTTGTCTTTCTAACCATATTACAGTTTTGCCATCTGGTGTAAATATAGGAGATTTAATACAGCGGTCTCTAAGAGAAAGTTCCACTGAAATAAATATACAACACTGGTTAGCAAACCATAAGAGGAAAAGTAGAAAATATTTAGAATCTTGGGGCTAAGTTAATAATTTGACAAAAGCCCAGTAGAAAAATTTGATTGCAAATTATTGAGTGTGAAAAAGTAATATTTTGTGAATGCTCATAAGAAAATAATTCCTTACAATAATTTCCTTCAAAATCTAGCTGGAAAACAGTACTCAATCTGTTGGAACAATAGATCAACCCCAACTTTCTTGGTTCAATAAAGTACGCCACTCCAACTATACTGCTGCCATCTGGCGAGTACTTTGGTTGAGCAACGCACACGTTCTCGGGAATCCCCTCGAGGATCTCAACCGTGTCGCTTTCAATGTCGTATTGAGCGAGAATGGATCTTTTCTTGCCTACTAGTTGTTCTCCCCAGTCTTGTTCAAAAAGGTATTCCTGTCCCTGTAAATAAGGTACAATTTTAAATATATTTAGGTTCTTTGTATGAAAATATTGTTGTTTTACTATTTATGTCATGCCATGTCCCTACAAAAAATATGGCAATAGATGAGAAAGTCTCTGAATAATGAAAATATGTATAATCTTAGACAAAAATAAACAACTTTCTTATCAACTTATTATGTTCACAAGTATTGTTTGCATATTTAAGTACCCACATATAATTAAATTATCTTAATATTTTTGTTTGAAAAAATACCTCAGTAAATATAATTCAAATAATCACTCTAACCACAAACACTAAAATATATAATATAATAAATTATGTTACCCTTGGTGAAGGATTCGGTGCATCTCCACCATCTTTAGGTTCTTCAGGCTTCTTCCGTTTATAAAAAGGATCACTTTTTGTGACTTTCTTTTCAGCCACATACAGTAGCTTTTTCTCATCAGGGGAGAATTCAAATGAACCAAATTCCCCTTAAAAAAAATTATAGAAAATACATACTTATTACACACATACATTTTTAAAATAAATTTGTAATAAGTAAATTCAAAAACAACTTAGAAAAATATACTTTTTTTATAATTTAGAGTGTTATAATATAAGGTATTTTATTTACCATCGGCATACACATTTCCATGGACATCCAGGGTTGCTAAGTCTACACTACGAATTAAGTTGCTGTTTCTCCAAATTTCCAAAAATTGTTTGGTATCATTTTCTCTTAAGACCGCCTTAAATTTTTGTGATTCTGACACCCGGGAAATTATTCTAAAAATAGTGTATTTTTATGTTTTTAATAGGGTTAGTAGTATTTTATACACTGGAAGAAAGTTTAAGTAAAATAAGTGTTTCTTTGTTCTACAAGTATTTCAACTTACTCTGTGCTAATATCTACAGGAAAAGTTTCCTCATTGCTCTGAAACTTATTGTTGAGCAAAATTGTCCTTGAAAACTTAGTAGATTTTCCCTTTTCAATATTTCTTTGGGACCAAGTTGTGTTTACTACTTGGGGCGACTGAATTTGGGCCCCTACCAATGTTGGGATTTGGGACAGGGATTTATAAGTTTTTACCAATTTGTCAAGCTAAAAAAGAATGTAATTTTTTTGTTGTAAAACTAACATAGCTTATTTCTGTTTATAACTGATTAGTAAGCCATTTAGAATGATGATGAGAAACGAACCTGTAATTTATCTCTATGAAGATAATTTTTGTACTTTAAAGCCATTTTAAGTTTTCAATCTCAACAGGAGGTACACAAATCTGTAAATATCTAGCGTCTTACCTTGGTAGCCATCGCGTTATTTATCACAACTAAGAACAAATAGCAAAAAGTAGATTAATGTTAAGTCATTAAAACCAAAAATAAACACCTTTTTCCCACAAACACACAATGAAATGATAAGATAAATTAATTATGATAAAAGTGAGGTTGGAAAATATTGACAAGGGGTGTCTTTGACCTTTTGACTTTGACTGTGACGGCAGTGTTGCCAGGTCCAAAATTTTTTTTCCCTAGATAATTTCTTAAAAATTCCCCAGATTCCCCAGATTTTCCCCAGATCTTTTAATTTGAAGAAAAAAGTAGTGATGGGAAAAATCGGGTTATTTTAATAATCGACTTCCGAGTATTCCAGTAAAAAATTCTGCAAAGTAGTAAAAAACCGGGTTAAAAGCTTTTTTTTATTCACTTCAATTTCTTTTATGCTTCTAAAAGAAAAAAAAAAAGTCGCTAGTTCCGTAAAGCAACTACTTTGTGTAGCCGCAATGAGTGATTGGTCATTTATGAATGCCATGCGTGGTTCCTCTTGTGCGATTCCCCTTAAATTACCAGCGAACGGAGGCCTGGGATTTACGGAGTTTCTTGTTGTTTATTGAGAGTAAGGTTTATAGTAAATTCGACCGGCCTCAGATAGTAAATCGGACTTAGAAAAGATAGCGTTTTTGCCATGGGTCAATCGATTTCTAATAATTTTTTAAGTGATTGCTTAATATATTTTTTACAAATATTACAAAATCAAAGAATTAAAATTCCCTAAATTATAGAAAATTTCCCTTTTTCCCTACTGATTGCAGATTTTCCCCAGATTTAGGGAAATTTCCCCAGCAATGGCAACCCTGTGTGACGGACGTGCATACACCACAAGCAACTAACATTCTTGAAGTTAACTGTTGAATAACACTAGTGAAGCTAGCAATGAACTTCTTTCAAAAATATTGCAACTCAAAACTACTTTCCATTACTTTCCAACTATGTCACGAATATAGAAAGAAACAAACAAACTATACTGGCTGTATGCTGAAAAGCAAGAGGTCATCGAAAAAGTTTCAATCAATCAGAAACAAACAAAAGTTTACAGTAGTTTACACCCTGTTTGTGTTCTGTGGTCTAACAGCAGTATGCAGCACCCGTCCTTAATCCAGATTATTCTTTAATCCCGTTTTAAATGATTTTTATGGGTATGTTGTACCACGGTAAAAATTAATTTAATCTAGATTAAAGTTGATCCTACAACCTTGCATACCGCTGTTACACGCTTAAGCTTCGGCCACCCAAAAACGGAACGAACAAAACAAAGTTTTTGTGACCTATGTTTACCTCCTTACACCGAGGAATGCTAGGTTGGCAAGGTCGCCTCATATCACGGTATTCTATTCTTCCGAAATCCTTGCCTCCTATATATTTATACGATATTCTGTTCGCGATTGCCATACCACAACCCCCTTTAGGACACGATAAGATTCTAGAAACCTTAAGTTCAGACAACCGAATATACAGAATCACTGGTTGCCTACTTAATCATTAAGACATTAGGGTCATCTATAGTACAATAGTCAAACTAACGTATATCATGTGGGTTAAAACTGGAAAGCTTTATTGCAAAAAACTAGTTGCTTGCTTTTTTTAGAGTAGTATGGAGCTAGAGGGTAGGAGGCGGATCGACAATGGCAGCATTTTGAATTTTTGTCCCGATTTTTTTGTTAGTTCCCTAGTTGGCCGATAGATGCTCTCGCTTCGCAGGCGGGCTGGTGTCATCGCCTTCTTCTTCTTCTTCGTTTTTGACTTTTACGTTTGACAATTGACATTTTATTTTTCAAAATAACAAATAACGTTTGAAGTATGGAGGACTTGAGGTAGGAGGCCGATCGCAATGCATTGGATTCGATCCCAAATTAGCATCGGTAATTCAGCTTTACGAGTTGCCATAAGATGGCGCTCGTGTTCGAAGTGGGCTATCAAATCAATGGTTTCTTATGGACGCGATAACTATTTTTATTTAAATTAGTTCTTTAAGTAACAAATAAGGACTTTTATATGAATTTACACTTACTTTGTTATACTTATTAGTAAACTCAACCTGTAATAAAGTTCCAACGATGCTTGGTTTTTAAAATACAGGGTATTAAACATTCTAGCTACAGAGGTTTTTTTTAAAGTGAGCTTACCTTTGGAGCTAGAAAGAGACTTATTTGGCTTCGTTTCCTTTTTAAAGAAGATCCTGTCTTACACCCCGACACAAAGCAAACTCTACTTTTATAAATTGTACCATTATTCATTATAAATATGGAAATTAATTACAATACAACGTTATTTGTCTTGTCTTGCCTTCAAGCATTAGTTGCTTATTATTTGACCACTTGTCTTGGCTGAGCTGACCTAAACTGACTACCTTGCCGTTTTATTCGACCCGACCAAGTAAGTCAGATTATCTCAGTCAAATTTCCTCCCCCCTTACCTACGCTAAGGTTACCGGATTTGTGACTGAGATCGTTCCTTTTGGCTGATTTATGTGTCAACACTGTCAACTTGTCAATGGTTGTTTTATTTGCAATTTAGTCAAGAAATTTCTTTTAGTTAGCTCAGCCAAGACAACTGGTCAAATAATAAGCAACTATTATTTGTTATTTCGAAAAATAAAATGTCAATTGTCAAAAGTAAAACCACAGAAAAATAAAGGGTTTAAGTAAAAGTTAAAAACTATGGAGGATCTAGTTTTCCATATTAAAAACGAAGAAGAAGAAGACAACATCAGCCCACTTCGGACGCGAGAGCCACCTATCGGCCAATAGCGAACTAACCAAAAAACCGGGACAGAAATTGAAAATGCTGCCATTGTCGATCGGCCTCCTACCCTCTAGTTCTCCATAGTTTGAAGCATTGAATAAAGTCCTATTCTTTATTCATTTGTTTGAAGACAAGACAAGACAAATAACGTTGTATTGTAATTGATTTCCATATTTATAATGAATAATGGTACAATTTATAAAAGTAGAGTTTGCTTTGTGTCGGGGTGTAAAGACATGATGATCTTCTTCAGAGAGGAAACGCAGCCAAATAAGTATCTTTCTAGCTCCAAAGCCAAAGGTAAAGTTAAAATTGGTTTATAAACTATAAATTAAGTAAAGTATAGCTTGTTGATATTCAAAGGTAAAGGCCCACAAACTCATGAAAATATTGCTCACTTGAAAAAGACCCTCTGTAGCTAGAATGTTTTTTAATATACTGTATTTTAAAAACCAAGCATCGTTGGAACTTTATACAGGCCGAGTTTACTAATAATTATAACTAAGTAAGTGTAAATTCAAATTCATATAAAAGTCCTTATTTGTTCCTTAAAGAACTAATTTAAATAAAAATAGTTATTGCGTCCATAAGAAACCATTTATTTGATAGCCCACTCACAGAAAAAAAAAGGGTTTATAGCCCACTTCGAACACGAGCGCCATCTTACGGCTACTCGTAAAGCTGAATTACCGATGCTTATTTGGGACCGAATCCAATGCATTGCGATCGGCCTCCTACCTTAAGTCCTCCATAGATAGACCCTGGTGTAAGTATTCGTTGAGATAGACCATAGTCAGTAGATGACCATTTATTTTTCTGTGAGTAGATTTATGATGATTATACAGCGATGGCTCTCTTTACTTTGGTCGATCGCTGTGGCAATGGCGCTCTCACTAGGACTGGGCAAAACCGCAAAAATTTGATATATCGAATAACGATATTTAAAAAATAAAATATCGATATATACGATCACATAGATAATATCGATTTTTGATGTTGGTGTAAGAATGTCGCCTAAATATTTGGATGAATATCATTGATAACATAGACAAGCGAGTTGCGCACTCTGATTGATAATAAAAGGAGGGAAAAATGCGATAGTCATTATTGTTTTTACCCTTTATTTACGCCTTTACCTGATTCGTTTAGTGTCTAATGCCATTTTTGACTGTCACTAATGAATTTTTATACATGTGTCTTCTGTTTAATAAAGTCGTTAATCTTTTGGTATAATATAAATGTCAGTGTATCAATACACATAGTGATAATATCGCCTAACACTAATTTGATACTACTTATACCTATAAGTAGGGCTGGGCAAAAATTCGATATATCGAATAACTATATTTAAAAAATAAATTATCGATATTATTGATAATATCGATATCGATAGTACAGATATTTATCGATATTATCGATATTTTTTTAATATCGATATTCGATATTGGAATTTCAATATCGCCCAGCCCTAGCTCCCACTAACTACTAGAAAGCTCTTTGCACCAACAATTAGGAAAAAAAATTTATATAAGTTGGAACGATACCTATATCTTACTCTAGAGTTTGTTTCTGTTTGTCTTCTTCCTGAAGTTGGAGTCTGTTACTTTCTAGAAAATCTCGTTTCAACCTTCAAGTAAACAATGTGCCGTCAAAGCGGGTGACTTGACTACGATTTTGATGTAAATTTAGTTATAGGAGACAGCTGATTAAAAAAAAATACCAAAAAAAATTATAAAACTTGCATACAAGTTTAAGGAACATAATCCCACCTTATTCTTGCTTATATGTATGTCATTTCGTTATATCAAAAAAAAAATTATATCCAAAATTCCAAGTCACCCGCAATCCGGGTGACTTGAAAAATTGGTATAATTTCTATTTTTTGAGCTTGAAACCCACTCGAGATGTGACTTGAAATAAAAAAATGTGTTTTAAAAAATATTTATACCTTAATTAAAACAGAAAACAGCCAAAATCAACAAAAACAAAGGAAATACATATTTTATTCTTAATTTTACAAACTCAAAAAGAAATTCTTAATTAAAAAAAAATATTTGTTGATAGGTAAACAAATAATTTAATGACTCCTTGGTGTACCAAACGTAATTACGTCCCCCAATTTTTCGTTTATACCTCTGTGGCATATTTTCTTAATTTTGTCAAGTCATCCTAAAAATTTATCAAACATTAAAAAAAATCCCTAAAGGTTGGAAAAACCGAATTATAAATTGATATTATATTAAAACCTTAAAAATAACTATTTTTTAAAGGTAATTATCATAAATTCTTACCTTAAATTAAATTCCTTCTGTTCTAGCCAATCAAAAGTTTGAGCGCTTTAAAAATCGTCGTTATTTACTAAAGATTTGCAACGGACATGTTTAAACGAAAGAGCAAGCTACACATGCGCAACGCTGCTGGAAAGTAGGCATTGACCAAGGTCAAACGATCGGCCGTAGCTGAAGCTCCAGCTTCGTGTCGCTAAATAGTTCGGTGGCTAAATCTCCGACCAAGTAGAATTTTATCAAGTCACCCCTCATTTTCAAGTCACCCACTTTGACGGTACCTATTATTATTAATAAATTTTTCGAAAATGCATTATGCGCGATAGCAAAGTGGTTTAAAAATAAAAAAAAAGGTTTAAAAACCCCGTCTTTAAACCTTTTGGATTGGATTTATCGGTTTTTATAAATATTGTCTACCTTCAAAATATTATCTTTTTTCCTAGACAACTCCACAATCTGCTGGACTACAATTAAATAATAAAACAAATAATATATTATTGCTTATAATCTTGTATGACCCCTTTTGTACTTATTATATTAAATAATTTTTATGATGAGTTGGTCAAATCGACAAGGTCTTTGTCAATTACTTTTATATTTTATTGTTATTGTTAATAATAAAAATTTATCGAGCGAATTAAAATTATTTCTATTCAATAATTAATCCAATGTGCCAAATACTGGCACAAGAATTCATTAATTTGCACTATTTGCAGCTCATCCGGTAATTTTACAGAGCGTGTTAAGAAGATAGTTTGATATATATGCATTTCCCATTTATTAGCGCACAGTCTAAAAGCAGCTCTTTTGCCAGATCCTCCAGGGAATCTTTCAACTTTCCTTGCTTATTAGTAGGTATTGCGCACAAAGCGTTTCGATAATTGACACTCACATGACATTAACAGCTGATACCTACTGGTTTGTTCCTAAAAGTTCCCAGTTTAGTAGTAGGCCGTAGCAAGCTCACGCGTCAGATTTCAGAGACTAAATTTTCTTAATTTTTCTTATTTAAGTTGAACAGTGAATAGAATACACCAGTTTAAGTTAATTAACTCTCCTATTTCCAATAACAAATATTTCATCTATTTGCTATTATAAATTTAATATTATTATACCATTTTAATTACAGTACAGGATGATCGCGTACAATGTTACCCCCTTTAACTTCTTTGTTTCGCAATTAAGAAAAAACTGATAAATACAAAAGTTGTAGGATTTAATGTAAACTTCTTGCAAAATATATTTTTGTAGATACAGGGTGTTGCATAAAAGCGTGACAGATCAAAGTTATATTTTTTGAAATGGAATACCCTGTATAGTGTTGCATAATTGGATTCTACGGACAATTATAAACATAATTTACATATACCACTATATATATCTAAATTGAACCGTTTTCGATTTATTGATGATTGGAAATTACTATATATTATATAAGAAAATAAGGTCATTCAAGTCAAGATGTGGGTCATTCTACTTTTTAGTGCAGGTTTTTGTGTCCCCCAGACAAAAAAATCTAGATTTGCCATATTCTTCATAAAATTTAAAAATATTGCGCAATACACGAAACTTCCGTAATATTTCCTTTACTTCTGTTAACATTTATATTTAAATATTTTGCCTATTTTAAGATAATTAAGGGTAACAAAGTGGAGTTTTATGGTAACATAGTTGTTTTCCATAGTATTGCAAAGTGTCCCCGACCTAATACGCGGACTAACTTAACCAAAAAAAGTATTCTTATTGCAGTGTAGTCTATGTTTCAAAAATTTATTAAGTTTATTTGATATGTTTGCGTTTTTTATGTAGGCCTCATATATTTTTAAACGATTTATTTCTTTTTCAAAATAATTACTTTAGTTTTGTCCCTAAGGAAGAAGCTCAATACGGTACTACTATGTTTATTTATTTATTTATTTATTTATTTATTTCACGATACACTACAGAATATAAATTCTAAATGGTATGCCTAAAACTAAATACACCTATACATAACAATTGCCAAAAGCATACAAAAAAAAAATAAAGATACAATAGTCATAGATACAAAAACATAAAGACAGTTCAATATACAAAACATAGAAGTCTCTTTAGGGACGAGCTGTTCTTAGCATTAAAAATGTCACATGCGGAAAAGTACTTGTTGTAATTGGACACTAAACGATCCATAAAGGCACCCCGACCATAATTGGTTCTATGTGTTTGCTCAAAAAATAATTGCGTTTGCCGGGTCGCTCTATTTGGAACTAATATGCGAATTAGGAGTAGTAAAGAGTCACAGTCCATCATCCCATTAATGAGCTTGTACAGGAATAGTAAAAGTGCTTCTCTACGTCGGCATTCAAGACTTTTATATCCACACAGTAGGAGCCTGGTTTCATATGTGATGTTGAAGTAAGGGAAGTGAAACTTGTAGAGAAGATATTTCATAAACTTATTTTGGACACGCTCTAGTTTATTTATATGACACGCATAACGGGGCGTCCAAATAACAGAACAGTACTCCAAGATGCTGCGGACTAAATAATTATAGAGACATGAAAGAGCCTTTGTATCGTTAATATACTTTGTGTTTCTCTTTAGAAACCCCAACATCCTAAAACCCTTCAAAACAACATTGTCAATATGCAAACCGAAAGATAGTCCCACATCGAAAATCACTCCAAGATCGTTGAATGAGACCACCCTCTCGATGCCAACACCATCAATACTATACGGAGCCAGTAATGGGTTACGGCATTTGTGAAAAGAAATAGTCTTACATTTGAGAATATTAATGCTTAGGAAATTTAGTTTACACCATCGCACAAAACTGTCCAAATCCGACTGCAAACCATCAAGACCAGGGCCAACAATGTCAAAAAACTTCAGATCATCAGCATACAAAAGATACTTGGGAGTCTTGAAGCATGATCCGACGTCATTTATAAACAACAAGAACAGCACAGGCCCCAAGTGAGATCCTTGAGGAACTCCGGATGTAACATGCACTTCACGCGAGGCGGAACCACAGATAGTAACACGTTGACGACGATCAGATAAGTAAGACTTGATCCAGGACAGATACTGTCCTGAGAATCCCATTTCGGACAGCTTCTTCAGTAGTAAGGGGTGGCAGACACTGTCAAAGGCCTTAGATAGGTCGGTGTAGATAGTATCGACCTGTTTACCAGCTTCAACCGAGGATATTAAGTGATTCTGGTAAATTGCCAGGTTTGTAGCTGCTGAGCGTCCTCTGTAGAACCCATGTTGCTCGGGAATGATATAATGCTTGAGGGTATTGAAGATCTCATCAGTGAGTATTGCTTCAAGTAGCTTTGGTATTGCCGAGAGAAGAGATATTCCACGGTAGTTCTCGACGTTAGTCCTGTCGCCGGATTTAAATACAGGTTGTAGACTTGAACATTTCCAGATGGTTGGGAAAATACCGCAGTCAAATGATCTTTGAAATACCATACTCAGTGGAAGTGACAGTGATTGGCAGCAGTTCCTCATGAAAACTGGAGGGATGCCATCCGGGCCAGCACCCTTGGAGATGTCAAGATGTGATAACTTCTCGCTCACTTCCAGGGCAGTGAACAAGTGCGTTGACAAGGTATTGGCAAATCCTACAGGCTGAGCGCCAGACAGGTCGACGTTTGTATAATCTGCATAGCAGGACTGAAAATAGGAAGAAAAGGCATTAGCAACGTCTTCAGAGTTAGTGTATTCTCGGCCGTTGTAGGTCATTCTACTGGGAAGATTGGAATTAGATTTTAAATTTTTAACAAAGGACCAAAAGTGCTTAACATTTTCTGGAATCAAGTGCTCTGTATTAGTCACAAACATAAGGTAACACATGTCGGTTCTAAACTTGACTTCGCGACGGATATTTGAGTACTCTTCGTAGTCGTGATTCAATCCTGATTTCCTATATTTTTTATAGAGTCTGTTCTTTTGAGCAATAAGCTTGCGCAGGGGAGCGTCAAACCATTTAGGGTATTTCTGGCCTTTAATAGTGACTTTAGGGACAAAGATGTTGATGCCCTCAAAAAGGACCTCATAAAAACGTTGGATTACCAGGTCGAGGTCATCGCCAATCGTAAGAAAAGTCCAGTCAACTTGTTCATAAAATTTGTTTAGTTCCATGTAATTAGCCTTATGGAACTGGTGCACACTGATGACATTCCGATTTTTCCGAAGTGGTGTATGTTGAAAATCAAACAAACACTCGAAAGCAGGGTGATGATTATCGAGACCGATTAATACATATGTGCTTGCCCTGACCAAGTGATGATTAAAATCGTCTACAAAAACAAGATCCAATGTACGACCCAGATGGTTTTTCACTGAGTTCGTTTGTTGTAGTTCCAGAAAGAACATGCAGTCCAGCAGAACTTCAGCAGCAGGTGTACCAATTTCCCTAGGAACCAACTGGTATTTCTTAAAAAAATCGTTAGATGTCGCTGTACCGCCACTGGTCGGGTCGATTGGGTAGGTTGCGCATTACAAGAGCGGGGTGGAGGGGAATGGCAGTAAGCCACGTGCCGCCACTCAGTCGCCGCCATGTTGTGAATCAAGACGCGTGTGTTTATTTGGTGTGCACTTTGTTACCCGGCGAAAAGGTAAGTTTCTAAACTTTTACTTTATGTTTTAACTGTTGAGTCGTGGCATTTATGTCACTTAATTGTATTCTATTGTTGGATTTGCAAATTATATGGTCATTTCGTAAATATCAGGTAGCATCATGTTATTTTACAACTGTGTTACCGGCCCACTTTGTTACTTTGCTGTGGTAACGCAGTTGTAAAGATGGTAACGCAGTTGTAAATATACTCTGTCACTGATTCTTTCTAATTTTATTTAACTTGATTAGTTCGTATCGACCCACAGGTTAATATTTTAACAATTTTACAATTGTTTGCTGACTTACTTTAATTGTTGACGGTAAAATTAGTACTACAATGCCATGTTTTTATCTTTTACAGAAGATCATGCCGCTAACTCCAGCCGAAAAACAACGTCGGTACCGAAACAAGCGAAAATTAGACCCTGTTAAAGATGAGGACGCAAGAAAAAAGGCTCTAGAAAGGTACCACAAAACAAAACGCCTTGTCAAAGACTTAACATCACGTGAACATCGCCAATGCAAGAGAAAATGGCGGGTCGCTAACAGCAAAAGAAGAGCCCGCATTCATGCCCTGCAATCTATTACAAGAAACACTCCGGAATTGACCCCTCAACCTGATGTACCTCGTGTGAACACTCCACCAACAGGACAAAATGCACCAAATATTCCTGAAATTCGTCCGATACCCGATTCTCGCAGATTGCGCACACCTTCTTTGTCTCCATCTCCATTGTCTTCGCGCCAGAAAGCCACTCGAAAAAATTCTCATGAACGGATGCCTAGACAATCACTATTTCTATCTCGTTCGGCTAAGGAACAATCAACATCAACGGTGACTTCACCTGCATCAGCTTCTGTTTCTGCGCAGAATCGTGGACGTAAACAAGTAGGAAGGGACAGAACTAAACTCTATAGAGAAAACGTAAATCTGAAAGAAAAGCTAGAGGCAGCTGAGCGAAAATATCAAAAGTATAAGAAGAAATGCCATAGATTAAACCGAAGTAAAGAGAATAAAGCAACGGAAACTGACAAAACAGCTGAAAAGTACAAAATTTTGACGAGTGCGATAAAAGAACGGTACAAGAAAATAAAGAGTCGAAAAGAAAGAAGAATTTTCACGAAAATATTTGAAGAACAGACGATTGCGGTATCGAGAAAGAAACTTGATATACTTCGGGAAACCCTTGACCTGCAACAGGGATATTTTAGAAAAAACACACTGACTTCAAAAACGACGATATTACGAGCAAAAGTAATTGAATTCTTCAAACGGGATGACATCTCTAAAGCCACTGCAGGTAAAAAGGAAACAATTACATTTAAACAAGAAAAAGTACGAAGAAGATACTTACTAGACACGATAAAGAACCTCTATAAGTCGTTTAAAAAAGAAAATCCGAATTTGAAATGTTCGCTGTTTCATCAAATTTACTCCTCGGACTCCGACAGCAGTGACGACATACCTCTTTCTGCGCTTAGAGACATTTCCAACAATAATGACCACAATTTTCCCAGTACTTCAAAACAAAGTGACGAACTACTTCAGAAAGAAAATTTGCATCCCAGTAAAATCGTTCCCGGCACTTATGTGTTATTGAAAATACAAGGTAGAAAACAAATTTATACATACTTGGCTTCAGCATTGAGTGAGGTTGACGAAGATGGCGACGTAAAATTTATGTTTTACAGAGGTGTAAATGAGACTGGCAAACTTTTTAAAGCGGTCGAAACAGACACTAGTTGTGAACCTTATGATAACATTGTTGAAGTGGTTTCTGCACCGAAAAAGATTTTTAGAGGGAAACGCGAATACTACGAATTCCCTAATCCTCTGGAAGTGTTCGAACAATGACTGCAATTATTAATTAATTTTTAAGTAATCCGAAGTGCTGTGATTTTGGTAAAACGGATATATTTGTATTATTAACATTATTATCTTTAACCTTTGTGGTAAATAAGAGACTGATTAGCTATTTTTGTAGAAGAGCATTCTCTATTGAAACTACTTTGTTACTGTTGAACAACTGTGTTACCATTATGTCCCTATTTGTAAGTAAAGGTTTTTCAATTTGAGTTGTACAATTGGCATAATAAGCTACATTACAGATATATCAGATGCAAGATAATATTTTTTAATATCAATGTTAAATACGTTGTTAAGATATTTTTACATATATACATTTTATGTCAAATCTTTGTAAACAAAAGTGCACAACAGTAACATAGTTGTCATTTCAATGTGATTTATAAGACTTAATAAATGATAATTTCTAATTTTAGTTATGAAAGAGAAAGATTTATGTTCCTAAAATACGTTTTGTTAATTATTTGTTTGTAATGAGTGACTAAAGCTGCTCAATAAAAATATTTCGATTGGTAACAAAGTGGTATGATTTTTCTACCTTGGTCGCCAAAATCTTTATTTTCAGAAAGAAATATGTAAAAAATTCGCTGCTGGCAGTTAATTTCAATGGTGTGGGTATAATTACGCATAAATACAGTTACATTACTTCATTTATCTCTAATGATAAAATTTTTAAAGCCCACTTTTAGCAGTGCAAAAACCTGCACTAAAAAGTAGAATGACCCATGTATCGTTTCCATGGATAACAGGATGACGATATACTGACCTGAATAAAATTACCATTGTTAATATTGCACACATACAGATAATGCTAATCACGTGACTACTATTTTTTTGCTTAATTTTCATCTCGATCGAAGCAGAACTTGATGTCAAAGTCAAATTTTGAATAAAGCTATTAATAAAAAAAATCCCATGTGATGCGGACTTTACTGGTGACACTGTATAGGACTAGTAGGTATTCACTTAAGGTCCTGTCCTGATCAACACATTTATTCCCGTGTATTTTTATCAGACATTTGGAATGTGTCAGCAGTTATTTATTGTCGCTTATAGCAGTCAAAACAATAATCAAAGTTACCCTACTGGAGTATAGATTGACCCTTTTGCTTTACAAAAAAAACAACGCTATTATATAAAAGGCAACTTCATCCACCGTGTAATTTGATTCGCCACTTTCCTTTAAGTAACCATACTTCCATATTTTATAAAGTATTCTTTCTTTGAGCTCCTTTCTAACCTTATAGTTAATATTCAGGCTGGCAGTCTGTAACTTAATACTTTGAAATTGAGTTTTCTCTTTTGATAAGGGTTCAATATAGAGATTTTCATAAACAACAGTTATTATTATTAGGGAAAGAGGCAACGCGGGGATTGTTTTTGTAATTTTGCTAAAAAAAAAGTTTTATTACGAAAATTCCTCACCAGTATTTTTAACCAATCAAGATGGTTTTTTTTTTGTCAGGTCACCATGGCAACACATGTATTTTATCGGAAATTTGTTTGCTGTGAATTTTTTTTATTTAAACGTGTTTACACTTCGCAAAAACGCAATTGAACAAAATTCGGTCTTAATTTTTTATAAACAAAATTTTTTATATATTTCCCTTTTTTGGTATTTTTCTGCCACCTATTTTTTTCTTAAAGGCAAAAAAGCCGAACTTGGAATCGAACATATCGCTTTATTAATTCAGTATCTATGTCTGATAAAATATATAGAATACTTAGACACCATTTTATTTACCATTTTTCCATTTAATAGTTTCAATTTTGAATAATTTAGAAGCAAAAAATATTCCTGACCAATTCGAAACAAATTTTCTTTCTTTAAATGGCAACCGCCTAATCTTCTATTAATTTAGCCAAATATGACATAGTACGATGATTGATCGTAACGTCGGACAATTTTGTGCATAAATAGGGAACTTTCCAATTTTTTTTTCTTTCAATAATATGATATGATTTAGTTAGGCCTAAAAAAAATATTCCCCAATTATTACTTCTTAAAAATCAGTAATAACTTGGTGAAAATTCTTTAAAGTTTCGCGCGTGTCAAAAGCATTTCAAACGACCTTTTAAGCGCGCCAAGCCCGATGACGACACAAAGTATGACTTTTCCGTCATCCGTCATCCTGACCGGTGGCCGAGCTACCTTTGGATTGCCGTGTGTTATTGTTATTGTATTGTTGTTTTAAGGTGGAATTCTCAATGTGGTTCAATTTATTGCCAACCTATAACCTATTTCGTGGATGTCATCGTGACAAATAATACTTCGTGACGTCACGACCCGTTTTTATCCGCTTGGGATAATTTGAATTTTGGGGCAGTTTTAAATTTTTCTAGCGGTCTTTTGGGACGAAATATTATGTTGTTTTTTTTGCTGCCATATGTTTTATGACAATATTACGATATATAATTATGATTTATAGAATTTTTTCACCATTTAAAATTTTTGTCAAGTTCCCTATTGCATACGATTTTCAAAACGATTCATTTTAAAAATAAAAAAGTATTGTTTGTTTTTGAGTGCAAAATATTCTGTTTACTACAAAACACAAATTTTCACTGACAGTTTTTACTGTCAAAATATGATGAACATAGCCCCCTATGATCGGTTCGCTGCCACTGATTATGCAAGCCATAAAATGTATGTATAAAAAATGAAATAAAATTTTAAAAAATCAATTTTCTACCACTTGTAGTAACTCAAAATTTATGTAAAATTAAAGAATATACGATGTTAAGTCTTAAAATTATTGTATTTCAGTGTAACTACAATAAGTAGAAATTATTATAATCTTATTGCTGCCGAAGGCTAATAGAAGCTGCGGAGCAAACTAAATCTCTTCATGCACCTACCTGTATGAAAAACCAATAAAATTTTAATTTTCTACCAATTGTAGTAAAACAAATCTTACATCATATAAAATAAGGTAATAACGAGCTATGTTAAATATTGCAATAATATTTTTGCACAACTACAGTCGATAATAAAGAAAATATTGCTCTCAATTTTAACTTATTATTATTTTCGGAGTCAAGATTTTTTAGCTTTAGCCACAGGTTGCCATCCACTAATTTAAGTTGGCAAACATCATTTCAACTGACTGTCACTTCGTAGCGATGGAAGCGCGCCAATATTGAGAATACAGAGGTTATGTTTTTGGGTTCGTTAAGAGATTAAAAAAAAATAACAAATAGATACTATTTCGACATCACCAGATTATCATTTTTTAAAATTTCTTTATGATACTCATAATATATTTTAATAAAACAATGCACCTATTGAGATTCATTACTTGTTGAAAGAGATATTCTCTGCCGCACTTTTCTTACTATAACACAATTATGTAGGTACTTAACAACTGGCATTATTATTACCTATTGTTTTGAAAGTTTATATCACAAAAATAACAACAAACTGTTCAATAAAATTGATAAACTCCTCAATAAACAGTCGATCAAGTTATTAACAATGTTGATTGGCTCGCCGATTCGCCGTGGTTCGACGAGACTCGTGTTTTTGGTCGGCGTTAATATAATTTCAAATGGTTATTGCCAACTTTTTTCTATAGGAAAAAAATTATTCCCTGAGCACACAGCCTCTCCATAAGATGCTATTTTAAGGTTGAATTCTCAACGTCGTTCAATTTATTGCCAACCTATAACCTATTTCGCTTTGTTTTTTCAAGTTTATTATTTTTTAAACTAACATTTAAATAAAATCAGTATCGTCGGCACATTACTTAGGTAATATCTGATATATTACAAAAATATCAATTTATTTCATTGCTAATTTTGGGAGAATTGTATAGTGAAAGAACAATGAGTGACAATGACATAATAATGTTAAAAAAAATCTTACCCGATATTTTTCGCTATACAATTCTCCTAAAATAAGTTATGAAATTCCTTGATATTTATTTAATATGTCAATTATTACCTATAGAATATCAATCCTTTAAAAAAATTACAAAATAAAGCCATTAAATGCATTCATAAATTACCATTTTTAGAGCCTACTGTAAATTTATATAAACCAAATAATTATTTGGATATAGAAAATTTTAAAATTTATATAAATTAAAAGTAGGTATATTAATTCACTCAATCAATGAAAAGATTAAAAATTCTGAAATAAAATTTATTGATAGCACATTACTTACAAATTTCCCTGTAATAAACTTTTGTAAAGTTGGTTGGGAAATTAAAATAAATAAAAAAAAAAAAAAAAGTCGATACTGATTTTCTTTAAATTTTGTATAAAAGCTAGAAAACATAAATAAATCTACGCGAAATGGGTTATAGGTTGGCAAGCATGTTGATACTCCCACCTTAAATATAGAGGCCTTATGGGGAAAAAGCATTCTTCTATTTTTATAAGCCTGTCGTTTGTACATACACTGTTATTTACGTAGATATCTACCTGGTCGATAATATTTTTGTTTAATTTTTGGGTTAGTGATGAAAATTGCATATTTTGGTTTATTTAAAAAATTAACACTATCCCAAAATATATTTTATACAGTACAATGTACAGTTTATTGTATATATTATGTACATATTCATATTACATATTATATACTTAACGGTTTTCATACCCGTCGTTCTGTCAGTATTTTTGTTGTACAGGGTTGTAAAAACTGTTCATTTCGTATCATATATTAACTAAAAACATGAAATTTAGTGACACGTTTCCCACACAGGCCTGTGGTGTCACATCAGCATTATCGTCCCTACTACAAATAATACTGACATTATTATCATTGTAATTAATAGTAATAACAGTTATTACTGATCACGCATGGTCCACCGTTAATTAATACGAAAAACAAACCAAAAATGCTGCTAAAATCCATTAAAATCCTGCAAATTCCGAACTATCAGTTCACATTAGTGATCAGCGTCGAAAAGCTTCTGCGATAAGCAAGAACAGTTTCGTTCAACCAATCGCGCGTTTTCGAACTTTACACAATAATTCGGTGCGATTTTTTTTCGCAGCGCGGTTTGCCTGGTTTTGTTTATTTTGCAGGAAAAATTGATAATTAGTGTAAAACGCGGGTGTTTTGTAAATAATTTATTGGAACAATCCCATTTTTTTTTTCATAGTGACATAAAATGTGTTTGTACAGTTTTTTTCTGTAATGTTTTATGACTATTATTGTTATAGCTTGGTCAAAAGACACGCATAGTTTTTAAAAACATTTGATAGAAATATTTAAAAATAAAACGTATAAATTTATTAAGTAAAAAATACAGTACCTATAGTGCCTCTTGTGAAGCTTTAAAAGGAAGTTTACTTTGTTTCAACTGCATTTTGGGTATATTTTTCTGAAAGTGAACTTTTAAAATTGGAATACAACACTTTTAGATGTCTTGGTAAGTGTTTAGTTTCAATGTACACTAGGGCATGCAGGGTGCCCAACATTGTTTATTGCGATTCCGGAAATTATAAGTATAAGAGATAGAAATACGGTTAAGAACAAAACACTAGTGACGCATTCGCCATTTCATTTTCTTAACAACATTTCGTTTATTTTTCGTTTTCTCCAAGTTTTTGAAAGATTAGAGATACGGCAACAATGTATATAACCATAAAGTTGCATCCTAATGAGATTTAAACTTTTACTTCTTACGAATTTTTCGTATCTCTTATAGTTTTTGAGATATCTACTGAAATGTGGGTTTTATGTTTTTGCCAATATCTCGAAAGTGAGATAACCTAAAAAAAATGTATCTGTGTCTTTTTAAATCGTCAATTATTCTTACTTTTACTCTAAAGTTGAAGATAAATGAGATATTTTTAAAATGTAAAAAATGACGTAAAAATTTAAAATTTTCGATTTTTTTTTTTAAATTCCTAAAAATGTTATTTTACATATTTTTTTCGCTAATATTATGAAGTTAAATTTTGATCCTTAGGAATTAAAATAATAATATAGTCATATTTTAAAGTTTCATCACTTTTTTAAATTTTCGAAAAATTTGTATGCATATGGTAATGAAAATTTGATAAAATCCCTAATAGTTATTTATGTATCAAGGGTACTAAGTAGATGATTATGCCCCCCCCCCCCCTTAGTGAGGTTCTGGATCCGCTACTGCCCCATACCTTAATTGGAATTAACAAAACAAAATATTTGAATTACTTTCCTCCTCTGACAACCTGTTTTCTCAGAGATAGTTGGGGAATAGTTTTGAGGGTAAAACGCGAGACCCAATTTTTTTGTGTGAGGTTAGTTGCACGTAGATATAAAAGATACGGTTATAACATTTTTTTTTCCTGGTGTACTATACGTATTTAACATATATCTAATATAACGTAGATTTAATAAATTTATAGCAATATTATTCTAATGAACAAAAAAGTTTGATGTTTTTCATCAGTTTGCGTCATATTTTGTCACATCAGTCATCTGTTAAGGTTTAATGGCTAATCTATGCTTTTCTTTATTTTTGTTTGTTGCTATTATTAAAGTGGGATAAGAGGAAACATATGTTTTTTGATTTTTTTTTAACGGCTTATGGGGTCGGCTAAATTCGGCAAGATAAATAATTTAATATAAGTAACTAACAAAACAAATACAACGGTTACGTATATTTTCTAATTTGCATTATCAATAGTTCGTTTCTTATCTTTGAGTTGGGCTATGAGTGCAATCTCAATGATTTTTACAGAAAATTAATGAAACAAACATTAAACAACAAACAAAAGAGGTAGTTAAAAAAATTAACATTTAAAAAAAAATCAAAAAGTCTCTTTTGTTTTCAAATTAACCGCTCGCAGGGTTACTGAGGTTTAATCCTCAGTACTTGTAGGGGAAGGGTGTACAAAATGACATACATTTAAAAAAAATTGAATTATTTTATTAAAAAAAAACATTTTCTTAATAAAATCTTGAACAAAACATAAACTAACGTATTTGCAACACTTCAGAAAGGATTTTAACAAAGTAAGACAAAATATGGACTTTTAGCGAAACATATAAAAATAAACAAGAAGAATTCATTTTACCCCACGTGGGGGGCAAAATGACACATCATTACTGTTTAATAACTTTCAGTCGGTACAAAGCTCACAAACAAAAATTTTTGTTTTCTTGTCTAGCCCGGCACACTCAGTATGTGCCCACTTTTGACACGAACAACAGCATAGCCACAGGTCACCTTTTTTGGAAAACATGTACAGCTCTGTGCAATAAATGCAAGCAGCAAAGGGTTCTTTTTCTGTTTCCGACTAGGATTCTTCAAGGACTTTTCTTTTTACCGCTCTTTTTCCTTTTTCTGGGATCTCTAGTTTCGGTTTGCTCTTTTCTTTGGCCTCTTCCAAATTTGGAGTAGAGTTTAGAACAGAAGTGCCTTACGTTCGGGTAAAATGACATAGTATGTCATTTTGCCCTCTTCACACCTATGTCATTTTACCCCACATGAAACCGATTTAAATAAATACAATTTTTACAAAACAATAACTTATTTACCAAATTTGAAATATGCAATCATAAAAGCAATTATCCTCATAACTTATCATAAATATCCTAACCTACCGGTTAATCACACTAAAAATTTAGAGCAGATTTTAATATATCGCGCCAAAAATATTTTGATGTTAAAAATAGAATTATCGAACGTGCTTCCTCTCTGACCGGTGAAGCGGAACTTAATGTAAACTAGCATGACTGGAGCTCACGCCACAATGACATATTCGTTTCCGAGCACTCCCGAACGACGAGTCCTGTGTATACAAGCACTGTGTCATTATACCCCACTATGTCATTTTGTACACCCTTCCCCTACTACTGCACTTCTATCCTCATAATGTCTTACTTATGCTGGATATGTTTTTCAAAAATTAAACAATCTTCGACACCTTTTTAGAAAGGTTTTTTTTTCTCTTCTTCCCGATTTAGTTTGGTTGGTTTAGGCCTGCTTTAATAACGGTTTTGAATGCTTAGTATGGTTTAACCATTGTCAATTTTCTTCATGCCATGTTTCTTTTCTTCTACACTTAAAAAATATTTTTCTAAATTTTTTACGTCCATAAAAGCTCCATTAAGGTTCTAATTTTCTCTTTTGCTAACACCATCAGCATAAAATAGATTTCTGTCTCCTGATGATGAACGTTTTACGTTCGAAACATGTAGAGACCTTTAAACTAGAGTTTTTATTCTATTAAATTTTGTGGAGGAAGACTTTGTGTTTTTTTTCCTTTTCAAATTAAATATTAATTAGATACGACATATTATAAAATATGGAAAACATTGCGAAACTAGGCATAAATACACACATAGGAAATACATGAATGAATAATACGTATCGAGTGATTGATGCGTTTGGATAAACAATAATTTTTATTTATTGAAATAATATTGCATATATTATTGATTATTGTTCATAAATTTACTAATTAAATTATTTTATGCCGTCTCTAAATAATAATAATAAAATAACTACTATCCGGGACCTCAATAGACAGATAGGAATAATTGATTTCAAGTTTGTCTTTGTCGCCCGGAAGCAATACAATTTGTTAGTATTTGCATAAAGAATTTATGATCTATTTTATGTATGTTTTATGATTTTAGAGACTATATATAATAGGTACAGCTATTAAATACAGCACACCCAACTATTTTTTCTATAAATATTTTTATTAAATTTCCGCATCAGAATTTTTCTATTTTTAAATCGGATAACTCCTTAATTTCCATTTTTGTTCTAAAGATATTGTAGAAAATGAAGTTTCCTCTAAAAAACGAATCGTTTTCATAACTTTTAAATAAAAAAAAGAAAATTACTTTGTTTACGAGAACGAACTAACAACACGCATTGGCGACGAACTAACGAATCAACAACTAAACCGCGTCACCGCTTACCGCGTGATAAAAGATATGGCTGCTGGTGCGCGTGCGCGTGCAGCAACCGACAGAAATATATGTCCACTGGTTGAAGACCTTGGTCGTCTTTGTCCTTGTCCAAAGAAAGTTGGGTACCTCCCTATTATTCAAGGCCGTTTGTGACGGTTTTTTCTCAGGGTATATTTTACGTGGGTTTAGACCAAGAAAACTCTGAGCATGCCAGGAAATTTACTTTTTATTGAGACAGGCTTTCTTGTTTCTTTTACCTGTTTTTGCAAATCTAAAATACATATAAAAATAAGGTAAGTTCCAGATAGGTAATTATTTGTCTAAGCATAATAAAGAGTAAGTATTTTTAATACAAACTTAATTACAGAGAAATCAAAAACTCAATAAAATACCTCAATATTATGAACTGTAACATTTTATTTGAGAATTAGATATTATAAGGAAATTTACCTACCTAGTACTTAGCATGTAACTTTTAATTAGGGTAAATAATTAAATAAGTTTTCAAAGCCGAACAGCTACTAGCTTTGCCAAAGGTTCAAGAAAGAAAGGAATTTGTCGATTTTGGTAGGTATCAACGTAGTACTCGCAGTGAACAAATAGCGCAAAAAAGGTCGCAAAAAAGTACCAGATAAGGTAAGATAAAACGCACGCGATTCTGTGATTATTCAAAGCTAATACTATTAGGTCCCTCTGGTGACAACTTTTCCAAGCGCAAAAACACTCAGGAAGGTAACCTACAAACTCGGTGGAATTTTAGCTATTCGCAACAACGCCCCCTAGAAGAGAGTAGTTAAACCTTGAAAAACATTAAAAAGAAATCCCACCTTTTAACCGAAAAGAAAACTGCAAAGTGAACAGAAAGTAGATAGTAGATTCCCGTTCACTATAACTTGACGTTAGTTCAAAATGGTAGAAAACCAAAACAAGTCAACGGTATATTTGCAAGCAAAATGACAACAAACATTGTCCAGGCTTATAAAACAAGGAAAGCCAAACCAAAGGTAAGAATTAAGGAAATTCTGCCTCACGTTGTCTATTATTTTTACTGTGATTAAACGATAACGGATAACGGCAAAGGATACAGGTCATAGTGTCACAACCACCTTAAAAAGAAGCCATGAAGTGACATCGGGCAACGCCGCATCAGCTGGGATCCACAAGCTATTATTATGACGTTCGGCAACGGGCGAGTTTTTTATTCTTTCAAAGGGTAAAATCCATTTTAAATCATTACCTTTTAAAAAATATAGAATCTGATTGCTCGAACGCTTAATTAAGTTGAGGGGTACGCTCTTGTTGTTCCTCGTTTCTCTCCGCTGGACTTTTGTGACAAGTAAGTAGGTGAATTGGGATAAAAGCACGGAACAGCTGTTAAATTTAGTCTCACTCACGAGCCACCACTGATGTTCCTGTTGTCGTGGCGTTATTATGAATATTTCGAAAATTGAATCAACATTAATCATTTCTGCACGAAATAACTAGCATTTAAATTTTTATCCCCCTCCTATTCACTTCAGGCCCGCCCCTGGTAATAATGAATACTGCTACTGTATAATATACTATTTTACTATTAAAATATATTATTATTACATAACCATTTAATAATTTCCTATACTTAGTACACAATTTTTTAGGTTTATATAAAGGCCATTTTTATTACTTACCAACTAAGTAGGTATATAATAAATTAATTACAAGTAGGTATTGAATTATTAATTACGATAATGGTGGTACCTATAATTAATTGCTAACACCATAAATATCAAGGATTTTTAATGACACTTTGATGAAGATAATTTTTGCACCATTTTTTAAAGATTTTTTTTGTACCTTAATTATTATTAGTAACATGGTTAACACATCAAATTCTAAGAATGCTATAAATAATCTCCTAGGATCTAAAAAAAGTTGATTGTTGTTGATCATTTGTTTATAGACAAAAACCACTTCAAATTATTAATTTATAATGGGCTTTTTTACTATGATCGAATTTAACGTACATTGACATTTTGACAAATTTAAACCCATTGAAAATATATTCTAATTATAAAAATCTTCCCAGGGTGACATTTACCTTTAGATAAGCAAACAATAATCACGAGAGTGGCAAATTTATGGAGTCGCGCATGTAAACAAGCTACACCGGTTTAGGCATGCGCACTGCAACATTATAATTTGACGAATGGGAAAATAGACAGGTCCGGGTTTTAAAATTTAAGTTCTTCTTTTCTATTTTTACGTGTAAACAGCTAAAATTTGCCCCAAATTCTTGCCAAGAAATTGGGATTTCTTCTCAATTTTTGATCAAGTTGTGAAAAAAGGTAGTAATTTCTGGCATTTTTAGTAGTTGCAAACCTATCAGATTTTGAGGATAGAAAATTGTTTTTAAGGATTTGTTTCTAAAATTTGTTTAAAAATGATTCTTCGTCGTGTTGTTAGTTCAAAAAGGAACTTCAATTAAACTATAAAACTTATAAAATCGAATATAGAAAACAAACAAAACCAGCAAATTAACCAATCTTTGATGTTATCGCGTACCAAACGTCAAGTCAAATATTTGGTATATAACTTGTTTAGCAAAAACTTGGGTACTTGTAAAATATTTTCAAGCACTCAAGAATTTGAAAAAGTTTCTACCCGAAAACTTGACCCGTGGAATACTTTCACTCTTGGATCCATATAAACATACCTAGGTATTTACTTTTTTCTTTTATATAATATAAGTATAGAAAAAAGTGTAGTTTAAACTTTTTGAAGCAATATATTGACCGAAAAATAGGCTTACCAAATTAGATTACAGGGACGAATTACTTTGGGACTAAAAGAACTTATCATAAAAATAAGAAACGTAAACAAACTCAAAGGTGAAATTCCTTCGGATATAGGTAATAAATTTGGGTAAAATTCATTTTTTAATTTAATTGCTTTTAGTAAGCAAACAATTCCTATGCAATATGCAACATGTTGCAATTTATTTTGTCTATATAGCATATTAATTATTATCTATTAATACAACTTACTCATAGGTCTATGCCTTATGAAACCTCTTTAGTGCTTTTTTAATTATTATAATTATTTTTACGTATTGTGTATACAGGGTGTAATTTTTAACTGGAATAAATTCAATATTATGAAGCCTCTTGATTTTCTGAAAAATACAGAACTACGGCTGCGTTTATTTTTAGTTTGGCTTACTCTTTTCGTATCTTCATGAAATTTACCCCACCTTTGGGGGTAGAAACCGCCCCTAACTTTTTTTCAAATGTAATGGTTTGTATGGTGATAGCTCGTTGAAAAGGGCATAAAAAAGGGAAAACAACCAACTATTATAAGGTAGCCTGGAGTAATGGATGAAGACACGCAATTACATTTTACTTACTCTTCAAGAAAATCCTATTACTCCAGTTCGGCAACTTGCAAGAGAAAATAACACGAGCTATATTAATTTTACAGGAGTTTTTGGTAGACGATCCGGACCGCCGTCTTCAGTTTTGTGAAGTGATGATGAATGATCATCATTATTTAGTAGATTTGTGTTACAGATGAGTGTACTTTTGTACTAAATGGTGAAATCACTAAACATAACTGTCAATATTGGTCGTCAGACTGGATGCGAGAAATACACAACCAGCTTCCGCAAAAACTTAATGTTTGGGCAGGCTTAATTGGCGACCGCTTCATTGGGCCAATATTCCTTAAAGGTAACTTTAATGACCATATATATCTGAATTTTTTGCAAGGAGATCTAATTCCATTATTCCAGTTTTGACTGATTTATTTCAAGGTGATCGAATATGGTTTTATGGAAGTTTTTACAAACCGCTGAATAGAAAGAAGGGGTGCCATTGAATGACCGCCACAATCGCCAGACCTTAATCCTTTGGATAATTTCCTTTGGGGTTACCTAAAAACCAAAGTTTATGTAACAAGACCAGAAAATTTAGCGAAATTTTAGGGAAATTCGCCAAATAACCCCGCATATGGTACATAATGTCAAGAATGAATTTTACTTTAGATTAGGGGTTTGTTAAGAAAAAAATGGGTAACATTTCCAACAAGGTTTACAATACAACAGCGTCTACATTACCGAAATGCAAAAGTAAACAAGGTAAACAGTATTCCTTTTTTTTGCCCTTTCCAACCAGCTATCACAACACATACCTTTACAATTGAAGAAAAAAAGTTGGGGCTGTTTTTACCCCCAAAAGAGGGGTAAATTTCATGAAGACACCTAAAGGTATGCCAAACTAAAATAGTTCTGTATTTCTTCAGCTAATAAAGAGGCTTTCTAAAATTGAATTTTTTCCAGTTAAAAATTCCACCCTATATAATAAGTATATAGCTACTTGTATATAGAGGAAGTAAATTATAAAAAAATATTTTGTATCGCTGATGTGATGCACATAAAAAAAATGGCGTTTAATAACGACTAAGAAACCTTATTACTCGATGTAATAACAATAAGTGGATACGTATATATTTTTGGGTATCATAATATTACTAATATTTCCTGTTATGATACAGGATCAAATTAATAACAACTTAGCAAGTCCAATTACATTCTAGTAAATTAATTTTAGCCCTCTTTGTCACATTATTGATCTCGAGGAAAAAGGACTAATGTAGTAAACAGGGAATAATTTTGACACATTACTCACAGAATATTTAAAAATATACATATTCATTTTTCCGCTCGACCTTCCATTTCATTTAAGATTTTAAGGGTGAAAGCCACCCCATATGCTCCATAATGTTCGCGAACATTTTGAACAGTGCCTTTACAATTGCATGGAAGGTTGGAGGTGGACATTTTCAATATTTACTTGATTGATACAAGCGGTAATAAATTTTATTACTTTTAAATTTTCTTTTCTTTTTAGCTCAATTTCTCAGGAACTATTCACTCGATTTAAACGAGCACGGTCGCGCGAAAATAGCAAAAAAATATGTCCCCCTGAGAATTAAGATTCCCGTGTTCGAGCGAATTTTGATTTATTTATTAACAAGAAAATAAACCTGGGTGGATAGTTTTCGGTGCGCCACCCTGTACATATATATACGCCCTTGAATTTAGCAATAAAGTTATCTGTCGATTCTCCATTTTGATCTGTTCAATAAAAGATGGAAAAGCACACGTGGAAATAATCGTATTAAATAAAATGGGAGTTGCTCGCAGATTCTTGCTATAAGCTATAGGTTTGGAGACATCAAGTTAGTAAATAAAAAGTTTGTATGTTCTAATATCTCAGAAGTGGGATATTAGAACAAACAAATTTACATTCTTTCCGTTCACTTTGCAACCTCTCGAAAGGTTGTGGAAAAAATGTTAGCGAATAAAATATTTAAAAATACTTGATCGTTATAGAAAAGTCGCTAAAAAGTTAGTAGGTAACCTATAAATTTTCAACCTCAAGGGCTGGGGGTAGCCCGCAGCAGGGCTGTATCCAAGGGAAGGATTAGGGGGTTTAAACCCCCCGGAAATAGCGACGAACGGTGCAAGAAAAATAACAAAAAAGTGCGGCAGAGTATATCTCTTTCAACAGGTAATGAATCTCAATGGGTGCATTGTTTTATTAAGATATATTATAAATATCATAAAGAAATTTTACAAAATGATAATCTGGTGATGTCTAAATAGTATTTGTTGTTTAAAAAAAAATCTTTCAACAAACCCAAATAACATAACCCTCTGTATTTTCAAAGTTGGCGTGCGTCCACCGCTACGAAGTGACAGTCAGTTGGGGAATGATGCTGCCAACTCAAATTAGTGGATGGCAACCTATAAAAACCAAATCCCATTCCTACAGAGATATTATAGTGCATCACACAGCCTATTAAGCATTTTCCCTTCTTTATAGGCCTGTGACTAAAAAGCAACTATCGACAACCGCGGAAAAGTAACAGAAACAGAACTATCGATAGCCGCGCGCGACCTCCGAGTTTTTTTATGTCTTGGTCTTTTAAGGTAAGGTTCTGTTATTTCATTTTAAAATAAAGTGAATTTGAGTGAAAATGAGAAAGATTTTTTTGCGTCCCACACCACCTGCCTTTATTCCCTTTCCATGGATCGCCGAAGAACCTAACAACCCCATGAAATAAACTCCTAGTAACGTAAATAACAGTAATCAAACAAGAGCAATCTTTATTCGAGAAATTATCGGTGCTCAGTCAGCGGCCTAATTTTAAGTGGCAGACTCCAAAAGTGGACTAAACTAATAATTTCCATGATGGTTATTGGTACTAAAAACTTGAGAGTTAGGCGTGGTTGTTTCTAATTTTATTACTTTTTTATGTGAACATTTCGCTAACATTTTTTTTTTAAGTTTATGCCGCCATAATCTTTAATGGGCCATTCAGCGAATAAGTGCAATCAAACTAAACACCCACGGGCGCTCTTAGACGTGACGTCATTCAGAATGGGCCACCCCGGTCAAATAAAAAAAATATTTGCTTTGAGGTATCCCACATAAAAGACGGCAAGTAAAGACCACTTGACCGAAAAATAATTAACTTATCTTCGCCTGTTTTTCGGTCTAATTTCGTGGGAACTATGGGAACGGTGATCCGGGAAATATGGCTAAGCACGCTTAGGTTTTTGTGACAATGGACACCGGGATAGAGCGGGACTGTATAATATAACATAATTGTTACGAGTTTACTCTGTTAATCTCATAAGGCACAAACAATGAAACTGCTTAGAATGGGGCTTAGTATTGTGGTGAAGAATATAATATTTATAGTGTGATTTTTTGAAAACTTACAGTGGCTTAGCAACATTTTGAGAAAACGTTTTAAAACTGGCTTTGCAAAATTTGAGAGGAAAAATTAAAAAGAAAAACGTCTGCATAAGAGACAAAATTTTAAGAAACTAAATCCGTTAGAAATAAAAAGACATCAAATTAAATACGTAAAAGAAACAACGTTAAGGTTTCAAATCTTCACAAAATTGGTTTATTTTTATACTAATGAAAATAAAAACATGACATGTTTCGTAGCACTGCTACTTCGTCAGATGTCGAAATGGAAATGACAAACAAAGTTGTAGGTGTAGAGGCATTTACCTGCTAAGAACTAATTATCTAAATATTCCTTATCTTACGGGTTTTGGAAAAAACCCGAGTAATAAAGTATACCTATAAATACTGAGCAATAGGAATTAAGTAAAAATGGTTGGAAAATACAATATTTCAAAACAAATTTAATAAGGGTGAATTGTTAACATCTAATTAATCGTTTAAAATTTTGCCTGCTTTTTTAATTTTGTTAATTTCTAGAGATTCCAATAAAGACAACTTTTTACTTTTATTTCCGACATGTAAAATTTTAAAATTATCCTGAAAAGTATGGTTTTCTGATAGTAGATGAGTTGGGTACGCTGAATTTTATTTTTTTTTGAAAAATTGTATTTTCCAAGCATTTTTACTTAATTCCTATTGCTCAGTATTTATAGGTATACTTTATTACTCGGGTTTTTTCCAAAACCCGTAAGATAAGCTAGGAATATTTAGATAATTAGTTCTTAGCAGGTAAATGCCTTTATACCTACAACTTTGTTTGTCATTTCCATTTCGACATCTGACAAAGTAGCAGTGCTACGAAACATGTCATGTTTTTATTTTTATTAGTATAAAAATAAACCAATTTTGTGAAGATTAGAAACCTTAACGTTGTTTCTTTTACGTATTTATTTAATATGGATCTTCATCAAGTAACGATCGACTCAATTACACATTTAAAAAGACATCAACCTAGAGTTTTGGTTTTGAGGTTATTGGGGGAAGTTTCTATAAATGCAAAGGTCTCAATGCTTTATTTAGCAACAGTTACCGGCATGTCCAGACTCCAGAGATTTTATTAGTAGAATACTAAAACTGTATACATTTCACCCTTACAGTATGAAAATTTGGCGACGATGATTGGGACAGAAGAATTCAGTTTTGTGAAGCCATTGCAGAGAGACTTACGGCAACGCACAAACTGAGGCACACTCAACATTCCTAAAAAGTAATTGTTTGGGCCAAGCTGATGCTGTTTATGAACTTAAGAACTACTGAGGCCAGGCAATCTAAATTTGAAAGAAGAGCTTGCTTGTACACTTCCAGCAAGATGGTGCACCCCCATAGACTATGCTGCTGTGGCGAGAGAGTGGATGGACCAAAGCTAATTTATATGGTTAGAATGTTCACTCCTTGTTAAACAATCGCAATAAAATGGGGAGAGAAAGAGGAGAGCGAGAGAGAGGTTTTAGTGTGCCTGCTGGTCACCAGTGGCGCAATGGCGAGAAATTTGAACGGCGGCTTTAGAACTTTTGAACTTTATTATAAAATTTGAACGAGTTTTTATTGAGTTAATTTGTATAGGTCTCACTCATCAGAAATTGTCTCAATTCTTAGAATCTATCACAAACACAGTAAAAAACCTCTATTACCTCTGGCACAAATATGTTGCAATTATCTGCAGTCCGCCCAATGATCTTTTGTTATGATCAAATTCACCATGGAAAAAGAGGAAAACAACCAATTACCGTTTATAGATGTCAACGTGAAGAAAAATGGCAACAGCATCCAAACTTCAGTATACAGAAAACCTACGCATACACAGGTCAGTATCTCAATTTTACATCAAATGACTCAAACAACACGAAACATGGTATAGTTAAAACCCTCGTCGTGGATAGAGCAATTGCAATCTATAACTCGGAAGAAGCACTTAAAAAGGAAGCTCACCACATCAAGACTGACCTCAACAAAAATGGCTACCCCATAAAATTATTTGTCACAATATTGGAAAATCGTAAGAATCGACCCAACGCGCAAAAAGCAGACAGAGAGGCACAACCAACACTCAATATTCCGTATGTCAAGGGAGTATCTGAGAAAATAAGAAGACTAGGACAACGATATAACATCAACACCGGTATTCAACTCGAGAGACACCCTAAGAAGCCACCTGACGAAGACAATGCCTATAAGTCAAAAAGATAGGAAAAACTGCGTCTACCAGATCCCCTGCGAGTGCGGCCAATCTTATATAGGTGAGACATTAAGACCACTCGAGACAAGGATTAAAGAACACAAAAACAATACGTTAAAAGGAGAGACCGAAAAGTCAGGTGCAGCTGACCATGCCTGGAAACATGGCCACCATATCATGTGGTCAGAAGCTGAAATCCTACATAAGGAGCCACACTGGAGGAAAATAAAGTTTAGGGAAGCTGCTACTATTCACCAGAATCCAGGCTGCTTTAGTAAACCATCGTTAGACTTAAGAAATATCTGGAAACCTTTGTTAAATAGATGTAATCTTAGGATAAAATCGCGTGCTAACTGAACGCATGACTGCACCCACCTCAGTTGTTCTTCGGTGCACCTAGCTAGTATAAATAGTCTTGTAGTAACTATACTTATTTAGTATTCAGATGAAGACGACTGGAGATACTTACTAGTTGAAACGTTGTGATTTAAAACAAATAAAGACAATGGAAGTCCAAAACTCTTTCATCATTCAAGAAACATCAATATCTACGACCTTCAAGCATTTAATATTAAATATGTGAACCATTTTATGTTAATTTATTTATTGTAAACTTACATTTCCAATATAAAAAATAGGCACAATTGACTGTAGAAAATATGGTCTTTGTAAGTTTTTAACAAGTCACCCTGTGTATGGTCCAGTAAGTGAGAAAAACGATACAAAACGGAATAATACTGTTATTTTTTCTTTGCTTTTACACGACCGTTGCTTTGTTAACATCTCTTGAAAATAAAACAAAAGTAAACTTTTATTTTATTTTCCCGGAAACCCAGCTGGAAAATCATTTGTGGAAAACTGCCTTAAATAAGCCAAATGTTCCTCGGTCAAGTGGTCTCGGTAACACGCTTGTCGTTTTTTTTTTCATTCGAAGAACAACACAGTGAAACTTCTCAGGGTGATTGGTAGCGTCCATTAATTCCAGACTTGTTTAGGGACATGACAGAGATCAGGGTTTGTTCCTGGTATTTGGAATGCGTCAAGATAAATACACGTGTACGCTGTAGGAGGGTGTACGTCGATCTAATAAGTAGAGCGGTCAAGTGTAAGTCGATCGCGTTTCACGTAATGATAATGAACGCGATTCTGATGATTTTCTTTTAAGGTGGACGTCGCAAAACAAGTTCACGTAAAAGCCATAGATATTTACCTTTAGATAAGCAAACAATAATCATGAAAGTGGCACACTCCCGCATGTAAACAAAGCTACACACGATAAGACATGCGCACTGCAACATTATCATTTGACGAATGGGAAACTAGACAGATCTGGGCTTTAAAATTTAAGTTCTTGCTCTAGAAATTGTACCAGTTGACCTTCGATTTATTTTTACGTGTAAACAGCTAAAATTTGCCCCAAATTGTTGCCAAAAAAAAATTGTAATTTCTTCTTAATTTTTGATCAAGTTGGGAAATAAGGTAGTGAGTTCTGGCACTTTTATTAGTTGCAAACCAGATTTTGAGGATAGAAAATTATTTTTAAGGGTTTATTCCCAAAATAATTCGTCGTCGTGATTTTAGTTCAAAAAGGAACAGAATAAGTCAATTAAACTATAAAACTTATAAAATCGAATATAAAAACAAACAAAACCAGCAAAATAACCAATCTTCGATGTTATCGCCTACCTATCCTTACGTTAAATATAGTAGTTGGTATATAACTTGCATTGATTTTTACAATTTGGTGAAAACTTGGGTACGTGTAAAACTTTTTCAAGCACAATTTCTTGTTCAAGAATTTGAAAAGTTTTTGCCCGAGAACTTAACCCATGGAATACTTTCACCCTTGGATCAATATAAACATACCTACGTATTAACTTTTTCCTTTTATATAATACTAGCGTGTACCCGGCATGCGTTGCAACCCGCTGGTATAAATACAAACCCGATATATTAGTACCCGGCATGCCACTTTCTGAAATTGCACCCGTGCGAAGCCGGGGTCGCTAGTTATACTTAAAAACCTTCCTCTTGAATCACTCTATCTATTAAAAAAAACCGCTTCAAAATCCGTTGCGTATTAAAGATTTAAGCACATATCGCTCACTGGGTGCAATAATGGCACATTAAAAAATTGTAAGTTTTGAGAAAATCAACAATTTGTAATCTGGAAATTAAATATATTGAGTTTTAAAGAAGCTGTCTTATTTAATTAGAAAACTAATAATAAATTATGTTGAATATTTAAGGTCGAATGGTATTGCACTTTATTTTTTTCATTCAAACTGTATATATTTTTTTTTAAATGGAAAAATATTAAGTTGTGCCATTGTTGACTTTTACGTACATACGTTACTTCATTAAATAAAATGGTCTATTTTAATAATTAATTTTGATTAAAAATATATGTTTCTGTTTTAACAATATTTTATTGCAAAAAGGAACAGGAACAGGTTAAAAAATAATACATGTTGTTTATTTAGTTTGAACATGCTAGCTTTTAACAATAAATAACGACACATAAATAAAAAATTTACAATTGAAAAGGCAATACCGGCACAACTAAACTTATTCCACTAAAATTAGCAATAAAATATAAAATAATAACATGCGATATTGACACCACCTGTAATATGCCACTGTTGCATTATTAAAAATGTACAATTTGTTCCAACTTATTGTATTAAAATTCAAGTGCCACTGTTGTCTACGTACTCGATCATAAATGTGCGAAATTCAATAGTGACACTAGTGCCATCTAGCGAGTTCCACTAGAGATAACTTTATGCCACTATTGTGAGTGTGACAAATAAGGTATTCAAGGTAATATGGTATCACTTACTCAATATGACCAATTATTGAGATGTGCCACTATTGCACCCAGTGAGCGATATAGCTGGGGACAGCCGCGACAGCGACTTTGTTTTATATATGTTAAGAAAGATAAGTATAAAGAAAAGTGTCTTTTTGAAGCAATATATTGCCCAAAAACTAGAAGAATCTAATTGGACTGCAGGGCTGCAAATAAAATATGCCAAAACATATATCGGGATGATGTCTTGATGCGTTTAAATTGATCATAATAAAATAAAGTTATATATTATCAAGATACATCTCTATTTGGTCATAATAAAATCATACACAACGGCTGTTACTAGTAATTATTGTTTATATTCCAATTCGAATATCCGAGTCACAAAAAGCCCAAATACAATTCACTAAACTACACAAAAACTAGAAATTCGTAAATATTAAACACCCACAATAAACAACAAGGAATTCACAAATAAAACTCAAAACCCAACAACAAAAATGGCGCCGAGCCGGTTCTGGAGTGTATTTTGAGCATGTCGCTTAAGAAGGACAGGCCGATAACAGGAGGTTTGTGCGCATGCCCAATTCTGCTGAGAGGGAAGGCATCTGACCGGTGAGCCGTGCGCTCGGACGTATTTTTTCACCCATAAAACTTAACTTCTGTTTGCGCACGAGATAAGCTGTACCTACGTATCTTAAGGATCTATGGTAAAAACCAGGGGCGGCTCTTGTTATTTGAAAGTGGTGAGGCACAGTTGAAAATTTTTTTTAGCAAGGTTAGATTTTAAAGTTTAGACAAGTTTTTTAAATCGCTATAACCACATTTTGACCAAACTTTGTCGCTATTATTTGTTGCAAACAGAATACACGGCCAGCAAAATAATTTGTTTAACGTTACACTACCAGTAAGCCAGTCGTACTTTTCGTACCAAGTGTTTTGAAAGCTCCGATTTGATTTCCCCACCCCACCGATAGTAACAAGACGTTTACTCAAATCTGGAACAGGTCGCTTTACTTCTTTTACTATGTACAATTTATCTTCATAGGAATTAATACTTGAAAAATTCTGCTCATTTAATAAAAAATTAACAAGATAACAAGTAGGATTGCAAATGTTTACATTTACCTGGGGAAGTTGTGACCACAGGTTGTGACGCTGTGCTAGGTCCCGCTGAATCCATTTTTCGGTAGTAAGCACAAAACAAATGAACTAATAAGTAATGAAAGTAATGTAATATTAATATTTTAGAAAAATCACTGCCCACTGTTGGAAAAAAAGCACAACAAAAATCAGTACGGAAAACCACAAAAGTATTTACCGAAAACTATAATAAAATACAATGCACTATGCACTCTCCCTAAACTTTCAACGGACAACGACAACCTGTTAATCTAATAATAGCATTTCTCCAAATACGGTGTCGCGACGTTCATCTTTATAGATTAGATTAGTCCCCTCGCGTTCGCATTAAATTTACGTAGAGTTGAGGCTTGCCTCAGAAGAATGTTTTTATGCGCTATTTAAAGCTAGATTCGACTGGACTATTACGGGTATCATACATCACCTTAGATATTTTCACTAATACGCTAGACAAGGAAGCGGGAGGCCGGGCCTCTAACCATATACGACGGCATGCAGAAATGAGATGGATGATATAAGAACAAAACACGCAAGGGATCGTAAAAGACAAGGAAGCGCGAGACCGGCTTCTACCATATACGACCGCATGCAGAAATGAGATGGATGACAGATGATATTTCTAGCGAAGCGCGTTAAGATTGACGGCATTAATTCTAATGGATATATATTTATGCAAATAGTAAAGTAATATAAATTTGTAATTTATTTAATTTGCAAAATTATTGGTGAGGCACTGCCTCACCTGCCTCATAGGAGAAGCCGCCACTGGTAAAAACAAGTCTATATCTGAGGTGTGGGATGAATGGAAAAATAACGCTTTTTGCGGATATTAGTTATGACTTTTCGTTTATTCATGTCGGAAAAACACCTGAATTTTAAAATAACTTAGGTATTATAAAAAAGTCATTTAAAAATACTACTCAAGCTGCATCAATAATTACTTATTATATCTTTGATTCTATAGTATTTCTAAAATTCCGAATTACGTTTTTATACTTCGGATCTTTTAAACTCTTATCAATTCCAGATTATTTTATGTCAACCTCTCCACAAGAATTGTCAATATAACAAGCAGAAACTAATTTTCCAGGTGAGAGGGTTCTTATCATCAAACGGTTTTTGGTTTTAAAATGTCACTGCAGGCTCGCGATACGAAAACTGACTTTCAAATCTCTTCATATCACGAATCACGACGTTTTGTGGAAACTGAACGTAGAATTTCCTTGTTTGCTGAAAATCCGGACAGGTTTTATTTTAAGAAAGTTTTCGTGTTTTATAAAATATCAACGTATATAGGCATCACGTGTCAACACCAGCGGCGTTCTAGAATTTTCCGAGAGTGTCGATATTTGTGTTTTTGTTACTAATGCCATCTCAAAACTTAAAAATCGCGAAGTAAAAAATAATACAGAAATGAAAGAGGAGCAAGCATTTTTTAGTTTTAGTATCACCAAATAACTTACATTGTGCATAGTTACGCATTGTCTGCTTTAAAATTTAATTTAATTTTTGAATGTTAATCTATATTGCAGTGGCGGCTCGTGCTATTTTAGTGAAGTAGGGCCAGGTAAACCCTTAGCGCCGCAGGCAAAAAAATTTTGGGTGCCACGCCCTTTTTTGTTAATAGTTCTTGCTTTTGAAGTAGGGAAAATAAGCAAAAAGGCACCTAATTTAATTTATGAATTTACAATCATATCTTGAATATACCTAAACACGATAACAAGTTGAAACACACAAGCAATGTTAGTGGTTTCATCTGCGATAACAGCGATACACGGAGAGTCCTTTATTTCTTTTATGACTTCATCATGATACACATCTAACATACAGTCCAGAAGTTCATTTTGTAGGGGTTTTGATGTTCCTTTAAATACTTTCGATTTTTCAATATGATCTTTAAGAGTTTTGTCTAATTCTGAGCTGAAATTTATTAATTCACGAAATATGCCCCTATTTTCCGACGTCTCTTTTTCGTCATGACCTCTCAAAGCCAACTCAAATGCACCACAAAACCGAACGCAGTTTATAATTTGGTTTAATATGTATCTGTTTTTATCAATTTGTTCGTTTTTCTTCATTATTTCATTGTGATATGCAGAATTTAATTGAGTTTTAATGTTAATTTTACCAAGCATACTGAAATTAAATAATAATATATTGTTTAAATGTACCTTCGATTTTTCATGTGTCTTCATTTTGTCCCAGAAATGGACCAAATCATATGTACCTTTTTGGGACCAAGTTTGCTTCCCACCAAATAAAACACACATAAAACAAAATAGTCTATTAGATTCATCACAACCGCACACCCAAGTATTTTTTCCATAAAGTTTCCTTTAAAAATCTAATAGTATTCATTACTTATGTATTTCTAAAATAAAAAGTTCGTTAACCCTACATTAAATCAGCCGCCGGCCGAACGAAAACAAATCGGGACGCGACGCGAACATCAGCTGTTTGAAACGTCCAACATCAAACGAAGAGAGCCTGGCTACCCGTCGAGATTTTTGCCTGCTTGCATTCAAGGTCATTTTCCAACGTTTTTTTATTGAGGTGATGGCGTTTCGTCTCCTCCCGTGTGCCTCGTC
Source organism: Polydrusus pterygomalis (assembly GCA_963969555.1). Lineage (NCBI taxonomy): Eukaryota > Metazoa > Arthropoda > Insecta > Coleoptera > Curculionidae > Polydrusus > Polydrusus pterygomalis. The sequence continues at coordinate 1,941,346 of OZ018377.1, forward strand.
GCGCTTGGCGCGGAAGCTACGTTACCGTTTTACGCATAATCGCTTCCTTTTAGATGGAAATTTGCACCCGACTGTGTTCCATTTTAAAATTATTTTGCTAATTGCTTTAAAAACGAGAATATTAATTTTAATAGGTTTTTTGGTAATTTGTAAAGGGCAGGACGCTAGACAGGAGGGCAGGTAGTGCCATGGCACTGTGGCTCTACCCCACGAGCCGCCACTGATGCCCACACATACTTACATGGTCCATAGTGTATGCAACTCATTATGAATGTTATATTTCTTGAATGTACACTGTTGTAATAAATAAATGAATAAATTTCTTACAAGGGGATTATACAGTGTGACCAGTAAAGTCCGCATCATATGAGATTTTTTTTATTAATAGCATTATTTTTAATTTGACTTTGGCATCAAGTTCTGCTTCGATCGAGATGAAAATTAAGCAAAAAAAAAATAGTAGTCACGTGATTCGCATTATCTGTCAAATTTAAATTTTTTCCAAAAAATAATTCAAAAGTGGGGTTATTTCTGAAAATATCAAAAAAAGTTATTAGAAAAAGTTTTTTTAAATGCAGTTTCTAGACCACATGCACAATTTCAGCTGCATAAGATAATTTTGATTTTTTACCAATATTTTGTAAACTTGCACCACTTTTGCAAAATAAGACTCAACGCAACCTACATAACTTCTTAGTTTTGACAATGCTTTATGTCAGATTTATTTTCTTTAAAGTTGCGCCATATTAAATGTGTGTTTTTCTACAAAATCAAAATTTATTAGAATTAATTTTTATATGATTTTTTATTAGAATAATTATCGACTCTTTTCATTAAACTATTTTCTTAACGTTAACGTGTATTACTTTCAGACACAAACTACGTTTTCAAAAATACTTATTTTATAAAGTTACCTTATACAGGGTCAAAAACAAATAAACTTTGCATCACATGCGAGCAAATTTTAATAGCCCAATTTTGATTTTGTAGAAAAACACACATTTAATATGGCGCTACTTTAAAGAAAATGTATCTGAAATAAGGTATTTTCAAAACTAAGAAATTTAATGTAGGTTGCGTTGAGTCTTATTTTGCAAAAGTGGTGCAATTTACATACTATTGGTAAAAAATCAAAATTATAATTTTGCGTGTGGTCTAAAAACTGCATTTAAAAATACTTTTTCTACAAACTTTTTTCGATATTTTTAGAAATAACCCCACTTTTGAATTATTTTTTGGAAAAAATTAAAATTTGACAGATAATGCGAATCACGTGACTACTATTTTTTTGCTTAATTTTCATCTCGATCGAAGCAGAACTTGATGCCAAAGTCAAATTTCGAATAAAGCTATTAATAAAAAATCCCATATGATGCCGAATTTACTGATCACACTGTATTGCCATGATTGCCATTTCACTCCCGCGGAGCGCATTCCCCCCCCCCCCCTCCCCAATTGCTACGCCCCTGATCAACACAAGTCAAATAAGAAATATGTTCTTAACTTTTATGTGTGAACCAAACCAAGAAAATATAATTTAATAGTAGAAGCAGTAGTAATGATTTCTCCATTTTACTTGATGATCGTTAATATTAGGTTTAACTTTATATTTATTCTCATGGCCCCCGCACTCGTCAAAATCCCATAAGTAGAACTTTTTTATTTATTTATGGACCGTTATTATTAGATATCCTCGATCCTTAATATAAAAGCTGTCAGAACAAAATTTCATATTTTTATTAATATCTACCAGATATCAGGCAAGAGTTTCGCATCAAAATGAACACTGCTAATCTACAAAACGAATTTCAGACTTATGTTTTGACATCTCGTAACGCCGGCATTAACGGATCAAGGACACTGTCGTTAATCCGTATTTTTCGCTCGCGTGGTTGCACGTATACAGAGTACTGCAATGGTGCGTCAGGCTCCTATAGGAATTAACTTAGGATATTCATTCTTATGATAACTTATACAAATTAGTTTCAGGTGTGCCATTTTTGAGGCCTTATTTTGAACACCCTGTATAAAATAGATAAAATCTTTTCCATTTATAGTATTTCTTGACCCTTGCCTTCCATTTCACATAATGCTGTAAATAAAAAATGCTTTCAAAATGTTTATCGATTTTTTTTCTACGGCTGCAATTTTTTTTTTAGTTTTTAATTTATTACTCGTCCACTACTAAAGCTAATTTAAAAATATAGAAAAAAGAAAAGCACAAAGTCTTTCTCCACAATTTTTTCTTTTTTGTGCTTTTCTTTTTTCTATGTCATTTAACTCCACTTTGAGTATATGGACTATTCTTCAAAATTAATTCAATAATATTATACACAGTTATAAAGGACACCAATACAAATCTAAAAATACAAAAAAATAGAGGATGTCCCCGTTAAAGAAAATACAACTTTATGTTATCACACTTTTTACGCCGCCCTGTATATAGATAGATAGATAGATAGATACCGTGCGAGCAAAAATTATTTGCATCAAAGAGGGCTTGGATTAAAAAACATAGGGCTTGGTTTAAATCACATGATCACAATGATATGGGGACGATATATCTAACCAAATCTAGGTTAAAATTTTGTTAAATTCATATTATGACATGATATGCCAAACTAATGAGTAATAAAAAAAGTAGACAAATACAAATTTATTTTTGTTGTTTACAAAATTAACAAAGTAAGAATATACAGAAACAATTCTTCTTCGGGAAACAGCTAACCAGACACCAATTTTTTGAGGGTGCAATGTGGACTCCACAAAAAAATGGGGATTTTCACTACTCCACATGTGTGTATTCTGAGAATTCACATAACCGGAGAGGTGGAACCAGGCTTCATCCAAAAAAAATGCCAGGTCTAATAAATCATTTGTTTCCAATAAATTTTGGGTAAACCATTGAGAGTAATTCCTGCGTCTTTCAAAATCTGCGGCTTGTATTTCTTGGAATACTTGCACTTTATAAGGAAATAAATTTAGCTGCTTCTTAAGAATAGTCCTGCATGTTCCATAAGATCTTTCCACTTCTTGGGACAGGCGACAGAAAATAAAACGTCTAGTAACGTTTGACATTATCATAATAATTATTACTGAGGTACGTATCAGAGCCTTATTTAACTTTTAAAAATTTTACGAAGAGTTTTTCTAAATTACTTTTAGCTGACCGGTGAAAAAATAATAAAATTTGGTGTGCGACTCCACCATTCAAGGACCTTCAAAAAAGTCCAATACAATTTTCATGTAAAGTTAATAGGAAAGCCAATATTTAAGGGTAGCAAAATTTTCATGGAATTTCCCATGGTCACTTTGATGGACTACCCGGTATAGTAATGACTCTATGGGAAAAAGTCTCATCACTTTAATGACATACTTTATAGTGTGTCGTCTCTGTTCTACCTTCCCATATATTATTCCTTATTTTCCGTATCTTGACTGAAGCAATAAAACAAAATAAACTGGAAAACTTTATCTCTCCGGACCTTTTCGAATGATACATTTTATCACCGTTCTGCTTGGGTGTTACGCCTTTTTTTACTGATTTATCAGTGTTTATTTTTTGGTATGGGGGGGGGGTAACTACCCCCATTACCCCCCCTCAAATACGCGCCTGAACCACTAGGCAGAAAAAACAACTTTTCGATTATCCTTGTATAATATGTGAAAAAAATTTGTATACGCATATTAAAACTAATAAATGTATCTATAGCTCTCCAAAAAATCACTTAAATCGGAGTAAAAATAAAAAAGTTATACTTAAATCCCTAAACTTAATCCAAATTTTATTATGCCCGTTTTTTTTTGCTCGGGAGTGTAGATACAGTGTGACCAGTAAAGTCCGCATCATATGGGATTTTTTTTTATTAATAACTTTATTCGAAATTTGACTTTGCCATCAAGTTCTGCTTCTATCGAGATAAAAATTAAGCAAAAAATAGTAGTCACGTGATTCGCATTATCTGTCAAATTTAAATTTTTCCAAAAAATAATTCAAAAGTGGGGTTATTTCTGAAAGTATCGAAAAAAGTTATTAGAAAAAGTTGTAGCTGCATAAGATAATTTTGATTTTTACACAATGCTTTATTTCAAATACATTTTCTTTAAAGTAGCGCCATATTAAATGTGTGTATTTCTACAAAATCAAAAGTGGGCTTTTAAAATTTGGTCGCATGTGATGCAAAGTTTATTTGTTTTTGACCCTGTATAAGGTAACTTCATAAAATAAGTATTTTTGAAAACGTAGTTTGTGTCTGAAATTAATACACCTTAATATTAAGACAAAAAAGAACACAGTGTGTTCAGTAAAGTGTTCATTAAGTGGAAAATAAATTTTAGTGGTGGGAAAAAAATCAAAATTATCTTATGCAGCTAAAATTTTCCATGTGGGCTAGAAAATGCGTTCAAAAAACTTTTTCTAATAACTTTCAGAAATAACCCTACTTTTGAGTTATTACGACCAAATTTGAATAGCCCAATTTTGATTTTGTAGAAAAACATACATTTAATGTGGCGCTTCTTTAAAGAAAATGTATCTGAAATAAAGCATTGTCAAAACTAAGAAGTTTTATGTAAGTTGCGTTGAGTCTTATTTTGCAAAAGTGGTGCAATTTACAAAATATAGGTAAAAAATGAAAATTATCTTATGCTGCTGAAATTTTGCATGTGGGCTAGAAACTGCATTTAAAAAAACTTTTTCTTATAACTTTTTTCGATATTTTCAGAAATAACCCCCCTTTTGATGAATTATTTTTTGGAAAAAATTAAAATTTGACAGATAATGCGAATCACGTGACTACTATTTTTTTGCTTAACTTTCATCTCGATCGAAGCAGAACTTGATGCCAAAGTCAAATTTCGAATAAAGTTATTAATAAAAAAAATCCGACATGATGCGGACTTTACTGATGGTCACACTGTATAATAGTATAGATTTGGTTAAAGATAATTTTACTTTTTATAGATGCATTTTTAAATATAAACTGATTAGGTACTTATTATCATTCTTTGTTATAAAGTTTTCGCTTTCCCAGTTAGCTAGCTATAGTTTACGTACTGGATGGCGGTAGTCGCTGTTATTATTTGTTTCGAAGTTTTGATAATACGAATTAAAGCAAGGCTCATAATGAAGTTAAACTTCCTATTTTGGCTTGCACAAAGCCAGCTCAATATTTTCTAGTTTTAACTCGAATAAAAGGTTCGTTAATTCGATTGTGTATTCTATGCAGAAATTTAGTTAATATTTTGTTTGTTTCTCCATCTCTTATTCATCCGAAAGGATTTAATATTCCTATAGAATGTGTGCATAGAAATAAATAGGTAGTGATTAACCTTTGCTGCGACATGGTCCTGAAGTATTGTTTTTTTTAACCTGTGCGGTAGAGGCTGAGGCATACAAACTATAACTGATACCGGTTTTGGGTTTCTCAACAAGTCGAATACACTTATTAATGAAGAGATAACTGAAACAGCTCAAGTTTTTTTACCATGAGGTTGAAAAAAGGACGACGAAAATGAAAAGGCATTAGTCAGGAGAGGTGGATGCATAAATTTATCTTAAAAGAACATTAGAAGTTGTTTACTGTATAGGAATGTCCTACGACCCACCCTCTCCCCGCTCCCCCACCACTCTTCTTTACAAAATTTTTTTTTCTAGAAAATTTTTGATTCCTTTTTATAAATGCCAACACAAAGAGAAGAAAAACTCTCAATCCTCTTACTGTGAATCTTTCCATTTCCTGCTGGCAAAGCGGCTTTCCTGAAACTCTGATTTTCTAATGGGTATACGTTACATTTAATGAAATTATAATGACTGTCCCACATTGTTTTACCGATAGTTACGATTCAATTTAAAACTTTGGTCCTTAATTAAACCCGTTACAGTCACGGCAGTAATTCGATCGAAATTAGTTTGAGGCGATTAAGCCGTTTTAAATTATAGTCTGGTTCGAACCGAAATTGAAAGTATATTATACTAGGTATACTGGTGGGTACCGCCAGACTGATGGCAATGGGAATCCCATATACATTTTTGTACCCTCAAATATTGGTTCCCCCATTAACGTTGATCCCCTCGCCTTTATAACAGATATACCTCTCAACTTTCGGGAGGCCACTTACAACGTGGTTAGGGATAAAATGAATGGTCTTAAAACGAAAAAAGTAAAGATTGCTTTCGCCAGGGAGGGCGCAAGCATGTCTGTCGAACTTTTAACTATAAAAATAACTATAAAATAATTATAATAATTATAATTATACAATACTATACAATTTAACATTTTCTTATTACAGCCATTACTAGGTTGGTTGCACGATGGTATCTGAAGATACTGTGGGTGCACCTATTTCTATATTCTATTGTACATGTAGAGGCTTTTATTATTACATTATTTCACTATGAATAAAAATATCAATAATACTGCTAAAAAACACTAATAAAATTGCTAAACTCGTTTCACTTCAATTAAGGTAATTTTTGTACATACATCTCACTATTCCAGATACACAAGGGTAAAACCAGTGTCAAGGATCCACCGCACAATCTGGTGCTTTACTTGGTCATAAGGTTTTATTCTTAAGTACAGAGGCATAGAATTGTAGATTTTTGGGCCTGCACAATATATATGTTTTTGACAGGCAGTATGCTTGGGGTTACGTAGCAGGACATTTTGCAACGCTGCGTTTCGAGTGTTTACACCATGATTTAAGATTTCTTTGTAATATGGTACTTTCAGCATAAATCTTATAGCTGACTTAATATAAAGCTGATCAAGTGTGAGCAGTCCACTCTCTTTATAAACCAGTTCTGTAGGGTATCTCTTGTTTTTAAAAAGCATCACTTTTATCACCCATTTTTGTGCTACTTCAAGCTTCAACATAAATGTCCTGCCAGCATTTCCCCACACAACAAATCCATAGTTAATTACTGATTCTATTAGGGCAAAATATACAATCTTCAAGGTTTTCAAGGGCAGAATATTACGTAGCTCATAAAATTTAAATATAAGTTTCCTAATTTTTAAGGTCACATAATTGATGTGTTCTCTCCACGTAAGGCCTTCATCAAGCAAGATCCCCAAATATTTTAAACATGATTTTCTTTTAATTGTTTCATCGCATTTACAAGTCTCCCTGTTTAGACTGCAATCAGAATCATGCAGTTTTAAGTTCTGGTTATTCGGCAGTGATCTTGTGGATAAAGCGAAAGTAATAAATTTAGATTTCTCCACGTTTAGAGAGAGCAGGCTACAATCCAACCATTTCTTTATTTTGCTCATGGCCATTTCTGCCCTTTCAAAAGTTGACCTCCAGCATTGGCCGCTTATAATAATAGCAGTGTCATCAGCAAAACAAAAGACGCTACCATCATCCACCAATGTTAATATTTGATTAATGTAAATATTGAATAAAAGCGGGCCAAGAACTGTACCCTGCGGCACACCAAACCCCACATGACGACGATCACTCAATGTATTTGATACTTTTACTCGGTGGGTACGCCCTTCTAAATATGACCTAAATAATCCGTTTGCAATACCTCTTATACCCATCTTCTCTAACCTGTCGAGCAGGATTTGGTGTGCCACAGTGTCAAAGGCCTTTCTCAGGTCCAAGAACACACCAATTACTTTCTTACCATCGTCAAGGTTTTGCATTATTTCATCCGTGACTTTACATAGGGCATTCTCTGTGCTGGAGCCCTCCCTGAATGCATATTGGTTGGCACTTAATAAGTTGTATTTCTCTAAAAATAGCATAAGTTTATGTTTAATACATTTTTCTACGATTTTGCTCACTGTGCTAATCAGTGCAATGGGTCTATAATTAGAAGCAAGCTTTTTGTCGCCTTGTTTGTAAAGTGGAACAATAATTGCATTCTTAAGCGCATCAGGAAAAACTCCAAGCCTGAAAATAAGATTTATTATGTGCTTCAATGGTTTTAGTAAGAATTGGTGACCATCCCTAATAATTTCAGACGTAATTCCATCTTCCCCACTTGCCACCCCCTTTTTTAAACTTGCTATTTGTTTTATTAGTTCATTTTCAGTGATAGGGGTAAAGTAGAAGGAGTTCGGGCTAGCATCAGTTCGAGCGATAGGGTTTTCACAATTACCGGGAATTTTCTTTGCCAGTTCACTGCCAATATTGGCGAAATATAAATTAAATTCATTTGCTATCATGTAAGGGTCAGATACCTCTACATTATTACCATTTAAAACACTTTTAATCTCAGACCTGCTGGCATGATCATTTGTGGCCTCTCTTATTACCGTCCAAGTCTTCTTAGGGTCATTTGAGTTATCCTTTATTAATTTTTTATAGTGGGCATACTTAGCTTGTTTAATTAACTTTGAAAGAGTATTTCTATATTTTTTATACTTATTTTGATCATCTAAATTATTTCTATTTAAAGTGCATTGTTTTTTTAATTGATCTCTTTTTCGGATTGATACTAAGAGGCCATTTGTGATCCATGCCTTCAGTCTAATCTTTTTGTTACTGATTATTTTTGTTTTGCTAGCTTTTTTTACAAAACTCTGAAGGCAGTCTATAAAGATATCCGTGCAAGCATTCACATCATTGTTTCGCAGTACATCATCCCATTCTGCTTCACGAATAAGTTGCAAAAGCATTTTATAATTGACCTGTTGAATAGTTTTATCTTTTTGTTTTTTTGGGCTATCTTTACTACATTTTATATTGAGCAGAATGGGATAGTGATCTGTAAAATCGCTTATTAATATAACGGGGTTGACATTAGAAAATACACGATTTTTACATTTAATAAAAAAGTGATCTATGCAGGTCGCAGTCTCGTCTGTTTTTCTGGTCACTTTATTAATTACACTTGAGAAACCGTAACTATTTAGCATTGTAAGGTAGTCATTTGTTGCAGTAGAGCTGACATCAAGAAGGTCGATGTTCATGTCCCCAACCAGAACATGGGTTCGATTTTGGTCAAGCATTGATCTTTGAAGAATAATATTTAGGCTGTCAATAAAGTCATTTTTATTGGTGACGTGAGATCGATATGTTGCATAAACATCAACCAGGGAATCGCACTTGCGCAGAGTTACCTTGATCAGCTTTACATTATTTTCCCTGACAACAGAGTGATCCTGGTAAAATTGCTCCTTTACATATACAAGGCAGCCGTCAAACTTATTTAATGTACTGTTATTCGAGAGCACTAAATACCCTGCTATATTAAAATCACAGATATTGTGGACAGTATGTGTCTCCGACATCACTATGACGTCAAAATCCTTCTCAGTTGATTCCAGAAAAACAAGGAACTGATCAAAGTTTTTATAGACGCTTCTTATGTTTACATGCATTACGTTAATATCACCCATAGTTTCATTAAAGTAATTTACCTGGGATAAGTTATCACAGACACGAGTCTCACAGATTTTATAATCATCTAAGATAGTATGGAGATCAGTGAATGTTCATAGTATATTTCTTATTGCACATTATTCAAGTTTTATGAATTTATAGATCGTTTTCAGATAAAACTCTTACAGGTGGGTCGTGCTCATTTTTCCGTACGAAAATCCTCCCATTCAGACAATAAACCGCTTTATAGCCTTTTACAGCTTTAATTTCTCTGGCTTTTTTAAGCAACACCCGTTTTGCCAAAGGTAAGTCTTCATTCAAGTAAATTTTTCTCTCGATTCCCTGTAGGTTACACTGTTTCACTGTGATCCCTTTCAATTGCTTAACTTTACTTAAAATTTCTTTCTTTTTGCTGTAGTTACTAAGTCTAACCAAAATAGGAGCATCTTCTTTTTTATTTAGTCTGAAACATTCTTGAATATCCCCTTCGTTAATGGGCACTTGCATTGCAGTAGCGATTTTTTTTATTAGGTTCGTTGGGTTTGTATCACTCTGAGGCGGTATTCCAACAACCACAATGTTATTGGCCTTTTCTTTTTGTTCGCACTCATCAAATTTCGCTTCCAGAAGCTGGAGTCTTTGCTTCAATACGGTATTCTCTTGTTTAAGGAGTTTCATTTCTCCTAAGACATTTTCAAAGGTGGTTTTTTGCTCGTCAAAGGAATCCGACATATGTTGAACAGATTTTTCTAGGTTTTTCATATCATTCTCCACTCTGGTCTTAAAGGGGTCGAAAAATTCTTTGAGGAGACTAGGAACTAGCAGAGAATACTGTGGCTAGACCACTGGGATCAGTCAAAGAGGAGATAGATCGGATAGCTAAACAACTCGCTGTCAAAGCAGTGACGTAGCAAGGGGGGAGGGGGGGCGAATGGGGCGACCGCCCGGGGCGCCATATTAACAGGGCGCCAAAATGGTAATTAGTAATACGGGAATTCAAAAATTTACTAATAAAATTACGGTCCGGATTGTTTTTGAGATTTGGCAACGCCGATATTTGAAGAAAAGGCGCCGCGCCGCGATTCGATTGCGTCACTATGCTACGTGAGTTGTGAGTTGCCACGACAAAAGTCCGAACAAACAATTTTTCTTTTCAAGAATGTTAAGTTTAAGTCTGTTAATCAGTGGCGGTTTCTCCGCAGGAGCACGTGTACCCCTATAGTCCATAAAGAATTCCCCCATAAAGAAAAAATAATCTTCATTTAAATTTATATATCCTTATATATTATTATGATACCGTAATCTAAGTTAGAACCAACCCTCCTATTTTAACGTACCGTCAAATAATCGAACGAAACGTGGTGTAATAGCTCTCGCTAAGCCGGTTGTCAAGAGCAATCGTGTGGCGCGTAGGAAATCATAAGTCGCACATGTGTTAAAGTAGGCGGGGTTTCTGCTGTTTCCCTGTGCATCTTGTACTAGCAGGTGTAGTGGGGGAAAGCACGATTCTAATAGCACAAATTAAATGTGCGCCGTTGAGTTCATTGCGTCTTAATTGCTGTATAAATTTATTATTAGGAGTTTTTCTCTATATTTTTGTTATTATTTTGGGGTAGTAAAGACTTTTTAAAATAAAAATGAACGGTAAAACAGCAGAACCAGTCATATCCATTTTTCTCTGATATAACACACTGATTGGCATCCAAAATACAACTTTTTTAAAATTGATTTGAGACAAATTTGATAATCTATAAAACTATCTATTGCTTTAATGTCGTTTGTCCATATTCATGATACTATTATTTATTTTATATATTATTGTATACAGAAGCGACGTTTTATCGCTGTTCGGGCTAAGTTGAATACTTTTCAAAACTCAATCATTTCACCTGAAATATTCCTTTTTGGGGCGAGTTGGTCGACGTCTACAATATATTTTAATAACCTTTACAATAATACTCCAGAGTATTAAATTATTTAGGTAATTTATCGACTTTATGTCCATATTAATTATTACCAAATCTGTTTAACAGTTCAAAAGCCAAAGTTGAAACATGAAAATTTAAAACAATAATTTGCATTATTTACGATTCAAAATCCGCCTACGCTCAGAGGTAAAAAGGTGTATGTAGGGTCCCCAGGACACAAGTAGGACTACGGCCCACGACTCTTGCGTTTACGCGGGGCTCTACGGGACGTTACACGGACGTCCAGACGCTTGCCGGCTAGACGTCGGCGTCGCAGTGATTCTCACGCCGCGACATCGAATAGGACGCAGATAGGAGAGAGGCGGTGGAAAAGCGCGAAAAGTACGATTGTTTGAAAGTTTTTATGACTCTTTTGGTTTATTAAAATTAGGTTGAAGAAAGATTCTTATAAGAAAAGGACAGGAAATGACGAAAAGGGCTTTTAAAAAATTATAAAAAAAAATTAATTTTGGTTTGAAAGACTTTAAATTAAATTCAAGTGTTTATTTTTATCAAATAGTGAATTTAAAACTTTCTTTCTAGATTGGCAGTTTCAGAGAAGGTAGGTATGTCTTTATAAACGTTTCCAAGAAAACTAAATTAATTCTACTTATTTAATGTGAACTTCTATACAATACAACATTTTTAGCATGTATATACTCGTAGGTATCGAATTGACCGCTTTCATAGACTTTTAGTTATTTTTTATCGCTAATTGGCACCCGTGGGTGCCTCTAATATTACTAACTTCCCAAAAATTACCGGAAAATTTTTTAAATGTCTCTTTGTATCACACTCCTGCGGGCTGTAATTAGGATTATCGCTCAAATTGTCAAAATATAACAGAAAATATTGTATAGTTTGTTTTTAAATAAAATTACATTAACTCACGACAACAACGACAACACGACAACAACGACAACAACAACAACAAATGTTTTCGTTAAAATATCCTTTATATTGTGCCATTACCTGTATCTCAGGTTCCAATTTTCATTAATTTTCAAAGCACGCAACGCTCAAATCTCATTTAAATAATTACGACGAAAACAGCAATTTTTACCTTATTTTAACATATCATAATAAATAATTTTTTCTCCAAATGACATTAAAAGCGGTCTTTTAATGACACCTGAGAGGCTCAAAAGGTGTATTTTTTCTGCCTAGTCACACCTTTTGAGCCTGTCAGGTGTCATTAAAAATTAAAATTTAAAATGACAAGTAAACACAACAATTCAATAAATGTCATAAATAATATACATTAATATAAAAAATACGATTTTGCGTGAAATTGGAACAAATTTGGAGAAAAAATTATATGTTTTACAAGGCAGAAAAACAGATTTAATGCCTTGGCTGGTTTCCTAGCCTCGGCTGCGCCTCGTCTATGAAACACCAGCCGCGGCATTAAATCTTGTGCTTTTCTGCCTAGTGAAACAAATAACTATTTCCATCTGTCGCTTTGTGCACGGCATGTTATTCAAAACGTCGGCGTAGTAACTTTCAACAACTTGTCAGAGGTAAGAAAATTGCATACCGCTTAAAATTGAAATGTCAAATATAAATCGAATATACAGCGTCTCCACGGATAGAGTTTGGAAGAGGAAAAACTTTTTTATTGGCAGGTATAGAAGAAAAAGTTATTCTTTATAAATACGACTGCTTGTGCTGAAACTACAATTTCGAATATCAGATTTCCGATTACTATACAGGGTTCGTCACAAACAACATTTTTAGTTTTTTGGATTTTTTTTCAATTTCTTGATTTATTAAAGAATTTAGCTAGTTGAAACTACAATTATTTAGATTTCCGATTACTATACAGGATTCGTCAAAAACAACATTGTTGTTTTCTTACTTCAAATATTATTTTATATCTGGCCGAGTAACGATTTTGTTGTAAGAAAACCATTTGTTATTTGCATGCTTTTGAAGTATTTTTATTATTACTTACTACGTCATATTTCTTCAATTCATTCACTCATAAATAATAAAACTTTTATTCGAACGTGGTACCACCGAGTTAGCGCATAGTTCAGCTCGACATCTGAATTCCCGATAACAGTACCTAACTTGCTGTTTGCTGTATTGGGATATCTGCAATAACTTAGTAGATACTCTTATTTTTTCTTTCAAGAGATCTAAGTTATTATTGGAATTGATTTTATACACATGTGGCTTCAGATATCCCTATAAATGAAAGTCGATAATTGTGAGATCGGGACTCCTACGTGCCAACTTATTTGGACGATAGGTACCTTCCAATCTATTTGTTCCCAAAGTGATGATTTAGCCAATCATCAAAAGTAATTGAAAATTAGAATTGAAAAGACACCCAAAAAACAAAAAACTTTTGTTTCTGACGAACCCTGTATAGTACACTAACAAAATTCATTTAATAAATCAAAGAATTGAAAAAAAAAGTTTCAAAAAACTAGATATGTTGTTTGTGATGAACCCTGTATAGTAATCGCAAATCTGATATTCAACATTGTAGTTTTAGCACAAGCAGACGTTTTTATAAAGAACTACTTTTTCTTCTATACCTAGTTACTAATAAAAAAGTTTTTCCTCTTCCAAAATCAATCCGTGGACACACTGTATAGATACCTATTATCCGTTTGTTTTTTGGTCAAAATGTAAACATAAGGTCCAGAAAATAAAATACGTACAAATTTTAATATCAAAACTTTCAAATAATTTGAACTGAGGACGAAATACATCAATTTTGCCTAATTTTGACAGCTCGTTTAATTTCAATCGAGACAAAAATAAAAACAAAACAACATTTTTAATGGCTGGAGACATTGTGCTTTGTTTTTTTAGTTTTACCCCTGGCGTCCCAAATGCCTGCGAAAACATGTCCGTTAGCCACTCCCCCTCCGATATTGCCAATTATACATAATAAACATGATTCAAACAATTTAAATGGCAATTTTTGTCCTTACGATTAAATACCCCTACTTTAAAACAGCATACATTGTGTTACAGGTCTCTAATATAATCTCACCCTAAGCTTGAAGTGAGACATACAGTTTTAAAAGTTAAACAAAATTGAATTGATAAATTAATAAAAGCAAAAAAACTCAATTTGCCCAAATATATTTTTCTGCTTTCATTGATTTATAAATCCAACCTTTTTTTAACGTAAAACTGTAGGTAATCGTACTCCAAAGATGGGTATTCGTCCGATTTTTGAAGAAATCGAAAAATAAATTAAATATTAATAAAAAAACAAAATGGCGAATGCGACACTAGTGTTTGCTCATTTAATAGAATTTAAGATATTTCTTCTGCTTTAGTTCTACTGTTCTACATTGCATGTTTATACACTGAAAAAATAATTTATTTGATCTAAACAAAAATGGAGTTCGCCGAAACAAATATTTGTTCCCTATGGCCTGAACAAATAATTATTTGAAATTTTGTCCAAAATTATTTGACTTTTGAGAGGGAAATATATGATATTCAAATAAATATTATTTAAATAAAATAATTCCGTTATTTAGCACGAAGCAATATAGGTAACCAACAAATATGTATTTATTTCTATTAAATAAATATTTATTCTGCTCAAATAATCATTTATTTAAATCGCTAACACATTTATTTAATCCAAATCACGAATTGTTTATTATCCTTTATATTTATTTCTATTAAATAAATATTTATTCTGTCCAAATAATAATTTATTTAAATCGGCAACACATTTATTTAATCCAAATCACGAATTGTTTATTATACTTTATATTTATTTCTATTAAATAAATATTTATTCTGTTCAAATAATTTCGAAATTAGGATGTGTGCTTTTTGGCAGTTAATTTAAATAACTTATTGTTTCCTATAAATAAATAATTATTAACTATTGAACATAATAATATATAATATAATTATTATTAAATATTTTTTGGTAAAAACTATATTTGTAATAAACAATAAGGTATTTAAATTAAATAATTAAAATAGGGTATAATCTCCCAAACTATTTAGAAGAGGAGCTGCAAAAAGAAATAAATCATACCACAGTTTTTATATATGTTCTGTTTATTGTTACCAAAGATAACATAACTATATAAGAAAAGAAAACAAAACTGTAATTAACATGAGAGTTATTAAACTTGGTCTGCGCCTACGAGAGCCTTATTCTCCTTAAACATCCATATTTACTGCAATAACTAAATGTTCCTGGAAAATAACATCTTGTTTGAGAGAAATAAATTAAATTTATCACAAACAATCAAAAATAGTTATAAATACATAATTGTTTCCCCGAAATATTTATTTATTTAAAGCAAATAAATATTTATTTGCTTTAAATTTTATTCACGCAAATAAATATTTAAGGCAAATGAATAATTTTACACAAAGGGGCTGCAAGAGACGCTTTCGCGGCCATCTTGATATATGAATATTAATAATTATATTGAAAACAGAAATCAAAACAATAACGATATGCATGTTTATAAAATAATATAATAATATGGCAAAGACAAATTTGTTAACTTTTTCTATTATATACAAAAATAATTGAAACGTTTTTAAATGGGCATTTCTCCATGGCATGCATGATTTAGTAATTATTATTTTGTATAATATGTTTTATCTGTCTTTTTTAAGTAATAAACATTAAAATTAAAATCTTACCTTCGAAGGAGGGCCACAGATGTCCCATGTTATGGCCAACTAGCCAATCGCGAACGTCCATTGCCACACAAAATTATATATCACCTTTTCGAAAGACGCTCACTAAACGACTAAACTATCCAGTCTCTACCTGGTACCTGCCTAGATTTCAAAAAGCAGTGGCGAAATAAAAAGTTATTTGCAGCAAATAATATTTTGTTTGAAATGTAGACGTTTAAAGGCAGAGGAGTAGCAAACAATTTTTTGTTTGGCGCGAATAAGTTTTATTTCACATAAATAAACAAAAACCAAACAAATATGAAATAAAAGTCAAATAATTCAATTTATTTGTTGCAAACAATATTTGTTTGAGCTAAATAAAGATTATTTGTGACTAACAAAAATAAAGCAAATACATTATTTATTTGGGATGAAACAGACTTTTTTTTCAGTGTAAAGTTCTTTCTGTAAGAAAATACTTACAACACCTAATATGTTCCACGTGAACTTTATGGCAACATAATTATTATTTTGAGATTTTTTTGTGCCAATATTCATTTAAAACATCAATTAGTAAGTGCGGATTGACACCCAAAATATGGGTCAAAATATTATGTTTAGAATGTTCCGCGAACATAAATAGATCGTACATACAATTTATTCTGTTCATTACATTTCGTATAAATGCAGGCTTAAATGTCCTTCTTTCGAGAGAACCTTAAAGTTAACTAGTGAAGAGATATCTGCGTTATGTATGTTATAGCAACATATTACAATAATTACAGTATCTGGTCGCAAGCTGGTAAGATGTAAATACTTATCAGAGGCGCTGTGATAACGGGTGGGGGGGGGGGAGGGCAAGGAAGGCGACTATCCATCCCCATCTCCGACTCTCTGATCATAGTGTACCCATAAACTTGATAATAGAAGTGATATCCACTCGGTGCCACTCGGCAATACAAATTCAGACAGGACAGCTAGAAGACTCCGAACAACGATGTGACCTGCGCAACAAATACGTTAAAACTAATACTAAGGCGCGCGGCGATGTCCGATCGCTACGAATCCCCCACTAACGTCTTGTGGATTATAGGTTCTAACGGGTACAATTCGTTTTTGGAAAAGCTGTTCTGCTTAGAAAGCGCTTTGCTGGAGACAAAATGCGTCGCATTGAGAATAGTAGATTCTGTAACGAGGTTGGAATGAAAATTCGATCCGAGTGGAAGATTCCGAACGCGAGCGTGAGGAACCACGAGTATCGAATTTTCATTCTAACCGAGTAGCAGACTATATTTTCTCCACGACCATCCAGTTCCATATCTGATTCATCCGATTTTTCACTCATTTTTTGACTTGCACTAAAATTTGTCTGAAAATAATTATTATTACAACGCGGCCATTTTTATCTGACACTGACAGTTTCGAAATTCATGGCAACCTATGTCGTTCATATCAATTACATTCCGTATCTTGTTATGGAATGAAAATACACGCAAAACGCATAAGAAGCAAGTGTTTCAGAATAAATATTCCAACTCAAGAGCGAGAATTTTTACATTCTATTATCAAAAATGGTTTTGGAATTATTGCATTCAGTAATGGTCGTGGAGAAAATACAATTTATTTCTTAACAAAATTGCTGTATTAAAAGTATAAACACTGTTCTAGCAAATGTGGAATTGATATAACACTAAAGCGGGTTTGATACACTAGCAATTTATTTAATATGGGTTAATAAAAAATAAGCTATCAATACAAACTATGTCTTAGCAAACCTGTTGTATTAGATAATTTTTCTCGGAGTACATATAAAAAAAATAATCTTAAAACTAATGGGCGCCCTCAACTTAAGCCCCCTACTCTCCACCCCTGGACAGCCAGTTTACATTAGGTGCAATTGCAAGTAAAATTGCCTGCAAGCATGCGCTTTGATGATTTTTTAATGAGCTGATGCAATTTTACTCATTTAAAAACGACCACTTAACTGTATCGCATAAAGTTGCATGCACTTATCGCACCTAATGTAAACAGGCTATTATGTGATTTAGAAAGTTTTCGAGCAGTGTTGCAGTGGGCGAGACATTTCCGAAAAAAATTCATCAATCATAGTTTTTCTTGATGACTTAACTTTTATCCCGTATTTTCTGGGAATTCCGTGATAAAAACGATTCCCAGATGCTGATGCCAACTTTTTTTGTCCTAACAATGAGGCCAGTGGAATTCCCATATTTTTTTGGGGTTTCTACATTAAAAAAAATTCTTTTCCCAATTCTAAAGCTATGGAAAATACTGTGCTTACCTTATAAATTACAATCTTATATCAATAATTTCTAAACACCTGAAATATGTTTACTTAACTTTTTTAGAAAATAATAGTTTGTTTATCAAAGTCGTAAAGATCATTCGGGCGAGGTGCCCACAAAATTTTTTAGGCAACTGGCCCGTCAAGCATAAGTGCATTCTTTAAAAAAAAAAAAAAATTCTGAAAAAAGACAAAAATGCAAATAAAAATATATTCTGGCTTTATTTGTTGTTAACTGTTATGTTAAATAAACATTTATTACATTTTGAAAATGCAATTTCACTTTTAGACATAAAATTGTCTGAAGCAGTGCCTATACCTATCTAAGCCCAAAAAAAAACATACAGGCGAAAAAGCAAAAAAAATCAAAAAATCGAAATCTTTTTTTTTTCAAGTTTGTTTCGACTGTTTCGGCATAAAATTTTTCTTTTTAATATTCAAAAAATGCTATTTCGATGGGAAATTTGATTCTCTACAAAAAGTTTCATATGAGATATATCGAAATTTTGGTTTGTTTACGAGATATATTAAAAAAACCAAAAGGGGTGGTTTTTCACCCCTATCTTCAATTTCCACCCTCTAATTTAATAGCACTCCGCGGTTTTTTCTTCATTTATAACCCATTAATCGATTCCTGTAATAAAAACCCGTGAAAGTCTTAGTTCCTTTCTATGTGACATAATCAATAGCCTACAAAACCAACGGTTAAGTTGGGCATTCCTTTAAAAAATTAACTTAGCTCAGGTTGGGTATGCCCATCTTTATCTCTTATACTATTTGTTCGCGAAGCGTTCCTTTAACAACTTAGCTAAGCAAATATTTTTACTTAGTTATGCTGTGTAAAAGAAGAAAAATGAAAGTACCTAATATCAAAGAATAGAAGAAATCCACAGAGAAAACGTAACAACAAAAATGGCGCCGAGCCGGTCATGAAGTGTATTTATTATATTATAATAAGAGGGTTGTGCTCATGCCCATCCCTGTTGGGCGTCAAGGGATCTGACCGGCGAGCCGTGCATACAAACATGTTTTTTCACCCATAAAAGTTAACTTTTGTATGCGCACCACACCAGATAAGCTGTACTTTGTACGGATCTAAAGGTAAATGTATATGATACGCACACGAATTTGTAGTACCTACCTTGTTTATCCTTATAATATGGAGGAGCCCAATCATGTTTAAAAATCGATCCCCTTATTCCATTAATCGATAAGAAAAGGACTTTAATTCAAATAAGGTTAAAAAGAATCCTTTGTGAAAATTTTCGTCAATCTGTTTCCACTTAATGTGCCAAATTTCATAAAAGCTTTCTCAGGAGACACTTAACTCGCCTTTGTTAAATCGGGCCACGTTTTAAAGTTTAATGTCAGTTTTATCGAATAAGATTATAGATGATTAAGAATAAGTTCTTTCGGTTTTAACAAAATGGTATACAACTTTTTGAAGATTGGTTTAAACATAAACTCCTTAAAATATACCTGAAAATAGCGTCATTTTAATGGATAATGCTAGTTATCATAGTCGGCAAGCAAAAATCATTCCCAATTCTAATAATACAAAAGCAGAAATTCAAAATTTTATGATTGAAAATGATTTATATTTTGAAGAAACTTACAAAAAACGAGAACTGCTAGAAGTATTAAAAGCTTTTAAAATAAATAAGGAATACGAGTGTGACAAACTTGCAGCAGAAAATGGACATACAGTGTTGCGTCTTCCTCCATACTATTGTATATTCAATCCTATTGAGCTAATATGGCACCAATTAAAATCCAATATTAGGAAATAATATTTCTCCTACATTAAATGCATCTGTAGTCGAATTAATTAAAAACGAAGTAAGACAAATTTCTGCAGACAGCTATAAAAACTGTGTACAGCATGTACTTAAGGTGGAAAATTCTTACAATTGTATGATTACAAATGTTC
This sequence comes from Polydrusus pterygomalis, assembly GCA_963969555.1. Lineage (NCBI taxonomy): Eukaryota > Metazoa > Arthropoda > Insecta > Coleoptera > Curculionidae > Polydrusus > Polydrusus pterygomalis. The sequence goes on from OZ018377.1 coordinate 1,961,510, forward strand.
AACCCTTAATTATAAGTTTAGGCTTAGATGAAGATAGTGATAGTGATACAGAGTTTAATTTTTAATAAATTATCAATAGTTTTTTAGAATTTAATTAATTTTTATTGTACTTGTTATCCTAATAGTTATACTTTTAAATTATATTATTTTAAATTATAAAAATAAATCATGTGGTGTAGGTACATTTTCAAGCCGACCCTGATCCCATTTAATCCCCTTTGAAGAGGTTGAGGCGTACCTATACAATAGGGTTTAATCAGGTAGTTTCTTTTTGGCAGTAAGAGTCAACGGTATAATTCTGCAAATACTATAATAAAATTAATTTACCGACACACAAACAGAAAAAAAATCAAATTCGCGCAAATTCTTTTCCCGTTAATATGTCTCCTGGCGCAGAGTATCAATTTCACAATATCGTGTACTTCAATTAAGGCTGCGAAAAATAAAGAAAAATTACGGGAAAGCTATCGGGCTGCAGTTAGTCAACATCGTTAAATTCTCGTTATAGGATCGGAATGAAATGAAAAATCTATTGGGGGTAAATTTCTACCGGGTTGGTTTAAGAAGGAGATCGACAGAACTGGTCCCCTCGATTTTAATGAGTAGCGGTAGACAAAAAGAGCATGCGATGTTGCCACTGTTAGCAATTCTTTAAGGAATGACATTTTATGCTTGCCATTATTTTAGTTGGATAAGAAAAATCGGCAAATTTTTGCCCGGTATTTTCTTCGCCAATGGATGTCCCGCTACGGTCGGCCAGCAACTGTATCTCGGAAAGGATTGGTTATACATTTTCGGGAACATTTTTTTTATAGATAAACCGACAAAAAGAAACACTGGAAATTATTTTCAAAGTTGTACGATTACCGCTAGAGTGCGTAACTGATAGAACAACACACAAACATTAAGGTATTTTAAAGATAGCCCCATTAAGGTACTGTTTTGATATTGGGAATAAAAAGCTTATCCTTTCTTCCAGCAGTTTGGTTCCAAGGATTTTTTTCGCACCTCCAATAATAAGGGTGGGGGAAGCTGGTAAATAGGTTATTACTAAAAGTACTGTATCATTTACATCTTTTATGCAATTTTAATAAATGAGAGCTTGTTTGAAAGAGAATTTCATGCTTAATGAAAAAGTCATTTTGTTGACGGTCGCTAATTCGTATTTCGTTTTACAGAGGTGCGATATACAGGGTGTTTCAGAATAAGATGCTGATCCTTAACGGTGTGAATCCTTAGGTGATTTTAAGAAGAACAGTTTAAATTAATATATATCCTTAACCTATCAACTTTCGAACTACAGGGCGTTAAAGTTTTAAGAAAAAAATCGTTTTTCTATTATAACTTTAAAACCTTTCTAGCTATTTTTATGAATTTTTCACACATGCCCTCTAAGCATCAATAGCCATTTTTTGGTGTAGAAATTTTTTTAAAATTTTTAACCAGTGGCGTCCTGAAAGGGTTTGGACTAGACATTTTGGAAAAATATTATGTACGCCACTGCTTTTTCTCAAGATAAAAATTATTTTTAAAATACTCATTTTAGGCCAAATTTAATATCCTGCCTTTTTATCGTCCGACAATTTATTTACAGCTAAAATTTGCTCTCAACTTCTTGCCTCAATTTATTGTCATGAAACTTTAACTTGTTCTTATTTTTTGTCCAAGTTGGGGGAAAAGGTACCTAGTGATATCTGGTGTTTTTAGTGGCTGCCAACCTATTAGATTTTGAGGTTAGAAAATCGTTTTTAATGTTTTGTTTTTAAAATTTGCTTAAAAATGATTCGCCGTCGTGTTTTTAGTTGAAAGGCAAGAGAACAAGCCAATTAAACGTACCTTTTCAAATCGAAAATAGAAAAAACAAAACAGCAATATTCGATTTTATCGCGTACCTAATTTGAAGCCAAATATTAGTTGGTAACATTTAACAATTTGCCAAAAACTTGGGTACGTATAAAACAATATTTTCTCCGCGACCATTACTGAATGCAATAATTCCAAAATCATTTTTGATAATAGAATGTAAAAATTCTCGCTCTTGAGTTGGAATATTTATTCTGAAATACTTGCTTCTTATGCGTTTTGCGTGTATTTTCATTCCATAACAAGATACGGAATGAATATTCTGTAATTGATATAAACGACATAGGTTGCCATGAATTTCGAAACTGTCAGTGTCAGATAAAAATGGCCGCGTTGTAATAATTATTTTCAAACAAATTTTAGTGCAAGTCAAAAAAATGAGTGAAAAATCGGATGAATCAGATATGGAACTGGATGGTCGTGGAGAAAATATAGTCTGCTACTCGGTTAGAATGAAAATTCGATACTCGTGGTTCCTCACGCTCGCTACGCTCGCGTTCGGAATCTCCACTCGGATCGAATTTTCATTCCAACCTCGTTGCAGAATCTACTATTCAAGCACAATTTCTTGATCAAGAATTTAATAAAGTTTTCGGTACCAGTCATTGTTCATAGCTCAAATAAGTACACAAACACTAGAAATCCGAAATTTTAAAGACCCACAATCAACAAGAATCCAGTTGCTTTTAAATAGCAAAACCAACGGCTAAGTTGACCGTTCCTTTTAAAAAGTTAACTCAGCTCAGCAAGGTCGATTTTTTCCTCCTCCCTTGCCGCTGTTTAGTATGCCCATCTATAATTATGATTATAATCAATCTTAAATGGGAAAATATACAGGTCCGGGCTTTAAAATTTAATTTCTTGTTCAAGAAATTGTAAAATTTGACCCTCAATTTATTTTTACGTGTAAACAGCTAAAATTTGCCCCAAATTCTTGCAAAAAAATTGGAATTTTTTCTTAATTTTTGATTATTGGGAAAAAAGGTAGTGATTTCTGGCATTTTAAGTGGTGTCAATCTGGAGGATAGAAAATTGTTTTTAAGGTTTTGTTTCTGAAATTTGTTAAAAATGATTCGTCTTCGTGTTTTTAGTTTGAAAAGAAAGAGAACAATAAGTCAATTAAACTAGTTTTATAAAATCGAATATAAAAACAAACAAAACCAGCAAAATAATGTTTGTGTAGCTTAGGCCTAGTTAGATGTGTTTAAATTGATCATAATAAAATATAAGTAGTTATATGTCAAGATACATCACTACTCCATACTTACTAAAAATACTAAATACCCGGTAATTTACCCCTATTTGGGCATAATAAAATCATAAAACGATTTTTACTAGTCATTGTTTATATTCCAACTCGAGTTACTAAAAGTACAATACACACAATTCACTAAACCACAGAAACTAGAAATCCGTAAATATTAATCACCCACAATCCACAATAGCAAAGAAAACAACAAGGAATCCACAGAGAAAACTTAAAACACAACAACAAAAATTGCGCCGAGCCGGTTATGGAGTGTACTTTGAGCATGTCGCTAAAGAAGGACATACCGATAACAAGAGGTTTGTGCGCATGCATAATCCTACTGGGAGGGAAGGCATCTGACCGGCGAGCCGTGCGCGCAGACGTATTTTTCACCCAGAAAACTTAACTTTGTTTGTTGTTTTAAGTTTTTTTTTAAATTATTTTTTAATAGATAGCTAAAAGGCAATAGCAAGTTCACCAGAAGTTTGGTAACGCCGCAATATAAATCGCGGATAGCTGCCATCAAGCCCTTGTGAGTTCTCAGGCCATGACAGAGGGCATTAATGGGGTAGATGGGGGATGAACGTCGTACGGGGTTCATAAATCAGAGTCAAATGGACAATACGTTGACATCGGTTTGTTTATCAATAAATATTATTTCAAAGTTCGTGAAACATTTCCGGTTTTACGAAAGAAAGCTTCCAGATTTAATTTAAACAATTTTTTTTAAATTTTAATACAACTTCCCAACTTTGTACTTACTACATTTTTAAAAGTAAACAAACTGTTCAACGAAATTTATCAATCAATTAAGAATTTTTCTTTATATAAAAAGCTACTTAGGAATTCCGGTTTTACCCAATAAAAAAAAAATTGAAGTCATTTTATTTTTAAATAAAAAAGCTTTTACACGGTGAATAATGATGCATATAGTATATGTATATGTTGAAACCGTTAAAACAGTTATTTATTAGCACTTTTTTGACTTTTATTAGAACATTAGTATTATAGGTATATCATTATATAAGGCCACTTATATGGCCATCTAAAATTTTTATTACGTTTCTCGTTTAACGCTTTTATACGAATTTTATTGGATTTAGCACATCAGTTAAATATATCGAGCGAAGAAAACGTCTAAAAAATTACGTTTAATAAACTATAACGACGCTGGTAATAAAATTGCGACAATTGTTATCATATTACTTACGACTGCATCCTTAAGTTAAAAATTATAGCTTACCTTTAACACATGTTACTACCTAAAACTACATCATTTACTTACCATAGATACCTTAGGTACCTTTAGATAAGCAAACAATAATTACGAAAGTGGCAAATTTATGAACTTGCGCATGTATACAAAGCCATACAGGAATAGGCATGCGCACTGCAAAATTCTCATGATTGTAACAAATTGGAAAATAGACAGATCCGGGATTTAAAATTTAACTTCTTGCTCAAGAAATTGTAAAAGTTTACCGTCAATTTATTTTCACGTGTAAACAGCTAAAATTTGCCAACAATGTCAACAATTTATTGTCATGAAACTGGAACTTGTTCTAATTTTTTGTCCAAGTTGAGGGAAAAGGTAGTAATTCTGGTGTTTTTAGTTGTTGCCAACCTATCAGATTTTGATTAGAAAATCGTTTTCAATGTTTTATTTCTAAAATTTATCTAAAAATAATTCGCCGTCGCGTGTTTAGTTCTAAAAACAAGAGAACAAGTCAATTAAACTTACCTTATCAAATCGAAAATAGAAAACAAACAAAACAGCAATTTTCGATGTTATATGGCGTACCTAATTTCATGCCAAATATTAGTTGGTAAAATTTAACAATTTGCCAAAAACTTGGGTACGTGTAAAACAACATTTTCAAGCACAATTTCTTAATCAAGAATTTGAAAACTTTTCGGTACTAGCCATTGTTTATAGCACAAACTACACAAAAACTAGAAATCCAAAATATTAAACATCCACAAACAACAATAATCGAGTTCCTTTTAGTAGCCTTTAAATAGCGAAATTTTGCGTTCTTTTTAAAAATTAAACTCAGCTCAGCCAATATTTTTTCCTCCTCCCTTGTCGCGGTTAACTATGCCCATCTATGTTTCTCATACGATTTGTTTGCGAAGCGTTCCTTTAACAACTTAGCTAAGCAAATATTTCTACTTTGCTATGCTGCTTAAAAGAAGCAAAAGAAAAGTACCTTAGCAAAGAATACAAGAAAACCACATAGAAAACGTAACAACAAAAATGGCGCCGAGCCGGTTCTGTAGTGTACTTATATAATGTCTACAGACTGTCCGCGGATAGGGTTTACAATACACAAATGGATTAAAAATTTCATTTTTCGAGAAAAAGTCATTCTTAATAAAAAGTTTTGCTTGTAAAATGCAATTCACGAAGAGAAAATTTTGATTTTTTATACAGGGTTCGCAAAAACTTCCTTTACTTTTCATTTTTGACCAACATGCCAATTAGAAAAATTATTTAGAATAACTTTAGATAGTTTAAAGGTGTTGGGGAAGAAAAATCCTTTCTACCTTCTTACATATAAAATATAATTGCCTACGCGTTTCGGCTCACATAAGCCATCATCAGGGCGCAGCTGTAAGTAAAGAACATGATGTTATGTAATAAATTTTTTTTTAAAAAATTTTGAAAATAATGAACGTCAGTATATAAAATATGTCCTAAAACTTACAGGTATGAAAAATCACATACAGGGCTACACAGCGAGACGCACCCAGTCAACACCCTGTATATGATTTTTCACACCTGTAAGTTTTAGGACATATTTTATATTTGTTTACTGACGTTCATTATTTTCAAAATTTTTAAAAAAATTTTTTATTACATAACATCATGTTCTTTACTTACAGCTGCGCCCTGATGATGGCTTATGTGAGCCGAAACGCGTTGGCAATTATATTTTATATGTAAGAAGGTAGAAAGGACTTTTCTTCCCCAACACCTTTAAACTATCTAAACAATGACCCTTCTAGAGAGCAGCCATAACTTCGTTATTTAGAATAACGTTTCTAATTTAAATCCGAGATTTAAAATAAATCCTCGATTTTTTTAGTTTTTTTAATTTTTAGAGATAAATGGAAATTTTGCTGCTCAATAAAAATATTAATATAAAATTTTATTAGACTATTTTCATAATGGGTGGTGTATCTTATTTTAAAATTTTAAATGCATTCCTACCATCTTTTGTAAAAACGAGGAATTTTTTTACCTTTTTATTACTTTTATGGGGCAAATTTGAAGTTGTCAAATAGAATTTGATGTGTTTAGAAAATGTTGACCTTAGAACAAAGGGTTTATTTAGTTCAATGTTACGGTGCGGGCAAAAGTTCTTACAACTTTGTGATAGAGAAATTTAATCAAAGATTCCCTAACGTTTACGTCTCAAAAATGGGACTTCATAAATTATTAAGAAAATTTCAGGGAACTGGTTCAGTTTCCAATTAAAAAAAAAATTATGATCATAATGACTCAGCTTTCCTAATCGTATTGCAGTCTGTTGCTGACAATCCTACCCTTTCATTAAGAAACCGAGCTCAAGAACTTGATGTAGTAAAAAAAACTCTTATGAAATTATTATTTGTTGTTATTTTAAGATTTTTTTGTGTTATTTCCGGGGTCATTTCATTTATGAAATTAAAAATACATATTTCTGGTAACACCAAAAATCAGTTTTTGAAACTTTTTGATACCCCTCTGTCATTGATAATGTATGTATTTCGACCGCTAATGCTGCTATCCAAAAAAAATTCTTTTACCTCTAAAAATTAAAAAAACAAAAAAAATCGAAGATTTATTTTAAATTTCTGATTTAAATTCATAGGCGGTTCTAGGTGGGGGCTTGGGGGGGCTAAGCCCCCCCAAATCTCGGATTAGCCCACCCAAATTTAAATGTGGCAATCGAAAAAATTCTATATATCTACATAATTCCAGTAATTTTAATAATTAATTAATTATTTAACTTTTTCATAAAAAGCTTTCTTTTCTTCGCTACCAAACTGCTACTAACACAACTAATAATGATTTTTATTTAGCACCCAATGACCCAATGTGATTTAGGATGAAAAAAAGACCTCGACGTAAAGTTGGAAGATGCTGTTAACGTTTTTTCCAAAAAAGTGGGTAGAAAAATACCTTCAGAAAAATTTATTTGTGCAAAGATTTTTTTGTAAATTTAGGATAAAATCCCACTGGTGTTGAACATTTTTAACTTTTAAATTATAAAAATATTGCCTGTATTTTTGATTTTTAAACCTCCCCATCCATCCATATAATATCTACTACCCAGCAAACACAAGAGGGCGCCGAGGGCGTGATTTTTTCAACGAGTTTTAGCGACTTTTGGGTAAAAATTAGGCTTGGCACCCCCAAAATTTTCCGCCTTCGGCGAATTAGCCTCCGGCGGCACCTACGGTGGGCTTCCTCTTCCTGGGGCTTCAGCCCCCCCTATTTAGGAGGTCTAGAACCGCCTATGTTTAAATTACAAACGTTATTCTAAATAAGTTTTCTAATTGGCATTTTGATCAAATATGAATATAAAAAATCAAAATTTTCTCTACACAAGCAAAACTTTTCATCAAGTATGACTTTTTCCCGAAAAATAAAATTTGTCATCCATTTGTCCTATTGTAAACCCTATCCGCGGACAGTCTGTATAAAGACAAAATCGTTTGTTGTTCTGTGAGTTTTTGTCACAGTCTGTGAGCCACTATGCTACTGCGTGTTTTTTGCTCGCATAGAATGTTCGTCCAGCAATGCTGCCAACAAAGCCGGTAGTATGTGGGCTACTTTAGTGCAAAAGAATGGCGGTTCTACATCAAGAAATATATATACGATTATTGAGTGGTTTTTTGCAAATGTCGCATATTTAAGTAAAAAGGTTTTAGTTATATTATAATATATAAATTAAATGTCACCATTACCATTACCTGCTTTTTGCGTCAGATTAAAATATGCTATTAAGATAATACGGAGATATAAAAAACACACATTATTTCATTTTTATGGATATACCTATATTTATTTTCATTAGACTGGTAAGTATACTATTTCCATATTAAAAAAATACATGGCATAGTTAAAACCCTGGTGGATAGAGCAATTACAATCTGTAACTTAAAAAAGAAACTCACCACATCAAGACCGACCTCAACAAAAAATGGCTACCCCACAAGATTAGTTGACACAATATTGGAAAATCGTAAGAATCGACCCAACGCGCAAGAAGCAAACAGAGAGGCACAACCAACACTCAATATTCCGTATGTCAAAGGAGTATCTGAGAAAATAAGAAGACTAGGACAACGATATAACATCAACGCCGTATTCAACTCGAGGGACACCCTAAAAGAAGCCACCTGACGAAAACAAAGCCCACAAGTCAAAAAGATAGGAAAAACTGCGTCTACCAGATCCCCTGCGAATGCGGTCAATCTTATAAAGGTGAGACATTAAGACCATTAGAAACAAGGATTAAAGAACACAAAAACAATACGTTAAAAGGAGAGACCGAAAAGTCAGGTGCAGCTGACCATGCCTGGAAACATGGTCACCATATCATGTGGTCAGAAGCTGAAATCCTACATAAGGAACCACACTGGAGGAAAGGAAGCTGCTGCTATTCACTAGAACCCAGGCTGCTTTAGTAAACCATCATTAGACATAAGAAATATCTGGAAACCTTTGTTAGATAGATGTAATCTTAGAATAAGATCGCGTGCCAACTTAACGCATGACTACACCCACCTCAGTTATGCTTTAGTGCACCTAGCTAGTATAAAATAGTCTTGTAATTACTTTACTTATTTAGTATTCACCTGAAGACGACTGGAGATACTTACCAGTTGAAACGTTCTGATTTAAAACAAATAAAGACAATGAAAGTCCAAAACTCTTTCATCATTCAAAAAAATATAGCCTGTGAAAAAATTGTGATTTCTTTTCTATTAATTGGATGAGGTACTACCACAGAACTTGGCCCTACTCGTAAAAATTAAAATACACATTTAAAGTAATATATTTTTAGGCAAAAATGAAGCCATCAACTGACTTATTTTTTATAATACCTTAAGTTGATTAGATTGCGTATTCACCAAATTATTGTGACAACGTGAAATGCAGCAATCTAAACTGCACGGAGAATCAAGAAGTGACTCGAGGGTTTTGTGGCTGCTGTGATAATCATTGTGTAACAATGATTATGTTCATGATTATTATAATAAAAATATAATCAATATATTAATAGGCGGCATTTTCATTCAAGGAAATAAGAAGAAATAAATAATTTCTGTTAAGGTACGAACTAAAACAAATTAAAGTAGGGTGGTAGGCGAGACAAGCGTCTAGAGTCTGGCCATGGACTTTTCAACCGGCCAATCATAGGCCGCCGTCTTAAAGAAAGTAATTTTTGAGGTTAAGCGATGTAAGTAAAGCCGGTTGTTGTAAATTAGGAACATAAAATGCTATTTATTATTATCGGTATATAGGTTTCTTAGAAACGTCACGTATGCCAAAAACACTCCTTTTCAAAATTCGTCACACAAAAACACTACAAGTGTTGTGAATATAATAAACAATTCAACAATAAACAGAGTCTTTCAAGGCATGAAAGGAAGCAACATAATATTACACGCGTACATATATAGGAATAATTAGATTTACAAGTGTACATTACATTACTAGAAATATCAACACTACAGAATAAATACAATACTTGACCATTTAACAATTATATTTTAAATTTAAACCCAAAAGATAAAATTGTATCTATCAAATCCCTTGCCAGTGTGGCGAATCGTACATTGGAGAAACAAAAATACTTCTTCCCATGTATGGACCAACCAACATAATATACAGTGGTCAGAAGGTAAGGTTTTTGACACGGAACAGCACTGCAGAAAATGAAAATTCAAAGAAGCAGCTTTCATGAATCAAAATATCCACTTATTTAGTAAACCCAGTATAGATATTCCCAATATCTGGCAGCCCCTTTTTGTCCAAAACCAACAGCTCAAACTTCACACTCCAATAAGCACGAATACGGAGTCATCAAGCTTCATTGCACAAGCACATGGATATTATTTAAAGACAGTAGCCTTAGAATTATAATTTAGTTTATACTTGAAAAGGTTTAGAGATACTAACTAACCGAAACGTTGTGTTAAGTAACAAAATAAAGACAATGGAAGTCCGACGAGGTAATTTTTTTGAAAATTTCACACCTGTCATTCTAAGCCAATCACACACTTTCATTTCGACAGTTACCAATGACAACCTTCAAATTTTTTGGAAATTTTTCTCCTCCTGCCAAGCTAGGCGAGCAAAATTAATAAGTGGAAATTTTTTCTTGACAGCTATCATATGATCCGAAAATCAGTATTCAGGATCAAATTTTGGTATTTAATGTTTTTATTCATTTTATAATACTAAATAAATACAAATATTTATTTACCAAATATTTCTTTCATTAAGGCCAAATTTTTTTGGAATTCTGGTTCGAACTCTTCTCTTCGTAATGGAGAATAACAAGGATAATGGTTATCTTCCCTTTCCACTTCTATCAGATGTCTATGTTTAATATAATAGATGTAATATTTGGATGCAATTTTGTTCTGCTGAATTCTGATTTTTCTTAAAAAGGATGGGATATCTTCCTCCAAAATCTTCTGGATAGCTGAGAAAAGGTTTTCTTGATGGGGATTTCATTCAGTTTTTTCCATTAAACATTGCAAATACTTTAAATTTTTATGAGACATATTAATGTCCCCTATTTCAGAGCAAGATTTACAAACACCGTAGGGCTTAAAATTAGTTTCTTGATTGTTTACTGCCATGATTTAATTATTGTGAACTAAAGAAGCACGTTTAAGAAATAACTGTCGACGTGACGTATAGCAGAGACGATTTTGACATCACATGCCTAAGCCTACTTGACTGTGGTATCTACTATTTACCTAGATTTTAAAAATTGTTTTATCTGGCATAACTAGCCTAACCTAGACTATACTATGCTTTCCCTTTGTTTTAGTAAATGAAATGTAGTAAAAATAAATAAAAAGGATAATTTTCACTTATATATATTTTTTGCATTTCGTTTAACTAAACGGTGAGGAAACTTTTTTTTGAAAGTTTATGTATTCCCATAATTATGGATAATTTCAATAAAATAATTCAAATAAATTTTAGGTGTGAAATTTTCTTACCGAATCCCCCGCGTCCTTTGAATTAATATCCGGAAATTCTTCCTCAGTCACGCATTTTTCTAGAAAATTTTCCCTCCTCTACGACTCGGGAAAATTTTCAAAAAATGCGTTCCTTCGGAAAAATTTCCGGAAATAATTCGAGCACTAGGGAGATTATAAAACTGTTTTATATTGTAAACCCAGCTTCTGGTCAGTATATCGGTATAGCAAATAAAAACATATTTTTCTTAAGAAAAACAAAAAAAATAAACAGTACCGGTAGTTATATTTATAGTTTTAACAGGCTAATTTTTGGGATGTATTTTAATTCCTGATCATCAAAGAAAGTCTAGCGGAGAGAATTCTAAACTAATTAAATTAATTAAAAGTAATAATAAATATATATTGTCGACAAAATGTTTATTTTTTTTGCTGGCGTTCAAAATGGCGTGTTGATTGCAACCATTAATTGCGTAACTGTTGTTTAACCTCAAAATTGTTTAAATAATAAAAATAACTGTCCAAAGTTCGAAAGGGATTCTTAGGTTAATAGAAATCGTTTTGTGCAAAACATCGTAAACCACAGAAATAAAATTTCAAGAAAACAATAATGAAAATAGCTTTATGAAATATCTTTTTAATTTATAACAACAAACAATCTAATGTATTTACCCAATAAACGTGTCCGTATATAATGGATGTTTACAATCGTTTGTTTTTTCAATTCGCCTTAAAAAAATTATGGACTTTTATTATGATGTTATGATGTTCAAGAATACACTCTTGAAAACTTTTATTTCCGTATTTTTTTTCGTTACATTTTTGTCTTCTTTTTAATTTGATTTGTAGCTCTGTATTTTATTTTGAATAAACGTTCTTTCTTCAAGAAAATTATTTCTACTCTGGGATTAATTTTGACATTAGTGAAATTGGCACAATCGACTTATTTACTTTTTTTTTCGAGGAGAATCTTCTAAAGACTGGCACCCTATGCCTGTGAGGCGGAGTAGTCGCCCAGTCAAAGTTGTCTGTTTAGTAAATTAAGAGTTATTTAAGTAACAGGGCCACTTTGTAAGAAGCTCGTTTCTGCTAAAGCATTTTATATAAAACTAGCGTGTACCCGGCCTGCGTTGCAGCGCTTTCTCTCAGATAATAAGGCGAGTTCACCATCACGTCAAGATTTATAAATACAAACCTGAACAAACCTCTAATTTTATCAGTGTTTCTATACAATATTATGCATGTATTATACATCATAAAAACCTTCCTCTTGAATCACTCTATCTATAAAAAAACCCGCTTCAAAATCCGTTGCGTAGTTTTAAAGATTTAAGCACATATAAAAGGGGACAGACGGGCGACAGCGACTTTGTTTTATACTATGTTAAGATAAAACCAACCAAATAGACCAGGGTCGATAATTTTTGAAACCAAAAAAAATAATAGTAGGATGAAACCCATTGGAAAAGGAAGAGAATAAAACAAAAATGAAAGGAAAAATAAATTACGGGCGATCCGAGGTCGGGAAGGGGGGGAGGGAGGTTTTAAGGGTAGAAAACGATTTATCTCGATTTCCGGTAAAACTACAAGTCCTGTGAAAAACCGTTAAATCGCCAAGTTGTAGGTAATAAAAAGATCTACAACTTTTGTATATACACTTTTTTCACATAACCTCAAAATTTATGTGAAAAATTCAAATAACCAAGTTTTTTGTTTTTTATTTTTATCTTTTACAAAAATTTTTGTTATCCACGAAATTTGGTGAAAACTTACCTTTTTATGTCCTAAACACACTGTAATTTTTTTGATTTAAAATATTTATTTTTTAACCTTATTTTGACTTAATATCGAAAAAACACCCTAATTTTCAATCGAAAATTCTCACGTCAAAATATCTGCTTTTTTAAAAAAGTCGTTGGGCTTTTTGTTCGTTGAAATCTCTACTTTCTGATGGTGTTAAAAAATATATACATTACTATGGTAAATGTTCTCAAAAAAATGCAAAGAAATGAAAAAAACTCGAATCAGAAATTTTTTTTTTAGATCAATATGTACAATTTTGAGCTATTTATTAAAATTTATACTTTTTTTTATCAATGTAACATGGAATCTTACGTTTTTCGAGTAATTAAAGTATAAATTTTAATAAATAGCTCAAAATTGTACATATTGATCTAAAAAAAAATTCGGATTCGAGTTTTTTTCGTTTCTTTGCATTTTTTTGAGAACATTTACCATAGTAATGTATATATTTTTTAACACCATCAGAAAGTAGATATTTCAACGAACAAAAAGCCCACCGACTTTTTTAAAAAAGCAGATATTTTGACGTGAGAATTTTCGTTTGAAAATTAGGGTGTTTTTTCGATCAAAATAAGGTTAAAAAATAAATATTTTCAATCAAAAAAATTACAGTGTGTTTAGGACATAAAAAGGTAAGTGTTCACCAAATTTTGTGGATAAAAAAAAATTTTTGTAAAAGATAAAAATAAAAAACCAAAAACTTGGTTATTTGAACTTTTCACATACATCTTGAGGTTATATGAAAAAAGTGTAAATACGAAAGTTGTAGATCTTTTTATTACCTACAACTTTGCCATTTAACGTTTTTCCATAGGACTTGTAGTTTTACCGGAAATCGAGATAAATCGTTTTCTACCATTTAAACACCCCCTCCCCCCCTCCCCACTTCTCGACCTCGGATCGCCCGTAATTTATTTTTCCTTTCATTTTTGTTCTACTATCTTCCTTTTCCAATGGGTTTCATCCTACTATTATTTTTTTCACTTTTTACCATTTTCAAAGGCTTCAGCACTGGTCTAAAAGTCCATATTATGTCTATACTATACTAAGACATAAATCTCGTAAAATAATAGTCAAAAATATATGACCAAATTTCAAATATAAAGACGTATATTATTTAAGTTCCTGCTACGTTGAAAAAAATCAGTATCTCGCGAGCTTGACGCGCACTTTCTCTATCCAATAACAGGAATATTGAGATTGGCCAAGGTACCTTTAGTCTCCCCACTTTTAACGACTACTAAAATTTAACAGCAAAAATAATTTCGACCATAACTTTTCATCGTTTTACTTAATGGATATGGTATTTATTTGTTATTTTTGCGTTAATGCCAGAAAAGTTTCCCATATATCCAGACTATTCCAGACAAAGAAAAACAATTGTTTTATTATAGACGATTGGGGATAAATCATTAAATCACTTAAACCTATCAAAATAAATACTATATACGGATGTTAAGGCTCACACAAGGCTTACGATTTTATAAATGCTGGGCTTTGTTGTCTTTATCTATATCTATCTACAGCTGTCCGTTCTTCTGTAGTAATACAGGTTTGTTGGTAGCTAATAGAATACATTATTTTTGACGAACACATTTTGTTTCATGCTACTAAAATCCTAGGAACAACATATTTTTGGGGTACCTATATAAAGACTCAATATAATTATTATTATAAAATGAAAAAAATGGCCCTTTCATGAAGAATGTTTGCAAAAAATATAGTTTCGGTAAATGTAGTAGCAAACCTTAAATTGAAATGAAATGCTTAAGATTCTGTTAATTTGTCTTTAATTAGTTCATGTAACTAAGATTCAAGGAATATCTTTTATTAACGCCATAAATATCTAACGAATTCTTTGCAAAATATATACTTTACAAAAAATAGGGGGGAAAAAAGAGACAACACAATGAGCCTACTGAATAAAAATTAAGCGATTACTTTTTAGTAAAAGCGATTGCTTGACTAGCAAATGCTATAAGTAAAAGCGATTGCTAGACGATCTGGATATGAATAAAATTTTGAAGCAATTCCTGTTTTTCGTACACCTCTATTCAACACAAGTTCAGACGTGGCTTATCCACTTGTTCAGATTATGGATTTCATGTTCAGTTTGGTGCCTAATTTGCAAAAGAGTTGACGTAAATACAACAACGTTGGTCTATTTATTTAGTACAATAGTAATCTGTTACGTTTTTGTGAAAAATAGTAAACTTATATTTGTGATATGGCAGATTTCAGTGAAAATGAGGAAAGTGATAGTAGTTATGAATAAATTAAAGACAAGCAATTAATATTCGTTCATAAATTGAAGGAACATCAATAAATCTCTCTGACCACAACCGTTTAGCTTCCACAACAGCTTTAGCACTTGTAGAAAATTTAATAAAAATATTGGCCTTCTCCAAAACTGCAGCCATTACAGAAGTGTATGTCTTACAGACAGTAGTTTGGTGAACACCGAGTTCTTTACCTACAGAATTTTGAAAGCCCGGATCCGACAATTTCCGCAGAAAGACTTTAATCTTATTTAAAGGCGACATTGCACCCCCTCACCTTTTACCAGTATCAGTCATAAAATAATTTGCCAACCACTCAACATTTTCGCAGTCAAATCGATATAACTTTCTGAAATTATCATATCTGCAATTTTTATATACACTGTAGATTTTTCTTTGACGGACGTTCATATATTCAGCCATAATTATTGAGGACACAAATTAAGAGCAACGCACGTGTATATGCCGCGGAGAACTAAAGTTGACTGCTACCAAACAAATGATGTAATGGTCGACCTACCCTAAAAAGTTGAAAGCGATCGATATACTAGAAAAAGCAATTTCTTAATTTATTCATCACATTTTAAGCAAACGATAGTAACTGCTTCTATTTTTTAAGAAAAAGCATCGACTAAAAGCAATTCCTGCACTTTTAAGCAATCGCTGGACGCAAAAGCGATTACTTTAGATTTTATTCATTGGCTTTCAAAAAATTACTTCGATTTTATAAGAAAAAGCAATCGCTACATTTTTATTCATTATAGGCTCATTATAAACAGGTATTGAAAGTATTCATTAAGCTATATTAAGATCAAAGACTCATATTAAAATAATTAATTGAAAACTATCGCTAAATCACACCCAGGGTACCCAGGAGGAAAAAACTTCCGGTGTGGTTGCTATAGTAACGAGTTGAAATGAAAGCTTCTTATTGGCTAAAAATTAAAGGTGTGAAATTTTCACAATAAATCCTGTTTGGATGCTTGGCTGTGATTTTGTTTTTTCTGTAGAAAGCGTTACGTTATTTTCATTTGTTTAATAGCCTGTAAAAAAGTATTTTATAAAAAATTTAAATTTCTTTTTTTTTAGTTTTATTAATTCATCAATTAAACTATTTTTTAACTTAAAACTGAAGGGAACTGCTACCTTTTTGAAGAAAACAAAAAATAAACGAAATATTGATTTAAAAAAATGGCGAATGCCTCACTAGTGTTTGCTCTTAAGGCAGAAATATAATCACCCTAGCGTCATTGGAATTCAGTCTATTGTGTGTAATATGCTGCAAATGCATGTTCTTATTACTATTTTCTCGTGTCTCAATTCTCTTCCATTGTAACTTAGACAATGGAGAAGAGAATGTGTCTAAGTAATATGTCTAAATGTTTACTGTTGTATACGAGATTAAAATAAGTAAGAGGCTTAATTTACTCTACGAAGAATGGATTGACGCTAATGTTTTAAGAACAAAAGAGAAAAATAAAACTTACAAAGTACCTACATAATATTATTATGTAAGTAAATAATTAGAATTACTGTAACAATTGCAGCTAAACATCAGAAAGCTACAAACGTCTAGCTTAACAAAAATCTACAAATATCCTTGTAATCAGGGCCGTAACTAGGATTTTATATCAGGGGGAGGGGGTTCTTGGCGATCCAAGCAAAGGGAATAAAGGCAACTTTTTTAAATTTGTGGTTTGCTTTATATAATTTGGTAAAGGGTAAAGTATAGTTAATGTGTTCGAGTAGGATATTTCTGTTGCACTTCGCTATTTTCAAAAAGGTGTCTATTTTTAAAGAAGAACTCTTAAAAGCACAACAAATATTGACTATCAAACTTTTATGTAATTTTACGGAAATTAACCATTATCGCAAAGTGGAGCTGTTGAGATATGAGGAAAAAAATCACAGCGGTCTCCACAAATATATTAAAAGTCAATTTACTGGGGGTTGTACATGTTTCGGTACTGGAAAGTACCATCATGAGCATGAGCACCGAAGGGCCCAAGTGCCACTTACACGAAGGAATATAAAAATATTAAAAACATGAATAGGACAAGAACATTTTGTGTACCAAGACGAAAACAAAGTAAAAAAAAATAAAAATTGGTAATAAAATGAGTATTCGAAAGGAATTTCTTTTTCTTTTTCTTTTTGTGCATAGTAAACAAAACATAAGTATTATTATTTGTTTATATTATATTGTATATATTATGTAAGACATCCTCCTTTCTTTAATTTTTTAATCATTTAAACAAAATGTTCTTGTCCTATTCATGTTTTTAATATTTTTATATTCCTTCGTGTAAGTGGCACTTGGGCCCTTCGGTGCTGATGATGGTACTTTCTAGTACCAAAACATGTACACCCCCTCCAGTAAATTGTCTTTTAATATATTTGTGGAGACGACTATGAGTTTCTTCCCCATATTTTAGGTGATTTATTAACTTTTTGAAAATATTATACTGATTAAATTACCCTATAATCTTCAATGTTATTAGCCTTTCACTCAGTGTAATTGAATTTTGCCTGACATTACCATTTCATCTTTCATTTCATCGTAAAAATTGCATTTAAATCGCAGGCGCTGACAAATGGAACATTTTTACTGATCATTTGATGTTTGCTTTTATATTTAATTTTTTTCGTTATTTCTTTTATCGTCTTTATCAATGCAGCGCGATTTGAAAGGCATTTTCTGCATTTAAAGAAGCGACATTTCTATAATTTAATATTGACATCGATATTGGAAAGAAAAATAGAAAAAAATCACAAAACTCTTGTAAAGGGAACAACTTTAAACGAAATAAATAAAAATAATAAATATTTATAGAAAGAAACAGAGCCATTGAATTATTAAATGTTATAGGTATTTATACAGGTTACAGGTGGATTCTATTAGCTAGAATAAATGTGCCAAAAACAATCCATTCGTTTCCTTACAAAAAAATCCGGAAAAACTGATACTTTTTTATTTTTTTTACGGGAAATTATAGGTGGTCATACAACACAACAAATTTATGGCCCAAAACATGTATAAAGTCTTACTAAACCCTTGCACAGATGCACATATTTTAAGCCCATATTTCACCGGCCAAGTTCTTGATCAAAAAATTGTTAAATTTGACCTACAATTTATTTTTACGCTTAAACAGCTAAAATTTGACCCAACATATTGCCACAATTTATTGACAAGAAATTGGTACTTGTTCTAATTTTTTAACCAAGTTGGGGGAAAAGGTAGTGATTTCTGGTGTTTTGTACATGCGCGAGGCCATAAATTTGCCACTTTCGTGATTATTGTTTGCTTATGTCTGTGACGCTGCCTCGGCAGAAACCGCTACAAAAATTCACAATCTCATATACCATTAAAAAAATACCGATTTTGCGCACTTATTACAAAAATAACTAGATATTAAAAGGCATAAAGGCATTCGACACAGTACCACACGACTCACTCCTTGCTATATTAAATAAATATGGAGTAAGGGGATTAGCGTTGGATGTCTTCGACAGCTACTTAAGCAACAGGAAACAAATATTAAAACTTAATGAAACATACAGTGAACCTCTAGAAGTAAAAATAGGAGTACCCCAGGGTACCGTATTGGGTCCGATACTTTTTATTGTATATATAAACTCTCTAACAAACATTAATATAGAAAACTGTAAACTGATTTCTTACGCGGATGATACGGTCGCTGTTTTTACTGGGTCTACGTGGTCACAAGTAAGACAGTCTACAGAAGTTGGCTTAGTAAAAATAAAAAACTGGTTAGATTCTTTTAAACTAACTCTAAATGTAGATAAAACAAATTATATTGCATTTTCAATTACAGCCGCAAACCGTCCCAACTTTAATTATATTGAAACTAAGGAGCTTCGAATAAATGAAGTAGCATCTACTAAATATTTGGGCATTATTATTGACAGAAACCTAAAATGGGATCAGCACGTGTTAAGATTAACGGCAAACATTCGATCTTTAATATATAAGTTTTATATAATAAGAGACCTATTTGACAAAGAACTTTTAATAAATATCTATAAAACATTAATCGAGTCTTTAATAAGATATGGAATAATTGTATGGGGTGGCATCTATCAAAATTCTCTAAATCAATTATGCGTAGTTCAACATTATATTTTAAAAGTAATTAATAAGAAAAAAAAGAGATATCCGACACATTTATTATATTCTGAAAACATTTTTAACGTTCGCAACTTGTATATTTTATTTACCTGTATCCATATTCATAAAACAACCAAATTAAAAAATTATATAAACCATTCTTATGAAACAAGAAGTAGAAATAACAAGCACCTACAAATACCAAAAAAAAAAAGAAATTTAAGTCACAGATTTATAGATTATTTAGCACCTAAATTCTATAACATTATTTCAACTGAGGTAAAAACGGCTACAAATATTAAACAATTCAGCAAAAACTGTCGAAATTTTATTTATACAAATCGGATAAAGTTCTCCTTCTTTTTAACATAAGTAAATATTAGTATGTAATAACTATTACCAGATAATATAATTTTATAGTTTTAGATCTATTGTTCTCTATTTTAATTATTATTTTATATTAATATCATGATAAGAATTTATAGATAGAATTAAGTAGTAATATCTGTATACTTCCTAATTAAAAATAGCGCACAGACAGGTATTTACTTACCTAGGTGTGCATTTAAAAAATAGCATCCAACCATAAAAATATTTTAGATAAATGCACAATTATATTTTTAAAAATTGTAAACAATTTAAGTAATATATTATTATTATTATTATTATTATTATTATTATTATTATTATTATTATTATTATTATTATTATTATTATTATTATTATTATTATATAAACGTACGTATTAATCCTAATATTTATAAAATTCTTAACTATTAAAGTTTAATCCCCTTTACTAACTTTTTTGGAAAACAAATGTTTCTTCAATGTATCACGTATCTAACAAAAACACAATCATATGACACTTTATTATAAAACAAAAACAACAAATTGCGAAACGAGTGCTCTGTTTACTTCACAACAAAATAAACATTCTATTATAACGGGCAAAAACATGAATAAACATCAAAGCAAATAAGGACTCCTGTTGTGGACCGTTCTCATGTTAAATAAATACACCTAAAAGCCTAAAAAACACAGGAGGTTATTTACATATAGGAGAGTACGGACTGTTGGGTAAGCTATTCAAGCACAAAACTTTTTTATATTGGGTTAATAAAGTAAAGGACCTAAACGTGTTGGGATATTGGGTATTATAAGGATCCAAGAGACTTTTGTGATTTTTGACATGCAGTCATGTGTATATATGCCAAATTTCACTTTCCAGTAAACTGCATTCCCTATAATTTTGTCTGGAACAAGGAGTGACAATTTTTTGTTGTAGAACGCAACTGTTTTTATGGGGATTTCGTAGCTCCCCGCATTTTTAGGGTTTTTTCATTTTTGACCCTTTGGCCGGTATTATTGCATCTCCGAGAGTAGCGTTCGCCACGGACGAAAGAGGTATATATACAGTGTGTCCACGGATAGAGTTTGGAAGAGGAAAAACTTTTTTACTAGTAGGTATAGAAGAAAAGGTCAATCTTTATAAAAACGTCTTCTTGCTACAAGGTTTGTCAAAAACAACATTTTTACTTTTTAGGATTTTTTAAAAATTTGTTTCCTTGATTTATTTAATAAATTTTGCATGTGCTGAAACTACAATTTCGAATATCACATCTGCGATTACTATACAGGGTTCGTCAGAAACAACGAATATAATTTTATATCTGGCCGAGTAAGGAGTTTGTTGTAAGAAAACCATTTTTTATTTGCCTACTTTTAAAGTATTTTTATTATTGCATGTCATATTTTTTCAATTCATTCAAACATAAATTATAAAACTTTTAGTTAAACGAGTTAGCGCATAGTTCAACTCGACATTTGAATTCCCCATAACAGTTCCTAACTTGCTGTATTGCAATAACTACCTACTCTTATTTTTTCTTTCAAAAGATCTAAATTATTATTGAAATTGGTTTTATACACATGTGGCTTCAGATATCCCCATAAATAAAAGTCGATAATTGTGAGATCACTGAGATCGAGATTGTTACATGCCAACTGATTTAAACTATAACTACTTTTGTCTAGTGATGTTTTCTCGTGGTTTTGGAAATGAAATTTCGGGTGAATTTGCCACCACGTTGGTATTTAAATCATCAATACATTGTGAAAAATCATCACTGACAAAGAGCGCTTTTTTATTCATAATAGATTCTGAAAATAATTTAATCGGTTTATTTAATTGAAAAGTGACGCTGTGAGAAAGTTCATCTTCCTCGTCACTGCTATCAGAATTCATATTATTTTGTCTATTGGGGCCCATGTGGTCCCAATTATAGCTAGGACTAGCAATATCAATCAGTTTAGTAAAGTGGGTAGGACCCACAGTGTGTGTGTTTTGAGGATCCCCTTCTCCACCCGTTGGTTTTGGAATTCCCAACGCCTCAATGCGCTGTGACATTTTAATGGGATTTTATTTAAAAGTTGGTCAATAATGACTCTGAAGGGGCACACTTTAAAAAATAGAAACGTTGTTAATAAACAACTTATGCAAGAAAAAATACTTGACTTATCACGGTGGGCTTGAGAGTGTTAAAAATTTACAGGGTTAGTGTTCAAGTGTATGTTGTAAGAGCTCGACCTTTTTTACAATAAACTTCTTATAATGTAAGACGCTTAAGTTTACCCAGATTACTACACTAAGTTAACAACTTTACAAATAGCATTTCTAAAGTCCTATCTTATATGCTAAAATTGTCTTTTGCAAAATTATTCGAGGTTAAATGACGCACTAAAGCGTTCGCGGGACGCATGTATGACGCACTGTGAAGTGTTTATTATTTGGGCACTTTTTAATATTAAACGCTTAAAATTATGTTTATAAGCTGTAGCTACTTGAACAAATAAAATAATGAAAGAACTAAACTTTAAATCCTCATAATAAAAGAAATTAAAATCATATTCGAAACGCACAAATTAAAAGTTATTCTGTTTTAGCTACTGTTAAGTATTGTTAGGTGAGCTAGGTACACTGAACGTGACGAGAGGAAGCCCGCTCACCTGTTAAGACAATAAAAAAAAAAATGTCATTGTCAATGTCATCAATAAAAAATAAATAATTTAACGTAACGGTTTAGTGTTTAAATTTCCCTGACCAGAAAATACGACCATCGACCCAGGGAAGCACGAGCCACAACATTGGTCCTTCGCCCCTAGATACCAGCAAGATTGAGGCAAGAAATAACACGCTCGAACACGGTCAGTCCTTTCCAATCCTTTATCCTATCCTTTAAATCCTTTTACCTATCAAACCACATAAGTTTATTTAAAATTGCCTCGATAATAATTATTGTAAATAGATATCGTATCTTAATTTCTTAAGAATTGTTCACGTTCATTGGGTGTACATACCAAGCTATTGATCGAGTAAACGTAAATCACGATAACAAAAAAATAAATCACGATAACAAAAAAAGTAAATCACGATAACAAAAAAAAGTAAATCACGATAACAAAAAGTAAATCACGATAAAAGTCCTCGCAAATATAGTAAACCTACGCACGCTTGAAACTGTTGCATTGCACGAACTTATTTAAACGCAAACATTAACATTATTTTTTTGTTTTCTAATTTAATATTGCAATTTTCGAAATTAGCTGCTCAGCTTTAAAAATTACTTCATTTACATTATAATACATATTAATTAAGAAAATAATACAATAAAGTATTAAAATAGGTATTGTAAATATATATTTTTTTTTATTAATCCTTAAAAATGATCGTATAACGTTTTCTCCGTAAGAAGAATTAAAATTTCCTCGAAATGTCATCTGAAGGTGACACAAATCCCGACTTTGACTTAAAAAGTTTAAAAAATAGCAGAGCTCAAATAAAAGGCGAATTAACACGGTTTCAAACCTATACAAATAAATTTAATATCCAAAATCAACAAATCGAATCATTGGCCATACGTTTTGAAAACATTAAATTAATTTTAGGAAAATTTCTAAATGTACAAAGTCAATTCGAAGAACTATTAATTAGTGATTATCCCGATAACTACAAAGAGGAAGAATTGTTTCATGAACGGGAAACATTTGAAACTCGATATTATGATTCGCTGGCGGTCGCGCAAAAGATAATCGATAATTATCAGCGAGAAAACCGTACTCAGTCCTTTCGGACTTCTACACATCATTATGGCGACGGAACAGCTGGTGGTGTGATGTTGCCAGCTTTATCAGCAAAACTGCCCATACTTACATTACCAGAATTTTCAGGAAATTATAGCGATTGGGAAAGGTTTAAAGATATGTTTAAGGCGATTATACACGATAATAACTCAATACCCGATGTAACGAAGTTTTTTTATTTAGAAGGTGCATTAAAGGGTGAACCAAAAAATATGTTAGCCTCTTTAACGGCTACAGATAAAAACTATAAAATTGCCTGGGACTTGTTACAAAGTAGATACGAAAATAAAAAAATAATCACTAACTCGCATATAAAAGAAATTATGGAAATTCCAACCACAATTAAAGAATCTCACATCTCACTTCGTGGTCTTTCAAACACGTTTTTTAAAAATTATCGATCCCTGGAGTCACTGGGTGAAAATGTGACAGAATGGAACGCAATTCTAATATACATTTTAGTTTCAAAATTAGACAGTAATAGCAGGCGAGAATGGGAAGTTTTTTGTAAAAACATCCAGTCTCCAAAAATCGATAACTTTAACGCCTTTTTGGCTGAGCGTTGCCAAATCTTGGAAGTGTTAGACTCAAACCTCTATAAAAAAACAATCGAATCTAAATCGTTTTTAACGACTAATAATGATACTAACAATTATTATGGACCAAAGTGCCCCCACTGTCAAGATCGACACTTTATTTATTTTTGTGACACATTCAAGAAACTTTCTATGACAAATCGTTTAAATCAAGCGAAAAAACTAAATTTATGTACAAATTGTCTTCGATACGGACATAAAACGAGCGAGTGTAGATCTAAGGGATGTAAAATTTGTAACCAGCACCATGCCACTTTATTGCATCAATCTGAACAATTTAATCAAAATACGGACCAGTCAATTTTAAGTCACGTAACTGAAGATGATGTAAAAGAACCCTCAAATAAAACTCAATTAGCAAGTCAAACATTTGTATCAGAAATTGAAAATTATTGTTTACAAAATAAGTGCAATCAAAATCCTCAAATTTCCTCACCAATTTTATCAATCACTTGCCAAAACTCGTTAGGTAATTTTATTTTGCTGTCCACGGCTATTATAAACGCGTATGATAAAAATAGAAAATTGATACCGTGTAGAGTATTATTAGATTGTGGATCACAATCTAATTTTGTGACTTCATCCATGGTCAAAAAATTAAATATAGAAGGTGTAGAAATTGATATTCCGGTCGTTGGTATAAACCAAATAAAAACTAGCATATCAGAACTCGTAGAAATCAGCTTTTCTTCCCGACATGCCAATTATAAAAGTAAATTAAATTTTTTGGTACTGCCGGCAATTTCAGATTTATGTCCGCAAAAACATTTTAACACCTCTAATTTAAATATTCCGGCAGAATTATTATTAGCGGATCCGAATTTTAACACCCCATCTGAAATAGATATGCTTTTAGGTTGCGAAATATTCTTTGAACTAATGTGCGCAGGACAGATAAAATTAGGCAAAAATCTCCCAGTTTTGCAAAAGACGTTATTTGGATGGATTGCAGCTGGTCAAGTTCCCTGTGGTAAAGGCAACGCAGGGAAATCAAACGTTTTATTGTCAAATTGTTTTTTATCTCAAAATTTATTAAAAAAAGGTATTGAAAAATGTTGGTTAGTAGAAGAGATAAAAAAAACCTCGGAATCACTTATGACAAAGGAAGAGCTTGAATGTGAAAGCTCTTTAGTTAAAACTACGATTAGAGAGGAAAGCGGTAGATTTGTTGTGAAATTCTCGTTAAAAGAAAATGTTCACGAATTAGGCGAGTCACAGCAAACTGCACTAAGTAGATTACATTCGATCGAAATACCTCTAACTAAAAATCCCGAACTGGAGAAATCTTATAAATGTTTCATGCAAGAGTACATAAATCTCAAGGATGTGTCAGAAATTCCACACAATTCTTCGTCAGAAAAAACTACATTTTTGTTTAAAATAGCACAACGCGAATCATCTCTTCAAGTAATTCATGATTTAAAAACTAACAATCGCGTTTCTAACAGAAGTAAATTGAAAGCCTTATCGCCATTTCTTGATGATCTAGGAATAATTAGACTAGGCGGCAGATTAAAGCTCTCGGATTTTACCTATGACATAAAATATCCGGTAGTGTTCCCAGCGAAACATGCTTTTACGAATTTAGTTATTGACTTTAAATATAAAAGAACTCTTCATTCAGGTATACAATGTACTTTATCGCACATAAGACAGAAATTTTGGCGTATTAATGGAAAAAATGCAGTAAAATCCTACATTCGAAAATGTTTAAAATGTTTTAGGGCAAGCCCACCCGCCAGTATAATTATTCCAAAAATGGGTGAGTTACCTATGGCTCGAATTACGGCGTCACGTCCGTTTTTATCTGTGACTGTCGATTACGCCGGTCTATTTGAGCTCAAAGCTGGTAAAACGCGAACCAACAAGGCTATAAAGGGATGTGTGTGCATGTTTGTATGCCTTGTGACATTCGTGGAAGTCATATCGGACTTAAGTAGTAACGGGTTTTTAAGTTTATTAAAAATATTTGTATCGAGACAAGGTTTCTGCACAGACATTTACTCCGATAACGCAACTAATTTTGTGGGTTGCAATGATGAATTAATTTTAACTCAGAAGCTAGTCAAAGATAATGAATTTCGACATTCAGTAATTAAGTGGCATTTTATCCCACCGAGATCGCCTAATTTCGGAGGTTTGCATGAAGCTGCGGTAAAATCGTGCAAACACCACTTAAAGCGTATGCTAAATGGTAATCTCTTGCACTATCAAGAATTTTATACCTTAATTGTACGAATCGAGGCAATTCTGAATTCGATACCTATGATTCCCCTCACATCCGATCCAAATCTAAATGACCTCGAAGTTTTTACACCGGCACATTTTCTCATTGGTATGCAGTTAACGGCCATTCCAGAACAGGACATACCCAATTCCAAGGTCAATTTCGTGAAGCGGTACCATCATATCACGTTCATACGTCAACATTTCTGGAAGCGTTGGGCTAAGGAATACCTTCACTAGCTCCAGATGCGAAGCAAACGGCAGTTCGACAATGATTCCAAAATTCACATTGGTTCCTTGGTGCTGATTAAAGAAGATAATGGTTTCGCTTTGGGTTTTGGGTCGAGTAATAGCAAGACATCCCGGAAAAAACGGTGCCACCAGACTAGTGAACATAAAAACTCAAAACGGAACTTTAAAACGAGCAGTGTCAAAATTAACATTACTTCCGATACGTGAAGGGGACTAAAAACATTAAACCTTGTGCACGTGATTCAAGTTTTGCAAGTTTGCATTTATTTATTTTTCATAATTTATATTGTTTAATGTTGAAAGCGTCTTTACCCTTTCAAGGGGGGCAATTATGTTAAGTATTGTTAGGTGAGCTAGGTACACTGAACGTGACGAGAGGAAGCCCGCTCACCTGTTAAGACAATAAAAAAAAAATGTCATTGTCAATGTCATCAATAAAAAATAAATAATTTAACGTAACGGTTTAGTGTTTAAATTTCCCTGACCAGAAAATACGACCATCGACCCAGGGAAGCACGAGCCACAACAGCTACAACTTATAAAGCAACAAAATCCTAAAACAATGTTTAGAAAACTTATTTTTTACGTTAAATTTAACGATACTATCAAACAATCGCTCTAGGACGATTTTTACTTCTTACCATTACTTTTTATTTACGTATAATAAGTAATAGAAACAAAACTGTTAGTTACCCATACTTTGGAAAATCTCAAAATATGTAATGGTAACAGAAATCGTTTAAACTGAAGTTATGGGAACGAAAATGCTAGTTACCCATACTTCTGAAAAAATTACAATATGTAATAGAAACAAAAATATAATAAGTAATGGGAACAAAGCTAGTTACCCTTACTTTTGAAAAATTTATAATATGTAATGGAAACAAAAAATAATAAGTAATGGGAACAAAGCTAGTTACCCTTACTTTTGAAAAATTTATAATATGTAATGGAAACAAAATATAATAAGTAATGGGAACAGATAAACTAGTAACCCATACTTTTGAAAACTTGAAAAAATGTAATGGTAATAAGCTGAATTTTACTGATAGTTACCGTTACTTTTTATAAACCAAAAATATGTAACGGAAACAAAGTTTTTTGTTTAAAATAAGAACTTTCTGAATGATTTTAGTAAAGAGTCATTGGGGAAATGTTTTTGAGTCCTTCGTTTGGTCTTCTGACGCGGGATTGACGCACTATGTTATTTTAACAGTAGGCTGAAAGTCTAAATTCGGGTATAGTTTTTATGATGTAATTTTTTACTGGTCACTTTTAGTTTTTTGAAAGTTTTTTGATGATAGTTAAGTTCAATGTTTATATAGTTTTTTATAAAGTTTATACAGGGTACTTTGTTACTAAGTTTATACAGAGTACTTTTGCAAATTGTCAAAGTTATATGAACAACAAGCAATTTCCAACTGCCTACGGAACCTTATGAGCTGTTTGACTGCGTGGCTTGAATTTCTTTAAAAATTGAATTTTGATAACTAGATTCTTCAACTAGTGAACTTACACAAGACGCTTCGTAAGCAGACAGTCGTCTTTCCAAACCTTTTTGCCACGCAATCGTTAACACTTTGCCCTAACTAGCACCGAGTCGCAGAAAAATATTTATATAAACTTCTTCTCGCTTAGATATTGCTGATCGGTATGCTTGTCGTCAGTAATATTAAAGCTTGCCTTAAATGTTCGATTTAAGTGTTTCGAGCTCCCGAGGGCGCACCTAACGCATCAAGTTGGAGAATAGCTCTGAGGTCCAAAGTCCAAATGGCCCTCTTTTATATGAGAAAAGCACGTGGTTTTTAGGCTTTTTTGGCGTTTTACGCCTTGTGATTGGTCGGATGTTTTTAAGATTGTTTTATTGAAATTATTTAAACAATTGATGATTGTTTATGAGTATGTATGCTTTAAAAAATGTGAAACATATTACTATACGTTTTTGAAATACATTTACTGATTTTGCAGTGAAAATTAAAAAGTTTTCGAAATAAAATATTTTTGGGGGCGGGGCCTATTCACACGTAAATACGACACTACCTTCCAATCCATTTGTTACCAAAGCGATAATTTAGCCAATCATCAAAAGGAATTGAAAAAAAAATCCAACTGTTGTTTGTGACGAACCCTGTAATAGTAATCGCAAATCTAATAGTTGAAATCCTAGTTTCAACACTAGCAAAATTCATTCAATTAATCAAGGAATAAAAAAAAAGATTCAACGAACTAAAAATGTTGTTTGTGACGAACCCTGTATAGTAATCGCAAATATGATATTTGAAATTGTAGTTTTAGCACAAGCACACGTTTTTATAAAGAATGACTTTTTTTAATACCCACTAATAAAAAAGTTATTCCCCTTCCAGACTCTATCCATATAGACACACTGTGTATACAGTGCGTTTTTCTTAACGCGGGCCATAGGGATTTACATTGTAAATCTTTAAGTCTATGTTAGGCACATTTCTATTGAGAACTACGAGTTGAAATTTTACACAAATATGTCTTGTGGTCTCATATCCAATTTAGGACCATGTTTGTATTACTTTACTAACGCGAAATATTGAAAAATACCATTTTAAGTTATAATATCACGCTGTTTTGCCCAGCCCTGTATATTAAGTTTACCCAGGTATATTTGACGTAAACTGGTATGTGACATTTTATAATATTTGGCAAGTTTACCGAAATTATACAATGTTGATGATTATTTAGTTTGTATTAAATATGTTTTATTTTGAGTGGTTTAAAATGTATTAATTTTCTTAATAATTCTAAAGCAGAACTTTTATTTCAATAAAGTTTAATAATTTAAACTAATTTCATGAGTCAGGAAAATAGTGACAGCCGTGTCAATATTCTTCTTTATCTAAGGTAGTTAATTAAATAAATTACAAGGGGGTAAAAAAGTGTAATTTTAAAAAAATAAAAAGAGCTTTTTTGGATATCTCTTGGAGATTTTTTGCACAGATTGTATGTTAACTTCTTTCTCCCATCTCATATTTTATCTATTTTCAAGTTTTAATATTATTTGTTTAATATAAATGTGCCTAACATAGGCTTAAAGATTTACCATGTAAATCCCTATGGCCCGCGATAAAAAAAACGCAGTGTACCTATATAACAAAAACAAGGACTTTCCAATATTATAATTTGTTAAATTTCTAAAAACTTTTATATACTTACAACATTTTTTCTTAACCGATTAATAAACCCGTCAAAAGAAACCCAGCCCACTTAAG
The DNA here is from genome assembly GCA_963969555.1 of Polydrusus pterygomalis. Classification (NCBI taxonomy): domain Eukaryota; kingdom Metazoa; phylum Arthropoda; class Insecta; order Coleoptera; family Curculionidae; genus Polydrusus; species Polydrusus pterygomalis. The sequence goes on from OZ018377.1 coordinate 1,991,506, forward strand.
GCCGATCTCCACCTAAGTAGGTATGCATTTTCGCAAGATGGGGGCAAAGTCACGTGACACTCTGTCAATTTTGGTCTATTAAATTTTTATAAGTTGGCATGAATTACAGGACCGGACTTAAAAATTATACATGTGATACCTTCTAAAACAATTTATGCAATAGCCTCATCGGTTCTACCGCTTTAATATTGCCAAATAATAAGTAATAGGTAATAATTTCTTTTGAAAGTTATGTTTTATAAATATTATAATTTAAGGTAGAGGTAATAGGTAATAAGCATGAATTTCTATATGGTTTAAAGATAAAGTGTCAAAATAGATTTAAAAAGTTTATAATATTATAAATATCCAAACCTTAAAAATACGAAACTAACTGAAACACAACTTAAAATAGGATTCTGTCACTCATATTTAGAATAGATTTTTTTTTGTTTTATTTGTTCAGATTATACCTTTAGGTAAAATACCTACAGTTCAACATAAACTAATTGAATTCAAGTTATTACATTCACTGTCAAGAAAATCCCCATACTAAATCCCCAGTACGTAAGGTACGTAGACCCAAATATGGTTTTTATAGAATTTGTTGGCTATGGTACGGTTACATTTCTAAACTTGTATGTGGGCTAACATAAAGTTAAAAGCTTCAATATAGCTAGGGATTTAATTTTTCTGTCAATGGAAACCCTAATTTAACAGTTTTTAACTTAACGTAAGGTACGAAGACCCAACTACGGTTTTTATAGAATTTGTTGGTTATAATACAGTTACATTTTTTAGTTTAGCCAGGGTAAATTTTTCTGTCAGTGGAAACCCTACTTTAACAGTTTTTGACTTACGTAAGGTACGTAGACCCAAAAGTGGTTTGTATGGAATTTGTTTGTTAAAATGCAATTTATTGATACAGTTACATTTCTAAACTTGTAGGTATGTAGGCTAACTTTATGTTAAAAACTTTATTTTATTGTCATACAAACAATAATAATAGTAATATCAAATAATAATTTCACTTAGGTATGTAAGGTACGTAGACACAGAAAATAGAATTATGTATTTGTTCGCTATCCTATTACATACTAATATGGTTAGCTATTTTAACTACTATAGTAACATAATGTTACTTACTATTACCTTACTATTGCCAAACAATAATAATATTTACTAATAACAATAATAAAAATAATTCCTTCAAAATTAAATAGCTGCTTTTTAAAGGTTAATAATATGGAAAGCTGTTTTGGCATATGGTAGAACTAGGCGATACCCGGTTTTATCAACCTACCCGGTTTTGTCCAACTCTCACCTACCTACCTAAGTCAGGGAAATACTTAATTTCTACTTATTTTTCTTGAAACAGAAAAGGATACCTAGATAATGTAAAATGCGAAAATTATTCTAACATTAGAAACCTAACCTTAACGAACAAACATTTTAAGAACAAAAATTTTACAAACTAACTTTTCGACAAAAACGGCGTTCAGATGAAATAAAACTTATTACTTATCGATGAAATCAACTTAACGAGCAAGGCACACATTAATAATTATAATTCCTAATGAAAAAGAATTAAAAAATTTTAACCTGTACCTATCTAAATTTTTGGTCAAATGAATAATAATTGAAGGTACTTACACAAAAGTAATTAAATTAAAATTTTTAAAATGTAATTAAATGTAACAAAAACGCAATTCATAACTCGGTGTTTGGGCTCATTACGGTCCGCTACAAATCTAGGGATATTATTATGTCCCAATATCAGCTGATCGATGACAATATGACAAATAATCGCTGTCATCTGTTTTAAAACGAGACTATTCGTGATATTTAGTAAGAACAGTAGCCTTGTTATCTAAAAATCCTGTACATGTATTCTATTTTAGGTTAAACTATTTTGAAACATCTTAAAAACGTCGAACAAATATTACGAATGACAACGAAAAAAAAAGGTAATCAGTAAAAGGATCACTTTTTATCCTCATTTTGCCTTCTTATTCTTGTTCCCGACAAAAAGACTTCAATATTTGACAGGGGATTAACAGTTAAAGAAACGACAATGGACAACCCTGGGGGTCTTCTTATCATCGGATTAAACACTTTTCTTTAAATAAAAAAATTAGCTGATAAGTTTTTATTCCTGCGAAGCTTCTTTGTGTAAACAGAATAAAATAAATGTCCTTTAAGGGTCCGAAAGACTACCTAAGGTCCGGTTGTAGACGGCTGGATTACGCCCAGTTTAATATAGAACCTTTGAATTTTGAAGATTAACATAACTGTCTACAAACCTGGATTTCGATTTATCTCGGGAAGGATTTGGATTTTGGAACCCAACAAAACGCTCTCTTGAAGTCGATATTGTGGGATTGAACCGTAGACAATTTAATTTACCTTTAGATACCTAAAGCTTATCTCCTGCGCAAACAAAAGTTACGTTTTATGGGTGAAAAAATACGTCCGAGCGCATGATTCGCCGGTCAGCTGCCTTTCCTCTGGACACCTTCGTGCATGCGCACAAACCTCGTGTTATCGGCCTGTCCTACTTTATCGACAGAAATCGACATGCTCAAGATACTCTCCAGAACCGGCTAGGCCGTAATTTTTGTTGTTGTGTTTTAAGGTTTCTCTGTGGATTTCTTGTAGTTTTCTTAGCTATCGTGGATTGTGGGTGTTTAATATTTACGGATTTCTAGTTTTTGTGTAGTTTAGTGAATTGTGTTTGTGCTTTTATAGTGACTCGGATTCGAATATAAACAATGACTAATACTAGTAGCGGCCGTTGTATAATTTTATTATGCCCAAATAGGGGTAAAATACCTGGTATTTCGTATTTTCGGTAAGTATGGAGTAGTGAAGTATTGAGGTTGGGTACGCGATAACACCGTAGATTGGTTATTTTGTTGGTTTTGTTTGTTTTTATATTCGATTTTATAAGACTAGTTTAATTTACCTTACCTTTACTCTTGTTCTCTTCCTTTTCGAACTAAAAACACGATGACGAATCATTTTTAAACAAATTTTAAAAACAAAACCGTTAAAACAATTTTCTATCCTTAAAATCTGATGGGTTTGCTACTACTAAAAATGCCAGAAAGCACCATCTTTTTTCCCAACTTGATCAAAAATTGAGAAGAAATTCCAATTTTTTGGCAAGAATTTAAAATTTAAAGCCCGGACCTGTCTATTTTCCCATTCGTCAAACGATAATGTTGCAGTGCGCATGTCTAATAGTGTCTAGCTTTGTTTACATGCGCGAGGCCATAAAACTGCCACTTTTATGATTATTGTTTGCTTATCTAAAGGTAAATTGTCTAAGGATTGAACTCGTGAGGAGTTAATAATTATATCTTTCCGTCTCTCTTAAGCACATCAAAGGAACTTGAAACGTGAAACATAATACTATTTTATAAAATAACTTATTAAATGGGAGTTCGCACATCATCGAAATGCATTTAATGTGTGCAATATGGTAATATTTTATAAAATATGTTTTATGCTTCCTGTTTCACGTTTCTTTGATGCGCCTTACATAATATATCAACATTTGAAGGTAGAATAATTAGGACAATTGCTTTTACTACAGTAAGTTGTTCTTATCATAGTTAAATGGGTATTTCTTTTAGTTTCGCTCGTAATAGTATTTTACGTTACAAGACCGGAAAGTAGTGTTTTTTAGGTAGATACAAGCCTCGCCTACGGCTCGCCCTGGAAGTTTGGAGAGACCTGCACAACACTAATTTCGGTTGCGTGACGTACAATATTTTTTTTAAGACCGACACTTCGATATACTTACATTAAATTATTTTATTTTATATTATTTTTAAATGCGTCGTATGACTTCTCGTAACGGGCTTTTAATTTTACTGTAAGTCGCTTTCCTTGCTGCTTCCAAAATTTCTTCTGAAATCTCATTTTCCGTGTCGGATAATTCAAAATCTGAATTCATATTGTTAAATTTGCGCACTTGCGAAACAATTTTGACATAAACAACAAATTAAAAATCAATGAAATGAAAAATGTTGTTGTCATAGTAACGAAATCAAGGTAGCTTGTATTATCAAAGAGCGATTAGAAAAACAAAAAACAGGGACCGGAAAAATCTTTTCCGGTCTCTAACGTCAATTTTCCGGTCTTGATCGACAAAACGTTATTTTCTGGACGAAAAATTGTCCAGAAAGTGTAAATTTTCTGGTCGGTTTAAAAAAAGTATATTTTTCCTCAACGCCAAACTGACCATGGAAAATGCCATGTAAATTTTGCTACCCTCAAATATTGGCTCTCCTATTAAGTTCACATCAAAATTGTATTAGACTTTTTTGAAGGTCATTGTATTATAGACTCGCATACAAAATTTTATTATTTTCTAATAAGTCAATTAAATAGTATATTAAAGTAAACGTTTCATAAGAAGCGGTTTTAGCGCACGCGTCTATTTTAAAAAACGAGCCACAAAGTGGCGAGCTTTATACATTTTTTTCTATTTCACCTTTTATAATCAAGAAAAATACATTTTAAAAAGAAAATAAATCCTTCAAATTTTGTAAATTTTTATGTCTAAATTTTATGTTGGTAATACTATTTTTTATCATAGTAGCCTCTGGACAACAAAAATTATTTTGCGAACTGTCATTTTTTGATTTATTGACCCATTTTCACCACGAGATTCTAAAGTTATTTTAGCGATATGAGATTTAAAATTGGACGGAATACGTTGTGTGATCCTTGTACATTCAGTACATATACAGAGCGTTCGGAAATTCGGGAGATTTTGCTACTTTTTTTCGAATTTCAAAAGACGTGATTTTACGTCACGGCATTGCAATTTAGTATAGGGAAGATGGAAAATTCAAATAAAGTTGAAGGTAAAATCCACATTCGAAGGTTAGTAGATTGAATTTTGGATAGGATTTGTCAGAAAATGATAGCTTGAAGAATCTACAAAATATTGATTTATAGATTCATGCAACCAACATACATGACTGTTATCCACACAGAATAAAAAAGTAAGTTATCAAGCTATTTTTTCTCTGCGAAAAATGGGTTTTCTTGTAAATCACAAAGGCCGCGCAAGACAATGAAATGAAACATTTCAATGTTACCAACATCAAATAAAGAAAAAACGCGTATCGAAATAGCTTCATTACGATACGCAAATGCGTATCGTAATAGACTTGTTTTGATACCAAATTAGAAAATAGCTATTTATACAATAAGTTGCGAAATGAGTGTCTTTTAGGCACGCGGCGTGAAATTGTCTAACGAGGCAAAGCCGAGTTGGACAACACGTCAAAGTGACTAAAATACATTGTTTCGTAACGAATTGTATACAATATTTTTTCTACTGAGGTTTTATAATAAAAAACTTAATTTTACTAACATTTTATTACCTATGTTTCATTGACACTTGCCAAAAAATATTAAATTATACCTAGTCTGTGGTTACGTTTTAATTGTAAATAATTACCTGCGTTACTTTTAAGCACGTTGCTCCTGGTAACGTGCTTAAACGTTTTTTAAGCACGCTGCGCTTAAAAGGAGGTTATTAAAAAACCATAATGACAATCGAAAAGAGGTTATTATAAAACGTCAGTAGAAAAAGTTATTTAGCAAACCCAAAAAAGCAAAATATTTACCTGCGAGCAGATGATCTTTAAAACTAAAAAAAAAGATTTATGCCTCCGCTCGTAATCGAACCCGGAACCTCTCGCTTACCAGTCGAATGCTCTGTCATTTCCAGACATTTCAGTTGTATCGTCTTTAAATATTTTTTTTATTTTAGGCAGGGATCAGGATAGTCTTTTTATGAGTAGGTATAATAAAAAACTCATTTAACTTTCATTTTATTTAAAACTAAGCATTTTTATTGAAACATGTATTATATCTAATTCATGTTTATGATATGTTTTCGATATAGGAAAATAAAATTTATGTATTTTTATCTTTTGCGTCAAGGGAACAAAAAAATAAATGTTAATTCAGTTTTATTATTTTTTTATGTTAAACATTTGAATTTTTTACATCTGAAATAAATTGACATAAAATGAGAAATACATTTTTTGTTTTGCTTTAGATAAATCAAACTATAAACCTGCGAAAATGAAAGATTATTTAATACTTTTCTTTACGTTTATTGGAAAAATAAATGTACAGGGTGTTCGGAAATGATGAGCAAAAAATTTAGGGGATAACTCTAGACCAAAAATAAATGTCATCTTTTCCTATAACATTTTTTCGAAAATTGATTATATGAAATACAGCGTGTTAAAGTTAAATTTTATTTGCAGTTGTTTTTGCAATACCTTTTGCCATGCTCACAATATTTTGACGAAATCTCGTATATGGGGCTTTTTCGGGATAAGGAATACAAATTTGCACAACGTTTTTTCGCATTTTATAGAGGTCGCTCCCATACGAGACTATATATACTTTAATTTGAATGGTCTTAACTTTTTTATCCGACATTGTATGCGCATTTTGATTGAATATTTTTATTCTCCTAACCTTTTGACCTTAAAAAAAGGTATACTATCTACTTTTGTTTCGATAAATCTAACCGTTTTCGAGAAAAACGCTAAAATAACATTGCTTGCATGTGACGAATAGAAAATAATTTTAATTTATTTTCAACCTTAAACATAGCATGGGGTTCTTCGGAATTGTTTAAAAAGAATTCATTTATGCATTGAAGAGGAAGGACGTCACTTTTAAACCTTTGATTTGAATGTTTAATTAATAATTGTTCTTGTAACCTATGTATTTTAAAACTGCAAATAAAATTTAACTTTAACACCCTGTAACTCTGTTAATAATAAATTTTCGAAAAAATGTTATAGGAAAAGATATCATTTATTTTCGGTCTAGAATTATCTCCTAAATTTTTTGCCCATCATTTCCGGACACCCTGTATATATATAATTACTCTGTTTCTATCTGTATCTGTATGTTTTTCCGCTTGCCACCTACTTTTTTCATAATTATTTGGCACAATAATTATATTTTGTAATCGGCCAAACACAGACGTAAAGGCGAAAATTATTACCGATTAAAAAAAATTCTAAAAATCACCAAATTTAAAGATCAATATTTTGTGTCTCTAAAACAAAGTCTTTTAGAAAATAACTCTTTCTGATTTTTCGCTTGGTTTACTTAGCAAACACCCCGAGCAAATCAGATAGAAATACAAAATACGACAGTTTGTTGTGACCCTATGTTTGCTTAACCATATTGATTTATTTGTTTTGTTTGTAGAATTTGTCCTAATAAGTGACTTAAGGCAATGTATCACACCGTAGATGTATGTACACAGATACACAAAGTTTACTGCATAGGGAACGATTTTTTGGAGTAGTAATCGTTTTTGTGGAAATATGTTTATTTAGAAAAAAATGTTGTACTTAAATCTGACTGAACCTCATAAAAATATTAAAAATTTTAGGACACGTGATACTTTGCTTGTACAGCAGTCAGAAACCGTCAGCAAATTAAGAACGCAAGCGCACGTGTTTAAAAGCGTTTGCAGACAACAAGTGACAAACCGCTGGCAGAAAATCCGGCGTTCGGAGAAGCCAAATTGTTGGTTGTGGATCCGTTTCTAACGTATTAGCAAGGCAAAAAAATTCCAACCAGTTAGAAACCCTAACAAAACTTATATTAAAAGCGCGCTATAATACAGGGTGTTATTTAAGTATGTGGCCAAACTCCAAAGGGTGCTTCTTTAAGTGATTTTAAGAAGAAAAGTTCATATAAACATGGGTCCGAAAATTCATAGTTCTTACGATACAGGGGGTCCACTTTAAAAAAAAAATCGTTGCTTTGTTTTCGAGAAAAAAAAATAAAAACCCCTTTATTGCATGTCCCCGGGACAATAGAGCTATAGTTGTTATGTACTTTTAAAACATTGCAGTAATACATTATTACGTTATGCGATTATTTTATGTTAATTTCTTTTATCGAAAAACTTTCGTGTAATTTTAACTGCTTGATAGTTTGGTAAGTATGTAGTTTAAATGTTTACTGTTATTGTCCCGGGGACATGCAATAAAGTGGTTGTTAATTTTTTTCTCGAAAACAAAGCAACATATGAAAAAACTCCAAAGATAAAATAGTTGTATTAGTAGTTGCTTAATTCGAAAACAATACATAATTTTTAAAAAAGTCAGTGGCGCGCAATTTTTTTGCCGGGACGCCACTGGACTTAATAATTTTAATCTAATTGAGGCTAAATTATCCTCTTGTTATTACAAAAAGAATTGCCAAATTTCAACAAAATCGAATAAAAGAGTATTGAGATATTTACACATCCGATTCTTTTTTAAAAGTTTGTCACCTTGTATCGTAAAAACTATGCATTTTCGGACCCATGTTTATATGAACTTTTTTTCTTAAAATCACTTAAAGAAACACCCCTTGGAGTTTGGCCACATACCTACTTAAATAACACGCTGTATAGATAGATAATAACAACACATAATATTAATGTGATATATAAAAAAATCCACCTTTTAATTATAATATATTTTGGACGACAGAATATTTAATTGATCTTCAAAAAAAAATAGTAGGTATACGAAGTAGCTAGGTTCGGGTTTGTTCGTATACATACATCCATAAATACATAAAGAAAGTGATCATGGAATTTTAGTTATATAATCTGTACTGAGGATGGTTTCCAAACCACGTGTCCCATTCCGCATTAGTTTCACAATCTCTATGGTCGTACTTGGTGTGGTCAATATGGATACAGTTCGTTTCTCCAAGAGGTAATACTACTTCTTTGCCTTTCTCCTAAAACAAAAAAAAATATTTTAATCGAAATTGATTTTTCATAATTCTTAAATATATGATATATATTATTACCAAAGAAGATGAACCCACTTGGCGATCAAATTTCGTACGATGTTACGCGAGACGTCACTGGGAGACAAAAATACTGCTGGTCAGAAAGGCATTGTTTTAGAGCGGTTTTTGGGAATTGTAAAACACATTTAACATTAAAATAATTGTTGGTCAATTTTATTGACAGGCCACATTAAAATTGTTAAAAATGGGTCGAGTTCATTACATTTAGTTAGAAACTCTGGGTTTTGTTTTAGCAAACCACTTGTTGTTGCTGCTTAAACAACCCACCCCTGCATGGCAATAGTAAGAAAGTTTATTTCCATGTTTTTAATTATAATTTATTAAAATTTACGCACATTTATCTGTAAACATACTATTTAACAAATAAAACACATCAAAACCGTTTAATCTCATATAAAACGGACTGTTACTGGGATATTTTGTCTCCCAATGACGTCAGACGTGTGAGAGAGACGGGATTATCCCATGCGTGTGAGTTTATCTTCTGTAGTAATATCATATCAATAGTATCATGATTTACAATTTTTTCATTGGAATATTAGTAAATGGGTTATTTCTCATTTAAATTTGGAGTCTGTTGTATGTTATGTGGATTCTCATTCATCCGCCATTGGCCATTATTTCAAGCATCTAGCTTTTAATAATATTTTGCAAGGTTACAAAGGTTAACCGAAGATTTTAAAGTACATTTTTTTTTTAATTTGTGAAAGAAGTAAATTTTAATTATTTTGTTTGAATTTATTTCTCACTGGATTCTTGTTTTATATTAGACTAGTCGCGCCTTCGCCATTTAATTTTCTATCAATATTTCGTTTATTTTTCGGTTTTTCCAAAAAACGTCCAAATACCCGTCTTTAAGTAACAATTTTCAATTGACAATCATTAATAAAGGCAAAAAACGATAAAATAACGAAGTATTGATGAAAAACGTTGCTGTTCAGCTTATACAACTTAATAATTCGACCAAGTAAAATAATTTCAATAACAATTAGTTTTGAAATGATTCAAAGAATTATACTATAAATACGCATTAACCTACCTTACAAATACATTTTGGTGGAATGGGAATATTACAATGAAACGTCCTTTCGGATGTTTTGTCCTTGCAGTGCCAATCATTGGTTTCATTAACGGGTTCCCAGTCAGGCCAGCACTGGCACGGATGCGGAGGGCTGGTTGTAATAGCCACACTCAAAACTGTGGCAAAAATGCAAGTAATTCCCAATTTCCTAAAAAATACTTGAATTTATACAAATCCTTTCTACTTATAAATGCCTACACAAAAAAGTTAAGATTATGTTTTTCACGTATTTATTATTATAAAAGGTACTTTAAAACGGGGTTACTTTTGTGCAATTGTTATTTTAGGTTAATTGACCCCCAGGGCCGGACATGGATCAAGAACAAGTACTAATACTGAAATACAAGAATATTTATTAGAAAATTATATTTATTTAATTACAAATAAATATAGTTTAAAAAAACTAAAAAAACACGCTTTAATAATTATTAATCAAACTAAAAAGCGGAAAATTAAATATAGTTTAAAATATTTCTTGAAATTCCTAATATAGGCAGAAAATAATAATGAACGATAAACATTAGTATTATTGTGAAAAAAGCGTGGTGTGCTCGATACCTATTATACGGAAAATATAGCACAAAACGCCCCACGCTTTTTTCACAATAATATCTACTAATGTTTATCGTTCATTATTATTTTCTGCCTATATTAAGAATTTCAGAATTATTTTAAACTATATTTATTTTCCGCTTTTTAGTTTTATTAATTATTAAAGCGTGTTTTTTAGTTTTTTTTAACCATATTTATTTTTCATTTTTTAGTTAGAGTTATTGTTAAGAAAAAAATTTTTTTTTGAGTAGATTGAGCTAGATTAGTAGATTATTGTATTGTCAGCGTTCTTAATAAGTCTACAAAATTTAAATTAAATCTGACCGTTTAAAGTGGGTCAAAATCGGGTTCAAAAAAGTCGGTTACGAATAAACATACATACAAACCCGAACAAACGACAAAAATTTGTCAAAATTTTATTTTGACGGGTAGAATTTTTTTTTTATTTTTCTCTATTCTTAGCGACAATATCTATAGGGTAAAGTTGGTAGAGATGCCCCACTTTTTCTTAACCTGGCCTAAATTTTATAAAAATAAATAATAAAAAAAATGAGCATGCTTTTCAGTAATTGAAACTTTATTCAGTTACGATATTTATAATAAGATGCAAAAAAAACAAGTTTTATTTCACAATAATGCATAAAGAAAAATTTTTGTAATTGGCCATCTCTCCCTTAGGGGTTGGGTAAGATGCCCCACGCAGGGTGGTAGTGATGGCCTATGTACGCGGATACAAAATAAGTTAGGTCTTCTTTTTAGTAAAGTCGATTCGCTCAGTAAACCTGCAAGATGGCCGACATGTCATATGACAAAAGTCATTGAAAATGCAAAAATTCACTTTATTTAGCTGGAATATGACTTTTGTCATATGACATGTCGGCCATCTTGCAGGTTTACTGAGTGAATCGACTCTAGCTACTCTTCCACAGGGATAGCAAAAAATAACAAATTTGCTGCATCCATCGTGATACCATTGCTCGCAGTGTATACATTTTACCCAGTCATCTTTTCTGGTGGTTTAGGAATATTTCTCTCCACATCCCGCAATATTAACAGGCCATCTCTACCCACTTTGACTAGGGCATCTATACCAAAAGATGGTATAAGATGCCTCACCATGTATTTTGTATAAATATACAGGTACATGTGTTTTGAGGTTAGAATATTGTAGCACATGCATTCCACAATTGTTTGACCAAATTGCAAATTAAATAAAAACATATTAATGATTTTACAACCTATAGCGTAATCATGTATAAAAATTTGCACCTACCTCAAAAAAACGATCACAAAACTTTGTCAAAACCAGACAATTGTGAGCAGCTACACCACTTTTCAGGCTTTAGCATAAACAACTGATTGGGTTTGGACAAACCAAACGATCGTATATGTAAATGTTTTCGAGTTATAAAGGTAGGCCATCTCTACCACTGGGGCATCTCTACCAACTTTACCCTACGTCCCCACGTTTGTTTCATTATCTACTATTGGTTATTGTAATAATTTTGGCATATTGACAGGTGTCAAATTTTGATAAGAGAATTTTTTGCGTATTTTTTTCAACTTTCCACCGTCAATATACATACGACCTTATAGTTTTTTCATTAAAATCATTTTTTTAAAACGATTTGACATATTGACAGCTGTCAAATTTTGACAGGAGAATTCTTTGCTTATTTTTCCCGAAGTTTCCGCATCAAAAACTATACGACCCCATAATTTGTTTCGTCAAAATCGCTTGTTTTTTTTATACCTGACAGCTGTCAAAATTTGGCAGGAGAATTTTTTGCGTGTTGATAGATTATTGTATTGTCAGCGGTTCTCGATAAGTCTACAAAATTTAAATTAAATCTGACCGTTTAAAGTGGGTCAAAATCGGGTTCAAAGAAGTCGGTTACGAATAAACATACATACAAACCCGAACAAACGACAAAAATTTGTCAAAATTTTATTTTGACGGGTAGAATTTTTTTTTCATTTTTCTCTATTCTTAGCGACAATATCTATACGACCCCACGTTTGTTTTATTATCTACTATTGGTTATTGTAATAATTTTGGCATATTGACAGGTGTCAAATTTTTATAAGAGAATTTTTTGCGTATTTTTTTCAACTTTCCACCGTCAATATACATACGACCTTATAGTTTTTTCATTAAAATCATTTTTTTTTAAACGATTTGACATATTGACAGCTGTCAAATTTTGACAGGAGAATTCTTTGCTTATTTTTCCCGAAGTCTCCGCATCGAAAACTATACGACCTCATAATTTATTTCGTCAAAATCGCTTGTTTTTTTATACCTGACAGCTGTCAAAATTTGGCAGGAGAATTTTTTGCGTGTTGTTAGATTATTGTATTGTCAGCGGTTCTCGATAAGTCTACAAAATTTAAATTAAATCTGACCCTTTAAAGGGGGTCAAAATCGGGTTTAAAGAAGTCGGTTACGGACAAACAATCAAACATACAGCTGAAGCTAATAAAAGCGTGTTAAAAAAAAGAACTTTAAGAAATCTTAATATACATTACCTACATACGTATGTGATAACTTGGTGGAAGAGATGGGTCATACTGTGTTGTCTTCCACCGTATCATTGCATATTTAAACCCATCCATAGAGCATAATATGTAACAAGTAAAATCAAAGCTTCCCTACCCTAAGCGCGAGTGTCATAAAGTTAATTAAAACTGTTACAAACAATATACCGGCCGAAAGCTAAAAAAATTCAGTTAAAGCATATTATCTTAAAGGTGCTATTAACCTAAATGACGACTCTGACAGTAAAACAGACACGTTTAGATTAAACAAATTTATTAATTATATATTAATTTATTTGTTAATGTTGTTAAATTAGTCAGGACACATTATTAGTATATTTTTCTACTAGCGTGTGAAAAGTTAGACTTTTCACACCCATTTCAGTGTGAAAAATTTTACTTTAACGCACTAGTGTGAAAAGTAAATTACTTTTCAAACGCTCGTAGAAAAAATCTTGTATGATACGTAAGAAAATATCTCGTTTAAGGCACTTATATGAATTGCGAAACTCGCTTCGCTCGTTCCGCAAATTTTCATATGCGTGCCTTAAACAAGGTATTTTCACACTTATATCATAAATAGCTATTTTAACACTGTGAGAATTAAAATTAGAGTTAAAAGTTTTTTGATCCGTCATTGATTTCTTTTCTTCTACCTGTTAGCCTCAAAAAAATTACCTTGTCGGACTTCCATTGTCTTTATTTTGTTACTTAACACAACGTTTCGGTTGGTTAGTATCTCTAACCGTTTTCATGCAAGTGTAAACCAAATTATAATTCTAAGGCTACTCTCTTAAATACTATCCATGAATGAAGCTTGATGACTCCGCCTACGTGCTTATTGGAGTGTGAAGTTTAAGCTGTTGGTTTTGGACAAGAAGAGGCTTCCAGATATTGCGGATATCTATACTTGGTTTACTAAATATATGGGTATTTTGATTCATAAAAGCGGCTTCTTTAAATTTTCGTTTTCTCCAGTGCCGTTCCTACTACTAACTAACCGAAACGTTGTGTTAGGTAACAAATTAAAGACAATGGAAGTCCGACATGGTATTTTTTTTTGATATTACCTCATTGTCTACCACCCTCAAGCAAACCTGTTAGCCTGTTGTAAATTATAAATTTTGACCAGAAATTTGCATTATGGTAATTGATATCAAAAAGGTAAAACGATATAATTTACATAGTATGTATACAATAATATAAATATACACATACTAATACATATACTGAAAAATTGCACCAATCCGCAGAAGAATTCTCCTAAATCGCGAATAAAGAGTATAAATTTGATTTTTTTTTAAATAAAGCAATATTTTCACAAGTTTTTTTAATAAAAAATAAATTTGGAAGGAATATTAAAATTAAATATTTATACTTCACTTACATTTTGATAAAGCGCTATCCGATTTTCAATCAACACTACTGCAAATCAAAGCGGTGAACGCAATAAAATGTTTATTAAAAATCCCCGGTTTAAATATTTTACAATAATTAGAATTTGTTAAATCCCCCAACAATTATTGTAGTTTTTGCTGCTGCATTTAGACAATAAATCTTCATTGCAGTATTGCGCCATTGGCGTTCGAAACAATAAAATTTAATTAAAACCGTTGTCAAGTGTATGCCTTGTGGCCTCCAATACCCTAGATTTATACAGAGTATTCTACCATGGGGTAAAATTGCGCAATTTAAACATGACTATGTAGGTACTTGCCGAGAATATTCGGAAAAACCAAAAATTCTCGTTTTAATTTTTATATTCCCCTATTTACATAGACGACGTAAGATTAATTTTACATCTTCGCTTTTTATGTCGCACTCAAATATTGATTCTGACGTTTCATCTTTTTGGGTATCATTATCAGGTATGTATTTTTTAAGACCGTTTCAAAGACCTTGTGTCTAATAAAATATTAATGCAAAGCTAGTTATAGTATATACGTTTTGATCGTAATAATAACATCTTCAATCTTTATCTTCATTAACGGTAGGAGATTACATAACTTCCTGTATAGAACATCTGAATTTATGTCGACCAATACCTTCTCCATTGGTGCTGATAATACTGTGATCTCAGAAACTATAAGAGATAGAGAGACGGTTAAATAGGAAAAGTTTCAGGCAATTATGTTAGCAGTTTATTGGTGCTTGCGGATCGGTTCTGGTTCTTTTGGTTTTTGAAATATTTTCAATAAATAAATGTTACATTTCCTTAGATCGGTCGTAGCTATGTTATTTCCCAATATTTTTTAAATCTGAAAACACATTTTATAGAATCTTTTTACATAGAACATACCTACTTGGTAATATTTTAGTTACAACGTTTTGGTACCCTGGAACCATCATCAATCTTTTTTTTTATGACCGCCTTATTAAGTTAACTTTATTCTTAAGAAAAGGGATCATCCGATATGTCGGTGTTGCCAAATATGTTCAACTTTTCTCTACAAATGTTATTTTTAGTTATTTTGAGGTTATACATGTTTAATTTCTAATAGTGTTTAGTATATAATATTATTATGATATAGCAAAAATTAGAAATTTTTCGATACATAATATATGGCGGTAATAAGAAAAAAGAAGATTGATGATGGTTCCAGGAAACCAAAACGTTGTAACTTAAATATTACCAAGTGGGCATATTCTATGAAAAAAGTTGTTATAAAAATGTGTTTACAGATTTAAAAAATATTGAAAAATAACATATACATAGTTACAATCGATTTAAGGAAATACAACATTTTAGTTTATTCAAAGTATCTCAAAAATCAACAGAACCAGTAAACAGCACCAATAAACTGTTAACATAGTTGTCTTCTACAGGGTTCCCTATTTAAAACGAAACAGGCTAAATATCTGGTTCCACGTTAATTTAAAAAAAAAAACGCTCGGACCCGTCGATTTCTATTTCGAGGGGGACATCTTTTGCGTATATTGTCAATCTTGTTACTTCAAGCCCCTAGGAGGGTGGGGGGGGGGGGTAAGATCTAAATCTTAAATGGATACCCCTATTTAACATGTAAAACGGCTTACATGTCCCTATCTTCGATTTTTATTATCTTTCCAATAGTGTCAACTTCCGGTTAAATCGGAAGTACTATATTTCTTACATCCGGTTTAACCGGAAGTTGACACTATTGGAAAGATAATAAAAATCGAAGATAGGGACATGTCAGAAAGTACAGTTAGAAAGCTAGACGCTGTCAAAGTTCAAAAATCTCATTTTTCAAGAGTCAATATCTCGGAAACTGTTTGGTATACACTAATAATACTTTTATTAAAAAATGTTTAGAATTTTATGCAGAATCCAAAAAAATTATATAAAATAGGGGTATCCATTTAAGATTTAGATCTTACCCCCCCCTCCCTCCTAGGGGCTTGAAGTAACAAGATTGACAATATACGCAAAAAATGTCCCCCTCGAAATAAAAATAGACGGGTCCGAGCGTTTTTTTTTAAATTAACGTGGAACCAGATATTTAGCCTGTTTCGTTTTAAATGGGGAACCCTGTATAAGTTCCCGGGGTCGCAATACTGTCAGCGCCAATTTCGGGCAACCTCTATATTATATGTTTGTGTAATTCACCTTGAAGGGTATACACGGCCCTTAATAACAGAAATTTAAAGTTGGTATGTGTTACCTGTAAGAAATAATGCTACCAACCTCAAATTTTCACCTGTATGGGGCACAAGGTAAATTTAAAAATAAAAATGATGGGTATATTAGCCGTCACTGGTCTATTTTCTTGTTTCCACAATATTCTTATCTTAATCGTTTATAATACTTTATAACAACTTTCAATCGCCCTTCCTTGACCTTCCCGATGAACATGAACATGACTATTATTAAATCGTCTATTGTTTGCAGCTGTTTTCTGTGGTTTCTGTACAATTAAACAATTTTCTTAAATTTATCGTTTTAGGAAATGTTTTTTAAACTTAGTTAATTAAAATTTGCAATTTTTAAAGCAATTTCAGCGTAAACATTACTATTAGGATTTCTCATGTTATTAAAACTTTTAATACCTTTTTAATCCCATAGGCAAGCTTTTCATTTCTCGTTACAAGCATTGCAAACTTCGTATAGGTATCGGAAATTTAAAAGCAAACACTAGTGAAGCATTAGCCATATCGTTTTTTTATCCATATTTCGTTACTTCTTCATTTTCTTCAAAAATCGGCAAAATAACGAACTTTGGAATACTCCATATTTGCGGTACTTACGTCGTAAATTAATTCAGTCAGTTTGACTTACCGGTGGTAAAGGTTATGATTTTTCTCTCTCTTAGCCGTGATCTACATGCATGTGAACAAGTAACATAAAAGCGCGTTTTTTCAAATTTTTAATTTTAATTTTTATAGATACTGTTAATGAAGTCAGAAATAAGTAGTTTATTTAGGGTAAAATATATCATGGGATGAAACATTTTGTTTTTAAAATCAGTATGAAATTTCTAATTAATTTAAATTTACTAAAAAATAAATAAAACTCATTTATAAAATTTAAAATTAAATCATATTTTTTTTTGTCTATAGTGCATCAGTCTATAAATTTTGTTTCAAATATTTTCATCTTATTTATAAAATCACAAAGACGAAAATATAATAAAAAATGACAACAACAAAATACAGTTTTTTAAAAATTAGAATAAATCATCTCCGCAAGGATCATCATCATCAGATTCGTCCAAGTTAATAATAAGGGAAGAGTATCTGAAGCATCGATAAATCTTTTCCATTCCCAGACATCATTTAGGATTTTATTAGCGTGTGCTTTTTCATAATTTTTCCATTTTTTTACTGTTACATTTTCTATGGCTTTATTCCACCGACCCAAAACTACGTTATTTGTGACAGGATGCATAGAACTTATTTTTGCATCATAATAGCGCTTACATTCCGATCAAACGGGAAGTTTTAAAACTCGATGTCCATGTTGCAATGCTATTTCGTCCAACCTATTAAAAATAAATAAAAATAATATAAATAGCGCTTTCCAGATTACTTGTAATCTTTAGGTGGGATATGCTACTTCACTGTTATTCAGATCTTCATTGTAAATGGTGAAACCGAAATTTGTCTTTGTTCTATCCATGCAATAAGTAATATTTTTGATCAACTTGTATTTGGAATTTTTTCAATTAGCCTAGAATGATCTTCTTCTTCTTGAAGTGCCTATCCTCTGTGGATGTTGGCTATCACATTGGTCCAAATCACTCTATTCACCGCCGCTCTGAATAGTGCTGTTGACGTCATTCCGGTCCATGTTCGCAGATTTCGCAGCCATGATATTCGTCTGAGTCCTGCTGACCTTCGACCCTCTATTTTTCTCTGTAGGATAAGTTGAAGAAGGCGGTATTTTTCACCTCGCATGATATGCCCAAAGTATTCCAGTTTTCTGCGTTTGACATTTGATAGGAATTCTAGTTGTCCACCGATGCGTTGCAATACTGTGTCGTTTGTTACGTGGTGTATCCATGGGATTCTTAGCATGCGGCGATAGCACCACATCTCAAACGCATCTATGCGTTTAGACGAGGCATCAGCGTCCACGCTTCTGCCCCGTATAGGAGGGTTGAGAGTACATAGCATTTTAGAATTCTCATTCTGGTATAGATGTTGAGAGATAGGCTGCATGTATGTTACGCATCTTGTTGAATGTACCTACCTCTTGCTTTTTCGATTCGGCATCTTATTTCTCGAGAGTGATCCCAGTCCTTATTCAAGGTACAGCCCAGGTATGTAACTGTCTCGGCTACTATGAGAGCTACATTGTTGGCGGTAAACTGTAAATTTCCAATGGTATCTTTACTGACAATTAGTATGTGTGTTTTCTTACAGTTTATGTTCATACCATATCTCTTGCATGCGGTCTCTACACGGTCTATAAGTCTCTAAAGTCCTTCAGCCGTGTCTGCTATAAGGACGGTATCATCAGCATATCTTATGTTGTTTATTATTTCCCCGTTTATTACAACTCCATCCTCCATGTTCTCCAATGCCTCTTTAAATAGATGTTCCGAGTATACGTTGAATAGAAGAGGCGACAGTATACAACCTTGGCGCACTCCTCTCCTTATATTAAACTCTTCCGATGTTTCGTTTTCGACCTGTACAATGGCTTTTTGTTGTAGGTATAGCTTTGATATTATATCTGTGTCTCTGTCGTCGATTCCTGACTCACGTAGGATTGTGATGAGTTTACCGTGTTGGACTTTATCAAAGGCCTTTTCGAAATCTATGAAGCATGCAAAGACGTCTGCGTTGACGTCTCTTGCTCGTTGGATCAGGACCTGTATGGAGAACAAGGCCTCTCGAGTGCCGAGTCCTTTCCGGAAACCAAATTGTGTATCGCTTATTCTCTCGTCGAGTCTTCTATATACACGTGCTTGGATGATATTAAGGAACGCTTTTAGGATATGACTCATCAAGCTGATTATTCTGTGGTCAGAGCATTTAGTTGCATTTGCCTTTTTGGGGAGCGGAATGAATGTTGACAACAGCCAGTCGTTTGGTATTTGACCGCCTGTGTAAATCTTGTTGAAGAGGTTGGTCAGCAGTTTCATCTGTTCTGGGTCTAGCAGTTTGAGTACTTCTCCATGAATTTGGTCTGGCCCAGGAGCTTTGTTGTTTTTTAGTCGTTTAATAGCTGATTCTACTTCCTCCTGTGTGATGATAGGTCCTTCTTCGCCGACTCTGACGGGCATATTATCGATGTTTTCGTCTCCAAAAAGTTCCTCCATGTATTGCTTCCATCTTGTAAGCTTTTTGTCAGTCTCGGTAATAATGTTGTCATTCGAGTCCAAGATTATTCCTGGGCCCCGTCTTTGGTGTCTTCCTGTTGCTTCCTTTATTTTCTTATGGAGGTTAAAGCTGTCGTGTTTTTGTTGTAAGATCTCGATTTCGACACATTTTTCTTGTAGCCAGCGTTCCTTGGCGTCTTTGATTGCTCTGAGGACTCTTCTGTGTAGTTCCTTGTATTTTACATTGTCTCTGTTTCTGTGTTGTCTTCTTTCTTCCATAAGTTCCAAGATAGAGTCTGTCATCCATTGTTGTCTTTTTACCGTCCTATCCGGTCCTAGCTCTTCTTTTGTGACGGAGGTTATTGACACTTTTATTTTATTCCATAGGTCTTCTATTTCTGTTTCTTGGTTGCTGTCTTCAGATATAGTTTTGATTTCCTTGTTTAGCCTCTCCTTTGTTTGTTGGAATACGTCATCCTGTTTGAGTTTTCGCATGTCAGCAACCTTTGAGGGTTTCCTTTTGTCTATCTTCTTCAGTCGAAGTTTAGTACGAGCTAGTAGCAGATTGTGATCTGACGGTATGTCCGCGCCTGGGTATGTCTTACAAGAGACAACCGCGTTGCGATATCTTCTATTTATCATTATATAGTCGATCTGATTTCTCACTATTCTATTGTTGTTATCAGTCGGGGATCTCCAAGTGTACAGTCTTCTGGGAGGTAGTTTAAAAAAGGTGTTCATGATGGTGATGTCCATTTCTTGGCAGAATTCTATTAATCGTTCTCCTCTCTCATTTCTCACTCCCAGCCCAAAACCACCAACCACATCCTCAACCTTTCCCTGTCCGATCTTAGCGTTCATGTCGCCCAACATTATGTTAACTTCCTCCTTCTTTGTGTGTTTGAAATGTTTAGAATGATAGATGGCTTTATCCATCATAATAAGCGACGGCTCTTCCAAGTTTGGTAACAATTTTTCTTCTAACCTTTTCTTAAAGTTTTCACTATTCATCGATTCATGATAATCATCAGATTTCAGGCCAGACTTGAATATCAAAATTGCATTATTCACAAATCCTTTTTCTGAACCAGCATGTAGAATGTAGCATGTAGCATGTAGAATAATACAATAGAATAATATACCGTACACCTTCTGACGATTTTGTTTTAACTGTATGAAGAGGATCATCTTGCCAACTTTGTCTACAAGCGCGGAGCCGGGGGGGGGGGGGGTCATGGGGGTCATGACCCCCCAAAACAGAAAAAAAATAAATGGATTTACAGTTTTGACTACCTCTGCAGCTTTTTCACAAGATTCCTGACAACATTAACATACATAAATTAGTTATATTTTTTCTGTTGATTGAATTTAAAATGTAAATGTAAAATACCTGAATTACTTCCCCATATAATTGATAAATTGTGATTCTGATTTATTCCCCAATATTAAGATTTTCCTTCAAATACTTGCTAAACTACCTGTAAGTGCAGCAACAGCGGAAAGGTTCTCGACTGTACGTCGCGTTAAAACGTGGCTTAGAGCAAGCATGGTAGAGGAACACCTCACTGGCTTGGCTTTGTTGAACATTCATAAAAATATAATCATCGACGTTGAAGAAGTTATAATCAGATTTGGAAATAACAAACAAAGAAAATTAGAATTCGTGATTTAAGAATCAATGCCATATGTTATGTATATTTTTTATTTTATTTTATCAAGTGTAGAATTTTTTTGTTCTTAATATTGGGGAATAAATGGGGTTTAACCAAAATTTTCACTTGCTTTTAAAAGTAAACACACGACTATTTATATATGTGTATTATATTTTGTATTGTCGATAACGAACGTGGCAATTTTTTAAAATATTGGGATAAAACATATTAGAGGAATGAAAAAAGAAACTAATTTTTAGCTGTATATTTTTTCTTTTTTTGAATTCACTTTAACTTTAATTTACATGCATATATTATCCTTTTTAATGTAAAGTTTATCATTGGAAATTTTCTCGCCTATAGCGCATTCTCTGTCAAACTTTGGGCGTAGTCACAAAACATTTTCGCCTGCGGCGCTTTTTTACTGCGTTTATATGACCCCCCCCCCCAAAGCAAAATTCTGGATCTGCCCCTGTTCGTCTAAACGCCCATTTACTGTATATCCAGGTTTCATCCAGAAAAACAGGTTTTAAGAGAAACACGAAACTCCCAAAGTATCAGAAAGTCTCTAAACTAGATAGGTATTTATAAAAACATTGCCATATTATATTTTTCATGTTTATTATTTATATCTTCACAATTCCTGCTTTGTTATATATTTTTTCCTCGTAAACGGCGTTAAAGGGTTAAAGAGTCTTTCCGGCATCATTTTCTTTTTGAAAATAATCAAATAACTTTAAAATTAATGCTTGTTTTTTTTCACAATATCGTGACATTTTGTAATAATGTTGATTAAAAATGTCACTGTCAAAAATGACAAAAAAACTTTTTTGACTGGTAAAATTATAGGATATTCATTATTGACGCAAATTTACTATCTTACCTAGTTCACGAATGTTAGAAAGATAAGTACTATAGTCGTGATGTAACGGTCAGCGGTCATTGAACAGACTTTACCTACAGTTTTATGTTAAAAAGGTTGGATTAATAAAATATAATAAATATAAATAAATAAACGAAATATTGATAAAAAAATTAAATGGTTACTAGCGTTTGATCTCAAGTATAAAAACAATGCTTATTTTATTTTACTTGAGTGCTTTTTATAAACTTTTCGAATCGTGCCGATCCAGCAATAAGTAATGCCAAAAAACAATCGTTATACCTAAGCGTCTTGACAAAAATAATGTTCTTTTTCAGGTGCGTTAGCAGCCCTAAAAATACGACGTAAAAGTGAAGAAATAATGTTTTCGAGTAGAAACCGAAAAAAGAATTACCGAAATTGCGTAATGCGACAGTAAATAATGGTCTCTTTTTTATCTTGACGCTACTTGACTGTGAAAAACGTGATGTCTTATCGAATAAAACGTGATTCCCACCAAAATTTTCCACTTAACGTCACTAAACAGAATAAAAATGTTTGTAGTGGCAAAAAAAGAAAAAAATATCTTTCATTAATGAATTTTAAACTTCTTATTAAAGGGTTTTCCAATAAGAACGATATGATTTCAAAATGAAATAAAATTAAAATAATTTCAGATACAACAAAACGTTTTATATTATCTTAAAGTATAGTCGATAACATTTATGTTTTGAATAACACATCGTTTAAATGTCCTCCGCAACTTCGTGTACACGAGCGAATTCGACGAACCCAATTTTCGAGGACTTTATGCAATAAATCGGGCGTGATCTGACGAATGCAGGGTTCAATGTTCAACTTTAATGCAACAAGTGTTTGTGGTCTGTTTTCATAAACCTTAGATTTCAAATAGCCCCACAAGAAGTAATCTAAAGGAGTTAAATCACAGCTTCTTGGAGGCCACTGAACAGTAGCATTCCTTGAAATTATCCTTTCGTCAAACTTTTCTTGCAGTATATCGATAGTTTCATGAGCAGTTTGACATGTGGCACCGTCTTGCTAGAACCACATATCCTCCAAATCAAGTACATCTAAATTTGGCCACAAAATATTTCTTAACATCTGTCGATATCGTTCACCATTCACTGTAACTGCATCTCCTGCCTCATTTTGAAAAAAAATGGTCCGATGATGCCAGCATACCATAAACCACACCATACAGTTACCATTAGCGGATACAAAGGCTTCTCATGAATCTGTTGTGGATTGTTTTCACACAAAAAACGGCAATTTTGCTTGTTAACGTATCCACTTAACCAAAAATGAGCTTCATCTGAAAAGATAATTTTTTTGGCAAAATTAGGATCCCTTTCAAGTTGTTCTAAACTCCAAGCAGAAAATTCTCTGCGCCGACGATGGTCCAGTGGCTTAAGTTCTTGGGTCAAAACAATCTTATACGGGTGTAAATTCAAGTCTTCTTTCAAAATACGCCAAGTAGTCGTTTTTTTAATCCTTAACTCTTGAGCACGACGAGGAATTGATAAATTTGGATCCACTGCAA
The DNA here is from genome assembly GCA_963969555.1 of Polydrusus pterygomalis. Taxonomy (NCBI): domain Eukaryota; kingdom Metazoa; phylum Arthropoda; class Insecta; order Coleoptera; family Curculionidae; genus Polydrusus; species Polydrusus pterygomalis. Next base: position 2,015,351 of record OZ018377.1, read on the forward strand.
CACTAGCTCTTACAGCAGCAATATTCTCAACAGTTCTTGCGTTTCGATGTCTTCTTGGTATTTTTACATCGTGAAAAGTAAAATTATTTTCAAATTTCTCAACGATGCGACGAATGGTAAGCAAAGGAAAACGATTATTTACACCAAAGTTTTCGCGAAGTGCGCGATAAGTGTTCACAAAAGATCGTTTATTTTCGTAAAATTTTTGGATAATAACCAAACGTTCTTGAAGCGCGTATTTAGCCATAATAAATTGTTATAGTTTACTGACAATAACTGACAACTCGTGACAGGTATAACTTTATTACCATGGTTACCATATCGTTTCAAAATCATATCGTTCTTATTGGAAAACCCTTTAGAATCGAAGTTTTATAATGACGAAGAAAGAAATAATTTCAATCCAAAATCTATTTTATTATTTTCAAAAAGGTAATTCTATGAAAAGCACCAAGACCTAAAGTTCTTCAATTCCTACAACTTATTAAAACAAAAAGAATAACTAAAAGTTTAATAATTGAAAAAGTATAGAACATGAAATCAAAAACAATTTTTTTGTTTGACCTTTGAGGGATTTCTGGTTAATAACATTTTCTTTTCTTTTTCTTGCAAAACAAGTTAATTATTTGTAACCTTTGCTAACTTTTTCGTTTACCAGAATTTTTTTTTCTTTTTATAAACATTTGATATTAATAAGAAAATTAGACTAAAAAAAATGGAATAAGAGGGAATTTTTTTTCAATATTTTTATAAATATTCGGCATGTTATCGTAAGATTCAATTAAAAAAAAATCATTTATTTGAAATTCCTTTAAAACTTTAGTTTTTAAAAAAAAACTTATTATTACTTTTATTAAATCTATGAATAGAATAGAAGTGAATAGAGGTAATCAACAAGCTTCCATGACTGACTTTTCTAAGTTAAGCAGCCCTTTTATAGCAGTGGCGTACCAGGACTCCATTTTTTTAAAAATATCCAACCCATCTCTGTCAAAATAGTACTCAATATACGTACCTCTCTGTCAATGCTTTAAAATGTGACGTGATATCGAAAGGATTTTTTTTAAATTTCAAAATCGGTATAGGTTCGGCTGTGACAACGCTGGTTGTGTGTTTTCGGCGCGACGATAGTAGGCTAGAGGAGTTTAGGGGGGGGGAGGCACACGTACCCCAGTGCCCCCATTCCCCCTTCGGTGCGCTATTGTGTCACAGTGCTCTTTCTATCGTAACTTAACCCAATGTATGTCTATGTAGTCTTTTCAAAAGCAGTACAAATACAAACAAAAAAACCAAAAATAGAAAGGAAACATCAATATTTTGTAATGCGGAAAGTATTGGTCTTACATCTTTGGGAACATTTTTTTTTTGGTAAACCGGCAAAAATAAAATTATTTTTAAATTTGTACCTGCCGCTAGAGAGCTTAACTGACAAATAACAAAATACAGACTATATTTATTTATTTATTTACATGTAGGTACATATTTTATTCATAAGTACTATACATATATTATGTATATTATTAGTTTGGTATAATCAATGGTAAAACTTAATAACACCTATGTATGTGTCGAATTCTAAAAGTAGACTTATATGTATATTATTTTATATATTTATGTATCAACTATATACCTCCATGTGACACACATTACCAAAACACGCTTATATTATTGTAAGCTTTAATTACTGAATTAAACAATGTAGAAAACTTTTGTGTATTTTGGTCAACATACTGATTACACTTCCTACTAAAAGTTTTTATATTTTTTATTGATTTTATATTATTCGGGAGTAAGTTAAATGATTTTGATGCTAAGTAATCTATAAACTTTTTATTTGCAGTTGTTAAATTTTTATGCCACCCAAATTTGTTATTCAAATTAGTTCTTGTTTGAATAGTGTGATCTACATAGTTTAGTTTGGACTTACATCGATAGACAAAGTAACATAATACATTGAACATATAAAGTTTTAATACTTACAGTATCCTCCGGACGCAATAAATTTGTTGGAAATCTTTTATTTTTCTTAAATATAATTTTAATAATGTATTTTTGTGTTATAATAATATTTAACTTATTGAGTACTGTGCCATATGCACCACCCCATATCTACAATTATACGTTATCGTATCAGCGACTCTACAAAAGCTTTATAAACCAACACCAATGTTTCCTCGTTTAAGAATTCTCAAAATACAGTGAGGACCTAAAGTCCGTGCCCCCCCCCTCTAACTTCTAAACCGTTCGGTATATTTTAATGAAATTTTGAACGATAATATTTGAGCAAGTCTTGCACTTTTTGACATACCAATGACAGCTTTAAATGTCAAGATGACAGCTGGGTCCGCTTTTGGAATATTTTTTTAAATGGAAAGGGGGTTCCAATGGTACCTCATTTTGAAGGTATTTTAATGCTTAAAACATTCTCCAATTTAAAAAACATTTGGTTCAGTATGAAATGAAATGAAATTTATTAATTATAAGTATTTTAAACAAAAGATAAAGGGACACATCTACAAAACAGTGGTTACTTCAACAATTATTGAAAATGACCGCCATGTACCTCTTGGCAAATAAATATTCTATAAGTAAATTCCTCTCGGACATTGTGAAGCACCTGTGGCGTTATCCTTGAACAAACATCTGTAATTCGATGCCTAAGTTCTTCTAATGAGCCTGGAGCCGTTTTATAAACCTCAGTTTTAACGTATCCCCAAAGAAAAAAATCTAGAGGTGTTAGGTCTGGCGATCTAGCTGGCCATTCTGTCGGACCTCAACGACCAATCCACCTATTTTCATAAGATTCGTCTAGGTAATTTCTGACTTGCCTAAAATAGTGTGGCGGCGCACCATCTTGTTGAAATACAACCTCTTGAAACTCATGTGGGTTTTGGGCAACAACATTATTAATAAGTGGAGTAATTGTATGTTGCAACATATCCAGGTACCTGGGGCCATTAAGATTATATTCCAGAAAATTGGGACCTATAATGTGATTACCCAAAATGCCTGCCCAAACATTTATTTTCTGAGGAAACTGTGTGTGTCCCTCCCGAAAAACATGAGGGTTTTCATCAGTCCAGTAGCTACAGTTTTGGGTATTAACACGTCCATGTAAGAAAAAAGTACTTTCGTCGCTAAAACAGATATTCCGCAAATAGTTACGATTCTTTCTGACATAATTTCGCAAAATTCTAGTCGTCTATCTGGATCATCTTCTGTTAATTCGTGTATAATTTTCATTTTATATGGGTGAAATTTATGGCTTTTCAAAATTCTTTTGACAGAACTACGAGAAACATTACATGCCTCAGCCACGTGTTTCGTTGGCTGTTGGGGAGTAACAACCATTTCAGCTAAAACTTGGACTTTCACATCTTCCACGATTTTTGGCCTTCCAGACCTTGGTGCGTCTTTAACCGAACCAGTTTCTTGAAATTTTAAGATTAGTTTTCGCAAAAATTTTCTGCATATTTGGCGTTCCGGATATCGTTCATTGAACATATGAACAGCAGCATGGTAATTTCGGTTAGCTTCGCCAAAAATAATAATCGCTTCAAATTTATCTTCTAAAGAACGAGCCATTTAAGACAATTTCGAGGTAAAAATATTTTCTGTCAATCAGACATTTAAAAACAGTATGACAGCAACAATCAATAGACAACTATAGGTAAAAAATGTGTGTTATAAACAGTGGTAGTCATAACGTAGAAACCGATATTATTGATTCCTGTTTAGAAAATACTGAACCAAATGTTGTTTAAATTGGAGAATGTTTTAAGCATTAAAAGACCTTCAAAATGAGGTACCATTGGAACCCCCTTTCCATTTAAAAAAATATTTCAAAAGCGGACCCAGCTGTCATCTTGACATTTAAAGCTGTCATTGGTATATCAAAAAGTGCAAGACTTGCTCAAATATTATCTTTCAAAATTTCATTAAAATATACCGAACGGCTTAGAAGTTAGAGGGGGGGGGACGGACTTTAGGTCCTCACTGTATATAGAATTCGTGTTTGAGCCTACTCATTTTATTAGAAACATAGTCAATACGTTGACCCCAATTGTTTAACAAGCACACCTAAGATATTTTGTATGTATGGGTTACCCGAGCAATTCTATCAGCACCGACAGTAATATCTGTAAAGTTTGTCTTGCCAGCTCTTGTTAATGATAAAGCTATGTAATTTGTTTTACTTACATTTAATAATACTTTATAAGTTTCCAACCAACACTTTTTAACCAATTTAAAACCTCCTATATTGCCTTATTTGTAAATTATTCCCAATCTTTACCAGTAAATATTAAAGCCGTGTCGTCAGCATAAGATATAACTGTACCTTCTATATTTTCTGTTAAAACAGAATGTCATTGTGATGAAGTCAAAATCAAGTTTTTTTAAGGTACTGTTTTGCTATCGGGAATAGAAGGATTATCCATTCTTGCTTCTGCTTGGTTCTAAGGATTTTATTCGTATCTCCAATAATAGGAGTTGGGGAAGCTGGTAAATCAGTTATTACTAAAATTACTGTATCTTTCACATCTTTTATGCAATTTGAATATTTATAATATAATAAAAAAGTAATTTTGTTGATGGTCGCTAATTCGTATTTTGTTTTACAGAGGGCGCTTTGTGTAAAGTTTCATTCTATACTTTTTGAAAAGCATAAAAATACCTACATTTTGGCGAAATCCGCCTGTTGATATCTTCATTCGTTTTCGAGTTATTTCCAAATAACTTTATTTTTCACAAAGTAATTAATAATTAAAGGATTTTTATGCATAGACTCGTGATTAAGGAGGCAACCAAGATAATAGAAGGCGATGAATCTCCTACAACGAAAATTTTATGTATGTACGGCCAAACTTATATCTAACTTGTCAGCGATATCCGCCTTAAAACTTTTTGAAGTATTACCTACTTGTTAAAAGTTTTTAATAAAATTGAAAATATGAGTTCTATTCGGAACTTGGATAAAAGTGTCAGGAACAGGAAAAATAATTTTAAATTACCTTATTTTATCGAAAGTAGATGTATGGCCTGAAAATCAATCTATAGAATAACGTGAATTAATTAAAAATATTGTTTTTCTATTTCACGTTCATAATAAGCTCAGTACGATACGCATTTGCGTATCGTAATGAAGCTATTTCGATACGCGTTTTTTCTTTATTTGATGTTGGTAAAATTTAAATGTTTTATTTCATTGACGCGCGCGGCCTTTGTGATTTACGAGAAAACCCATTTTTCGCAGAGGAAAAATAGCTTGATAACTTACTTTTTTATTCTGTGTGGATAACAGTCATGTATGTTGGTTGCATAAATCTATAAATCAATCTTTTGTAGATGCTTCAAGCTATCATTTTCTGCCAAATACTATCCAAAATTCAATCTACTAACCTTCCAATGTCGATTTTAACTTCAACTTTATTTGAATTTTCCATCTTCCCTATACTAAATTGCAATGCCGTGACGTAAAATCACGTCTTTTGAAATTCGAAAAAAGTAGCAAAATCTCCCGAATTTCCGAACGCTCTGTATATGTACCAAATGTATAAGGATCACACAACGTATTCCGTCCAATTTCAAATCTCATATCGCTAAAATAACTTTAGAATCTCATGGTGAAAATGGGTCAATAAATCAAAAAATGACAGTTTGCAGAGGCTACTATGATAAAAAAATAGTATTACCAACATAAAATTTAGACATAAAAATTTACAAAATTTGAAGGATTTATTTTCTTTTTAAATATGTGTTTTTTATTGAAAAAACTACAAATTAGAAAAAATAGTATAACGTACGTGTTATATAAAGCAGTTTTAAGCACTTGTCCCGTTATAAAACTTGCTGCAAGCGGCTCGTTTTTTAACATGGACGCGTGCTATAAAATAATGCTTTATAAAACGTGTACGTTAATATACTATTTTCAAAACATGTACCTTTTATAAGATCGTCTAGAAAGTTAAACCGTAATGGGTTTTACTCATAGACATATACCTTTAGATCCGTGTACAGGTTATCTCTTGCGTCAACAAAAGTTAAGTTTTTTGGGTAAAAAAATGCGTTTATTATATTATTATATTTATAATTGTGCCTGTTTTATTTATGTATATCATGGCATAATGCACAATGCTTTTACTATCACAAGTATTATGCGCCTTTACGGTTAAATGGTTGTAGATAAAATTAATAATATCACCGCCTCATATATCATCACTTTCTCTCCTTCCTTACCGGCCATATTTCATCTCTTTCTTGTGAATTCTTTTTTCGTAAGCGGGCATTTGTAAAACGTAACTGCACGGAAAGGGTAATTTGCATTTTTCCCGCAGGAAAGGTTTAAAAAAATAAGGACGAATTAAATCAAATTGCTGCAATTTTGCGTCTAGATTTTACGGGAACCAGCTGCAAGATTACTGTTGCGGCAAGCAATATTATTCGGCTGCGGTTTTTATTGTTTAATTTAAATGTCAAATGACGCTCTATTTTCTTACAGTCTTTTAAATTGCCTTTGTCATTTACAACAGGTATATTATAGATCTTTGTGAAAATGTGCAAAAAGGCAATTTTTTCCTGCGAACTAGCCAGGGGCGGATGGGACACCTCGGACCGGCGCGGGACGTCAATTGTAACGGCGCCGCGTCGCGTCGTGTCGATCCAATAAAAAAATGAAAAGACATAAATATGTATTTTTTCATCCACTCACGACATATTTTTTTATAATAACTCATAAATAGGAAAACAAACTTCATTTTTTTACATTTAAAACACATTTAGGTGAAAAAAATATTTATTATTAATATAAAAATAAAATAAAAGTGCCTCCAAAAAATCTCTTGATTAATAATTTCTGGTTTTTTGCTTTTTCGATTATTTTCAAAATTAATTCAAATTGTTAAAATAGAAAAGAAAAAAGTTCGCAAAGAGCATCGGCGCCTGAGGGACCGGCGCACCGGGAAATCTCCCGGTGTCCCGGCGGGCCCATCCGCCCCTGGAACTAGCCGCAGCCATATACCGTGTGAGCAAAAATTATTTGCATCAAAGAAGGCCTTGCATCTAAGGACCTAATGCTTAGCCGTAGAGCTTAATACCTGTTGGGTATCAGTAACTACCTGAATTAACAATCAATCAGTTATTCCGTCATCTTTGACAGTCGTTACAAGTAATTTGATTCATCGCTAATTTTTCCAATTTCTTGAACAATTCACACAATGGGTTTTTCGGAACAACACCAAACATTCATGGTTGACGTTTGAAGTGTATTTTCGAAACGGGGTTAGAGTAAATGGTGAGTGGCAATACAATCCGAGTTTGTGCATGGACGATTTTTACGAACATTTTCCTAGCGTTGCTTTTATTGCTGGGGATTTTTACCATTGCCTGAAAAGAACCGTGGCTGTGTTTATTGAAACAGGTTTTATACAACACAAAAAAGGAGCAGTATCTCTGTAAGAACAGAAGAGCTTGTTGCAAACGTTCGTGAAATAAGGCAAAATACGCCAACAAATTGTATAAGACGCCTGTCCCAAGAAGTGGGAAGATCTTATAGAACTTGCAGGACTATTCTTAAGAAGCAGCTAAATTTATTTCCTTATAAAGTGCAAGTATTCCAAGAAATACAAGCCGCCGATTTTGAAAGACGCAGGAATTACTCTCAATGGTTTACCCAACATTTATTGGAAACAAATGATTTATTAGACTTGACATTTTTTTCGGATGAAGCGTGGTTCCACCTCTTGGGTTATGTCAGAATACATGTAATTATTTTTCTTTCTGCATATTCTTATTTTGTTAATTTTGTAAACAAAAAAATAAATTTGTATTTGTCTACTTATTTTATTACTCATTAGTTTGGCATATTATGTCATAATATGAATTTGACAAAATTTGAACCTAGATTTGGTTAGATGTATCGTCCCCATATCATTGTGATCTAAACCAAGCCCTACGTTTCTTAATCCAAGCCCTCTTTGATGCAAATAATTTTTGCTCGCACGGTATTATGTATACCCACTTATTATGTTAACATTACACGACGTATTTTTATCTGCTTGTCCTCACAAGCAAACAAATAAGTATTGTAATATTGTAAATGATCGTGCATAGTGGTCTAGTCTAAAGTAGCCTACAAACTACAACTCTGCTAGCAGCTTTGCTGGACGATCATTCTATACGAACCACCGGCGTATCCAGCTTATGCGTCTGGGGGGGGTAATCGATCGGCTAGGATCAGGCACGTAGCCAGGATTTCTTTTGGGGGGGGGGGGGCTATCGGGATCGCGTCGAAGGCGCAAAAAAAAAGCGCCGCAGGTGAAAAATTTTTGGGTGCCACGCCCTTTTTTGAATCATGGTGCTTGGTTTTCAAATGGGAAAAATAAAAAACACAACACAAAATCCTCAAGAAAATCTCAAAAACAAACCTGGTAATAATTGAGGTGAAGAAAATGTAATAGTGTAGGAAATTTTTAATGTATTGCCTATGTTGCCGAAATCAGAGCTCGAGTTTCGGAGGGGGTTCAGGCCCCCTGTACCCTCCCCCCTAGCTACGTGCCTGGCTAGGATACTAGATAATAGCAGCTTTAAGGAGTAAGGACAAAAATTAAACAACGCTTAAGTAATCTTGGGGGGGGGTAATTACCCCCATTACCCCCCCCCCCCCTTGTATACGCCGGTGATACGAACCAACAACACGCAGAGTGTTTCAGTATACATACTATCAGCAGCGTGATGGTTGGAACAGGGTTTTTTAAATAACAGATACAACCTGCTTCAGTTTCAAAAAGTACCTGTTTCAAGAAAACTGCTTCAGTTCGAAACTGTTTCGCCGCCTCGCGCTGTTTTCCTGTTGCGAACGATCACATGTCTTGTTTGTTGTTCCACGCCGGTATTTGAAGCGATAACGGATGGTCCCGATGGCGACGATGGTTCGTCTGGGCCGGGTTGTCGGTTGTCAAATTTTTTAATTTCACATAATATATTTTTTTAATATTTAATTATTTTCTAGATAATTTAAGTTTTAAAAAACGTTGTTTTGCTTCTGTTATTATATTTATGTTATAAATATGGGGAGTATTCATGGAGTATCGGACCGCTATTTTAGTAAAAATATAAATAATTTTTTAAAAATTATGTTATTGTTTGCTGCTTCCTCTGAAACATATTAACCATTGACAACACCGCGCCACGAGTTTAGTTACCCGTGCCCGCTCCACTCCACTGCAGCAGCAGCACAGCGAGCCAAGGAAGGAACGAACAAAAAGAAACAGCTGGAACACCCAAATAAGATCGCGAACAAATCGCAGTTTGCTACTGCACTGTTTCGCCGGAACAGGAAAACCTATCGACCCATACCTGTTTCAACCTGTTCCAAATAAAAACCTGTTTCGAAAAAAACAGATCCTGTTCCAAAGCATCATCCCTACCGCAGGTTTAAAAAGGTGTGTCATACTCCTATGGACGGTGATTGGGACACATCCCTCAAATTGTTAAAATAACAGAAATATTTTATCTTTTGTTTTTCAATTAATTAACATTAACTCACAACAGAAGATTTTGTTGATAAATCCTTTATATTGTGTCATTACATGTCACCAGAAAGTAGATGTTTTACATTTTCAATAATGTTACCGTTCCGTTACCATTCCGTTGCCGTTCCGCTACCGCTCCGTTCCGTTCAGATCCGTTCCGTTCAGATCCGTTCCATTCAGATCCGTTCCGTTCAGATCCGTTCCGTTTAGATCCGTTCCATTCAGATCCGTTCCGTTTAGATCCGTTCCGTTCAGATCCGTTCCGTTCCGTTCAGATCCGTTCCGTTCCGTTCAGATCCGTTCCGTTCCGTTCAGATCCGTTCCGTTCCGTTCAGATCCGTTCCGTTCAGATCCGTTCCGTTCAGATCCGTTCCGTTCAGATCCGTTCCGTTCAGATCCGTTCCGTTCAGATCCGTTCCGTTCAGATCCGTTCCGTTCAGATCCGTTCCGTTCAGATCCGTTCCGTTCAGATCCGTTCCGTTCAGATCCGTTCCGTTACCGTTTCGTTCCGTTACCGTTATGTTACCGTCCCGAACAAGAAATTAAAACCGAACTTACCACCGTGACCGAAAACTTTGGTTTTGGTATGCAACTTGATTATATTATGATATGAATGTTGATAGAACGAAATTTTATTAAAAGACAAACCATATATTTATTTAATTTCCTGAAATATACACCAAACCACGAAACATTATATCATCTATTTATGGGACTCGACGAATTCATTTCGGAAGTGCTTCTGTGTGTTTAATATAATAAATGATTCGTGAGCTTCAATTCGATTGGGAAAATTTCGAGACTAGAAACATATTCCCATTGTTAAACTAACGGGATATAAAAAAAAAACATTTTAGGATTTTGATTATTTCAGAAACTGACAGAAAGAGAGCAGCATATCCTTCTGAGAAAGTGTTTTACAACATTTAAGGATAAACAGATCGCGCTCAAGTATTTTTTCAACCTTCCTGAAAACTATAAGAAACGAAAAGACAATTTAAAAATTGGAGTGCTGTAAAACGCCTTATTCCTTTTCGGCCCTGTTCGTTATTATAATACGCGGAATCCAGGAAAAAGGCGGGAAAAGCTTTTACAGCCTATTAGGTACAATTCGTTTTGATAAGTGACTGGTAAGAAGAGGGAAATAAATTCCGGTGAAAATCAGTGGAAATAATCTCATCTAAAATACTTAATTTTTTAAAATAAACGGTAAAATTATTATTTCGGGTGGCACTGGTGGCACCAAGATTTTAAACAATATTTAGCTAACGAAAAACATTGACTGTAACATAAATGACATAATTACCTTTAATAACGTAAAACTGTACTTCAAAGATGGGTATTTTGCCGATTTTTGGATAAAACGAAGAAGTAACAAAATATTTATTGAAAAACGAAATGGAGAATGCGTCACCAGTGTTTACTCTTAAGAATAAAAAAAGGACATAATTAGAACCACTTTGCGTTTCGACGGATCCCGGATTTACGAGATGATTATAGTAGTTAGTAGTAGTAGTAACATGTTTTATTAAGCAAGAAGCTACAATTAAATATTTTTTAATACATTTTTTTAATACATATTTATAGATTTATTTTTAAATTTTAAAACGCAACCTTCTTTTAACAAAAACAGACAGAAAAGTTAAATATTTTGTAAATTGTATCAAATATTACGTATCATTTTGTTTTTTAATTAAATGTAATTTTAATTTTTTTTTAAAACAGTTTTAATGATTTTTGAGATTTAATAGAATTTTCCATATTAATATATTCTATTAAAACTTTATAAGCTAATGTTTTAGACATCCTATCCACATATAGTATAATAATTATGATAATTAAAAGAACAAAACAATTAGGCAATAAATTATTTTTAATTTTTTGTATAAAGATACATACTAAATAAAAAATTAAGTTTCTGACATTCAACCAATCTAAATTTTTTAACATAAAATTTATTTTTGTATATTTGTCACAATTTAAAATAATCGGCATTGCCTTATTTTGTAAAATTTGTAATATTTGTCAAATATTTCCTCACTAGCACAATAATATAAAATGGAAGAACAATAAAGAAAATGTGGTAGTATAATAGTATTAAATACAATTTTTTTAGGAAACAAACTTAAATTAGAACTGATTTTTTAAAAATAACCTACATTTCCGGCAATCTTCGATATAATACTTTCAAAATAATTTAAAAAATTTAATTTTGAATCAATGATTATCCCTAAATATTTAAAACTGTTCACTCATTCCAATTTTTCACCATCATTTACAACATTTATATTTTAACAATTTAAATTATTACCCATAACCATAACCATACATTTAGTTTTTAAAATATTTAATTTATTTACTTTTAGCCAATTTAATAATATATTTATTTCAGAATTTAGAGTATAGACCATCAAAAATATTTAAAACTCGAATGAGTATGGCGGGAATGAGGGCAAGCAATGAAACGGCACAATTGTATTTATCCCAACGTTTCGTTTTTCATAAAAACTTTTTCAAGGGTCAATAAAAAGGTCTTTAAGCCTGTATATTCATAATGCCGAATATAACAACACATTTTCTAGAAAACACATTGGATAATGTATATATCCGAACCATCAGTACTACCTTGACAGTCAAAAAAAAACAAAACCCTCATACTCATTCGAATTACTAACTAAGGGCACTATACTTACCTAAATATTTAAAACATTAATGTAAATTAAGGTGTCATGAGCAAACATTTCTAACTTACACATTTTTAAAACTAAAGGCATATCGTTGATGTATAAAATAAATAATATTGGACCTAGTATACTTCCTTGAGGAACTCCTAGTTCAGTAATTAAATCATCAAATTACACAATATCTACCTATTTGTTACTGCTAGAGACACCACCACCACCACCACCACCACCTAACTAAACTAAAATCTAGTTCAAAAGGCGACAAGCAGCGTGCAATGCGTGCATGTGGCACTTTTGTTTTAAAAAAACGTCCATGGCCTCCACCCAAGAGGCGTGTCGTGGCCGACTTTAAAAAACCCAGGATGCTGCTTAAAAAATACCCCTAAAAACCAGGACGTGTACTGGGAAAACAAGATGGTGGTTGACAATCCTACTTTAATACCAAATAAAGTATGAACTTTTTAGAAATAGAATTTTATAATGTTTTTTTGAGTGCATGTACCATATTATTAAAAAATATATTCAAATTGGATTTGTTATTTATTATGCAGATCACAATCGCGGCTGTTATAGAACTTTGGCAGCAACAACTCGAAAAGTTTCTCCGCTTTTTTATCAAAAGTAAAACTTGATGGATTAATAACCGATGAAGTCGGAAGAAAAGAGCAAAAGGGAAATATTTTGTTCGGCCGTTTGTGAATGTTTGAATAATAGATGGTATTTTAATATGGAAAAGACCGTATACTAACGTTTCTCTGCATTTCGACAAGGAAAACTTTGTTTTTTGTTATTGATGTAGGTAGTGCAAAAAATTGGTATTTATGGAACGCGGAATGAATTATTAACGAGGCTCTAAGCTCAGTTAAATAATATGTCAAATGTTTTTATTTACACCCTCTCAATTAGATAAAAATGTTTTTTTTTTCAATTTAATTAAAATTTAAAATACAGTGTGACCAGTAAAGTCCGCATCATATGGGATTTCTTTTTATTAATAGCTTTATTCGAAATTTGACTTTGGCATCAAGTACTGCTTCGATCGAGATGAAAATTAAGCAAAAAAATAGTAGTCACGTGATTCGCATTATCTGTCAAATTTTAATTTTTTCCAAAAAATTATTCAAAAGTGGGGTTATTTCTAAAAATATTGAAGAAAGTTATAAAAAAAGTTTTTTTACATGCAGTTTCTAGCCCACATGAAAAATATCAGCTGCATAAGATAATTTTGATTTTTTACCCTTATTTAGTCGTTGTAAACTTGTTTTTGGTGTATCGTTATAATTAATTTTTTGGAAACTGCACTTAAATAATAAAAGACTATTTTTATTTTTTCATGACATAGCTTAATAACAAATTTTAATAAAGGGGTTTTAAATTAAATCGTTAAAAATAGATAAACTTTACGTTAAATTAAAACATTTATTTTCCACTTAATGAACACGTTACTGATGACACTGTATTCTTTTTTGTCTTAATATTAAGGTGTATTACTTTTACACAAACTACGTTTTCAAAAATACTTATTTTATGAAGTTACCTTATACAGGGTCAAAAACAAATAAATGAACTTTGCATCACATGCGACCAAATTTTAATAGCCCAGTTTTGATTTTGTAGAAAAACACTCATTTAATATGGCGCTACTTTAAAGAAATTGTATTTGAAATAGAGCATTGTCAAAACTAAGAAGTTTTATGTAGGTTACGTTGAGTCTTATTTTCCAAAAGTTGTGCAATTTACAATATATGGGTAAAAAATCAAAATTATCTTATGCAGCTGAAATTTTGCGTGTGGGCTAGAAACTGCATTAAAAAAACTTTTTCTAATAACTTTTTTCGATATCTTCAGAAATAACCCCACTTTTGAATTATTTTTTGGAAAAAATTAAAATTTGACAGATAATGCGAATCACGTGACATTTTTGCTTAATTTTCATCTCGATCAAAGCAGAACTTGATGCCAAAGTCAAATTTCGATAAAGCTATTAACAAAAAAATCCCATATGATGCGGACTTTACTGGTCACACTGTATATTTATTCGTATACATACGAGGTGCTTACAATGGACACATTTTCTACACTAAGGAAGATATTAAAATACCAAAAATACCATTTCTTCAAAAACGCGGGGAAATAAAAATGAGGTATTTTGCGAACCATTCTCACCAACTCTCCTGAAGCCCTATACCATCATCTACTTTAAAATTTTTAATGGCACTACCCCACTTGTGACATCTCTCCGGAAAGCTTATCAAAAATGCTTTTAAGCGATGTCAACATTAATGAAATCTACGTACGAAATGTTAACAAAGTTTTGAGAAAATGTTTTAAAACTAGCTTCTGCAAAATTTAAAATCAAATAAACGTAAATGATGAAAAATGATCTCAAGCCTAAATTAAAACACTATTGTAGGGCTACAACTATATATTTTTTTGCAATAACTCACCTAAGAGTTGTAGCACTGCAATAGTATTTTAATAAATTAAATAGACCCATCAGCTTGACCTTCAATCCTTGCAAATGTCTACAAAAAATCATAGCTACAGAATTGACTGACTTTCTACTTAACAACAAAGTTCTATCAGATTCACAACGCGGTTTCATATCTAAGCGCTCAACAATTACCAACCTTTTAAGCTGCCTTAATAAATGGACCAAAGCTTTCGATAAAATGCAACCTACCGATGTAATAGGTATACCTGGATTTCGAGAAAGCATTTGATAAAGTACCACATTTATTATTGCTCTACAAGCTTGAACATTTTGGTATAAGAGGCAAACTACTTAGTCTAATCAATGACTTTCTCACCAACCGCTTCTATCAAGTAAGGGTCAATGGTATTTTATCCAGTTATAAGTGGGGTCCCTCAAGGATCTGCTTTAGGACTATTACTGTTTGTGGTTTACATTAGCGATTTGTCATGGAATATTGAGACATCATCATTTTCTTTGCTGACGATACCAAGTTATTATAATCCATTGTTGCAAAAGCAATGCTTAGATAGGGATCTAGTCGTATTGAGTCATGGATAAGCCAGTGGTGCATGAAGCTTAAAGTATCAAAATGTACAGTATTGCATATTGGCCCAAATAACTCTTGTGAAACATATTTGCTAAATAATGTTCAACTTAACAGATATGGGGTTACTAATTTCTTCTAATTTAAAATGGGAAGCACATATTATTAAAATGGTAAAGAAAGCCAATAGTTTCATTTCCATCCTGTAGATATTTTCAATTATTCAAAAGTTAAAATTAAAATTCTTTTGTCAATGCAATTTTTGTTGCAGTGAGATTTAAATATTTCAAATTTAGGTCGTTTTTTCATTAATTTCCATCAAAAACCTAAATATTCTCGTAACGCATTCGCAACGTTTTAATTGTTGCAACTGGCCAATGACAGTTACAACTGGGACAAAACATATTTTTCTGCTAATAATAAAACTGTCAGAACAACGAAATATCAAATTTAAATTTTAGCGTACAATTTTATTTATGTAAATAACGCGTTGTCCGAATTCGATTTTTAAATGATATGATGTAATTGACGATGATGAGTTGAATTTCACTTAATGACACTTGTTTAATTGATTTTAAATATTTGGCAGAAAAAAAGTGTGATTACGAAAGTTTAATCTTGAGTATGTACATTTTATGGAAATTTTAAAATGTTAATTATGAAATTTTTATAGTCGTGGTTATTATTTTGTTTTTTAAGGCTGTTTAAAGACCTTGCATATTTTACTATGCACTGAGGCAAATGATCTAATACAACAGGTTTGCTAAGACATTGTTTGTATTGATAGTTTATTTTTTATTAACCCAATCATATTAAATAAATTGCTAGTGTATCAAACCCGCTTCAGTGTTATATCAATTTCAGCAGTGGCGGCTCGTGACTAGTGAGTTAGGGGGGGCGCTGGCTTTAAATAAAAAAAAATTAAAATGTCTATTATTTTCGAAAATACGTGTCTGTTTTTTCTAACTTTCTCGTTGTGAATTTTAATTTCATCAGCATAAGCACTACTTAAACAAGTTAAAATATTAGTTTGTCCTAACATCTCCAACTTACCACATTATAACGATGTTTAGCACTATTTTCATGGTTTTTATTTTCTCTGAAAGATGTTTTAAGTCCTGCACCCCATTTTTAGTCCAATTATCATCCCCGCCAAAAAGAAGACACACGAAACAAAAAAAATAATTTTTGTCCTCACAACCGCATATCCAGGATATTTTATTATATATTTCGTTGTCAAACTTACGCGTAAACTGTGCCTTACTTTTACATTTTAATTGCACTTGTACAATGTTCAATATTGGTAGTGGCCGCCCTGCATTTTTTAAATCAAGTTTTTCACTTAAGCTCAGAGAACTAAACACAACCTTCTGTAAATACTGACCTTCATATTAGCCGACATTTTTCAACTTTATAATGTAACTAATAAATAACTCAAAACAAATAAACAAAACGTCAACGGCATCGACAGGTCGTATCGAGATTCGCGAACAGCTGATGGGCGCGAAGATTGGAGCTCGTCCGTGGCCGCTCATTGTGCGATGCGTAGGTGACGTCAGGCCTCCGTCGTCGCGTGAATCGGGACGGGATAATCCTTAGACCAGGTATAGGAGGGGACGCGGCATGCGCATCTACCGCGACAGAAGCAAAGTGTGACCAAAAATTCGATAGGTCTGGTGCCAAACATCTATTGTCACCAAGCGGGTTTTTCGTGTTTTTGATTGCAAAGTGAATAAAACATAGTAGTATTTATCTTTGAATAAAATGGTCGTTTGTTTATCTTACGGGTGCAAAAGTCATAGCGATCGAAAGGAGCCAGGAATAAGCTTCACAGGTAATAATATATTTTTGCAAACCGCCATTTTCTTGGTGCCAAACAGTAAATTCTGGTCACAATCGCAAGTTTATGATGCCGCGTCCCCTCCTTTACCTCGTCTAAGGGATAATCGATAGCCCGCGCTTAGTAACCTCGAGAGCGCGCAACTCGCTTGTCTATTAGAGGTGGGTCGGTAATTAGATAACGCGATTTTGGAGCGGTATATTTTGATAACGCTCCAACGCGCTCCACAACGACTAAGTAACTAGTTACCGTGGAGCGACATCGGCAACGGGAACGTCAGCCGCAGATTACAGAACGAAGCGGTCGAGACCGCTCATAGAGGACGCGACGGCTGCATTCTGTGTTACATTTCAATGCCGCTTTGCAACAACGTTTCACGGTTTGGAGCGGAGCGTAAGATCTGGCAAGCCCACGTGCTATATTGTACTGTTGGACCGCAACATAAAATACCTCGTTAGGACTGGTTGTATACCCTTGAATACGCATAAAGGTATCAGGCGATTTGGAGTGGACTGGAGCGTCACTCCGGTCGAAGCGACGCTGCACTCGTCGGAACCTACGTTCCGGCTGGAGCGAGCAAAACTTCAGGAACGAACAATAGTGAATCGCGCTGCAACGTGGAACTATGTAAAATGTCTTGCTGTGCGGTTTGAATTTGAAAGAAGACTGATGCTATTATAATTACTTTTAGATTATTAGATTTACCGAATTTTACTGTTAATAAAACAAGAATAGTAAAAATGAAATATAATTTAAGTTTAAGAATAAATAAACAAACAGTAAAAACACTCTTTTAACGTCGATTTTTATATTTCTAAAGAAATATACCTAGTTGTGTAAATGAATCGTAATGAAAGTTATCCTATAAATACTATAATAAAAATCATGAATCATGTAAATCATCATACTGCACACGTCACGGCGACCCTTACATAAAATTGCAATGGGTTGTTTAGGATTTTAACAGTTCGTTTCATATTGTAGCCTATATAAGCACGCGGTTGGAAAATTTTGGTCGCTCCAAAGTAACGTTGTTTTGGAGCGGTATTTTTTGGAGCGTTCGCGATTGGAACGCTCCAGACGTGGAACCGTTTTTTCCACCACTATTGTCTATGAGTATAGCCTGCCCGCTGGAATAGGGCTATGTTTGGTTTGAATTATTATGCCCGCGCTTAGTATAACCTACCCGCTGGAATAGGGCTATGTTTAGTTTGAATTATTTTAATTGATTGCTTACATACATTGCGTTATTGGTTTTTAAGTAAAGTATTTTTGGATTCTGTTTGAAATAATTGCAGGGAGGGCGGCGCCCCAGAGCCCTTCATTAACCAGCCACCACTGAATTTCAGATTTGCTAGAACAGTGTTTTTATTGGTAGTAATCAGTTCTATTAGCAGCACAGTCTTGTTGAATAATGAACTGTTTTCAATACAGCAATTTTGTTAAGAAATAAATGTATCATCTCAATGCGACGCATCATTTTGTTTCCGGTAATGCGCTTTTTCTACAATTAAGAAAGCAGAATAACGTCCCCAAAAATAAATTGTATCCGTTAAAACAAGACGTTGGTGGGATTTCTTAGTGATCGGCAATCGCCGCGCGCAGTATATCCAATTAGTTTTAACGTACTTGTTGCGCAGGTCACATCGTTGTTCGAAGTCTTCTAGCTGTCCTGTCTGAATTTGAATTTTATTGATCGTACCAATGCCTGTTTCAATTAATTTATTTTTACTTTGTAATTAAGTTTTTTTTTTAAACTTTGCATGTCAGATAAAGCAATAGAAGATTTTTATTTCGCACAACCCATCATTAGTATTGAACTTTATAATATAATCTATGGACGAATTTTACCATCTCAGTAAACCATGTTGCATAATAGATAATCGTATGCAATGTTAAACAACAAGAACAATATCACACTAGAAGCTATTGAAAATTTGAGAACTACAGTACTGATTTTTAGTGGTAAGTATAGTATGCTTTATTAACCGTATATGTATAGCAAAAAAAATTCAGTTTCATTACAACTGCCGTTTGGAAATAATGCAGTATATAAAATCAGATTATACCCCTAATAGAACTTGATAATTGCTGTGCATGTTCAGAGCAATAATGGTTATAAACCAGTCTATGGTAACATTAACTCCTATTTCCTATTGGCTAAATTACGGTGATATTATCACTACACAACGGTCTAGCAATTTTCGTTGTCTTACAGTAGAAAAGGGCGGTGCTGTCCCATATAATATTAAACAGTTGTATAAAGAGTGTGAATTTTTAATAAGGAATAGAAGACTTTTTTCTCAGTGTGCAGATATGAAATCCCCGGTTGCATAACATGGATTCCTAATGTATTTTTTTTATCGTTTTTACAGTTTTTCTCAATTTTATCCATGAAATATTTAAATCTTCCACATTCACTCCCTCCTGAACAAACCCCAATCTTATCCAAGTAGAACAACCATTATGACCAAAAAGAAAACGTCTAAAAATGCCCGTGAACAATAGAAAAGTTTGACGGATTTCTGCCGCATTGAAGAAAAATAAATCAAATGGAAATGTTTTTGGAGTTTACCCTTTTGGGAATTTCTGGATAATACATTGTTGTTTACTTTTTCTTGTAAACAAGGTAATCACGCTGTTAACCTGATATGATGAACAAGACGAAAGTTTTATTATTGTTTTTTTTTCAATAAGGAATTTTTTCTTTGCTCGAAACTAGCTTTTGTATGGAAAATTGGGATACTTTTCCTAAAAGCATTTACAGGTATTGTGATAATGTACTAGATGTCAGTTAATATTAAATAAAAAGCTTGGGCATACTAAGAGCTCAGTATATTATTACGATATTACAAATATATTGAAAAATATATAATATTAGAGATAGGGATAGGACGTTCTTTACGAAAGTTGAAGAGTTTATGACGAGCTATAAGATGACAGAAAAATATATAGGGTGTTCCATTTAATAAAAGTAATATTTATATAACCCTCTGTAAATGAGACGTCAAACATTTCATAGTGAATATGTATTTGTGACTTCATTTAGTAAGTATAAAAATTATAAATCGCTTATAGTCAAAATTTAAGTGGCATTTTCACAACAACGAGATGCTTGCAAATGCAAAGTCGAAATATCTTAAAACTAGAACTTTTTCGTATATTAAACCATTAATAAAAATGTATGAAATAACACATAGAATTAATAAATGTATTCAAATATAGGGTGTCCCTTTAAAAAAATGTAGTAACTTTATGACACCCTACTTTTTGGGCGCACCCTGTATAATTCAAAATATTTTAAAAATGTTCCAGATATCCAACCATACCTTATTACAAAAGCTCATTATCGACAAATCTTATCTTTAAGGCATAAATTTACTCTGCGCAAACGTTGACTCACCCGGTACATGAAAAATAGTTCTCAGAGAGTATCCGAAATGTTCAGCCTGCGATATTTCCTGACAGATCCATTCCAAGAAAAGCAATAGTCCTGAATATTGAATATTGTTTATAATTTTGAAGGTAGTAAAGATACTAACTGTAATTATGAATAAATGCAATGGTTTAGGACAAAATAATGATGTACTCGATGGTAGAGCACAATAAAATAATGCAGATATAGAATTTTTACTCCATGCAAAAAAAAAAGAATGGATTTAGCACCAGACTGCTTGGTTAACTTGTAGGAAAGCATCATTTTACGGCACTGCGCAAACTCCATGCAAAAAAGGTACCTATAAATATTATCTACAAGAGGAATTGAGGAAAGGCGATGAAATACGAAGAGCAAACTTTTGTTTTGAAGTTATGGACATACAATATATATATTAAAAGGTAAATGTGGGTGACGAGTATTTGCTGGGCATATTTGGACATCGGATCTTTTTTTTTTGAACAAAATTTCGGAAAAGATAATTTTTTGGAAACTTTACAGATATTTGATTCAAATGGACGGTTGGCACCATGCAAGAGAAGTAAATATGTTCGAAAAGAAGCTTTCAGCATGGGTGGTTGTAGATTTTGTTATTTTTGACAATACATATATTTCTGCGCTTCAAACTTCAATCCCTATCTTGTTTTTCTAAAAAAATGCCACATCCATCTTCTACAGGAAATAGAAACAAGAAATATGGATAATATAAAAGTAAAATTTGAGAATTTTATGGTCGTAAAAGAAGGATCTGTAAAAAATAGGCATCTAAATGGAAATGTTGGAGTAATTTAACTTTTCCGGTTTTTTTGGATAATGGATTTCTTTCATTTTTGTGTAAACAGGGCAATTACTTCGAAAAAGTCTTTTATATACCTGCTATAAAAAAATTGTTTGTCTTCTGTTGTTCAGTGAACAATCAATAAAACATTTTAATAATAAGTTATACGGTATTTAGCCATTTACTTCAGTAATTCTCAAAAACAACTTCGCAGTATATTACAGAAAAGGACAAAGCTCATAGAAGGTAGAAAACCTTCCACAACAATCATGATTATATCGCGTTTTCGGACCTTCGAAAAAATGTGAAAATTTCTGTAAAAAGTGACTATAAAAAATATATTCAAACTACCAAAAATAACTTGAAGAATGATACTAAAAGCTTTTGGCCTTTTGTAAATAACAAAAAAAATTGTAAATCTCTACCCAAAAAAATGAATCTTGGTGTTTCCTCAGCTTCAAATGATAAAGAAATTTGTAATTTGTTTCTGCAATATTTCGGTAGTGTGTATGAAAAACCGAATGTTCCATGTTTGGTAAATGTAGCCGAACCACTGCACTCTTTTACAGTAAACTATATTCCGTGTTCGATTATTGAAAAAACTCTAAAGGGTCTCGACCCAAAGAAGGGACCTGGCCCTGACGGGATTCCAGCGATATTTTTAAAGTCTTGTCCTAGCTTAAGTAAACCGTTATTCATATTATTTAATAGATGTTTGTCTTCGGGAATTTTTCCAAAAAGATGGAAGGTTGCACAGATCGTGCCAATTCACAAAACTGGAAATAAAAACAATGTTGAAAATTATAGGCCAATTGTGTCACTTTGGAAAAGTTTTCGAATCTGTTATTTTGGAGCTCCTATTTTTTCAAATTAAAAATAAAATTGACAATAACCAGCATGGTTTCTATAGGGGTCGATCCATTCTGACTAACATTGTTCCCTTCGTTCAGAGAACCTACGAGGCAATGGAGAATGGTCGTGATGTCTGCGCTGCTTATACCGACTTTTCCAAAGCCTTTGACAAGGTCCATCACCCCACTTTGGCTGTAAAACTTGGAAACTTCGGGGTGCAGGGCAGGCTTCTCGATCTGTTAAATAATTATTTGCAAAATATAACTCAGTATGTAGCAATAAATGGAGCAAGGTCGGTCTGCTTGGGTGTGACCTCTGGAGTCCCGCAGGGTTCACATTTGGGTCCTTTGCTTTTCGTATTATTTTTGTACGATATCTGTTTTCCGGACTCTAACAGTGTGTACTATTTATATGCTGATGACCTTAGGATCTCAACTGTCATTAATTCGCTTTTGGATATAGTGAACCTGCAGGCGGAATTAAACAGACTCTCTGAATACTGCACACTGAATCTACTGCATTTAAATATTGATAAGTGTCACTATATTGTCTTTTCAAAGTTAAACCTCTCAAGAAATCCTAATATGGTTTTGAGTTTAAACAATACACAATTAAAACGTGTTAATGAGGTTAAAGACTTGGGGGTTACTTTGCGGACTCCAAACTGTTGTTCGAGTCCCACATAGAGGATATCATTCGAAAGGCGTTGCTGCGCATGTTAGGATTTATCCTAAGAACTACCGAGGGCTTTAAGAGCCCGGCATCTTTAATCACTTTATATTGCAGCATGGCAAGAAGTGTCCTGGAGTACTCGTCAACAGTTTGGAATCCGATGTACCACAAATATATAGATCGAATTGAAAGTGTCCAAAAAAAGTTTAATAATGCTCTTAACTTTCGTTACAATAGACATAGGCACTTTCACTCGTATAATGAGAATTTATTATTTTATGGCTTGCAATCGCTGAGGTCCAGAAGGCAGTGTTTTGATATCTTCTTTGTTTATAAGATAGTAAATAACCTTATCGATTCTGAATTTTGTATAAACTATGTACTTTTTAACGCTAACCCATACACACTTCGGAGCAGGTTAACTTTTAGTGTCCCTGCCTTTACAACTAATTACCTTTCTAACTCTCGACCTCTCATACGTTGCATGAGAACATATAACTATCTTGTAACGGGTGATAGTGGCATTGACCTGTTTAATACTAATTTATGTGCCTTTAAAAAACTTAGAAGAAAAATATTTATAATCGATTGATTAGGAATTTGCGCTACTATCACTCGGCTTATCTCTTGTTTTGCTATTTCTCTTTTGGATTTATTACTTGATTATACATACTAGCCTTTTTTTCTCTTGTTTAAACCTATTGAGTACTTCTACCGAATCTTTGTAAATCTATTTTTTTGTAATCCGTGTCACTCTATAATTGGTCTGCTCCAAGCAGTCTGTTGAGTGGCCTTGTTTGAAATAAATAAATAAATAAATTCAGTAATATTTGGAATTTCGTTTAGGTTGTACGTTGTACCGCGCATTTTCGAATTATTTTACGAACAAACCCGAAAAATCCCGTCTTCTTAAATCTGTCAAAAATATTTAATGAAAGGAAAACCACTCTTTACTTCAGAAAAATATTTAAGATAGTTTTGCGTGTTGGAATATGTTGGTCGGGCTAAAAATATGCAAGACACTCACTTCCCCTGCACTCTCAGCATTCGCATTATATAAAATAATTTTAAGTTTTTGTTCTTACCATTTTAAAATACCAGCAGAATTTCATCGTATCGACATTTACCCGAAAAATTCAGCCAAGATAGAAAGCGAAAACATTAAACATCGCTGTCGGTGCTTCGCTATCGGAACGTATTTGCTGGTATGGAGGGGAAATGCAGAGAGAGTGGAATGAGAATGAATCGTGCTCCTACAGAAGTTGGCAACGTTGAGTGAGTCTTGATCGATCTCTTTTGGTGGAATGGCGAAAAAGTAGCATAAGGAGCAAGTTGTTCCGCCTCTGGAATAAAATAAACCTATTTGTCACGCTTTAAATATTTAGAAGTGTAGACGAAGAAGAGTACGAAGAAGACGTCCCTTTTCAAACTGTCAACGGTTTAGCTCATGCATTGGCTAGCACTAATGAAGGAAGAATATATATGGAACCAGAATTAACGTTTTGGAATAGTGTAGATTAGAAAGATCACCACCGCCGCTTCGGCATCTTGAACTAAATCTTAACATCTAATTTATAATATCGGTTGACTGAACATGCTGGCTCGAGTCTCTATATTCTGTGGGTTTCATTAACTTAATCCATACCTTGTCGAACTGTCCAGTCCATACTATCCAATGCAACGCTTATCTGGGCTACATGGAGAGCATATTATTATATTGCGGTCTTATTGCGTTCCGGTATATCGCATAGTGCCTATCGTAGACCGCTAAATTGTGTAGGCAAAGCAATAACAAGGGCACTTAGTAGTGCTAATATCGAACGAAAATTGCCGATATTTTATTTATCGCAGCTATAACAGAGATTTAAATTGTTCATTAAAACATTGTTGTTTAAATATACATGCAGGAACCAGGAAATAATTAAAACTCTTTATGGATATAATACTAAGCCAGTTAGCCATTTTTCTTTATGATTGTTTCAATAAACAAAGCTTTAAAAAGAAAACAACGCGTTAACATAGGTAGTAATATTAGTTCCTATCAAACAATTAGATGTGGAGTACCACAAGGATCCATTCTAGGACCCACATTGTTTCTTATTTATATCAATTCTATTTCAAAATTAAAATTATATGGACAAATTAAACTTTGTGCCGACGACACAACAATTATTTATTATGCTAAAAATATTACGGACATCTAATTAAATATCAAAAAAGATTTTAAAATTATATTTGACTGGTTGCAATCTTATAAATTAACTTTAAATTTTAATAAATCTTCATTTATGTACATGGCCAAACAAAGACTAGATATGAAGAAGCATCCAATAATATTTTATGGGGAAAATATTAATTACAAAGATAACATAAAGTTTTTAGGATTATATATTAATCAAAATTTAAGCTGGAGAAAACACGTAGAACATATTTGAACTTACATTTCTCCGTTAATTGGGATATTCTTTAAAATTCGTCACTGTATATCTTTAATATATAAAAAATATTTATCATGCATTAGTACATTCAAAAATTTAGTATCTATTTCTATTTGGGGTTCAGCCAATTCAATAGTACTAAAAGCTTTAAAGAAATTACGAAATAAAATTATTAAATGTATTCATAGATTTCCGCACTTAGAACCAACAACAAATTTATATAAACCGAATAAATACCTAGATATAAATAATTTATATAATTTAAACATAGTTTCTTTTTTTTAATTATTATTAAGACAGAGAATTGAGTTTATTTTATACGTCACTTCTTAAATTTAAAACAATTTATTTAATATCTACCGCTGTTAAAATCTCTAAAATTATAAAAATAACATTTTTTCCTGCTACAGTATCGTTTTAAAAATAAATTCTTACGATTTCAGCCTAAAGTGAGGACGAACTTCAGATCATAAATATCTTGTGTTAAGTAATAAAAGTGTCAAAAAAGGACCCAAAGGGCTTCCATTTGTAAGCGATTTTTGAATGGGAAATTGATGGAAGGAAAAAGGTCCTTTTTTCGGAAAATGGTTAGGCTGATTCAAACTTTTTTAATTTAATTTTTAAGAGGGTCGCCCGTGAGGGCATTAAATAAAAAATGGTGTCAGTGTCAAAGCGATTTGGAGTAATAAATGACCGACCTTTGGATGGTCAAAAAATATTTATTAAATGCTTACAAATATACTTAAATATAAAGATGATTGGGTCTCATTTTTTGTAAAATGACGCCGTTGTGGGTAATGACCAGTAAAAGGAAGTCATCGAGAGGGTGAAAACATCGACGACAGAGCAAGAGAGACTGCAAAGGTCCACCAGGTTCCTCGCGAGTTAGACGTGAAAATATACACCAATAATTTTAACTCTTGAATAATATGTTGTTGAAGAAGAGTCCAAATATACCCCTTTTGGGGCTTGTTTGAGCTTAAATTGACTCAATTTCCAACTATTGGGAATTTACCAGTGCTATGGCGGCGCGTAAACGCCGGTTTCAAGGAAATCGGTTGGCTGGCGGACAATCAAAAATTTAACTATATGTATATTGTGCCTCCTGGCGGTAGCAAGTGAAAATAAGATAAAAAAATATGACAATTTTAGGAATGATAAAAAATGTTAGGTTATTGTAAAAATAGTAGGTATTAATGAAATTGAGATTAATGAAACTTTCATTGGCGTCAGCGGCCAGCGCGTTTGTCGTTCACATTCGTAGTAGGCATTTATAAGCTTGACGTTGACGTTCGTTCGGTTCGCAGTTTTGACAATAATTTTGACAGCTGCCAACTATCACGTGATACAAATAATTGAATATTATTGGCTTGACGTTACCGCTACGGATTTGCTACGAACGCCAGCGTCAAAGAGTTAAAGTTGGTTCAAGTTTAAGAGAAGCAAATAATAATCACGAAAGTGGCAAATTTATCGCCTCGCGCATGTCAACAAAGCTACACACGATTAGACATGCGCATTGAAATAGACAGGTCCGGGCTTTAAAATTTAAGTTCTTGCTCAAGAAATTGTAAAAGTTGACCTTCTATTTATTTGTTTACGTGTAAACAGCTAAAATTTACCTCAAATTCTTGCTAAAAAACCGGAATTTCCTCTCAATTTCTGATTAAATTAGGAAATAAGGTAGTGATTTCTGGCATTTTTAGTAGTTGAAAACATATTAGATTTTGAGGTTAGAAAATTGTTTTTAAGGGTTTGTTTTTAAAATTTATTTAAAAATAATTTGTCGTCATGTTTTTAGTTTAAAAAGAAAGAGAACATGTACATTAAACTATAAAACTTATAAAATCGAATATAAAAAACAAACCAAACCAGCATAATAAAATTATGCAACGGCTGTTACTAGATTATTTAAATTCCTATCCGAGTATTCGAGTCACTAAAAGCACAAACACAATGCACTAAACTACACAAAAACTAGAAATCCGTAAATATTAAACACCCGCACAATAAACAACAAGTAATCCACAGAGAAAACTTAAAACACAACAACAAAAATAGGGCCGAGCCGGTTCTGAAGTGTATTTTGAGCATGTCGCTAAAGAAGGACAGGCCGATAACAAGAGATTTGTGCGCATGCCCAATTCTGCTGGGAGGGAAGGCATCTGACCGGCGAGCTGTGCGCTTGGACGTATTTTTTCACCCAGCTAAAACGTTTTTACGCATTTGTGAACATTATAGCAAAACAATATTACACTACCACTACTACCAGGCCTGTAAAGTAATTGAATTAATAGCAACATTCTCATTTTCAAGTAAGAGTTCATAGACACGTCATATAATAGAATGTCCCTTATAAACAGTGAGTTGTAGGATCAGTATTTTATGACTTAGTTGCGTGGTATATCTTAGCTTGATCGTTATTGGTTGAAACGGATTAAAAACAGCCTTCTGATTGGTAGAACATGTGCTGGGGACAGGGGAGGAGTTCATTTGGATCCACGTGCATCTGGACCAACTAAAAGGCAGTGCTCTGAACGTATAAAACCATTACAACATTACTTTCTTAATGTTAGTTGAAACAAAATCAAATTAAAGATTACTAGGAAGTTTCCTAATTAAAAATAATTTTTTACGTGTATGAAAGAAGCATTCCCCAGCGTCGCGTCGTCTGAAAGTATTTAAACAAAACTTTTCGAACAAAACAGAAAACTGCAATCTGTATACGTGGTAAAATTGTATAACTCCGATAAAGCCATTTATTTCCGTGGAAGTCGGTGAACCCGTATACGACTTTCCGCCCCCGAAACATGCAATTCGGTGATTTTCGCGTTATGTTTCCCATTTCCTGTAACCTACCCAAACAGCTTTTTTCTCATATAAGTGGAGGATTTATTCGGTTTGAATTTGATTCAAAGGGCGTTAAAACAACAAGGAAGTCATTATTAATGCACTGTTATTTAGATTTCTCGCATTCCCGGAAGTGATATCTGCGGACATAATTTTTTCTATTATGTACCACGTACATAACCTGTAGTTTCCCTTGTAAACAGTGCTGGATTGACCATTAGGCTGAGTAGGCTGGAGCCTAGGGCGGCAGGTTTTAGGGGGCGGCAAATTTGGCCGAAAATTTTTTTTTTGTCTTACAGAAATAAATGGTACAATCTTTATTCATGGTCGACGGGTAGTATTTTTTTAAATAAACTTTATTGTTGGCCGTGTCTGTTATTGGGCATAAAAAAAGGTAGTTGGAACTTATGGCTTGGCTTTGCAGAAAGAAATTTCATTTTCAATAAAATAAGTAGGTAATCATAAATTTTTAAAATATTAATTAAAAATTATTGACCAAATTTGGGCGTGGTCTTAAAAAAGTTTTGCCTGCGGCGCATTTCGCCTACAGCGGGCTTTTTCTTTCCCGAACACTTCACCTGTTTCACAACTCACGAGCCGTCACTGGTATAGGGGCGGCAAAAATTGAATAGCCTACTAGCGGCAAATTTGTAAATCCACCACTGCTTGTAAATATTAAAGCTCAACAATTTTGAAATATAAAATAACCCTTTAAGAGTTGTACTCACTATTAAACTTAAATAATAAACACCAAAAAGAACTGTCTCTAAAATATATAAAATCCAAAAGTAAAATGTTTTTAACACACACTACACATAAAACAACCACAGAAACATTTAAAAAACACCAAAACCGGAAGAAAATAATATGACGGAATTTGACGCGTGAGCTTGCTACGGCCCACTGCTGATCTGGGAACTTTAACGACGAAACCAGACCAGCTGTTAATGTCAAATGTCGTTGTCTTCTGTGGAAACGCTTTGTTTTAAGAAAAAATTAACTTTACCTACTATCGACTCGAGATGTTTTCCGTGGCTTAGCTTGACCACTTGACCACCCTTTGGCAGTTCCATCACCATTTCGTCAAGAAATATTTGGCATTTTCTAACTCTTTATCTCGGCTCATGATTACAATTTGTGGACTTTCGAATTTTCCCCTACATTTTGAAAGCATTATCTAGATATGTGGAAAATTTGAACTTTCCACCTCATCTGAAAGTAGGTTTTCTTTTCTGGGGAAACACAGAAATTATTTTCTCATTTTCTTCCAGAAAGGCCTTAATTAAAAAAATGTTACAAAACAAGCAACGTTTAAAACGTTTGAATCTTACTGGTGATATAGAGGTAGTGACAGCCGAACGCCTGTAACCTGCAAAAGTTTCTTTATTATTTCTAAATAAACAAATATTTCTTAAATAAAATTCGATCGGTTTAGAGCGTTTCGAGGAAATAGTATGAATGCATGTCGCAAGTAAAAGCGTTGGTAGCCTCTTAAAATATACTTATGCCGATCATATTCTCAAATATTGTGCCAAGACAACAATGTTGCCAAACGCATATTATTCTAAAATTATGAAACATCAAAAGTTTGAGGATTTAAAGTTTACTTCACCTCTCTTTTATCTTTTCCAATTTCCGTATAATAATTATTTTGTGAAGAAGAGAAGCTTGTTTTTCTCTCAAACTCCATTATTCATAAGGTAACTACGCTAATCTTTTTATAATTTAAAATTTACATAGGAATCAGTAAAGTGCCTGCAGTAGAAAAACCACGTTATTTTTTAAAAGGTGATTATATCTGTTTATTTAATGACCTAGTTATGAGTGTTGATGGTACATAACGTCGTTAATTTTTAAATTATAGATTATTTTAACAAACCTGTATATCTGTGATCTGACAAATGGACGTACCTGAATCCCCGACACTTTTCGCTCTGCGAAAAACTTTCTAGAGCGAAGGCAGCATCAAAGTAGATCATGGAATCTGACTAGAAGAAAATGGATTTTTGCCCCTTTTTCGAATTCCGATCTCGTACTATTAATGGTACCCCCATAAAATTATATTATCATTTTTTTATAACAAATCATTGGCAGAATGAAGGGGAGTTTGCTCACAGCTGTTCTTCAGCAATATCTTTATACCGGCTCAGTTACCTTCCATAATAAAACCCGCTAGAAGAAGTTTGCCCTACACCGTTAATGAAATGGGAACTCAAGATTTTCTTGACTATAAATCGTGAGCACATTAAGAAAATTCAGCCCAGCAGATAATGTCGACTGGACTAAAATTAAAGAGGTAATATGGGTAAACAAAAACAACGTCACTGCATTTTATGTTGAACAAGTCATTTTGCTGCTGCCCAACAAACATTTGAAGTCTTAGCAACCTATAATTTGGAGAAAATTACCTATTTAAGTAACCAATATCCCAATCGGCTTTTTGGATGAAACGGCCAACTGTTTGGTCAAAGGAAAGTGATTCGAGATGGTCCAAAATAGTAGATATTTACCTTGTAAATCGACTTGATAGTAGGTCCAAGGAAAGTCAATAATAAACTCCAAAGCAGGTTACTTTTTATCTTAGATTGGGCCTTAAAACCCAAAAATCTTTTAGGCCCATAAATGAAGAATAATGAATAAATTACTTTGTTTTGTCTTGAATATATCTTTATGGTCAGTTTATGATGTGATCATGTTCTGAGGTGATGTATACTCTATATTACTCTTATATTTTGTACCTAGAGCCCAGAAGGCTTTAAAGTATAAAATAGGTTATAGTAATGACTGCATTTTCTAATAGCCAAACAAACAGTCCTCTTCTTTTGGAAATCATCACCTTTAGGAAAAATATTTACTGACGCCATATTTTTTTAATATGGTGTATTATCTTAAATTAATTTTGTTAAATTACTTGTAACACTAAAACAAAAACGCATATATTATAAAACCCGAGCACATAAACGAGCTAACTCGTTCGTTCAAGCATAAAATATTGGCTATATTTTAAATTTTTTGAATTTTCAATGTTAATTTACCTTATTTTTTCTTAATTAAATGCAGTTTTTTTCGGAGGCGCGGTTAGTTTTTCATATATAATATCACAAGAGATAAAATTTTGTCGGCAAAATTTTCGAAAGGTATGAAAGTTTGTTGCTTGGCAATTTCGCGAATGACATTTTTGACAAAATCACGAGCCGTCAGGCGAGTGATTTTGTCGAAAATTTCATTAGCGAAATTGCTTAAAAGCAACAAACTTAAATAAATCCTTGAGAACAATTTTGCTTACACAATTTTTTCTCGAGTGGTATTCGACATGACTATTTAACTAGAAAAAAGACAAAATTTTGCCGCGGCAAAAATCACATGTGAATTTTGTCCAGGTAGGTGCAGGTAGTAATTTTGCCAGTAGAAGACCGGCCGTTGCTATGACATTTTGCCAGTGTAAAACAGTCTAGTTAAATAGTCATATATAATATCACAAGAGATAAAATTTTGTCGGCAAAATTTTCGAAAGGTATGAAAGTTTGTTGCTTGGCAATTTCGCAAATGACATTTTTGACAAAATCACGAGCCGTCAGGCGAGTGATTTTGTCGAAAATGTCATGAGCGAAATTGCTTAAAAGCAACAAACTTAAATAAATCCTTGAGAACAATTTTGCTTACACAATTTTTTCTCGAGTGGTATTCGACATGACTATTTAACTAGAAAAAAGACAAAATTTTGCCGCGGCAAAAATCACATGTGAATTTTAACTTTATTTATAAATTTTCATTGACCTCCTCTAAAATTATAATGTTGGTGCTTACGCCCATTTGCCATATCAGCGACGATAATATAATCCTCGAAACGTTTATCGTAAGGGTTTATCAAACATCTCTTCGTTGCATTTTCCCTACATGTCCATCAATTTCCTTAAAGTAAGAAAATTATCAAGACAATTAAGGCCATGCCCTGACAATCTTCAATAATCTAAGAGCGTAACGTTCCGCTTTGTTCTTTCCTTATTTAATTAAAAACTATTTCCAGCAGAAATGGCCGACGCGCCCTTCTTCATTAACTGCATTATTCTTACCTCGTTGCACACCGATTTATGAGTAAACAATTGTTCAATCATTGGTGTTGAGCTGGCTAAATCAAATGATTCGAATCACATGTATGTTATAGGAGGACGGGGGGAAAACCTAGCTCTGTTGCGTGTGCAGCGTGATTTACCAAAAAAGTGAAAAAAATGAGTAAATTTAATATACAGGGTTCCCCATTTAAAACGAAACAGGCTAAATATCTGGTTCTACGTTAATTTAAAAAAAAAATACGCTCGGACCCGTCGATTTTTATTTCGAGGGGGACATCTTTTGCGTATATTGTCAATCTGGTTACTTCAAGCCCCTAGGAGGGAGGGAGGGGGGGTAAGATCTAAATCTTAAATGGATACCCCTATTTTATATAATTTTTTTGGATTCTGGATACAATTCTGAACATTTTTTAATAAGAGCATTATTAGTCTATACTAAACAGTTTCCGAGATATTGACTCTTGAAAAATGAGATTTTTGAACTTTGACAGCGTCTAGCTTTCTAACTGTACGTCTTAGAGTAAAACGGTTTACATGTCCCTATCTTCGATTTTTGTTATCTTTCCAATAGTGTCAACTTCCGGTTAATCCGGAAGTACTATATTTCTTACAACCGGTTTAACCGGAAGTTGACACTATTGGAAAGATAATAAAAATCGAAGATAGGGACATGTAAGCCGTTTAACTCTAAGACGTACAGTTAGAAAGCTAGACGCTGTCAAAGTTCAAAAATCTCATTTTTCAAGAGTCAATATCTCGGAAACTGTTAAGTATAGACTAATAATGCTTTTATTAAAAAATGTTAAGAATTTTATGCAGAATCCAAAAAAATTATATAAAATAGGGGAATCCATTTAAGATTTAGATTTTACCCCCCCTCCCTCCTAGGGGCTTGAAGTAACCAGATTGACAATTATTTTCGTTCTTGTTCACACGTTATTTAATGTTAGTTGTTTTAATTTATTGTTAAAAATAAACCATAGGCACATAGGGAATGCGCATTTTATGCTTTTTATTTTTTTTGTCGAAAACTGTTTGTCGAACGATAAAAAGGCAAGATATTAAATTTGGCCTAAAATGAATGAGTATTTTAAAAATAATTTTTATCTTGAGAAAAAGCAGTGGCGTACATAATATTTTTCCAAAATGTCTAGTCCAAACCCTTTTAGAACGCCACTGGTTAAAAAATTTTAAAATGTTTCTACACCAAAAAATGGTTATTGATGCTTAGAGGGCATGTGTGAAAAATTCATAAAAATAGCTAGAAAGCTTTTAAAGTTATGATAGAAAAACGATTTTTTTCTTAAAACTTTAACGCCCTGTAGTTCGAAAGTTGATAGGTTAAGGACATATATTAATTTGAACTTTTCTTCTTAAAATCACCTAAGGATTCACACCGTTAAGGATCAGCATCTTATTATGAAACACCCTGTATATACCATTGTTGAAAAAAAATACTGGAAAATAAATTAGTAATATGTAATAATAATTTACTAATTCAAAACTTTTTGTATTGCTATATTTTCTTACATGCATTTAAAAGCTAAAAGGATTTTCTTCAAAAACAGGTCTGGCAATTTGAATTTTGTCTTTGTTTTCACGTACATCTTTTTTCAGGTAATCATTTGCTTTTGATTATTTTTTTCTTCTATAAAATTTTGATAAAATGATGCGTTTTGGAGATAATTAGATGATGCCAACGCGGCTTACAGTAATCTCACAGTTTTCAAATGCTAAATCAATTCAGCCGTTGTGGCATTATTATGGGATGCAAGATATAATTAAGTAAAACTTTGCAATAGGTGACAATACCGAAAGCAAAAGACTAGTCAAAAATAATGTATTATGAATGATAAATATCAACAAATTATTTTCATAAAATTATGAAAAGAAATTGCACGATATCGATGTTTGAATACACGCGTGAATTCTCTTTATTAAAGAAAATCTTAACCTTTGAAAAATATGTGGTTTCAACCCGAATTGCTCTTCAGCTTAAAAGATTATCTCTGTTAAATGGTTCCCGCTCAAAGTCTTTATTACACCACCAGACTGGTTCAAGGAAGTAAGGTCTGGGGAACAGGGTGGCCAATCCAGTGATTAGGAAAGATTTGAGTTCCTAACTTTTCTAGCTTAATGCTGGGTATCACCGTCTAGTTGAAACCAAATTGTCTTACCACTAGAGAGGCAAATCGTCAAGTAAATCGGGCAGTGTGTTTTGAAGAAATAGTAAAAATGAATGACCACTCAAATTCCTGATAAAATTACTGTTATATGAAGAAGAATAACGATAGTAAGCTCTTAGTAGGGCAATAAAATAATTTCATTTAACTGGTTTAATACTATAGGTTTTTATCTGTACGCCACTGTCTATACATTATTTTTTGTTAGTTCTTTAGGTACTTTTGATTTTGATACCTATTGCAATGTTTTACTTAATTATACCGGGTGTCCACGGAAGGTGGCTCGCCCCTCTAACTTTTTTGTTTTTCAAGATAATGAAATAAAATTGGGGAGATTTGTATACGACATAAAACTGCATTATTTGACAGGTGACTCAACATTATGGAACTTCCGGTTTAACCGGAAGTGACATAAACTTTCGATTTTTAAATGGGACCCCTGGTATATTTTTTCTTTTTTTGACTCCATATGACATTCCAAATACAACGATGTGTCACTTGTCACTTTTTGGCACCAAGAAAATACTTTTTTTCCAAATTTATTGTTTTATCTAGAGGGCTATGAATACCTTAAAATCACTTATTTCAGTTCTCTAATCTTGTGAAAAATACAATTTTACTATTTTTGATCCAATGCTATGTGCTATGTAAAATTTAATTTTTAAAGTTGTATAACTCATTTTTTTTAAATGGCAACATGGTGGCTCGTCGGGTTAAGAAAAAAGAGGATTTTATTACGATTATTTTGATACCATACACTATTAGGTTTTAGAAAAGCCGCCATTAAAAAACTTTAAAAAGTTAACTTAAAACTTTCCTAAAATGAAGCATCTTTTGAGAATAAATTTAGATTTAAATGCATCAAGTAGCCTGTGACCAGCAAAACTGATAAAACAAAATCATGCCTTGAAGAAAATTGAAATGCCAGCAGCTTCTGCCAAAGTAAATTAGTTTGTTGTTTAAAAAACATGGAAAATAATAGTTTTACAAGGAGTGAAAAAGTTAAAAAAAAAATTTTCTTGGTGACAAAAAGTGACAAGTGACACATCGTTGTATTTAGAATGTCATATGGAGTCAAAAAAAGTAAAAATATACCAGGTGTCCCATTTAAAAATCGAAAGTTCATGTCACTTCCGGTTAAACCGGAAGTTCCATAATGTT
This sequence comes from Polydrusus pterygomalis, assembly GCA_963969555.1. Lineage (NCBI taxonomy): Eukaryota > Metazoa > Arthropoda > Insecta > Coleoptera > Curculionidae > Polydrusus > Polydrusus pterygomalis. The sequence continues at coordinate 2,050,868 of OZ018377.1, forward strand.
GAGTCCCGTGTAAAAAAATGCAGTTTTATGTCGTATTCAAATCCCCCGAATTTTATTTTATTATCTTATAAAACAAAAAAGTTAGAGGGGCGAGCCACCTTATGTGGACACCCGGTATATTGTATCCATGGTAATGCCATAATGGCTGTCTTTATTTAGTATTTGAAAATTATGAGTTGACCGTAAGTCACGGTTGCATCAGTTAAGGACCCATAATTTTCAAATTATCTCCAAAACGCATCAGTTTTAATCAAAATTTTTTGAGTCAAAAATTCATCAAAAACAAATGATTACCTGAAAAAAAGGTAGTTCGGAAGTCACTGGCGCACGTACTAAAAAAGGGGGGGAAGGGGGGGGGGGATATTTGACAATTATTATTTTTATTTTTTTAGTTGCATCTTTATGGTGAAGCAATGTACCAAATTTGAAATTAATTTCTTATTAAATACCCGAATTATTCAAAAGACCAGTTTTTAATTTTAAACTTTAAATTTGGTATTATAAAAGTCATATTATTTTAGCTCAAGGAATATAATATATGGTTAATGAACTGACCTCTTTTTTTCGGACACCCTGTATAATATATATAGTGATTATCAATAATTAATATTCTCGGAGCGCTACTGCGACTGCAACGGCCATGTTATTATGCATCTCTCGTTACAGCTGCATTTTTAAATGCACATTTTGGCCCCTTAGGGGCTACACCACATCAAAGCCCTGCAAACGTGCAACGCTCCGCACGACTTCTCTGTCTGGGAACACAAAACCCACACGACTCATACTCAAAGTGCCTTTTATTTAGCCTTTGATACAAATCTGTGTCTATGGATTAGGAGTATGAAAGTTTCACCGATATATTTAAGATACGTGTAAAGTAAACGAAATGTCTCCGATTGAAGTAGAACAAACTCTGCAGACTGCAGGAGTAGCAGAAGCAGACATCAAGATAACTACATCTCGGTTTGTTTAATCAAATCGCACTTATATAGGGCAGTGGCGCAACCAAGGGGGGGGGGGGGGCTGCCGGGCTGCAGCCCCCCCGAGCTTAGAAACTTAGCCTATTCGTTTAATTGCAAACCAATTTTTCATGTCACGCCTTTTACTAATATTTTATATTCAGCCACATAATTTACATCAATCATGTTATCAATAGTGAAATTATACTACGTCTGACTGAATGGACCGACCGAAATACTTCCACTGAGGCATCTGGATTACTGGTCAGCATTATATAAGTCCCAAATTTGTGATCGCACTAATGTGTACAGAAAGAATATATGCCGCAAGATTCTACAAACAGTCGATTTAAACCTTTTTTAAGCATTACAGTTAGCTAATGACGTAACAGATCAAGTTAAAGAAATAAGAGGCCTGGCAGAAGATAATTTTCAAAATATTTTTAAGGAAGCTCAAGATCTACTTTCGGAATACGATATTGAAATCAGAGTACCTAGACTACCGCCAAGACAAACACAAAGATTGGTTATAAAAACCGATTCCGCTGCTGAGTATTTTAAAATAACAATTTTTATTCCGTTTTTAGATGGCCTCATAGCAAATCTCGAGGATCGGTTTTTAAAACATCGAGAAACCCTTCAAAATTTTGAATGCCTCTTTCCATATGATAATCAAGATTTTGATAGTCAATTTAAATGTTTTTTGAAACTTCACAGCTTCTACAAGAATGAGTTCATTGAAGAGTTTTCCATTAAAACGATTTTAAAAGCTGAACTTGAGCTGTGGTATAAAAAATGCAAAAACAAAAACTGAAGGAAGATTTGGACAAAGTGTATTCCGAATGTGATGCCAATATATTTCCTAATATAAAAAGGCTTTTACAAATTTTTTTAACTTTGCCTATTACAACCGCCACATCTGAAAGGTCCTTTTCAAATTTAAAATATTTAAAGACATATCTGCGTAGCACCACGGAAGAGGACAGATTAAATGGTTTGGCAGTTCTTTATGCGAACCACGATATTGATATTACCGTGACAGAAATTCTGGACCAAAAGGCAAAAACAAAACGAAGAATTTTACTTTAATATTAGTATTATTAGTGATTACTTACCACTTATTGTATAAGGTTTTTGTTTTGTTTTAGTATAAGTATGATTAATATATGCGTTACTTATTTTAAATACATTTTTACTAATTAAAATGAAATCTCTAATTTTTTTTTCATATATATTTAGTTAGGGCCAGCGGCGTATTATTGCAGTCAATCATACGTATTTTACCCAAAAAAGGGCGCGGCACCCAAAAAAATTTTCGCCTGCGGCGCAAGATGTTAAAGCCCCCCCCCCCGAACTAAATTTCTGGTTGCGCCACTGATATAGGGTGATCCAACAAGAGTGACGACCGGCTGTATCTCCAAAACCATACATGCGACAATCTTCGGGTAAAAACGGCTGGTCGCCAAAAAATGATGATCAAATTGATAATGTGATCGAGAGCTCCCTTTTATTTGCAATTTGCTAAACAACACAGAAAACGCCATGCCCCAAAAAAACTCGACGACAATCCCGAAACTGCGTTCTTTTTTGCTCACAAAGAGAAAAATCATTAAAGAAAAGTTTTTTTCTGCGCCTGATCGATATTTTTTTTCGGTAACAAAATACCGTTTATTAAAATATGTATCGAATAAAATATTTTTAATAGACGATTTTTTAATTCCTACAAGGTTATCTAATTATCAGAAAAAATAAACCCTCTTTTTATTACTAAAATATACTTTTTAAAATAGTTTCTTTTTTAAAATGTGGAGAAATCGTTTGGGTAACTTTCAGCGAGCGCTATAAGTCCCTTACTAGAACGCAAAGTTGAACGGAGTAATTTAAAACATACCATTCGATTAGGTACCATTGTTGGTGGGTGATTGATGTCTGATGGTATGGTGTACGTTTAGTGCAAGTGTAAGGTGCATGACATTGTGCGAGTATCTTGTTCTCTTGCATTGCAAATTGCAACTATGCAGATATTGTTCATGGCCCATGCCTTGATTTTCAGTCCAAACGCAGATTTCAAAGAATTCAAAACTCATGTATTCCTTTTATTTATAACCTTAAACTAAGAGACCATGTAACTCACAAATTGCGTGACTTAAAATGGCTAAATATAGCAGATAGACTAAAACTGCATGTGGCTTGTTTTTTGCACAAATTGCTTGAGACCGGGACTCTTCGATACTTGCGGGAGAAGCTGACATTTCGCTCTACAACCCACCAACGCGAAACTCGCCAAAACGACCAACTTAATATACCGCGTCATCGTACAGCTCTATACGACCGTTGCTTTTCCTATGTAATCCCCAAATTATTGAACTCTGAGGTTCGAAACAGGTTCTCTAACATTAGCTATATATCTTTTAAAAGAAAGTTTAAAGCCTACTTATTTAATAAACATTAACTATAAAACCAACAAATTCGTATCACATTTTAAATTTAGTAACAATTACTTTAGCTACAATTATCGTTTAATTTTAATACATTTAAGAAATCTTTGGTTAATTCGCAACTTGATATAGCCTAGAGTACTGTATAATTTGTAATTATCATTATTACTATTATTATTATTGGAAATTTATTATATTGTATTTTATATACTCGGTTAAGTAAACAACAATGCTGCTCTTCGCCGAGTTAAAAAATAACGACGTTTCTATCTATCTATCTATCTATGAATGCAAACCTAATTTTGTGTTCCGTGATATAAGTGTTCTGTATATGTGTCCTTATATTCAAGGTTTATTTGAGTTTATTTTCCCCTTAACCATAAACTTGATCCTCTGTGGTTATTACCATACTTTATTATAAATAAAAACAAATCTTCGTTGGTTTTACGTGGTTGTAAAAATAAATGTTTTGATATAAAAAACATTGTCGTTAATATTTGTGTTTTACTAAGCCTTATCCCAACTGATATGTTTCTTTAGGTAAGAACTTCTACGCCGTTTTATTTTTATTATGATTTCCTTACTTTATTTTTTTAAAATAAACATCAGTTGTAAAAGTCTGGGGCAAAATACCTATACATTAAAAAGTTTTATACAGGGTGTTCATTTGAAAACTTCCCACCTCGATTTTCCTGCTTTAAAATGAAAATGTGGAAAATCGCTCGGACCCGTCCATTTTTATTTCGAGGGGGGACATCTTTTGCGTATATTGTCAATCTTGTTACTTCAAGCCCCTAGGAGGGAGGGGGGTAAGATCTAAATCTTAAATGGATACCCCTATTTTATATAATTTTTTGGATTCTGCATAAAATTCTGAACATTTTTTAATAAAAGCATTATAGTCTATACTTAACAGTTTCCGAGATATTGACTCTTAAAAAATGACATTTTTGAACTTTGACAATGTCTAGCTTTCTAACTGCACGTCTTAGAGTAAAACGGCTTACATGTCCCTATCTTCGATTTTTATTATCTTTCCAATAGTGTCAACTTCCGGTCAAACCGGAAGTACTATATTTCTTACATCCGGTTTAACCGAAAGTTCACACTATTGGAAAGATAATAAAAATCGAAGATAGGGACATGTAAGCCGTTTTGCTCTAAGACGTACAGTTAGAAAGCTAGACGCTGTCAAAGTTTAAAAATGTAATTTTTCAAGAGTAAATATCTCGGAAACTGTTAAGTATAGACTAATAATGCTTTTTTTTTTAAATGTTCAGAATTTTATGCAGAATCCAAAAAAATTATATAAAATAGGGGTATCCATTTAAGATTTAGATCTTACCCCCCTTCCTCCTTGGGGCTTGAAGTAACAAAATTGACAATATACGCAAAAGATGTCCCCCGTCTAAATAAAAATCAACGGGTCCGAGCGATTTTCCAGATTTTCATTTTAAAGCTGGAAAATCGAGGTGGGAAGTTTTCAAATAAACACCCTGTATATAAACTAAGGTCACAAACTGGCCACATTATTTTCCTTATATATTCTTTAAAACTATGTACCTATATTTAGTTTGCTGGCTCAAAACGGTATTGTCACTGCAGAGATTTAATTTGACGTTTCACTACTAGCGTTCGAAATAGCTTGGAACAATCTTTCTCAGAGCTCGAATCCATTCAAAAAGTTTTTGAAATTCCTCGAAAAAAGAAAATTGTACCATAGAATCGATCAAGTCCATTGTACAGTTGTAACTCGAATTCTTAGTAGACAAACCAGAATGTATACAAGTCGATTTGCAAACACCTTTTAAGTCATATGGAAATTGTCAGAATTTTGTAGATATTTCGAAAAAATCGCATAGCGGATCATCCTGTATATTGAAATAACAAAGACGTTATAGAAACTAAACAGAAATACAACATGTAATGTCATAAATATTTACCAAGATATACTTAACTGTACACTTAGCTACATTTCTTGTTTGATATACACCCTTTCGAGCTTGTAATGTGACAACGAATTATCCTAATCGTTTGCCTTTATCTGTCACTGGCTGTCTGGTTGTAAATCTTCTTGACAAAGGGCCTTCTCTCCGCAGTACAGTTTGTTTTAACGGTTGGACATACAAAGAGGCAGACACGTAATTAATTTGACCGGTTTGAACGGACAGAAATAAAAGGGTTAAACATTCATGAGTCCATCGCTGCATTTAAAGTAAATCCATTGTTGCCTTCCGCTGTCAGCGAATTTCGCCGAAACTGCACATACGATTTACTTCAATTTACAAATATTGAAAGACCAGAAACTCGGTTTCTCATGTAGGAGAGCTGCAGGGGGTAAATTTCTCAAACGCCTATATTGATTTTCACTAATTTTGGGACTAAGAATGAACGTGACGTTTTTGACGTAACCGCCATCTTTTTTTAATACCTGCAAATTTAAAAATGGCGTGTAATTGGTAAATAAAACTTTATTTTATATTTTCGATACCTTGTAATTCATCATTGCTGTTTATTTAGAACTGGAAAACATGAAAAAAGTTTCAATTCTAAATAACTACTAACTAACGCAATGAAAGACAATTTATTTTGTCAAATTTCCACTTTTATTGAAAAACTTTTTCTTTACACGACGCGTGGCGCTACACTGTAGCTTTTTCGGGTGTATGGTGCTAAGTAATTTTATTTCAGTACAATAACAAAATAGTCTAGATACTTAATTACTCAGGTATACACATTACAAGCTTAATTATTTAATTATATGTTCTTAACACTGTTTAGGTATTGTAAACTTAAATATTATTGTACGCTTAATCTTATGGGAAATCCAAAGAACCCTATTTAGATTATTGACACAGATTTAGCAAGGGGAACTATTTAGTTCTAATTGGTCGTTTAATAATGCACCGGCATTTTTCAATCGATTTATTTCTAAACTTTCCAAAAGATTAAGTTTTTGACCATTGTTTTCACTATGTACAATTTTAAATTTGTTATCAAAATTATGTTGTTCCTGTAAAAGATGATTAGAATAAGTTGAGTCGGTTTTTTGACTGAGAAAACTTTTATGTTCCAAAATTCTCGTTTTAAATGATCGACCTGCTTGGCCTATATAAGTTTTGGGACAAGAGCCACAATTTAATTAGTAAACCCCCGATTTATTATCCTTGTTGCCTTTTGATTTATATATAGTTTTTTTTTTTATTTTCCCAAATAACTGTTAGTTTTATAAGCGACGCGACGTTGATATTCCTTTGATTAAGGTGTTTTTTAATTTTATCCGATGGGTTTCCAAAATAAGTGATAGTTTTAAAGAGGCCTGGTTTTTCCTTTATAGGTGGGTACGTTTCAGAAATAGCCTTCTTTTTTAGTTTTTTCGATATTATGGTGTCAGTCATAGATGATGAATAGCCGTTATTAATTGCCCTTTGTTTAATTAAATTAAATTCGTGGTTAAAGTTGTTAGCAGATAAAGGAACACTAGTCAATCTATGATTAATGTTGTGATATGCAGCTAGCTTGTGCTGTATTGGGTGAGAGGATCTTTTGTGAATTGTTGTATCAGTATGTGATGGTTTGTAGTAAATGGACCATCTCCATTCCATTTATCTGCTAACAACTTTAACCACAGGAACAACATAATTTTGATAACAAATTTAAAATTTTACATATTGAAAACAAGGGTCAAAAACTTAATCTTTTGGAAAGTTTAGAAATAAATCGATTGAAAAATGCTGGTGCATTATTAAACGACCAATTAGAACTAAATAGTTCCCCTATGCTAAATCTGTGTCAATAATCTAAATAGGGTTCTTTGGATTTCCCATAAGATTAAGATATATTATACCGACGATAATATTTAAGTTTACAATACCTAAACAGTGTTAAGAACATATAATTAAATAATTAAGCTTGTAATGTGTACACCTGAATTGAGTAATTAAGTATCTAGATGTTATTGTACTGAAATAAAATTACTTAGCACCATACACCCGAAGAAGCTACAATGAAACGCGTTGTGTAAAGAAAAAGTTTTTCATTAAAAGTGGAAATTTGACAAAATAAATTGTCTTTCATTGAGTTATAATGAATTTTCACCAAGTAAAGGCCTCAACGATTCAAAAAAAAAAAGAACTACTAACTAGTTTAATTCTTATAACAATTGTTCAAAATGTTTACCGTATTCCTGAATACATAAATGAATTATTTTCAAAAAAGTAAACTACTTTTGGCATCGTGTCGGGATTGTTTCTAAAATAATCTGCAGCATTGATAATTATTTGCAGTAACTTATCTTCCATAGCGATGGGGGAAGCATACACTTTTGATTTAAGAGCGCCCCACAGAAAATAGTCCAGAGGCGTTAGATCGGGGGGTCTTGCTGGCCAATTTACGGGTGCATCGAAATGTGTGATATCTACGTTTTAGTTTGACCAAAACCAAGAATACATAATATATAATATCATTTATATTCATATTTTCAATTTTAAAGATGGTCTGCAATTTTCGTACCGGTATTGAATTAGGGTAACTAAAGCAAGAATTGGTCTTTTCTTAGTCAGAATTTAAAGATATTTTGGTGTTTAGTGCTTCTTAAGAGGATTAAGCTCGCTACGCTACTTTATAATTTGATGTGGTAGAACTGCCATAATTTTATTTCAAAAGTTGATTATTCAGTAAGCCTTTAAATGACCCAATTCTTCCTGAGAATCTTAAAAATACCATTTCAACCTCGGTTTAAATTCCTGTTCCTATAAAATAATGAACATAAATTAAGGGTGGATCGATTTCACATCTAACCAGCAAACGCTTTTAGGTCACGGTCAACATTACCGACAGTTCGAAGTAATCTGTCAAAAAGCGTTAGCACATCCCTTCATTAATCATTCGACTATACAAGGAACATCGTTAGCGGGGAATTTTCGGGCCTTATTATTAGTGTTATTTTGGGCCCATTGAAAATATATTTCTATTAAGTACATAATAGTTGGTATTTGGAAACAAGTACGCATAAATAAGTAACCCATATTAAAGTAAATCGTTTATCTTCAATTATGTTGTATCAAGGTGTACCGTTTGTAGAAAATTATAGATTTTAAATATGTACCATTGCGACGATGCGACGAAAAGTACATTTTTGCTTTAATCTCCTTTGGACTATATACCTATGTTAACATAAAGTCTGTTCAATGACCGCTGACCGTTACGTCAGATTCTCCATATTTGCGGTACGTCGTAAATTAATTCAGTCAGTTTGACTTACCGGTGGAAAAGGTTATAATTTTTCTTACGCTTGATCTACATAAAGACGCATGCATGTGAACAAGTAAAATACAAGCGCGTTTTTTCAAATTTTTGACTATTATTTTTATACTGTTAATGAAGTCAGAAATAAGTAATTTATTTAGGGTAAAAGGTATTATGGGATGAAACATTTTGTTTGAAAATCAGTATGAAATTTTTAATTAATTTAAATTTACTAAAAAATAAATTACACTAATTTATAAAATTTAAATCATATATTTTTTGTCTAGTGCATCTCTATTGCATCATGCAGTCTATAAATCCTGTTTCAAATATTTTCATCTTATTTATGAAATCATAAAGAAGAAAGTATAATAAAAAATAACAACACAACAAAGTACAGTTTTTGAATAATTAAAATAAATCATCTCCGCAAGGATCATCATTATCATCAGATTCGTCCAAGTTAATAATAAGGGGAAGAGTATCTGAAACATCGATAAATCTTTCTCGTTCCCACACATCATTTATAATTTTAATGGTGTGTGTTACATAATGTTTTCATTTTTCCTCTGTTACATTGTCTATGGCTTCATTCCGCAGACCCACGGATGCATAGAACTTATTTGTGCATCATAATAGCGCTTACATTTCGACCAAACCATTTCGATACATTAAAGTGGCAATGATATGGAGGAAGTCTTCAAATTCGATGTTCATATTGCAACGCTAGTTCGTCCAACCTATTTAAATAAAATAAAACTAATAAAAATAAAATAAATAGCGCTTTCCATATTACTTGGACGTTTGGGTGGGATATGCTGCTTCACTATTATACAGATCTGATCCTTTATTGCAAATGGTGAAACATAATTTGTCTTTGTGCTAACCATGCAATACATTTTTTTTTTTGAATAACTGGTATTTAGAATTTATTGAATTAGTCCAGAATGATAGGTGGTGTTATCCATGATAATAAGCGACGATTTTTTCAAGTTTGGTAAGAATTTTTCTTCAAACCATTTCTCAAAGTTTTCACTATTCATCAATTCATGATAATCACCAGGTTTCAGGTCAGATTTGAATATCAAACTTGCATTATTCACAAATCCATTTTCTGAACCAGGTACACCCTCTGACGATTTTTTTAATTGTATGAGTATGATCTTGCCAAATACACCTAAAATACCCTTTACTGTATATCCAGGTTTCATCGAGAAAAACAGGTTTTGAGGGAAATTGTTGCCGTTATTCTTAAATTCTTTTAAAAATTCTACTCGTTTTTGGGATATATGGGGTTGTTCAATTAAAACACGCCTGTTTGATACGAATTTTTTTAAACAGTCCGCTAATGGACCAGTGAATATTTAAACACCTTCAAGGATTTCAAGGTTAGTTGTATTGAGCAAATGGTAACGTGTTCACCTGCTCTATACATCTTAAAATACGCTCTCTTATGGTATGTGCATGAATTTCGTAAAGTTGTCGATCACGGGATGACAAAATAGCTATATTATTGCGATACTTAAAGTCTACATCTCCTTCTCTACCCCCTTTGCCTTAATTCGTTGAATTGTTGAACACAAAACTCCCAAAGCATCAGAAACTCTCTAAAACAGATATTTAACAAAACATTGCCATATATTTTTTATGTTTTTCATTTATGTTTTCACAATTCCTGCCTTACTATATCTAATTACCTCGTTAACTGCGTTAAAGGGCAAAAGAGTCTTTCCGGCATCACTTTCCCTTTGAAAATAATCAAATAACTTTAAAATTAATGCCTGTTTTTTTTACAATACCGTGACATTTTTGAAATAATGTTGATTAAAAATGTTACTGTTCAAAAATGACAATAACACTTTTTTGGCTGGTAAAATTATACGACATCTATTATTGACGCAAATTTACTATCTGACCTAGTTCACGAATGTTAGAAAAATAAGCACTAGTCGTGACGTAACGGTCGGCGGTCATTGAACAGACTTTATATGGTTCTCTTCTTCTTCGCTTCAATTTTTGAACGGTACCTTTTGGAAAACCTATTATCTACTTCGGATACTCTGCTTACTGGATGACCCCTTTCGATTGAAATTATCATCCTTACTCTTTGTCCTTAATATAATTTTTTTTACTTTGTCAAAAATGAAAGTGACAAATGTTTTTAAGATCTATTATCACTCCATGCCTACTTTTGAGTAAACTTTACGTAATCTAAGGTAGGTATATAAATTTATATTTATAAAAATACCGGCATTTTTTTGCAGCAAAATTTAATGGGTAACATAATATTTTATTTATTAGTGCTTCTTAAAATATTACTGGAATATAAAAGGTTCGATTTAATGACCAAGAATAATTGACATTGTGATAGGTTTTATGACTCGTGACCTTTATGGTAGTAATCGATTTTAGTCAAATACAAATGGTAATGGAGGATAAAAAAGGATAAAATAAAAAAAAATAAAAACCGTTTAATCGATTCTCCGAATATAATAAATTAGCAAGTAGTTTTCATTATATTTCACATATAATATGATAAAGTAACTAACACCAGGGCCGTATTTATTTAAAAATATTTATCACATTCCTGATGATGTAATGATGACATTACAACGCCTTAATGTAATTAAATTTAATACATGGTTGAATTCAGGGTTTATATAAAAATGCAGATTCGTATTTAAAAAATTAAAGATGATAATAGTTCTACAAAAACGAAACGTTGTACCGAAATTCTAAAAACACCGCAAAATGCCGCGCAAAAAGCTGCCCTAATAGACCCTGGCTGAACCTTTGAAAATGGTAAAAAGTGAAAAAAAATAATAGTAGGATGAAACCCATTGGAAAAATAAGAGAATATAACAAAAATGAAAGGAAAAATAATTTACGTGCGATCCGAGGTCGGGAAGTGGAAAGGGGTGAGTTTTTAAGGGTAGAAAACGATTTATCTCGATTTCCAGCAAAACTACAAGTCCTATGGAAAAACGTTAAAAGGCAAAGTTGTAGGTAATAAAAAGATCTACAACTTTTGTATTTACACTTTTTTCACATAACCTCAAAATTTATGTGATAACTAGGTTTTTGGTTTTTATTTTATCTTTTACAAAAAAAAGATTTTTTCCACGAAATTTGGTGAAACTTACCTTTTTATGTCCCAAACACACTGTAATTTTTTTTATTTAAAATATTTATTTTTTCACCTTATTTTAACTTAATATCGAAAAAGCACCCTAATTTTCAATCGAAAATTCTCACGTCAAAATAAATGCTTTTTTAAAAAAGTCGGTGGGCTTTTTGTTCGTTGAAATCTCTACTTTCTTATGGTGTAAAAAAAATATACACTACCATGGTAAATGTGATGAAATCCCCTTTAAATCCTACCTTTAATTATATTTAGAACAACGGACTATTTTCGCATGTTTTTTGCGATCTTTATGTTTTATAGATTTGTAATTTTTTTGTTTATCAATGTAACATGGAATCTGACGTTTTTCGAGTAATTAAAGTATAAATTTTAATAAATAGCTCAAAATTGAACATAATGATAAAAAAAAGTTTCGGATTCGAGTTTTTTTCGTTTCTTTGCATTTTTTGAGAACATTTACCATAGTAATGTATATTTTTTTACACCATCAGAAAGTAGAGATTTCAATTTGAAAAAGCAGATATTTTGACGATCGAAAATTATAGGGTGCTTTTTCGATATTGACTCAAAATAAGGTGAAAAAATAAATATTTTAAATCAAAAAAATTACAGTGTGTTTGGGACATAAAAAGGTAAGTTTCACCAAATTTCGTGGAAAAAATATTTTTTTTTGTAAAAGATAAAAATAAAAACCAAAAACCTGGTTATTTAAATTTTTCACATAAATTTTGAGGTTATGTGAAAAAAGTGTAAATACAAAAGTTGTAGATCTTTTTATTACCTACAACTTTGCCATTTAACGTATTTCCATAGGACTTGTAGTTTTGCCGGAAATCGAGATAAATCGTTTTCTACCCTTAAAAACTCACCCCCTTCCACTTCCCGACCTCGGATCGCCCGTAAATTATTTTTCCTCTCATTTTTGTTATATTCTCTTCCTGTTTCAATGGGTTTCATTCTACTATTATTTTTTTTGGTTTCAAAAATTATCGACCCTGGTCTATAATTTTATTATGTTGCGTTTGTATTTCTGGAGCGAATAAAACAGGTCGGGCAATTTAATCAAAATTTTAGTGTTTTTTTTTTAATTCAAAAACTAAAAACTATAGTTCAGATTTTTTTTACGATATTATAATTAGTTCTTATGAACTAAATGTTTATATGTCGGTGGGGGAGTCTCCTTAAATCCACCACTGGTTTTGTCCATGTTGCAGCAAATTCCCTTAAGCATGATTTATTATGCCCGGCTGCGCTTGCACTTTCAAGTTTAATCTTTCAAGCGCATTTAGTTGCCAAGGGTGCATGCATAGTAACGTTTCTAACTTTAAGCCTCCCAATGTTACCAATGCATATCAATGCAAGATATGCATTGGTAAAGCTTAAATGCACTCACATACACACATAACTACATAATATTTACCAGCAAAATTTTATATTCGAAAGCTAGTTTGACATGGCAATTTTAAAAAATAACATAGTTGTTCTACCGCAGGCATTTTGCGGATTTCTATGTAAATTATATTAAGCTTAGCATAGTTACGTTATGAATAATGGAGGTTGCTGGGAAAACAAGCTTTCCTTCTTTATAAAATAACTATTTTACGGAAATTGTTAAGGTCAGTGAAAACTATAAATCGGTAAACATGCATAAGTCAATTTTTGCACATGGAACACCCTATTTTTTTTTTTTATCTTAGTAACGTGTAGATAATCAAATTTCCAATCTAAATGTTTAATATGTTAGTTTTAACTATTAATATTTTTAGGAGGAATTATGAGCAATTTGAAAAAAAAAACTGTGCAATAAATGCACATTTATCTAAATGGCCACATTGGCACACTTTTAAAAACCATGCAAAACATGAAACCTAAGTAATGTAGAGTCGATTCACTCAGTAAACCTGCAAAATGGCCGACATGTCGTATGACAAAAGTCATATTCCAGCTAAATAAAATAAATTTTTGCATTTTCAATGACTTTTGTCATATGACATGTCGGCCATCTTGCAGGTTTACTGAGCCTAAAAGCCTACAAAATTTTAAATCTTAAGCTGAATTATCTTCAAAGTTACTGAAATTTCTTACCGAGAGGTAAGATTTTTACATAAAAATAAATATACATAGTTTAAAAAACTAAAAAACACGCTTTAATAATTAATGAAACTAAAAAGCGGAAAATAAATATAGTTTAAAATAATTCTTGAAATTCTTAATATAGGCAGAAAAGAATAATGAACATTAGTATTATTGTGAAAAAAGCGGGGGGTGCTCGATATACGAAAAATATAGCACAAAGCGTCCCACGCTTTTTTTCACTATAATACTAATGTTTATCGTTCATTATTATTTTATGCCTATATTAAGAATTTCAAGAATTATTTTAAACTATATTTATTTTCCGCTTTTTAGTTTCATTAATTATTAAAGCGTGTTTTTTAGTTTTTTTTTTAACTATATTTATTTTTCATTTTATAGTTTGAGTTATTGTTAAGTAAATTTTTTTTTTGAGTAGATTGAGCTAGATTAGTAGATTATTGTATTGTCAGCGGTTCTTGATAAGTCTACAAAATGTAAATGAAATCTGACCGTTTAAAGTGGGTCAAAATCGTGTTCAAAGAAGTCGATTACAAACAAACAAACATACATAAAAACCCAAACAAACGACAAAAATAAAAAAAAATTGTCAACATTTTATTTTGACGGGTAGAATTTTTTAAAAAAATTTTCTCTATTCTTAGCGACAATATCTATACGACCCCACGTTTGTTTTATTACTATCGGTTATGTAATAATTCTGACATATTGACAGGTGTCAAATTTTGACAAGATAATTTTTTGCGTGTTTTTTTCAACTTTCCACCGTCAATATACATATGACCTTATCGTTTTTTCATTAAGGTTGAATTCTCAACGTCATTCAATCTATTGCCAACCTATAACCTATTTCGCGTTGATTTTTTGAGTTTATTATTTTAATAACTAACATTTAAAGAAAATCAATATCGTCGGTACATTATTTAGGTAGTATCTGATATATTACAAAAATATCAATTAATTTCATTGCTAATTTTGAATTGTACAGTGAAAGAACAATGAGTGACATTGACATAATAATGTTAAAAAAAATCTTACCCGATATTTTTCGCTATACAATTCTCCTAAAATAAGTTATGAAATTCCTTGATATTTATTAAATATGTCAATTATCACCTATAGAATATCAAGTCGATACTGATTTTCTTTAAATTTTGTATAAAAGCTAGAAAACATAAGTAAATCTACGCAAAATAGGTTATAGGTTGGCAAGCATGTTGATACTCCCACCTTAATATTATTTTTTTTAAACGATTTTACATATTGACAGCTGTCAAATTTTGGCATCGAATTCTATACGACCCATAATTTGTTTCGCCAAAATCGCTTCTTCATTTTATACATTTATGAAGTTCAAAGCCAATTATGCCTGCTACCGAATTTTTAGAAATATAGCTTTACTCATTTCCGACATGTTTACTTAACGTGGATCATCCTGTATTGTGGAAAAACCGGAAAAGACCATTAAAACCATCGGATGATGTTTTCGATACATCGAACATGAGTTAAAAGCCAAAAAATAGTTGTAAATTAATGGCAACAGCGAAGAAATGGGTTGTTAATAGTTTTATTTTAATACGTCCGATTACTTTTCTATTTTGATAAATAAAAGGGTATAAATTCTTCCTTTTTACTTCCAAATGTTTAACTGTCCGTTCTCCCGATCTTTTCGAACGTAACAAGGGTCTAAACTCCAAAAAAGGAAAACCGTTGGTTTCCTTATAAAAAGATTTTTCCCGCAAAAAATAAATACAGACATTCCGGGACTCACGTCAATTATTATCCGTGGACCTGGAAGGGTCTTTGTGTTGAAACATTTTTTGTCTGATAACGATTTTATATTATAAAATGATAAATTGGAAGGGTACATACATGAATGAAAAATAACTCTTATTATTTATAATAATTAAAATCACATATTATGTTTAAAAAAAAAACGCAAAGTTTTTATTTGACTAGTATATTATACCTATATTTATTGTGTAATGTAGGTGATTATTTATTATTTTATTTAAGTAGGTAACCTTTCTCACTTAAAAAAAATCGAAAATTGAGATATGCCCCATAATGAGCTTATAAAAACTCAATCTTTAACCCCGCGAAGTGGCGTATCTCAATAATATGAGGGTCAACTAATCAACTAAAAAAAAATGGGCTTATCTAAACTTATAACAAATTAAGATCTCACTTAAGTTACGCGTGTTCTTCGAAGTTAGCTTTTTGGCATGCCCTACATATTATATTAACAATCATGCATCCGTCCGGAGAGGGCAAGTAATTACCTCCCTTGCACCACAATGTACAGGGTGTCCAGTTTTCGTGTGTTTTCATATACCAGCTCCCTTATTATAAAAGATAGAAAGATGGGGTTTGCGGCTTACTGTTCTATTTTTTTATGAAACTTTCATTGCCGTAAACAAAATTTTCATAGCCCTCTCAGTTTCTGACATACAGGGTAATTTTCAAATTTTGTCATTTTTGACGCTCTCCTGTATCTCGATTATTTGATAACTTATCAATAAGGTAAAAATGGATTGTTATATAGTTTTTTATGTTGAATTCAGTGGCGTAGTTAGTTTTTTTCTAAAAAGTTTTGTTTATGAGTAATGACCCAAACTTATATTTTTTTAATGGGACACCCTATATATTATTTATTTTTCTTGTTCCTCTTTTTAAGAGCTTTTCAAAAATATATAATAGTCCATATTTATTTCTTTTAAAAAGGGACAATTTGAACTTTTTTTTGTAAAATTAATCATTTTTTATCTAGAATCCAGAAGGCCATGATCAATCATGGATAGACATGACAGAAAACAAAGGTTTGTAAATGCGCCATGACGGATTATTGTCAAATATTAAAGGTATTTGTTTAATTTTGTTAGTTTATTTGATATTTCTGTGAAAAATCATTTAATTATTTAACATGGCAAAAAAAAATAGATATTATGAAAATTATGAAAATCACGATATGTATGTTTGTTTTATCCGAGCTAATGAAGACGCGAACGCAGCCTCGGAACTGTATTTTAATAGGTAAGTTTCAAAACCATTTGTTATTTAGATACCATTATGTTTATAATAAAAATAAAAAAGTTTTAATCATAATTATTTTTATCGATTATTAGCTTTTTAATACATATTTAAATTTTTCGTAGATATCCAGTTGTTAATTTTTTTTTATTTGCGGGCATAGCCCTCTATTCGAAAAATGATAGATTTTACAAAAAAAGTTAAAATTGTCCCTTTTTAAAAGAAAAAAAAAATATGGACTATTATATATTTTTGAAAAGCTCTTAAAAAGAGGAACAAGAAAAATAAATAATATATAGGGTGTCCCATTAAAAAAAATATAAGTTTGGGTCATAACTCATAAACAAAACTTTTTAGAAAAAAACTAACTACGCCACTGAATTCAACATAAAAAACTATATAACAATCCATTTTTACCTTATTGATAAGTTATCAAATAATCGAGATACAGGGGAGCGTCAAAAATGACAAAATTTGAAAATGTCCCTGTATGTCAGAAACTAAGAGGGCTATGAAAATTTTGTTTACGGCAATGAAAGTTTCATAAAAAAATAGAACAGTAAGCCGCAAACCCCATCTTTCTATCTTTTATAATAAGGGAGCTGGTATATGAAAACACACGAAAACTGGACACCCTGTACACCACTGGTAATGGTCCAATATACCTAATTTTTTGGCTTGTTTGCAGACCGATCTCGCCAAACACTGAAAAACTGCGGTCCAATAAATGTTTATTACCGCTATGAACCCTTTTATTAAATCAATCGAACCTTTTTCGTTTAAATATTTGTATTTTTTGAAACTTGTTTGCATTACAATCAGGGCCGTAACTAGGATTTTATTTTATGGGGTGGGAGTGAGAGTTAATTTTCTTTTCGATCCATGGAAAGGGGCAGGCGGTGTGAAACGCAAAAATCTTTCTCCTCTTTACTCAAGTTCACGTCGTTATTTTAAAATGAAATAACAGAGCCTTAGCTTAAACGACCAAGGCATAGAAAAGGTCAAAAAATAAAATAAATTTGGTTTTAATAGCAATAAGTTCTAATATGTATTGGTTTGAAGGTGGTAGACAATGAATTAATATCGAAAAAACTACCTTGTCGGACTGACATTGTCTTTATTTTGTTACTTAACACAACGTTTCGGTTAGTTAGTATCTCTAACCGTTTTCAAGTGTAAACAAATTTTTTTGAAATTTTTTTGATTCTAATATGTAGTGGTGTTTTTTTTTTCGTCGTGTGGAGTGCGAAAAACGCTTTGCTATTTCGATGGGGGGGGGTTAAACCTCCTTGGGTACGTCCCTGATTACAATAAATCCTATACCTTATGATTTAATTAGTGACCTCGTATTTCAGGAGTTTCTCCACCGTAAAATATTTCCCCAAAAATTAATTTTCATTTGAAATGTTACGAATATAAAATCTAATATCAATGTTGGACTAAAAACGGTTGTTTACATTTAGTACACACTTCAGCAGAGGCGGCTGGTTTTTGGGTAGTGACAAGGGTATGCTTAGTATGCTAGTAAGTAAATATAATTCATACAGGAGAAAATGATCCATCCCTAGACACGTTTCGCCATATCATGGCTCGTTAGACAGGCTAGGATCTAACGAATTAAATGAACGTGTGTACTACTTAAATGTAGTAAATATGGCGATCAGCCGAGAGGATGAAGCGCATAGCGACATATAGCGTCGATTTTAGACATCTTTAAAGCATACCAGCATCTCTAAACGTTATTTATTATAGTATAGTACGGCTCTTTTCCTCTTGTAACAAAAAAAACATTAAAGAATTGTACATATTTCTAGCCACAATACTTTTTCCAACCTTATTGATACACGCTGCTTCTGTTCGTGTCTATTTTTCTTTCCAATCTAGCGGTATACAGTCGTTAATTATCCATTTTTAACAGTTTTATTGATAGTCGATGTACGGACAGATTTTATTACGCATCAGATTGTTTATCTGTTTTTGTTGATGTGTTTGTTGCGATCGTTAAAATAAATTTCAGTTTCCACATTTACCATAAAACAGGGGCATTGTGTATAAGTTATTTTGATGGGAAAATAAAGCTAGATCAAACACAGGGTTTTAATGACCCCATTTTACGATGAATGGAAGTTGTACCTGGTAATGAACATTGAGCACCGTTTAAAAAAATGTTTTTAATACCATCAGTGTTGTTGGACTAAATATGTTCTACTATAAAGCCGGGCTCCCATTCTCGTGTATTTGGCGAAATATTGGTCAAATGCCCATATTTGCCAAGTAGTGGAAGTGGTATACTCTGCGAATATTTGTACAATTATTGGTCACTGGCGAAGTCCTGGCGGTTGTCGGTAAAAATTACGCGAGTCAAAGTGATTACAATTATTTGCGTATTTGACGAGTTCATACTTGTTGATGCACTCTCACCACTTGCCTGCTTGTCCTGACGGTTCTCGAATAAGGTCCTCTATCATAATGGAGGCATTGTACCTGAAACAAAAATTTTGCCTAGTATACCTACAGAGGTATGGTTTCTGCTTTTGGTCGATCGGGATAGTGGTATTAACTTACCTGTCTCGACTTTTGTTCAAAGAGGTCATCCACCACCTTCTTCTTCTTTTTGCTTTCTGCACTTTTTTCCTCCTCATCACAATATAGCTGCCAGCTACTACCACAAACGCTGCAGCTGCAGCGGCAACGTGACTCTCCATATCGAAACAAAATGAACACTGACTCATCGAGAAAATGCTATAATTGCCAAGTACACAAGTATTGGCGTACTTGTCAAATACAGGAGTAGTGGGAGCGCTGCACTTGTCAAATTGACTTCGGAACTTGGTGTACTTGCCAAGTATGCTCAAGTACGCAAATATTTGCGTACTTGCCAAATACACGAGAATGGGAGCCCGGCTTAAGACTGAGAGACAATAATCTTGTTGGGTGGAATGAGAAATTTTTTCTTTACACGACGCGTTTTGCTACATTGTAGCTTCTTCGGGTGTATGGTGCTAACTAATTTTATTTCAGTACAATAACAAAATAGTCTAGATACTTAAATACTCAATTAAGGTATACACGTTACAAGCTTAATTATTATTATATTATATTATATAATGTTCTTAACACTGTTTAGGTAGTGTAAACCTAAATATTATTGTCGGTATAATATATTTTAATCTTATGGGAAATCCAAAGAACCCTATTTAGATTATTGACACAGATTTAGCAAAGGGGAACTATTTAGTTCTAATTGGTCGTTAAATAATGCACCGGAATTTTTCAATTGATTTATTTCTAAACTTTCCAAAATATTGAGTTTTTGACCGTTGTTTTCAATATGTAAAATTTTAAATTTGTTATCAAAATTATGTTGTTCCTGTAAAAGATGATTAGAATAAGTTAAGTCGGTTTTATGACTGAGAAAACTTCTTCTATGTTCCAAAATTCTCGTTTTAAATGAACGACCTGTTTTGCCTATATAAGTTTTGGAACAAGAGCCACAATTTAATTGGTAAACCCCCGATTTATTATCCTTGTTGCTTTTGGATTTATAGTTTTTTAATTCAATGTTCCCAAAGAATTGTTAGTTTTATAAGCAAAGTTGATATTCCTTTGATTAAGGTGTTTTTTAATTTTATCCGATGGGTTTCGAAAATTAGACCATTTTGTTATTGTACTGAAATAAAATTAGTTAGCACCATACACCCGAAGAAGCTACAATGTAGCGATAAAAAGTTTTTCAATAAAAGTGGAAATTTGACAAAATATATTGTCTTTCATTGAGTAATAATTTTATTGCCAATTTTGCATACTTTTTGACAATACATTTATTAACTAATCAATAAGGAACTTATATTTTTCTTTATACCCACGTCACATACTTATAAATATGTTATTATCCGTAATTTTACAGAAAAGTATACATTATACCTTTTGAAAACGGGGCTTTCCTTTAATTAACTTTATAGCACAATGCATTGGAATTTTCTCGTAATATTTTCAGTTCGTTAAATCCTGTTGCAGGATTTTAAATAAAATATGAGTATTCCAGAAAAAAATAATTAAAATAAACCACGATAATGAGGTCTGTAAATACTTATACACTATTTTGTAGAGGAAATGAGGGTAATTCGGAATACTGTTGGTAATTTGGAATACTTAATTATTGATGGAATGCGTGGCGCCATCTAGTTAAATATGGCATAAACCACTAGCTTAGCATGCGTTTAGTGGACAACTGCTAGTTACTTTGATTGATGTTAGAGTGCAAACACATGTGAAAAATTTATTGTGGCGTGACTAAAACTTTTTAAGTGGAAATTAAATCGGCATTAAAGCATTGCATCCATTTTTGTTTTTAAATAAACTTTTATTGGTTCCTTAGGTAAGTAAAGGCTTAAATTTTAAGTTGTTAATTATATTTTTTCGGTATGTTAAAGTATTTATTTTTTGCGACGCATTATGGCGTAAATCTTCATGTTGCTAATTTGGAATACTACATATGAAGCAAATTTGGAATATTCCAAATTATTGAATAATGAAAGAGTTTTGGACTTCCATTGTCTTTATTTGTTTTAAATCACAACGTTTTAACTGGTAAGTATCTCCAGTCGTCTTCAGGTGAATACTAAATAAGTAAAGTAACTACAGGACTATTTATACTAGCTAGGTGCACTGAAGCATAACTGAGGTGGGTGCAGTCATGCGTTCAGTTGGTACGCGATCTTATCCTAAGATTACATCTATCTAACAAAGGTTTCCAGATATTTCTTATGTCTAAGGATGGTTTACTAAAGCAGCCTGGGTTCTGGTGAATAGCAGCAGCTTCCTTGAACTTTCTTTTCCTCCAGTGTGGTTTTAACTATGCCATGTTCGTACTGTTTGAGTGATTTGATCTAAAATTGAGATACTGACCTGTATGTGTGGGTTTTCTGTATACTGACGTTTGGATGCTGTTGCCATTTTTCTTCACGTTGACATCTAGGAACGGTAATTGTTTATTTTCTTCTTTCTCCATGGTGAATTTGATTGTTGGTGTTAAGCAATTAAGGTGATTTAGAAAATCTCTTAGTTCCTCATCGGTTCCATTCCAAATAATGAAGGTGTCATTCACATATCTCAGCCACATTTTTGGTTTCTTCTTTGCCTGTTCCATTGCTTTGGATTCAAACCATTCCATGTAAATGTTGGCGATTATTGGCGAGAGAGATGAGCCCATCGGTAGTCCGTCTACTTGTTTGAAGAATCTATCCTTTTCTTGAAAGTAGGAATTGTTGAGGCAGCATTCTAATAGTTCCAAGATGGCATTAATGGGAAGCGTTGTTCTTTCCTGTAGAGTATGGTCTTCCTCAAGTTTGTTTTTGATAACTTTTAGGGCGTCTTTTACGGGAACGTTGGTGTAAATACTTTCGACGTCAAAGCTTACCAGCTGATCTCCTGGCTGTACTTCCTTTCCTCCTATTATTTGTACAAAGTGTTGTGAGTTCTTAACAAATGATGTGCTATTTCCTTGGAGAGGTTTGAGTAGAGGGAGTAGAAATCTAGCTAGCTCGTATGTTGGAGAATTACGGGAGCTCGTAATGGGTCTTAGAGGCATGTTGTGTTTGTGTATCTTTGGCAGGCCATAGAAATGTGGAGGCTTACTGTGGTGTGGTGTCAGGCGTGTCCGTGTCTTTTCTGGTATATATCGTTCATATTTCTTGAGTGTTCGGTAGATTCTTCTCTCGATGGTAGAGGTCGGATCCTTGGCAGTAAGAGAGTAGTTTCCTTTCTGCAGGACTTCTTCGATTTTCTGATCGTAGGTCTGAACATCCATAATGACGGTCGATTTTCCCTTGTCGGCTGGTAGAATCTTGATAGTGGAGTGACATCATTGTCTCCAACCTTTAAACAGTCATTCCAAATTATATTCATCTGTTTACGCCAGAAGGGGGGTAGTGTTTTTCGATTGTATTCTTGCGATGAGGTAGAGCCCGAAGCTGAACATTCTACAGAACAAGGAATACCGAGTCCCTCTACAACAGTTAGCGAGTTGCTCTGGTTTGTGTGTGACGCCATCTGATATTTCACCATTACCAAAGAAGCGAAATTCCAATAGAGGTCGAAAAGCATCAAAATCAACAATAGTCCCTAGTTCTCCATACAAAAGAGAACTTAAGGAGGCTGCAAAGAAAAAACCACCAAATAAGGTGGTCAAATTAACTTTGAGTAAGACTATGAAGAAAGTTAAACAAGTAGAAAAAATGGGAAAAGGAAAAAGAAAGCAAGAATCAGAGGACATAGAAGCTTCAATATTTCCACTTCCTCAGAAGAACTTGCCCCGGCATTTGATTTAGATAGAGAGCCAGAAGATCAGGAGACAGTATGTTTTTTCTGCGATGGGAAATTTAGCGAAGATGCAAGGGTAGAGCGGTGGGTTCAGTGCCTCATATGTGACTCATGGGTGCAATTTGCTTGTTCCGGATATGACGCCGGAACATAAATGTGTGCCCCTTCTGTAAATAGTCTACCTAATTTTCCCTTTTAATAAATGTTTAGTTACTACTTCAACAATGTTTCATTTACCTTTTTAATAAAAAAACATGTGCTGCTATTTTGGAATATTCCAAATTGGTGCTATTCCAAATTAACTGCATGTTACGTAGACAGAGATTTTTGACACTTTATTTTTCATTAGTAAACAAATACTTTTAAATTAATTTAAATACTTTGAAATTCTCGTATGGCGTAGTACATGTCTAGACCTAGGATATGTTAATTATTTTAATCAAAATATTCAACATTTCAATTTTTTGCAAATTTCTTTGAAAGTGCTATTCCGAATTACCCTCATTTCCTCTAATACTTACTCAAAGTTAATATTTTCTCATTTCCACCTCGATAGTTTGTTCAGCTCTAATAATAAAGCTCCAATGAAAAAAGATCAGGGTCAATTTAAAGAAAAATTGATGGTCAAAGTCGGGGAATTATTGCCAGAAAATAAATTGTTTATAGGAATCTTGGAAAATAAACTTTATCGTCTGTAAGAATAAAAGGGTAGTCGCAAAAGATAGATCATTGAAAGTAATGAAAAGGCGATAGATTTAAACGTAACTTTTTTTATTTTTTGGCTTTATTTTATGGAAACTTTGTAAAATCTGAGAGCGAACTGACTTTTTATAGCGAAAATTTTGATTTTTATTCTTGTGCATATAGGAAGAAAAATAAAATTTTTTCGCCTTTATTTTTTAGAATTTAGAAATATTTACTGAAAACGGAAATATTTATATTTTAAAATACCTACTTCACTTACTCCATTAGGTTATTAGCAGGGTCAATATTTATGAATGACAATTTTTCGTGATTGGTATAGCTCTCGGCAGTGGCGGATTTAGAGGGGGGGCACAGGGGCACGTGCCCCCCGTGTCATAATAATTTCGCACGAACCAACCTAAGCGCAACACCCAAAATTTCAAACACAGTGACAAAGCATTGTACTTGTAACAACCAAATATTTTTTTTGATGCTAAAACTTTACAGCATTTAGAAATGGATATTAAAAATCGGGTTTTCAACGTGGTTTGATAATTAGCAAAAAGATGGCGTAAAAGCACGTTAGATAAAAAGCATACATTTTAGGATTTTAGAATTTGTGTTTTGTTACAGAAAACTGTAATCTGTGGTTTTGTTTACAAAGAAAGTGTATTATTTTGGGGTAGTAAGGACTTATTTTAATAAAAATAAACATGCCAACGGCTATGAATGTGGAATATTTGAGAAACAATTTTAGCTCATTAAGTATTGAGCAAAAAATTGAAATTAAAATTGAGGGAAGACCTAAACCCGAAATTAACTTGACACAGATCACAAAGTGTAGATCTAGGGACTTTATTGTTATTGATAAGTTTGCTGGAAATAAAACCAGAAGATTGAACTTTACTTTTAAACAATGTACCCGCTAATGAAAAATAAATTGGCCTTTTTTTATTTTTTTTATCTTATTTCATTTTCAATAAAATAAGTAGGTAATCATACATTTTTAAAATATTTACTAAAAATTATTGACCAAATTTGGGCGTGGCTTTAAAAAATTTTCGCCTGCGGCGCGTTTTGTCCGCAGCGAGCTTTTCGTGCACCCCAAGATAACAAGTAAGTGCCCCCCTGTCAATTTTTTCTGAATCCACCACTGGCTCTCGGCGAATAGAAATTCGGAAAAATATAAGGGAGAAAAAATGCACCTATCAGGGCTGGTTTGTTACTGTTAAATTTTGTGATTTTTTTATTACATCTATTATACCGTGCGAGCAAAAATTATTTGCATCAAAAGGGGTTGAATTTAAAAACGTAGGGCTTGGTTTAGATCACAATGATATGGGGACGATATATCAACCAAATCTAGGTTAAAATTTTGTCAATGATATTCCAAACTAATGACTACTAATGAGTAATAAAATAAGTAGACAAATACAAATTTATTTTTGTTGTTTACTAAATTAACAAAGTAAGAATATACAGAAAGAAAAAGAAAAAGAATTACATAAATTGCTGAAATTGGCCACCGCCATGATCCAAGCATAAATTCACACGTCTCTTCATATTTTCGAAAGTGTTGACCAGCATCTCTGGAGAAATGTTACCACATTCTTGGATAATCCTTTCTTGTAATTGTTCTAAATTTGCAACTGATGTTTTAAAAATAGTGTTCTTTAAATGATGAAAAACGAAGTAATCCATAACCGTTAACCAAGGTGATCTAGGTGGGAATTCAATGTCTGATCGAAAACTGATCAATCTGTCGTCGAAAAAATTGCGTAAGTAGTTAATAGTTTCGGCGGCTGTATGGGCGGTTGCACCATCATGTTAAAAATATCTAAAACGTAGTTCGTCGTCAAGTAATTGCTCCACAAATGAATTCAAAATATTGTCTCTATACCGCTGACACCAATTTTTTGAGGGTGCAATGTGGACTCTACAAAAAAATGGGAATTTTCACTACTCCACATGCGTGTATTCTGAGAATTCACATAACCGGAGAGGTCGAACCAGGCTTCATCCGAAAAAAATGTCAGGTCTAATAAATCATCTATTTCCAATAAATTTTGGGTAAACCATTGAGAGTAATTCCTGCGTCTTTTAAAATCTGCGGCTTGTATTTCTTCGAATACTTGCACTTTATAAGGAAATAAATTTAGCTGCTTCTTAAGAATAGTCCTGCATGTTCCATAAGATCTTCCCACTTCTTGGGACATGCGTCTTATACAATTTGTTGGCGTATTTTGCATTATTCCACGAACGTTTGCAACAAGTTCTTCCGTTCTTACAGATGGTCTTCTTGCTCCTTTTTTGTGTTGTATAGAACCTGTTACCCTAAACACAGCCACGGTTCTTTTCAGGCAATGATAAAAATCCCCAGCAATAAAAGCAACGTTAGGAAAATGTTCGTGAAAACCGTCCATGTACAAACCCGGATTGTATTGCCACTCACCATTTACTCTAACCCCGTTTCGAAAATACGCTTCAACCATGAATGTTTTGTGCTGTTCCGTAAAGCCCGTTGTGTGAATTGTTCAAGAAATTGGAAAAATTAGCGATGAATCAAATTACTTGTAACGACTGTCAAAGATGACGGAATAACTGATTGATTGTTAATTCAGGTAGTTACTGACACCCAACAGATATTAAGCTCTACGGCTAAGCATTACGTCCTTAGATGCAAGGCCCTGTTTGTTGCAAATAATTTTTGCTCGCACGTTACATCTATTATAAATAGTTTTAGTTTAACTTAAGGAAATAGTAGGTACCTATTAAATTCTATTTTCATTAGGAATTTAAATACAAGCCAAAAAATATTTACAAAACAATACTTAGTTGACTTATTCTGACACTTGTCATTTCAAACTTAGAAGACCCCTTTAGTGAATTCGACTAAAATTTTAAAAAAATCGCATATCTCCAAACTAACCGACCGAATTCTGTCTTTCACGTGCTGCACCCAAAGTCATTCCCTAGACGGTTTAGCCACAAAGCCACTGGCCAGATTAGACCGGAGCAGCCGAACAAAGCGTTTCGGTGCATGCGAACATTATTAAGGTCTCAGCTCGTTAGTTTTTGCTTTAAATTTATAGTTGAGGTGGTTGCTCGTAATATTTTAGGAAATGTTGCTTCCTCGTCGCGTCCGAAAGATTATCTTTGGCTCTGCTTGTAATAATAATAATAACCGTGCCCCAGCATTTATCCAAAAAACTGTACTTTACCTATTTACACGTAAGATCTATAAACTATAGTAGTGTTTTTCGTCTCGCGAGAACGAATGAGTTAGTATCACTCGATAAAAAAGCTATCTCTATTACCGAGATTGCAAGGGGGCCAGGGACAAATCGGGACACAATACATCATTGCAAAATATGAGTTGAAATCCAAATTAAGCTTTATTATATTAACTCAATGAAAGACAATTTATTTTGTCAAATTTCCACTTTTATTGAAAAACTTTTTCTTTACACGACGCGTTTCGCTACATTGTAGCTTCTTCGTATGTATGGTGCTAACTAATTTTATTTCAGTACAATAACAAAATGGTCTAGATACTTAATTACTCAATTTAGGTATACACATTACTAGCTTAACTATTTAATTATATGTTCTTAACACTGTTTAGGTATTGTAAACTTAAATATTATTGTCGGTATAATATATCTTCATCTTATGGGAAATCCAAAGGACCCTATTTAGATTATTGACACATATTTAGCGAAGGGGTACTATTTAGTTCTAATTGGTCGTTTAATATTGCACCGGCATTTTTCAATCGATTTATTTCTAAATTTTCCAAAAAATTGGATGGCCTATATAAGTTTTGATACAATTTAATTGGTAAATAGGTCGATCATTTTAAACGATAATTTTGGAACATAGAAAAAGTTCTTTCAGTTATAAAACCGACTCAACTTATTCTAATCATCTTTTACAGGAACAACATAATTTTGATAACAAATTAAAAATTTTACATATTGAAAACAAGGGTCAAAAACTTAATATTTTGAAAAGTTTAGAAATAAATCGATTGAAAAATTCCGGTGCACTATTAAACGATCAATTAGAACTAAATAGTTCCCCTTTGCTAAATCTGTGTCAATAATCTAAATAGGGTTCTTTGGATTTCCCATAAGATTAAGCGTACAATAATATTTAAGTTTACAATACCTAAACAGTGTTAAGAACATATAATTAAATAATTAAGCTTTTAATGTGTATACCTGAATTGAGTAATTAAGTATCTAGACCATTTTGTTATTGTACTGAAATAAAATTAGTTAGCACCATACACCCGAAGAAGCTACAATGTAGGGAAACGCGTCGTGTAAGAAAAAGTTTTTCAATAAAAGTGGAAATTTGACAAAATTGTCTTTCATTGAGTTAAAATGAATTCTCATCAAGTAAAGGCTTCATCGATTCAAAGTTTATTATATTAATTTATTAATTACACTTTGTACTAATTACTAACCGGTATTTGATTTATAGCAATTTATTGATCACCTTTCTGTTTTTTTTTCGTCCATGTTGTAAAATCCGCAAGAATTTTCGCTTTCTAATTACCTACAGGGGAAACTTCTTTTTCTCGACAGTTTTTCCTTTAATTACCAATAAATTACGCAGTGGCAACCTCTCCTTTCAATTTCGTAATTCCTTTGAACAAATGTAAGATTTCAAGTAAAATTCCAGGCACTCACGAAAATTAGAATTAAGGATAGACCGAGAATGAAAAGTAAGCATTTTATTTATTTTTTAAAAAGGCAGAAATTTTTTTGAATATATTCTATATTTTGCCAGTAAAAAAATTGTGAGATCAATAATTGTTTTAGAAATATACAATTTTATTGCCTAAAAAAGTTTTGTTATCCCCTAGGATGTGATGATAGTCAGGGACGGACTGGGTCTGGAAAATGCGTCTTGATGGAATTAGCGGTTTTCGAGAAAAATTAGGTTTTTGTATATTACGTTTAAGCATTGATTCGAAATTTATTTAATAATCAAGTTTATTAACATAAGCTATTTGAACACAGTAACTAATCAAATAACTTTAAGATTAATACTACTCACTAAAATAATTAAATAAACTATTACATCTCATTAATGCTCACATGCATCTAACTTATGGAAAAGCACTCGGTAATTGTGTGGAAACAAGAATAATTTATTCTGATATATTTTTAAATCGGCGTTTACCGCATCGAAGAGCCTTTGAAAGGGTCGATCGTAGCTTAAGAGAATCAGGTAAAAGTTAAATTATGAGAAGCACTTAAAACTGAACTTTTTGACATTTCGGATATCATTTAAAAGCAAGAATGTTAAAAATGTAAAAGCTTTGCTTCTTATTTACTTGAGCAGATTTTCGAAATGGGCGCCCTGGACCTCTATACATTTTCTTATCCTCCGGATGTTTTCTTGTTGTACTCCAAAGAACATTCCAGGGTTATCTCGAATTTCGTTGCAATGGTATATTATTCTTTCTATCAGGTCTTCCCTGGTGTCAACTGGCGTCGAATATACAAGCCTCTTTAAATTTCCCCACAAAAAAATGCTGCCTAGTCATTGAAAAATCAGTTATTAATTCACTATTTGTTATGTAAGAATTACATTAATTGTTTAATCTACGACAGTGCCATTATGACGTATTTAGAATTATATCAGCACTCAGTGCCATTATGAATTCATAATAACATCCAAATGTTAAGATACAAAAACAAAAAGAAAGTCGGTGCAAACTATTTATTTGTTATTATTACTTAGAAAAACGGATTGCATTTATTTATTGTAAACATCCGAAGGGACACTTTCGGATTCAGAATCTCCCATATTTAAATTATTTTTGGCCAACACTTTGCATACAATAGAAAATTAGACGGCAGTAATGACGTTGTCAAAATCGAAATAATCAAAAATGCGGTTACCATGATATCGACTGATATGGACACCTAAAAATTTTTAAAATTACAAAAACGTTATCTGATATCAGTGAAATTTAGACGAATAAAATCTACTTGCACTGTTAAGCTCGTCGGCCGTTCAAAAGTCGGCAGATCCAAGGGCCGGTTAAGCAAAAGTCGATATTTCCATTTACGATTAAGCAAAATTCAATAAATTCATTTTTATTGTACTTTTTCTACTCGACCGAAGATGGTGACACTGTTGGTTGTGTTTTGTGTTACCAGCTAAAGTTCCACGTGGTCCCTTCATACGTGTAGATTTCAGAGCTGTTAGGTACTTGACAATACGAACTCCTAAATAAATAAGAATTACGTTGATGCTGATATATCTCGATAAATCCAATTTTAATTTACCAAAAGTCGATAAATCCATTCTAAAAAGTTAATTAAAAATTTATTGGGTAATGTAATGCAGTAAAATTAATGCTGCTTTTAAGCACTCTTTTAAGACAAATACATTTATAGAATTTTTTTTAGATAGGTTGCACGATTAAATTTTGAATGATACACGTTCGATATGAACTTTGTTAATGAAACTTGTGCAATTAAACCACTCGGCTAACGCCTCGTGGTTTAACGTTGCACACGTTTCATTATAGTGTTCATATCGAACTAGTATTATTATTAACTATTTTAAATTACTTAGTATTATTTATTCCCTAGGTATTATTTTCCCGTTACCAAAAGGCGCCACGACGTTTTCGAAACAAAAGGCGCTGGGGCAGTCCGTCACTGGATGATAGTGCTGAAATATTTGTATTTTAATTTAAGATATTTTTGCTTAAAAGTAATAAACTTACGGGAAAAAATGGTCATTGATCCCTTCATTCCCAAAAGAAAAGTCACCAGACCATTTTATATAAGTCGAGGAAAATTGCAGCATAAAACGAAGCAATTGGCTGAAGATAAGGGGCGATAAACCCCGAAAAAAATATTTGTAGAGGAAAGAGCAAATAATGGCGGATTTAGGTATAGTAAAAAAGTTAAGGCGGAAGAAATTTTGTAGAATAATAAAGCGGCAGTTATTTTTAAGAGTGATGTGCTTTTATTGGATCATTTTGAACTGCGTTACATTTTATGAATGCCTTATATTTTTATTTTTCTTGCGAATGAAAAAATATTGTCACAGATTAATATCAAAAGAAAGAGCGTATTATACTGGGTTACCTATACGCGTCTTGTAAAAAAAAATGTGTGTGCTTAAGACCACACGGCAGAAGTGAAAACTTCAACAATGTGAAATTAATAATATCAAAATACAATTGTTCGGCGCAGACGAGCGTTACACATCCGAGCGTGACGGCTCAGTTAATTTAGTGCCCACAAAAAGTGCTAAACGCGCCTAAAGAAGTTTTCACTTCAAAAACAAGCATTAATTTTAAAAAATTATATGATTATTTTCAAAGGGAAAGTGATGCAGGAAAGACTATCTTACCCTTTAACGCGTTTACAAGGTAAATAGATATAATAAAGCAGGAATTGTGAAAACATAAATAATAAACATGAAAAATATATGGCAATATTTTTATAAATATCTATTTGTTTTAAAGAGTTTCTGATGCTTTGGGAGTTTCGTGTTCAACTGAATTAAGGCAAAGGGGATAGAGAAGGATGTAGATTTAAGAATCGCAATAATGTAGCTATTTTGTCATCCCGTGGTCGACAACTTCACAAAATGCATGAACATGCCATAAGAGAGCGTATAGAGCAGGTGAATACGTTACCATTCGCCCAATACAACTAAACCTTAACATTATTGATGGTGTTAAAATACCCACTGGTTCATTACCGGACTGTTTAAAAAATTAAAATTTAAATAACGTAAATGTACTGTACCAAATGGGCGTTTTTTAATAGAGCAACCCCCCTCTAGCCCAAAAACGAGTAGAATTTTTAAGAGAATTTAATAATAGCGGCAACTCTCAATTTCCCTTAAAACCAGTTATTCTGGATAAAACCTGGATATACAGTAAAGAGGCTTTTAGGCGAAGTTGGCCATACATTTAAAAAAAAATCGTCAGTGGGTGTACGGTATATAAGTATTATTCTACAGTCTACATGCTGGTTCAGAAATGGATTTGTGAATAATGCAAGTTTGATATTCAAGTCTCGCCTAAAATCTGGTGATTATCATGATTCGCTGAATGGTGAAAACTTTGAGAAATGGTTTGAATAATAATAAGAATATTAAGTTGGACGAATCTGATGATGATGATGATGATCCTTGCGGAGATGATTTGTCTTAATGATTAAATTAAAATTTTGTTGGTTTGTCATTTTTTATTATATTTTCTTCTTTATGATTTTATAAACCAGATGAAAATATTCGAAACAAAATTTATAGACTGATGCACTGGACAAAAAAATATACGATTCAATTTTAAATTTTATAAATGAGTTTTATTTTTCAGTAAATTTAAGTTAAATAAAAATTTCATACTGATTTTTAAAAATCAAATGTTTCATGCCATGATACCTTTTACCCAGGGCCGTTTCTGGCCTGTTGGCCGCCCTTGTGCGACATATAAACTGGCTGCCCTTTAAATCAAATCAGTTACTATTTTACAATTGCCTACCTGAAATTATGGCGCAAAGCAATTATTGTCACAAAAATTACCTCAATATCTTTAATAGATGAAAAAGGTGTCTATTTTTAATATTTTTCTTTTATTCATACTTACCCTATATACATGCAAAGGGGCTCAGCCAGCACTCCTAAATTTTTCTTCAAGTGTTGCAGCAATATTCTAGGTATTGCAGAGAATCGCAGACTGTATAGCAGAGTGTTGCAGAATATTGCAGTGTATTGCAGACAGAGTACCTAATGCAGTGTACTGCGGAAGTATTGTAGAAGTATTGCAGAGATTTTGTGCAGGTATTGCAAACAGTGATGAGCCCCTCATTACATTACCTACCTAATAATTGTAGTCAAGTCAATTTAAAAAAAGTTGTATAAAATAGTACTTATTTAATTATAGGTAGGTACTATCGCAAAACTTTAAAACATAACATTCTGCAAACACGTGCTAAAATCTGTAAAGAAACCAAAAACAAGAAACTAAAAACTAATTTTTGGTAATAAAAATAAACCTACAGGGTGGCCCTTTAGTGTGGCAAAGTACAATAGCTCCGTTACTATTTCAAATACATTAAAAATATTAATACAAAAGTTGAAGGGCAGTAAGTGACTTATAACGTAAAATTATTTTTAACTCTATAGGGTGGCTCAAAAAAGCGGAACAAGAAAAAATGTACTTTTTTCAAATGGAACACCCTGTATATATTTACATTTTTAAATTCCACATAAAATTACAATTATTTTTTATCAAATACATTATTAGTCTATACTTTATAGTTTCCGAGATATTGACTCTTGAAAAGTGACATTTTTGAACTTTGACAGCTTCTAACTTTCTAACACTACGTCTTAGAGCAAAACGGCTTACATGTCCCTATCTTCAATTTTTATTATCTTCCCAAAAAAATCAACTTCCAGTTAAACCGGAACAACTATATTTCCTGCTTTCGAGTAACATCCGGTTTAACCGGAAGTTGATTTTTTTGGGAAGATAATAAAAATTGAAGATAGGGACATGTAAGCCGTTTTGCTCTAAGACGTACTGTTAGAAAGTTAGAAGCTGTCAAAGTTCAAAAATGTCACTTTTCAAGAGTCAATATCTCGGAAACTATAAAGTATAGGCTAATAATGTATTTAATAAAAAATAATTATAATTTTATCTAGAATTTAAAAATGAAAAAATATACAGGGTGTTCCATTTAAAAAAAGTACATTTTTTATT
This sequence comes from Polydrusus pterygomalis, assembly GCA_963969555.1. Taxonomy (NCBI): domain Eukaryota; kingdom Metazoa; phylum Arthropoda; class Insecta; order Coleoptera; family Curculionidae; genus Polydrusus; species Polydrusus pterygomalis. Next base: position 2,084,540 of record OZ018377.1, read on the forward strand.
GTTCCGCTTTTTTGAGCCACCCTATAGAGTTAAAAATAATTTTACGTTATAAGTCACTTACTGCCCTTCAACTTTTGTATCAACATTTTTAATGTATTTGAAATAGTAACGGAGCTATTGTACTTTGCCACACTAAAAGGCCACCCTGTATATAGTAAATAAAACAGTAAAAAAAAATCAAAGAATTACTCTTCTAGCCTTTTTTGACGTAAACTCATCAATCACCTGGTCTTTTTTCAACTCTTCACAAATTTGGCTTTCAATGGCAATAAGGGCCAAGCCACTAATCCTTTCTTGGGACATAGTTGACCGCAAGTAATTTTTAATTAATTTTAACTTTGAAAAACTGCGTTCGCCAGATGCAACATTAACCGGTAGAGTAATAAAAATTCTCAGCGCAACACAAAGATTTGGAAATGATGAGATATAATCTTTTTCAGCTATGAATTTTAACGTATCCACAATTGAATGTTTTATTGGAAAAATTTCTCGGAACGACAAAATTTCCTGGTAGAGCTCTGAGCCATCAATATCTTTCATTGTGGGACTTCCTTGATTTTGAAGCGCTATATCGAGATCTTTGCAGGATTTTAACAATTTCTCGTCATTTATGGCATTAGTTTCATAGAAGTTCGACAAAAGCCCAAAAGTTTAATTACACTTATTAAGTGAAACGAATCTCTTCTTAATTGATTCTATAGCAATATCCAAAATCGAAAAATAAAAATCCACATTAAAACTCTGTTTGGCCTCGACGGAAAAGTTATTTGTAACAGCATTTGAAACCGGACATCGGTGGCAAATTTAAATAGGGTGCATTCTTTTGCCCTGTGAGTGTTTTTGCCCCCACTACCCTACTACCAAATTAACAAGACCTACCTACATAATTATTCAAATAATATCAATTCGTTCTAATTTTTTGAGTAAACCTAAGACAAAATGTAATTGAGGCGGGTTGCAGGGCGGCCGCCTTCGTTGAGAATTCTTGATATTTTTCCGATACCTACTTACCTATCTAAAAAGAAATCTCTAATTAACACAAAGGGCGGCTGCCTCATTCTTGACAGCTACTGCATAATTTTTTTTTTTAAACTGAATTTACCATTCTTATTTGACGGAGGGCGGCCGCCTTTTGAAAACTCCTAGTATTTTTTTTACGTCTAATTTTTTCTTTCTGTGAAAGTGCAGGCGGCTTTCGCCGCCCTATAATTTTCGCCGCCCTTGTGCGAGGGCACTCCCAGCACACCACTCAGAAACGGCCCTGCTTTTACCCCAAATAAACTACTTATTTCTGACTTTATTAACAGTATAAAAATTATATTTAAAAACTCTAAAACGCGCCTGTATTTTACTTGTTTACATGTATCCGTCTTTATGTCGATCAGGCGTAAGAAAAATCATAACCTTTACCACCAGTAAGTTAAACTGACTGAATTAATTTACGACATACCGCCAATATGGAGAATATGACGTAACGGTCAGCGGTCATTGAACAAACTTTACTTTAATTTGAAGAAATAGTTCATGCTTAAAATGGAGTTGAAAGTATGAATAGGAAAGAAAAAACTAAAAATCTTACTCCACAAAATTTATTAGAATAAAAATTCTTTTTTCGAAGGTCTCTACATGTTTCGAAAGTAGAAACGGTGATCATCAGGAGACAGAAAAATATATTGCTGATGGTTTTAGCAGAAGAGAAAATGAGAAGTGGTATAAAACCTTAATGGGGCTTTTATGGCATCAAAAATTGGATTGTTGAAATAACATAATGTGAGGAAAATAGAAACGAAAATAAGTTAAAACATACTGAGTATGTGAAAAAGTCAGTTGAAAGGGTATAGAAAAATCAAAAAAGACCGGGGAGGCAGAAAAAAACACTTCTAAAAAGAAGATGTCAAAAATGGTTTTCTTTTTTTTTTTCTTAGGACCATTGTTTTTTAATATATATATAAATGATATATTTAAACTAAATTGTCAAGGTAAATTACACATTTTTGCTGATGATACTGTAATTTTTTATGAAGGATTGAATTGGAATATTGTAAAAAATATAATTATTGATGATTTTATTAAAATTAACAACTGGTTTAATAATAATTTATTAACAATAAATTATAATAAAACAAAATACCTCCCATTTACTTCTTATAAAAGTAATTTACCAAATAATATAAATACTATAAATATTAATGATAATATAAAAATTGAACAAGCTGAAAATATTAAATATTTAGGAATAATTATTGACAAACATTTAAAATGGAATTTACATAGTGAATATATTACTAAAAAATTGAGAATACTTATACCAAAATTTAAACATCTTAAACAATTTTTAGATATTAAACATTTAGAAACCATATATTATTCATTGGTACAAACGCAAATAAATTATGGAATATTAGGTTGGGGTGGAATAAATAAAAATAATCTCCGTAATATTGAAATTATTCAAAAATGGATTTTAAAAATTATTTATAATAAAGAATATTTATACTCTTCTGATATGCTTTATAAAGAAAGCAACAAAATGGATACCCGACAATTATTTTTTTATAACATATTAATCTATATTTTTAAAAATAAAAATAAATTAAATTTTAATATTCATAAATATAACACTAGAAATATAAATAATATAACGTTAAAAAATAAAATCAATAAAGTTATAGGTCAAAAACATTTTTTAAACATAATTCCTTATATTTTTGATATTCTCCCAAAATCGATTAAAGCAATTAAATCTATGATTAAATACAAACAAGAAATTAAACTATGGATAATAAAAAATCAAAGATATTTTTTCAATAATATTATGGATACATATTTTAAAATATAAAATATATTATATATGATTGCGTATATTGTTGTGATATATTATATTATATTATATTATTGTGATACATAATATGTATAAAATTCATTATATTCATGGATATGAAATTATAATACCATAATTATTACTCACTACAAGTAAGACTTCGTGAGTTTCATTATATTTCATTTTAGTTTATTCAAAGTTATAATTTAAAATTTGCAAATATTTTATTATATGTACCATATTGAATAAACTTTTTATTATTAATATTATTATTATTATTATTATTATTATTATTATTATTATTATTATTATTATTATTATTATTATTATTATTATTATTATTATTAATAAAAATATGTCTTTAAGACACAGTAAAATATATAATTTTTTTTATGTATAGAAATTAAGTCTTGGTAAGCATCATGTATTTAAAATGGAACGATTTTTTGGAAAAATGCAGTTTTGAAACATGAAACTTTGAACAAATTTTTTTTATTCTGTTAAATTTTATGAAGGAATACTTTCAGTTGTTTCTCTCCTCTTCAGACTTTACTTCGTTAAACTTCTCTTATCTTTATTTTGCTACTTTACACAACTGTAAGTGTAAACTATTTACACTTGAAAACGGCTAGAGATAACCAAAACGTTGTGTTAAATAACAAAATAAATATAATGGAAGTTCGACAAAATAATTCTTTTTAAATACTAAATTGTCTACCACCTTCAAACAAACAGTATTTAATTAAAGTTAATAAAGTTAGAAATCCAAAAATATAAGGTTTATTTAATAAAAACTGTGTACGAAAATAATTTCGTTTTAAATAAACAAAACGAAATTTACGAATTATGGTACGGATCACTTGAATCACCCGACTTTTCTCATTTGACCGCCCTTTTAATTCGGTTAAATATATTATTAATCTCTTTTTTAAATTTGCTTCAGTTTATGTTATGCGTAATGGTGTAAGTAAATATTTAAAACCACGAATATTTTCTAATTGCATACATACATTGATATTTTTAGAACCAAATTAGTTTTTAATAATAATATATCTAATTTTAAATGAAGACCGGATGGTGCCTCACGACATATCTAATAACATCCAAAATATCGAAAGGAATGAAGCTAGTGACACAGAGACGACTCAACCTATTTCTTTTACTACCTTACCTTACATAAGGGAGATCACCCCCGGCCTAGCCAGAATTTTCAAGGATATCAATGTCAAAATTGCCAATAAATCGGCTCTAACAATAAGCTCTGTTTATTCAAAATTAAAAGATAAAGTCCCACTCAAACAACACACCGATGTAGTGTACAGTATCTCTTGTGCGGAATGTGAAAAAATCTACATTGGTCAAACTACCAGGCCACTTTCGAACAGAATCACAGCCCACAAGAGTGACTGTAGACTGCATCCAGAGAGATGTGCCCTTGCTGAACATTTTCAAAAATTTAAACACAACATAAACTATGACTCTGTTAAAATTCTAACTTCACAAAAGAACTACGTTAAAAGGCTCTTCCTAGAAATGACATTCATAGCTCAAGAACCAAACGCGATGAACAAGAGAACCGACATTCAACATCTCAGCGAAATCTATTCATATCTCTTAAAAATAGACAAAAATTTCGAACCCAATCTTTCGGTGCAGAATACTTCCACCTGATTGGCTTATTACAAGAATGTTTATACAGTAGTTTCATATCACTGCATTTTAACATTTGAACACGCAAAACAAACAAGAAAAAAGAGCAGCCTGACAGAACTTTTGACAGTTGGCATCCTAACCCGACTTCATTTCAATTTTTAAAAAAACTTTTACAAAATGTCGACCGTTAAAGTTTAATTTTATTATACAATTTTAATATGTAGTTTGTTTAGTCCTTATACTATTGTAAATTGGTTTAAACTCCAAGCCACTTACTAAATGTCTTCCTCATCAATTAAGAACTACATGAACAATCTCACCTAAGTGTAAGTAATATCTAAATACAACGCCAACACATGTTGCACAGAATTTTTTCTTAATTTATTGTAGTATCCCTGAGGATGGAAATAAACATTTCCGAAAGCTTGGACCAACTTAAAAGAGTACTCTTTCATTTGCTGCTAAACCCAATATTTCCCTAGTTTCTTATCTAATTTTAAATATATACCTCGACCTTCTGTATTTACTTAAAAATATTTATCCTTTGTAATTGTAGGTATGGTATCCAATAAGAGGCTTAAATTGTTAGGTATGTAAATAGAATAAGGAAATTATGAAGTAGTTAATATAAGTAGTGTGGCCAGTAAATTAAAAATTAAATAAAAAAATTAATAGCTTTATTCGAAATTTGACTTTGGCATCAAGTTCTGCTTCGATCGAGATGAAAACTAAGCAAAAAAAATAGTAGTCACGTGATTCGCATTATCTCTCAAATTTTAATTTTTTCCAACAAATAATTCAAAAGTGGGGTTATTTCTGAAAATACCGAAAAAAGTTATTAGAAAAAGTTTTTTTTAATGCAATTTCTAGCTCACATGCAAAATTTTAGCTGCATAAGATAATTTTGAATATTTACCTTTATTTTGTAAATTGCACCACTTTTGCAAAATAAGACTCAACGCAACCTACAAAAAACTTCTCAGTTTTGACAATGCTTTATTTCAGATACATTTTCTTTAAAGTAGCGCCATATTAAATGTGTGTTATTCTACAAAATCAAAATTGGGCTATTAAAATTTGGTCGCATGTGATGCAAAGTTTATTTGTTTTTGACCCTGTATAAGGTAACTTCATAAAATAAGTATTTTTGGAAACGTAGTTTGTGTTTGTGTCTGAAAGTAATACACCTTAATATTAAGACAAAAAGAACACTGTCATCAGTAAAGTGTTCATTAAGTGGAAAATAAATTTTAGTGGTGGGTAAAAAATCAAAATTATCTTATGCAGCTGAAATTTTGCATATGGGCTAAAAACTGCATTTAAAAATACTTTTTCTTATAACTTTTTTCGATATTTTCAGAAATAACCCCACTTTTGAATTATTTTTTGAAAAAAATATTAAAATTTGACAGATAATGCGAATCACGTGACTACTATTATTTTGCTTAATTTTCATCTCGATCGAGGCAGAACTTGATGCCAAAGTCATGCCATATGATGCGGACTTTACTGGTCACACTGTATCAGTCACAAGTCTTCGGAAGTTCTTACCAAATAGGAAACTTTTTTATTATTAATTTTACGAAAAAAAATTATTCTTTATAAAAAGCTCTGCATGGTCTAAAACCTAAAATGCAACCATCAAATATCGAAATTTTCCAGTCATATACGAGGTTTGTCAAAAAATGTGAATTTTTCCCAAGAATGTGAATTTTTCCCAAGAGTAAAGTACCTTTATTTTTGACATTATTACGTCTTAGAGCAAAACGGCTTACATGTCTTTATCTTCAAATTTTATTATCTTCCCAAAAAATCAACTTCCGGTTAAACCGGATGTAACTCGAAAGCAGGAAATATAGTTGTTCCGGTTTAACTGGAAGTTGATTTTTTTGGGAAGATAATAAAAATTGAAGATAGGCACATGAAAGCCGTTTTGCTCTAAGACGTACTGTTAGAAAGTTATAAGCTGTCAAAGTTCAAAAATGTCACTTTTCGAGAGTCACTATCTCGGAAACTATGAAGTATAGACTAATAGTTCATTTAATAAAAAATAATTATAATTTTATGTGGAATTTAAAAATGTAAAAATATTAAAAAAAAAATAAAAATAACGTCAACACTTGACAGTTGGTGACATTACTGACATATATGGTATAATAGTCAAATAGTAAAATGTTAGTCCTATAGATTGCCCAAAACCCGGATCCGATATCACTTTTCGTTCGCCTGTAATTAAGCCGTTCCAGAACATTTGCCCAACCCTGTATATTACATGTCTGTGGAAACGTCAATCTATAACTTGTTACTGAGCCCGAGCAAACGACCTAAGTCAACAACTTAGGAGTTGCTGCTTAAGCTCTATCGTGCATTTAGCTACTTAGGTCCTACCTAACTCCTAACTCGTAACTTCAGATCAATGTATACATTCTAAAAACTTTTTGTCCATTTCTGGATTTTATCCTTTTTTTATTTTTGTTTACCTATACCGTCCTTTCTATATGTACAAAATGGTTTCAAATTCTATTACAAAAAGCCTTTTTAAGCGATGTCGGGTTTCATTTCTTTTAGGTTTTTTTTTTCTGAAAGGATGAAAAACATTTGGAGAGTTATTTTCAGCAAAACTATTTGCACAAGAAAATAATTGCCCTGTAAAAACACTTGCCCTTAATTTAGTAAAAAGGTTGAGGGTTATTGATATTCCAATTTATTGGTGGTAAATATAGCGGGTATGGTGGATCATGTTTAAACATTTTTGTCAAATATTATAATTAAATTGTAAAAAAAATATGCAATACACTTTTTGTGTAAATATATTTGCAAATGTTTCAGTATACAGGGTGTCCCTTAAGTAAGGGACCATACAGCAACAGGGAATATTATACTTGCCAATAGGTCATTTATGCTCTCTATGATAAAATGTTTACGCTTAAAGAGATACAGTATGATCCCACTAAACGTTTAATTAAGAAAATTTACGATGATCTAAAAATAGCGGGTATAAATCAAATTTCATGTACCTACCTAGTTATGTTTTTGAGGGTAAAAGCGGTGATTTTAAAGTTAGTTTTAGTACCTGCAAGAGAGGACGTTAGTTACGAAATATGACTTTCGTGAACTCTCGCATATATTTTTTGTCTCACATCACACTGATCGCTTTGCCTCAAATTATACTTAAAAAGTTTTACTTCATTAATCTCCATATTTCAATTACTTTTTAAGATATTTGCGTTTAGATGCTGGACAATATATCTCTCTTAACGAAACTTAATTTATCGAAAATTAACCGTATATATTTTATGAATTAAGTATAAATGGCCTATTTTCCAGTCTCCTGCCTCCTGTTGCTATATGGCCCCATATGGGACAGCCTGTATAAAATTTCAATGGGTATATTTGCAAATTCCCTTACCCATTTATTAAATAATATATAAAATGAATTGAACAGGTAGTGCGAAATTATTACAAACAAAGCGAATGTAATTGTCGATTTGCATGTAAATTATTCGCCATAAATAAAACGCAATTACACAGGAAAATAGTTAAAATAAAACCAAAATGAAACCAACGTGGCGTTAAATACAGTTTCGATGAAGGCCCGATGAATATACTTAATACCAAAATGACTGTTTACATATTGTGAACGATCGGTTAATCAATGGCTCAAAATGGATTGTTCGCAAAAGCAGAAAATTGAATTTTGCTAGCATAAACAAACGGGCTATTTAGTTGTGTAAGCAATGATGGCTAGTACGAATAATAATTCGTGTACGTAATGATTAGGTTAGGTTAGGTTAGAGTGGCAGACCTCTGGCATTGACCAAACAGTCACACGTAGTCCTGTAGGACTGTTGTGGTACCACACGTGTTCCGCGGAACCTATCCGCATCAGCTTCCTGATGGTTAACGCGACGACAAGAGCTTGGCTGCAGCGCTCCACAATTTAGATGCGGCGTTGCCATCTATGTCTTTACTTGTCACGTCCTTATAAAATAAAATGTTGTTTATGCCATAGATATTCTGTGATTTTGTTTCTTTTAAATTTATATTATGTATGTATAACTTAGTACAGCTCATCATTGAATTTCCCTAGTAGGTATTGTACGTTGTTCTTGTTGAGCATTGGAATTTTTTGATTTGCCTAATAATGTCCTGGTTCCTGGTTTCAAAATACTCGCGTTCAGTGTATCAATGGCGGTACCCTGATTTTAGAACGAAATGGCTTTATGGAAAATTTTAATTTTGGCTGTGTTCATAGGTTTGATTATTTGTTGGAGGAAAAATAAGCCTATGAGTTTTCTATTGTTATCTGTTCCAAATTAAATACATACATTTTGGGGACTTATCGTTCGCCCTCCTCTAATATAGAAAAAAATTTCCAAAAATTAGAAATATTATGGTCTGAAATATCTGTTATGCCTCTATAATTTTGACTGAGGACCTAAATATAAATTTCTTGGATAGTATACCAATTAAGGGAGCTTATTACATAAATTTTTTAATGATTTGTTTGATGATCTGTTCCTTACCTCCATATTATAATTATACAGGGTGTTATTTAAGTACGGGGCCAAACTCCAAGGGGTGCTTCTTTAAGTGATTTTAAGAAGAAAAGTTCATATAAACATGGGTACGAAAATGCATAGTTTTTACGATACAGGGTGTTAAACTTTTCGGCAATATCTGGAAGCCTCTTCTTGTCCAAAAACAACAGCTCAAACTTCACACTCCAATAGGCACGTAGCCGAAGTCGTCAAGCTTCATTGCACATGGATATTATTTAAGACAGTAGCCTTAGAATTATAATTTAGTTTACACTTGAAAACGGTTAGAGATACTAACTAACCGAAACGTTGTGTTAAGTAACAAAATAAAGACAATGGAAGTCCGACAAAGTAATTTTTTTGATATTACTTCATTGTCTATCACCTTCAAATAAACATCTGTTTAGGCATATAACGAAAATCTTGCCCGAAAAGTTTATAATGAAAAAAATTGTTTTTCGTCCGAATCTCTTGAAACTCAGCATAATTAGTCTAAACACAATTATTTTTTTTTAACGTCTGCCTCTACAGAAATGAAAAGGGGTTCTAAAGTTTATATTAAAAAAAATATTTTTTGTCGTACTTCAATATTTTAACAAATTCTACCCCCAAGATGTTTTTAAACGCAAGATCCATGAAAAGGTACCATTATTAGCGATCTGAAATGAACTATATATATATATTTTTTAATAATGATGATGAATCCATATTTTTGGTATTATTTTCATCAACAAAACTAGGATATAAATGACAGTTTTATTGAAAAAGAAAGAAACAATGTAAGACGGCAACAAAGAAATGTATTTTTAATAATAAACTGGGTACCTATTAAAGGTTCCGTTGGGGAGAATGAATGGTATCCGCAACTTTGTAGCGAATTATAACAATTGAACTACGCGAGCGAGGCTGCGGGTATTTGCTAGTTAGTAATAAAAATAACGATTGCTTATAAAAGAAACAAAAATTATTACACGGGTAACAATAACAATGCCGGCATGTTCAATTAACGTCGTCGATATATTAACAAATTAATATTTTATTTAAAGCGATTAAAATTTACTTCTCAAGGGTAAACCATGTTAAGGCTGAAACTTTGATTTGATTTGTATAGAAAAATTTGGCATGTCCACTTTTCTATGTGTGTCTCGTAAATAACATGTGTAAAATTTATACTAATAATCACAAACAATATTAATTTTTGTAATAAAAATCTATTTTAATGGAAAAACATAAATTAAACACACATAGTCAATAGAAGTCTAACAAGACGGGTCTGACGTCATGAAATCATCTGTAATTATAATAAAAAAATTGTATAAGGAAAATGAAAAATGGCGATATTTTACGCTCGAGCCTGTTTTTAACACGCTTTTATTAGCTTCACCTGTATGTTTGTATGTTTGTAACCGACTTCACACCGCTGACAATACAATAATTTGATAAGTTTATCTTATTATCCTGATCAGAATCGCCGGAATTAAATCATTTCCTTACAGATCCTCTGTATGAGAGTGAGAGAGATAGAGCTCACCGTATGCGCATCCGTACTATCTAACTCTCCGAGCAATCGGCTTAATAGTGTTGGTACATTCTTTCGCTATCAGTTGGTCCGTTGGCCGAGCGGGTTTGTGGATCCACTGCTTTGAATCTGGCCATTTAAAAAAAAAATGGATCCACTGCTTTAAATCTAGCCGTTTCAAAAAGTCATTGTTAAATAAGTAACAGTATTCCATCTCTACTCCGGACCTCTCTATGACTATCTCTACTTAAAAAAAAAATTTCTTAACAATAACTCAAACTAAAAATAAATATAGTTTTAAAAAACTAAAAAACACGCTTTAATAATTAATTAAACTAAAAAGCGGAAAATAAATATAGTTTAAAATAATTCTTGAATTCTTAATATAGGCAGAAAATAATAATGAACGATAAACATTAGTATTATTGTGAAAAAAGCGTGGGTCGCTTTGTGCTATATTTTTCGTATATCGAGCATCCCACGCTTTTTCACAATAACACTAATGTTAATCGTTGATTATTATTTTCTGCCTATATTAAGAATTTCAAGAATTATTTTAAACTATATTTATTTTCCGCTTTTTACTTTAATTATTAAAGCGTGTTTTTCAGTTTTTTTAAACTATATTTATTATTTTTGGTTTGTTATTAGTCCATTTTTTTGCCGCCTGAAAGAAATAAAATTATATTCGTTGTAAAATAAGCAACATTCCGTACGAAAGAATCAATATTTATTTAACATAAATTGACTTGAAGCGGGAGACGTGACACCAGGAGAACAATAAGCGAGATGATGCGATACGATGGAGTGAGGAAAACATAGCCTACCTATTTCTGCTTGCTTTGCGATACCTACTTAATATTTTTATTCGTTATTGGGTACTAATATATGGGCGTACCTGTATAACATTTGTTCACTCATAAATCTAATATACATATTTGAAGCATCTGGTGATAACAGGTAATTAATAATTGCTAATTTATTTTTCAAAGCCTAAACAGTGTTTTGATAATCTGTTAACAAATAATAAATTAGGTTAACTTAACTTTTTCTAAGTTTATTTTTTAAGTTTTATTTGTTGTGTAAAACCTGCTAGGCTTAATAATTGATATCTCGCTTCACTGCCAGTGTCGTATACTTGGGCGCCAATGGCAGGGAAAATTTGCTTAATATTATTGTTCTGGATATATAAAATATCGACTAGTTCTATGATTTTTGTCATTGTCTCGATAGGTAGTTCTTTAAAAATGTACTCTTTTTGTACTAGCGAAAGCACTTAAAAAAATGTGAGTCAGTTGTTACATCTCGGTCTAACAACTTAGCACACACGGCATATTAATATTACGAAATACAGTATTTTCGGCCCAAAAATTTCCAATTTTTATCATTTTTTAGTAGCTACGTCACTGATAAGAAAATGTGCCACGCTGAGTTGTAAACAGCGCTGTCTCAAGTAACTAGAGTTATAGAGTAAACCTCTAGTCATGCCAGCTATAATTAGAACTGAGATAAGCCAAATGAATTGTAAACATTTTTCTGGATTACAAAATAGCTTTGCCCCAAATTGGACATTTTAAAATAGGAAATTTTATTACAAAAATTATAATACTGGTCTGACAAACAACCTAAACTTAACGTTAAGAAAACCAACCAGTTCTATTTAATTTAATTTTATAGGTCTTTATTATTTGTTCGATAGGTATTTACATGTCATCAGAACTGTTATACAGGGTGTTCATTTGAAAACTTTCCACCACGGATTTTCCTGCTTTAAAATGAAAATGTGGAAAATCGCTCGGACCCGTCGATTTTTATTTCGAGGGGGACATCTTTTGCGTATATTGTCAATCTTGTTACTTCAAGCCCCTAGGAGGGAGGGGGGGGGGGGGGGGGTAAGATCTAAATCTTAAATGGATAATGGAATTTTATATAATTTTTTTGGATTCTGCATAACATTCTAAACATTTTTTAATAAAAGCATTATTAGTCTATACTAAACAGTTTCCGAGATATTGACTCTTGAAAAATGAGATTTTTGAACTTTGACAGCGTCTATCTTTCTAACTGTACGTCTTAGAGCAAAACGGCTTACATGTCCCTATCTTCGATTTTTATTGTCTTTCCAATAGTGTCACCTTCCTGTTAAACCGGAAGTACTATATTTCTTACAGCCGGTTTAACCGGAAGTTAACACTATTGGAAAGATAATAAAAACCGAAGATTTCATTCATTAAACTACAAAGAAACTAGAAATCCGTAAATATTAAATACCCACAATAAACAACAAGGAATCCACAACAAACTTAAAACACAACAACAAAAATGGTTGTGGAGTCTATTTTAAGCATGTCAATAAAGAAGGCCAGGCCGATAACAAGAGGTTTGTGCGCATGCCCGATGCTGCTAGGAAGGAAGGCATCTGGCCGGCGAGTCATGCGCTCGGACGTATTTTTTCACCAATAAAGCTTAACTTTTGTTTGCGCAGGAGATAATCTGTACAGTGTATATACGTATCTAAAGGTAAATTTCTATGCTAATTTGGAATGTATGGGTTTATGTATCGTGTTATCGTTATTCTTTGCTGCTGTAATATTTTGTGTTGTGAATTTTATGAATAGCTTTGCTCCAAATTGGACCTTTCAAAATAGGGAATTTTATTACAAAAATTATAATACTGGTTTAAAAAACTAATCATAAACTTAACGTTAAGTAAACCAACCTGTTCTATAAATACGTAGAAATAAAACGAGATTAAAATTATATTAAATTAAGGAAAAACATAAAAGTCAGGATATAAAAGTAAGGATATAAAAGTAATGTAAATTAAATAAAAATACACTTTCTTTTAAAGACGTTCCTTATATTTATTTTAATTTAAAATTGCTATTTCGAAAGGCTTCTTTTTAATACACAAACAAGTGTTTTATGCTTTATTATTCCATTTTGCTGTAGGCTCTTAGTGATATTGACACTATTACATACATGTATAAAAAATATGTTATAGTATATTACGTACAGGGTCTTCCAACGAGGACTGAACAGGGGCTCATTTTTGAGCTTCCTTGTATTTAAAAAAATATCCAAAATAGCCAATCGATGTACTTTTTCCTGCAGAATTCAAAAATGAAACCAAAAATTTATTTGAACCAGAAACAAAAGAGTTACGATATGGATAAGGTGTTTTTTAAATGGAGCATAGCTTTTTTTATACGATTTTTGGAACGAGTGATTTTTTTTTGTCAGCTCTGATTAAAATATTTAATACTGTGACAGCTATTTTTATTAAATTTTAATGTTTTATCCAGTATAATTTAACTTTAACCTGTTTGAAACATACACTAGGTAATAAAGGTATAATCACCTTTGAATCCTTCAAAGTCATTTCGGCAATATTATAGTAAATTTGCCAAATTTTTTGACTTTAGGGGTTTCAAAGGTGATTATACCTTTATTACCTAGTGTATGTTTCAAACAGGTTAAAGTTAAATTATACTGGATAAAACATTAAAATTTAATAAAAATAGCTGTCACAATATTAAATATTTTAATTAGAACGGACAAAAAAAAATCACTCGTTCCAAAAATTGTATAAAAAAAGCTATGTTCCATTTAAAAAACACCTTATCCATAGCGTAACTCTTTTGTTTCTGGTTCAAATACATTTTTGGTTTCATTTTTGAATTCTGCAGGAAAAAGTACATCGATTGGCTATTTTGGATTTTCTTTAAATACAAGGAAGCTCAAAAATGAGCACCTGTTCAGTCCTCGTTGGAAGACCCTGTACCTAGGTGGAAAGTGTTTCTTTACTGTCGAGAGAGTTGACAGTTAGGTTAACTAAATCTCGAGACAGTATCTAATGAATCGTTCCAACGAGGTTTGTATAGGTACTATTTATTTTATTTACAACCACCCACCCACTTCTTATTATTTTGATTTAAAATAATTATTAAAAGCGAACTTTTCCATTTAAAAATTGGACAGACAGTAGAATTTCCAATAACCGCAGGTGGTAAAATAAAGTAGGTACATACCTAATAATACAGATCAAGATGGCAAATATAATTTTAAGAATATTGTTTCTATGTCACTAAACAGTTAATTATTTATTAAAAACGTATGTATGTTATGTTCTAAAATTTCGCAAAACTTCGAAACAAATCAGATAAGGAATTTAATATTGCTGCTACTCCACCAGAAATTCGGGAAGCAGCAAAAATAGTAGAATAAGATCTTCTGCCAAATAAAAGACGCCCGAAATATGACAAAGCATAATAATATAACAGTTTTAAACAATGGTGTACGGAAAACACAATTGGAAATCCTGGTTCTGAATCGGTGCTACTAGCTTATTTTAGCGAAAATGCCAAGGCCAAGACAAAGAAGATATCAACGCTTTGATCAGTATAATATTCAATGCTGAAGATCACTTTAACAATAAGGGAGAAAAGAGACAATTTTATTATCTGAACACGCAAAGCTATTGGCATTTTTAAAAAAGCAAAACAAAGTATACAAGCCGAAAAAATCACACTGTCTAAGGAAAATATTGCAACAAGCACCGATGGAATTTCATTTTCAAAAGGTAATTCCAAAAGGTTGACCATTTCTATATTAACTTTTTAATTTATTTTTTTTAGTGGCGTAGTTTGAAATTCTACTATTTGGATTTATCGTCATTAATCAACTACCCCATAGGGGTAGAATTTCAATCTTCGCCATTAAAAAAATTAAAATTCGTTTACAAACGCTACTTTTCGAAATTTTTATCCTGTACCTTTTTTCCTCCGGTTTTTTGGAAATTCGTGTATACCAAGTAATTTACCCCTTTGGGGTAGTTTACTACAAACGATAAATCCAAATGATAGAATTTTAGATTTCGCT
This sequence comes from Polydrusus pterygomalis, assembly GCA_963969555.1. Classification (NCBI taxonomy): domain Eukaryota; kingdom Metazoa; phylum Arthropoda; class Insecta; order Coleoptera; family Curculionidae; genus Polydrusus; species Polydrusus pterygomalis. The sequence goes on from OZ018377.1 coordinate 2,099,955, forward strand.
ACTAAAAAAATTAAAATTCGTTTATAAACGCTACAGGCGGATATGACACGTACCCAAAAAAATTTCGTTGCTGCATAAACATTGCTGATAAACATCGCTAACTTCACACATATCAAGAAATCCAAAGAGAAAACGTAAAACACAACAACAAAAATGGCGCCGAGCCGGTTCTGGAGTGTATTTTGAGGATGTCGCTAAACAAGGAAAACCTAAGAACAAGCGCATGTCCATACCTGTCGGGAGGTAAGGCGTGTGATTAGCGAGCTTTGCGCACAAACGCTTTTTTTACCCATAAAACTTAACTTTTTTTGCACACGAGATAAGTTTTACGCATCTAAAAGTAAATATCCATGGTATATATTATTCACAGGCGGATCTACGTCTAGGATAACCCCAAGGAGGGCTGCATCAAGGCCGTAGCCAGCAAGAAATCTGGGGGTTCAAAATGCGTGTGTTTATAATTTTAAGTCAATGCAACGAAAAAGAGCCGCAATGTTTTGTTAAGAGTAAAAATAAGAAATAATTTCGCATTAAAAGCAAATTTAATAAACTATGAATTATATATTTATTACCTATACTTTCCTTTTAATAACATGTTATAATCCGATATTCTTGGAGTTTGGAGGGGGTGGGGTGACTGCGGACAAAATGTTTACGGTTGATTATAAGACGAAAATTGCTAGGAAAATATATCAATAAATATTTTCTGCCTATTTATAATGTAGGTTTAAAAAAAGCAAAAATTATAATCCTTAATATTTTTTGGAATTAATTATAATTACCCTGCTTCTATTGATATATAAAAATCTTTAAATTAGTATGTTTTAAACTTTTTAAACTCAAACCCAACGCATAAAATTTTTATAAACTGACAAAGATAACTTGTAAATTCCAAATTGCTAAAATAATATTTAAAAATGGCCCTCGTACTTTTTAAATAACATATTTTAGATTTAATTTCCTAAAGCCAACAAAAATGTAATAATAAAAATGTACTTCTAAACAAGTAGGAAGAAGGCAACGAAATATATTTTGACGAGAATAATTTAAATAAATTTTACGAATGGTAATTTAAGATCAAAGTCGAAAAGTATGAAGGTTTATTTATGAAGTCGTCTAATTTATTTCATATATCTGGTCTCATTCATTAGGACACTTGAAACATGAAATCAATAAATTGCGTATAATATACATACACATATCCAGAAATTATCGCAGCTAAAATGCTAAAAATACCAGTTCAAGAGTTAAATGAATGCGAATATTATGATTATGCAATGCTGTCATTGAGGTAGTGTTTCACTTTCGTCTCACTAGACGAGACGAGACGGGACGAGACGAGACGAGAATTAGACGAGAGTGGTCTGGTATTTTCCATTTTTTTACATTGAGGTCTCGTCACAGTAGTGGTAGTGTTTCTTAGGTTAATTTAATGACATTAAACAGTAGGAATTTCCTAACCATAGGCGTCCCAAACAAATAATTAAAATGCGTATACACACTTATAAGTTTGTTATACATTAGGTGTTTGTACATACTACACTTTATAAACCCACTGTATATATAATAATATTATATTAAAATAATAAATATAAGGTAACTCAAAAATTCTTCATACATTAACAAAAAATAAGATAAAATGGTCTACGATATTTTAACTGAAAATATGTAAGTAGCAAAAACTGTACAAACATTTTAATACAGCTTTAAATGGAATTTTATAAATAATTTTCAACCTAAATAAATCTTTTCAGGTGTATGTTTGGATATACAATTGATTCTTGAAGAAAGTGATGGACTTTGCTGCTTTTCCTACATTGCCGGTCTAATAGGAGCCAAATTTGATCTGGTCATATCAGTGGCGGCTCGTGCCATTTTAGTGAAGTAGGGCCAGGTAAACCCTTAGCGCAGCAGGCAAAAAATTTTGGGTGCCACGCCCTTTTTTGTTAATAGTTCTTGCTTTTCAAGTAGGAAAAATAAGCAAAAAGGCACCTTTTAATGTTAATTTTACCAAGCATACTGAAATTAAATATATTGTTTAAATGTACCTTCGATTTTTCATGTGTCTTCATTTTTTCCCAGATATGGACCAAATCATCTGTACCTTTTTGGGACCAAGTTTGCTTCCCACCAAATAAAACAAAATAGTCTATTAGATTCACCACAACCGCACACCCTATCTATTAGTATTCATTTATGTATTTCTAAAATAAAATTAACATTAAATAAGCCGGCCGAACGAAAATTATTTAATTTACAAACAACCTAACCTACCACAAACAAATCGCGACGCGACGCGGACAACTGACTACTGTTTGAAACGTCTAACGTCAAACGGTCAAGCGAAGAGCCTGGCTACTCAGAGATTTTTTCCTGCTTGCATTCAAGGTCATTTACCAATGTTTTTTATTGATGTGTTATGGCGATTTCGTCATCACTTGGGGCCTCCGCCGTGTGGCGCGAAAGCTACGTTACCGTTTTACGCATAATCGCTTCCTAAATAGATGGAAATTTGAACCCGACAGTGTTCCATTTTTAAATTATTTTGCTAATTGCTTTAAAAACGAGAATATTAATTTTAATAGGTTTTGGTAATTTGTAAAGGGCAGGACGCTGGACAGGAGGGCAGGTAGTGCCATGGCACTGTGGCTCTACCCCACGAGCCGCCACTGGGTCATATGCCTCAATGTTGTCAGAACAAACATTACAATCTTTCTTAGAATTTGCGTTCAACTAGGAGGAAACGTATATATTGGAGTTAACGGAGTATTAAATAACAAAAACCATCAAACATAATATGATCTATTTTAAAAGTAGCCAAAACCTGGGTTATTTAATACCACAGAGGAACAGAAAAAAAAAACAAAAAAAAGCCGGGAAAACTAATCAGTATTTTTGAAGCATATATAGGTAGTTCTAAAGGAAAACTGAGACTTATCTAAGAGGTCAGAATCAATTTCATTAAGGAGTTTGGCAGATGTATAGCTAAACGATTGTTTAAACAAACTTGTACGATGCTTGGGTATTTGAAAACGACCCTTAAACCTGGTAGCGCGCTGATGCAAAGAACTTCGAAGGACCAGCCTTTCGCGCAAATATCTAGGCGTTCCATTGTTTAGCAGCCTATGCAGAAAGCACCCCAAATGCAGTTTTTCACGGTCTTTAATTTTTAACCACCGTAGTTTTTTTTATTTTTGGACTGACATGATCCCTGACTCTTAAACCAAAAATGAATCTAAGACAAAAGCATTTTGTATTTTTTGCAATTTATATTTTGTATAAATATCCAGACATGGGCCATACACAAAATTGCAGTAGTTGCAGGGAGAAAGTACTGATGACTCACATAGCTGTTTTTTTAGATCTACATCTTAACATAGTATAAAACAAAGTCGCTGTCGCGTCTGTCCCCTGCTATATGTGCTTAAATCTTTAAAACTACGCAATGGATTTTAAAGCGGTTTTTTTTATTAGATAGAGTGATTCAAGAGGAAGGTTTTTATGTATAATAACATGCATAATATTGTAGAGAAACAATGATAAATTTAGAGGTTTGTTCGGGTTTGGTTTATAAATCTTGACGTGATGGTGAACTCGCCTTATTATTATCTCAGAGGCGTATAATGCCTGGCATTGCAACGCAGGCCGGGTACACGCTAGTTAAGTATATACCAATTTTTAGACCTCCATGCACCAGTTGTAGTTTCTGAGATACTAAAATTTCTATAAAAATTAAAACCCCCGTTTTTATCCCCTTAGGGGTTGATTTGGCGGTTAATTTTTCACTTCAAGTGCTTGATTTGGGGAGAGGGGGAGGGGGATTTTAAACAGTACTTTAAATACCACGTGAGTAACATACACCCATTCCGCCGGAATGTAAAGAATACGTCCAGGCAAACATAACGATTCTAAACCGATACAGACCATTAACTATTCATCATGTTGATGTTATCCTGTTCCAAACCGTAATTCTTCCTGTCGCCATCAGCTGAAATTCCTGAGGGTTATAAAATCATTACTCTAATTTCAGGGATCCGGTCGACACCATAGTCGAGGGAGTTCTCCAAGGTACGAGTCTTAAATTGGTTTATTGTTTTACTAGCGCCGACAATAATGGCGTCGTGATCCCGGACATGATTTTCATTGCTTTAGCGGCCTCGCCAATTACGAAGGTCAAAGGATGAGACGAAACGGACTGACCGTGGAAATAGGAAAAATCTTATCGTTTGTTTTTCTGATGTATTGTCCAATAAAGATCAAAAATATAGGGATAGCATGGTCTTTGTAAGCGGAAGCGCGTGTGTAAAATACGGATTTCAAAAGAAAGCAACACGTTCGGAGGACGGGCTGGACTTTAATTGCTTGGTGAACCCCTTCATTATTAGGTTTTAAGAGTTTATCACTGCATGTAAAATGAATCTAATTCTTACCCTCCGCTGTGGCCGAATTATAACTTCCATTTAAATTTCATTTATTGAAAGACATGTCCTTAAACTCTGTTTCGCATGTAGCATATACTCCGACAACCCTTTCGTTTTCAAAATATACTATAATTTGTGGTAGTACCGTGCGAGCAAAAATTATTTGCATTAAAGAGGGCCTTGCATCTAAGGACGTAATGCTTAGCCGTAGAGGTTAATACCTGTTGGGTGTCAGTAACTACCTGAATTAACAATCAATCAATTATTCCGTCATCTTTGACAGTTGTTGCAAGTAATTTGATTCATCGCTAATTTTTCCAATTTCTTGAACAATTCACACAATGGGCTCTACGGAACAGCACAAAACATTCATGGTTGAAGCGTATTTTCGAAACGGGGTTAGAGTAAATGGTGAGTGGCAATACAATCCGGGTTTGTGCATGGACGATTTTCACGAACATTTTTCTAACGTTGCTTTTATAGCTGGGTATTTTTATCACTGCCTGAAAAGAACCGTGGCTGTGTTTAGGGAAACAGGTTCTATACAACACAAAAAAGGAGCAGAAAGACCATCTGTAAGAACAGAAGAACTTGTTGCAAGTAGCTAAGAAGCAGCTAAATTTATTTCCTGATAAAGTGCAAGTATTCCAAGAAATACAAGACGCAGGAATTACTCTCAATGGTTTACCCAAAATTTATTGGAAATAAATGATTTATTAGATCTGACATTTTTTTCGGACCTCTCCGGTTATGTGAATTCTCAGAATACACGCATGTGGAGTAGTGAAAATCCCCATTTTTTTATACAGCCCACATTGCACCCTCAAAAAATTGGTGTCTGGTTAGCTGTTTTCCGAAGAAGAATTGTTGGTCCTATTTTTTTCCATGACACAGTTACAGCACAGCGGTATTGAGACAATATTTTGAATCCATTTGTGTATTTTTCTTTTTCTTTCTGTATACCTATTCTAACTTTGTTAAAAACAACAAAAATAAATTTGTATTTGTCTACTTATTTTATTACTCATTAGTTTGGCATATCATGTAATAATATGAATTTGACAACATTTTAACCTAGATTGGGTTAGATATATCGTCCCCATATCATTGTGATAAGCCATACGTTTTTTAATCCAAGCCATCTTTGATGCAAATAAATTTTGCTCGCACGGTATATTGTAAATTATAGTTTAATGTTGTTTTAACTGGATAATTAATAAACCGGGATGTCTCCTTGTGACAGTCGAACGTCTGCAACTATTTTTGAAATATTTATCTTGGCGATCGTTAAGCCCGTATTCCAAGGGCCAAATCCTTACCCCAAAACTATTTCAAATTCTTAAACAAGAAATTATACTTGAAATTGTTGTTTTAGACGTACCCAAGTGTTCGGCAAATTGTTAAAATCAACCTACAGTGTTACCAACTAAACGCGATGACATCGAAATTTGGCGTTTTTTTTTTTGATTTGATAAGGTTACCTAAGTTTAATTGACTTTTCCCCTTGCTTTTCGAACTAAAAACACGACGACGATTCATTTTTAAACAAATCTTAGAAGCAAAACATTAAAAACCGTTTTGGCAGCCACCAAAAAAAAAACCAGAAATCACTAGCTTTTCCCCCAAATTGGACAAAAAATTAGAACAAGTTCCAGTTTCATGACAATAATGGGGCATACTTTAACTGTTTGCACCTAAAAATAAATTGAAGGTTAACTTTAAGAATTGCTTGAGCAAGAACTTGACCCGTGGAATACGGGCTTTTATGGTATTGTAATAATATTAGGTCTATGATAGTATAGAAGTCAAATATGCAAAAATTACTTTATTATTATTTCCAAAAAAAAACATATCTTGAAATAAACATGATTGGTTTAAAGGGTTTCGAGTAAATGGTATAAATCAATGCATGTTGCGAGTATAAGCAATGGTACACACAAAAAAATCTAGTCTCCAGTTGAACCTAAAAGTTTCAAACTGAAACTATCATATACATGAATAGGAGCAATGCTAAAGTAAAATTAAATAGAAAATACCTTAGCATCAAAATATAGTTTTAAATTAATACTACATTATTTTAACTTGACTCTACTTTAGTTTTAGGGTAATAAAAATAAATGATCAACCTATCAATAATTTTAGTTGCAGATATAGTATACGTTAATATTGGTTTGATTCAAAGTATTCTAAGAATAAATATTCGTTATTTTCGTTTTGAGTATGAGTTATTATTAAGTTGAATATACGAAGTTGCATTTGAGCACATATATTTTATTTGTATCTTCAATTTGTGACTATCCTACATTCTCAGCGAAACTAGACAAATCAATTTATTATCATCTTAAAACTAGTTTATTATTAGATAGAGTAAAATTTAAAATCATGTAGTTTTGAAACAGATAGATCTGAAAGGACTATATTATTTAGGTCAGATAGGATAAGCTCACCGCAGTCAATAGAATTGTACAATGTCAAGTTAAAATGTCTTTGTGACATAGGTAACAAATACTATTGTGATATTACCTTAGGTAGTATCTGATCTGAATATAGCCCTAACAGATAACTGATAAATAAAACCACTTTTTATTGCTTTTGGTTTTATTAAAAAAAAAACAGGTAATAAAAAACCATAACTATAACGAATATAAAATTTCCTCCATCACACTATTACACAAAACGCGCAAAATAGAACACACACTACCAGCATCGGTGAGCATCGACGCGCGACCTCTGCGTGGATGTTAAATAACGACTAAAGTAAACTAGTGATGGGATAACTCGAGTGAAAAATAACCGATCACTCGGTTTTTTCAATCACTCGAATTATTCGATTATCTTCGGAAATCATTCGAGTGACGAAATGAGTGATGAACATAATGGTTTTTGATAGTGATGTGATCACTCGAGTAAAAAAAATAACCGATCACTCATTGCGGGGCTAGACAAAGTAGTTAGTTTATGGAACTGGCGAATTTTTTTTTTTTTTTTAGAAGTCTAAAAATATATGTGGTTGATTATTTTAAGTGATTAAAAAAAAATGAATTTTTTTTAAATTGCCCCTCATATAGCATTTGAGTGAACAATCGATTATCATTCGGTTTTTAAATCACTCGAATTCTCGGTAATCGATTATTGAAATAACTCGATTTTTCCCATCACTAAAGTAAACGTATTTCGGTCGTTTCCTCGCAAAACAAGAGGTCACGTGATGCAAATAGCATCAAAGAAATAAGGGTTTAGATTTTACTCAAGTTAAGCATAGAGACTGTCTTTGTGCTCGCTGTGAGAATACAAATTTATTCTTATTTTTAAACCCATCATAGTATATTTCACTTTGACCACAATACTTATTTTTAAAACAAGTATAAGATTATCTTGTTATGATGATGATTTAATCTCTTTATGAACATAATTTTGATTAACTTGATGATATAATTTAAAACCAGTAGTAGTTTAAAAATGAATATATTTTAGTCACGAAATAAAGCAAGTTAGTTTCAAAATAAGGCTATTTGTTTGAGCATTACTATAAGCTTGTTTTGAGAGTAGTTTTTTTTGTGTGTAGGTTCTTAAAATATGAAGCTTCGTCTTCATACACTGCAATTATTTACCTTAAACTTTCATTGTAATCTCAATTTTTATATATTATCTTATAAATTTTCAGCTTCGCATCCTTAAACCTGGCCGGAGTCTTAATTTTTATATCTTGCTGGAAAAATCAACGATAGGAATAAGAATTTTGTGCCGTCACTGTGAAAAATGTCTCCTGCGGGCGTACTAAAAGAATGAGAAAATGGCTGCGGGGATCACGACGCGACGACAAATTAAAAAAAGTTTTCTTATTTTTTATATGATATCGTTGGGGGAGATAAATTATTTTGCGGCAAAAGTAAGTGGAACCAACGAAAGTTTCAACATAAATGATAAGTAGGAATGGCAAAGATATATCGATCGAACTTTATAAAACTAGAAATAATAATAACCTTTATTAACCTTTAACTACCGTGCGAGCAAAAATTATTTGCATCAAAGAGGGCCTTGCATCTAAGGACGTAATGCTTAGCCGTAGAGCTTGGGTGTCAGTAACTACTTGAATTAGCAATCAATCAGCTATTCCGTCATCTTTGACAATCGTTACAAGTCATTTGATTCATCGCTAATTTTTCCAATTTCTTGAACAATTCACACAATGGGCTTTACGGAACAGCACAAAACATTCATGGTTGCGAATTTGAAACGGGGTTAGAGTAAATGGTGAGTGTCAATACAATCCGGGTTTGTGCATGGACGATTTTCACGAACCTTTTTCTAACGTTGCTTTTATTGCTGGGGATTTTTATTATTGCCCTAAAAGAACCGTGGCTGGGTTTAATGAAACAGGTTCTATACAACACAAAAAAGGAGCAGGAAGACCATCTGTAAGAACAGAAGAACTTGCTGCAAACATTCCTGAAATAATGCAAAATACGCCAACAAATTGTATAAGACGCCTGTCCCAAGAAGTGGGAAGAACTTATGGAACATGCAGGTCTATTCTTAAGAAGCAGCCAAATTTATTTCCTTATAAAGTGCAAGTATTCCAAGAAATACAAGCCGCAGATTTTGAACGACGCAGGAATTACTCTCAATGGTTTACCCAAAATTCATTGGAAAGAAATAATTTATTAGACCTGACATTTTTTTCGGATGAAGCCTGGTTCCACCTCTCCGGTTATGTGAATTCTCAGTATACATGTAATTATTTTTCTTTTTCTTTCTGTATATTCTTATTTTGTTAATTTTGTAAACAACAAAAATAAATTTGTATTTGTCTACTTATTTTATTACTCATTAGTTTGGCATATCATGTCATAATATGAATTTGACAAAATTTTAACCTATATTTGGTTAGATAGTTAGATAGGTATTTAAGGCCGAGAGGAGAGTGCCGTTGTTTACAATTAATTAAATAACCTGCGTTTTTGAAAATGACAAACATAATTTACTCACAATTAAAGTGGCTTGGTTAACTTTCGTAAATGTTTGTATCGTTTGTACGGATTGGTACAAGTTTGTATGCATTTGTACAATTTTGTACAAGTTTGTACAACCTTGTACTAAGTTTGTATAAATTTGTACAAGTTTTTTCACACTGATACAAGCAGAGGCGGATCCAGAAATACTCCTAACGGGGGGCCCGTATGCAAAAAATCAAAATAAATCAGTATATTTATATTTTATATTGTGAAAAACGTAACGCTAATTTAAACAAAAAAGAATTTTCAATGTTTCAACTGGCGTTAGGGGGTGCCCAGGCCCCATTGGCCCCCCTCTGGATCCGCCTCTGGATACAAGTTTTGTCGCACTTGTACAAGTTTATACACATCTGTACGGGTTTGAACAAACTCATAAAAATTATACACACTTAAACAAACTTGCATAACAAGACTTGTACAAAAGGTAATCGAGCCTCAACGTAAGTGTTTGCAAAATAGCAAAATTTCAGCTTCAGGGCCAGCTCGCCCTGGGAAAAGGGGTGGGGGGGGGGGGTGGGGGGTGGGAATTGCCATTTAATAATAAATTATTGGAAATACAAAAATGAGGTCACCTTCTTTGAATTAAAGCACACAGTGATTTCTTTGTTCGAGACTGTAATGCTGTATAAGCAAAACTCGATCAGGCTTTTTAAAGAACGAAATAGTATTCTGAATGTCGTTGTGTATGTCACCAAAACGTGAATATTAAAGCTGTCTAAAATTCCTCGTTAATCGAGTATTATTTTATTCCCATAATCCCAATATAAATAATGATTTCCAATACGTCCTTATGCCGACTATGAATGTTTTAAAAGTCCTTTCACTATCTAATATCCTGACTTTAGTTATGACATGTTTTGGGTTTCTTCCTGAAAATCGGTTTAAGCCCGTACGCATCCGGCCTTATAAACTACCTTTCAACAGAACTAACTATTAACTAACTACCTATTGTGCTATAATTTTTCGACAGAACTGAATTTGTGTTGTAATTTTATTGCGATTTTAATTAAATTGTAACTACAAACAATGACGATGACGTGCAGTCAAATTAGTTGTAGCCAAAGTTTTGGTCGTTTCAGGAACGCGTATTCGGTCTAATTTTGACGTTATTATAACAAAAGCTGTTAATTGCGTACACGTGTTGTGTTTGAAATCTGCATGGAAGCAAATAAATAAAAGTTTTTTGGGGGACCCGAGTTTTATTTTCATTTTTCCCCGCATGCAGCAAGCAGTTTGTAAAACGATGTTTTCGGCAGGTGAACAACACTTTAGGGCATAATAATTAGAATCCGAATATCAGAGTGAAAAGACTGTAAAGCAGAGTCGGCATGACGATTTATTGGAAAATGTTATTTATTATTTTTAAAGAGACTAAAAGTTTACAGATAAATGGTACTTACCACAAAGGACATACATACATACCTTGACGGCCACCCCTATTTTCTCCGGGCCCCTAATTTAATGTTATTATTAAAAAATTGTGGAAAGCCTACTTATCCGCAAGATCATAGCAAAAAATATGTACGGGAACCCTCATCACTTGACTTTGGCTTTTACTTGACCGCTTTTGTAATTTCAAAAACTTCTTCCGTATATAGGTCAATTTTATAAATATCTCCGGTTACCAATAAAAAGAAAAAAAAGCAGCAAATGCCAGCAGCAATGTCCCGTTTTTGCCGCGTCAGTTATCGGCTTTGAGACTAACATATGCGACACACATATGATTGATCGGTATTCTGGAATAATGCAGATTTTAAGTTACAAAGGACCGAGCGACATGTCGAGAAAGGAATTTCTGGAAAAATCATATATTATATAGTAAGAAGATGATATCGATGTATTGGTTTTGAGAGCGAGGTTTTAAGATTTTGTTCGTTATTCCTAGTTTTTTAAAGATAAACTAATATAAATTTTAGAAAAAAGCGGATAAGTGTGAGCTCACGTGATAATGCTAATGCTCTGAGTCTGCATATAAGTAATATGCATTATAAATAATGGTAGTAAAAGGAAAGAATGTCAATTTCAGGGTTATTGGGGTAAACAAGTTTATTTCAAGAAAATTTATAATGTTTTGAAAACTTTTCGTCTACAAAATATGGTCCAAAAAAACTAGTTTCCTTATTAATAATCGAGGTGCAAGAAAAAAATTAAAAAAAACCTCTATTTTAATCTCAATGGTCCCAATTTATTTTTAAAATATTGCACCCAACAGATGCGAAAAGTGTCTTTTCGACACTTACTGCGTGCCGTTACGTGCGGAAAAGTACCGTTTTCCGCACTTCCCAAAAATCATTTTCTTATAATTTCGAGTATAAAACGAACGAAAAAAGCATTCATTTAATTTAATTCATTAATTCATTTGCAACTGGTTTAATAAAAATTTATTAACTATAAATTATAACAAAACAACATACATTCCATTTACTTCATACAAAAATAAACTTTCAAATATTTGTCCAATAATATGCAATAATAATATTAATATAAAGGAAGGTGAAAATATTAAATATCTAGGAATCATTTTTGATAAACATTTAAAATGGGATTTACATAGTGGCTACATTGTAAAAAAAAACTTAGAATTCTTATACCAAAATTTAAACACCTTAAACAATAATTTTTAAATATAAAAGAATTAAAAATACTTTATTATTCTTTAGTACAAACCCATTTAAATTATGGAATACTAGGATGGGGAGGCATAAATAAGAATTATCTTAAAAATATTGAAACTATTCAAAAATACATTTTGCAAATTATTTACGAAAAAGACCACCAATATTCTTCTGATTTACTATTTAAAGCAAAAAAATGGATATTATAAAAATATTTTCTTACAACATGTTAATATACTTATAAACATAAAAATAAAATAAATTACTTATATCAATCACACACATGAAACTCGTCATAAAAATACTATTACATATAAAAATAGAGTAAACAAAATAATAGCACACAAACATTTTTTAAACATCAATCCGTATATTTTTGATATAATAATAATAATAATAATAATAATAATAATAATAATAATAATAATAATAATAATAATAATAATAATAATAATAATAATAATAATAATAATAATAATAATAATAATAATAATAACAAATTTTTATTAGTTCATTGAACTATTTAAGTACATTTCAAATTGTAAATTTTTGTTCTCTCCTGATAGATAATTACAATCTAGAAAGACTATTTTATTAGACTTTTTTACATACAATTTGATTCTTTAATTTTTTTACAAATAGTTTTAAATTACACCTTTTAATTTCATTTTCTAACTTGTTATATTCTATAGCACCACTAAAAAATATTGATTTTTGAGCCGATTTCAAATTTGTATGATCCAAAATAAAGTAATTTTTTCCACTTGTTTCATGAATATAAACTTCATTAAATTTTGTCAAGAAATTTTCATAATATGGTGCTGTTATATTTAAATTTATTTTATGAATAAAAATCAAAATACGAAATAATAAAAAAATTTCTATATTCATCCATTGTAAACAACACCGTTATTTTAGTGTATTTATTACATCCCAAAATTATTCTCATTGCTCTATTTTGTAAAATCTGTAATCTGTTTTTATCTTGTTGTGAACATATATATAAAATTGAACTATTATATAACTATAATAATATAATGCTACCACAGTCAATTAAAATAATTAAATCATTAAATAGCTATAGAAATAAAATTAAAAATTGGATATTATATAATCCAAGAGATATATTCAAGAACGTCATTAATAAATAATAAATATACCAAGTTATAATGAATAAAATAACTAAATATATATATTAATTTATACATAACATATTGTATCTTTATATACTATTTATAGTGATATAAAATATAGATACCAATAAAATATTGTCATATTCGTTTTATATTATAATCTAGTTGTGCCTGAATTATGAAATGTATTCTTTACAAAAATATTATATTATTTAACTCAAAATAAGTATTTTACTTCTGAGTTCGGAATTGATAGTTTAATACAGAAAAAATTATATATTCGCATTAAATGTCAAAAAATATTTGAATAAAGTCGTTTGGAAATATTATTTTTCTTGATTTTTGGGGGCGCAATGATTCGTCTTGCAGACCTACGGGAAATCGGCCGTGAAAAAATCAATCAATTTTGTAGCCTGTTCTAGTCTAGCAGGTCGCTAGCCAAATGATCAGTCTATACAACATTCAAAATTGTTATTGATAGCTTTATAGATAAATAAACTACAGCCGATCGAATACATTTTTTACCGTTTTTGTTATTCCAGAGAATGTCACTTATTTATTACCTAACGAGTAACAACGTAGATAAATGCAGAGATAATTGACCAAATGGACTTTTCCTCTAAAAATATTTCCTTTTTACATTCATTGATTGAACGGCTGGCTATTAATAACCACCGCACAAGCTCCATATAGTCCCTATTTTCTATCACAAACAGAGGCTTTCGATTTTTTACGTTGCCAAACCGTTTCCCTCGTCTTTCTCGTTTAATGAAATTTCGGATCTGCGGTTTATCCGGAAAAACCCCGTCAACTTTCGGCCATTAGTCACTCTTTAACGTTCACAAGAAAGCTTTTTTGGCCACTCTGGAATTTGTGATTAAGCAAAAAATTCGTTTATCATTAAGTACCGTGTATCAGAAGGAAGGTTTTATACCTTTTCGGTGATGGAATTATAGTTTCAGATTTCTTAATGTTACTCGTCTTTTTTCTGTGCGGTGATCTGTGTAGCGACCCAGTCATGGAAAAATAATGCGAAAGGAAATTACACTGTCAAAACCAGCTGTTATGTGGACAAAAAGGCTGCTTTTATGCTAGAATTCAACGAACTGCATTATACAGGATGTCCCAAAAAAGGAAGTCAATCCGTTAACTATAATATATTCTTTCAGCAAAAATAATACCTACAACCTTTATAAAACTCTCATGTTCGATATGCAGGGTCAAAGTTTGAAATTAATAACTGATTTTTTTGAAGAGCTCGAGTATTTATTAAGAATAAATAATTTTCAAATTTGGTACATTGCTTCAACATAAAGAGTTACACCTTTTTAGAAAAGGAAAACTAAAAACAATTGTTAAATATTCATACTCAGCCGAATAGTTTAAAAGAAATTAAAATTCATGATTGAAATTGTTTAGAAATATCAGATATAGTTAGAATAAATTATGCTAACTGTTCTTGCAAAAATAAAATTAAAATAGTTGAATCTATAAAATATTTAGGAATATTGATTGACCAAAATTTAAAATGGGATCATCAAATTAACACTACTTTATGTAAATTCTTATGGTATGATTGGTTGGGGAAGTGCATACGACTCGAATTTGAAACCGCTTATAACAATCCAAAAATATGTTTTAAAAATAATATTTAATAAACATATTTTGTTTCCTTCAAAAATATTATTTGTTTATAATATAATTCTGAGTTTAAAACAGCTTTATTACAAAACTCTCATTTTATATAGATATATATATATATATAAATAAAAATTTATTACATAACATTACTCCTATATACCAAATAAGACAAAAAACAAATCTATGTTTATGTTATGATAATAATAATTTAACACTTTTAAAAAAATAATGCTTTATTTGTTGGCATCAAAATTTTTAATATAATACTTACTAATTTGAAAACTATCAGTTTTTTGACATTTAAAAGAAAATTAAAATCATGGATTATGCAAAATTATATAAAGATAAGGCAACTTATATATAGGTAATAATAATACTAAATATTACAATTTTTCTATTATAATTTCTCCCTTATTTAAAATTTTTCTTTTTTTTTGGGTGAAATATTTTTGAATTACTTAGGTACTTATATTTTTAAATATATTTATGATGTGATTAAAATTAATAATCTAAATGGGTGTATATTTTTTCATTACAAAATCGGACAGATTTGTTAATCTATGGCAGTGGTTCTCAACCTTTTTGTGGTGGCGGAACACATTTGGTAGCAGTAGGAAAATGGCGGAACACAACCTTTGTGAACATATTTGCGGTGAAGTAATCAGTTTATCAAATACTATCTCATGATTCAGATTAGTTTATAATACTAAATTTTTCGCTCGCGGAACGGCGCGCGGCGGTTGAGAACCACTGATCTATGGTTTTGTAATGATGCTTTCATTGGATTATATTTATTAAAAAAAAACAATGTTATTGATTTTTAATATTATTATAAAGAAATCTGCAAATAAATAAATAAATAATTATATTTTAGGCTATATACATATAATATATATTGAGATTCTCATTATTTTTTAAAAATATTTTCTGTCGTTCGTTTTGGCACCAGCAAGGTGCGAAACAAAGACGAAGACGAGAGAAGTAAATATTTAATGTAAAAATAATAAATTTAAAAAATGTTTGCAAATTTTTGGATAGACAGTAACAATGTCAAAAAATTCCAATTAATTTTTTTTTTAAATGACACAAAAGATCATTAACAGACTCGACAAATCCTCTAAACCTGCTAGCAATCCGGGCACAGATGGCCGAAGGGCAAAAACAACGATATGAATTTAAAAAGAGGATCAACCCTGTGCCCTTTTTTGACGTTTGTAAGTTCACAGGCTAATATAGGATAATCCTATGTAAAAAGGACTTTGGAAACACAATTTATGAGGCAGAAATGTTTTAAAAGTATTTACTTTTTAGTAGATTTTAGAAAAATCCATTGTTTAATTAAGTTACCTACTACGAATTTAGGTTAAATTTACTTTGCAGAACAAAATCACTTGAACTATTAAAATGAAAATTTATATTGATAAATATAATACACGATTTTTAAAACAGTTAAAGCGGAGGTAGTTTCGTTATTCCGAATACAGAATGCATTTTATATTGTTATAAAATCTACATAAACCCGGATTTTTGTTGGTTTAACGTCCTTGCAATATGAAGCTCTATCTAGCATCAGCGGATGCTTTACCAAGTAAATTGAATCGAATTTTAAAACAAATTAAATTATTGAATACTGAATATATAAAGCAAGGGATTCATTTCGAAACCCATTATTTTATAGCAAATATTCCTCTTTCAAGGCCGGAATTATGGAATCAAAGAGTGGGGGAGGGGGGAGAGGTTTCCTTATAAATAACCTTAAAATTATCATTGCTTTCTGGTTATCAATGTCATCTAAAGAACATGATTGCGATTTTTTTTTCTAATATAAAAAGTTATCGCCAAATATATCTTCCGTATTAAAAGTTTCTCTTCCTAAAAAAACGGCCGACATCTGTCTATAAAATCTCATACCAATAGAAAGCCTTAATAAAGAAAAATTATACCCCTAACGTTCAGCCGAAAAGCTCTTAACGAGTTTATAACCCATTTAAAGTGGTTATGAAAAAAGTAGCTGTCTTTAAAGCACTAAGGGGGCAATTTGGAGCATAAAGCCGTTTTAAACGATACAGGCTGAACGTTCCTTTTTTTTTATAAGAGTTAAGAAAGGCCATATTTTTTAAATTCTATTATCAATGTAAAAAATTTGTTGGTGCACTGAGAAAAAAAGGTTTCTATTCCTTATAAGAATTCACATATTCTTTATACAACTGTTTAATCCTATATGTGACAGTAACGCGCTTTCCTACTGTAAGACAACGAAAATTGCTAGACCCGTTGTGTAGTGATAATATCACGGTAATTTAGCCAATAGAAAATAGTAGTTAATGCTACCATAGAATGGTTTACAGCCATTATTGCTTTGAATACTCACAGTAACTATCAAGTTCTATTGGCGGGTGAGATCTGGTTTAATATACTGTATTAGTTCCGACTGGCAGTTGTAATAAAACTTGACGTTAATCATAATAATATTTGCTTGCTACGGTTAATAAAACATAAATACTTACCACTAAAAATCAGTACATACTGCAGTTCTCAAAAATTTAATTAGTGATATTGTTCTTGTCGTGTAACATTGCATATGATTATCTATTATGCAACATGGTTTACTGAGATGATAAAATCCGTCCATAGCTTATAAAGTCCAATACTAATGATGAGTTGTGCGAAATAAGAACCTTCAATTGCTTTAAATCTGGCATGTAAGTTTAAAAAAACTTAAATACGAAGTAAAAATAAATTAGTTGAAACAGGTACTGGTACGATCTTGGCATAGGCGTAGTTAGACTGTCAAAACTGGGGGTGCTGAAGTCCAGTGGCGGCTCGTGACATATTAACGTGTGGGGGTGCACAAAAAGCCCGCCGCAGGCGAAATGAGAAATTTTTTCAAGACCACGCCCAAATTTGATCAATAATTTTTAGTAAATATTTTAATGTGATGTTAATAGCAGGTTTAGGTCTTTCAATGTTCTTGGCAATCACTTTCTCCTCCAACGGTAACTTGCTAAAAGATTTTTTCAAAAATTCCACGGTGTATTTTATATCCGACGACGCACTCATTGTTTTTTCGTATTTATTTAACTTTAAAATTTAACTGAATTCAATAAAATTATATTAAACCTTAATAAACAAAAAAAAATAGTCAAAATACCGGCTAAAAATTTCCGCGAATTTGAACGACTACGACTGGTTAAATTTAAATTATCAAATTAATGCAGAATTGCAGAACATGACATACACAAGCTATTATGCCGGTTTCGTATTTTACGAGGTTTTTATGATCATAGACCCGCTCTGACAAGTAAACGTCGTGAACTACACGGTACACGGAGAGAAATTTTCAACAGAATCCAACTGAACACACAACAAATCTAAATATACTTGAATTTGTACCAGAATTCGAATGCTTGAAATATTAATATGAAAAATTCATTACATATAATGTATATTATAAAAATAGGTTAGTTCTAAAATTAGCCTATACTTATATTGTAAATTTTTTTTGGGGGTGCTAATTTAGATTTCGGGGGTGCTTAGTACCCCAAGTACCCCCCTAACTACGCCTATGGATCTTGGTACAGCTAGAAAACTCCGATCAATGATGTGACCTGCGCAACAAATACGTAAAAAGTAATACTAAGGCGTACGGCGATTGCCGATCGCTACGAATCCCCCGCCAATGTCTTGTGTATTATAGGTTCTAACGGATACAATTCGTTTTTGGGAACGCCGTACTGCTTTCTTAATTGTAAAGAAAGCGCTTTACTGGAAAAAAATGCGTCGCATTGATACAGTTTATTTCTTGCTGTATTCAATGTAGTTCATTATTCAACAAGACAAGACTGTGCTGCTACTGGAACTGATTACTTCCAATAAAAACACTGTTCTAGCAAATCTGGACTTGATGTAACAGTAAAGCGGGTTTGATACACTAGTAAAGCGTGGTTATGGATTAATAAAAAATAAGCTATCAATACAAACTATAGCTTAGCAAACCTGTTGTATTAGATCATTTTCCTCATTGTGGATTATATGTAGCGGACATTACCTATCCGGGACCTACTTTATGCGATTTACATATTTTTAAAATAAGGTCCTTGCATTTTATGTATTTCAATAAAATACCAAAAATATAAAGAAGTAAATACTATTTCCTTTGGGCACACTTGATCCATTATCGATCTACAATTAATTAAATACGATCACGTTTTCGTTGAAAACGATCATTAAATTACGATAAAGTCCCAAAACCTGGGTCTAAGTGAAACACGGTTGGCCAGAGGCCAAAATGGGGATTGTAAAAGGGATAACAAAAACGTATCGGGTCAACCGTGTAAGTCAGGATAATTTGAAAATATTTTTCTAGGTTTCTTTTACTAATGTTATAGATATGTGGAACTATAAAAAGTCGACAACAAGGAATAAAGTAATATAAAAATACAACCTTTCTACTTATAACTTAAATCATCCAATATTTGACTATATACTGTTAAGTTTTCACCTCAACCATAAAACAAAATTAATTATGTTAAAAATTAAATTTTTTAACATAACTAACATATTATGACTTGTTTTTAATATATTTTTTTGTTTCAGGTATTAACGAGTTTCCTAATAATATAAAAAGTCGTAAGTAAACGAAGTAAATTTAGTTCAAATTGAAAACTTTGGAAAGTGTGCTATCACTTGCATGTCCTCGGGCCAAAAAAAAAATATTTTTTTACGGTAGGTCTATTTTCAAACTACATATCGTTTAAATATAGGAATGTCAAGGATAATAGAGTCAAATTTATCTAAAAAACAAAGCGGTTCGGCAGTTGACAACCACGTGTTACATTAACAGCTAATACTGGTTTTTTCCTAAAAGTTCCCAGTTCAGAAGTGGGCCGTAGCAAGCTCACGCATCACGTTTCAGAGACTAAATTTTCTTGGTGTTTATCATTTAAGTTGAACGGTCAGTAAAATAAACCAGTTTAAGTCAATTAAATCTTCTATTTCCAATAACAAACATTTCATTTATAATCATTTGCTATTATGCATTAAAGTGTACTATAGGTTGCCAAACCTTGCGCTCACTGAGAACTAATCCAGCTGTTTGTATTTAAAAACACATAGCATTTCGGCGGCTTTGTACTATACCGCGAACGTAAATTATAATATGGCAACGCAGCATTGAACGTGAAACATGCGCAAGCGCACAACTTGCCGCTTGATTGGCTCTTCTATAATATTTGGGCGGCGATACTCTTGTATATTGTCAGGGTTGTACATAGCATTTTCCATTGGTATTTTTTTAATTGTAAATAAAATTAACGCTGTATTATTGCAAGCCATTGTGCTAATAAACCATTAAGACCCTCGTAGAAGTTTAAAATATGTTGAATGCGTAGACAGGTACTATAAAGGTGCAAAGCCCTTCACCGTCGCATTGTGGCCTTATTTTGACAGCCCACATTTTTATAATTTAAAATAGGTTGTCTTCTTTGATGCTGACGTACCTCAATACTGCGACCACCTACACCGTCATTTTTATAGATCTTGATGTTGATATTTCTCGTTTCCATAGTAACGGCAATGCCAACGCGATGACACAAAAATTATATGCCTATTATTAATCGGTTGTAGATAAAGAAATTTATCAAAACATCCAGTTAATGACAATGAGCCTAATGAATAAAAATTAAGCAATTACTTTTTAGTAAAAACAATTGCTTGACTAGCAAATGCTATAAGTAAAAGCGATTGCTAAATCTTTATATGAATAAAATTTTGAAGCGATCGCTGTTTTTCTTACACCTTTGTAGCAAATGCTTATTCAACACAAGTTCAGACGTGGCTTATGCACTTGTTCAGATTATAGATTTCATGTTCAGTTTGGTGGTTAATTTGCAAAAGAGTTGACGTGTACTAGATAAATAGACCAACGTTGTTGTATTTATCTAGTACAATAGTAATCTGTTACGTTTTTGTGGAAAATAGGAAACTTATATTTGTGATAAGGCAGATTTCAGTGAAAATGAGGAAAGAGATAGTAGTGATGAAGAAATTAAAGACAAGCAATTGATATTCATTCACAAATTGAAGGAACATAAATAAATCTCTCTTGTTGTGGTCACAACCGTTTAGCTTCCATAACAGCTTCAACACTTGTAGGAAATTTAATAAAAATATTGGCCTTCTCCAAAACTGCATCCATTACAGAAGTGTATGTCGTACAGACATTAGTTTGGTGAACACCGAGTTCTTCACTTACAGAATTTTGAAAGCCCGGATCCGACAATTTCCGCAGAAAGACTTTAATCTTATTTAAAGGCGACAGTGCACCCCCTCGTCTTTCACCAGTATCAGTCAAAAAATAATTTGCCAACCACTCAACATTTTCGCAGTCAAATCGATATATCTTTTTAAAATCATCATATCTGCAATTTTTACGTACACTGTAGATTTTTCTTTACGAACGTTTATATATTTAGCCATAATTAAAGACACAAATTAAGAGCAACGCGCGTGTATGCCGCGGAGAACTAAAGTTGACTGCTACCAAGCAAATGATGCAGGGGTCGACCTACCTTAAAAAGTTGAAAGCGATCGCTACACTAGAAAAAGCAAATCCCTAATTTTTTCATCACATTTTAAGCAAACTATAGCATTTGCTTCTACTTTTTAGGAAAACCCATTGACTGGAAGCAATTCCTGCACTTTTAAGCAATTGCTGGACGCAATATCAATTTTTATTCATTGGCTTTCAAGAAATTACTTCGGTTTTATAAGAAAAAGCAATTGCTACATTTTTATTCATTAAGCTCATTGAACTATAAGCGTTAATCCAATTTTTAAAGAATACTTACATTTTTAATAAATTACTTTTATAATTTAATTTTTTCTAAATTGTCTTTTAAAAAATTGAAATAACTTTTTTAATTCACAGTCATAATCCGGCTTTTTTTAATAAATATACTTATTCATAATAACAACACAACGTGTAGGCATAAATTTGATACGTCAAAATGTTATTAGGTACTTAGAACATTCCAAATACGTCTCTTAAAAATTCATGCGTTTGACATTTGGTTGTGCTAAATTAATTATTTATAACACTTATTTAACGTTGTTTTGTTATTTGTCACCAAAGAAATAATTCGTCAATTATTTTGAGATAGGTATATTTTATACTAACAAAAATCACGTCTAGATTCAAGACCCTTGAACTTCAATTATTGCTGGTTCTGCCCTGCGGTCATTCGTTTTTAATTGGAGGGATTGATTTTCCCAATTCAATTAATCCCTTTGTCATGCGAGTTTGGTTTTGACAAGAATAGGGATATTTCCAGAGAAATACGTATGAATTTTAAGAAAAATAAATAAACAAGCAATCTCATCGGACCTTTTAAGAGCAAATAGAGTGACGCCTTCGCAATTTTGTTTTTTGATCAATATTTCAATGATCTGTAAGGATAATTGAGAGTGCTTACAGCTTACAGTCTTGCATTTTTTAAAGCCATCTCCTTCTAACCTATTTGTAACTTTGGACGTTTGTCTCTTAGAAATGTCGATTTAATTATTAATGAGAATGAGGTAGTATGAATGTTTTAAAAATAAAAAATATAAATTAAGTTACGGTAGTGGCTATATGCATTATGTGCAAAGCCAAAAAAAAAAAATATTGTTATTCGATATATCGATAATATATATTATCAAAAATATATTATATATATATATCAATATTTTCTTATGTGCCCTGTAAAACTCCGTACCTTCATTTCAAGGGGAGACTCTAATTATGAAAACATGAAGAAAAAATATTGAATTAAATATTGGTCCTTAAATGTGTTATAAGTAGGGCTGAAGGATATTGAAATTCCTATCGAATATCGATATAGTCGATATATCGCTAATATCGATAAATATCGATCGATCGATCGTGAATTTTTGCCCAGCCCTATTCTATAATATTCAAAGTGTTAATTACATTTTGATTTTTTAGGAACTAGTTTATTATGTAAATACACTTAACCTAAAATAATTGCACTATTAGTGTGCATAAACAAGAAAAATATTTATAAACTGATATAATATGTCAGAGAAAAGAAAATTAAGAATTTAGAATAAGTCAGTGAATATGATTGTCTGTATATATAAATGTTCTGCAACACTTCCTGAATTTTTTAATATTGTTGATATTTTTTTAAATTTCTACGGGTAATATGTTATATAGTTTGGAAGCTAGGTAGCTAAAGAAGCGCAAATTAATATTTGTATTACTGTGAGGTATTCTGAGGTGTTTTTCAGTTTTTCTTCGTGTTGTATATCTATGATTAATAGGTTTTTTAATTCGGGTTTGGGGTGAGTGAATATTGAGACTGCTAATATAGGGATCGTACATTTAAAGTATCTTCATTGTAAAGTAATTGGGTCGAGTAGCAGTAGCGTTTTTTTTTATTAAATATTTTTAATATATAATTTTGAACAACATTTAATGGTTTTAGCGAATTTTTCTTCAGGCCACCCCATGCAATTATGCCATAATTTATTAAAGATTCTGGAATGTTTTATCTCCCTAAATTACATGTCTATGATTCAAGTGATTCTACTAAAAACCTTTGAATATAGAAATATTTTGATATTCAAAGTCACCACCTATTGTCACCTTAATAATCCTTAATGACTTGGAATATGCCTCCCATCCATTACTGCTTAATATAAATGTCAATTATTGTATAATATTACGTTAGGAAATGTCTCACCCAAGCAATTTCGCCGCTCTAAGAGGCCCGTCTATAATTACAAAGTGGGGGATCGCCTCAAGGTGGAATGAATCGAAAGATACAGGCAACGTTAAGAGACCCAATCAATTATTACAACGGGCCTTTTCATCACAATCAAATTTAACATATTCAACATTGACATCCTTACTAGAACCTATTAAAAAATATATTGCAATAATAAAAATGTACCTAGATAGTCACAAACCTTTTCTAGAGACCATTAAAAAGATGCCGCGAAAGCAGGAAGTTCGAAAACATGAGATCTGGTAAAGTCTATACGCAGTCAGTGTGAACGGCAAGGAAATTGGGGTACGGTCAAAATACTAGGGGTTTACATGCCTTTGCATTAAAATTGAAATCAGAATTCTTATTGACTGTTCCTCGTCGGGAGTCCACGTTGACTTGATGAGGGCGAGACTAGAAGCCTAATGCATTTGAGTTGTCGCTGCCGAAGTTTTTTCGGTAAAGGGTTTGTTTTAAAATAAGGAGCATTTAAATTATTTAATTTTTACTAGAAAGGCAGTGCTGTGCCTCGTAATGTTAGTGTTTTGACAAGTTTGTTTGGTTATTGGTGTTAAGTAATTGCTTTGTACTTTGTTGTTGTCGCGTGTAAGTTTGTTTTTATTATGTATGTTTGTAGTTGTTGTTACTCTTGGAAAGACGTTAAATATTTAGTTAATCAAAATGACGCTCTGGAGATTTTTAGATGGATACTATTCAAACCAATGCGGATGTAGAACCAGTGGAATTTCACAATAAATACTTACATTATTTAAACACAGAGAATTCTTTCAAATACCCATACATGCTAAAAAAGTGAATATCATGCAACCTTCGGAAATGTAATTCTAATAAGAATTTATGAGTTAACTAAACTTCCTCGCTCTACAATTATTTATAAATTAATTCAGGTGGAAAAGGGCTAATCCAAAATTTAAAAATAATGATAATGCTTCCAAAGAAGTTATACGCCGAGAAGTATATCAATTTTACAGAGAAAGCAAAGACCCGACATTAGAAATGATTCAGAATAAATTACGAGATTACCTACCCGGATTTTGAATATAAATCTCTCGACACTTTGCGTAGTATCTTACTCGCTTGCGGTTTTAATTACAAGAACTAGATAAAAGAATGGTTATCATGGAATCGCATAGTAGCGTATCTGCAAGAATATTTACACAAAATTTAGGAATACCGCCAAGCAAAAAGGGAGATAATTTATTTAGAATTTAGCCGAAGCTTGTTGATACACACGATGTAGTTGAGTATGGTTGTGTAGATACTAGCAATAACAAAAAATATGATATTGTCAAATTCCTGGGGGGCAACAAAACAATATGCATATTCATCAAAAGGCCACAACAGAGGAGTTATGGGAAGATATAAAAAAATAATAATAGGATAGGATATCATCCATAAATTATGTGAAACACGAGATCATACTATTTTACGGCTTCCTCGCTATTACTGCGTATTTAATCCGATCGAGATGATGTGGGCTGCAATCGAACAGAAACTTAGAAAATAGAATGAAATCGCCAACTAACAGTGATTTCGTACTAGGAAATATAAGAATGGTTGGGGATGAAGTTAACGCTAGTGAAATTTGGATGAAATGTGTCGGGCATGTTATAGAAAAGGAGGCTGAATATTGTATTTTACCGTCCATTGACCCAATACTAATAATGCCAAATTTAGATTCCAGCTCTAAAAACTTAGATAGCGACTGATTGACATGAACTTCTCACGTGTTACATTGAATATCAATCTATAAGAATAGCGGATCTTCGAGAAAACGTGACAACACTGTTTTAGACTATATTGGAGACGGTTTGGCCGCCATTATGGAGTTGATCGTAAATCAATAGGTATAAATGCAGCGTCTCGGCAACAGATGTCTCAAATTTACTGATGTGATGTCGTGGTGTTGCCGCATATCGTATTTTATTGGAATTTTTAAGGATGTAAGCATTTTTAACAGACAATAAAATAGGAGGTTCTCAATTCCAGCCGAATGTATGTTTTTGATAATGAATCGTGCATATAATAAATACTATTTTGTAAAAATATATTGAAACAAGTTTGTACATATGCACATGACAACTTCGTAGGCATAACATTATTGCACATTTTTTTAAGAAATCATAAATCTTTTTAAACTCCGCCATTTCTTAAAACCTGGGTTTTACTCAAAACTGTCAATTTTGACTTAATTAATTTCTGCACTAAGCCGACGCAGTGCAAGGCAATCCAGGCACCGCGATGCGCGTGACGGCATGGTTATGGTAGTGGGGAGATGATCATGCAGCAAGTCAAACAGACAGGCGACAACAATGTTTTAATTTAGCAGTGAAAAGGCTTGTCGTTAGTGGCTGCATCAATACGCTTTATTGTTGGTGACTCATTGTGCCATCTATGAATTTAACGTAGCATATTATGGCCTTCTTATAGTTTGATATTCAATGCTTCTTACTTCTTTTATTTCACCTTTTATAAGTATATTACTAAAATTTAAAAAAAATATGTGTGCGTTTTTTATTAATTAATGCAGTAATATATTTTTCTATTTATACAGTCGCGCCACCAATCCGCCCATGCCTTATTTCATAAAGAATCATCATCACCATCATCATCATAAATCAGCCCTGTCTCGTCCACTGCTGGACATAGGCCTCTCTTAACCTAATCCATCTTGCTCGGTCTTGGGCATCTTGGATCCAATTTGTAGATATCCTCTTGATATCTTCATCTGTCCATCGAGTCGGCGGTCTACCCCTGCTTCTATATGCAGCATTCCTAGGTCGCCACTCCAATATCTTCTTAGTCCATCTATCATCTGTCATTCTTGCGACGTGGCCTGCCTAGTTCTACTTTAGGTGTGTTATTCTCTCAACAGCATCCATAACTTTCGTTCTCCTACGGATCTCTTCGTTGTGGATTCGGTATCGCAATGTCACCCCCAACATAGCTTTTTCCATGGCTCGTTGGGTAGTTGGGTAACTCTTCTCATAAAGAATATGCCGCCTATAATCCCAGTTTTAGTTTTCATGCTGTTCACACTGACTTCGTATAGACTTTACGTCATCCCATTATCAGCGGTATCAAGTTATCTTTATTTTGACACATTAAATTGACAAGAACAGAAGACTAGACGTGAGGTATTATTCAGGTGGATGCTTGCGAGTCGACGTTTATTCCAAGGCCTTGCGACTGCTCAATTTGTAATGGCGGTAGTCTACTTTTGACTTGATGGTTGTTATCATATTCTATTTAACTGGATAACTTTACAGTTCGAATGGGGTTCACACTTTTTCATAGAACTGATATTATTTCTTATCGTTCTTTTAAATTGACTAGACCCCTTAATGTGCGTCGAAATAAGACGACAAAAGGGTGGAATTGGGGTTACAATCGCGATCCTATCAAAGATATTTAATGGCGGTTAAAGCGATCCAACCAAATAGCTCATCAAATGTCACGACTTTCTATTAGGGTGAAGTGAAAGTGATTTTAATAAAATATTATTGTAATAGTTATTCCTTATTGCCTTTATAATTAAATGGAGAACTTTACCTTCTGTAATTTACATTGCGGTAGCTAGGAGGAGAGCAGGTAATTGAGGAGGCCCACTGCTTTTATGTAGTAATTAACAAATAAACAAATATTTTACATAATAAAAAATTATAATCTTCTGCATTGAATTTCATTGGTAAATGAGGATCTGTCTAATGTTTCCAAAGTAATAAAGGATCATGGCTTAAACCTTAGTGAAAACAAAACAAGTTTACTTTTAATCGGTCCAAAATCTATTCATTCAAAAATAATAATCAACTCTGATTTCAAAATTATTATTAA
This sequence comes from Polydrusus pterygomalis, assembly GCA_963969555.1. Taxonomy (NCBI): domain Eukaryota; kingdom Metazoa; phylum Arthropoda; class Insecta; order Coleoptera; family Curculionidae; genus Polydrusus; species Polydrusus pterygomalis. Next base: position 2,127,403 of record OZ018377.1, read on the forward strand.
TAATTATGCGATACCGTTTATAACATCTGCTAGAAATCTTGGTATTATTTTTGATCAATATTTGACTTTTGACGCTCATATAAAAAGATAATAAAAAATGCTTATTCTTAACTTAATTTTTTTTTAGTTTTAGCTAAGTTAGCACCAACACCATACACCCGAAGAAGATACAAGGTAGCGAAACGCGTCGTGTAAAGAAAAAGTTTTTCAATAAAAGTGGAAATTTGATAAAATAAATTGTCTTTTATTGAGTTATAATGAATTTCCATCAAGTAAAGGCCTCAATACGATTCAAAATTTTAATTTTTCCCAAAAATAATTCAAAAGAAGGTTATTTCTCAAAATATCGAAATAAGTTATAAGAAAAAGTATTTTTAAATGCAGTTTTTAGCACACATACAAAATTTCAGCTGCATAAGATAATTTTGATTTTTTACCCACCACTAAAATTTATTTTCCACTTAATGAACACTTTACTGATGACACTGTACTCTTTTTGTCTTAATATTAAGGTGTAATACTTTCAGACACAAACTACGTTTTCAAAAATACTTATTTTATGAAGTTACCTTATACAGGGTCAAAAACAAATAAACCTTGCATCACATATGCGACCAAATCTCAATAGCTCAATTTTGATTTTGTAAAAAAACACACATTTAATATGGCGCTACTTTAAAGAAAATGTATCTGAAATAAAGCATTGTCAAAACTAAGAAGTTTTATGTAGGTTGCGTTGAGTCTTATTTTTCAAAACTGGTGCAATTTAGAAAATATGCGTAAAAAATCAAAATTATGTTATGCAACTGAAATTTTGCATGTGGTCTAGAAACTGCATTAAAAAAACTTTTTCTAATAACTTTTTTCGATATTTTCAAAAATTATGCGAATCACATGACTACTATTTTTTTGCTTAATTTGTATCCCGATCGAAGCAGAACTTGATGCCAAAGTCAAATTTCGAATAAAGTTATTAATAAAAAAGAATCCCAGGTATAGCAACCTTACCACAAATTACAAATATTTATTCAAGGACGCAACTGAGGAAAAATGAAATTTCATAATATTGTTTTAAAATAAAAAATGTTTTTCCATTTTTAAATTTAGTACACATTGAATTCTGGCATGTTCATGATGTGGAAAAACAAAAAAACAAGAAGAAAAAAACGCAAAACCCAAATTAATACAGGAGTTACGAGAGCATGTCATCAAATACGTAAGCTTTGTGTACATTAAATGGTAAATAGGTACACGAGAAAAAGAGTAATTGAAAAACAGAAGTAATTGAATAAACAGCAGGTTTTGAAATGTATACACATTATTGGTAAATACTGTGGCCAATACAGTAAACAGTTGTAACCTCTATCTATATACCGATTCTGTGGCCGTAGTCACATAAGAAAATTATCGGTACAAACTGAAAATTATTTGTTAACGATTGTTTTGTTTTAAAATAAAAATTTAGTGGGTATTGCCGACGTGACCAATGAATGGCGAGTCAACCCCCCTGTCAACGGGAGGGGATCATTAGTGCTTGCGAAATCACCAGTAATATTTGGCACTTCGTTTCGGTTGTGCCGCGCATACCATAAAAAAACTTTAATTTCTTGTTTTTGAGAATAAACCATGTCAAAACACCACCAGATATTTCACCGTATGCTTACCTGCAAATTTCAGTCCGAACGTATGTGCTATGGAGAGCAGAATGTGAATCGTGCTGGAACAGATGTTGGCACTTTGCAACGCTGAATCTTTATTGATCTCTTTTTACCTTGCGCCAAGTCCATTTTGTATTGATTTATTTACATTAAAAGTTGTTAAAGTCGATTCAGCCAGTAAACCTGCAAGATGGCCGACATGTCATATGACAAAAGTCATTGAAAATGCAAAAATTCGTTTTATTTAGCTGGAATATGACTTTTGTCACATGATATGTCGGCCATCTTGCAGGTTTACTGGGTGAAACGACTTTAGCTGTTAGTTCTAGTTTGTAGTTTGCCAGTACTGTATACTGTGCGAGCAAAAATTATTTGCGTTAAAGAGGGCTTGGATTAAAAAAACGTTGGGCTTGGTTTAGATCACAATGATATGGGGACGATATACGATATATCTAACCAAATCTAGGTTAAAATGTTGTCAAATTCATATTCTGACATGATATGTCAAACTAATGAGTAATAAAATAAGTAGACAAATACAAACTTGTTTTTTTAACGAAGTAAGAGTATACAGAAAGAAAAAGAAAAATAATTACATAAATTGCTGAAATTGGCCACCGTCATGCTCCAAGCATAAATTCACACGTCTCTTCATTTCTTCACAATCTGCGGCTTGTATTTCTTGCACTTTATAAGGAAATAAGTTTAGTTAGTTAAGAATAGTCCTGCATGTTCCATAAGATCTTCCCACTTCTTGGGACAGGCGTCTTATACAATTTGTTGGCGTATTTGCATTATTTCACGAACGTTTGCAACAAGTTCTGTTCTTACAGATGGTCTTCCTGCTCCTTTCTTGTGTTGTATAGAACCTGTTTCATTAAACACAGCCACGCTTCTTTTCAGGCAATGATAAAAATCCCCAGCAATAAAAGCAGCGTTAGGAAAATGTTCGTGAAAATCGTCCATGCACAAACCTGGATTGTATTGCCACTCACAATTTACTCTAACCGCGTTTTGAAAATACGCTTCAACCATGAATGTTTTGTGCTGTTCCGTAAAGCCCATTGTGTGAATTGTTCAAGAAATTGGAAAAATTAGCGATGAATCAAATTACTTGTAACGACTGTCAAAGATGACGGAATAACTGATTGATTGTTAATGCAGGTAGTTACTGACACCCAACAGGTATTAAGCTCTACGGCTAAGCATTACGTCCTTAGATGCAAGGCCCTCTTTGATGCAAATAATTTTTGCTTGCACGGTATAAAACGTGTATTTGAAGCTACAACTGAGGAGCAACCAAGCAAAACCGAATAAATCCAGTACCCCACCAAGCGCTTTTATGTGATTTTCATCACCTCAGTGATAACTACTACAAGTTTTCCCAAGTTTCATTCCACCCATGTCTTCTTGACATAAACCTAAAAATGTTTTTTAGGAAAATTTAAATAATTTTTGACGCTTTCTTTTTAGAAGGGTTTTTCTTCTTCCCCAGTTTTCTAGTTGGTTTAGACCACATTTACTGTCTTCTCACATACTGAGTATGTTTTAACTTTTATTAATTTTCTCCATTTTATGGCTCTTTTACACATTATTTTTAATTCCATGAAAGCTCCATTAAGGTCCTTCACCATTTTCCCTTTTGCTAAAACCATCAGCATTACTTAAATACTTTTTCTGTCTCCTGATGATGAACGTTTCTACGTTCGAAACATGTAGAGACCCTTGAGAATTATATTCTATTAAATTTAGTGGAGGAAGATTTTTAGTTTTTTCTTTCTTTCCCATCCTTTCAACTCCACTTTAAGCATGGATTACTTCTTCAAATTCGAATAAATCCACTTTTAAACAAAAATGAGTTAATAATGAATTCCCATTTCTGTTGGTCAGATAAATCCAATGGTAGACTCAGATTCAACCTAACTATGCTAAATCACCTTTAAAATCTCCTTAAAGTCAGGCAAATTAAGCAAAACCAAATAAATCCAGAAAATAAAATTGCATATACATATTTCGAGCAAAAAGGAACAAATCCGTTTAGGTTAGTTTAGTTTTAAAACAAAAGAAAGAAAAAAAAACATATATCTACATTGAAATAAACAATTTCACATCATATTAGTAGAAAAAATAAATGTTTTAATTCTCAACTCAAGCAAAAACAGATAAATCCATTTTGTTATTGTTAATATCTTTTTTGTTACTTATAAAATTGAAACGAAAATAGTGTGTAAGAGATCTATAGTATCATATCTTTCACGTAGGCTATTTTTTTTGGTTAAATTTAAAAACCTGCTAATGGCACGTTTTTGGCAATCATCTCGAACCTTTATAAACTGGATTTATTAGGTTTTGCTTGGTTGCTCCTCAACTTAGCTATTTTACACTAAACGACAGCCCTATATTATGTCAGTGCTTATTTAATCATTAACTAATATTCTTTCCCTCAATATTACGAAATTCAATACCGCGTCGATCGTGCCCCCTGTCTAATTATTTTCAACAGAAAATAAAAGTAAGTTTAGGCCCTTCTTAAAGGTTACAACGAAGAAGGGCAGAAAATTCAATTTTCCTTAACGCGTCGGAAAATGTAAACACCGGGATTAAGAGTTTCCCAAGTTGGGCGGTGTTTTGTATCACTTTTATCGAAATATGAATCCTACTGTTTAAGAGCTCTGGGAAATTGAAAAGTATCACTTTTTTGATCTTGAAAAATTGATACAGACGTCTTTATAACAGTATCAGAAAAACAACACTTAGTAAGACGGATTATGTGGGCGTAAATGTACGTGGTACAGTATTTTATATTATAATTACTTTTTTTAGCATCTTATTATTTAGAATACACGCATGTGGAGTAGTGAAAGTTTTTAATAAAACGTTTTTTTTTTTATTGAAGTGAAAACTTCTTTAGGCGCATTTAGCACTTTTTGTGGGCACTGAATTAAACTGAGCCGTCACGCGTCACACTCGGCTGTGTAACGCTCGAATTCAACTGCTATATTCAATCCGAACTGACCCTGACCCGAATGAACGTTATATGCAAGAGCACTCGTCTGCGTCTCAGGTATGTTCTGGCATTTTTAAATTATATATTTACGTAGGGTGAAGTAAGGTTTACCGTAATTGCTTATTCCGTGGACCTAATTTATTATGATTTCTGACTTCTGTTGAAGATGTAAAAATTCAAGGGTTGTTCAATTTTAGGAAATATCTTTTTTCGTATGCAGTAAAATTATCCCGTATTCCAAGTTTATGTTATTTTTATGATTGCTTACGAACCTAACCTAAAAGAAACAAAATTGAAAAATTGTATTTGATATTGTTAATTTCACCTTGTTGAAGTTTTCACTTTTGTCGTGTGGTCTTAAGCACACACAATTTTTTTTTCAATGTTTTCTTGACTTTCTGATATAGTCGCATGAGATTTACTTTTAAAAAAACGGGTGGGGGCGCAAAATTAAGGTTTTGCCCGGAGCGCCAAAATGTCTAGGGCCCGCCCTGCTGTCCCAAGAAGTGGGAAGATCTAATGGAACATGCAGGGCTATTCTTAAGAAACAGCTAAATTTATTTCCTTATAAAGTGCAAGTATTCCAAGAAATACAAGCCGCAGATTTTTAAAGACGCAGGAATTACTCTCAATGGTTTATCCAAAATTTATTGGAAAGAAATGATTTATTAGACCTGACTTTTTTTCGAAAGAAGCCTGGTTCCTTATGTGAATTCTCAGAATATACGCATGTGGAGTAGTGAAAATCCCCATTTTTTGTAGACTCCACATTGCACCCTCAAAAAATTGGTGTCTGGTTAGCTGTTTCCCGAAGAAGAATTGGTGGTCCTATTTTTTTCCATGACACAGTTACAGCACAGCGGTATAGAGACAATATTTTTAATCCATTTGTGGAGCAATTACTTCATGACGAACTACGTTTCGGATACTTTCAACAGGACGGTGCACCGCCCATACAGCCGCCGAAACTATTAACTACTACGCAATTTTTTCGACGACAGATTGATCAGTTTTCGATCAGACATTGAATTCCCACCTAGATCACCTTGTTTAACGGTTATGGATTACTTTGTTTTTCCTCATCTAAAGAACACTATTTTTAAAACACCAGTTGCAAATTTAGAACAATTACAAGAAAGAATTATCCAAAAATGTGGTAACATTTCTCCAGAGATGCTGGTCAACACTTTCGAAAATATGAAGAGACCTGTGAATTTATGCTTGGAGGATGGCGGTGGCCAATTTCAGCAATTTATGTAATTATTTTTCTTTTTCTTTCTGTATATTATTCTTACTTTGTTAATTTTGTAAACAACAAAAATAGATTTGTATTTGTCTACTTATTTTATTACTCATTAGTTTGGCATATCATGTCATAATATAAATTTGACAAAATTTTAACCTAGATTTGGTTAGATATATCATATATCGTCCTCATATCATTGTGATCTAAACCAAGCCCCACGTTTTTTAATCCAAACCCTCTTTGATGCAAATAATTTTTGCTCGCACGGTATGATAATGTCAATGTCAACTCTTTCTAGACGTTTTATTTTTTATTAGTTTCAACATGTTTAAAGTTGTACTATAGGTACGAGTATCCGGAATGTTCTTTGAGATGTTTCCTGACAGACCCATTCCAGGCAAAACAACAGACACCGTTAAATATTGTTTGATCATTTTGAGAGTAAAGGTGCTGTAATTAACAACTGCAACTGTTTAGAGCAAAATAATGGTGTATCTACCCGATGGTGGCGTAGAAGAAAATAATTGAGATTTAGAACTTGTATTCCAAGAAGAAAAAAACCATGCAATTGGCTCCAGGATTTTTGGCAAAACTGTAGGAAAGCATCACTGAGCAAGAGGTTTTTAGATGTGAATTATATGCTCGTTTACAAAAATTCGAAAAATAATTTGTTTAACATGTTTTGACAAAAGTATCCAATATTACTCTGAAAAGATAACATTCTAAAGGACAAAATTACGGTTCAAAATAAAAATGTAATAATTTGTCTGAAATGAAAATACGTTATTTAGCTTAAAATGAAAACATTTTCAACATGATATTTTTTTGCACCTCTACATAATGCTCCAATATTTGATTAAAAATAAATTCAATATTTTTTTATAATTTATTCTTTTGCAAGAACGATTTTAGGAGGTAAAAAAATTCAAATTTTATTGATTTTTCATACGTAAGTACATGAAGAGATTTAGTTTGCTCCGGAGCTTCGAGCTTCGATTGATTCGCTTTCGGTAGCTATAACATTATATTGATTTCTACTTATTGTATTTATAAAATACAAAGACTTGCTACATAGAATATTCTTTATTTTACATACAGTTTGAGTAGCTACAAGTGTTAGAAAATTGCTTGTTTTAGATTATATTTAATTTTTTTATTTGTTTATTTTATGGCTTGCATATTCAGCGGCAACGAACCGTTCATAGGAGGCTATGTTCATCATATTTTGACAGTTCAAATTGTTAGTAATAATTCATGTTTTGTAGTAAACACAATTTTTTGCAGTCAAATACTTTTTATATTCTTACTTTGTTAATTTTGTAAACAACAAAAATAAATTTGTATTTGTTTACTTATTTTATTACTCATTAGTTTGGCATATCATGTCATAATATGAATTTGACAAAATTTAAACCTAGATTTGGTTAGATATATCGTCCCCATATCATTGTGATCTTAACCAAGCCCTACGTTTTTTAATCCAAGCCCTCTTTGATGCAAATAATTTTTGCTCGCACGGTACTTGAAAACGTTGTGTTAATTAACAAAATATAGACAATAAAAGTCCGACAAAGTAATTATTTTGAGAATGACATTATACATTTTTGATATTTGGTTAATAATTTATGCCACCTGTATACAAGAATTAATTAATTATTACCCAATTATACATGTGGACGGTCTGGGACCAGACGCACTGTGAACGAGCTAGTTATATCCAATAACGGTCAACCACATTCACAGGATATAAGCTCGGATTCGTCAATGCCGACAATAATAAATTTCTGCATGTGCTGCTAAATAGAAGTGGGTTTTGGTTAGTTTCGGTTAAGTTATTAAAGGTGTTTAGGCGTGTAATTACATACCTAATAATTTACAGGGTTTCAAAAAAAATTAGCTTATCGGCCTTCCATTGTCTTTATTTTGTTACTTAAACACAACGTTTCGGTTAGTTAGTATCTCAGTAATTTCAGCAATTTATGTAATTATTTTTCTTTTTCTTTCTGTATATTTTTACTTTGTTAATTTTGTAAACAACAAAAATAAATTTGTATTTGTCTACTTATTTTATTACTCATTAGTTCGGCATATTATCATGTCATAATATGAATTTGACAAAATTTTAACCTAGATTTGGTTAGATATATCGTCCCCATATCATTGTGGTCTAAACCAAGTTCTATATACGTTTTTTAATCCAAACCCTCTTTGATCCAAATAATTTTTGCTTGCACGGCAATTAAAAACAAATGGCATTTAAGCGGATTTGTACTACGCCGGGAACGTAAATTATAATATAAAGTTACACGCAACAACAACAAAGTACAAAGCAATTACTTAACACCAATAACCAAACAAACTTGTCAAAACAATAACACCACGCAGCACAGCACTGACTTTCTAGTCAAAATTAAATAATTAAAATGCTTCTTATTTTAAAACAAACCATTTACCGAAGACATTTCGACAGCGACAAATCAAATGCGTCAGGCTTCTAGTCCCGCACATAATATATTATTCCTGACAGATTCACCAAGTCAACGTATTCTGATTTTTATTTCAATAAAAAGGCATGCTAAGTATTTTGACCTTATCCCAATTTCCTTGCTGTTCACACCGACTTCGTATAGTATAGACTATACCAGAATACTAACTTTTTAAAACTGTCATTTAAGTTTTATTTGAAGAACTTTTTACTGTATTTACGCTTTTTTGTTTGGTACAACATGAACTACTGCAGGGTATAATTTTCACAAAACTCGCAGGAAACAAAAAGCGTATGTAGGAAACCTACGGAAACTAACTTGTTGCCGGCAGGTTATCCTGCCGCACTCCCTGCGGTGCTCTAGCAAATATTGTTTCTGTTAGCGAGGATTTCAAAACAAGGCGAGACGTTGCTTTTCTCTTATAAAAACCTTTACACGGTACACCGTATTATAATCATTGTTTACTTTATTCCTATTTTTTGGGGTATTTTAGGTAACAGAGGGAATAATATGGGTATCCGTTTTTAATTAAACAAGGTAAATAATATGGTTACCTATACGGCTAAACCCCAACAAATCCTTAGAATAAGAATAATATAATATTTTTGTTTAGATAAAAATGGGTTATAGACCAGGGCTGAAGCCTTTGAAAATGGTAAAAAGTGAAAAAAATAATAGTAGGATGAAACCCATTGGAAAAGGAAGAGAATATAACAAAAATGAAAGGAAAAATAATTCCGATCCGAGGTCGGGAAGTGGAAGGGGGTGAGTTTTTAAGGGTAGAAAACGATTTATCTCGATTTCCGGCAAAACTACAAGTCCTATGGAAAAACGTTAAATGGCAAAGTTGTAGGTAATAAAAAGTTTGTATTTACACTTTTTTCACATAAACTCAAAATTTATGTGAAAAATTCAAATAACCAAGTTTTTGATTTTTTATTTTTATCTTTTACAAAAAAAAAATATTTTTCATGAAATTTGCTGAAAACTTACCTTTTTATGTTCCAAACACACTGTAATTTTTTTGATTTAAAATATTTATTTTTTCACCTTATTTTGACTTAATATCGAAAAAGCACCCTAACTTTCAATCGAAAATTCTCACGTCACTGCTTTTTTAAAAAAAGTCGGTGGGCTTTTTATTCATTGAATTCTCTACTTTGTGATGGTGTAAAAAAATGTAGATTTAATAATTTAATTAGATGAAATCCCCTTTAAATCCTACCTTTAATTATATTTAGAACAACGGACTATTTTCGCATGTTTTTTGCGACCTTTATGTTTTATGGATTTGTAATTTTTTTTTTATGAAGGTAACATGGAATCTTACGTTTTTCGAGTAATTAAAGTATAAATTTTAATAAATAGCTCGCTCAAAATTATACATAATGATTAAAAAAAAAAAATTTCGGATTTCAGTTTTTTTCGTTTCTTTGCATTATTTGAGAACATTTACCATAGTAATGTATATTTTTTTACACCATCAGAAAGTAGAGATTTCAACGAACAAAAAGCCCACCGACTTTTTTAAAAAAGCAGATATTTTGACGTGAGAATTTTCGATTGAAAATTAGGGTGCTTTTTCGATATTAAGTCAAAATAAGGTGCAAAATATATATTTTAAATCAAAAAAATGACAGTGTGTGTTGGGACATAAAAAGGTAGGTTTTCACTAAGTTTCGTGAAAATTTTTTTTTTGTAAAATATAAAAATAAAAACCAAAAAAATCTTGGTTATTTGAATTTTTCACATAAATTTTGAGGTTATGTGAAAAAAGTGTGAATACAAAAGTTGTAGATCTTTTTATTTTTGCCATTTAACGTTTTTCCATAGGACTTGTAGTTTTGCCGGAAATCGAGATAAATCATTGTCTACCCTTAAAAACTCACCCCGTTCCACTTCCCGACCTCGGATCGCCCGTAAATTGTTTTTCCTTTCATTTTTGTTATATTCTCTTCCTTTTCCAATGGGTTTCATCCTACTATTTTTTTTGGTTTCAAAAATTATCGACCCTGATGGTCAATTAAAAGTTCTTAAAAATATAAACTTTTATTATTAACAATTTTTTTAAAGATTCATCTTTTCGATGGTCCCGGTCATAAATTGTTTAAATTTGAACTTTGTGTTTCATTTCTTTCATCGGATCCTACCCTCACTGATAAGCCGTGATATGGCGATACGCGTCTGGGGATGGATATGACGAAATTAAAGGAAAACCACTCTCTATTTACAATTTTTTAAAAGTTTTTAGAGGTAAATTTTTGATCGCATAAGATAAACGTTGTTTGTCGTCCCAAAGCATTTAGTCGTACCGTCATACTTTTGTCATTGTGACAAGACAACAAACAAAAAACTAATTTATATAAATATGTAACACCCGCGGCTTCGCTCGAGCAATTATAAATTCGCTATCGCAACAAAGTACCATATATACGAGTACTACCCAATCGAACCTGTAACAGGTAGGTACCATATTATTTTAGAAAAGACATTTGGTTGGTGCTTTCTTACATTATTTCTCTTTTAATAAAAATATCGTTTATCTCCTAGCTTTGTTCATAAAAATAATACCAAAAATACCTATAGATTCATCATCATTATTAAAAAAAAAAATACCGATTTCATTACAGATCGTTATACAGGGTGTCCGGAAATGATGAGCAAAAATTTTAGGGGATAATTCTAGACCGAAAATAAATGCTATCTCTTCCTATTACATTTTTTTGAAAATTGATTATTACCAGAGTTACAGGGTGTTAAAGTTAAATTTTATTTGCAGTTTTTTTTGCAATACCACGCTCATAATATTTTGACGAAATCTCGAATATGGGGTTTTTTCGGGATGAGGAATACAAATTTGCCCACCGTGTTTTCGCATTTTGTAGAGGGCGCCACATAGGAGCCTATACTTTAATTTGAATGGTCCCAACTTTTCTACCCACAATGTACTTTCTAGTTGCAAAACAACTTTTTCCGACGTAGTATTTAAGCACAATTTAAGCTAATCTAAAGCTAATTGCTTGTTCTGAGAGAAGCTCCATAAACGAGCCTTGGGCACTTAAGAGCTGAACCGTCGTTCTCTAAACTCTAAATGATAATTAAATTTATTGTAATTGCTGGGGCACTAATTTTAAATTGAAACACTATTTTAGTGTTGTTTTATGGGCATTTCCAGGAATAAGCTGTGCTTTATTATTTTTGGTGTTATCGAGAAGTAGCCTTATAAGCTAACAAAGTCGGAACGTTTTATGGGCGCGAGCTTTATAGACTTTTAATTACATAAGTCATTTTTACGGTGCAGGTATTAAATTTTAATTGGCGGCTTAACAAACAAAGATGTTCTCAACTAGATGGCAATATTGTATTTTTACATTTCTCGCGAGAAGGGGCCCATTCACTCAGTGGCGCAACCAGAAATTTAGTTCGGGGGGGGGGCTTTAACTTCTTGGGCCGCAGGCTAAATTTTTTTTGGGTGCCACGCCCTTTTTTGGGTAAAATACGTACGATTGACGAGAGCGACAGCCCCCTAAAACTTCTGCAATAATACGCCGCTGGCCCTAACTAAATATTTATGAAAAAAAAATTAGAGATTTCGCTTTAATTAGTAAAAATGTATTTAAAATAAGTAACGCATATTATTATATTAATCATACTTATGACTTATACTAAAACAAAATAGAGTTGTGTAGTTCGCGAACGAACTAGTTCAAAAGATCGAATCTGACAACTGAACTAAAAGATTCAATCAGTAATTACTGAGAGATTGAAACAAGGCGAACTAAAGTCTAAACGGAATGAACTATGCAAGCGAGAGCGAGACGACCGAGATTATAGGTTTTGTCACCTGACCGACCGATGCATGCCGCGATGATTTCGGACTATTTCGGTATGGAAATGAATAAAAAATATTGTCGGTGTCTACTGTATTTTTTGTTAATTTAATATATAATTTAAATTTTAAAATATTTCTTTTACTTCACTATGCCAGTATAAATCAGTGAACTAAATGAACTAAACGAACTAGTCTTTTGAACTATTCACTTTATTGAACGAGAACGAAAGATTGAAATCGGCAAAATGAACTAAACTTCCCAGCACTAAAACAAAACAAAAAACCGTATACAATAATGCAGTTTCCTTCCGCCAAACTCATCCCCAGACGCGTTTCGCCGTTTACGGCTCAGCAGTGAGGCTCAGTTTGGCAGAAGGAAATAGGGCTCGAAGACAAATCACTTGTCAGGATCGATTATCGACGGGAATTATAGAACCCGGTGCGACATCTTGCGTCCCACCCAGTACGGTACCTTAGAAAAGGTCAGTCGTAAAGGGGTTATTCTGTAAAAACAGAAAATTTTGCAAGTGCGCTCTCAAAACCGGTACAAGTGCCGGACCACAGATATTATTGCAAAAAAGTTTTGTCTGTTTCCTTCCGCCAAACTCATCCCCAGACGCGTTTCGCCGTTTACGGCTCATCTCTGTTTTTACAGAATAACCCCTTTACGCCGACTGACCTTTTCTAAGGTACCGTACTGGGACGCAAGATGTCGCACCGGGTTCTATAATTCCCGCTTATACAATAAGTTGTAAGTAATCAATAATAATACTAATATTAAAGTAAAATTCTTCGTTTTGTTTTTGCCTTTTCGTCCAGAATTTCTGCCACGGTAATATCAATATCGTGGTTCGCATAAAGAACTGCCAAACCATTTAATCTGTCCTCTTCCGTGGTGCTACGCAGATATGTCTTTAAATATTTTAAATTTGAAAAGGACCTTTCAGATGTGGCGGTTGTAATAGGCAAAGTTAAAAAAATTTGTAAAAGCCTTTTTATATTAGGAAATATATTGGCATCACATTCGGAATACACTTTGTCCAAATCTTCCTTCAGTTTTTGTTTTTGTTTGTGTGTGTGTGTGTGTTTTTTATACCACAGCTCAAGTTCAGCTTTTAACATCGTTTTAGTGGAAAACTCTTCAAGGAACTCATTCTTGTAGAAGCTGTGAAGTTTCAAAAAACATTTAAATTGACTATCAAAATCTTGATTATCATATGGAAAGAGGCATTCAAAATTTTGAAGGGTTTCTCGATGTTTCTAAAAACGGAATAAAAATTATTATTTTAAAATACTCAGCAGCGGAATCGGTTTTTATAACCAATCTTTGTGTTTGTCTTGGCGGTGGTCTAGGTACTCTGATTTCAATATCGTATTCCGAAAGTAGATCTTGAGCTTCCTTAAAAATATTTTGAAAATTATCATCTGCCAGGCCTCTTATTTCTTTAACTTGATCTGTTACGTCATTAGCTAACTGTAATGCTTAAAAAAGGTTTAAATCGACTTTTTGTAGAATCTTGCGGCATATATTCTTTCTGTACACATTAGTGCGATCACAAATTTGGGACTTATATAATGCTGGCTAGTAATCCAGATGCCTCAGTGGAAGTATTTCGGTCGGTCCATTCAGTCAGACGTGGTATAATTTCACTATTGATAACATGATTGATGAAAATTATGTGGCTGAATATAAAATATTAGTAAAAGGCGTGACATGAAAAATTGGTTTGCAATTAAACGAATAGGCTAAGTTTCTAAGCTCGGGGGGGGGGGAGGGGGGGCTGCAGCCCGGCAGCCCCCCCCCCCCTGGTTGCGCCACTGCATTCACTGGACGTTTATCGAGCAACCAAGTGGTGCGCTCAAATTGCCTAAAAATTTCCTGGCAATCTGGTTACTCAACTGCCCAATTCATTAGGCGACTTTCCAAGTAAATTGGTCGTCAACCAATTCATCTTTCTGCAATCAGTTTGTATTTAAAAAATAGTCAAAGCGCTTGTGTAGTGATAATTTCCAATTCTAATTTCTAAAAAATAAATGGGGTTATACATTTTTTCGTACAGGGTGTCCCAAATTCGATGCTCATCATTGGAATCTCGGAAGCTATAAGGGATACAGCAAAGGTTAAATTTGGGCAAAGTTGGATAGTTTGGAGCCCAAGTTAATGCCAGTGAGATATTAAATTTCGACTACTTCAGGAGATATAATTAATTTATGTTAAGCTACATGCTTGGTGAAACTGTGGTTTCATTGCACAGGAAGAAAAAATAATAACTACTTGTTATGTTTTACAAATTTAATCAGTTTCCTGACACGTGTTTCGGCCCTTGCGGGCCATTGTCAAAGGGGTACAAGAAGATACTAAACTCAACGTGACATTACAATAGTATATTAAAGTACGAGTTTCATAAGAAGCGGTTTTAGCGCCCGCGTCTATTTTAAAAAACGAGCCACGAAGTGGCGAGTTTTTTTATTGACACGGGCGCTAAAACGCCTTATGAAACATGTGCTTTATACATTTTTTTCTATTTCACCTTTTATAATCAAGAAAAATACATTTTAAAAAGAAAATAAATCCTTCAAATTTTGTAAATTTTTATGTCTAAATTTTATGTTGGTAATACTATTTTTTATCATAGGAGCCTCTGGACAACAAAAATTATTTTGCAAACTGTCATTTTTTGATTTATTGACCCATTTTCACCACGAGATTCTAAAGTTATTTTAGCGATATGAGATTTGAACTTGGACGGAATACGTTGTGTGATCCTTGTACATTCGGTACATATACAGAGCGTTCGGAAATTCGGGAGATTTTGCTACTTTTTTTCGAATTTCAAAAGACGTGATTTTACGTCACGGCATTGCAATTTAGTATAGGGCAGATGGAAAATTCAAATAAAGTTGAAGTTAAAATCGACATTAGAAGGTTAGTAGATTGAATTTTGGATAGGATTTGGCAGAAAATGATAGCTTGAAGCATCTACAAAAGATTGATTTATAGATTTATGCAACCAACATACATGACTGTTGTCCACACAGAATAAAAAAGTAAGTTATCAAGCTAGTTTTCCTCTGCGAAAAATGGGTTTTCTCGTAAATCACAAAGGCCGCGCAAGTCAATGAAATAAAACATTTAAATGTTACCAACATCAAATAAAGAAAAAACGCGTATCGAAATAGCTTCATTACGATCCGCAAATGAGGGTCGTACTGAACTCATTATGAACGTGAAATAGAAAAAGGTATTTATATTATATTATGGTAGTTATAAACATGTCACAAAATTAAAATTAGAATTAGAAGATGAAATGGTCAACTGTGGGTTTTCCTAACTTTTAAAAGTACAGGTAGATATTTAGTCCCAAATTGGTGTGGTATTAAGAATTAGGGAAGCGCCTGAAGGTATTTCGGTTTGATTCTTAACAACATTACATTATTTGTTTTTATGGCTTTTTTGATACCAAAATATTACTTATTAAATATCATGCTTTTTGGTTAGAGTAGCATATTATAATCATAATAATTAGTAGGACCGTAACTTACTGATGATGGATTTTCGGTTCAAAACGATGAAATTTTGCCAAAATGTTATTGATTTAAATTTTATGGGAACAAAATACTTCAAAAAGTACCTAATATTTATATTTCAGGTCCGAATTTAAAAATTCTTATATCGGATGGTAATATCTGAAAACCGAAACGTCCGTGTATAAACAGAAACCACCTTTAAATGCGTCGTAGAAAATTCTTTCCGTTTCTCAATATTATTATTTTCACAAAAAAACGAAAACGGAAAATGAAGTTTTCGGTTTTTGTCAGATATCTCCGGAACTACTTCGAATTTTCTTGATTTCTCACCGGCATTAAGTTAGGCTCTAAATTATTTAACTTTGCTCCAATTTAACATTTGCTGTATCTTTTATAGATTCCGAGATTCCAATGATGACCATCGAATTTGATACATCCTGTACAATCTCGTTTAGTTTTTACTAATTAATAAAAGAAATACCATTTTTTAGTTATTTTTCGCTATAACCTGACACCGGATTCGTCATTAGCGGCCCCATGGAAAATATGTATTGTGATTCCCAATTCAGAAACTCATTTTTTTGTGTGCCGTTCTCATTATTAAATCTAAATTTAGCTTAAACTTATTAATTCAAATATCCATCAACGCTGTTTACTTTTCCGAAAATGGCTAATAACCCTGAAATGTTTTGATAATATTTTTTAATCACAACAACATTTAATTAGGTCTCAAGATTAATTTGCTTTTTCTCGGCGAATTATCCGCTTTCCTGCTTTCTTGTTTACCAGGACCGTTCTGTTTTGTCTATTAGTCGTTTAGTGATAGTCGACATCGTGAAGATAATCGTCCAGAAAATTCCTTGATTCCCTTTCGTTGGCCAGACTTTTTTTTATTAGACAGATTAATTGGCTTAACGGCCAGTGGTGGGGTTCCAAGAACTTAATCGCTTTAGTTTCCTGCCAGAGATAAAAAAAAATTCGACTATGCTGTAAGACGTATATAAACTATTATTATTTTAAGGATATTACAATGGCTTCCCAATAGTAATACCGTGCGAGCAAAAATTATTTGCATCAAAGAGGGCTTGGATTAAAAAACGTAGGGCTTGGTTTAGATTACAATGATATGGGGACGATATATCTAACCAAATCTATGACATTATATGCCAAACTAATGAGTAATAAAATAAGTAGACAAATACAAATTTATTTTTGTTGTTTACAAAATTAACAAAGTAAGAATATACAGAAAGAAAAAGAGAAATAATTACATGTATTCTGAGAATTCACATAACCGAAGAGGTGGAACGAAAAAATGTCAGGTCTAATAAATCATTCCTTTCCAATAAATTTTGGGTAAACCCTTGAGAGTAATGCCTGCGTCTTTCAAAATCTGCGGCTTGTATTTCTTGGAATACTTGCACTTTATAAGGAAATAAATTTAGCTACTTCTGAAGAATAGTCCTGCATGTTCCATAAGATATTCCTCCTTCTTGGGACAGGCGTCTGTAGCAAAGTTTATTTAACACAAGTTTAGACGTGGCTTATCCGCTTGTTCAGATTAAAGATTTCAAGTTCAGTTTGGTGCGTAATTTGCAAAAGAGTTGACGTAAATACAATAACGTTGGTCTATTTATTTAGTACAATAATCATCTGTTACGTTTTTGTCGAAAATAGGAAACTTAATTAATAAATTTGTGATATGGCAGATTTCAGTGAAAATGAGAAAAGTGATAGTAGTGATGAAGAAATTAAAGACAAGCAATTGATATTCGTTCACAAATTGAAGGAACTTAAATAAATCTCTCTGAGTACTACCGTTTAGGTTCCACAACAGCTTCAGCACTTGTAGGAAATTTAATAAAAATATTGGCCTCTTCTCCAAAACTGCATCCATTACAGAAGTGTATGTCTTACAGCCAGTAGTTTGGTGAACACCGAGTTCTTCACCTACAGAATTTTGAAAGCCCGGATCCGACAATTTCCGCAGAAAGACTTTAATCTTATTTAAAGGCGACAGTGCACCCTTTCGCCTTTTACCAGTATCAGTCAAAAAATAATTTGCCAACCACTCAACATTTTCGCAATCAAATCGATATAACTTTCTGAAATTATTATATCTGCACTTTTTACGTACACTGTAGATTTTTCTTTTACGGATGTTCATATATTCAGCCATAATTGAAGACACAAAATAATAGCAACGCTCGTGTATGCCGCGGAGAACTAAAGTTGACTGCTACCAAGCAAAAATGATGCAGGGGTCGACCTACCTTAAAAAGTTGAAAGCAATTATTACTATACTAGAAAAAGCAATTCCATAATTTATTCATCACATTTTAAGCAAACGATAGCAATCGCTTCTATTTTTTAAGAAAAAGCATCGACTAGAAGCAATTCCTGCGCTATTAAGCAATTGCTGGACGCAAAAGCAATTACTTTAGTTTTTATTCATTGGCTTTCAAGAAATTACTTCGATTTTATAAGAAAAAGCAATTGCTAGATTTTTATTCATTAGGCTCAATATTCTAGTTTCCGATATTATTGTCTAACGTAGATTGTTTTGATTGGCAATGGAAATATTTAAAAATAATCATACCGAAAACAAAACTTGCAGGTCCAAGGTGCAACATAAATTACCATAGCTCCTTAAAACAAGATAAGAAACTTTATCTACCTTAAAATTTACGGCCAGTCATGATTTATAAAAATGAAAACAGGTAAAACAATTCCCAGAGACAACAGGATACCAATAAAATAGTATGTAGTTTACGCCCCACATTTTGCTGAGAGTGGCAAAATATTCGCGAAGACGATTACCATTTATCAAATGGTTCTCTGTATCAAACATTTCGACAAAAAGTTTACACGGCTTAAAAAAAGGTAAATTTTTTCTTTTGGTTTAAAGTTTATCCCATATTCTACTCAAAAGCTTAAAATTTTGCGAGATTTCTCGTTTTCGCTTATTTTTGTCCCGTCTCACGAGATTCTCGCAGAAAAAAATCTCGTCTTGCCTTGAGGAGACCGAATCACTATGCAAGCTGAAAGTGGCATTTTTCCGAATTAGTGATGATATTCCTTGCATTAAGCAAGTAAGAAACTATTTTTCTGCCATTAATATTGTTATTGTTTGTAATAAAATAACATACCAAATGAAAATATCAATGAATCACTGAATTTTCACTTTTAGGTAAATTGTTATTTCGTCGCATGCGTTGGCACTGCCAAATAAGGTACCTACTCTTCCGCTTGCAAAAAGAATAATCAAAAACGGTTAACGCAGAAGAAGTAAGCAAACGTAACTTCTTGTTTTAAAAGTCAGTTAACAACCAAACCTCTTTTTGCATTTAAGTTTGATAAAACAAGCATAAGCTCTGCATCTACCTACTTTTCATAAGTTTATTAAAGTTTAAAACCAGCATGGTAAGTTGCAAAAGTTAGTTTTATTTTACTATTTACTAACTGACTTTTGATAATACCACAACACCAACACACTAACAAACTTAGGAGGTTACCTACAAAGCGAAGCCGCAATTGTTGCTGAGAAAACTTTTATGATTACATTACAATGTTCATTTTTATAGAAGCAATTTAAGAATTTTTTTTTAATAATTAATAACAATTTAATAATTTTTTGTAGAGCTACGGAGTAAGTAAGTAAGTAATTTAAGAAAATGAAAAAGTTCTTTGGACGATTGATAATTAATAATTCTGTAGTTACTCTTTATAGCTGAGTAAATAGAAAGTTGGGTTATTTGTAGGCTAGGTTTAAAAGATAGTAGCAAGGTCACATTCAAAGGTAAATCCACCGTAATCCCTACTCCCTGCCCCCTCCCAACTCTTACCCGTTTCTCTCCTACAAACGATTTAACACATTTTAATAGCGTTTATGAATGATATGTGCAGTGGCGGCGGTAAACATTTGGCCCCCCCCCCCCGCAAAATTATGTAATAATATACATCAATAATAATTTTTATTAGGGTCATAAAA
Source organism: Polydrusus pterygomalis (assembly GCA_963969555.1). Lineage (NCBI taxonomy): Eukaryota > Metazoa > Arthropoda > Insecta > Coleoptera > Curculionidae > Polydrusus > Polydrusus pterygomalis. Next base: position 2,147,151 of record OZ018377.1, read on the forward strand.
TTAAAAATTATAATTAAAGCAAAAAATATAGAAAATAATGTACTGACAAAAAAAACTTAAGCAATGGAAAATCTGCTAGTGCTGCTTTCCAAATCATATACAGTGTCACCAGTAAAGTTTTTTTTATTAATAGCTTTATTCAAAATTTGACTTTGGCGTCAAGTTCTGCTTCGATCGAGATGAAAATTAAGCAAAAAAAAATGGTCACGTGATTCGCATTATCTGTCAAATTTTAATTTTTTCCAAAAAATAATTCAAAAGTGGGGTTATTTCTAAAAATATCGAAAAAAGTTATTAGAACAAGTTGTTTTAAATACAGTTTCTAGCCCACATGCAAAATTTTAGCTGCATAAGATAATTTTGATTTTTACCTATAGGTATTTTGTAAATTGCACCACTTTTGCAAAATAAAACTCAACGCAACCTACATAAGACTTCTCAGTTTTGACAAAGGATTATTTCAGATACATTTTCTTTAAATACACCAGTCAGACTGGAAAATGTTAGGAAAAAATTGATATCCAAAATTTTATTGCTGAAAACTGTTTATATTTTGTTAAAATATATACTTGTTATTTGAATCTAGTTTAAGTTTATTTTTATTAGTTAAAAAGAACCAGAGTACTTCAAAACTACCTAAAATTATTTTTTTTGTGACTCGCTTACGCAATTATACTTTTCAATTACAAAAATTCGTATTTTAAAATTCTTGCTAATTTAACTTTTAATTAACCTAAATTTCTTAATAATTTTTTTAGTATTTTTTCCCATAGAATACAAATAAGTACTTGATTATAAAAATGTTCGTAATTTTAAACGAATTATGAACTTATACTGAAATATTCGTTTTCGTATAACTCACTTTTGGCTTCTTGTGCATTTTAAAGGATGTTTTTGCGCCCTGACTTATTTTTTTTTTCATGTTAAAGTGCAACTAAAAACGAAAAAAATGAGCACAACCAAAAGTTTTTAAATTGATTTCTCGAAGGACAAATTTTATTTGAAAAAAATACAAAAAAAAAGCAAATATCTTCGAAACAGCCCATGAAATAAAAACAAAAAAATGTTTCCTTATTTGTCATAAGAAAAGCTATTTCTCCCTAAAATTTTATAAATATTAGTTGACACGTTTTCAAATGAAAATTAAAAAACACAAAAACCGGTTTTTCGCGCTTATCTAAAAAAAATTTGAGGTTATGTGAAAAAGTGCTTTTCACAAAAGTAGTAGATTTTTACATGATCTACAAGTTTTCTATGAAACATTTTTTTCTAGGACGTCTCCTTTTACCATAAATTACGAAACACCATTTTTCACCCCCTTTCGACCCCCCACGGGGAGGGATGACCGATCCAGTTGTCTATTTTTGCTTTTTTACGTTTATACTTACCCCATAAACAGTTTCCAGCAATAAAATTTTGGATATAAATTTTTTCCATGTTGCACTAAAATTTTGATAACTTGACTGGTGTAAAAGTAGCGCCATATTAAATGTGTGTTTTTTTTCAAAATCAAAATTGGGCTATTAAAATTTGGTCGCATGTGATGCAAAGTTTATTTGTTTTTGACCCTGTATAAGGTAACTTCATAAAATAAGTATTTTTGAAAACGTAGTTTGTGTCCGACACAATATAGGTTAAAAATCAAAATTATCTTATGCAGCTGAAATTTTGCATGTGGGCTAGAAACAGCATTTAAAAAAACTTTTTCCAATAACTTTTTTCGATATTTTCAGAAATAACCCTACTTTTGAATTATTTTTTGGAAAAAATTTAAATTTCACAGATAATGCGAATCACGTGACTACTATTTTTTTGCTTAATATTTATCTCGATCGAAACAGAACTTGATGCCAAAGTCAAATTTTGAATAAAGCTATTAATAAAAAAAATCCCATATGATGCGGACTTTACTGGTCACACTGTATAGATATTAATGTATGGTATATATTAGAGAGATTTTATATGACAGAATTTTTAACAATGAAGAATAAAATTTAATCATTTTTTTTATATTAATCTAAAATTTATAAATACGTCAGCTAGGCAGGCGTAGTGGGGATCCCCCGCGTTGCGGGGTTTGCGGGGGCCTTATCGCCGCCACTGGACATGTGCCATCTATACTGCCCTCCTTAGCCAAAACGCCGTATCTGCAGAGAAATCAAAATGGCGTGAGATCAGTTTTAGTTTAGATGTCTTGCCGTAGTAAACTACTCGGAATTTTGTTTTGTTTTGTGCCTTATATACGTAATAAAGATCACAGAATTCATATTGACATATAATATTGGCAAAAAATATCTTACTTACACTTAAAATGTTGGTTACTGCGTTATTCCTAAGTATTCATTATAAATTAATTTCTTTCTGCTTAGGAATAATGTATTACTGCATTTTTGCTAAGTATTTTATTGATTTGTAATATCTTTTTATATGGTAATCGCCTATGTAAAAAACGAAATAAAATATAGGTATATATTTTTTTCTTTTTCAATAAAAGCTTTTATTACCTAACAACTAAAAATACATAATCAACCTAAAATTAAAAGTAAATTGTGATTTTCTTTTGTGATTTTTATTATTAGGTATGCCCACATCCAGTTAACTTTATTTTGTAGTGGGTATATTTAACCAAAATTCTCTTCTATTTAGCGGTAAAACTTCGACATGTTTAACACTAGTACAAACAATAAACCAACCGCTCGCGTTGAAGAATTACAACCAACTGAATGATCTCATTTGAATATCTGTCATGATGCTTAGCCAGAACACCGCATCCTCAGCATGCTTAGGAAAAACGCGTCAAATAAGATTCAAATACGGCGTTTTGCCTAAGTAATATTGGGATAATGCATTTATCCTAAATATCAATGTACATTTTTGTAGATACGACATGAAATGTGATGTTTTTTGTGGGATTTAGCTCAATTTGCGGCGTTTTTACTAAGCAAATAAGGTAGATATTCCTATTTCGACCAGAATGGTGCAAAAAGCAAAGTTTTTGATTCTTGCAGATACGGCGTTTTGGCTAAGGAGGGCAGTATAGCTACCAAATCATTGTTTCAAACCGTTAATTAATTGCCAAATAAAACTGTTTTAAATTTAAAACTAGTCGGTGAACATGAAGAATAACTCTTTATGGGTTTAACTATTAAACCTGATGCAGGTAAAACCCGTGCTATGAAACGTTTTCCTATTATACTGTATTCCTTTGAATAAAATTTGTAAATATTGTTTCTATAATTCCACAATTTTTTGTCGTCGTATATTTATTTACTAAACTATTGAGAGCGAAAATCGATTGGGTTGGTTGGCTAGTAAGTACATTATAAGCGCCAATACATAAAAATAAAAACCCTATTTATGATGGCGAATACGACATTAATTTTCCATACAAGATTATTTAAATAAATTGGTTATGGTCATATACAATGTATTTTTAAAAATGTATATGAAAAATGTTAATTCAACAGTCCAAGTCAGTATACTAAACAGTAACAAACAATTACTTCGAGGTTTAACTTTGCTGCTATAGAAAAGCAATATCTAGAAAAGTGTCTTATTACTAAATGGTTGGTTTTCAGGTATTAAAAATCTTAAAAGCTCCTTAATTGACGCTTTCAATTTAGCGTCTTAGTTTTACAACTAAGTGCTAAGATGGAACACTTTGGAGATATAATCAAGATCGATATTTTCTTATGAAATTACAATGTAAAAAAATATGTAAATGGTATGTTAGGGATAATTAGGAATCACATTTTATTATTATTATTATTTATCAATAGCAAGAGGAAAGTCCATTGGCTAGTTTAAATTACTTGTTAAATTATTACGCGAAAGTAGCCCGGTCGTAGCTCAGTGGTAGAGATACCGCTTACGGCCGTGGCGATCCGGGTTCGATTCCCGGAGTGGGCATACGCATAATAAAAAGAGTATGACCGAATTTTAGTTGGTTGGTGTAAGATCGTCTTTCGGAGGAGACGTTAAGCTGTCGGTCCCGGCCATCTCTGGTCGTTAAGTCACGCTAGAGGCGCTTGCGCGACCTGATAACTCTAGCACCAGACTTGAGCACCACAAGTTACATGAACTTTACTTTACTTTTTTTTACGCGAAAGTTATTGAAACATGGGTAGGTAAGTGTTTTGGACGCACAAATATCATAGACTTGGTTTGCAAAGGAATTTGCGCATGCGCATACTGTACTTGTTTCAAGCGAGTACACGTACACGAGTCACATGTACACATGTACACTACCCGATTGATGAGGAAGTTCTTTCTTGAAAATGTCGCGGATTTTTCTTTGGTTAATTTTTTTGAGTGTCTTCGTAGCTGTTGATTCTGATTTAAATGAAACAAATTTCTCTAATTACAAGAATAGTAGTCCGTTAGTATTATATTACCCCTAGTTCTTCATTGCTTTAGAGCAGTTAGCCGAAATCTTTTAAGTCTTTCGGGATAAGGTAGTCCTCTTAAATGCAATTCTGGTAACCCGCCTTTGGACCCTTTCCAAACTTTCAATATCTTTGATGTAGGTTAGGGGTTCCAAAATTGTATCCGTATTCAATTTTTGGTCTAATTATAGGAAGTGTACAATTGCTTTACAATCTGTAGAAAGTGATCTTTGAAAGTCTTTTGCAACATGAAATTAAAACTATTGGCTTTCTTCACCATTTTAATAATATGTGCTTCTCATTTTAAATTAGAAGAAATTAGTAACTCCAGATCTGTTTGTTATTTAGCAAATCTGTTTCTCAAGGGTTATTTGGGCCAATATGCAATACTGTACATTTTGATACATTAAGCTTCATACTCTACTTTATGTTTATAGCAGCTTATAGCCGTTTATTATAGCCGTTTCTTATAGCCGTTTATTATAGCCGTTTATTATAGCCGTTTATTATAGCCGTTTATTATAGCCGTTTATTATAGCCGTTATAGAACGGCTATAAATGACTAATCAACGGTTATAAAAGACTAATAAACGGCTATAAACTGTAAGCCGTATATTACTGGGACTAATCCTTAACACCAGAAACCAATTTAAGAATATAAGTGCCGAGTGTGATTTACTCTGAACCCCGATAATAAAATAAAGTATCGGATTTCGAAGGGAGAGAACTAAAAGAAACGATGAATAGAAAATAGTTAGTTAAGCTTGACTTTTAACACGTTATAGAAGTACTTGTCCGTATATTATATGAGAACAACTTTTATTAAATTTAATAATTAATAAATAGTTGTTATTTATTATTCTCTTCCTACAAAACGGCTAATGAATGGTTATAAACAGCTCCCCCCCTCCGGCCGCATATACAGCAACAGCACGCGGGCTAGAAAATCCTACTTTCCGAAGTCCTGGCTAGTAACGATACTCGCGCTAGCAGCAGTTACAGTAATAGCACGCGAGGTATAAAAAGGTATATCGGCAATCGGTTTGTTCGTTGTTAACAGAGAATTTTTTTTTAAATCCAATTAATTTCATAATATTTCATAAAATATTAATTAAATTTAAAAAAATGCTCTGCTAACAACGAACAAACCGATTGCCAATATACCTTTTTATACCTCGCGTGCTATTACTGTAACTGCTGCTAGCGCGAGTGTCGTTACTAGCCACCACTTGAGGAAGTCAGATTTTCTAGCCCGCGTGCTGTTACGCATTCTGCTGTCTAGCACACGTGCCATTACTGATTATGATTTCGGCGATCCGAGCTTAAACGAAGTTTCTAGCCCGCGTGCTGTTACTGTATATGCCCTCCGGCCCCCTATACGCTAAGCCACTGATCCATGTGTGCACTTTAAAATATACTATAAACTAATAACTAAATATATTTAGTACGTCATAAAAATCGTTGTAAACTAGAACAAAAGACAGTAAAGCAGAATAAAAATATAAAAATCTATATCGCTTTTGAATTGAATCGTGCGAATGGCTGCAACAGGCGATAACGCGTTCAACTCCGGATTTTATTGATGTTTCTATCTGGAAATATTCGATGTAAAGATATCCGGGAACGACAATTTTTGATTTTAAAGTTGATTTAGGGCTTCAAATGTACGTACAAAGTTGCAGTGTGACTGTTGTGTGTAATTTATCGACTTTTCTGTTTTTAAGTTTTTTTTTTGAAACCCCTTTTTCAAATGAAAGATTAATTGTTACATTGTGTTGTCTATCCCCATGAATTCTCTACTTGTCAATAAACTAAGGAATGTTAATATTTTTAATAATAAAAATTATCTTAATAATATTGAAACTATTCAAAAATACATTTTGAAAATTATTTACGAAAAAGTCCACCAATAATCTTCTGATTGACTATTTAAAGATAGCAAAAAAATGGATATTAAACAAATATTTTCTTACAACATGTTAATGTATATTTTTAAACATAAAAATAAAATAAATTATATTAATCACTCACATGAAACTAGTATAAAAATACTATTACATATAAAAAAAGAGTAAACAAAACAATAGCACACAAACATTTTTTAAACATCAATATATATATTTTTGATATGCTACCAGTCAATTAAAATAATTAAATCATTAAATAGTTATAGAAATAAAATTAAAAATTGGATATTATCCAATTCAAGAGATATATTCAAGAACGTCATTAATAAATAATAAATAGGTATACCAAGCTATAATGAATAAAATAAATAAATATAATATATCTTATATATATGACGTATTGTATCTCTGTTGTGGTATAAAATATACCAACAAAATATTGTTATATTCGTTTTATATTATAATCTAGTTGTGCCTAAATAGTATACTATTTAACTCAAAACAAGTATTTTACTTCTGAGTTCGGAATTGATAGTTTATACAAATGTAAAAAAAAATATTTGAATAAACTTTTATTATCATTATTATTATATATCCGGTTTAAAAAAAAATATTGGATTGCCATTTTCACAGACTTATTTATACTTCTTTTTGTTAAAGTAGTAGTAAAGTAGTTAAAATATATATAACATTGCATTTAAAATTTTTGAGAAAAATTAAGAAATTGTCGCCTTAAATAGTGTCCTCTAGCTGGCCCAACGGACTTCACAACGACTTTGTTTTTTATTAAGTTGATAAAACAATAGAATACCTATCTAGGGAATTTGTCCAAATTGAAATTTTAAACAAAAAGATATAGCAAAAACATGTTAACTATAAGGATTTTTGAAAAAATCCCGCTTTTTGTTTGGTCACTATTTACGCCTACTTGCGGACAACCTAGAAACTTAAAACTCTTAATTAATAGGAGAGCCAATATTTGAGAGTAACAAAATTTCCATGGAATGTCCCATGTCCATTATTGTGGCGGTGCACCATCTGGTATTTATACAGTGTCACCAGTAATTGCTTTATTCAAAATTTGACTTTGTTCTGCTTCGATCGAGATGAAAATTAAGCAAAAAAAAATAGTAGTCACGTGATTCGCATTATCTGTCAAATTTGAATTTTTTCCAAAAAATAATTATTTTCTTTAAATTGCATCACTTTTGCAAAATAAGACTCAACGCAACCTACATAAAACTTCTTCGTTTTGACAATGTTTTATTTCAAAAACATTTTCTTTAAAGTAGCGCTATATTAAATGTGTTTTTCTACAAAATCAAAATTTGGCTATTAAAATTTGGTCGCATGTGATGCAAAGTTTATTTGTTTTTGACCCTGTAAAAGGTAACTTCATAAAATAAGTATTTTTGAAAACGTAGTTTGTGTCTGAAAGTAATACACGTTAACGTTATTATGACATAGCTTAATAATAAATTATAATATAGGGGTTTTAAATTAAATCGTTGAAAATAGATAAACTTTACGTTGTTAAACTAAAATTTATTTTCCACTTAAAAAACACTTTACTGAAGACACTGTGTTCTTTTTTGTCTTAATATTACGGTGTATTACTTTCAGACACAAACTACGTTTTCAAAAATACTTATTTTATGAAGTTACCTTATACAGGGTTAAAAACAAATAAACTTTGCATCACCTGCGACCAAATTTTAATAGCCCAATGGTGATTTTGTAGAAAAACACACATTTAATATGGCGCTGCTTTAAAGAAAATGTATCTGAAATAAAACATTGTCAAAACTAAGAAGTTTTATGTAGGTTCCGTTGAGTCTTATTTTGCAAAAGTGGTGCAATTTACAAAATATAGGTAAAAAATCAAAATTATCTTATGCAGCTGAAATTTTGCATGTGGGCTAGAAACTGCATTTTCTAATAACTTTTTTCGATATTTTCAGAAATAACCCCACTTTTGAATTATTTTTTGGAAAAAATTAAAATTTGACAGATAATGCGAATCACGTGACTACTATTTTTTTGCTTAATTTTCATCTCGATCGAAGCAGCACTTGATGCCAAAGTCAAACTCTGAATAAAGCGATTAATAAAAAAAAAATCCCATATGATGCGGACTTTACTGGTGACACTATAAACTATATATTATTATTATATACTTGTTATTATTATCAACATGATTAAGATAATTGATATAGAGCCTCTCATGTTGCTGCCAAATTCATTAGCACAATTATTGCGACCGAACCTGAATAGAGATCGACAATTCGATGTTCCGGACAGAATTATTGTCATCAGCACAGGATCTCCTGCATGCTGAATGACCTGCAAGCGATAATTACGCCATCTACAGGTACGTACCCATCACAAGCCCAGAGAAAAATAAATTTGTTTATTGCAGAAGGGCCAAGGAGAGTCCAATATTTATATATGAGGTACTAGATAGAAAACCTTTCTTTTTATAATCAGAAAACAATTTATATGTGCACAGATGATTTATTAATAAACTATTATTATAAGTGATATTATATCCATCAGACAGATCATAGAATTATAGAATAGTAGTAGTAGTAGAAACATGTTTTATTTAGCAAAAAGCTACAATTAATATTTTTTAACACATTTTTATAGATTTATTTTTAAATTTTAAAACGCAACCTTCTTTTAACAAAAATAGACAAAAAAGTTAAACGTTTTGGAAATTGTATCAAATATTACGTATCATTTTGTTTTTAATTAAATGTAATTTTAAAGTTTTTTTAAATAGTTTTAATGATATTTGAGATTTAATAGAATTTTCCAAATTATTATATCAACCTTATATCAAACCTTTATGAAAAATATACTTATAAGCTAATGTTTTAGACACTCTATCCACGTAAAAATTTTGATTAGTTGTTGTTTTATAATTATGATGGTCATAATTAAAAGAACAAATTTGTCTTTAAACAATCAGGCAATAAATGATTTCTAATTTTATGTATGAAGATACATACTAATTAAAAAATTAAATTTCTGACTCAACCAATCTAAATTTTTTAATATAAAATTTATTTTTGTATATTTGTCACAATTTAAAATAATTCGCATTGCCTTATTTTGTAAAATTTGTAATTTATCAAATATTTCCTCACTAGCACAATATAAAATGGAAAAACAATAAGGAAAATGTTGTAATATAATAATATTAAATACAGTTTTTTTAGAAAATAAACTTAAATTAGAACTGATTCTTTTAAAATAACCTACTTTTTCGGTAATCTTTGATATAATACTTTCAAAATAATTAAAAAATTTTAATTTTAAATCAATAATTAGCCGTAAATATTTAAAACTGTTTACTAATTCCAATTTTTCATCATCAATCACAACATTTATATTACGACAATTTATATTATTACCCATAACCATACATTTAGTTTTCGAAATATTTTTATTTACCTTTAGCCAATTTAATTATATATTTATCTCAGAATTTAGAGTATTTAGACCATCAAAAATATTTAAAACAATAATTTAAATTAAGGTGTCATCAGCAAACATTTATATATCGTTGATGTATAAAATAAATAATATTGGACCTAGTATACTTTCCTAAGGAACTCCTATATTATTTATTTTTTTATTTAAATATGTTTTTGGTATCTTTGTTTTTCGTGACCTGTTGCTTAAATAATTTTTAAACCATTTATAAACGTTTCCGCGAATACCATACTGATACAATTTACCCAATAATCTAGCCCTGTCAATTGTTTCGAATGCCCGCTTAAACTCAGCTATAACATTTTCCCCATGATTAGCCTCTTTGCTTGCCTCAAACATTCCTACGTGTGAAACAAAGACAAAAGAGAGAGATAGCGTCAAATTTCCGACTTCGTGCGGAATTGTAATGGCTCCAGGATTTGGAGCGATTAGTCAACACCGGCTAGTAAGGGCATGGCAAGGATTTTTAATACAATAAATAGTAGTAAATTAAAAAAAGTAATTAAATTAGTAATACATTTTTACTTCAGTGATTGAAAGAAGCCTTTTAAAAACACCTAGGTTGGGAATGTATAGTATTATTATTAACGAATGAAATTTGAGGCCAGCGGAGAGACATAAGAAATATTTTATTTGTTTAAACTTTATTACGTATAACCACGTAGAGGATACTTATTTGTACAAACTTTGATATGCTTCAGTGTAGTAATAGGTAAAAGTATTTTATTTGTTGAAAGAGAAATATTTATTGTTGACATGCCAGAACATAAATATAGGTACATATCATTTTTTTGCAACCTGCTTTTATGAGGGTAACCCTAGGTATATGTTATTTTACACTTGAATGTTTTAAATTCCAAACAAAATGAGTGAAATAAATGCATAAGAACCAAATTATTAATGTCCTGCTAGAACCCACATAACTATACCTAACTACACAATAAATGTTCCAATAATGTTAAGAAGAATTATTTTTATTTACTCTTTTCCTGATTACTACAGCACATAGACAATTTACCTTTAGATACGTACAGCTTATCTCCTGCGCAAACAAAAGTTACGTTATATGGGTGAAAAAATACGTCCGAGCGCATGATTCGCCAGTCAGCTGCCTTCCTTCTGGACACCTTCGTGCATGCGCACAAACCTCGTGTTATCGGCCTGCCTACTTTATCGACAATAATCGACATGCTCAAGATACTCAAGGTTGCAAGATATATACTCTCCAGAACCGGCTCGGCCGCCATTTTTGTTGTTGTGTTTTAAGGTTTCTCTGTAGATTCCTTGTAGTTTTCTTAGTTGTCGTGGATTGTGGGTGTTTAAATATTTACGGATTTCTAGTTTTTGTGTAGTTTAGTGAATTGTGTTTGTGCTTTTAGTGACTCCAATTGGAATATAAACAATGACAGTAACAGCCGTTGTATTATTTTATGTCCAAATAGGAGTAAAATATCGGGTATTTCATATTTTTAGTAAATATGGAGTAGTGATGTATCTTGATATATAACCTTATCTTATTATGAGCAATTTAAACACATCTAACCAGGCCTAGGCTACAAAGATAAGGTATGAAAATAAAGAGAAACACACACCAGGACAGATTATCCCGATGCATGCAAAGAAAAAGTAGGTAAATACCTAGGTATTTTTATATTAATCCAAGGGTGAAAGTATTCCATGAGTCAAGTTCTCGAGCAAACACTTTTTCAAATTCTTGAACAAAACAAGTTTTTACCAAATTGTAAAAATCAATACAAGTTATATACCAACCATATATTTGACTTGAGGTTAGGTACGCGATAACACCGTAGATTGGTTATTTTGCTAGTTTTGTTTGTTTTTATATTTGATTTTATAAGACTAGTTTAATTTACCTGTTCTTGTTCTCTTCCTTTTCGAAACGACTAAAAACACGACGACGAATCAATTTTAAACAAATTGTAAAAACAAAACCTCAAAAACAATTTTCTATACTTAAAATCTAATATGTTTGCTACTACTAAAATGCCAGAAATCACTACCTTTTTTCCCAACTTGATCAAAAATTGAGAAGAAATTCCAATTTTTGGGCAAGAATTTAAATTTTAAAGCCCGGACCTGTCTATTTTCCCATTCGTCAAACGATAATGTTGCAGTGCGCATGGCTAATAGTGTCCAGCCTTGTTTACATGCGCGAGGCCATAAAACTGCCACTTTCGTGATTATTGTTTGCTTATCTAAAGGTAAATTGTCTATGCTACAGCACCAAATGGGCAAATAATATAAATTATAATCTTATAACTTGTAAGAATATAATTCCGTTTTAAAAAAATCTAATTTTACGTAAATCTGACGCTGACGCACCATTTTGTTACACACGAGTATTCCGACGACTAACCACGACATCGCAAAAACGAATACTACGATTACATATAGAAAACAGAGTTTGTTCGATTACTACACTTGTTTTTGTTGCTACGCGTGAAATAGTTAGAAATTTAAATGTTCCAATCCAACGACAATATTCATATGAAAACATTTATTTATAGAAGACCTAGCTTCAATTTCCGGCTGCCTCAATTCTCCCTAGAATTCATTCTCGATGTTAAATTTCTTGCGTTTCCGGGTCTGTAAAAATGTTATTTGCATAATCGACTGCGGACGGGTACACACTACCATTTATTATTTATTTAATCGGAGTAGCATGAACTGAAATAACTCAATATCGGTAAATGCAAAAACACACCGATGGATAGAATTTATCAAATCTGTCGACTGAAAAATGAACACCTAAAATATTCTTTATGTAAATCACATGCATTACATACACTTCTGGCATACTGCAAGTTACAATGACATTTTATGTGATTATGCGGCGTGAACAACGCATGCCTAGGCCAGAAAGGGGAAAATTTATTTTTTGCTACAGAAATGCATGAGGTATTTACTTCACTAATTTTATTAGCTTATACAATACAAAAATAGTATATTACGTACCGAGGTGGAAAGTGTTTCATTACTGTCGAGAGGTAAACCAATGATCTGCTATCTATAGATGAAACAATAACAAATGAACCTATTGACAAAATCGTATTCCATTCTGAAATAACTCATGTTGCAAATTGCGCCCCTCCACTTTGTTTGCCAAACGTATGCTCTTAAAAGTAGGTATTAACACAATAATGATAGTAATAATACTAAACGTTTTTTATTGAGAACAAATAATCTACAATTTCAAAAAAAGAAATAATATTTCATATAATACCCATAAACATATTCATCCCCAAAGCCAAAATCTATAGGTTTTACCTTTTTCCAGAAGATAAAAAATATGACGTTATGTCGTTATGTGGTAAATTTAAATCTTTGTCTAAAACCCATAGACATTTCCCTTAAAAAATATGCAGTTTGGCAACACAGAAGACGTTGCGTTCCTATTGGTCAGAAGAGAGCCTGCCTTTTTTCATTCATAATTTCTTTGACGTTTGGTCCACAGAGAAATAAAGGGTTTAATTTGGTCGTTCTTCGTTCGAAATTTGTTTCGGTTTATCGGTTTTGTGTATTAATTGCTGTGTTTTAAGATGGGTCGCAGGTGTGAAGTGTGCAAGAATGCGAAATATAATAATTCTGCAGTGCAGTTACTTTTCATAGGTGAGTACATAAAAAGTTAGGTTATTTGTAGGTTAGGGTTAACTATTCATAGGCGGCGGTAGGTGGCAAAAATAATTAATACTTTACCTACATTTTTATTTTATTATACGTACGTATTATTTATTTAAGGAACATTATTGATAGACTATATAATAACTTTTGCTTATTGAATTCTTTAAACAACTGAGATACACTCTTACAAAATACTTGTGTAAGTTTTCCATATGCGGCCAAATTTTAGCCTGCCACTATATTTTTAGCACATTATTCCAAAGCAGTATGGCAACAAATATCGTATTTTGAAAAATATTAATTTTGTTTCATAAAATAGGACAGTAACATAATAATTTACAGTCATGATCTCACACTCACACGAATATTTATTTTCCAAATAGGTTATATACCTACATGTTTCGCTCATACCTGAGCATCATCAGACCAATGTTAGGCCTATTTTGCTCTGATGCTCAGGTACCTATGAGTGAAACATGTAACCTGTTTGGAAAATAAATATTTGTGTGAGACTTTGTGAAATTTATTAGTTGTACTCAAATCAGGTCTCTTAAAGAAAACTTTTTTGAATTAGATATTTATGTATCTAGTAGATAATGTTTGTTTTAATAAGTTGTTAATTCTTGTACCTACTTATTATTTGTTAAAAATACTTTACTTGGATATGTAAGTTAATTCCTGTTAAGTCTGTACAACATCTATATTACCTCTCAAGCATATTATTAAATATTACTGTCAAAATTAATTCTCGAGTTAATAGTCAATTTGGGAGTCTCCCAGGCAGCACAGCGAGCTTCCTCAATCATCTTCCTAATAATAAATTAATACTTCGCATCCCTGTATTCCCTGTACACCCTGAAAAGAGATTGCAATTAAGAGTGGTAAAAATTTCAGACCCAGTAAACGAAATGTAAAAATTAGTTTTTCATTAAAATCTTAAATTATTTAAATGGGATATATGAAAATTTTCATTGTTTCTGAGATAAGCTATTTAAGTAGCATAAATTACTGGCAGTAAATTTCTAGTTAAAATTAAAAATAAAGTGAAAATCCGTTCATGAGAAGTTTTGAAACACAGTTTGAAATTCAGTGGCAGCGTTGGGAGAAAAAGTGTATTTATTTTACATGCGAATTATACCTACATATTATATAAGCTATTGTACATTAGTATTTGTAAAATATTAGGTTAGGATAAGTCACTGGCGGATCCAGAAATAAATTTTGGGGTGGCCCACCCAACAAAAATTAAAGAAATATATTTAGGTGCAAGGGCGGATTTGGCTTTTTTCATTGGGGGAGGTGGTCAACCATAGGTATAAATAAAGATATGGTTTATGGTATGAGACTCAATATGCTATAAATAAAAATAAACTAATTAACTCGGACAAACAAATTAGGTTTAGTTACACCTAAAACTAAAGTAATCGAATAACCTATTTTACATTATTAACAGAAAATTCGTAAATAGCGCGAGGGCGGGCCGCGGGCAATGTACAGGTACGAACAAAATGATAATGCACTACCATTCATCAGAAGACAGCATATTTCGTAACTGAAGTCTTCTACGGTGTTTTTTGGAAAATTGGTCTAAAACTCCTTCTGGTGACACAATTTGATTTCTAGATAGATAGATAGATAGATAAACATTTATTTGTTTCATAAGGATGCCTTACTAGGCATATAAAACGTGTCAAAAAAACAGTATAATTAAAATATATATAGACAGTTTAAAACTTAGTTTACGGTCAAATAATAATACAATTTAAAAGAAGAAGACTTAAATAATAAAAAGAAACACATTAAAAAACTCATCACATTTCCCTGAGGGGATTACAACAAAAAAGAACAGTAGAAACATTTGCAGACTTCACTGTTTACTTCTAAATCAGGAGATGAATAAAACTGTGTAACCAGCCGACAATTAAAACGATTTTTTGGGTACAGTCAAACGAAACAAAAAACAGAAACTCCAGATATGCTCAGTCAAAAACTACATGTAGTAAAAAAGTCTTTCAGAGAATATGGAGAACTTTTTGTTAGATGCTCCCTTACAGAACTTAAAAATTTAGACTTAGGCATGGTTCTCATTTCTAGGGGAAATTTTGTCCAAATTTTTATCATGGTGTTGTGACAATTTTTCTGTATAAAGCTAAGTTTTGTTTTATCTAAGAGTAAATCTTGTTTGTTCTTAGTATTGTATGAATGTGTTCGTTCACTTGTTGTAAATAAAGATAGATTTTCAAAAACAAACTTTATTACTTCATAAACATATATTCCCGTAACCGTCATCAGACCACTCTCCTCAAAAGTCGGTTTACAACTTTCCCGAAACCTCAGTCCAAACATAGTTCGTAAGCATCTCTTCTGTAGAGTCTACACCCTTCCAATATCCACAGAGTTTCCCCAAAAAATAATTCCGTACCTAATCCTGGAGACCACACACGAATGATAGAGGGTAAGAGCCGCCTTGAGACCTACATTTTCCTTAACAATTCTCAGAGCGTAGCAATATTTAGAAAGACTACCGCTTAGATCATCGATATGGGCTCTCCAATCAAGACGCTCGTCGATCTTTACTCCCAGAAAATATATAGATTTGCCCACTTCCATCGCGACCCCGCCCACACTTGCCTCAGCCAGGTCTCCCCCTCTAACCCCAAAACAAATTACCTGAGTTTTATCAACATTCATAAGCATATTATTGTTAGAGAACCATGCCTGAAGCGTGCGAACGGCCTCACTTACTGTATCAGCAGCGTCTTCCCTGTTTTTTTCACTGACAAGCATTGTCGTATCATCTGCATATATAACGAGTTCCTCTTGAACAACTGCTGGCAATTCATTCGTATATAAAATGTACAAGAGGGGACCCAGAATGGAGCCCTGCGGCACCCCTTTCCTTATCGCCAGGTACTCAGATTCTATAAGATTTCAATCACTTTCAGTCTCAATCACCATCACTTTCAGTCTCAATCACACTGACTTCTTTTAAACAAATAAGATTTTATTAAATCCCCAGCAGTACCCCTAATACCATATTTATCCAGTTTTGTAATGAGAAGAGCATGATCCACACTATCCAATGCCTTAGAAAGGTCCAGACATACAGCCATTGTACTGTTTCCCTTATTTATTGAATTTAAGATTTTTGTTATCGCTCGATTTACTGCCATAATTGTTGATTTACCCCTTCGAAACCCATATTGACAGTGCGTGACCACAGCATTCCCATCCAGAAATCCAATCAATCTTTCATAAAGCAATCTCTCAAAAATTTTACTGATGTTCGGCAACGGTGAAATCGGTCTATAATTTTTCCTTTCATTCTTACATCCTTTATTTTTAAACACAGGCTTAACTGATTTCTATGATATAAAGTAAGGCAAGACCATTCAACCTAGTTGCGGCCATTGTTGACTGTAAATAAGATTTTAACAATCTTAAGGAAGAAAATTATCTTTCTGGTGTACAACTGGTTTACATATAGCTTTATTTTGAAACTAACTTGCTTTATTTTGTGCCTAAAATATATTAATTTTTAAACTACTACTGGTTTTAAATTATATCATTAAGTTAATCAAAATTATGTTCAAAAAGAGATTACATCATCATCATAACAAGATAATCTTATACTTGTTTTAAAAATAAGTATTGTGGTCAAAGTGAAATATACTATGATGGGTTTAAAAATAAAAATAAATTTGTATTCTCACAGCGAGCACAAAGACAGCCTCTATACTCAACTTGAGTAAAATCTAAACCATTATTATTTCTTTGATGCTATTTGCATCACGTGACCTATTGTTCTGCGAGGAAACGATCGAAATACGTTTAGTTAGTCGTTATTTAACATCCACGCAGACGTCACGCGTCGATGCTCACCGATGCTGGTAGTGTGTGTTCTATTTTGCGCGTTTTGTGTAATAGTGTGATGGAGGAACTACACAGACTCTGGAAAATAGTTTCTTCCTTACTCCTTGGTATGAGATCAACGGATTTAAATATACCAAATGTTATGTTCTAATACATGAATACACTACAGATAAGGTACCGAAAATATGCCAAATTCAACATATATTCTTATCAATAAAAATGATGACAGAGATATACACTTTTTGCGCAACCCTGTACAAATTAGTAATTACAATAAACATTTTCGCGCACATAAAATAATTTGTAACGAAACTGGCAATAGCAATTTAATTTTCGTTAATATAAGAAAACTATCTGTTCCATTTCCAATGATGGTTTATAGGGTGCAAGGTGAATCTTCCATATACATGAACTAAAAATATTATATTCGTTATAGTTATGGTTTTTTGTTACCTGTTTGATTACCTGTTTTTTTTTTTTAATAAAACCAAAAGCAATAAAAAGTTGTTTTATTTATCAGTTATCTGTTAAGGCTATATTCAGATCAGATACCTAAGGTAATATCACAATAGTATTTGATACCTATGTCACAAAGACATTTTAACTTGACATATACAATTCTATTGAGTGCGGTGAGCTTATCCTATCTGACCTTAATAATATAGTCCTTTCAGATCTATCTGTTTTAAAACTATATTATTTTAAATTTTACTCTATCTAATAATAAACTAGTTTTAAGATGATAATAAATTGATTTGTCTAGTTTCGCTGAGAATGTAGGATAGTCACAAATTGAAGATACAAATAAAATATGTGTGCTTAAATGCAACTTCGTATATTCAACTTAATAATAACCAGTGGCGGCTCGTTAAAGAAGGGCTCTGGGGCGCCACCCTCCCTGCAATTATTTCAAACAGAATCCAAAAATACTTTACTTAAAAAACCAATAAAGCAATCTATGTAAGCAATCCATTAAAATAATTCAAACCAAACATAGCCCTATCCCAGCGGGTAGGTTATACTAAGCGCGGGCATAAACCAACGGGCAGGTTATACTCATAGACAAGCGAGTTCCGCGCTCTCAATGTTATACAAAGCGCGGGCGGGGGCGACCGATTATCCGTCCCGATTCAACGCGGCTTCTCGATGAGTTGCCATGACGACAAAGGCGTGACGTCACCTACACATCGCACAACGAGCGGCCACGGACGAGCTCCAATTTTCCGCGCCCAACAACAGCTGTTCGCGATGCCACGGTAGAATAATCGATATATTATGTGCTCTGACGAGACGACCTGTCGATGCAGCTAGGCGCTAATGTTTTGTTTATTTGTTTTGATTTTATTTATTAGTTACGTTATACAGTTGGAAAATGTCGTGTAATATGAAGGTCAGTGATTTACAGAAGCTTGTGTTTAGTTCTCTGAGCTTAAGTGAAAAACTTGATTTAAAAAATGCAGGGCGGCCACTAGAAATTGAACATAGTAGTACAAGTGCAATCAAAATGTAAAAGTAAGGCACAGTTTACGCGTAAGTTTAACAAAGAAATATATAATAAAAAATCCTGAATAGGTATGCGGTTGTAGGGTTTTTTTGTTTCGTGTGTCTTCTTTTTGACGGGGATGATAATTGGACTATAAATGGGGTGCAGAACTTAAAGCATCTTTCAGAGAAAATAAAAAAACATGAAAATAGTGCAAAACATCGTCATAATGTGGTAAGTTTTGAGATGTTAGGACTAATATTTTAACTTGTTTAAGTAGTGCTTTTGCTGATTTAATTAAAATTCACAACGAGAAAGAAAGACAGACACGTACTTTTGAAATAATAGACATTTAAAATTTTTTTATTTAAAGCCAGCGCCCCCCCTGACTCGCTAGTCACAAGCCGCCACTGATAATAACTCATACTCAAAACGAAAATAACGAATATTCATTCTGAGAATACTTTGAATCAAACCAATATTAACGTATACTATATCTGCAACTACAATTATAGGTTGATCATTTATTTGTATTACCCTAAAACTAAAGTAGAGTCAAGTTAAAAGAATGTATAGTATTAATTTAAAACTATATTTTGATGCTAAGGTATTTTCTATTTATTTTACTTTATCATTGCTCCTATTTATGTCTATGATAGTTTCAGTTTGAAACTTGTAGGTTCAACTGGATACTAGATTTTTTTGTGTGTAGTATATGTTTTGTTTTGGTTCATGCAGAACCTAATACCAAAAACAGATTTGCAAAAAAACGCATAAAAAGGTTTTCCATCTGGTGCAGACTTTTTCGCGGTCACTGTATAACTCTAAAAAATGAAACTGAAGTCGAAATATCCTATTTTGGCCTTTTTTTATTAGCAAATTTTATAAATTTCATTCGAGTTCGAGATTCATTTGGGAGTGAAGTAGAACTTAGTGAATTACGAATTCATCATTAGATTTGTTGTTTTATGAGGAATTATTTCACTTGTTGTACCTCTTGCATAAGCATAATGTACTTATACTATCACAAATATTTACCATGCGGTTACAATTAAATATTATTAAACTATATAAATTATAAATGGTTGGCTTGTTCGTTTGGCTTCGTAACTCACGCTATATTTATAAACTTATTACTTAGTTAAAAAAGTTAATTTTATTATATTCCGGATAGTTGAGTTCTTTCATTTTAAATTAACATAAAATAAATTTACCATGTGTGTTTTACCCTTTTATGCAATTTTATGGCGCATAATATAAAGCTGAAATTAAATCTGTGACAAATTGAATTATTCACTTAAAAATTTTATTAGATTTTAAAGCTTTCTACGTGAAAGTTCGCCATTAAAGTTAGAAATGAATATTGATCCTACTTCACAAGAGTTAACGGGAAGTATATAGAAAAATCGTTGTACTTTTGGTACTTAAGTACTGTTTCACGAGACGAGAAATCTCGCACTTTTTAAAAAACTCTCGACTAGAAATTTTTTCCAAATCTCGCCTCGCTAACATCTCGCAAGATGTTTTCTCGTCTCGTCGCGCGTGAGTCTCGCATTTTCTCGTTCTCGCAATATGACGACAAAACAAATTCTGCAAAAGTTCCAATTACAAACGCATTTTTATTATTACCATTACCATGTGAGTATTATTATAAATGCATCCTTCTGAACGATGTTCAAAAGTGTATCTAAAGTTAAAATCTGGCAGTTCTGGCACAGTGTTGCCAACACTCAACTTACATACTACCATAATAATAGTACTTATATTACCTAATAAACAAACATGCATTACTGGAACCAAATTCAAACAAAAACGGTACGGTGCCCTTCGCGGTTCGCGCCGTTGCCTTTAAATTTGAATCATGTTTTTAGGGTTGCATAATATGTATACAAAAATAGAATTTTAGAAAATTAAAAGTAAGATTTTTAGGTATTCAAGACACAAAACGGGAACGCTGGTTGCCTGCACGTGGTGGAACAGAATGCACGCAAGTGCAAAAATAGGTCAGTTACTAGACTTCTAAAAACACGTGTCTGTTTTGTTTATCTGTTTTTTTTTTGGTAAGAATGTGTGTAATATGTTTTAAATATAGTGTAGATAATTAATAATCCGGGACGTTTCCTTGTGTTTTTTTCCTTAAACCATTGTGGAAATTTAGATTTTTATTGCTCGTTGCAATATTTGTTTTGTATTTGTGTGTGTAATAACCTAACAGCAAAAAACAATGTCGGTGTTATAATATTGTAGTTTGTGATAATATTATTGTCTGTATGTAAATAGTGAAAATGAAGCTATATTGTTTTGATTGACAACGGCATTAGGTATTTTAAAATAATCATACCGAGAACAAAACTTGCAGTGTTCCTGGGTGCAAATCAAGTTAACATAGCTCCTTAAAACAAGGTAAGAAACTTTATCTCCCTTAAACTTTCTAGACAGTTACGATTTATATAAGAAAAAAATGAATAAAAGCAATTCCCGGAGACAACTGGACACCATCAAAATAGTATGTAGTTTATTTCCTACGTTTTGCTGAAACTGACATAATATTATATACAGTGTGTCTAAGTAAGTTGGCGGCATATGGGAAACTTTTTTATTATTAATTTTACGAAAAAAAGTTATTCTTCATAAAAAGTTCTGCATGGTCCAAAACCTAAAATGCAACCATCAAATAACGAAATTTTCCAGTCACGTACGAGGTTTGTCAAAAAACGTGAATTTTTCCCAAGAATGTAAGTTTTTCCCAAGAGTAAAGTACCTTTATTTTTGACATTATCCAATATTGTTAATAAAAAAAGTTGATCAGAACTAAAAATCACGTCTAAATATGCAATAAGACGCATTAAATTAATTAAAAAATTTAATGATTAATAATAAATCAATAAAATAATTTTTCAACATAAATGCGCATAATTGCACATTTCGTCGTAGTTTTTAGTTCTGATCAACTTTTTTTAATAACAATTTTTGATAATGTCAAAAATAAAGGTGACTTTACTCTTGGGAAAAATTTACATTTTTGGGAAAAATTCACGTTTTTTGACAAACCTCGTATATGACTGGAAAATTTCGATATTTGATGGTTGCATTTTAGGTTTTGGACCATGCTGAACTTTTTATAAAGAATAACTTTTTTTCGTAAAATTAATAATAAAAAAGTTTCCCATATGCCGCCAACTTACGTAGACACACTGTATAGTTCGCGACGACGGTGACGATTATCGTTCATCAAATGGTTCTCTGTATCAAACGTTTCGACAAAAACTATAAACGTTATAAAAAAAGTTTATTTTTCTTTTGTTCCTTTCTTCTATTGTTTTTCTTCAATGTGTCCCGATTTTTTCCTGGCCACCTTGCAATATCGGTAATAAAGATAGCTTTTTATCGAGTGATTCTAACTGAATTCCTTTTAAAGTTTATCGCAAATCCTTATTAAAATCTCAATATTTTGCGAGATTTCCCGTTCTCGTATATTTTTATCTCGTCGTAAGGGGGGGGGGGGGGTACGATTTGAGGGCTTACTTACAAAATAAATATATCCTTATATGTCTTTATTATGTATTATTTAGTTCTGTTCGGTAAGTAAATAAAAAATAAAAAAAAATTACATTTTTTTGACTTGAACTTTTTTAAAATAGCTTTTGTCCTTTTGTTAAAATAGCCCCGGGTTCCAAAATATCTTAGTCCGACACTGGAGCAAAGGTATTATGGGCTGTTATTTTTATTACAATAGCATTCAATCAGTCTGTTCAAAAATACCTAAAAACAATGTTAATACAGAACTTTTAAAACACTTGTCCACTATTCGTCTACTAATAGTTTTACTTTTCATGATTACGAGATGCATTTTTGCTAATTTGGGTAAATAGGAGAGCTTAAATTAACATTTTACATTTAGATTCGCTTTTTTTTATTGTTAATTAAAAACGACAATTAGTCTAAAATTTATTATCATTTACCGCAGTGGAAGACAAAAATGTGTTAGATATATGGCTAGCGTAAATAAGAAGTATTTTCCATGGAAAAGAAATCCAACTATGGGAAATCAAATAACATCCATTCGTTACGCCATTTATAAGGGAATATCTTTATTTGACAGTTGAAATAAACGGCTGAATGGAATAGAGCCAAGAATAAGAGAAATAAATAATTTCTCTCAGTAAATAAGAAAATCAGCAAGTATTAACCTGCTCTATCATTTGTTCAAAATTCACTTAGGGGCTAAAAAAAAGGGCGTTTTGGTCAATGGTTTAAGAAAAAAAAAACACAATGAAACGTCCCGGATTATTAATTATCTTCACTATATTTAAAACTGATTACACACATTTGTACCAAAAAAAAGACAGATTAACAAAACAGACATGTTTTTAGAAGTCTGACGCCGCGGTAACTGACCTATTTTGAACTTGTGTGCATTCTGTTCCGTCACGTGCAGGCAACCAGCGTTTCCAGTTTGTGCCTTAAATATTCTAACAGGGCCTATCTTACTTTTAATATTCTAAAATTGTATTTCTGTATAAGTATATAAGTCTATATTATGCAACCCTAAAAACATGATTCAAATTTAAACGCAACGGCGCGAACTAGGAAAGGCACCGTAGTCGTTCATTTTCGTTTGAATTCGGTTTCGGTGACGCATGTGTATTTGTTAGGTATTGTAAGTACTACTATTTCTTGTCACGTGAAACACTAGTTTCGATAGCGAATTTATAAGAATTGAATTGAATTACGCAAGCGAAGCGGCGGATACCGATAGTTTTAAATATAACTTAAAGCAAGAAACAACAATTTCCTTGCAATCTGCTTAGCATTATAAGGCAAGTCAAAACAGTCACAACACTATCTCCCGATTATAGTTTTAATTTCCTTTCTGCGGTCCACGAAAGGATGTACTATGTTCTAATAAAGTCATAAAACAACATTTTCTTAGTAAAATTGTCAGCATCTAATTTAGCTTTGCATTAATAATGTAATAACTGCAGTAGACAGCATTTGGCAATGTAGCCTTCATTATTCCAGAGAACCATCAACTAGACGCAGGGGAAAGTCTCCTTACACTGAACGCCATTTTATACCGATCGTTTAGCATTACAAAATATAGTATTTCAATTTCTATGTACAGCACCCATTTTTTTAAAAGCCTCATTAGGAGCAATCACTGCATACAAGTTATAGCAATTCATTGCATTACATTATGAGCAATTATTTTTATTCAAATATCGTGACAACAGATATAACCAACTAAAAACAATGGGTACAGACGTGGTGAGGTCTTTTACTGACCCTAATATTCACAAGAATAAACAAAAACTACACAAATACTTTTGTGGAGATTATGTTTACTTTTTATCAGGTTGGTATTGAAAATATTACTAGAAAAATCACTAAAATTGCATGCCATTTGCTTAAATTAGAACATTTTCTTATTTCGTGCGATGAAAAGAAAATAGCATCAGCTGATCAGAAAGTCACCAAAGCAAATGCCTTGAGGCACTTTTTTCTTGCAATTGCATTATGTAAACAGGCTTTTATGGATTTATCCGACGACATTTCCTTTTTAACTTGTGCTTTTGTAGAGCACCCTGCACCTGTGTCAAAATAAACTTACTATTAATATCGAAAAGAAAGATGTATATAATTTTAAAACAAAAAAATTAAAAGCAAATTAAGCTAAATATCAAACTAAATAACGCAGTTCTAAAAGAAGTTACACAGTACAAATGACTTAACTTTCAACGCACACATACATCACGTCATTAAAAAATGTTCTTCCATTATTGGAAATATTATAATAAGATGCGCTCATCAATCAAACAAAAATACACAATACCTCTTATACAATTGTTTTGTTGAACCACATTTAAGGTACTTAATACCATGTTGGGGGAACACAGGCGAATATATGTTGGACAAGCTGCAAAGGTTTTAAAATAGAGGTATTTTTTCTTTAAAATACTATATGACAGCTAACTATAATTTATAAACGTTATCCGTTCCTCAACATTGGACAAGTGAAAGAACTAAAACAAACAAAACTTATATACTGTTTGGAAAATAAATTACTAAAATCAAAAATGTTGTGTTGAGCAAAATTACAACCACAGAATATAATAGCTTCGCATTTCGCAAGCTATCCTGTGGTAGAACTTAAAAACAAACATGAACCTTAGAAATAGGAAGTACTCTGGAACCAAAAAGTATCTAAACTCTTCAATTTTCCGAAGCATCATTTCATTCATTTTCACGCATTCATAATCTCCTGTATTTGTTTAAATATAATAATTGATCTGTCATGTATTTAACTTACCGCTATACAATATAAAGAATAATAATATGCAATTCTCCATTAACTCCCAGATTTTTGGACTGTTGACTTTAAGTTCAACATTGGTTTGTATTATGGAGAACTAGAGGGTAGGAGGCCGATCGACAATGGCAGCATTTTCAAATTCTGTCCCGGTTTTTTGGTAAAATCGCTATTGGCCGATAGATGGCTCTCGCGTCCGAAGTGGGCTGATATTGTCTTCTTCTTCTTCGTTTTTAATATGGAAAACTAGATCCTCCATAGTTTTTAACTTTTACTTAAACCCTTTATTTTTCTGTGCTTTTACTTTTGACAATTGACATTTTATTTTTCGAAATAACAAATAACGTTTGAAGGCAAGAAAAGACAAATAACGTTGTATTGTAATTAATTTCCATATTTATAATGAATAATGGTACAATTTATAAAAGTAGAGTTTGCTTTGTGTCGGGGTGGTAAGACAGGATCTTCTTCAGAGATGAAACGCAGCCAAATAAGTCTCTTTCTAGCTCCAAAGGTAAAACCCCCTAGCTAGAATGTTCCTGTATTTTAAAAACGAAGCATCGTTGGAACTTTATACAGGCCGAGTTTACTAATAAGTATAACAAAGTAAGTGTAAATTCATATAAAAGTCCTTATTTGTTCCTTAAAGAACTAATTTAAATAAAAATAGTTATCGCGTCCATAAGAAACCATTTATTTGATAGCCCACTTCGAACACGAGCGCCATCTTATGGCAACTCGTAAAGCTGAATTACCGATGCTAATTTGGGACCGAATTCAATGCATTGCGATCGGCCTCCTACCTCAAGTCCTCCATAGTTTGTATACAGTCCCGTAGCCCTCTACTGCCGTGAAAGAGTATTTTTACCGTTTGAATTAAATTTATTTGTTATTTCTGTTCGTAATCTGCAAGATTTCTATATGAGGTTTGCTGGAAAACACTATGAAAACCCAGTTTGATATGTCACTGTAATCAGGTACGTGATATGAAGCAGCAAGGTAGTTTTGCCAAGGCTTGAAATGGTTTATTGGTGGGGTTTGCTTTATTCATAGGCGGTGCTTAAAGCACCTGGTACGAAGCATCCAGGTGTATAATGAAATACCGAAAGTCATAATTAGTAAAGCAGCCAAAAAGACTTACGTAAATTTTAAAAATTATAATAAAACTGAAGACCCTCCAAAGGATTATGCTTCATTATGTGGACTATCTCAGTGTGACCTGCAGTAACGTTCGCATCATATGGGATTTTTTTATTAATAGCTTTATTCGAAATTTTACTTTGGCATCAAGTTCTGCTTCGATCGAGATGAAAATATAGCAAAAAAATAGTAGTCATGTGATTCGCATTATCTGTCAAATTTTAATTTTTTTCAAAAAATAATTCAAAAGTGGGATTATTTCTGAAAATATCGAAAAAAGTTATTAGAAGAGGTTTTTTAAATGCAGTTTCTAGCCCACATGCAAAATTTCAGCTGAATAAGATAATTTTGATTTTTTACCCACCAATAAAATTTATTTTCCACCTAATGAACACTTTACTGATGACATTGTGTTCTTTTTTGTCTTAATATAAGGGTGTATTACTTTCAGACACAAACTACGTTTTCAAAAATACTTATTTTATGAAGTTACCTTATACAGGGTCAAAAACAAATAAACTTTGCATCACATGTGACCAAATGTTAATAGCCCAATTTTGATTTTGTAGAAAAACTCGCATTTAATATGGCGCTACTTTAAAGAAAATGTATCTGAAATAAAGCATTGTCAAAACTAAGAAGTTTTATGTAGGTTGTGTTGAGTCTTATTTTGCAAAAGTGGTGCAATTTACAAAATATGGGTAAAATATTAAAATTATCTTATGCAGCCGAAATTTTGCAAGAAACTGCATTTAAAAACTTTTTTTGATATTTTAAGAAATAACCACACTCTTGAATTATTTTTTGGAAAAAATTAAAATTTGACAGATAATGCGAATCACGTGACAATTTTTTTTTTGCTTAATTTCCATCTCGATCGAAGCAGAACTTGATGCCAAAGTCAAATTTTGAATAAAGCTATTAGTAAAAAAAAATCCCATATGATGCGGACTTTATTGGTCACACTGTATATATTTAGCTACTGTTACCTATAAAATATTTTTTTATTTTGAGTGTACGTGTAGGCTTCGATGCCAGTTTCTCTGTACTGATTTGAGGTCGTAAATAAATTTAAAATGACGAGTGTTTCTACACTCGAAACATGTCGAATTATTATGAATTATTCTAGGTTCGCCTAGTTATTCTAATAAACTTGTGGAGAAAGACTTTGTGCTTTTCTTTTTTCTATAAATTAAAAAAAAATTGTAGTGGACTCGCATGCCATATGTTAACTTTTAATTGGCTTATTAGGAAATAATAAAATTTGGCGTGCAAGTCCATCATACAAGGACCTTTAAAAAATACTCATACAATTTTGATGTAAACTTAATGGGGGAGCAAGTATGAGGGTAGCAAAATTCACATGGGATTTCCCATGCTAAGTCTGGCCGTGCACCACCACTGCTCTTAAATCTAGTTAAAACTGGGCTTAAAAAAAGTAACGTCGCATCATATAACCCCTTATCTTAATATTGTTTACAGCAAAATTTCCTGAGGTGTCTTATCTTATCAAAACTCCCCCTACACTAATTCACGACAGTTTATGAGCTCTAAAGCGACCATTCCAGTTAATTATATCCAGAAATGGCTAATAAAGCAGGCTAATTGACTTGGCCAGAAAATATAACTTTTGGGTTAATTTTCTCGATTTTATTAGATATAATAAAGTTTATTAAACGGTAATTTCGGGCGGATATATGGGACAGTGTTCCCGAGACGTCCTGGTGAAAACGTATTGGCTCAAGACGCAATCCTAAAGTCGTTAAAAATATTGTAGAAATATGATTCTGACCTTAAACTTAATGGGTGTGACAAAAAAGACTGTCAAATCGATAACAGCGGCGTACCAGAAAGGGTTTAAAGAGGCGTTCGTTTCATTATTAATCGTTAACTTTTTCAACCCATCTAAAACACAATTTTTTTAAAAATAGGACAACTTTAAGGATAAAACAGCATTTTAATATTTTTATCTAGTGTTTCAGTTTCGTCTCGCTTTTTCTCGACGAGAACGAGACGAGAGTGGTTCGGTCTTCTGCGAGACTAGTGTTTTTTCTGCAAGAATCTCGTGAGACGAGAAATCTCGCAAAATCTTAAGAATTTGATTAGGATTTGTGATAAACTTTAAAAAGAATCCAGTTAGTATCACTCGATAAAAAAAACTACCTTTATATTATGCAAGAAAATATTTTTCTAACCACCTGAAAAATCCTTATACAATTAGGTTGCATTTCATCTAACACAGTTAGATATTAAAATGCAGATTCAGATTGCAAAGTAGCTACTACTAAAAAATTGAAAGTCAATCATCTACTCCTGCTATTACTAGTGGAAAAAAAGATAAAATTGTGATTTTAGGAGTCTGACACCTGTAGCTGACCTATTTTTATAATAATAATAATAATAATAAACGTCTTTTATTCGGTGTTGATTAAATTTAAATTTACAGGTACTTGGAGCTTTTGTAGAACTTTTTTTATGACGTCATATAAGTTAAAGTGAAAAAAAATATTTTTGCACATGTATTATGCGCAAATAGGTATCAAAATCGTATTCCATGGGCTCATGAGTAGGTATCATTTTATAGGGATCCATTTTATTTTCTTGTAAAGTTCGAATAATCGATGAATGGCTAAAAAATGGGGCTATTTTTCGACTAGAAGTATGTAGGATTTCCTCAAACTCAAGCATAATTACTAATTTTGTATCATCACTTATAGAATTGGCAGCTACTTTTTTTTATCTGCTGTACATGTCCAAACTGGCGAAATTGCTTTTCTATTTTACTAATTTTCCCTTTTTTGAAAATTTTTCATAAAATAAGCCAGCAACTTCCATTTTTGTCCGTGTTTTATCTCCATAATCATCTGTAATTGTTATTTTGTGCATTTCTGTTAAATAAACCATTTTTCTGATATGCAGTTAACGAAACTCAAAAGACTATAACACTGACAACTACTGTCACGCAGACAGACAACAATTTGCTAAGGTCAGGAGTTTTAAACAAAAGTAAACAATGCTATTTATATCTTTTTTTATTTCATATCAGTAAAAAGAAACGCTGAAATGCAATAAATCTGAAAACACTTAATATTTCCGAAACGACTGAAGATAGGTATAGGATATTGTACATGAAATATGTCTAAAATTTTTTGAAGAATTCAAAAATTGAATAATATATAGGGTATTGTATTTAAAATAAGAAAGTTGCTGACACACCTTATATAAAAAGTTTTTATTGAAAAAAATGCGCAAATAGAAATACCAATCAACGTATCCGAGCGTTTTTTCAAATACGCCCCCATGTATTTATTATCGAATTTATACTATTTGGCTGATACACACTGTATATTAAATTTTATTTTTGACACTAATCCGGAATTAGTTGTTTTCCTTAAAACAGAAGCTTGTGTAGAAAATAATAAGCAAATTTTTGCATAATTTCACGCCTACATTTTTTCTTAAATGAATAATATATTATGAATTAATTTTTAAATTATTATACCTGCTATGGTAAACACAATATTATGAATCTAAATAGGAATAAGGCAAAACTACATTTTTATGGTTATGATGACTAGTGCAGTAATCAGATAAGGTTTCTATGATAGGGAAAAATAAATATTTTTACAGTTTCTTAGAACAAAGTAAATAACATAATATGCGTTTTTATGTATAATATTGTCCTAAAACATGTTGTATTTGTGTTTGTGTTAGTGCTTAATGTAAGTATTTTCAACTCAGATATTTCTTATTTGTGTCAATTATCTCTTACATTACATATTTTTGCAAATAAATTACAATAAGACTAAACTAGTAGCCGCAGAGATTGCAAGGGGCCGAATTTTAAAATGATTAGTTTTTTGGGGCTTCCTTAAAACCAAAGTTTACGTAACCAGGAAATTTTGCGGAACATTTCAATAATGTAGGAAATTCTACAAGTAACTTCAGAAATGGAACATAATATTACTCATGAATTTTACTATTAGAATTTAGGGTTCTGCCGGAAAATAAAATAGTAAACATTATCAACAATATTTACAATAAGAAAATTATTTAAAAGACAATAATATTATTTCTGCCTATCCTCGAGAGCATACAAGCAACTAATACATGCGTCTGCGTTAAAAGAAACTAAACAAAAATACCCACTCTGTAAAAAGAAGGACTCAATTTTATCTTGACTCGCATACATATTTTTATTATAATATTTAAATCCGGCATTCTACCTATGTTTAATAGTAAACAAAATTCGGTATTTGGATTATCAAACAGGGATGTCTACTCTAGCAATAAAGCAATAAACCTTATTACTACGTTTTTTTTTGGAAATATACTGCATAATGATAAGATCGCTGTTTTATTATTATCGAAGCATTATTTCATTATTAACTATTAGGTGACGGCAGAATTAGGCAAATAATAACGTAATAAAATTGGCAGCTCTAATATTAAATCAATAAATTATTAATAAAAAAATTATATAATGTGGATTTAGATAGCACAACTCCAGCATTTGACACAAGGTTATAAAGGTTGTGCATTTGGCTTGGTAGGGCCATGATCAATGACGTAGGTATGGGGAGGAAGAGAAGGGGTAACTCACAAAATATTACGAATTCCTAACTAAAAACTAAAATTAAATTTATACAAGATTCTTGTGATTTATTAATAAAACTTTTAAAAAATGTGGATTTTTTTGCTTTATCTCCTCCCTCCCCCCCCCCCCCCCACAGAGAAAAAATATCTACGCTCTTGTTCATGACCCAACCGTCAAGGTGGATATTATAATCAATCAGTAATTAGTTTTTTTACTTCCAATTCTTGTACGTTACTATGCATAACATCAAAAAGAGCCATAGACAATCACTATATTATCTAGCAAGATACAAAGCCAAAAATTCTTATGTCAAATGCTGACTGAAAGATGCAGTCTCACTTGGACTTCACCCCTCGGAGACGCCCTCCCACCTAGGGTTATCAGGGCTTGAAATCGAAAAACCAGTTGGAAGCAGAAAAAAAATCCTGATTGCTGTAAAAAAGACCGGTCTTTTGCTGAAAATAAAATTTAGTAGATTATAATTAGGTTTTATTAACTTTAATTCTATTTTTTGCACATTATATTTTTGCCCACTAGCAACAGCTTTCAAAAAGTTTGTTATTGAAGAAATTTCTTCACTGTAATATTCGGCAGTTTATGTGAGTGCGGGCGCTGCGCACCTGTAATTTATTATCTGACTTGACAAAAGATCCGGTCTTAAGGTGGAATTCTCAACGTCATTCCAACTATTGCCAACCTATAACCTATAAATCAATATCGTCGGTACAATATTTAGGTAATATCTGACATATAACAAAAATATCTATTCATTTTATTGCTAATTTTGGGATAATTGTATAGTGAAAGAACAATGACATAATAATGTAAAAAAAAATTCTTACCCGATATTTTTCGCTATACAATTCTCCTAAAATATTTAATGAAATTCCTTGATATTTATTTAATATGTCAATTATTACCTATAAAATATGAAGACGATAATGATTTTATTTAAATTTTGTGTAAAAGCTAGAAAAATTAAATAAATATACGCGAAATAGGTTATAGGTTGGCAAGCATGTTGATACTCCCACCTTAAATAAAATCCGGGCGCAGTCCGGTCTAAACCCTGAAAATCCTGTCTCGACCGGATTTATCTGCCACCTGGATCAAACTGCCGTTGCAAGTGGTTAGCATATTATGTTGTCTCACTCCTTTAAAATCAAGAAGGCTATGGTAAGTCGGAATATGGATCACATTCCGACTATATTCACCCCGAACAATTATATTTATGAACTTTTGAAGTTGGCTAGTAATAAATAAATTTTATTGATGAAAAATGGAACGACTAATGTTCCCCATACATTCCGGAGGTCATTTATTATTATTATGAAAGCGATATTTCATTTTTATGAGGAAAACTTAAATAGATATACGAGCTAATGGAGGTCTGAAAAGAATTATTATCGTTTTATAATATTTATATTTCTATTGTAAGCAGAAGGGTTAAAATTCCTTTGGACGGTTTGTTCCAGTTAGACGACTGGCGATATAAACATAGGCCAACGAAAGAGAACCATATTATTATACACTAAACACTTACCTTTAGAGCAGCAAACAATAAACACGAAAGTGGCAAATTTATGGTCTTGCCAACAAAGCCATACAGGAATATTAGGCGTGCGCAGTGCAAAATTCTCATTTAAGGTGGAATTATCAAAGTCATTCAATCTATTGCCAACCTATAACCTATTTCGCGTTATTTTTTCAAGTTTATTATTTTATTGACTAACATTAAATAAAATCAGTATCGTCGGCACATTACTTAGGTAATATCTGATATACTACAAAAATATGAATTTATTTCATTGCTAATTTTCGAAGAATTGTATAGTGAAAGAACAATGACATAATAATGTTAAAAAAAATCTTACCCGATATTTTTCGCTATACAATTCTCCTAAAATAGGTTATGAAATTCCTTCATATTTATTAAATATGTCAATTATTACCTATAGAATATCAAGCCGATACTGATTTAATTTAAATTTTGTGTAAAAGCTAGAAAACATAAATAAATCTATGCGAAATAGGTTACATGTTGGCAAGCATGTTGATACTCCCACCAGAGTACATATTTCTTTATTCTACCGTGCTCCCACCTTAACGAATGGAAAGATAGACAGGTCCGGGCTTTAAATGTCTTACTAAAGGCTTAACGCTGGGGTGCACAGATTTTAGGCCCATATTTCACGGACCAAGTTCTTGGTCAAGAAATTGTAATAGGTGACCTTCAATTTATTTTCACGTGTAAACAGTTCAAAGTTGCCACATTTTATTGACAAGAAATTAGAACTTGCTATAATCTTTTAAACGAGTTGGGGAAAAAGGTAGTGATTTTTGGTGTTTTTAATATCTGCCAACCTATCAGATTTTGAGGTTAGAAGATCGTTTTCTATGTTTTGTTTCCACAATTTGTTTAAAAATGATTTGCCGTCGTGTTTTTAGTTAAGAAAGAGAACAAGTCAATTAAATTTACTTTATCAAATCGAAAAACAAATAAAACAGCCACCTTATACACGTAGGGAAAATGTTTGTCCGCCCATCTCTTAGTAATAAGTTAGAATAGTACAAATATGAAGTATCTCAAAGTAAACAGAAATATGTAGATTATGTTTCCTCCACTCCATCGCATCGGATCTGGCTGGCTCGATGCGTTTTGCTTGATCCTAATCCTTTCATTCAGGCGGCAACGTACGAAAGAATGAATATTTATTTGATATTAATAGAATCGAAGCGGCGCGGCGTGCCACCAGCGAGTGCCATGAGCGAGATGCAATACGATGGATCGGGGGAAACATAATCTACCTACCTCTGTTTGCTTTGCGATATTTCATATTTGTACTATTCTAACTTATTACTAAGAGATGGGCGGACAAACATTTTCCCTACGTGTATATTATCGCGTACGTAACTTCAAAGCGACTATTAGCTGGTAACATTTAACAATTTGCCAAAAACTTGGGTACGTGTAAAATAACATTTTCAAGCACACTTTTTTGATCAAGAATTTGAATTTTTTTCGGTTCTAGTAATTATTTATAGCACAAACACAATTCACTTATCTACACAATACACTTATACACAAGTAAACAAAAACTAGAAATATGAAATATTAAACACCCACAAAATAAAAAAGCCAACGGCTAAGTTGAGCGTTCCATTTAAAAATTTAACTCGGCTCAGCAAAGATATTTTCTTTCTTCTTTACCTCGGTTAAGTATGCCCATCTATATTTCTCATACGATTATACGATTTGTTCGCGAAGCCAACTTAGCTAAGCAGATATTTTTACTTTGCTGTTTAACATAGAAGCAAAAGAAAAAAGTACCTAATAACAAAGAATACAAGAAATCGTAAGAGAAAACGTAACAACCAACATATTTTTTATATAATGTCGATAAAGAAGGAAAACCTAATAGCAAGAGGGTTGTGCGCATGTCCATACCTGTAGGGCGGCAAGGTGTGTGACTAGCAAGCTATGTGTACAAACGCTTTTTTTCACCCATAAAACTTAACTTTTGTTTGCTCACGTGATAAGATGTACGGATCTAAAGGTATATCTCTATGAAGAGAACATGTTCTCGAAACGACATATTTAAAATTTTGTTTGTCGGTATTACCACCAGTTTTGATTAATTATTCATGCAAATACAAGAAAAAGTAATTCTCCACATATGGACATATAATTAATAAGATAAAAAAAGGTATAAAAACATGTTAATTGGAGCGAATGAAATTCTTAAGTGAAGGAGCATTTCGGCAGAAAAAAATTGGCTATATAGACATTAAAAACAAAAAATAACTATGGGTAAGTAAGTATAACTAAAGGCATTGATGTGACCGTCAAAGTTGTTTCTCTATTTCACGTTCATAATAAGCTCAGTACGATACGCATTTGCGTATCGTAATGAAGCTATTTCGATACGCGTTTTTTCTTTATTTGATGTTGGTAACATTAAAATGTTTTATTTCATTGACTTGCGCGGCCTTTGTGATTTACGAGAAAACTCATTTTTCGCAGAGAAAAAATAGCTTGATAACTTACTTTTTATTCTGTGTGGATACCAGTCATGTATGTTTGTTGCATAAATCTATAAATCAATATTTTGTAGATGCTTTAAGCTATCATTTTCTGCCAAATTCTATCCAAAATTCAATCTACTAACCTTCCATTGTCGAACTTCAACTTTATTTGAATTTTCCATCTTCTCTATACTAAATTGCAATGCCGTGACGTAAAATCACGTCTTTTGAAATTCGAAAAAAAGTAGCAAAATCTCCCGAATGTACAAGGATCACACTCACACAACGTATTCCGTCCAATTTCAAATCTCATATCGCTAAAGTAACTTTAGAATCTCGTTTCTCTCGCTCAATAAATCAAAAAATGACAGTTCGCAAAATAATTTTTGTTGTCCAGAGGCTACTATGATAAAAAATAGTATTACCAACATAAAATTTAGACATAAAAATTTACAAAATTTGAAGGATTTATTTTCTTTTTTAAATGTATTTTTCTTGATTATAAAAGGTGAAATAGAAAAAAATTTATAAAGCACATGTTTCATAAGGCGTTTTAGCGCACGTGTCAATAAAAAAACTCGCCACTTTGTGGCTCGTTTTTTAAAATAGACGCGTGCGCTAAAACCGCTTCTTATGAACCGTGTACTTTAATATACTATTTTGAGAGTGAAATACTAATCGCATCCACGATAATTGAACACTATAATAATAGCCCAACTCTGTTACTGTTACGGTAAAAGTGAGAATTCTAAATGTTTTTAACAATATCTTGAGCAAAATAGCCTCAGGATATCATCATTCAACAACAACATTAATACGTTATCATCAATTTATAATTTTTTACCTGCCTCAATTCTGCTACAACTTATACGGTGATCTACGACAAACACGCATCACCATTGTGTTTCTCGAAAATGATATTGTCTTACCTTAGAACCGAATTAGTACGCCAAATATTTAAACAGTTATTCTACAATAAACATCTGATAAAAATGGATTCGCATTGTTTTATTAATGATGGCAGCTTAGTTCACAAATTACTACGGTTGGTTGAGGATTTTAAAGCTTTTTTGCGAATTTAGCTCCAAAATTAGTGATTTTTTAGGTCGCGTAGGGTGCGCAGATGTTTCGTGTCGGAGTTATTGGCACGGAAATTTTATAGGTTTGACGGTAAGGAAGAATGTTTTATATAAAAACCAGAAAGTCTGTCAATTTGAGTTTCATTTTAAAATTTCTACATTTTTTGCCCCACTGTTAAAATAACTACTAAGCAAGCTTGCAATAATCTTTCTTAACATGTCGTAGAGTTTCTGGAGTTTGATTAACTTTAATGAGCCAATTCATTCAAAAGTTTTAATGGATGTTTTCGTTGGGTTGATTTCCTTCAAACTTTTGTACCGTACACTGCCAGCGCTCATATTTCTTGATCTCAAGAAAGTTACGAGTTGATAAGATTAAACAAACTTTTATTTATTTGATATTAAACATAGTTTTTCTTTGTTTCAGGTCGGACAATGTGTTATCCCATCTTTAAGTAACCACGCCGCATCGAAACGTTATTGAAAACTCCACTCTCAAAAGAAACATTTCTTCTCACTAAAACATGTGTAAAACGGTGTGTAAAAGTGGGACTTTATTAACTATAAAACACTTACCTAACCCTATTTTCCTCTACGAGATCTACTATAATCTACGAAGTGGGGCTGTAGCTTTGTAATAATAAAAAATATTGTAGTGTATTTAGTGTAACGGGGACCATAAGACTTTATTAATTTTATTAAGAGATGCAGTGTGTCAAAATATTTCTAGTCATTTAGTAAACTTAAGTGAATAATCCGTAAAAACTAACAATTATTTTTAAAAGTAAACTTAAATATTCATAAGTTGTATTTGTATTATAATATAAAAGCAGTAAATCTACTAAATAATACATAAAATAAATTGAGATCTTCGTACCAAAGATAATTTTTTAATATTTATTTATTATTGTTTTAAAGACAATTACCAATACTATATTACTTAAAGCCTAATGTGATTTAAACGCGTCAACTTATACTTTGATGTGAAAAAGTCTTGGTCAAACAATGAGTTCTTATTGGTTCGGTCAAAATTGGCAACAGGACCAGACGTCGATGGATCACGATGTGTCTAATCCTGGTTACGTTGGATTTGGCAACAATTCTAGTATGGAAGAAGAACCTTATAGGTAAGTCTGTTTATATGTTTATTATATATTTATATGTCATCGAACGTCCGCTTTTTTTTGTTTTTAACTCACAAACATATATTTTTTTTTGAATGAACTATAATTGTCAATAATTATTTGTTTTGTTAGAAGTACATATATGTAAAATTTAACTTACTAAGATTACTGCTTAAGTAGCTGTGATACTTTCTAATAATAAGCACATACACACTCAGAAAAAGCCTTCTACTCCTTATATTATATACTCTTTATACAACTGGTTAATACTACACACAGCAACACGCTTTTCTACTGTAAGACGACGAGAATCGCTAGACCGTTTTGTAGTGATAATATCGCGGTAATTTAGCCATTTGAAATAAATTTGAATTTGATGCGAAAAAGAAATAATTAAAAGATTTATAAACAAAATTATCTGTTTTTTTTTTGAATTATCGACATTTTTACCTCAATAAAAATAGGAATTATAAAGCTTTTAATCCTCCTTTAATTTTCAATTGTTTTACACAGATTAAAGGATATTAATTATTTATTTACCGAACAGTTATTTTAGATTCATACAATGGATGATAAAAATTTGATTGTCACCAGCAAATACAATCAGATTTTGACTGTATTAAATTTTATGAAAAATCAAATTGTAATTACTGTACCTATAATATTATGTCTATCTATAAAGGGGTCAGAAGTCTCGGATAATTGATTAGTTCTCTTACTGCCTCCGGTATCCTAGCCGGCTACCTTTCCGCTTTTTATTTTCATACCCTCGATGCTAAACAAGTCTGGATTTTCTACCTTTTCTTCTCTGATCTAGGTGTCTTCTTGGCTAGGAAAAAGTTATTTTATTATTCCCGTTTGCATCCATTTCCCCATAGATTCCTATCAAGTTCTTTGCACAGGTCTTTCCAATGCTGCGTTTTGCCTTTTTTATGAGTTTTTAAGTTTTCATGTTATTTACATTTCTTCTTGTTTTATGACATGGTATTGTTTGGAGTTTTGACGACCTATCAAGTTTCTTTTGGAGTATGATATGCATTTATCTTTTTCTATTGATATGTGGAAACTAGAAGTACCGTAGATAGGTAGGTTTTCAGTTTGATTAACAATGGTCTACCAATTGTTTTTCTGCTAACGCGAAAACCAGTGGAAAGGTATATTTCCTGCTAAGATAGCTTAAAAGTGATATTTTTTCGTACTTTTCGTCATAAAATTAATAATGAAACACATTTTTATCCTATTCGAAAATAAATATTTTTGACTTTTTTATAAGAATATCATAAAAATATTCAGATAATCTAAAATTGATTGCGTACATTTTTTGTCTAGATTATGAATTAAGGTGGGATTAACGACGCCATTTTCTACCGTCAATTCGATTTGCCGAACTGTTGACAATTTGTGTTGATCAGACTAGCTATTTTTATGCTTTTGGCATACGAAGAAGAAAGACAGACATATCTGGAGCTGGTAGAGCAAGGCAGATGTTAGTCAGCCGGTCATAGTTTTGTTTATTTTCATGTTTTGTGCAATTACGACCCCTTTCCTGTTAAAACAAACACATATTCTCTAGAATTCTTAGGAGATATGACATATATAGATAGATTAGAAAATATCGTGTTATAGTGTTTCTTAGGTCAATTTAATGACATTAAACTGTAGGAATTTCCTAACCATAGGCGTCCCAAACAAATAATCAAAATGCGTATACACACTTATAAGTTTGTTTTACATTAGGTGTTTGTACATACTACACTTTATAAACCCACTGTATATAATAATATTATATTAAAATAATAAATATAAAGTAACTCAAAAATTCTATACACAAAACTAAAATCAGAAAAATAAACCTGACACTGCACGACACTGCTCAGAAAATGCTTTAATTTTTTTACCAGAACTCCATTCTGGGACCATTGTCCAGCCCGTCCACAAATTCCAAATAACGTATATTTTATCTTCGTCTCTTCCACGCCATCGGCGGTCACTGGCCTATCTCTGTCTGACAGAATCGATCGTTAGACGGGCTGCGTACCGCTTTAACTGGCGCTTCCAAGCGCAACAAATTATATGCTGTTGCCAATTCTTCAAAATTTTCGGATTTGTAAGCACAATGTAAGTATATATCAGAAACAAGGGTTTGTTAATTAGTTGTTTTTAAACACTGAAAACACTTTTTGTCTTGATTTCAGTTATATTGTTTCTTAAGGACTAAAGAATGTATTATTATAACAATGAATGGCTTGTTATTTTTTTCTGTCACATCCACTCAAAACTCCTCGGTTTAAAGTATATTTGCAAACTAGCTTTCAAAAAAAGTTACGGACTAACAATTGAAACAAAAAAGAAACATTTTTAATAAAAAAAACTTAACGAGTTGAAGAAGAAAGATCTGACAACCCTAGTTGTGAGGTCGGTCTCTTTGAGACTGTTTACCGCCGTTTTTATGCCGTATGGAATGATTGGAATGTCATCTGACTTTGGATAAATTATACCAGTAAAAATTGTTGTATTTATATCAGTTCTGGAAATCGACGTGTTTACTTTCAAGGATTTTAAGGTAAATTGTGGCAATTTTAGTGGTTTCAAAAAACTGCTTTTTTAAAGTTTCTGTGCATTTATTAAAAAAACACCGGTATACTATTCGTCAATGCCACCCTGAACAGCCCTTCCAAAATTAGATACTAATTTTTTTTTAAATAATTGCAAGGTTCCGGAAGTTACCCCTGCATTCAAACCATTTATAGGTCTTTTATATATAATTGACCTTGAGAACTGTGCTCTTAATGGATCCAATAACCAATATAACCCATGAGTATTTTAAGTTACCTCGCGGAAAATTTCAATTTTTTTTAGAGAAACATTGCTAAAAAATTTAACCTTTTTACAAAACCGAATTAATATAAAAGCACACCCTCTATTTCAATTAATTTTTGCCTTTTTCAGAAGCAACATAACTCTCGACTCTTGTGAAAAGCTTTTCTCCAATGAGACGGAAAAGCTGCTGAAAACCGAGCCGAACGGCTTCTGCAACGTTTCGTTTGACAACGTCCTTTGCTGGCCACCGACCCCCTTCAATGTTACTGCCAAAGTAAAGTGTTTCGCAGAGTTTAATGGGGTACGCTATGACGATACACGTAAGTTTCAAAATTAATTTTTTTTTCTGTCTGGAATAGTATATTATATAACAAGTGTTGAAGTCATATTTTTCACACAAGTGGTAGGTACTGTTGTTGGAGTGCGATAATCCTACGATGTGCGAAAATTACTTTCGTTCGTTAATCGGGTATTTTTTTCTCACGTTCATACGTGGTCGTAGGAGGATGGATTTAACGAAATAAAGAAAACAACTCTTGCTGTAATTATTTTTAAAAACCTAAATTTAAAAAAAAACCGCTGGGCTAAAGCGACATAATTCTAAATCTAAATCTAAATATAACAGAGCTGTATTTTTTTACTAAATATTTGTCTTTACCTTTCCTCTTATCATATCATACACGTTTCAAAGTTTATTCATAGGTTATAAAACCCGTAATATACGT
This sequence comes from Polydrusus pterygomalis, assembly GCA_963969555.1. NCBI lineage: Eukaryota > Metazoa > Arthropoda > Insecta > Coleoptera > Curculionidae > Polydrusus > Polydrusus pterygomalis. The sequence continues at coordinate 2,187,763 of OZ018377.1, forward strand.
ATTTACTACGTTCTCAAGAACAATAAAAATCTCTTATTTATTTTTATTATTATCAATGTTTAAGTTTAAAATCCGCTATAACATGTATAGGCTGCCGTTGGCCTAATTCGGTCAGATTATATCTAGGTATACAATTTTTGTCGAAAATATTGTTAAAAATCGTTCACAGGTTCGGGTTTGTTCGTTTGCATGACTTAAAATTTTGTCAATATATTATAGACAGATTATAAACAGAAAGTCCTCACCGCTAAAACGAACGCGTTTATAATTTGATTTATAAGAAATATCCCTTTTTATTATTTTTTTCGTTTTCGTTATAGACCAGTGCTGAAGCCTTTGAAAATGGTAAAAAGTGAAAAAAAATAATAGTAGGATGAAACCCATTGGAAAAGGAAGAGAATAGAACAAAAATGAAAGGAAAAATAAATTACGGGCGATCCGAGGTCGGGAAGGGGGGTTTTAAGGGTAGAAAACGATTTATCTGGATTTTCGGCAAAACTACAAGTCCTATGGAAAAACGTTAAATGGCAAAGTTGTAGGTAATAAAAAGATCTACAACTTTTGTATTTACACTTTTTTCACATAACCTTAAAATGTATGTGAAAAATTCAAATAACCAAGTTTTTGGTTTTTTATTTTTATCTTTTACAAAATTTTTTTTTATCCACGAAATTTGGTGAAATCTTACCTTTTTATGTCCTAAACACACTGTAATTTTTTTGATTTAAAATATTTATTTTTTAACCTTATTTTGACTTAATATCGAAAAAACACCCTAATTTTCAATCGAAAATTCTCACGTCAAAATATCTGCTTTTTTTAAAAAGTCGAAGGGCTTATTGTTCGTTGAAATCTCTACTTTCTGATGGTGTTAAAAAATATATACATTACTATGGTAAATGTTCTAAAAAAAATGCAAAAAAACGAAAAAAACTTGAATCCGAATTTTTTTTTTTTTAGATCAATATGTACAGTTTTGAGCTATTTATTAAAATTTATACTTTAATTACTCAAAAAACGTAAGATTCCATGTTACATTGATAAAAAAAAGAGTATAAATTTTAATAAATAGCTCAAAATTGTACGTATTGATCTAAAAAAAAAATTTCTGATTCGAGTTTTTTTCATTTCTTTGCATTTTTTTGAGAACATTTACCATAGTAATGTATATATTTTTTAACACCATCAGAAAGTAGAGATTTTACCGAACAAAAAGCCCTCCGACTTTTTTAAAAAAGCAGATATTTTGACGTGAGAATTTTCGATTGTAAATTAGGGTGTTTTTTCGATATTAAGTCAAAATAAGGTTAAAAAATAAATATTTTAAATCAAAAAAATTACAGTGTGTTTAGGACATAAAAAGGTAAGTTTTCACCAAATTTCGTGGATAAAAAATTTTTTTTGTAAAAGTTAAAAATAAAAAACCAAAAACTTGGTTATTTGAATTTTTCACATTAATTTTGAGGTTATGTGAAAAAAGTGTAAATACAAAAGTTGTAAATCTTTTTATTACCTACAACTTTGCCGTTTAAGGTGGGAGTATCAACATGCTTGCCAACCTATAACCTATTTCGCGTAGATTTATTTACGTTTTCTAGCTTTTATACAAAATTTAAAGAAAATCAGTATCGACTTGATATTCTATAGGTAATAATTGACATATTTAAGAAATATCAAGGAATTTCATGACTTATTTTAGGAGAATTGTATAGCGAAAAATATCGGGTAAGATTTTTTTTAACATTATTATGTCATTGTCACTCATTGTTCTTTCATTATACAATTCTCCCAAAATTAGCAATGAAATAAATTGATATTTTTGTAATATATCAGATACTACCTAAATATTGTACCGACAATATTGATTTTCTTTAAATGTGAGTTATTAAAATAATAAACTCAAAAAATCGACGCGAAATAGGTTATAGGTTGGCAATAGATTGAATGACGTTGAGAATTCAACCTTAATGTTTTTCCATAGGACTTGTAGTTTTGCCGGAAATCGAGATAAATTTGCCCTAAATTCTTGACAAAAAATTGAATTTTTTTTTCAATTTTTGATTAAGTTGGGGGAAAAGGTAGTGATTTCTGGCATTTTTAGTAGTTGCAAACCTATCAGATTTTGAGGATAGAAAACTTTTTTTAAGGTTTTCTTTCTAAAATTTGTTTAAAAAGATTCGTGGTCGTGTTTTTAGTTCGAAAAGGAGAACAAGTCGATTTAACTAGTCTTATAAAATCAAATATATAAAAGAAACAAAACCAGCAAAATAACCAATCTTCGATGATATCGCGTACCTAACCTCAAGTCAAATATTAGGTGGTATATAACCTGTTTTAATTTTTACAGTTTGGCAAAAACTTGGGTCGTGTAAAACATTTTCAAGCACAATTTCTTGTTCAAAAATTTAAAAATTTTTGCCCAATAATGTGACCCGTGGAATACTTTCACCCTTGGATTAATATAAACATACCTAGGTATTTACCTTTTTGTTTTATATAATTTAAGTATAGAGAAAATTGTCTTTTAAACTTTTTTGTTGCCCGAAAAATAGGCGTACCTAATTAGATTGCAGGGCTGCAAATAAAATATATCAAAACATGCATCGGGATAATCTGTCTTGGTGTGTGTTTCTCTTTATTTTCATACCTTGCTTGTATGTAGCCTAGGCCTTGTTTGATGTGTTTAAATTGATCATAATAAAATAAAGTTATATCAAGATACATCACTACTCCATACTTACTGAAAATACGAAATACCCGATATTTTACTCCTATTTGGGCATAAAATCATACAACCGTTTTTACTAGTCTTTGTTTATTTTCCAATCGGAGTATCCGAGTCACTAAAAGTACAAACACACTACAGAAAAGCTAGAAATCCGTAAATATTAATCATCCACAATAGCAAAGAAAACAAGGAATCCACAAAGCACACCTAAAACACAACAACAAAAAGGGCGCCGAGCCGGTGGAGTCTATTTTGAGCATGTCGCTAAAGAAGGAGAGGCCGATAATTTTTCACCCATGAAACTTAACTTCTGTTTGCGCACGAGATAAGCTGTACGTATCTAAAGGTCTAAAAAGTCATCGGTTGCTTTTCAGAACCAAGTTTCCCCCCTTTAAATAAAACACATAAAACAAAAATATCTATACTTTTTAAACCGAGTAACGGCGGCCCTAACACCTTAATTTCTAATTTCTGTTCTAAAGGTATTGTAAAAATGGATTTGTAAAAAATGGATCGCTAATTGCTCTAAAAATAAGAATATAAATTGTAAGTAGTAGGTAGGACAGTTGTGCCACAAGAGCCACGGCACTGTTGCTCTACCTCCACCACTGTCATTAATACCAACTTGTTCTAAAACAAATAATTGCAGTGACCAGTGAACCCGTATCATTTCGTATATGAACCGAATGTATTTATGTTTCATTGAGATTAATATACAAACATCAACATCAATTTAATGACGTTAACACAGTTGCAGTTGCATGGCCAACATTTGCTTGTTTATCACATTTTACACTGAAGTTCACGAGTTAAACTAAAGCGAAGTTTAGGCAAATATGTATATTTCAATTAGCACTTGTTAGTTTATTAGCTACATTCGAAACAGTTAATTTTAATTAAAAATAATTTTTATAAAATGAGTTATAAAAATTGTTTTATTGCTTTTTATACGAAATATTTGACTGACAGTACTGGCTCGAAAATTTCTTGTGAATTTGTCTTGAAAATTTTTCCCCTTCAGCGCATTACTTTCCGTTTATCTTTAGCCATCCCCCCCCCAACCAGCAATGAAGTCTAGTTACGTCCCCTGCAGACCATTCTTGTTCCCAACAAAATCGGGAACGTTTAAGCTCTATCAATCAAAATAAGTAATGGTAACTGGCAATCGTGTTAAAACTTCTATTAATACGATCATACTTATTCCCGCTGCTTACCCTCGCTCGAAATTCTTGTAACCCATACATTTTCTATATAATAAGTAATGGTAAGTAAAAAATCTTTGAGGCTTTTATTAAGAGAATCCTTCTTACTCCCGCCGGCCGTTTACCATCGCTCGAAAGGGCTGTGCGATTACCGAAAAAGACAATCGATTTATCAAAAATAATCGATTAATCGAAAAATAGATTTTGTTGCACACCCCTAGCAATAACATGCTATAATATTTTTTAAACCGATTTTCACTTATAATCTCCCTAGTGCTTGAATTATTTCCGGAAATTTTTCCGAAGGAACGCATTTTTTGAAAATTTTCCCGAGTCGTAGACGAGGGAAAATTTTCTAGAAAAATGCGTGACTGAGGAAGAATTCCCGGATATTAATTCAAGGACGCGGGGGATTCGGTAAGAAAATTTCACACCTAAAATGTATTTGAATTATTTTATTGAAATTATCCATAATTATGGGAATACTTAAACTTTCAAAAAAAAGTTTCCTCACCGTTTAGTTAAACGAAATGCAAAAAATATAAGTGAAAATTATCCTTTTTATTTATTTTTACTACATTTCATTTACTAAAACAAAGGGAAAGCATAGTATAGTCTAGTTTAGGCTAGTTATGCCAGATAAAACAATTTTTAAAATCTAGGTAGATAGTAGATACCACAGTCAAGTAGGCTTAGGCTTGTGATGTCAAAATCGTCTCTGCTATACGTCACGTCGACAGTTATTTCTTAAACGTGCTTCTTTAGTTCACAATAATTAAATCATGGCAGTAAACAATCAAGAAACTAATTTTAAGCCCTACGGTGTTTGTAAATCTTGCTCTGAAATAGGGGACATTAATATGTCTCATAAAAATTTAAAGTATTTGCAATGTTTAATGGAAAAAACTGAATTAAATCCCCATCAAGAAAACCTTTTCTCAGCTATCCAGAAGATTTTGGAGGAAGATATCCCATCCTTTTTAAGAAAAACCAGAATTCAGCAGAACAAAATTGCATCCAAATATTACATCTATTATATTAAACATAGACATCTGATAGAAGTGGAAAGGGAAGATAACCATTATCCTTGTTATTCTCCATTACGAAGAGAAGAGTTCGAACCAGAATTCCAAAAATATTTAGCCTTAATAAAAGAAATATTTGGTAAATAAATATTTGTATTTATTTAGTATTATAAAATGAATAAAAACATTAAATACCAAAATTTGATCCTGAATACTGATTTTCCGATCATATGATAGCTGTCAAGAAAAAATTTCCACTTATTAATTTTGTTCGCCTAGCTTGGCAGGAGGAGAAAAATTTCCGAAAAATTTTAAGGTTGTCATTGGTAACTGTCGAAATGAAAGTGTGTGATTGGCTTAGAATGACAGGTGTGAAATTTTCAGGGTAATAATACCTAATTAATCGATTACTTAATCGAAAAATAATTTTTTTTTCGATTTTGATTTGATTTTTGATTATTCGAAAAATAGTTTTTTTTTCGATTACTTAATAATCGATTAATCAAAAAATCGTAAAAATTTTTTTTCGAATAACCGATTAATCGAAAAATATATTTTTTTTTCGATTAATAATCGATTAATCGGTTTTGTTGCACACCCCTACTCGTAACCCGTACTTTTTCTAAATAAGAATAAGTAATGGTAACAAAAAAATCGGAAGGATATTAAGGCCTTTTTACATATTATATAAAAAACGTAATAGTAACTGGCAATCGTCTTAATGCTTCTATTAAGACGATCATATTTACTCCCGCCGTTTACCCTCGGTCGAAATCCTTGTAACCCATATTTTTTCTAAATGAGAATAAGTAATGGTAACTAAAAAACTTCTAGTTCCAGCCACGAAGAGCGTACAAAACCCGAGAACAACATTGTAATCTATTTTACCACTTCCGACTTGGAAATGCATCATTAGATACTAACTTACATATTCACATGGATATGGGGACCTAAATAATAATCTATTCCCCCAAATAAACTTTAAGTTCTTTGTCGTGCATGTTTAAAGTGTCGAACGCTTGAAGCATTTTAATTTGGATGTTTGAGGTGTGTTTATTGTTTATTTAGGTACCTCTAACGTGTTTACTTATCATTTTATGCCACGCGACTGTAATTTTACCAGTTAAAATAATAATAAGTCATTTTCATAGCTCCTGTATGCCTGTGCTAACTTTATTTAATTAACTCTTACACTACACTTAACATGTAGCAAGAGCCAAATTACATTTGATCGTAAAGCTCGAGACGAGGATCATAAAGGGCTCTGATATAATTATCCAAAAATAGACAATCGGAGCAGAAGTGTAATCAGCCAACTTCGGACTTAAAGATAACCGTAAATTTTAGACGAACTTAAGGCCTCACTCTACATTGCGTCACTTTGAACTAAACGTTTCTATTCAATTCAATCTGTACCGGACTTTTTGTTTTGTTTGTTTGTTTGTTTGTGACTTTTTGTTGGTTTCGTCAATTTTAATGCATTGTATCATGACATTTATCCTTGTACCGTGCGAGCAAAAATTATTTGCATCAAAGAGGGCCTTGCATCTAAGGACGTAATGCTTAGCCGTAGAGCTTAATACCTGTTGGGTGTCAGTAACTACCTGAGTTAACAATCAATCAGTTATTCCGTCATCTTTGACAGTCGTTACAAGTAATTTGATTCATCTCTAATTTTTCCAATTTCTTGAACAATTCACACAACGGGCTTTACGGAACAGCACAAAACATTCATGGTTAAAACGTATTTTCGAAACGGGGTTAGAGTAAATTGTGAGTGGCAATACAATTCGGGTTTGTGCATGGACGATTTTCACGAACATTTTCCTAACGCTGCTTTTATTGCTGGGGATTTTTATCATTGCCCTAAAAGAACCGTGGCTGTGTTTAGGGAAACAGGTTCTATACAACACAAAAAAGGAGCAGGAAGACCATCTGTAAGAACAGAAGAACTTGTTGCAAACGTTCGTGAAATAATGCAAAAAACGCCAACAAATTGTATAAGACGCCTGTCCTAAGAAGTGGGAAAATCTTATGGAACATGCAGGACTATTCTTAAGAAGCAGCTAAATTTATTTCCTTAGTGCAAGTATTCCAAAAAATACAAGCCGCAGATTTTGGAAGACGCAGGAATTACTTCAATGGTTTACCCAAAATTTATTGGAAAGAAATGATTTATTAGACCTGACACTACACGCATGTGGAGTACCTAGTGAAAATCCCCATTATTTTGTAGCGTCCACATTGCACCCTCAAAAAATTGCTGTCTGGTTAGCTGTTTCCCGAAGAAGAATTGTTGGTCCTGTTTTTTTCCATGACACAGTTACAGCACAACGGTATAGAGACAATATTTTGAATCCATTTGTGGAGCAATTAGGTACTTGACGACGAACTACGTTTTGGATATTTTCAACAGGACGGTGCAACCGTCCATATAGCCGCCGAGACAATTAATTACTTACGGAATTTTTTCGACGACAGATTGATCAGTTTTCGACCAGACATTGAATTCCCAACTAGATCACCTTGTTTAACGGTTATGGATTACTTCGTTTTTCCTCATTTGAAGAACTCTATTTTTAAAACACCAGTTGCAAATTTAGAACAATAATTACAAGAAAGGATTATCCAAGAATGTGGTAACATTTCTCCAGAGATACTGGTCTTTCGAAAATATGAAGAGACGTGTGAATTTATGCGTGGAGCATGGCGGTGGCCAATTTCAGCAATTTATGTAATTATTATTCTTTTTTTTTCCGTATATTCTTACTTAGTTAATTTTGTAAACAATAAAAATAAATTTGTATTTATTTTATTACTCATTAATTTGGCATACCATGTCATAATATGAATTTGACAAAATTTTAACCTAGATTTGGTTAGATGAATCGTCCCCATATCATTGTGATCTAAACCAAGCCCGCAACTTCACCGCAATTTCTAGCAAGGGCGTTAAGGTTTAGCATCAACGCTAAGGCGCTAGACTTACACCAGAAGGTTACTAGTTCAAATCTTGCCAGTTGTTAACTTTCTTAAGAAATGTTGGTAAAAGATAGAGTCCTAACAAGGACGAAACGGCCGTCGTGGTCTACCCGCCCCAAGGTATCCATTATATGCTTGGATCCCTGTATTTTCCAATATAAAAAACAGTTACACACTTGTCCGATATGACACAATATTCGCTTTTAATTAATAGGTAATATTTAAAACAAAAAAAAAACAAATTCTATTTAATATTTTTCACCGCATTTCGCAGACTCCTTCTTAAAATAATTGAACCAATTTCAATACGATTTTAATTAGGTTAAGAGACTTAAGGACATGCAAATTCGCCCCAAATTCTGTTTAAATGGGGCCCTTAAAGTCAACGGGATTACAGCCACGTTGAACTGTTTATGGCTGTAGAGCAATTAGGCGACTTTCGAGTCAATTGGCGCACGTAGTTGAAAGTACTGTTTGATTTTCAGATTTAAAGAAATCGTTCGGGTGTTCGCACAGAATACAAAAATAAAGTTTCAAATACAAAAGTTACAGTTTCTCGATAGGGTCAGTCGATCGCCAAATAAAAGTTCGTAGAATTATTGAGGCTCTCGGTATCTCATATCAAGGGATTGTTAATAATAATATTATTATTATTATTAGAAGATAATATAGTGTCCGCCAAAAAAAAAATTAAAAAGCGAGTATTGTGGCATATTGGACAAGTGTGTAACTACTTTTTTTTATATTGGAATACACAGGGATCCAAGCACAATGGATACCCTGGGGAGGGTAGACCACGACGGCCGTTTCGGCCTTGCTAGGATTCTACGGGCAGCCATAATCCAAGCAATCCCGACAACAGCGGTAAGATGTATTAAAAGCCTTTTACAAAAGTAAAGCGGCCATCAATACACCGTAGCGCCATCCCAGCGGAATTAACTCTATAAAAGGCAGTCACACTGGTAATAATCGAAAGGCAAACAACTAAATAAACCACGAAGTGCATCACAATCCAGTACAGGGAACGCCATTTGCGTTTTCACCGCAACATCTGCAGTTTTGCAGATTAGAAACAGATCACGCAGCGGCACCCACTAGAATGCGCGCCATCCGTTTAAGAAAAGCCATAAAAATGTTTAGAAGATAATATAGTGTCCGCGAAAATAATTAAAAAGCGAATATTGGGGTATATCGGACAAGTGTGTAACTTTTTTTTTATATTGGAATACACAGGGATCCAAGCACAATGGATACCCTGGGGCGGGTAGACCACCATTATTATTATTATTAATAGTAAGATTAGTGCCTCATTTGCATGGTCAACAAATAATAGCGAAATTAAATTTTACAATTGATTTTATCATCCATCCTTTTTTTTTATCCGTCAGACTTCAATTGATTCCAAAAATCTTAAGGATGCATCATCGCATGTAAGATAAACCAATTTTTTTCCCTCCGCTAAAACCGAATTTCAAAAAAACCACACATACTATTTACTTCAACACCTTCAAACACCTATCCTTAAACTCTGTTTCTCAAGTAGCAGCTTTTTTAACATATATACGATAACTTATGTTGGTATAAATAGGCAACTTCAAAAACTATTTTCTTCCAAATAAAGGTCTACATCAAAAATCTGTTACTAGGCAAACAACGTTTAAAAAGGTTTGGACCTTTAGCCGTCCAGTGATACCAAATTCATATCTGTTTAATTAAATGTCAATGGCAGCGGCGCACCCAGGATTTTATGTTAGGGGGGCCCGCCAACCAGTGCTGGAAGCAAATTTTTTAATAAACTTTTAAGTTACGCATTTTTCTAGAACTTTGGAGCTTTTTTAACAGGTACTCTTGCAGGGAAGATCGCAATAGCCTAGTCATGGGAGTCGTTAAACGGTTTCTTAGGGGGGGGGGGGGCATTGGCGGCTTGTGACTTGTTAACTTGGGGGTGTACTAAAAGCCTGCTGTAGGCGAAATGCGCCGCAGGCGAAATTTTTTTAAGACCACGCCCAAATTTGGTCAATAATTATTATAGTAAATATTTTAAAAATTTATGATTACCTTCTTATTCTATTGAAAATGAAATAAGATAAAAAATAAAAAGGCTAATTTATTTTTCATTAGTGGGTACATTGTTTAAAAGTAAAGTTCATTCATCTGTTTTTATTTGCAGCAAACTTATCAATAACAATAAAGTCCCTAGATTTACACTTTGTGGTTTGTATCAAGTTAATTTCGAGAGTTTAGGTCTTCCCTTAATTTTAATTTCAATTTTTTGCTCAATACTTAATGAGCTAAAATTGTTTCTCAAACATTCATAGTCGTTTTGGCATTAAAACTGTTTATTTTTATTAAAATAAGTCTTTACTACCCCAAAATAATAATAAAAATATAAAGGAAAACTCGAAATAATAAATTCATACATTCAATCAAACCATTTTAAACCTCAATAAGTCAACTTTTGTCAATAAGTCAACTTCCAGGGGGAGGGGGGGGGGCGGCAAATGCCTTACCTGGCCCCCCTCAAACGAGGCCCGTGAGGTAAATCTAAGAAAATTGACTTTTTAAAATACTTATCCACTTTCATAATTTTTCATTTCATTGGGGGTTTTGGGGGGGCCAAGGCCCCCTTGGTGATATTTGGAACTAAGAATTCTTATACCAAAATTTAAACACCTTAAACAATTTTTAAATATAAAAGAATAAGAAATACTTTATTATTCTTTAGTACAAACTCATTTAAATGATGGAATACTAGGATGGGAAGGCATAAATAAGAATTATCTTAATAATATTGAAACTATTCAAAAATACATTTTGAAAATTATTTACGAAAAAGACCACCAATATTCTTCTGATTTACTATTTAAAGATAACAAAAAAATGGATATTAAACAAATATTTTCTTACAACATGTTAATATATTTTAAAACATAAAAATAAAATAAATTATATTAATCACACACATGAAACTCGTCATAAAAATATTATTACATATAAAAATAGAGTAAACAAAACAATAGCACACAAACATTTTTTAAACAGCAATCCATATATTTTTGATATGCTACCACAGTCAATTAAAATAATTAAATCATTAAATAATTATAGAAATAAAATTAAAAATTGGATATTATCTAATCCAAGAGATATATTCAAGAACGTCCTTAATAAATAATAAATATACCAAGATATAATGAATAAAATAAATAAATATATATTTTATATACCTACATAACGTATTGTATCTTCGTATACAATAGTGATATAAAATATACCAATAAAATATTGTCATATTCGTTTTATATTATAAGTAATCTAGTTCTGCCTGAATTATGAAATAATATATTATTGACAAAAATATTATATTATTTAACTCAAAACAAGTATTTTACTTCTGAGTTCGGAATTGATAGTTTATATAAAAAAAAATTATATATTAGCATTAAATGCCAAAAAAATATTTAAATAAACTTTTATTATTATTATTATTATTATTATTAGGAAATATTTGTTTTTGCGATCGTTAACAGTATAGAAGTCAAATGTACAAAAACTACTTTATTATTTCCAAATCAAAAACATCTTCAAATAAATGTGATAGTTTTAAATGGTTTTGAGTAAATATTATACATGTATATCTCTGCAGACTGGCAGACTCTTAAATAACGTATTATAAGGAATTAGAAAATATATAAATCTAGGTCAGGTCAGCTGTTCTTTATTACACCCTCTATTTCGAGTCACGCTCTATAAGCTGTGCTATTGCTCCCAAATGTTTTGAGCTCTGTAGAAACTCAAATTATGCGACAGAGCTCCCGGGGGCATCCGAGAAAACAAGCTTAGCTGTTAAGACATTACTCTGGTATGAAATAAATTATTGACACGGTCATAAACAGGACCAAGTTTGCATTTCTTGTTTTCTTTGCTTCGACTTAGTAAAAACTTCTCAGAATATTTGTTATTGTTACTTATATAAGTTTCGTTGAGTAATAATCAAGTTGTAATATAGGTATCTAGGTGTCTTTTCATGCTCTTATATAGCTGATGCACATGCATTCCGCTTTCTCATTCCCCTCCATAGCAGCAATTACAATCGGATTAACGAAGCGTCACCCATTTAATGTGTTCTATCTTGACTGCATTTTTCAGGTAAAATACCTTTAAAATTATTTATTCCCAAGGAAAAAAATTAAAATAATTTTATGGTATGCGATCTTTAGATCAGCAAACAGTATTCACGAAAGTGACAAAAATGCCGTACAGGAATAGGCATGCGCACTGCAACGAATGGAAAGATAGACAGGTCCGAACTTTAAAATTTAAAATGTCTTATTAAACGCTTAATGCTGGGTGCATAGATTTTAAGCCCGTATTTCACGGACCAAGTTCTTGGTCAAGAAATTGTAATAGTTGACCTCCAATTTATTTTCACGTGTAAACAGCTAAAATTTGCTCCAAGTTATTGTTACAATTTATTGACGAGAAATTGGAACTTGTTCTAATTTTTTGACCACCAAGTTGGGGGAAAAGGTAGTGGTATCTGGTAGTGGTGTCTTTAGTGGCTGCCAATCTATCAGATTTTGAGGTTAAAAAAACGTTTTTATTGTTTTGTTCCTAAAATTTGTTTAAAAATAAATATAGTTTAAAAAAACTAAAAAACACCCTTTAATAATTAATCAAACTAAAAAGCGGAAAATAAATATAGTTTAAAATAATTCTTGAAATTCTTAATATAGGCAGAAAATAATAATGAACCATAAACATTAGTATCATTGTGAAAAAAGCGTGGGCTGCTCGATATACGAAAAATATAGCACAAAGCGACCTACGCTTTTTTCACAATAATACTAATGTTTATCGTTCATTATTATTTTCTGCCTATACCTATTAAGAATTTCAAGAATTATTTTAAACTATATTTATTTTCCGCTTTTTAGTTTGATTAATTATTAAAGCGTGTTTTTTAGTTTTTTTAAACTATATTTATTTTTCATTTTTTAGTTTGAGTTATTGTTAAGAATTTTTTTTTGAGTAGATTGAGCTAGATTATTGTATTGTCAGCGGTTCTTGAAAAGTCTACAAAATTTAAATTAAATCTGACCGTTTAAAGTGGGTCAAAATCGGGTTCAAAGAAGTCGGTTACGGACAAACAAACAAACATACAGGTGAAGCTAATAAAATAAAAAAATTGTGTGTGCTTAAGACCACACGACAGAAGTGAAAACTTCAACAAGGTGAAATTAACAATATCAAATACAATTTTTCAATTTTGTTTCTTTTAGGTTAGGTTCGTAAGCAATCATTAAAATAACATAAACTTGGAATACGGGATAATTTTACTGCATACGAAAAAAGATATTTCCTAAAATTGAACAACCCTTGAATTTTTACATCTTCAACAGAAGTCAGAAATCATAATAAATTAGGTCCACGGAATAAGCAATTACGGTAAAACTAATTACCTTACTTCACCCTACGTAAATATATAATTTAAAAAATGCCAGAACATACCTGAGACGCACACTGTTTCCACGTCGACTGATGCGGCAGCGGAGTCGAATTCGAGCGTTACACAGCCGAACCTGACGCGTGACGGCGACGCGTGACGGCTCAGTTTAATTCAGTGCCCACAAAAAGTGCTAAACGCGCCTAAAGAAGGTTTCACTTCAATAATAATAAAAGCGTGTTAAAAAGCGTGTTAATGATTCGCCGTCTTGCTTTGCAAACAAGAGAACAAGTAAATTAAACGATCAAAACAGCAATCTTCGTTGTTATCGAGAACCTAACTTCATTAAAATTTGCCTAAAAAACTTGTATTATAAAACAATTTCAAGCACAATTTTTTCGATCAAGAATTTAAAAAAGTTTTCGGTACCAGTAATTGTTTATAGCACAAACTGCTCAATACACAAGTACACAAAAACTAGAAATTCAAAATATTAAATATCCACAATCAACAATAAACAAGTTCCTTTCAGTTGCTTTTAAATAGTAAAGCCAACGGCTAAGTTAAGCATTTCTTAAAAAAATTTAACTCTGCTCATCAGAAAATATATTTTCCTACCCCTTTGCCGCGGTTAAGTATGCCCATCTATATTTCTCATACGATCTGTTGATGTGTTATTACTTTACTGTGTTGTTTAAAAGAAGCAAAAAGGAAAGTTCCTAATAGCAAAGAATACAAGAAATCCAAAGAGAAAACGCAGTGGCGTAGCTAGAAATATGGGCGCCGGGGGGCAAACGTACAGGCTGGCGCTTAAAAATTAATCAAGTTCCAAATAAGCTGCCGGCAGGCCCGCCGGAGGCGACTAAAAATTTTTGGGTGCCACGCCCTTTCTTGGATCTTTTTACGGCATTTAATGTCAATATTTAGTCAAAAATAACAGTAGTCCGGTAGGAATACGAGACATATGGGAGTATTACTAAAATAAACCTATATTTTGGGTCACAGCTACCTAAGTTAATTAAATTTAACCAGATCCAGATGCCACCTCCTTAGATGAAAAGAAACTAGTAATTTTGGGCAACTTTCCCCTTTTACCTTCTTGCTCTTTTTTTTGCTTTTTAAATTTTTCCAACCACTCGACTTCATTTTGCCTTTTTCCATATTGGGTTTTCTAAACATCAGAAAAATAAATGATATTATTAATTATTACTTAAGTACCTACTATAATATGCTTATTAGTGGATAAATAATTTTCAGTTTTTGCTTTGAATATTAATTAGTTACCTTCGCCTTTAATCCTTAATATGTCTTAACTAATATAAACAAACAAAAAAAAAATCACCACCGCGATAAACGCCGATGATTCTCCGAATGTTTTTGTTTTGTCTTTGAAATCGAATGCCTACTGCCGACACGCCACACGAGCGTCACGAGCCGACTGCATCCCTTACGCGGGCGCCTTTAAAAATTGCTGATGTGCCAGTTAGTGTTTGTAATAATTAGGCTGTAGGCGGCTGGCGGACGAAGGCCGAGTTTGATTGTATAGTCGAATCTGGTCTTATCGTGCGGGTCATACGATTCAAGAAAGACATACTCTCAGTTTTTGTTTTCTTTACTTGCGTTTAATTTTACCCTCTAAATAAAATACGTAAGATAAATGAGACAGACTTATTCCATTTTGACATGAAAAAAAAGGATATGTATTTACTTTCCAGCGATTCTAAAAAAGCTTATAATAGCACCAGCCACGTTTTATTTTAAATATGCCAGTTTTGTGACTTTGACAGTTTGTGACAAAATGAAACAATTTTCTGGGTTTTTGCATCCCCAATCAAAAAAAATGGTACTTAATTTGATAAACTATTTCGAAAATGAAAGAAAAAGTGGAAATTCGCCAACCAATATTCAGGAAACAGTAGCCAAAGCACTGGGAATTAGTTTAAGGACTGTGCAGAAAATTGTGCATGAAACAAAACATAACATAATACCCAAGAATACTAAAAAGTGTAAATGAAGAAAGCCAAAGACTGATGATTTAAGCGAAAATATTAAAATGGGAGTTTGAAATGTGATTTACCATTTATACAAATCAAAAACCAATGTAACTCTTCCAGTTTTAAAAAAAACATTAAAAATTCGGGGTGTTTTGGAAATTTGACTTGAAGCGTTATCAAAATTAATAAAAAATTTAGGTTTTCGCTATAAAAAATACTGTAACCGAAGATTTTTATGTGAGCAGCCACAGATAGTGAGTCAGCGTGTTCAGTTTTTAAAAAAATATACGGACAATTACAAATCGAATCTTCGCGATAGCTAAAATAATGAAACTATTTTTCCTTCCTTCGATATATTTGTAAATAATCTCACAACATTTTGATTGCCTCTGTGTTGTCTGATTTGACGCATATGATCAGTGACCTTTGGACCCGCATGTTAAGACCAGATCTGACTATATTACAATTATTTAAAAAATCAGTTAAACTGATTTATTAAGAAAAAACGGAGGGGCGCCGAGGGACGTTGCCCCCCGGTAGCTACGCCACTGAGAAAACGTAACAACAAAAATGGCGTCGAGCCATCACTTTTTTAGCCGATTTTTACGTTCTACAAGATGGCGTTAATAGTTTCCAAAGTGGACATTTCATTCTTTAGATATCAGCGTCTTGGATGTTACATTTGACATTTTAGAAACCGTTGTGGTTACGATGCACTTTTCAACTGCCTCAAAAGTTTTAGCTCTAATATTTTACCTTTACATAAATCCCAATACTTGACAAAACTCTCTGAATATCTTCATTAATAATGCATTTATTTATTTACATACCCATTCATTACTCAAATATAACTAGTCTAAGTGGCATCAAATTTCGTATGTGGTAGAACCTCTGGGAAATGGGGCCCGCTGCCACTTTGCTTACAACATTTCCATATAAACTTCATCCAAGGCCGAGCTCGTTGGAAATAATTGCATAAACTTATAACTTGGGCACTCTGTGAAGACGAGTTTCGAACTGTTTAACCTTAGTCAGGAGTTAAAGTGCCGTTTGAAATTATTATGATTGAAATTTTGTCAAGTTTTAAGGACCTTTGAGTAGTTTTATATATAAGGGGAATTAATTAATTGCAAGGTTAGCAAAGATATACAGCGTGACCAGTAAAGTCCGCATTATATGGGATTTTTTTTTATTAATAGCTTTATTCGAAATTTGACTTTGGCATCAAGTTCTGCTTCGATCGAGATGAAAATTAAGCAAAAATGAGTAGTCACGTGATTCGCTTTGTCTGTCAAGTTTTAATTTTTTCCAAAAAATTATTCAAAAGTCGGGTTATTTCTGAAAATATCGAAAAAAGTTATTGGAAAAAGTTTTTTAAATGCAGTTTCTAGCTCACATGCAATATTTCAGCTGCATAAGATAATTTTGATTTTTTACCCATATTTTGTAAATTGCACAACTTTTGCAAAATAAGACTCAACGCAACCTACATAAAACTTCTTAGTTTTGACAATGCATTATTTCGGATACATTTTCTTTAAAGTAGCGCCATATTAAATGTGTGTTTTTCTACAAAATCAAAATTGGGCTATTAATATTTGGTCACATGTGATGCAAAGTTTATTTGTTTTTGACCCTGTATAAGGTAACTTCATAAAATAAGTAGTTTTGAATACGTAGTTTGTGTCTGAAAGTAAAAAAATAAAAATAAAATAAAAGGGTTTTAAATTAAATCGTTGAAAATAGATAAACTTTACGTTAAGTTAAACTAAAATTTATTTTTCACTTAATGAACACGTTACTGATGACACTCTGTTCTTTTTTGTCCTAATATTAAGGTGTATTAC
The DNA here is from genome assembly GCA_963969555.1 of Polydrusus pterygomalis. NCBI lineage: Eukaryota > Metazoa > Arthropoda > Insecta > Coleoptera > Curculionidae > Polydrusus > Polydrusus pterygomalis. Next base: position 2,204,987 of record OZ018377.1, read on the forward strand.
TTTCAGACACAAACTACGTTTTCAAAAATACTTATTTTATGAAGTTACCTTATACAGGGTCAAAAACAAATAAACTTTGCATCACATGCGACCAAATTTTAATAGCCCAATTTTGATTTTGTAGAAAAACACACATTTAATATGGCGCTACTTCAAAGAAAATGATTCTGAAATAAAGCATTGTCAAAACTAAAAAGTTTTATGTAGGTTGCATTAAGTCTTATTTTGCAAAAGTTATGCAATTTACAAATTATGGGTAAAAAATCAAAATTACCTTATGCAGCTGAAATTTTGCATGTGGGCTAGAAACTGCATTTTAAAAAAAAAATTTCCAATAACTTTTTTCGATAGTTTCAGAAATAACCCCACTTTTGAATTATTTTTTGGAAAAAATTAAAATTTGACAGATAATGCGAATCACGTGACTACTATTTTTTGCTTAATTTTCATCTCGATCGAAGCAGAACTTGATGCCAAAGTCAAATTTCGAATAAAGTTACTAATAAAAAAAAATCCCATATGATGCGGACTTCACTGGTCACACTGTGTGTTAATTTGACTTTAAATCATGATTCCTGATGTATTTCTAAACCCCTTACACCATCTTTCAAATAAAGAGCTTTTTACACAAAATGAGCCATTTTTTTACCAATTACATACATTCATTATATTCAACGTGCCTGTGCCGCAATAAAACATCGCAAATCCTGTAATGTCTTTTTCTTTTCACGTTTCCACCTTCCAACGGCCCCCCCGACACTACTTAAACTCACCCAACATTATTATTGTAGAGCTTTGTAAACCCATCCTTAATCTTTATTGTTTGTGCGTGATCCAATCTCTTGAATATGACAACCGACGTGTCCGGTTTGAAATAATAATATTTCTGAAAGTAAATATAATAATATTGCTGTGTAATACAAAATATTAGTGTCCGCGCAAATAATTAAAAGCGAATATTATGGCATATCGGACAAGTGTATAACTGGTTTTATATTGGAAAATACAGGGATCCAAGCACAATGGATACCCTGGGGTGGGTAGACCACGACGGCCATTTCGTCCTTGTTAGGACTCTACGGGCAGCCATAACCCAAGCAATCCCAATAACAGCAGTAAGATGTATTTAAAGCCTTTTGCAAAAGCAAAGCGGCCATCAATACACCGTAGCGCCATCTCAGCGGAATTAACTCCAATATAAAAGGCAGCCAAACTGGTAATAATCGAAAGGTAGACAACTAAATAAACCAAGAAGTGCATCACAATCCAGTATAGGGAACGCTATTGCCGTTTTGCAGATTAGAAACATATCAACGCTGGCACCGTGGTTTATTTAGTTGTCTACCTTTCGATTATTACCAGGGTGACTGCCTTTTATATTGGAGTTAATTCCGCTGGGATGGCGCTACAGTGTATTGATGGCCGCTATACTTTTGTAAAAGGCTTTTAATATATCTTACCGCTGTGTCGGGATTGCTTGGGTTATCGCTACCCGTAGACTCCTAACAAGAATCCTAACAAGGACGAAACGGCCGTCGTGGTCTACCCGCTCCAGGGTATCCATTGTGCTTGGATCTCTGTGTATTCCAATATAAAAAAAAACAGTTACACACTTGTCCGATATGCGACAATATTCGCTTTTAATTTCTGTGTAATATAATGTTTCATACAACGAATTATTGGTGTTGATACATTTAAGACATTATTAGTTAATTTGATTCATGTTTCGACTGATGTGTTCATCGGGACAAAAAGTTCTCGTACCAAAACATAATCGTAACTAGGCCATTGTAATTATTAAATTTTTTAAAGAGATACAATATATTATATTTGATTTTTCACTAGTAGTACCACAAGAGGTTAAAAAATTAATTGTAATTTGGTAGAAACTTTTTTTTTGTGTGATGCTATAATAATAAGTTAAAATTGAGAGCCATATTTTTTTTAATATCGATTGTCGTTATTATATATATATTTAACAGCTCATTATTTCACATTATGTAAGATTTGTTTTACTACAATTGGTAGAAAATTAAAATTTTAGTGGTTTTCATATACTTAGTAAATGTAGAGATTTAGTTTCCTCCGAAGGTTTCGGTATTAATATTATTTTATTGATTGACTTATTGTAGTTACACTGAAATACAATTTTAATACTTCTTGACATCTTAACATAGTATAAAACAAAGTCGCTGTCGCTGTCTGTCCGTCCCTACCAGCTATATATGTTTAAATCTTTAAAACTACGCAACGGATTTTGAAGCGGTTTTTTTTTAATAGATAGAGTGATTCAAGAGGAAGGTTTTTATGTATAATTAGCGACCCACGGGTGCAATTTCAGAAAGTGGCATGCCGGGTACTAATATATCGGGTTTGTTCGGGTTTGTATTTATACCAGCGGGTTGCAGCGCATGCCGGATACACGCTAGTAGCATAATATATTCTTTAATTTTACATACATTTTGAGTTACTATAAGTGGTATAAAAATGGCCTTTTTTTAGTTTTTATTCATTTTTTCATACATAGACTTTATGGCTTGAATAATCAGCAACAGCAACAGCAAACCGGTTATGGGGGGCTACGTTCATCATATTTTGACAGAACAAACTGTCAGTAAAAATTCGTGTTTTGATAATCAGAATATTTTGTAGTCAAAAACAAACCATACTTTTTTATTTTTAAAATTAATCGTTTTGAAAATAATCCTGTTTGCAATTGTCCGATGTTACGATCAATCATAGTACTATGTCATCTAATAGAAGATTGCGGTTGCCATTTCAAGAAATAAAATTTGTTTCAAATTGTTCAGGAATATTTGCTTTAATTGTGAGTAAATTGAATTAAAATTAAATTATTCAAAATTAAAACTACTATTAAATGGAGCAATGGTAAAAAAAATATATTTTATTAGACATAGATCTTTAATTAATAAAGCGATATGTTCGATTCCAAGTCCATCTTTTTCGCCTTAAGGAGGTGGCAGAAGAATACCAAAAACATTTTAATTATGTAGGGGAAATGTATAAAAATTTTTGTTCGTAAAAAATTAAGACCTAACTTTGTTCAACTGCATTTTTGCGAAGTGTAAACACGTTTAAATAAAACGATTGAGACTTTGATGGTCGTTTGCATCGCCTTGTTTAAAGTTAAAGAATAGCTAGGGCGAACCTTATACTTAAGCTCACCTTAAATTAAAATGAAATGCACCGGGTCAATACCCGTAAAACTTAGCTAGGGTTTCAAGAAGTTTGACAACGGCGTCAATCTGGTAATTTGTTTAGTAACTTTTGCACCGAATCTTTTCTCCCCTAATTGTTTTGTCGTTTCATTTTCATTCGTCATCCAAAATCAACCTACATAAAAAACAGATTTTGGTCAAAACTGTTAAAATAATCAGCCCTGTTGAACACTTTTCTAGGCAAACCAAAAATAATCAAATTAATTTCGTCGACTTCATCGTCATCAGCAATAAATCAATTTTTCCTGTTTAGGTTGACTTGGACTTGACTGACGTTAAGGTTATATTATTTTTTTCAATGGTTTAAGGTTAGATTTCCAAGATAAGCCGAATAATTCTGGGGCTTTGTTCGGCTTTTTTGCCTTTCGGCTTGGCTTCCAGCTTTAGGCAAAAAGTCAACGCGTGCAAACCAAATTCTGGAGATAAGGTGAACCTTAGATTAAGTAGCATCTAATCCAAGCGATGCAAACGGCCATAAGTCAAACAAAATAATTCTGTGATTATATCAAAAAATGTTCATTATAATTCGCGTTGGTTACCACAGCGTAAACTTTCCGATATAATACATGTGTTTCCATGGTGACCTGTAAAAAAACCATCTTGATTGGTTAAAAAGTACTGGTGTGGAATTTTCTCAGAAATATTTCAAAATTTTAAAAACTTAAACCGTAGAATTTTTTTTACTGTATGCGATACCTACGATGAAAATAAAAGTTTAGTAATATAAAAGAAGCCCAATACTTAATCATTCAATCGATTTCATTGCATAAGAAACTATGAGTTTTTGAATTAAGAAAATAGCGGGAAACTTTTATTACGCGAGCGCGATTCACACCTCCATTCCATCCATTCTATTCCCATATCAGCCATCAGGAACTATTATTGGATGTTGTAATTCAGTCGTCTTTTTTTATTGGCAGTGCGTGATTTAATCTTGTGATGACAAAGCTTCATATCTGGAATAATAAATTTCAAGGTACAAAGGGAGAAAAATCAGGAATTTACGGGTCATATTGTGAATGGCACGTTCTACCAATTTCCCAACTTTATGGGTTGCTTTATTAGGAATATTGATGGGAATACGAATTTATCGTATGGGGAGGTTATTTATTACGTTCACTACCCGGCAGAAATTTGGTAAAAAAAAATGTATCTACAGGAGGCTAGTTTAGTTTTCAAATTCGTCGTTGACATTTTTATAATGGAAGTGAAACCTTTCCTAAAAGTGCTTTAATAAAATTATTATCAACATTTACTAAACGACAAACATCACAACTCCAAAAAATGTAAATTTTAAAAATCATTTGTTAAAAAAATAAAATGATAGTCATAATTTAGCAAATTGTGCTCAAAATTATGCGATGAGAATAATTGTGTATCATAACAGTAAAAATTGTTACAATAAGTGTATAATATCATATTACTCAGAAAAAATTTGATGAAAATAAAGTTGTTAATAAAGGGAAAATTCTATTTGCTAAAGGTATAAGAAAACAAAAATGTGTAAACAGATAAATTGGATAGCCTATGTGATAAAATCGAATTAACCTTCTAGGAAAACAACAATCTTGTGTATATTTCTGGAGTATAATATTCACAGATTAAATATTTCCATGCAACCATAATGCAAAGTTCCCCGTTTTAAATAAAATTAAAGTATCATACCAACAACGATAAAGATGGCTAAATCATTGCATTTATAACATATTATTGCGCCGAGTCGACATCTCACTGTAATAGAGGACATTATATCGTCGTATGAAATAGCTTGACAGAATCGCGCCCAAATTTATGAGCATACTGTATGAGATATTAGCTTTTAAATGATGTACCGCAAGCTGAATGTTTCCATTTATAAAAAAGATCGATGTCGTCATATCTTTGACCAGTGGCGCAACCAGAAATTTAGTTCGGGGGGGCTTTAATTTCTTGCGCCAAAGGCGCTCTTTTGCGCGGCAGGCGAAAAGTTTTTTGGGTGCCACGCCCTTTTTTTGGGTAAAATACGTATGATTGAAGAAAGCGACAGCCCCCTAAAAATTCTGCAATAATACGCCGCTGGCCCTAACTAAATATTTATGAAAAAAAAATTAGAGATTTCATTTTAATTAGTAAAAATGTACAGGGTTTTTCCGTATATTTTGGAGCACCCCTGGAGCTTTTATTTGAAGACCTAGAAAAAACTTTAAATTACCAAAGTTGCATGATTTCTCCTGAACTGCCAGAATTTGTTATCGGACAAAACAAATGAACATCGTAAATTTGTTTAATAAGGCCAATGTCGATTTTTTTAAATAGAACACCCTGTATATTAATTTTTTTTTAACTCCTTACTCTTTTCTGATTCCAAATATGTATATATGTTATACGTTTACTTTAGTCGTTTAGGCAAAATTGCATTTTAAAATATTGATGATTAGAAAATCTATATTGGTGTGAGGAAAACATGCTAGAACATAATGCTTATTCAGTAACAATAATTAATATAAATAATGATAATAATTTATGAAACAAACATATAACATATATACATATTTGGAATCAGAAAAGAGTGAGGAGTTAAAAAAACAATTAATATACAGGGTGTTCCATTTAAAAAAATCGACATTGGCATTATTAACCAAATTTACGATGTTCATTTGTTTTGTCCGATAACAAATTCTGACAGTTCAGGAGAAATAATGGCACTTTGGTAATTTAAAGTTTTTTCTAGGTCTTCAAATAAAAGCTCCAGGGGTGCTTAAAAATATACGGAAAAACCCTGTACAGGGTGTCCAGTTTTCGTGTGTTTTCATATACCAGCTCCCTTATTATAAAAGATAGAAAGATGGGGTTTGCGGCTTACTGTTCTATTTTTTTATGAAACTTTCATTACCGTTAACGAAATTTTCATAGCGCTCTCAGGTTCTGACATACAGGGCCATTTTCAAATTTTGTCATTTTTGACGCTCCCCTGTATCTCGATTATTTGATAACTTATCAATAAGGTAAAAATGGATTGTTACATAGTTTTTTATGTTGAATTCAGTGGCGTAGTTAGTTTTTTTCTAAAAAGTTTCGTTTATGAGTTATGACCCAAACTTATATTTTTTTTAATGGGACACCCTATATATTATTTATTTTTCTTGTTCCTCTTTTTTAAGGCTTTTCAAAAATATATAATAGTTCATATTTTTTTCTTTTAAAAAGGGACAATTTTAACTTTTTTTTGCAAAATTAATCATCATTTTCGAATAGAGGGCTATGCCAGCAAATAAAAAAAAATTAACAACATTATTTTTATTAAACATAACTTTAAACCAACAATTAAGCAATTATATTAAAAACAAAGAAGTGGTTCGTTTCTGTGAAAATTAAAATAAAATGCCACGAACTTTTCACTAAAATTTCAAATATATTAATTTATTAAATTACAAAAATTGCTCGAATTGGGCTCTATTGTGTTCTAAGCACTTTCGACACACCGTTTCGATTCTACGCAATGCATTTAACAAAGTAATTGGTTTTCCCTGCAAAAGCCTAAATGTTTGATGTGTAGCTTCCCGAAGTTGATCAATACTGTGGTATTTTCTCTTATATAGCTGATTTTCTATATACCCCCATAAAAAAAATCCAACACAGAAAGATCAGGTGATCTTGGAGGCCACCTGACGGGTCCATTTGTACCAATCCACTTATCGGGAAATGTGGTTTCTAAATATTCTCTTACTATTCGAGAATTATTACTAGGAGCGCCATCTTGCTGATAATAAATATTATTTAAACCAGCTAAAGGAACATCCTCTAATAGTTCCATTAGTGCGTCTCGCATTATGTCTAGGTGCCTAATTCCCGTTAAAGTTCCTTTAAAAATAACATATTTAATTTTAGTGCCAAAAATAAAGCATGCCACGTTAAATCCAAACCGACCTTGACGTTCTCGTGGAAATATTACGTGCTGGTTCTCAGAACTCGTAAAATATGCCTCATCGGACCATACCACCCTTCTTTCAAAATTTGCGTTTTCCTGCAATATTTGTAGGTACCAGTTGCAAAAAATTATCCTCCGTTCTGCGTCACCGGGATGCAAATGTTGGACGAGATGGAATTTGTATGGTTTAAAATTGTATTTTTTTAGTATTAACTGCGTCCTTGAATTTCTAATCCCAACTTCATCGTATACTTTTCTGCATGATATGGATGGTTGTACCGCAACAGAGGCCAAAACATCTATTTCTTCTTCTTCCCTATTTTCCTTAGTGTAAAAATTAGGCCTTGGTTGTTTAAAAGATCCGTGCTCAATGAGATTGGCTTGGATTTTTTGAAATATTCTTTTATCGGGTTGTTGCCTTTCTGGATATCTACGAAACATTTAAATATGTATCAAAAAGCTAATAATAGATAACAATAATTATGATTAAAACTTTTTTATTTTTATTATAAACATTAATGGTACCTATCTAAATAACAAATGGTTTTGAAACTTACCTATTAAAATACAGTTCCAAGGCTGCGTTCGCGTCTTCATTAGCTCGGATAAAACAAACATACATATCGTGTTTTTCATAATTTTCATAATATCTATTATTTTCTGCCATGTTAAATAATTAAATAATTTTTCACAGAAATATCAAATAAACTAACAAAATCAAACAAATACCATTAATATTTGACAATAATCCGTAATGGCGCATTTACAAAACTTTGTTTTCTGTCATGTCTATCCATAATTGATCATGGCCTTCTGGATTCTAGATGAAAATGATTAATTTTACAAAAAAAGTTAAAATTGTCTCTTTTTAAAAGAAAAAAATATGGACTATTATATATATTTGAAAAACTCTTAAAAAGAGGAACAAGAAAAATAAATAATATATAGGGTGTCCCATTAAAAAAAATATAAGTTCGGGTCATAACTCATAAACAAAACTTTTTAGAAAAAAACTAACTACGCCACTGAATTCAACATAAAAAACTATATAACAATCCATTTTTACCTTATTGATAAGTTATCAAATAATCGAGATACAGTAGAGCGTCAAAAATGACAAAATTTGAAAATGGCCCTGTATGTCAGAAACTGAGAGGGCTATGAAAATTTCGTTTACGGTAATGAAAGTTTCATAAAAAAATAGAACAGTAAGCCGCAAACCCCATCTTTCTATCTTTTATAATAAGGGAGCTGGTATATGAATACACACGAAAACTGGACACCCTGTACGCATATATTAATCATACTTATACTAAAACAAAACGAAAACCTTATACAATAAGTTGTAAGTAATCACTAATAATACTAATAATAAAGTAAAATTCTTCGTTTTGTTTTTGCCTTTTCGTCCAGAATTTCTTCCACGATAATATCAATATCGTGGTTCGCATAAAGAACTGCCAAACCATTTAATCTGTCCTCTTCCGTGGTGCTACGCAGATATGTCTTTAAATATTTTAAATTTGAAAAGGACCTTTCAGATGTGGCGGTTGTAATAGGCAAGGTTAAAAAAATTTGTAAAAGCCTTTTTATATTAGGAAATATATTGGCATCACATTCGGAATACACTTTGTCCAAATCTTCCTTCAGTTTTTGTTTTTGCATTTTTTATACCACAGCTCAAGTTTAGCTTTTAACATCGTTTTATTGGAAAACTCTTCAAGGAACTCATTCTTGTAGAAGCTGTGAAGTTTCAAAAAACATTTAAATTGACTATCAAAATCTTGATTATCATATGGAAAGAGGCATTCAAAATTTTGAATGGTTTCTCGATGTTTTAAAAACCGATCCTCGAGATTTGCTATGAGGCCATCTAAAAACGGAATAAAAATTGTTATTTTAAAATACTCAGCAGCGGAATCGGTTTTTATAACCAATCTTTGTGTTTGTCTTAGCGGTAGTCTAGGTACTCTGATTTCAATATCGTATTCCGAAAGTAGATATTGAGCTTCCTTAAAAATATTTTGAAAATTATCATCTGCCAGGCCTCTTATTTCTTTAACTTGATCTGTTACGTCATTAGCTAACTGTAATGCTTTACAAAGGTTTAAATCGACTGTTTGTAGAATCTTGCTTAAAGGCAGTGTGTAGGCATATATTCTTTCTGTACACATTAGTGCGATCACAAATTTGGGACTTATAATGCTGGCCAGTAATCTAGATGCCTCAGTGAAAGTATTGCGGTCGGTCCATTCAATCACACGTAGTATAATTTCACTATTGATAACATGATTGATGTAAATTATGTGGCTGAATATATAATATTAGTAAAAGGCGTGACATGAAAAATAGGTTTGCAATTAAATGAATATGGTAAGTTTCTAAGCTCGGGGGGGGGGGGGGCGCTGCAGCCCGTCAGCCCCCCCCCCCTGGTTGCGCCGCTGTCTTTGACAAATGTTAATAAAAAAACAAACAAATAACGTCAAAATGTGAGCATATATAAAACAAAATTGAAATGTCCGAGCATTTTCCCCAAAAGTTACAGGTTTTATTTCGGACTTTTGGGCAACCCTGTATAAGTAGATGTTGCCTATCACAAAAAATTAGTCTCCTACTGTAATTAAAAGTTTGTTAGTTCAGTTTCAATATACTTAGTTAATTTTCATTGATCCTGTTTACATTGGGTATTACTATCTATTGCTCTTATTATACTGAGTCCTTTTTTTTTTAACTAAAATGGCCTGGTTTTTTAAAAGAGGAAATGGCAGTCCTGTTATGAATGACATTTTGAAATGGAGAGGTATCTGGGGGGAGGGGGTGCCTAATGCGTGGCCACATTATACTTGATGTTCTTTACAGAATGGTTAAATTCCTAACAACACCTATAACCGGTTTCAAATAATGCGGGTGTTGACAATTTTCAAATATCTGTACATATTTTTGTTTATTAATGACGCTTTTTCCTAGTATTCAAAAGTATGTATCAACAATACGACGAAAAATAACATTTTTCAGACTCGACGAGGCAGTTAAATAAAAGCAATTAAAACTCAGAAACTTTGTGCGCTTAAAGAAAAACAAACAACAACGAGCAGCAATCTTTTTCGAACAACAAAGCCGTCCTTTTGTTTATGATATTGCGACAATAAATTTTTGTTACTGTAGAAGCGACGTAGCTAAAATAATTAATTGATGTCAATCAACAACAAAGTTCCAACACATTTTATTTGGAAAGCCTTTTTGCGTAAAAAAAATTACGGTAAAAGAGCTGCTTTTTGTTTGTTTGCATGGTTTTAATTGGATAGTCTCATTTTTAATTTGTTTAATTTTAATAAAAAAATAAAGAAAAAGGTACGGCTACACTGAGGAAAATCATTTAATACAAGTTTTTTTTTTAATATATACAATATATATACAGGGTTAGGAAAAATTACCAGAACGGTCGATTATTATTTGTGTTATCAAAAAACGTCTTATATAAAAAATGTAGGGCTGTTAAAAATCTACATATCGGTGATAAACTGAAATATACAGGGTCGCCCACAAAGTTGTGGAGAATGATTGTTATATTTTTTTAAATGGAACACCCTGTATATTTTTACATTTTTCAGTTCCACATAAAATTATAATTATTTTTTATTAAATGCGTTATTAGTCTATACTTCATAGTTTCCGAGATATTGACTCTCGAAAAGTGACATTTTTGAACTTTGACAGCCTATAACTTTCTAACAGTACGTCTTAGAGCAAAAAGGCTTACATGTCCCTATCTTCAATTTTTAATATCTTCCCAAAAAAATCAACTTCCGGTTAAACCGGATGTAACACGAAAGCAGGAAATATAGTTGTTTTGGTAATTTTTCCTAACCCTGTATATGTGGATTACCACAAGAAGAAATCCTTTAATCCCTAAAATATTTCGTTTAGACACACACGAGGTCGTTTTTTTCACAACATATTTTTGCGCTTATTCGATATTTTTTCTGGTAACAAAATACCGTTTAACCATTAAAATATGTATCGAATAAAATACCTTTAATAGATGATTTTTTAATTCCTACAAGGTTATCTAATTATCTAACCAAAATTAAACCCTCTTTTTATATCTAAAATATACTTTTTAAGAACTAAATAGTTCCTTTTTTAAAATACGGAGAAATCGTTTAGGTAACTTTCAGCGAGCGTTGTATATTTTATCCCTTACTACAATGGAACAGAGGGAGACGAACTAACTTAAGACATGATCTGTCGTTGCTCCGCGTGGTTTAAGTTGAACGGAGTAATTAAAAAAAATATCATTTGATTGCCGTTGTTGGGGTTGGGTGATTGATGTCTGATGGTATGGTATATTTTTAGTGCTATGCGAGGTGCATGACTGCAAACCTAATTTTGTGTTCCGCGATATAACTGTTGTGTTGTGTTAACAATAAACTTGATCCTCTGTTGTTATTAACATACTTTATAATAAATAAAAACTAATCTTATTTGAAAAAGTAGTCCATACTCAAAGTGGAGTAAAATGAAACAGAAAAAGAAAAGCACGAAGTCTTTCTCCACAATATTTATTAATCGACAAACCAGGCGAACCTAGGATCACATCGACGACATGTTTCGAGTGTAGAAACACTCATCATCAGGAAACAAAGTGAAAAGTAAAATGCTGATGTTTTTAGCAAAAGGGAAAATAATGGTGAGATTGAGCCGTAATGGAGCTTTCAATGGTGTACAAGAGGTGTAAAATTGAATAGTCAGAAGGTCGACAATCAAGACTCCAGCATACTAAAGAGTCGAGGGTTAAGTGCAGAAGCACACTGTGCCGTGCAGAAAAATGTAGGGTAGTAAAAATTAGGGAGTTTTGGAAAACTTATCTGTAAAAAGCATTATTAAATTACTGAAACATCTAGGAGTTATTGGTTGGTGCCATAGAAGCGCTTAAATCATGACCGAGTTATTGCACCCCCCACCACTAAAATGACAGATGTCGGCTGCCCAATTCAACTCTAACCTTCAAATTTGTGTTTTTATTTAAATTTAATTTGTGTTTAAATTAAATTCGAATAAAGATAGCAATCAAAATTATAAAGTAGAGTTAAGTAATATTCCAGTACTCCAGTACCTACATAATAGTTACTTGAAAAAAATAATTTTTAGAAATGACCAAAGAAAATAATAAATATTTATACAATATCTATAAAATATTTGAAGCTAAATGTGTTTTAACTAATATTTACTAAATATTTGTTTTGGTTAACAAATAGTTTAGAAGAAATTAAATATTTATAAAATATTTATACAATATATGGAAATAAATATATTTTTTTAAATATGTATTAAATATTTGTTTTGCTAACAAATATTTAGCAAAGATATAAATATTTATACAATATTTATAAAATATTTCGTGCTAACAGGGTAATTTACACTATATTTAAAACATATTACGTACATTTTTACAACAAGACAGACACTTTTTTTTTAAAGTTTGACACCGGCAACTGACCTAATTTTGCACTTGCGTGTATTCTGTTCCGCCACGTGCAGGCAACCAGCGTTTCCATTTTGTGCCTTGAATACTTTACAAGGGCACCGTATTCGTTCATTTTCGTTTGAATTCGGTTCCAGTGTCGCATGCGTATTTGTTAGGTAATATAAATACCTACTATTATTTTGGTAATTTGTGAGTTGAGTGTTAGCAACACTGTGCCACAGTGCCACTCTCGCGAGATAAGACGAGAAAACATCTTGCATACTGTTAGCAAGGCAAGATTTACGAGACGAGACGAGAGTTTTTTTTTTAAAGTGCGAGATTTCTCGTCTCGTGAAATACTACGTAAAATTCTCAATAATAAAAAAAGCGGAACAATTGAACTACTCAATCGTTAAAAAAAATTATAAAATAAACCAATTCCGTCAATGGGAGTAATTTGAAAAATACAATTACAGGCGCTGCACGGATTGGAATATTCATATTGATAAAATTTAACGTAATAGGGCCAATTGGAAACCGCGTAGGCGTAGGCAATATATTATTAAAACAATTCATGGTTGAAATAATAATAGTATAGATTTTTTATTTAAGAAAACCTGTAATTTTCTTTTTGAATTTACAAAAACAATACGAACGACTTAAAATCAGTGCTTCCACCTTGGAAAGAATAAATTAATATTTTAGGAGTGACATTATTCCGAAGGCCCATCACAGCCTAAACTCCCTGTCGTCAGTACGATGTGTGAAATAATTTATAACTTTCTTGCCTGTATTTTTTCTTTAATAGCCGAAAAGTTGAAAAATAAAACTTACTTCTCTCATTTTTAAGGGCAAAATATGTTCTTTTCCCCAAAGGACTATAAAAAAGTCAACAGGGAAAATAAGATGTAAACAAGATTTTCTATATTACGTGAAAATGTCACGATGATTAAAGCTTAAGAAGGTTATTATTAAACTCAAAATAAGGTGGAAAGAGTTTTTTTTTAAATATTTATGTTTTCATTGTTTTTAAAATCGATTTTTTCATTTTTGTACATGTACAGGGTGTCCCAAATTCGAAGTTTACCATTGATATCTAGAAACTATACAAGATACAGCAATGTTTAATTGTGGCAAAGTTGGATAATTTAGAGATTAAGTTAATGCTGGTGGAATTTTACAGTAAGCATTATTATTAAAATAAATAATGTAAGAAAGCACCAATAGGCCTTTGAAAATGGTAAAAAGTGAAAAAAAATAATAGTAGGATGAAACCTATTGCAAAAGGAAGAGAATATAACAAAAATGAAAGGAAAAATAATTTACGGGCGATCCGAGGTCGGGAAGTGGAAAGGGGTGAGTTTTTAAGGGTAGAAAACAATTTATCTCGATTTCCGGCAAAACTACAAGTCCTATGGAAAAATGTTAAATGACGAAGTTGTAGGTAATAAAAAGATTTACAACTTTTGTATTTGTACTTTTTTCACATAACCTCAAAATGTATGTGAAAAATTCAAATAACCAAGTTTTTGGTTTTTTATTTTTATCTTTTACAAAAATTTTTTTTTATACTTTAAATTTGGTAAAAACTTTCCTTTTTATGTCCCAAACACACTGTAATTTTTTTGATTTAAAATATTTATTTTTTAACCTTATTTTGACTTAATATCGAAAAAGCTACCTAAGTTTCAATCGAAAATTCTCACGTCAATATCTGCTTTTTAAAAAAAAGTCGGTGGGCTTTTTGTTCGTTGAAATCTCTACTTTCAGATGGTGTAAAAAAATATATATACTATACTATGGTAAATGTTCTCAATTCAATTCAATTCCCCTTTAAATCCTACCTTTAATTACATTTAGATCAACTATTTACGCATGTTTTTTGCGATCTTTATGTTTTATGGATTTGTAATTTTTTTGCTTATCAATGTAACATGGAATCTTACGTTTTTCTAGTAATTAAAGTATAAATTTTAATAAATAGCTGAAAATTGTACATAATGATTAAAAAAAATATTTCGGATTCGAGTTTTTTTGCATTTTTTGAGAACATTTACCATAGTAATGTATATTTTTTTTTACACCATCTGAAAGTAGAGATTTCAACAAACAAAAAGCCCACTGACTTTTTTAAAAAAGCAGATATTTTGACGTGAGAATTTTCGATTGAAAATTAGGGTACTTTTTCGATATTAAGTCAAAATACGGTTAAAAATAAATATTTTAAATCAAAAAAATTACAGTGTGTTTGGGACATAAAAAGGAAAGTTTCACCAAACTTCGTGTATACATTTTTTTTTTGTAAAAGATAAAAATAAAAAACCAAAAACTTGGTTATTTGAATTTTTCCCATAAATTTTGAGGTTATGTGAAAAAAGTGTAAATACAAAAGTTGTATTTACCTACCTTTTTATTACCTACAACTTTGCCATTTAACGTTTTTCCATAAAACTTGTAGTTTTGCCGGAAATCGAGATAAATCGTTTTCTACCCTTTAAAACTCACCCCCTCCCCCCTTCCCGACCTCGGATGGATTCCAATGGGTTTCATCCTACTATTATTTTTTTTGGTTTAAAAAATTATCGACCCTGGTCTACAAAGAAATTACTGTTTAAAAAATAATATGGGTACCTATTCTTCTCTATTGGGTGGTGTGCCGCAGGTACCAGTTAGTCTATTATAAATTTAAAACAACTTTTAGTACGGTTTGGGTAACATGATAAAAACGAGAATGCCAATCTTCATTTAAACTAACTACATAACCATTTCAAAATACAAAGTAAAAATAATAATTTCTTATTATTGGAGTGAGTTTTCTTTTTGCTAGCACACAATTCTATCAGGACCGTATTCCGAAAAAAGTACGGATGATGGATTTTCCCTTCAAAACAATAAAATTTTGGCAAAACGTTATTGGGGAAGCAACATACTTTAAAAAATAATATTTAAATTTCAGGTCAGTCTTTTAAAATTTTGATCTAAAAACCGAAACGTCGTTTTTTAAATTAGGAATCATTAAATGCTCCGTAACATGAAGCCTATAGAAAGTGCTTTCTGTTTTTCAATATGTTTATTAATAACGTCACAAAAAAACAAAAACGGAAAATAAAGTTTTCGGTTTTTTTCTCCGTTAGTAGTCGGAATTTGCTTAACTTCTCACTGGCATTATCTTAAGCTCCAACTTGTTCAACTTTGTCCTAAATTAACCTTTGCTGTATCTTGTATAGTTTCCGAGATACAAATTGTGAGCATCGACACCCTGTACAGTTTGTAAATTTTCTTTTGTCACTAAATTTTGGGTTGGGTGTTGGTTAGCCGCAAAAGTACCCACACACAACAATATTCAGCAGGACAAGTATTTCTTTGATTGATTAATCGACCAAACCCAAACAATCGAAAAATATTACAAACAATAAAAATTATTTGAAACTTTACGAAAAAGAATACCTATATATCTTTCATATTTTCGTTCACATTTGATATTTATCGCTCGAGCGATACCCAACAGTGCGAAAAATGTTCCCCACCATAAACCTTTAATATATGGCTTTGTTTTGAGAATTTTTTTTCGAAATACGATATTATGCTATATATTTGTCTAGGGGGGTGTGTTTGACGTTTTTATTGTACTGCTTCTACGCTACACTAGTATTCAAAAAGAAACATGTTCTTATTGATTATTCACAAATAAATAAGTGCTTAGACAAAGTCATAATCTTAATTATAAACGTGTTTAGGTATTTAATCAGTCTTTTGTATTGTTGAAGCGTAGAAAGTTTAGAGCCTCTAATTGTCATATTTGCGCATGCAAAATTTTAAGTGCTCTTTTGTTTCTTTTAGACTGATAACTGATGGCCGGATATCAATAGCTCATTCCAGGTCCTGATTTTGTTATCTGGGTAAATTTACCGTGCGAGCAAAAATTATTTGCATCAAAGAGGGCTTGGATTAAAAAACGTAGGGCTTGGTTTAGATCACAATGATATGGGGACGATATATTTAATCAAATCTAGGTTAAAATTTTGTCAAATTCATATTATGACATGATATGCCAAACTAATGAGTAATAAAATAAGTAGACAAATACAAATTTATTTTTCTTGTTTACAAAATTATAATACTTGTACTTTATAAGGAAATAAATTTAGCTGCTTCTTAAGAATAGTCCTGCATGTTCCATAAGATCTTCCCACTTCTTGGGACAGACGTCTTATACAATTTGTTGGCGTATTTTGCATTATTTCACGAACGTTTGCAACAAGTTCTTCTGTTCTTACAGATGGTCTTCCTGCTCCTTTTTTGTGTTGTATAGAACCTGTTTTCCTAAACACAGCCACGGTTCTTTTCAGGCAATGATAAAAATCCCCAGCAATAAAAGCAACGTTAGGAAAATGTTCGTAAAAATCGTCCATGCACAAACCCGGATTGTATTGCCACTCACCATTTACTCTAACCCCGTTTCGAAAATACGCTTCAACCATGAATGTTTGGTGCTGTTTCGTAAAGCCCATTGTGTGAATTTGTTCAAGAAATTGGAAAAATTAGCGATGAATCAAATTACTTGTAACGACTGTCAAAGATGACGGAATAACTGATTGATTGTTAATTCAGGTAGTTACTGACACCCAACAGGTATTAAGCTCTATGGCTAAGTATTACGTCCTTAGCTTAGATGCAAGGCCCTCTTTGATGCAAATAATTTTTGCTCGCATGGTACTATATTAATATTATTTATCTTCTTATCTTAACATAGTATAAAACAAAGTCGCTATCGCCCGTCCTGTCCCTATATGTGCTTAAATCTTTAAAACTACGCAATGGATTTTGAAGCGGTTTTTTTTAATAGATAGAGTGATTCAAGAGGAAGGTTTTTATGTATAATACATGCATAATATTATAGAGAAACACTGATAAACACTGATAAATTAGAGTAGGGAGAACGAACGACCCAACCTAACCGGTCCCCGGCCCGTTCAACGATCGATCCGAAGCACCGAAGCCGGAATAGACGAAGACAGACTATGTTTTATGCATGGATGTGAATTGTGGACGGGCCGGCAAACGGTTGAGTTTAAGGTTTGTTTGCCTTATTATCTCACGTCCTATAATGCCGGGCTGCAACGCAGGCCGGGTACACGCTAGTTTAAATATATATAAAACTATGATATCACAAACTAAACCACCACTAAATTGGCACTTTGTTATAAATAACTAACCAGTAAAATAGAGAAAAGAACTAGACTATAACACAATCTATGTGCTTTGAAAGATTAATTCAATCTTACAAACTTTATTACCTATCTCGCACCACAATGTAAAATATCATTAGGCAGAGATTACAAATTTGTTGACCCTCCAAACCAAAACTGTATTATCTGGATTAGCCATGCATGTTTGATGTAATTCTATTATTAAATTTTATTATCTTGGCCTTTTCAAGTTTAGCAACCCATTTTGACGCACATCGAGTCCATGTAATAATATTAAATATTAAATAAATCCTTTTAGGCAAGGACACAATGTACTAATACCGTAACAATCTATTTCTCTTTTTAGCGAAAGCATTTTTTAAAATTTGGTTCCAATCATTCAAATTAAAATTCTCATTATTCTTTTATTTATTATGTTTTTGTCAAAAACCAAATCAAGATGTTCTCGAATTAGTTTGCTTTTGTTTAAGCTAATGCTCCTAGTCGACGCGTTGCTGTTCTGGAGGTTCCGGGGAAGTTGGTTTCCTCCTTCGCGGTCATAACTGTCTTGAAACAATGTTCTCTTAGAAGTTGACAAGCTCGGTATTTTCATTTTACGTCGAGATCTTCCCCCAACCGAAACCTGTTTTTCTTTTAATTTTCCCGAATTCTTCAATTTTTGTTTCTCATGACATGCTTATACTATACTCTCAATTCTGCAGCAATATCTCTTATAGGTATCCTGTTCCTCGTGTGAATTAACCCATTTTTGTTCTATAGAATACTGGCATTATCGTTTTTTTCTATAAAGCAAATATTGATGACTAAATGGCGGATTATCTGCATTGCAGCCAAAATATGCGCATATATATGCCTTGCTTGCCTTTAAAATATGCAGTAATTTGCATTAGTTTTACCAAATATGCATACTGATATGCAATATTTCTTAATGTAATATATTAAAAGGAGGTAAAGAAACACATTGGGTTCGAAAAAATATTTTGATAATTAAAAAATACCAAAAAAAAACAAAGAAAATAAAAGTAAACAATTTTTTAACTTAAAATTGTATAAAAGGCATTTATTACTAATTATTTTTGAAAATTTTCAACTAAAAAGGATTGTCTTCTATTAGTATAAATAGGTTTATACAAAGAAAAGCTTCTTTCAACATCTACTGATGTAATCGGACAATACTGCAACTTAGCAAAATATAAGGCCAAGATAAAACTTCCTTGAATGGTTTACCCTCATAAATGCTTTTTACTGCAGCTAAGTATTTAAATCCTTCATTATTTTTACAGTTACATCCAGTTTGTTCCTTACTTTACCTCCTGACAGTTTGTTAAGCAGGTAATAATAACGCATTATTAAGTGACAGTAAACAACCCCTAACAAACCCAGGAAATCCCCATTATTATAATCTTCAGTTTGGAAAATCCCTGAGATAAGTACCGAACTGGACATTAAACCTTTAATGTTTTAAATTTATTGATAAAGCCGAAAACATAAAAAATATGCTCTTAAAATAATAATATATGAAATATATGCATAAATTTGAGAAAATATTGCAAAAATGCATATACAGTGTGACCAGTAAAGCCCGCATCATATGGGATTTTTTTTATTCGAAATGTGACTTTGGCATCAAGTTCTGCTTCGATCGAGATGAAAATTAAGGAAAAAAAAGTAGTCACGTGATTCGCCTAATCTGTCAAATTTTGATTTTTTCCTAAAAATAATTCAAAAGTGGGGTTATTTCTGAAAATATCGAAAAATGTTATTAGACAAAGTTTTTTCAAATGCAGTTTCTAGCCCACATGCAAAATTTCAGCTGCATAAGATAATTTTGATTTTTTACCCACCACTAAAATTTATTTTCCACTTAATGAACATTTTACTGATGACACTGTGTTCTTTATCTTAATATTAAGGTGTATTACTTTCAAACACAAACTACGTTTTCAAAAATAATTATTTTATGAAGTTACCTTATACAGGGTCAAAAACAAATAAACTTTGCTTCACATGCGACCAAATTTTAATAGCCCAATTTTGATTTTGTAGAAAAACACACATTTAATATGGCGCTACTTTAAAGAAAATGTATCTGTTGTGTTATTGTCAATACTAAGAAGTTTTATGTAGGTTGCGTTGAGTCTTATTTTGCAAAACTGGTGCAATTTACAAAATATGGGTAAAAAATCAAAATTATCCTATGCAGCTGAAATTTTGCATGTGGGCTAGAAACTTTATTTAAAAAATTTCTAATAACTTCTTTCGATACTTTTAGAAATAACCCCACTTTTGAATTATTTTTGGAAAAAATTAAAATTTGACAGATAATGCGAATCACGTGACTACTATTTTTTTTGCTTAATTTTAATCTCGATCGAAGCAGAAGTTGATTCCAAAGTCAAATTTCGAATAAAGTTATTAATAAAAAAAAGCCCATATGATGCGGACTTTACTGGTCACACTGTATATGCATTTTGCGTATATTCCGCCCTTTATTGATAACAATATAATATATTATTTGGCAAGTTGATGACAACAAATCAAAATATATTTTTAACTTGACATAATAGTAATATCTCATGATATTAAAGCAAATTTCTATGTCCCGGTATTTTTTGGCCTCAATGCTAAAGCAGAGTATTCAATTACTTCAAAAATAACCCCGCTAAACAGCTACCAGACGTCCATTAACAACATTGACATCAATTTTCAACAGAATACTTGCAATAGCGATAAATTTCAGTCACTTTGCAAATAACTGTATATTTATAATATTTATTTAACCAAAGATAAAATAATTTATGATTTCCCATTTGATTCAACAATGCGGAAAATGCCCCTCGACACAAAACCGATAATGTACTGCTATTATTTCACGAAATGGAAGGATGCCATTTTTGTTTATAAGGTAATAGTCCACACAACGATATAGTATCTGAGACCCTTTTTCTGGTAATCGATTCTTTAAGTGACCCAATCGCGTATAGTTATTTATTGCATCGTGTCTGTCATAGCAAAAAGTCTACGATATATTCATTATTATAAAGTCAAATGAATGTAAAAACTCTCCGCATCACCTGTCATTAATGGCACCCTGTTGAAGTATGGTTTATTTTACGTTAAGCGGTTGGCTACAGAAACAGAACCGTACTAAGTTCTTTTATCTGCGCATTCACCATCTGCTAATTTTTGTAAAGGAGTCTTAATAAGCGTACATAACATAATTTTATCTATATATATGTCGTAGGCTGATAGTGAAATCCGTCATTTCATGAAAAACCTAGTCACTTCATGAAGCGTCGGCAGATTGTGTAAAAACATGAAATTACACGATCTGCCGCGTCACTTCATAAAGAGACCTTGACGTTTCGGCGTATTATGTATAACACAATCTGCCTAATTTTAAATATCGTCACTTCATGAAATGCCACAAAAACAAGGCATATTGTGTAATTCCGTCTAAAAGGTATATTGGCAACTGGTTTGTTCGGGTTTGTCAGAGCATTTTTTTTATTTTTATAAAATAATATTAGTTGAAAAAATGTAATTAAAAAAAAAATGCTCTGGGGAACAACGAACAAACCAGTTGCCAATATACCTTTTAGGCGGAATTACACAATCTGCCGACTGACATGACATCGTTAGGTACTACATGAAGTGACGATATTTAGAATTAGGAAGATTGTGTTATACATAATACGCCGAAACGTCAAGGTCTCTTCATGAAGTGACGCGGCAGATCGTGTAATTTCATGTTTTTACACAATCTGCCGACTCTTCATGAAGTGACTAGGCTTTTCCTGAAATGACGGATTGCACTATCAGCCTACGACATATATAAAAATGAATGTTTGTCTGTCTGTTTGTCTGTATATCCGGTATGCTATTCTATACCATTTATCCGATTACGATGAAAATTTGGTGAGTTGTTGTGTGCAGGCCGAGGAAAATTTTGGCATAAAAAAAAGTGGCGCAACGCATGCCGGGATTTGGTGAGTTGTTGTGTGCAGGCCGAGGATGGTTTCGGCATAAAAAAAAGTGGCGCCACGGATGCTGGGATGCCGGGATGTCGGATATTTGTGTACTGTTTTTCCTTCAAATTTATTTTAGTAAGTAGCGTAGCAACGCGCGCGGGGTATAGCTAGTTATTTATAAAATAAAATATTGACAGACCCGTACCTACCAAATAGAATTTCTTTTAGCATTCCAGTTATAAAAAGCAAAATAGCTATTTATGTATTTATTATACCAGGGAAAAAGTAATACATTTTTTGCGAGGTAAGCTCTGTGGTGCAGATCTAATTAAAACACCATATTGGGAACCCTTTTGGTATTGTTATAGTCTGCCTTACGAGTCTGTGGCTACGACGCGCGACGCATGAGGAGTCGGGGCGATAAAAGGCGTAAACAAGTCAATTATCGTCAAACAAGGGAGGCTGTTATTTTGACAATTCATCACAATCCGCAGGAGTATGATTCAAACAAAGGCAAAAAAAAATCAAAAATTAATAATAAAAAAATCTGTTTATTTTTAAGTATTTAGTTATTATTTACTAATATAAGGTGCCGATTAGCATACCAAATCGTTTAATTTGTAGGTTAATACGCTACTAACTGCTACCTATACAGTGGCACCATCAAGTCCGCATCATATGGGATTTTTTTTTATTAATAGCTTTATTCAAAATTTGACTTTGGCATCAAGTTCTGCTTCGATCGAGATAAAAATTAAAACAAAAAAATAGTAGTCACGTGATTCGCATATCTGTCAAATTTAAATTTTTTCCAAAAAATAATTCAAAAGTGGGGTTATTTCTGAAAATATCGAAAAAACTTATTAGAAAAAGTTTTTTTAAATGCAGTTTCTAGCCCACGTGCAAAATTTCAGCTGCATAAGATAATTTTGATTTTTTACCTATATTTTGTAAATTGCACCACTTTTGCAAAATAAGACTCAACGCAACCCACATAAAACTTCTCAATTTTGACAAGGCTTTATTTCAGATACATTTTCTTTAAAGTAGCGCCATACTAAATGTGTATTTTTCTACAAAATCAAAATTTGGTCGCATGTGATGTAAAGTTTATTTGTTTATGACCCTGTATAAGGTAACTTCATAAAATAAGTATTTTTGAAACGTAGTTTGTGTCTAAAAGTAATACACGTTAACGTTATTATGACATAGCTTAATAATAAAGTATAATATAGGGCAGGGGTTTTAAATTAAATCGTTGAAAATAGATAAACTTTACATTGTTAAAATAAAATTTATTTTCCACTTAAAAAACACTTTACTGAATACACTGTGTTCTTTTTTGTCTTAATATTAAGGTGTATTACTTTCAGACACAAACTCTGTTTTCAAAAATACTTATTTTATGAAGTTACCTTATACAGGGTCAAAAACAAATAAACTTTGCATCACATGCGACCAAATTTTAATAGCCCAATTTTGATTTTGTAGAATAACACACATTTAATATGGCGCTACTTTAAAGAAAATTTATCTAAAATAAAGTCTTGTCAAAACTGAGAGGTTTTATGTAGGTTGCGTTGAGTCTTATTTTGCAAAAGTGGTGCAATTTACAAACTATAAGTAAAAAATCAAAATTATCTTATGCAGCTGAAATTTTGCATGTGGCTAGAAACTGCATTAAAAAAAATATTTTTAATAACTTTTTCGATATTTTGAGAAATAACCTCACTTTCGAATTATTTTTTGAAAAAAATTAAAATTTGACAGATAATGCGAACACGTGACTACTATTTTTTTGCTTAATTTTCATCTCGATCGAAGCAGAACGATGCCAAAGTCAAATTTTGAATAAAGCTATTAATTAAAAAAAATCCCATAATATGATGCGGAATTTACTGGTGACACCGTATTATGACTGTGCATGGTTTTTGTTTGTTGCTTTGCTCGTCAAACGGTTCGTCGAGCAAACTTGCCAACAAAGCCATAGTCTGCGTGGGCTACTTTAGTCCAATAACTGATGCCATTAATCTGGGATATGACCCATTTTATTTTAAGGCAAGGAAGCGATACTTACCAATCCTTTCGGAACTATTTATATGTAAAATCACATTTTTTTTATTTTAAATGTGAATACATCAGCAATTTTATTTGCATTACATCATAAATTCAGCTAAGCAGCCCCACAGATAGTAACATTATCCATATTTTTACCAAGAATACGTTTTCTTATAAAAGACACGATCGTTGGACATATTGTTCGAGCCAAACTCGATTTTCTGTAACCACTTTTCTTATTATTACATTTCATTATTTTTTTTTTCAGAAAATGCGACCCGATTGTGTTCTTGGAATGGAACGTGGACGAAATCGGTATATGACAACTGTACGGATTTAGATCCATTTTCGTCAAACGTGGAAACACAAACCAATATCTACTTAATAGGTTACCTCATCAGTTCGATTACACTGGCCATAGCGATTTTCATTTTCACTTATTTCAAGTAAGTAGTGGAGCGGTTTATTTTAAATGTTAGTTTTTATGTCTTTATCTACAAGCGTGCGGTAAGTAACTACTTATCGCACTGATTTGAGTGCAGTAAGTATCACTTTACCGCACTAGTGATGTAAGTAATTACATACTTAAAAACAAGTTTTTATCTACAAGCGCGCGGTAAGTAACTACTTACCGCACTGATTTGAGTGCGGTAAGTAATTATTACTATAAAAACAAGTTTTTATATTAATCAAGTGTATTTTTTATTTTTAATAAAAACTCTATTAAACATTATATGTAGAACAAATACAAAAAATAAAAAATAAAATAATAAAAATAAAAACAAATACAAAACCCCTAACAAGCTCAGCTTCAGGGGATTGAAGAATAAGTTTATCGAAGACAACATAAACATATTTATTATATTATTAAATTTTAAATAAACTTATTATTATTATTAATATTATTATTATTATTATTATTACTTACATATTTAAATTTCTAAACTAATCCAAACTTATAAATTAAGAAATATTAATACTTATTAATTGTAGAATTTGTAACATTTCCAAACGATCTCGATGAAGGAAGTGTTTTACTATTCGATGAGACACAATAATTCAAAGTTACAGATTTACTAAAACAGTAGGTTCTCTCTGCGTATTCTTCTACAATATCCCCGCCAGCATCTACTCATAATGTAGCTGACGTCCTTCGATAACAATGTCCAACAATATTTTTAAAAGAATTAATTTATGCATTGAAGAGGCAGGACATCACTTTGAACCTTTGATTTAAATGTTTAATTTATTGTTCTAGTAACTTAGGTATTTTAAAACTGCAAATAAAATTTAACTTCAACACCTTGTAACTCTGTTAATAATCAATTTTCGAAAAAATGTTATAGGAAGAGATAGCATTTATTTTCGGTCTAGAATTATCCCCTACATTTTTTTGCTCATCATTTCCGGACACCCTGTATATTTTGAAACACCTTTCGTAACGTTTGCGACTTTTTTCGAGAATTAAACGCTTTCCCAGTTTTTTCTCTAAAATCCGATGGAGTACAATTTATGGCTTGTTGTCCCTAGACATATTTTCTTTTATTTTTCAACACAAAATTTGACCATTTCAATGTTTCAAAAAGTAACCTTTGCAATTTTTAAATTTTAAAAACGTAGCTTTTATTGCTTGTTGCAAATTCGTGGTGGTTGTAAATAAATTTGTTTACAAAACCTCGGTAGGAAATTGCATTCCTGTCTCGGCAGTAATAAAACGGTTTCCACCTCGGTACGTAATATATTATTTATTTCATCGAAATCATTCTATTAATTTTTTCTTCAAGAAAATAACGATTTGATACGAATAACAAAATACATTTTTTTCGTGGCGTCGCGACGCAAAAGCAAAAATATCGCAAAGGAAAATATTTGAGACTAAAAAAAATACCTCATTATTCTAATGACCTCACTGGATGATTCCCATTTATTATACGGTCCAAAAGTCTGAGAAAAGATAAAGATTTGAAATGAAAGACTAAAAATCACTTTTACGTTCCATTTGCTTTTTGCCGTTGGTTTTATTAATAAAGCAAATACAATTTCTCGTAATTGTGACGGGTTTCCAAAAAGAAACGAAATTGTTATTTTCCTAACGACAGCGAAAGTGATACTTTTTCTCACATCAATGAAAAATTGCCTGTATGCACATACGTGTTTTATATCCAATTTTCGAAAATCCTTATAATAAGAAAACAACAGACTAGACGCCTCAGACGCCTTTTTCTCCATGTTGAAAACGTTTATGATGTTCATAAAAATTTAATAAAATAAATTATTTCGTTTCAAAAAAGCAGGTCGTCATTTTTGCGTTAATAAATAACCCCTAAACATTTTATAAATATCCCAACATAACAGAAATCTATTTTTAACGATTTGCAGTTTTTTTTCCAGGAATATGAATCTCATAATTTATGAAACTGTGATAAATCCGGCGCCACGCGAGCTTTATTTTATTGCTTCTTTATATCAAACCGTCGACAACAGTCAGTGTAATGAAACAATCATCATCGTTAAGAGGTTTTCAATTTTTGTTATAAAATGACCTGTTCTTTTTCACTTTTTGCTATATTAAGATGAGTATCGAAATAAAAATGAATTCCATTTGTCCGGGTCATCCGGGACAATAAGAGTAAAAAATTTAAACTACTATTAAGCAATTAAAATTACACGAAAGTTCTTTTTTGAATTTTCTCGCACAGATTAACTGTTTTTGATAAAAGAAATTAACATAAAATATCTGTTACTTTTAAAACATTGCAGTAATAAATTATTACCTTATGCGATTATTTTATGTTAATTTCTTTTATCGAAAACCGTTTTAATCTATGCGAAAAAATTCAAAAGAGGACTTTCGTGTAATTTTAATTGCTGAATAGTTTGATAAGTAGTTTAAATTTTTTTACTCTTATTGTCCCGGGGACATGCAAGAAAGTGGTTTTTATTTTTTTTTCTCGAAAACAAAGCAAGGTATGAAAAAACTCAGGAGATAAAATAGTTGTATTTGTAGTTGCTTAATTCGAAAAAAATACATATTTTAAAAAAAAAGTCAGTGGCGCGCAATTTTTTTGTCAAAAATATTAGTTGGACGATCTTTCGGGACGCCACTGGACTTAATAATTTTAATCTAAGTGAGGCTAAATTATCCTCTTGTTATTACAAACAGAATTGCCAAATTTCAGCAAAATCGAATAAAAGAGTATTGAGATATTTACGAACATCCGATTTTTGACACCCTGTATCGTAAAAACTATGCATTTTCGGACCCATGTTTATATGAACTTTTCTTCTTAGAATCACTTAAAGAAGCACCTCTGAGTTTGGCCACATACTTAAATAACGCCCTGTATATTATACACATAGCTTAATGTAAAGTCAGATTTCTCTAAGAACACGCCGCATTGTGGCTAAGTCACCTGTCATTTATCGCACCCCGTTGAAGTCTGGTCTATTTAAGTTAAGATGTTGGCCACAGAAACAGGACTGGATTAACTTCTTTTACTATCGCATCCACCATAATATTTTAAACTTGTACGGTGGTCTAAATGGTTTATTAGCATAATGGCTGGCAAAATACATCCTTAACAATTCCTTATAGTTCCCAGTTCAGTAGTGGGCCGTAGGAAGTTCACGCGTCAGTTTTCAGAGACTAGATTTTCTTGGTGTTTCTTATTTAAGTTAAACGGTAAGTAGAATAAACCAGTTTAGGGTAATTTACTCTCCCTATTTCCAATAGCAAACAACATTTATAATCATTTGCTATTATAAATGTAATATTATTAGTTTATCCATTTTAATTACGGTACAATAGATTGCCAACTTTGCGTCCACTGAGAACTAATCCAGCTGTTTGTATTTAGAAAAGCTTGGCATTTTGGCGGCTTTGTACTACGCCGCGAACGTAACTTATAATACGGCAACGCAGCATTGAACGCGTCACATGCGCAGGCTTACCGCTTGATTGGCTCGTAACTACAATATTTGGGCGGCGAAATTCTTGTATTTTGCCAGGGTTGTTCATAGCGTTTTCCATTGGTATGTTTAGTGCATGTCAAATGTTTTTATCAATGAGTAACGCCATAACTTTTAATCTATCGCAGGTTCCGTTCGATGTTTCAATTGTAAATAAAATGTTTGCAAGCCATTATGCAAATAAACCAATTAGGACCCTGTATAAGTTTAAAATATGGTGAATGCGATGGTAAAGAACTTAGCCCCGTCCTGTTTCTGCCGCCAATATCGTAAAATAAAATAGACCAGTGTTCAACAGGGTGCCATAAATGACAGGTGACTTCTCCACGATGCTGCGTGTTCGTAGAGAAATTTAACTTTACTTGCCGGTATTTTGATATAAGTAGTCATATAAAATAATATCTATGATTAAAAAAAATATAAAACAACAAGAATTTCGCAATATACAGAACTTTTTATGATAAGAGCGACAAAGAAAATTGTTATGGAACAAAGTTTAGATTTTTTTCACCTTTGGATTCCTATCTCATTATGCCGGATTAGTCTTTTTTTCTCTCTCTGACTGATCCTTGTTTAAACTTCGGATAACTAGAAAAGTTATCCAACTTATTTCATATTCTTTTGGAAAATCGTGACTACAATGTTCTTAAAATTCGTCTGATCTTTAATAATAAAATAAACTTTTGAAACTTCTGTGTCTTACATAAGTATATTTTATGTATTTTGCAGTTTCCATTTTGGGTCACTTTAGAGTGGTCTTTTGGCCGTTACACATGTAAAAGTTCTGAAGTTGGATTGTAGTTTCGAACATCTGTATGAATTACTATGCAATTTTGTAATCGCAAAACATAGTAACATAGTTTTCGTGATCTGCAGATCAGACGTTTTAGGAGCTTTAGTTAATAAAAATAAGCACGCAGCGCCCGCCCTTAAACCAGATTGACTTTTAATTAATCCCATTTAATTACATTTGCATTGCCGCTTTTGATTTTCTATAACATGTTGTTACCAGATACAGCATTAAGAAAACACATGTGCGTATTTTTATAAATATACAGGGTGTCCCGAAATTAGCTGACAATATTTTAAGGGGATAAAGTACATTCAAATATAAGACTAAAAGCATCTATTAATATACCTTCAAAAACGCTTCGTTATGGGGCTAGAGCCCCCCGAATTGGAACCACGATAAGCAGTTTTTTTACAATATTTCAAAAACCGATTAGGGTATCGAAACAAAAATCGATACATGTTTTACCCATGACAAGACGCAATAAACGGTTTAATTAGCTTAACTTTATTTCTTCCAGTGGCGTCCCACTGGGTAGGTAGTTGGGAGAATATTGCCCTAAGTTTTTTATTTTTAGTTTTTTTTAACTTTAGGTGCAATTTTTAGAAGCCTTGAAGTCTTTTGTTGAAAAAAGGTACTCCTGTTTCATTGCGGTAGGATTCACCATTTTCCAGTAAAATCCGGTGAAAAGGCTAAGGTTTTTTCGCGTTTTTTTTTGCATATCTCAGCAAACACTTAATATTAAAACATGAAATTTATTAGAACTTCTACTAGCGACAAGGCATATGTATTAAAGGATGTTACTTTAAAATATTTTTCCAGTGACGTCACACGGGGTGGAGCCTTAAAAAAATATTACTATTATTTTTTTTTAATTAATGTAGGTATTTTATTTAATTTTAAATTTTTTGTTAATAAAACCTTCCATTATTTTAATTTGAGAGAATGTAAGGTTTTTAAATTAAACAGATTTTTAGATTCATTTGTTTTTTAAATATTTATTTTCATGAAGATTTTATAAGAGTTTTAAAATAAAACAAAAAATAATAACAAATTGCAAATCAAATTTGATTGTGAACCACACGGGAAACTAATTATTAAGCAAGTACCAGTCATGTGTCCCCAAAAATAATAATAAAGGGGATTTAAATCAAGTGATCTTGGTGGCCAGGCTATGGCTACTAATCCACCTGGTAATTTTCTTCAAGCCAATTCTTCACTTGACGTCCGTAGTGAGCTGGTGCCCCATCATGTTGAAAGAAGTGCCCTAAACGTAAATCCAGTGGGACATTATCTAATAAATCCCCAAGTTGATTATGTATTATTATTATTTGTCGCTAGCAGAACTTCTAATAAATTTCATGTTTTAATATTAAGTGTTTGCTGAGATATGCAAAAAAAAGCTTAGCCTTTTCACCGGATTACAAAAAAACCGAAAATTTTAAAATCGATTTTACTGGAAAATGGTGAATCCTACCGCAATGAAACAAGAGTACCTGTTTTCAACAAAATAATTCAAGGCTTCTAAAAATTGCACCTAAAGTTAAAAAATCCTAAAAATAAAAAACTTAGGGCAATATTCTCCCAACTACCCAGCCAGTGGGACGCCACTGGAAGAAATAAAGTTAAGCTAATTAAATCGTTTATTGCGTCTTGTCATGGGTAAAACATGTATCAAATTTTGTTTTGATACCCTAATCGGTTTCTGAGATATTGTAAAAAAACTGCTTGTCATAGCTTCAATTCGGGGGGCTCTAGCCCCTTAACGAAGCGTTTTTGAAGGTATGTTAATAGAGGATTTTAGTCTTATTTTTGAATGTTCTTTATCCCCTTAAAATATTGTCAGCTAATTTCGGGACACCCTGTATACTTGATGAGGGAACCCAAAAGACAAACGTTAAAATGAAATGTAAAACTAATTTTTCGCCATCTCTGAAAATAAAGCTAGAAATAAATTAAAACCGAAAAATTTTTTTCGCACACCAGTACACAGCACACCAGACACCAATTTTTTTAAGGTGCAAGGTGGACTGGGGAGATTTTCACCACTCCACATGCGTGTATTCTAAGAATTCACATAACCGGAAACGTGGAACCAGGCTTCATCCGAAAAAAAGTCAGGTCTAAGAAATTATTTATTTCCAATAAATTTTGAGTAAACCATTGAGAGTAATTCCTGCGTCTTTCAAAATATGCGGCTTGTATTCTTGGAATACTTGCACTTTATAAGGAAATTAATTTAGCTGCTTCTTAAGAATAGTCCAGCATGTTCCATAAGATCTTCCCACTTCTTGGGACATGCGTCTTATACAATTTGTTGGTGTATTTTGCATTGTTTCACGAACGTTTGCAACAAGTTCTTCTGTTCTTACAGATGGTCTTCCAGCTTCTTTTTGTGTTGTATATAGAACCTGTTTCCCTAAATATAGCCACGGTTCTTTTCAGGCAATGATAAAAATCCCCAGCAATAAAAGCAACGTTAGGAAAATATTCGTGACAATCGTCCATGCACAAACCCGGATTGTATTGCCACTTACCATTTACTCTAACCCCGTTTCGAAAATACGCTTCAACCATGAATGTTTTGTGCTGTTCCGTAAAGCCCATTGTGTGAATTGTTCAAGAAATTGAAAAAATTAGCGATGAATCAAATTATTTGTAACGACTGTCAAAGATGACGGAATAACTGATTGATTGTTAATTTAGGTAGTTACTGATACCCAACAGGTATTAAGCTCTACGGCTAAGCATTACGTCCTTAGATGCAAGGCCCTCTTTGATGCAAATAATTTTTGCTCGCACGGTAAAATATTTTTACAATTTTTTTTTTGTTTCAGAGAACTAAGGTGTCTGAGAAATATTATTCATATGAATCTTATGCTGTCTTACCTTCTGACATATTGCATGTGGATTATTATTCTCATAGAGGTAAGTTATGTAAACAGGGTAAAATTTTTAACTGGAATAAATTCGATTTATGAAGCTTCTTTATTTGCTGAAAAATACAGAACTCTGCGTTTATTTTTAGTTTGGCATACTTTTTCGTGTCTTCATGAAATTTACTTCTCTTTTGGGGGTAGAAACCACCCTCAACTTTTTCTATTAAATGTAAAGGTATGTATTGTTGGAAGGGGAATACGAACCACGAAAAAGGGAATACGACCCACTACGACACCTTTGCATTTCGGTAATGTAGACGCAATTTGTTTTATGGTAAAAATTGTTGGAAATGTTGCCCATTTTGTTGACAAGTCCCTAATCTAAAGTAGAATTCATTCCTGAAATTCTGTACTGGACTATTTGGCGAATTTCGTGGATAAGTTTTTATCTAAGTTCCTCTAAATTTTCTAGTTCTGTTACGTAAACTTTGGGTTTTAGGTAACACTGAAGGAAATAATCAATAGGATTAAGGTCCGGCGATCGTGGCGGCCATTCAATGGTACCCCTTCTTCTATCTAGCGGTTTATAAAACCTTCATTTCAATATTGTAGAAAATTTATGGCCTAATGAGGCGGAGCACCATCCTGCACCTGCTGTCACCATATTCGATCATAATGAAGATATGTTTCTTTGCTGTTTGCTGATGGTGCTGCCACTTCCTAGTACAAAGTAACGGTTTCAACAGCACCAAATACTACAACAGATATTAAACCGAAATAACATGTAATGCAAAAGTCAATAGTGGGTCGTATTCCCTTTTTTATGCCCTTTCTAACGAGCTATCACAATACATACTACTACATTTGGAAAAAAAAGTTGAGGGCGGGTCTCGGGTAAGATCTAAATCTTAAATGGATACCCCTATTTTATATAATTTTTTTGGATTCTGCATAAAATTCTGAACATTTTTTAACAAAAGCATTATAGTCTATACTAAACAGCTAAACAGTTTCCGAGGTAATGACTCTTGAAAAATTACATTTTTGAATTTTGACAGCGTCTAGCTTTCTAACTGTATGTCTTAGAGCAAAACGGCTTACATGTCCCTATCTTCGATTTTTATTATCTTTCCAATAGTGTGAACTTTCGGTTAAACCGGATGTAAGAAATATAGTACTTCCGGTTTGACCGGAAGTTGACACTATTGGAAAGATAATTAAAATCGAAGATAGGGACATGTAAGCCGTTTTGCTCTAAGACGTCTAGTTAGAAAGCTAGACGCTGTCAAAGTTCAAAAATTTCATTTTTCAAGAGTCAATATCTCGGAAACTGTTAAGTATAGACTAATAATGCTTTTATTAAAAAATGTTCAGAATTTTATGCAGAATCCAAAAAAATTATATAAAATAGGGGTATCCATTCAAGATTTAGACCTTACCCCCCTCCCTCCTAGGGACTTGAAGTAACAAGATTGACAATATACGCAAAAGATGTCCCCCTCGAAATAAAAATCGACGGGTCCGAGCGATTTTCTACATTTCCATTTTAAAGCAGGAAAATCGAGGTGGGAAGTTTTCAAATGAACACCCTGTATGTATTTTATACGTTCGGTTAAAAATTATCCACTTCAGGGTTATTTCTCACCAACAACCTTCAAGTTTCCGACAAAAATCCTTCTATATAGCAGGACTTTTTTACTTAATATTCCTAATAACTTTTGTTATCTCCAAAATAATTAAAAGTTACGTTTGCAATCCTAGCAATTAAACTTTCAGCAACTTCCTAACTTCGCTTGAAGGCGGTCGAGTTTTCGTTAAAATCTTCTAAACCTCTTTTCAATTACTCCACCTGAAAGTTTGCAGCTTATTTTTAACTGGTACACTTTTAGGAGCGGTAATGAGTCCCGTAAAACTACTCTAGTTTTTAAGAGCGGTTATCAGTCCGTAAAGTTTTTTAAATAATTATACAGTGTCACCAGTAAAGTCCGCATCATATGGGATTTTTTTTTTATTAATTTTATTTATTTAACTTTATTCGAAATTTGACTTTGGCATCAAGTTCTGCTTCGATCGAGATGAAAATTAAGCAAAAAATAGTAATCACGTGATTCGCATTATCTGTCAAATTTTAATTTTTTCCAAAAAATCATTCAAAAGTGGGGTTATTTCTGAAAATATTGAAAAAAGTTATAAGGAAAAG
The DNA here is from genome assembly GCA_963969555.1 of Polydrusus pterygomalis. NCBI lineage: Eukaryota > Metazoa > Arthropoda > Insecta > Coleoptera > Curculionidae > Polydrusus > Polydrusus pterygomalis. The sequence goes on from OZ018377.1 coordinate 2,238,677, forward strand.
TTTTTTTTAATGCAGTTTCTAGCACACATGCAAAATTTCAGCTGCATAAGATAATTTTGATTTTACCTATATTTTGTAAATTGCACAACTTTTCGCAAAATAAGACTCAACGCAACCTACATAAAACTTCTTAGTTTTGACAATGCTTTATTTCAGATACATTTTCTTTAAAGCAGCGCCATATTAAATGTGTGTTTTTCTACAAAATCAAAATTGGGCTATTAAAATTTGGTCGCATGTGATGCAAAGTTTATTTGTTTTTGACCCTGTATAAGGTAACTTCATAAAATAAGTATTTTTAAAAACGTAGTTTGTGTCTGAAAGTAATTCATCTTAATATTAAGAACACAGCGTCCTTCAGTAAAGTGTTTTTTAAATAGAAAATAAATTTTAGTTTAACAACGTAAAGTTTATCTATTTTCAACGATTTAATTTAAAATCCCTATATTATAATTTATTATTAAGCTATGTCATAATAACGGTAACGTGTATTACTTTCAGATTTCAGACACAAACTACGTTTTCAAAAATACTTATTTTATGAAGTTACCTTATACAGGGTCAAAAACAAATAAACTTTGCACCAAATACGACCAAATTTTAATAGCCCAATTTTGATTTTGTAGAAAAACACACATTTAATATGGCGCTACTTTAAAGAAAATTTATCTGAATTAAAGCCTTGTCAAAACTGAGAAATTTTATGTAGGTTGCAGTTGAGTCTTATTTTGCAAAAGTGGTGCAATTTACAAAATATGGGTAAAAAAATCAAAATTATCTTATGCAGCTGAAATTTTTGCACGTGGGCTAGAAACTGCATTTAAAAAAACTTTTTCCAATAACTTTTTTGGATATTTTCAGAAATAACCCCACTTTTGAATTATTGTTTGGAAAAAATTAAAATTTGACAGATAATGCGAATCACGTGACTACTATTTTTTTTGCTTAATTTTCATCCCGATCGAAATAGAACTTGATGTCAATGTCAAATATTGAATAAAGCTATTAATAAAAAAAAATCCCATATGATGCGGACTTTACTGGTGACACTATACAGGGTGTTTCTTAATAAGATGGAAATATTTAAGGAGCTTTTTATAGGGCTCATTTTAAGAAAAAAACTTTATATAAACATATGTTCTAAAATTCTTAACTGTTGAACTACAGGGTGCTAAAATTTTAAGAAAAAAATATTTTTTTTATTATAACTTTGGTATGACCCTGTATATTTTTGTGAAACGTGGTACGCATCTTCTATGAATCAAAAGAAGTTTACTGCTGTACAACATAATTTTTTATTCTTGCCAGTGGCGTTCGTGCGGGATTTGAACTGCATCATTTTAAAGAGAAAAATGTTACGCCACTGCTTTTTCTTTACATAAAAATTATTTTTTAAATCCTTATTCCTTACTGAGCAAATCTGGTCTCTTCATTTTGATTCATTTGACGTATGGTTTTCGCATAAAAAAATAAAATACATTGATTTGCATCTCGCAAGACCGCTTACCAGAAAAAACAATTTATGTAACTTTAAACAACAATTTATTTAACAGAATGGTTTTTAAACGGTAAAATTATGAAATTGATTTCTACCCTCAATAATGTCTCTTCTGAAAAGTAGTTACGACTTCCTTAGAACCATCCTAGAAGTAGTATCTATTTTTTTTGAAATATTTCATAATAAATAATTTTTTCTTTTTTAGTTAAACTTTCGTGAGCACATGGCAATAACATGCGTCTTCGTCGTAACCCTGCTACATTACTTCCACATCACCACCTTTTTTTGGATGTTTGTCGAAGGTAAGTTCATCCAGTCGTTATCCATTTTTCCGGAATTTAACTTTCATATTTACGCCTCAAAAGTTACTAAACTCGACATAAATAAATTTATTTTCGAGTGGATTGTGAAGATTTTTTTGTCTATTACCTACAAGGCATAAATAATGTTTATAAAAGTACTTTCATTCAACGAAAAAAAAAGTTAAATGTGCCAAAATCTACATAGCTATTTCCTGCGACAGAAGGTTAGAACCTATAGGGCAAACGCCTGAAACATTTCATGAATTTTATTGAACCGTGACACCGAATTTTTTCTATCTTTTACACAATATTTAAATAATATCAATATCAACTACATGTTCCATAGGTTATAGTAGAACTATCGGGTATTGGTGATAGAGAAGATTAGAGGCACTTATAAAAAAAGGTAGTATTTATTTAGTACTACTACATTTAGGTGTATACAGCCTCTATAACTATTATGCTTACTAACGCTATCTGTCTATCTATCTTTCCTATATCTAATCAGTCTTTATAAATACTAAAACTAATTTGAACCTGAACTTGAACTCTAACGATATTGTTATTGTATATATTAAATGTTTAATAATTATTATTATAATATGGGTTCATATCCTACTCAATGAAATATGTGTTCATAATAAAAACAAATATTAATTACTAATCTTAAATATAACAATTATAGGGTGAAGGTAAAATAGGGGTGAAAACCCTTATCTTTACCCTACACCTCCGGCGTGAGGGAAAAAAAATTTAATATGGTACAAATATTTAAATTTTTTTTTCACTAAGCCAATATCACAGATAAAAAATTTTCTTAACCTAAAATTACAATAATCACCTAATGAAATTACTTCTTAATTCTATTCTTATGCACTAACACTTGTCTTATTGTCTATTATAATTAACCATAGTACATAAACATTGTTTCCAGTCTATATTTTACTTTAAAAAATATATATATATATATCTTCCAAATTGTAATATATCTTTTAAAAAAATTGATTGTCATATATCTTTCAAGAATTGAGCTTTTTTTTAAATTTTTTCGTCCTTTATTAAAACTAACTCGTCCCTTATTATAATATTTTCGCGAATATTATATTCATTATACGGCTTCAAGTCCCTCAACGATCCCTCTGAAGGCGAACGCCGATCGGGTATCCCGAAATATTTATCTCCCGTATCTTCTGAATACAAGCTTGTCGATGGTGGTCTTAGGCCTCGCCATTCGATCCAAGAATCTTGCTTCAGGTAAACCCACACTTTAAAAAAAAATAGACGAAATTCCTTATGCTGCAATCCTCACTTTGCTAATGTGCAAAATTTAATTAAGTATTTTAAATATGATGAAAACATAGACAATGAAACAATATTTTTGTTAACTAGAAAAGAAAAAAAATTAAAATTCATTTTTGCCTGACATTTTTGGAAAAAATCTGCTTCTAAAATCCCGTTTATTTTATTTTCGAAGCACTCTATACATGATAGTCATGTTCTAATTTTATTTAAATTCAATGTCAAGTTTACAATACGTTGCAAAAATAATTTTTTAACCTGCAACACCGTTTATTTCCTTTCCCGGTGTTTATATATTCATGTTTACATATACAAATTTATTAAATATACCTAACACTGATAAATGCACATGTTGTAATTTTAAAATAATATCTCTATAACTTACTTGGCTAAAATTAGACTATTTGAATTTAAAAATAACAGATTCATACCGCTTGTTATTATTATTATTATTATTATTATATTATGATTATTTTTATTGCTAAAAAAAAATTAAAGGTTTGGTCTTATTCAAATAAAACTGAAAAATTGCATCGCCTACATTATTAACAAATTCAGGGTTTAATAAAAATGCGCACAGCGCCACTCCGTAGACCGTTGACGAAAATAGCAAGTTTTCCATTGCGAAAAAATAAAAATAAATTCCCAAACCTTTACAAAAATTTCCTAACACACATCTAAAATCTAAAAATCTTAACTTACTACGATTTCGTAGACTTTATAGTGCTTCTTTTGGGGAGTCCTTCTTGAATTTCATATGGGCCACCTTCAATTCCTCTAGTAAGTACGGTATACGGTACCGGAAAGTACTGGGACAGGGCTGGTAGTTACTAGGGCAGTCCCAACTTCCTTTGGCTGTCGCTGCTGCTGGACCTTGGCTAGAAGTTGGCTTCTGGCTGACATCTGTCTGATGACTGTCTTTTTGGCACTTGCTGTTTCCATTGAGCGAAAACCACTTCTTTTGCCCGGTTGGGCCCATCACTTTTTTTTTTTCCACTTATCTTCTTCAACGCCACTTAACTTATGAACTTATGTGTCCATAAGTTCTCTGGCAGGATCGCCATATAGTAGAACTGGACTGGCAGGATCGCCATATAGTAGAACTATCGGGTATTGGTGATAGAGAAGATTAGAGGCACTTATAAAAAAAGGTAGTATTTATTTAGTACTACTACATTTAGGTGTATACAGCCTCTATAACTATTATGCTTACTAACGCTATCTGTCTATCTATCTTTCCTATATCTAATCAGTCTTTATAAATACTAAAACTAATTTGAACCTGAACTTGAACTCTAACGATATTGTTATTGTATATATTAAATGTTTAATAATTATTATTATAATATGGGTTCATATCCTACTCAATGAAATATGTGTTCATAATAAAAACAAATATTAATTACTAATCTTAAATATAACAATTATAGGGTGAAGGTAAAATAGGGGTGAAAACCCTTATCTTTACCCTACAAGGTAATAATGGACATATTAAATAAATAAGAAGAAATTTCTTAAATTATTATTTTAGGAAAATAATTATATGGAAAAAAATATCGGTTAAGTTTTTTTTAACATTATTATGTCAGTGTTCTTTCACTATCCAATGGACTATTTCACTAAATTTTGATTTTTATCCTATCGCTAGAGAGAAAAAAAAATCTTACCCGGTTTCAGTTTTTAAAATTTTAAATTATTTACTGAGAAAATAAATAAACAAGCTAAGGTATTTAATAAAAACCCGGGAATAAACCATAGACATTTACCTTTAGATACGTACAGCTTATCTAGTGCGCAAACAAAAGTTAAGTTTTTTGGGTGAAAAAATACGTCTGAGCCCATGGCTCGCCGCGGCCGGTCAGATGCCTTCCCTTCCAGCAGGATTGGGCATGCGCACAAACCTCTTGTTATCGGCCAATCCTTTTTTAGCTACGTGCTTACAATACACTCCAGAACCAGCTCAGCGTCATTTTGAATGGATTGGAATATAAGTGACTAGTAAAAATTGTATGATTTTCTTATGCCCAAATAGGAGGAAAATACCGCACATTTCGTATTTTCAGTAAATATGGAGTGGTGGTGTTTCTTGATATATAAGTTTATTTTAATATGATCAATTTGTACACTTCTAACTAGGCCTAGGCTACACAAACAAGGTATGAAAATAAAGGGAAACAAACACTCACCTAGACAGATTATCCCGATGCATATTTTGGTATATTTTATTTGCAGCCCTGCAATCTAATTGGGTACGCCTATTTTTCTGGCAATATTGCTTCAAGTTTAAAAGACACTTTTCTCTGTACTTATATTATATAAAAGAAAAAATAAATACATACTTATATTTATATTAATTCAAGGGTGAAAGTATTCCATGGGTCAAGTTCTCGGGCATAATTTTTTTCAAATTCTTAAATAAGAAATTGTGCTTGAAATTATTGTTTTACACGTACCCAAGTTTTTGCCAAATTGTAAAAATCAATACGTTATATACCGACTAATATTTGACTTGAGGTTTTGCTGGTTTTGTTTGTTTTTTTTACATTCGATTTTTTAAAACTAGTTTAATTGACTTGTTCTCTTCCTTTTCAAACTAATAACAGGACGACGAAGCATTTTCTATCCTCAAAATCTGATAGGTTTGCAACTACTAAAAATGCCTGAAATTACTATCTTCTTTCCCAACTTGATCAAAAATTGAGAAGAAATTCCAATTTTTTGGCAAGAATTTGGAGCAAATTTTAGCTGTTTACACGTAAAAATAAATTGAAGGTAAACTTTTACAATCTCTTGAGCAGAAACTTTAACTTTAAAGTTCTGACATGTCTATTTTCCCATTCGTCAAATGATAATGTTGGGCCATAAATTTGCCACCTTCCTGATTATTGTTTGCTTATCTAAAAGTAAATGTCTATGGAATAAACTCACTGACGTCACATCTGCCTTGACCCATGGGACCGAGTTATTCAGCTAAAACCGAACGCCGCATCTACCTGAATATCGGGCGGATTGTTTCTATTTTTAAGCTGTTCTTGTCTATTTAGTTTATCAAAACAAAGATAGCAATATAATCCGTCGAGGCTGACGAATAAAATAATTGCTCGGATAATGGGATGACGTAATAAGGTTTTGATCTCATGTTTTCAAACTTTCTGCTTTCGCGGCGTCTTTTTAATTGTTTTTAGGTAAGGTTTGTGACCCTTTAGGAATATTTTTATTATTGGAATGTATTTTTAATAGGTTCTAATTCAGGATGTTAATGCTGAATGTGATGAATTCGATTATAGAGAAAATACTACTAACATCTACATCTAAAATTATCCAAGAACTAACTTAATATTTTTGTAATATGTCGGATATTACTTAAATCTTTTAAATAATGTGCGGACGATATTGATTTTCTTTAAATGTTGGTTAATAAAATAATAAACTAAAAAAAATAAGGCGAAATAGGTTATAGATTGGTAATGGATTGAATGCGTTGACAATTCTATCTTAAGAGCAAACATTAGTGATGCCTTAGTCATTTCGTTTTTTGATCAATATTTCGTTACTTCTTCGTTTTATCCAAAAATCGGCCGAATACCCGTATTTGGAGTAAAATTATCTACAGTTTTACGTTAAAAAATATAGGATTTATAAATTTATAAAAACACAAAAAGAAATATGGACAAATTCGTTTTTTTGCTTTTGTTAATTTATCAAATATTTTTTTTAACGTAACCATTGACACTTCATTAATACGTCTATGTATTTACTGGGAAAATACCTAATTTTTTATTTCCTGTAACGTACTGTAAAGTTCGTTGGAAGTTGTTTAATAAAAAAAATCCAATCTTTATTTCAATATATTTTAACGCAAAAATAAAGTGTGGCTGACATAATATATCTATACTATCTTCTCTGCCATCTTTTCAATTACTGAAATTTCTTCTATTCCAATGTATCGCATTGTTACAGAAAAAATGTCACGAATTCGGAAAGAATGTATGGATAAAAAATATTTGCTATATTTTACGTAGATCTTTCTTAAAAGGTCATGTACAGAATACAAAAAATAACTCGTTTACATAATTTTTGATTTTGGCAACCTCAATGCGACATCGACAGAAACAATTATGATCTGAATCTGAATGATTCATTTGACTAACTGGAAGTTTTATATATTTAAAAAAAAAACTATATTAAACATTAAATCCTTTTAGCCTTTCTATGAACTTTTATAAGTAAAATATAGAAAAAAATGTATATATATATATATATATACCAGCGTTATACATTCGCTATCGAAACATAGCCGCAAGTACCATACCTAGTCCTAGCAGAATATTTAATTCGTAAGGGAGAGTGGGGGAATTGTGCGACTTAAGCGAAAATCGTTGTAGCACTGATGTCATTGTAGATAATTTAAATGTAAATACCGTAATGAAATGGCTATTTAGTTTACTCTCAGCATGTAAATCAATTTTAGGAAAAAATTAAGTTTTTAAAGTAAAATATTGCTGAAAGTACAAGAGTGCACTTGCGCACCATTTCCCGCCCTTGCGGGTAATCATGCGCAGAGGGTCGGGAATCGTGCGCATTCAAAGTATTAAGTATTCCGGCGTAGCCTTTCCTTTGTCGAATTTATGGACAATGTTATGTTGCTTAGGATACCTAAAAGCTAGTCGTCACATGGGTGTTAGGCCATAAAATAGCTTTGCTAGCCTTAAAACGTATACTCTCTTAACTCAGATTATATTTTCTTTGAAAACACAGGCTGGCAACCCAAACAAGGAAGCTTCGAGTCATTTTCCGAGAGTTTTTTTCTGAGTGTCGATCCATGAATATTGAAGGCCCTTCCTACCTTCCTTATTTTTCTGCTATCATTTCTTATCACTAATAATGTGTTTTTTAAATCTTCTGCCGTATATGCAAGAATTGTGGTTTTCCTTGTATAAGATTTAGGCATCTATAAGAAAAAAATTACCAATAGATTACGTGTGGGGGAATCGTGCGCATGCATGCGCATCATTACCCCTTTAGATATTAAATGACAATATTTTATTCCGTTAGCAAACTACTTAACCTAACAATGTAAAACAATTAAGCATCAATAGATGCACAATTGCACAAGATCATACTTTTACATAAAATAAATATGTTCTATCGATTAAGGGAAAAAAATTGATTCACCGTCTTATTTTCCGATATCAAAAAATTATAAAAATTTGCTTGATTTCAAATAAACAGAGCTCGTTCCATGCAAACGTTTACAACTGATGTGACTAATGGTGTCGGTGCTCCATAATAGGAAGGCGTCTGCATTGCACTCGTCAGCGGCGGTTAAAAGCCCGCGAACTATGAAATAATTTGATGCGCACGATTCCCCTACTCTCTCCTACCTATATTATTTTTAAAAATACATTTTTGGTGCTTTCTTACATTATTTCTTTTTCTTTCAATAAAAAAGTAATTTATCTACTTTGTTTATAAGAATAATACTAAAAATATAGATTTATCATCGTTATTAAAAAAGAGATTTTCATCCCTTTAGGGGCAGACGTTAAAAAAAAGAAATAAGTGTTTCATAACTTGTGTTTAGAGTATTTATGCAGTTTCAAGAAATTCGAACCGAAAGTATTTTTATCTTGTTCTCTAGCGGTTGCGTTGGAAACTTGGAACCACTTCTTCTACATAAGGGCAGAATTTTCCAAAACACGTACTTCCTTATTTTAAGCATAGTATAGAATTGCATAGTAAGCATAGCAATAGAGCTTAAAGTTATAGACATAGACACTTATATTATTATCTTATTGAAAACATACTAATTTTTAGACATTCACCGGTTTTGATTTCTGAGATACAGAAGTTTCAATAAAAATGTCAATACCCTAGGGGTTAATTTTCAGCAAATCCCTTCTTAGTGGTTGCCTACGTTACAAGGAAAAAAAATGGTTCTAGAGTTAGGAGTTTAGGCTGTGCGTTAATTAATATGATAGTAGGTATGGATAAATATGGGATACCGTAAAACGGGGTGAATAGGATCAATTTTCAACTTTGAAAGCTTGTAACTTGAAAACTATCTGCCTGAATACATTTCTCAACAGCTTAAAACATGAGTTAAGGTTGGTACTTTTAAATGGTGGTATAAGTTTTTATACAGGGTGTACCCTGTTGTATATATTTTTTTTGTGCAAAAATCCTATTCACCCCGCAGGCGGTGTCAATAGGATCACTGATTGATTTATTGACTGTATCGCATTTAAACAACCGCTTGGTGTATAGAATTTTGCACACAAATTTATCTTAAGTAATATAAAAGAGTACTAAAAATAATATTACCTAAATTTTATAAGTGCCGCATAGTTGTAGAGATGTGAAGTTTGTAAGACAAAAGCAAAGATAAAATGACAACAGTTTAACCGCTAAATTTGACGTTTTAGGTTATGGTATTCAGCCTGCGATGTGGCCAAGTTTTTTTAAGTTTAATGTCATAAAAATTACTTTTAACAACCGTAACTTAAAATCTGTACATAGAAAAGACCTACCCTTTGAAATTGAAATTATTACAGATTTTTGAAATTTGAAGGTAACTTCAGTCCTATTCACCCCGCTGATCCTATCCACCCCGTTTTACGGTACTTGATGTCTTGGCATTTATCTGAGGAATTACGGGAACTATTTTTAAAATATAATCGGATTCTATTTCTTCCTAAGGGTTTCATGCTGCTTCTATTCCGGAAAGTTTTACGTATATTATTTAGTAAAGAGGACCTAAAAAATTAAAAAGATATATACCTACTTTATAAAATGTCAAATGAATAGTTTATAATAAAGTTGGACAATTTTACATTGAATATCTCTTACTACGTGTTGGTGTGTCTCTAGTTGCGTTGATGTCTTTATGGAACTTCTTTTAAACTTTTATGGTATCTAGGTTCTGCTTTCACTCACTTTAATGTATGTTATTTACAGGTTTTTCTAAACTTTAATAGCATTGTTAATAAAGTAAGAAAAGGACAAATTTATTTCTCGTATGGGTACTTAGCTATTATTGAAAATACCTTCTGGAGAATATATTATATGAATTGACATCATAACAGATTACAACTGCGAAAATTGATTAGTAAGGTCCAGACTGGTAGAACTGCCTCGCGAGGCAGCAGTTTACATCTTTACCTCTCCCGGTGTGGGTTACTTAGGTGCTTATTGTTATGTTATCAAAAAGGCATAACTTCTTATAGGTATTAACATTTAATGCCGTCTCTCTAATTTTTTTTTATTTCTATCAAATACTTCATTTTGATAATGTGGCTTTATTTTAACTTTTGTCGACTAATGTACTTTGACTGTTTTTTAAACCTGGTTTTCTTAAGAAATAGCCTTTCCCCTCTGATACGACAGAAACTGAAAGAGAAATTAAGATAAACTGATAAAAGTAGACTTTATTTTCGTTGTGGCGTATTCTCCTTAGCAAATACAATGTTTATAAATTAGGATGTAACCCGGAAACAGACAGGAAGAAGCTGTAACATTAAGAAATCAGACGGAATATTCAGGAACAAGCTCGTAAATAGGGACCATTACATTAAAACATTTTCGTGCGTTTTTGTTTTATCAAGGTTTTACTTTGTTGCGTTTTATGTAAAAATATGCTAATCAGTTTGAAGCATGAAGACGCCCAGTTGTTTTTCTTACAACTGTAATGGATAATGGAATATTATTAATTGCATATAAATATGTTTTTCTAATTACACTTAATATTAATATGCACATTAGATCCTAAATATATTATTATTATTTGTCGTTTTGTTTCGAATTTTATTTTGCCTTACGTTTTTGGGACGTTGCTTGGTAGATTCGGAGTTATAAAGTATTTTCTTGATAACTAAGTAAAAATAAACAATACAAAAAGGTTGTTTTTGGAAAAACCAATAAACTGCTAACATAATTATCTAAACCTTTTTCCATTTAACCGCTTTTCTATCTCTTATAATTTACGAGATCGCAATACTATCAGCACCAATTTCGTCCACCCTGTATACCAACGCTTTTCAAATATTCAACTGTCTTCCTACTGCAACTACTTATAATTAGGGCTGTGCGATTACCGGAAAAGATAATCGATTATTTCCTATTAATCGATTAATCGAAAATATTTAGTTATATCCGATTAATCGAAAATAATCGATTATTTCCGATTAATCGAGAATAATAGATTATTTCTGATTAATCGAAAATAATAATCGATTAATCCAAAATAATTTATCAATAATAATCGATTGATTTAATCAAAATAAATCAAAAAGTCGAATCAAATATTAGATCGTTAAAAATAATAATTTTATGAAAGGCGCACAGATTGAAATTTTGTTCAAATTATTTCTTTGGTTGTCTTGCAATAATATGCTATATTATTTTTTAAACCAATTTTCAGTGTAATAGGGTTGCTAATAAATATACAGGGTACTCCAAGGTGGATGGCGTATTAGACGTTCATGGAGAACTAACTAACGGATCATTATGAAAATTTGGCCGTCGGGATAAACGACGATGATGTACACTTTTAAAATATTTTTGACCATGCGCTGTTGCCGCTTCTACTCTAAACCGGTAGCAACATTGCTATTTTAAATGGAACACCCTATATATTTTTAAATTTTTAGATTTAGCATAAAATTATAGTTATCTTTTAATAAATGCATTATTAGTCTAGGCTTAATAGTTTCCGAGATATTGACAAAAATTACATTTTTGAACTTTGACAGCTTCTAGTTTTCCGACTGTACGTCTTAGAGCAAAACGGCTCACATGTCTCTATCTTCAATTTTTATTATCTTCCCAAAAGTGTCAACTTCCGGTCAAACCGGAATTACTATAATTCCTACATCCGGTTTAACCGGAAGTTCTCATTTACGCCATCCACCTTGGGGCACCCTGTATAGATACTTACAGCAATAATAAGTAACTAGCAACTTCAATCATCCAAAAACATAAGTACCTATATTTTCGAATAATCGAGAAATAGTTTTTTGGTCAATTGATTAGGTAATCGACTAATTAATCGATTAATCGAAAAATATTTTTTTTTGGTTAATCGATTAATCGAAAAATCATTTTTTTTTCGAGTACTTAATAATCGATCAATCAAAAAATCGTAAATTTTTTTTCCGAAGAATCGATTAATCGACAATTTTTTTTTGATTAATAATTGATTAATCGATAAAAAAAATTATCTCTAATCGAATAATCGATTTTGTTGCACACCCCTACTTATAATATTAGTGCCTAGTTAAAAAGCGCTACTCTTTTAAACAATTCCTTTTCTAACCCCTGTGCTTATACTAACTGTTATTATTTTGAGTTCACCGTTAATCTACTTCAAAATTCTACTTAACACTAAAATTTATGCAAGAGCTTTTATAAGCCTTTCTAAACTATTAAAGTGCACACTGAGCTGTAAATGAATGCCTTTTACTTGAACTTGCTACTATTATCACGCCGAAGAAGTTAACCTGTAAACTTAGTTTACAGTTTACATTTCAACTAATGGAAGACTAGAACTTGTGCTATAAAAATGTAAAATTTAAAAGGAATTTGGTGAAGTATTATAGTATTATGGTGTATGTAGTGGTGGGATGGTGCACCGCCTTACTGGCATAGGAAATCCCACACTGATAGTAGGTAATAGTATATTAACGTACGCGTTTTGCGGCTCGTTTTTTAACATGGACGCGTGCTTAAAACTGCTTTATATAACACGTACGTTATACTATTTGTTCAAATTTGTAGTTTTTTCAATAAAAACACATATTTAAAAAGAATATAAATCCTTTAAATTTTGTAAATTTTTATGTCTAAATTTTATGTTGGTAATACTATTTTTTATCATAGTAGCCTCTGGGCAACAAAAAGTATTTTGCGAACTGTCATTTTTTGATTTATTGACCCATTGTCACCACGAGATTCTAAAGTTATTTTAGCGATATGAGATTTGAAATTGAACGGAATACGTTGTGTGATCCTTGTACATTCGGTACATATACAGAGCGTTCGGAAGTTCGGGCAATTTTGCTACTTTTTTTCGAATTTCAAAAGACTTGATTTTACGTCACGGCATTGCAATTTAGTATAGGGAAGATGGAAAATTCAAATAAAGTTGTAGTTAAAATCGACATTGGAAGGTTAGTAGATTCAATTTTGGATAGGATTTGGTAGAAAATGATAGCTTGATGCATCTACAAAAGCAAAATAGTTCTCCGTCAATAAAGTTATTATTTAATATGTGTTTTTTATTGAACTAAAACAAGACATACAGATTTGTAGATCTAGGCAACCAAACATACATACGTGGGTTCGTGTAGTATTTTGCATATTTGGACTAAAAAATATTAGTTATCTAGAATGCTATGCTAAACGGTGAAAAAAAACATGTCATGTAGGGCCAACCTTTAAATAAAAAAATTCGGACTTCGAAATAGATCTGTTTCGAGACAAAATTAGAAAAAATGTATTATATTTACACTTAATCACACTATCACAGACGATGGGTCATTTTGACTCCTTGGTCGTCGCGTTCGCCATGTTTCTAGCCACTCACACTATCTGCATGGCTTAGCGGCTTGGTACCTTTCCGTCTTGTGTTGGGAAAAATCGACTTATTTTAATAATCGACTACCGAGTATTCGAGTGATTTAAAAAACCGAATTATAATCGATTTTTTTTTCACTCATTTACTAATATTAATTATTAATATTGGCGGTTCATCGTTCATGTTGATATACAGCATTTGTATTGGGAATAACTGACTCGGTGTTGTAAATCGATTGATTTTTTGCGGATTATTAAATGTGGCGGAGATATTTGTGGACTTTTTTATGGTTCCCAGTTCCCAGATCTTACAATTTAATTTAAAAACTTGACTACTTGACCTTGAGATGTCACGATATTGCATAACTCATGATATTTATGAATACTGAATACTCACCACTAAACATTAAGTTTTCAGTAGACGCCGACGATTTAAATCTAAATAAAATAATAAATCCTATTATCCTACGCAGGCAACCCGTAATGCAGTATTTAATTTGAATTATATCGCCAATAATAACCGAAACCACTCGGTATAGCCGCTCGCTAGGAGATGGCTCTGGCCGCAGTGAATGATTGACAGGCGGGCAGCAACTTTGGAGACGCGTTGGAAAATAAAAACCATATGTTCGTCACTCATTTCGTCACTCGAATTATTTCCGAAGATAATCGAATAATTCAAGTGATTGAAAAAACCGAATGATAGGTTATTTTTTACTCGAATGATCCCATCACTATTTCCGTCGTTCAGTATTAAGGTTGTATCCGAAGAGTCGTGTCAGTGTTGGCCGTTTCAGCGTTGTAATTAAATTTCGAAATTTCATCGGGGTCAAAAATACGTCAGGTCTGTAATTACGTTCCTTATTTTATTTTGTGTATGCATGATTTCATGCCTCTATTTTAGAATTGAAAATGAATTTTGATGATCAACCTGGTCCTTCAAAGAGCTTGTAAGCTTTGTAACACCAGAAATGAAGCGAATATTTCAAAATTTTCGTATTGGCCGTGAAGTTCGAATGTGTATCGGACGTGTACTGAAAATAAAGGAAGAACTGAAGGAACATAGAATCGAAGAGAAATTTGAAGAAAGGAAAAACTGCAGAAGGTGTCCTTCAAACAAAAAAAGAAAGACATCTCATTTTTGTGCTATATGCAAAAGTCCCATATGTATGGAATGCACGAGACGCGTTTGCAGAGATTGCGTAGCTTAAAAAATACAGGTTGATCACCCATTGCACGTTTCGCCATGATTTGATTTTCTTAGTTGCTATTATGTTTCGTATTACTTCCTTTTAAGGCTTTTTTATACTAACTAATACATTTGTTTATTATTTCCCATATTATCGACGCTAAATATATGGATATGTCAAAAATACGAAAAGTTTTAATGCTTACATATAGGTACAAGTTTCATAAAACTAGGTTTTATTTATAAAAAGTTTAGAATTTTAAAAAGTTCTCTTAAAAAGTTTGTCATATTATTATAATAAAGATATATTTGTTTATTTACTCGTTTTGAATTTGTTAGGCGGTTTTAACATAGGGGTCAAAATTACCACACGTCTGTTCTAATGTAGCCAAGACCGTGGTTTAAAAGCCAATATTGAACTTTCATTACACTAAAACGTAATCAAAGGTAACAAAAAGCACAAAAACTCAAATGATAACTCGGCGTTTGGGCTCATTACACTGTTAGAAATCCTGGACGTGAGAATCAAAAAAATTTATAATCAATTAAAATAAATCAAATTTAACTTAAAATGTATAGTTATTTTAACTCTTTTGTGTTTAGTAAAAATCAGATTTTAAGAACTAACTTTTCTGGAAGTCGTTTTAACATACCAGCTAACTAAAATTAACATGCAATTCTTTTTTAGTTAAAATTTAAAAATAAGTTGATATTAACATAAAAAATGTGTCAAATTAACTAATTAAGTTGTAATTTTTACTGCACAATAAAATCAGATTAATGTCAAAATAGTAATAACATATTTTATGAGTGAAGCGGTTTTAGTTAAATTGACAAAAAACGGGAGTGGACTTTCTGGGACATAAAAAAAAGTTAAATTTGATTCTTTTCTTTTAACTGTGTACGTTCCACTACTAATCTGGGGATATTATTATGTCCCAATATCAGCTGATCGATCGATGACAAATTCTTGTCGGAAAACGAGATGATTCGTGGCGTTGTGTATATTTTGAGAATAGTTGTCCAACCAGTTGATCAACCAGACTAACAGACACAAATCTAATACCATACAGAAACATTTATCCATTTTATCATATATTACAGGCTTGCAAATTATTATGCCCTAAGATAGAATTAAAATGCCATTAGCATTAACTGACTGTCATTTCAGTATCACTTAATCTTAATCCTTTCTTTTTATCTTTTTGCATAGTTTAGTTTGCCGGAAAAAGAATAATATTTTAATATTAAAATATTTTTCAACTTCCAGTGCAAGATCGCAAGCTTTATGATAGGAATTTACATTTTTATGAATCGTTACACCGAGAGAAAAAAACTGTTGAGCCAACGAATTAACCGTTAAATCAATTTTTTTAAAACGTTAAATACAAGCAATGGTTTTTGAGAGTTAAATGAATCATCAAAAAATGTTGTGGTATATCTATTGGTTGAACAAGAATTACCTATTCATTGAACAAAAAGGCAGTAGTTATGGGGACATGTAAAAATGATTGATTTTACATTTTTACAGTTTTAAAGTAACATTCTGAAAGTGTTGAAATAACTTGCTCAAAATTTTGGGGCAACCTCCTTTAAATGATGGGGTAACGTTTTTAGTAACTTAAGTTAACGTTCTTACCCTGCTGTGATAACTTTCGCAAAATGTTAAACCAACATTTTTAAGAGGTTGATAAAACCATCCTTAACTGTGAATGGAACCAACTTAAACTGTTAAAGTAACATTTTAAAGTGTTTCAGGAAATCTTCTCTAACTATTAAGGAAACAATCGTTAAGTGTTAAGGTAACATTTTTACCAGGTTGAGAAAACCTTCTTGGACTGTCGAGGGAACATTTTTCAAGAAGGTTGATATAATTAATACCAACGATCGCTTTTTATTACTAGGTTTATTGTCAACATTTGAAACAATTTTAAATTTTTCAAAAAACTGGTTCCATACGTCTTGTTGAGTATGCACCGAAATTGTACATATTGGATATAAATCTTTGAAGTCACTGTCAATCTAAAAAAAAAAAAATTAAATTATAGATTGATACATAATGTACATTATTAGTTTTACAAACCAAAGTATAAGCTTCTCGGTGTTTTAAGATTGGCCAATCACCTATAGACTGATTAACGGTTGTGCTGTTATTGTCTAATTTCCTGAGCGGAAACGTGCTCTTCCATTTTCCACTACCAGTATGTCCATTTTCCAACTGAAAGGAATATTCAGAGTATAAGTACTTGCATTTATGCCATGATAATACATTTTTTCCAATAAGTTTTTAAATGCAACCTGTATACTACCTATTTTCTTCGCAAAAATAAAAATAATTTAAAACAATCAGCTGTTTGTGTCAACTGTCAAAGCTAAAAACAAAAGTATTCAAAAACGGTTTCACAATAAATAATCGACAAACAAACAATTATTTTAAGCTTAAGCCTGTATTACACGGGATATCTCTCGTCAATTTCTTGGCCAAGAAATTGTGCAATTTATTCGTCAAGAAATTGCCAAATTGTTGATCGTTTTACACGAGGACTTTCTTTGTCAAATAAATTGTCGGAAACTTCAGGAACACCAACCATCTATGCGCTCATGCAGCCATCTTGAAATTCTTAACAAACCACCGCGGCCGGCCGCGTTGAACACTCAACAGTAAAACATGTTAGCATATAATCACACAACATTGGATTAATAATGTAATAATAGTTCTAACTTTAAAATTAATATTACTTAAACTTACCTAAAAAACAAATTTATGGCATACCACACAAACCACGAACTTAACACAAACGCACAAAGCCCTTGCTGAAATAAAATTGCTTTGCTCACCATCGGGTCAGTCACTCTGTCGTTTGAGTTTCCGAATTCCGACTAGCGTCTGCGGACAAAGTCAATGCTGCGAACAGAGGAAGGAGAGCAAGAAGGAGGAATTTGCGGCGTTGCGAAGGATGCCGAACTGCCGTTCCGGTTTTTAACGAGTGTTTTGGCGGTTTATTTAAAACCTGGAAAGGTACTGCGATCTGAACTTTTTCGACTTTAATTTATTGTAAGTACTTATCTGTTTTATGTTTTTGGGTTGCAACAAATCTTTTTCTGAAATTTACGGTTTGAGGTTCTGTTTAGTACTATAGTATAGATAGGATTTTTGCATTTGTGTTCAGGCATTTTAGTACATAACAATGCACAAAAATTACAAAAACCGATGAAGAAATAAAATATTCACTAATTTATTAAAATAATTTGTGCATTTAATTTATATAGATACCTACCTATATTTTATTATTAATCAAGTAAATATTTTAATTTGTTTCACTTAATTGTTATGTTTACCTATATACCTGAATCTAAGAGCATAAAATAGTGCCTTAAGAAAGTGCTCTTGGGTTTTTAAAATAATCAGTATTTTGTCGTAAAAAAAATAAAAACCAAAATTGATTTTTTCGGTTATCTCCGGAATTTTGGTGATTAATCTGAAGTGAACGTTATTCTAATGTTTTTTTACGTTAGCCTAAACATCTTAGTATTTTAAACAACATATGTTTACTGTTTAAATCAACATATATTAAAAATGTTATTTGAATCAGCATGTTTTTGTTAAATTAATAGTTTAACTGTTAAATGAATAAATAAAGTTTGAACAATTCTGAATGTTACCTTAACATCAAAATAAAGATTAATTTAATAGTTTTTCTGTTAAATTAACATTTTTTGAAATGACATTCATGTAAATGTTCATTCAAGCATTTTGTTTTTCTCGGTGTAGTATGCATAAAAACAACTTTAAATCACAACTTAGCTTTATTCAATCATATTTATGGATATTATGCTCGAGTAGATTCAAAACTGTATTTAAGTTTTATAGTAAGTACCTACAGGTACAAGTTTGTTCTGAGATGTTTATAAATTTTAAAACTGTATTGTATTTATGTAAGTCATTTTTATATGATATCTTTATCAATAATTATTAACATCATAAACATACTAAAACCTACATAAAACCTTAGTTACTTATAATACATTAGTTACCATAATTTAATATGTTAGTTACGAAAGCATAATACGTTAGATACCAAATAATATTAGAACTATTTTTCATGAACATTTAAAACACTATTTTGACAGTTTTCAAATTTGATGGATACACCTTTGTCTTTAACGTCCACGATCTTAGGTATGCCCTCTGAAGACTGATTAATGACCGAGAAAGCACTCCTTTCGATTTCGTGCGGTTCCCCAGTACCTAATCCACTGCCGGAAACATCGCCAATTTGAATTTTGCGAGCAATGGAAACTTTCTTGGTCACACTTTCTTCTAAATACCCTCTAGCAACCTTCGACGATTCCCATCCACCAAGTTCTTGTAGTTCTAATATATCTCCTCCAGCATTAACAAGAAAATTTGCCGAAGATCTTCTAACGCAGTGACCAGTATACAAATTAGGATTTTCAAGTGAGAGATACTCAGCTATTTTTTGAGGTATTTTAGAGAAGAAATGAATGCCGCAGGGCTGTACCGTACATTTCCCTTTTTTATATGATACAAACAATCTTTGGTGAGTGACATGATCTGGCCTTAACATTGCGTACTTTTTAAATAAAAGCACAGAATTGACTTCGCCGTCAAATATCACAGCGAAAATACGTTTCTTGTGGGTTTTTGAGTTGGGAATAGTAACAATCAGCTTGTCCTCTAAAACGTCAACATCTTCCGTGGTCATCTTCGCTAACTCATTAGTTCGACAGGCTCCTCCAATTCCAAATAAAAAAGCCACTTTCATCATTAAAAACTTCTCGTCTGAGGCAGAACACACAAATTCGTTGACTTGTTCTCTTGTAAATACTTTCGATTTTTTTGCTCTATATCCAACATTTTTCTTCTTGATGAAACGTATGAAGGCGCCGTATTTGTCGATTTCCACTCTTTCCTTCAGTTCTAAAGTCGCTCGTAACATGGAATATTTCGGCCATAGGGACGAAGCAGAGTATTCCTCAGAGAGTTTTGAGAAATACGCCAGCAATACCGTTTCTTCTGCACCTTGAACATGTACTTTGTTTCGCCACTCACAAAACTGCCGATATTCTTTTTCATAATGGATTTTAGATTTGTCCGGAAGCAAGTTCAACCTTATAATGTTGGCTGCAGCTAATATATCGTCAGGAATATCAAAATCTTGCATGATTTTAATGATGACTTTTTGAAATGCCAAAATGAAATGTCAAAAACCTTGTTTTTATTTTCGCATCGCCGTTGTCAATGATACGGTAAAGCTTTGAATATAACTCGATTATTAGCGATTTAACACCGTCTCGGACATTGCGGGTGACTCGGCTGTCGCCTCGTCACCTAGCAATGTCCTCGACTATTATAAATCGTATAATAATATCGTTATATTAATAGCTATAAACGCTTGTGAAACTTAAAAAGTCAATTATTATTACATAATTTTAATTTTCATAATACTACTTGACTATAAATTAACAGATTTAATTAATTTGTAGCACTCTAGATTGAAAATAAAAAAGAAACATAAAAATGTTATACCTAACACGTCAAAAAATGACAAGTGAGGTGTCATTTTACTCAGAGTGTTATGCTGAATCCCAATAGGTAAAAATATACGAGATGTCCCATTTAAAATACCAAAGTCAAGGTCACTTCCGGTCAAACCGGAAAAGCTAACAAATTGAGAATTATGCCAATAAATGCAGAATCATCTCTTATGCATAATCTCAAAATTTTATTTTAATATCTATAAATATAAAAAAGTTATAGTGGTGAACGTCTTCTGAGAAACACCCGGTATACAAGTTTGATGTAAAATTAATAGGGGAGCCAATATTAGCGGGTAGTAAAATGTATATAGGATTTCCTATGGCCAGTCTGGCAGTTTACCACCCGGTATACCATAATTCGTCACCAAGTTTAAATTTGTCTAATTTGTCTTTTACTAGTTGAAATGTATTGTAAAACCACCGAACACTAATAATATAATTTTCTTCATATTTCAGGTCTTTATCTCTACATCCTCGTAGTTCGAACCCTGACTCGGGAAAGTTTCAAGCTAAGGGTGTATGCCCTTATTGGATGGGGTGAGTAAACTAATTTATTTACAACTTTATAATATACCACTTTTATTTTGAGCTCCCTCTCAGGGCCCTTATTCGACCTTTAACCCATATATTTACCTTTCTGCCTGAAATTATTAATTAGTCTTTATGAAGTTAGTCGTTTTAATTAAATGTAGCACAGTAGGTAGGCGCGTGCAAATAAATGAAGTGGAATTAACGATGTTTGCCTGATAAATTTAATTTTTTTTATATCCCAGTCAATAAATCTACAGACCTGAATACTGAATATTTTATTTCATCCGACTCAGTTGCGTACAATGTGTGCACAAATTTGTACAAACCCCATTTAACTTGTACAAATCTTGTACTGTGTACAATTCAACATAGATGTCTGCAATATTTCATCTTCTTGGGCCTTACTGTTTTTGAGATATCGCATTTTAATATCGACACTAAATTAGGGGCAGCTCCACCTGGGGAAAGGGGCTACCATCGTACCATCAATATGTATATGCGCTTTGTGAGAAGTATTATAATGGCCTGTTAAATTTGAATGTCTTTAACGATAATCTTAACACTACCTGATATCCGGATTCTAATAATAAGTCACTTTAAAAGGGTGTCCGGAAAAAGGAGGTCAATCCGTTAACCATATATTCCAGGACCAAAAGTAATAAGACTTTTATAATGCCATTTTTCATTTTTGACCCTTATGTTCGATATACAAGCCGTCAAAATTTGATAACTGATTTTTTTGAATAATTCGAATATTTATTAATAATAATAACAATTTAAAGAATGATTTAATGTCCGCGAAAATAATTAAAGAAAGAAAATATTAGTGATGGGATAACTCGAGTGAAAATTAACCGATCACTCGGTTTTTTCAATCACTCGAATTATTCGATTATTTTCGGAAATCATTCGAGTGACGAAATGAGTGATGAACATAATGGTTTTTGATAGCGATGGGATAAGTCGAGTTATCACTCATTGCGGGGCTATACAAAGTAGTTACTTTATGGAACTGGCGACCTTTTTTTTTTTTTTTTTTTAAAATATATGTACTCAAGTGGTTAGTTACATTAAATTTCCACAAATATCTCCGCCACATTTAATAATCCGAAAAAAATCAATCGATTAACAACACCGAGTGAGTTATTCCCAATACAAATGCTGTATATCAACATGAACGATGAACCATTGATATTAGAATTTGAGTGAAAAGAAATCGATTAATCATTCGGTTTTTTAAATCACTCGAATTCTCAGTAGTCGATTATTAAAATAACTCGATTTTTCCCAACACTAGAAAATATTGTGGCATATCGGACAAGTGTATAACTATCTTTTATATTGGAATACACAGGGATCCAAGTTCAATGGATACCCTGGGGCGGGTAGACCACGACGGCCGTTTCGTCCTTGTTAGGACTCGACGGGCAGCCATAACCCAAGCAATTCCAAGAACGACGGAAAAATGTACTAAAAGCCTACTTGTAGAATCAAGGCGGCCCTCAATACACCTTAGCGCCATCCCACGGAACCAACTCCAATATAAAAGATAGTTATACACTTGTCCGATATGCCACAATATTTTCTTTCTTTAATAATAACAATAATAATAATAATAAAGATATTTATTTATACCAAAATCTAACAATTAAAAATAATTATTTTTGACAATAACATACTAGTTGGCACAAAAATGACGGATTTTGATTAACAAATAATCAGTCTTCCAATCCGACCCAAAGGCCCGGCCGTACACAGCCGGAATGTCTATCTGAATTCAGAAACGGAATTAAGAATCTGAATTCAGAACGCACGGAATTGTATATATTTTTATTATACAGCACACACATTCTGATTTTTTTAGATTATGCTTTTTCAAATTTTCAATGGGCCGGAATTCAGATTCTGGATTCGGTTTCTGAATTCAGATCGAACATTCCGGCTGTGTAAGGCCAGCCTAAGACAATGTTTCTTAAAATTACTTAAAAGTCGAATAGGTTACTTTGTATATCAGATTCTATATTGTTATACAGGGTGTCCGGGAAAATGTGGGATATCTCCCGGATATGAAAAAAACACGTGAACAGAATACTACAAGTTCATATAAACTTCTTTCGTATCGGCCTCCTCTTCGGAGATATGGGCTCCCAAAGAGCTTCCATGGAATTAAGTTTTTGACACATAATTATTAAACCAACAGGTATATTTCCATTTTTTTTTCATATGATCTATACCAGGTAACAGAGCCGTAACCAGGATTTTATTTCGGGGGGGGGTTAAGTTTCTTGTCGATTCATAGAAAGGGAGTTAAGGCGGCGGTAGGGGACGCAAAAAAAATTTCGTCTTTACTCAAGTTTATATCGTTATTTTAAAATGAAGTACAGAACAAAAAATATCTTAAGAAAAATGTAAAGGAAATAAAAAATAAATTTTGTTGTACTAACAAGTTCTTTGAATAGCTTTTTTCCAATTTTTAAAGGGAGAAGAAACAAAGGATATGAGTTTTTGATTATACCTTTTTCCACCATACTCAGCTTGAAATGGTACGCATAATTTACATAATGCTCCTCCGCCATTACACTGTGTATAAATAAGCCATGAAAATGTTTTTACCCAAGTTATTTGGAATTTTAAATTTCTCTTTTCGCTGACAGGAAAATTAAAGTCGTCCTCTGGTATCCACGGTTCTGTTAAAAGTTTGTATTTTAACTGCTCTTCCATAACAGTTTTATTTACATACTGTCCAACATCAAACTTATTAACAGTTTCATCCGTTATTATTATTTTGGTTGATGTATTATCAGAATCTAAGCTGGAACAAGTACTTGAACAAGAACTAGTTGTTTTTACTCGTATTTTTGTATTTTATTTTGTAACTTTTCGTGTGGTCTAGTGTGAAGTGCGAGGTTTCTGCAACGGTCGTAGATATATCGGAGGGGGGGGGGTTAAACCCCCTAATCCCCCCCCCCCCTTGGATACGGCCCTGCCAGGTAAGACCCTTCAAATTACTATCCCAGAAAGTGTTGCGAATTACTCACAGCTGCAGGAACGGACTAGCTGTGACACTAATGTGCCCATTTTTTTACGCCCTGTATGATAAAAACTTTGGACAACGTTTTTTACATACTTTTAACTATTGACTAAAAATTAAGTACTTTCATGTCGCTAATCCTAACTGTTTTCGGAAAAACGTAATTTTTAACATAATTTACATCATGTATATTAATACAATAAAAAATACATCTTTGTTCACTTTTAACTGCTTAATATTAATACATGATGGCAATAAAATGACGTTTTTCCGAAAACGGTTAGGATTAGCGACATGAATGAAGAGTACTTAATTTTTAGTCAATAGTTAAAGGTATGTAAAAAATGTTGTCCAAAGTTTTTATCATACCAGATTGATTTAGCATTTGAAAATTAAGAGATTACCATAAGCCACGTTGGCATCAGTTAAGGACCCATACTTTTTGAATTATCTCTAAAACACATTATTTTATCAAAATTTTGTGAGTCAAAAAATAATCACAAACCACAAATGTTCAGTTCAGAAATCACAGGCGCACGTACTAAAAAAATAGTCGGTACTTAACCCCCCCTTATTTTTAATATTTGACAATTGTTTTTATTTTCTTTTTCGTAAAAGATATAACCCATAATGGTGAAGCAATGCACCAAATTTGAAATTTATTTCTTTCTACTCCAGGACTATGGTTAACGATTGACCTCCTTTTTACGCACACCTTGTATACCTGACACCTTGTGTAAAATAGTATTTTTTATATCTACCCGGAGGGTATCTAGATGATGATAAATGGCTGATAAATTTTACTCCTCTTTGAACATGTTGTTATAATAAAAGTTTATCATAAAGACATCCGTCTGTTTTTAATCATAAGATATTTTAATTTAACTAAAGTAGGTAAACGTTTTTTTGCGAGTTCTGTCATTGTGACGCAAAGTTTTTTAATCTCTCGAGAAAAATATGATGAAGTTTTCTAATTTAAACAAGAAAGAAGTTTTCCTGAAATAAAGAAAACTAAAATATTTCTTTGTCTTCTTGTCGTTCTACTTCAGTTGGGAAAACGTTAAAACTGCATTATTTATTTCGGCAAATTTTAATAAAGCCTAGGATTTATTCTTTTAGGTTAATAAGCGTTATTTATCTTGTGGTTAGACATAGATATAGACATAGACAAATTGATTTTACCACATTTTTGTAAATTACAAAGTGTAGCAAGTCATATAAAATATAAAGCATGCCTGGACGCATGTTTTAACAGAATTAAAATATTTATAGGGAATTAAAAAAATTAATTTTAAAGAAGTAGTCCATACTCAAAGTGGAATTGAAAGATATAGGGAAAAGAAAAGCATAAAGTCTCTCCACAATTTTTAATTCAATAACTAGGCTAACCTAGGATAGAATCGACATGTTTCGAGTGTAGAAACACTCATCATTAGGAAATTGAAACAAATATAGTGAACAGCTGATGTTGTTAGCAATAGAGAAAATAAAAAGTGGAACTAATCCATAATGGAGCTTTCAATGACACGCATGGGGAGTGAAAAAACTTTTTGTAGTCAAACGACAGAAAACATATCAGCACGCTAAAAGGTCAAAGACCAGTAAAAAGCCACTGTGGGTGGGAAACGAAGAGAAAAATTAGGAAGTATCAAATAAAGGACTTTGTAGAAATCATTTTAAGTGTACGTGATAAAAAACATTTTAGTTTGGTTCAACTATGTCGAAGAAGTGTGAAAGACGTCAATTTTTCTTTGAAAAATGTCTTAAACCTATTTTATTTTGTAAACTAAATGTGCCAGTTTTGACTCCTGCTGGGGTAACTGGGCCGTAACAAGCTTGGTACCCCAACGGCATTTTATTTCAAGCTAAATGAAAGCATCTACACGACTTTAATAAAAAACATATTTTTTTTTCTCTCTCCCTCATACTTGACGTCTTTCACACTTCTTCGACATAGTTGAACCAAACTAAAATGTTTTTTATCACGTACACTTCAAATGTTTTCTACAAGGTCCTTTATTTGATGCTTCCTAATTTTTCTCTTCATTTCCCACCCACAGTGGCTTTTCACTGGTCCTTGACCTTTCAGCGTGCTGATTTATCTTCTGTTGTTTGACTACAAAAAGTTGTTTCACTCCCCATGCGTGCCATTGAAAGCTCCATTATGGATTAGTTCCACTTTTTATTTTCTCTATTGCTAACAACATCAGCTGTTCACTATATTTGCTTCAATTTCCTGATTAGTGTTTCTACACTCGAAACATGTCGATTCTACCCTAGGTTCGCCTAGTTATTGAATTAAAAATTGTGGAGAAAGACTTTATGCTTTTCTTTTCCCTATATCTTTCAACTCCACTTTGAGTATGGACTACTTCTTCAAAATTAAAATATATATTAAAACGTAATTGTATAAGAACGTAACGTATGTACATACACGTTATAAGCAAACAGTAATAACAAAAAAGAGTTAGAATTTTAATGTTGATGTTCGTGAATCAACAACAGTAAAGTATTCTACCACTGAGCAGAAAGTATGGGATTCAAGAAGTTTCTTAATTACATCTTTAATTTTTTTAATATATTTTAATATTTCTCACACTACAACAGAAAAAAAATGGTTAAAACAACCTATCCGCTGTGGCTGTGTCCATATACTCCCGAACTGAATAAAAACAGTGACGGCGAAACAATTCTTAAATCATAGATTTGAATTTTAAATAACTAATGGCCACTTGCACCGTAACGCTAACAGTGGTTTAAATTTTAACAGTAGCTTACAATTCATTTTTGACTTGCACCGTGAGTTAAGCCAAGTTTAAATGGCTTTAAACTGCTGTTAAAATAAATCCCCAATTTCGGCGGCTTCAAATGCATTTAAACAATAAGTTTACACGGTTCTAACCTAAAAAAAGTGTTGCCATAAAAATATAAAAACTTTTTTCGTGTTTCGGGTGCTATTTCCGTTTTTTTTTTTTTGTAACGAGATGGATATTTTCGAAGAAGTTTTGCTGAGAGATGATCTGGATATTCTAGATATAATATAGATATCGTCGCTGAATCCGCAAAAACTCGTATGAGGAAATATCAAAATTGTTAAGGAGAGTTAAGAAACCTTAGACGAGGTACCTCGTTAAAGGAAAAAATCATTTTTAATCCATAATTTTTAAAAATCTTTGAACAAATTTTGATAACTGTACATTATTTGGATTCTTCAATCGAAGGAAAGTTAATACAAGAAAAAAATAGAGGAAAACAATCGTTATATTATCTCATACGTGGTTTTGAATTTTATTTTTGCTAAAAAATAGTGATATACGAGGATTTGAACTTAGTATAATTGAACAGCTTTTTATTTAGTTTAAGTATAAATAATCAACAAAGTTTACAAAATGAACTGTTTAAAATGTAACAAAAATATTACAAAAACGTTTACAAATAATTTAAATTAATGGGGAATTTCAAGTCGTAAGAGGATCGTAAGAGGATCGAGGTCGTGATAGGACAAAACCTCTTATCAGAAAAAATGTAATCTCATACGAGTTTTTACCATGTTTTTACACGTCTTTGACTGATACGTGGTTTAGATTTTAATGTGCAGCTCTAAAACTATTTGATTTTACGAATAGGAGTTTTTGCAGTTATGTGCGTTACGATAGGAGGAATTTAACGGTACAAAAATATCATTTTGGTCAAAAATGTCTCATACGAGGTTTTGCGGATTTAGCGACGATATGGGATTTCCAAGACGGATCTATGACAGAGCAGACAGGTGTATAAAGTTAGCACAGCCACTTGCTTTGAAAAAGATGGGAATGCGTATAATCATTGCCCATCGTATGCCCACTTTTGCCATACAATACATTTTTTTGCCCACAATTTGTTTAAAAATAAATCAATTATACATTTTCGCGGGCCAACGTCCATTAAAAAAGTAAAGTAAGTATAAATGCCATAATGCCAATGCATCAGAAAAAAGCTATTCGTTTGCCCATCAATTTGTTTTTTCAAAATTAAATTTTTACAGTTGTTAAATAAACAAAATAAATTGAAAAATTAAAAAAACCGGGAAAAAACAAATGCTATAACCTCAAATTATACTATTTGAAGTTAGGTGTTTATACCAACCCAACGAGAATTTCCTAGATCGGTACGTTAAATTTAACCAGGCACCCTTAATGTACGCTGCAAGTGGTTTTGATTTAATTCACTGTTAGATTTTAACTCGTCAGTTAATTTAACTGATAAGTTAGACAAAGCGGTGCAAGTAGACATAAGCAGCTTTACATTTTCAGGCTGTGAAATATTAACAGATGAGATATTAACATATTTATCCTTGGCCATCTTGTAGCAAATTTTTTTAGGTCTGATTAAGTCAGAACCTCTAGTTGAGAAGTTATGAAAATTAGAATTTAAGGAAAAACTATTCTTGTTTTTATGAATTCGGGTATGGAGGCATAATTCCAAACCTCTTAAAAAGGGGCTGACAGTGGTTAAAGTAACCAGCATCGGCAATCAGACTGAGTCTGAAACCTTTCCCTTTGTCTTAATTTCGCGGAATCAAAAATAACCGGCTGTCAAATAAATAATTATTACCACAACTAAATATTTGTTTGAGATAGCCAAAGACTGTTAAACATTTTAAAAGGGGTGGCTTGGCTAGCAGACAAGTTTTATTTGACGTAAATAATTAATAACCAAATAAATATCATAGCAAATTCAAATAAGTCTATTTATTTCTGTAGTTCTCAAAAATTTAAATAGCTTCTAGTGTCATATTGTTCTTGTCGTTTACTATTGCATATGATTATCTATTATCGAACATGGTTTACTGAGATGGTATTTCTAAAATTCGTCCACAGATTATAAAGTCCAATACTCCAATATTAATGATGGGTTGTGCGAAATAAGAATTAAATTGCTTTATCTGACATGCAAGTTTAAAAAACTTATATAAAAAGTGAAAATAAATTAATTGAAACAGGTATTGATACGATCAATAGAGTTCAAATTCAGACAGGACAGCCAGAATACCCGGAACAAAGATTTGACCTGTGCAACCACCAACTTCTTGGTGGATTATAGGTTCTAACGGATACAATTCGTTTTTGGGGACGCTGTTCTGCTTTCTTTATTGTAGAGAAAGCGCTTTACTGGGAACAAAATGCGTCGCATTGAGAAGATACAATTATTTATTTCTTGACAAAATTGCTGTATTAAAAGTAGTTCATTATTTAACAAGACTGTGCTGCTAATAGAACTGATTACTCCCAATAAAAACACTGTTCTAGCAACTCTGGAATTGATATAACACTAAAGCGGGTTTGATACACTAGCAATTTATTTAATATGGGTTAAGAAAAAATAAGCCATCAATACAAACTATGTATTAGCAAACCTGTTGTATTAGAGCATTTTCCTCAGTGCAGAACACCAAAGCTTAGCATCTTTGATTCACCCGGTAGAAAGCAAATAGAAATACCGGGTCCTTGTTTCGGTCGATGGTTTTATTCAACAATCAACCAAATACGGTAAATAACAAATTATATATTGACCAAGAAAAAAGAGCCCTTACTACCAAACATATAACACTGGACAGGGCCTTAACATTCAAGCGTCACTGCCTTAACACCAAAATGAAAGTTAGCGGAAGAAACAATATAGTCCGCAAGCTGACAAGCTCTAATTGGGGAGCCCAACCTAGGGTTCTCAAAACACTCGCCCTCTGCCACTCCGCCGGAGCGTATGCATGCCCAGTCTGGTATAGCTCAGCGCACGCAAAACAAGTTGATGTCGCCCTCAACGAGACAAGCAGAATCATCACCGGATGTTTGAAGCCAACAACCCTGAATAAAATCCACCACCTAGCTGGCATCGCTCCTCCTGCCATCGGTATAGGAAAGCAGCTGCACTCAAAGAACGATCCAAAGCAGCAGCATCTGAACGCCACCCCCTCTATGGTCTTCAACCGGCCCATCAGCGACTAAAATCAAGGCGAAGCTTCCTGAGATCGACAGAAGATTACGAGGAACCTAAAACCAGAGTGGAGCTTTGGGGGAAGCCCTCAAACAAACATTGGATAAAGCCGAATGAAGACCTGGCACCAGGAGGCGGAGAAAACTGGGAAATCTGGAAGGCGCTAAACAGACTGCGGACGGACACGGCGAGATCGAGAGATACCCTAAACAAGTAGGGCTACCCTGTGGACTCCAATCTCTGCGATTATGGAGAACTGCAAACCACGCAACATATGTACACTTGCCCGCTGTGCCCCGCTAGATGTACCATAGAGGACCTTATGGCAGCGAAGCCGAACGCTATTGACGTCGCCCGCTTCTGGGCAAAAAGTGTTTAGTTTACGTCTGAAGTGACGATAGACATTTAGTATATATACAGGGTATCCCAAAAGTAATGGGACACAGAGCAACAGCAGACTCCTTAACTCGAAATAATGCGATTTATTTAAACTTGCCTTATCCCAAAATTGATAACAACAAAGATACAGGGTGTCAAAGTTTTAATTTTGTTTTCGTTTTTTTGAGATTATTTCTTAACGAAACGACATAGCAGCACAAAATTAAGGGTTTTGGGGTTTTTTGAGGTGAGGAATTCAAAATTATCCATAGTTTTTGTGTAACCAGTAGAGGGCGCTGCCTACGGCTTGGCCCACTCCTTTTAGGTGGCATAACTTTTTTCAGGCTTCTTATATTGATCCGACTATTCAAAACATAAGTTACTTTACTTCTTTTACATCAAAAACGTATAGCAACCATTTTCGAGATAATCGCATTTTATATGCCAATGCAACAAGTACGTGGTCCAAAAACAACGGAAAATCGAGCAACGGTGGATTTCTAATTTAAAATTATTGTAAATCAGCTACATTTGCTAAGTGTCAAAGTTAATGTAAATACTACAGCACTATACAACTATCAATGGACGGACCAGCTCTACTGCCACGGTAAATGTTGGAGTGCCTCAAGGATCTATACTTGGCCCCCTAGAATACTTGCTATATGTACACAATCTAAAATATGCCGGACTTAAAGCCAGATATTTCATGTTTGCTGATGACACCGCCCTTGTTTATTCAGATAACGATGTAAAAAATTTAGAAACAAAAATAAATCAAGACCTGCGGATCTACTATAAATGGTTGTGTAATAATAAACTTACTCTAAATGCTGAAAAAACAGTATATATGACCTTTAAACAAAAAAATAAACCGTATAGTGCTTTAAATCTGTATCTAAAAAATGTGAAATTAAAAAATGTTACCCACCATAAATACTTAGGACTTATAATAGATGATGGATTGACTTGGTCGAAACATATAACCAGTATGCTATCAAAAATAGCACCAATGGTTGGTGTTATAAGAAGGTGCTCAAGTTACTTAAATAATAAAACTAGAACTATGTTGTATAGCGGCTTCATTGAACCACACTTAAGGTACTTAATTCCATGTTGGGGAAATGCTGGACAATACCTGCTCGACAAATTACAACGATCACAAAACAAGGCTATTAAGGCACTATATAACATGAACTATTATACTTCTTCAGAAGCCATTTACAACGAAACAAAAATACTAAGCATAAACAAATTGAGGACTCTCGAACAAACGAAGCTAATATGCAACATAAAAACAAAAAACATTAAAATAAACTCTGAACTAAAACAAGCAAACGAATTCTACCAATATAACATAAGACAAAAAATGAATTATCGTACTGATTTTGCAAGAACCAAGAAATCTCAGGATTCTCCAATTTATAGAAGCATTCAAACATATAATACCATGCCTCACGAAGTTACATCACTCACTGAAAGAAAGAAACTATGTCACGAACTAAAAACATATTTAAGCTCAAACTAATAGACTCACTTACCAACTGTTTGCTATAATTTGAATTATATATTAATATTATATTACTATAAAATTTGTAACCTACCTTAGCTATTGTAAACACTTAATGATTAGGCCTTATTATCAGTATTGTTACTGTTTCAAGGTCAGAAATAAATAAATTAAAAAAAAAAAAAAAAAAAAAAAAAAAAAAAAAAAAAAAACTTAAGGTTGACTATTTTTTTTCTAATAAAAACGCTTTTTCGTATACGGAATTATTAATTTTATTCTAATTAAAAATTTTATTAACTTTAACAGATG
Source organism: Polydrusus pterygomalis (assembly GCA_963969555.1). Classification (NCBI taxonomy): domain Eukaryota; kingdom Metazoa; phylum Arthropoda; class Insecta; order Coleoptera; family Curculionidae; genus Polydrusus; species Polydrusus pterygomalis. Next base: position 2,270,828 of record OZ018377.1, read on the forward strand.
ATACTTATTTGTGTAACATGTTGTTGCCTTAGATACGTCGTTGTTTTTAATCAAGGCCAGCTGTGATAAATAATACTAATACGAATACACAATTATTTTAAATATTTTAGCATTCCTGCATTAAAAATTTTGAATGCGATTATCTCGAAAATGATAGCTCCTAGCGACTTCAATAAGTCACGTTTTTGATGTAAAAGAAGTAAAGTAACTTATTTTTTTAATAGTCATATCGATATAAGAAGTCCAAACAAAGTTATGCCAGCTCAAAAGAGTGGGCCATGCCGTAGGCAGCGCCCTCTACTGGTTACACCAAAACTATGAATAATTTTGAATTTCTCACCTTAAAAAACTCCAAAACCCTTAATTTTGTGCTGCTATGTCGATTCATTAAGAAATAATCGCAAAAAAACGAAAACAAAATTAAAACTTTGACACCCTGTATCTTTGTTGTTATCAATTTTGAGATAAGGCAAGTTTAAATAATTCGCATTATTTCGACTCAAGGAGTCTGCTGTTGCTTTGTGTCCCATTACTTTTGGGACACCCTGTATATATATATATTTTTTTTTTCTCTATTCTTTCCTTAACTTGTGATGCTTCTGACACGAATAAATAAATAAATACTACCAAACTAAATAGTTTATTTTATTTTGCTAAGTTTTATATAATAAAAGGATACCTACTCCGATATAATAAAAACTCTATTTTCGTACTTACTCTGCTGCAACAAAGAAAACTTTAAAATTTATTATCTGTTCAGTTAAAAATCATACATAACGAAAATTGCTGCAGGATGATAACCAACCCACAAATGGAAAACTTTCTACTTTTTATGTTTGTTTTATTATTCCAACTTTTATCTTTCTCAATAAAAACGAGTTACCTGGCACGAATAAAATAGACAAGTGCAAATTTTAGAGAAAGCTCCGAAACGTTAATGACAAAATAAAAAATTTAAGGTTTTCGAGATAAGAAATTAAGCCAATTTTCAATTTCATGGCTCTGTAATTATTTTAAATGCCAATAAATTAATACCGCCCTTAACAAACATCAACGTCAAGCATCATCCATCATTTTAATCCTAAAACGGCTAAACTGATGCCTATTATAATTTAAATGTAAATTTTTGATGTTACCTTTAAAGGAACGGAATAAAATCGTATAGAGATTAGGGCCTAAGCAAACGGTTCAGTCCTCTTTCAATATTGAACTTTTGCGACTAATTTGTTCAAGAAAACGGCGATATACATAATTTCAAAACATTTTATGAATACTGCAGGCTAGTAAAATTTCATATTTTAGAAATGTTTCCAAAGTATTTCTGTGTGAATCCTGTTGCTGACTGGTGACTTGCTTTCGCCAGTATACCTACACGACAGAACAAGATAGATCTCATTCATCTCAGCCGACAGTACGTCGTATATAGAATTTTATTATTTTCTGATAAGCCAATTAAAAGTTACACAGTGATAAGAGGGAACTTTCCAATTTTTTTTCAATAATATGATTTAGTTAGGCCTAAAAAAAATATTCCCCAATTATTACTCCTTAAAAATCAGTAATAACTTGGTAAAAATTCTTTAAAGTTTCGCGCGTGTCAAAAGCATTTCAAACGACCTTTTAAGCGCGCCAAGCCCGATGACGTCACGAAGTATGACTTTTCCGTCATCCTGACCGGTGGCCGAACTACCGAGTTTGCATTTGGATTGCCGTGTGTTATTGTTATTGTATTGTTGTTTTAAGGTGGAATTCTCAACGTCGTTCAATTTATTGCCAACCTATAACCTATTTAGTGGATGTCATCATGACAAATAATACTTCGTGACGTCACGACCCGTTTTTACCCGCTTGGGATAATTTGAATTTTGGGGCAGTTTTAAATCTTTCTAGCGGTCTTTTGGGACGAAATATGTTGTTTTTTTTTGCTGCCATATGTTTTATGACAATATATACTTATGATTTATAGAATTTTTTCACCATTTAAAATTTTTGTCAAGTTCCCTATTCAATATGACAGCAACGCGCTTTCCTACTGTTAAGGCCCATTTACACATGGCAAGTTTACTGGCGGCAAGTAAGTACTTTTCGCCAGTAAACTTGTTTCGTTTGTATGTATACACATTGGATAGTTTACTTGCTCAGTTATCAAAATTCAAGATGGCTCCCAGTACGTTAGTGCGTGCTGCTGTATAAATTATTGTAGCTGGTATTGTGGAAAACATAAGTATTTTTGAGGAAAATAGAAGAAACGAGTATAGGTCAGGAGCTGGATTAAGCGTCGGAACGCTTTGGGGGCTTCTGCTCAACTTTTAAAAGGGATTATATGAGATTATAGGAATTTTATGAGATTATCCTCAACAATGTTTGAGACATTATTAGTAATAAAATATTCAATCGTTTTATATATTGCTATTTTATTATATTTCAATTATTATTTTATCGGAAACTGAAATCTACACGGCAACTTGCTGAATATAATAAAACCATGTTTACACGCGGACATCAAGACACGCAAGTTGGCCACAATACTAGCCGAAGCCTCAACTTTACTTGCTGCTGGCCGGCAAGTAGCAAGTGCAACAACCCTTTGGGTTACACATGGGAAGTGTAATGGCGGCAAGTTCTTTCCGACAGTAAACTTCCCATGTGTAAATGGGCCTTAAGACAATAAAAATTGTTAGACCGTTGTGTAGTGATAATATAACGGTAATTTAGCCAATAGGAAATAGGAGTTAAGTTACCATCGAATGGTATATAGCCATTATTGCTCTGAATACTCACAGTAATTAATTATCAAGTTCTATTGGGGGTGTAATATGGTTTTATAGACTGTATTAGTTTCGACTGGCAGTTATAATGAAACTTGACATTAATCATAATATATCGCTACGGTTAATAAATCATATGATTTAGCACAAAAAATCAATACTGTAGTTCTCAAAAATTTAAATAGCTTCTGATGTGATATTGTTCTTGTCTTTTAACATTGCATATGATTATCTATTATGCAACATGATTTACTGAGATGGTAAAATTCGTCCAGAGCTTATATAGTCCAATACTAACGATGGGTTGTGCGAAATAAGAATCTTCTTTATCTGACAGGCAAGTTTAAAAAACTTATAAAATTCAAATTCAGACAGTTAGAAGACTCCAAACAACGATGTGACCTGCGCAACAAATACGTTAAAACTAATATTTACGTTGTGGTCTACTGGTCAGCGCAGCGGCCTCACAGATCGTAGGCCCGGGTTCCATTCCCGGTGCCGGCAACGTCGATGTTAAATTTGGAATTTGGTTTAAAAGGTGTCTTTCGGAAGAGACGTTAAACTGTGGGCCCCGTGTCATGGATGTTGGCACGTTAAAGAATCCTACCTTCGACAAAGAGAGATTCGGCAAAATTACCAGATAGTGTGTGACAAATTCCCTGGCGTCGGGATTGGCCTCGTTGCGGAAAAAGGCCGACGTAAAATAAATTAATAAAAAAAAAAAAATATTACGGCGCGCGGCGATTGCCGATGGCTACGAACCCCCACCAACGTCTTGTGGGTTATAGGTTCTGACGGATACAGTTCGTTTTTGGGGACGCTGTTCTGCTTTCTAAATTGTAGAGAAAGCGCTTTACTGTGAACAAAATGCATCGCATTGAAAAGATACATTTTATTTCTTAACAAAATTGCTGTATTAAAAGTATAAATACTGTTCTAGCAAATCTGGAATTGATATAACACTAAAGCGGGTTTGATACAACATTATTTATTATGGGTTAATACAAAATAAGCTATCAATACAAACTATGTCTTAGCAGACCTGTTGTATCAAATAATTTTTCTCAGTGTGTCCCCCCAGGTTCCTCACAATGACACATGCACAGTCACAAAATTACATTGTCTGTGGGTCTTGAAAATTAAGGGGATTTTATTGCCGGCCGTCGACATTTTGGAACGTATTCTAAGTAGGTACGCCAATGGAAAAAACTTACTTTATCCCATTCCCTCCCATTACGCCACATAATATAATGTTTGATACGCTGGCAATCTGTTGCGACTTAATTTCAGGAATACACCAACCAGTTGCACGCGTCACGTTCCTGTAACAAAATGGGGAGTTTTGGCTCAAAAGAACAGTATGATTACTGATTACTTCAGTCAGGACTGTCCAACTTCAAGTGTCCCCCAAGGGACGTTGTAAATAAAATTGCAGTTATTAGGACGGCATTATAAAATACATGCAACTTTATCTGTGATGGTCTAAATACTCTAAATTCTGAGATAAATATATTATTAAATTGGCTAAAAGTAAATAAATTAATATTAAATATCTCAAAAACTAAATGTATGGTTATGGGTAATAATTCAAATTGTCAAAATATAAACGTTGTAATTGATGGTGAATAATTGGAATTAGTAAACAGTTTTAAATATTTAGGGATAATCATTGATTCAAAATTAAATTATTTTGAAAGTATTAGGTATATCAAAGATTGCCGAAAAAGTAGGTTCTTTTAAAATAATCAGTTCTAATTTAAGTTTGTTTTCTAAAAAAACTGTATTTAATACTGTTATATTACCACATTTTCTTTATTGTTCTTCCATTTTATATTGTGCTAGTGAGGAAATATTTGATAAATTACAAATTTTACAAAATAAGGCAATGCGGATTATTTTAAATTAAGACAAATATACAAAAAATAATTTTATGTTGAAAAATTTAGATTGGTTGAATGTTAGAAATTTAATTTTTTATTTAGTATGATTGTATCTTTATACATGAAATTAAAAATTATTTATTGCCTGCTTGTTTAAAATTTTTTTGTTCTTTTAATTATGACCATCATAATTAGAAAACAAGAACTAATCAAAATTTTTATGTGGATAGAGTGTCTAAAACATTAGCTTATAAATCTATTTTTTATAAAGGTTTAATAGAATATAATAATTTGGAAAATTCTATTAAATCTCAAAAATCATTAACACTGTTTAAAAAAACTTTAAACTTACATTTAATTAAAAAAACAAAATGATACGTAATATTTCATACAATTTCATGCAAAATGTTTAACTTTTCTGTCTATTTTTGTTAAAAGAAGGTTGCGTTTTAAAATTTAAAAATAAATCAATAAATGTAATCAATAATATTAACTTTAATATACATTCTTGACAAACGAAGCAACTGAGAAAATTACTTATTAGACCAGGAACACTTTTATTTTAAATGTATACTTTTCATGTTTAACACTTTATAGGATACTGGTTCATATTTCAACCAGCGTAAAAATAATTATTTCCTGTTCGCACACCGGTTTGATATTCGGTCAGTTTGTTTATATTTAACTGCGCAAACGAATAATGGTAAAATATTCGACCATATACTTACGTAGTCTGAATTACTGACAAAGTGGTCGAAATTTCAACCAGCGTCCAATTAGGATAATGATCAAAAAGTCACATGTTTGGGAAAAAATGGTTGTTTTTGTGTTAATATTGCTAATAATTTTGTGAAAATTTGTTGGTAAGTACATTAAATTACGTAGCTTTCGATACACTAATAATTATAATATGGATAAAACTTATCGGCAAGATAATATTTTGCTTTAAAACTCAAAATTTTTAAATTTATACCTTAATTTTACGTTTTGCATTCTTATGATATTATTTTAAGTATGTAATATACATGTATCACATAATATACAACGTAATGCCATTGCGGCACAATGGACTAATTATTACAAGGGTTTGTAACCAATTCACTGCGCGTTTTGGACTACAATCGCCTGTTATAACAACCAATTAAAATTTGTCGAAATGGATACTGGTTAAAATATCGACCTCCTCAAAAAATGGGTTACGTGTTTTATTTTTTTCTAAGACTTTGTAGATAAGGTCCTTAATGTTAAATAAAGCTATTTCAAACAACAGGTTTTGCAATTTTGATGTTTGATTGTCTGCCCTATAAAGGGTTAAACAGCTGGTATCGCAAAGCTACGTGATTCCCCGCATTGAGCCCACGTTGGTTTGAAGGTGGTAGACAAGGAAGTATTATCAAAAAATTACCTTTTCGGACTTCCGTTGTCTTTATTGTGTTACTTACCTTACTTTCTTTCTTTCGTAGAATTCTAGCCTAACTGATGAGCCATAATATGATGCAACGCGTCTGAGGGTAGATCTGATAAAATGAAAGAAATAAAATTGTTCTGGCCTAATTGACATAATTTTTTTTTAATAGTCGATTTAAACACAAAATTGTTATATGTTTATAAATTACTCACCAATAAGACTTGCAAAAATTCCCCTGTTGGCAAAGAGTACAAAAGTATGGAAAAATACGAGAACCGAGTCTGACGGAAAATTTCTTGAAAATGCCGCAGGAAGTTTAATCTAAAAATTATATGTATGAAGATAAGAATCGGAACGAAAACATTTTTAAAATATAGGGAAAAAGTAACTGCGGATATTAGAATATATAATGAAGTGGTTATACATTGGTGGATCACTATACAATAACTTGGCAATAATAATAATAATAATAATAATAATAATAATAATAATAATAATAATAATAATAATAATAATAATAATAATAATAATAATAATAATAATAATAATAATAATAATAATAATAATAATAATAATAATAATAATAATAATAATAATAATAAAAAGTTTATTCAAATTGTTTGTAAACATTTAAAAAAATATATATATAAAATTTCTTAAATAAACTACCAATTTAGATTTAGGTACTTACGAAGTAAAATACTTGTAAAATATAATAATATTCGTCAATATTTATATATTCTTGAAAATATGTTTAAATAAATGATACACAACGACCTAGTTTATAGAAAGATGAATAAGGTAGTGTTTTAATATAGTATATATCACAATAATATATCTAAAAAATATCGTATACCCTGTATACTAATTCATCCATCATTGATTTAGGTTATTATAAATTATTAATAACCTACTGAAATATCCGTCTTGGATTAGATAATATCCAACTTATTTTCATTAACTGTGGTAGTATATAAAAAATATATGGATTAATGTTTAAAAAAATGTCTGTGTCCTATTGTTTTTTTTATTCTGTTTTTATACGTATTTTTATGAAGCGTTTCATGTGTGTAATTGTTATAACTAATTTTTCTAAATATATATATTAACACTTTAATATTATTGGTCGTTACTTGGTGGAAATCCATAATAATATTGTTTTATTACTGTAAGTAAAACACTTTTTTACTTAAATTCCACTTTTTATTGACAATACGACATGTTTCACTGCACTGCACATTACCTGACGAAGCTGCAGTGCAGTGAAACATGTCGTATTGTCAATAAAAAGTGGAATTTAAGTAAAAAAGTGTTTTACTTACAGTAATAAAACAATATATATATTAACATGTTATAAGAATAGTTATTTTCCTAACAAGTGCGCAAAGTGATACTTTTCCGCACGCAAGTACAGTTGGACGAACGACGCGAAGCGGAGTTCGGATAAGTTCTTGCGTGCGGAAAAGCACTTTGCGCACTTGTTAGGAACAACATTTTTCCTACGAGCTTCATATCAGATAACAACAAAAATAAAAATATGATAATTTATTTAATAATTTTTAATTCGACTTTAAAGAAAGAACTATAATATACTTACAACTAAAAATTACATAACAAAAAAAAATAATAGAAAATTAAAAAATTACATAACAATAAAAAAAATAATAGGAAACTTAATTATTTGTTTATAACATTTATATTTATCGTCAGAGCTGCTCATTTTAACAGTGTTTATATATATTCCCTACCAAGGAGATTTTTGAATAGTTTTACTTTTCCGCACCCAGTGCGGATAAAAGTCTTATCCGCACTAGTGCGGAAAAGTGTAACTTTGCACACAAAAATGCGTGCGCAAAGTACTACTTTGCGCACGCTCGTAGGAAAAATAGTTTTCTAATATCCATTTCTTTGTATAGTAAGTCAGAAGAATATTGGTAGTCTTTTCCGTAAATAATTTTTAAAATGTATTTTTGAACAATTTCAATATTATTAAGATGATTTTTATTTATTATTTGTTGTTCATCTTTATAAAATCTTTTTTATTAGTGTTTTTTAAAATATTCCAATTTAGGTCTTTATAAAAAATTACAGTATTATTAGCACAACTACTTAGTTTTTTTTACAATTTAAGTTAAATATATCATTTAAATAAATATTAAAAAAAAATTTTAGGTGAACTAATAGTATCACCAACTTTTACATGATGCACTCTGTTAATTAAATCGTTTAAATATATTTGACCACAAAATCCAACTTTTTCTAACTTTTTGATAAGTATTTCATTACTGACAGCACAGAATATGTAGCTTAGCTATATATTCTGTATTCTGTGCTGACCGCTTTAGCTAAATCCGAAAATATACAAATACTGTGCCTTTTATTACCTATTGATTTATATATTTGATTTGTTAGATGAGATATTGCATCTTGTGTAGATTTATTTTTCGGAATCCAAATTGTGAATCCAATAATGATTTTTTATTATTTTATTTTTCAAACCTACTCTTTATTATGAGTAATAGATGTGTTTTGGACTTCCATTGCCTTTAGTTTTTCATATCACAACGTTTCAACTGGTAAGTATCTCCAGTCGTCTTCAGGTGGGTCGTGGTCAGGTTCACCTGAAGACGACTGGAGATACTTACTTATTACTTGAATGATTTCTGTTGGTCGTTAAATTATACATTAATTATGTCTTAATTGCACGTTCACCATTTTGTCGGAAAATATTTGCCTATTTATTAATTCTATAACACTCATGGTAAATTTCAGATTTTTTCCTAGACACACTTTCCACCTCATGTATGGAAATGCTTTGTTCGCCCATATTCTAGTAATAAGTTCGAATTTTAAAAATATTAAGTATCGCAATGCAGAAAGAAATATTATGTACAATATATTTCCCCCACTCCATAGTATCGCAGCTTCCACCAATCGGTCTCACGGTTTCATTCCTCCCGGTAAGACTAAATTTTAATGCTATTGACGCTATATAGGGGTGCCAGATTGCATATACAAACGAAAATAACAAAATGCTACAGATTACAGATTAATCATTAATTGTGAGCAAAAGTTAAAAAATCGTGAGGTCGCATACCCATATCCTGAGATCGTAAGATTTGATACGAAATCGGTAGACCTTACGATAAATCGTAAGATCTGGCAAAATGACGTACTCAAGGCCTGTTTTTATTGTTAGTTCGTTTTTATCAGTACGTTTTCTTTGCCGTCTGAAAGAAATAAAAGTTATATTCTGTTGTCTTGAAGAATAAATAACTTATGATACGAGAGAATGAATATTTATTTACTATTTATTGAATTGAGAGGCGTGACACCAGGGGAACGATGATCGACATAATGCGATACGATGGAGTGGGGAAAACATAATCTACCTTTGCGGTATTTTTTCTGTAAAGAAATTTACTCTAATAACCATTTTATTGTTTACAGGAACACCGTTGTTTTTCATCATCTTATGGGCGGTCATCAAAGGACTAATTATACAACGATCAAGCGATGACTCGACGGATGCGGTAAGTACCCCTAATCTAAACGCATCTAAAGCGGGTTATTTTTCGCTCTGCCCCCTTAGACTGGGCTTCCCATTCTGTGATGAGTTTTAAGTTTATCGGAAAAATTATTTTTCTAGCCAAAATTTTGATTATAGTTTATTTACAGTGAGCAAAGTCTTTTTGGGGCGTCTTTATTATTTTCTTATATTTAATCATTGTATAACCACGTAGGTAGAGCATAGTTGTACAGTGTTATCAATTTAGTTTGTCCCACTTTTAAGAGCCTGTAACTTTTTTGTATTTTGAGTTAGCGAGCTTATTCAAAAAACCAGATGTACCATTTCTAGCCAAGTTTTTATGAGTGTTGTCAAAAATGACAGTAGGTGTCACATGTCACATTTAAAAGCAAAAATTTATTTTTTTTAAATGGGACACCCTGTATATTAGAGGCGCATTAGATCGTCCCTTTTCTTCCGATTTCAAAAATATAACACACATATGCATTATTTTCTTCATTCCATCAAACATTGACAAAAATATGAAAAAATATATTATTGTTAAAAAGCATCAAGATAGCTATGCAGTTGTTTTGGTTGTTAGCCTATATTATGATCAATGAAACACGACACATTGAAACGAATAAAATATCTCAAGTTAGTTACTTTTTACATACAAAATAACTTTTCTACAATATTCGAAACGATTAATATTGCTGAAAATGAAAGACTGAAATATAAATGAAGATAAAATCCATAGCAACCAAAACAGTTGCATACCTATCCTATGCTTTTTAACAATAATATATTTTTTCATATTTTTGTCAATGTTTGATGGAATGAAGAAAATAATGCATATGTGTGTTATATTTTTGAAATCGGAAGAAAAAGGACCATCTAATGCGCCTCTAATATACAGGGTGTCCCATTTAAAAAAATTAAATTTTTGCTTTTAAATGTGACATGTGACATCTACTGTCATTTTTGACAACACTCATAAAAACTTGGCTAGAAATGGTACATCTTGTTTTTTGAATGAGCTCGCTAACTCAAAATACAAAAAAGTTACAGGCTCTTAAAAGTGGGACAAACTAAATTGATAACACTGTACATACTCGGGTATGCTGCATTCGAGGCTGCATTGCAGTAATCGGTAAAATTGCTTTAATTGTTGAAGAAGAAATATTTTTTGTTGACATGCCAGGATATAAATAGAAGTGTCATTTTTTATTTCCTGCTTTTATGAGGGAGCCCCTAGGAATATGTTATTTTACACTTGAAGGTTTGAAATTTCATACAAAATGAATGAAATATGTTCATAATGATGTCCTATTTTTATTTACTCTTTTCCTGATTACTACATCACTGAATGGGCCAATAATACAGTTTACACCTGTGAAAAGATAATTCCGGATTAAAATAATCTAATTTCTCACAAATCTGACACTGACGCACCATTTTGTTAAATACTTATAACAATAAAATGAGAAATCCTTTACAAAAAACATCAAACTTCACAAAACACGTACAAATACGAGTATTCCGACGACTAACCACGACATTGCAAAAACACATACTACGATTACTCGCAGAAAAAAGCAGGGGCTGTTCGATTACTATATACAGCTGTTTTTGTTGCTACCCAAGAATGGCCGACGCGTGAAAAAGGAAAGTGAGGTTGCCGCTATCATTCTAGATTTTGTCACCATGGAACTAAAATAAGTAGGTACTAAATAAAAAGACCTGAAATAACCATACTTATTTCATTTAAACCAAACCAACAAAACAAAAACTTTTTCTACCTATAATATAAGTAACGTTTGTAATTATATGAATTATACTTGTAAAACGTGTATTTTATTAATTTTTTGAATCTAATATGTGACTTAACAGAGGGTTTGATAACAGCACAGCGCTTCTTTTGATGCACGTGTTAAGTATATTGGACCATACGTGGACCATACAGGCTAACCAGACAAATTGTGAACGCTGGAATCTTTGATTTCTTGAAAACGTAAACAATGAAGTCTACTCTATAAGAAGTCTATAAGTGCTTAATAAGATAAACGTCGAGATTTTAGCTTCGTCCAGAAAACTATTTGCTAAAACTTTTCCCTAATGCGACCTTAGACACTTTTCCTAAAAGTTTTAAAACGAAGTTTACGTTAGTGTTGAAGATCTCATGTGAAATGCATTTTCCAATCTAATAAGATATTTTTTGTTCGAAACTTTTCAACGGAAGCTCTTCTCGAGCGAGTCTGTGTCGACCAGGAAATGGAGTTAAAATTAGGCATTAATTTCAAAGAATCCGTCCTTATTTTGATGTTTTTAGTTTATAAGAGTATATTCTGGTGATATTCGTACTTAATTTGAAAAAGGTAAGCAAGGACAAGCAGGGGCGGATGGGACACCTCGGACCGGCGCGGGAAGTCAATTAAAACGGCGCCGCGCCGTGTCGATCCAATAAAAAAATTAAAAGACGTAAATATGTATTTTTTCATCTACTTACGACATATTTTTTATAATAACTCATCAATAAAAATACAAACTTCATTTTTTACATTTAAAACACATTTAGGTGAAAAAAATATTTAATATTAATATAAAAATTAAATAAATTCTGGTTTTTTCTTTTTCGATTATTTTCAAAATTAATTCAAATTAGAAAATGAAAAGCACAAAGTCTTTCTCCACAATTCTTATTAGAATAACTAGGCGAACCTAGAATAATTCATAATAATTCAAAAATTCAGTGAAAAATCTTGAGTTTTATTCAGCTTTGTCAGAGACATGTGAAAGTATTGAAGTAAGATGGAAAGAAAAAGAAAAAGAAGTTGTTTTTCTTAAAAGTCGAAGCATCATTTAGCTTAAAGTAAAATACTGTTGTGGTACCAGGCTTTTTACGGCCCAATTTGACTTTGGCATCAAGTTCTGCTTCGATCGAGATGAAAATTAAGCAAAAAAATAGTACTCACGATTCGCATTATCTGTCAATTTTAATTTTTTCCAAAAAATAATTTAAAAATGGAGTTATTTCTAAAAGTATCGAAAAAAGTTATAAGAAGAAGTTTTTTTTGCAGTTTCTAGCCCACATGCAAAATTTTAGCTGCATAAGATAATTTTGAATTTTTACCCATATCTTTTAAATTGGACCACTTTTGCAAAATAAGACTCAAAGCAACCTACATAAAACTTCTTAGTTTTCACAAGGCTTTATTTCAGATACATTTTCTTTAAAATGGCTAAATGTGTGTTTTTCTAAAAATCAAAATTGGGCTATTGAAATTTGGTCGCATGTGATGCAAAGTTTATTTGTTTTTGACCCTGTATAAGGTAACTTCATAAACTAAGTATTTTCGAAAACGTAGTTTGTGTCTGAAAGTAATACACCTTAATATTAAGACAAAAATGAACATAGTGTCATCAGTAAAGTGTTCATTAAGTGGAAAATAAATTTTAGTGGTGGATAAAAAATCAAAATTATCATATGCAGCGTGCAAACGTTTCCTAATAACTTTTTTCTATATTTTTAGAAACACCCCACTTTCGAATTATTTTTTGGAAAAAAATAAAATTTTACAGATAATGCGAATCACGTGACTACTATTTTTTTTGCTTAATTTTCATCTCGATCGAAGCAGAACTTGATGCCAAAGTCAAATTTCGAATATAGCTATTAATAAAAAAATCCCATATGATGCGGACTAATAGTCACACTGTATAGAGATGGCGAAAAATTAGTTTTAAATTTTGATTGCAGCTTTTTATTTTTTATGATACGTCGCATATTCTATGTAAAAAGTTGCCATGAAAATGTGTTTACAGATTTAAAAAATATTGGGAAATAAAATATCGATGGCCTATTGCTAATAGAACGTATCTGCAAAATTAGGCATTTCAATGTTTTGGTTAAAACAAATAGAACGGTATGTTTCCTATCCGTGTTACCGCCATATTATTACCACCGACCAATAAAATTCGCTGTAGTTTGCTCGAAACAATAACACGTTATGAAGCATCTCTAAATTGTGCTGCTAATAGAACGTATCTGCTTTATTTACCCGCACAAGACGCTCCCGACACGCATAATTTTTTTATTCCTGTTTTAAATCGATATTTCTATGTAAATGTAAGTACTATTATAGTAGTTTGATATTATAAGTAAAGTAGCATTGTTATTATACCGAATACATATATTTATAATTTTTTTAAAAGTTATTTTCTAATTTAAATCGCTTGATTAGTTTACATTTACGATACCTACGTCTTGTTGCTTTTATACGAAAAACCGATATATTTTTAAAAACTTTCAAGTTACGTTCTATTATTTTCATAATATCTTGAAATGTAATAAACGATAATGTGTTTGGCTTGTAGATTAAATATTAAGGTAAAAATTATAACAGTTTTTTTATATTTACCAAACATAAAAACAAAGTTTGTTAGCTACAAAAGAACGTAACTTTAAATAACAGAAAAAAAAATAAAGCTAATAGAACGTAATTGTAATATACAGAAAAAATAGGAAAAATTACCCAATTTGAAACTAAAATCAAATATGTGCAGTCATTTCAATTCATCGGTAAAAACTTGGAAACTTAAAACTGTTCAAATTCAACGATATAGGTTTTTCGTTGTTCTTTAAAAACTACCAAATCGTAGATACGTTCTATTAGCAATAGGCCATCGATATGTAGTTACAACCGATATAAGGAAATGCAACATTTTTAGTTTATTCAACATATCTTAAAAACGAAAAGAACCAGAATCGATCCGCAAGCATCAAAATTAAACTGCTAGGTAATATAATTCCCTAAAACTTTTACCATTTAATCGTCTTTTCATCTTTTGTTCCCACAAATTTCGGGCACCCTGTATACCTACATGCAACAGTTTGTTGAAACGAGTTTGACCCATATTCCGTATATATTTTGGTAGATTATTTTGGCCATAAACTTAAGTCATTGAACTTAAACCAAACTTCCTTATCTTGACAAATCTTAGATAACTGACTGTTTATTGTTCCAGTTCGCGCTGCCCGGTCTACAGTCTGGTTGTCTGTTATAGACAGGATTGGCCCATTGCGTTGATAAATGTCTACCAAAGGCATACATTGAGTTTTGGTACCTAATTTTAAAATTAAATAGAAATAGAAAAGTTATTAACAAGAAACCTATGATTTTATAGACATATATTTTAACTGCAAGCAACCATGTGCAAAATAGCGTCCTTCGTCCTCCCACCAGTGGCGGCTTCTCCCATGAGGCAGGTGAGGCAGTGCCTCACCAATAATTTTGCAAATAATTAAATAAATTACAAATTTATATTACTTTACTATTTGCATAAATATATATCCATTAGAATTAATGCTGATAGAAATATCATCTGTCATCCATTTCATTTCTGCATGCGGTCGTATATGGTAGAAGCCGGTCTCGCGCTTCCTTGTCTTTTACGATCCCTTGCGTGTTTTGTTCTTATATCATCCATCTCATTTCTGCATGCCGTCGTATATGGTTAGAGGCCCGGCCTCCCGCTTCCTTGTCTAGCGTATTAGTGAAAATATCCAATGTCTTGTATGATACCCGTAATAGTCCAGTCGAATCTAGCTTTAAATAGCGCATAAAAACATTCTTTTGAGGCCAGCCTCAACTCTCTACGTAAATTTAATGCGAACGCGAGGGGACTAATCTCTAATCTCTAATCTATAAATATGAACGCCGCGACCCGGTATTTGGAGAAATGCTATTATTAGATTAACAGGTGGTCCGTTGAAAGTTTAGAGTTTAGAGAGAGTGCATAGTGCATTGTATTTTATTACAGTTTTCGGTAAATACTTTTGTGGTTTTTCGTACTGATTTTTGTTTTGCTTTTTTTCCAACAGTGGGCAGTGATTTTTCTAAAATATTAATATTACTTTATGTACTTTTGTTACTTATTAGTTTATTTGTTTTGTGCTTATTAGCGAAAAATGGATTCAGCGGGACCTAGCACAGCGTCACAAGTTCCCTAGGTAAATGTAAACATTTGCAATCCTACTTGTGATCTTGTTAATTTTTTAGTAAATGAGCAGAATTTTTCAAGTAATTCCTATAATTGTACATAGTAAAAGAAATAAAGCGACCTTTTCCAGATTTGAGTAAACGTCTTGTTTGGGGTGGGGAAATCAAATCGGAGCTTTCAAACACTTGGTACGAAAAGTACGACTGGCTTACTGGTAGTGTAACGTTAAACAAATTATTTTGCTGGCCGTGTATTCTGTTTGCAACAAATAATAGCGACATAGTTTGGTCAAAATGTGGTTATAGCGATTTAAAAAACTTACCACGAGCCGCCCCTGACTCCCACAGGAAAGCTAGTGCTACGTGTCATAAAATTTTAAAAGAATACAGCTGAACGTCGTAGTATTTCCTTTTATCTAGCTCTTCGAATAAAAACGCATTGTTAATTTTAATCGTAGACCTACTCAGTGGCAGTCGAAGCTTTTTTAAGGGAGAGGGGGCGGTTGGTAAACTTAATGCTTACCGTGTTATAAGAAAATTGCTAAAATCTACTCACCACGCCGAAATTGACGATTTTTTTAGGAATGATGGGGCGTATGAATCTAAAATCGATTTTCTCTGGAAACGCTTAGTTTTTGAGATATTCCTTCTTAAAGTGCTATTTTTCAATGGGCAATCCTTTTTTTTTGTTACACAATGTTATTTAAGCGTCTTTTACGTTGATGATGATGATGAAATTTCAAAGAAAAGAGCACAATTTATTGGTTATTCAGTTAAAATATTTATATTAAAAACAGAGTGTATTAAAGTTATTCATTTGTTTTTAGTTCGTCATAATCTATAGTATAACCTAGTAATATTTTTTTTTGCGTTGGAGAAGCTTTGGTTATTTTTAGCAAAAAAAAATCAGAGGAAAAAAGTACCAAACTGTATAGATCACGAACCGTTTAAATTAATTTTTTATTAATTCTTGTATTAGAAAGAATATGATATAAATGCCACTTTTGAATTAGAAACCTAACTGTTAATAACAGGTAGGTTCCTTAAGAAGAAAAATCTCAAAAACGAAGCGCTCCCGTTTAAAATCGTTTTTAGATTCGTAATATACGCCCCAAAATTCATCATTCCTAAAAAAGTCATAAATGTTGTGGTGAGCGTATAATATATAGTTACACGAAATTTACCTGTTGTATGTACCGTGCAAGCACTAATTATTTGCATCAAAGAGGGCCTTCCATCTAAGGACGTAATGCTTAGCCGTAGAGCTTAATACCTGTTGGGTAAGTAACTACCTGAATTAACAATCAATCAGTTATTCCGTCACCTTTGACAGTCGTTACAAGTAATTTGATTAATCTTTAATTTTTCCAATTTCTTAAACAATTCACACAATGGGCTTTACGGAACAGCACAAAACATTTATGGTTGAAGCGTATTTTCGAAACGGGGTTAGAGTACATGGTGAGTGGAATACAATACGGGTTTGTGCATGGACGATTTTCACGAACATTTTCCTAACGTTGCTTTTATTGCTGGGCATTTTTATCATTGCCTGAAAAGAACCGTGGCTGTGTTTAGGGAAACAGGTTCTATACAACACAAAAAAGGAGCAGGAAGACCATCTGTAAGAATAGAATAACTTGTTGCAAACGTTCGTGAAATAATGCAAAATACGCCAACAAATTGTATAAGGACGCCTGTCCCAAGAAGTGGGAAGATCTTATGGAACCTGCAGGACTATTCTTAAGAAGCAGCTAAATTTATTTCCCTATAAAGTGCAAGTATTCCAAGAAATATAAGACGCAGATTTTGAAAGACGCAGGAATTACTGCAGGAATTTATGCTTGAAGAATGGCGGTGGCCAATTTCAGCAATTTATGTAATTATTTTTATTTTTCTTTCGGTATATTCTTACTTTGTTATTTTGTAAACAACAAAAATAAATTTGTATTTGTCTACTTATTTTATTACTCATTAGTTTGGCATATCATGCCATAATATGAATTTGACAAAGTTTTAACCTAGATTTGGATAGATTATAGATATATCGTCCCCATATCATTGTGATCTAAACCAAGCCCTACTTTTTTAATCCAAGCCCTCTTTGATGCAAATAATTTTTGCTCGCACGGTATATTAAAAATTTGAATTTAAAAAATAACAAACACAGAGATACAAAGAAACTCTTTATAAAATGTATTCTCCTTTTTGATCCTGCCAATCGGTTAATAATGCGCCTCCCCCTGGAACCGCCACTGTTAGACTATAAACAGCACGTGCCCACTTATTTTTCTATTGTTTCAAAATTTCCATCAAATTTATGTCTTCAAAGAGATTTATTAGCAATCGCGTCTATTTCAGACGTCTCCAGTCCAAACGGCACAAACGGGAACAATGAAGAGTAAATTATTCGAGATGTGTCAAGATGATGAAGTTTCACCAAAGTTCCCAGTTTCAACGCGGTCCAATAAATAGTTAACAATTGTCGCGTCTCCGCTCCACTTTAACTTTAAATTGAAAAGTTTCAGGCAAGGCTAGACATATTAGATAAGAAACGTACTGGAGCTACGAAGGTTTAAAAATTTATTCACTTGCCGACACTCAGTGGCGCACCCAGGGGGGGGGGGGCAAGGGGGCCTTGGCCCCCCCAAAACCCCCAATGAAATAAAAAATTATGAAAGTGGATAAGTATTTTAAAAAGTCAATTTTCTCAGATTTACCTTACGGGCCTCGTTTGAAGGGGGCCAGGTGGGGCATTTGCCCCCCCCCCTCCCACTGGAAGTTGACTTATTGACAAAAGTTGACTTATTAAGGTTTAATATGGTTTGATTAAATGTATGAATTTATTATTTCGAGTTTTCCTTTATATTTTTGTTATTATTTTGGGGTAGTAAAGACTTATTTTAATAAAAATAAACAGTTTTAATGCCAAAACGACTATGAATGTTTGAGAAACAATTTTAGCTCATTAAGTATTGAGCAAAAAATTGAAATTAAAATTAAGGGAAGACCTAAACTCTCGAAATGAACTTGATACATACCACAAAGTGTAAATCTAGGGACTTTATTGTTATTGATAAGTTTGCTGCAAATAAAAACAGATGAATGAACTTTACTTTTAAACAATGTACCCACTAATGAAAAATAAATTAGCCTTTTTGAAGTAAAAACTTCTTTAGGCGCGTTTGTGGGCACTGAATTAAACTGAGCCGTCAGGCGTCAGGTTCGGCTGTGTTACGCTCGAATTCGACTCCGCTGCCGCATCAGTCGACGTGGAAACAGTGTGCGACACTTGTTGCGTCTCAGGTATGTTCTGGCATTTTTTTAAATTATATATTTACGTAGGGTGAAGTAAGGTAAAGTGAAAACTTCTTTAGGCGCGTTTAGCACTTTTTTGTGGGCACTGAATTAACCTTGTTGAAGTTTTCACTTCTGTCGTGTGGTCTTAAGCACACACAATTTTTATTTTTTATCTTATTTCATTTTCAATAGAATAAGAAGGTAATCATAAATTTTTAAAATATTTACTATAATAATTATTGACCAAATTTGGGCGTGGTATTAAAAAAAAGTTCGCCTGCGGCGCATTTCGCCTACAGCAGGCTTTTAGTACACCCCCAAGTTAACAAGTCACAAGCCGCCAATGCCCCCCGCCCCTAAGAAACCGTTTAACGACTCCCATGACTAGGCTATTGCGATCTTCCCTGCAAGAGTACCTGTTAAAAAAGCTCCAAAGTTCTAGAAAAATGCGTAACTTAAGAGGTTATTAAAAAAGTTGCTTCCAGCACTGGTTGGCGGGCCCCCCCCTAACATAAAATCCTGGGTACGCCGCTGCCGACACTACAAGCGTTTAGTAAAACCTACCTATCCAGCCTATCCTATGCCACCTCGATATACACGATGCCTCAAAAAATTGGAACTACATAAAAAAATACATTTTAAATGAAACACCCTGGTATGTATTTTTTTCTCTTTCTGATTCCGCTAGAGAGAAGCTCTACAGTCATCCTTTCTTAAATTTGATTGCGGCGTTGCCATGTAATTAATTTTTTTCTCGTATTGTAAATAAGTTATTAAAAAAATCATAGTTGTCTATGAAATAAAATAGGTACCTATTAATTCGGTTAAAGGAAACAATATCATGTGTTCTTTTTTAAGCAATATTTGGAAAAAATACATTTTATTTCTAATAAACAGTTTGGGTTTCGAAAAAATAAATCAACAAAAAACGCTATTTGCTATCTAACAGAACAAATATATGATGCACTAGATAACAAAAAACCTTGTATTAGTATTTTTCTAGACTTAGCAAAAGGTATGACCGTTGGGCATTTCTGATTCCCCTTAAATCGGACTGGGGCTGAAAAATATGTTATAGAATTTTGAACGTTAAATTAAAAACATCTGTAAAATGGCCGAAGCCTCCACCACCAGAGGTAGATTCGGCTAGTGCCCAAGGAGGATTCGGCCAGGGTTTTAAATTCTTACAAGTGGTTATTTCTATTTATTTGGATAGGTACAAAAGATGTTTCTTAACTAACTACAAAGGTATATTCTAGAAAACTACAAATTTAAAAAATTCTATATTCTTAAGGTAGGTAAAAAAATGATTAGGTTTATCGAACATTCATTCCTTGGAAATTATAATTAAATCGAAAAAGTGATTTTCGCCTTAAGAACTTTTTACTTTATAAAAACTTATAAAAACAAATATAATTTTTTAATTTCTGAAATTTAACTGGGAGAAAATCATCGGTGGAAATATTTTTATTTAAATCCATGTCTTGCAGTGACATAAAAGATTCACTACTATCTGAATCATCCATTATTTATATTGAAATATCCGATTCACTTGATGATTCTTTAGCCAGCTTCTTTTCTTTTTCTTTTAAAAACACTTTTCTCTTTACTTTCTTGTTATTCTTCACCATTTTCCTATTTCTTCGTTCACTCTCAATAGTTTGTTTAGCAATTAGTTCTGGAGTTGAAAATATTTTTAGAAATGCTTTAATTAATTAATATTGTTCTGAATAATTTATATAGAAAGTAATATTTTTTTCTTAAAAATTTTAAACTAATAATATATATTTCTTCAAAAAAAAAACTGCGTTTATACTATAAATTAACATTTTTACTTTAAAACCTAATTTTTTAATGCATATTTTTGATTTATGATTTTACATACTAAAACAAAAAATAAGATTTGCCCGCTTCCGGGGATTAAAGAATAAGTTTATCGAAGACAACATAAACATATTTATTATATTATTAAATTTTAAATAAACCTAATATTATTATTATTAATCAATGTATTATAATTGAGATGAACATCTACACATTTATATTATAAATAAATTTAAACTGGGAAGAAATATTAGATATAATTTTTAAAAAAAAGTCTGGTAAGAGCAGTCTATTTCCTTTACATATCCCCACAAGAAAAATCTAGCTTGGTAAGGTCAGGGAGACCTTGCTGGGTAAGACACTAAGCTTCCCGTACCGAAAATGCCTAGTTAAGAACGTTTGTAATCGTGGTAATAAGGAGCATAATTAGCTTCTCTTACAAAAATCAGAGGTTTGTGAGTGAGCTGAACATTTTTTTCAATAAAATCCCTTTTCATAGTACAATAATTGAAGGTTGAATTTGTGCAAGTGCTCCACTTGTCACGCCCCAACTATTTTTTTCTAATGAGGAAAAAGTGTCTTGCATTGATACGGATCGAGCTGCACATTCTTTTCCACCACGCCTCAAAGTAACGAAATTTAATATTAAAAATAAAAGCACGTGCAATAGAATACTTCAAAGATTGAAGCTGATGCAATAAAAGCGGTTCATTGGGGAATACTTCTTTCACTTTGAAGAAGCAGTGCTGTATCGTACATTACATCCCTTCTAGAATAATAATTTTATTAAAAAAATAGGACCTAAGCAATTCTACATTAGATCCACAAATCACGTTTTGTTTTATAATCATATAGAGATTCTGTTTAAGGCTTTTTATCTGAGGCTTTTTGTACTTATAAAAGAGGGTGTCGATTCGAATTGCTGTTTCTGGTTAGTTTTTCTTTACCTTCTCGACAGTAAAATAAGTAAAACGTTCGGTCTATCGTAGCAATAAATAAAAGGATTGTTGCTTAGATTATTTAGTTATTAACCTAACAATAGTAGGTACTAGAGACCGACCAAAGATTTGGTTTCGGCTAGTTTCGGCAAAAAAAACTAGTTTCGGTTTCGGCCAAAAATCGGCGGAAACTTCGGGTGCGCCGAAACTCAGTGTTCGTGAATTGTCGCGCACCGTTCGGCTAACTTTGAGTGAGTTCGTAGGCAGGGTTGTCTATATAAATAGATATATTTGTTACATATTTCAATTATTGTTTTTTATTTCATTTAACACGAGTTCACTGGCCGTATATGTGTAAAAAATACATTAGATTTCAGTATACACGTAGGGAAAATGTTTGTCCGCCCATCTCTTAGTAATAAGTTAGAATAGTACAAATATGAAGTATCGCAAAGCAAACAGAGGTAGGTAGATTTTATAAATTTGTAAATAGATTTAATAAACTAAATAGACAAGAGGAGGAGACGAGACGCATGATATTATTCAGGTAGATGCCGAAGGGTCGACGTCCAGTCCAAGTCCCTGCGACTAATCAGAGTTTTTATTAAATAGTGTCTTTTGTTTAATTATTTTCACATTGGGTAAATAAAATTTGAAAAATGAGTACGTACATTTTTTATTTTTTCCTCCTTTTATGCGGGGTAAAAATTAAACTTTAGTGAAAAAACCCATTGGCACTCAATAAACTCGCTTAGTTCTTAACAATGTTTATACCATTGTAGGGCAAGTTCAGGAATAAGAAAAATTGCGTACATGTTAGGTAGGTATGTATTTTCATTATATTTATTAATTTTTCGTAAAAACAAATTGTAACCCACCACTGAACAGGCAACAGGTATTCCCCTGGACCGTGCTTATCTCGTCCCAAATGAAATTCCGGAATCAGAAAGATCCGATAAAATGATAAAATTCCACAATGCCTTTCGGGTTGACTTTCCCGATTAGTTTTATTAAAGTAGGCCAAAATTGTAGCAGATCGTGTCGTGTGAGGGTAATAAGCGTTTATGATAGTTTCTAGTAGAACTTCTCGATCATAATGGAAGAATTTTTTTATCGCAATCCTTAGCCCGAATTCTATATCTACCTATGCCATCTCCCAACAAACATTTAGAACCTTAACGACCTCTAATTTGGAGAAAATGACCCATTTAAGTAAAAAATGGTCTATTGTTACTTTCAAATCGGCTTTTTCGACGAAACGATCAAAGAGACCAACTGTTTGGTCAAAAGAAAGTGATGCGAACTTATTATTATGTGTTCAAAGTCGGAAAATATAAGAGGCCCAACATAACAGTAAAAGCCCACTGTAATCACTCGTTTTTAAGATAATAATCTACTATTACTTATTAAATAAATTTGAAACATCATAACAAGATAATAAATATAGAAAAAAGAAAAGCACAAAGTCTTTTCCACAATTTTTATTAGAAAAACTAGGCGAACCTAGAATAATTCATAATAATACAAATCGACATGTTTCGAGTGTAGAAACACTCATCATCAGGAAAACAAAGTGAAAGGTATATTGCTGATGTTGTTAGCAATAGAGAAAATAATAGTGGGATTGAGCCGTAATGGAGCTTTTAATGGTACGTATACAAGAGGTGTAAAATTAAATAGTCAAAAGACCGACAATCAAGACTTCAGCATACTGAAAAGTCAAGGGTTAGTGCAAAGATTTACAAACTAAAGAAAATCTTTAAATCTTTTAACATTGACATTGCGTTCAAAACTCAACATTCTTTAAAAAAGTTCCTAGGTAATTCGAAAGACCATGTTCCCATTTCAGGTCCGGAGTTTACAGCATTTCTTGCTCAACTGAAGGTTGCTCAGCGATTTATGTCGGTCAAACAGGTCGTAAGTTCTCTACCAGAATTAAGGAGCACTGTAAAGAGATAGAGAAGGCTCAAAATCAGAATCTCTCCCTCTCCAAAATTAAATATAACTTTTCCAGACACATTCATTCCAATAAATACAACTTTGTACCAGACTCTCACACTAAATATCTACATCTTTGCAATAAGGGTAACAAACTTGACCTTTTAGAAATTCTTGAAATTAATAAAATTTTAAATAACCAAATTATCATCTTTCTAAATGACCAAATTCAACATAGCTCTACAAGCTTTTTCAATTCTCTCAACACTCAATAAACTGACCCTTCTCTAAATCTATTTGCCCTTTTTCTGCTTTTTCTATTTCATTCCAACTCATATTCCTTTCTTTTTTAATGAATTTTCAATAATTAATCTATTTTCAGGACCATCTATGACTAATTATTTTTCATCACCACTCGTAACTTCTCTACATTATTAAATCTATTTTACCGACAAAACAAGCTTTCTATAATTTACTACTTCTTACTCATAGATGGCACTGAGATAGTTACTTTTTACTTTGTCGAAATACTGAGTTACACTTTTACCAATTGTAAACCTACCAACAGAGGTCGCCAGACAAATATTTGGGATACCTATTTTTAACCCTTTGCGCAACATATTTCTAAATGTAATTTCTTTGTATTTTGTAGGGATTGTATTGATTTTATCTTGTATTTCTAGTGATTTTTAGTTTTTTACGCAATTTTGAAGCTTTTCTCCTCTATAAAAATTTAAATTTTTTTTAGCATACTTGAAGATTCTTCAATTTAACCGCCAAAACTCTTGTCATTTGTTCCCCCTTTTACAATGTCAAGTTCAAGTTCAAGTTCATTTCCCATCTGAGACGGTCGTGCTGCATGGTTGCAGTGGAACTTCTCCAACAAAGATGTTTTATAGTAAAACAAAAACCTTTTTAAAACTTTTTTAAAATAAGTATTAATTTTGCACTAAATGTGTATGTTTTGACTCCTGCCGGTGTAACTGGGCCGTAAAAGCCTGGTGCCCGAACAGTATTTTACTTTAAGCGAAATGGTAAGCTAATCTACCTCATTTTATTAAATTTCATTTGCTACATCCCCCTTTCTATTTTTTACAGCTGCTTCGACTTTTAAGAAAAACAACTTTTTTTTCTTTTTCTTTCCATCTTACCTCAATACTTTCACTTGTCTTTGACAAAGCTGAATAAAATTCAAGATTTTACACTACTTAATAATGATTTTCACAGACAAGTTTTTTTTTTAAAACTCCCTAATTTTTCTTTTTCTCTACTTATTTTTCTGCTCAGGACAGTGCCTTTGCACTAACCCTTGACTTTTCAGTATGCTGAAGTCTTGATTGTCGGTCTTTTGACTATTAAATTTTACACCTCTTGTACACCATTAAAAGCTCCATTACGGCCCAATCCCACTATTATTTTCTCTATTGCTAACAACATCAGCATTATACCTTTCACTTTGTTTTCCTGATGATGAGTGTTTTTACTCTCGAAACATGTCGATTTGTATTATTATTTTAATTAATCTAGGTTCGCCTAGTTTTTCTAATAAAAATTGTGGAGAAAGACTTTGTGCTTTTCTTTTTTCTATATCATTTAACTCCACTTTGAATATGGACTACTTCTTCAAAGATAATAAATATTCAAAACATATTATTTTCATAACATTATGGACACCGGACACCCTGTATATCACCTGCGAGCTCAAATCTAATCATATAATTTTTCCGGTTTTGAAAACCAACTTCTGATCATTTTATGATACTTTATTTAACAGAAAGCCCCATTTCTTTTATCCAAATTCCCTTCCTTTGTTTTCCAAAAGTCACTTGGATTAATGTAAATTTTAAGGCCCAAAAATTATTCACAATACGGCTATTAAAACTTTTCGGAACTTCGGAAAATATTTCTCAGCTTTATATTAATCTTCCAGATGACAAAAGGCACCGGTTAAAGTCGACTTCGAAAGAAAATATATTTGTTCTAATATTTTTACTCTTAACTTTTCAACATTATCGTTATTGGGGGTAATAGGATATATAATCATGTTAAAATGTTTGACGGCATAAATTGCCATAAATCGAATCATTGTATCGAATTTTTATAGAAATTGACGGATTCTTTGCGATTCAAAACAGAAATTACCATCAATTTTGGTCCGTGCTTTTTCTGTGTAAAAATGACATGTTATTTTTACCTGACGGTCAAAATTACCCCCCGTAAATATTTAAAATCAAAATGGACTCTGAACTCGGTTTTGTCGCGTAATGCCTAAAAGGTTTTTTTCTACAACTGTCAAAAAAAGACGACTTTTTTTGGTTACTATGGATGCACAAAACGTCGCTTTTTTTCACCGTAAAAAAATGTCATTTTTTCACAGTGAAAAAATGATATTTTTTCACGGCAAGCTCAGCTGATTGATGTTTTCGTATAAAAATGCAAAAATTAATTTCCAAAACATTTTTTATAAAAAAATTTATTATTAAAGTGAATTAAATTAACAATCTTTATTAGAATAGTAATTAACGGTGAAGTTAGAGCAATTGTTCCCTATATTAATTCCAGTAGGCGATGTTACACATTGTTGGTCGGAAACGCAAGAACTATTAGATATTTTGTGCGATACATTTACTGCAGATGAACTTTCTAAGATTTTATTGGAAGAACTTTCTAAAATTTTATTGGAAATCTCAACTTTGTTCACCAAACTATCTTCTATGTAACCCTCCGCCACTGAACTAGATTTCCATCCTCCGTGACGTTTGATAGAAATCAGGTCACCCCCTGCATTAGCTAGTAGCGTCGCAGAACTTCTTCTGAAACAGTGGCCTGTATAACTTTTGAACATTTCTTTGCCGAGCCATTTTGCAATAAGACTTGACAGTTCTCCAATATTATTGACTCCAACATGTTAATTTACACATTTTCCTTTAGCATATTTTAGAAATAATCGGTTACTTGAAGTATGGGACGGTCGCAGAGCTTTATACCTTCTGTAGATATCGATATATTCCAAATTGGATATAGGAAAGGTTTGTTCACAGTAGGTTTTTGGTATCTGGTATTTTTACAATTAATATAGTTCCAACTTCCAACATATTCAATGTTATCAATGGTCATCTTGGTTAATTCTTCGCGGCGGCAAGCGCCACTTATCCCGAAGATTAAAGCAACCTACAATAAAATAGTTAAAAGAGCATTTAAATTACTTAAATATTTGCTTGTAAATGTTGTATACCTTCATAAGTAAATGTATTTCATCATCGGATTCCTTTATAAATCTTGCTACATCCTCCTTTGTTAATACTTTAGACTTTTTCCTCTATACCCAATGGATTTGCTCTTTAAAAATGGAACCAATTTAGTAAACCGCTGCAGATCAATATGTTCCTTTATATTTAGGGTATTTTTAAGCATCGAATAGGTATTCCATAGTGTAGGTGGCTTTAAAATTTTCGACTTTTCCTCCAAATAACAGAGCAAAACATTTTCTGTTACTGTTTTTACTTTCTTTATATTGCACCATTCGCGAAAATGAGTGTATACTTTCTCATATTTGATTCTTGATTTCACGGCCAAAAGATTTGATATAACGATTTCTGCCGCATCCGTAATTTCGTGAGGCCTCTCACTATCACTTTCAGACATTTAAATGGTATCAAACTTGAGCAAACAACTATAAACTTTTGACACGAAAAACGATAGATTTGACAATCAATAAAATTTAAACAATTTTAGGTTTCCATAGTAATGGGAACAGGTGTAAGAACTTAAATGAATTATGATTTTAGATTTTTTTTCTAA
This sequence comes from Polydrusus pterygomalis, assembly GCA_963969555.1. NCBI lineage: Eukaryota > Metazoa > Arthropoda > Insecta > Coleoptera > Curculionidae > Polydrusus > Polydrusus pterygomalis. Next base: position 2,298,195 of record OZ018377.1, read on the forward strand.
ACACGATAAAAAATAATTAACAACAAACAGTTGTAGAAAAAATGTTGTTTTTATTTCGAGCGCAAAAGTGTTTTTATGGCACATTTGATTGAATTTTTAACCTCGACCTAACGGTCTCGGTAAAAATTTACAATCTCATGTGCCATTAAAAAAACACCTATTTTGCGCACTTAATACAAAAATAACTATTGCGTTCAAAGATTAATACAAAAGTGACGTTCAAATGACGCGTAATTGAATATTTAAATAAGGTTTAAACCAAAGACCGTTTATACATAGACCAGATTTTTTACATTTTACAGCAATCAAAGATTCAAGGGTTCATATTTTCTATGGTTAGCTATACCGGGTCTGCAAACGAAGCGGGGATAAAATATTACATTCTTATTATCAAAAATACTAAAAGAACTCTATGTTGAAAAATCAAAATGAATTTGGATTTAAGTCAATATTTTAAGATACCATCGTTTTTACAGAAGCAAAATGAGGGATACCGTCCGAAAAAAGCCAAAACTGAAGTTACCAGATTTATGAAAGAAGCATCTGATTAAATTTACCTTCTCATAAAAGTCGCCACCATTTTCGGGTTGGCCGGTGGGTGCTTGCAGTCGCAATGATTGCAAAATTGATCACATAGACGACATAGAGGATAAATGAAATTTCCGTGATAGTAAAAACAATACTTTTTATAGTATCTAATGATTGTTTCATAACGGACATTATTTACACTATATTATAAATATGCAAATTTTCGAAAACCATCCACTTTTTTGTGCAGTATACAGGGCCGGAGCTAGAGCTGAATGGGCCCCGGGGCAAAACAAATTTTGGGGCCCTTTATTGAAATTACTTTTGATAATACTACAGTATTAATGTCGGGTAAGAATAACAGTATTTTGTTAATGTAGGTATTTATTGTATCTTATACCAACTTGTTGAAACAGCTATTACTATAATCTGGCAATCTTCTACACCGCGCTCTTATGACATTTTATCACAAACGCAAGAACTTACAACTAAAAACACTTTTTTTCTAGATTTTATAGTGGCAAATTTGTTTATCACTTTATTAAAGTCAATTTTGCGCGCTCTTCGAATTTCAATGGACAGTAGCGCTAAATTACTGAGTCTATTCTGTCCTAATGATTTTGTCCCATTGAGGTACGCAATATGAACATGAACCACTGGCGCGGGAAATTTGAAATCCCTTGATAACATTAGGTCCAATCAGCAAACTTTGAGATTTGCTTTTTTCTATTACCTGAGCATGTTTTTTAACTTTTTTTTTAAGTTTGTTGGAGTATTGACAAAAAAATTGTTTGCAATGTATTCGAATAAAGCTAAATATTTTCCTTTTCCCAACCCCTGCCGGGGGCCCCTGGGCGCCGCCCCGCTTGCCCCGCTGTAGATCCGGCCCTGGCAGTATAGAAAATAAGCATGTACTCTATGTGTTGGAATAAATTCATTCGGTAAAATGCCTTCGGAAATAGCTGCATATCTACAATTGAACGATCCAGAGTAGTATAGGACATAGTTTCCGTTGTTTCTCGGCTACCATGTTGGCCGATTCTGGAGCAGGATTCACTAATGTTAAGCGACTCGGAGCCTGGAAATCGACGACTGTCGCCGAGAGCTGCATTGATGATTCGACAAATTAAAAAAAGGATATGTCGAATAAAATATTGGCCACGAACTCCCTTCTTTTGCACGTTCCCTATACTGGATTGTAATGCACTTCGTGGTTTATTTAGTTGTCTACCTTTCGATTATTACCAGTGTGACTGCCTTTTGTATTGGAGTTAATTTCGCTGGGATGGCACTACGGTGTATTGATGGCCGCTTTACCTTTATAAAAAGCTTTTATTACATATTACCGCTGTTGTTGGGATTGCTTGGGTTATGGCTGTCCGTAGTGTCCTAACAAGGACGAAACGGCCGTCGTGGTCTACCCGCCCCAGGGTATCCATTGTGTTTGGATCACTGTGTATTCCAATATAAAAAAACAGTTACACACTTGTCCGATATGCCACAATTATTCGCTATTAATTATTTTCGCGGACACTATATATTATCTTCTAAATAGAGAGCAACCTTTAAAACTGTTGTATTTCTTTGAAAAAAAATATATCCATATGGATCCATTTGTTCAAATGCAAATGAGATAAACCCTCCCATCCATTGGTTTTACAATTTAAAAAAATCTATAAAATACCGATTAATCACAACATAATGCCCCATAATCTCAATCTGCTTTCCATTGGTTTCGGTTAGCCAAGAGATTTATTTTTGTATATTTTTCAGATGAGTTTCTTTTTTATTTTAAAAGGTCTGGTAAAATATCGAATAAAAATTAGGGGATAATTCTATTTTAATTGCTTTTATTGGAAGATATAGTGCTGCTTTTTAATTATCTAAAGACCTAATAAAACTGAAAGAGGAGTTTTAGTTAGGGAAAAATATGACTACGTAGGTGTCTGTTTCTATAATAATAACGCCCAAGAAATTGTTCTTAAAATGAAAAATTATGGATTCTTCTTCCAGATCTGCTTTTAATTATTTACTTTCTCGTCAGACCTAAAAGCATATCAAGTACAAGTTTCTGACTTCTTAGATTCTGGATATTTACCAATAAAATTAATTAATCTACAAAAAGAGTTTTCTTATTTCCCGAAATAAATCGGTAATTATATTAAAAATGTAGGCGGTTTATTTTATGAACTAACGAAAAGAACTTTTTTTTTAACTGATGGCGTCGTGGGTTGTGAAGAGACCTAATATTTGAACATTAAAATATATTCTCAACAACCCACACAGAGACAAAGAAAGCTATTTCTATTTTTAACTGCTAAGCGATATAGCAGCGGCACAGCTTTGAAATTTACACTATTTTTAGAAATGTTTGCGCCGAGCCGATTCTCACTGTTTATACATACATAAATAAACTGTAGGTAAATCATATGACATGTCTATGGACACTAACTAAACCAATTTTAATTTATTTAGTGGCGAAGATTGAAATTCTACCCCCTATGGGGTAGTTAACTAAAGATAATGAATCCAAATGGTTACTACCCGATAGGGTAGCATTTCAATCTTCGCCATTAAAAAAATTAAAATTCGTTTGTAAGCGCTCTTCGAAGTTTTTATCCTGTTAATTTTTTCCTCCGGTTTTTAGAAATTCGTATATACAGCCTTATTAGTTAAGGGTACGGAGCGGCCATATCTCGAAAGCCATATATGTTACGATTATGAGGTAAAAAAATTATTTATAAATTCGGCCAAAAGAATTCGATTAAAAATATTCTTCATAACTTTACTGCTGCTGCTAGGGGGCGCATTTGCTGTCAGCTGTCATGTAACTAAAAGTGGCTAATTTGCCAATATATTTCATATACAATGTAAGTCTGAAACATGCCACAAAAAATCACTGTTCAATACTCTAAACATTTTATTTAAACATTTTTTCTTTAATTACCATGACAACGGCAGGGTGAAGTGTAACAATTTTTAAATGGTATACCTTGGGTTTGCCTTTACCGAATTTAAAAAGCGATAGCTCAATTATTTAAAGGTATTTTTAGTAGAGTCAAATTTTATTTTAACCAATGCTAAGGTTAATTTGCTTGCTTAACAATAGGGGGCGCTAATTAAAAGAACATCAGATTTTAGTCATGTACACAAGTAATTTAAATATAACCATAATATATTTTTTTTAACTCTTGTTGATAGACTTATAGTTAAGTAAAAGAGATCAGAAAACCTAAGGTCGTTATCTCTTTTCGTTTGAAAATTATTAAAAAAATAGTTATTGAGTATTTTTTAATTTTCTATAAAAAATTAACTTACTATAAATTGATAAAACTAACATAAATCAAATAAAATAACCCAAAACTACTTAACACATTCACCTCAAATATTCAAACTATCGTCCATTATTTTGAATGCAGTGATTAAGCCTTCTGCGATTAGAAAATCTAACCGCTTCAATTTCCGCTTTAGGTATTTAATTCTCAATAGAAAGTTGAATTCGACCCATCATATCTTCCCGGGTTGTTGGTCGAGTTTTGTACACTATATTCTTTAGTCTTCCCTATAGATAAAAATCCATGTATGTTAAATCGGGGGACCTAGGTGGCCAGGAAAATAAACTGCCTCTACCGGTCGGGAAATTGAAATTTTAGCTGGTTTTGTACTATGCGGGAAAAATGGCCTAAGCACCCGTCCTGCAGTAACCACATTTATGTCGTCGTATTTCCAAAGAAACATCTTCTAGTAATCCCGGCAAATGAAATGTTAGGAAGTGCAACTACATTTGGCCCGTCAAACTACTTTGAAATAGAAATGCTGGTGATCAACTTCTCGCATCCAATGCGGCTTAGTATCTGCCCAATAGTGCATATTATGAAGATTCACCCGGCCGGTATTGCTAAAAGAGTCTGTCCACAGTATATTAACTTACAAAAAAAAAAAATGGAAATATTGAACAGAGCTTGTATGTGGCATGTTTCAGACTAACATTGTATATGAAATATATGGGCAAATTACATGATACAAAGAATTGTATCATGGGCAAATTAGCCGCTTTTAGTAACATGACAGCAAATGCGCCCCCTAGCAGTAAAGTTAGGAATTTAAGAATATTTTTAATCGAATCCTTTTGGCCGAATACTAAAGACGAAAAATCCAAATTGTAGAATTTTAATCTTAGCCGCTTAAAAAATGAAAATTGGTTTACAAACGCTACAGGCGGAATTGACACTTACCCCAAAAACGTTTCGTCGCTGCATAAACGTTGCTCAAAAACATTGCTAACTTCGCACATATCAAGAAATCCACAGAGAAAACGGAAAACACAACAACAAAAATGGCGCCGAGCCGGTTCTGGAGTGTATTTTGAGGATGTCGCTAAACAAGGAAAACCTAAGAAGAAGCGCATGCCCATACCTGTAGGGCGGTAAGGCGTGTGACTGGCGAGCCGTGCGTACAAACGCATTTTTCACCCATAAAACTTAATTGTGTTTGAGTACGAGATAAGCTGTACGGATCGAAAGGTAAATGTCTGTGAATTAAACTAGTCAACTGACATATTGTTATGTTTGCAATTAAAGGTGGTCCGTTTTTCTTTTTAAACGATTTTTTTTAATCATTCGTATCCAGAATTTTTGTTTAATATTCAATCCCTTGGGCATAGGAAAATTAGCCGACATGATGTAATTATTTCGGGCCGTACTGGCAATTTTTAAATCCAGGGTTATTTAAAAATTCAATTTTGAATACGGCACACGTGAACTGTATCTACATTACTATAATAAATTCAGTAGCAGAGTGGACAAATGTGGAAATTGTAACGGAAAATTGCTGTATAGATAATTGACAATAATTACCATTGTCTTTGACAATACAATTTGACATACCGTGTCTTATATATCGTGTTTAGAATAGTTGTAAGTATAGCTTATAACCGCACCATAACATAAATTATATAATTCAACAAGGGCACATTTTCATAAACCTGAGGAAATCTAATTATTATTCGAAAAAAATTCAGGATAAAAGAGAGGCACGAAAATCGTTTTCCGTCGATCGCGACTTTCTAAAAGCTTTTTAATCCGGAAAATTAATTTTCTGCACTCATTTCTAAATTATACTAAATGAGAGTGGGTCATTTACATAAAAAATACTTTAGACCTTGGGTAGATAAATGAGTGCTCGACACAGCCGGATAGACATCCCCTTTCTCTTTATCAGAACAAGCCGACAAGACGTCAAATGCAAAGGTCCGTCCGCCAGGTTCCCCCATAGGGTTCCTCGCGAGTTCCACAATAACACCACGTGAAAATACAGGGTGTTTCATTAAGGGTGGCCACCGGCCATATCTCGGAAACTACTAAGCATAGAAACTTGGGGGGGGGGGGGGGGGGAATTATGATTAAAGTAGCTATGAGAAAACACTGGAAATTATTCTTAAGTTCCGCATTTCGCCGCAAGGGGGCACAATTGAAAATTAATTTTTAAAATTCTAAATTTCTTCGAAAATTCCCATATTAAGGTATATATTTACTTACATCATTAGAAAGACTAGACAATTCTGCATCATTTTGGTTTAAGGCTCATTGGCGTACCGACCTTAATAAGAGTGGGGAAAGCTATTGAAAGTGTAACTATTTAAATCGCTGTAACTTCTAAACGACTTTTGACTGGATTTAAGCTTGTTTGAAGAGAAAGGTGAGTAGTTTTAATTGTCGTATCCAACGCCACACAAAAGTTTCTAATAAAATTGCTAGAGGGCGCAATTTGTAATAATAATAGTTTTTTTGATTTTATCCCGAAAATTCAAATCATACGGTATAACTATGACATCATAATCGGAAAGTAGATTAAATTTACAAAAAAAAAATGTGACGACCGCAGTTCAATATCTTTGTTAGTTTCAGAGTTATTGCCAAAATAATAATTTCAACTTTAATCGAATAAATTATTGTTTTTATAGCTTCGTGGCCACGACAAAAAATATTTTTAAATTTTATGATTCTGTAATTTGTTTTTATTATTCCAATGGCACAAAAAATTACTTTAGAATTACTGACATAATCATGGAACTTTTAATTTAGGCATAATTCTAATAAGATGTTTTAAAAAATAGTCTGCCTCCTAGGGGTAGTAAGTGAAAATAAGATAATGTAATATGGCAATTTTTGAATTTTGACATTAGAATTTTAAAAAATGTTAGGTTGTTCTCAAAATAGTAATGAAATTTAGCCGTTTGTAATATTTCATTCGTTTTGAACGGGTTGTCGTTGTCCTCAGACCAAGCACTTGGTCTGTGGGGTATTCGAAAATGGAACATAACCATTGAGAGAGATGCTTACACATTGGTGCTGCCGGCGCCATCTATTATCTTTTTGCTGTAACGCAAAGCTATTGAATTATAGAATGATACTTATAGACGAACAGTAGTAAATCATTCCAGTAATAATAAATTAAACACAGTTTTGTGAAAAAAAAAATCAAATCCAAAATCGTGCAAAAAACAATAAAATTGTTTCTATAAATCTATATCTCAGTATAGGTAGGTGTTAATTTACTTTTCCCTTGATCCATCCATTAATCCGTAAAACATGATTAAATGATGATTTTTCAATGGGTATCGGCTAGTCAAATAATAAATTTAACCGCTGACTCTTTTAAGGTGGGATTAAAGACGCCATTTTCTATCGTCAAATCGATTTGCCCAACTATTGACGATTCGCATCGCGCAGTGCAGTGCTGTGTTGCTCAGAGTAGTTATTTTTATGCTTTTGGCATACGAAGAAGAAAGACAGACATATTCTGGAGCTGGTAGAGCAAGGCAGGATGTAAGTCAGCCGGTTATAGTTTTGTTTACTTTCGTGTTTTGTGCAATTACGAGCCCTTTCCTGTTAAAACAAACACATAAGTATTCTTTAGAATTCTTGGGATAGATAACATTTAGTTAGACTAGAAAATACCGTATTATCAGTAAAAATTGTTGTTTTTACTTCAGTTCTGAAAATCGACGTGTTTACTTGTAAATTATGGCAATTTTAGTGGTTTCAAAAAACTGCTTTTTTTAAAGTTTCTGTGCATTTATTTAAGAAAAAAAAAAGCGGCATATTATTCGTTAATGCCTCCCTGAATAACCTTTCCAAAATTAGATTTTAGAGACGATTTTTTTTTATAATTGCAAGGTTCCCGAAGTTGCCCCGGCATTCAAGCCATTTATAGGTCTTTTATTCATGATTGACCTTCAGAACCGTGCCCGTATTTAAAAAAAGTCAAAATTTAATGCAACCTAAAACACCTCCTATTATTCAAGCACCAGCTAAATTATACTGATAAATTTATTTCCCGAAATGAATTGAAAGTTTTAATTTAATTCGTTTTCTGATCTAAAAGCTTTTTATTCCTGACAATTAATGCCCCGAGTTGTAAAAACCCCAATTTAATAGGAATTAAGAATTTAACAAATGAATACATTATTCGATTTCCTTTTTAGCAAAGAATTTTGATTTCAAAAGGTTTCAGGGTGAAAAGTGCTATTTACAGTTGAATAGACAACGACAACGGATATCGAAATATGCACTATGTGCAGGGCAGGTGCAAGCATAGATCTTTATTGCCTTTACCTTTAGATCCGTACAGCTTATCTTGTGCGCAAACAAAATTTATGCGCACACAAGTTATTAGGTTTCCCTTGTTTAGCAACATCTTTGAAATACACTTCAGAACCGGCTCGGCGCCATTTTTGTTGTTGTGTTTTACGTTTTCTCTGTGGATTTCTTGATATGTGTGAAGTTAGCAATGTTTATCAGCAGCGTTTATGCAGCAACAAAAAAATTTTGGGGTACGCCTTTAGCGTTTGTAAACGAATTTTATATTTTTTATTGTCAACTAGCGTGTACCCGGCCTGCGTTGCAGCCCGGCATTATACGACGTGAGATAATAAGGCGAACAAACCCGAACAAACCTCAAACTCAACCGTTTGCCGGCCCGTCCACAATTCACATCCATGCATAAAACATAGTCTGTCTTCGTCTATTTCGGCTTCGGTGCTTCGGATCGATCGTTGAATGGGCCAGGGACCGATTAGGTTGGGTCGTTCGTTCTCCCTACTCTAATTTATTAGTGTTTCTCTATAATATTATGCATGTATTATACATAAAAACCTTTCTCTTGAATCACTCTATCTATTAAAAAAAACCGTTTCAAAATCCGTTGCGTAGTTTTAAAGATTTAAGCACATATAGGGACAGGACGGGCGATAGCGACTTTGTTTTATACTATGTTAAGAAGATTAAAATTCTACCATTTGGATTTATCGTCTTTAGTAAACTAGATACCCCAAAGGGATAAATTACCTGCTAAATATGAATTTCCAAAAAAAGTGGCAAAGATTAAAATTCTACACCTATAGGATAGTTTACTAAAGAGTATAAATACCAGATAATAGAATTTCAATCTTTGCCACTAAAAGAATTAAAATTCATTTACAAAAGCCAGGAGGAATTGACACGTACCCCAAAAAAATTTCGTTGCTGCTTTAACCAACGACTTCTAATACAATAGAAGTATTTGGCATTAACGGTGCTGATGAACGTTACTAACTTCACACATATTCACACCTCCACCTCCGGAGAAACAACGACGGAAGTGCAAATTTGTAAAAAGTCGAGAAAACATCTTTGAAGTTTTAAGAATGCTTAAAACTGAAAATAAATACACTGCAATAAAGTTGCTAAGAATTTAAATATAAATTAACATTCTTTAATTTGTATAGCTATTAGGTGCAGTTCAAATTTTAACGACTTTTTACAATTTGTTTCTCAGAGGGGTTAAAAAGGCAGTACCCCCTCAATCATGTCATTGTGGCCCTAGTGGTTCGTGATTTTTTTAAATTTAAGACAAAACAAAATTTAATTAATGTGGTATAATACAAGAAGTTATTTGCTACATTTTATTGAAAAATAAACTAGAAAAGGGAATAATTATAAAAATTTCCGTAATATTTAGGTACGAAAATACATTTGCGTGTTTATTGGAATATTAAGCAACAAAGACAGAAAGTGCATTTAAGTCTATGTTGCTTCAAGAGCCATTTTTTCGCGCTATTTCCACAAAGACATAGGCGGCATCTGGCGACAGAAGTTTAAGACACAAATATGACTTTGTAATTCCAGATATGTTAAAGGTTTTGCTATAATTTGCCATCAAAATATGACTTCAGGAAAAATTTGCACTTACGACGTTGTTTATCCGGAGGTGCGAATGTTTTCTTGTTTTTCTTTGCTATGGCGGATTGTGGGTGTTTGTGTAGTTTAGTAAATTGTGTTTGCACCTTTAGTGACTAGGATATAATGACTAGTAAAGGCCATTGTATGATTTTATTATGCCCAAATAGGGGTAGACTACCGGGTAGTATCTAGTGAGAGTTTTTGACATGCAATTTTATTTTATTATGATAAATTGAAACATATCTAACTAGGCCCAGGCCACACAAACAAAATGTTAAAGCCCGGACCAGTCTATTTTCCCATTCGTTAAACGATAATTTTGCAGTGCGCATGCCTGATCCCGTGTGGTTTCGTTACCATGCATAAGGTCTTAAATTTGCCACTTTCGTGATTATTGTTTGCTTATCTAAAGGTAAACGTCTATGGGTGCAAGGCGTTTTGCTAAGTTGGATCAGTCGTCCCTCCATGTACACAAAACCATACTCTAAAACTAGCACAAAAGGCCATTATGAAAATCGTTATAAAATGTATTCTATACCTATATACTATTATTATTAAACACGCACGATCCTTAACTAAACGGTTATTTAAAGAAATAGGAAACGGTTCTCAGAACCGATTTTCTGTAGGAATATTTGTTAATTGTGCCCCGAAACTATTGTTGGTCCTTTTTACTAAAACTAATAGTAGTAGTAACGTCTTATTTAGCAAAAAGCAACAATTAAATATTTTTTAATACATTTATTAAACACATTTTTATAGATTTATTTTTAAATTTTAAAACGCAACCTTCTTTAAACAAAAACAGACAGAAAAGTTAAACATTTTGTAAATTGTATCAAATATTACGTATCATTTTGTTTTTTAATTAAATGTAATTTTAAAGTTTTTTTAAACAATTTTAATGATTTTTGGGATCTATGAGAGTAGGTATTCCAAATTATTATATTATATCAAACCTTTATAAAAAATAGATTTATAAGCTAATATTTTAGACACTCTATCAACACAAAAATTTTGATTAGTTCTTGTTTTATAATTATAATGAAAAGAACAAAAAAATTTTAAACAATCAGGCAATAAATTATTTTTAATTTTATGTATAAAGATACATACTAAATAAAAAATTTAATTTCTGACATTCAACCAATCTAAATTTTTCAACATAAAATTAATTTTTGTATATTTGTCACAATTTAAAGTAATCCGCATTGCCTTATTTTGTAAAATTTGTAATTTATCAAATATTTCCTCACTAGCACAATATAAAATGGAAGAACAATAAAGAAAATATGGTAATATAATAATATTAAATACAGTTTTTTTAGAAAACAAACTTAAATTAGTTTAATTTAATTAATTTATTTTAAATTAGGCAACAGTTAAAATAATTACGCTACATCAGAAATGCCATTTTAACTATTTTTCAACCGCTGTGAGCCCGCTTAGCCCGCGATCGACTGGCGTAAGATGCGGACACTAAGATTTGGATTTTCGAATCCATCAGGTCTGGGATTAGGGGTTCTAACTCAACTTTTTAGACTGGATTTTTTACAAAAAGTGGAAAAAATCAGTGTAAGCCTTGCAACTTACGAACTTTTACGTTGAAAAAGTTCAGTGTTTGTGTAAATAATGGTTAGTTACCTGAAGTTAGAACACACACACCTTTCATTCACGCCCTGTTCTAAAAAACTCTTTAGCCCTAAAAATGAATTTGCCTCTAATTAAAAAGTTATGTTAAACTAAAGGGACAGTTTGATATCCTTTAATTAACTGAAAGACCAAAACACTTCACGCTCCAATTAATCGGAGGTCTAATTTTCATTGTCATTTTTGTTTGAACCTATCACCGGCGTATCCAGCTCATGCGTCTGGGGGGGGTAATCGATCGGCTAGGATCAGGCACGTAGCCAGGATTTCTTTCGGGGGGGGGGGGCTATCGGTATCGCGCCGAAGGCGCAAAAAAAAGCGCCGCAGGCGAAAAATTTTTGGGTGCCACGCCCTTTTTTGAATCATGGTGCTTGGTTTTCAAGTGGGAAAAATAAAAAACACAACACAAAATCCTCAAGAAAATCTCAAAAACAAACCTGGTAATAATTGAGGTGAAGAAAATGTAATAGTGTAGGAAATGTTTAATGTATTGCCTATGTTGCCGAAATCAGAGCTCGAGTTTCGGAGGGGGTTCAGGCCCCCTGTACCCTCCCCCCTAGCTACGTGCCTGGCTAGGATACTAGATAATAGCAGCTTTAAGGAGTAAGGACAAAAATTAAACAACGCTTAAGTAATCTTGGGGGGGGTAATTACCCCCATTACCCCCCCCTTGTATACGCCGGTGGAACCTATCCCGGACCTTATTTTGTTATTTTTGAGATTGTCACTCTTTGTTATACTCAAAATAGTAAAAAGAATATTCTTGTTTTTATTTAATTTGCACAAAGACAAAGGGACAGTCCGTTAGATGGTGATAAAGAAACTAGGTTTTCTGCAGTGGCGTACCCATACGTATCTAAAAAATGGTGAAAATGAAATGGTGCTACCAAAAATATTATTTTTCTTGAAATGACATTAAAAGCGGCTTTTCAATGACACTTGACAGGTTTAAAAGATGGATTTTTCTGCCTAGGCAGAAAAAGTTCGTTTCTGTGCAACATTCCCGGTAATAATTTACTATTTTTATTTAAATTTAAAAAATCACAAAAATAATTTATTACATTACAACTACAAACTACAACAGGACATGTTTACTTATCTATCTTAATAATATTGAAACTATTCAAAAATACATTTTGAAAATTATTTACGAAAAAGACCACCAATATTCTTCTGATTTACTATTTAAAGATAGCAAAAAATTTTTTATATTAAACAAATATTTTCTTACAACATGTTTAATGTATATTTTTAAACATAAAAATAAAATAAATTATATTAATCACACACATAAAACTCGTCATAAAAATACTATTACATATAAAAATAGAGTAAACAAAACAATAGCACACAAACATTTTTTAAACATCAATCCATATATTTTTGATATGCTACCACAGCCAATTAAAATAATTAAATCATTAAATAATTATAGAAATAAAATTAAAAATTGGATATTATCCAATCCAAGAGATATATTCAAGAACGTCACTAATAAATATTGAATATACCATGCAAGCTATAATGAATAAAATAAATAAATATATATATTATATACATGACGTATTGTATCTTTATATTATACTGTAGTGATATAAAATATTGTCATATTCGTTTTATAAATATTATAATCTAGTTGTGCCTGAATTATAAAATATATTCTTGACAAGAAATATTATATTATTTAACTTAAAACAAGTATTTTACTTCTGAGTTCGGAATTAATAAATTATACAAAAAAATTATTATCATTAGGTACTTAAATGATAAAAAAAAATGTTGAATAAACTTTTATTATTATTATTATTATTATTATTATTATTATTATTATTATTATCAGAAATATTTATGGTGAATTGTGAACAATTATTTGATATAATTGAACTCTCTCCCCTCCCTCCTTTTTCGTAAAATTAACAATATTTTTATTTTCACGCTACCTGATAGTCCGGAAACGCCTGAACATATTTTATTGCCTATGTTCGACTTATTGGCTAGCGAGTACTCGATATAGTCCTCCGCGACTGCGGAATACTTTCATCCCCCATGTTGCTTCAACATTGTTATGAAATACTTTAACTTTGCTTTGGGGGAGGGGGGGGGGGGTTCATCCTCACATAAACGAAGTTCAAAGCGCCGCAGGCGAAAAACTTTTGCGACCACGCCCAAAGTTTGACAGAGAATGCGCTATAGGCGAGAAAATTTCCAATGATAAACTTTACAATAAAAAGGACAATATATGCATGTAATTAATGTTAAAGTGAATTTAAAAAAGAAAAAATATACAGCTAAAATTAGTTTTTTTTTTCTTTCCTGTAATATGTTTTATTCCAATATATTTTGAAAAATTGCCACGTTCGTTATCGACAATACAAAATATAATATACATACCCATATAAATAGTCGTGTGTTTACTTTTAAAACCAAGTAAAAATTTTGGTTAAACCCCATTTATTCCCCAATATTAAGAACAAAAAAATTGTACACTTGATAAAATAAAAAATATACATAACATGGCATTGATTCTTAAATCACGAATTATAATTTTCTTTGTTTGTTATTTCCAAATCTGGTTATAACTTCATCAACGTCGGTGATTATATTTTTATGAATGTTCAACAAAGCCAAGCCAGTGGGGCGTGCCTCTACCATGCTTGCTCTAAGCCACGTTTTAACGCGAGTAACGCGACGTAGAGTCGAGAAAGACCTTTCCGCTGTTGCTGCACTTACAGGTAGTGTAGCAAGTATTTGAAGAAGAATCCTAATATTGGGGAATAAATCAGAATCACAATTATCAGTTACATGGGAAAGAGGGGAAGTAATTCAGGTATTTTACATTTTACATTTACAATTTAAACTCAATCAACAGAAAATATATAACTAATTTATGTATGGTAATGTCATGAATCTTGTGAAAAAGCTGCAGAGGTACCTAGTCAAAACAGTAAATCCATTTATTTTTTTTCTGTTTTGGGGGGGTCATGACCCCCATGACCCCCCTCCTGGATCCGCGCTTGGATGCCCCAATTTGACCGACCTCGTAGTTCCAACCGTTTTTGAGATATTCGTGTACGCACCCAAATATGTACCACTCCGTATAAAGTACTTTCACGTTTCAACAAACCCTTTAATCCAATTAATTAATTTGCGGTATTAATTTAAAAGTTACGTTTAATCCAAGATACCAAATATTCTTAAAACAACAGCGCCAGTGGGATTTGGGTTAAGTTAATCCCCGAGTTAATTAGTTCCTTAATTTTCACTTATTTTTCCTTGTAACGAACCGCTTTGTCAGGTTTACTTTTTTTAAATTCAGTTTTAGCTAGACTAACGACTTTTGTTAATTTTTTTGTTGATATTTTTGAACATAAACTACTTAAACGCTTTGAAATCAGATAAATAATAAATAATCACTGGGCGACAAAAAAATGTTTTTTTGTTGTAACACAAAGCTAAATAGCATATTGTGGTAGAATGGACCTATCCAAATACGAAAATGAGAAAAAAAAAAGTTGTAACACGTAACGTTTTCTTGTTACATTTATAGTACCACATTTAATGTTACAATATTTAATATCTATTGAAATAATAATTTAAGAATTTTCTAACTGTGTATATCGACTATATTTAAATTTTTACACCTATAATATAAATTGTGTGCAATATATGTCAAATATGACAGAACCTAACCTAAACGCGTTAAAACTTTACGTGATTTTAACTATAAACATACCTTACATCTAAGAAAAACGCAAACATTACAAATATTAACTGAACACACTAATTAAATTTTATTTTTTCCTTTTATGAGGGGTCATATCTTCTCTTTTCAAAAACCAACAGGAATCACTCATCATGGCTGGATCCCATCGTCCTTGATAGCGAAGTTCCATTCACCCTGCTCGTCACTGACAGCTCCCAAATTTTCAGGAAAAAATGACAGATGGGAATGAAGGAAGTGAATTTTTAATGACATTCGGGCACCAAGCGATTTGTAGGAATCTGAAAGTTCATCAACTAACTGTTGATAGTTTGCATCCATATTGTTGCCCAAAAATCCCCTTACTATACTAACAAATGAGTTCCATGCTCTGAGTTCCTGCCTGGTAAGCTTCTCTGTAAAGTTGACATCGTCTAGCAATTTTCTGATTTGTGGCCCAATAAAAATGCCTTCCTTTAATTTGGTATCACTTAACTGGGGAAAGACGTGCCTTAGGTATTTGAATCCATCACCGTCTTTATTCATAGCTTTCACAAAGTTTTTCATCAGCCCAAATTTAATGTGAAGAGGAGGCAGAAGGACTTTTTTGGGGTCTACAAGAGGTGCAAACTTAACATTTTGAGATCCCGGCTGAAATTCACTTCTTTGTGGCCAATCTTTTATTACATAATTGCACGACTGTCCCACAAACAAAGAAAACAGCAATATTTTGTAAATCCTCCCTAAAGTCCTACTAAAATTCCTACAGTTCAGGTAATTTTTCTGTTATAAAGTGCATCCATTTTTACCGCCCCTAATTAAATTGACTACATGCTAATGTAAAATGGTCTTATTAAGCTATTGAAAAATGGTATGTATTGGAGCTTTCCCAATATTTTTTCTATTATAAGAAGGGTATTTCCATTTTAAAAATAAAGAGCTGACCTGTGTTAGAAAAATCTTGTCGGCCAGTGTAATATTTAAAGCTGAAGAACAGTGGTCAAAAACTGTATAATGTAGTCATTTCATTTTTCGCATCATTCCGTATATAATTAATCTTTATATCTCCGCCCTGCTAAGATAGTATTTGATAGATCCCGATCATAGACAATTCACCTTTAGATAAGCAAACAATAATCACGAAAGTGGCAGTTTTATGGCCTCGGCGCATATAAACAAAGCTAGACACTATTAGACATGCGCACTGCAACATTATCGTTTGACGAATGGGAAAATGGACAGGTCCGAGCTTTAAAATTTAAATTCTTGCCAAAAAATTGAAATTTCTTCCAGTGATTTCTGACATTTTTAGTAGTTGCAAGTCTCATCAGATTTTGAGGATAGAAAATTGTTGTTAAGGGTTTGTTTCTAAAATTTGTCTAAAAATAATTCGTCGTCGTGTTTTTAGTTCGAAAAGGAAGAGAACAAGAACAAGTGAATTAAACTAGTCTTATAAAATCAAATATAAAAACAAACAAAACCAGCAAAATAACCAATCTACGGTGTTATCGCGTACCTAACCTCAAGTCAAATATTAGTTGGTATATTACTTGTATTGATTTTTACAATTTGGCAAAAACTTGGGTACGTGTAAAACATTTTCAAGCAAAATTTCGTGTTCAAGAATTTGAGAAGTTTTTGCCCGAGAACTTGACCCGTTTTGGCTTTATTAAAAGCTTAATGTCGGGATGTACAGATTTTAACCAAAAAATTAACCAACCAGCAAGTTTGACAGAACTAATTTTCTCACAATCAGACACAATTTACTAAACTACACAAAAACTAGAAATCCGTAAATATTAAACACCCACAATCCATGCACGATAGCTAAGAAAACTACAAGGAATCCACAGAGAAACCTTAAAACGCAACAAGAAAATTGACGGCCGCCGGTTCTGCAGAGTATCTTGAGCATGTCGATTATTTTCGATAAAGTAGGAGAGGCCGATAACACGAGGTTTGTGCGCATGCACGAAGGTGTCCAGAGGGAAGGCAGCTGACCGGCGAGTCATGCGCTTGGACGTATTTTTTCACCCATAACTACAAGTATATTTAGGTAGTTGCGGATTCTGTTCAAAATTTCTCTCCGTGTACCGTGTAGTTCACGCCCAGTTTACTTGTCAGAGCGGGTCTATGATCATAAATATCTCGTAAAATACGAGAGCGGCATAATAGCTTGTGTATGTCATGTTCTGCAATTCTGCATTAATTTGATAATTTAAATTTAACCAGTCGTAGTCGTTCAAATTCGCGGAAATTTTTAGCCAGTATTTTGACTATTTTTTTTGTTTATTTAGGTTTAATATGGTTTTATTGAATTCAGTTAAAGTTTAAAGTTAAATAAACACGAAAAAACAATGAGTGCGTCGTCGGATATAAAATACACCGTGGAATTTTGGAAAAAATCTTTTAGCAAGTTACCGTTGGAGGAGAAAGTGATTGTCAAGAACATTGAAAGACCTAAACCTGCTATTAACATCACATTAAAATATTTACTAAAAATTATTGACCAAATTTGGGCGTGGTCTTAAAAAAAAATTTCGCCTGCGGCTTTTTGTACACCCCCACGTTAACATGTCAAGACTAGTCAAGAGCCGCCACTGGACTTCAGCACGCCCCAGTGTTGACCGTATAACTACGCCTATGGTTCCATATAGCCTTTACAGAAGATTCTTTATGTCTTCGTCATTATCCTTCTTCATCCTTCGCCAGTTTCATCACAGTAGTACATTTTTCCAGTTTATAATTTTTTACCATTAGAAACTCTGAGAACTGTGCCCAAATTGCGTTCTTGGATTTCTGTGTGATAAGTGAAATATTTTCAGCTATGGATTTTTTTATTTCTTGGATAGATTGGCACCCTTGCATTTTCGTTTAAATTGCTCATTTTGTCTTTTTTAAACCAGGATAACATTTGTCAGACTAACAATAGTTTTTACCTGACATTTATTAACATTATGCCGCTGAAAAACCATCTTGTTGATTTTGTCCAGGTGTATATAATTAAGAGTTTTTCCACTAGAAAGCAGGCCGTTGCTATGATATTTTGCCAGTATAAAGCACTTTAGTGAAATACTCGGGGGTAATATCATAAGTGCATCTAATCTTTTCGGAAAAAACGAGTTGACAAGTAATTTGTTTCAAACAAATAGGAAATAATATTCTGATTTTTTTTTGGAACGACAAATTTTATCTGAAAAAAATACAATTTTTTTGTAAAATTAGGCAGTAAGCTACATTTTGGAAGTACAATGTTAAAAACGGTTAGAGATACTAACTTACCGAAACGTTGTGTTAAGTAATAAAATAAAGACAATGGAAGTCCGACAAGGTAATATTTTTTTGATGTCTAATGATTACTAAAAATAAAAACTCGGAATAAACTTCAAAATACATTTAAACTTTTTTTAAATCAAATATTCTCTTTGGAATAGTATTTTCACGGTCTAGTAATATAATCTTTAACTTTATAAACTAGAGGAAATATGTTCCTTTGACATGCGAATGAAGTTTCATCTCATTTGAATTTTATCGTATATTTTTCACACGTGCCAAAAGATTTCCGAAAGAAAGAAAGTTTGAACAGCGGAAAGTTGTGAAGATGGTTTGATGTTTTACGCTTCCTGTTACTCAGTGCCGTTTTAAGGGTCGATGCTACCCGGGGCGGTAATCAACGCCACCAAGAAAAAGAAAAGCGCCGAAGGCGAAATTTTTTTGGGTGTCTAACTAACTAACCAAGGAACTTTTTTTGTAAGCAGACGTTGACAAAAGAGCCAGTATACTGAGGCTTAAGAATGTATCCTCTATCGCCTGGGTAATGTCAGCTAGACGGGATCTTCAGTTTAGCGTGGAATCCGAACCACGTGTATTTTGTATATGCCGTGAACTATCCGTTTTTACGTCGTTAGAGAAAATTTCTTTCTTTGTGTATCATGGTTTAAATCTAGTGATGTCAAAGTCGATCACTTAGGTGTAGTGATTTAATGATTTAAAAAATGATAGTAATAATTATTATAAAGCGCTAGTAGATTGATAGTGACCCTTAAGATGGTTTTATTCCCTACTGTCTCATCCAAGATCGTACAAACTTTACGAAGAATGGAATGGCGTGTCGCAAATACGAAATAATGTTTTTGTATCCAATTAGAGTTATATTGCGTTTTAAAATTAATAAAAAAAATTCAATTTATGAAAGTTTATTAAACATATTATTCCAATTTCAATTTCGAATTTTTCCACATCTTTAATATTATCGCATGGCAACTGAGTCGACGACTTGAAAATCCTTTGAAAACCCCTTAGACTTATAGCAACTGTTATTCCTAATTAAAAAGTTGCGATCAATCTCTGGAAAGCTTTTCTGGCACATTTCTGGCACTTCGCCACACGAATATACTTAATATTGTGCCCTTTATTAGCTTTCTGTTCCCTTTCCTCGTCGAGGGTCTTATGTCTCGATGAAACGAAATAAAATAAAAATGCTTATGGGTAAGTTTTAAAGAGGCTTGTATATACATCGATATTTACCTTTAGATAAGCAAACAATAATCACGCAAGTGGCAAATTTATGGCCTCGCACATGTAAACAAACCTACACACGATTAGACATGCGCACTGCAACATTATCATTTGACGAATGGGAAAATAGACAGGTCCGGGCTTTAAAATTTAAATTCTTGCTCAAGAAATTGTCAAAGTTAACCATCAATTTATTTTTACGTGTAAACAGCTAAAATTTGCCCCAAATTCTTGCCAAAAAATTGGAATTTCTTCTCAATTTTGGATCAAGTTGGGAAATAACGTAGTTATTTCTGGCGTATTTAGTGGTTGCAAACCTATCAGATTTTGATGATAGAAAACTGTTTTTAAGGGTTTGTTTCTAAAATTGGCTTAAAAATGATTCGTCATTGCGTTTTTAGTTTAAAAAGAAGGAGAACAAGTCAATTAAACTATAAAACTTATAAAATCGAATATAAAAACAAACAAAACCAGCAAAATAACCAATCTTCGATATTATCGCGTACCTAACCTCAAGTCAAACCTTAGTTGGTATATACCGGGTGTCCACGGAAGGTGGCTCGCCCCTCTTACTTTTTTGTTTTTCAAGATATATAAATAAAATTTGGAGGATTTGTATACGACATAAAACTGCATTTTTGGACAGGTGACTCAACATTATGGAACTTCCGGTTTAACCGGAAGTGACATAAACTTTTGATTTTTAAATAGGACACCTGGTATATTTTTACTTTTTTTGACTCCATATGAAATTCTAAATACAACGATGTGTCACTTGTCACTTTTTGTCCCATTTAAAAATCGAAAGTTTATGTCACTTCCGGTTAAACCGGAAGTTCCATAATGTTGAGTCACCTGTCAAATAATGCAGTTTTATGTCGTATACAAATCCCCCGAATTTTATTTCATTATCTTGAAAAACAAAAAAGTTAGAGGGGCGGAGCCACCTTCCGTGGAGACCCGGTATAACTTGTATTGATTTTTACAATTTGCCAAAAACTTGGGTACCTACTTACCTACATTTTCAAGCACAATTTCTGGTTCAAGAATTTGATTTTTTTTTGCCCGAGAACGTGATCCGTGGAATACTTTCAACCTTGGATTAATATAAAGATACATAGGTATTTCCTTTTTTCTTTTATATAGGTATAATAGGTATAGAGAAAAGTGTCTATTAAACTTTTTAAAGCAATATAATTATTGGCCGAAAAATAGGGTTACCTAATTAGATTGCAGGGCTGCAAATAAAATATACCAAAATCAAAACATGCAACGGGATAATCTGTCTTGGTGTGCGTTTCTCTTTATTTTTATACCTTGTTTGTGTAGCCTTGGCCTAGTTCAAGGGCGTCCATAGAGCGTTTTTCAGGGGGGGGGGGGGGGGGCAAAAACTTAGACAATACTTTTTTATATACAAGTGTCACCAGTAAAGTCCGCATCATATGGGATTTTTTTTTATTAATAGCTTTATTCAAAATTAGACTTTGGCATCAAGTTCTGCTTCGATCGAGATGAAAATTAAGCAAAAAAATAGTAGTAACGTGATTCGCATTATCTGTAAAATTTTAATTTTTTTCAAAAAATAATTCAAAAGTGGGGTTATTTCTAAAAATATCAAAAAAAGTTATTGGAAAAAGTTTTTTTAAATGCAGTTTCTAGCACACATGCAAAATTTCAGCTGGATAAGATAATTTTTATTTTTTACCCATATTTTGTAAATTGCACCACTTTTGCAAAATAACACTCAACGTAACCTACATAAAACTTCTTAGTTTTGACAATGCTTTATTTCAGATACATTTTTTTTTAAAGTAGATTTATATTAAATCTGTTTTTTTACGAAATCAAAATTGGGCTATTAAAATTTGGTCCCATGTGATGCAAAGTTTCTTTGTTTTGGACCCTGCATAAGGTAACTTCATAAAATAAGTATTTTTGAAAACATATAGTTTGTGTCTGAAAGTAATACACCTTAATATTAAGACAAAAAAGAACACAGTGTCATCAGTAAAGTGTTCATTAAGTGGAAAATAAATTTTTGCTTAACCCAACGGAAAGTTTATCTATTTTCAACGATTTATTTTAATTTATTTTTAATTTTTTTACTTTTAGTCACAAACTACGTTTTCAAAAATACTTATTTTATGAAGTTACCTTATACAGGGTCAAAAACAAATAAACTTTGCATCACATGCGACCAAATTTTAATAGCCCAATTTTGATTTTGTAGAAAAACACACATTTAATATGGCGCTACTTTAAACAAAATGTATCTGAAATAAAGCATTGTCAAAACTAAGAAGTAGGCTGCGTTGAGTCTTATTTTGAAAAAGTGGTGCAATTTACAAAATATAGGTAAAAAATCAAAATTATCTTATCCACCTGAAATTTTGCATGTGGGATAGAAACTGCATTTAAAAAAAATTATAACTTTTTTCGATATTTTCAGAAATAACCCCACTTTTGAAGTATTTTTTGAAAAAAAAATTTAATTTGACAGATAATGCAAATCACGTGACTACTATTTATTTGCCTAATTTTCATCTCGATCGATGCAGAACTTGATGCCAAAGTCAAATAAAGATATTAATAAAAAAAATCCCATATGATGCGGACTTTACTGGTGACACTGTATAAGACTATTTATTTAACTTTATGCCTAATGTATTAATTTATTGATATGTTTTTATTATGTAATTGTTCAGTTTAGTGATTTGTTGGTCTACTAACTAACCACTGTACTATTCAATATTTATACTGAATTATGAAATAAAATATTAATGTGGGCGCCTAGGGGGGGGGCAAGTGCCCGTTTTGCCCCCCCCCCCCCTATGGACGCCCTTGGCCTAGTTTGATGTGTTTAAATTGATCATAAGAAAATAAAGTTAAGGTAGGTATATATTAAGATACATTACTACTTTATACTTACTGAAAATACGAAACACCCGGTATTTTACCCTTATTTGGGCATAACAAAATCATACTATCATACAACGGCTGTTACTAGTCATTGTTTATATTCCAATCCAAGTCATTAAAAGCACACTTCACTAAACCATACAAAAACTAGAAATCCGTAAATATTAAATACCCACAATAAATAACAAGGAATCCACAGAGAAAACTTAAAACACAACAACAAAAATGGCACCGAGCCGGTTCTGGAGTGTATTTTGAGAATGTTGCTAAAGAAGGACATGCCGATAACAAGAGGTTTGTGCGCATGCCCAATTCTGCTGGGAGGGGCATCTGACCGGCGAGCCGTGCGCTCTGACGTATTTTTTTCCCATAAAACCTAACTTTTGTTTGTATACGATAATAATATATAATAATAAAAATCATTCTAACAAGCTCAGCTTCAGGGGATTGAAGAATAATTTTATCGAAGACAACATAAACATATTTATTATATTATTAAATTTTAAATAAACTTATTATTATTATTATTAGTCTTACTGCTATCCTATTATCTCTCTCTTTTCATTTAATTCTCCTTATTCTTTTCAGTGCGACTGGTTCCGAAACAGCAACATAGACTACGTCTTCCAGGCTCCCACCATCATTGTTCTAGTCGCCAACATCATCTTCATGATCTCCATAATGATCGTTCTGGTCACCAAGCTACGTTCCGCCAACACCTTGGAGATCCAGCAGTACAGGAAGGCCGTTAAGGCTTTGGCCGTACTGATACCGCTATTGGGGGTGACTTATGCGATCACAATCTACGCGCCTGAAGGAATTTTGGATATGTTGAGGAGTGCGTTGTTGTCGGTACAGGTAGGCGATTATTTTACTTTTTTACCTTTCTTTGCAAAACGCTACTTAGTCGTTTCACTTGCGTCATTAACAAAACAACAGCTCTGCTATTGGCTGTTAGCCACTCAAAAATAAACTTAACAGTCGAAACAGTAGGCATATTATTCCGAATATATTCCACACTAGTGGAGAATTCGCAAAACGTGGCAACGTCTGTCTTCTAGCGGTAGCAAGTGAAACTAAGAAAAATAAATATGACATTTTAAATTTTGACATTAGAATCTACCCACTATTACAGAGGAAAACTTTTTTATCAGTAGGTTAGGTATAGAAGAAAAAGTAATTCTTTATAAAAACGTCTGCTTGTGCTAAAACTACAATTTCGAATATCAGATTTGCGATTACTATACAGGGTTCGTCAGAAACAACAGTTTTTGTTTTTTGGATTTTTTTTCAATTCTAATTTTCAATTCCTTGGTTTATTAAATGAATTTTGTTTATGCTGAAAACATAATTTCAATTTTGCGATTACTATACAGGGTTCGTCACAAACAAAACTTTCAGTTTTTTGAATTACGTTTAAAATAAATTTACGTAAAAACAAACAACTATTGTTGCTTTCTTGCTTCGAATTTGATTTTATATCTGACCGAGTAACGATTTTGTTGTAAGAAAACCATTTTTTATTTTCAACGGGATTTATAAAACCCAGTGCGACATCTTGCGTCCCAGTACGGTACCTTAGAAAAGGTCAGTCGTAAAGGGTTATTCTGTAAAAACAGAAAATTTTGCAAGATGCCCTCAAAACCGGTATAAGTGCCGGACCACAGATATTAATTCGAAAAGGTTTTGTCTGTTTCCTTCCGCCAAACCCATCCCCAGACGCGTTTCGCCGTTATTACGGCTCATCAGTGAGGCTCAGTTTGGCAGAAGGAAACAGGGCTTAAAGACAAATCACTTGGCAAGTGTTCGACAGATATTGCCCGCTCGATTCCACCTAGAGTAATGCATAGCAGAAACACACGACGAATCACTGCCGCCCATCCCTATGTGGTTCAACTTAGTACACCCCGAACATCATTGTTTCAGAACTCTTTTATTTGGAGGACGTCATCTTTGTGGAACGGCCTTTCTGAGACCGTGTTTCCAACCGAATATAACCTCCAACGATTCAAGAAAAACGTGAATCGCTTTCTTCGCACACGCACCGCTCCCAGAGCGCCTTAAAGGATTTTTCCTATAGTGCTTGTGCTCGATCATAAAAAAAAAAAAAAAAAAAAAAAAAAAAAAACACCTACTAATACAAAAGTTTTTCCTCTTCCCAACTCTATCCGTTGACACACTGTATATTCTAATTATTATATTATTTTAAAATCTGTGCTTATTGTGACTTGCATGTACCAAATCGTTTATGATTTGAATCAAGAATTAAAGTATTGAAAAACTTATTTGGGAACTCCATCCGCGAGTTTCCATCTTGAGAAGCATCCAGTTGGTTGTTGTTTGGCAGCTGAAACTGCGGAAGGGGTTTCCAACTTCATAAAATTTTGATTAACTGAGTAGACGTTGCTCTTTGATCTCCGGGGAAAGATTAACATTTTAAAGGAATTTGTTAATAAATTTATATAAATTATTTATGAATTAAAAAGGTATTTGCTTTTGTTTAATTATTGCGTACTTAGGGGGAAGTGAAATGCTAATTAATTACGAAATTATAATATAATATAATGATAGAGAAAAACAAGGTATTTTAGAATTTATTTCGGAACGGTAATTGCGCGCTGTAACAATGCCTGTGATAAAGTAAATTTGATGTAAATAAATATTTTTTATCAAAGTAGCTACTTCGTTAAAAGGATCGTTTATACCAAAACTTTATTCAATTGATGGGTTAAATGGATAATGAATAACTGAAAACTGTATAGCGGCTAGGGGTGTGCAACAAAATTGATTATTCGATCAATCGATTGTTCGATTAGAGATAATTTTTTTATCGATTAATCGAAACATCGATTAAACGATTATTAATCGAAGAAAAAACAATTTTTTGATTAATCGAAAAAAAATTCTTCTACGATTTTTTGATTAATCGATTATTAAGTAATCGAAAAAAAAACGATTTTTCGATTAATCAAGAATAAAATCAAAATCGAAAAAAAAGATTTTTCGATTAATCGATTAACCAAAAAAAATATTTTTCGATTAATCGATTAATTAGGTATTCGAAAAAAAAATTTACGATGTTTTGATTAATCAAGTCACCAAAAAAACTATTTTTCGATTATTCGAAAATACAGAGGTATGTTTTTGGATGATTTAAGTTGCTAATTACTTATTATTACTGTAAGTCTCTATATATTTATTAGCAACCCTATTACCCTGAAAATCGGTTTAAAAAATATTATAGCATATTATTGCAAGACAATCAACGAAATAATTTGAACAAAGTTTCAATCTGTGCGCCTTTCATAAAATTAATATTCTTAACGATTTAATATTTGAATCAACTTTCTGATTTATTTTGATGAAATCAATCGATTATTTTCGATTAATTGATTATTTTCGATTAATCGATTATTCTCGATTAATCGATTATTATTTTCGATTAATTAGAAATAATCTATTATTCTCGATTAATCGATTATTTTTAATTAATCGGAAATAATCGATTATTTTTGATTAATGGATTATTTTCGATTAATCGGATATAACTAACTATTGGTGATTAATCGATTATTTTTGATAAATGGAATATTTTCGATTAATCGATTAGTAGGAAATAAACGATTATTTCAAATAATCGACAATCGATTATCTTTTTCGGTAATCGCACAGCCCTAATAGCGGCATGCAGACAACTTTTAAAATATTAAAACGCTCCGCCATATGCGCTACGGAGACTTATTTATTATAAGTTTGTCACTTTTTGAAATTTACTTCTATTCTAACCTTACTTTCTCCAGTGCCATAAAATGACGCGTAAAATGTGTAGAATGGCCTTCTATCATCTTTCTCAATATAAAATGGACACGCTATATAAACATTTGCCTGCGTACTAGAAAGAGCTCATTTCTGTCACTTTCCTTCAACCAACTCAGGAAGAAACTCCAATGTTGTTTTTTTTCGTCATTTGTATGTATGAACAGTAACTTCGGGGACACTTTCGAATTTACATAATCGTCAGGGCGAAATACTTTTTCTAATAAGACTAGTAATTTTATGCCAGCATTGCCAGCCTTGAATTTACATCGAAAAACTAAGGCTGTTTTTAAACTAATTTTAAAATAATTTAAATTGAAAGAAAATATTTTAACTTGCATAGTTAACCTTTGGAACAGCGAAGTGGCAAATTTAGGGCTTGTAAATAAAGCCCAGTACGCCCTTCCCGTACATCAGGAAAAGAGGAGGAAACTCCTTTCGAATAGGTACTTATTTTATTACCGATTTTTAATTTTTTTAACTTTGTTTTCGTCCAAGTATACAAAATGTTCTTGTCCTTTTCATGTTTTTAATAATTTTTTTTATATTCCTTCGTGTAAGTGGCACTTGGGCCCTTCGGTGCTGATGATGGTACTTTCTAGTACCGAAACATGTACACCCCAATAAATTGACTTTTCTTATATTTGTGGAGACGACTGAGTTTTTTCCCCATAACTTTACAGCTTCACTCTGAGATAATGGACTACTTCCGTTAAATATATTTTTTAGTTTTTAGTGATGTTATTTTTCGCTCAAATTGTGTTTAATTATTACAATAATAATTTTAGACCTGGTCATACACCAAGTGAATTTTTTAGATATCTCAAAAACTGCTGCTCTAATCAACTCTTATCTACCACGTATACCTTTTTTAGGTGAAAGACGTCGGAGAATAAGAATGTTTATTTATAAGTTTATTACAGGGTGGCTCAAAAGTTATTTCGTTTTAAATTGGTGCAAGGTACCGCAGGTGGCGGCCTCTTAATTTTACACTAAAAATTAGAGCATATTCTAATTTTTTACTCCACAAAACCCCACCTAGCCGAATATTGTGACAAGGAACCAATTATTAAAAAAAATATTTATGAAAGACTAAAACCAAATTAATTTTTTAACACCCTGTATCTCTGAAATCATCCACTTTTGAACGGAGCTAAGTTGGGTTAGATCGTCATAAATTTGTGGTAGAATTTTTTCGGCAACATTTAGATAATTCGCACAAATTATTACAGTTTAAAAGTTATTCCATTTTTAGAAATAATCTTTCAAAATAAATAGATTAATCATTTTTAGAACTTAATATGACCACAAGGTACAAAGCGGTTGTTTTAATTATTTATAAAAATTATGGGGTGATTTTATGCAATCTTTTCCATAAAAATCTTGTTTCTAGAAATCGGAATTTGTACTTTCAAAGTCTTCTATAAGAAAGTACCCAATGAAGTTGAAATGAGCGATGCACGTTTAAATTTGCGTGTATCCACGCCACGCCCTCACTTCGAAAACTAGTATAATAGGTTTTCCTTTAAAAGCTATTATATTATAATCTTAACCGAAAGTTTTCTAATTTATCGCTTATCCTAGAGCAAAATCTTTTAAAGATAATAAATTTTCCTAGAATATCTGAATCAGACGTTTTCTCGATACTGCCGGGGGCGGTTTCGATAGTTTTAATTAATTACTGCCTTTATAGGTTCTTTAATAAATTATTTCGGGCCTCGACGAAAAAGTAAGCAATAAAAGAAACGTCTGGACTTGGAGAGATTTAATGTTATGAATGGATAAGAGAGTCTTTGTGATTTGCTTCTTGTGAAGAGCGATAATTATATTTGATTTTTACTTTCGTCAATAACATCTACTAATCAAGGTAATTCCCAAGAGGGGGGGGGAGGGGGGGTAATTCCTTCTTCCCTCAAACATAATTCAAAAACTAATAAACTGCCTGCGACGCAAGTCTTCGATTTGTGACTTCCATATTTTGGAAAGGGTTTAGTTTATGATGTAGATTTTAACCATACACCCATCTACGAAAGGATTTTCCCGCACCGCGCGCCCAAATTCTCTGAAAACCCTATTTATTTTAAAAGCCAAATTCGCTTTTTTTTGCAAACCGTCTAACTCCACTTATTATTAAAATTTCGATTTTGTGCAAATAGCTTAATGTTAGATCTATGGATGCCCAAACCAAATAACTCCAAATAATATTTTTTCTAATTTTGTCTCGAAACGTATCTATTTTGAACTCCGAATTTTATTATTTAAAGGTTGGCCCTACATGACATGTTTTTTTTCACCGTTTAGCATAGCATTCTAGATAACTAATATTTTTTAGTCCAAATATGCAAAATACTACACGAACCCACGTATGTATGTTTGGTTGCCTAGATCTACAAATCTGTATGTATTGTTTTAGTTCATTAAAAAACACATATTAAATAATAACTTTATTGACGGAGAACTATTTTGCTTTTGTAGATGCTTCAAGCTATCATTTTCTGCCAAATCCTATCCAAAATTCAATCTACTAACCTTCCAATGTCGATTTTAACTACAACTTTATTTGAATTTTCCATCTTCCCTATACTAAATTGCAATGCCGTGACGTAAAATCACGTCTTTTGAAATTCGAAAAAAGTAGCAAAATTGCCCGAATTTCCGAACGCTCTGTATATGTACCGAATGTACAAGGATCACACAACGTATTCCGTCCAATTTCAAATCTCATATCGCTAAAATAACTTTAGAATCTCGTGGTGAAAATTGGTCAATAAATCAAAAAATGACAGTTCGCAAAATAATTTTTGTTGCCCAGAGGCTATTATGATAAAAAATAGTATTACTTACCAACATAAAATTTAGACATAAAAATTTACAAAATTTGAAGGATTTATTTTCTTTTTAAATATGTGTTTTTATTGAAAAAACTACAAATTACAAAAAATAGTATACGTACGTGTTATATAAAGCAGTTTTAAGCACTTGTCCCGTTATAATTGGTGCATGGACGCGTGCTATAAAAGGATGCTTTATAAAACGTGTACGTTAATATCACAGAATATTATTGGCTGTGTGTTCTCTGGTTAATATACTATTTGGAGTTAGTCAGTTTGCAATCTAAGCCATCGGAATGTTTCTTTTTAAAACGCTTTTATTAGCTTCACCTGTATGTTCTTTTGTAACCGACTTCTTTGAACCCGATTTTGACACACTTTAAACGGTCAGATTTAATTTAAACTTCGTAGACTTATCAAGAACCGCTGACAATACAATAATTTGATAAGTTTATCTCATTATCCTAATCAGGATCACCGGAATTAAATAATTTCCTTACAGATCCTCTGTATGAGAGTAAGAGATAGAGCTCACCGTATGCGCATGCGTACTATCTACCTACTTTCCGGCTCGAGCACTCGGCTTAATAGTGTTGGTACATTTTTTCGCTTCAGTTGGTCCGTTGGCCGAGTGGGTTTGTTCGGGTTTGTGGATCCAATGCACCAATGCTTTGAATCTAGCCATTAAAAAAAATTGATCCACTGCTTTAAATCCAGCTATTTCAAAAAGTAATTGTTAAATTAGTGACAGTATTCCATCTCTACTCCGGAGTACGGACCTCTCTATGACTATCTCTACTCAAATTTTTTTTTCTTAACAATAACTCAAACTAAAAAATGAAAAATAAATATAGTTTAAAAAAACTATGTGCTATATTTTTCGTATATCAAGCACCCCACGCTTTTTTCACAATAATACTAATGTTTATCGTTCATTATTATTTTCTGCCTATATTAAGAATTTCAACAATTATTTTAAACTATATTTAATTTTCCGCTTTTTAGTTTCATTAATTATTAAAGCGTGTTTTTTAGTTTTTTAAGCTATATTTATTTTAGTTCAAATTTTTGGTTCAACAAAAATATTATTATATATATTTATCAATGGGGCTCCCTAGAAACGCCCCTGGGAGCATTATAATAAAGATATATTATTCCGTATACTGTATTAAAGACACTCGTGTTTTTTGCTTTATAAATTAATTCAAGACCCAATAAAATTACTTTAACAAGATCTTATCATTCATCACATCAATAATTAATACCCAAGCGAAAGAACAAAGGAAAAAATACTATACTTAAAATAAAAGTTGCGTGACATTATCTTGTTCTCGCTTGCAAATGGAGAAAAAACAAAAATAATTTGTTTCCATCTGATTACCATCTATTTTCCATTTTCTTTGCGACAGCGGAAAACGTTCATAAAGTAAATTTGGTTATTTGAAGTTTCTTTGCGAGGACATATGCGAAAAAATTGTTTTCATTTGTTTTTAGTGTGAGGGCAAGTGTATCAAAATGCCAAAGCGTTAACTACGTGTCGATTAAAATAGGTAGTACCTACAGTCTACAGTGTGACCAGTAAAGTCCGCATCATATGGGTTTTTTTTTATAGCTTTATTCGAAATTTGACTTTAGCATCAAGTTCTGCTTCGATCGAGATGAAAATGAAGCAAAAAATAGTAGTCAACTGAATCGCATTATCTGTCAAATTTTAATTTTTTCCAAAAAATAATTCAAAAATCGGGTTATTTCTGAAAGTATCAAAAAAAGTTATTAGAAAAAGTTTTTTTAAATGCAGTTTCTAGCCCACATGCAAAATTTCATCTGCATAAAATAATTTTGATTTTTTACCTATATTTTGCACCACTTTTGCAAAATAAGGCTCAACGCAACCTACATAAAACTTCTTAGTTTTAACAATGCTTTATTTCAGATACATTTTTTTTTTAAATAGCGCCATGTTAAATGTGTGTTTTTCTACAAAATCAAAATTGGGCTATTAAAATTTGGTCGGATGTGATGCAAAGTTTATTCGTTTTTGACCCTGTATAACGTAACTTCATAAAATACCTAAGTATTTTTGAAAACGTAGTTTGTGTCTGAAAGTAATATTAAGACAAAGAAGAACACAGTGTCATCAGTAAAGTGTTCATTAAGTGGAAAATAAATTTTAGTAATGAGTAAAAAATCAAAATTATCTTATGCAGCTGAAATTTTGCATGTTGGCTAGAAACTGCATTTAAAAAAACTTTTTCTAATAACTTTTTTCGATATTCTCAGAAATAACCCCACTTTTGAATTTTTTGAAAAAAATTAAAATTTGACAGATAATGCGAATCACGTGACTACTATTTTTTTGGCTTAATTTTCATCTCGATCGAAGCAGAACTTGGTGCCAAAATCAAATTTTGAATAAAGCTATTAATAAAAAAAAATCCCGTATTATGCGACTGGTCACACTGTATATCACCTTCAATTTTGTAATGCACAAAAATACGAATCGGTATATCATAACATTTTGTTGGGCATTGCATTTTTGTTATAAGTATACTGTCTCTCCCTTCCCCCGGTTGCGCCAATGGGTATCATTTAAAAAACGGAATTGTACACGACAAAAAAATTATTACTTTCTATCTGTCCTCGTACACAGAACCATTGGAAGAGCTCTATACAGAGCACTGCTTAATTGGCACTTTATAAAAGCTATTAAACGTTAAGTAATTCCATTAGCAACTGTTAATTTAATATAGCATACCTACAGCCTACAGCATACAATAAGCGCACTCAACAACAAAGTTAACAAAGCTTGTTAGTTTACTTGTACCTACATGATTGTATGAAATTTTATAAAAAAATTAATTTTGTACGTACCGACCTAATTGTATAAAAAATACTTATTAATAATTTTTAATGAAAACAAATATGTTAATTATTTTTCTACATCATATATTTTTCTACGTACTTCGTACTATTTACATGTCTTCCAATTTTTCTTCACTATTCATTTGGTATGTCAACAAATCCCTTTTTATATTCCATTAAAGCTCCATTAGAGTTGTATACCTTTTACCATTTTCTTTCCTGCTAACACCATCAGCGACGCTCTTTCTGTCTCCTGATGATAAACGTTACTACGTTCGAAACATGTAGATACCCTTAACTGAATATTTTATTCTAATAAATTTATGGAGAAAAACTTTGAGTTATTCTTTTTTCTATATTTATTGAGGTTTCTTTTTAGCATGATTTACGGATACATGTGCCCGTGATAAAGATTTCGTTCCTCAAAAGAGTACCCAACTGTTTGCATGTTCTGTTTGATGTTTAAAACCCCCTCGTATATTTTGAGACATTCTGTACAGGGGATGTACCTAAGTAAGCCAGAATTTATTCTACGCGATAACGTGGTATGTTCCGAGAAACCCAGATACGGACTTGCCTCAATACGCATTATCATAGACCTAATAAAATTACCTGTGGCAATAATATCTAAAATGTCACTGACCTGCTAATCATCAATCAATTTTTATTCATTAGGCTCCATTACGTGAGCAAGTCCATTATTTGCCAGTCGAGCATCCGATTATAATGCTATCTTTGTTTTTTGAACTTAAACAGCTTAGAAACAAGAATCGAAATAACGTTTGGGTGAATAAATGATACCGGATGAGCACTGTATGCGTATCGTATAGAGCAGTGGCGTATTTAGGGGGGGGGGGGGTCCGAGGGGTCTGGACCCCCCCCCCCCCGTGGGCTCAACATTAAAAAAAACTCAGAACAGATCAGATACTTTGTTGCATTTAATGTAGACAGGGTGAACTGAACCTCGCCCGATAACAAAATGTAATAATTTTCTATTTTACAATTTTTGAATAAAGACCTTTATTATTATTATTATTAAATAAAATTATTATGATCTATTCCGAAAATGCTTGGTTTTCGAGTTATTTCAATTTTTGCTTGTTTTTTACCTGCGTGTCTAATTTATTTAATTTAAAAAAATTGAAATGATGTTCACTTAGTTTTGTAATTTTTTTGCAAACTAGAACTATTAGCAATAATTTGTTTTTACACATAATTAAGTGACTGTGTCACAGATAACAAAACAACATGGCCAAACTTGGCAAAAAAAATGGCAAAAATAACTTGAAAACCAATCATTTTCGGAATCGGTCATATTATGTAGAAATATATATTTTTAAACATAAATATTTAAAAAAATATATATTCCCATTATTGCGTTTATATTTAAAAAAAATTCTTAATTTCTCCCTTTTTTGGGTTCAGCTATCAAAACATAGAAATTATAAATTTTGATAGTTTAAAATAGGGCGTGGCACCGAAAATTTTTTCGCCTGCGGCGCTTTTTTAAGAGAGGAAAGAAAGATAAAACGAAAGGTATAGACCCCCCCGTGGTAATATTCTAAATACGCCACTGGTATAGAGTCGCCTTTCAACTGCAGTGTTTTTGACATTGAGAATGCCGTGCAACACTACGTAGTGCGGTGACATGGTCAAGCGAACTAAAAGTCCGACTAACCTACCCGGAATAGAACCAAGTAAACTATTTTTCACAATAAATGGTTGACTCCGTTTAACTACCTGGGACGTTTTGCAAGAGCTCGGCCATAAAAATGCAAATAAACTGTCGGTCAGGGTCGGATTATAGTTTGTAATTTATAGCAGGTAATAATAACAACTGGATTTAGTCTACCGCACACATAATACCGCAGCTCATTCTCTTTATTATAACAAGCCGACAGGACGTCAAATGCGAAGGTCCACCAGGTTTCTCATGAATTGTACAATGAAACCCCGTAAAAATATACACCACTTTTTACTCTAGAATAATACGCTGTTGCTGAAAAATCCAAAGAAATGCTCCTTTTGGATTTTATTTGAGCTTAAATTGACTCAATTTGTAACTATTGGGAATTTACTATTGCTATTGCGGCGCAAATTGCCGCTTTCAAGTAAAGCTTTTGGCTCACAGCCAATCAAAAATTTAACTTTACAGTCGAAACGGTAGGTATATTATTTCGAATATTCTACATTGGTGTAGAGTCCTTAAAACGTGGCAACGTCTGCCACCTAGCGGCGGCAAGTGCAAATTAAAAAATGGAATATAATAATTAATACTTTATTGCTAAATAAAATGTCGGTTGTTTTAAATATTTGAAATGAAAAATAACAAAATTGATGATTTTTTCATTTGTTGCAATAGCTCTTTTATGTTATACAATTATTGTAGCTCTTAATAACTGTTGGTAGCTATTATGTGGTATTACTGTCTTTTAAGCAGGGACCCGGACCGGAACCGTTAACTGCAAAGGACCGGACCGGAACAGATATTATTTTTGGACCGGAATCTGAACCGAACACATATTTTATTAGCAAAACAATTTTTGGTGCAAAACCGGAACCTCTAAAAATTATAACGGTTTTTGGGTTTTTTTTCGGTTTTCAGGGTGATACTTGGCCTTGGCCGGATATTGTTTAATTTTGCGTTTAATCCGTGACTTCTGTTCTGTGGGGAACACTAACCTTAACCTAATTTTTTTTGTTATCTGTGATGTATGTCTTTGACAATAATTTTTACCATTGGTTTACTTGTCTTTTTTGATTTTCTACGAACTTACTTCTTCAAGTCACTTCAAGTACAAGGAATACAACTATACAATACAACAGGTATTTATTTAT
Organism: Polydrusus pterygomalis; assembly: GCA_963969555.1. Lineage (NCBI taxonomy): Eukaryota > Metazoa > Arthropoda > Insecta > Coleoptera > Curculionidae > Polydrusus > Polydrusus pterygomalis. The sequence goes on from OZ018377.1 coordinate 2,333,078, forward strand.
TTGCCTTTGATTTTTCGGAACCGAATCGGAATCGAAATTTCCTAGTTTGTATGGAACCGAATCGAAATAATTATTTCGGGAACGGAACCCAAATTATTTATTTCATCTGGAATCGAAACCGGAACGGAACCGTTATTTCATTTCGGTCCGGGTCCCTGCTTTTAAGTAAATACTACAATCACTAAATCATCTTAATTTCCATTGGCTGGTGGTTTTGTTTCGGTACACTTATTATTGACACAATCGAGGTTGGCCTTACAAATCTCGTTTTGTTCGATATCGTTGGAGCAACCTTCTCCTTTATCTAAAAAAAATTATACCTTTAGCAAATCGTCGCTCGGTGAAATAGCGACAAAAAGGTGGATTTATTATTATTCGACAATAAAATAATAACTGAAAAATGTTAGTCGGAGTGGAGACAAAGTTTTAAAGTTGAAAAAGCTGTATGCTTTCTCCGGAGAATTTTTCCTTAATAACACCCTCCCCGGTTTAAAAACACAGGGTATTTTAAACTGTATACACCAACATAAAAATTGAATTTCAAACGAGTTTCTTTATGTTTCAAATTCATCGAAGGTTTTACAAGGAGTTCCTCAAGGGTCTGTACTGGGTCCTTTATAATTTATACATATGATTTTTATTTATCCATGAAATATGGTTTAGATCACAATATATACACTAATATTAGCTTTTGCTAATGATAAACAAATATATCACAAAATAAAAAATGATAATCTTCTGCATTGGATTTCATTGATAAATGAGGATCTTTCTAATGTTTCCAAAGTAATAAAGAATCGTGGCTTGAAACTTAACGAAAACAAAACAAGTTTATTTTTAATATATCCAAAATCTATTCATTCAAAAATAATTATCAACTCTTTTTTTTCTCTTGATTTTAAAATTATATATCCGCTAGAAATCTTGGTATCACTTTTAATCAATATTTAACCTTTAAACCTCATATAAAAAACATAATATAAAATGCCTATTATAAACTTAAAATTTTATATAATTTTAAATTATACTTAAATACTGATACAAAATTAAGGCTTGTAAATTTTGTTATTTAAACTGATTTAGATTATGGTGATATATATCATAAAAAAGAAAAGTTAAGATTTTCGACTAGCCTTCAAAAATACGACCATGTTATTCCAACCTACAGACAACGTAATATTATAAAACTTGAGCTTAGACGTGAAATTTATTTAAATTGTTTTATTCATTCATATAAAAGTTCTTTTAAATATAATAGTTTATTAATATACAGGGTATTTCAATAAAAACTCCCAGGCCAATTATTTCGAAAACTAAAAGTGAGAGAAAGACATGTAAATCCTGTAAAGGCCCGTTTTTAGCCTCTATGATTGGCTTCACAACTGTGTAAAAAAATGTGTTTGAATAATACAAGATATAGGTGTCGCCACGGTGCAAAGAATTTTTTCGATGACAGGATTTTTTACATTTTTGATCAAATTATGCTCCATAAAAAGTTTTGATAAATCCAACATGAACGGAGATATTTGGGGTTACGTTTTTTTTTAAATAATTTTAACGAGTAGTTATTTTAATTATAAATATTTTTAATATCCTTTAGCAGATTTTAATTTAATTTTGGTAATGATAATTTTAGTGATAAATGCTCGTGTGGCGCTAAATTATTACGTCCAGTGACGTCTCAGGGGGGCCCTTAACAAATAATATTAGCAAAAAATAAGACGCCACTGAGTTTTTAGTAATTTTTATATTTTTTTCGGATTAAACAACTAAAAACATCCTTTTCTTGTCTGTTAAATTGTTTTCATATCTTGCTTCGTTTTAGAGAAATAGAAATAAAAACAATTTTATTGCATATCTGGGTGTATATTCCAAAATGTGTAAAATCAATGTCCCTGAACAATAACTTTTTTAGTTTTTCATCATACAATTTAATTTTTTTTATCATATAATATATCACATGTCTATTAGGCCTATTTGAACCATTAATTATAAGTATTCTCCAATCCTTAAACAAAAAGAAAATAAAGATTAAAAGCCAAAAATATCATTAGAGTGGATGTCCCTACAATGGATTTGATACTATTATAAATATAAAAGTGTGTTAATGTGCATAATTTAATTGATTGCATGATCTTATTTCACCTACAATACTTCCAGGGACAACATGTTAAAGCAAAATAATTCCCACTCAAAGTAGCCTGAAAAAAAATTAAGCCAAACTTTGTCCCTTAACTTGCTCATCATTAGCGTGGTTGATTAAAAAAAAAAAGAAATCTGGCTTATAATATGTGTGGGAAGTACGGGACTTCCCCACCAAGCAAACACACTACGCGTGCATAAACCGTGACAAGACTCGTTCAGTTGTTCGTCAGTATCGAGCTGTCCTTGCAAGCGGCGAGTGTTGGTCAGATTTTTGGTGCGTATTTTTTAATAGCATCAGTAGAGTGGCACATATAATTTGGATACCTTTATATGATTTTGCATAAAAATATTCGTTATTTTATCAACAATAGTAACTACTCTCTGCATACCTAATACTGTTTAAAATATTACAAGCAATTTTTGTAGAATCAAAATTCCACCTGATTTCTCATTAGCGTGGATTTTTACTTGCATCATTAGCATGGTTTTTTAATCCACTCTAATGATTGGGAGTCACGCTAATGATAATTTTTAATTAAATTAGGGATTTTGTTCTTAAAAATAAATGTCTAAATACTGTACATTTTTCTATTTTTAATATGTATGTACCTAATACAGTTTTAGGTTTTGTTACATTTGATTTTTAGTTTTAGTTCATTTGTAGTTTTTTTCTTAAACAAATAAGTAAATTTATCATTAGCGTGTCCCTAAAAATTTTTAAAAACCTTAAAAAAAAAATTAAGCTCGAATAACTACTGCAAATTCATTCTCTACCTCAAAACATATACGACAATTTTTTTAACTTTTTTTAAATGAATTTTTAGAAATTTCATTTAACCTTGCTGATATTGTACATTTCAGTATAAACACCCATCTATGGAACACAAAAATCATTAAATAATTAATACGTTGTGTTTTTTGCTATTAATCGAAATACACGATTGAGAGTTCGCAGAACCGAATTATTATATCGATTTGCTATGTGTGTGTATGAAAACGGCAATAATTTTGAACACCTCATTCGACCCCATTAGTTTTGGTATTGTTCTAATTTTCATTAATAATTTTGTATAATTTCTCATCAGTTCTTTTATAAAATTTAAAATATCTTTTAATTTTATTTTAATATGCTTTAATGTTTTAACTTTGCTTTTAAACAACATAAAACACAACGTATTAATAATTATTTAATGATTTTTGTTTTCCGGAGATATGCAATAAAATTGTTTTTATTTTTATTTCTCGAAAACGAAGCAAGGAAAACAATTTAACAGACAAGAAAAGGATATTTTTAGTTGCTTAATCCGAAAAAAATATAAACATTACCAAAAACTCAGTGGCGTCTTATTTTTTGCCAATATTATTTGTTAAGGGGCCCCCTGAGACGTCACTGGACGTAATAATTTAGCGCTTCACGAGAATTTTATCACTAAAATTATCATTACCAGAATTAAATTAAAATCTGCTAAAGGATATTAAAAATATTTATAATTAAAATACTCGTTAAAATTATTTAAAAAAAAAAACTTAACACCAAATATCTCCGTTTATGTTGGATTTATCGAAATTTTTTATGGAACATAATTTGATCAAAAATTAATTATCTTTATGAACCACAACATGTAAAAAATCCTGTCATCGAAAAAATTATTTGCACCGTGGCGACACCTATACAGTGTCCGCAAGAAAGTCCGCATCAAATGGGATTTTTTTTTTATTATTAGGTATAGGTAAAAATTGAAAAAGCAGTTAGTTTTTGCTTACCTAAAAACCAAAAATTACGTATACTGAAGCAGCTGCACGACTTGCGTTACCTGTCAAATTTGACATTTTTAATAAAATAGGTTCAAAAATGCCCTTATTTATCAAAATATCGAAAAACTTTATTCAATAAAGTTTTTTATTTAGGCATTTTTAGCCTTGGTGCGAAATTTTGACAGTCTAATACAATTTTTATTTTTTTGCCAGGTTCTTGAAAATTTTGATCAACCCTCGTAGATTAACTTTTATACTTCGATGTAAAACCATTTGCCTTTACTTCATTTGTAATCTTAATGCAATTTTGTGTAAAATTTTTGTTTCCAATTATTTATTTTGTTTCAAAAACTGAAATTGTTAGTGATCAGTATGTTTGATGCAAAGTTTATCTAATTACATCAGTTTTGCCAAAACCGACGTTTCTCATTTTTCATAAGTTAGTAAACAGATGTACAAAAAGAAAATATTAGGAAGCTTTCGTTGAAATTTTACTTAATTATTATTGGATCAAAAAGAATAAATATCCTAATCGCTCGAAACCTTTATGTGGTTTCAACTGGATGGAGCGCCAATATTTATTCTTTTTGATCCAATATTAATTAGGTAAAATTTCAACGAAAGCTTCCTAATATTTTCTTTTTGTACATCTGTTTATTAACTTAAGAAAAATGAGAAACGTCGGTTTTGGCAAAACTGATGTAATTAGATAAACTTTGCATCAAACATTACATACTGATCAATAACAATTTGAGTTTTTGAAGCAAAATAAATAATTGGAAACAAAAATTTTACACAAAATTGCATTAAGATTACAAATGAAGTAAAGGCAAATGGTTTTACATCGATGTATAAAAGTTAATCTACGAGGGTTGATTAAAATTTTCAAGAACCTGGCAAAAAATAAAAATTGTATTAGACTGTCAAAATTTCGTACAGAGGCTAAAAATACCTAAATAAACAACTTTCTCGAATAAAGTTTTTCGATATTTTGATAAATAAGGGCATTTTTGAACCTATTTTATTAAAAATGTCAAATTTGACAGGTCACGCAAGTCGTACAACTGCTTCAGTATACGTCATTTTTGGTTTTTAGGTAAGCTGCTTTTTCAATTTTTGCCTATACCTATACTAATAAAAAAAAATCCCATTTGATGCGAACTTTCTTGCGGACACTGTATCTTGTATTATTTAAATACATTTTTTACACGGTTGTGAAGCCAATCATAGAGGCTAAAAACTGGCGTTTACAGAATTTACATGTCACTTTTAGTTTTCGAAATAATTGGCCTGGGAGTTTTTATTGAAACACCCTGTATAACAATATAGAATCTTATATAAAAAAAACTAAACTATTCGGCTTTTAAAAGTAATTTTAAGAAACATTGTCTTAGGTTCGGATTGGAAGACTGATTAATTGTTAATCAAAATCCTACCATCTTGTACCTACAACTAGTATGTTACTGTCAATAATAGGTATTTTTAGTTGTTATATTTTATAATTTTTATATTTTGGCACAAATAAATATCTTTATTAATATAGGGCCGAAGTTTGTGAGAGAATTTCAGAGTCTCCGTAGCGCAATAGGCAGAGAGTTCGACTAGTCATCGAGAAGTTCCGGGTTCGTTTCTTTGCGGAGGCGTAAAACTTTTTCAATTTTGTCCTCGCGGCGGTTAACATTTTTCAGACAAAAACTACCATTTCTAATAAATAAAATAATTCCAATCATTAGTAGGTACCTAAACGATAGGGTAAGGTTGCCAAAGTCGTACTAGTGGGTTCCTAAATCGTACTACAGTGTTCTTGTGCCGGTACGATTTAGGCAATATGGCGACTATACCCTACATACAACCCTGTATATTTTCCAATATTAGTTATGGTTTAAGTTTGAGAGTGGCTTTTAGGAATATATTACCCCAAAAACAGCCTTATTTGGTAAGCAAATTTACAAATTTAAATGAATATATTTTGAAGCAGTTGGCATATTTGACCCCGAATTTATCATTCCAAGTGGGCGGCAATTATCTATCTTTCTGGCGAAAATTTGGTATTTTTGTTTGAATGATATGATACCTATGTATTGACGGAAATGAAGTTGCGTTGTGAATAAAACTATTTATAAATATGAATTAAGTATCCTGTCTACCCCCGGCCCCCCCCCCTCCTATGGGACCGCCTTTGAAATTAACACACGTCGCTCAATATATTCTGGTGACTGGTGCCTATTTTACTTTTAAAAGATTTGTATAGGCACCAGTTTGTACCATCAATTATTGAAATAGCCCCATTATCACTATGCCAACTTTTTAAAAGCTTTTTAAAAAATAATAGCATTTTTATGTGGAAGCACTGGGGTAGATAGGGGGATAATTAGCTTGTTATTGACATAATACGTAACCTTTAAATAATTAAAATTTTATAAAGCTTAAAAAAAATAACATTCTTTAGAATCTTTGTACTCGTAAATAGGTAGATACCTCATTAGACTCTTTAAAACATCAACAGTGCCAACACTGCGGAGGACGGGACCGTGTGACACTGACTGCCGTTTGTTTGTAGGTGTTTGTTGACCAAATTTTGTTTTTGCTACTTGCAACTCAAAGAGTATCTGGCCTAATATACCAAAAAAAAAAAAACAAATATCGATTGGAACATAAAATGGAGAATGCCTCACTAATGTTTTCTTTTAAATAAACGGGTCAAAAAAAATTATATTTATTATTCTGGTCATTTTCCTTCGTTAATAAGCGATAAAGTAATAATTTATTAAAATTAAACTATTGACAAATTTTTAAAAAATTTGGCCGTGGTCCAAAAAATTTTTCGCGGGCTTTACGCCTCTGTGGTACTTGTGTGCCCCCCCCTATCTACGTTCCTGATAGGTCCAAACAAATCATTAAAAATAAATTGGAGATTGCGAAAACATTTCACTATTATAGATAACATAGAGTATACTATTTATATCAAAAGACTTTGAAATACTTACCCAATATTTTTTTGCATACCAGACAACATCCGCAGGTATCCAACATTATAACCTGACTTTTTGAGCAAATGGGAAAATTATTTTTACAAATAACGTCTACTCCACATATACCACATGATGACGAACTTGCACATGTTTCGAAGAAGGTAGCAAGAAGAACTAAAATTACTAAAAAATGTGCTATACGGCCTCGTCGTGTCATAGTGTTTAATAAATCCTTTCGTTGATAAAATAATTGAGTTTATAATGTTAACGTGATAAGAGACAACAATGAATGAGTGATGTGACGAATATAGAGAGGTTTTGCTCATTTTACGATAACCTTAGTTCGCGGTATAGAAGCAATAATAATTTAAGTAATCTAAAAATAATTAAATTATTATTGAAATATTAAGCGAACAATAATTATACAGCATTTAATCAATAACAAATATTTAGAGAGAAACTTTATTTTTGGAGGGGGCTGGCAAAAAACAAATGGAGTTTTCCAGAAGTAATGGGCGGCAGAAGAATTTTAAAAGGACATTCACCATTTTGTCAAAACTAGGTGTGCTTTTAAGCTCTTTTGTCAAAGTTTCTGGTTCGGGGAAGGATATTAAATAATAATTAAGGTTACAGGGGGCCTAGCCCCCCCCCCCCACCAATTACCTCCCCACAAATATGGTGGGTGGTATCGCATATACCATAAACTATGGTCATTTCGCAGGGTTTATCACCTTGCTTTACAATTTTTTTTGCTGAAGTTATAAAAATTGAGGATTACATATAGGTGTGCTCCTTGGACTCGCACAGGGCTGGGGGGCATTCGCCCCTTGACCCCCAACACGGTAGTAACAGTTTAATTGCCAAGCGAAATGTAACAACACATTGAAGAATGTATGGAGAATTTTACTGATAAAGTAAATAATCCATACGAAAACTACGGTATATTCCAAAAGTCACTAATTTGCATTGACCATTGACAATATGATAAGTTAAAAATGGCGCGTATTGTTTAAATCGAGGTTTAAATTCACTTATTACTTTATTATAGTATAATATCAGATCTATGAATCTTTCTATTTATACATTTCCTGTTGATGAGTTACTAAAAAGTTTGTAAACTTTTTTGTTTATCATTGACATTTTTGGCTTTTTCAATAAATTCGCCGAATCGTTAATACAGTAAAAGAAAGTCTCGTTTTAAGGTAAATAAATAATTTGTTTGACTTATCTTTATTAGGACCAAATAATTTTTATTTATCTGTCTATTGAACCCCTTTTGAAATGTTTAACAGTATTTTGCTATCTCAAATAATTATTTATTTGATTACAGGTTCTATTTGATTCCGCAAAATTAAGACAAAGGGGGGTTTCAGACTCAGTCGCGATTAGCCCGTCAGGCCATCCTGACCAATCCGAGTTCCCACTCGAGTAATTTATCTTTGTTTGTGTTGGAAATGACTACAGGGTTCGTTATTATAGTGCAATAGAAGTTTTAAACCACAATCCTGTGGCCTTCATTTGACGGTAAGATATTTTTTAAATATTTAATATTAAAATAGTAAAACAAAACCGACATAAGAGAAGATTAATTTAGGCAAAAAGTTTGGGTTAAATTGCGTTAAAACGATATAATGTAAAACTTAAATTAAATTAAAATTTAATAAACTTTTATAGGTATTATTCTTAATATGTAAAATGTAAATAAACATAAGTACCTATGTACTTATATTCTTATGTTTTATGTTCTCACTTTTTCTACACGTTGTAGAACCAACAAAATATAAAAATATTTACATTAACTGATGGCGAATTTATTAATATTATATATATATTTATTAATCATAACGGACTTTTCTATGCCAACCACCTTTTTAAAAAACTATCGCAAATAAAATATTATTTAATGTAAACATTTAGTTATTGCGGGTAATAAAAAATGTGGTACTGCCCGAACCATATAGTTCCCAAGTTGGATTTTCCGTTATTGGGTGTTGTATTTGATTTATCTTTCTGTCATACCTATGCATTATTTATTTTGTTCATAATAAACAGAGAGTCGTTAACATACTTTTTATTTATTTCCTGATCCTGATTACTTAGTGATCAAATTTTGAAGCACATATAAGGATTTCATAGCAATTATACAATTATACATAGTTTTTTGAAAGCGGTTTATGTGTCTTAATAATAGGTAGAAATTAATACAATTTACAAAATTATTTGGAAAAGCAAATATTATTATTTCAAATAAATATTTATTTAAAAAAATTAATTTGTTGCCAATAGAAAGAAGTAATATAGTATATATATAAACTTGTTTACTCTAATAAACAAGCATTTATTTTAATGAAATACCATATACTGTCAAGCTTAATAATAAATTTATTTAAATCAATTTATATTTGTTCAGAAAATGGGAAATAAAGATTTGTTTCGGCAAACTCCATTTTTATTTAGATTAAATAATTTTTTTTTCAGTGTAGTGTGAAATAAAACATATTTGCTTAAAAATACCTTGTTGTCAGTTTTTAAAATACCAATAATAATATTAATAACAGCTTAACAGACAAAAATATATAGAAAAATTGCACCCTAGGTTTCGGGTAATATGCACCGAGTTCCTTTTATAGTTACTTTTTAATAGCATAGCAAAGTCAACGGCTAAGTTGAGTGTTCCTTTTAAAAATTTAACTCGGCTCAATAAAGATGCGATTAAGTAGGTATATGCCTATTTATATTATATATACGAATAAATTAATTTTTTCGCTGAAAACCAAAAATGCAATTTACAATAAAATACATTTATTTATTATATAATTAGTTAATAGATATTATGTAGATAATCGTTGCTAGGTAGCTAGTAGTTATTGGGTTTTGTAGAGCATCTTCCATCGATGCATTGAAGTCCTGCTTTGCATAGAGAATAAATAAAACCCTCCGTTTTACAATCTTCGCCTTCTTCTACAAAAAACACACGGTATTATAATGAGAAGTAACGAGCACATTTTAATATTTAGTATAATTTAGTATCCCTGTAAAATCATTACACAGTATACACAATTTTGGGTCTTTGTACCCCACTTTACGACACTAGGATATCAAGTAAGTGATAATGCAGAGGACTCCGTAGCACCTTGAAAACCAGATTTGTTTTTATGGGTTAATGGTATTAATCAATTAAGAAAAAAATGTTTTTAAAAATTAAACGAAAAATATTGGAAAGTCCTTAAAAGATAAAAGTTTCCTATAATATTTTTGACTTATTTTTACACACCTCGTGAGGAATTTTTAGAATAATAATTATTATTGTTCCATAAGATCTTCCCACTCCACTCCACTTCATGGTCTTCCTGCTCCTTTTTGTGTTGTATTGAACCTGTTTCCCTAAACACAGCCACGGTTCTTTTCAGGCAATGATAAAAATCCTCAGCAATAAAAGCAACGTTAGGAAAATGTTCGTGAAAATCGTTCATGCACAAACGCGGATTGTATTGCCACTCACCATTTACTCTAACCCCGTTTCGAAAATACGCTTCAACCTTGAATATTTTGTGCCGTTCCGTAAAGCCAATTGTGTGAATTGTTCAAGAAATTGGAAAAATTAGCGATGAATCAAATTACTTGTAACGACTGTCAAAGATGACGGAATAACTGATTGATTATTAATTCAGGTAGTTGCTGACACCCAACAGGTATTAAGCTCTACGGCTAAGCATTACGTCCTTAGATGCAAGGCCCTCTTTGATGCAAATAATTTTTGCTCGCGCGGTATAGATCATTAAAAAATCTCCAAAAGGATTTATGATTTATGAGAGTTTTCGTGGCTTTCTCGGCAGGGTAAGGATATGATAATGTAATCAATAAATTTATTCATTGGGGTTTCAGAATCTATTGACCTTTTTTGGGTCATATTTGTGTATATATTTATATTAACAATATATTAACTTTCCAATATTCTGCAATTATCTCTAAACAACTTTTACCAAAATAATTTTTCAAAAAACATTACTCTTTTTTATAAAACGAAATCTTTACTTTTCATCTAATTCTTAGCCTAATTAATAATTCATCTCTGTCGCCACTGGATATTTCTCTTTCAAAAAAAAATAAAAGAAAGTAGAATGCTTATTCCCCATGACCTGACCTCCCTTTCGATAGGGGGACAAACAAACCGTTTTTACATTGAAATTAATGTGATTGTTTTGTTTTTCGAGTTTTGTGCAATTTTAGGGTTTGGAACGTTATAGCTTGTAGTTTTAAGTGCTGTTAGTGTTGATTTTCATCAAGACTTTTATTTTTAATTGATATTACTCTCACGTGTTTTGAACTTTCAAGGCAGCTATCAATGGTAAATCTAAGGGTGTTAATACTATTATTTACCTTAGATGTAGTTAAAAGAGTCATAATCACACAGTATTTTAGGATTCTAAAGTACGCTATAAAGAAAAGTTGGCATTTATTGATGGGGTAGAACTTTATTCGTTAAGGGTCTCTGAATAGGTAGGTACAGTACTTCTCCCAATGAGCTTCCTATGATACCGAAAAACATGATTATGGGTTACTTACTATTCAGAAGCCAAGAAACTAATCAGGAAATATGAACTTACAAAAGTTTAAAAAAGCAAAGTGTTTGACAGTCTCGATGCTGCCTTAAAAAAATACCATCCTGAGACTTGGGACCCATCTTTGTCTAAACCCCGTAATGCATTTTTTGATTCTGCATTTTTAGACTTGATTTTCTCATGCTAATTTTAAAGTTTTGTGGATTTGTCTTTAGAGACAATAATGCTGACCGTTACCGTTGTCATATCTGCTACTTTACTAACTACTCCCACTCCCTTTTTGAGTATACTTAGTATCAGCGTTGCCAGACGTACCATTTTAATGGTATTTAGACCATTATTTCGTCATGATGTACCCGTACCTTTAAAAGTAACAAAAATACCATTATTTTGGATCCTTCCATTCTTTTCGTATCTATCTGATTTTTTGAACTGTACTACTCCGTGGACCATTGTTTTTTGGTTCTCTGGTAGAGGAAATAAGGATAATACTCACTGAATCATTGATATTTGGCCCTGTTCTGCCGTCGACCTTTTTACCTTTTTTTTTTAAGTAGAGGAGGAAATAATAAATAATAAAAAATACGTAGGTTTTTTATGGTTTTTCAAGAAGTACCATTATTTCTTGAAAAATACCATGAAATTTCTTGGTTTGTACCATTTGTTTGTCCCAAAAATCTGGCAACGCTGCTTAGTATAAGCGCATCACATTACATTAGTGTGGTGCTGGCTAGAGGTGGGCTTAAGAGTTATTTTTGAATCACCGGTATACCGGTGACTGTTATTTTAAACTAACTGTTATTTTAAACAGTTACCAGTTATTTTCAAAAAATGAGATTTACTAAGGTGAAGGTGTCAATTTAAATAATCGACTTTTTCTCTTTTTAAATATTTTATTGGCGCCAAATTAAAATAGCTGTTTAGAGTAGTGAAGACGTGAAATTATCTTGTAACTATTTAACACCTTTCCTTTAAGCATAAGCATCCTGCAAACCAGGACTATCAAATATCAGAGAAATAACGTTCATTGGAAATTAATTATACCTTACCGTTACCGCCCACAAAGTGATATGAAAATTATCCGATTACTAATAATAACCATGTTATTTTTTAATATCCAGTTATTTAACAGCGAGAGAAGGCTGCATGAGCCGGCGACTTAAGCAGCAGCAGTGCTGTGCGATCGGTTGGTATATGAATCACTAAGTAGTTGCTTCACATCCTATTACTAAAATAACCATGTTATTCTGTATCCAGTTATTTAGAAAATAACAGCGTGCAGCGAAAGAAGGCTGCCATGAGCCGGCAGTGCGATGTGCGAGCGCTTGGTATATTGAATAACTGGTAACTGCTTCAGATCATATTTAATCACCGATAGCGACTGTTATTTCTTAATAACCGGTTACTTTTAACCGTGACAGTTATATCGTCACACCTCTAGTGCTGGCTGCTGATAAGAAGGACCAGCTTCGTGTGAGATTTTCCGCGCGACTATGGGATTTTATATCTTGCGAGTAATGCTGGGTGAACTCTAGAGCAGGTTAGAGAAAAATCAAAGAAGAAACCCTAATCATTTTGTTAGTGCTAACAGATGCAGCAAATAAACAATGTTTTTACCTTGTCCCTATTTGAGCGGTTCCCACGTAGCAGATCATTGGTTCCCACACTTAGAAACCGGACAAAACCATTCTGGAAATCAACTTAAATAGTAGAAAAAAAACCACAGTAATCTTGCTTTTAGTCCAAACTTTACAGTCTTTGAAACATTAGAGAAAGTAGGTACTTTTTAACACTAATAAACTTACAAAATATAGTAGAAAAACATCAACTTGCAAGTTCTAAGAGTCCACGTTTAATATTAATATTACACATTACACGATTATTTTAACACTTTCAAATCACTTCGAACCTTTTTTGTCATCTTCAGGGTTGCTTTAACACGTCTAAAACAAGAAACTACTATAATTTATTAGGGGAAGGAGGTCGAATATCGATAACTTAACAGATAATGTAAGACAAAAGCAATACTTTTACAAAATTATGTTATTTTTTGTATTGAACGTAAACTTTATTATCTTAAGAACAAAATAACACAAACAAATTCTCTGTATCTTAATCAGAAATAATTTTAAAAATATAAAAGCGAAACTCTAACATGATCGGTATTACCCACCTATGGTCGGCGAATATCGATCATGTTGGAGGGTAATATCGATCAATGTCCACCACACGCTTCACACAAATCCAGGTCTTCTAGCCGAGATGTCGCAGAACAGGCAGCATGTAGCCAAGTACCACATAATCTACATCTCCACCACAGTTCATCTGTCCCAGTTTCCACGCATATTGGACATAAATCGTTCTCTTTCTCCCATCATGTGGCTGTTTAGGTTTTAACTGCTTCTTAATTTGTTTTTTAGCTGCTGTTGTTTTAAGCCCTGCCGATTTTCCTTCTTGGAATACATTCTTTCTAGCTTCGTCAATTTTTTTTTTCTCCCTCTTTTCTTCCGTATGGTTAATATCGATCAGTTCAGCCGATATTACCCGCCGCGAGGACGTCATTGTTTTGACATAAACAACACCTAACCGTAAACAATTAAAATTTTCGTAAACACTGTATAGAATACGTTGGGGTACCATGAAACTATTAGTACTTAAGTAGCTTAGGATTTTCTAATCTTAACAAGTACATACCTTATCCAATGAGCCGAGAAAATAACAAGAAATAGAACAAAAACTGTCTGTGACCGTCCACACCCGGCGTTACAAATAAAAATGCCCGTTGTTGCTGTTGGTAATTTGCATATGCCTTAAGAGATGACACCACATATTTTATATTTTTATAGGACTGTAGGGATGTGTAAAATTAAGGTGATCGATATTCGACCCCTCTCCCCTATGGTTTTGTTGATTAAATCAATTAAAATAGTACGTAAATCAATGTAAAAATCGTTTATTTGTCCCCCCTCGGTGATTTGTAACGTAGTAGCTAGTACCTATAATTGCAATGATGCTACCAACTGCTGTATGGGATGGCAACCTATAAAAACAAGAACCCCATTAGTACCACAGGCACAGGCCTCTTAAAACAAGTAAGAGGCCTGTGATTAGTACCTACAGCCGTACTATTACAGTTTAGAGTGTGCCATTTATACCTACAGTCTATTAAGTAATATACTTTTTTTTTAAGGTCGTAATTTGTATGCATCGGAATATCATGAATTTATGAGAGCACGCTTGCGATGCGATCTAACCTAGGTCTAAGAATTTAACGACTTACCTAACGCCTTGTAACATAGTTTACAGCATCCACAAGAGTCAATACTGATAATGTTGTTTGCGTGACAATGAGGGAAGAAATGTTTGCATTTCCGGTCTATACCGCACTTGCCGCAAGGACCTTCTTTTGGACATTTACTGCAAAAAAACATCAATTGCGGTATTTTCCTAAATTTAATAAAATTGCAAAAGGGGGACCAAGATAGACAGATCAAAGTTCACCATGCGATACAAGGTTTCAATACATTTTGAAAAATGGCAACAATGGAAATACAATTTTGTTTGGATTTTCTTAAGTAGGTAAGTAGTTTTTTTTTATATTAAATACAGGGTGTTTCATTAAGGGCGGCCACCGGCCATATCTCGGAAACTACTAAGCATTGAAACTTGGGGAAAAAATTTTACGATTAAAGTGGAAAATTCTGGAAATTATTTTCAAGTTCCGCATTTCGCCGCAAGGGGGCACAATTGAAAATTAATTTTTAAAATTCTAAATTTATCTGAAAATTCCTATATTATGGTATACCTCTGGTTACATCATTAGAAATACTAGCATTCTGAACCATAGAAATAGTACTTCAATTTCAGCGTCGCGTGTGTTATATGGCAGATTATATACCTCAATCCGATTCTGACCAATTAACCGCTGTTTTGCGACCAATCAGATGCATATTATACTGAATATACCCCGCATAAGTGGATATACCCCGGGCCACCTGCCACAACAATGCCAATGCATAACAACATCATAACAAGTTTAAAATATTTGATGGTTGCTATAGACCGTTTCTATAATAACAAAAATCCCTTTCAACAAATCAAGTTTTTGATGTTATCAGATTCATGTCACATTTTTTTAAAAATGGAATCTTGCCGATTCGGTAATGTTTCAGTCGAAAATATAAGAAAAAACGCTGAAAAGACTATCCCAGAAAATACAACAAAAACAAAAAGTATATATGGACCCAATTCGAGAAATTCTGCGAAACACGGCAGTATATATTGACCAAAAATACAACTATAATACAGCTTGCCGCTATATTGGAAGACTGGAGTTTTAATATGAAGAAAAAAGATGGTTCTGACTACAAGGAAGGGGTTATCAAGACAATGTGGAACCAAACAGCCCAACTGCTTCAAGAAAGGTACTTCAATAAATACAACATTAAATTTGATCCTTTTAAAGATCCTGAATTCCAAAAAGCACGTATGGCTAGAAATTCTAAAAGAAAACTGCTTCAGGCTGATCCAAAAAATCACCGGAAAAGTGCAAGAGCACTAACCTACGACGAGTACAAAAAGACGGTAAAAATTTTTGACGAAAATAACCCCGAGGATTTACAGAAAAAGTTCTATCAAATAGCGGCTGTGGAATTAGCATGGAGAGGAGGAGAAGCCGAGACATGCCTAAATACGTATTTCAGAGAAGAATATTATAGCGATGGTACAAAAAGTAATAGAATGGAATATAACCCAATCTTTTCAAAAACATCCCAAGGCGGAGACAAGAAGCTTTCAAATTCAAAATGGTTAGTGGCAAACACAAAAGATGCCGATTTATGTCCAGTTCGCCTTTACAGAAAACTAATTTCAAAAAGAGGGCAAAATATAACTACCCAAAGACTATTCCTGACAGTAAATCCAAATTGGAAAATGGGAAATTGGTACAAAAACTGTCCCATTGGAAAAAATACTCTTTCTAATTGGACAAAACAAGCAGCACAAAAAATTGGACTAGATACTGAGAAAGAAAAAATCACAAACCATTCCAATCGAGCCACAGCTGTCTCTACATTAAGCAAAGCAGGTGTGAGCGAACAAACTCTTATAAAAATAACTGGACATAGTAGTGCTGCATGCATAAAGCCATACTTGCAGATGGACAAAACTCATCACGAAAACACTATTCAAGGTTTAAGAGGTCACCCTCCAACTAATGGGTTGGACCAACACGAAGCTCCAGTCTCTTGCAGCTCGAAGAGTTTCCAGCAACACCAGCAAGCCACTACTGTTTATTATAATAACTGTGTGTTTAACAATAATACTTATAACTAATTTTCTGTTAGTTTTATTACTTTGTAAATTGTTTAGGTTTTGTTTCGTTTTGTCCGTTTTTCTAGTAGCTACATAAATCATTTTAAAAATCTTGCATTTCGTTGTATTTTTTCTTTTTTTTTGGTATATAATCTCAACAGATACCACTCGAGGTAAATATTTTATTTAGAATATTCACCTCTTGTGATATAACTCATGAATATTCTCGTTCCGCAATAGGGGCTCTTTGAAAACATTCAAAATACGGCAAGCCTATCGTAAGCCACGGCATTGGTATAAGCCATTTTTGAGGGATATACCGGATATAGCATAAGTTTTGAGTAGGTAAGAAGTAATTCAAAAAGAATCACTTTTGTCGACACCTATTAAAATTAAATCTGATGCCGATTTTGTTTCGCGGCCATCTAGATTTATTTTTTAAAACATCATATTAGAATAATTATTCCTAAATTAGAAGTTTTCCAGGATTATGTCATTTATTATAAAGTAGTTTTTTGGGCCATTGGAATAATTAGTAACAAACCTACCCATAACAGAATCATGAAGTTTAAAAATATATTTTTTGTCGTGGCCGAACGAAGCTATAAAAACAATAATTTCTTCGATTAAAGTGTTAAAAATCATTATTTTGAACGAACAAAGATATCGAACTGTGGTCTGCACCTTTTTTCTAGCAAATTTAATCCACCATTCGATTATGATATCATTGTTATACCGTATGATTTGAATTTTCGGGATAAAATCAAAAAAACTTTTATTATTACAAATTGCACCCTCCAGAAATTTTATTAGAAACTATCGTGTACCGTTGGATACGACAATTAAAAGTACTTACCTTTCTCTTCGAAACAAGCTTAAATTTAGTAAAATCGGATAAGTCGTTTAGAAGTTACAACGATTTTGATAATTCCACTTTTATCAAGGTCGGTACGCTAATGAGCCTTAAATCAAAATAATGCAGAATTGTCTAAGTCTAGTCTTTGTAATGATGTAACAAGAGGTATACCCCAATATAGGAATTTTCGGAGATATTTAGAATTTAAAAAATTATTTTCAATTGTGTCCCCTTGTGAAAAAATGCGGAATTTAGAAATAATTTCCAGAATTTTCTCATGACCACTAAGTTTCAATGCTTAGTAGTTTCCGAGATATTAAATAAAGTATTTTGAAATTGAATATGATTAAGTTATTTTGGCAAGTAAATGTTATCGGACTAATTAAAAAATATTGTAAATATTGTTTATATTTTTAATGTATAATTATTACCCAAAATTGGGTAAATTATCAAGTAAGGCTGCGTAACAAAATATAAAACACTAGTGGCACCTTCGCCATTTCATATTTTGATTAATATTTCGTTACGTCTTCGTTTCTCCAAAAATCGGACAAATACCACTCTTTGGAGTAGGTACATAACATCTTTATTTACACATACCTCCAATAATCGCAACAGCCACAATCATCCAAAACGTGATATGGAGTTTCTTCGGAATAGCTGCCGGGAGGACCGCATTTCATACGGCTGCAGACACTATGATCAGTACAAGGCGTATGTTTGATTGGACAATCACTCTGTGTTTTTATCAAACTCAGATTTAGAAGCACAACGAATAAAAAAATTAACATTGATTTAGAGAATAAAGTTGAGAACATCTTTATTAGTTGTCGTTTCAAGTTCAAGTAGATAAATAACCGCAACAAATGATTAACTGTAAATTATTCTGTAAGACCTTGTTTATGTTGTTATTATTATAATATTAAAAGCATAACGAAATGTATGGATATTTAGGGTGTACCAGGGCAAGTCGGATACATAATTTAAAACTTAGAAAGGACGTGAAAAGTCATTTTTCACGTAACTTGGTACATATTTGGACGTCGCGTCTAAGGCAGAGTTGATCTTGGGGGGGGGGGGGGGTAATGATTCTGGTGGGGGGTTATGAAAATACAGTTTTTTTTTACAAGAAAAGCAATCAAAATTTATTGCTTTCGATTTCCACCTGTCCAATTTAAAAAAAATGTAAGCAAAAAAAATGGCTTATGGGGGGTAACTACCCCCCCCCCCTACAAATACGCGACTGCTGTGAATAAGCAAACAATAATCACGAAAGTGACAAATTTATGGCCTCGCGCATGTAAACAAAGCTACACACGATTAGACATGCGCACTGCAACATTATCGTTTGACGAATGGAAAAAATAGACAGGCCCGGGCTTTACAATATAAGTTTTTGCTCAAGTAATTGTAAAAGTCTACCTTCAATTTATTTTTACGTGTAAACGGCCCACGGTAAATTTGCCCCAAATTCTTGCCAAAAAATTGGAATTCTTCTTAATTTTTGATCAAGTTGGGGAAAAAAGGTAGTTATTTCTGGTATTTTTAGTAGTGTTTTTAAGGTTTTGTTTCTAAAATTTGTTTAAAAATGATTCGTCGTCGTGTTTTGAGTTCGAAAAGTAAGAGAACAAGGCATTAAACTAGTCCTATAAAATTAAATATAACAAACATAACCAGCAAAATAACCAATCTTCGATGTCATCGCGTACCTAACCTTAAGTCAAATATTAGTTGGTATATAACTTGTATTGATTTTTACAATTTGGCAAAAACTTGGGTACGTGTAATAGCTATTTACCTAACAAGTGCGGAAAATGAATTTTTCCGCACGAGTCTGCCGTTCACCGAACGACGCGTAGCAAAGTTCGGTGAAGCAGCCGAGTGCAGGGAAAACATTTTCCGCACGTGTCAGGTACAATAGTTTTTCTACAGACGTGTGGAAATAAGTAACACATATTTCAAAGAAATTTAATAATTTTTAATTAACTATAACAGTCACATACAATATGTAACTAACTAATTCTGAGAAAAAAAGTAATAGCTACAAGTTATAATTGATCTATTATTGATTTTGACATAATCGTGCCGAAAAATTTTTCCGCACTAGTGTGGAAAAACCAATTTTCCGCACGGATTTTTGACATAATCGTGCCGAAAAAATTTTTCGCACTAGTGTGGAAAAACCAATTTTCCGCACGGATATCAGTGCGAAAAATTGATTTTTCCACACGTCTGTAGGAAAAACATTTTTAAGCACAATATCTTGTTCAAGAATTTGCATAAGTTTATGCCCGAGAACTTGACCCGTGAAATACCTACTTTCACCCTTGGATTAATATAAACATATATAACTACCTAGGTGTTTACTTTTTTTTTTTATATAATATAAGTATAGAGAAAAGTGTCTCTTAAACTTTTTAAAGCAATATATTGATATAATAGATACATCACGGACGGCGTCTTACACGGTGTTCAAGTAAATGTTTTGGGGTTTGTTTTGCTTGTCAAATCATGACAAGACATTGACATCCCTTTGTTTATAAATTTATTATTTTGAGGTTAGATTTATGACAGGACGTTGACATCAGTATATTTTCAGGTTAGTTATGTTTGGCAAATTATGACGTTGACATTGACATCGGTATATATCATGGTTAGTTTGTTTGTCAAATGATGACAGGAGGTCATAATATCAAAAAATCAACTGCCATTTTGGTTTGCTTCTCGATTATACCTACAACATATTTTATTTAAATACTTAATAATTTTATTGATCATAATAATTGTATGTATATTTTCTAGCGCATTTTCCATAACTACACTGAAGTCCTGCTTTACAGAGAGAAAAGTTTGGACCCTCTGTTTTACATTCTTGACCTTCATCTACAAAAAAAGTCATTAAAAAATATAGCGAATCAAAGGAGAATAATTTAAGTAATACGATAATAATGTTCTTAGTCTCTTAGTTTTGACAATATCGTATAAAAAGCCCTTAAGTGTTTACAATATATTCTTTAATCCATATTTTTTTGTTTTTGCCAAAAAAAAAACCTTTGAGCCTAATTTCTAACTTTGTAAGCAAAAAAATCACAATTATTCTTAATTTATTGTTTTTTCTAGTTAAATAAAGCAAAGAAAGCCAAAGTTTAACTGAATCCAGGACGTTCATATTCTTAACGATGTATAATCTTGAGAGGGAGTGTTGACAATGTACCTATCTTGTTGCCTACCTAAAGTCTTGTAGCATACTGTGCAACATCCACAGTAGTCAAGACTGACAATGTCATCTGGCCCACATATAGGGTAGGCTTCGTGGCAGACAACGTCTATTCCACATGTCCCACACGGTCCAACTTTTGGGCATTCGCTGTGGAAAAAAAGCCCGAGATCAAAAAAGAGGTTACTTAGATGTTACTTATAAAAGACAATTTTTTTTTATAATTTAATTTTTTTTCTATAGGTTTTTTATTGATTTTTTACCTACCTCCAAAATTCGCAACAACCACATTCACTCTTAATCAAATATGGCTTTTCCTCGGAATAGTTTCCCGGAGCTGCACAAAACACTCTGCTACAAATGGTATGATCAGTACAAAAAGTAGTTTGAATAGGACATCGAATTTGTGAATTTATAAAACTTAGATTCACAAACATAAAAAATGCAAATATTGACAGTCTGAAACAAAAATTACTGGAAAACATCATTAATAAGCAAACTTAACTAACTCTCCACAAAATAACACGGATGTAAAAACTCTACTAGACCTTGTTTATTATTATTATTATTGTTATTATTTAAAAAACATTAAAATTTGTCTACCAGTGCTATTAAATACCTAATATAAGATTTCAGCAATTAAAAAAAAACATTTTTGTTAGAAAGAAAATTTTAAATTAAGGAATCGTTCATGTTTCTAAAAGAGGCCTTAAATACGTTTTAAAAAAAGTGGGAAAGAAGACATATTATGTCTCAACTATAATTTGTGTATTTTCTTAGACAAAGTCAAAATAGGCTTTAATATCAGAAATAAAAATCTTTCTTGACAAAACTGTTGGAAATTTTGTCTAACAATGGCAATTTAAATGGCGATAATTATTTAGCACTGCTCCAAAATAATGTCTTGCCAACTTTGACAAACTTATATCCTGATCCAGCAAACCCATAATTTTCAGCGAATATGATATGGTTTTAGCAAGATAGAGCACCGCCCCATTACCAAATCAATGTCTGGCAGTACCTCAACCAAGTATTTCCAAATCGGTGGATAGGGAGGAGCGGATCGATGGAATAGCCAGCACGATCCCCTGATCTGACGCCATTAGACTTCTTCTTATGGCGTTATCAAAAATATTGTATACAACAAAACTAAACCCCTCGACTTAGCTGACTTAAGAAGACGAACAACGCTTGCGATTAGATCGTTTAGAAACGTTTTCAGATACTTTTATTTTTAATAAAATAAAGTATCGTATTTGGTAAAAAATTAGCACATCAATATCTTATTTCGTTTTATATAAATAGCCCTGGTATATCCTAATGTTTTGATTTTTTAAACATATTGCGAGAATTCGTGGATTTGTGTTTAATAAAATTAACATATTTATGAGAATAAAATATATAGGTACCATTAAAAGCTGTCATATATGTAATCAACAGGATGTTGTATGTAGATAGTATATTATTTAACGAGCGTATAATGTAGACCACAATAAATGTAATAATTACAATAATTGCAGTTGTATTATGTATAGCATAAAGCTCTTCATTAAAACTATATTCATTTGGAAGAAAACATTTTTATTAAAAAAAAAATTAAAATTTACAAAGCAGACTAATTAATTAATTATCTAATTAAAAGGTAAGTCGTTAGTTACTAGGAAGTTCGTCCTGGCTAGGTTTTTTTAGAGCATCTTCCATCAAGGCACTGGAGTCCTGCTTTACACAGAGAATAAAAATATCTTTCGGTCTTACATTCTTTACCTTCATCTACAAAAATATACATATTATGAAAATTACAAATCGGATACACGCAACCAATGATCTGGTACCTATAGATAAAACAATAACAAATGAACCTATTGACAAAATCGTATTCGATTCTAAAGTCAATCAAAATACAAATTTCGCCCCTGCACTTTGTTTGCCAAACTTACGTATTTACAAGTGGAAAATTTAAATCTTTGTCTAAAACGTTATAAAAAGTACGCAGTATGGCAACGCAGTAGTAACTTTATGTTTTGAGTATGTTAATTTTTTAAATACATTTTTAATATTTGCATGCTCTAAAGTGTAAAAAACATGAGTAGGTTAATCCAAAGCCTTGGTCAAGAAAGCGGCACAAAAAAATGCAGTATAAGGTTTACCTATAATGACGATTTGGCCCTTTTAAGAGAATTTGTGGGACAAAATAACTTCAGATTCTTAAGGATGGGAGGTCATTAGACATTAGGTTAAAAATAACGCTGTCGTAAAAACGAAAGCGTTCCAATAAGTCCTTATTTTTTAGAGAAATAGGGTTAAGACCTTTTTAAAATAGGGCATTCCCTTATTAGTGCTGACGTAACAATTATATTTTCAATAATTCCCTAATTACTTACCTAATGCTTCAAAACATACTCTACAGCATCCACAACTGTCAGCACTAATAATATCATCTTTTCCACAATGAGGATAATGCTTGCATACATTGGTGCATAGGCCACATGAACTTACTTTTTGACATTTGCTGGAAAAAAATCACAAAAACATGTAATTTAAATCGATTTTTACCTTTTCTGCTATTTTTTTTAAAATTATTAATACTGTTACGTACCTCCAATACTCACAGCAGCCACATTCACTCAAAATTAAATTTGGCGTCTCTTCAGAATAGTTGCCTGGAGGGGCACATTTCACTCGGCTGCAAAGGGTAATATCTGTACAAGGAGTGTGTTTGATTGGGCACCCACTTTGTGTTTTTATCAAACTCAGATTTAGAAATACAACGAATAAAAAAAATATTAAAGTTTTTAGTGAGAATACGTTCCCAGCCATCATTAGTAATTATATGGTATAAATTATTGGTTTCACGATTCGGGATTCAGAATTAACAACCTTTATATTCTATACAACCTAAGCGTATGCGAACATTTTTTGTTCATTATAAAAAATATTAGCGAATAATGTTTATTTAATTTGTTAAAATGTTATTCTCGTAGACCTTGTTGATCATAATTTTATTATTATACAGGGTGTATGGAAAAAGGAGGTCAATCCATTCTGGAGCAAAAATAATATGACTTTTATAATGCCATTTTTTATTTTTGGGCCTCATGTTCGATATACAGGACATCAAAGTTTGAAAAATAAAATTGATTTTTTTTTAATAATTCAAGTAAGTAATTTAACAAGATATTAATTTCAAATTTGGTACATGGCTTTAGCAAAAACCGTTACATCTTGTGAAAAAAACAAAACAAACAACAATTTTTAAATTATCAAAGCACGTGTTTAAATGTTTTGAGAATTTTTTTCCCTAGGGATTAGAAATAAAGGGGGTAAGTTTCCAACGCAACCGCTAGAGAAAAATATACAAAAAATTTTAGGCAAATTCTTTGCTTCGAACAAATAAACACGCGTTTAGTAATTTAAGAAAAATTTTCCCCTAGGGGGTGAAAAATGGAATAAAAAGTTTGTATTGGAAACATATTTTTGGTCCGAATTTCTTGGAACTCAGCATAAATACTCTAATATAGATTTATTAATAAAACACGTATTTTCATTTATTTTTTAAATCAGTCCCTAAAGGGGTGAAAAGGGGTGCTTGTTAAAATTTTAACTTGTCTGGTAAACAAAGTTACACAATTTTTGTCAAAAATACTTTTTTCTTGTAACAGTAGCCGCTATATCTGCATAACCCCCGGTACATTTTACATTGTTTATTCATTTATTTGATTTCAAATATTTGCTATTCAATTGTGGGAATTTTGGATTTTGTAATTCACAAAGTTACAATTAAACTGCTCAACAAAATCTATATACAATATCTGAAATGTTGAACAATTATTAATATTTTATCTATGTGGGTACTATAAAATGTCAAAAAAAGCCAAGAATTTGTGCTTTTTAGTTAGAATTTGAAATCCGTGGCATTGTTTAATATATAATAATTAATAACGAACCATAGTACACTCAATTTTGAATATTAAAATTTTTTTTTAATTGCTGCTTCATCGGTTTGTTTGGTTTTGAAAACTGTTTAAGTAAAAAAAATAATATTCTTGTTGGATTGCACAATAGTTCCAAACAATAAATCATACAGGGATAAACTTTAAAAAATTAACTATTAAAAATAAAAACAATGTTGATTTACTTCAGGAGTATCGAAATTATAAAAACTAACTGAATAAACTAATTCTAAATACTTAACACATTTACTACTACAATCAGATTAATGAAAACAAAAATAACCTAAAAAAATCTATCAAATAGTTGCAGAAGCTTCAGATGAAAACAGCAGTAAAACATCCAGTAACTATTTTAAACAATAATAAAAAGCAATTTAAGGATGATACTGAAATGACGAATTACTGTAATGGTTATTATATAAACATATAGGTCCTGACATGGCATCAAAAATTAACGAATCAATCTCACCACTTAATATAGCCAGCCTATCCCAATTCAATAAATTCTATGGCCTTAGATCCGGTCACCAGTGGCGTAGCGTGGTTGAAGGGGCGGAGGGGGCGAAAGGTAAGGGTGGATATGGTTTTATGGGGGGGGGGTAAAATAGGTTGCGGCGCCAAATAAAATAGCGCCGCAGGCGAAAATTTTTTGAGTGCCACGCTCTTTTTTCAATGATGTCTGCTTTTCAAGTATATGGGAAAAATATAAAATACACAAGATCCTTAAGAAAATCACAAAAAAATTGATCAAGTAAAAAAGTGTTTCGTTTTTATGGCTCATTATGGGTCCTGGGGGGGGGGGGGGTATTTACCCCCTTATCTACGCCCTTGTTCAAAGGGCGCCTCACTGCTAATGTATAATTTCGTTTATTTAGTAAATTTTGGCAAGAGAAATAAAGTTTTTGTTTCGTCATTTCTAAAATGGCCACATGAAAACAAAATATGAACCAGCAAGGGGAATTTTGTTAAAATTCTCAGGTATATATATTCTCATTGGCGACAATACCACACTTTTAAAAAGATAAAATTTAGTCTCTAGTAAATTAGAGATTTCAAGCAATTTTTAATTGTTAAAGCAAAATAACTGAAAGAATACAAATTATTGGTCGTGGCAAAATATTTTTATTATAAATTAAATCAAGTAGTGAAAATAAAATAGAATCTCGAAATAGGTAACAGGTTTATTTTATTTATTTCTATACTCTAAAAGTTATTAACAAATTACAACCTAATTAAAACCTGGATCTGGGAGAGTGGGAAGGGGGCGCCGTTTAGGAAAGGACTTAAGGGGCGGGGGGGGGGGCGATTGCCCCCCCTGGCTCCCTGCACGCTACGCCACTGCCGGTCACTAGTAATGAGGTCATTGGATACATTAACATCCTGAAGAATAAAGCCGCTCCTGGTATGGACCGTGTATCACCGACCTTGGTTAAGAAGAATCACGAATATGTATTGGCATTAGTCCATATTATCAATCTAATTTTTTTAACTGGTTCCATCATAGTTTAAAGTATCAGTGGTCAGTGGTCACTCCGATATTTAAAAAGGGCTCTAAGTCGGATGGTATCACAAACTACAGACCGATCAGTTTAATCTCTACATTTACAAAATTTTTGAAAAGTGCCTAAGATGACAGACAAAATAAAAAGCCTTATTTATGAATTTTACTTAATACGCAGGATACTTCCAAAAAAATTACTAATTCAAGTATATAAGTCATTAGTGGAATCAATTTTAAGATATGGCATTATAGTATGGGAACGACCCTATAAAAATGCGTTAAAACCACTGAACTATTTTTTTTAAAGATAAACTTTATTCAAGTAGGTACATAACCTACTTTATGATGAGAATGTTTTGAATGTCCGATGCTTGTATTATCTTAGCAATTGTATCTACTGTTTTCAATGTAAAAATAAAACATGGTTAAACCATTGTTATCAAACTAGACATGAAACTAGCGGAGTAATGGTTGTTCCTTTTAGAAAATATGATGCAGGTCAAAGGTTTGCATCGATTATAGCGCCAAATTTTTTTATTGTACAAGATACCATAACTAATTACAAGTCTTTCATCCACAAGCTTTTGTATTCAGATATAGGTTAATTGAGTCTTTTGTAGATCTCTTGAATTATGCTTGTTGCGCTATCCCCCTCTGGATGAGATATTGATAGGAGTACCTATAGTTCATAGTAAAATTTAATCTAATCAGAGTTCTGAATAGGGAATCAAGAATTTAGTAATTCGGAACACTTTTAATGTGAAAAAATCATATTTGCCAATGTCATTTATGCCTCAAAGTTGTCTAGTTGGTTAATCCTTGTCTTTGTCAGACTTTGTGAACCCCGTCCTTTAATAGAGTTAGATGGGCTATTATATTTACTATAATACTATTAATCCGTTTTAAGAAAGGTCTCCAGTTGTTTGGCTCATACGAAAATCATTTCTCTAACTTTTAAGGTAAAAAAAGTTCAAGGGTTGGTCAAAATATACACAATCACACATCATGTACCTATACAAGGCCTTTTATTTATCTAAAATAATATTTTTACAATTATTCTCCACAAGCACATTTTCCATCAATGCACCGAAGTCCCGCTTTGCAGAGCTCAAACACTGGTCCGTCAGTTTTACATTTTTGGCCTTCTTCTGCAAAAAATCGTTTATGGTTATAACTATGGAGGGCTTTAGGTTAGGAGTCCGATCGCAATACATTGGTTTCGGGCAAAGTTTTGGATCGGTAAAGCAGCTTTAAAAATGGCCGTCAGGGGCGCATGTGCTCCTTTAAATCTGTAAAATGCGTGGGTTCCTATGGGATAATCAACTGTTTTATTGAATTTAGTTAACTTAAACCCTCTACAGGCTGAGATATGTATATATTATATCTAATAAAGCTTATTTTATTAATTATTGGATAAAAATACCGCTGACGTCTATCAAAACCTATAAAAAGTCAAACACTTGACGATCACTGCGCCGCGACCGGGAAACAGCGAACTAACTACTAAACAGGGACGTAAATTTAAAGAACAGCCATTTTCGATCGGACTCCTTTCTAAAGCCCTACATAGTTATAACTATTAAGGTGGAATTATCAACGTCATTCAATCTATTGCCAACCTATAACCTATTTCACGTTATTTTTTCAAGTTTATTATTTTATTGACTAACATTTAAATAAAATCAGTATCGTCGGCACATTACTTAGGTAATATCTGATATACTACAAAAATATCAATTTATTTCATTGCTAATTTTGGGAGAATTGTATAGTGAAAGAACAATGACATAATAATGTTAAAAAATCTTACCCGATATTTTTCGCTATACAATTCTCCTAAAATAAGTTATGAAATTCCTTGATATTTATTAAATATGTCAATTATTACCTAGAGAATATCTAGTCGATACTGATTTTATTTAAATTTTGTGTAAACGCTAGAAAACATAAATAAATCTACGCAAAATAGGTTACATGTTGGCACGTGTAAAGGCTCTTACCTAACAAATCATAACAAGTTCTGCAGCATCCGCACCAATCCAAACTGACTATCTGAGTATCATTACATATGGGATATTCCTCTTTACAGATGACATCTTTTCCACAGGTGCCACAAGGACCTTTTCTTGGACATTTGCTGTATAAAAAAATACTTTAATTTATTTTTGTTGCATCATATGTGTGTTTTTGAACTTTAAAACGCAATTAGAAAAATCACCTGCAATGTTGACAACATCCACAATTATCCCAGACTAAATATTGACCTTTTTGGCAAGAGTCTCTATTGACACAGTCTATTCTCTGACAAATATCAGGCTCACACGTCAGTTGTCCCTTTACGGCATTTATCATTGAAACAATAGTAATAATTATCAATATAAACGCGATGGAAAAATATTTACCGTGATTATTAGCCATGGTTGTTAAAAGAAGTCTGACAGTATACTAAGGAAATTGTTTTTTTTAAATTTATATATTTAGTTAGACCGCAGACTTTTCGAGGAGGGGATTTCAGCCTCTCACACAAGAAAATGTTAATGTTAACTGAATTATATGTATGTATATCTAAGAAATAAATTCTATAGCTTTAGTCGTTTAAAGTAAACCTATACTTTTTTGACGTATACCTCCAACATGCACATTAACCACTCTCACCCACCAACAAATAAGACTTTTCATACATTCTTCGGCAAAAGAAATGTATGGATATTTTTATACAGCTATGCAGTACCTACTTATAGTACCATATTAGCTTGTATTGTGTTAAAAATTAATGTTATATCTTGTCGCCTTACTTAATTATATAAAATACAAGTGTTTGTTTCCATGTTTTATGTCCCAGTATGTATTGACGGTGCATGAATATCAGCGATGATTAGATAAAAATGCTGCTCATAATAGCGAAACAAGAACAATTTCAAGTTGTTATTTAAAAAAACTGATAATATTTTTACTTACGGCTTCTTCCCCGCTGTTTTGATGAAATAAAATAATAAACTTGGTAACGCCAAAAACAGGATAGATATTTTAAAGTTAAAAAAATAAAATTTTAAAGTCCAGTCAAGGGGTTCAAGTACTTCAAGTAAAACAAACATAAAATCATTAGGAATAAAATGTCGTGCAAAGATATTTTTAGATTTTTTTAAAGGACCATAGACATACCTGCAATATTGGCAGCAACCACAATCATCAAAGAGCTTATACGGTTTATCTTTGGGACATTCTCCTGGATCCGCACATCTCACTCGTTGGCAAACGGTCCAGTCCTTACAATAAGTAGTGCTGTGACTGTGACTGATTTGTGAAAGAACAAAAATTGAAACGATCAAAATTGTGAGCGTTACGCTGGTTTTAGACATTTTAAGCTTGGATAGTTTTAAATAGTTTTTGTATTTTAATGTCGGAACGATAATCTGAACAAAAGGTAATGAGAGACGTGTTTATCTACGTATTGTGTTAAAAATTGTTTTAAATTATCTTAAATATGTTGTATTTATACCTTTTTAATCCACCATTGTATACTGATTATTGTAATTAAATACAAAAATATTTACTTGGCCGACATTTATTTAACACAACAAACATATTATGATAAAAACATGCAAAAACTTATATTTTATGTTTTATCGACCTTTTTATCTGCAGCAATGTTATTGTGATATTAATATATTTATTTATAACTATTTAATAATAGGCGCATAATACTTGCGGTGATGGTAAGAGTAATTACTCATCAAACAACAAATGGAATTATGAATTCGATGATTGAAATTACGTGTTAAATTTTGAGTTGTCAAAGAAGGCTAAAATGGGCGTAGATACCGGGGGGGCGGCGGCCCCCTACCACTCTAATAACCCCTCAAGTATTTTAATAAAAGGCTTTAATAGTGCTTAATACCATACCTCAATGTTTCATTAATTTTTTACTGACTGTGTATTAAAAAAAAAAACAATAGTGCAAAATATGTATTTAAAAATATAGGCGCCCTAAAGGCCCAAAACGAGGGGTAAACCGCTCGGAAATTCTAGTGTAGAGACTTGGGGATGTCCGGGGATGTCTTGGGGATGTTCCAAGGATGTCTCAGAAATTTTGTATTATTTGAGGCAGGGTTGCCAACTCTACGGATTTATCAGTAAATATACGGATTTTTGAGAGCCGTAAAAGTTGAAACTGACGTCTATAAATAAGGAAAATATTAATTCTAGTCGAAAAATAAAAAGTAGATATCCAAGCCATAAATAACATTGAATTATTTTATATATTATGTTATTAAAAATCATGTCATGTTTCCCAGGAAAGTAAAACAAGCAGTGAAGACCAACTAGAAACACAGTCTGATGATATAAATCAATTTACTGATGGATACATCGAAACCATAGTAAACCAAGCTCTGGTTTAGAAGTTGAAATACATTTCTGGAACTATTTGCCCTACCAAGTCGAGGATAAAACAGAAATAAATTTCGATGGCCAATATACAAGTTGTTGAAACTGAGAATCCGAGGAGAATACAGACAAAAATAGGAGTGAAAATGAAATCAGAATGTTAATTGATTTGCCAATACAGAGGACAATAATAATAAAAAGGATTTTAGAAATTTGAAATCTTGTCTTCCTTCAGACTTACCCAAATATTTCACTTTTAGGATTTGGTCTCTTAAGGTTTTTCCATGGATGGAAATGCAATGGTTTCAGAAAACGAACGATTCGTAAAAGTAGCTTTAAGCAAAAAATCGACAATTATTAAAAAATCTGCTCTTTGTTGGCTCCTAAAATATGTTGAGGAAACGGTCAGACCGTTTAGTACTTAGGTTTATACATTCTCCATCGTCAAAAAATCTTGGTAAAAAAATTAAAAGAAGGTTTCAATTAGGAATAAAAGAAAAATAATACAATATAGGTAATCTAGCTTCTTGTCTCAAGTGAGAATGTGAGTATGATGAATGGGATTATGACGAAAATGAAAATTTTGAAAGAGAATTAACAACATTAATTGAAGAGAAAGAAAGTTGTGAACTTTATCAGGACAAAGATAATCAAACACTGAACACTTAAAGGAAACTTAAAATACTTTTATCGAACAATTTTATGGAATTTTTTAGTGGTGGTGTATTGGACGTATTAAAAGAAACACCAATTTCCGCCGAAAATTTCAGACGTCGCAGATGTCGAAAATGAATTTATATTTTTTCGTTCCCTAATTTTGAGAGAATCCTTACAATCTACCACGTTTTTTGATAATCAATTTATATTAAATAGTTTCATCAGTTAAGTTTTCCATATATATGGTGCCAACTTAAGCAGACACACTGTATCTATACATAAACGCGATGTGGGTGATGCGCGATGGAGCACCGCCACACTTTAGCTTGGTTGCGCGTCAATTTCTGGATGAGGATTACCATAATCGTTGGATAGGGAGAGCTGGACCGCAAGCCTGGCCTCCCAGATTACCAGACCGAAATCCTTTGGATTATTTTCTGAGGGGTTACCTAAAGTAATTAGTTTTCAAAATGCTAATCTAAAATGAACAAGATCTAAGAAACAGGATATTTGAATCGTGAGCCATTATTAATTAGACACTAGGTATATTCGAAACAATTTGTCGATCAATGCTAAGGCGAATTGATGCATGAGTTGCAATAATGGGCGGCGGTCACAAAGTTTAACTTTAAATTTTTGCCTCTAAATCAGAGAAATCTATAGTATGATTTTGTGCATCAAATATCCTGATCCAGATTAAAGTTAAAGGAAAAGCCATGTTAGGAATAAATTTTATTGTTTTTACAAATACATTTGACCTATAATATTTGAATAGCTGTATCTAATAATAATTTTATATTATGCGGCAAATATCACATAGTTATCAGCAGGAGGATTTGACACATTTGCCCTGAGAACACGTTAATCCATCAGCACACTGAGATGTAGGTGGTGATCCTCGTAGTAATTGCGCACAAGTACCGCCTTCCTCTAAAAAAGTTAAGAGTTAGGATAGATAAGCAGCGCCTGTTAAACTGGAGTACTGGCGAATACAGGCTGAAGCCCCTTCCATATTTTTGAATATCTAAGCATGTATTGTCGCCTTAGAGCAACATTAAGACACGTGGAAAATCTTTATTTGTCAAAAAATTGATTTCAAAATTTGGCAATATTTACTGCTGAAATAAAAAGCTTGCTCATTATTACATTAATTTGAAATAATTAAGAAAATAATTTACCGACATTTATCTTATTCTCTCTAACGGTGATGAACTGTCATGCTCACCTATTTAATTAGAACATTTAAATGCACAATTTTACCCGAAAATTCATGCTTTCTATCCACAGTTGAATTTTCACCAACATCCTGAAACTTGGGCATTGAAATGGATGTCAACTTGCGCTTTGAGAAACACATTTCGCTGCTGTTAAAAAAATGTTATTTTAAGCTTAAACTATTGTACAGATATAAAGATATTTTTAACACTGATGTCAAATTAAGATTAACTGATTTTCTGGTGCTCTCTACGTTAACCTATGGTTTTACAGTGTATTGGCCCATGCTCACTACCAAAAATCAAAATTGTCTGCAAAAGATTCAAAACAGTTGTCTTCGGTATTGTTATGGTCTGCGTAAATTTGACCACATCACCCCTGCTCTGCTGAATTCTGGGTGGCTTACCCTTGATGAACGTTACATTCTGAATCTAACGAACCTAGTTTATAAAGTGTCAAAAAGTGGTTCGCCTAAATATTTAAACGAAAAGCTTATTAAAAATAGTGATGTACACGGACGTATAACTAGAAATCGCGAACAATATGCAACCCCAAAACATTCAACTGCTATTTTCCAACGCTCCTTCTCGTTCAATGCTGTCAAGTATTATAATGCGTTGCCAGGCGATGTTAAACTCTGCTCATCTATTCCTGTTTTTAAATCAAAAGCGAAAAATTACATTAAGTCATTGAGAAGCTGACGGTATACAGTGTAATTAACACTAAATAATATATGCTCGACATATTAATTTCTTGTCTTCTTCTTTTTTACTTTTTCTGTTCACCTATCCATTCTTCTCATACTATAATTATTTACTAAGTAAGTAAGTAATAGTTAAGCTAAAACATTGTTTATAGATCGTTTTTGTCTTCCTTGGTGGTTAGGTAGAATAGCGATGGCTAGACCTCGCCACCAAAATACAATAGTATACTGTATAAATTTTGTTCATATAAAAAATAAAAAACCTGTTTATTTATTTATTATTTATTATCCTCGTCTTCTAATTTGGAAGTTTTCACTGACAAGAAAATACGTTTGACGCGATAAATTTGGCCCAGCAACAGTAGGTTATAATAACTTTAAGAGTGAAAAGTTTAGTGAAACAGTAGGATCGACTACCGTAACCAGTTGCACTAACTTAAAATGAATTTTATAATCAAGTCACCCTGTGTTGGGTTCCTAACCATATACAGTGTCACCAGTAAAGTCGGCATCATATGGGATTTTTTTTTAATTAATAGATTTATTCGAAATTTGACTTTGGCATCATGTTCTGCTCCAATCGAGATGAAAATTACCTAACCAAAATGATGGTAGTCACGTGATTCGCATTATCTGTCAAATTTTAATTTTTTCCAAAAAATAATTCAAAAGTGGGGTTATTTCTGAAAATATCGAAAAAAGTTATTGAAAAAAGTTTTTTAAATGCAGTTTCTAGCCCACGTGCAAAAATTTCAGCTGCATAAGATAATTTTGATTTTTTACCAATATTTTGTAAATTGCACCACTTTTACAAAATAAGACGCAACGCAACCTACATAAAACTTCTTAGTTTTGACAATGCTTTATTTCAGATACATTTTCTTTAAAGTAGCGCCTTATTACATGTGGGTTTTTCTACAAAATCAAAATTGGGCTTTTTTGTTTTTGACCCTGTATAAGGTAACTTCATAAAATAAGTATTTTTGAAAACCTAGTTTGTGTCTGAAAGTAATACACCTTAATATTAAGAGAAAAAAGAACACAGTGTCATCAGTAAAGTGTTCAAGTGGAAAATAAATTTTAGTTTAACTTAACGTAAAGTTTATCTATTTTCAACGATTTAATTTAAAACCCCTTTATTATTATAAATTTTTTTACTTTTTAATGTTAAAGAGCAGCGAACAAACCCCTTTTACCACAATGAAAATTGCCGAACGTTTTGCTGGTAAAACGAAAAGAAAAAATAAAAATTAATATTTAGAAAATAAATTCTACTTTAAATACCCCATCCAGAAAGGTAAATGACAATCGAAAATATTCCCAAAATTTTTTTTAGAATTTTTTTTATTTTTAGTAATTTTGTAATATCTTAAACAATTCTTTATTGGTCAAAAGCAAAATGACTTTCCCGGGTGTAGAATGTTGTACCAAACAATTTTTCTTAAAGCCATTTTTCAATATCGGCCTTACTTTTTTCTCAAAAACGTTGGGCGCGTAAAGTGAATTTAAGCGTGTAAAGTGGATTTACGCGCCCAACGTTTTTGAGAAAAAAGTAAGGCCGATATTGAAAAATGGCTTTAAGAAAAATTGTTTGGTACAACATTCTACACCCGGGAAAGTCATTTTGCTTTGACCAATAAAGAATTGTTTAAGATATTACAAAATTACTAAAAATAAAAAAAAATTCTAAAAAAAATTTTGGGAATATTTTCGATTGTCATTTACTTTTATGGATGGGGTATTTAAAGTAGAATTTATTTTCTAAATACCAATTTTTATTTTTTCTTTTCGTTTGACCAGCAAAACGTTCGGCAATTTTCATTGTGGAAAAGGGGTTACTTCCTCGTTTAGTGACCCCAAACTTCCCACACATTTTTTTTGGATGAGAACCCAGCACTAGAGCATTATTTTACTTTACTTACCAATCACTGGTATACAATGTTGACAACATCCACAATAAGTAGGAGCCAGAGTTTTTCCCTCCTCGCATGATGTTTCGTTAATGCATTTGACAGTGTCACAAAAGTTAGGAGGG
Source organism: Polydrusus pterygomalis (assembly GCA_963969555.1). NCBI lineage: Eukaryota > Metazoa > Arthropoda > Insecta > Coleoptera > Curculionidae > Polydrusus > Polydrusus pterygomalis. The sequence continues at coordinate 2,368,345 of OZ018377.1, forward strand.
CAAACAATCGACTGTGCTGCTGCTATAAATATTATTAGTAGAGCAAAAGTCAGATAGGAGCATGTTTTTGACATGATAAAATTCATAGCGAAGACAGATGACCAACTCCTAGAACAACAACGAAAATGAATTAAATTATGTAATTAAACAAGTATAAATTTGACAGGCACAGGGATAGCTTTTCTTCCTGGGAGGGGTACTCTCACACAATAGCGTAGCTAGAATTTTATTTGAACTTTTAAAACGGTTTATTTTCAGAAAAACATTGCAGCAATACTAGAAATAAACTGAAATGTTATATAATTTAATCACAAATCAAAAAAACAATAAAGTAATTTATCAACAAACTTACATCAATTACATGTCTCTATCCTCTGTCAGCATCGAGGCAACACTCGAGGAGCTAAATGTAAACGGAGGATGAAACTTTATTGTTCTAAGACTTTGTTCCGAAAGATTTAATCAAAATCAACGTCTACGTCTACGATCATCAGCTCAGTATAATATTTGACTACAAACATCACTCACTCGACTAAAACACTGCAATTATTCTTATAAAACGACCTGAGAATTGCCGATGTTACGAAGCGACGAAACTAATGATATCCGGGTTTAATTAAATAATTCATTAATCTGAGATGAGAGCAGATATATTATTATAACTATTTATAAAGCATATTATATTTGTATCAATATCGTGTAGTTGTTTATTTTATTCCTTTACAGTATTTTCCAGTATACAGTGTGTCCACGGATAGAGTTTGAAAGAGAAAAACCTTTTTTTCTTAGTAGGTAGGTATAGAAGAAAAATTCATTCTTTATAAAAACGTCTGTTTGTGCTGAAACTACAATTTCGAATATCAGATTGGCGATTACTATGCAGGGTTCGTCAGAAACAACATCTTTAGTTTTTCGGATCTTTTTTTTTCAATTCCTTGATTTATTAAATGAACTTTGCTAGTGTTGAAACTACAATTTCAACTAATAGATTTGCGATTACTATACAGAGTTCGTCAGAAGCAACAGTTTTTGTTTCTTAGATTTTTTTTTCAATTCTAAATTTCAATTATTTTTGATGATTGGCTAAATCATCACTTTGAGAACAAATGGATTGGAAGATACCTATGAATGATCCATATCAGTTGACACGTAGGAGTCCCGATCTCACAATTATCGACTTTAATTTATGGGAATATCTGAAGCCACATGTTAAAACCAATTTCAATAACAACTTGATCTCTTGAAAGAAAAAATAAGAGTATAGTTATTGCAAACATCCCAAAACAGCAAGTTAGGAACTGTTATCGGGAATTCAGATGTCGAGTTGAACTATGCGCTAACTCGGTGGTAGGGGAAGGGTATACAAAATGACATATATTTTAAAGAAATAGAAATCTTTTATTAAAAAAAAACATTTTCTTAATAAAATCTTGAACAAAACATAAACTAACGTATTTGCAACACTTCAGAAAAGATTTTAACAAAGTAAGACAAAATATGGAGTTTTAGCCAAACATATAAAAATAAACAAGAAAAGTTCATTTTACCCCACGTGGGGGCCAAAATGACACATCATTACTGTTTAATAACTTTCAGTCGGTACAAAGGTCACAAACAAAATGTTTCTTGTCTAGCCCGGCACACTCAGCATGTGCCCACTTTTGACAGGAACCACAGCATAGCCACAGGTCACCTTTTTTGGAAAATGTGTACAGCTCTGTACATACAATAAATGCAAGCAGCAAAGGGTTCTGTTTCTGTTTCCGACTCGGATTCTTTAAGGACTTTTCTTTTTACCGCTCTTTTTTCTGGGATCTCTAGTTTCGGTTTGCTCTTTTCTTTCGCCTCTTCCAAATTTGGAGTAGAGTTTAGAACAGAAGTGCCTTACGTTCGGGTAAAATGACATAGTATGTCATTTTGCCCTCTTCACACCTATGTCATTTTACCCCACATAAAACCAATTTAAATAAATACAATTTTTGACAAAACAATAACTTATTTACCAAATTTGAAATATGCAATCATAAAAGCAATAATTCTCATAACTTATCATAAATATCCTAACTTACCGGTTAATCACACTAAAAATGTATAGCAGATTTTAATATACCGCGCCAAAAATATTTTGATGTTAAAAATAGAATAATCGAACATGCTCTCTCACCGATGAAGCGGAACTTAATGTAAACTAGAAACTACTGAAACAAGCATGACTGGAACCCACGCCACAATAACATATTCGTTTCCGAGCACTCCCGAACGACGAGTCCTGTGTATACAAGCACTGTGTCATTTTACCCCACTATGTCATTTTGTACACCCTTCCCCTACCACGTTTGAATAAAAAGTAGGCAAATAACAAAACTAGTACTCTGTAAGTGTATTTGAAATAATTTACATTGATATATTTCATACTCTTGTTCACATATGGATCATCATAATTAGCTTATTTCCTCATTGAGAACATATTTTATAGTCAGTGCTAAATTGCATTCACTTTTCATGCTTTCCTTTTAGATTGAAAATTCCCTGAAATACGTACCTTTAACGTTTTAAATTTTTTGATAAAAGCCAAAAAACATAAAAATATGCCCTTAAGATAATAATTTATGAAAAATATGCATTTTATTACAAAATTGACAAAATATGTAAAAAATGCTTATACACTGCGCGACATATTTAACGCATAACGAAAAAAATTGCCTCAATTTTGATGTTATATATTTTCCAAATTTGTGGTTCGTTTTTAATGATTTTTTTTTCAAATTGTAGGTTTTTTCCTTAAGCATATCACTGCCTTTGTTGTTTTACTTGAAAAATTAACTTTGGTATTATACCGGGTGTTATAAAACGTTATGTTTTTTTTACGGAAATTCAAAACACCCTGTGGGATTTACTAGCCATTGCAAGTTATCGCAATTCCAGCCAAATTAAAATCCCATGTTTCCTTTACATTTTCTTTTTTGATTCATTGGTTTATCTCTGTTTTTTTATGAAATATTCAATTTTTAGTTCAACGTGATTTTCATAAAAAAATGTTTAGTTAAAAAATACAAAATAAACGAAACGCTTTGATAAATGCAACAGGAAGAAAAAACTAATTATAAAGTAAATAAAGAATCAATATCTGGTATTAATTTACTGAATCCACAAAACAGGGCAAAAAAAATACAGGGAAAAAAATTGTAATTTCTTAATGTATTAAAAAAAATTAAATATGAATAATTAGTAGCGAGTATTGCCTCTCCTTGCTTCGCATCTTCTTGGCATACTTAAAATCAGATTTCTGATTTCATCTTGATTAATCTGATTCCATATTTCCATAAGCCTCAATGACAGATCATTTAAGTTTCTAGGAGGAGGAAGCAATGCTCGCTACTAATGATTCATATTTAATTTTTTTGAATACTTTTAGAAATTGCAACTTTCTTTCCTGTATTTTTTTGCCCTGTTTTGTGGATTCAGTAAATTAATACCAGATATTGATTCTTTATTTACTTTATAATTTGTTTTTTCATGCTGTTGCATTAATCAAAGCATTTCGTTTATTTTGTATTTTTTAACTAAACATTTTTTTATGAAAATCACGTTGAACTAAAAATTGAATATTTCATAAAAAAGCAGAGATAAACCAATGAATCAAAAAAGAAAATGTAAAGGAAACATGTGACTTGAATTTGGCTGGAGTTGCGATAACTTGCAATGGCTAGTAAATCCCACAGGGTGTTTTTGAATTTCCGTAAAAACAGTTTTATAACACCCGGTATAATACCAAAGTTACTTTTTCAAGCAAAACAACAAAGACAATGATATGCTTAAGGAATAAACCTACAATTAGAAAAAAAAATCATTAAAAACGAATCACAAATTTGGAAAATATATAACATCAAAATTAAGGCAATTTTTTCGTTATGCGTTAAATATGTCGCGCAGTGTATATGGATTTTGCAGATATTCCACCCTTTAATGATAACCTTTATTGCATTATACGTAATATTTCCAAATAATTATTAATTTCGGCATGGTCAGTAACCGATTTTCTATCAAATTTTGAATTTATACTTATCTAGTTTGGATTTTTACATTCACGGCATGAAGAATAACTTTAAATTTAAACAAAAATGTACAACCTGATAGTGTTTTATTTAATGTGCCTCTCTTCCTGTTTTTTTCTTATCAGGACCCATAAATCTTTTAGGAAAAAAAATCGTTGAAAAAACAAAGCCTATACACGGTATGCATTTAGAAGTAAAGATAACGAAAATGGGAAAGCTATTTTTTTAAAAGATGGATGTAAAATGAAATAACAAAATGGTACTGCTTACGATTCTTACCAACGTGTTGAACGTGCTATAATATGTTTTATGTATGTTGAGTTTCCTTTTAACACCAAAATTAAACTGTAGAGCTCTGACTCATATTCATTTATATACTTTTACGTATACTTAGTATAATTAACATTAAAAACTTGGTAGTACTTATCATCATTTCGTATCATACATTATGTTTAGTGGCGGCGCCAGGGGGGGGGGGGGGTGGGCGAGCGCCCAACGGCTCGCCCAACCTGCCAAATTACGTATTTGATCAAAAAATATAGAGAAGTACCTAACTCAGTAGATTTTTTTAGATTGCTTTCAATTTTATAGATCTAACTAGTTTAAATGGAATGAATCAACCAATGTGTTTCCGGCATCACAATAAATAAATTAGAATAATAATATTTATGTATATAATTCAACATCCAACAAGAAGTCCAATCCACTTAAAAGTTTTTTGTGAACTGTTGTCAAAAATAAAGAATGTTTCTGATTACACAGGCCTGCATGAAATTTGTGATGACGTGATTTTTGTTTGTTGAGCTCAGTTTTTATATAGAAATAACTAATTAAAATACAATTGGTCTCTATCACCCACAGATTTTTTTTTCCAAAAAAAAAAAAGAAAAAATATAAAAAAAACTTATAATACGCGTTTTAATACATTTTAAAATGAATGTAGTACTTCAAATTCTAAATAATTGATGAATAAAAAATGATTTTCGGTGGTGCTATAACCATTCCGACTGAAGATTTTTTATCGACTTCAAAAAGGGGCTTTAAAGCTGTTCTTTTATATAATGACAATGTTTTTGCTTCTGTTTCGGTCGGCCATACAGTTAAGTTAAAGAAAAACTATGAACATTTAGAGGAATTACTTTCAAGAATACAATATGAAAATCACAACTGGGAAGTGTGTGAAGATCTAAAAATTTTAGGTCTTCTCTTAGGTCAGCCGTCTGGATTTACTAAATTTCCATGTTTCCTGTGCGAGTGGGCTAGCAGGAATCGAGAACAGCATTGGATAAAAAGAGACTGGTCACAAAGAGAGACTTTAACACCTGGAAACAAAAATGTAATTCGCAAAAGTCTTATTGACCCTCAAAAAGCTTTACTTCCACAACTTCACATAAAACTTGGACGTATGAAACAATTTGTTAAGGCATTAAACAAAGAATGAAATTGTTTTAAATATTTGTGTAAAACATTTCCGGCTCTGTCAGAGGCAAAATTAAAAGTGGGAATCTTTGTAGGGCCGCAGATTAGCAGCTTGATGAAAGATACAGAATTTGAAAAGGTAATGGAAGATAAGGAAAAACATGCATGGAATACTTTTAAAGAAGTTGAACATAAATTACTACTATGTTGAGATCTTTGAAAATATGCTGGAAAATTTCAGGAATTTCAGAATATGAGCATACAAATTCACTTTTTACATTCTCATTTGGACTAATTCCCAGAAAATCTTGAGGACGTGGGTGAAGAGCAAGGTGAAAGATTTCATCAATATATTAAAAAGATGGAAAAAAGATACCCAAAAATGATGGCCGATTTCTGTTGGACATTGAGAGGAGATCTTCCTTTAGCTGAAACAGAAAAACAACCAAAAGAAGCTTTTCTGAAAAAAGAAAACGTTTTTTGAAGAAGCGTAACGAATAAATAACCATTTATAATAGTTTATATGTGTATATTTAGTATATTTTTGTATTTTTTTCCTTAATATATTCAAAAACTAGCTTTTAAATGAAATAAATCGTGTTTTTTCTATTTTTTGGATTTTACCAGTTTGAAAAATAACCTTACGTGATATAAAAAAACTGAAAGCAGATTTAAAATCAGCGCTACCAAATTACTAGAAAACAGTTAAAATTTTTAAATCAACTTTCAAAGTGTTAAAAAATGCAGGCCTGTGTTATTTACAAAGCAAAGATAGTGATAGTTTAAAAAGTTTAACATTAACGGAATCACTAAAACAGTTATTTGTATCATATAGGCAAGATTCTGAATTTGAAAAGTTATAGACTGCGACTCTAAAAAACGCACCCGATAATAATATTAACTTAGATGATGTGAATAATAAAAGATCAAAGAAATTACCTTCTAAATTTAAAAACACTATAATTATCCAAAAAATTACCTCACTTGAAGAGGATAGATGTGTTATTAAAAAAGTGAATTTCAAGTTAAACAATATAATCCTATAATTGACCGAATCACTTCAGAACTTTGTCGGAGATTTGACAAAAATGCTAGTGTTATAAATTATAGATGTGACGTAGCGTCCGTCGAAAATAAATTAAAATTGCTACCAAAAACCATTAATAGGTATGAAATTAATCATGATGTTAACATAAAGACCTTATCAGATCTTGCAAATCTTCTGCAAGAATATAATTTAGTATTTAACGAAATAAATAAATTATGTATCATTGCAATAACTGTACCCTCTTCAAGTGCCAGTTGTGAGAGGTCGTTTAATGGCTTAAAAAGAATAAAAAACTATTTAAGGACCACAATGTTACAAGAGAAGAGAGGCTCACAGATTTGGGACTTTTGTACTTTGAAAAAAATATTGTTAAAACAATTGACTTAGATGTTACTTAGATGTAGTTGTAAATTCTTTTGCAATTAAGCATAATAATAGAAAAATAGCTCTTTCATAACTGCTCCTAACTCCTAACTCTGTTATTGCCCTATTATATAATCATGTGTTTCTTTATAAGATAAACTTTAAAATAATTTAATTGTTTTTTTTTTTAATTTTAGTTGGAATCGCAAAATTGCAAAATATCTATAAATAGTAAATTATATAATCTGTACCTAGTACCTATTACCCAAAATATTACCTAGATATCTAGGTCCTAGGGTACACATTTTTGCTGCCCACCCTCCAAATTTTTCTGCCGGGTGTCGCCCAACTGGAAAGAAAAAGCTGGCGCCGTTACTGATTATGGTCAAATATAAATATACTATGTATACCGGGTTTTAAAAAAAAATGATCTCGTGTTTAAAAAATCATAAACGATCATTTCTCACAAAAGCTAAATTCACATTGCATGCTGTACTGTGTACAGGTTTCGAACTTATTTGTTCTTATCAGTAGGTACAGGATATGTGATTATTACGATATATTTTTATTAAATATTATAAATTTGAAATATTTTTTCATTGTTCTTAAGGCTTGTTTTAAAAAAAAATCCTGTAAGATATGAAGTTACAGGTGTTTGTCGTCACAATCTTCATGCCAGGAAACAACTATGTGCATCGTTCACCCATATTAACAATAAAAAAGTATACCTTCGTCGATAATTATTTAAATAATGTGATAAACATGTCCACACTTATCGTTTTTGGGTAATTTTTTGTTTCTATTTAAACATGAGTATTATAAAAGAAACTAATTACAACCGTCCTGTTATAGCAGAAGCCAAAAAACAAATAAAAAATGAAATTTTTTCTATTTTTTATTATCGTTGTGATATTGATGAATTGTCGTATAATGGAAGCTGCCGATACTACAGAAGATTGCCAAGAATGGACTTGTGCTGCCACCTTGTGTTTAAACGTGACCCCTTGTCCAAAAGGGACAATTTTGGCTGCGAAAAGGGGCTATTGTGGGTGCTGCTGGGAATGTGTCACACCGAGTAAGTATTTTGTTATTTTTAGTTAGTTGTTTTGATGAGTAGTTATCATAGATAGGTACCTTTAGATAAGCAAACAATAATCACGAAAGTGGCGTTTTATGGCCTCGCGCATGTAAACAAAGCTAGACACTATTAGCCATGCGCACTGCAACATTATCGTTTGACGAATAGGAAAATAGACAGGTCCGGGCTTTAAAATTTAAATTCTTACCAAAAAATTGGAATTTATTCTCAATTTTTGATCAAGTTGGGAAAAAAGGTAGTGATTTCTGGCATTTCTAGTAGTAGCAAACCTATCAGATTTTAAGGATAGAAAATTGTTTTGTTTTTAAAATTTGTTTAAAAATGATTCGTCGTCGTGTTTTTAGTTCGAACAGGAAGAGAACAAGAACAGGTAAATTAAACTAGTCTTATAAAATCGAATATAAAAATAAAGAAAACCAGCAAAATAACCAATACGGTGTTATCGCGTAGTACCTAACCTCAATACATACTTACCGAAAATACGAAATACCGGGTATTTTACCCCCATTTGAGAATAATAAAATTATACAGCGGCTGCTACTAGTACTAGTCATTGTTTATATTCCAATCCGAGTCACTAAAAAAGCACAAACACAATTCACTAAACTACACAAAAACTAGAAATCCGTAAATATTAAACACCCACAATCCACGATAGCTAAGAAAACCTTAAAACACAACAACAAAAACGGCGGCCGAGCCGGTTCTGGAGAGTATCTTGAGCATGTCGATTTCTGTCGATAAAGTAGGACAGGCCGATAACACGAGGTTTGTGCGCATGCACGAAGGTGTCCAGAAGGAAGGCAGCTGACCGGCGAGTCATGCGCTCGGACGTATTTTTTCAACCATAAAACGTAACTTTTGTTTGCGCTGTACGTATCAGCAATAAGGATCAAGCTAGTCTTAGGTAATTGGTCTAGGGTAAGCGTACTTTGTATTTTTATGTATCAGGACTCGATCTTGTGTTGAGACAATGTAGGTAATATTGTTGCAATTATAAGTTGAAAATAGAGCCTGTCCTAATTCAATATATAACTATATAATGAGTTATGATTTTATTAGTTAGGTACGTGTTAAAATATGTCCTTTTTTTAGAAGTGGGTGATGCCTGTTATGTGGATGGAACTAAGAATACAACCCAGTTGACATGTGGACCAAACCTTAGATGTTGTAGAAACAGATGTATAAAGAGAGGATATTGAAATACCAATTATAGTGAAAAATAAATTTATTAACAATAAAATTTTTCACTAAATTTTGCTTTTAACTCCACCGTATAGGTTTCAGTTATAACAAACTTGATATATTTATATAGTTTTTAAAATATGCTTTCTAATAAAAATATGCAATAAACCACATCCGCGTCATAGCATTTCCAGCCAGTCGATAACAGCTGCTTTACATTGAATATAAGCCATCGACTTAAAAGATCCTTGATATATTTTTTTCAATGTATATGTTACGGGTAAAGTTAGATAAGCGAGTAAACCTAGGTTTACTCGCTTATCTAACATTACCCGTAACATATATACTAATAGGGGAAGTGTGCCTTTGATGGACCCCTTAAGGAAATTCTCTATTAACTTCCTAAATTATATGCCTATTAAAGTGAGCTAGCTAGTATTTGATTGTCAGTGTTAAGTTAAAATGGATTTACCTTAGTTGTAATAATTTTTAAAACAATTACCGAAAAAGATATGTTGCCTGTTTTTTAAGATATGCCAATGGGTCCATCATAAGCGTATATAGTCCCAGGATGGACCCTCTAATAAAAGTAAAAACAAAATCATCTAACTTTCCAAATAATTGTATTAAACAATTAAAAACGGTCTGTAGAACTGTTCATGTAGGTACAACTTAACAAAACGAAACAAAATCTAGTTGCACAAGTCACATATAAATGTTTTTGCGGCTACTCTATACCTCATACGTCATGTGTGCCCTATATAAGTATATAAGTATTACCTTTAAATAGTTCCATGTTATATCAGAGGCTTTTTCCTGATACCTACTAAAATAATATAACGCGTAGTATCTGGCCTAGAGCCTAACATAGGGTATATCCATAGGCCTCTTATTTTAAGAGGCCTATGGGTATATCATACAGCCTATTAACTCGATATGGCTTTTTTGTTAACATGACAGGTTCTTTACAAATATCAATATGTAACTTAGGTTCAATAGGTGTAACTGAAATTTTACATTCTTCCATGTTAAATCGTTTCACTAAACTTCTTATGTAATTTTCTTGGCTTACTCTTAAAATTCTCTTATCTCAATCATAATTTATTTCTAAACCTAGAAAATTTCTTAATTCATTTTTATCTACCCTTTTAAAGGTTGTCATTAATTCTGTTTTAATTTTATTTTTTATTTAATTTATTATTATATCTGGACCAGAGATAATCATATCATCCATGTAGATTAGCAAATAAGCCACATCAGAAGATTTATTCATGTAATATAAACAATAATCACTATCAGATCTTTCGAAACCTATATACAGGGTGTCCCAGATAAGAATGCACTCACAGGGATCTTATAAACCATAAGAGATACAGAGATGGTTAAATTGGAGAAAAGTTGCGCATAACTGAATCCTATAACGTCATGTTTTCAAATTTAAAAAATTCCGAATGCTTCCGAAGATATTTGGATAAAACCGAATATTCGCGATTTCGTTTTAATTGATTTATGATTCTATTTGAAGAGACATTGCAAAATAAATTTAACATTCTCATTGCCACTTTTTCTCCCCTACAAGATGGATTAATTACATTTTTGATCCGACGTTTCGTTTAGTCACAACCATCATCAACTTTGTTATTTTTAATAGTAGGAAAATTTTATTTTATGCTTAATAAATTCTACGTTTTATTCTAAATCTAACGGTGTACCACACTTATTATTTATTAGACGTTTCGATATAGAAAAACACATCATCAATGAAAATAGGCACATTATCGAAAATATTTTTGTTTTTATTGTTGTATTTAAACACTAGTTGGATTTTAAAACATTTTTTTTAAATAAACTTGTAACAAAACATAATATCTAATAAAACTTATCTGAAAAATGCAACAAGTAATAATTAATTTTAATTATTAAATACAATTATTTTTTAAAAATGCATGATAATATTCTAACATAACGTACCATTTAAATTCGGCATCATATGGGTGACTATGAAATTGATTGACGTTATTCGCAATTGTTTAAATGTTTAATGTGTCTATTTTTATTGATGATGTGTTTTTCTATATCGAAACGTCTAATAAATAATAAGTGTGATACACCGTTAGATTTAGAATAAAACGTAGAATTTCTTAAGGATACAATTAAATTTTCCGAATATTTAAAATAACAAAGTTGATGATGGTTGTGACTAAACGAAACGTCGGATCAAAAATGTAATTAAACCATCTCATAGGGGAGAAAAAGTGGCAATGAGAATGTTAAATTTATTTTAAAATGTCTCTTTAAATAGAATCATAAAGCAATTAAAACTAAATCGCAAATATTCAGTTTTATCCAAATATCTTCGGAAGCATTCGGAATTTTTTAAATTTGAAAACATGACGTTACAGGATTCAGTTATGCACAACTTTTCTCTAATTTAACCATCTCTGTATTTCCTATGGTTTACGTGATCCCTGTAGAGTGCATTCTTATCTGGGACACCCTGTATTTAATAAATATGAATTTATTTTATCGTTCCAACATTTACTAGATTGTTTTAACCCGTACCTACTGTCCTGTACGAAGATTTTTTTAACTTTAATACTTTATTCTTTTTACACTGAACACCATCAGGCGGATATATAAAAATACTCTCATTTATTGTACCGTTTAGAAACGCCGTTTTCGCATCAAGTTGACAAAAATGATATTTAAATTGATTCCCTATTATAAGCAAAAGTCTAACAGTAGACATTTTTGCAACAGGCGAAAAAACATTTTCATAGTCCACATTATTTTCTTGTAAAAATCCTCTAACTACTAACCTGGCTTTATATTTATCGTTTTCCATTTTTTCAAAATTCTTAAAAGAAAAAACCCATTTGGTCATTGTTCTTTCTCATTCTTAGGTATTTCCAACGGTTCCCAAGTTTCATTTCCATGAATTGAATTTAACTCTTTGTCTATGGCATTTAACCATAACTTACTGTCACATCTATTCTTTATTTCATTAAAATTTTTAGAAATAACTTCCACAAGAGAAGACGCATCAAACGCCATATAAAGCTCAAAATCGTCATACTTACCTGGAATTTTGATACTACGCTTATTTTCTTCCTCATTATTATTTGAAAGTTTGTTCTCATCTTCCTAATCTGAACCGCTCACCCTATTACTATTATCGTTCTTAGTTTTACCCGAGGTTTCATCTTCTTTAATTTTATTAATCTCCCCCATATCAAGTTTGTCATTTACCTGAACTAATCCGTTTTTAAACCAAAAACTATTTTCATTAAATTTAACATCCCGAGAAATAATAATTCTTTGTTTTTTCTATGTTCCATAGCCGATATCCAGTTGGTGCATAACCAACCATTACACATTTCTTGACTTTAGAATCAAATTTATGATGAAATTGTGGTTGTACAATGAAGTTTTTCTTAGAAAAATAGAAACAAATAAAGGAATATAAAAGGGTTTTCATTTCAAATAACATCAGTTACATCAGGTGTTTGTCGTCACAATCTTCATGCCAGGAAACAACTAAGTGGATCGTTCACCCATATTAACAATAAAAAAAGTTCATTGGCCAACATTCATTTACATGGTAATGTTGCAGTCAGGTGATGTTAAATAAAGTATATGTTCGTCGATAATTATTTAAATAATGTGATAAATATGTCTTCATTATTTTTAGACACGGCTTATCGTTTTTGGGTAATTTTTTGTTTCTATTTAAACATAGGTAAGTATAAAAGAAACTAATTACAACCGTCCTTTTATAGCAGAAACCAAAAAGCAAATAAAAAATGAAAGTTGTTCTATTTTTTATTATCGTCGTGATATCGATGAATTGTCGTACAATGGAAGCTGCCGATACTGCAGAAGATTGCCGAGAAGGGATTTGTTCTGTCACCTTCTGTTTAAACGTGACCCCTTGTCCAAATGGGACAATTTTGGCTGCGAAAAGGGGCTATTGTGGGTGCTGCTGGGAATGTGTCACACCGAGTAAGTATTTTGTTATTTATAGTTAGTTGTTTAGAGTAGTAGTAACTTACTGTTAGAAGGTTATAAGCTGTCAAAGTTCAAAAATGTCACTTTTCGAGAGTCAATATCTCGGAAACTATGAAGTATAGACTAATAATGCATTTTATAAAAAATAATTATAATTTTATGTGGAATTTAAAAATGTAAAAATATACAGGGTGTTCCATTTAAAAAAATATTCCAAAAGCGGACCCAGCTGTCATCTTGACATTTAAAGCTGTCATTGGTATGTCAAAAAGTGCAAGACTTGCTCAAATATTATCGTTCAAAATTCCATTAAAATATACCGAACGGTTTAGAAGTTAGAGGGGGGGGGGGGGGACGGACTTTAGGTCCTCACTGTATGTATGTTATATGTAGGTATAGAGCCTGTCCTAATACAATATATAACTATATAAGTATAAAGAGTTATGATTTTATTACTTACGTGTTAAAATAAGTCCTTTTTTTAGAAGTGGGTGATGCCTGTTATGTGGATGGAGTTAAGAATACAGGCGAGTTGACATGTGGACCAAACCTTAGATGTTGTAGAATATGTAGAAACAGATGTATGAAGAAACTATATTGAAATACCAATTATAGTAGAAAATAAATTTAATAACAATAAATTTTTTTGCACGTGTCTATAGTTTAAACCCAACCTACAAATAACCAAACTTTCTATATACTTACCTATAGCTGCAGAATTATTATTTTCCAAATTCTTACATATTTGATACTTACGACTCATCTTAATTAGAAAAAGAAAATATGACAAAATACTAAAAATACAGCAATTATTACACAAACCGATAATCTGAAAAAAAATTCAGGCCGCTGTCAAAGAAACACCAAACACAAATGGGGATGTTCGATGCATCGATATATTAGGCCTTATATAATTTAAATCATAAAATAAAATTGTTCTGCCGTTGCCTCTCGATCTTTATTTATTCCTTTATTTAGCACCTGGTTAATACACAACAATTTCAGCAAAAATTTACAAAAGCAATCAAGATTTAAAATAAAAAATAAAATAAACTACATACTAACAACAGACACTGTCAAAAATACAATACAATAAAATAAAACCGTCAATGTGTTAACATATTTATGTGTCATAACACGAATAAAACAAGCATGATTATTAAATCATTCTCCCTTTAAGTGTTTCTTTAATTTATTCTTAAATATATTAAGGTTTCTAGCAATTTCTAGCATTCTTAATGTCTTGTGGCAGAGAATTAAAACTAATTAAGCCTTTATGATAAACTAAATTTTCGGAGCTACTTTTATTCTTTGTTGTAATGTTGAAAGTTCGTTTTGTTTCTTGTCGGGTATGAATGAACTGATACATTAGTCAGTGACCGTTCTGTTAAGTATCCTGGTGTTGACCCATTTTTAGTATTGAAAATACTATTGGGATCGTGTTTACGCAAACTTTGCATTGCATATCACTGTGGCTCATGTCGATGTCGCGGCCAACAGCGCAATATCTAGATCGGTCAAAGTATTATGTTACAATACTCTGATAAGACTTGGTAGAAATATAAATATGAATCAGCGTAAAGTCGGCAAGTAAATAATGAATAATGTTTAGTTTAGTTTGTGTTTTAAAGAACGCCATAGTAACTTTGTTAAAAAGTGTTTTATTGAGATAAGTTATAACTAAGGTAAGTTCACGTTATTTAAATTGGAATGTTATATCGAAAAAAAAAAGCGGAAGGCAAAAAGTTGGAGCACAATAATTGCATATTACAGGGTCCGCCCAAATTTGGTTAACAAATGGGATAATTTTTTTATTATTGATTTCTCAAAAAATGTTATTGTACCGTTGGGTAAATAAGTATAATTTAAAAACATAGCATAAGTAGGCTTAGACAATATGACCGATTGAATATAAGGCAATTGTTCACCTTGGTTGGTCTGCTATGTGAATATTATTGTTTATAAACAAATTAATATTAATTATTCTTAGAAATAAAACCATACATTTAATATAATATGTTTTAGTTAATATACAGGGTGTCCCAAACGTAATGGGACACAGAGCAACAGCAGGCTCCTTAAGGCGAAATAATGCGATTTATTTAAACTTGCATTATCCCAAAATTGATAACAACCAAGATAAAGGGTGTCAAACTTTTATTTTTGTTTTCGTTTTTTTGGGATTATTTATAGTTCACCTTGGTTGGTCTGCTATGTGAATATTATTGTTTATAAACAAATTTATATTAATTATTCTTAGAAATAAAACCATACATTTAATATAATATGTTTTAGTTAATATACAGGGTGTCCCAAACGTAATGGGACACAGAGCAACAGCAGGCTCCTTAAGGCGAAATAATGCGATTTATTTAAACTTGCATTATCCCAAAATTGATAACAACCAAGATAAAGGGTGTCAAACTTTTATTTTTGTTTTCGTTTTTTTGGGATTATTTATAGTTCACCTTGGTTGGTCTGCTATGTGAATATTATTGTTTATAAACAAATTTATATTAATTATTCTTAGAAATAAAACCATACATTTAATATAATATGTTTTAGTGAATATACAGGGTGTCCCAAACGTAATGGGACACAGAGCAACAGCAGGCTCCTTAAGGCGAAATAATGCGATTTATTTAAACTTGCATTATCCCAAAATTGATAACAACCAAGATAAAGGGTGTCAAACTTTTATTTTTGTTTTCGTTTTTTTGGGATTATTTATAGTTCACTTTGGTTGGTCTGCTATGTGAATATTATTGTTTATAAACAAATTTATATTAATTATTCTTAGAAATAAAACCATACATTTAATATAATATGTTTTAGTGAATATACAGGGTGTCCCAAACGTAATGGGACACAGAGCAACAGCAGGCTCCTTAAGGCGAAATAACGCGATTTATTTAAACTTGCATTATCCTAAAATTGATAACAACTAAGATAAAGGGTGTCAAACTTTTATTTTTGTTTTCGTTTTTTTGGGATTATTTATAATATGTTTTAATTAATATACAGGGTGTCCCAAACGTAATGTGACACAGAGCAACAGTAGGCTTCTTAAGGCGACATAATGCGGTTTATTTTAAAGCTGTGTCAGGTATTTTTTTGTTTTAAATATAAGAACCAATGTCCAAAATTTAAGAAAATCTTCAATAGAAAGCCAATTTAGTCTATTTAACATATCTCTCACAGGTGTGTCTCTTCTTTCCCCCAATATTATCCGCATCGCCCTATTTTGCAGTTTTTGATGATCTTGATTATACCTTTTAGGAAACCAAAGGTACCTAAAACTTTTAGGTACCTTTGGTTTCAATTAAGGGGTGAGCTTAGAGTAATTAGATTTGGGATTTGTTTTGTAATTGTAATTATCTTAAAATATTTTTTCGGTGCATCGCGAACACCGATGTTTTTCCGGAATACATTTTCTGTGGACATCCCTTCATCCCTAAACGGAAATGAGTGAAGCGACGTCATCATGGCCTCAGACCAATTTCGTGGCGCACATCTTTGGATCTCCTACGTTACCATACTGCAGATTTTTTATAAGGTTTTAGACAGAGAGATTTAAATCTCCCACATAATGTTAATACTTTTAATAGCGTAAGTTTGGCAAACAAAGTGGAGATGCGCAATAATTTGCATGTGGATTTACTCCAGAATGGAATACGATTTTGTCACTAGGTTCATTTCTTATTTGTTTCATTTGATAGAAGAAAAATTCGCCGATCTAGTCAGCTTAATACACGATTTTGTTTCAGGGTTTCATGGTGGCCCTTTTCTACTGTTTCCTAAACATGGAGGTCCAGAACACTCTCAAGCACCACTTTGAAAACTGGAAGACCAAGAAGTCGTTGGGACCAAGCAGGCTGCGCTCGAGCAGTCGCAGCAAGGATTGGTCTCCAAGATCGAGGACTGAGAGCCTAAGGTATGTATCTAGAGAAATGATATCATGATATATCATAAGCTGGGGTTTTGTAGTTTATCTTTTTTGCTTAGAAATCTCGACTAGGTTTTTATCTTGAGAAATTTCCCGACTAGATAACTTTAAAAAAATCCTTAAAGAAAAGTGTTGTATTATTATACCGGGTCCCTCTAAAAGGTGCGAGAAAAATGCTACCACAAATTCCTGAGGCTTAAATATGACGATTTAACTCAACTTACCTTAGTTGTGGGATGAAAAACTAAAATCGAAATCATCCAATTTTGGACTGTTTTGGTAAGTTGGGTTAGATATACCCTGTATATACAGGGTGTTAATTAATGTAATGCAGATATTTCAGGGGGTGATAGTACTCGTCAAAATAAGAAAAATATGCAAATATATGCATGGTCTAAAACGCGTTATTTTCGTTATACAGGGTGGCAAAGTTTCAATTTTTTTCTCGTATTTTGCGTTTTCTCTCTAATAATCTGCGATAATTGTTTCAAATTTGCTTTTTTTAAATCTCCACAATAAAGTATCAAAATTGTCGGTCGAAGTATACCTACAAGGTGTTACATTTTCTTAAATCGGCTACAATTTTATCTTTCAGAACTTTTTTTTTGGCTCCCTGTATGAGTTCCGGTATGAAATTTGAACTCTCTGTTCCTTTGTTTCCATCGATGGCTATTTTTGCAAATAAATTGAAAACGGTCACACATACGAGAATAGTGTAAGATATCAGAACGCTAAACAAAGGAACAGAGAGTTCAAATTTCATACCGGAATTCATTCAGGGAGCCAAAAAAAAAGGTCTGAAAGATAAAATTGTAGCCGATTCAAGAATATGTAACTGCGACCGACAATTTTGATACTTTATTGTAGAGATTTAAAAAAAGGGTTGGTGTTCCAAATTTGAAACAATTATCGCAGAATATAAGAGAGAAAACGCAAAATACGAGAAAAAAAATTAAAACTTTGCCACCCTGTATAACGAAAATAACGCGTTTTAGACCATGCATATATTTGCATTTCTGTCTTATTTTGACGAGTACTATCACCATCACCCCCTGAAATATCTGCATGACATTAATTAACACCCTGTATAGTAAAAAGCTTAAGCAGCTTAATTAGGGGAGCCCGCGTTAACATCTAGCGGTATCGATGCTAAACACGTCCAAAACCATCACTAGAGGTCACCGTATGCTACAAGCATCTAAGTAGAAAAAATGTAATTTTTGGTAAAATAATTAGTTTTGTTAGTTTGAGTATTTCAAGCACATCACCGTAGTTTAACGAAACGAAACATATCATCCATCATAGATGGGGTTTTATAATAGATGCCCCATGCCAAATATAGGTTACACATAATCACATAAATCATGCAGCAGCTTAATTATATGCATTATTACAATCATCCATTGATAAAGACAACAGATAAGGAATTATTGTAGCATAATTTAATAAATGTTTCAATGCAGTCCGAGGTCTAAAGCATGATTGCCAATTCAAAGTTCAAGTTCCAATCACGCTAGTAGATATGAGAGCAGTTTAGATAATCATCCCCACCACCCCATTTTATAGACTCCGCCCCATTAGATCCTGATGTGGGCGGTATATTCAGTTGGACAAGAAGATAAAAACAATCAAATCAAGACCGCCTGGTAATAAATTGTAATAAGGCCGTGTCGAAATACAATAATTTGATGTCATTACAATTTTTGTTCATTTTAAATATCATTTATCCCCTAACAAGCTCAGCTTCTGGGGATTGAAGACTAAGTTTATCGAAGACAACATAAATATATTTTGAAGAAATAGTCCATAAAGTGGAGTTGAAAGTATTAAAATGAAAGAAAAACACAAGTCTTCCTCCACAAAATTTAATAGAATAAAATTCTTATTTCAAGGGTCTCTACATGTTTCGAACGTAGAAACGTTCATCCTCAGGAGACAGAAAATTTTTTATTTTATGCTGATGTTGTTAGCAAAAGAGAAAATTGAAAATTAGAACCTTAATGGAGCTTTTATGGATTTAAAACTTGAAGTGTAGAAGAAACATGATATTATGAAGAAAATTGATAATGGTTAAACCATACTGAGTATTGAAAAAGTTATTAAAGGGGTGCAGAGTAAAATGGGGAAGAAGAAAACCCTTCTAAAAAGGAGTCGAAGATTATTTAAAAACGTCTTTAAAAATTATTGAACATATGTCTTATAACTACAATTACCCTCATAATGTCTAAAAGACATATGTTCGATAATTTTTTAAGAAGTTTTTTAATCTTCGACTCCTTTTTAGAAGGGTTTTCTTCTTCCCCATTTTACTTTGCTGGTTTGCACCCCTTTAATAACTTTTTTCTATTTCACGTTCATAATGAGTTCAGTACGACCCTCATTTGCGGATCGTAATGAAGCTATTTCGATACGCGTTTTTTCTTTATTTGATGTTGGTAACATTTAAATATTTTATTTCATTGACTTGCGCGGCCTTTGTGATTTACGAGAAAACCCATTTTTCGCAGAGGAAAACTAGCTTGATAACTTACTTTTTTATTCTGTGTGGATAACAGTAAAGTATGTTGGTTGCATAAATCTATAAATCAATCTTTTGTAGATGCTTCAAGCTATCATTTTCTGCCAAATCCTATCCAAAATTCAATCTCTTCTAATGTCAATTTTAACTTCAACTTTATTTGAATTTTCCATCTTCCCTATACTAAATTGCAATGCCGTGACGTAAAATCACGTCTCACGAAATTCGAAAAAAAGTAGAAAAATCTCCCGAATTTCCTAACGCTCTGTATATGTACCGAATGTACAAGGATCACACAACGTATTCCGTCCAATTTCAAATCTCATATCGCTAAAATAACTTTAGAATCTCGTGGTGAAAATGGGTCAATAAATCAAAAAATGACAGTTTGCAAAATAATTTTTGTTGTCCAGAGGCTCCTATGATAAAAAATAGTATTACCAACATAAAATTTAGACATAAAAATTTACAAAATTTGAAGGATTTATTTTCTTTTTAAAATGTATTTTTCTTGATTATAAAAGGTGAAATAGAAAAAAATGTATAAAGCACATGTTTCATAAGGCGTTTTAGCGCCCGTGTCAATAAAAAAATAGACGCGGGCGCTAAAACCGCTTCTTATGAAACTCTTACTTTAATATACTATTTCAATACTCAGTATGGTTTAACCATTATCAATTTTCTTCATAATATCATGTTTCTTCTACACTTCAAGTTTTAAATCCATAAAAGCTCCATTAAGGTTCTAATTTTCAATTTTCTCTCCTTTGCTAACAACATCAGCATAAAATAAAAAAATTTCTGTCTCCTGAGGATGAACGTTTCTACGTTCGAAACATGTAGAGACCCTTGAAATAAGAATTTTAATCTATTAAATTTTGTGGAGGAAGACTTTGTGTTTTTCTTTCCTTTTAATAAACATATATTTATTATATTATTAAATTTTAAATGAACTTATTATTATTATTATTATTTCTGTTTAAACGTTTTTAAATGTACGACATCCAAATAAATATAAAATTCTGCTCTGGATATTATTGGTCGGTATTGATTTTATTTTGAGTTTTGTCTTCTTTTTCCTTAGAGGGTAAATAATAGTATTCAAATAAAACATTTTATTTAGAAAAAATTGGCAAAGTAGCGCTGCAATAATTTCTTTTCGACAGGACCCGAAAACGTATTGCTAATACTGGGTTTTTAAAGAGACATTATGGAGTTTAATTTTGTTGCGTAAAATAGGAAAATATTTCAAAAAATGCGTTTGTTCTACGATAAAGAATAACGTTTTTTAATTTTCATAACTTCGTAATTTTTGATATTCTTATATCCCTTAATAATCCTGTATACTTAAAGTCTGTTCAATGACCCCTGACCATTACGTCATATTGTCCATATTTGCGGTACGTCGTAAATTAATTCGGTCAGTTTGACTTACCGGTGGTAAAGGTTATAATTTTTCTTGGGCTTAATCTACATAAATGGATGCATTTGAACAAGTAAAATTCAAGCGTGTTTTTTCACATTTTTAATTATTATTTTTATACCGTTAATGAAGTCAGAAATAAGTAGTTTATTTAGGTTAAAAGGTATCATGAGATAAAAATTTTGTTTTTAAAAATCAGTATGAAATTTTTAATTAATTTAAATTTACTGACAAAAAAATAAAACTCATTTAAAAATTTAAAATTGAATCATATTTTTTTGTCTAGTGCATCTCCAGTGCATCAGTCCATAAATTTTGTTTCAAATA
Organism: Polydrusus pterygomalis; assembly: GCA_963969555.1. Taxonomy (NCBI): domain Eukaryota; kingdom Metazoa; phylum Arthropoda; class Insecta; order Coleoptera; family Curculionidae; genus Polydrusus; species Polydrusus pterygomalis. The sequence goes on from OZ018377.1 coordinate 2,389,736, forward strand.
TTTTAATCTTATTTATAAAATCATAAAGAAGAAAATATAATAAAAAATGACAACACAACAAAACACAGTATTTTAATAATTAAAATAAATCATCTCCGCAAGGATCATCATCATCAGATTCGTCCCAGTTAATAAAAAGGCGAAGAGTATCTGAAGCATCGATAAATCTTTCCCGTTCCCACGCATCATTTATAATTTTATTACTATGTTTTACATAATTTTTTCATTTTTCCACTATTCCATTTTCTATGGCTTCATTCCACAGACGTCATTTGTTACAGGTTGCATAGAACTTATTTGTGCATCATAATAGCGCTTACATTCCGACCAAACCATTTCAATATAATTAAAGTGGCATTGATATGGAGGAAGTCTTAAAACTCAATGTCCATGTTGCAATGCTAGTTCGTCCAACCTATTAAAATAAAAACAAATAATAAATAAAATAAATAGCACTTTCCAGATTATTTGTCCCATTTGGGTGGGATATGCTGCTTCACTATTATCCAGATCTGATCCTTTACTGCAAATGGTGAAACCGGACTTTGTCATTGTTGTTTGGCATGTCTAACCATGCAATAGTAATCTTTTGACCAACTTGTATTGGGAATTTTTTTAATTAGGACTGATAGGAGGCGTTATCCATCATAATAAAAGACGATTTTTACAAGTTTGGTAACAATTTTTCTTCAAACCATTCCTCAAACTATTCACTATTTATCGATTCATGATAATTACCAGACCTCAGGCCAGACTTGAATATCAATCTTGCATTATTCACAAATCCATTTTCTGAACCAGCATGTAGAATATTATACCCTCGATTATACCGTACACCCTCAGACGATTTTTTTAAACTGTATGAACAGTATCATCGTGCCAACTTCGCCTACTGTATATCCAGGTTTCATCCAGAAAAAACAGGTTTTAAGGAAAATTGATAGTTGCCGCTATTCTTAAATTCTCTAAAAAATTTACTCGTTTTTGGGCTATATGGGCTTGCTCTATTTCGTGAAGTTGTCGACCAACAAATGACAAAATAGCTAGGTGTACATTATTGCGAGTCTTAAAACCTTCATCTTTCTCTATTCCCCACGAAACTCCCAAAGCATCAGAAACTCTCTAAAACAGATAGGTATTTATAAAAATATTGTCATATATTTTTTATGTTAATTTTTCACAATTGCTGCTTTATTATATCTACTTACCTCGTAAACTGCGTTAAAGGTAAAAGAGTATTTTCGGCATTACTTTCTCTTTGAAAATAATCAAATAATTTTAAAACTAATGCTTGTTCTTTTTCACAATACCATGACTTTTTGAAATAATGTTGATTAAAAATGTCACTGTCACAAATGACAATAATACTTCTTTGACTGGTAAAATTATACGACATTCATTATTGACGAAAATTTACTATCTCATCCAGTTCGCGAATGTTAAGCACTAGTCGTGATGTAACGGTCAGCGGTCATTGAACAGACTTTACCTATAAAGCACAGAAATACAAAGTTATAAGAATTCGATATATGAATCTGTCAAGTTGTAATTTTGCCACTTGTTGGCCACAATCTCCAAAAACCTTATCGTTGTCAATAAAATATTTAAACGAAAACGTCTAGAGCAATCGTATTTTTTATGCTTTAAGCATTTTATATTCTAATTTATGCATGTTGTTGCATGTTCGATGTGCCGCGCACGCGCAGAATCACCGAGTGGACCTTAGTCGACGCGGAGGACCTCGAAGACGCAGAACGACGCATTTCCCAAACTAGACTCCACCCATCTTCACTGAACCATACCAAAGAGTCCCTCCTGTCGAACCATCGCAAAGAAAGCCTAAGTAACCAATCACTTTCCAATGAGCACACTCGTAGATTTAGCACCGAATCACCAGTAGTAGTGAATCAGCAAAACTTGCTAGGACAAGGGCGAAAATATGCCAGTGAAGCGGTGGTAAACACCAAGAAGGATTTCATGCTGGTTCCCCCTAAAGAGTCACTTTTGAGTCAGAGAAAGGAATCGTTAGTGAATCAACCGCTTTTAGAGCAAAGCGAGGAATCACCTACGAGTGATTCGATAAACCCAGAGACGTTGGTCTTGGTTAATATCCACAAAGATCATGAGAAAAAGATTAGTTTTACTAACCTTCCAGCAACACAAATTAATCAAAATAGTCGATTCTTAACTTATAGCAGCGATAGGGAACCAGCTCCTAGTAAAGAGGTCTCGGTGATTATAAATCATAAGGGGGAGTCGATAATAATCCCTAAGAGTAATAGTAAGACTATGCTGACAGCTTAGAAGTGACTTTTTGGTAGATATGTGGGAAGTTTGTGCTTTTAGAGACTGCATGCATGCTGGAAAACATGTAGGTATTTTTAGAATAGTTTGACAGTGCTTTTGACGCTTAAAATGCATTTTGATTTGCGAAAGGATATTACAGTTGAAATGTATTTTAAAATAACGTACTTATGTCCCTAAAGTTTTCGGATAACATAAAATATTTCTTTTTTGGTGGGAAATTAATTCAATTGAACAATTAAAACTTATATTTATGTACAACCGTAAACTATATAATTTGATCTTGGTACACAGACATGGGTCCGCATGCTCTTCGAAAGCATGTATGTAGTATGGATCGACTTCACGAATTTTTTGCATTATTATATAGTGTGTCCACGGATAGAGTTTGAAAGAGGAAAAACTTTTTTATCAGTAGGTACCTATAGAAGAAAAGTCATTCTTTATAAAAACGTCTGCTTGTGCTGAAACTATAATTTCGAATATCAGATTTGCGATTACTGTACAGAATTTGTCACAAAAAACAGTTTTTGTTTTTTGGATTTTTTTTTCAATTCTAGTTTTCACTACCTTTTGATGATTGGCTAAAACATTACTTTGGGAATAAATGGATTGGAAGGTACCTATGATCCAAATTAGTTGGCACGTAGGAGTCCCGACTTCACAATAATCGACTTTCATTTATAGGGACATCTGAAGCTACATATATGTATGAAAAAACTAATTTCAATAATAACTCTCTCTCGCTTGAAAAAAAAAAAACAAGTTATTTAAAATTTTCCAATACAGCATGGACTGTTATCAGGAATTCAGATATCGAGTTGAACTATGCGCTAACTCGGTGGTACCTGCACGTTTGAATAAAAGTTTTATAATTTATAATTGAATGCGAATTGAAGAAATATGTCATGCAATAATATAAATACTTCAAAAAAAGGCAAATGAAAAATGGTTTCTTACGACAAAATGGTTACCTACTCGGCCAGATATAAAATCATATTCGAAGTAAGAAAGCAACAATAGGTGTTTGTTTTTACGTAAATTTATTTTAAATAAAATTCAAACACTAAAAATGTTGTTTCTGACGATCACTGTATAGTAATCGCAAATGCTTTGAAATTATAGTTTTAACACTAGCAAAATGCATTTAATAAATCAAGAAATTGAAAAAACAAGATCCAAAAAACTAAAAATGTTGTTTTTGACGAACCCTGTCAAATGTGATATTGTAGTTTCAACATTAGGAAAATGTATTTAATAATTCAAGGAATTAAAAAAAGATCCAAAAAATTCAAAATGTTGTTTTTGACGAACCCTGTAAAGTAATCGCAAATGTGATAATTGAAATTGTAGTCTCAGCACAAGCAGACGATTTTTATAAAGAATAACTTTTTCTTCTATTCCGACTAATAAAAAAGTTTTTCCCTCTTCCAAACTCTATCCGTGGACTAAGTTGCTCCTTGTTTTGGGCACTATTATGTACTTTTCGACCTAAGGAGCCCAAAACTCTTCTATAGGCCTCGCCGGAGACACATAATGGAGGGTTTTGTCGCGCGTTTTGGAACAAAATTGACGTTTTGACTTTAAACTCTTGTGTTGGGTTGCACAAAGGCTTTTAACTAAACAGGCGACTTTGACTGTGACAAAAGGGATCCTAATGATCAGTAGGTAGTCGTGAATTTCTTTCCTTTAATAACCCTCCTCCTCAGTTTGAAATCACAGGAGATTCCAAACTCTTTATTAACTATAAAATTGAATAAGCATATCTGGCCGAAGCTGGTGAGAGATTTTCAGAGGCTCCGTAGCGCAAATGACAGAGCGTTCGACTGGTAATCAAGAGGTTCCGGGTTCGATTCCCGACGGAGGCATAACACTTTTCAATTTTAACTAGACACTTTGGTTTCATATAGCAACTAAAATAGAAATTTTTCCAAAAAGTTGAGGGACATACGTTGTTAAATAATATACCGATATATAATATATTATATACAGGGTGTCCCGGAAAAAAATGCACTCTACTGGGATCTCGTAAATAGTAGAAAATAGAGATGGTTAAATTAGAAAAAAGTTGCGTCCTACTAAATTCTGCAAAGTTGTGTTTTCAAATTTTAAAACTTCCGAATCATCCGAAGATATTTGGGCAAAACCGAATTTTCCCGATTTAGTTTTTATTTTTTTCTGACTCTATTTGAAGAGGTATGTCAAAATAAAGGTTACATTCTTATTGCCATTTTTTCTTCTTTACCAATTGGTGTAATTAGATTTTTAATCCGACGTTTTGTTTTTTCACAACCATCATCAACTTTGTTTTTTTAAATAGTCGGAAAATTATATTATATATTATTTTTAAATTAACCTCATCCTTATTCTAAATTCAACGACATATCACACCTTAGTATTAATAACATGTTTCGCACTTAAAAACTTATTATCATCCATAAAAATAAGTGAAAATTTATGTTGTATAAACATTCTTTTGTTTTCTAAGCCTTTTTCTATTAAAATTAAATGCCATTTTATTCGTAGCTACCCATAAAAAAGTTCAACAATTACCACTTAACCAACAGATTTACTATATAAATACCTAACAATGCCGTCAGCAATCAAATTTGTTTAATTTCATTTTCAAAAAGGCCACCTTTTCTAAACATAAGTATCAGCGATTTACAATTTCATCCATTACTTTCCCTAACATTCTTGGAGTTATTCTTCTAATGGCGGCTTGTACTTCAGCTTGAAGACTTCATTTTTAAGATAACCCCAGAAAAAAAATCCAAGGGTGTAAAGGTCGGGAAAACGTACAGGCCATCGTATGGGGCCGTTAGTGGCAAATTAATTAAACAAGCTATTAATACTAGGTGTGATACGTAGTTGAACTCGGAATAAGAAGGAGAATTTAAAAATAATAAAATACAATTTTCTGACTATTTAAAAAAACTACGTTGATGGAAGTGAGAAAACGAAATATCGGATTGAAAATCTAATTACACGAACTTGTAAAGGAGAAAAAATGGCAACGAGAATGTAACCTTGATTTTGACATATCTCTTCAAATAGAGTTAGAAACAAATGAAAAACTAAATCGCGAAAATTCGGTTTCGTCCAAATATCTTCGGAAGGAATTTTCAAAATTTGAAAATACAGCGTTCCAGACCTTAGTAGAGCGCAATTCCAATTTAACCATCTCTGTACGGTGCGGTCTACGAGATTCCTAAAGAGTGCATTCTTATCCGGGACACCCTGTATTATCCTACCTGGGGGTTACTTGTTTTCAGATGATATCTTCACGCAAAGCCACAACAGTAAAATTTTGCTACAGTTGCTGTTTGCACATAGTAATGTTTTAAGGATATAACATTTCGCGTTCTTTTAACGACAGATAGTGTTCCAACTGTTCTGCCACATAAAATGTTATCAGTCGTTGCTGAAAGACTTAGTAAAATCACTGAGGATTTTCACGGCCGTCATAGGAATTTAATACTAAAAATGTTACCGTCTGAAATTGTTAAAATTCCCATAGAGGCTGGCAGTGTAGAAGTAACGACTGTGACCGTTCACACTTAGCGGTAAGGCGATGAACAACTACAAAGTTTGCACGAAATCCGACAACACAATATACCTAGTCTATTCCACTTCGACATGGAATACACTTAAAAGATCGCTTATTGCCAGATCTGTATACTACAAATTTGTTACGTCAAACAACGCATCCCTCCGAATAACAGCTTTTTGCATTAATATTAATTGTAATATATTATGTAGAAGGTTTTTTAACGTTAAAATAAATATTAGGTTATTTGGTTATTTAAAATAAATTTTGGGCATGAAGGGTGATTTTGTGAAAACTTACAATAGCTATATTTTTTACACTAAAGAAGATACCTATCGAAAAACCAACAATACCATTTTTCTACAATCGTGCAAAAAGTTACTATTTTTTGCACTATCTACTGTGCCAAAAGTACAACTTTTATGCACTAGCGCAAAAATTAACATACTTTTCAATTAATTTTCAATCAATTTCAATTTCTAAGAAAACTAAAATAGCGACTCAAATTCTGGAAGGTGAACCAAGTACTAGTACCGGGAAACTTCACAACCATCAGAAAAAGATTAAGTGAAGAACCTGAGACCTCCACGAGCAAAAACGAGAACAAAATTCAAAAAATTACTGGACATGAACTTTGTCCATCAGCTACCATAGTAAATTGCTCTAATTGCGATAGTAAAATTGAAATTAACTCAAAAAAAAAGGAAATACCTAACTAGTTTTATAAAAATAACGTTAGTTTAAACTGTTCATGTTATTGTTAAGAATTAGTTAGTAATATTTCTTGTATTGTAAAATATTCTTCAATAAAATTTGAACAAAAAAAATTTAATTCGATCGTAAAAAAAATGTTGTGTGCAACACGTGCAAAAAGCATATTTATTGCACTCAGCATGATTGCAGCTCTCGACTTCGTCTCGAACTGCAAACTTCATGCATCCTGCAGCAAAGATATACTTTTTGCACTAGTTACACAAATAACTATTCTACAAAAATGCGGGGGAATAAAAACGAGAAAATTAAGTCTTTACAAAAAAGCAAAAAAATCAGTATTTGCGTTATCTACTACAATACGATTTTATACTTTAGGTTTGGGATCATTTTCTATTTACGTTTATTTTCTAATTTTTCCTGCCGAATTTCGCAAAAGCCATCAGTTCTAACTTAAATCTCATTAATTTTAGTATCGCTCAAAAGTATTTTTGATAAACTTTCTAGAGAGGTGTCACAAGTGGGTTAGTGCCATCATTTAAGATTTTAAAGTGGATGAGGGTGGTGCTTTAGGGGTAGGTGAGGGTGGTCTGCAAAATACGTAATTTTTATTCCCCAGCGTTTTGTAGAAACGGTATTTTAGGTTTTTGATATCTTCTTTAGCGTAGAAAATACGGAGTCCTGCAGTAGTGCGTCAGGTTTCCAAAGTTCCTATACGAACTAAGTTAGGAACTTCATTCTTATGCTGACTTATACTGTTTTACAGGGTGTAATTCAGGAAAATATTTTCACACTTTTTTGGACCACCACCCTGTATATTCCGTGTTACAGTATAACTAAGCATATAAATGAATTTCCTAACTCAATTCGTATAGAAGCTATGGAAGCCTGACGCACTATCACCGTGTATAGTCACATGGATAATAATTATCAAATTATTATACCCTATATTATGCAATAAACTTAGATCTCGGGGCAAATTAAATTTAAATTATTAATTGATGTGTGCATTAAGGCTAATTAACTACTACACTGGCAGCCGCATCGGAATTGAAACCTGGCTTAAGAGATAACCCACAACCCACATTTAAAAAGCCAAATTTTGAAAAATTAACAACGTTCCCGTTTTCCTTTCAAATTTTATACTCGTATTATTGTGTTGAATGTATTGCATTTCATTTGCAGACTTTATAGCCAACCAACCAATTTTTACCACAAAAGGGAGTCGTGTACTTCGGAAGTCACCACCACCACCCTAGTGACAGTCAATGGGGGTGGCCCCCAGGGAGGCAGGAGCCCGTTCCTTCAACCTCCCAGACAAAGCTACGGGGGAAGCGTATAGGATTAAGAATTAAAAGTAGATAAAACTTATTTATGAGACTATTTCACAGTGTACTAAGCGTTGACACATTTGGCATTTTATTTTTACCCAAAAATTTTAAGTTTGACAAATTATGGTCGATATATCAATAAAAAAGAAATGAAATTTCGTAAAATTTGAGCATTGACGTATTCGGAATTTCGTTTTTTGATCAATATTCGATGACACATACAGGTATGGCAAATAAATCCTTGGGGTAGTTTCTACGCGCTGCAGTGGGCAAACAATAAATTATTTCCACGTTCCACGCCGAAGTGGAATGGATAACAAATGTGTTGTTGGATTTTGGGCTTTCGGGACTTCGTGACTGGAGCAGAAGTTCCCGCCTTGTTGAGAACATAATAATCGTTACTTGTATTTACTTCTACACGCGCAAATACCCACCCAGGTTTTGTTTTGCCAGATGTGTATATTTTACCTACCACTGATTGGAACCGAAGCATCAACAGCTTCGCATTGTGATCTTTATTAACAGTGGCGGCACGTGACTAGCGCTGGCTTAAAATTAAAAAATTTAAAATGTCTATTATTTTCGAAAGTACGTGTCTGTTTTTTTAACTTTCTCGTTGTGAATTTTAATTTTATCAGCATAAGCAGCACTACTTAAAGAAGTTAAAGTTTGTCCTAACATCTGAAAACTTTATACTTATATAATATATTACCACATTATAAGACGATGTTTTGCACTATTTTCATGTTTTTTTTATTTTCTCTGAAAGATTTTTGAAGTCCTGCAACCCATTTATAGTCCAATTATCATCTCCGTCAAAAATAAGACACACGAAAAAAAAAAAGAATTTTTGTCCTCATATCCAGAATTTTTTATTATATATTTCTTTGTCAAACTTACGCGTAAACTGTGCCTTACTTTTACATTTTGATTGCACTTGTACTATGTTCAATATTGGTAGTAGCCGCTCTGCATTTTTTAAATCAAGTTTTTCACTTAAGCTCAGAGAACTAAACACAAGCTTTTGTAAATCACTGACCTTCATATTAGACAAAATTTTCCAACTTTATAACGTAACTAATAAATCAAATCAAAACAAATAAACAAATCATTAGCGGCATCGACAAGTCGCATCGTCAGAGTACATATTATATCGATTATTCTACCGTGGCATCGCGATTCGCGAACAGCTGTTGGGCGCGGAAAATTGGAGCCCATCCGTGGCAGCTCGTTGTGCGATGTGTAGGTGACGTCACGCCTCTGTAGTCATGGCAACTCGCGTTGAATCAGGACGAATAATCGGTCGCCCGCGCTTAGTACAACCTTGAGAGCGCGCAACTCGCTTGTCTATGAGTATAGCCTGCCCGTTGGAATAGAGGGCTACGTTTGGTTTGAATTATTTTAATTGATTGCTTACATACATTGTGTTCTTGATTTTTTAAGTAAAGTATTCTTGGATTCTGTTTGAAATAATTGCAGGGAGGGCGGCGCCCCAGAGCCATTCATTAACGAGCCGCCACTGTCTAATAAAACGTTCCAAACACCATTTCTTCTTTATTTGATCTCGAATATTCTCGAAGTATCCATAACTATTTTACAATAATGCTAAAAGGCAATGTATAATACGACGATATACAGGTGGTCCGGAAAAAGGCGGTCAATCCGTTAACCATATATTCTTTGAGCAAAAATAATACGACTTTTATAATGCCACTTTTCATTTGTGACTCTCATGTTCGATGTGCAGAGTGTCAAAGTTTGAAAATAATAATTGATTTTTTTGAATAATTGGAGTATTTAATAAGATATTAATTTAAAATTTGCTTTTTTTTTTATTTTTTTCTCAAAAGATGTAAAAAAAGCTTTATGCTGAAGCAATGTACCGAATTTGAAATTAATATCTTATCAAGTACTCGAAATATTTAAAAAAAAATAAGTTTTTAATTTGTCAAACTTTGACACCATGAGGGTCACAAAATGAAAAATGGCACGATTAAAGTTACATTGTTTTTGCTCCAGGAATATATGGGAACACCCTGTATAATCCACCACTATTTCCAATGGCGTATCACATATTTTTCGTTGTTATAGTCGATCTGATTATTTTGGGCATTGTAATTTTATAATACATTTTCGTATTGTAAAAATAAGAAGAACATTGTTTATATTTTTTATAATTACTTAGATAAGTACAAAAAATAAACACTACTTAACATTTTACCTTTTATAGTAAGAATTGTTGTAAAAGACACACAGTGGTGTTGCACATTGGTTAGTCTACTACAGACACGAAGGCCTCCAGTAATTTCTTGCAAACGAAAAAGCTAAGTGATTGTTGATGTATTATTTCCCGCGTCAAAGTTAAAAAAACTTTCAGCACGAGTGCGTAAAAGTGTAAACAGTACGCATATACGGATAGCACTATTTTCCACACACTCTTGAAAAAATATTTTTTATATGGTCGTTGCGCCTGTATGTTCTATAGGGGGCGCTTTAAAACATCGCACATCAATACTAGCGTTCGGATGGGAAGCGCACCACTGTAAAAATAAATTAATATCTATCTAAATGTATTTCAGTGTAAATTAATGTCTGAATTTTGTGGAAAAAGCCACAAAAATAATCCTAAATATTTTATATTAAAATATTACCAGTATCTATCTATAAATTAAATTTTGAGATTGTAACTTCGAATTTTTTTAGATCTTAAGTTCACTTCGTACCTAAATTGAGCTATGCTCTATAGGTTGGTATCTGGACCATTTTTAAAATTTATTATGTCCTAGTCTCGTTAAGAACAAAGAGTTTTTTTATAGGAATATTTACACACAATACAAAAGGAGTTTATGTATGCATTTAATTATTTAGTTCTTTATAGATGGTGGGATTTTTAACTGAAATAAATTTAGTATTAGAGAGAGTCTTTATTTGCGGAAAAATGCAGAAATACGGCTGAATTTATTTTTAGTTTGGCATACTTTTTTCGTGTCTTCATGAAATTTACCCCTCTTTTGGGGGGTAGAAACCGCTCCCAACTTTTTTTTTTCAAATATAAAGGTATGTATCGTTGGAAACTGCATAAAAAAGGAAATATGATCCAGTTATTACTATTGCATTTCGGTAATATAGACGCAATTTGTTTTTTGTAAAAATTATTAGAAATGTTGCCCATTTTTTCCTTGACAAACCTTTAATCTACCATACCCGGGTTTTTTTTGGCGAATTTCGGGTGTAAGTCGTTGCCTAAGTTTCTCTAAATTTTCTGGTTTTGTTGCGAAAATTTTGTTTTTAAGGTTACCCTAAAGGAAATAATCTACAGGATTATGGTACCTACTACAACAGATAAATGTTCACTTTTTCTAAACCGAAAGTAAAGTGACCATTGAAACACCTGAAAATTCTTAAGGAATGGTGTAATGCTAATTCTCTCTCGCTTAATATCTCAAAGACAAATATAGTAGTACACTGCGCGACATATTTAACGCATAACGAAAAAATTGCCTCAATTTTGATGTTATATATTTTCCAAATTTGTGGTTCGTTTTTAATGATTTTTTTTTCAAATTGTAGGTTTTTTCCTTAAGCATATCACTGCCTTTGTTGTTTTACTTGAAAAAGTAACTTTGGTATTATACCGGGTGTTATAAAACTGTTATGTTTTTTTTACGGAAATTCATAACACTCTGTGGGATTTACTAGCCATTGCAAGTTATCGCAATTCCAGCCAAATTAAAGTACCATGCTTCCTTTACATTTGAAAAAAAGGACTTATGGTCACTTTTTCAAGTTACCAGAATAAGTGTATTTTTCAACCACCCTGTATATTGCAACTAAGATTTGGGACTATAGCAAAGAGCCCTATGGTATTAGTTAACTATTTACCAAATTTCAGGATTTCACTGTTTTAGAGTTCAAAATTATCAGCATTTTTAAAAGTGACGTTTTCGGACAAAAAAAACTGAAATTAATTTATATCTTAGAAACGGTAAGAGATAAGTATAGAGTAGAGTTAATAAAAATTGTAAGGAAAGTAATCGGGGATTCGAAAATAAAATAAAATATATGGTGTTGCATTTAAAAAATCGAAGTTACTATTATTCTTGTGTGGAAGCGGCAACACTGTATTGTTAAAAATATTTTAGGTTGGTAGAGCATGTCCGTTTATGTACGGAAACCAAATTTTCAGAACGATTCCTTTACTGGTTCGTCAGAAACGTCTAACGTTCCATTCACCGTGAATCACCCTGTATATATATATATATTTACGGTAATGGTGTAAAACTAAGCCAGACATAGCAACTTGAACGTACATTCCTGATCCACTTTTACAATCCCAAGCCATATATATGGCTCAGGATTGTTTTCCCTGTTAATTTTTAATGCCGCCTTGAAAAAAAACCGTTTGAGTTTTTTTTTTAATGGCGTTTGGTATTACGAATAGTCTGACAGAGAAAAAACCGTTATTTTGATTTTTGGGCGGTCTATGGAGTTAATTTTATACTGGTTTAGGTTTGTATGAATCTTAAAAATATAGTTCCTTAATAATGCGATAGGGGCGCAAATGTCGCCGTCAATAATATACGAGTATATATCTGCAAACAAACAAATATAATCCAGTAACAAGTGACAACAATGTTAAAAAAATTCAATTAGATTTTATACGGCGACGACAAGTTCGCTGATATTTAAATTACTTAAGCGCTTATCTGTGAGTGCGCGCGCCATGTCCCAAAGAAGTAAAAAAAATGCATTTTTGGGAAAGGAAAGTGCTACTAAAGATAAGCAAATAAATATTTGTTTTATAATACAGTTTCCTATATAATACAGTTTACTAATATTAAAATTATAAATTAATGCATAAATGGTGTTTTACCTAAACATAAGCTAACCAATATGATTTTTTTGTTAGTTGCACAATTTAAATATGAATTCGGTCAAAGGTGCATGTTTAATAACCATATTAAATGTAGATATCTAGAACGGCTTTAAGTTAAACAACATACCCCGGTGAAAATACAAAATTTACTCACTATTTTTAAAAATACGGAAAACGGATATAACGAAAAATTGTTTAGAATTTTTTAGAAAGATATACCCAAATAGAACGGTGTATTGTATTCTAAGAATTCAATACCATAAACAATTCAAATGTTTTTAAAATTTTAACGTTTTGTCATCAAATGACACATCAGTACTTCATTCTAATTATCATTTTTTTACCATTTCGGCCAACCAATAATAATTGCAAGGGCTAAATATTAATTATTTTTAGTTTTACAAAAGTAGTCCATTATCTCAGAGTGGAGCTGTTGAGATATGGGAAAAAATCACAGTCAAAAATATATAGTAAGTCAGTTTATTAGGGTGTACATGTTTCGGTACTAGAAAATACGATCATTAGAACCGAAACATGTACACCCAATAAACTGACTTACAAAATATTTTTGTGGAGATGACTGTGAGTTTTTACCCATAATTATTTTTAGGATTTAGTATTAAAATTATATTACAGATAATGATGTTTAAGCAGTTAAATATTTCAATAAAATTCAAATCGAAAGTTAAATTTACAATTCATGTTTGTTGCAATAATATTTAACTCAACTTTAAAATATCGCAATATTTCCTTATAGTTTAAGCTCCCACTGCGAAAATGGTATCCCATAGACTAAAAATTAAAATGTGAAAAGGTGGCAAAACATGTAAAAATTATGAATGATGAAAGAGTTTTGGTCTTCCATTGTCTTTATTTGTTTTAAATCACAACGTTTCAACTGGTAAGTATCTCCAGTCGTCTTCAGGCGAATACTAAATAAGTAAAGTAACTACAAGACTATTTATACTAGCTAGGTGTACTGAAGCATAACTGAGGTGGGTGCAGTCATGCGTTCAGTTGGTACGCGATCTTATCCTAAGATTACATGTTTCTAACAAAGGTTTCCAGATATTTCTTATGTCTAATGGTAGTTTACTAAAGCAGCCTGCTGGGTTCTGGTAAATAGCAGCAGCTTCCTTAAACTTTCTTTTCCTCCAGTATGGTTCCTTATGTAGGATTTCAGCTTCTGGCAACAGCATCCAAACTTCAGTATACAGAAAACCTACGCATACAAGTCAGCATCTCAATTTTACATCAAATCACTCAAACAACACGAAACGTGGCATAGTTAAGACCCTCTTGGATAGAGCAATTGCAATCTGTAACTCGGAAGAAGCATTTAAAAAAGAAGCTCACCACATCAAGACCGACCTCAACAAAAATGGCTACCCCACAAAATTAGTTGACACAATATTAGAAAATCGTAAGAATCGACCTAACGCGCAAGAAGCAAACAGAGAGGCACAATCAACACTCAATATTCTTTCTGTATGTCGAAGGAGTTTCTGAGAAAATAAGAAGACTAGGACAACGATATAACATCAACACCGTATTCAACTCGAGGGATACCCTAAGAAGCCACCTGACGAAGACAATGCCTACAAGTTAAAAAGATAGGAAGAACTGCGTCTACCAAAGAGACCGACAAGTCAGGTGCAGCTGACCATGCCTGGAAACATGGTCACCATATCTTGTGGTCAGAAGCTGAAATCCTACATAGGGAACCACACTGGAGGAAAAGAGAGTTTAAGGAAGCTGCTGCTATTCACCAGAACCCAGGCTGCTTTAGTAAACCATCATTAGACATAAGAAATATCTGGAAACCTTTGTTAGTTAGATAGATGTAATCTTAGGATAAGATCGCGTGCCAACTGAACGCATGACTGCACCCACCTCAGTTATGCTTCAGTGCACCTAGCTAGTATAAATAGTCTTGTAGTTATTTTACTTATTTAGTATTCACCTGAAGACGCTGGAGATACTTACCAGTTGAAACGTTGTGATTTAAAACAAATAAAGACAATGGAAGTCCAAAACTCTTTCATCATTTAAGAAACATCATTGTCTCCAACCTTCAAACAGTCATGTAAAAATCATGCTGCTTCCGGCAGACAAGTAACAATTTGTTAACTGGTATTTGCTTACAAATTTTTGAATTTAGCTAAAAAAAATATTTTACTTTTCAGAATACCTGCTTGAAATTTACATAATTTGTGGTAAATAATGAAACATTTTCGAAAAAATTTGTCTGACTGAAAATTTTTGTTAATAAATTTATCAGACCTAATTTGTTACAAATAATTTTTTTCATGAAAGTACACTTCATAACACCTCTTTGATTCTTGTTTTAAAATAATGTTTAAGATCTTTTAATGCATCTGTTCAGTAAAAAACGTATTTTAATACATAATCTAGGATCAGGATCTAGAACATTTACTTAGAACTGAAATGAAAAATTCTGTTTAGTTAGCAACGGCCATACCATATTTTTGGATTTAAAAATGATGTGGTTGAGGCATTTAAAAAATGGAGTCTGCCGTAGTAATAGCATTTTTTCGCTAGCAGACCAATTTTGATGCATAAAAGCAATCTTAAACTTCATTTTAAAACAAAAATAAAAGAGTTGTTATGAAGTGCACTTTCATGAAAAAAATGGTTTATTATTTACCACAAATAATGTAAATTTCAGGTGTTTTGAAAAGTAAAATAATTTTTTTAGCGACGTTCATAACTTACTTTACTACTTGTCTTACCGGGCGTAACATGCTTTTTACATGCAACCATTTTCATTTCTATGTGGGGTACCATTTTCACTGTGGGAGCTTCGTCTATTACCTTACCTAATAATAAGCACAACAAGAACTGTCTTTCAAAGTTTGGAATTGCTATTTGTTTATTAAAATAATAGAAAAAAGACAAATAATAGTAAAACGTAAAACTTAAATTATCATGAATCCATGCATTGACAAGAGACATTTTGCCATGTACATTATTAGTTAATTTTTTATCAATACACAATATATACAGGGTGAGTCGGGAGGAACGGACCAAACTTTAGGAGCGTAATATAGGGATACGCAAAAACAATTTGAAAAAACCCATATGTTCTTATTCGATAATCATTTGTTTTCAAGTTATAGCGTAATACCAAATAAAGAAAAGTTCATATATTAACGGTTTCCTTATAGTGTTCTTTTAATAAATGTTTAAAAATACCGCCATTGACTTCTAAACATTTTCCGCTTCGTCTACGAAGATGGCCCCCGTTGCTCTTCTAATTGCTTCATGTCTTTCTTCTTTAAAATTGGCTGCAGTATTTCTAATACGTCGAATAAGTGCATCCCGAGTGTCCACTTTTAATTTGTACACTTCATTTTTAAACCAGCCCCATAAACAATAATCTAGTGCTGTGAGGTCTGGAGATCTTGGAGGCCAATTAATAGGACCACTGCGACCAATCCAACGCCCTGGAAATGTTTCGTCTAAATGTTGCTTGACCTGACGAGCAAATGTGCAGAAGCTCCATCGTGCTGGTAATACATTTACCTTCTGATATTAACAGAAACATCCTCTAGTAGTTCTTGTAACTCATGTTTTAAACCATTTTGGTAGTTGTCTCATGTGAGGCGATTCTCCAAAATGAAAGGGCCAATTAAATAGCTATCGAGCATACCACACCACACGTTAACCGAAAACTTATGTTGAAAATTACTTTCAACTGTTGCGTGGGGATTTTCGATTGACCATACATGAGAGTTACGAGTATTATTAATACCGTCACGGTGAATGTGTTGCTTTATCTGTAAAAAGTATACGCGATACAACACGATGATTATTTATCCACCGACAAAATTCAATACGTTTAGCATAATCTTCCGGTTTTAGGTGCTGTACATGGTATGGATATAAGCCTTGCTCGTGGAGTGTGTTTAATACTCTTTTTTTGTGGAATCCCCAATTGAGTACCAATTCTTCGTGAGCCGGTCGTTAGAATTTCTTCTACTAAATCCAGAATATTTTCTACTTGTCCTAAACCTTGTCGAGTAGCTCGTTCAGATGTAATGTTGGCACTGGGAACCAAAATTCAAATTATTCCAAGCGGGTAAAAACGCGCTGCTAGTAGTCGTGACGTCAAGGCGTATCATTTGTCAGATTTGTGTGTGACATCCACGAAATAGGTTATAGGTTTTCAATAAATTTGATGATTTGTCAGATTTGACATCCACGCGTCAAGCGACACGACCTTAAAACAACAATACAATAACAATAACACACGGCAATCCAAATGCAAATTGGGTCGCTCGGCACCTGTCAGGAGTGTCAGGATGACGGATGACCAAAAGTCATACCCCCTGACGTCATCGGGCTTCGCGCGCTTTAGAGATCGTTTGAAATGCTTTCGACACGCGCGAAACTTTAAAGAATTTTTACCAAGTTATTTTTGATTTTTAAGGAGTAATAATTGGGGAATACTTCTTTCAGGCATAACTAAATCATACTGTTGAAAAAAAAAAATTAAAGTTCCCTATTAAAGTTGCCCGATTAGTAAATTAAAAATTATGGAAACCAGGCCACTTTTTGATTGTGAGAAAATCCTTTCTGCCAAAGTCAGAAATGTCACAATTAAACTTGCTGATTAGTTAGTTATTGTTTAAAATCTTCGTGCAATTCGACATCAATCTTATAAGATATATTATATTATGTCATAATTTTTTTTTGTTAAATATTTGGCTTTAATTACACCGTTATTTATTATTTAAATCAGAATAGTTGAAGTTTACTTTTCCTATATTGGCAACGTTGTACTGGCTTAGTATTTACCGTAGGTGAGCAGATTCTTGTATACTTTGGCTTGGGAATGGTAGAAACTTGCAGATGGCTTGAAACGGTACGGAATTTAGAAAATATATATATGAATTTAAAAAAATATTAACCGATATTTTTTCTGTATATATATTTCAAATTTGGCAAACATGAAAATACATAAACCGACATATTCCAATCCTTTTAATTTATATATAAAAATAATGGCTGGATCAGGATTGTACGACTTTCCAAATGGCTTAGTTTTGATATAAAGATCTATATATATATATATATATAGATCTTTATATCAAAACTAAGCCATTTGGAAATTCGTACAATCCTGATCCAGCCATTATTTTTATATATAAATTAAAAGGATTGGAATATGTCGGTTTATGTATTTTCATGTTTGCCAAATTTGAAATATATATACAGAAAAAATATCGGTTAATATTTTTTAAAATTCATATATATATTTTCTAAATTCCGTACCGTTTCAAGCCATCTGCAAGTTCCTACCATTCCCAAGCCAAAGTATACAAGAATCTGCTCACCTACGGTAAATACTAAGCCAGTACAACGTTGCCAATATAGGAAAAGTAAACTTTAACTATTCTGATTTAAATAATTAATAACGGTGTAATTAAAGCCAAATATTTAACAAAAAAAAATTATGACATAATATAATATATCTTATAAGATTGACGTCGAATTGCACGAAGATTTTAAACAATAATTAACTAATCAGCAAGTTTAATTGTGACATTTCTGACTTTGGCAGAAAGGATTTTCTCACAATCAAAAAGTGGCCTGGTTTCCATAATTTTTAATTTACTAATCGGGCAACTTTAATAGGGAACTTTAAAATTTTTTTTTTCAATAATATGATTTAGTTAGGCCTGAAAGAAGTATTCCCCAATTTTTACTTCTTAAAAATCAAAAATAACTTGGTAAAAATTCTTTAAAATTTCGCGCGTGTCGAAAGCATTTCAAACGATCTCTAAAGCGCGCGAAGCCCGATGACGTCAGGGGGTATGACTTTTGGTCATCCGTCATCCTGACACTCCTGGCAGGTGCCGAGCGACCCAATTTGCATTTGGATTGCCGTGTGTTATTGTTATTGTATTGTTGTTTTAAGGTCATGTCGCGTGACGCGTGGATGTCAAATCTGACAAATCATCAAATTTATTGAAAACCTATAACCTATTTCGTGGATGTCACACACAAATCTGACAAATGATACGCCGTGTCGTCACGACTACTAGCAGCGCGTTTTTACCCGCTTGGAATAATTTGAATTTTGGTTCCCAGTGCCAACATTACATCTGAACGAGCTACTCGACAAGGTTTAGGACAAGTAGAAAATATTCTGGATTTAGTAGAAGAAAATCCAACGACCGGCTCACGAAGAATTGGTACTCAATTGGGGATTCCACAAAAAAAGAGTATTAAACACACTCCACGAGCAAGGCTTATATCCATACCATGTACAGCACCTAAAACCGGAAGATTATGCTAAACGTACTGAATTTTGTCGGTGGATAAATAATCATCGTGTTGTATCGCGTATACTTTTTACAGATAAAGCAACACATTCCCCGTGACGGTATTAATAATACTCGTAACTCTCATGTATGGTCAATCGAAAATCCCCACGCAACAGTTGAAAGTAATTTTCAACATAAGTTTTCGGTTAACGTGTGGTGTGGTATGCTCGATAGCTATTTAATTGGCCCTTTCATTTTGGAGAATCGCCTCACATGAGACAACTACCAAAATGTTTTAAAACATGAGTTACAAGAACTACTAGAGGATGTTCCTGTTAATATCAGAAGGTAAATGTATTACCAGCACGATGGAGCTTCTGCACATTTGCTCGTCAGGTCAAGCAACATTTAGACGAAACATTTCCAGGGCGTTGGATTGGTCGCAGTGGTCCTATTAATTTGGCCTCCAAGATCTCCAGACCTCACAGCACTAGATTATTGTTTATGGGGCTGGTTTAAAAATGAAGTGTACAAATTAAAAGCGGACACTCGGGATGCACTAATTTGACGTATTAGAAATACTGCAGCCTATTTTAAAGAAGAAAGACATGAAGCAATTAGAAGAGCAACGGGGGCCATCTTCGTAGACGAAGCGGAAAATGTTTAGAAGTCAATGGCGGTATTTTTAAACATTTATTAAAAGAACACTATAAGGAAACCGTTAATATATGAACTTTTCTTTATTTGGTATTACGCTATAACTTGAAAACAAATGATTATCGAATAAGAACATATGGGTTTTTTCAAATTGTTTTTGCGTATCCCTATATTACGCTCCTAAAGTTTGGTCCGTTCCTCCCGACTCACCCTGTATATATTGTGTATTGATAAAAAATTAACTAATAATGTACATGGCAAAATGTTTCTTGTCAATGCATGGATTCATGATAATTTAAGTTTTACGTTTTACTATTATTTGTCTTTTTTCTATTATTTTAATAAACAAATAGCGATTCCAAACTTTGAAAGACAGTTCTTGTTGTGCTTATTATTAGGTAAGGTAATATACGAAGCTCCCATAGTGAAAATGGTACCCTACATAGAAATGAAAATGGTTGCATGTAAAAAGCATGTTACGCCCGGTAAGACAAGTAGTAAAGTAAGTTATGAACGTCGCTAAAAAAATTATTTTACTTTTCAAAACACCTGAAATTTACATTATTTGTGGTAAATAATAAACCATTTTTTTCATGAAAGTGCACTTCATAACAACTCTTTTATTTTTGTTTTAAAATGAAGTTTAAGATTGCTTTTATGCATCAAAATTGGTCTGCTAGCGAAAAAATGCTATTACTACGGCAGACTCCATTTTTTAAATGCCGCAACCACATCATTTTTAAATCCAAAAATATGGTATGGCCGTTGCTAACTAAACAGAATTTTTCATTTCCGTTCTAAGTAAATGTTCTAGATCCTGATCCTAGATTATGTATTAAAATACGTTTTTTACTGAACAGATGCATTAAAAGATCTTAAACATTATTTTAAAACAAGAATCAAAGTGGTGTTATATAGTGTACTTTCATGAAAAAAATAATTTGTAACAAATTAGGTCTGATAAATTTATTAACAAAAATTTTCAGTCAGACAAATTTTTTCGAAAATGTTTCATTATTTACCACAAATTATGTAAATTTCAAGTAGGTATTCTCAAAAGTAAAATATTTTTTTTTAGCTAAATTCAAAAATTTGTAAGCAAATACCAGTTAACAAATTTTTACTTGTCTGCCGGAAGCAGCATGATTTTTACATGACTGTTTGAAGGTTGGAGACAATGATGTTTCTTAAATGATGAAACAGTTTTGGACTTCCACTGTCTTTATTTGTTTTAAATCACAACGTTTCAACTGGTAAGTATCTCCAGCGTCTTCAGGTGAATACTAAATAAGTAAAATAACTACAAGACTATTTATACTAGCTAGGTGCACTGAAGCATAACTGAGGTGGGTGCAGTCATGCGTTCAGTTGGCACGCGATCTTATCCTAAGATTACATCTATCTAACTAACAAAGGTTTCCAGATATTTCTTATGTCTAATGATGGTTTACTAAAGCAGCCTGGGTTCTGGTGAATAGCAGCAGCTTCCTTAAACTCTCTTTTCCTCCAGTGTGGTTCCCTATGTAGGATTTCAGCTTCTGACCACAAGATATGGTGACCATGTTTCCAGGCATGGTCAGCTGCACCTGACTTGTCGGTCTCTTTGGTAGACGCAGTTCTTCCTATTTTTTTAACTTGTAGGCATTGTCTTCGTCAGGTGGCTTCTTAGGGTATCCCTCGAGTTGAATACGGTGTTGATGGTATATCGTTGTCCTAGTCTTATTTTCTCACAAACTCCTTCGACATACAGAAAGAATATTGAGTGTTGATTGTGCCTCTCTGTTTGCTTCTTGCGCGTTGGGTCGATTCTTACGATTTTCTAATATTGTGTCAACTAATTTTGTGGGGTAGCCATTTTTGTTGAGGTCGGTCTTGATGTGGTGAGCTTCTTTTTTAAATGCTTCTTCCGAGTTACAGATTGCAATTGCTCTATCCAAGAGGGTCTTAACTATGCCACGTTTCGTGTTGTTTGAGTGATTTGATGTAAAATTGAGATGCTGACTTGTATGCGTAGGTTTTCTGTATACTGAAGTTTGGATGCTGTTGCCAGAAGCTGAAATCCTACATAAGTAACCATACTGGAGGAAAAGAAAGTTTAAGGAAGCTGCTGCTATTTACCAGAACCCAGCAGGCTGCTTTAGTAAACTACCATTAGACATAAGAAATATCTGGAAACCTTTGTTAGAAACATGTAATCTTAGGATAAGATCGCGTACCAACTGAACGCATGACTGCACCCACCTCAGTTATGCTTCAGTACACCTAGCTAGTATAAATCGTCTTGTAGTTACTTTACTTATTTAGTATTCGCCTGAAGACGACTGGAGATACTTACCAGTTGAAACGTTGTGATTTAAAACAAATAAAGACAATGGAAGACCAAAACTATTTCATCATTCATAATTTTTACATGTTTTGCCACCTTTTCACATTTTAATTTTTAGTCGATGGGATACCATTTTCGCAGTGGGAGCTTAAACTATAAGGAAATTTTGCGATATTTTAAAGTTGAGTTAAATATTATTGCAACAAACATGAATTGTAAATTTACCTTTCGATTTGAATTTTATTGAAATATTTAACGGCTTAAACATCATTATCTGTAATATCATTTTAATACTAAATCCTAAAAATAATTATGGGGAAAAACTCACAGTCATCTCCACAAAAATATATTATAAGTCAGTTTATTGGGTGTACATGTTTCGGTTCTGATGATCGTATTTTCTAGTACCGAAACATGTACACCCTAATAAACTGACTTATTATATATTTTTGACTGTGATTTTTTTCCCATATCTCAGCAGCTCCACTCTGAGATAATGGACTACTTTCGTAAAACTAAAAATAATTAATATTTAGCCCTTGCAATTATTATTGGTTGGCCGAAATGGTAAAAAAATGATAATTAGAATGAAGTACTGATGTGTCATTTGATGACAAAACGTTAAAATTTTAAAAACATTTGAATTGTTTATGGTATAATTCTTAGAATACAATACACCGTTCTATTTGGGTATATCTTTATAAAAAATTTTAAACAATTTTTCTTATATCCGTTTTCCGTATTTTTAAAAATAGTGAGTAAATTTTGTATTTTCACCGGGGTATGTTGTTTAACTTAAAGCCGTTCTAGATATCTACATTTAATATGGTTATTAAACATGCACCTTTGACCGAATTTATATTTAAATTGTGCAACTAACAAAAAAATCATATTGGTTAGCTTATGTTTAGGTAAAACACAATTTATGCATTAATTTATAATTTTAATATTAGTAAACTGTATTATATAGGAAACTGTATTATAAAACAAATATTTATTTGCTTATCTTTAGTAGCACTTTCCTTTCCCAAAAATGCATTTTTTTTTACTTCTTTGGGACATGGCGTGCGCACACACAGATAAGCGCTTAAGTAATTTAAATATCAGCGAACTTGTCGTCGCCGTATAAAGACTAATTGAATTTTTTTACATTGTTGTCACTTGTTACTGGATTATATTTGTTTGTTTGCAGATATATACTCGTATATTATTGACGGCAACATTTGCGCCCCTATCGCATTATTAAGGAACTATATTTTTAAGATTCATACAAACCTAAACCAGTATAAAATTAACTCCATAGCCCGCCCAAAAATCAAAATAACGGTTTTTTCTCTGTCAGACTATTCGTAATACCAAACGCCATTAAAAAAAAAACTCAAACGGTTTTTTTCAAGGCGGCATTAAAAATTAACAGGGAAAACAATCCTGAGCCATATATATGGCTTGGGATTGTAAAAGTGGATCAGGAATGTACGTTCAAGTTGCTATGTCTGGCTTAGTTTTACACCATTACCGTAAATATATATATATATATGTGTTTTTTACTACGTAATTGTTTATTTGTTAATTTAATTTTGCACTTGTGTTTTTAATGTTTCTATTCTGTAAGTATGGCTTGTCAATAACTAAGTAGAATGTTCACGACAATAAAGCTATTTTTGCCTTGACTTGACATTGGATGCGGCGTCAAGTAAACTAACAACCTTATCAATAACATGGTTCCTTTTTTTTTAAATGTCCCGCGCTGGCAAAACCCAAATTGTAGTATTTTCAATTGTTGCTAAAATGGCCACCATTTTTTTCTGGCTTTCTAGATTACCGAAATGCAAAAGTAAATAGTGGGCCTTTTTTATGCCCTTTCCAACGAGCTAGCACAACACATTACGTTTGAAAAAAAAAGTTGGGGACGGTTTCTACCTCAAAAAGAGGGATACATTTCATAGACACGAAAAAACAATGCCAAACTAAAAATAAAGAGGCTTCCTAATTCTAAATTTATTCCCGTTTAAAATTACACCCTGTATTATAGAAATATAAGTCCGGCACTCATTTTTGACGAAATTAACGTAACAAATTTTTTCCACACTAGTGCGGAAAATTTTTTCGGCACGATTATGTCAAAAATCCGTGCGGAAAATTGGTTTTTCCACACTAGTGCGGAAACATTTTTCGGCACGATTATGTCAAAATCAATAATATATCAATTATAACTTGTAGATTACTTTTTTTTCTCAGAATTAGTTACTGTTACATATGTATGTGATTGTTATAGTTAATTAAAAATTATTAAATTTCTTTGAAATATGTGTTACTTATTTCCACACGTCTATAGAAAAACTATTGTACCTAACACGTGCGGAAAATGTTTTCCCTGCACTCGGCTGCTTCGGCAGACTCGTGCGGAAAAATTCATTTTCCGCACTTGTTAGGTAAATAGCTATTACGATGACTTTTTGATTTCTAGGCAGTTGAAGTACAACCAATATGTAAGCAAATTTACGCACGTTAGTTGAGGAGTAAACGTGACGAACCGGTGGAAAGAATTTTAGTTGAAGTGCTTATCTTCTGTATTCGTTAAAGTAACCTTCAAAAAATGCAAATTTGACATTTGTCATATATTATGTTAATTTTTTACCTTTATTTTTCTGTTGATTTTTTAAAAGTTAAGAAAACTGCATAAAGAAGGAAGAAAAGCAAAAAGGAGAGTATGGAAGAGTATAAAACTTTGTTTTATTTTTAAATCTTCTAAAAATACAAAACAAAATACAATAAAAAAATGGAACATACCATCGCGATAACAAACTTAAATCTATACTTATAGAGAAAAAAAATTCAAAAAAGTATCTCTGATGAACTAAAGCTAAACATCTAAGCAAAACTTAAGATAATAAAAATACTTTTTATTTTTTAACTAAAAAACAAACACCTAACTCGGATTGTTGATAAATTTTGATTTTTTTTTGATTACTGCAAAATTATTTGGGATTTGTTTGTTATGTTTTGTGGTTAAAAAAAGTTATTCATTTAGAACCACATCTGTTTGTCAAAAAATTACTTTTCGGAAATAATCGGCTATATTCGGAGGTCCTTCGAGTAACGGAACGTTCATTTTTCACGCCCGTTAGGCTGAATCCACATACATCCGTGATACGCATCCGTTGTGTACCACATGATTAATCTGAACCAATGAAATTTTAGGGAATAAAATTTCATTGGATCATATTAATCATGTGGTACAGAACGGATGCGTATCACGGATGTATGTGGATCCAGGCTAAAACAACGCAAGGTAACGTACACCCGTTGAACTGCTTAAAATACGTACGTCAAAATTTGATTACTGCGCATGCATAGCTGTCAATTTGTACGTATACGTTAACGTTCGTGACCGCACTTCAACTGCCTACTATCTTATTTTTGCGTAACGAAATTCATAATAATCGATTATAAACTTCTCACTGGGGATTAAAAAAATTTAATCCTAGATGTGACAAATTTAATATTTCTTTAAAATATATGTATATTTATTTATGACCCATTTTCTTTCAAAGAATAGTATAGATACCAACCTAATAAATTAGTAGTAGCCCCATTAAAGTTTCATTTGTAAATATTTTGTCATTTTATAATATTAGGAAATTTTTGTATAATGTCTAAGAATGTTTGTGATCCTCCTACTATTTTTTTGTACAAATACAGGGTGTAAAATTTTTATTATTGAGTATAAAATATATAAATTCTATCAAAAACTTTTTAAAATAAATAATTATTGAATGTTTCTCATTGTTTTTATTTACCACCAAAGTTGACTACAATCCAATTACTATATACCCTAGAGTGCCCTAGGGCCTAGACGATCATTTGAAAGAACATTAGCGTGTGTAAAAGGGAATAATGTGTTTTAAGGTGGGAGTATCAACCTGCTTGCCAACCTATAACCTATTTCGCTTAGATTTATTTATTCTTTCTAGCTTTTACACTTAGATAAAATCCATATTGTCTTTATATTCTTGACTATTCCACTCCCTAACTCACTTTTTTTCAGGGCAATGAACGCCGAAAGGAACGCTTTCCACTGTGTAATAACAAAATACCATGAAGCAAGCTATCAGAAATGTCATTCTCTGTCTGTCATTCCTTGCCTATAAGACCGTTTAACCAAGACTACTGAAATTTTGCGTGCTTTTATTACCCAAATAACCGCAAGATCGACGGATGCTTTTAGCATTGCCTTCTGTTGATATAGTTTTACTTTAAAAAAAAATGTCGTGCGTGTCCAATTTTTTAAAAACAATTTAATACTTCAACAAAAATATACACAATTAAATCTTATAAAAATATTACTAAAATACTGATAAATATTTATTGCACCATTTAAAAAAAAAACTTTCAGTGCAATCTGCAAAAAAATATTGATGTACATAATAAAAGTTTCAATTAAATTACCCAATACTCATACAAATTCCTACTTTGCAAATCACCAAAGGTTACAGTATTGTAAAATGATTCCCGTCGCTCTGCTGCTTCGCCAGATTAAATAGGCACGTCAAATATTTCATTTTCTTTGAATCCATGTAAAAATTCAATACAGTAACCTCCTCTCGCGTTGGTTCATCTATACTAGGACTAGAAAGAGGGCTTACACTGATATCCGAATGCGTTGATATGGCTTTGGGTAAATTCAATAAGCCAAGGGTGCTTTGTACGTAGTCTGCCACCCGAGCACGTACCCCTGGATCCATGAGAACCTCCAACTCATCCTCGAGCTTCTCCAGATCCTTTTGCGGCGCTTTGGGAGGTGTATGTTTCAAAGACAACACAGTAGGATCACTATTCGCCGTGATACTAACCTCACTCAAAGCTAGAACCTTATAAACAGCATCGCTGTCTAGATTGATCAGAATGACGCTGTCGACTGTCAAAATTAGAGCTACTGCAGCGTAAATTGAGTTGGGGGAGATACAGGTCGTGTCGGTTACGAAAAGAATTTGAGAGTAAAGGAGGTTGGTGAATTTCCAGGGGTATTTTAGGGTGGAGTTGTGGGAGAGTTTGATTTTGATGAGTTGAGGGCGAGAGCGGGGGTCTGGGAGGGAGTTCCAGCCTGCGCCTTGTAGTAGACCTAGACAGAGAAATTATTACAGAATTTTTAGCTGAATCAGCATTGACTATACACAAAACCCGTAGACACATATTCAATATGATATAGTGTAAACGTCACATTTTAAAAGCTTGAAACTTTTTCCGATTTATAATAACCTTCAAATTTTGTAACAGGAACTATTATATACACGCTCTTACCTTGACCTGTCATTGCCACCAATTCCGCAGCTCCACTTAACGGCTTAGTGAAAACTCCCACTATGCCTAGGCCAACTCCCGCAGCCAAAGATCTCGGGGAAGCCCCTGCTGACATTACGGACTGGAGAGGGTGGTGAGCGATGCCCCCTACTGCGCCTAAAAGGCTTATGCCAAGACTCGTCATACCCTAAAGATAAACGTTTCATTTTTTTAACACATTACAACACGAGTGATGTAATAAATGTTTATTACATCCCTAGTGAGATAATGCATCGTATCTTATTACGGAACTCAAACTGGGCAAAATAAATGACATACTAAACTCTGGTAGATAAACTTATTTATGAAGTAATGATATTTACGAATTTTAATTTTTTTACCTGCATGAAACCTTGTGCGACACCTTGTGGTCTCTGTCTTCTCTGTTCCTCTGTCCTTTTTTGGTGTTCTTCGTCCAGTGTCAACCTGTCCAAGTTCCTGGCCACGCTGGAAGCCAATTTTGTTACAGACTGTAATGTACCAGCAGTGACGTGCCTCATGAGGGAAGCTGAACCCGTCGTTATACCTTAGAAGAATAAGAAGAATTATTAAACTTTTGGTATCACTCACAGACCTGTAGTAGAGACCCAATTGTTTATATTTTTACCCCATCGCTTATCATTCTCCGTCCTTTTCTTCAATTTGATTGCGCCATAGCCAGATTTAGATATTTGTCGAAAATATCTTACAAAATCCCCGAAAAAATATGATAACTATTTCCCTTACAATACAATTTATTGATCAATTATTATTCACTACTTTAAAAAACGTCAATAAGACAATATATAAAATTATTTTTATTGTAATCGTATCCGCACTCTGGCAACATACAACAAACCCAAACGTCAAGCATTGAACAGTGTTGCCATGCAGGGACAGCCCAAGGACTTCTCTCTTTCACTCATTACTGATCGTCAATAATATATCAACCAATCAACAGATCGGCTTTTCAGGCGTTTTATAAATGAAACATTGGGTCTAGAGATTATAAGATCTTTGGTATCACTGGATATGGTTTACTTTACATGAGGTAATGAAAAAAAATAATGCTGTCTAATTTAAGGGACCTCACTTGCGAGTTGTATAAATATCACTTTACTGGATTACTGGGTACTTACCTTTCAGAAACGCCATAGGCCCTTGCACCAGTCCCCTGTAGGGTAAGCTAACGAAATCTCTGAGACCCGTGCCCATAGCCCTTGCTAGCCCACCGGGGCTCCCCAGTAGTTCTAATGAACTGACCACCCAACCTGCTCCAAAAATGGCGCCAGATAGGTAGTGCATCGTCAGGGCATGTCCCAATCTAAAAACGATTTTAAAGTTTTTTATTATTTACACAGCGTAATGTTTTGGTTCAGCCAATTTAACTTTCAAAATGTCTTTATTCCAAACTTACTTTTACAGTTCATTACATGGAAAGTGGCAACATAATATAGAAAAAAATAACCATTAAAAAAATAACAATAAAAAAAAATGGTTAAAGTTAATCCAATTTAATTCATTAATAAAATCAATTAAAAAAAATAGTATAAATAATTTAATTTAGTAAATATATCTTTAATTGTTTTTTAAAAGTTGCCATTTTTTAAATTTTTCTGATATTTTTTGGAAGATTGTTATATTTTATTATTTCGTCATAAAAGCGATTTTTTTCCGAAATTACTTTTTAGTGGTATAGTTTTAGAATTTATACAACGTCTGGTGTTATGATCATGTAATGTCTGTCTTATTCTCCTGAAGTGTTGTTTGATTTTTTTTCTTTTAAAATAATAGAGTGAATTAGAATACAAATTTTTAAATTATAAATGTTTTGAACATGTAAATACCCTTTCAGTCTATCTACAGGGTGGTCCTTAAGTAATGGGACAAAGAGCAGCAGTAAATTATTCAGTTCAAAACATAACGATTTAGCGCAATTTTTATAATCCGCAAATTTATATTAAGACAGATACAGGGTGTCAAAGTTAAAAAAATTATTTCTAGTTTTTTAGATATTTTTAAAAGTTTTCGGAGCATTGGGTTAAAATTTGGTGTAGGGGGGTTTTTTGGGGCGGGAAATAACAATCTGGGCTCATTTTTCTTCTATCGGATAGAGGACGCTACGAGCAGCACTTTTCTTACTTTTGAACTGCAATAACTTGTTGTCACTAGGTATAAATAGGACTTATCACTCCTAATTAATAATCTTACCATTTTTTTACGTAAAAAAGGTACTCTTGTCAAATAACGTTAAAGTTTATAGTTTTCGAAATATTTGCTATTTTACTGTAACATGTAAGGTAATACTTCTTATTTTATCCGAACGTAAAACGGATTTTGTAAAAGTTTAACCAAAGAAATCGTTTTCTTCTTGTAAAATATTATAAACAAAAGTTTAAAATTTTGTGTTTTATTTACCCGTCAATTATTCAAAAACAACTTGTATTAAAGAATTCTTTCTGCTGGATCTCAAACAACGGAAAGGTCATTGAGTATTAAAATAGCAAATATTTCGAAAACTATCAACTTTAGCGTTATTTGACAAGAGTACCTTTTTTACGTAAAAAAGTCGTAAGATTATTAGTTAGGAGTGATAAGTCTTATTATACCTAGTGACAACAAGTTATTGCAGTTCAAAAGTAAGAAAAGTGCTGCTCGTAGCGCCCTCTATCCGATAGAAGAAAAATGAGCCCTGATTGTTGTTTCCCGCCCCAAAAAACCCCCCTACACCAAATTTTACCACAATGCTCCGAAAACTTTTGAAAATATCTAAAAAACTCGAAATAATTTTTTTAACTTTGACACCCTGTATCTGTCTTAATATAAATTTTCGGATTATAAAAATTGCGCTAAATCGTTATGTTTTGAAGTAAATAATTTACTGCTGCTCTGTGTCCCATTACTTAAGGACCACCCTGTATATAGATTAACAGTTGGTTCTAAATGTGGTAATTTGTGTATATGTCGTAGGCTGATAGTGAAATCCGTCATTTCGTGAAAAGCCTAGTCATATTATGAAGCGTGGCTAAAAGGTATATTGCAACTGGTTTGTTCGTTGTTCCCCAGAGCATTTTTTTCAATTTTTTCAACTAATATTATTTTATAAAAATAAAATTTAAATTAAATTTTAAAAAAATGCTCTGGGGAACAACGAACAAACCAGTTGCCAATATACCTTTTAGCGTGCAACATGATATGACTAGGCTTTTCATGAAATGACGGATTTCACTATCAGCCTACGACATATACACATTTAATAACTTTATTTTGCAATTTTTGTAATGGTTTTAGGGTTGATAAACAAGCAGATCCCCATGCAGAAGCTAAGTATTGTTATTTTGAATATATTAATAAAAAATATATATTTTTTAAGTATTTCAAAGGAATAAAATATCTAGCTCTGTACAAAACAGTTAATGAAATATATAATAATAATTTAATCCCCCAAAACTGTATAATACAATGATTTTTTCACCTGTAGGGAGTTGTGAATAGCCTTCTCCTCTCAAACTTGGCAAATTGCAAGGGACTCTGGTCCAAAGCTATGTAGAGCTTAACGGAGCTATGGATGGACAGTAACATCGACACGGGGCTTACAATAAAGGTTCTCATGGTTAGGGGTTGGGCTAAGATAGCGCACTGCCAAGATACTATTTCCGGCACATTTATTAATGTAGAGCTGGTGCCTAGAAAAGTAGTTCCACTTTATTATTTGGCCTTACTAAACATAAATTATTAATTTAAATTTTTTAAAAGCCATCGGCCACTTACCTAGTTTTGTGTGTGGTTGGTGATGCGGCCATATAACTAACTCTACTATATTGAAATTTTTTAAATATTGCATCAGTCTTGTTACATAAATGTCCTCTATAAAGGAACATATTGGATTTATGGATATTTTCATTGATTTTATACCTAAAAGCAAAGTTACAAAATATACGTGGTGAAATGCTGCGGTCGCAATACAGGGTTATGAAAATGACTTTACAGTGGCTCCTCGTCTGTCCTAGTGAAACATTCGTCCCCTTTTTTAACCGTTCAAAAAGTTGGGTAAAGACCCCTACAGCCAAACCAAACGGACTGCACGCCAGTGCGTGTGACTCCCATACCACTTTGTATAGGAATTTAAGCTACAAACAAGGCGTCTGGCTGTAGACTTTTCAACCGCCCAATCAACGTTCGCAATAAAGCGCGGGAAACTTAAAAATAAATGTGTTAGAATGCGCACATTGTATTATTTCCTACTAAATAGAGGCGAAAAAATTGATGAAATAAAATAATAAACTAAAGGAACCTTGATTTTTGCAGACGAAAAATAGTGAATATGGAAATATTTCCCAATGCGTAGGTTTTTTTGAAGAGGATAGTTTAGATTGGAAAAAAATTGTAATTTTTGCGAACGGTTTAGACTAATGATGTTACAACTAGTGTTGGGAAAAATCGACTTATTTTAATAATCGACTACCGAGTATTAGAGTGATTTAAAAAACCGAATTATAATCGATTTTTTTTTCACTCAAATGCTAATATTAATTATTAATATTGGCGGTTCATCGTTCATGTTGATATACAGCATTTGTATTGGGAATAACTGACTCGGTGTTGTTAATCGATTGATTTTTTGCGGATTATTAAATAAGGCGGAGATATTTGTGGATTTTTTGGCATGGTTCCCAGTTCCCAGATCTTACAATTTAATTTAACAACTTGACTACTTGACCTTGAGATGTCACGATATTGCATAACTCATGATATTTATGAATACTGAATACTCACCACTAAACATTAAGATTTCAGTAGACGCCGACGATTTAAATCTAAATAAAATAATAAATCCTATTAACCTACGCAGGCAACCCGTAATGCAGTATTTAATTTGAATTATATCGCCAATAAGAACCGAAACAACTCGGTGTAGCCGCTCGCTAGGAGATGACTCTGGCCGCAGTGAGTGATTGACAGGCGGGCAGCAACTTTGGAGACGCGTTGGAAAATTAAAACCATATGTTCGTCACTCATTTAGTCACTCGAATAATTCAAGTGATTGAAAAAAACCGAATTATAGGTTATTTTTCACTCGAGTGATCCCATCCCATTGGCCGGTTAAAAATGCATAGTCAGACTCTAGAGTAGACGCTTTCTACAAATAAGGGTACCTACGCAAACGCTATTTGAAATATATCACCAACACGAATGCGTAGCCTCGTCTATGTTCGTCTGAGGTAGTGTAATTATTTACCTGTATATCTTTTATTGGCACTTTCGTTTTGCCAACTCTCCAAAACAAAATCGACAACAATTAGCGATTGTTGCAAACTTTCCAGAATATTTTCTAACGGAACGCTGAGTATATTAAGTTTCTTACTGGGTTTCTTGTCTTGGCCAATGAGGACGACGGGAAAGTCGTATGGCTCTCTGGCGTATAACTGGTTGTCTAGTTGAATGTCGGAGAGGGACAGCCTCATTTTTAATTGCTTAAACGAAGAGAACATTTTTTAACAAATTTTAGAAACAAAACATTAAAAACGATCTTCTAACCTCAAAATCGCCTAGGGTGGAAGGCACTATATAAAAACACCAGAAATCACTACCTTCTTCCCCAACTTGATCAAAAAATTAAAACAAGTTGTAAATTAAAACAAGTTGTAGTTTCATGACAAGAAATTGTGGCAAGAACTTGGGACAAATTTTAGCTTTTTACACGTAAAAAAAAATTGGAGCTCAACTTTTACAATTGCTTGACCAAGTGTACTTGGCCCGTGGAATACGGGCACCACAACATTAAGCTTTAGTAAGATATTTTATTTTTTAAAGCCCGGACCTGCCTAATTTTTGTTAAATGATAATTTTGCATTGCACATGCCTATTCCTATTTGGTATTCTTTACGTGCGCGAGGCAATAAAGTTGCCACTTTCGTGATAATTCTTTGCTGATCTAAAGATGCATATCTATAATCGTGACCATTAAATTAAACAAAATATTCTAAGTTTAAAAAAAAAATTTTGAAAAAAATAATTTTTTTGTAAGAATTTGTTTGTATTGACTTAAAGTACCTGTGTCTGCGTAGCAGTCAATAACAGATCATCGCACACCAAACTAGCCAATTCCCAGCGTTCCTCGCCGTCTCCGTCCCTGTCAGTAATTAAGATTATTCCACACGATTTGATGTAGACGTTTATCTGAAAAAATAGAACAGAAATAACCTGCTAAAAAAAGGGCAAATTACAGCTCAAAATGAGGAGAGCGTATAATAGTGCTTAGTACTTTTACGTTTTACTTGTTTTTTAGCGGTACTTACAATATTAATATTATAGTTTATAGGGGTTATGTAATTTTCGTGATTAATTTGTTCTTTTCATCCTCTTTTCTTGATAAAATTGAGGTCAAGTGTGAAAGTTTTCAAACAATTTCACCGTTTTCTCGCATTTTGTAGAGGGCGCCACATAGAAGCCTATACTTTAATTTGAATGATCCCAACTTTTTTGGCCTACACTGTATGCGCATTTTGACTGAATCTTTTTATATTCCTAACCTTTTGACATAAAAAAAGGTTAGGTTACTTTGTTTCAATAAATCGAACCGTTTTCGAGAAAAACGCTAAAATATCATTGCTTGCATGTGATGAATACGAAATCATCTTAATTTATTTTCAACCTTAAACATAGAATAGCAAAGGAAGGAATATTCCATGGAGTTCGCCAGAATTAATTTATGCATTGTAGAGGAAGGACGTCACTTTGAACCTTTGATTTGAATATTTAATTAATTGTTCTAGTAACTTGTGTATTTTAAAACTGCAAATAAAATTTAACTTTAACACCCTGTTAATAATCAATTTTCGAAAAAATGTTATAGGAAGAGATAGCATTTATTTTCGGTCTAAAATTATCCCCTAAATTTTTTTCCAAAATTACTTTTTACTGGTATATTTTGAGAATTTATACAACGTCTGGTGTTATGTTCATGTAATATCTAATTCTCCTGAAGTGTTATGTGAATTGGAAGAAAATTTTTTATAATTTATAAATGTTTTGAACAGGTAAATACCCCTTCGGTTTATATAGATTAACAGTTGGTTCTAAATGTGGTAATTTGTGTATACATTTAATAACATTAATTTGCAATTCTTGAAATGGTTTTAAGTCTGATAAACAAGCATGCAAAAGCTAAATATTGTAATTTTGAATATACAGTGTGACCAGTAAAGTCCGCATCATATGGGATTTTTTTTATTAATAACTTTATTTGAAATTTGACTTTGGTATCAAGTTCAGCTTCGATCAAGATAAATATTAAGCAAAAAAATAGTAGTCACGCGATTCGCATTACCTGCCAAATTTTAATTTTTTCCAAAAAATAATTCAAAAGTGGGGTTATTTCTGAAAATATCGAAAAAAAAGTTATTAGAAAAAGTTTTTTTTAAGCAGTTTCTAGCCCACATGCAAAATTTCAGCTGCATAAGGTAATTTTGATTTTTTACCCACCACTAAAATTTATTTTCCACTTAATGAACACTTTACTGATGACTGATGACACTGTGTTCTTTTTTGTCTAAATATTAAGGTGTATTGCTTTCAGACACAAACTGTGTTTTCAAAAATACTTATTTTATGAAGTTACCTTGTAGGGGGTCAAAAAAAAAAAAAAAATAAACTTTGCATCACATGCGACCAAATTTTATTAGCCCAATTTTGATTTTGGAAAAACAGACATTTAAAATAAAGAAAATGTATCTGAAATAAAGCCTTGTTAAAACTAGGAAGTTTTATGTAGGTTACGTTGAGTCTTATTTTGCAAAAGTGGTGCAATTTACAAAATATGGGTAAAAAATCAAAATTAGCTTATGCAGCTAAAATTTTTCATGTGGGCTAGAAACTGCATTAAAAAAAACTTTTTCTAATAACTTTTTTCGAGACTTTCTAGAAATAACCCCACTTTTGAATTATTTTTCGGAAAAAATTAAAATTTGACAGAAAATGCGAATCACGTGACTACTATTTTTTTTGCTTAATTTTCATCTCGATCGAAGCAGAACTTGATGCCAAAGTCAAATTTCGAATAAAGTTATTAATAAAAAAAAATCCTATATAATGCGGACTTTACTGGTCACACTGTATCAATGAAAAATATGCATTTTTAAAAATATTTCAAGAAATGTACTAATATCATATTTTGACGTCAGGAGTCTGTCATCAAACGTTGTACACGTATTCCCCAAAAAACCTGTATACTAACAGTTACAATTAACTAGAAAAATGTTAGTTTGCGTCGACACCGACTTTCCAGAGCATTATCAGAGCAGATTTTATTTATTTTATCTTCTCCTTCCCTCCCCAAATTCTTACCTTTATACTGTCCCATCCGTAACGCAACGGCAAAGTGTGACTCAACAACCTCGTATTTCTCCATAAATTCCAACTGGCGCTATCAGACACAATATTCAGTAGGGGACTTTGTGGATTGTGCAAGGAAACATTTTGACCGGCGCTGTATTGTTCAGTCACAGTCGGCAGCTTTTGGAAAGACGGCGGCAGATTTAAAGAAGATGTCGGCGACAGAAGACAGCTGTCAACGTCATCCGATATGTCGAATGTTGGATTCTACAAAGAAGAGTAGTGGTAAAAGCAAATGTTGTTAAATTAGTCTTGGAAAAGAGCTATTAGCTCCTGTTTGCATAGGACGATCACGAACAGCTCTTTTTAACTGATCCTAGAAATAGTCAATGGGGTTCAAATCTAAACTGCATGCAGGCTAATCTAAATACTCGATTACAACCCGTGCAATTATCATGCCTTAATATAAATTGCTGCTTCTTAATAATGCCAACCAATAATCTACCTTAACAAATGCTTCCAAATCTCTACTGCTCCTAGAAACAGGCGCCGCCTTCTCCAGTTCCCTCATAGAAAGCCGGACTCTGATATCGCGAGCACTTATTTCAACCTAAAACGGACACAAAAAAAGTAGGTAGACACAAAATTAAAATCATTGACAATAATTACACAATGGGGCAGATTAAGGGCGAGACGCAATTAAAGCAATACAAGTAAAATATTCAAAAACGACAAATTTTTTAGGATTAGTTTTAGACGAAAATTTAAATTGGAAATCTAGTATTTATTATCAACTCGATACCTCCTTTGGTCTCTGTTTTGTACAGAGCTAGATATTTCATTCCTTTAAAATACTTTAAAAAATATATATCTTTCGTTAATATATTTAAAATTACAATACTTAGCTTCTGCATGGGGATCTGCTTGGTTATCAAACTTAAAACCACTACAAAAATTGCAAAATAAAGTTATTAAATGTATACACAAATTACCACATTTAGAAACAACTGTTAATCTATATAGACCGAAAGGGTATTTACACGTTCAAAACATTTATAAATTAAAAAATTGTATTCTAATTCACTCTATTATTTTAAAAGAAAAAAATCAAACAGGAGAATAGGACATTGCCTGATCATAACACCAGACGTTGTATAAATTATCCAACTATACCAGTGAAAAGTAATTTCGGAAAAAAATCGCTTTTATATGCCGGAATAATAAAATAAAACAATCTTCCAAAAAATATCAGAAAAATAAAAAAAATGGCAACTTTTAAAAAACAATTAAAGAGAGATTTACTAAATTAAATTATTTATACTATTATTTTTTAAATTGATTTTATTAATGAATTAAATTGGATTAACTTCAATTTTTTTTTATTGTTATTTTTTTTTAATGGTTATTTTCTATATTATGTTGTCACTTTCCATGTAAAGAACTGTAAAAGTTAGTTTGGAATAAAGACAATTTGAAAGTTAAAAAAAATAAGATTTGATACGAAGGAATAAATCAATCGCGACACAATCAAGTTTTAAGTAACAAGCAACAAAATTTAAGACATCGAAATGTTGGATTTTCTGGTGCAAGTTTCTAATTACTGGCCAATGAAAAGCTGTATAGAATATGCAC
Organism: Polydrusus pterygomalis; assembly: GCA_963969555.1. NCBI lineage: Eukaryota > Metazoa > Arthropoda > Insecta > Coleoptera > Curculionidae > Polydrusus > Polydrusus pterygomalis. Next base: position 2,427,069 of record OZ018377.1, read on the forward strand.
CGCCCCGATACATATTGTCACGTTTGTCGGTTTAATTTTCAGGTTAGAGAGGTATTGTTAATTTTATTTTCACAATTTCTTTGTGTTTGTGATAAAACCGACGAGCTTACAAAAATAATCGTATTATCTGAGAATCGTAAAAAACAATAAAACACCAAAATAACCTGTTCTGTCGACCAAACGAAGTTAAAAGAAGATAAGAAATAAGAATACTCTATTGTGCCATTATTAATTTACATTTTTTTATTTTATATTACCTATTTTTTATTGCATATTGCTTATTTCTAAATTGTGTCTCGGCCTCAACAACAACAAAAAGTCTATTAGGACTTGGTGTACCTTACTTACTTGGCTGACACTTTCTATAGTCAACAGAGTTATGCACGCCGTGTTCACTATAGTCAATTTGACATCGCCATGGTAGGGTACCCTGATGAAGAGGTCGTTATTATTGACGATGCTTACTCCGGCTGACCATTCTAAGGGTTGCTTCTCATCTAAACAACAATGCATGTATGTGGTTATGCTTTTTGTGACACCTTGTATAAAAACTTACCTGCGCAATCGTATGCTATGGAAATCTTTTCAGAAAAATACACCTGCGGTAGTTCTGGGAAAGTTTCCGATATCACAGGCATGTTGTAATAAATACTAGAGAAGCTTTCCAATTTACAGTTCCATCTAAAAAGATATAAATGATCGGATGAGATGCTGAAATTGTATTTTTAGTTCTGTATTCTAGGCCCTCGATTTATCAAATTAAATAAACCCAGTTTTACATATACAGTGTATCCACGGATAGAGTTTGGAAGAGGACATTTTTTTTATTAGCAGGTAGAGAAAGAAAAAGTCGTTGTTTAAAAAAACGTCTGCTTGTGCTGATACTACAATTTCGAATATCAGATTTGCGACTACTATACAGTAGTAGTCACAAACAACATTTTAAGGTTTTTGAATCTTTTTTTTTCAATTCCTTGATTTATTAAATTAATTTTGCTAGTGTTGATTTGTTCGAGAAGCGTTTCTTTAACAACATAGCGAAGCAAACATTTTTACTTTGCTATGCTGTTTAAAAGAAGCAAAAGCTAGTACCTGAAAGCAAAGATTATAAGAAATCCACAGATAAAACGTAACAACAAAATGGCGCCGAGCCGGTCCTGGAGTGTTTTTTTATTTATATGCTGTCGATAAAGAAGGAAAACCTAATAACAAGAGGGTTGTGCGCATGCGCATACCGGTTGGATTCCAAGTTACCGAACCGGCAGGTTCTAAAGGTGTCTATAAAGATCTATGGTTACTACAGAAAATAAAGTAAGCATTTGCTATAAGATATATTGCAGCAGATCTAAAATAATGGTTTTTAATTGGTTGTAGAGTAAGCGAGGAGTTGCAGAACCACAAAAGAACACTATACGTTTAAAAAAGTTGTGGGTTACGAAGCCACAGATTAGGTATCTGTGGTATCGCAAATAAGCCATCGTTATACAGTTATTTTACCTAAAGTGTTCAGACTCCCGTAGAACACCGCTGTCGTCGGGCAACGATTGTCCACAGAAAAATGACACATTGGTCTTGTTTTCTATATAAAGTTGAGGTCGGGGGTCATTATGGATCGCTAAATAAACTTGTCCTTTTACTTCTTGCCCTGTTAAAACCACAGGTACCTAAAAACAGTACAATTAATAATGTAAATGCTACAAATCCTCATGCACATAACACAAAACTGTAAGATGCGTTAAAGAAATGGCAAAAGGAAATTTCTGATTTTAGTTTTTAATTATAGAAAACATACACAGGGTGTCCGGAAAATACGTGTACAACGTTTGACGACAGACTCCTGATGTCAAAATAGCTCGATCTAGCCGACTTAGTTATATCCAAAATTGTCTCGTTTAGCCGGTAGAGGGCGTCAAAAATTTGTAAAAATATTGGTTTTTCCTAAATTACGTAAAAACCTGCTAATCGATTTTAATGATTTTTAGTATGTAGACTAATACTATAAAATGACGTCTTCTAGTAGTATAGTCACCGGCTGTAAATAAGTGGAAGTGTTATAAAAGTGATCTAATACGTCAACATTTATCCTCATTTTTTATATGAACGGCGTTATGACAACCCAGATATTTTTGTAGAGTGACTGGATGTATTTGGAAGCTATTTTACCTCTAATATTTTTCGTTAAATGAGCTGTTTTGCCAGAAGAAAATATTTACAATTACCTGCATACATTAATTATTAACAATAAAAATAAAACAAAGTTGAAAGTATGTATTGTAAGAAACTAAGTAAAACAAAAATATTACTTAAGCATTACACATTTGCTTGAGTAATGTTTTTGTTTTACTTAGTTTCTTACATTACATACTTTCAACTTTGTTGTACTTTGTTTTATTTTTATTGTTAATATAATTGATATATGCAGGTAATTGTAAATATTTTCTTCTGGCAAAACAGCTCATTCAACGAAAAATATTAAAGAGGTAAAATAGCTTCCAAATACATCCAGTCACTCTACAAAAATATCTGGGTTGTCATAACGACGTTCATATAAAAAATGAGGAGAAATGTTGACGTATTATATCACTTTTATAACACTTCCACTTACTTACAGCCGGTGACTATACTACTAGAAAACGTCATTTTATAGTATTAGTCTACATACTAAAAATCATTAAAATCGATTAGCAGGTTTTCACGTAATTTAGGAAAAACCAATATTTTTACAAATTTTTAACGCCCTCTACCGGCTAAACGAGACAATTTTGGATATAACTAAGTCGGCTTAGATCGACCTATTTTGACGTCAGGAGTCTGTCGTCAAACGTTGTACATGTATTTTCCGGACACCCTGTATAATTTATATTTTTTTGTTAATATATAATTACCTACCGACAAGTCCTTTGCCTGTACAGAAAATCCTTTTCGTACCAACGGTTTATTAATTCGGATTGGACAAGACCAACCATACCGGGGATCCACCGAAAATGCTATATACAAACAGTAGTCCGTGTTCGTCGATTCGCTTTCTGGTTTCAGCATGTACCACTGCATTATCGGTATACCACAATGACTAAAAAAAAATTTAAATCATCATAGTAATCGTCAGTTCAATTATAACGACGTAATTGTCCAAAAATAGCTTAGTATAATTTATCCAAAGTCAGTGTGATGACATTCCAATCATTCCATACGCATACAAACGGCGGTAACTCTTTGAGACTGTTTACCGCCGTATGGAATGTCATCACACTGACTTTGGATAAATTATAACAGTTACCTCTTTTGTAAATGTGGGGCAACCGTGAAACAATACTTATGAACATCCTTGGGCATATCAAATCGTCTTTTGCCATCGGGCACTGCGAAGCAAATGACGTGTATCTGCATTGACAGGTGATTCGATAGAACGTGTGTCGATGATAGCCTCAACAGTCTTATTTCGTTTGATATGGAGCTGGTCACAGAGATCATACACAAGTGAGAGTCGCATTTTATGCAGGTCCTGATTGTGCCTTCCAATGGAATGTTACCTCAAAAAGTAAATGGTAAATAAATAATAATAAATTATGATTATTTTAAAAATATGGATTTTTTGGTAGCACGCCTAACATAGGATGGGACATTTACAATGCATGTGTATACAGGGTGGTGCGTCGCCAGACTGCCATTGGTAAATCGCATATAAATTTTGCTACCATCAAATATTGAGTACCCTATTAAGTTTACATCAAAAGTGTATAATACTTTTTTGGAGGTCCTTGTATGATAATAATAATAATTATTATAATAATAAGAAGTTTATTTACAAATTTTAATAATATAATAAATATGTTTATGTTGTCTTCTATAAACTTATTCTTTAATCCCCTGAAGCTGAGCTTGTTAGGGGCAAATCTTACTTTTTGTTTTAGTATGTAAAATCATAAATCATACATATGCATTAAAAATTAAGTTTTAAAGTAAAAATGGTAATTTATAGTATAACGCAGTTCTTTTTGAAGAAATATATTACCTATAATAAAATTATTAATTTATAATTTGTAAGTAAAAAATATTACTTATATAAATTATTCAGAACAATATTAATTAATTAAAGCATTTCTAAAAATATTTTCAAGTTGTCTGTTTTTAATATCCATTTTATTGCGACTTAAAATTTTTTTAATGAAATCAATTTTTTTATTTTTGTTGGTAAATAATCGTTTAAATAAAAACATAAATATTTGAAATTTTTTTGCCCTATAGACTTATTTATTTTAGGTTTTATGGTTATTTCATTTTTATGATGTGTATTATGATTGTGGTTGTTAAATGTTTAAGGTTTTTATTTTTAAATATATACCGGGTGTCAACGAGATTATTGTACATAGCACCACAGTGTTATGTTAAGATATATTTTAATCAAATTTGGGTTATTGTAATGTTTGAAAGGGATCTTTATTTTTACCTAGAAACCAACTGAATTTCACTTCCGGTTTTTTTTTTAAATGACAACCTGTATATTATATTGCATAGTCAAATTCTCGTCAAAATTCTCTTTTCAACGATATACAACAAGTTGACATTTACTTTCAAAATGGCGGCGTAGGACTCATTTTACCAAAAACAAATATGAATAAGAAATATGAATTAGACCCACGACCAAAAGCACAATACACTACAAAATTTTTATTACAAACTAATAGTCTGATAATGGCGTTGACAAAAAATACCAATTTTGTTATCCAAAGCCAACTTAGGTGGAAATAAGTTATTCAGTTTTTATTGAAAAATGCAAAGGTTTTTTTTTCTTATTTAAAACTGAAGCAAAATGCATTCTGATTTCGAAAATATCCCTAGGTGCTTAAGGATACTTTAGACTTTTATACTAAATAATAAAAAGTATATGATAACATTTAAAAAAAACTCTGTAAAATGGGGTTAAAGTTAAGATTTTTTTAAACAATAAAAAAATACCTTCGTTTAAAAACAAAAGAAGAAAATGTAAATGGCGGTGCTTAAAGAATTACAAAAGGGACCAATTTAAAAGATTTTATCACTATTTTTCCCGTATCAATTGCATACGTTGTTTTATAGACACCATTTTGTTTTTGGTAAAATGAGTCCTACGCCGCCATTTTAAAAGTAAATGTCAACTTGTTGTATGTCGTTGAATAGAGAATTTTGAGGAGAATTTAACTGTGCAATATAATCTACAGGTTGTCATTTAAAAAAAAAACCGGAAGTGAAATTCAGTTGGTTTCTAGGTAAAAATAAAGATCCCTTTCAAACATTACAATAACCCAAATTTGATTAAAATATTAAAATATATATCGGGCAAACATTTACACAATCGAAGTTTCCTGATCAGTGAATCTAAAATTAAGCAAACCGCGCCACTCTGATTGTGAGAAAATCATTTCTGTCAAACTTGCTGGTTTGTTAATTATTTGGTTAAAATCTGTGCACCCCGACATTAAGCTTTTAATAAAGTCAGTATTCCACGGGTCAAGTTCTCAGGCAAAAACTTTTTCAAATTCTTGAACAAGAAATTGTGCTTAAAAATGTTTTACACGTACTTAAGTTTTTGCCAAATTGTTGACTTGAGGTTAGGTACGCGATAACGTCGAAGATTGGTTATTTTGCTGGTTTTGTATGTTGTTTATAGTCGATTTTATAATTTTTATAGTTTAATTTAATTAAACAAATTTTAGAAACAAACCCTTAAAAACAATTTTCTATCCTCAAAATCTGACGCAACTACTCAAAATGCCAGAAATAACTACCTTTTTTCCCAACTTGATCAAAAATTTATAAGAAATTCCAATTTTTTTGCAAGAATTTGGGGCAAATTTTAACTGCTTACACGTAAAAATAAATTGCTGGTCAACTTTTACAATTTCTTGAGCAAAAACTTAAATTTTAAAGTCCAGACCGGTCTATTGTCCCATTCGTCAAACGATAATGTTGCAGTGCGCATGTCTAATCCGGTGTAGCTTTGCTTACATGCGCGAGGCCATAAATTTGCCACTTTCGTGATTATTGTTTGCTTATCTAAAGGTAAATGTCTACCACCCCGTAAATATTTTTTCTTTTACCTGTTATTTTCGGCATATAAAAACTTTGGATCCAATCACTTTTAGCCAGCTGCAGAGGTCCGGAAAAAAACCAATTGCTACCAGAACATACCCCAAAGTGAAAATTTTCTTCCAGCCTAAAACAATTCAATATTATCGAATAACCTATTTAAAACACGTTTAAGAGGTTTGAACACCAGTAATTTTTTACTTCTAAGTTTTCTTCGTTAATATGCAAAATATCAAAAAATGCTTACAATAACGTAAATTTTGAAATTAGGACGTTGTACGACGTCGATTTACTGGTAAAAAAAATTAAGTCGAAATCAAATAGTTTGTCCATAATCCTGGAAGTAAGATTCTGCTGAAAAGCGCCGAACGCCCTCTGCCGGCGCAAAACAACTAACGATGCGGCGGCAAAAATATCAACAAGGCAGAGCGCCGAGAGACAGCAGTGAATCTTACCTCCGATAGAATTGCAAAATGGCGAAATTTCTTTTCACTAGCTATCCTTAATAAAAAATAATCTATGTTTACCATGAGGAATACGACCTCTAGTGGCTAGTCTTAAAGGCTCTCTGGGCTGCAGTTGAAAAATGTTCTTTGCATTTTTACGTCATAATGCGTAGTTTGGGGTTTAATAATAATAATATATCTTTATTCTCAACCAACTTAAAAAGTTCATTACAGAGAATATAACACCAAATATACAATATTATTATATAAATCACAAATAATAAAAATCATGTTTAGTAACTATTAATAACTCCATCCAAATTATTTAAAAAAATATATATAACATTTTTACAAAAAAATTATAATAATATATAATACGTTAAAGTTAGTTTAGTTTTAAAAAATATAACTTTAGTTTTTTTTTTTTAAAGTCCATAATTATTTCGATATTTCTTTAATCGGCAAACTGTTGTAAATTTGTATTCCTTTATATAATATTGAGCTTTGGCCAAAATTACTCTTTACCATAGGTGTTTGAATATAATGATTTTGTCTCATGATGTGAATAATGTTGGTCAAAGGAAATATTATATTCGAGTGTTTTTCTTTAATAATAATAGAGTGTATTAGAATGCATACTTTTAATTTATAAAGCTTTTCTAAATTTAAATATCCGTTTGATTCATACAAATTTATAGTTGCTTCTAAAAATAAAGTTTATGTATGCATTTAATTTTGTCTTGTCGTTTTTTTAATGGCCGAATTGCAGTTAAATTCGCTGATCCCCAAATTGAAATCATATATCCTGTAATGAATAAACCAAAGAATAAGATATATGTTTTTATTATTTTAATGATATATACTTTTTAGCTTTAAACAAAATGCCAATTTTATTGGTGAGATGTAACTTCTTAAATATTCAATATTTTTTTCCAACTTAAATTGTCATCAATATATAAACCTAAAAATTTCATTGTATTAGTATATTTAATTATATGATTATTGAAAGATAGTAAAGAAATATTATAATTTTTTAATTTTGATTTACTTATAAACATAAAAGATGATTTATTAAAATTTAATTATAATTTATTAATTTCAAGCCATTTACATATAGAAGTTTAGAATGTTGTCTAATCGCTGTAAGTAAACATGTTTGTTCGGAACGTTTTTGATTCTCGGAACCGACACTGGGTCATTATGGCGCTGGAGTTAACTGGTAAATTCCGTATTGCCGAGTAGATGGTTGTTGTACAAGAAGGAATATTAAATAAGGGTGAATATTACAAAACTTGTCGTCTTCTTACCTGGGCGGAGCTACAATTCCATGATGCTGAATCCGACACAGCTCCACTCCATTCAACATAAGGGACACTGAAGTACCCAGAGTGTTCACAATGAGACACCAAGGCAACAATTCAACAAGGAGAGCACAAGAATACTGACAGGCATTTTGATACCTAAAAAAATTAGATATTACCATCATAATTAGACAGAACAACCTAAATGTACTATCACGAAAAGCAGAAAACTTTGTTTTTAGTTAGTTGACACTTCGCACGTCTTACCTTACTTGCACATGCGTTAAGGGCTGGCTGTCATCCACTATCCACTCGATGTTATCGTATTCATCACCGAAATATGGCCACTTTGACTCGAAACAGTGATTCAACGATTCCAGGATTATTTCGGTCTCCTCTTTCGGTAATTTTTGAAAGAATTTTTGTTGATCTACCAAACTGTAGTTTAAAGGAACGTAGGGATTATTTACGTTTGAATTTCCTGGAAATAAAGAATTCTTATACATCTATATATATCATGTCCCGTATGCGTTCCTATACCATTTATCCGATTACGATGAAAATTTGGTGAGTTGTTGTGTGCAGGCCGAGAAAGGTTTCGACATAAAAAAAAGTGGCGCAACGCATGCCGGGTACTAATAAATAATAATATAAAATGTTTGTTGACGCGATGGTGAACCCGCCTTATCATTATGGGCGTAGCAACGCGCGCAGGGTAGCTAGTATACTATAAATATAAAGTTTTGACCTCTTTTTTTATTACTTGCGCAGCATAAAGATTCCATTTTTTTACGATAAAGAATGGCTTGTTATTCCAAAAGAGGTAAGAAACTACCTGACCTAGACTATAAGAATGGCATTTTGTCACAGAAAAGTAAGATACTACCCAAACTAGAGTGTAAGAATGGCATAGATACACCCTTCACAACAAACAATTTATAGTCTAAAAAAGGTGACTTTTACCTAAGGTTTTTACTATAAAGCTCGACAGGTAATTTTTAGCTGTATTTAACCTTTGTAGGCCTACGAAGTTTATAGAAAACCATAACCACAATTTTAGAAAAAGATGAAAATATAATGTTGTTTTTATTTTTATCAAAGCGCAAGATGCAGAAGTTTTCTTAAATCAGAACATGTCGTGTCAGACGCTATTGAATTTTAAAACGGAGTGGTAGTATATATAGATACTTATAAAATCACTATTTCATCGATGTGAGATGAAAAATTAGGTGCGCCGGGTGCGCGTAAAAAATTCCTGTATAAATTTCAATTTTACCTTGAAAAATAAACCGCGGTAAACAAGGTAAATTAAAATTGAAACTAAAAAAAAATTAAAATACCTCAGAAAATGTTTACGTTGTAACCTGACCATGAAGATATATTAAAGACAAAACAAAGTAAATTATTCATTTATGAGCCTTAAAGAATTTTGGGCTTTAAGGCCCAATCTAAGGTAAAAAATAAAGCGTTTATTACTGACTTTCCTTAGACCCAACTATCAAGTCGATTTACAAGGTAAATATCTATTTTGGGACCATCTTGGGCCTATATATTCCGACTTTGAAGAGGTAATAATTAGTTCGAATCACTTTCTTTTGACCAAACAGTTAGTCTCTTTGGCCGTTTCGTCCAAAAATCCGATTTGGAAGTAAAAAATAGAGTACTTTTTTACTTAAATAGGTCATTTCCTTCAAATTAAAGGTCGCTAAGGCTTTAAATGTTTGTTGTGATAACTGTTTCTATGTCAACGTAGGGCGGTTCTTACCTTCTTCTAACTGAAAAGTGATCTGATGAGAGTGATCAATGGTACCAGGACAATACAACTGTTGGAGTTCCCCTTTGCCGTTAACTACAGAGTCCAAGTGCACGCCCAAAATTGGCGTTTCAATATGAACCTACGGAAAAATAGTGCCCGTTAAAAAGTTTTCTACTCGTGAAAACGCAAATACCAAAAAGATTTAACTTGTGAAAGGGGCATTTCACTCGATTTATATTAAGAAAATTATACAGTATTGGAATAAGGGGAAATAAATATAAATTACTTCAAAATTATTTAAGCTATCGTAAACAATTTGTTCAAATTGGGAAAATAAAAAATTCAGAAAAAGAAATATTATGTGGAGTTCCACAAGGATCAATATTAGGTGTAATAGTATTCTTAATTTATATTAATTCCGTTTCTAAATTAAAGTTAAAAGGCCGTTTAAAACTTTTTGCAGATGATACAACAATTATTTAGTTTGCGGAAACTTTTGCAGAAATGTATTTTGATATTAATAATGATTTAAAAATACTTCTTTCTTGGCTTCAATCAAATAAACTTACGTTAAATTTTACAAAATCTTCTTTTATGTTTATAACTAAAAATAAAATAAATTCCATCATTAACCTCTTAACATGTAATAATGAAAATATTCAATATTCAAAAACAACAAAATGTTTAGGATTAGTTTTAGACTCGGTTTTAGACGAAAATTTAAATTGGAAAGGCCATATCCAGTATATTATCAACTCGATATCTCCTTTGGTATCTGCTTTGTACAGAGCTAGATATTTCATTCCTTTGATAAACTTAAAAAATATATTTTTTTCATTAATATATTCAAAATTACAATACTTAGCTTCTGCATGGGGATCTGCTTGCTTATCAAGCTCAAAATCATTATAAAATGTGCAAAATAAAGTTATTAAATGCATACACAAATTACCACATTTAGAACCAACTGTTAATCTATATAGACCGAAAAGGTATTTACACGTTCAAAACATTTATAAATTAAAAATTTTTATTCTAATTCACTCTATTATTTTAAAAGAAAAAAAATCAAACATACCACTTCAGGAGAATAAGACATTACATGATCATAATACCAGACATTGTATAAATTATCAAACTATACCAGTCAAAAGTAATTTCGGAAAATAATCGCTTTTATATGACGGAATAATAAAATATAACAATCTTCCAAAAAATATCAGAAGAATTAAGAAATTGACAACTTTTAAAAATCAAATAGATTCTAAATGATTTCTAAGTACAATTTTATTTTATTTATTTTATTAATCAATTTAATTGGATTAAATTCCTTTTTTTAAATGTTTAATAATGGTTATTATTTTCTATATTATTTTGTTAGTTTCCATAGAATAAACTGTTAAAGTTAGTTTGTGATAAAGGCATTTTAAAGTATATACCGACAAAATAATGATATTATTATTGTTTCGTATTGAGTAACGTACGGCATTACTTTATTGTTACTGTTAAGAGTTTAAACAAAACACTGCACCTTGGCGCTCATGGGTAAATTCGATTTAACCATAAACAATGGCCACAACATGGCCAGAATTCTCTTGGTTCGTTGGAACTCTTGAACAAAAATCTTGCACCATATCGAAAGGAACTGCCCTCTTTCTTGTAGAGGCACTTTGACCAACCACGGCTGGGATGCTAAAAAATATATTAATCGGTAATCCGCTTGCAAAGAAAAACATCAAAATATATAATTAATTTGTGTTGGGCTACATGCTTGGTAAAACTGTTGTTCCATTGCACAGGAAGAAAAAATAATAACTACTTGTTATGTTTCACAAAGTTAATCAGTTACCTGACACGTGTGTCGGCCCTTTCGGGTCATTTTCAAAGGAGTACGAGAAGATAATAAATACGAACAAACCCGAAAGGGCCGAAACACGTGTCTGGAAACTGATTAAATTTGTGAAACGTAACAAGTAGTTATTATTTTTTCTTCCTGTGCATCGAAATATGTCAGAAAGCATAAAAACTAACCAGTTGAATGCTCCCTCAACGGTATATCCCCGGTCCAAGCGGCGTCCAAACCATAAAACCTCAACCTCAAAAAATAATTCTTCCTGTTATTCACGAAAACGCTCGGCGCCGCGCTCCTTCCAGCTACAATGTGGTTCTGGGCGTTCTTAAACTCCTGCTCCTTATTTTCCACGATTACTTCCATGATTTTCATTTCGAAATGTTCCGACAGCATGTTGCAGATGATCAATTGACCGAAAAATGTGATTTGTTGTTGAGTTTTTGACAAGTTCTTGACGGTTACGAAAATGGTAATGTTTTTTTCGGAGGTGAAGTGGACCATTTGGGTTCCTTCTTCGAATGCGGAGAAGGGGTTTGACCAGAGCCAGTCGATTTCTTCTATGGCTACCCTGAGAGAAATAATAGGTGGTCAAGTGCAAGCCAAGCTATTTCCTACAAGTGTCTTACCTAAACTGTTGTGTTTGTTTCTGAGACCTCCAAGAGTACAAGTGGAATCCTCTCGAAGGTATTAACATATTTTCCTCGGTTCCGCTTTGCCCAAACCTCATGCAGACGTCGGTATCGTTGCATATGACATATCTGGTAACTATGATGAATTCCAATTCTTTACTATCAGTCACGAAATTTTGGGTCCACATCTGTGAACTGACGGCCAAAGTGTGAGCTATGCTAGGACCGAATTTTAGTTGAATTGGTTTGGATATGTAGTTGCACGTCAAGCCGTGCGATAGGCACAGTTCCAGTTTGGATGTGAATGGTTCTAAAAATTAAATTAAAAAAAAAGGAGGAGGTCACCCTGTATTGTATTTTAACCATTTCATCAACGTTGGAGAAAATTTAGCTCAGAAAATTCCAATGGATCACAAAGAAACTTACCCAGATGTAGAAATACATTGAAGTTAAATGGTTTTTAGATAAGGAATATATCACATTTGAAGAAAAAGGCAAAATAATTGATGAAGAATGCAACTGGATTTGATAATATTTCCATCAAAATTATTAAAATTCTAAAGTATAATATAATTTCTATATTACATCATTTAATCAAAATTTCTTTTAAAACCGGATTATTTCCAGATAAATTAAAAACAGCAAAAGTATCACCAGTTTTTAAAAAGGCAGAAAAATATTTTAGTAGTAACTACCGACCAATTTCTGTGTTACTCACATTTTCAAAGATTTCGAAAAAATTTTAAATAATAGAATCGTAAATTTTTTAGAAAAAAAAAATGCTCTCTCCATTTAAATATGGTTTTCGTAAATTTAGAGATACAGAAGTTGCAGCTGCAGATATTATCAAAGATATTCAACAAAACGTTGTCTACTGTACTGTCCCTAGATTTATGTAAAGCATTTGATACAATCAATCACAACATTTTACTTAAATGCCTATACAATATTGGAATTCGGGGAAATATTTATTTGTTGTTAAAAAATTACTTACATACAATAGAAAACAGTTTGTTCAAATAGAAAACATTAAAAGTTCACAAAAAAACATAACTTGTGGTATTCCGCAAGGATCAACCTTAGGACCTACTTTTTTAAATATACATTAATTTTATAGCAAAATTAAATTTAAAAAGTAAAATAAAATTGTTTGCTGATGATACTACTATTGTATATTTTCATGAAGACTATGCTCAAATTTATAATAACATTAACCACGACCTTAATATAATATTATGTAAATGGCTTGAATTTAATAAACTATCATTAAATTTTAATAAATCATCTTTTATGTTTATAAGTAAATCAAAATTAAAAATTAATAATATTTCTTTACTATCTTTCAATAATTATATAATGAAATATACTAAAACAATTAAATTTTTAGGTTTATACCAGTATATTGATAAAAATTTAGGTGGGATAAAACATATTGAATATTTAAGAAGTTACATCTCACCAATAATTGGCATTTTGTTTAAAGCAAAAAATTATATATCATTAAAATATTTAAAAAATATATATTATTCTTTGGTTTATTCAAAATTACAGTAATATATGATTTCAATTTGAGGATCAGCGAATTTAACTACAATTCATCCATTAAAAAAACTACAAACCAAAATAATTGAATGCATACATAAACTTCCTTTTTTAGAACCAATTATAAATTTGTATGAACCAAACGAATATTTAAATTTAGAAAAGCTTTATAAATTAAAACTATGCATTTTAACACACTCTATTATTATTAAAGAAAAACAATCGAATATTATATTTCCTTCGGCCAACATTATTCACATCACAAGACAAAACCATCATATTCAAACACCTATGGTAAAGAGAACTTTTGACCAAAGATCAATATTATATAAAATAATAACAATTTACAACAGTTTGTCGAAAAAAATAAAAGAAATATCAAAATTATGGACTTTAAAAAAAAAAACTAAAAAAAACTATTTTTTAAAACTAAACTCACTTTAACGTATTATATATTATTAATATTTTTTTGTAAATGATTTAGATGGCATTATTAATAGTTACAAACCATAATTTTTATTATTTGCGATTTAATAATATATTGTATATTTAATGTTATATTCTCACTCAATAAATTTTTTAAGTTGGTTGAGAATAAAGATATATTAATAATAATAATAATAATAATTGTTTATGGTATAGTAAAACATGTTATTTGAAAAAAAAGTCGTCCCAAACTTACCTATAAAATTCTGTTCCGTCAAAAACGCATAATCCAATACGGTCGAATGCATCGAGCACGTCACTTCGGCCAACACAACGTCCCAGTTCCACGTCGACATGTACCCGCACAGATTGTCCAACGAAAAAGTCAAAAAACGTTGATTTTCGGGAAAACTCAAATCCGAACAGTACTTTTTCAAACACTCCGGCAGTTTGGCTGGTACGTTCTTCGGAAAATAGTTGTACATGGACAGTTCTAGCTTGGTTATATACAGGGCTATGTTGAGGTTGGGTATCAGGGACCTGTTAAAGTATGAGTCGATTCTCATGCAGGCGGCCAACGCTCTGGCCGATATCCCGCCTTTGTTGGTGATGATTTCTTCGGTTTTTTCGTCAATTGTTGTAATCACCACCTAAAATAGTATGGGAGGTATACGAGAAGGCCTAGAAAAGAAAAATACCAACTCACCCTCCACGTACTCGCTACAATAGTCTTCGGGCAACCGTTGGGCAAATTCAAGTGGCAAACTTCACTCTCAGACAAGTAAAACTGCGTATAAGGCAAATAACAAGTCCTACATTCGGACCAGTACTCCAAGTGGCACAACACCAGAATGTTATCTGGAGAGCCCAGCGCCATCTTGTAGGGGACAGGGAAAACGCGAACTTTGGTTAAAGCGCGGGGTTGTGGATACTTCCAAGCCATTGCCGAGATATTTTTGGTCCAAAACATAACCTAAAATAAGAAAATTTATTGTTTTTTATTTGTTATTGCAAATTAATCTACTAACACTCCTAATAAAGTGTACCGACTTAACAGCATTATTTTTCCACAATCGCTTGAAAAACCCGGGGGTGTCACTAATATAGGAGTCTATGACAACGTATTTTGCAGGCAGGTTAAACGAAGCGGGGCAGGAGGGACTGACAGATCAGTAGGGGATTTTGTTAATAATTAATAATATTAAGTTAATAATCTTTGGTTATTACATATATTTCTCAATATTTTATTATTCCATAGCAATGATGATAATATTTCCAGAACATTAATAATAATAATATAATATGTCTTTATTCTCAACCAACTTAAAAAAATTTATTACAGAGAATATACCACCAAATATGTTTAGTAAGTATTAATAACTCCATCGAAATTATTCAAAAAAAAAATATATATAATAGCCATTTATAAAAAAAAATATTAATATATAATACGTTAAACTTAGTTCAGTTTTAAATAATGTTTTTTTAAAAGTCCATAATTTTGATCTATCTTTAATTTTTTTCGGCAAACTGTTATAAATTGTTATTCTTTTATATATTATTGGTTTTGGGCCAAAAGTACTCTTTACCATTGGCGTTTGAATATAATGATTTTGTCTCGTGATGTGAATAATGTTGGTCGAAGAAAATATTATATTCGATTGTTTTTCTTTAATAATAATAGAGTGTATTAAAGTGCATAGTTTTAATTTATAAAGCTTTTCTAAATTTAAATATCCATTTGGTCATATAAATTTATAGTTGGTTCTAAAAAAGGCAGTTTATGTATGCATAAGCTCCGCTTCAGGGGATTGAAGAATAAGTTTATCGAAGACAACATAAACATATTTATTATATTATTAAATTTTTAAATAAACTTATTATTAATTATTTTGTTTTGTAGTTTTTTTTAATGGCTAAATTGTAGTTAAATTCGCTGATCCCCAGATTGAAATCATATACTGTAATTTTGAATAAACCAAAGAATAATATATATTTTTTAAATATTTTAATTTTTAGCTTTAAACAAAATGCCAATTATTGGTGAGCTGTAACTTCTTAAATATTTAATATGTTTTTTCCAACTTAAATTTTCATCAATATATAACCTAAAAATTTAATTGTATTAGTATATTTAATTAAATGATTATTGAAAGACAGTGAAGAAATATTATTATTTTTTAATTTTGATTTATTTATAAACATAAAATATGATTTATTAAAATTTAATGATAATTTATTAGTTTCAAGCCATTTACATATTATATTTAGGTCGTGGTTAATGTTATTATGAATTTGAGCATAGTCTTCATGAAAATATGCAATAGTAGTATCATCGGCAAACAATTTTATTTTACCTTTGAAATTTAATTTTGCTATAGAATTAATGTAGATTTAAAAAAAGTAGGTCCTAAGGTTGATCCTTGCGGAACACCACAAGTTATGTTTTTTTGTGAACTTTTAATATTTTCATTAAAGTTCGTATTTTTAATTTTCCAATAACACTAGCTATTTACTTGGTGGAAATGTTTGACTTACCTGATAAGGTAAAGGCATCTCGTCCGTATTATCGGTATTGGAATCGATAAATTGGAAAGCACCAGCTCTTAAATCGTCCTTATAATGTTGATCTCTATCGACAACCTTTGTTGCCACACTTTCCAATTTTTCGACATCGTTTTCCTTGCTCGGCAACATCGCTACGAACTCGTTTACATCCTTGAGTACCATTTCAATGCACTTTATTTGCTCTGCTGTAACGTCTATTAGTATACAGTCGCTTTCGGTCGTTATTTGTATCTAAACAAAATATACAGGGTGTATAAAAATTTATATTCACGAATAAGTTGTTTTAATGGGACACACTACGTTTTATAGCATTCGTTAATTCCGGAGACCGACCAAACTTTGTTGTGGTGGGATTAACGACGCCATTTTCTAGCGTCAATTCGATTTGCCTTACTATTGGCGATTTGCATGCTCACTGCAGTCGTGTGTTAATCAGAGTAGTTATTTTTATGCTTTTGGCATATAAAGACGAAAGACAGACATATTCTGGAGCTGGTAGAGCAAGGCAGATTTATGTCAGCCGCGTAGTTTCGTTTACTTTCGTGTTTTGAGCAATTACGGAACCTTTCCTGTTAAAACAAACACATATTCTCTAGAATTCTTAGGTTACCCAAGTAGCAATTATAGACACAAATTGGACACAAATTCTTTGCTGAGAAACGTTCCGAAACATTTTTGATTAAAATTATTTAGATTGTGTGGAGACACATGTGTTTCGAAACTTTTGCGACACATTTTCGAATTTAGTTACTAGAAACGATTAAGAACTGTTAGTTTCGAAATACTTTCCAAACTACAGTGTCGATACATTTAGGAAACGCACAAAAGAGAATTTTTCGAAACAGTTTTATATAATATTATGAAATTGTGTTTAGACACATGTGCTCCCAAATTGTAGCGACACATTTTCGATTTAAGTGATTCAAAACAAATTGGTATTCTTCTGCTTTGAAATATTTACCAAACAGTGATATCCATTTAATTACGAAACTTGCGCAGAAAATAATTTTCGAAACTGCCAGAAACCTTTATAACTTTACACGATTATAACCTATAAATTGTACATTTTTGTTAATATGGGAAGAAAACAACAGTTTAAACATTCTTCGAGGTTTTACAAGGCACTAAAAAGGAAAAAGAAAGAAATTGAAATTCAAAAGGAAAAAATTAAACCACAACCTGATTTTTTAACTAGCGATGTCCCATCGACAATCGGCCAAAGTAGGTGGTCTCCGACTATCCAGCTGGTCGGCACAGCCGTTAGGACCAACCTACTTTTTTCCTTTGTCTCGACAATTGAGTACATGTTTTAGATTATTACTTAGGAATAAGTTATAAGTAAGTTTTATTAAACGTTCAACAAAGTACAAACCAATTTTGTAGGTTATATGTCACAGAAAGTGTAAAGTGGTAGTGTATACCGTGACGGTATACAGAAGTTTTATGCTTCTAAGCTTAACCTTCCTCTTGACGGGACTGTGCATTTTTTACTTTAGCGACGTTTGTTTCGCATGGTTTCGGTACAATATCGAAAGATTCTTCATGTTTCGACACATTTTCTATGAATTATAGCTACATGATTATCGAAACATTATAGAAACCAAATACTAGAAATTGTGTGTCGACTCCATTTTAGACCAGAATAATTCTCGCTTTCTGGCGGCCATTTTGACAAATTCATTTTTATATTATTAAAATGGACTTTAATTAACTTCCTGCGTCATTTGAAATGTAAAAAAGTGGTTACATTAGTTCCATTTTGCTAGCTTAATCAATTGAAAGAAGAATTAAGTAAAATTTTAAAAATATTAAAGATTTTATTTTTTGACAAAGTATTTATTTTGTGTGTAAATGTCAATATACCGGGAGCGTCTTAAGAATATAAAGCTAAAGTACTAAATTGCACGATAAAATTTATTTCGTCAACGATTTTTGGATCTCCTCTGCAATAAACCATGCGAAAAAAATGTATCACTTATAGAAAATACTCTGGTGACAAATTCATTATGGCGAAATTATGCTGTCATCATATTGTTTACTTTCTTTTATTTTACAACCTGCAGAAAGATAGATATTATATATCTAATTATTTGTTTCAATAATGTTTCCATTTTGACAATTTAGGGAAGAATCACACTGAGCGACCATGATCGACCGTCCGCGATCGACCAGTGACGATCAAATTTCCAACACGAACATTCTTACCACAAAAATCACACTGAACGATCGTCCTCGACCGTCCGCGACCGATCTACGTCGACCCTGTTTAAAATTCCAACCTGCTGGAAATTTTGGTCGGTCTCGGACCATCCCAGTTAATGCGCATGACAACATTTTTTATTTTTTTTTATTTTACACCAAGTGGAAGTGGCGTGCAACTCTAAAACCTAGCCCTACTTTTTCACGCTGGTTTTATTTGCTCTTGGTCATTTGTGTTTATATAGACAAAGTATTATCTACAAAAGAATCTTGACATTTGACAGGTTTGACATTTTCGTACGAGCGGTCGACAGCTGTGGTCGGTCGACCAGTGTGACTAGAACCCTGAATTTAAGCTATTTTCATTGTTGGTCGTAGCCGGTCGATCGCGGACGGTCGATCATGGTCGCTCAGTGTGACTCCTGACTTGCAATTCCAACAAACAGCGCCCTCTTTGTAAAATGAACTCTCACTCGACACATTTATGGAAACATGTTCCAAACAATTCTGAAAAATTTTCGAAACATTTTCGATAAAAGTTTCGATTTTGCGTCGAAACAGCGAAAGTCACAGCCCGTACCAACCACTTGGAAACACGTGCTAATGCGCCATTTAAAATGTATACGTTTCGAAAATATTTCCATACATGTTGCCAACAATTTCCAATTTGTGTCGGAAACAGAAACAATAGTTTAGACACATTTACCGTAATTTGTCTAAAAATGCTACTTGGGTAGATAACATTTAGTTAGACTAGAAAAGATCGCGTTATCGTGTATAATATCATAAGAGAGAACATTTTGCCGGTAAAATTTGACATACCAATGTAAGGGCCATAATGTAACCCTGTCATAAAAAAACAATAACGGGCACTATATTTTGGTAAATTATAAGGAGATAAAATTGTATTATTTTTACTTTCCCTGTGCTTTAGTGAAACAAGGTTTAAATAACAATTTAATTGTTCTTTATACCTAACATAATTTTATACTACTAGAAATAAGGGAAATTACTATTAAAAAATATAAATAAATAATAACGCGTACAAAATGAATGATAAATTTCCTCCTTAAAATAACACATACGTTAATATTTCTTTTACAGCTGTCAAGTCAGGGAGATTTCCACTTATTAATCTTACAGATAGAGAGATTTCCGAAAATATTTTGTTGTTGTCGTAGCAACATGTTAAAACGCAAGCGTCTGATTGCCTAAAAATGATTCAGTATTCTTAAATACGGTAAAACATGTCGAAACCAGTAAAATATAAAAGTCTACTAGCAATTCATATTATCGGGATTATTACTGGTGATTTCCTTGTGGTATGTATCTGAGCCGTATTTAATTTTTCAGAATTTTACAGACTTTTTTCTAAATAACTATTAATTGGCTTATTAGAAAATAATAAAATTTGGTGTGCAAGTCCATCATACCAGGATGTTCAAAAAAGTCTAATACAATTTTGATGTAAACCTAATAGGTGAGTCAAAATTTGCGGGTACCAAAATTTACGTGGAATTTCCCATGGCCAGTCTGGCGGTGCGCCATCCGGTATGTAGTGTGTAAAAACATTAGAAGTGTATTTTACCTGTGGATCGCTGTCGGTATCCTGCCACGACTCCCAAAACACGCACACGTCGAACGTGACAGTCCACGGGTTCAACAGTAGTTTCTTGAACTTGTCATAAATGACAGTTAGCGTCAGGCAATTGAACGTGGTTATCAGGCAAAGTTTCTCCGGTCTAGTGCTGATCGAGAGTTGGCTTTTTAGTTTCTGCATACCAATTTGTAGTTCGTGTCCACTTTCCGATGATATGACGAAGATAACTTGATCGAATTTGATAGAAACTAAGTTAGCACTGCCTAAAATAAAATGATGCTTGTTAGTAAAATTAACATGGGATTTCCTATGGTCAGTCTGGCAGTGCGCCACCCGGTGCATATAGAAATACCGTGCGAGCAAAAATTATTTGCATCAAAGAGGGCCTTGCATCTAAGGACGTAATGCTTAGCCGTATAGCTTAATACCTGTTGGTGTCAGTAACTAACTGAATTAACAATCAATCAGTTATTCCGTCATCTTTGACAGTCGTCACAAGTAATTTGATTCATCGCTAATTTTTCCACAATGGGCTTTACGGAACAGCACAAAATATTCATGGTTGAAGCGTATTTTCGAAACGGGGTTAGAGTAAATGGTGAGTGGCAATACAATCCGGGTTTGTGCATAGACGATTTTCACGAACATTTTCCTAATGTTGCTTTTATTGCTGGGGATTTTTATCATTGCCTGAAAAGAACCGTGGCTGTGTTTAGGGAAACAGGTTCTATACAACACAAAAAAGAAGCAGGAAGACCATCTGTAAGAACAGAAAAACTTGTTGCAAACGTTCGTGAAATAATGCAAAATACGCCAACAAATTGTATAAGACGCCTGTCCCAAGAAGTGGGAAGATCTTATGGAACATGCAGGACTATTCTTAAGAAGCAGCTACATTTATTTCCTTATAAAGTGCAACTATTCCAACAAATACAAGCCGCAGATTTTGAAAAACTCAATGGTTTACCCAAAATTTATTGGAAATAAATGATTTATTAGATCTAACGTTTTTTTCAGATGAAGCCTGGTTCCACCTCTCCGGTTATGTGAATTCTCAGAATACACGCATGTGGAGAAGTGAAAATCCCCATTTTTTGTAGAGTCCACATTGTACCCTCAAAAAATTAGTGTCTGTTTAGCTGTTTCCCGAAGAAGAATTGTTGGTCCTATTTTTTTCCATGACACAGTTACAGCACAGCGGTATAAAGACAATATTTTGAATCCATTTGTGGAGCAATTACTTGACGACGAACTACGTTGTGGATATTTTCAACAGGACGATGCAGCAACAGCCGCCGAAACTATTAACTACTTACGCAATTTTTTCGACGACAGATTGATCAGTTTTTTGGATCAGACATTGAATTCTCACCTAGATTACCTTTTTCACGCTTATGGATTACTTCGTTTTTCCTCATTTAAAGAACACTATTTTTAAAACACCAGTTGCAAATTTAGAACAATTACAAGAAAGGATTATCCAAGAATGTGGTAACATTTCTTCAGAGATGCTGGTCAACACTTTCGAAAATATGAAGAGACGTGTGAATTTATGCTTGGAGCATGGCGGTGTCAGCAATTTATGTAATTATTTTTCTTTTTTTTTCTGTATATTCTTACTTTGTTAATTTTGTAAACAACAAAAATAAATTTGTATTTGTCTACTTATTTTATTACTCATTAGTTTGGCATATCATGTCATAATATGAATTTGACAAAATTATAACCTAGATTTGGTTGGATATATCGTCCCCATATCATTGTGATCTAAACCAAGCCCTACGTTTTTTAATCCAAGCCCTGTTTGATGCAAATAATTTTTGCTCGTACGGTAACTTACCCAATATATCTTTGATTTCTTGAAACTTGTTATAGGTATCGCTCGATTTAATGTTCCTGGAATAAACGGCCGTCCCTTCTTTCTTCATGTTATTAATTGCATTGACCAATAACATGAAGCTCGCGGAACCGCCCCCGCTTTTAAATGTGTCGCACACTTTATCTATTATGTTGAGGAGGTGACCCCATTTCGAAGTTTTGCAAAGTATTTTCGTCGGTTTTTCGATTTCTAATTCGATTTTCGTGTTTTTTCCAACTCCTAAAATATGAAAGTCGAAGGTAATGAGAAAGCACTATAGGTCTGCGGGCATTTGCAAGTGTCTTATACCTACTTAAAAGTAGAATTAATTAAAAATTATCTGAAAAATAGACCAACTTATGTTCAAATAGATAAAGAAAAAAGCTATCCAAAAGTATTTAAGTATGGTGTTCCTCAAGGACCAATTTTAGGACCATTATTTTTGAATATTTATATTAACGACTTATTTAGTATAAATTGCGATGGACAAATTCATACTTTTGCAGATGATACTACAATTTTTTATACCGATACAAATTGTGACAACTTAAATAATAAAATTAAAAAAGATTTTAAAATTATAAAAAATTGGTTTGATAACAATTTAGTAACAATTAATTTTAATAAAACAAATTATATTCCTTTTACTTTAAACCTAAATAACCTACCAAGAAATATGAATAGCATTCACATAAATGAAGACATTCAAATTTTTAAAGTTACTAAAATAAAATATTTAGGAATTTTTTTGACGGTAAATTAAATTGGAATTTTCACTTAGAATACTTAATGAAAAAATTAAGAAGTTTACTACCGGACAAAAGATTTTTTTTAAATATAAAACAAACACCTGTGCCTAGGTTAATTAAATAATATGATGGAACAGACGTTTTTGGCTACCAGAATGACGTCATTACAAATGTTTATAATTACGACTTTACTCCTTTATCTGAATTTAATTTAATTACCTTTTGTGAATCGTAACGTAAAAAAGGCCGGTAAAATACCGTTACTAGGATGGGGAGATCCTGGTTTTGTTTCCAACAAACTAACGGGAAAATCAGTCTCGCTCGGTATATGGTTCACCGCCGGATATTCTGGACCACTCAGTCTTAAGTTAACATCAAAACAAGACACCTGGAACGTAAAAAACTAAGGATAATATTGGATTTTAGATCCACCTTCGTATCAATTTTAAAAAAAATTGTGCTTCTTTGGTTTATTCAAAATTACAGTATATGATTTCAGTTTGGGGATCAGGGAATTTAACAACAATTCAGCCATTAAAAAAACTACAAAAGAAAATAATTAAATGCATACGTAAACTTCCTTTTTTAGAACAAACTATAAATTTGTATGAACCAAATGGATATTTAAATTTAGAAGCGCTCTATAAATTAAAACTATGCATTCTAGAACACTCTATTATTATTAAAGAAAAACAATCGAATATAATATTTCCGTCGACCAACATTATTTATATCACGAAACAAAATCATCATATTCAAACACCAATGGCAAAGAGTACTTTTGGCCAAAGATCAATATTATATAAAGGAATAACAATTTACAACAGTTTGCCGAAAAAAATTAAAGAAATATCAAAATTATGGACTTTAAAAAAATATATTTATTTTTTATAATCAAACTAAGTTTAACGTATTATATATTTTTTTTGTAAATGATTAATGTATTATATATTTTTTTTTAATAATTTCGATGGAGTTATTAATAGTTACTGAACATGATTTTTATTATTTGTGATTTTATATATTGTATATTTGGTGTTATATTCTCTGTAATGAACTTTTTAGGTTGGTTGAGAATAAAGATATATATTATTAAAATTTTGCAAATACCTGCATTTTTCTTCCTAATTGTTGCATGGCCAAGAAAGCATTGGGCTGCGTGAAACATATATAGAGCAAAGGAACGTATTTCTTGTAGTCGCTCCGGTCGTCGGTGCTCTCTTCCGAAGCCTCATATCCTTGATCATCGTCAGCCTATCAACAATTAAAAAAAAGTCTTGTAGCGTTTCAAAACCTAATTGAAATGCGTCAAAGTTAACCACAAAATATACTGTTTTCGACAGCTTGTGTCGGTTGTTTCGCATAAAAATGTCTGTTAAAGAAGTACTTCTTTTCCTTTTTTTTTTAGAGAAAAACAGTCTCGTCCATACATTTTTTGCCTTTAATGTGTTCTATCCAAACAGGTCTTTCCATTGCATTTTCAATAATTGCAAAATTCCGAGAAGATTTATTTTAAATATCGGATTTAAATTACAAACGTTATTCTAAATAAGTTTTATAATTGGCATTTTGGTCAAAAATTGCCGCGGTTAAGTATACCCCTCTCCATATCTCATGCGATTATACGAAGTTGTTCGCGAAGCGTTCCTTTAACAACTTAGCTCAGCAAAGATATTTAATAATAATAATAATAATAATAATAATAATAAGTTTATTTAAAATTTCATAATATAATAAATATGTTTATGTTGTCTTCTATAAACTTATTCTTCAATCCCCTGAAGCTGCGTTTGTTAGGGGCAAATCTTATTTTTTGTTTTAGTAGGTATGTAAAATCATAAGTCATAAATATGCATTAAAAATCAAGTTTTAAAGTAAAAATGCTAATTTATAGTATAAACGCAGTTTCTTTTAAAGAAATAATATATTACCTATAACAAAATTATTAATTTATAATTTTTAAGTAAAAAATATTAGTTATATAAATTATTCAGAACAATATTAATTAATTAAAGCATTTCTAAAAATATTTTCAAATTGTCTGTTTTTAATGTCCACGTTTTTATTTCGACTTTAAATTTTTTTAATGAAATCAATTTTTTAATTTTTGTTGGTAAATAATCCTTTAAATAAAAGCATAAATATTTGAAATTTTTTCTACTATGGACTTATTTATTTTAGGTTTTATGGGTATTTCATTTTTATGACGTGTATTATGATTATGGTTTTTAAATTGTATAAGGTTTTTATTTTTAAATATATATATTACTAGCGTGTATGCGTTGCAACCCGCTGGTATAAATACAAACCCGATATATTAATTGGCATTTTGGTCAAAAATTAAAAATAAAGGTAGTAGTCATGTTTTTGAGGATTTTGCGAATCCCGTATAAAAAATTAAAATTTTCTCTTTATTTACTATATTGTTTTTAAATAAACGTATACCTTTTTAGATACTTTTTTCTTTCTTCCTTTATGTTTCACGTGGCCATTTCTTTCGTCTTCTGCGCTGTACAACGACAGCCCAATTTTTCCCGCTGTCCAAACAACTTCGACGGGGACGGCCGTGTAAATATACGGCACCGTGTTTGGAGGTCTTGGAAAGATCAGCTGCTTATCACTATCGGCGCTTAGTTTTGTGGTAAGGCTAGTGCCCTAAAAATAATTATGGGATATACAGTGACAGGAATAAAGTTGGCATTGCTCTTAAACGTAAGTTTCTATAGAATCACATCGCCGTTCTCGTAATTCTTCTTAAATGGTTTTTGATTTTATCTCATAATATGACGATTATTATTTCTATTGGCGTGTGATTTGCACAGATGTAATGTTAGTTTTATTAGTTAAACCATTGAATATCAAACTATAAGAATAGCGGATTTTCGAGAAAAGTTGACAACCCAGTTTTAGACGTATTGAAGGTGGTTTGGCCGCCATTGTGGAGTTAATCGTAACTCTAACCTTAAATCTGTCGTTATAATGCAGCGCCTCGGCAACATATGTCTCAACATTTTAATGATATAAGCATTTTTAACACACAATAAAATAGGAGGTTCTCAATTCCAGCCGAATGTATGTTTTTGATAATAATATGTACGCTGATTACTCCGGGGTAATTGGACCGATTTTCACAATGATTTTACCGTTGCATTAGGTGTTAAATGTCAAACAAATAAAAGTAGATAAAAAGCGACAGCAAAATAGTTTTTATTTCGTCGAAAAATAGCAAAATACGTAATACACTAATACAAACAAAATGCATGTTTCTTAAGTATGAAAGTAAAACCTACTTATTTTAACCATTTTGAAAAGTAGTAATAATTGCAAATAAGTTATACAAACCGCACATCATTCATATTTTACCCAACATATACGTTGTGGCCTAGGTATGTGGAGTCGTCATTTAATTCTGTTAGAAATAGAAAACATGGCAGCCAATGTTTCCATGTAATTAACGTTGAAACGTCAAAAGGTTAAAATTATTATATTCTACTAAGCAATTAAAAATAGGGACTTTTTAGGTCTAGACTCTAGACTATACTATAGGTAGGAAAATAAACGTAAACTACTTAAATCTAGGATAAGTGTAGATACTTATGTGAAATCAAGTTTTACGATAAGCTATAAAAATAAACTTAAAAAACTAATGCAGCAAGTCAAACAGACAGGCGGCAACAATGTTTTAATTTAGCAGTGAAAAGGCTTGTCGTTAGTGGCTGCATCAACACGCTTTATTTTTGATGAGTCATTGGTGCATCTATGAATTTAACGTAGCAGATTTAGGAAATCTGCTTATATGGCCTTCTTATCAGGGTTGGTTGAATTGGTCCAAGTGGACATAATTGGACGATTTTGTCCAATTATGTCCGTCCGGACAAAATCAATTGTTCTGAACAAAATGGACAAAATTGTACAAAATCAAATTAAACACATATAAAATTAAAAAAACTTTATTATATTAGGATTAGGGGGTCAAACAAAACTTAAACAACAATAACGGGATACCGTCGGATCATCGTGCCGTCGGATGACGGACGCATGAAAATTTACCTTAAGGCCCCATAATGAAATAACAAATAGCCATTTTTTGGAATTTTTTATTTGGTATTTATTGTTTATATAATACACAATACAAACGTGTATTTTGGGTTGCCTAAATCAACAAATTTAATAAAATGTAATGAAATTTGATTTTGTCCAATATTGTCCGATTTTGACCGTTTTTGTCCAATTTTGTCCATGTCCTGGACAAAATCAAAAAAAGTGGACAAAATCACAACCCTGCTTCTTATAGTTTGATATTCAATGTTTAAACTATGGAGAACTATAGGGTAGGAGGCCGATCGACAATGGCAGCATTTTCAAATTCTGTCCCGGTTTTTTGGTTAGTTCGCTATTGGCCGATAGATGGCTCTCGCGTCCGAAGTGGGCTGATGTTGTCTTCTTCTTCTTCGTTTTTAATATGGAAAACTAGATTCTCAATAGTTTTTAACTTTTACTTAAACCCTTTATTTTTCTGTGCTTTTACTTTTGACAATTGACATTTTATTTTTCGAAATAACAAATAATGTTTGAAGGCAAGACAAGACAAATAACGTTGTATTGTAATTAATTTCCATATTTATAATGAATAATGGTACAATTTATAAAAGTAGAGTTTGCTTTGTGTCGGGGTGTAAGACAGGATCTTTTTCAGAGAGAAAACGCAGCCAAATAAGTCTCTTTCTAGCTCCAAAGGTATAGCTAGAATGTTTAATACCCTGTATTTTAAAAACCAAGCATCGTTGGAACTTTATACAGGCCGAGTTTACTAATAAGTATAACAAAGTAAGTGTAAATTCATATAAAAGTCCTTATTTGTTCCTTAAAGAACTAATTTAAATAAAAATAGTTATTGCGTCCATCAGAAACCATTATTTGATAGCCCACTTCGAACACGCGCGCCATCTTACAGCGACTCGTAAAGCTGAATTACCGATGCTAATTTGGGACCGAATCCAATGCATTGCGATCGGCCTCCTACCTCAAGTCCTCCATAGTTTAAACACAATAATTTTCAACATTTTGATAAATAAAAATGTCGCTTCAGTCTTACCTGAGCTTTAGCAGATTGTACGCTTTTGACATCTGACGTCTCAATTCCGGAATCTTTATTTTGTCGGTCAATAACGGTTACCACTCTTTCTAATTCCACTTCGGGCGAACAAGAATCGAACCTTGAGTAAGGAAACTTAATCGTTGGTCTTTTAAAGGTGCCATCCTGGAAAAAGTCAAACAATTAGACACCTACCATAAAACAAAGCATACCAGACTAAAAAACAAACGGAGTGCTGGCCAGTCTTTGCGATGAACGCATGCGCCATTACCGTTTGAGTCAGACGGAGTGCTAGCCAAGTTCCTCATACGCTACTTTTACATAGCAAAGCAAAACACAACAAAGTTTTTTCTCCCCCCTTGCCGCGGTTAAGTATACCCCTCTACATATCTCATGCGATTATACGAAGTTGTTCGCGAAGCGTTCCTTTAACAACTTAGCTCAGCAAAGATATTTAATAATAATAATAATAAGTTTATTTAAAATTTCATAATATAATAAATATGTTTATGTTGTCTTCTATAAACTTATTCTTCAATCCCCTGAAGCTACGCTTGTTAGGGGCAAATCTTATTTTTTGTTTTAGTAGGTATGTAAAATCATAAATTATAAATATGCATTAAAAATCAAGTTTTAAAGTAAAAATGCTAATTTATAGTATAAATGCAGTTTCTTTTGAAGAAATATATTACCTATAACAAAATTATTAATTTATAATTTTTAAGTAAAAATATTACTTATATAAATTATTCAGAACAATATTAATTAATTAATTAAAGCATTTCTAAAAATATTTTCAAATTGTCTGTTTTTAATGTCCATGTTTTTATTTCGACTTTAAATTTTTTTAATGAAATCAATTTTTTAATTTTTGTAGGCAAATAAATCGTTTAAATAAAAGCATAAATATTTGAAATTTTTTGTACTATGGACTTATTTATTTTAGGTTTTATGGGTATTTCATTTTTATGACGTGTATTATGATTATGGTTTTTAAATTGTATAAGGTTTTTATTTTTAAATATATATATTACTAGCGTGTATCCGGCAGGCGTTGCAACCCGCTGGTATAAATACAAACCCGATATATTAGTACCCAGCATGCCACTTTCTGAAATTGCACCCGTGCGAAGCCAGGCGGGTCGCTAGTTATACATAAAAACCTTCCTCTTAAATCACTCTATCTATTAAAAAAAACCGCTTCAAAATCCGTTGCGTAGTTTTAAAGATATAAGCATATATAGGTAGGGACGGACAGACAGCGATAGCGACTTTGTTTTATACTATGTTACGAAGATGGCATAAATGTAAAGTTGTCTTATGTTCAACTTTTTTGTTACTGAATATAATTCTTTTGAAGGATACAGATAATCTTTATTGAATATAATTTTAAGAAACCTTTTTTGTAATATTTCTAATTTTTCCTCCCCAACTTAAAATTCCGTAATTTAAATGAGTTTTAACTAACGAGTAATATAATATTTCCATATAAACTTAGCTTAGATACATAGGTAAAAACGATTTTTTACTGTTTCTTTTATCGTAATTATGAAAGAAAAGAATTAAAAAGAATGAGTTACATGTAAAAAAAAATTTTCTTACCTCGACGACTAAAGGAGTAATCAACATCACAAATTCGGTGAATAAATTCGACAACAATCTGATCTGATGCAGGGATAAATTAATGAAAATATCCGAAACGAGATTTACTTCGATGGAATGCCCGCATACCGTTGTGTTCTCTTTGTAGACCATAGAGGGCGCAGCTACTACTGTCGTATCGAATCTAAAAATTAAGGTAGATTATAACTAGCAATTTTCCTATGATTGGCAACACTGTCAATCATCGGCCAAAATTTTATTTTGGTGATGGTGAGGGGACTAGAGTGGAGAAGTAGGGGTTTTGACAAGTGTCTAGGTACAGACCCCTTTAAGCTGCGGACATGCGCGTTAGGTTAGAAATTTTTCGATAGTTGATGTGGTACACAGACCCCTGGTATAGTAAAAATCAAGTGTTTTAACGCGTTTAGGTTAGGTTCTGTCATATTTGACATAAATTGTGTGCAATATATGTCAAATATGACAGAACCTAACCTAAACTCGTTAAAACACTTGATTTTTACTATACCAGGGGTCTGTGTGCAATATATGTCAAATATGACAGAACCTAACCTAAACTCGTTAAAACTTTACTTGATTTCTACTATATCGACGACGGTTAAAATTTTTCGAAAAATGTTTAACCTTTTTTTTTTATTTTTTTTTATTTATTATTTTCAACCAACTTAAAAAAGTTTATTACAGAGAATATAACACCAAATATACAATAAATAAATTCACAAATAAAAAAAACATGTTTAGTAACTATTAATAACTCCATCGAAATTATTAAAAAAAAAAAATATATTAATATATAATACGTTAAAGGTTTAAAAAATATTTTTTTAGTGTTTTTTTCCATCCAGTCCATAATTTTGATATTTCTTTAATTTTTTTCGGCAAACTGTTGTAAATTGTTATTCCTTTATATAATATTGATCTTTGGCCAAAAGTACTCTTTACCATTGGCGTTTGAATATGATGATTTTGTCTCGTGATGTGAATAATGTTGGTCGAAGAAAATATTATATTCGATTGTTTTTCTTGAATAATAATAGAGTGTATTAGAATGCATAGTTTCAATTTATAACGCTTTTCTAAATTTAAATATCCATTTGGTTCATACAAATTTATAATTGGTTCTAAAAAAGGAAGTTTATGTATGCATGTAATTATTTTGTTTTATAGTTTTTTTAATGGCCGAATTGTAGTTAAATTCGCTGATCCCCAAATTGAAATCATATACTGTAATTTTGAATAACCCAAATAATACATATTTTTTAAATATTTTAACGATATATAATTTTTAGCTTTAAATAAAATGCCAATTATTGGTGAGATGCAACTTCTCAAATATTCAATATGCTAATAATTAATAACCTAATGCGCATGTGCGCAGCTTAAAGGGGTTCTGTACCTAGACGCTTGTGGGGGTTTGTTCGTAGTTTTAATTTATTTTAGAAGATTGCCAAAAGTAAAAAAAATTATAACTAAACAAATCTATACGAACCGACAAGTTGAAAATACGTCTTGCTGCAGTTATGTAGACACGACGAACTGAACCGCGCCCATTATATTATATTGTAATACATTGGTTACACAGTTTTGAATAAAGGCCTTTATTATTATTATTATAATTATATTCCGGGCTTCGCTACTGTTGAAGGCTACGACTTTATAGCCTCGAGGGCGTCCACCAGACAGACCTAAGTGCTCCAGCTCCACATTATTGAATTTATTTTTAGTCTGACTGGTTTAGTATTTATTTACAAACTTACTTTTCTATGACATTTCTTAAATTCAACATCGGAGTCATATTGGGTTGGCCCTGTTCCAGAATGTTCCATTCTAAGGCAGGATTCTCGCTCATCCCTCTTAAATTTGACAGCACGTTACTACTAGGCGACAAGATGGAATTGATGTCATCCCATACCCCAGTCGATACCAATATGCCAATTATGTCAAGTTGGTACTGACGGTCTTCTACTTCACTGCCTTAAATAAATATTTAGAAATGTTAATGTATGACCTTGGAATCCTATCTTATTGAACCGAATTTTAACAATATTTAAATCTATTTTGCATACGAAACAAAAAACCCAAGTTCGATTTAATTCTCTTAATGTTCTGACATATTTTGAGATTCATTTTGAATATATATATATTTTTAAAGCTTACCAGGTATGTTTAAAATTCTTGCATGTGCTGCCTGATCGTATATGTCAGACCGTATTGGCGTTCGACAAATGGGATTTACCGCTTGAGGATTCAAAGTGATTTTTTGTAGTTGAAAGACCATGACATCGTGCAAAGTTCCACTGTCTAGAAAATTAACTGATGAATAACAAAAAACATCCAAAAAGTATATCATAAAATTATCATTATTTTAAGTTTAACACTAATAATTAAGTAAGTCAGTCACAAATCGAGGTCTTCGAGAAAGAAATTGACCACTAATCTAGCAGTTCACACAGAACTACTGTCGACTATACCTGAGACTGCCTTCCTTTACAGATGGTGATTCGCGGCCATAGACATTTACCTTTAGATAAGAAAACAATAATATCACGAAAGTGGCAAATTAATATCCCCGCGCATGTAATCAAAGCTACACCGGATTAGGCATGCGCATTGCAACATTATCAGTTGGCGGATGGGAAAATAGACAGGTCTGGGCTTTAAAATTTAGGCTCTTACTCAAGAAATTGTAAAAGTTGACCTTCAATTTATTTTTACGTGTAAACAGAAAATTTGCCCCAAATTCTTGCCAAAAAATTGGATTTTCTTCTCAATTTTCGATCAAGTTGGGGAAAAAGGTAGTGATTTCTGGCATTTTTAGTAATTATTGCAAACCTTACAGAGTTTGAGGATAGAAAATTGTTTGTAAGGTTTTGTTTCTAAAATTTGTTTAAAAATTATTCGTCGTCGTGTTTTTACTTCGAAAAGGAAAAGTCAATTAAACTAGTCTTATAAAATCGAATACAAAACCAGCAAAATAACCAATATTCGATGTTATCGCGTACCTAACCTAAGTCAAATAGTAGTTGGTATATAACTTTCATTGATTTTTATAATTTGGCAAAAACTTGGGGTTGTGTAAAACATTCTCAAGCACAATTTCTTGTTCAAGAATTTGAAAGTGTTTGCCCGAGAACTTGACCCGTGGAATACTTTTACCCTTGGATTAATATAAACATACCTAGGTATTTACTCTTTCCCTTTATATAATATAAGTAGAGAGAAAAGTGTCTCAACTTTCTGAATATTATAATATAATAATATTGCCCGAAAAATAGGCGTACCTAATTGTAACGAGATTGCAGGGCTGCAAATAAAATATACCAAAACATGCATCGGGATAATCTGTCTTAGTGTGTAATTCTCTTTATTTTTATACCTTGTTTATGTAGCCTAGGCCTAGTTTGATGTGTTTAAATTGATCGTAATAAAATAGACTTATATATCAAGAAACATCACTACTCCACACTTACTGAAAATACGAAATACCCGGTATTTTACCTCTATTTGGGCATCATAAAATCATACAACGGCTGTTACTAGTCATTGTTTATCCGAGTCACTAAAAGCACAAACACAATTCACTAAACTACACAAAAACTAGAAATCCGTAAATATTAAACACCCACAATCCACAATAGCAAAGAAAACAAGGAATCCACAGAGAAAACTTAAAACACAACAACAAAAATGGCGCCGAGCCGGTTCTGGAGTGTATTTTCAGCATGTCGCTAAAGAAGGACAGGCCGATAACAAGAGGTTCATGCGCATGCCCAATCCTGCTGGGAGGGAAGGCACCTGACCGGCGAGCAGTGCGCTCAGAATATAGTTTTACCCATAAAACTTAGAATTTGTTTGCGCACGAGCTGTACGTATCTAAAGGTAAATATATATGCGCGCCACGCTTACTATTGTAAAAGCGAAGGCACCCCACCCCCAAAAATAGTCGATAGAAAAATTTTAAAAATATGTATTATTGGCGCAATTATGGAAACTAAGATATGAATAGTATTTAAATAAATTCAATTTACCCAATAAATTTTTCGAGGGCATTATAACCCTTATATCCTGACAATCAAGGTACGCCAATGGTAGCGTTTGGTTATTGACGTTCATCAGAAAACTACCACCAGACCAACTGTCAATTCTTTGAGTTTCCGAGGTATTAACTGGTATATTTAATAATGGAATCTGAAAAAAAAACTCTCGTGCAAAAAAAAACCACAAAACGACAATAAATACTTACCAAAACTAAATAAAAACTCCTCAAAGTACTGAGCGATATTATGAAATCTAACGGTTGGATGTTTACCACAATTTCTGTGATATATCTCGATTTTGAAAGCAATGGCTCGTTTGAGTCTGATTTTTTATCTAAAACACAAAAATTATATGAAAAAATATATGATTTATTTATGATTATTTACGTACTATTGTTTTTCTTCTGAACAGCTCCCCACAAAGTATGGGTGTGTTGACAACTAGCCCTGGTAATAGTGACACTTATCAAACTGTTGTCTTCTTGCCGCTGATTGGTTGATAGGTCATCCCGTAACCGCATTACTATACCTGAAAATGGACCTTGTTGCCATGGTGAATTTGCTGAAGTTCTGCCAAAAAAAAATGTTCAAATTATATTTTGATTAAGTCGCTTTAGAATCGGCTTATTCTAGGTGAACTTTTTCTTTTATATACAGTGTGACCAGTAAAGTCCGCACCATATGGGATTTTTTTTCATTAATAGCTTTATTCGAAATTTGACTTTGGCATCAAGTTCTGCTTTGATCGAGATGAAAATTAAGCAAAAAATAGTATTCACGTAATTCGCATTATCTGTCAACTTTAAATTTTTTCCAAAAAATAATTCAAGAGTGGGGTTATTTCTGAAAATATCGAAAAAAGTTATGAGAAAAAGTAAATGCAGTTTCTAGCCCACATGCAAAATTTCAGCTGCATAAGATAATTTTGATTTTTTACCCACCACTAAAATTTCTTTTCCACTTAATGAACACTTTACTGATGACTGATGACACTGTGTTATTTTTGTCTTAATATTAAGGTGTATTACTTTCAGACACAAACTACGTTTTCAAAAATACTTATTTTATGAAGTTACCTTATACAGGGTCAAAAACAAATAAACTTTGCATCACATGCGACCAAATTTTAATAGCCCAATTTTGATTTTGTAGAAAAACACACATTTAATATGGCGCTACTTTAAAGAAATGTATCTGAAATAAAGCATTGTCAAAACTAAGAAGTTTTATGTAGGTTGCGCTGAATCTGTGCAATTTACAAAATGTGGGTAAAAAATCAAAATAATTTTATGCAGGTAAAATTTTGCATGTGGGCTAGAAACTGGATTTAAAAAAACTTTTTTTAATAACTTTTTTTGATATTTTCAGAAATAACCCTACTTTTGAATTATTTTTTGAAAAAAATTAAAATTTGACAAATACTGCGAATCGCGTGACTTCTATTTTTTGCTTAATTTTCATCTCGATCGAAGCAGAACTTGAAGTCAAAGTCAAATTTCGAATAAAGTTATTAATAAAAAATCCCAAATGATGCGGACTTTACTGGTCACACTGTATATGAGCCTAAGTATACCTTTCATAGTGACGTACTGAGGCTGATCCAATTTTACTTTTAACTTTGAGGTAAATACTTTGAAAATCCAACGAGCTAACTATGTCTTCAGCGTCGACGACCAGTTTTAATCTTGGTTGCATCGAATCCAAATCTACATTCTGTGTTCCTGAAAAAGTGAAACAAATTTAGTCACAAAACAAGAGAAATATCCGAACTAAAGAAAACCTATCTTTTTTATGTACTATTAATAAACAAGTGTTTTCAACCTTAATGCTTTGAAGCCTGTATCATTACCTTTGAACTCGCTAGAAAACAACTCCATAGAAAACCTTGTTACGGTCCACTGGACCCAAGCTGTCAGTTTGACTGTATCGCTTTCCGTCAAAATTTCTGTATTCACTGTTGTGCTTAAAGGTGGAGTTTTCTCACTGGCACAATCTAGATTATCTTCTCGATGTATGGTGGGTGAAATAGTGGAACTTCCTAAAATAATACGTAGCATGCAATAACTAAAGAGTTTTTCCGAAAAAAACATTTTAAATTCAAGAAAAAATTTTTTTAAGTCATTAGTTATAGCAACTTTAATTTGTTTGATCCCTAAAATTCGAAAATGATATGTGCTATTTAAAAGTTTATTTAAAATTTAATAATATAATAAATATGTTTCTGTTGTCTTCTATAAACTTATTCTTCAATACCCTGAAGTTGAGCTTGTTAGGGGCAAATCTTATTTTTTGTTTTAGTATGTAAAATCATAAATCATAAATATGCATTAAAAATCAAGTTTTAAAGTAAAAATGTTAATTTATAGTATAAACGCAGTTTTTTTTAAGAAATAATATATTACCTATAATAAGTTTATTAATTTATAATTTTTAAGTAAAAAATATTACTTAAATAAATTATTCAGAACAATATTAATTAATTAAAGCATTTCTAAAAATATTTTCACATTGTCTGTTTTTAATATCCATGTTTTTATTTCGACTTTAAATTTTTTTAATGAAATCAATTTTTTAATTTTTGTTGGCAAATAATCGTTTAAATAAAAACATAAATATTTGAAATTTTTTGGACTTTATTTTAGGTTTTATGGTTATTTAATTTTTATGACGTGTATTGTGATTATGGTTTTTAAATTGTATGAGGTTTTTATTTTTAAATAATATATTATATTAAGATGTTATAAATGTAAAGTTGTCTTATGTTCAACTTTTATGTTTCTGAATATAATTCTTTTGAAGGATAAAGATAACCTTTATTGAATATAATTTTTAGAAACCTTTTTTGTAATATTTCTGATTTTTAAAGTAAAGTTCTATTTATTCGTCCCCAACCTAAAATTCCGTAATTTAAATGAGTTGTAACTAAGGCGTAATATAATATTTCTGTATGTCTTACATTTAAAATTTGTTTATTGTTTTTAAAAATCGGTAGTAAATTTCTTAATTTTTTTATTAAGTATTCTAAGTGAAACTTCCATTTTAATTTACTGTCAAAAATAATTCCTAAATATTTTATTTTATTAACTTTAAAAATTTGAATGTCTTCATTTATTTGAATACTATTCATATTTCGTGGTAGGTTATTTAGGTTTAAAGTAAAAGGAATATAATATGTTTTATTAAAATTAATTGTTAACAAATTGTTATCAAACTAATTTTTTATAATTTTAAAATCTTTTTTAATTTTATTATTTAAGTTGTCCCAATTTGTATTGGTATAAAAAGTTCTAGTATCATCTGCAAAACTATGAATTTGTCCATCGCAATTAATACTAAATAAGTCGTTAATATAAATATTAAAAAATAATGGTCCTAAAATTGTTCCTTGAGGAACACCATACTTAAATACCTTTGGATAGCTTTTTTCTTTATCTATTTGAACATAAGTTGGTCTATTTTTCAGATAATTTTTAATTAATTCTAATTGCTTTCCTCTGAATCCAATATTTTCAAACTTTTTTAACAGCAAATTACTTAGAACGAACTAATTTATCTAAGCTATTGTACTTTGACGCATTAGCGTCACCCTGAGTCCTGAGTCCGTTGAAAGTACCAAAAGTATCAAGCTACACGCACAGTATGCTGATCTAAGCAATAATACGGAAAATTAACTATAAGCAAATGGAGTTATTTTTTTTTACTAATAATAACCCTGTATATACCAAACCCAAACTATACCCGGTCGTGTAGTTTGTTTTACCAAAGTAAATAACAATTTTATAGTTGGATAATCAAAAAAACATTACCTTTAGCAGCTAACGGAGGTAAGACATCATGCGGAACCACCCTACTACCTCCCGCCGTCCTGCCTCTGGTGTTGGGAAACAAATTTGTTGCGACCTCCATGAGTCCATATAAAATACTGGCGAATAAATACACTTGAACCTCGGATGTAGATATAACCACTGGGGTCATGTCTATATGGACGCAAATACCTACAAATATTGATAACGTTTAATAAATATACTGGGATTCTGTCTGTGTGTCATTATTACAATTTTAAACATGTGTGTGTGTGTGTGTGTGTGTGTGTGTGTGTGTGTGTGTGTGTGTGTGTGTGTGTGTGTGTGTGTGTGTGTGTGTGTGTGAGTACACCAAGATATCTAATTTCAACGTCGGTGGAGTAACCTTTCTATCTTACATACGGTCTTTATAAATATACAGACTGTCCGCGGATAGGGTTTACATTGGATAAAAAATTTAATTTTTCGGGAAAAAGTAATTCTTGATAAAAAGTTTTGCTTGTAAAAAAAATTCAATTCAGGAAGAGAAAATTTTGATTTTTTATACAGGGTTCGCAAAAACTTTAAAAACATGATTTTTCTCCAAGAGTAAACTACCTTTCTTATTTTTGACCAAAATGCTATTAGAAAACTTATTTAAAATAACGTTTGTAATTTAAATCCGAGATTTAAAATAAATCACCGATTTTTTAGTTTTTTTAATTTTTAGAGGTAAAAGAATTTTTTTTTTTGGATAGCAGCATTAGCGGTCGAAATACATACGTTATCATTGACAGAGGGATATCAAAGTTTTAAAAACTGACCATGACAAATGAAATGACCCCGGAAATAACACAAAAAATCTTAAAATAACAACAAATAATAATTTCACAATTTTGCTATTCAAACTCCCCCTCCATATTCAACACATTTTTCCAGCTGTAAACGAATGTGGTAAAAACTTCTTCGAATTTCTTCAATGGAAATTGTTTGAACAGCTTCAACAATTCGCTGTTTTAGAAGCTGTACGTCGTTCTCAATTGGACGGGAGTACAGGGTTTTTCCGTATATTTTGGAGCACCCCTGGAGCTTTTATTTGAAGACCTAGAAAAAACTTTAAATTACCAAAGTTGCATGATTTCTCGTGAACTGTCAGAATTTGTTATCGGACAAAACAAATGAACATAGTAAATTTGTTTAATAATGCCAATGTCGATTTTTTAAAAAGGAACACCCTGTATATTATTTTTTTTAACTCCTTACTCTTTTCTGATTCCAAATATGTATATATGTTATATGTTTACTTTAGTCATTTAGGCAAAATTTCATTTCAAATATTGCGATTTATTAATAATTATTGAATTTTTCATCTTTAGAGTAACCCATTATACCAAGACAAGACCATTCAAGGTATGAAATATTATTTTTGAGACATAATACAGTTGCCATAAGCGATTAATAACAACCAAATTGTTTCTCAGGGCAATCTAGATTTTCTAATCCGCAATATTTTGAAATGAAATTTTGCCTAAACGACTAAAGTAAACATATAACATATATACATATTTTTTTTTTTTTATTTATTTATTTTACGTCGGCCTTTTTCCGCAACGAGGCCAATCACCGACGCCAGGGAATTTGTCACACACTATCTGGTAATTTTGCCGAATCCCTCTTTGTCGAGGGTAGGGTTCTTTAACGTGCCAACATCCATGACACGGGGCCCACAGTTTAACGTCTCTTCCGAAAGACGGCGCACCTCTTAAACCAAATTCCAAATTTAACATCGACGTTGCCGGCACCGGGAATGGAACCCGGGCCTACGATCTGTGAGGCCGCTGCGCTGACCACCAGACCACAACGTCGACTATATACATATTTGGAATCAGAAAAGAGTGAGGAGTTAAAAAAAAATGTATATAGAGGGTGTTCCATTTTAAAAAATCGACATTGGCATTATTAAACAAATTTACTATGTTCATTTGTTTTGTCTGATAACAAATTCTGGCAGTTCAGGAGAAATCATGCAACTTTGATAATTTAAAGTTTTTTCTAGGTCTTCAAATAAAAGCTCCAGGGGTGCTCCAAAATATACGGAAAAACCCTGTACACTAATTGTTTGAGGCGCCCCCAAAGATATGTATCTGAAATAGTTAAATCGGGACTTCTTGGGGGCCACAGAAGCGGACCATTCCGACCAATCCATCTGTTTCTTGAGTTCATCAAGTTCTTGAGCTCGGTTTCTTAATGAAAGGGTAGGATTGTCAGCAACAGACTGCAATACGATTAGGGAAGCTGCGTCATTCTGATCATAGTTTTTTTTAAGTGGAAACTAAACCAGTTCGCTGAAATTTTCTTAATATTTTATGAAGTCCCTTTTTTGAGACGTAAACGTTAGGGAATCTTTGATTAAATTTCTCTATCACAAAGTTGTAAGAACTTTCGCCCGCACCGTAACATTGAACTAAGTAAACCCTTTGTTCTAAAGTCAACATTTTTAAAACATATCAAATTCTTTTTGACAACTTTAAATTTGCCCCATACGTAAAGCAAAGTGATAAAAAGGTAAAAAACGTCCTTGTTTTTACAAAAGATGGTAGGAATATATTTATAGTTTTAAAATAAGATACACACCACCCATTATAAATTATTATATTTTTTATTGAGCAGCAAAATTTCCATTTACCTCTAAAAATTAAAAAAACTAAAAAAATCGAAGATTTATTTTAAATCTCGGATTTAAATTACAAACGCTATTCCAAATAAGTTTTCTAATTGACATTTTTGTAAAAATAAAAAAAAAAGGTTGTTTACTCTTGGAGAAAATCATGTTTTTAAATTTTTTGTGAACCCTGTATAAAAATCAAAATTTTCCGTTCGTGAATTGCATTTTTTTACAAGCAAAACTTTTTATCAAGAATGACTTTTTCCCGAAAAATTAAATTTTTCATCCATTTAAGTCCTATCCGCGGACAGTCTGTATAACAGATGCACAAACATGTATATTTTGTTTTTAAAGACAATAAAGAAAGAAAAAAAAAGAATTATTAATCTTAAGCAACCTAAATCCTAAAAATATCAAACATATCTTACCAAGATATCCAATATCGACCTTAGTGGCTGACGTAACTTTTTGACTGTTCCGACTTTGTACGCTACTTCTTTGAATCCGTTTGGTTTGACTAGGGGGACTGTTCGGTGCGCTACTGTCACTATTTTTTCCATGTTGTGCTTTT
The DNA here is from genome assembly GCA_963969555.1 of Polydrusus pterygomalis. Lineage (NCBI taxonomy): Eukaryota > Metazoa > Arthropoda > Insecta > Coleoptera > Curculionidae > Polydrusus > Polydrusus pterygomalis. The sequence goes on from OZ018377.1 coordinate 2,467,831, forward strand.
GAACTACTCGCAGAACTGACGTTCGTATTCTTGGCAGGTTTTTTCTTAGGTTCTTTGCTTGTAACGCTGGTTTTCTTTTTAACGCCTGAAATTTAGAAGCACACAATATTTTATTTATTTGCAGTTTTTTTTTTATAATAATATTAAAAATCAATAACATTGTTTTTTTTTTAATAAAAGCATCATTACAAAACCATAGATTAACAAGTCTGTCCGATTTTGTAATGAAAAAATATACACCCATTTATATTATTAATTTTAATCCCATCATAAATATATTTAAAAATATAAGTACCTAAGTAATTCAAAAATATTTAACCCAAGAAAAAAAAAGAAAAATTATAAATAAGGGAGAAATTATAATAGAAAAATTGTAATATTTAGTATTATTATTATATTACCTATATATAAGTTGGCTTACCTTTATATAATTTTGCATACCTAATCCATGATTTAAATTTTCTTTTAAATGTCAAAAAACTCATAGTTTTCAAATAAGTAGGTAATATATTAAAAATTTTCATGCCAACAAATAAAGCATTATTTTTTAAACGTGTTAAATTAAAATTATCATAACATAAACATAGATTTGTTTTTGTCTTGTTTGGTATATATGAGTAATGTTATGTAATAAATTTTTATTATATATATAATATGGAAGTTTTGTAATAAAGTTGTTTTAAACTCAGAATATTATTATTAACAAATAGTATTTTTGAAGGAAACAAAATATGCTTATTAAATATTATTTTTAAAACACATTTTTGTATTGTTATAAGCGATTTCAAATTAGAGTCGTATGCACTTCCCTTACCAATTATACCATAGGAAAGAATTGATTGAAAAAGTGCATAATAAAACATAAAACAAAGTTTTTGATTCACAATGATTTTTAAACGTCTAAATTTTCATAGTGTTTCTTAATTTTTTTCTAAGAGTGTTAGTTTGATGATCCCATTTTAAATTTTGGTCAATCAATATTAATATTCCTAAATATTTTATGAATTTAACTTTTTTAATTTTATTTTTGCAAGAACAGTTAGCATAATTAATTCTAACTATATCTGATATTTCTAAACAATTTAAATCATTAATTTTAATTTCTTTTAAACTATTCGGCTGAGTACCTTTATAACAAGAAAAAGTCATAAATTTTGTTTTAGTTAAATTTAGGTTTAATAGGTCATAACTCAAATTATTTTTTATTATTGAAATGTCTAGTTCTGAATTTAAAATGCATTCATTCCAAGTAGTAGCTAGTTAATACAGTATCATCTGCATATGAAAATATTTTTCCATTTAACTTAACACGTTAATTTTTTAGTAACCTTTTCAAAACTGCAATCACATCATAAATTACAAAAATTCGATAGATATTAGGTATACCTTGTTCTGCATGTTGCTTTACTTTATCAACTACTTCTGTACTGGCACTTCCTACGTTCGTTTTTGATGGTCTCGTAGATAGTCCCACGGTAGCACTAAGCGAAACTGGTTTTAAAAATATGAGTTTGTTTCCGTGTTGTATTGTGTAACAGCTCAGTTCAGATATTGACATTGTCCACGGAAAGCTAGATTTGTCTAAAAATAAAAACAATTTACTAATGAGTGAAAACATTTATATTTAAAAGAACTTTTTTTAAACCACTACTACTAAACTTCTTACCTACTGACCAAATACTATTTGGCAATGTTACAGGCAAAGTTGTCAAATAACTACTGACGTTTTGTCTTTGCGCGCTACGTATGTTGGCGAAGGGAAGAGTGATCACCATGACATCGGGTGGATTTTCCTTGTTTACAGCTTGTTCTACAGCTTCCTGAATACCTATAAAAAAGTTAGAATGAGCGTTATTATATCATCACCAAAAAAGTCAATTTGTATGTTCTTATGGCCATTAGATTTTAAAAATATAAAAAAAAAATATTAACAACTATATTTCTACCTTGTGACCCTATAGCTGATAGGGATACCATAGGGAAATAGATGGTACATTGAGAAATGTCACCACATAAAAGCATACCCTTCCATACGTCAAACCACGTTTTCAGTACGTTGTAGACTTGTTCTTGAACCTATAAATAATAATAATAATAAAAATAAAAGTTAATTCGAATATTTTTTTGACATTTAATTCTAATATATAATTTTTTTGTATAAACTATCAATTCCGAACTCAAAAGTAAAATACTTGTTTTGAGTTAAATCATATAATATTTATTGTCAAGAATATATTTCATATTCATTCATTCAGGCACAACTAGACTATAATATAAAACGAATATGACAATATTTTATTGGTATATTTTATATCATTCACTACAGTATACAAAGATACAATTCATGTATATAATATATTATTATATACTTATTTATTTTATTCATTATAGCTTGGTATATTTATTATTTATTAATGACGTTCTTGATAATATCTCTTTGACTGTGGTAGCATATCAAAAATATATGGATTGATGTTTAAAAAATGTTTGTGTGCTATTGTTGGTCTTTTTCGTAAATTATTTTCAAAATGTATTTTTGAATAGTTTCAATATTATTAAGATAATTCCTATTTATGCCTCCTCATCCTAGTATTCCATAATTTAAATGGGTTTGTACTAAAGAATAATACAATATTTCTAATTCTTTTATATTTAAAAATTGGTTAAGGTGTTTAAATTTTGGTATAAGAATTCTTAGTTTTTTTACAATGTAGTCACTATGTAAATCCCATTTTAAATGTTTATCAAAAATTATTCCTAGATATTTAATATTTTCACCTTCCTTTATATTAAATATTATTGCATATTATTGAACCAATATTTGGAAGTTTATTTTTGTATAAAGTAAATGGAATGTATGTTGTTTTGTTATAATTAATAGTTAATAAGTTTTTATTAAACCAGTTGCTTATTTTTATAAAATCTTTTTTAATAGTATTTTTTAAAATATTCCAAATAAATGTATATTATATAATATAATATAATATAATATAATACTTATATACAACACATAAAATTACAAATAATGTTTGATATTATAACGACCTGAAACTATCAAACCTGTACGGATTTTCTCCTGTCAATTACAGACTTTATCTACATGAACATTTTTAATAACATTTAAGAGATCTTAGTTTACTCTTATAATTCGCTACACCTACATTTAAATAACTATAATTATAATTATACCATACATACATCGACGTTTTCGTCCTTGGAAACAGTCTCAGAAAGAACTTTCTGAGGTATTTTCTGAGGCTCTCTATCTGAACTACTGTGTACAGATTCCAGTTGATTAGAGCTGAGCTTCCTTGGAGTGTCCAGTACACTACCACTGGCTTCAGATAAAGATTTTGCTTTAGTATAAATTGAGCTGTCCAGTAAGTCACTAAAAATTAGAATTTTTGCATACGCGAAAGTTTTAAATCAAAATTGTATTAGACTTTTTTTAAGGTGGGAGTATCAACATGCTTGCCAACCTATAACCTATTTCGCGTAGATTTATTTATGTTTTCTAGCTTTTATACAAAATTTAAAGAAAATCAGTATCGACTTGATATTCTATAGATAATAATTGACATAAAGTTGCCACAGTGGATCTTTGCCCGTGCGTCATCAATCAACGATCAGGACTCGACGTGGTTAATAACTCTGCATCCTTGTTTATTACAGTAACAAGTTTGAATAAAAGCATAAAAATACGTCTCCAAAATTCCGCAATAATATAACGTGCTAGACAAGGATAAAACTATAAACGTCAGTTAATTACTTTCTTTATTTGTTTAGTTGACAACCGTTGTATTTTAGAACGTCATTGTCAACCTTATTTTGATCTGCCAATCTAATTCGTATTTTCTAAATCTGTGTGCCTTAGAACTGTTCCTGTTTCTAAAAATAGTTCTTTTTAGAGGTAATTATACCCACCATCTGTTTTGGCGGTAAGTATTTATGGATTTTTATAATAACTAATTTATTTATTTTAAATATTCTAACCGTGAAAGTTCTTTGAAACTTTTACGGCAGTGGCTAAATTCCCTTAAATGAAAGGATGTTAAAAATTTGACTTTTGCGATTTTAATAGTCAATAAAACACCAAACTTTTGTATATTTTAAGCTTTAAAAATAGTATTAAATGTATAAACATTTGTTTGTCAATTTCTTTTAGATAATAGAGAATGCCGGGCAAAACTTAAAATAAATAATAATTTTTCGTGATATTATGTAGGTACGTCAAACGGTAGGCAGGCACGTCCATTTTATGAACTTAACTTATTTTTTACTTTTTTCGTCTCGTAATTTTGATTTGATTCATACGATTTTGATGACGTAAAAGTGATGACGCACGGGAAAAGAACCACTGTGGCGACTTTATTTAATAAATATCAAGAAATTTCATAACTTATTTTAGGAGAATTGTATAGCGAAAAATATCGGGTAAGATTAGAACATTATTATGTCATTGTCACTCATTGTTCTTTCACTATACAATTCTCCCAAAATTAGCTATGAAATAAATTGATATTTTTGTAATAGATCAGATACTACCTAAATAATGTACCGACGATATTGATTTTCTTTAAATGTTAGTTATTAAAATAATAAACTCAAAAAAATCATAGGTTATAGGTTGGCAATAGATTGAATGACGTTGAGAATTCAACCTTAAATGTTACCAACATCAAATAAAGAAAAAACGCGTATCGAAATAGCTGCATTACGATCCGCAAATGAGGGTCGTACTGAACTCATTATGAACGTGAAATAGAAAAAGTTCATTACAGAGAGTATAACACCAAATATACAATATATAAAATCACAAATAATAAAAATCATGTTTAGTAACTATTAATAACTCCATCGAAATTATAATATTATTATAATAACCGTTTACAAAAAATAATAATAAGTTACTTCAGTTTTAAAAAATATTTTTTTAGTTTTTCTTTAAAAGTCTATAATTTTGAATTTCTTTAATTTTTTCCGGCAAACTGTTGTAAATTGTTATTTGTTTATATAATATTGATCTTTGGCCAAAAGTACTCTTTAACATAGGTGTTTGAATATGCTGGTATTGTCTCGTGTTGTGAATAATGTTGGTCGGATGAAATATTATGTTTGATTGTTTTTCTCTAATAATAATAAAGTGCATTAGAATGCATAGTTTTACTTTATAATATTTAAATATCCGTTTGGTTCATACAAATTTATAGTTGGTTCTAAAAAATGAAGTTTATGTATGCATTTAATTATTTTGTTTTGTAGTTTTTAAAGGCTGAATTGTAGTTAAATTCGCTCATCCCCAAATTGAAATCATACACTGGTATTTTGAATAAACCAAGGAATAATATATGTATATTTTTTAAATATTTTAATGATATATGATTTTTAGCTTTAAAGAAAATGCCAATTATTGGTGACTTCTTAAATATTTAATATGGTTTTTCCAACTTAAATTTTCATCAATATATAAACCTAAAAATTTAATTGTTTTAGTATATTTAATTATATGATTATTGAACGATAGTGAAGAAATATTATATTTTTTAATTTTGATTTACTTATAAACATAAACGATGATTTATTAAAATTTAATGATAATTTATTAATTTCAAGCCATTTACATAATATTATATTTAAGTCGTGGTTAATGTTATTATAAATTTAAGCATAGTCTTCATGAAAATATACAATAATAGTATCATCAGCAAACAATTTTATTTTACCTTTTAAATTTAATTTTGCTATAGAATTAATGTAAATTTAAAAAAAAAGTAGGTCTTTAGGTTGATCCTTGCGGAACACCACAAGTTATGTTTTTGTGAACTTTTAACATGTTCCATTTGAACAAACTGTTTTCTATTCCTTAAGTATTATTTAACAATAAATAAATATTTCCCCGAATTCCAATATTTTATAGGCATTTAAGTAAAATGTTGTGATTGACTGTGTCAAATGCTTTACATAAATCTAAGGACAGTAGGCAGCATTTTTGATCGCTATCAAATTAAAAATTATTATGATAAGGTTTTTTTTATTAGTTTCATTGATTTGCGGGTCGATCATACACAGGTCTTCAAAAAAGTCGAATACAATTTTTATGTAAAATTAATGGGAGCCAATATTTAAGGCTAAAAAATTTCTTATGGTCTTATGGCCAGTCTGGCCGTAGAGCATTTATTATATTATCTACCACTTTCTTCCTAGTTAGGGCAGTTTTCGTAAAACAACCCCGTTTACAGATTACAATACGTCAAAAAGATATTTACTTACCCGAACATAAAATTCTTTGGAACATATAATAACCATTTACATAAAAGTGGATCTATACAAATTCTGATTTCTTGCAAATTGAAAATTAGTATGGGGGCGTGTTTCTGCAAATCCGGACTTAAAGGAAACTGTATTGTCACTTTTAGAAGAGGTGAATCCTCCGACAAACTAAAATTTTTAATAATTGTTTTAAAAAAATCGCATCAATTGTTGTAGCAACTACATCAAACTATTAACAATGCTGCTCGGTGCTTATCCTCACCTTTTTCTTAAAATACTCCCTTCTCTCTTCTTACTATCAACCTTAGTCTCTTTCGGTTCGGGTCCACTAATAAACAACACCTGTTGTATATTACTTGAAGCGGTTTTGCAGTTCTGGGCTTTGGCCGACTTTGGCTTCACTGGTTCGAAGATGAACGCCTTGACAGATTCTACGCTCGTGTCAATAGTATGTGTCGAGTTTGTCACTACTTTTTTGAACCTTATGCCTTCGATGCATAGTTCCATGTAAGGAAAACCTTTAAAAAATTCGTATTGACGTTCTATTTTTTTGCAGATGATACTACAATTTTTTATACCGATACAAATTGGGACAACTTAAATAATAAAATTAAAAAAGATTTTAAAATTATAAAAAATTGGTTTGATAACAATTTGTTAACAATTAATTTTAATAAAACAAATTATATTCCTTTTACTTTAAACCTAAAAAACCTACCACGAAATATGAATAGTTTTTAATTTTAAATTTTAGTTTTAAATTTTTAAAGTTAATCAAATAAAATATTTAGGAATTATTTTTGACAGTAAATTAAATTGGAATTTTCACTTAGAATACTTAATTAAAAAATTAAGACGTTTACTACAGATTTTTAAAAACATTAAAAAAAATTTAAATGTAAGACATATGGAAATATTATATTACGCGTTAGTTAAAACTCATTTAAATTACGGAATTTTAGGTTGGGGAGGAATAAATAGAACTTTAGTTAAAAAATTAGGAATATTACAAAAATGGTTTCTAAAAATTATATTTAATAAAGATTATCTTTATCCTTCAAAAGAATTATATTCAAAAACAAAAAAGTTGAACATAAGACAACTTTATCTTTATAACATCTTAATATACAGGGTGTCCGGAAAATACGTGTACAACGTTTGACGACAGACTCCTGACGTCAAAATAGGTCGATCTAAGCCGACTTAGTTATATCCAAAATTGTCTCGTTTAGCCGGTAGAGGGCGTCAAAAATTTGTAAAAATATTCGGTTTTTCTAAATTACGTGAAAACCTGCTAATCGATTTTAATGATTTTTAGTATGTAGACTAATACTATAAAATGTCGTTTTCTAGTAGTCACCGGCTGTAAATAAGTGAAAGTGTTATAAAAGTGATATAATACGTTAACATTTCTCTAAATTTTTTTATATGAACGGCGTTATGACAACCCAGAAATTTTTGTAGAGTGACTGGATGTATTTGGAAGCTATTTTACCTCTTTAATATTTTTCGTTGAATGAGCTGTTTTGCCAGAAGAAAATATTTACAATTACCTGCATACATCAATTATTAACAATAAAAATAAAACAAAGTTGAAAGTATGTATTGTAAGAAACTAAGTAAAACAAAAACATTACTTAAGCATTACACATTTGCTTAAGTAATGTTTTTGTTTTACTTAGTTTCTTACAATACATACTTTCAACTTTGTTGTACTTTGTTTTATTTTTATTGTTAATATAATTGATGTATGCAGGTAATTGTAAATATTTTCTTCTGGCAAAACAGCTCATTCAACGAAAAATATTAAAGAGGTAAAATAGCTTCCAAATACATCCAGTCACTCTACAAAAATATCTGGGTTGTCATAACGCCGTTCATATAAAAAATGAGGAGAAATGTTGACGTATTATATCACTTTTATAACACTTCCACTTATTTACAGCCGGTGACTATACTACTAGAAAACGTCATTTTATAGTATTAGTCTACATACTAAAAATCATTAAAACGATTAGCAGGTTTTCACGTAATTTAGGAAAAACCAATATTTTTACAAATTTTTGACGCCCTCTACCGGCTTAACGAGACAATTTTGGATATAACTAAGTCGGCTTAGATCGACCTATTTTGACGTCAGGAGTCTGTCGTCAAACGTTGTACACGTATTTTCCGGACACCCTGTATATATTTAAAAATAAAAACCTTATACAATTTAAAAACCATATCATAATACACGTCATAAAAATGAAATAATTATAAAACCTAAAATAAGTAAGTCCATAGGACAAAAAAATTCAAATATTTGTATTTATTTAAACGATTATTTACCAACAAAAATTAAAAAATTGATTTTACTAAAAAAATTTCAAGTCGAAATAAAAACAAGGATATTAAAATCAGACAATTTGAAAATAATTTTAGAAATGCTTTAATTAATTAATATTGTTCTGAATAATTTATATAAGTAATATTTTTTACTTAAAAATTATAAATTAATAATTTTATTATATTATAGGTGATAGATTTCTTCAAAAAAAAAACTGCGTTTATACTATAAATTAACATTTTTACTTGAAAACTTGATTTTTAATGCATATTTATGATTTTACAAACTAAAACAAAAAATAAGATTTGCTCCTAACAAGCTCAGCTTCAGGGGATTGAAGAATAAGTTTATAGAAGACAGCATAAACATATTATTATATAATTAAATTTTAAATAAACTTATTATTATTATTATTTACAACAAGGACCTTTTAAAGTAGATACCCAACGTTGGGTGAAGAGTTTATAAGTTCTTTAATTCATAAAACATGTTGCATGGGGTATGAAGACTATAAACTTACCAAAATCTCGACAAGCATCGGTTAGCAAACTAGAGTTGTAAATATTCTTTCCAACAGGGTCGGGCTCTCTTAGTAACATTTTTTCTACAATATTATACACCACCAACATCTTTGCCTTTGTGCCGTTGATAGTTACATTTTCACTTTCGAAGATCACTTCGTTGTGAGGTATGTCCGAGCTGGTCCAATATTGAGGTTTTATTATACTTTTAGTACTAGAAATAATAATCTATAATGAAAATATGCCTATTACCATGAATATTATTAAAGAGGAAGAGATGTCATATAAATATTTGCAATAATTACCAAAAAACATAGGAAAATTCCTTTTAAGGAGTGGGGGGACAGACATAAACAGGGTGCTTTTTAAAAATCGGCAAATGTTTATATATTTTCTCAATTGTTAGCGTTGATGTGTACAACTGTATGCGAATAAAACCCGAACAGAAATCACTCTAGTTAAATTGTATAAAAACCATAATCATAATACACGTCATAAAAATGAAATAACCATAAAACCTAAAATAAATAAGTCCATAGGACAAAAAAATTCAAATATTTATGTTTTTATTTAAACGATTATTTACCAACAAAAATTGATTTCATTACAAAATTTTTAAGTCGAAATAAAAACATGGATATCAAAAACAGACAATTTGAAAACATTTTTAGAATTAATTAATTAATATTGTTCTGAATAATTTATATAAGTAATATTTTTTACTTAAAAATTATAAACTAATATTATCGGTAATATATTTCTTCAAAAAAAAACTGCGTTTATACTATAAATTAACATTTTTATTTTAAATCTTGATTTTTAATGCATATTTATGATTTATGATTTTACATACTAAAACAAAAAATAAGATTTGCCCCTAACAAGCTTAGCTTCAGGGGATTGAAGAAGAAGTTTATAGAAGACAACATAAACATATTTATTATATTATTAAACTAGCGACCCGCCCCGGCTTCGCACAGGTGCAATGCTGATACTAAATATACCTAACTACTACAGAATGGCCTTATAAACAACGTTTACAGCTTTTTTGTCATTAGACAATACAAACATGTTTTGTTTAGAGGTTACTCTTGAAAGAGCGACATATAATTGACGACATCACATTAGAAACCTCTAAATTTATCAGTGTTTCTCTACAATATTATGAATGTATTATACATATAAACCTTCCTCTATTAAAAAAAAACCGATTCAAAATCCGTTGCGTAGTTTTAAAGATTTAAGCATACATAGGGACGGACAGACAGCGACTTTGTTTTATACTATGTAGTGATTTTCAATAAACTTATTATTATTATTATTATGACGGCTTTTGACAATCACTGTAACCAGCAATAGGATCTGCTCTATTTTGCCATCTCTGCTTACCTATAGGACACACTGCTGGGTGTCAAAATAATACTTTGACAAGCCGGGTTAGTTACCAAACGGCCAAGCAACCCTACAATTTTCACAGTTTTTTTAATGTAGCATGCGTCGAACAACTTCTTCGGCGGATCTGGCAATTGACAGGTGGTATGCACCAATCGGCTGACGTACATTGGGTACTGCTGACTTATGTCGATGAATTGACATTCTATGGTTATTTTGGGCAGGGTGGAGGTTATAGTTTGCATGGCTAAGGTGGATGGTTTCTAGAAATCGAAAAAATTCGGAGGGGTTACATTTTTGGTACTAAAATGACCATAAGAATATACAGCATAGACATTTACATTTAGATACGTACGTATAGCTTATCTACTGCGCAAATAAAAGTAAAGTTTTATGGGTGAAAAAATAAGACCGAGCGCACGGCTCACTGGTCAGATGCAGAACTAAAACAAAATCAACTTATAAAGACCAAAACAGACTCACCTTATTTCTCCTAAACAAACACCCCTTGTTAGCTTGAAAATACGGATGATCCATCAACTCGAGCTCAATCAGCGGTGCGAAAAACGTCATTCTCACGCTCCTAGTCGGGATGAACTCGGTCAGTGCGTCGAAATCTTCTTCCGAAGGCGGCAACAGATCTTCCATCGATAAGTCGATTTTGGGGATGTAATACGGGGGGTAGTCGTAAAATGATGACGCCACTAGAAGGGTGTCGAGTCTATGACACAGGCCGGAACATATTCGGAGACGAAACGGGCCGATGCAAAGGCGGAGAACCGACGTTTCCGATAGGTTACTAAAGAATAATTAATTTAATAACTTTAATCGCTAATATACAGGGTGTCCGGAAATGACGAACAAAATATTTAGGGGATAATTCTAGACAGAAAATAAATGCTATCTCTTTCTATAACATTTTTTTGAAAATTGATTATTAATACAGGGTGTTAAAGTTAAATTTTATTTGCAATTTTAAAATACATAAGTTACTAGAACAATAAATTAAATATTCGAATCAAAGGTTCAAAGTGACGTCCTGCCTCTTGCATAAATTAATTCTTATTAAAAAATTCCGAAACTCCGTGGAATTATCCTTCCTTTGCTATGCTATATGTTTAAGGTTGAAAATAAATTAAAATGATTTTGTATTTATCACATGCAAGCAATGTTATTTTAGCGTTTTTTTCGAAAACGGTTAGATTTATCGAAACAAAGGTAGTATACCTTTTTTGTGTCAAAAGGTTAGGAGAATAAAAATATTCAGTCAAAATGAGCATACAGTGTAGGACAAAAAAGTTGGGACCATTCAAATTAAAGTATAGGCTCCTATATGGCGCCCTCTACAAAATGCAAAAAAACGGTGGGCAAATTTGTATTCCTCATCCCAAAAAAGCCCCATAATATACAAGATTTCGTCAAAATAATATGAGCGTGGCAAAAGGTATTTCAAAAAAATTGCAAATAAAATTTAACTTTAACACCCTGTAACTCCGGTAATAACCAATTTTCAAAAAAATGTTATAGGAAGAGATATAATTTATTTTTGGTCCAGAATTATCCCCTAAATTTTTTGCTCGTCATTTCCGGACACCCTGTATAAAGTTTTGGTGTTTTGCTCTGTATTGAACAGACTAAGATATTTTAAATATAAAGAATAATGCAATAATAATAATAATGTCAAAGCACTAATAACACTGGCCAACAAGATTTTTCTAACACAGGTCAGCTCTTTATTTTTATAATGAAAATACCCTTCTAATAATAGAAAAAATATTGGGAAAGCCCCAATACATACCATTTTTCAATAGCTTAATAAGACCATTTTACATTAGTAGGTAGTCAATTTAATTAGGGGCGGTAAAAATGGATGCATTTTATAACAGAAAAATTACCTGAACTGTAGGAATTTTAGTAGGACTTCAGGGAGGATTTACAAAATATTGCTGTTTTCTTTGTTTGTGGAACAGTCGTGCAGTAGATCAGCATTATGTAATAAAAGATTGGCCACAAAGAAGTGAATTTCAGCCGGGATCTCAAAATGTTAAGTTTGCACTTCTTGTAGACCCCAAAAAAGTCCTTCTGCCTCCTCTTCACATTAAACTTGAGCTGATGAAAAACTTTGTGAAAGCCATGAATAAAGACGGTGATGGATTCAAACACCTAAGACAAGTCTTTCCCCAGTTAAGTGATGCCAAATTAAAGGAAGGTATTTTTATTGGGCCACAAATCAGAAAATTGCTGGACGATGTCAACTTTACAGAGAAGCTTACCAGGCAGGAACTCAGAGCATGGAACTCATTTGTTAGTATAGTAAGGGGATTCTTGGGCAACAATATGGATGCAAACTATCAACAGTTAGTTGATGAACTTTTAGATTCCTACAAATCGCTTGGTGCCCGAATGTCATTAAAAATTCACTTCCTCCATTCCCATATGTCATTTTTTCCTGAAAATTTGGGAGCTGTCAGTGACGAGCAGGGTAAAAGGTTCCACCAGGATATCAGGACAATGGAAATTCGCTATCAAAGACGATGGGATCCAGCCATGATGGGTGATTCCTGTTGGTTTTTGAAAAGAGAAGATATGACCCCTCATAAAAAAGGAAAAAATAAAATGTAATTAGTGTGTTCAGTTAATATTTGTAATGTTTGTGTTTTTTCTAGATGTAAGGTATGTTTAGTAGGTGTAAAAATTTAAATATAGTCGATATGCACAGTTAGAAAATTCGTAAATTATGTTTTCAATAGATATTAAATATTGTAACATTAAATGTGGTTCTGTAAATGTAACAAGGAAACGTTACGTGTTACAACTTTTTTTTTCTCATTTTCGTATTTGGATAGGTCCATTCTACCACAAGATGCTATTTAGCTTTGTGTTACAACAAAAAAAATGTTTGTCGGCCAGTGTAATTTTCTGATCTACAATTTTTGTCTGGGGTATTTTTTTGATAAAACTTACCGTTTTGCTGAAAATCGCGAAAAACTAATTTTTTTGATCTTTGACCTCGAGTAAAATTTTTTCCTTATAACGCGAATGATGGGAAACTTAAAACAATTTTCTAATTTTCAGCTTGATGTAACTTTATGTATCTTCGAATGTCTAGCTCACGCGTCAGGTTTCAGAGACTAAATTTTCCATTCCAAATTTGAAATTAATATTTTATTAAATAAGTACTCGAATTTTTCAAAAAAAATCAGTTCTTAATTTTAAACCAAAAATGAAAAATGGCATTATAAAAGTTAAATTATTTTTTGCTCAAGAAATATAAGGTTAATGGATTGACCTCCTTTTTCCGGACACCCTGTACGTTACATGTCTGTGAATATAACTATACTTACCTGAATTCATAATTGCTGCCCAAATCAGACAAAACGTCACTGCTCATATCGCTGGGTATCTCGATCTGATAAACGTAGTCAAAAGCGAACGCAGGGGTCCTCTCCAACAGTACGGACTCTGTATTGGTCGACATGTGGTAGTCCCACGATGTATTGTATTCGCGTCTGCCCCCCTTGTTCTCGATCGCGTCGGCGTCGAAGAGCGAGTCGATCTTGTAAAAGTTCGCGGGGGAACCTGATATTTGTACAAAAGGTAAATAATTTTGTTGAAAAAAAAATAATAAAAAAATGTTTACCTAATTTTAAGTATGGCGCCGTACCGTCATTCACCTCTACATGGCCGCAACTACAGTACCCCACAGGAATTAGGGTAGCTTCGCTGATTCCTCCTGTACAATTGAACCATATCAGGTCGTGTATAACTGTATCGCTGTAGATGCCCTTTAGATCCAGAGTGAGCATTGGCCAATAACGAAGCTTTTTGTGGGCGTAGTAACTTCTGTCGTTATTTGATTCCAGTACCTAAAAGTAAGTTGTAAATAGAATCCCTGAATAAAGTATTACAGTAACCAACAAAAAGAATCAGATGAAACATTTTTTTAGTATTAAGCGTAATTTTATTACTATTGCCTAGCGCTTTCGGCCCTTTATGAGGCCATCATCAGGGCTTAGGTTCTAAAAGAAAAACACAAACAAGAGTAAAAACACAGTAGAAACATACTACGTGAGAATACTTACTCGTCAAACCATGTCCAGGAGACAAGAAACATATAATTAAGATATTTTAAAATTTATAAACAAATCCCCTCCAGTATAGCGGTCTCAAATTTTACAAACAACACCCGACTGAGACCCGACACACGGACACAAAATGGTGAGGGATATCTCAGATAAAAAAATAGTAAATGTAGTAGTAATAGTAATGTAGTAACATGTTTTATTTAGCAAAAAGCTTCGATTAAATATACAGGGTCCTGCAATAGTGCGTCAAGCTTCCATAGCTCCTATACGAATTTAGTTAGGAATTTCATTTATATGCTAACTTATACTGTATCATACGGGGTACTTCAGGAAAATATTTTTTCATATACAGGGTAGCCCAAAAAAGTGTGGTCATAAAAAGTTGTAATTTTTTTAATGGAACACCCTGTATATTTTTACATTTTCAAACTCCACATAAAATTATAATTATTTTTTATTAAATGCATTATTAGTCTATACTTTATAGTTTCCGAGATATTGACTTTCGAAAGGTGACATTTTTGAACTTTGACAACTTCTAACTTTCTAACAGTACGTCTTAGAGCAAAACGGCTTACATGTCCCTATCTTCAATTTTTATTATCTTCCCAAAAAATCAACTTCCGGTTAAACCGGATGTAACTCGAACGCAGGAAATATTGTTGTTCCGGTTTAACTGGAAGTTGATTTGTTTGGGAAGATAATAAAAATTGAAGATAGGGACATGTAAGCCGTTTTGCTCTAAGACGTACTGTTAGAAAGTTAGAAGCTGTCAACGTTCAAAAATGTCACTTTTCGAGAGTCAATATCTCGGAAACTATGAAGTATAGGCTAATAATGCATTTAATAAAAAATAATTATAATTTTATGTGGAATTTAAAAATGTTAAAATATACAGGGTGTTCCATTTAAAAAAATTACAACTTTTTATGACCACACTTTTTTGGGCCATCCTGTATATGAGAAAATATTTTCCTGAAGTACCCCGTATGATACAGTATAAGTTAGCGTATGAATGAAATTCCTAACTAAATTCGTATAGGAGCTATGGAAGCCTGACGCACTATTGCAGGACCCTGTATTTTAATACATTTTTTCACACATTTTTATAGATTTATTTTTAAATTTTAAAACGCAACCTTCTTTTAACAAAAACAGACAGAAAAGTTAAACATTTTGCAAATTGTATCAAATATTACGTATCATTTTGTTTTTTAATTAAATATAATTTTAAAGTTTTTTTAAATAGTTTTAATGATATTTGAGATTTAATAGAATTTTCCAAATTATTATATTCTATTAAACCTTTATGAAAAATATAAATATAAAAAGAATCAGTACATTTTTTTAACTAAGACAATTGAACAGGCGAATGGTTGCATTCTTGTATTTCTCACAGTTAATCGCCAATTGGAGGTAGTATATCATATATTATACCTTAAATGTTATCAAAGCTCTGTCAACATACAACCCCAACTGTAAAGTATGACCTCTGGGACTCGTTATGTCTTCATTATTCCACTCTTCTTCCCAAGGAGCAGGCAAAACTGACGAAACGTATGACCAAGCCCATCCCGTCCAAGATTCTTCATGCTCCGGATTTTCTACAGAAAGTAAATGTTTATGATACGGTCGCCATTCCAAAATTGATTATTTTTCCAGGAATAATAAATTTTGGAGCCTAACTTTTTTTTTTTTAATAATATATCTTTATTCTTACCAAACTTAAAAAGTTCATTACAGAGAATATTACACCAAATATACAATAAATAAAATCACAAATAATAAAAATGATGTTTAGTAGGTAACTATTAATAACTCCATCGAAATTATTTAAAAAAAAATACATATAATAACCATTTACAAAAAAAAAAATATAATACCTACGTTAAATTTAGTTAAGTTTTAAAGAACATTTTTTTTAAAGTCCAAAATTTTAATATTTCTTTATTTTTTTTTGCAAACTTGTAAATTTTTATTCCTTTATATAATATTGATTTTTGACCAAAAGTACTCTTTACTATAGGTGTTGGAAAATTATGATTTTGTCTCGTGATGTGAATAATGTTAATTGAAGAAAATATTACTTATATTCGATTGTTTTTCTTTAATAATAATAGAGTGTATTAGAACGCATATTATAAATTATAAAGCTTTTCTAAATTTAAATATCCGTTTGGTTCATACAAATTTATAGTTGGTTCTAAAAAAGAAGTTTAGGTACGCATTTAATTATTTTGTTTTGTAGTTTTTTTAATGGCTGAATTGTAGTTAAATTCGCTGATCACCAAATTAAAATCATATACTGTAATTTTGAATAAACCAAATAATATATATTTTTTAAATATTTTAAGAATATATAATTTTTAGCTTTAAGGAAAATGCTAATTATTGGTGAAATGTAACTTCTTAAATAGGTATTCAATAATATGTTTTTTCCAACTTAAATTTTCATCAATATATAAACCTTAAAATTTAATTGTAATATTAGTATATTTAATTATGATTATTGAAAGATAGTGAAGAAATATTATTATCTTTTAATTTTGATTTAGTTATAAACATAAAAGATGGTTTATTAAAATTTATTGATAATTTATTAATTTCAAGCCATTTACATAATAATAATAATAATAATAATAATCTTTATTGTCTAACAGATACATGATATATCAATTTATAAGACAATGTGACTAGTATGTGATAAGTATTACCAATAGTTTACAAAAAATAATACATGTGGATATAAAAAAGAGAAACGTTAGAGAAAAATTATATAATAATTGAATAAAATAAAAATGTTGAATCACTAATTATTGGATAAGAATTTTCGTTTAAGAATTTTCGTTAGCTGATTGGTTGAGAGTTCATGAACATCAATGTTACAGCAGGTGTGATTAAATAAATTCATAGCTCTATAAATCGGCGTTTTGATTAAAAAATTTGTTGTGGGGGTGGGAAGGAAGAAAACAGGAGGAGACCTAGTAGGACGGGGCGGGATGTAGAAATTTATTTGTGCCAGTAAGTCCGAACAAACAATTTGAGATTTAAGTATTTTAAGCAAAAACATAGTTAGTAAGTAATTTCTGCGGTTTATTAAAGAGGGTAGTTGAAATCTTTGTAACAGTACACGTTGCTCGGTACCCCTAGGAGGGAAAACTCCATCACTTTTAAACGCTAGAAATTTGACAAACTTCCTCTGCACATTTTCGAGTTGTACAATATACCGTTCGTATATTGGGTGCCAAATGAGGGAGCCGTATTCTAGTTTTGATCTAATATAGGTAAAAAATAACGTTTTGAGCACTTGTAGATTATGAAACTCCCTACAATTTCTAATTATGAAACCTAGTACTTTTATAGCACTAGTACAAATCTGGTCAATGTGGGTGGCAAATGAAAGTTTAGGATCGTAAGTAACGCCGAGATCCTTTATTGAAGAAAATTGTATAATAGCAGAACCTCCTAGTTCATAGTTAAAGGTTGTATTGTTTACTTTATTTGAAAAAGTCATATAACAGCATTTATTAATATTCAGCGGCAGGTTATTTCTAAAGCACCAATGTTCGACAGCTGTTAAATCTCGCTGGAGCGCAAGGCAGTCTTCAACACCACGAATCACTCTAAATATTTTAAGGTCGTCAGCAAACATTAACACTAGACTCGAAATAGTATTGTTTATGTCATTTATAAATAGTAGGAATATAAGCGGCGCGAGGTTGCTGCCTTGAGGTGCTCCGCTTGAGGCACAGAATTTAGGTGAGCGGTGGCCACGTAGCTCCACGTATTGTTTCCGGTCTTTCAAGTAAGAGCCAAAAAAGGCAACAAGGTTGTCGCTGAAGCCCATGGCATCTATTTTTTTTAGAAATATATGGTGATCCACCTTATCGAAGGCCTTCGAGAATAATATTATCTTTAGGTCGTAGTTAATGTTATTATGAATTTAAGCATAGTCTTCATGAAAATATACAATAGTAGTATCATCAGCAAAGAATTTTATTTTACCTTTTAAATGTAATTTTGCTATAGAAATAATGTAGATTAAAAAAAAAAGTAGTTCCAAGGGTTGATCCTTGCGGAACACCACAAGCTATGTTTTTTTTGTAAACTTACTTACAATATTGGAATAGAGAGTAGGTCTCTCTATTCCAATATTGTAAAGGCATCTAAGTAAAATGTTGTGATGGACTGTATCAAATGCTTTACATAAATCTAGGGACAGTAGGCAGCATTTTTGGTTGCTCAACGCTTTGTTGAATATCTTTGATAATATCTGCAGCTGCAATTTGTACACTTTACACAATCTGAAAACGATTTTCGGCGAAAACGCTTGTTTTCCAGATATTTTTTCTCTCCTACTCATGCATTATTTGCGAGTGTGCTAAAAGACGCGCACACGTGACACGATGCGCTTGATAGTGTCGAATCAGGTTTCAAATACGCGGATGGGTGTTTGGTGATTATTTTTCTAGCATACCTACCTCCCTTAGGATCTGTAGATGAGCCAGCGCCATCTGTAGTAGATCCGGTTTCAGGTTTCAGTTGTTTTTGTTGAAGCGCATATAGCAACATTAAAAGACGCAATAACATTGGTACTTGTTGCACCGTCATACTAAACTCCATACTAAAATAAAGGAAAAGGTTTTTAATTAAATTGAATCTAATACAACATACAACGACCTTTGAGGTCCAATTACCTACAATTTAAGGGTAAAACAGTTTTCATTTATATATTAATATGAGCAGTAAAATAAATATGGATAAATTTGACAATATTTCGTTATATTATGTTCATTAATTTGTAAATAAAAATTATATAACCTGGAAAAAAATAAATTTTTAAAAACCCCAAAGACTAGTATTATGGCCGCTCTTTGAATAACTGACTAGCGTCAAGTCCTAAGATAAAGGTATAGGGGTAAGTTAAGGTTAAGTTTTAATTAAAAATAACTTACTTATTGCAGTATACATCCAACCTTGTAGTAGAAGCCATATTGGCAGTGGCAGAATGGTAATGCCTTAATAAGTGCATAGTCATAGAACACCTGTAAAAAAATTTCAAATTTTTATGTCGAAATGGATCTGACCATATTAATAATAATAATAATAATAATAATAATAATAATAATAATAAAAGTTTATTCAAATATTTTTTTGACATTTAATGCTAATACATAATTTTTTTTTGTATAAACTATCAATTCCGAACTCAGAAGTAAAATACTTGTTTTGAGTTAAATAATAGAAGAATATTTATTGTCAAGAGTATATTTTATAATTCAGGCACAAATAGATTATAATATAAAACGAATATGACAATACTTTATTGGTATATTTTATATCACTACAGTATACAAAGACAATACGTCATGTATATAATATATTTATATTTATTTATTTTATTCGTTATAGCTTGGTATATTTATTATTTATTAATGACGTTCTTAAATATATCTCTTGGATTGGATAGCATCCAATTTTTAATTGTATTTCTATAATTATTTAATGATTTAATTATTTTAATTGACTGTGGTAGTATATCAAAAATATATGGATTGATGTTTAAAAAATGTTTGTGTGCTATTGTTTTGTTTACTCTATTTTTATATGTAATTGTAATTTTGTGACGAGTTTCATATGTGTGATTAATATAATTTATTTTATTTTTATGTTTAAAAATATATATTAACATGTTGTAAGAAAATATTTGTTTAATATTCATTTTTATGCTATCTTTAAATAGTAAATCAGAAGAATATTGGTGGTCTTTTTCGTAAATACTTTTCAAAATGTATTTTTACATAGTTTCAATATTATTAAGATAATTCTCATTTATGCCTCCCCATCCTAGTATTCCATAATTTAAATGGGTTTGTACTTAAGAATAATATAATATTTCTAATTCTTTTATATTTAAAAATTGTTTAAGGTGTTTAAATTTTGGTATAAGAATTCATAGTTTTTTTACAATGTAGTCACTATGTAAATCCCATTTTATATGTTTATCAAAAATTATTCCTAAATATTTAATATTTTCACCTTCCTTTATATTAATATTATTGGACCAATAAGTATTTGGAAGTTTATTTATGTATGAAGTATGATGCGGTAACGCATGTAAAAGTGGACTGTATTTCAAAATGTGTTAGTTTTAAGAGAAAACAAGAGAATACGCACAAAATAAACGTGTTGAGACTCTTACCTTGGACTGAGAAGCCGTGGCGGCATAGAGGGCCCTCTTACTTCTTTTTGTGGTTCTCTTAATTTATGTGCACTAACACTATTGTATGGTTAAAACTCGAAGAAAATGTTCCTAAATGCGCATTTTTACGATAAAAAACGGATCGGCGAACAACCTTAGTACCGAGTTGCCCTTCTTGCCATTCCGACCTTGTCTCTAGTGACTGGACGTCTCACTTCGCATCAGCGACTCTGCGCTCCTCCTAGAGTCCAAAACGAGAACTTGTGCGTTCGCGACAAAAGTTATAAATTGATTTATTAAAAAATAAAAACTAATTAGTTAAAAAAGGAAAAAACGTTACCATACCAATATTAGCCCAAATTAAAATTAACTAATTTAGTTTAAGAACAATTATACAAACCATAAAAGAAAAGACTTTTCTTAACAAACCGCCCACCAAAACGAATGTTTTAGACGTACAGGTAAAAACCCGAAAGCACAAATAAAACATATTACAAAAAAGAAAAAAAAATATATATATAAATTGAATAAGATTAATTGCCTGGTAGAGGGCATATCCTTACTACCGGTCGCTGAAAAGATCCGCGCGCAGTTTTTAGGGTTACGACGCGTACCACTCCATCCTTTCCTGGATGTAAGTCTGTGACTCGACCAAGCTCCCAATAAAGTGGAGGTTTTTGGTCGTGCTTTATTAAAACCAAAACACCCTTGGCAATCTCTGGCGCATGATGAACCCACTTGTGTCGTTCTTGTAGCGAATGAATATATTCATTGGACCAACGTTTCCAGAAATCGCTCTGTAAGCGCTGAATTAATTGCCAACGGCTTAGACGGCTGATTTTTAAATCAGATAAGTCAGGTTCGGGTATACTACTATTTAAAGGTTCAAGGGTAAGAAAATGACCTGGTGTTAAGGGGTGCAAATCATTAGGATCGGCGCTAATTGGGCTAAGAGGCCGTGAATTAAGTAAAGATTCGATTTGCGTTAAAAGAGTGTAAAACTCTTCATAAGTTAAATTTTGGGTACCAATAACCCGGTAAAGGTGAGTTTTCATTGATTTAACGCCTGCTTCGGCAAGGCCGTTAAAATGTGGGGTACTAGGCGGATTAAAAGTCCATTGGATTAAGAGTTCTTGAGCTGCAATTTGCGCGTACTCTAGAAGTATATTTGATGCGCCCTTGAAATTAGTGCCTTGATCACTTGAAATATGTATGCATCTGCCACGACGGGCGACAAAACGTCTAAAGGCAGCCAAAAAGGCTTCAGATGTTAAATCTGAAGTTGCTTCCAAATGCACAGCAGTGCAGACAAAAACACAAGCATAACCTTTAAATACCTTGGCACCTCGATGTCTGGACATTAATAAAGAAAATGGGCCAGCAAAATCTATACATACTGAAGAAAAAGGCTTGAGTTGAGATATACGGAGCTTTGGAAGGTCTCCCATATAAGGGTTATAAGATTTAGGTTTGCAGCGAAAACACTGAATACAATTAGAAAGACATTTATAAATCGCACTTCGAGGAGATAAAATCCAGAATTGCTGGAGTATTACATAATGTAGGGTCTTTAAACCTGGATGAAAGTTCGTTTTATGAACCCATTCTATTACTAGTTCTGTTAATCTATGAGATTTAGGCAAGAGAATGGGGTGTTTAATGTCATAATTAAAATTGGAGTTTTTTAACCTACCGCCCACCCTAAGCATACCATCTGAATCAACAAAAGGAGCAAGTTTTCGGAATGGTTTCGGTAGTAAACTGTTATTTTTAATTTTGTCAAAAATATCAGAAAAGCATGTAGTCTGCACATTTTTAATAATAAGACAAAATGCCTTGTCAATTTCAAACGGTGTCAATTGATTTAACTGATTTTGTGAAACAGATCTGTCTTGGAAACGTGAGTTTGTAATAAATCGAGTAATATAAGCAACAATTCGCTTAATTTTTAAAAGTGAAGAAAATTTGGTTAATAATTCGTCAATCAAATCATCTTTAATTGAAACCGTAAGCAGCGTTTGCTTTTCCTCCTGAGAAACCTCAGGAATTTTACTGGAATCAAAGGTGGGTTGTGTATGCCACAAGTCGCGCCTTTGTGAAAGAAACTTGGGACCTGACCACCATATATCTTGTAGAAGTAGTTGTGAAGGCAGTAGGCCGCGTGAAGCACAGTCGGCTGGATTTTCCTGAGAGGGAACATAGTGCCAAGATGACATTTGAATGATATCTTGGATGTGGCTTACTCTGTTGGCAATAAACGTCTTCCATTTATGCGGAGAAGAGGATAGCCAAGCTAAGGTAACCATAGAGTCTGACCAAGCATATATATCATTAAAAATAATGAGTTCTGAATAACTCTTCTTTACAAAAGAAATTAAATCGGCAAGCAGAACAGCTGCGCAAAACTCTAAACGAGGTATTGAAACTGTTTTCAGAGGGGCAACTTTACATTTTGCGCTAACTAAGTATGTCAGAATATTACCAGAACTTTGTTCTATACGAAAATATATAACACTAGAAAATCCTACTTGAGATGCATCGCAAAATCCGTGGAGCTCTATGCGAGAAATTTGATTAGAGACGACTAGGCGAGGTATTTTAATTTGAGTAAGTAGGGGTAGTTCAGATTTAAAAACATGCCACGCCTCAAGAATATCATTAGATGGAGTTTCGTCCCAGGCAACATTGGATGACCAAAGACATTGAAGAATATATTTTGCCCGTAACAGGACTGGAGAAATAAAACCAACAGGATCAAATATCCTACTTATTTCTGAGAGAATATTTCGTTTAGTACAAGACCGTTCGATTGGACAGAAATAATACGAGAATATGTCATTACTTGGATCCCATTTTAGTCCAAGTACCTTTATGAAAGATGGTTCTTCTTTGTCGAAGCTACAAGATAGTTGAATATCCGAAGAAGGAATATTTTGTAATAGTACAGGATGGTTACTTGCCCACTTTCTAAGCTCAAAACCACCAGCTTTCATTATGCTAATAAGTTCGGATTGAAGCGCTAAAGTGGATTCCAAGTCTGACCCGCCAGTGACAACATCGTCTACATATATGTCGCGTCTTATGACTTGGGCCGCGCGAGGAAATGACATTTCCTCCTTATTAGCTAGTTCTTGTAAGGTTCTTATGGCCAAAAAAGGGGATGATGAAATGCCATAGGTGACAGTAAGTAAATGATATTCATCTAAAGGATCATTAGGTGAAAAACGCCACAATATTCTCTGATAATCTTGAAACTGTGGCAGAATACGAATTTGACGATACATTTGTTTTATATCACAAATAAAAACATATGGAAAGAAGCGAAAAGTCAAGAGAATTGATGAAATGTCTCGTTGGAGCTTGGGCCCAACACGAAGCGAGTCATTTAAAGAACTACCTCGAGTGCCGCGCGCAGACGCGTCAAATACCACTCGAAGTTTAGAACCGGAAATTTCATTTTTGAGTATACTGTGATGAGGAATATAAAAGGCAGTAGTAGATTTGTAATCTGACCTTGGAACTAAGGACATATGGTGACTATCTAAATAGTCTTGCATAAAATCTGAGTATTTATTAGACAAATCAGGATTTTTTAATAAACGAGTTTCAAGCAAACAAAATCGACGATAAGCTTGAGCATATGTGTCACCAAAACAAGGTTTCACATTTTTGAAAGGTAGAGGCACTAAAAAACGACCAGTGGGGTCTCTTGTAGTAAGGGAATTAAAAATTTCCTCACATTTCTTCTCCTCAGGAGATAAAAAAGAAGGTTTAGAAATTTCTTCAACATTCCAGAATTTCTGAAGTGTGAAGTCAAGTTGATTTTCAACAGATGCATGGCAACTTACTAGCGAATAAAATGGATCAGATACAGATGGCTCAATAATTGTTTTGCCTTGAAGAATATAACCAAAAACTGTCTCTAAAGCCACGGGTTGACCCGGTTTTCCGAAAATACGTCCAGAGCCCAAAAATAGTGGGACAAGTTCTGCCCCAAAAAGAATATCAATGGGTCCAGGAATGTTAAAATTACAATCTGCTAATTTTAAATGCTTAATGTGCGACCAATCAGTAAAATTAATTTTTACTTTAGGCTGATCCGAACATATTTTTGGTAAAATAATAGCATCGAATGAAAATAAAGATTCAGATTGATGTCCGGGTTTAATATGGCATTGAGTTATACCATTACTAGGACAAGCGGACATACCATTTATTCCTTCAATCGGACTATAATGTTTTTGACGACTTAGGCCAAGTCGATTGACACATTTTTCAGAGATAAAGTTTGCCATACTGGCAGTGTCAAAGAGAGCCCGAATTTTTTGAAAATTACCGCGAATATCTTTAATTTCAATTTCCGCTGTAGAAAGAAGAACAGTGCTTTGTCGAACTGCTAAGGTACTAGTCATGACACTAGTAAGGGTAGTATCTGATCGTTGGTTTTCCAACAGAGGGCGTGTATGGGCTGTAGAGGTTGAAGCCACAGCACTTAAAGGATTATTTGAAGAAGCATTATCAGTTTTTTCAAAATGCAATAAAGTATGATGTGGAGCCATGCATATTCGGCACCGGAAAGTAGATCCGCATTTTCGAAGCGGGTGAGGTGAAATTAAACAATTAACACAAAGGTTGTGTTGCTTAACGAAAGAATATCTTTCACTTGGGGTTTTTGATATAAATGAAGGGCATCGATATAAGGCATGAGACGATGGACAAGAAGGACATTTTGACGCATTAATAGGGGTTGTAGTATTTAAAAGAGTTGTTTGTCTTCGGTTCTTAAAGTTTGAATTATTAACACCAGAATTAAAATGAGAAGGGTTTATTCTTGGCTGTTTGTTTTGATTAATGTTAATGTTTGTATTATATGCATTAGTATTACATGAATTAAATTGAACTGACTCTAAAGCCTTGCAATTATTTTCTAAAAAGGTTTTTAATTGTAAATATGACGGTATCTCGGTTAAACTGTGCTCAACTTCGAAATCAGTTCGTGTTTTTGAATCAATTTTTTGAAGTAACATATTAAATAATAAGAAATCCCACTGATCTACAGGAAAATTTAAGGCTCTTAGGGCAGCTAAATTTTCAGAAAAAATGTTTAGAATATGTCTAAGTTCTTTAGCAGACGATTTTTGCATATAAGGCGCTGAGATAAGCTCATTATAATAATGAGTTGCCAGAAGTCTTTTATTTTGATATCTTTTTTCTAACAGTTCATAAGCAATAACATAATTATTTTCAGTAAGCGGAATTCCTTTTACTAGTGCTAGGGGTTCCTTATCTAAGGAAGTAATGAGATATTGAAATTTTTCTACCTGAGATAAATCATTATTAAAATGAATTAAACTATTATATAAATCATAAAAACTGGGCCATAAAGCAAAATTGCCGTCAAATTTTGGCAAACTTATTATAGGCAACTTTGTCCCTGGCTTATGAGAGACTGATGAAGCAATAGAATTATTTAATACTGACTGATTTGGATCATTAATAGAAACCTCATGTTTGATTGCCTTTGAACCGTAGTAATATTTATCTGCAGCGATGCGTACGGCATCATGTGTTTTAAAGTCATCTTCAGAAATTAAAGAAATAATTTGATTATGTGATGTCTGAAATTCCTCATAAAATCTATCCATACCTTCAATTCTAGCCAAAAATGTAGGTTTTACTGAGCTGTCAGAAGCGATTTGAAGTCCCAATTCATAGGTTTCTTTCAGACGGTTATACGCTGTCGTGCGTTTTAAAGTTTGTTTTGTAATTTTTTCTACACTTGCCATGGTGTCACAGTTTTAATAATAACACAACGAAACGAAAAAAAAAATAGTACTTTAGACCGAAATAATAATCACTGTATTGAAAGAACCCCGGAAAACTGGTTAAATTTTAACATTTGTTTAACACCCGAAAATGCAACAATAAAAACTGGTTTGTTTATTTTAAAAATTGATCGAGCGCCTGTAATTTTTAAAAATCAATACTTTTGGTACGACCAAATGCACGTCTAAAACTCGCGCATTAGTTTAAAGCGATAAATACCTGCGCGACTTTATCCACGGTATTAAGCATAAAAATGTTAAAGCAAAAAATTTTAAAAATGGCTATTAGGAAGCGAAATGAATAAAATATTTTAAATATTTTAAAAAATGATTTTTGAAGCTGATTTATATCCGGCTCGAAGGACCAAAAATGATGCGGTAACGCATGTAAAAGTGGACTGTATTTCAAAATGTGTTAGTTTTAAGAGAAAACAAGAGAATACGCACAAAATAAACGTGTTGAGACTCTTACCTTGGACTGAGAAGCCGTGGCGGCATAGAGGGCCCTCTTACTTCTTTTTGTGGTTCTCTTAATTTATGTGCACTAACACTATTGTATGGTTAAAACTCGAAGAAAATGTTCCTAAATGCGCATTTTTACGATAAAAAACGGATCGGCGAACAACCTTAGTACCGAGTTGCCCTTCTTGCCATTCCGACCTTGTCTCTAGTGACTGGACGTCTCACTTCGCATCAGCGACTCTGCGCTCCTCCTAGAGTCCAAAACGAGAACTTGTGCGTTCGCGACAAAAGTTATAAATTGATTTATTAAAAAATAAAAACTAATTAGTTAAAAAAGGAAAAAACGTTACCATACCAATATTAGCCCAAATTAAAATTAACTAATTTAGTTTAAGAACAATTATACAAACCATAAAAGAAAAGACTTTTCTTAACAAAGTAAATGGAATGTAAAGTCGCCACAGTGGTTCTTTTCCCGTGCGTCATCACTTTTACGTCATCAAAATCGTATGAATCAAATCAAAATTACGAGACGAAAAAAGTCAAAACTAAGTTAAGTTCATAAAATGGACGTGCCTGCCTACCGTTTGACGTATCTACATAATATCACGAAAAATTATTATTTATTTTAAGTTTTGCCCGGCATTCTCTATTATCTAAAAGAAATTGACAAACAAATGTTTATACATTTAATACTATTTTTAAAGCTTAAAATCTACAAAAGTTTGGTGTTTTATTGACTATTAAAATCGCAAAAGTCAAATTTTTAACATCCTTTCATTTAAGGGAATTTAGCCACTGCCGTAAACGTTTCAAAGAACTTTCACGGTTAGAATATTTAAAATAAATAAATTAGTTATTATAAAAATCCATAAATACTTACCGCCAAAACAGATGGTGGGTATAATTACCTCTAAAAAGAACTATTTTTAGAAACAGGAACAGTTCTAAGGCACACAGATTTACAAAATACGAATTAGATTGGCAGATCAAAATAAGGTTGACAATGACGTTCTAAAATACAACGGTTGTCAACTAAACAAATAAAGAAAGTAATTAACTGACGTTTATAGTTTTATCCTTGTCTAGCACGTTATATTATTGCGGAATTTTGGAGACGTTCTTTTATGCTTTTATTCAAACTTGTTACTGTAATAAACAAGGATGCAGAGTTATTAACCACGTCGAGTCCTGATCGTTGATTGATGACGCATGGGCAAAGATCCACTGTGGCAACTTTACCTATGTTGTTTTGTTATAATTTATAGTTAATAAGTTTTTATTAAACCAGTTGCTTATTTTTATAAAATCTTTTTCAATAGTATTTTTTTAAAATATTCTAATTTAGACCTTCATAAAAAATTACCGTATCATCAGCAAAACTATATTGTTTGACATTATTTGATTTTCCTATGTACCTGTATAACATGGGTTCCTGATACACCTCGATCTTTCCAGAAGCATTCCTTTTATCCAAACACAGAGTTAGGTCGTTGACACTGATTACTTTTCTTAAAACAACTTGAGCTGGAGAAAGGTCTGAAAATTAGTTTGACAGAACCAAAGACTTTATTAAATGAAATAATTGAGATATCTATAAAAAAGCACAAATTATTATGCATATAGGTAATAGGTACACAAAAGTAATGTCTCTAATATTTATATGAGTGGTTTCTTTTAAGTAAGGTCAGAAATAATATAGTTACCTTTACAGAGACCAAAACAAATCTTTAAAAACCTAAGTATGGGGGTAAAATAAAGTATCTGCTAAAGATTGATTATACTTTAATATCAACAAATAACACAGAATCAATGGTTATTTATTACCTGTATAAGCTGGTTCCCATTTTTCATTGGCACTTTCAAATTTAAGCAATTTAACATTCATAGATAACACTATATCCTCTTCCACATATTTTAGAATTAAATTATTGCAATGTATACTAATGTTACTAACTATCTTATTAATTAGAGATTGGATGTAGCCTGGTGGCGCCTCCACATATTTGCTAAAAATAATTATTTTAAGACTTAATACAGAAGTATTGACATTGGCAATATAAAAAAGTAGCACCACTTCTTATTCTATTGAAAATTGATAGTGTTCAAGTTGAACAATTATTTTTCCTATAATACCCCTTACCTTTGCCCAGTCGTTTTTTCTTTTACTTTTTTTCTTTGCGGTGTTTGTCTTGCACCTTTTCCTTTTAAGTTTAAAATACATTCTACAAAGTACAAATTAAAATAAGGACAGCATTTCAAAGTATAGACCGAAATTGCTTAAAGTATATATATATTTATTCTTTAATGTGTTCTTACCTATGGTATTAATAGTAATTCGAATTGGTTCAGAGGCAATCTTTGTCCATGGAACATGAATTGAAAGCTCCCTGATACTTCCAGAAACAAAACTAAAGGGCAGTTGTAGCTCCTGTTCTAAAACCTCCAAGTTTAGGTCTAGGTTATGAAAGGTTGCGTCTCCTCCCCATAGTGAAACCTAATAGAAATTCTCACTTTAAATTTGTGGGTTTGTGTTGATTAAAGAAGTATGTTGGAATTGAAGCTTTTACCTGTGAATCTTCCGGTTTAAAGTTGTTAATATACCTGTTGACATAACTCAATATAATTGGAGTAATATAGGACTCAAGTTTAAACATTTTTTGCTTCTAGGGCCCAAAAACACCCCTGTGTAACATTATTTTTGGAGGGACACTTGTGATGGTTTCTTTGCTTTAAACCCGTTTAACTTTGTAAAGTCATGTCTTAATATTGGGTAACTGGCGAAAAACGAGTAATTAGGGATTTAAGTATTTGGTAATGCGTTATCGGAAATGCTTATGTCGACAAAAATGACAAAAATGCAAGGAACATGAATTTTTTGATTATTTTCTTACTCGAAATGTCAAAAAACAAAAAACGTCAACAAGCCGGCGACAGCTGATTATCAGGTTAGCCACCATTTCACTTGCATAAAAAAAGTAGTTCTAAAAACCGGTAGGCGCAAAGTAATACGAATTTACATTGTGTCATCTATAAGTCACGGGACGAACTACAAAATACAAATAATTGGTGAAGGCGCCGGAATCAAGTACATATACCGCCATCTATTCATTGGCCATGAATGGTGCATGCGATGGAAAAATGACTCGAATAAAATTAATTTAGTAACTAATTTGGCATAGTTCTTGTTCCTCGCATGACCCAAACACGAAAGTCAAACGTTAACTATCCATCCCATTTCATTCCCTTCTAAGACTATATATTTTCACATAGAAACTGTTTGTTGTAAAATAAATAGAGTAAAAAAGAAAAATCCTTTGTATTAAAACGTGTCTCAAAGGCACTGTTTCACGTTTCAGAAGATATAACTAAGGATGCCCATAAGAATATCCTTAAGGGAGGTCGAAACAGTGATTGCGTTGACGGTCCTTCATCCTGATCCTTTTAAGGATGCAACGTGACGCGTCGTCTACTGCTGACCCAAATGAAACTTTGAGAATTCGCGTCGTATTAAAAAAAGGTTGAATATGAAACATTTATTTTATAAATTAATTTGAGCTTTCGATATAAAAATGATGAGAACACACGTTTGTTTCATAAGGCGTTTTAGCGCACGTGTCAATCAAAAAACTCGCCACTTTGTGGCTCGTTATAGGTTATAGACGCGTGCGCTAAAACCGCTTCTTATGAAACGTGTACTTTAATATACTATTTTGTGAAAGCGTTTCGAAATAGACATATTTCTATATTGATTAGAATTTCGAAATGACACTCTTTTAGGCACTAGTGTCTAAATGTGACAGTTTTAGGCACTATAGTGCCTAAAAGTAAAAATGAAACATTAAAATCAATAAAAATATCTATTATATATGTTAAATGTACAATTATGTAAACTGCTCAACTGAATTCTAGAGGCATCTAGCTTCTCTTCTTTAAGAGCAATGTAATTATTAGTAGTCTGAATGGATAAACTGCTAGTACTGACAGTGCTAACTTTTGCTTCTGAGGGAACTTCTTTTATTTTTGTATTTTGCGTATCTTTTTGCCCTATGATTCTTTTTGCTATTTCGTTTTTCTGTTCAATGGAATTTTCTATATAACTCTCGGCAACTGAGCTTGATCACCAACCTCCAAGACGCGTTAAAAGTGTCATGTCCGCTCCAGAATCTGCCAACATTGTTGCAGAGCTGCGCCGGAAGCAATGGCCAGTGTATTCATTGGTGTTGGGGAGTCCAAGGAATTCTGCTATTTTTTTTTGGCATACCTCCAATTGTATTAATTCCAACTGGCAGGGTACAGCATTTACCACTTCGATATAACAAGAAAAATCGCTGATGTGTCGTATTCAGTGGACGAAGTTTTGCGTACTTACGAAATAGATCTAAAAAATTGATGCCATCTATTGATCCCTCAGTAATCGTAAACATTCTTGGAACATGAGTTTTTGTGTTCGGAATTTTGACACTGATAAACGACTGACAATCTTTGATGGAATCTAATTTCAAAAATGTGATTTCTTCCCTCCTACATGCTCCAAATACTCCAACGATTAAAACTACTTTGGCTAACAGAAATTCTTTATCATCAGCTTGTTTTATAAAGCGTTCTATTTCCAGCTTTGTAAATATTTTTGATTTCTTTGGCTGATACCCGGTAGCTTTCCTTTTTAAAAATGCAATAAGGTTTGTAAATTTGCAAATGTCTATGTTTTTGTTCAGATAAATCATGGTGCGGAGCATCGAATATTTGCTCCACAAAGTTGACGGCCTTATGGTGGTGGATAGCTTGAGGAAATAGGCTATAGTAATACCTTTTCTGTAAAGTTCTCAATATGTTTTTCTTTGGCCCAGGTTTCAAAGTTGTCGTAGGTTTTTTCGTATAAATGTTTCGATTTTTCGGGTACTAACGTGGATAGCGCAGCTTCAGCAGCTTGTTCAATATCCAAAGACTCGTCAATATCACTCATTTGAAGTAATTTTTTCGAAAAACTTTGCGGGGAAAAAGGCAAAACGCGACGTGCGAACTTGACAACACACTTGACATTAAATAATGCATAAACAATGCCTTAGAAACAGAATGCCTGCCTACTTTTCAAAATGTTTAAAACTACTAATAAAAGCTTAAATTATCAAATTCTCCGCTTTCACAAAAATCTTGTATATAATTCGTTACGAAACGATGTCTTTTAGCCACTAGACGTGTTGTCCAACTCGGCTTTGCCTCGTTGGACAATTTTTACGTCGCGTGCCTAAAAGACACTAATTTCGCAACTTATTGTATAAATAGCTAATTTTTTACTCGTGCCCAGCTCTGATTACATTACATGTAAACACTATATTACAAGATATTCTAAAAGAATTAATGGAATTTATACTTCCCAATGACTTTTATTCGCTTTGAGCGATATAATAGAAAGTTTTCTAAAATAAATATTTCTAGAATACAAGGATGCTTCGTTCATTCCATTTAACGAATATAATTCTACATAATAACTTAATACAGTCCTAAGAATTTTATTAGAATGAAAAGCACCTTTAAGATATTCACGCGGTATAAGGGAATTTAAAATGATCTTAAAAATAAAAAAAAATTAACTATATCGGTCAGTCGTGTATTTTTCAAACACAAGACAGATGGCGTTAAAATATAATGCAATAAAATTATATATCACATTCAATAGTAAATTATAAACAACAAGCAACAAAAAAAAATTGATTTTTATGGATACCGACACCGTAGGAAATAATTTTTTTCCCGTAATAGTAATATTATAAATATAGGAACAAGAATTGCTTTTATGCGTCACAAATGGTAA
Organism: Polydrusus pterygomalis; assembly: GCA_963969555.1. NCBI lineage: Eukaryota > Metazoa > Arthropoda > Insecta > Coleoptera > Curculionidae > Polydrusus > Polydrusus pterygomalis. The sequence goes on from OZ018377.1 coordinate 2,500,732, forward strand.
TTATTTTAAGCTAATACTAATATAGCGATATGTACAAGTAGATATAACGATCGTCGATACATCATATCATCACTATTTATTCAGTTATATGATCATAACACCAGACATTGTATAAATTATCAAACTATACCAGTAAAAAGTAATTTCGGAAAAAAATCGCTTTTATATGACGGAATAATAAAATATAACAATCTTCCAAAAAATATCAGAAAAATTAAAAAATTGGCAACTTTTAAAAAACAATTAAAGAGATATTTACTAAATTAAATTATTTATACTATTTTTTTTATTGATTTTATTAATGAATCAAATTGGATTAACTTCAATTATTTTTATTGTTATTTTTTTTTTTTTAATGGTTATTATTTTCTACATTATGTTGTCACTTTCCATGTAATGAACTGTAAAAGTTAGTTTGGAATAAAGACATTTTGAAAGTTAAATAATTCTCATTCTATCGGTTTCCAATGTACAATTGCCCTTTTAGTATCAGGTGCTAATCCAAATGGTTTGGTTCCATCACTCGCGATAAACTGGTTGATTTTGTAGTCCAACAAAACCTGGTATTTGAAAACGTCAGTTCCCAATTGCTAAAAAAAATTATCTTATTTTAGTTTCTCTTAAAAGCTTTCCAGATTTCAGCGTTAAGTTGTGGTAATTTTTTAGCGTGAAGTGAGACACTTTGTTTGTCTTGTATAGGATTTCCAGGTTTAAATTTCGTTACTCCATCGTTTCTAGCACAAACGACATATTATGTAAAAAATACTTCAATATCGCTCAATAAATTTGAACAAAATGTTAAGCAAAAATAAGACCTCAATATGGCATTATTGACTTAACTCACATTCAAAATTTATTGGAAAGTATACCATACGTTTTTCATGAAATAAACCTAATATTTCTGTATTTTACCTGTGTCAATGGACTTGAATTCGTAGTAAAAACTCCTGCAAATTTCCTGCCTTTCGCCAATTTTAATACTTCTTCTTCCATAAATTGAAATACTGAAACGTTTTCACGCGGAGTCAACGAAGAATGCGTTCCCATCATTGAAGAATGTAAAATCTTACCTTTACCAGGTGGTAGTTGGTTGTCCCTGAAAATATAAAATTAGTTTAGTGATAGACTTCTTGATTTCTTATGGCACTATGGAGTCAGGGGGGGACAGTGTGGAAGCTGTTAAAAAACTGTTTTGCCGGAAGATTTCAGATCGTGAGAGTCAATAACATCTTAAGTGACAAACAGGAGGTGAAGATTGGATTACCCCAGGGCACGGTTCTGGGCCCTATACTAACTGTCAATTATCTCAATTTTTTTAGTTTTTAAGTGTTTGTTAACGCATACACAAGTGTTTTCAACACTGCACAGGTGCCTTATAAACCTTTACAATATTTTCATCCATTCGTGTATACTGAAATATTTTATAATTTTTGTAAGAACAGTTTGAATAAATAAATAAATTGTTAGTTACTTAAATACCTGGTACTGTCTTATAATATTGTTTGATAAAAAGTATGTTCTTGATAACTCAAAATGAAAACGAATAAAAGCAGGGAGCTTTACGTGAGCGTCTGGAAAATTTACCATGTAAGTTCATTCGAAACCTTCACCCGGAATTGGAACTTTGAGCTTATAAAGAAAATGATATCTATTGATCTTCATTGTATAATATAATGCATTACCTAATAGGCCCTTCAATATGATCCAATAATTCATATATCACAGTAAACCTTGATTTGATGTCCACCTCTGGCTCATCTCTTGCATCAAAGTTCAGGGCAACCCCACAAATTTTTCCAGATTTCATTTTAGCTATGAAGCTCAAATTTTTTTCTACGAGTGGTTCCCATAGAGCGTCTATAAGTTCTACGTAGGCAGCTTCAGACAAATCGGAAATTATCCATTGATCTAGTTCGGCTTTCCGATAGAAACTTGTTGTAATCATACTAAAAAAAAAGGTTCGTGATAAACCAAGACTTTTTGCGTCAAGTACCTAAATAACCCAAAGATTATTGTCAACTATACTTACTCTAAAACAGCAAGCTTATGTTCCGGTCTCAATAATTCTGAAGTGTAGCTAGGAGGTTGCTTGGTAATTTTGGTATCTTCCGTCATTCTTTCTAATATTTCACCAAAGTCTATAGCTGATATAAAATCTTCAATACCTAAAAAAAGCATTGGTTATTGGAAAAAATTTAATATAAGTAGAGCAGATTTAAATTAGTTATTATTTGATTGCTTTCGCTATAGAAAAATATCAAGGGACTAAAATTACCTATGTGATATCCCTTTTCCGTTAATCTAGAAATAGCAAAAATCGAATTAAGGGAATTTCCACCGATTTCATAGAAGTTCGCGTTGGCAGATAGGACATTTCTGGCCGATCGTCCCAAAATATCCGCTATTGTTTCGAAAAGATCTTTGGCTGCGCTTAGTTGATGGGATGGAACACCCTCGTAGCTAATTTCCACTTCTGGTGCAGAATCGTCTAGAAAAATGTATAAATATTTATTATCTATAATCTAATATATAAAATTCTCGTGTCACGGTGTTTGTAATTAAACTCCTCCGAAATGGCCCGACCGATTTTCGTGAAATTTTGTGTACATATCGGTTAGGTCTGCGAATCGGACAACATCTATTTTTCATCCCCCTAAATGTTCATCCCTAAATTTTATTTTCTAAATTTTATTTTTATTTTTTAGACAAAATTTTTGGTTTTTATTTTTTTATTATACAGCATACAAAAATACATACAACCCTTAGATTTCACCCCACTACGATCAACCCCTATTTTTTATTTGTTAATTAAAAACTTTAATTTTTTTTTAATTTTAAATAAAAAAATTCATATTGCTTTTAATTTTTCACCCCTCTACGATCAACCCCTATTTTTCCATTTTATTTTTTTTATTATTCTATCCACAGATCCGCAATCTGAATAATTCGGTTCGAGTAACGAACATAGGGTTTTTATTTTCCAACGCGTCTCCAAAGTTGCTGCCCACATGTCAATCACTCACTGCGGCCAGAGCCATCTCCTAACGAGCGCCTACACCGAGTGGTTTCGGTTATTGGCTTTTGAATTGCTTTAGGTATTACGGGTTGCCTATGGTAATTTGGCAGTTTAGCTACTCAGGAGATACTGTAATGGTATACATACATTCTCTACTTAATATAAATGCGTTTTATGTTAATTTAAGGTGGCGCAAATGTTATTAAGTAAGGGAAAAAAATTAATTAACTTACACATTAAGCTCCTTAATTGGATGTATAATTCTTGAATTCTTGACATTCTTGATGGTGAATAAATCATTTATAAAAGGTGTATTGGCAACCGGTTTGTTCGTTGTTACCTAGAGCTTTTTTTTTAAATTTTATTTATATAAAATAATATGAGTTGAAAAAATGCTCTGGGTAACAACGAACAAACCGGTTGCCAATATACCTTTTGGACGGAATTTGTCATATGTTAAGTAGAGAATGTATGTATACCATTACCATTACCGTATCTCCCGTATCTCATGAGTAGCTAAACTGCAAAATTACCAAAAACCCAAATAAAGCAAACTTTCATTGTTTACAACGCTTTCGATTATAGGTACATCCCCGCACACTTATAGTAGATAGTTATTTTTATTGAACTAAAAAATGTTTCCTAGAAATAATATACATGTCAAAACAACGTTTGCCGGGTCAGCTAGTATAATATAAAATTGAAAAAGATCAAAAGGGGAAAAGCATATAGCACAAAACAATCTATTTCGGTAGTCAATTTATTCGGAAAAAATCCATTATCGTCTTTATCTTACCATTATTATTGGTATTTTCATACATTTTTAACAAAGCTTGTCTGTCAATTTTTCCATTAACAAGTAGCGGGATTTTTTCCACTAAAATTACTTGAGGGATCATATAGTTTGTAAGCTTGTCTCTCAACATTATTTCTATTTGGTGTTCGCTTAGTAGATCTTTTGTGTTTACAAAAGCTAGCAGTGCTTGACTTATTTCTCCTGGTTTGTAGCAAAGGACAACGGCTTTATCAACCTAAAATAAAATGTAATAGTTACCGGCTTATTATAAAAGGTAAACAAAGACCTTCAGATCGGACAAGTAGATGGTGGTAAGTTTTAGTTCACTTACCCCTTCAATAGAATTAACAGCTTTATCTATTTCGGATAAGTCAACTCTATGGCCTCTTATTTTTACTTGTAAATCAGTTCTTCCCTCGTAAAGTATAGTTCCTTTCTCCATTCTTGCAAAGTCTCCGGTACGAAACAGTTTTGAAAAAGTAGGATCGATCGCTAGTGGATTGTCGATGAATTTATCTGGATCACGGCCTGAAAGCAACATAAAATTAGAAGAAATAAATGCGTTACTGTGTTAAACTGGCATTATTTTGTTTAGTTAGAGTGACTTTTTATATTCTTAAATTATAATATAATTTTTATCTAGTCGAAGGAAAATGATATTTTCATACCGTTAACGTAACCGGCCGCCAAGTTTAGCCCAGCGACAAACAGTTCTCCGACTTCCCCTACTTTGACAGGCCTAAAGTCCTTATCCAATAGGTAAATCAGCGTATTATCCAGAGGTAAACCTGCGGATAGAAGATTTAATTGTTAAAATTAGTTAGGTTCTCCTAAAATACCTGTTAGCCTGCTGTAAATAATAAATTTTGGCTAGAAATTTGCATTTTGTTAATTGATGTCAAAAAGGAAATACGATATACTTTGAGATATACTATACCTACTTACAGTGTTTACTGCTGGCTTTATTTACCACATACTACCCCAAATTCTACTATTTATTTTGCAAACACGCCTCTTCATACTAAATGGGTAATTGTAGACATTTCAATACATCAAGGGTACCTATAATATTTATAGGTGCACCCAAGCATGGTAAACGTATGTATATGACCATTACAGGAAAAAAAATTGGGACAAGGTGAATTCATTTAATTTTCTTCGTTATTAACAGAATATAGGTGTAAAGGATTAATAACACATATTATTATTTTATGATAGTCTAGAGTCTAGGTGGTTGTAACTTGTAGCGAATGATCAAAGAAATATGTGCAGACGTCTACAATGCGGTCGTGTAGGGTAAGATTGCTCATATTGATCCGTCGATAATAATTCGTCTTTGGCTCGCAGAACTCTTTTTGAAGACAAATTTGTCGTTTGTACACCACCAACGTTATTTTTGGTCAAATGCAGAAATGAATTCCCAATAATCACTCAAAATTAAACTCACCAATTGGAACTTTTTGTTGGTGCTTCAACTGATACGGACTTTCTATTACATGATAAGTAACATCCCCCATAATTTCGGTACTGCCATAGAAGTTGCAGAGTTTGTGGTCGTTTTGTTGAAAGTACTCAAAAAACTCTTCGGCCAGGGAGACCGCCAAAGTTTCGCCGGAACATACCCAGGTTTTCAGCGATTTTAAAGCACATCTGTTGTTCTAAAAAACATGCAAATGTGAGTGACGATATATACAGTGTCACCAGTAAAGTCCGCATCATATGGGATTTTTTTTTATTAGTAGCTTTATTCGAAATTTGACTTTGGCATCAAGCTCTGCTTCGATCGAGATGAAAATTAAGCAAAAAAATAGTAGTCACGTGATTCGCATTATCTGTCAAATTTTAATTTTTTCAAAAAAATAATTCAAAAGTGGGGTTATTTCTTAAAATATCGAAAAAAGTTATAAGAAAAAGTTTTTTTTAATGCAGTTTCTAGCCCACATGCAAAATTTCAGCCGCATAAGATAATTTTCATTTTTTACCTATATTTTGTAAATTGAACCACTTTTGCAAAATAAGACTCAACGCAGCCTACATAAAACTTCTTAGTTTTGATAATGCTTTATTTCAGATACATTTTCTTTAAAGTAGCGCCATATTAAATGTGTGTTTTTCTACAAAATCAAAATTGGGCTATTAAAATTTGGTCGTATGTGATGCAAAGTTTATTTGTTTTTGACCCTGTATAAGGTAACTCCATAAAATAAGTATTTTTGAAAAAGTAGTTTGTGTCTGAAAGTAAAAAAAAGAAAAATAAAAAATAAAGTAAAGGAGTTTTAAATTAAATCGTTGAAAATAAATAAACTTTACGTTAAGTTAAACTAAAATTTATTTTTCACTTAAAAAACATTTTACTGAAGACACTGTTTTCTTTTTTGTCTTAACATTAAGGTGTATTACTTTCAGACACGAACAACCATTTTAAAAATACTTATTTTATGGAGTTACCTTATACAGGGTCAAAAACAAATGAACTTTGCATCACATGCGACCAAATTTTAATAGCCCAATTTTGATTTTGTAGAAAAACACACATTTAATATGGCGCTACTTTAAAGAAAATGTATCTGAAATAAAGCATAGTCAAAACTAAGAAGTTTTATGTAGGTTGCGTTGAGTCTTATTTTGCAAAAGTGGTTCAATTTACAAAATATAGGTAAAAAATGAAAATTATCTTATGCGGCTGAAATTTTGCATGTGGGCTAGAAACTGCAGTTAAAAAAACTTTTTCTAATAACTTTTTTCGATATTTTAAGAAATAACCCAACTTTTGAATTATTTTTTTGAAAAAATTAAAATTTGACAGATAATGCGAATCACGTGACTACTATTTTTTTGCTTAATTTTCATCTCGATCAAAGCAGAGCTTGATGCCGAATAAAGCTATTAAAAAAAAAAATTCCATTAGATGCGGACTTTACTGGTCACACTGTACATTGTACTTGGTAGTAAAAACTCACTAGTTTTTCGCCTATTACCCAGCAAGAAACTAATAAAATCAATATAAAAAAATAAAATTTAAAGTTAATAACAAGATGTTTTCTCAACTTACTTTTAAGCGCAAATAAACCAGAAGACTTCTCAACAATGACGGGACGAGCACAAGCCGTTCTATCTGAAAAATTAAAAAAGTTTTTCATTTAAGAGGACTTGTCAATGGAAAGCCGAAAGTTTAGAAGAACTTTTAATACATCATTTATAATTTTTTTAAAGTTTGTCTATGGCAAGCAATGAATTAGCGACGTCCTCGGTAGGTCGTTTAAACGACTTTGTAAAGGTTTGACCAAAAAACATCATATACCGTGTGGTGCACAACTAGACTGACCATGGGAAATCCCATGTAAATTTTGATTCCTTTAAATATTAGCACCCTTTTTTGAAGACCCTTGTAAAAGTTATTTCAAAAAATTCTTAAAAAAAATAAATACGGCTCTAAAACGTACATACCTCAATGAGTTATAATTATTATGATAATATCAAATGTTACTAGAAGTTTTATTTTTTGTTAGTTTCAACATGTTTTACAGTATTCAAGAAAAAATTACAATGATTAAGTAGTACTACATGGAACATAGTTCTCGGAGAGGATCCGGAAAGTTCTCTGCAATGCGTTTCCCGACAGACCCATTCTAAGTAAAACAACAATCCTGAATATTGTTCGTAATTTTGAGTTAAGGTAGGGGAGAGTTGGACAAAACCGGGTACCGCCTAGTTCTGCCAAATGTCTGTTGCCATCTATCGGACAATGCTAAAATTAGTGTTCTTAAATCGCCAACAGTCGCGTGTATTCATTTCTACATCATTTGAGTAATACGAGCCGGAGCAGTACGATCTTAAGTGTTTTGCGGGGCACCAAACTCGATTTTTATAGGTTAAGTTTATAGTTTTTTTTCCTCTACTGAATAACTAATGGCCATTTTAAAATTTATTACGTCTAACCAAGTATATTACCTCTAATTTGGTCAAAAATTTTGAATATTATATCATAACCAAAAAATTTTACATACTTAATATTTAATGTCTTGTTGACGAATTCTACAAAACCGGGTACCCGATTTTATCAGACCTGTTGTTTTTTCCAGTTATTGATGCGTTTTTTTTTGCTTTAAGTTAACTACAACATGTAGCATTATAAAGGAAAAACTAATTGTCAGTAATGGGATCAAAAAAGCATCCAAAATGCAATAATTGAATTATTAGAACATAGGATGGGATATAAAAAAGCCTCTTAAAGTTTTACCGTTCTTCAATAAACTTTAGAAGATCGTGTGAAAAAGGCAAGAAATATTAAAGAATTACCGATTGCAGATTCTGATATTTCAGAGGAAGAAGGTGATAATGACGATGCGTTTCTGTATTGCCACGAACAATCTTCAAACTTTAAGTCGATAAGTCGAACGCAGGCTGGATAAAATGTGGATCTTGCAACAAATGGCCTGTAGTGCCTATGATGTTGTAGATGAAGTTTTTTTGCCACTGCGGTTCATTAATGTTTGATTTTTTTTTCTCCCTATTAGCCTTTTTACATGGTATTTAAGTTACTACCCGGTTCTATCATACCGGTTGGACAAAATCGGATATTTTGCAATATATTTTCATAAAAGATCAAAAAAAAATTTAGAAATATTTATAAAAAGTGACATTGTTATATCAAACTAAAGTCTTTTGGCAATATTTCAATCTACAACAAACGTTTGCTACCCTAAAATTGCACAAGTAATAGCCAGTTTTTGGACTGATACCCGATTTTATCCAACTCTCCCCTACTGTGGTTAATAAATGCAACTGTTTAGAGCCAAATATTATATCCGATGGTAGAGTACCTACAACCTACAAGAAAATAATGCAGATTGAAAACTGTTACTCCATTAAAAAAAATATATATTTAAATGAATTTCCCATGTCCAGTCTAGCGTAGCGATACCTTACCCGGTATACATCTTTGTTGTTTGGTTTGATCCAGAAAAATTCCGCAATAAACGTCGATTCTCGTAAAATCCCAACTCCAATAACAACTTATAATTATTATTCATACCTTATATTCATCTAATAAATTTACTAATTTTTCGGGGTCCTGCGTCACGGCCTTAGGAACTACCAAAACAGCCAACCCACTGATTAAGGGGCCCCAAATTTCACTTATACTGTCTACAAACGTCAATGCAGTCTTGAAGACGCAGATCCTTTCGGTTTTGCTAAAGGGGAACCTTTTGAATTGCCATTGGAGACGGTTTAGGATCACTTTGTGGGGTAACCTTACACCTAAAAGATCAAAAAGTAAGAACCAGTGGCATCTAGCTTTTGATTTAAAACTGGGCCGGTACCAAGGTCCATAATAATAACTAATTGTCAGTTTTGTAGAATTCATAAATATAAAATAGCATACTTAAACAACTTAAAACGAGTCGAAATGTCTGACGACTTAATTAGTTGTACATTTTATCATATTAAGACCTAAAACTGATAGGGTCCATCCAACTATTAGTTCAATGTTATTCAATGGTTCAAGAGATCGATAATCCAATAAAGAAGTATTTAGACATCAGGTCGAGTAAGATTTTAATAAAAAAACAATAATCGTTAACGTCGTCAAGAACATCAGGCTGTTTGTTTATGAAATTTAAAAAAAGTAATAAACATCTTGATGTAGTTAGCCTTTAGAAAAATGTGTTTTTTTTTAACAAAATTATTAAAAACGTTGTGTTGCATCCTGCATCATAAAAGATATAAATAAATCTATTTTTTGTGGTACTGAAATGAATGAAATACCATTAATAATATTACCTTGTTATGTAAAAATATCCTATTGTAGTAAAATTTGTTGCTCTGAATGCATTTTCTAATTTTTTGAATACTGAATAGTCGTAGATAAAGTATAGTATTTGACTTCCGTATAATGACTATATTACACCGGAGCCAAGCTCGTGTTTTAAGATCTCGTGTAATATAGCCTACATTATACGCTCGTTAAATAATATACTATTATTCAAATAGAGTGTTATTATTACACATAAGTGGACCAATTTGGAACTTAATTTTTATCTGAAGTAAACGAAATGTATTTTGGTTTATTATAAGTTTAATAGTTAATAACTTTTATTAAACCAGTTATTTATGGTTATTAAATTTTTTTTGAATAGCGTTTTTTAAATATGTAGGTATTTCAATTTAGGTCTTTATAAAAAGTTACAGTATCATCAGCGAAACTAGTGTTCCTTTACAAATTGAGTTAAATATATCATTTAAATGAATATTAAAAAGTATTGGTCCTAGTACTACACCTTGTGGAACTCCGTAATTAAATATTTTAGTTGGACTAATAGTGTCACCAATTTTAACATGATGTAGGTACTCTGTTATTTAAATAGTTTTTAAATACAGTTTATATTTGACCACGAAATCCAAGTTTTCCTAACTTTTTAAGAAGTATTTCTAACTAACAGTATCAAACGCTTCAGCTAAATCCAAAAATATACAAAGACTATTGATTTATACATTTAATTTAATAATAATAATAAGTTTATTTAAAATTTAATAATATAATAAAAATATGTTTATGTTGTCTTCGATAAACTTATTCTTCAATCCCCTGAAGCTGAGCTTGTTAGGGGCAAATCTTATTTTTTGTTTTAGTATGTATAATCATAAATCACAAATATGCATTAAAAATCACGTTTTAAAGTAAAAATGTTAATTTATAGTATAAACGCAGCTTTTTTGAAGAAATATATTACCTATAATAAAATTATAAATTTTTAAGTAAAAAATATTACTTATATAAATTATCCAGAACAATATTAATTAACTAAAGCATTTCTAAAAATATTTTCAAATTGTCTGTTTTTATTAATCCATGTTTTTATTTCGACTTTAAATTTTTTTAATGAAATCAATTTTTTAAGTTTTGTTGGTAAATAATCGTTTAAATAAAAACCTAAATATTAGACCTTTTTTTGTCCCATGGACTTATTTATTTTAGGTTTTATGGTTATTTCATTTTTATGACGTGTATTATGATTATGGTTTTTAAATTGTAAAGGTTTTTATTTTTAAATTTATATATTAAGATGTTATAAATGTAAAGTTGTCTTATGTTCAACTTTTTTGTTTCTGAATATAATTATTTTGAAGGATAAAGATAATCTTTATTGAATATAATTTTTAGAAACCTTTTTTGTAATATTTCTAATTTTCTAACTAAAGTTCTATTTATTCCTCCCCAACCTAAAATTCCGTAATTTAAATGAGTTTTAACTAACGCGTAATATAGTATTTCCATATGTCTTACATTTAAAAAAGTTTTAATATTTTTAAAAATCGGTAGTAAACTTCTTAATTTTTTAATTAAGTATTATATGTGAAAATTCCAATTTAATTTACTGTCAAAAATAATTCCTAAATATTTTATTTTATTAACTTTAAAAATTTGAATGTCTTCATTTATTTGAATACTATTTATATTTTGATTTATATTGCATCTTGTGTAGATTTATTTTTTCGAAATCCAAATTGTTTGCCTCATAGGATTTTATTTTTATTCAGCTAATTTTCTATTCTATTTTTTAAAATGTTTTCGAAAACGTTTCCTACTGAATAAAATTAAAGTTATAGGTCCGTAATTTTGAAATTATGTTTTATTTTTTTTTTAAATACCTTTCGGAACTCCAGTACTTCCAGAAGTGTACAAAACAATTGCCAAGTCGTCTCCGACGTGCCGCATTCTTTCATTTTCTTTTAATGAATTTTCCTGTTGATGGGCACTGTGTTGGTGTAAATCATGAATGGAAATTTTAAATGTGTCTAGGTAAAATTCCGAGTCTGAAAAATAAAATTATATATACTTAGCGGTATACCATAACTATTGAATATATTAGAGTATACAGTATTTTTCTCTTCCATTTACCTATTCTTATTTTCTGATGCAACTAGATCATAAGAGTTACATAATCGCAAATGGTAGTTCGGTCACAATAATAAAATTATCCTCTAAACTTTACCACCTTGAATTTAAGAAAAATCCTTCATGTAACAACAATAGTTATACGTTTTTTCTATCAATCTCAAAGAGGCAATTAATAAATCAGTTTAAGTGCTCGCTTTAATGATTAATGAGTATCCTCGCCTGTAGAATTTACTGTCATTATAACTACATTATTATAGTTGGTATCTTAGTAGCGACCAACTACTATGTTAAAAATTATTTTAATTAGTAGGAAGTTGAAATAAATTACCGTAATTGTTAAGTTGATCAGTATTGAAAAGATTTTTATGGAAAATAATTGGCAAATATTAATCTATTGTTTTCCTGGAGGGGTTTTAACGCTTTAACTCTTTTATGTGATACATGATGTAGTAGTCAGGTAGGCAATTGTTATCGAAATACCTTTCTCGGTTATGGTTGCGTTCTGCTTTCAACCAATAAAATCTTTCTTTCTACACTGCCCTAAAAGTTTTACCAGTCCAAGAATCTGGTAACCTTATATACCGGGTGTCCACGGAAGGTGGCTCGCCCCTCTAACTTTTTTGTTTTTCAAGATAATGGAATTAAATTCGGTGGACTTGTATACGACAAAAACTACCTTTTTTGACAGGTGACTCAACATTATGGAATTTGCGGTTTAACCGAAAGTGCGATTTTTAAAAGGGACACCCGGTATATTTTTTCTTTTTTTGACTCCATATGACATTCTAAATACAACGATGTGTCACTTGTCACTTTTTGTCACCAAGAAAATATTTTTTTTCCAAATTTATTGTTTTATCTAGAGGGCTATGAATACCTTAAAATCACTTATTTCAGTTCTTTAATCTTGGGAAAAATACAATTTTACTATTTTTGGTCCAATAAGATGTGCTATGTAAAATTTAATCTTTAAAGTTGTATAATAACTCATTTTTTTTTTAAATGGCAACATGGTGGCTGGTCGGATTAAGAAAAAAAGAGGATTTTATTACGATCATTTTGATACCACAAACTATTAGGTTTTAGAAAAGCTGCCAATAAAAAACTTTAAAAAGTTAACTTGAAACTTTCCTAAAATAAAGCATCCTTTAAGAATAAATTTAGATTTAAATGAATCAAGTAACCAGCAAACCTGATAAAACAAAATCATGCCTTGAAGAAAATTGACATGCCGAGTGCCGACAGCTTCTGCCAAAGTAAATTAGTTTGTTGGTTAAAAAACATGGAAAAGAATAGTTTTAAAAGGAGTGAAAAAGTTGATATGTTATTATTGTCAGGCTCATTTCGTATTTTCGGAACCAGCTTTGCGTAATAGTGCCGGGTTGGATGACGCCGATTACAATATCTTTGTGCGTAAAGTCGTGCAGTATCGGTTGAATTCTTTCTACATTCTCCAAACACTAATAACATATCAACTTTTTCACTTCTTGTCAAACTATTATTTTCCATGTTTTTTAAACAACAAACTAACTTACTTTGGCAGAAGCTGTTGGCATGTCAATTTTCTTAAAGGCATGATTTTGTTTTATCAGTTTTGCTGGTCACAGGCTACTTAATACATATAAATCTAAATTTATTCTCAAATGATGCTTTATTTTAAGAAAGTTTCAAGTTAACTTTTAAAGTTTTTTATTGGCAGCTTTTCTAAAACCTAATAGTGTATGGTATCAAAATAATCGTAATAAAAATTTTTTTCTTAACCCGACGAGCCACCATGTTGCCGTTTAAAAAAATTAGTTAGGTATACAACTTTAAAGATTAAATTTTACATAGCACATAGCATTGGACCAAAAATAGTAAAATTGTATTTTTCCCAAGATTAAAAAACTTAAATAAGTGATTTTAAGTTATTGATAGCCCTCTAGATAAAACAATAAATTTGGAAAAAAATATTTTCTTGGTGACAAAAAGTGACACATCGTTGTATTTAGAATGTGATATTATGGAGTCAAAAAAAGGGAAAATATACCAGGTGTCCCATTTGAAAATCGAAAGTTTATGTCACTTCCGGTTAAACCGAAAGTTCCATAATGTTGAGTGACCTGTCAAAAAATGCAGTTTTATGTCGTATACAAATCCCCCAAATTTTATTTCATTATCTTGAAAAGCAAAATATAGGGGCGAACCACCTTCCGTGGACACCCGGTATATTATATATACCTTTATCAAAAATGACTATGACTGGTTTGGATTCACGAATTATATGTTCTATTCTAGGCCCTGGAAAGGCATGGTCCAATGGCAAATAGGCACATCCAGCTTTCCATATGGATAAGAGAGTTATGACTAAGCTAAAATGAAAAAATATAAAATTTTGATGACCCTATAAATTTTAAACTACACATTTAAAATTGAAAAAGGTTTATTACACAAGAACATCTATCAGTGGCGCATCCAGGGGGGGGAGGGGCAAGGGGGCCTTGGCCCCCCAAAACCCCCAATAAAATTGACTTCAACTATACTATTTAACTGTTTATTGCCCCGTCCCAATAAACAAGTAGAAAATTTGCAAAGCTTTCTCAGCCTTCATTATTTTTATGCAAATTATTTATTTATTTTTAATATGTGAATTTATATTATGGAACGACAAGTTTACAGATAGCAAGGAAATACCCTCCGATATGTTTAAGCTATATATTATTCAATGTAAATAGTATGATATTTCCCAATATAAAAAAACTTTTGCAAATTTTTGTTACCCTTTCCGCTTCCCGTCACCGCCAGTGCTTCTGAAAGGTAATTTTTCACATTAAAGTACTTAAAATCGTACTTAAGAAATTCCACCGGGCAAGTAAGACTTAATGGTTTGGCAAATTTATTTATTCATAAAAATGTTCCATTTTTTTGTGAAAAAATTTTAAATACACTTTCTAAGGGTCGAAGAAAATTATATTTACATATTTAACAAATGCAAAGGTATTATAAAAAAGTTTTGATTTCTATTATTTATAACATATTGTTTATTGTTGTGCTTTGTACTAATTTAAATTTTTAAATAAATATATTTGTGTTATGGATATGTCGTCATTACTATACATACCTATATTTTATTTGGTAAAAAGAGTGGTATGTTTTGTCCGGAATAATTATTAAAGTGGATATTTTAAAAAGTAAATTTTTTTAGATATTTACCTCGATTGAACTAGGCTATTGCGATCTTTCAAGAGTAGTTAGTTAGTAGTTAAAAAGCTCCAAAGATCTAGAAAAATGCGTAACTTAAAAGTTTATTAAAAAATTTGCTTCCGGCACTGGTAGGCGGGCCCCCCTAACATAAAATCCTGAGTGCGCCGCTGACATCTATACAGTGTTTCTGAGAATTGCCTAAAACAATTTTAAATTTTTTACAACCATGTTGGTTGGTGGAAAGTGTTTCAATCTGTCGAGAGATGAAATTGTTCATTTTCACCCAAGGGTGGATGGAAAGGGTCTACTTCCCAACCGGCTTGAAAGTAAAAGTCGAAAAAAGTCAGAAATGTCGATATTGCTTATGGATGTAAATATCCATTTACTAACTGATTTTAACTTACCCATCACTAGGCTGCATATTGACGGCTACAATATAGTCTCCATCTTGATTTTTGGGAATATTTTTGTCTACGATAATTTGTTGTATGGTCCTCGCCAATTTATTTGTCAAATTGTTTATCTGTTCATATGTATGATGTGGCGCTTTTTCATTTTCTGTAAAAAATAGAGACGTTAAAATTTAAAAAAAATGTTTACTATAATATATATGGGTTACCACAAAAAGAAATCCTTCAATCCTTAAAATATTTCGTTGAGACACACGTTGTCTAATTATCAAAAAAAAAAAATAAACCCTCTTTTTATAACTGAAATATACTTTTTAGGAACTAAATAGTTTTTCAAAATATGGAGAAATCGTTAAGATAACTTTCAGCGAGCGCTACATAGTCTATCCTTTACTACAACGGAACAGAGAGGGACGAACTTAAAACAATGATCTGCCACTGCTCCTCGTGGCTTAAGTTGAACGTTGAACGGAGTAATTCCAAACATATCATTTGGTTGCCGTTGTTGGTGGGTGATTGATGGTATGGTGTACCTTTAGTGCAAGTGAGAGGTGCATGACTGCAAACATAATTTTGTGTTCCGTGATATAAATGTTGTGTAGATGTGTCTTTATATTCTAGGTTTATTTGTGTTTATTTTTCCCTTAATCATAAAGTTGATCTTTTGTTGTTATTAACATACTTTATAATTAATATCTTATTTGGTTTTACGTAGTTGTAAAAATAGGTTTCCGTATAAAAACATTGTCGTTAATTTTTGGATTTTCTTAAGCCGTATCACAACTGATATGTTTCTTTAGGTAAAAACTTCTACGCCATTTTATTTCTTATTATGATTTCCTTGCTTTATTTTCTCAAAATAATGATCACTGGGGCAAAATGCGTACTATAGATTATATTATATAAAATAAGGCCATCAACTGGTCATGTTATTTTTTCCTTTTATTCGTTAAAATTAGGTACCTATACCTAGGTAACTGGCTCAAAACGCCACGGTCACTATAAAGATTTAATTTGGCTAAAGAAAAATAAAGAAATCCTAATCCTAATCCTAAAAAAAAGAAGCGCAAAGAAAGGTAAATAAGTAATAGCTAGGTAGACTACCGATAATAAAAATAATTTTTTATAGCTGGCAGACAATTAATCAGATAATCATATTTTTTTTTTATAAATAAAAGATATTTTTTAACACTGCATTATATATTTTTTTAGAGCAATGGGGTTGTTAATTGATTCAGCAGATACTAGGTGGACATCCATAATTATAGTATTATGGGATACAGTAAAACAAAGTTGAACTTGTAAATTTCCACTATGTTAACTAGAAAAATTACATGTTTCGCTAACACTGTAGCTTGGTCAGATGACAATGATTTAATAAAGATGAAAATTAAAAATTGGGGTGCAATAAAATTAAATTATTGAAGATGTAAATAAAACAGTGGAAGCGTTACAATAGCGGGAAAATCCAACAGAGGGTTTAAAAATTAAGTTAAATTAGATACAATATGGGTAATTTATAAAATCTTAAGTAGGTATACGGTGAATTATTTAAATCTAGTTGATCATTAAGTAACAGGTCCGTATTTTAGATTCTAACAAATTTAGTTTTAAGCCTTTGTTTTCCGTTTGTAAGATTTTAAAGGAAGGATCGAAATTATGTTGATAATCAAGTAAATGGTTAGCATAGTTTGAGTCTATTTTATTTTTTAGAAAACTGTTATAATGTTCCTCTATTCTTTTGTCAAAATGTCTACCTGTTTGGCCAATCTTTGCATTTTAATTTATAGACGCCTAATTTTTTTGTTTTTATCGCTTTTAGTTTTATTGTTTTTGATAAATTTACTTAAAGAGTTACCTATTAGTTTTGTAACACACATTTATATCAAGTTTGTTAAAAAAATTGCCAATTACTTTGCTAGGTTGTCCAAAGAAAGTGACAAGTTTAAATTGGCCAGAGTTTTTGCTTCTAGGAAAAACTAAGTCAATAGCTTTTTTGTAAGTTTTCTTTTTTAGGATTTGGTCAATTAGATTTGAGTTATATCCGTTATTAACTGCAATTTGCTTAATAATGTTTAGTTCTTTTTGGAAATTGATTTTATTTAGAGTGAGAGTTACTAGTCTATGGATCATACTGTGAAAAGAAGCTAATTTGTGTTGTATAGGGTGGCAAGAAGGGGGGGGGGGCTTGCATTTGACTACAATAGGGTTGTCTTTTAGCAGCAAAAAAAATATTTAAAAAACGAACATGTTGAGGTTAAAAAGTAATTTCATAAAAATGAACCTAGTAGCTACGACAGAGTTGTTTTTTCGGCGCGCCTATTCAATGCAGATTTTTTGCTACTACTAATGCATTTCTAGCTAGGATTAATAGAGTTTTCTCTCAGTGTAACATAATTCCCAAGTAAATCGCCAAAAGCGAGGTGTCCGGCCGCAAAGTAAGTGTCGAGAAGAGAAGTGAAGGATACTCGTGCTCAGTAAACGTTTAACACAGGCAACGTTCTGCATAACTTGTTGCTGATTTGTACGTCGTACAAAACTATGAGCAGTAAACATTTTATTTTGTATGGTTACTCTTCATTTCGTTCCTCTATGCTAGTAACAACAATAATATTCCTAATAAGTTTTTAAACAGAGAATCCTTTCACATTTTTTTTAAAGAGTGAAAGTATACAGAAATATCGATAATGATTAATAATTAATTCAAACTTTCTTTTAAATTCTTTACCATTATAAATGAGGGCAGTATTATTTCCAAAGGGTCCATTGGCTATATTTTCAAAGAGTCTGTGCAAAAAATTTGATTGCAGTTGCCTAGTGGGTCCTTTGACAATTGACAGTTGTGGGACACTACCCATTTCCTGAAACAAGAAGTAAATTTATTATTAATTTATAATTATTATAAATATGGTAATTTTTTAAATAATTGTAATATGACTGAATGAATAATTCATATAATTTCATACAGAAATTAGTTATATCTATAATAATGTAAATATTTTTTAGGTCAAGATTGTAAAAAATATATAACACTTTTTATCGGTAATCACAATTAATTATTGTCGTTTCGTTACTAGAAACAATTTGTGAAAGGAAACCCAAACCCCCAATAACATTAACAATCTATTATCTATTTAAATACATCTTCACTGTTCAAACCTCTTCCCAATAATATATCCAATTTTTGAAATCACATTGCGTTTTACCTTTGCATATTTCTCTTATATACCTAATATTAACTGAACTATTAGCTCTTCTTTTTCACAACAAACCCGAACTAATAAAAACCTATTAATCATAGATATACAACACGAAGCAAAACCGAAAAACACGTCAGAATACCTCACAGTAATACAAATATTAATTTGCGCTTCTTTAGCTACCTAGCTCCAAAATTATATAACATATTACCTGTAGAAATTAAAAATATCAACAATATTAAAAAATTCAGGAAGTGTTGCAAAACATTTATACAGTGTCCGCAAGAAAGTCCGCATCAAATGGGATTTTTTTTTATTATTAGGTATAGGTAAAAATTGAAAAAGCAGTTAGTTTTTGCTTACCAAAAACCAAAAATGACGTATACTGAAGCAGCTGCACGACTTGCGTTACCTGTCAAATTTGACATTTTTAATAAAATAGGTTCAAAAATGCATTTATTTATCGAAAAACTTTATTCGAGAAAGTTGTTTATTTAGGCATTTTTAGCCTCTGTACGAAATTTTGACAGTCTAATACAGTTTTTATTTTTTGCCAGGTTCTTGAAAATTGTAATCAACCCTCGTAGATTAACTTTTATACATCGATGTAAAACCATTTGCCTTTACTTCATTTGTAATCTATCTTAATGCAATTTTGTGTAAAATTTTTGTCTCCAATTATTTATTTTGCTTCAAAAACTGAAATTGTTATTGATCAGTATGTAATGTTTGATGCAAAGTTTATCTAATTACATCAGTTTTGCCAAAACCGACGTTTCTCATTTTCTCAGTTAGTAAACAGATGTACAAAAAGAAAATATTAGGAAGCTTTCGTTGAAATTTTACTTAATTCATATTGGATCAAAAAGAATAAATATTAATTGCTCAAAACATTTTATTTAACAAAAATATAGTTTACAAGTAGGCGTATATAAAATAAAATATTTCAACGAAAGCTTCCTAATATTTTCTTTTTGTATATCTGTTTACTAACTTAAGAAAAATGAGAAACGTCGGTTTTGGCAAAACTGATGTAATTAGATAAACTTTGCATCAAACATTACATACTGATCAATAACAATTTCAGTTTTTGAAGCAAAATAAATAATTGGAGACAAAAATTTTACACAAAATTTTATTAAGATTACAAATGAAGTAAAGGCAAATGGTTTTACATCGAGGTATAAAAGTTAATCTACGAGGGTTGATCACAATTTTCAAGAACCTGGCAAAAAAATAAAAATTGTATTAGACTGTCAAAATTTCGTACAGAGGCTAAAAATGCCTAAATAAACAACTTTCTCGAATAAAGTTTTTCGATATTTTGATAAATAAATGCATTTTTGAACCTATTTTATTAAAAATGTCAAATTTGACAGGTAACGCAAGTCATGCAGCTGCTTCAGTATACGTCATTTTTGGTTTTTAGGTAAGCAAAAACTAACTGCTTTTTCAATTTTTACCTATACCTAATAATAAAAAAAAATCCCATTTGATGCGGACTTTCTTGCGGACACTGTATATACAGACAATCATAAATTCACTGACTTATTCTAAAGTCCTAATTTTCTTTTCTCTGACAGATAGCTGTTTATAAATATTTTTCTTGTTTATGCACACTAATATAGTGCCATTATTTTAGGTTAAGTGTATTTACATAATAAACTAGTTCCTAAAAAAATCAAAATGTAACTAACAATTTAAATATTATAGAATATTTTTTATTTTGCGCATACAGGAATTTAGTTCTCTAGGTGCAAATGTAAAACCCTACAGAAAATGTTAACTTTGTATTAGATTAGGTACTTTTAGTACAAAAATACAGTGTTATAATTTATAACCAATGATCTGCTAGCTATAGATGAAGCAATAACAAACGAACCTATTGCCAAAATCGTATACCATTCTGAAGTAACTTTTGTGGCAAATTGCGCCCCTCCACTTTGTTTGCCAAACGTACCTCTTAAAAGTAGGTATTAACACTCTTAGAGTACCAATATATAAATTACGGCTATAACAATATTTTAAAAGTAATAATAACAACACTTATTTAATAATTTTACATATTATTCATCCCTAAAGCCATAAATCTACAGGTTTTACCTTCCAGAAGAGAAAAAAATATGACGTTATAGGGTAAACTTAAATCTTTGTCTAAAAACCCATAGACATTTCCCTTAAAAATTATGCAGTTTGGCAAACACAGAAGACGTTGCGTTCCTATTGGTCAGAAGAGAGCCTGCCTTTTTTCATTCATAATTTCTTTGACGTGTGGTCCACAGAGAAATTAAGGGTTTAGTTTGGTCGTTCTTCGTTCGAAAGTTGTTTGAAATTTGTTTCGGTTTATCGGTTTTGTGTATTAATTGCTGTGTTGTTAGTGTTTTGTGATATTTTTTTCAAGACTAATTAATATGGGTCACAGGTTTGAAGTGTGCAAGACTGCGAAATATAATAATAATAATTCTGCAGTTACTATTCATAGGTGAGTACATAAAAAGTTGGGTTATTTGTAGGTTAGGTTTAACTATTCATAGGCGTGGGTAGGTGGGGAAAAATAATTAAAACTTTACATTTTTATTTTATTAAACGTATTATTTATTTAAGGAACATTATGGATAGACTGTATAGGTATAACTTTTGCAAATGGTTTGGCTTATTGAATTCTTTAAACAACTCAGATACACTCTTAGTCTAAAATAAACAAGGAAGCCACTATTTGATCACCTTTAACCATAAACGTCATTTATGACGTTCGTGGGTTCGTGCCTTTAACTCTTCAATTTTGCATGGGATTTCATAATATGTTGTAGGTACCAGACAAACTACTTGTGTAAGTTTTCCATATGCGGCCAAATTTTAGCCGGCCACTATATTATTATTTTTAGCCCATTATTCAAAAGCATGTGGCAACAAATATCGTATTTTGGAAAAATAATGATTTTGTTTCATGGAATAGGACATTAATATAATAATTTACAGTCAGAGTCTCACGAATATTTATTTTCCAAACAGGTTACCTACATGTTTCGCTCATACCTGAGCATCATCAGACCAATGTTATAGGCTTATGTTGTTCTGATGCTCAAGTACCTACGAGCGAAACATGTACCTAACCTGTTTGGAAAATAAATATTCGTGTGAGACTATGACTTTGTGAAATTTATTAGTTGTACTCAAATCAGGTCTCTTAAAGAAAACTTTTTTGAATTAGATATTTATGTAGGTATCTAGTACCTAGATAATGTTTGTTTTAATAAGTTGTTAATTCTTGAACCTACTTATTATTTGTTAAAAATACTTTACTTGGATATGTAAGTTAATTCCTGTAATAAACTATAGTTACTTGAGAATAAAGATATATACCTACCTAGGTATACCTATGATTATTATTATATGCTGGTTTTATTTCTAAATTTTTTAACAGTAAGTTAGCCGACATACAAGTTTAGAAATATAACCGTATCAATAAATTGCATTTTAAAGAACAATTTCCAGAAAAACCACGTACCTTATACGTAATAAGTCAAAAACTGTTAAAGTAGAGTTTTCACTGACAGAAAAATTAATCCCTGGCTAAATTGAAGCTTTTAACTTTATGTTAGCCCACATAAAAGTTTAGGAATGTAACTGTATCATAACCAACAAATTCTATAAAAACCGTATTTGGGTCTTCGTACCTTACGTAAGTCAAAAACTGTTAAATTGGGGTTTCCATTGAGAGAAAAATTAAATCCCTGGCTAAATTGAAGCTTTTAACTTTACGTTAGCCCACATACAAATTTATAAATGTAACTGTATCATAACCATCAAATTTCATAAAAACCACTTTTGGGTCTACGTACCTTATGTAAGTCATATATGGGGATTTCCTCGACAGTAAAAATGTAATATCTGACTGAATTCAATTAGTTTATGTTGAACTGTAGGTATTGTATTTTACCTATAGATAGGTATAATCACAGAATATTAGTTGGCTCTGAGTTCTCTGGGTATAATATGAAGAAATTAAACAAAAAAAATTCTGTTGTAAATATGAGTGACAGAGTCCTATTTAAAGTTGCGTTTCAGTTAATTTAGTATTTTCAAGGTTTGAATAGGTAATTGTAATATAATATAGTTTTTAAATCTATTTTGACACTTTATCTTTAAACCATATAAAAACTCATGTTTATTATTAGGTAAAGTCGATTCAGCCAGTAAACCTGCAAGATGGCCGGCATGTCATATGACAAAAGTCATATTCCAGCTAAATAAAATGGATTTTTGCATTTTCAATTACTTTTGTCATATGACAGGTCGGCCATCTTGCAGGTTTACTGGCTGAATCGACTTTACCTACCTTAAATTATAATATTTATAGAACAAAACTTTCAAAATAAATTATTATTATTATTTGGCAATATTAAAGCGGTAAAACCGATGAGACTATTGCATCAATTGTTTTAGAAGGTATGACATGTTAAATTTTCAAGTCCAGTCCTGGAATTCATGCCAACTTATAAAAGTTTAATAGAGCAAAATTGAAAGAGTGTCACTTGACTTTACCTCCATCTTGCGAGAGTATTCAAAATTTTGACTTTACTTTCCATTTGCTGCTTTTAAACAGCTAAGCAAAGTAAATATCTTTGCTTAGCTATGTTAAAGGAAGTTTGCGAACAACTTCGTATAGTTCGTAGGCATGATGGGAAATAAAAAGAGGCATCCTGCTTGAGCGCGGCTAGGGGAAGAAAAAATTATTGTTGTGCTTTTTCGCTATTAAAAAGTACCAAACGTAAAAGGAACTTTGCTTTTCTTTTAAATTTCAATAAAACCGTAAAAACCGTGTTTTAAGTATACATAGTGTAATTATTTTTAGGTCAGCTCAGTTCACCAAATGTTATAATTATAGCTATCCAAAGTTTCTCTTATAATAATTATTACAATAAATAGTTATTAACTTACATTAAATTTTACTGCTCCGCGGACCATTTTTTCTATCATACATTAAACTTTACTGTTCTACAAACCCTTTTTTTCACAAACGTTAAAAAATATTTGATTTCGGATTGGATAATTATATTTTATTGTGAACCCTGACACGAGACGCCGCTGTGACCATATGATAGCGCATAGTAACGAGGTAAAATTCTAATGGCGGCAACGTAATCCCCACTCCCGGCCGGGGGGAGTACTTCACCTCCTCTCTCCTACAAATGATTTTGGCAGCAGATTTAAATAGCGTTTATGAATGGCGTGCGGCATCTATAGGTAGCAGATCATTGTTTATAACCCAGTATGTAATATATTTCTATTCTATTCTATTCAAAATACGCCAACAAATTGTATAAGACGCCTGTCCCAAGAAGTGGGAAGATCTTATGGAACATGCAGGACTATTCTTAAGAAGCAGCTAAATGTATTTCCTCATAAAGTGCAAGTATTCCAAGAATTGTTAATTTTGTGTACAAACAAAAATAAATTTGTATTTGTCTACTTATTTTATTGCTCATTAGTTTGGCATATCATGTCATAATATGAATTTGACAAAATTTTAACCTAGATTTGGTTAGATATATCGTCCCCATATCATTGTGATCTAAACCAAGCCCTACGTTTTTTAATCCAAGTCCTTAAATTCTACTAATAACTGCATACTATGTGGGCCAGAAATTAAGTTTTTATATGCTCTGTAATATCCTCTATAAATTTGTAATAATAATTTTGTTGTTGTTGCCATGGTAATAGCGTGGAGAAGGGTAACGACTAAAAGTACTTAAAAGGCTGTAACTTCGGTCTGCCCTAAGCGAATTTAACAAACTATGGCTTATTTTAAAGATCGTTGTATCCTGTTTAAACGCTTATATAAATAGTATTAAAAATAATTCGTGCGGATAATAATAGAGGGCACTTTTAAAAAAATATATTTCTAGCTTCGTTTTTTTTTTTTAATTTAAACGCAACCTTCAAACCATTTTAACTTTATTTTATAGTTAACTAGGTAGTAAAGAGAAATGCAAAAACCGCAAGTCATTTCCTTATCTCACTTAAAAGTTATCGCTAAAATAGTGGAAGAGTGTAATTCGATTTCGACTTTTAGCAATGTTTTGCAATTTTCCTTGTATTAAAACTTCGTTTTTTGGCAATACTTATTAATCTTAGGAGCTTTTAAAAAAATAAATTATAATATTTTGTTATTGATTTTAGTTATTTATCTAAAAAATGAAATAATAATCCAAATTTTCCATTTGTTGTCAAGGCAGCCGTGGACAATTACAAAATTAAACAGTTCAACAATAAACATAATATTAAATCATTTTCGTAAGTCTGTTCCATTTTCAAATTTACTAAAAGATGCTTCCTCTTATGATGCAAAACCCGGGCAAAATTTGGGTGATTATTACTTTAGAAAGTTACCGAAGTTACGAGCTTTAAAATTAACAATTCCAGACGAATTTTTGATCGATGCTGTTATTGGAGGTATTAATGATGAAAATATTGTGAGAACCATACGATCGGTACAAATACAAAATGCAGACAAATTATTTGCCTGTTTAAATACGTTGGGTAATATGTCCAGTCATGAAAATAATAGATATCTGAAGTATGTTAGTGAAGTTAGTTCCCTAAATCGTCCTTCAACGTCTTCAAACTCAGCATCAGCTAGTTTCCCGCATACACTAAAACGTAAGGCCATAACCATTTTATGTTATAATTGTGGTTTACAGGGACATATAGCAAAAAACTGTCGAAAACTCCGATTAGAATGTACGACGAAAAATTAGGACATCTGTATAATACCTGCCCTTTAAAAATATCAAATGTTAAAGTTGTAAAAAAAAACTCCAATCAGACCACTTGTCTTTAAAAACTGTATTAGTGAATGGCCATAAATCATCTTGTCTTATTGACACGGGGAGTGCAAGGACCCTCATAAAGACCCCAGCTGTAAAGAAATTCGATCCCACTTTGAAAATAACATTCTTCAAGGATTTATAGGAAATACCCTGTTATGCAATAAGAATACACGAACATCAATAAAAATTACGGGAACAATGGGAATAGTTGATGCAATTATTGTCGATGATAAATATTTGTCTCAGGAGTTATTGGTAGGAAGGAATTTTATAGAACAACCACATATTTTAATGACGAAGAAAGAAAATACAGTTTTTTTTAGAACCCTGCTAGTTCTCAACGATTTTTCCGTTAATGTAATTGACAATTTTCTATGCAGCATGATTACCGCAAATGATATTTCTTTTGGGCCTATTAACGAGAATGATAGATTGAAGTGCTTAAATATATTAACAAAGGAACCCATTCTGGCAATATTTGAATATAAATTACGTAAGGAGTTACACACAGATGCATCCTCCATAGGTGTAGGTGCAATATTATTTCAGTTCGACTCAGCAGAAAAAACAAATTTATACTGGTTATTGTGGATGCTTTTACGAACTTTTGCATAATTGAGCCGGTAAAGAAGTCAACGAATGGGATTGTTACGTGAAATAAGTACAAAGTGCGATGAACACGATCCATAATAAAAGCATAAATGCTACGCCAATGGAAGCTCTAATAGAATACCATACGCAACACGCTGCAGATTCACGAATTGTTAACGAAATAAAGAATGATTTTAACAGATTTGATTTAAAAGAGCTACGTCATAAAATTTCTAAACATATCACTAAAGATAGAAAAAAAAGCAAAAATTCGATACGATAAAACCAGACAAGAAGCCACCAAGTACAGCAAAAACGATCTAGTAATGGTTAAGATAACAAGCGAGCCAGCTACGGGGGGAAGCCACAAACTTCTTCCAAAATTTAAGGGACCATTCCGAGTCACGAAAGTTCTAATCAATCTACGAGGTCTTCGAAAGACATCACGTACGGTTGTCGCTGCTGACAATATTAAACGATGGCTTATCATTCAAGATGATGGGTAAGTTTTTACACGAAGAGATCAACGGATCTCTATACGAAAAGATCAACGGATCTTTTACACGAAGGGATCAACGGATCTCTATACGAAAAGATCGACGGATCTTTGACACATTTACACGTTTTACACATTTACACGAAGAGATCAACGGATCTCTATACGAAAAGATCAACGGATCTTTAACACGAAGGGATCAACGGATCTCTATACGAAAATATCAACGGATCTCTATACGAAAAGATCAACGGATCTTTTACACGAAGTGATCGACGGATCTCTATACGAAAAGATCGACGGATCTTTTACACATTTACACGTTTTATACATTTACACAGATTTACAAGAAGAGATCAACGAATCTCTATACGAAAATATCAACGGATCTTTTACACGAAGGGATCAACGGATCTCTATACGAAAAGATCAACGGATCTTTTACACATTTACACATTTACACGTTTTACACGAAGAGATCTCTATACGAAAAGATCGACGGATATTTTACACATTTACACGAAGAGATCAACGGATCTCTATACGAAAAGATCAACGGATCTTTTACACGAAGGGATCAACGGATCTCTATACGAAAAGATCAACGGATCTTTTACACGAAGGGATCGACGGATCCCTAATACGAAGAGATTGACGGATCTCTATTACATTTTTTTAAGGATCAACGTAAAGCCTGAGGACAGGCTTATATATACAGGATGGCCGAGTGTAAGAAATGAAGGACGCCGACGCCCTTGAAATACGATACACAGACCTTATTGATGGGATATCGCTCGACAAAACCCATAAACTTTGTTTTTATTACGTTATGTATACTCTTAAGTTAGGTATAGGAAAACGTTATGAGTTCAGTGTTACGAAAATACCGAGACGATACGTTTGGTTTTAAAAGATTATACTGTATGTTTGAATATAAGTTTATTTGGACATAATAAAAAGTAGTTTATCTTTAATATTGTTCTATATTCTTACATATAGTATCTGGAAAAAGGCGCCAAAAAATGAAATTTCAACTTATTTTTTATAGAAAGTGTGAGCTACGGAGGGGGAATTACCTCCTACCTCTCATCGGACGCCTATCAGCCTATAAACATCATTAATTTATTAGTTTTTAAAACAATTCCTTTATTGTAGATCAAAGAAAAAAAGAGTTTAATTTTTATATTCAAGAATTATCGTAAAATATTATGTCATGTTCGCTGCCTATAGTACCCAAGCCAATGGTCCAATGGCAATCATCATGGCAATAATTTTTTTTTTAAATGTTTAAAATTTTTAAAAATTTAACGTCGGGTTGCCCATATATTTTTAAAAATAATTAACTAACCAGCAACGTTAACTGTGACTTAATTGACATTGTGGCAAAACCATTTCAATCAGAGTGGCCCGAATAGCATAATTCTTGTTTGACTAATTAGACAACTTTGATTGTGAGTAAGCAATGATTGAAAATGTCAATTATGTCACAATCCAAGTTGCCACCGGCTCTTCCTAATATCCAGACCGGAAGGGGCTGATGGGCGGACTCTGAGGAAGTAAACAAAGATAGTCCACTGCATACACGTGGTAGGGATTTCACGATAAAATTAGGTCCCGTCTAGCTGACATTACCCATAAGGGATACAATGGGTCTTCGTATTTTTTTTTTAAATTTGTTGCTTACCATGGGGTGATAACTTTGATACGCGCTTAGTATGGTTTATTAACCCTTATCAGTTTTCTTCATATTATGTCTCTTCTACACATCAATTTTTTAATTCCATAAAAGCTCCATTAAGGTTCTACACCATTTTCTCTTCTGCTAAAACCATCAGCACTAAATAAATTTTCTGTCTTCTGATGATGAACGTTTCTACGTTCGAAACATGTAGAGACCTCTAAATAATTTTTATTCTATTAAATTTTGTGGAGGAAGACTTTAGGTTTTTTCTTTCTTTCCCATTTTTTATTTATATTGTATATTACTTTAAAAATAGGTATAAATTTGGAGGAGTTTAATGGGTTAGAATTGTTATAAATCAATTTTTGCTTCTTTCCTTCACATGCTTTCTTTCTTAGCGACGACGCGGTGGCAGCAAGCGACAAACTTCATATTACAGCTAAAAATTCTTTAACCAAGCGTTGCAAAATTTTCTAAATTATAAATAACTCGAATGGACTGTTTTTTATTTTTCTGATGGAATGGCGCGTCCAAGTTAAGAAATAAAATCGGAAAATAAAGATTAAAATTATTTTTTGTTTTATTGTTAACGAGAAAACTTTTTTAGTGTGCCTTGTAATTATTTTGTTATATTTTGTTACAAAAAAAAGCTTTACATCTTAAAACGAGAACCTAAAAACCACACATGGTTAAAAAAGTATCGTGGTAAAATAACTACTCTAAAAAAATTGAAAAATAGAAATTGCGCCGTCTTTCGGAAGAGACGTTAAACTGTGGGCCCCGTGTCATGGATGTTGGCACGTTAAAGAACCCTACCCTCGACAAAGAGGGATTCGGCAAAATTACCAGATAGTGTGTGACAAATTCCCTGGCGTCGGTGATTGGCCTCGTTGCGGAAAAAGGCCGACGTAAAATAAATTAATTAATAAATAATCATTGCATTATATTTTAATTATTCTATGATACCTACCTATGTATAAATCGCAAAAACCAAATAAATTATAAAAATTTTAAAAATCTTTACTTACTTACCCCTTTTTATTCAACAAAAAAAATCTTCAAAAACGCACTACAATATTTGCAAACAATTGCAACACCAAAGTCAACTCTTCGACTGGAAGAATCAAAACCAAATAAACCAACGAGTTGCTCAACCAACTATTACTTCATTAATTTTAACATACATTTATGTATATTATACAGGGCCGGCTAAACCCGGGTGCAGCGGGTTCAAAACACCCGGGCGGCAACACAAGAGGGGGCGGCAAAACGAAGCTTAACTCGAAAATGGACATCAATCAATAAAGCAAAATATCAGCGGCAGCAGCACATACGAAAATTTGATGACTTTTTCTTAGGTCGGAAACACCATGCCTTCAACCTCCACTATTCTATTTGTTGATTGGAATTTCTTATTTCAATATAATATCTGCCGGGCGCGTGGCTCAGTTTATAAAGAATAAAAAAAAACAGATTTAAACACTTTTTAGGGCGAGCCGCTTCGCTTTTATCTATGCGGTGTGGTGTGACTGGCGGCGGCGGCGGCGGCGGCTATAAAGCCAAGTCGGTAAAGATTAATATAGCACTTTTTAGCAACCATTTGTTTTTTTTTTCTTTGAAATATTGGACGTAAATATATGGAATTGAAATCATTGTTGGCTTAGCATTCATAGTCAAGACGATAAGTAAGATAGAATAAGATAGAATAAGATAGAATAAGATAGTGTTTAATATAAATTAGATTTTATTAATTACCGCACATTTAGAAAAATTTTAATTTTGTTTTCCAAGGTAAGAAATTTTAGTTTTGGTTTTAAACTTGCTTTCAATGCTTTTAACGTATACAATTTTCTTAGTAAAGAAATTCATACTTAGTTCAAAAAAGTCCCAAAATCTGATGAGGTTTGCTACTACTAAAAATGTCAGAAATCACTAAAAGAAATTTCAATTTTTTGGCAAGAATTTAAATTTTAAAGCCCGGACCTGTCTATTTTCCCATTCGTCTCGTTGCGCCACTGTATATTTCGAAAATGTATACCTATCCAGAAATCCAGTGATATCGAAGAACCAAACATGAGTTTTCATTTAACAAATGAAAACAAATGATATTGTAACATTGTTAAAGTCTATAAAAAAAATTCTGAGAAACAAATCGTCGCTTTGGGTATTTACAATTGTTCGTCAGGTCAACCAATAGCCCGAGTAGCAGCATTTATTTTTTTTTCTTGGTAGTTAATAATAAAATAATGAATGTTTTAATATTTTTATTAGATAGAACTATAATTCCTAGTGCTTGTGGTTTTCCTATGTCAAGCAAACGTTATTGAAAACATTTAAAGATAATTAATTTATTGATGCTTTGTTTTAATTATTTTATTAATTGACAAAATGTCGCTTATTTTACGAGTTTCTTATAGTATATACTATTTAACGAGCGATATCTATTATGCTTTATCACAACCACAACCATCCATCAGTTTTCATTTTCACTATTTTCAAAATCCAATATTACTTATTAAACGTATCTACATTTCTCCGTTAATTGGGATATTCTTTAAAATTCGTCATTGTATATCTTTAAATTATTTAAAAAATATTTATCATGCATTAGTACGTTCAAAAATTCAGTAGGTATCTTATTTCTATTTGGGGTTCAGCCAAGTCAATAGTACTAAAACCTTTAAAGAAATTACAAAATAAAATTAGGTATTAAATTTAATGTATTCATAGTTTTCGGCACTTAGAAACAACAATAAATTTATATTTTTTTTATTTATTTTATATAAACCGAATAAATGCCTAGATATAAATAATTTATATAATTTAAAAATTTGCATATTTATTCATTCTTTACTTTTAAAACAAAAAATTTCTAATATAACGTTTACAAAAGTTCATGATATTCACAGACATGATACTAGACAAACTATTTTTTTACAAACTATTAAAATAAACAGTAACTTTGGAAAACGGTCATTGTTATATTATTATGGATTAATAATATATAATATTTTACCCAAAAATAATAAAACATTAAAAAAACTACCATTATTTAAATTTCATTTAAAAAAATATTTTCTAGAATAATTTTCTTTCTTTAACGAGTTAATCAAACGTTTATAATACAAAACGAATTTTTTTTAACTGCCTTTTTTTAGTACCTATTAAGTTAGAGTAATAATTGTTAGTTATTTTTATATAGGTATAGGTACTTATCCCTGTAATAATAAAAAAACACACAAAGCAAAAGTTCAACATTTACATCAATATACCTGGGTATATTGACATTTCTTATTTCCATAGTAACGGCCAAGGCCGTAGCCAGGGGGGGATCAAGGGGGATTGATCACTCCCCCGAAATAAAAAAAAATATATTTATTTTAGACTTTTAATAAGTATTAATGAGACTGCAGTTATATACAGTGCGCACGTCTCACTTTGTAGTTACACAACATAATAGTTAATCCTTATTCACGGGCTACACAATGGCTGCAGATCGCCTTAATGGTCTGGCTTTCCTAATTTCCACCGTGATATAAACGTAGATGTAAACAAAATCATAAATATTTTCTCTTCTAAGAACAGGAAACTTGATTTTGTAATTTAGTACAAAGTAAGTAGGTACTTCAGATATTTTTTTTGTTCTTATTGTTTATTTTTCGTTTTCATTCTTATTTTGTTTTTGATCTTATTATTACATAATATAATTTATTATAATAATTATTATACTTTAGATATAATTATGACTTAATATAAGAGACATGTTAATTAGTAAAATAAATAGTTTATTGTTTATTTTGTCGACCGACCTTTCAAATTTCGAATTTCTTTTAAATTAAAAGAGTCTTTTAAAGTTTGGCATATGGCCGCAGATTAAGCTTTACGGTTATTTTACCTAAAAAAGTGCGTGGCACCAAAAATTTTGCGCAAAAGAGCGCCTTCGGCGCAGTTTCCTTTCGCGCGCCCCCTCGCCCTAGAACAAATCCGAAATCCGCCACTGGAACAACCCCCCCCCCCCCCCCCGAAATTATTTTCTGGCTACGGCCTTGGTAACGGCAATTACTATAGCCGCGTTCGGCAATTACATCTGCGATGCGATGGATATTTTGTCACGTGACCTCGGATCGGTCGGAGAATTTTGTGATAAACGAACGGTAACTAACAGCTGACCTCTGCCAAAGTCAAAAATGTAATATTTGTTTTGTTTTGATATAAGAAACCTAACCTTTTTTCCCTTTTTGTAAAGTTACTAAAAATGAGTATTCCTAGCGTTGTATTGGACTTAATTGAAGGAGGCTATCAACTAATGTTTAAAGACGATAATGAGGAAGACGTCAAGATTTTGGAAAAGGTAGACGGTTTTGACGAAGAAACGGTACCCCGATTTGCACATCACCAGTTCAGACAGCACTTTAGATTGTCCCCAACTACCTTTGAAGACTTGCTTAATAAATTAAATGCAGTTTCAGAGGGAAGATTGATAGCTGTAGGTGCTGGCCATCCAGAAATGTTATTGGATAAACAGACCATGATAGCAATCTGGTGTTTATCAAATATGGAAAGTTTTAGGTAAAACCCACCAGAGTTTATGCCTTCCTTAGCCTTGCCTAATGTGTATTTGTATTTTCAATTTAGATCAGTCGCTGATCGATTTGGAATAACCAAGTCAACCTGCTGGGACGTCTTATATATAACATGTAGAATATTTCTGTGTATTTATGGTCAAATAAACATGGTATAGCGTTTTTGTTCTTCCACATCATATAGTTCCATTTCCTGCATATTATTTTCAGTCAAATCACAGAAAAATAAAGGCTTTGTTCAATCAAACTACCAAAATTTTAAACCTAAATATAAACATCAAACTTAACCTCACAAATTCAGCTGAGATTAATCGCTTTCCTCGGTCAAAATACTCCGAGCAAAAAGATTATCCTCGGAGCGCTCTGAGGTAATTGCCGAAAGCGGCTATTATACGGAGTCCTGCAATAGTGCGTCAGGCTTCCATAGCTCCTATATAAATTAGGTTAAGAATTTTATGCATATACTGACAGGGCCGGAGCTAGAGCTGAATAGGCCCCGGGGCAAAACAAATTTTGGGGCCCCTTATTGAAATTACTTTTGATAATACCACATAAGAATAACAGTATTTTGTTAATGTAGATATTTATTGTATCTTATACAAACTTGTTGGAACAGCTATTACTATAATCTGGCAATCTTCTACACATAGAATCTACGTAAACACCGCGCTCTCATGATATTTTGTCACAAACGCAAGAACTTTACAACTAAAAACACTTCTTTCTAGATTTTATAGTGGTAAATTCGTTTATCACTTTATTAAAGTCAATTTTGCGCGCTCTTCGATTTTCAATGGACAGTAGCGCTAAATTACTCTATTTTGTCCCATTGAGGTACGCAAGTAGTTTTTATCAACTTTAATTAGGAGAAAGTCCGTTCAGCTTTCGCAGTAGTGACAGGGACAGTAAGAAACATCGAAGTGCTGTGCACACATCTGGATAACTGGACGACAACGACGTACACAAACAACACAACATCGCGAACACAAACACCAACACAGTAAGCAACAGCTTGCTACTGGCTACTACTCAGACGATCTGAGTACAAATATCGCAAACACAAACACTAACACAGTAAGCTTATTACTTAGCTAGAGTAGTTAGACGACAAAGCCAGCTTAAGTACACCGAGTGCCCAAAGCGCTGGCGAGTAAGACGCAAAGCACGAGCCGAAATACCGAACCGAGTGGTCTGAAGGTTTCTACGCCTATGTAACTCCGGTAATAACCAATTTTCGAAAAAATGTTATAGGAAGAGATATCATTTATTTTTGGTCCAGAATTATCCCCTAAATTTTTTGCTCGTCATTTCCGGACACCCTGTATAAGGTTTTGGTGTTTTGCTCTGTATTGAACAGACTAAGATATTTTAAATATAAAGAATAATGCAATAATAATAATGTCAAAGCACTAATAATGTTATGATCTACAATAATTTTTGTCTGGGGTATTTTTATGATAAAACTTACCGTTTTGCTCATTTTTGCTCATTTTTTTGACATTTGACCTCGAGTAAAATTTTTTTTATAATGGGGAACTTAAAAATGTTCTTTATAATTATATTTTGAACAATTTTACTAATTTTCAGCTTAATGTAACTTAATGTATCTTCGAATGTCTAGATTGACCGGACAAAAGTTCCCAGCTCAGTAGTAGTGGGCCAAATCAAGCTTACGCGTCAGGTTTCAGAGACTAAATTTTCCATTTCAAATTTGAAATTAATATTTTATTAAATAAGTACTCGAATTATTCAAAAAAAATCAGTTTTTAATTTTAAACCAAAAATGAAAAATAGCATTATAAAAGTTAAATTATTTTTTGCTCAAGAAATATAAGGTTAATGGATCGACCTCCTTTTTCCGGACACCCTGTACGTTACACATACTGTGAATATAACTATACTTACCTGAATTCATAATTGCTGCCCAAATCAGACAAAACGTCACTGCTCATATCGCTGGGTATCTCGATCTGATAAACGTAGTCAAAAGCGAACGCAGGGGTCCTCTCCAACAGTACGGACTCTGTATTGGTCGACATGTGGTAGTCCCACGATGTATTGTATTCGCGTCTGCCCCCCTTGTTCTCGATCGCGTCGGCGTCGAAGAGCGAGTCGATTTTGTAAAAGTTCGCGGGGGAACCTGATATATGTACAAAAGGTAAATAATTTTGTTGAAAAAAAAATAATAAAAAAATGTTTACCTAATTTTAAGTATGGCGCCGTACCGTCATTCACCTCTACATGGCCGCAACTACAGTACCCCACAGGAATTAGGGTAGCTTCGCTGATTCCTCCTGTACAATTGAACCATATAAGGTCGTGTATAACCGTATCGCTGTAGATGCCCTTTAGATCCAGAGTGAGCATTGGCCAATAACGAAGCTTTTTGTGGGCGTAGTAACCTCTGTCGTTATTTGATTCCAGTACCTAAAAGTAAGTTGTAAATAGAATCCCTGAATAAACTATTACAGTAACCAACAGATGAAACATTTTTTTTTGTATTAAGCGTAATTTTATTACTATTGCCTAGCGCTTTCGGCCCTTTATGAGGCCATCATCAGGGTTTAGTTCTAAAATAAAAACACAAACAAGAGTAATAACACAGTAGAAACAAACTACGTGAGAATACTTACTCGTCAACCCATGTCCAGGAGACAAGAAACATATAATTAAGATATTTTAAAATTTATAAACAAATCCCCTCCAGTATAGCGGTCTCAAATTTTACAAACAACACCCGACTGACACCCGACACACGGACACAAAATGGTGAGGGAAATCTCAGATAAAAAAATAGTAAATGTAGTAGTAATAGTAATGTAGTAACATGTTTTATTTAGCAAAAAGCTACAATTAAATATATTTTAAAACATTTTTTAACACATTTTTATAGATTTATTTTTAAATTTTAAAATGCAACCTTCTTTTAACAAAAACAGACCGAAAAGTTAAACATTTTGCAAATTGTATCAAATCATTTTGTTTTTTAATTAAATATAATTTTAAAGTTTTTTTAAATAGTTTTAATGGTATTTGAGATTTAATAGAATTTTCCAAATTATTAAAAACCTTTATAAAAAATATAAATATAAAAAGAATCAGTACATTTTTTTAACTAACACAATCGAACAGGCGAATGGTTGAATTCTTGTATTTCTCACAGTTAATCGCCAATTAGAGGTAGTATATCATAATATATCATACCTTAAATGTTATCAAAGCTCTATCAACATACAACCCCAACTGTAAAGTATGACCTCTGGGACTCGTTATGTCTTCATTATTCCACTCTTCTTCCCAAGGAGCAGGCAAAACTGACGAAACGTATGACCACGCCCATTCCGTCCAAGATTCTTCATGCTCCGGATTTTCTACAGTAAGTAAATGTTTATGATACGGTCGGCATTCCAAAATTTATTATTTTTCCAGGAATAATAAATTTTGGGGCCTAACTTTTTTTTTTTAATAATATATCTTTATTCTTACCCAACTTAAAAAGTTCATTACAAAGAATATAACACCAAATATACAATAAATAAAATCACAAATAATAAAAATGATGTTTAGTAGGTAACTATTAATAACTCCATCGAAATTATTTAAAAAAAAATACATATAATAACCATTTACAAAAAAATATATATAATACCTACGTTAAATTTAGTTAAGTTTTAAAAAACATTTTTTTTAAAGTCCATAATTTTGATATTTCTTTAATTTTTTTTTTGCAAACTGGTAAATTTTTATTCCTTTATATAATATTGATTTTTGACCAAAAGTACTCTTTACCATAGTTGTTTGAATATGATGGTTACCATAGTTGTTTGAATATGATGGTCTCGTGTTGTGAATAATGTTGGTCGGATGAAATATTATATTCGATTGTTTTTCTTTAATAATAATAGAGTGTATTAGAACGCATAGTTTTAATTTATAAAGCTTTTCTAAATTTAAATATCCGTTTGATTCATACAAATTTATAGTTGGTTCTAAAAAAGGAAGTTTATGTATGCATTTAATTATTTTGTTTTGTAGTTTTTTTAATGGCTGAATTTTAGTTAAATTCGCTGATCCCCAAATTGAAATCATATATTGTAATTTTGAATAAACCAAAGAATAATATATATTTTTTAAATATTTTAATAATACAGAGTGTCCCAGATAAGAATGCACTCTACAGGGATCTCGTAAACCATAGGAGATACAGAGATGGTTAAATTAGAGAAAAGTTGCGCATAGCTGAATCCTGTAACGTCATGTTTTCAAATTTAAAAAATTCCGAATGCTTCCGAAGATATTTGGATAAAACCGAATTTTCGCGATTTCGTTTTAATTGATTTATGATTCTATTTAAAGAGACATTTCAAAATAAATTTAACATTTTTATTGCCACTTTTTCTCCCCTATAAGATTGTTCAATTACATTTTTGATCCGACGTTTCGTTTAGTCACAACCATCATCAACTTTGTTATTTTAAATAGTCGGAAAATTTAATTGTATGCTTTATACATTTTATACGTTATTTCGTACGTTTTATTCTAAATCTAACGGTGTATCACACTTAATATTTATTAGACGTTTTGATATAGAAAAACACATCATCGATGAAAATAGGCACATTAAACATTTAAAAAATTGCGAATAACGTCAATCAATTTCATAGCCACCCATATGATGCCGAATTCAAATGGTACGTTATGTTAGAATATTATCATGCATTTTTTAAAAATAAAAAATAATTGTAATTAATAATTAAAATTAATTATTACCTACTTGTTGCATTTTTCAGATAAGTTTTATTAGATATTATGTTTTGTTATAAGTTTATTTTAAAAAAATGTTTTAAAATCCAACTAGTATTTAAAAACAACAATAAAAACAAAAATATTTTCGATAATGTGCCTATGATGATGTGTATTTCTATATAATTATCGAAACGTCTAATAAATAATAAGTGTGATAAACCGTTAGAATTAGAATAAAACGTAGAATTTATTAAGCATAAAATAAAATTTTCCGACCATTTAAAATAACAGAGTTGATGATGGTTGTGACTAAACGAAACGTCGGATCAAAAATGTAATTAAACCGTCTTGTAGGAGAGAAAAAGTGGCAATAAGAATGTAAAAATTATTTTTACATGTCTCTTCAAATAGAATCAAAAATCAATTAAAACGAAATCGCGAAAATTCGGTTTTATCCAAATAACTTCGGAAGCATTCGAAATTTTTTAAATTTGAAAACATGACTCTACAGGATTCAGTTATGCGCTACTTTTCTCTAATTTAACCATCTCTGTATCTCTTATGGTTTACGAGATCCCTGTAGAGTGCATTCTTATCTGGGACACCCTGTATATAATTTTTAGCTTTAAAGAAAATGCTAACTATTGGTGAGATGTAACTTCTTAAATATTCAATAATATGTTTTTTCCAACTTAAATTTTCATCAATATATAAACCTAAAAATTCAATTGTAATATTACTATATTTAATTATGATATCTTTTAATTTTGATTTAGTTATAAACATAAAAGATGGTTTATTAAAATTTATTGATAATTTATTAATTTTAAGCCATTTACATAATATTATCTTTAGGTCGTGGTTAATGTTATTATGAATTTAAGCATAGTCTTCATGAAAATATACAATAGTAGTCTCATCGGCAAACAATTTTATTTTACCTTTTAAATGTAATTTTGCTATAGAAATAATGTAGATTAAAAAAAAAGTAGTTCCAAGGGTTGATCCTTGCGGAACACCACAAGCTATGTTTTTTTTGTAAACTTACTTACAATATTGGAATAGAGAGTAGGTCTCATTTTTTCTCTATTCCAATATTGTAAAGGCATCTAAGTAAAATGTTGTGATGGACTGTATCAAATGCTTTACATAAATCTAGGGACAGTAGGCAGAATTTTTGGTTGCTCAACGCTTTGTTGAATATCTTTGATAATATCTGCAGCTGCAATTTGTACACTTTACACAATCTGAAAACGATTTTCGGCGCAAACGCTTGTTTTCCAGATATTTTTTCTTTCCTACTCATGCATTACCTGTGAGTGTGCTAAAAGACGCACACACGAGTCACACGACGCGCTTGATAGTGTCGAATCAGGTTACAAATACGCGGGGGGGGGGGGGGGGGGGTTTGGTGATTATTTTTCTAGCATACCTACCTCCCTTAGGATCTGTAGACGAGCCAGCGCCATCTGTAGTAGATCCGATTTCAGGTTTCAGTTGTTTTTGTTGAAGCGGCGCATATAGCAACATTAAAAGACGCAATAACATTGGTACTTGTTGCACCGTCATACTAAACTCCATACTAAAATAAAGGAAAAGGTTTTTAATTAAATTGAATGTTCTATCTAATACAACAAACAACGACCTTTGAGGTCCAATTACCTATAATTTAAGGGTAAAACAGTTTTCATTTATATAACAATATGAGCAGTAAAATAAATATGGATAAATTTGACAATATTTCGTTATATGCTCATTAATTTGTAAATAAAAATTATATAACCTGGAAAAAAATAAATTTTAAAAAACCCCAAAGACTAGTATTATGGCCGCTCTTTGAATAACTGACTAGCGTCAAGTCCTAAGATAAAGGTATAGGGGTAAGTTGAGGTTAAGTTTTAATTAAAAATAACTTACTTATTGCAGTATACATCCAACCTTGTAGTAGAAGCCATATTGGCAGTAACAGAATGGTAATGCCTTAATAAGTGCATAGTCATAGAACACCTGTAAAAAAATTTCAAATTTTTATGTCGAAATGGATCTGACCATATTATTAATAATAATAATAATAATAATAATAAAAGTTTATTCAAATATTTTTTTGACATTTAATGCTAATATATAACTTTTTTTTGTATAAACTATTAATTCCGAACTCAGAAGTAAAATACTTGTTTTGAGTTAAATAATATACTTTTTTTTATTGATACCTATGGAGGGCTTTAGGAAGGAGTCCGATCGAAAATGGCTGTTCTTTAAATTTACGTCCCTGTTTAGTAGTTAGTTCGCTGTTTTCCGGTCGCGGCGCAGTGATCGTCAAGTGTTTGACTTTTTACAGGTTTTGATAGACGTCAGCGGTATTTTTATCCAATAATTAATAAAATAAGCTTTATTAGATATAATATATACATATCTCAGCCTGTAGAGGGTTTTAGTTAACTAAATTCATTAAAACAGTTGATTATTCCATAAGAACCCATGCATTTTACAGATTTAAAGGAACACATGCGCCCCTGACGGCCATTTTTAAAGCTGCTTTACCGATCCAAAACTTTGCCCGAAACCGATGTATTGCGATCGGTCTCCTAACCTAAAGCCCTCCATATTGATACCCTATTTCGCTTATTTAAAGTACGCCTCAGCGTGTTTAAATCCCACTTTCAAAAACGCGCGTTTTAAAGTTACCATGGCAACATTAACAACCCGTGAACCGTGAAGTCTAAATATGTCAACTTTTTAATTATTGATTTGACAGAATTACCATTTAACGTCAAATAAAATATTTTTTAAGCAATACACAACCAATGTCAACGGTGACAACAATGAATCTTATGTGACAGATTGGAAGTTATTTTTTGTTCTCCTCATTTTCATGACAACGACAGGTATATCACATCACGAATTCGACCATTTTACTTACTTGGTAAGTTATTATTTCCATTTTTTGTAATATAAATACCAATAAGTGTACCAATAAAAAAAAATAATGTAAAGTATTCGTGGATAACTGGTCTTTAAAACACTTGCTCTATTTCAAGCACTCCGGCTGCGCCGTCGTGCTTGCAAAATCGCGCGTGTTTTAAAGACCTTAATATCCACTTATACTTTAATATACTATAATATTTATTGTCAAGAATATATTTTATAATTCAGGCAGAACTAGATTATAATATAAAACGAATATGACAATATTTTATTGGTATATTTTATATCACTACCATAGCGGACTTGGTTAAAGAACACTGTGTCACTACAGTATACAAAGACAATACGTCATGTATATAATATATATATTTATTTATTTTATTCATTGTAGCTTGGTATATTTATTATTTATTAATAACGTTCTTAAATATATCTCTTGGATTGGATAGCATCCAATTTTTAATTGTATTTCTATAATTATTTAATGATTTAATTATTTTAATTGACTGTGGTAGTATATCAAAAATATATGGATTGATGTTTAAAAAATGTTTGTGTGCTATTGTTTTGTTTACTTTATTTTTATATGTAATAGTATTTTTATGACGAGTTTCATGTGTGTGATGAATATAATTTAATTTATTTTTATATTTAAAAATATATATTAACATGTTGTACGAAAATATTTGTTTAATATTCATTTTTTTGCTATCTTTAAATAGTAAATCAGAAGAATATTGGTGGTCTTTTTCGTAAATAATTTTCAAAATGTATTTTTGAATAGTTTCAGTATTATTAAGATAATTCTCATTTATGCCTCCCGATCCTAGTATTCCATAATTTAAATGGGTTTGTACTAAAGAATAATACAATATTTCTAATTCTTTTATATTTAAAAATTGTTTAAGGTGTTTAAATTTTGGTATAACAATTCATAGTTTGTTTTACAATGTAGTCACTATGTAAATCCCATTTTATATGTTTATCAAAAATTATTCCTAAATATTTAATATTTTCACCTTCCTTTATATTAATATTATTGGACCAATCAATAAGTATTTGGAAGTTTATTTTTGTATGAAGTAAATGGAATGTACCTATGTTGTTTTGTTATAATTTATAGTTAATAAATTTTTATTAAACCAGTTGCTTATTTTTATAAAATCTTTTTCAATAGTATTTTTAAAAATATTCTAATTTAGACCTTCATAAAAAATTACCGTATCATCAGCAAAACTATATTGTTTAACATTATTTGATTTTCCTACGTACCTGTATAACATGGGTTCCTGATACACCTCGATCTTTCCAGAAGCATTCCTTTTATCCAAACACAGAGTTAGGTCGTTGACACTGATTACTTTTCTTAAAACAACTTGAGCTGGAGACAGGTCTAAAAATTAGTTTGACAGAACCAAAGACTTTATTAAATGAAATAATTGAGATATCTATAAAATAGCACAAATTATTATGCATATAGGTAATAGGTACACAAAAGTAATGTCTCTAATGTTATATGAGTGGTTTCTTTTAAGTAAGGTCAGAAATAAAAACCTAAGTATGGGGGTAAAATTAAGTATCTACTAAAGATTGATTATACTAACACAGAATCAATAGTTATTTATTACCTGTATAAGGTGGTTCCCATTTTTCATTGGCACTTTCAAATTTAAGCAATTTAACATTCATATATAACACTATATCCTCTTCCACATATTTTAGAATTAAATTATTGCAATGTATACTAATGTTACTATCTTATTAATTAGAGATGGGATGTAGCCTGGTGGCGCTCCACATAGTTTCTAAAAATAATTATTTTAAGGCTTAATACAGAAGTATTGACATTGGCAATATAAAAAAGTAGCACCACTTCTTATTCTATTAAAAATTGATAGTGTTCTAGTTGAACAATTCTTTTTCCTATAATACCCCTTACCTTTGCCCAGTCGTTTTTTCTTTTACTTTTTTTCTTTGCGGTGTTTGTCTTGCACCTTTTCCTTTTAAGTTTAAAATACATTCTACAAAGTACAAATTAAAATAAGGACAGCATTTCAAAGTATAGACCGAAATTGCTTAGAGTATATATATTTATTCTTTAATGTGTTCTTACCTATGGTATTAATAGTAATTCGAATTGGTTCAGAGGCAATCTTTGTCCATGGAACATGAATTGAAAGCTCCCTGATACTTCCAGAAACAAAACTAAAGGGCAGTTGTAGCTCCTGCTCTAAAACCTCCAAGTTTAGGTCTAGGTTATGAAAGGTTGCGTCTCCTCCCCATAGTGAAACCTAATAGAAATTCTCACTTTAAATTTGTGGGTTTGTGTTGATTAAAGAAGTATGTTGGAATTGAAGCTTTTACCTGTGAATCTTCCGGTTTAAAGTTGTTAATATACTTGTTGACATAACTCAATATAATTGGAGTAATATAGGACTCAAGTTTAAACATTTTTTGCTTCTAGGGCCCAAAAACACCCCTGTGTAACATTATTTTTGGAGGGACACTTGTGATGGTTTCTTTGCTTTAAACCCGTTTAACTTTGTAAAGTCATGTCTTAATATTGGGTAACTGGCGAAAAACGAGTAATTAGGGATTTAAGTATTTGGTAATGCGTTATCGGA
This sequence comes from Polydrusus pterygomalis, assembly GCA_963969555.1. Lineage (NCBI taxonomy): Eukaryota > Metazoa > Arthropoda > Insecta > Coleoptera > Curculionidae > Polydrusus > Polydrusus pterygomalis. The sequence goes on from OZ018377.1 coordinate 2,543,722, forward strand.
AATGCTTATGTCGACAAAAATGCAAGAACATGAATTTTTTGATTACTTTCTTACTCGAAATGTCAAAAAACAAAAAACGTCAACAAGCCGGCGACAGGCGACAGCTGATTATCAGGTTAGCCACCATTTCCCATTTCACTTGCATAAAAAAAGTAGTTCTAAAAACCGGTAGGCGCAAAGTAATACGAATTTACATGGTGTCATCTATAAGTCACGGGACGAACTACAAAATAAAAAAAGTTAATGTCAATTATGATTATATAGATTTCGATACATTAATTGGTGAAGGCGCCGGAATAAAGTACATATACCGTCATTTATTCATTGGCCGTGAAACTAAAACAATGGTGCATGCGATGGAAAAATAACTCGATGAATAAATTTAATTTAGTAACTAATTTGGCATACTTAGTTCTTTGTTCTTGTTCCTTGCATGACCCTCAAACGTTAACTATCCATCCCATTTCATTCCCTTCTAAGACTATATATTTTCACATAGAAACTGTTTGTTGTAAAATAAATAGAGTAAAAAAGGAAAATCCTTTGTATTAAAACGTCTCAAAGGCACTGTTTCAGAAGATATAACTAAGTATGCCCATAAGAATATCCTTAAGGGAGGTCGAAACAGTGATTGCGTTGACGGTCCTTCACCCTGATCCTTTTAAGGATGCAACGTGACGCGTCGTCTACAGCTGACCTAAATGAAACTTTGAGAATTCGCGTCGTATTAAAAAAAGGGTTGAATATGAAACATTTATTTTGTAAATTAATTTGAGCTTTCTATATAAAAATAATGAGGAGAACAAACGGACCTTTGATTTAATTAGCACTGTGCCTCTACGCCTCTGTTTGTCTCCGTCACAGTTATTTTTTTGTAAAAGGCGTAGGTATATTATGGCACATTAATAGCTTAACTCTTTTATTAGTAGGTATAGAAGAAAAAGTCATTCTTTATAAAAATGTCTGCTTGTGCTGAAACTACAATTTCGAATATCAGATTTGCGAATACTATACAGGGTTCGTCACAAACAACATTTTTACTTTTTAGGATTTTTTTTAATTCTAATTTTTAATTCCTTGATTTATTAAATGAATTTTGCTTGTGCTGAAACTAAAATTTTAAATATCACATTAGTGATTACTATACAGGGTTTGCCAGAAACAACATTTTTAGTTTTTTGGATTTCGTTTAAAATAAATGTAGGTACGTAAAAACAAACAAACCATTTTTTATTTGCCTACTTTTGAAGTATTTTTATTATTACATGTCATATTTCTTCAATTCATTCAATCATAAATTATAAAACTTTTGCTGACACGTGGTACCACCGAGTTACCGCATAGTTCAACTCGACATCTGAATTCCCGATCCCGATAACAGTTCCCAATTTGCTGTATTGGGATATTTGCAATAACTACTCTCATTTTTTCTTTCAAGAGATCTAATAAGTTATTATTGAAGTTCGATTTATACACATATGTGGCTTCGGATATCCCCATAAATGAAAATCGATAATTATGAGATCGGGACTCCTACGTGCCAACTGATTTCGACCATAGCTATAGGTACCTTCCAATCTATTTGTTCCCAAAGTGATGATTTAGGCAATCATCAAAAGGAATTGAAAAAAAAATCCAAAAAACAAAAACTGTTGTTTCTGACGAACCCTGTATAGTAATCGCAAATCTAAGAGTTGAAATTCTAGTTTCAACACTAGCAAAATTCATTCGGCTTGAGGTTAGGTACGCGATAACATAGAAGGTTGCTGTTTTGTTAATTTTTTATTTTCGATTTGATAAGGTAATTTTCTATCCAGAAAAGAAAACCAGAAATCACCAAGCACTACCTTTTTCCTCAACTTGGTCAAACAATTTAAATTAGCTCCAATTTTTTGGCAGGAATTTGAGGCCAATTTTAGCTGTTTACAGATAAAAATAAATTGAACACTTTTACAATTTCTACAACAAGAACTAAAATTTTAAAGCCCGGACCTGTATATTTTCTCAATCGTTAAATGAGAAGTTTGCAGTGCTCACAGTGTTACCTCTTACTGTTTTAACAGGAGATCTCCTGTTTTCACTATGAGATCTACTGTTTTGAGCCTGAATATCTATTCTTCTGTTTTCTTTATGAAATCTAAAATTATAGACCTATACCTCCCTTTTTTTTTAAAAATCGTCAAAAATATATGCTCACTTTTGGCCAGTACAGGAGAGAAACCTAGATTCTTTGTATTTGATTCTGAAAAATTACCTGAATATTATGATTTATTAAAATCTCCTGTTTAAACAAGTAATCTCCTGTTTTTTAGGCTGCATTCTTACTGTTGACAAAAATTTCCATCTGGAACACAGTGCGCATGCCTAATCAGGCGTACCTTTGTTTACATGCACAAGGCCATAAATTTGCCACTTTTATGATTATTGTTTGCTTATCTAAAGGTAAATGTCTATGGTAGCGACCTGTTGGAGATAAGAAGATAATAAAGATGGCGCCATACCGCTGTTAGTACCTATATTACGAAAAAAGTTACCTATATTCAAATTAAAAAAAAACAAACTGAAAGTACAAAAAAAATATACATAATATTGTTATATGTATACTTATAAAATATAGAATTTATTCTTCTTTTTTTTTCATTCAATTTATACCTAAATAAGTGTAGTGTCTTGGTTTACGTAAGAGCTAAATGGCTAATGGCTATGGACGTAACTCGTTACAGATTTGTACGTCGTACAAAATTATGGCTGTAAAATGTTTTTATTGGATGGTTCCTCTTGTTTTGTTTCTCTATGGTAGAACTTATCGACTTGTATATAGAACTTTATGATCCTCATTGCACAATTGTCTCATTGCTGGCTACGCTACGCAATTGATAACTGCACTGCATTAGCGTAACAGGAATAGGTTAGAATAATTATTATAATTATTATGCACATACAAGATATGTATCATCATATTTTCGATCTGATAAAACTCAGTGTTCTCATTACCTGTATCTTTTTATGTTTGTTATTTAATTTTTATTTAAAAATAATTTTAATTACTGAAGGTGCAAGAAAACAAAGAAGCGTGCAATGTTTGTTTAAACCGTCGAGTACGTGTATCCACCCATGTCATTAATAGTAATTATATTATTTGTAACACCATAACATAATAAATTTTGTTTAACTTTTATTTTAAACATGAATTGACATTGCGTTAAAGGTTACACTTTTTATATTGTAATTTATATAGTGTAAGTTTTAATTATGATCTTAATTGCAATCAGATTACAATCAAGGATTCGATTTTATAGTTATAATTGTTTCAAATCCTTAGAATTACTTAAAGCTAAAAATTTGTAGAAAAAGTTTTAACACCATACCTTAATTATAAGTTTTTAAAACTTTTTTCAAAAGGAGGGGACGGTTTAGTGGGTGTTTGATACTAAAAACCAAGATTATTATTTAATTTATATACTACCGATTATATTAATTAAATTATTTGATTAGGCATAACAGGAAAACTGTATCGTTGATTTGACATGTGGAGTACTACAAGCAGGTTCCATTCCAGGACCCACATTGTTTTTTATTTATATCAATTCTATTTCAAAATTAAAATTATATGGACGAATTAAACGTTTTCCCGACGACACAACAATTATTTGTTATGCTAAAAATATTACGGACATCCAATTAAATATAAAAAAAGATTTAAAAATTATATTTGAGTGGTTAGAATATAAAAAATAACTTTAAATTTTAATAAATCTTCATTTATGTACATTTCCAAACCAAGACTAGGTAGGTACAACTAGAAGCAACCAATAATATTTAATGGGAAAAAAAATTAATTAAAAAGATAACATAAACGTTTTAGGTTTATTATATTGAAGAACATAATTTTCGAACTTACATTTCTCCGTTAATTGGGATATTCTTTAAAAATCGTCATTGTAGATCTTTAAATTATTTAAAAAATATTTATCATGCGTAACTACATTCAAAAATTCAGTATCTTATTTCTACTTGGTGTTCAGCCAATTCGATAGTACTAAAACCTTTAAAGAAACTACAAAATAAAATTATTAAATGTATTCGTAGACTTCCGCGCCAACAACAAATTTATATAAACCCAATAAATACCTAGATATAAATAATTTATATATTGCATAAAAATTTGCATAACTTTTAATTCTAAACAACTTTTCTTAATAACATTTTGCTGATTTTTCTGAAATAGGGGTACTTTATTCTTGTACAAGTTTTATATTTTTTGGCCTACCCTGTACGCCGTTTGACTTGCAACCATTCCAAGTGCACCTAATATGATTATCGAACATGCACCAACTTTTATCAAGAATAAAATTTTCTGAGACATCGGTAATAAAAAAATGCCCATATGTTGCACACTTAAACAACCACTCTGTATATTATACTTACCTACTAAGTTAGAGTAATAATTTTTAGTTATTTTTATATACCTACTTATTTATCCCTGTAATAAACTTTTAAAGTTGGTTGGGAGTAGAGAAAATAAAAAAAAATCAACTTTAATCTGGATTAAATTTATTTCTACCGAGGTACAGAAAAATTGGTAAACGCGAGATTTAAAGATAATAAGAACGGGTGGCCCAAACCGCTGTTAGTTATACCTATAATATGTAGATTCAAAATTTTTATTTAAAAAAACAACAAAAACCAAAGTACAAAAATATATACCTACATATATTCTTATAAAGTAGAATATATTCTTCTTTTTATTTATTAATCGATTAAGAAAAAATGTTGTATGCAAAAGTTTTTAGAAATAAAATAAAAATATTGGAAAAACTTTTTTGTCATATTATGTCATATTCATTTATGCATCTTTGCATCTTTGCGCCTATGCATGCATCTATACATCTCATAGGAGTAGTTAGGGGGGTACTTGGGGGTGCTAAGCACCCCCGACATCTAAATTAGCACCCCCAAAAAAAATTTACAATATATAGGCTAATTTTAGAACTAACCTATTTTTATAATATACATTATATGTAATGAATTTTTCATATTAATATTTCAAGTATTCGAATTCTGATACAAATTCAAGTATATTTAGGTAGTTGCGGATTCTGTTCAAAATTTCTCTCCGTGTACCGTGTAGTTCACGCCCAGTTTACTTGTCAGAGCGGGTCTATGATCATAAAAATTTCGTAAAATACGAGAGCGGCATAATAGCTTGTGTATGTCATGTTCTGCAATTCTACATTAATTTGATAATTTAAATTTAACCAGTCGTAGTCGTTCAAATTCGCGGAAATTTTTAGCCGGTATTTTGACTATTTTTTTTTTTTGTTTATTAAGGTTTAATATGGTTTTATTGAATTCAGTTAAAGTTTAAAGTTAAATAAACACGAAAAAATAATGAGTGCGTCGTCGGATATAAAATACACCGTGGAATTTTTGAAAAAATCTTTTAGCAAGTTACCGTTGGAGGAGAAAGTGATTGTCAAGAACATTGAAAAACCTAAACCTGCTATTAACATCACATTAAAATATTTACTAAAAATTATTGGCCAAATTTGGGCGTGGTCTTAAAAATTTTTTTGCCTGCGGCGGGCTTTTTGTGCACCCCATGTTAACATGTCACGAGCCGCCACTGGACTTCAGCACCCCAGTGTTGACCGTCTAACTACGTCTATGATACATCTATGCATATGTATTCACTTATGTATCTGCATCTATGCAGCTACACATCTATGCATGTATGCACCTACGCATATATGCAGTTATATGCATCCATGCTTCTATGCTTCTATGCATGTATGTACCTATGCAGGTTTAAACTTGTAAAACTGATTTTACTTAAAAGATATTTTTTATTAGTTAAAAATGCTTTTTGGAAATACTAATAATTACCTGTATGTTTAAAGAATCTCAGTTTATTCGATACAGAGTCGACCACTAAAAATATAAATTTTATCGCGAGAAGACACATATTATTAAGTATATTCTTTAATTATCGTGATTGGTCGGTCCGTAACATCCTTAATTAAAAAAAAATTAAATTAAAAATGATTGTAATAATTCCATTAGGCAAACCGAGATTTTAATGAAATAATTTATTTAATTTGACTCATCCTCATTATTTTAAATAAGTGATGGTAATAATCAATAAAAAGTGCGGTGTTAGTTTAGTTCTATCATGGTGAAAACTTATATTTCTTGCCGGGTACCTACTTATTACAATACTTACATTTTTTTTACACAAGAAAGCAAGAATATTATGGGGACCATTGACAATGACTATATTTGCTGTTTAAGTTTAAAATGTGAAAAAATGGCAGTATAATATGTTAACCAAAATTGGCTGATATTAGGTACATCCAAAATGCGCCTTGCCGAAGATGAACGTATAGAAATTTTGTTTAGTTTGGGCTATTGTGAAGATAAAAGTAGGAATCATGAGGAAGTCCGTGATAAGTTTAAAGAAAAATACTCAACGCGTCCACCTATTAGCTAATCGACAGTGTCTAAGGTAGCAACTAAGTAGAAAACTTTCCGTATTGTTATTGTTATTGTGTTAAACGTGGTCGTACTGGTACCTGTAGAAAAAAAATAAACATATTATTATCACTACACGGAGATTCACATAGCTCAAGTACACAGCTTGGGCGTGACTATGATACCACCGTATCTAAATTTAAAAAAAAGAGAACTTTCTTGCGTACAAACCAGTAATTGTACAAGATTTAATGGACGATAATCATAGGGGAATGATTGAGCAGATAATTGTCCAAAGAATTTGTTTTTCAGATGAAGCTACGTTTTCTTTAAATGAAAATGGCCAGGTTAATAGACAAAACTACAGGCGGCACGTAGATAGCTTTTCTTCCTAGGAGAGGTATTTCCATATAAAAATAGCGAGGGGGGTGTACTACCTTTATAGAAAATCACACCCAGTATAATGAAAGGGTTAATGTCTGGGCGGGCTTTGTTGAAAATAGGGTAATCGGACCATTTTTCTTTAATGCTCACTGGAGAAAGCTATCTAAATTTCCTTCGAAATGATTTGGTTCCAGCTCTCGCACTCTATTTAAAGAAAAAAGCTATACAAAAGTATTTAAGTATGGTGTTCCTCAAGGAACAATTTTAGGACCATTATTATTTATATTAACGATTTATTTAGTATAAATTGCGATGAACAAATTCATAGTTTTGCAGATGATACTACAATTTTTTATACCGATACAAATTGGGACAACTTAAATAATAAAATTAAAAAATATTTTAAAATTATAAAAAATTGGTTTTATAACAATTAATTTAAATAAAACAAATTATATTTCTTTTACTTTAAACCTAAATAACCTACTACGAAATATGAATAGTATTCAAATAAATGAAGATATTCAAATTTTTAAAGTTAATAAAGAAAAAAAATAAAATAAAAAATAAATGCTTTAATTAATTAATATTGTTCTGAATAAATAATATAATGTATAATAAATTTATATAAGTAATATTTATTTTTACTTAAAAATTATAAATTAATTATTTTATTATAAGTAATATATTTCCTCAAAAAAACTGCGGTTATACTATAAATTAACATTTTTAGTTTACTTTTTAATACATATTTTTATGATTTATGATTTTACATGACATAAAAAAATAAGATTTGCCCCTAACAGGCTCAGCTTCAGGGGATTGAAGAATAAGTTTATAGAAGACAACATAAACATATTTATTATATTATTTTAAATAAACTTATTATTTCCAAATTATAATTATCCGATTAACCTTACGGTTTCAACAGGATGGTGCTCCCCTGCATTATGCTGCTCATGTAAGGGGGGTACTTAAATACAACTTTTCCGGTGCGGTGGATAGTCAATGGAGTAACCACCCAGATCGGCCGATCTTAACCCACTGGACTTTTTAGTATTGAAAATACTACTGGGTGCGTATATACGGGTATATTTCATGAAAAATGAACGCGACATGCGACATGCACATAAATAACACGGCGGTGAAGTCTAAACAAGCATCCGAGCAGCACAGGATCGATGACATCATCTGTTGAGTATTAATATTGTTTTGTTTTGGGTTTCGGCATTTATTATTATATTTGTTGATATTAAGATAATATGGCCGGGAGAGAGAACAGTAGACGTCTGAGAACAGTTAGTAAGTAGATAGTTATTAATGAAACGATGAACGATGTTCAATGAACACTAATGAAACGTGTGCATAAGTTTTATTAACAAAGTTCATATCGAACGTGTATCATTCAAAATTTAATCTACTACAGTGCAAATAGATTTTGTTCGTCTAAATTTCATTGATATCAAATAACGTTTTCGTAATTTTTAAAATTTTCAGGTGTCCATATTAGTCGATATCATGGTAACCGCATTTTTGGTTATTTCAATTTCGATAAAATTGAAAAAAAATAAACAGTGAATGTCGCTGAAACAAAGTGAAATAGCGCGGCGGTCATGGCGTATTACACAAAAAGCCGGGGGAGAATGGATATACCAATCCAAAACATTTCATAGCCGACTTAAGATTTAGACATTTCATGAACAAAGAGTACAAGGACCAGCAGGTAAATGGCTGTGTATAGCTAAAGAAATAATTTTGTCGCTATTTTTGAAAAGGTGGTTTTGAGCTCTTTTCAATATGTACTAATATACAGATTATCCTATATTTTTTATTTTAACAAAACAGTCAAATTTACACATTTCTAAGTATAATTTACACCTTTCTAAGTATAATAATTTAATTATTATTTCAAACTAAATCGGAGCATCCATGCAGTCATAATAACGCGTGATACCGGCACGTTACATGCTCACAGATAGGAGTAATCTGTGCTGTGACATAATGGTTTCCTTCTCGCCACTATATGTGGTAGGTATTTTCAATACGCTTATGATTTATTTGTTTATTTGTTTATTTGTTTACAAGTTTACAATATAAGTAGTAACTTATAATTAATAATTTATAATTTAATATAGTAATATAAGTAATCCAACATTGGTAACTTATGTTTTATCACAAACTGTTTATAATATTTACAAAAACTGCTACAGTATTACCTAAATAAACTTAATTCAGTAATCAATAGGTACATTTGAACAAGATGTATCACAGGAATGTTTGTAGTCATAAAGTAAATTATATTAAATTAACCGAATCAGAAGGAAATAATATGCACCTAAGTGAATTAACACTTGTTTTGTGCCTATAATTTCCCATAAGTAATTGAGAGTACAAAGTACCACCCAATATTACAATACGCCAGCACACAACACGACAGCAAAATACACCAAACCCAAAACTAATCTATTGCAAGTGACTAAATTGTAATTAATTTTATAAAAAGATGATAATGATCACTAATAAATCTTTTACAGTTGTATGAAAATCTTTTATAGCTGCTTATAGTTTTAATTTCACTAGTTAACAAATTATAGCACTTTGGACCTAGAAATGTTACAAACCTTTTTCCACAATTAAAAGTAATCTGAGGACATTGAAGTAGTTCACTCGTGATACTACGGGTCACAGTGTCATGTGAAACATAATTCCTAAGAGCGGGATGCCTATACACGAAGATACACAAAGAATGAAAATACAGAGATCTGATATTGCATATTCCGTCCTGATATAAGAGTTCTGTAGGGTATAGCTTGTTTTTCTTGAAGATAATCTTTAGAATGTAATTTTGTACTATGTTTAAATTGTTAAGGCTCTTCGCGTATAGTCCACCCCAAACTAATATACCGTACTTCAGCAATGATTCTACTAATGATCGGTAAACCAGAAGTAAGAGACCTTTACTTAATATATCTCTTATTTGATAAAACTTATATATTAATTTTCTAACTCTTTTATTTAAATAAGCAATATGACTATCCCATTTTAGATTCTGATCTATTAGTACACCTAGATATTTTACATAGTTTGTTTCTTGAATTAAATCACTAAAGTTATCAATACTAATGGAGTTGAAATGTGGACGATTAACATTAATTTTTGTAAACGCTATATACTTTGTTTTTTCAATATTTAGAGATAGCTGAAACCTATCCAACCAATTTTTTATCAGATACATATCATTCTTAATAGTCGTTTCAACCTCCGACCAAGTATTTCCCCTAAATACAACGACGGTATCGTCAGCATAAGATACAATCTTACCCGAAATTTTCAATGAAAGCAGAGAATTAATATAAGCCACAAACAAAACCGGACCCAAGACGGTACCCTGCGGAACACCAATCTTTACCTTCATATCCTCACTCACACACCCATTCACCCTAACACACTGCCAACGGTCAGTCAGGTAACTCTCAAAAACGTCCAACACAGTACCACGCACCCCACAACACTCCAGTACATGTAGAAGTTTACCATGATGCACTGTGTCAAACGCCTTTGCCAAGTCTAGAAATATACCAATACATTTTTGTCCAGAATCAAGATTCTGAATAACCTCATTTGTGACCTGAAACATGGCATCAGCAGTACTCTTACCCTCCTGAAATCCAAATTGTCCCTTATTGATGATATTATTAGTACCATGATACTTGCGTAAGATGCAAGATCTGTGCATTTTTTGTGGGGCTTCGTCAAAAATCAAGTTTATAAACCCAACTCGATACATACAACATTGTGAAAATATTCCGTTATTTAAAAAAATATTTATTGCTTTGGCTAACGCTTTAAAAAAAAAATGTTGTCAATATTTTAGTAATCCTTTTCGTCGCAATATATTTTTTTAAATGTAACTTAATTAGTTATTATAAAATGAATGAAACTAATCAGGATTAAATGGGTTAATCTTAAAATCATTGATTATTGTTAAATGAAAGGACAATAAAATTCTTTTAATATAATAGGTCAAGAATAACGCTATAAAATCATTGTTAAGTGTTAAACGAATACATTATTATTATTGTTCAGTTTATTTAAAAGTTAATTAACTAATTGATTTTGATTAATATAAAATTCCCACCACTTAGTTTATAAAGAAATATCCGAATTCGAATCCGCAGCATTGCTTACGTTGATATTTTAAAAAAGTATCAAGTTTTTAAGCAACTGTTTTTTGAAATTTTTCGTATCGATTCTAATTTAAAGTTTTTTAACGTTAAATCCAAGATTAATGGAAATTTTAATCGTTCCAGTAATGCGCAATTCTTTTCGGCAAGATACCTATATTGCTGGAAACAGCTTTACGCTTAAAGCACTAATTTTCAATTAGTTTAAGTAAATGAAATGTCTACCACGGGGAATTTGTAACAAATCCTGGTTAAAATATGCTATTGCACGGAGGAGATACTTTTTTTTTTATATAATACTTTAATTTTTTCCCCGATAAATGGACATTTTATTTGAAATTTATGAAAATAACTTTACTCGTCACCTTCCTTGCTAATTGCTTTTTGGTCACTTTGTATCAAATAACATAGGATTTGTCAAATATTCTCTTTAAAGCTGTTTCTTTCCCATTGCTCCATCATCATCTTGAGTTTAAGTATTACTATACAGGGTGTCCGGAAATGATGAGCAAAAAATTTAGGGGATAATACTAGACCGAAAATAAATGCTATCTCTTCCTATAAAATGTTTTTCGAAAACTGATTACACAGGCCTACATGAAATTTGTGATGACGTGATTTTTGTTTGTTGAACTTAGTTTTTATATAGAAATAACTAATTAAAATACAATTGGTCTCTATCACCCACAGATTTTTTTTTGCAAAAAAAGAAAAAATATAAAAAAAACTTATAATAGGCGTTTTAATACATTTTAAAATGAATGTAGAACTTCAAATTTCAAATGATTGATGAATAAAAATGATTTTCTGTGCTGCTACACACCTTTCGACTGGAGACTTTTTATCGACTTCAAAAAGGAGCTTTAAAGCTGTTCTTTTACATAATGACAATGTTTTTGCTTCTGTTTCGGTCGGCCATACAGTTAAGTTAAAGGAAAACTATGAAAATTTAGAGGAATTACTTTTAAGAATACAATATGAAAATTACAACTGGGAAGTGTGTGAAGATCTAAACATTTTAAGTCTTCTCTTAGGTCAGCAGTCTGGATTTACTAAATTTCCATGTTTCCTGTGCGAGTGGTCTAGCTAGCGAGAACAGCATTGGATAAAAAGAGACTGCTCACAAAGAGATACTTTAACACCTGGAAACAAAAATGTAACTCGCGAAAGTCTTATTGACCCTTAAAAAGTTTTACTTCCACCACTTCACATAAAACTTGGACGTATGAAACAATTTGTTAAGGCATTAAACAAAGAATGATATTGTTTTAAATATTTGTGTAAAACATTTCCTGCTCTGTCAGAGGCAAAATTAAAGGAGGGAATCTTTGTAGGGCCGCAGATTATCAGCTTGATGAAATATACAGAATTTGAAAAGGTAATGGAAGATAAGGAAAAACATGCATGGAATGCTTTTTAAGAAGCTGAACATAAATTACTACTATGTTGAGATCGTTGAAAATATGCTGGAAAATTTCAGGAATTTCAGAATATGAGCATAAAAATTCACTTTTTACATTCCCATTTGGACTAATTCCCGGAAAATCTTGGGGACGTGGATGAAGAGCAAGGTGAACGATTTCATCAATATATTAAAGAGATGGGAAAAAGATACCAGGGGCGCTGGGACACAAAAATGATGGCCGATTTCTGTTGGAACAGAAAAACAACCAAAAAAAGCTTTTCTGAAAAAAGAAAACATTTTTTGAAGAAGCGTAACGAATAAATAACCATTTATAATAGTTTATATGTGTATATTTTGTATATTTTTGTATTTTTTTCCTTAATATATTAAAAAACTAGCTTATAAATGAAATAAATCGTGTTTTTTCTATATTTTTGGATTTTACCGGTTTGAAAAATAACCTTACGTGATATAAAAAAACTGAAAGCAGATTTGAAATCAGCGCTACCCAATTACTAGAAAACAGTTAAAATTTTTAAATCAACTTTCAAAGTGTTAAATAACGCAAGCCTGTGTTATTAACGGAGTTACAGGATGTTAAATTCAAATTTTATTTGCAGTTTTAAAATACATAAGTTACTAGAACAATTAATTAAACATTGTGCTCCATTGATGGAAATTGTTGACCATCTTTAAATTGAAAAATACGAATATAAAATATTACGTATAGTTTCCCTTATTTTTGTTCAAACTAAAATGTAGAAATCCCAAATAACCCGTTTCGTCCAACATTTTCGTTCGAAAGGTTTATATCGGGTGTCCACGGAAGGTGGTTTGCCCCTCTAACTTTTTTCTTTTTCAAGGTAATGGAATAAAATTTGGGGGATTTGTATACGACATAAAACTGCATTTTTTGACAGGTTACTAAACATTATGGAACTTCCGGTTTAACCGGAAGTGACAAAAACTTTCGATTTTTAATTTTATATTTTCCTTTTTTTGACTCCATATGACACTCTAAATAGAACGATCTGTCATGCACTTGTCACTTTTTGTCACCAAGAAAATATTTTTTTCCAAATTTATTGTTTTATCTAGAGGGCTATGAATACCTTAAAATCACTTATTTCAGTTCTTTAAACTTGGGAAAAATACAATTTTACTATTTAATTTACTATTTTCACTTGTCATTTACGGCACCCTGTTGAAGTCTGGTCTATTTTACGTTAAAATGTTGGCGACAGAGACAGGACTGGACTAAGTTCTTTTACAATCGCATTCACCATATTATAAACTTGTAAGGGGTTTAAACTCCTTACTCCCCCCCCCCCCCCCCCACATACAAAATTTCTTCCTTCACACTCTTCGCAGTATTTCTCGAGCTTTGAGATAAATTGACCATCATTTTATTATTATTGATTTCACACACAATACATTATTAGCTTTATATCTATGTATATTACATAAGCAGTTGTTATAACTCTCATTAGAATGCACAAAGAAATGGAAATAACCATTTGTACAAAAAATAACACAGACATAATATCCATTCTTTAACACCTTGAAAAACTAACAAAATGCCTACAATTAGGTAACTATTAAAGGTTAAAAAAATTAATTTAATTTAGATATTTATAGGTCTATAAAAGGAACAGAAACAATGTAGAAAATATAATATTTATTGTAATTTTAGTAAAAATTGTTAAATTGGTTATTAGAGTAAGTTATAGGCGCTATTTTAATTTAAATAACAAAAACTTCTAAAAAGGTGTTTATAGGCGTGTTGTAAATTGCACAGTTAAGTAACCTACACTCTAAAAAATTATTATGTATCTACCAACAACATAATTTATTATTTGTTTTATATAATCCTTTACATAACTTGACAATAAAGTTTAAAAAGTCATTCCAATTTTTAGATAAAACCTAAAATTTTAAATAAATATAGTTTCAGAGCAAACACTAGTGACGCCTTCGCCATTGTGTTCTTTAATCAATATTTCATTACTTCTTCGTTCTATACAAAAATATAATCAATCGTTTTTTAAAATCAAAACATAGATTACATTTTGTATTATAGGTAATAATTATTCACAACAAGTTATATATTGATGAACTTGTATCAACCATAAAAACTATTTAGATCATGATCTAATGCCTCACCCCCCTTAGTAAAGTTCTGGATCCGCCACTGGTATAGTGTTGTTTTAAACACATTTTGTGTACAAACATAGAAACAATAACCCCATAGCTTGATTTAGAAAATATTCATTAATTAACAACAGCTATAAATCTGATTCACATTAAAAATTGAACCGATCGATCTCAATAAATCTTTTCTTTTAATTGTTCACCCAATTAAGTAAGTGCTAGATCATGGTCAAGTTTATGGAAACTGCGGTAAATGCTGCAACTTCACCTTCGAGGTGCCTGGTTGATATTAAAATCCGTTCTCCTTATTTCATTGCTGCAGTTAGTTTTGTAATAATATGTAATTAGGCTATCAAGAAACGAAACCAAAAAATATGTTTGACGGGGGGCTTATTTTAATATATATTTTCTAACCAGGGTTCGTTTTTGCCTGAATACCAGGTTGCAGTTAGCCCCCGGGAGGGGCTGCAGCCCCACAGCCCCCTTCCCTAGCCTCGCCACTGACTCTAACAACGATGGAGCAAGATAAACATCTCAATATCTTTATCATAATAAAAAGACAAGACGTCAAATCCTTCGCGAGTTCCGCAATGAAACCACATAAAAATATACACCAATTTTTTTTAGTTTTTAATTTATTACTCCCAAACTACTAAAGCAAATTCAATAAAAATATAAACAGTTATAAAGGACCCTACTACAAACCTAAAAAAATACAACTTTATGTTATCACACTTTCTTGGGCCACCCTGTACATGCGAAAATATTTTCCCTAAATACATCCCATGTTACAGTACCGTGCGAGCAAAAATTATTTGCATCAAAGAGGGCTTGGATTAAAAAACGTAGGGCTTGGTTTAGATCACAATGATATATGGGGACGATATATCTAACCAAATCTAGGTTAAAATTTTGTCAAATTCATATTATGACATGATATGCCAAATGAGTAATAAAATAAGTAGACAAATACAAATTTATTTTTGTTGTTTGCAAAATTAACAAAGTAAGAATATAATAATAATAATAATAATAATAATAATAATAATAATAATAATAATAGTCCTGCATGTCCCATAATACTTCTTGGACAGGCGTCTTATACAATTTGTTGGCGTATTTTGCATTATTTCACGAACGTTTGCAACAAGTTCTTCTGTTCTTACAGATGGTCTTCTGCTTCTTTTTTGTGCTGTATAAAACCGGTTTCCCTAAACATAGCCATGGTTCTTTTTAGGCAACGATAAAAATCCCCAGCAATAAAAGCAAAGTTAGGAAAATGTTCGTGAAAATCGATCGTCCATGCACAAACCCGGATTGTATTGCCACTCTGGCCGCTCACGATTTACTCTAACCCCGTTTCGAAAATACGCTTCAACCATGAATGTTTTGTGCTGTTCCGTAAAGCCCATTGTGTGGATTGTTCAAGAAATTGGAAAAATAAGCGATAAATCAAATTACTTGTAACGACTGTCAAAGATGACGGAATAACTGATTGATTGTTAATTCAAGTAGTTACTGACACCCAACAGGTATTAAGCTCTACGGCTAAGCACGACGTCCTTAGATGCAAGGCCCTCTTTGATGCAAATAATTTTTGCTCGCACGGTATAAGTCAGCTTATGAAGGAAATTCCTAACCTAATTTGTATAGGAGCTATGGAAGTCTGACGCACTATTGCAGGACTCCGTATAATGTAATTGACCGGTGCGTCCCATTGCCGTTACTATGTACAGGGTTATCCAACCAAGACTAGACAAGGCGATTTTTTGACTTTTCCTGTACTTTTATAAAAAAACTGAAATAGCCATCTTAGGTCATTTTCTCCCGCGAATTCGAATATCTTCAGCAAAAAACAATTGAACATCAAACAAAAGTACTAGGGGTCACTTTGATATTTTTTTAAATGGGATGCCGTATTTTTAATGAGCTTATCCGATTTCTCATATAAATTTTGATCTAAAATGTTGGATTTTTAATTAAAAAACGCCTTTTTTCTTCAGTTTTAAATTCGGAAAATGTTCGTCTACCGTACGATTAATACCTGATAGATGGATACCCGTTTCACCTGTTCACCACCCTTTAACCTGCTTTAAAGCGTCCGTCAGTTAGACAAAATAATCAAGTGTCAAATTTCTATATATTTTTCACGAATTAATTACAAATTTATTTTGTTTGATTAAAGTTATTCACTTTAGTTTATAGTTTTTTTAATATGTCATACTTTTTTTATACGTAAGCAATAATAGATTTGCAAAAACTACTAAATTTGTAATTAATTCGTGAAAAATATATAGAAATTTGACACTTGATTATTTTGTCTAACTGACGGACGCTTTAAAGCAGGTTAAAGGGTGAACAGGTGAAACGAGTATCCATCTATCAGGTATTAATCGTACGGTAGACGAACATTTTCCGAATTTAATACTGAAGAAAAAAGGCGTTTTTGAATTAAAAATCCAACATTTTAGATCAATATTATGAGAAATCGGATAAGCTCATTAAAAATACGGCATCCCATTTAAAAAAATATTAAAGTGACCCCTAGTACTTTTGTTTGATGTTCAATTGTTTTTTGCTGAAGATATTCGAATTCGCGGGAGAAAATGACTTAAGATGGCTATTTCAGTTTTTTTATAAAAGTACAGGAAAAGTCAAAAAATCGCCTTGTCTAGTCTTGGTTGGATAACCCTGTACCTAAACAAGAAAAGTTTGATTTAAATGTTGAACGTTCGCTTTGTGTGTTTAATAAGTAATAATGGATTTTGAAAATAGTGAAAATAAAAAAAACGACCGAAGATTGTCGTTGTAGATAAAGCATAGTAGATCTCGCTCGTTAAATAGTATATTATATTATAAAAAACTCCCAAAATAAGCGACATTTTGTCAATTAATAAAATAAAACAAAGCATTAATAAATTACCTAATATTCTTTAAATGTTTTCAATAACGTTTGCTTGACATAGGAAAACCACAAGCACTAGGAATTATAGTTCTATCTAATAAAACATTCATTATTTTATTATTAACTACGAAGGAAAAAAAATAAATGCTGCTACTCGTGCTACTGATGGTTGACCTGACAAGCAATAAAAATTGTAAATACCCAAAGCGACGATTTGTTTCTCAGAATTTTTTTATAGGCTTTAACAATGTTACAATATAATTTGTTTTCATTTGCTCAATGAAAACTCATGTTTGGTTCTTCGATATCACTGGATTTCTGGATAGGTATACATTTTCGAAATATACAGTGGCGCAACGAGCATGAGTAAACAGTAAACCTTAAAATAAATGCCTACCGCTAAAGCTTTAGAAATTTAAAGCAAGCAAGATTATTTAATTTTTAATGTTTCGTCGTCAATTAACAGGCATCATCAGTGTTTCCTATTGTCACAGATAAAGGCTATCTGTGGGAATATCCCTACTCCTTGACCCACCCAGCTCTTTACCGCCTCTCTCCTACAAACGATTTTGTCAACACATTTTAATAGCATTTATGCATGACATGTGCCATGTACCATATCATTGGAAAAATTCATTACAAAATTATTAAAAATTAAATGCGGTTCTGATACATACCT
The DNA here is from genome assembly GCA_963969555.1 of Polydrusus pterygomalis. Taxonomy (NCBI): domain Eukaryota; kingdom Metazoa; phylum Arthropoda; class Insecta; order Coleoptera; family Curculionidae; genus Polydrusus; species Polydrusus pterygomalis. Next base: position 2,561,901 of record OZ018377.1, read on the forward strand.
GATGATGTGTTATTTGATGACGTAACATTAAAATTTAAGAATCTTACCTTAAATTTAGGCTTACCGGTCAAACGGTGGTATCTAAGAAACGAAACGAATTTCGATACTAATAGCGCCACCCATATTTGACCTAATTATAACAATCTTTTATTTAGTAAAGTTCATTATATACAGCATATTTTCGATCGTACAGTTGCTAATGGGGAAATATCCATTTATTCTTTTAATTATTTACTAAGTTAGAAATAATGTCGTTAAATACTATTTTTGCTTTAAATGATTGTTTTGGCAATTCTCTTTAATACGTAATTAATTACCATATATTAATAATCATTTTGTATGTCTCCTTCCTCATATTTAATGCCACAGACATGTCAAAAACCACAAGGCTGAGATAAACGAGATGCAAATGCCAAACTGGAGGCAAAGGGGGAACTAATCAAAAGAATTATTCAATCACTTTCATTTTTAAGATAAACGAGTCCTCTGAAGTCCATCATTACCCTATTAATCAAATAACTTCTGCATATTTATAGAGTTAACTTTTTCTAAAAACAAAGCGTTTCCACAGAAGACAACGACATTTGACATTACTCATGTGTAGCAGGCGTTCTCTAGGAGGTATCTTATAGCGTTCTCGATTTACTGCTCTCGCGCACTCTGAGAGTGCTCTCCCCGAGATTTGCGTGTTCGGTTATCAAAATCCACTGCTCTCACTCGGAGTAGCATGTTCGATTTACAAATTTGGTTACTCTGAATCCGTTTGAGAGTGCTCCTTTACGATCTGAAAATGTTTACAGAGTGGAGAGGCAGCGCTTGCGCAGAACCGCAAACCACCACCATTTTCTATTCTTTTGTTGATGTGTGATCTCGTTTGTTGTGTTTTCTGTGTTTGTTTTTCGTCTAGTTCGATGAATATTGTATATAATATGTCATAAACGCGCTCAAGTGATTTAAATTTGAAAATTAATTGTTTATTTTTGAATGTTGACATCTGTCAAATTTTCAAGCGCAATTACGTTCAATTTACACTCCGTCCGAGGGCAACCGCCTTCGGAGTGACAGCAAATCTCGGGCCGATCGATGACGTCACAGAGCGCTCTCGGAGCACTCTCGGAGTTGTAAACCGAAAACGCTATTAAATTCATTATAGAATCCTCCTTCTTGCCCTCAAAAACATAACTACACCGATTCGATTTATATCCTACGAAAGCCCAGAAACACAACAGTACCGAATAAGAACCAACCAAGAAATAGCAGAATTATACAAAGATCCAGATATTGTGAAGGAGATAAAGACAAGAAGACTGCAATGGGCGGGTCACGTACAAAGACAGCCTGACACACGGATGATAAAATTGGCTTGGGAGGGAGTACCAGTGGGACGAAGACCTTTGGGGCGCCCCCGAATGAGATGGCGGGACAACATCAAAACGGACCTAAGGACCATTGGGATAGAGTACGACCCAGCATTGATGGAAGATCGACAACAATGGAGGCGAATAGTACAGTCGGCCAAGACCCACCCCGGGTTGTAGAGCCATGGAGTAAGTAAGTAAGTAAAGCGCTGAACGGACATCGAGAAGTAAAAATTTATTATTGTCAACTTTTTCTGGCAATTACTGCTAATTGTCAGATTTTTCTGGCAATGAGCGCTAATTGCCAGTTTCTTTTTGACAATTATGCTAATTGTCACATTTTTCTGGCAATTACCGCTAATTGCGAGTTTATGCTGGCTATTAGCACTAATTGTCAGTTTTTCCTGGCAATTAGGCTAATTGTCAGATTTTCCTGGCAATTAGCAATCATTGCCAGTTTTGCTGGCAATTATTACTTATTGTCAGTTCTTGTTGGCAATTAGTATTAGTTGCCAGTTTTGTTCTGGCAACTAGGGTAATTGTCACATTTTTCTGGCAATTACCGCTAATTGCGAGTTTATTCTGACAATTATATATCTCTATTTGCAAGAAAGAGATGGCAACGCCACAAACGCAATGCAAATCGGGGAATACGGGGATTCACCAGCTTTTTTAACCTATAATTTTACCACAGTTAATATATTCGTATAATCCTTTCGTCTAAATAGGTTAAGATTTTTAAGTTTCCTTCGCAAATGTCTCTCACTGATAAATAAATTATGATTTAGTGCTAAACATGAAACTATCTCCATCTGTTGAAGGCCAAGAGTAAAATAGAGTTTTATAAGGTCATCCATAACAAGGAAAAATACTTATTAAGACAATAGAGACTTTTTGCACCTCTTAATTCGTCATACTTTTGTGGTTATGGTTATTCTGAGCATGCGCATTGTCAGAAAGGTGATCCGCAATGGTTAATAACCATAACGGACTCCGTTAGTTACGGAAGGATAAGGAAGAGCTTATCGTTATCTTTATGGTTATGCTTAAACTGCATGGTTGCCGGAACATACAAAAGTTATGAAGCATTATTGCTATGAATTAAAATTGTGATAAGCAATTAATTAAAATCCAAAGCAATAGTAGCTTTACATTAAAATATACAACTTAATCAAATTATTGTTAGGTTAGGTATGTTATTTTGTTTAGGTGCGCCGGCGCCAAATTAATAACTACAGACAGAACGTATAGGCGATGCAAAATCTCTGGTTTTAACAGTGGCGCTACTCGTTATGTTTAATAACGTTAACCATAACGAAGCTAAAAACTGGTATTAATTTAAGAGGTGCAAAAAGTCTCTAATATGAATCGACTTTAGACGCGTACTGTATATAAATAGACCAAATAATTTAAATTATGATGGCTTTTCAGGCCACATTTTTGTTTTCTTTGGGTGAGAGTTTCGATTTTCTCATTCTCCAAAACTAAAGAAAATCTTTAAGTCTGGCATCATTGTATAAACTATAAATCGCAGGTAATTGCCTGTTTCTACTGGCAATTAGTCATAATTGTTTTTTGTCTCTTCTTTTTTCTTCAAAAGATTGAACTCTTTATCTTGAAGCAATGTACCAAATTTAAAATTAATATCCTAATAAATACTCGAAAAAGGCAGTTTTTTATTTCAAACTTTGTGGCTCTGCGTATCGAACATGATGGTATAATAAATAAATGACCACCTTGTATATTTAAGTGTCCAATAAAAGTACCTGAAGTATTAGGTAAGCACAATATGGTTCAATTAAAACATCGACATCTGATATTATCTTTTAAAAAAAATTTCCCGCGACTCTACTAAACGATTCCATTTTGTGAACCCAATTCGATAATTCTGTCGATTAGTTAGAAGAATCAAATAACAACCTGGTTTTAGCAACATTAGGGTTTTCCCGCATAATTCACACGATTCTATTACGTCATCCGCGATTCCGCGGGAACGATTTGAATTCGCAAATGATGCGGTACCCCCTCTCATTTGTTTTGATTAATCAGAGAATAACCCCCCTGATGACGCAAACAAGCGCCGAATACAAGTATAGGCTTCTCTGTCTGGTCCATCGTAGATGTAGTGCTTAAGTGAGGGGGAAGGTTAGCGTTTTAAGGACACAAAGAAATCGTTTAATATACATAAATGTATGTTAAAATTAATGAAGAAATAGTTGGTTGAGCAACTCGTTGGTTTATTTGGTTTTGATTCTTCCAGTCGAAGAGTTCACTCTGGTGTTGCAATTGTTTGTTTTGTCGTTGAGCGTTTGTTTGCAAATATTGTAGTGCGTTTTTGAGGATTTTTTTTTGTTGAATAAAAAGGGGTAAGTTAAGATTTTTAAGATTTTAATAATTTGTTTTATTTTTGGGATTTATACATATTTAGGTATTATAGAATAATTAAAATGCAATGTTAATTTCTATTTTTCAATTTTCTAAGAATAGTTATTTTACCACGATACTTTTTTAAGCATGTGTGGTTTTTAGGTCCTCGTTTTAAGATGCAAAGCTTTTCTGTAACAAAATAATTACAAGGCACGCTAAAAAAGTTTTCTCGTTAACAATAAAACGAAAAATAATTTTAATCTTTATTTTCCGATTTTATTTCTTAACTTGGACGCGCCATTCCATCAGAAAAATAAAAAACAGTCCATTCGAGTTATTTATAATTTAGAAAATTTTGCAACGCTTGGTTAAAGAATTTTTAGCTGTAATATGAAGTTTGTCGCTTGCTGCCACCGCGTCGTCGCTAAGAAAGAAAGCATGTGAAGGAAAGAAGCATAAATGATTGAATTTTACATTAAAAACAATCAATTTTAAAAATTGATTTATAACAATTCTAACCCATTAAACTCCTCCAAATTTATACCTATTTTTAAAGTAATATACAATATAAATAAAAAATGGGAAAGAAAGAAAAAACCTAAAGTCTTCCTCCACAAAATTTAAAAGAATAAAAATTCTCTAGAGGTATCTACATGTTTCGAACGTAGAAACGTTCATCATCAGAAGACAGAAAATGTATTTAGTGCTGATGGTTTTAGCAGAAGAGAAAATGGTGTAGAACCTTAATGGAGCTTTTATGGAATTAAAAAAATTGATGTGTAGAAGAGACATAATATGAAGAAAATTGATAAAGGTTAAACCATACTAAGTATGTTAAAAACGTTATTAAAGGGGGTCTAAACCAACCAAATAAACTGGGGAAGAAGAAAAAACCTTCCTGAAAAGAAGGTGTCGAAGATTATTTAAAATTTTTTATAAAACTTTTCAAGTTTATGTCAGTAAGACATTATAAGGATAAAATTGTCCCATTGTATCCCTTATCGGCAATGTCAGCTAGACGGGACCTGAGTTTATCGTGAAATTCCTACCACGTGTATGCAGTGAACTATCTTTGTTTACTTCCTCAGAGTCCGCCCATCAGCCCCTCCCGGTCTGGATATTAGGAAGAGCCGGTGGCAACTTGGATTGTGACATAATTGACATTTTCAATCATTACTTACTCACAATCAAAGTTGTCTAATTAGTCAAACAAGAATTATGCTATTCGGGCCACTCTGATTGAAATGGTTTTGCCACAATGTCAATTAAGTCACAGTTAACGTTGCTGGTTAGTTAATTATTTTTAAAAATATATGGGCAACCCGACGTTAAATTTTTGAAAATGTTAAACATTAAAAAAAAATTATTGCCATGATGATTGCCATTGGACCATTGGCTTGGGTACTATAGGCAGCGAACATGACATAATATTTTACGATAATTCTTGAATATAAAAATTAAACTCTTTTTTTCTTTGATATACAATAAAGGAATTGTTTTAAAAACTAATAAATTAATGATGTTTATAGGCTGATAGGCGTCCGATGAGAGGTAGGAGGTAATTCCCCCTCCGTAGCTCACACTTTCTAAAAAAATAAAGTTGAAATTTCATTTTTTGGCGCCTTTTTTCAGATACTATACGTATTATATATATTATCATTTTAATTTTTAAACATTTGACCGAAAAATTTTAATTTTCTCCGGAAGTGTAGGTATGTCTATAGGTAATTGCTAATATTGAATATCAAGCTTGATATTCAAAGTTGCTACTGTATTTTTGTCTCATTCAAAAACAATACAACAAAGTGCTTATCATATTACTTACATAATTTTATTAACTCAAGGCTCCAATCCGATTTTTTTTAACTTAATTTTAAATAATAAATACTACTTCCAGGAATAACCATTGAAGTAAAGCAAAAGTAGAATTTTTGAAAAGAATAATAATTATTAATAAGTAAGCAACTAACTACATACAAGACTCGTGTTTATTCTTATGGGACTTGTTTTTAATAATTACGTTTTGATCCTTATGCGTATAAAAAATAAGTAAAATCCAACATTTTAACATAAATTAGATATTTATTGAGCATAATAAATACATTTTTTTTATTATTCGGAAACGATCCGACAGACCGGCAATAATTGATAATCATTAATATTATAAAATAACTAATTTTGTAAAAAATCGTATAAAAATAAACTACATCAAAAAAGTAGTAATTTTTATGACAAATCTGTCTTTTCTTGAAAACAATCAATAAAATCCCAATTTATGAGTAACTTAACAAATGGAATTTGTGGTTTACAATTCCACACAACATTATACTGTGCAAGTAAAAATTATTTGCATCAAAGACAAAGAGGGCTTGGATTAAAAAACGTAGGGCTTGGTTTAAATCACAGTGATATGGGGACGATATTATATCTAACCAAATCTAGGTTAAAATTTTGTCAAATTCATATTATGACATGATATGCCAAACTAATAAGTAATAAAATAAGTAGACAAATACAAATTTATTTTTGTTGTTTACAAAATTAACAAAGTAAGAATATACAGAAAAAAAAAGAAAAATAATTACATAAATTGCTGAAGTTGGCCGCCGCCATGCTCCAAGCATAAACTCACGTCTCTTCAGTCTCGACCAGCATCTCTGGAGAAACCACATTCTTGGATAATCATTTCTTGTAAATGTTCTAAATTTGCAAATAGTGTTCTTTAAATGAGAAAAAACGAAGTAAACCATAACCGTTAAACAAGGTGATCTGGGTTTGCAACAAGTTCTTCTGTTCTTACAGATGGTCTTCCTGCTCCTTTTTTGTGTTGTATAAAACCTGTTTCCCTAAACACAGCCACGGTCCTTTTCAGGCAATGATAAAAATACCCAGCAATAAAAGCAACGTTAGAAAAATTTTCGTGAAAATCGAACAAACCCGAACAAACCCGGATTGTATTGCCACTCACCATTTACTCTAACCCCGTTTCGAACTTCAACCATGAATGTTTTGTGCTATTCCGTAAAGCCCAATGTGTGAATTGTTCAAGAAATTGGAAAAATTAGCGATGAATCAAATTACTTGTAACGACTGTCAAAGATGACGGAATAACTGATTGATTGTTAATTCAGGTAGTTACTGACACCCAATAGGTATTAAGCTCTACGGCTAAGCATTACTTCCTTAGATGCAAGGCCCTCTTTGATGCAAATAATTTTTGCTTGCACGGTATAAGGAATGTGTTCACAATACAATACAGTACCATTATTATTGAAGGCTTTTTCATTGTTTTTGATAATTCTAAATTTTTTGATGCAATGACGATGCATTTTAAATTAATTTTATTAGGTGCAACTTTAAGATTATGACATTTTCAAGCACATGTAGTGTAGTAGTCACCTGCATTCCGCCGCGCTGTACAGAGGACGGTCACAACCAACTAGCGTTTATTAAATAAAGTTTTGCAATGACGCTAAGCGTTTACCGTTTTGGCGATTTTCTAATTAATATTTTTATTTTGTTTATTTACCTAACTTTATTTAATTGATATTCCAATAACAATAATATTAAAGACAGTCCAAAAACTGGTTTAAAAATCCGTTAAATAGGTAGAATTGTTAAAAACAGTTAACGAACTTAGTTTATGGGAACCCAAATAAACTCTCACTAACCAATGCGATGTTTTTTATACTGTACCTATATAATGTTTAAATAATTAAATCGTATTAATTTAAAACCATAATAGTTACTTATGTATCAAGGGTACTAAGTAGATGATTATGCCCTGAGGGCGACAGTCTTACAAAGCCGAGGGCCTCTGGCCCGAGGGTTCGTAAGTCGCCCGAGGGTATATATCTATTAGTACCCGTGGTGCATACAAACTTTTATGTCATACCAGTTCGTTTTGAATAATAAATAGTTTTTTTTAATTTAATTTGATTTACCAATTTTTTATATTTACCTACGACATGACCTTAACAGTATTAAAATGTTTAATGTGTCAAAGTCAAATATAAAAATGGAACAAGATGCATACTTAATGCCCGCGCGGGCCATAATGTGTATTTTATGCCCGCACGGGCATAAAGTAATCCATTATGTAGATGGTATCTAAGGTATAAAAACACAATAATGTACTGGTATGACATAATAGTATATTAACGTAACGTTTTATAAAGCATTATTTTATAGCACGCGTCCATGTTAAAAAACGAGTTTTATAACGGGACAAGTGCTTAAAACTGCTTTATATAACACGTACGTTATACTATTTTTTCTAATTTGTAGTTTTTTCAATAAAAAACACATATTTAAAAAGAAAATAAATCCTTCAAAATTTTGTTAATTTTTATGTTGGTAATACTATTTTTTATCATAGTGGCCTCTGGACAACAAAAATTATTTTGCAAACTGTCACTTTTTGATTTATTGACCCATTTTCACCACGAGATTCTAAAGTTCTTTTAGCGATATGAGATTTGAAATTGGACGGAATACGTTGTGTGATCCTTGTACATTCGGTACATATACAGAGCGTTCGGAAATTCGGGCGATTTTACTACTTTTTTCGAATTTCAAAAGACGTGATTTTACGTCACGGCATTGCAATTTAGTATAGGGAAGATGGAAGATGGAAAATTCAAATAAAGTTGAAGTTAAAATCGACATTGGAAGGTTAGTAGATTGAATTTTGGATAGGATTTGGCAGAAAATGATAGCTTGAAGCATCTACAAAAGATTGATTTATAGATTTATGCAACCAACATACATGACTGTTATCCACACAGAATAAAAAAGTAGGTTATCAAGCTATTTTTCCTCTGCGAAAAATGGGTTTTCTCGTAAATCACAAAGGCCGCGCAAGTCAATGAAATAAAACATTTAAATGTTACCAACATCAAATAAAGAAAAGACGCGTATCGAAATAGCTTCATTACGATACGCAAATGCGTATCGTACTGAGCTTATTATGAACGTGAAATAGAAAAAATATATTATGGTCCCATCGCCAAATGGTCTTCCTTTATCATTTTATTATATTATGTAGCATGTAAAAGTCATAAAATAACGTGACGTTCCATTTCAGCCGTCCAAATAGTCAAAATACAATTTACATAAGTACCTAACAAAAACAATGTTTTATTCAATTAATTTAACATTATTAATTGAGAAACGACGTAGTATTATAAATTCGTATAAGTATAAAAACAATCATTTAAATTAATTATTTTATTATGTATTTAGTGGAGTAAATGTTTCATCCAATCAAAATAAGGAAGCAAAGTTAAGATGACAAATTTTTCCAAGTAATCACTTCCTAAATTAAGTATTAAATCAAAGACAACCCCCCCCCCCCCCCCCCCCACACCCCAAATCCACCACTGGTTCTGCTGTTGGCTTGTTTTAAATTTAATTTTTTTGTTTTTGTATGTATGAAAAAATCATGATATTTCATCTGACGAACATCTATTTGTCTTTATTTTATTGTGGCATGAATTGTCTACTCTAACAAACTTTCGTAATTCCATTTAAAAGTACCTACGCCAAATTCAGAAAGCGACAATAGTTGTTTGTTTTTACGTAAATTTATTTTAAACAAAATCCAAAAAACTGAAAATGTTGTTTCTGACGAACCCTATATAGTAATCTTAAATGTGATATTTGAAATTGTACTTTCAGCACAAGCAAAATTCATTTAATAAATCAAGGAAATGAAAATTAGAATTAAAAAAAAATCCTCAAAAGTAAAAATGTTGTTTTTGACGAACCCTGTATAGTAATCGCAAATCTGATATTCGAAATTGTAGTTTCAGTACAAGCATACGTCTTTATAAACAATAACTTTTCCTTCTAAATAAAAGAGTATTTCCCTTCCAAACTCTATCCGTGGACAACACTGTAAATTATTTTAACTAACGTTTACATATTTTGGATTATGCAGTAAAGACTGGTAAGTTTACAATGCCATAATACAAAACATAGGTTGGTAACTATAAAGGCAATATTACATTTTAAAATTCATAAATTTTTATAATATTCCCTAGTGATTTACAAGAATTACGTAAAAATACTAAAGTGGCCAGAATTATATATAAAGTTGTTCCGGAACCTTGAAATTATCTAAAAAAAATAAATAGCATCTAATATTAGAAGGGCTGTTCAGGGAGGTATTGACGAAAAGCTCGACGAAAAGTATGCCGGTGTTTTTTTTTTAATAAACCAGCACTTAAATTTCCCACAATTTACCTTAAAATTTTTGAAAGTAAACACGTCGATTTTCAGAACTGAAGTAAAAACAACAATTTTTACTGGGTAACACGATATTTTCTAGTCTATCTAGATGTCATCTCTCCTAAGAATTCAAGAGAATATGTGTTTGTTTTAACAGGAAAGGTTCCGTAATTGCACAAAACACGAAAGTAAACAAAACTATGACCGGCTGCGTTGCTCTACCAGCTCCAGAGTATGTCTGTCTTTCTTCTTCGAACGCCAAAAGCATAAAAATACCTATTCTGATCAACATAGCCCTGCAGTGCGCATGCGAATCGTCAACAGTTCGGCCAAACGAATTGAAGATAGAAAATGGCGTCGTTAATTCCACCTTAAGTATTTGTTTTTTTTGAAAAATACATCTGTACTGTAATAATGTGTAATTAATTTATTACAAAATAATTGTTAAATTTAAGCATTAATAAATTTCTTTTAATTTTACAAATCTGTTTTTTCAGTGTATGATAGAATGTTCTCTATAAACAGTGAGATTTCGGCTCGGCGCAAAATTACGTTTATGAATGAACTGCGTGGTCTATCAATACTTGGACCCCGTTATGCAATAGGGGACCAAGTAACAAAAACATATTTCTGAGTAAAAGAACAAAAACAATACTTTAGTTATTACTTAAAACAAAAGCCCCTATGAAAGAAAAAAGCTGTTTTTTTTTTAGCATTTTATTTACTTGTGAGTATATCAAGGTAACAGTAGAAAAATTAATCGAAAATTTTCAATTTAACAACAAAAAAAGCACTTGGTTCCTTATTGCAAAATATTTTTTTGTGAGAATCAGTCATCTTCTATTTCGAAATCTAGATATGCGTTATATCCCTCTAGGTCTTCCTCGATTGTATTATTACCAATAAGGTTAAGGTTGAATTCTCAACGTCATTCAATCTATTGCCAACCTATAACCTATTTCGCGTTGATTTTTTGAGTTTATTATTTTAATAACTAACATTTAAGGAAAATCAATATCGTCTGTACATTATTTAGGTAGTATCTGATATATTACAAAAATATCAATTCATTTCATTGCTAATTTTGGAATAATTGTATAGTAAAAGAACAATGAGTGACAATGACATAATAATGTTAAAAAAATCTTACCCGATATTTTTCGCTATACAATTCTCCTAAAATAAGTTATGAAATTCCTTGATATTTATTAAATATGTCAATTATTACCTTTAGAATATCAAGTCCACACTGATTTTCATTAAATTTTGTATAAAAGCTAGAAAACAAATAAATCTACACGAAATAGGTTATAGGTTGGCAAGCATGTTGATACTCCCACCTTAACATAAAATGGATGGTCCGCCAGAGGAATTAAGTGTAGGTAGCTTTTTATATCTTTGAGTTTAGCTTCTGGTATAGGCTTTCCGTCAGGCCAAAGAGGTGTTAAATGTCTAGAAAAAGGTGTTTTGCGTGGTTTCCCTTTTTTAATATTTATTTCTTTATAGTCGTCGGAGTCTTCATAGTTTGTTTTGATGAAAATACTATAGGGATTTTCTTTTAAAACCTTTATTTCTTTAATTTTGAACCAGTTGATCTTCTCTTCTTTGCAGCTTTTTTTTTCTTTTAATGATTTCGTTTTCGAGCATCTTGGTGCTCACAAAGTTGTTCTTTTCCATGGATACTACCGCAATGGGATGCTTCCTTCTGCAGGGTTTCATAACCTGGAGAATTAGTGTGCCTTTTGAGAACACATTCTACATCCCCAAAATCACTGTCATGGGGCAGGAAACTATGCCCTGATACTAAAAAGCGCAGCTCTTTACTTTCAAGATGTGTAGATACTTTAAAAGCACATTTTAACATAAGCACCATTTTGATATTGCGGTTTTGTCCTCCGCAGGAGTCGCTCCATAATATAAGGTTTTTAACGGTTTTTGAGATATTATTTGCAATATACAGAAGCAAACAAGAACCCACTTCTTAGGCGCTGCGACCCGCTTGTTCTTCAAGCCACAAGTTAAAAGTAGACTTTGTTTCATTTCCTGCAAATATCCCGCAGTTATAAAGCCACAGCTGCCTTTTATAAAATATATAATAAAACACACAGTCAGTTCTTCACTACCTAAAATGCAATACTGAAATGACACATTATGCATTATGCGCCGCAATAAGGTTCCAAGAAACATTGGTTCCCCAATATTAAAGAAGTTTTAACTTACATATTTTGCAATAAGGAACCAAGTTAACTTGGATCTTCGTTGAAAATTACAGAGCCCTTACTTTGGAATTTTCAGTTGGTTCTTTGGTTCAATAGATGGCGCAACTTGTGATTATGAACTTGGTTCTGTGTTGCGAAATGTGGGAAACCATATTAAAGTTTGGAAGAAGGGACTAACTCATTCTTAAGCAAAATGTACTTTGGTTCCTTATTGCATAACGGGGTCCACTTGATCTTCGTTGAATGGAACAGAGATTTATATTTTTAAGGTTCTGAATTTCACAACGTCATATCCCTGACCTAAGAATACAACAATAATAATGCACCCACATCAGCGCAGATTGACCTTCTTATTGCAACATACCTCGGTAACCACTAAACATATTACCGCCGGTATTTATAAAGTTAAACGTTAGGTACCTACTTACTTTTCATTATTTATAATAATTGACTGCCGGCTTTGTGCGTTGTGGTCAGATTTTTTAAAATCATTCCGTATATAAAAATAATTGTAAAATTATATGTCTGGTATATAATAACTAGGTAATTTGGTCATATCATATAATACTTACATTCACTATACAGTGTCACCAGTAAAGTCCGCATCATATGGGATTTTTTTTTATTAATAGCTTTATTCGAAATTTACCTTTGGCATCAAGCTCTGCTTCGATCGAGATGAAAATTAAGCAAAAAAATAGTAGTCACGTGATTCGCATTATATGTAAAATTTTAATTTTTTCAAAAAAATAATTCAAAAGTGGGGTTATTTCTGAAAACATCGAAAAAAGTTATTGGAAAAAGTTTTTCTAAATGCAGTTTCTAGTCCACATGCAAAATTTTAGCCGCATAAGATAATTTTAATTTTTTACCTATATTTTGTAAATTGCACCACTTTTGCAAAATAAGACTCAACGCAACTTACATAAAACTTCTTAGTTTTGACAATGCTTTATTTCAGATACATTTTCTTTAAAGAAGCGTCACATTAAATGTGTGTTTTTCTACAAAATCTAAATTGGGCTATTAAAATTTGGTCGCACTTGATGCAAAGTTCATTTGTTTTTGACCCTGTATAAGGTAACTTCATAAAATAAGTATTTTTGAAAAGGTAGTTTGTGTCTGAAAGTAATACACCTTAATATTAAGACAAAAAAGAACAGTGTCTTCAGTAAAGTGGAAAATAAAATTTAGTTTAACAACGTAAAGTTTATATATTTTCAACGATTTAATTTAAAACCCCTATATTATAATTTATTATTAAGCTATGTCATAATAACGTTAACGTGTATTACTTTCAACCACAAACAACGTTTCCAAAAATACTTAATTTATGAAGTTACCTTATACAGGGTCCAAAACAAATAAACTTTGCATCACATACGACCAAATTTTAATAGCCCAATTTTGATTTTGTAGAAAAACACACATTTAATGTGGCGCTTCTTTAAAGAAAATGTATCTGAAATAAAGCATTGTCAAAACTAAGAAGTTTTATGTAAGTTGCGTTGAGTCTTATTTTGCAAAAGTGATGCAATTTACAAAATATAGGTAAAAAATGAAAATTATCTTATGCGGCTGAAATTTTGCATGTGGGCTAGAAACTGCATTTAAAAAAACTTTTTCTTATAACTTTTTTCGATATTTTCAAAAATAACCCCACTTTTAAATTATTTTTTGAAAAAATTAAAATTTGACAGATAATGCGAATCACGTGACTACTATTTTTTTTGCTTAATTTTCATCTCGATCGAAGCAGAGCTTGATGCCAAAGTCAAATTTCGAATGAAGCTATTAACAAAAAAAAATCCCATATGATGCGGACTTTACTGGTGACACTGTATAGCAGGTTCAATTCAAATGTTATCAATTCACTATGCAATTAAAGCGGCACCATACTATACCTCAGTGGCGTATTTAGGGGGGGTCCGAGGGGTCTGGACCCCTTCCCGTGGGCTCAACATTAAAAAAAACTCAGAACAGATCAGATGCCTTGTTGCATTTAATTTCTAATTTAAGTGAGTAAAATAATATATACATGGTGATTGATAATTCGATTAATTCCTCGCAGGAGGTAATTTGTGATTTTTTCTTAAATATGACCTATTCCGAAAATGCTTGGTTTTCGAGTTATTCCAATTTTTTTCTTGTTTTTTACCTGCGTGTCTAATTTATTTAATTTAAAAAAATTGAAATGATGTTCACTTAGTTTTATAATTTTTTTGCAAACTAAAACTATTAGCAATACTTTGTTTTTACAAATAATTAAGTAACTGTGTCACAGATAACAAAACAACATGGCCAAACTTGGCAAAAAAAATGAAAAAAATAACTTGAAAACCAATCATTTTCGAAATCGGTCATATTATGTAGAAATATATATTTTTAAACATAAATATTTAAAATATATTCCCATTATTGCGTTTATATATAAAAATTTCTTAATTTCTTCCTTTTTTGGGTTCAGCTATCAAAACATAGAAATTATAAATTTTGATAGTTCAAAATAGGGCGTGGCACCGAACATTTTTTCGCCTGCGGCGCTTTTTTAAAGAAAGAAAGATAAAACGAAAGGTATAGACCCCCCCGTGGCAATATTCTAAATACGCCACTGCTATACCTAAAGCCCGTACCAGCTCCGATTAAAAGTACTCTGGAATATTTCTTTTCAAATAATTATCTACAGTTATAGGTTGCCAACACAGGCCTATAAAACAATTAGAATACCGTATAATTGGCACAATATAATACATATCTCTGTACTGCCTTTGTTTTTATATGTTGCGCACAGCTTATCTCGTGAGCAAACAAAAGTTAAGTTTTATGGGTAAAAAAATAAGTTTGTACGCACCACTCACCGGTCAGATCCCTTGGCGCCCTACAGGGATGAGCATGCGCACAACCCTCTTGTTATTAGGTTTTTCTTGTTTATCGATATTATATAAATACACTCCAGAACCGACTCGGCGCCATTTTTGTGGTTACGTTTTCTCTTTGGATTTCTTGTATTCTTTGTTATTAGGAACTTTCCTTTTGCTTCTTTTAAACAGCATAGCAACGTAAAAAATATGTTTGCTTGGCCAAGCTAATAAAGGAATGCTTTGCGAACAAATTGTATAATTCTATGAGAAATACAGATGGACATACGTAACCGCGGCAAGGAAGGAGAAAAATATCTTTGCTGAGCTAAATTTTTAAAAGGAAAGCACAACTTAGCCGTTGGTTTAAAAGCAACTAAAATGAGCTTGGCTATTGTTGATTGTGGGTGTTTAATATTTCGGATTTCTAGTTTTTGTGTACTTGAGTTTAATTGTCTTATTCTCGTGCTTTTCGAACTAAAAACACGACGGCGAATCATTTTAAAACAAATTTTGGAAACAAAACATAAAAAGGATTTTCTAACCTCAAAATCTGATTGACAGCCACTTAAAGCACAAAAAATCACTACCTCAAGTACCAATTTCTTCTTAATAAATTGTGATGGCAATAAATTGGGGCAAAATTTAGCAGTTTATTACAAGTTAAAATGATTTACAATTTCTTGAGCTGTGAAATACGGACTTAAAATGTGTGCACCCCGGCACTAAGCGTTTAGTAAGACATTTTAAATTTTAAAGCCCGGACCTGTTTATCTTTCTACTTATTAAATGAGAATTTTGCAGTGCGCAAGCCTATTCCTGTACGGCTTTGTTTACATGCGCAAAGTCATTAATTTGCCACTTTCGTGATTATTGTTTGCTGCTCTAAAGGTAAATGTCTACGGTTACAATCCACTAATTTTAGTTGGCAGCATCATTCCCACTGACTGTAAATTATGACGTCATCGATCGGCCCGAGATTTGCTGTCACTCCGAAGGCGGTTGCCCTCGGACGGAGTGTATTGAACGTGATTGCGCTTGAAAATTTGACAGATGTCAACATACAAAAGTAAACAATTAATTTTCAAATTTAAATCTACTTGAGTGCGTTTATGACATATTATATACAATATTCATCGAACTAGATGAAAAACAAACACAGAAAACACAACAAACGAGGTTACACATCAACAAAAGAATAGAAAATGGTGGTGGTCTGCGGTTCTGCGCAAGCGCTGCCTCTCTACTGTGTAAAAATTTTCAGATCGAAAAAGAGCACTCTCAAACGGATTCAGAGTAACCAAATTTGTAAATCGAACGTGCTACTCCGAGTGAGAGCAGTGGATTTTGATAACCGAACACGCAAATCTCGGGGAGAACGGATTCAGAGTAACCAAATTTGTAAATCGAACGTGCTACTCCGAGTGAGAGCAGTGGATTTTGATAACCGAACACGCAAATCTCGGGGAGAGCACTCTCAGAGTGCGCGAGAGCAGTAAATCGAAAACGCTATTAGTTACCTATGTTACAATTTGGGTTTGTTGAAAGATAAAAAAAATAACTAGTAATATTATCCGCGCTACCGTTTATCATTAAAAATTGTAAAAATTTCTTTATGATATTTATAATTGATGATTAATGATGATATGATTTTTTTCCAAATAACTTTTGATTGGATTATATTAGAAAATAATAAAATTTGGTTTGCTAGTCTATACAAGGACCTTCAAAAGAGTCTAATACAAATCTCATAACTACACCTTTTTCTCTTATAAAAATAATGAATCGCGTAATATTATACTTTTGCAAATTAGCGTTGTTACCCTGTTTCAGCATGTAAGGTTAAAACAATTTAACATCAAAAATATACATTCTCCAATTGTTGATAACTAGCAGTTTCTTAATTAAAAATTTATTTACACCGACAAAAAGGAAGTGCAAATCTTTTGAAACCTTTTTCAGGAAATCTGAGTAGATCAAGGCTACTTCCGCTTAAAAAAGAAAATTTTACTTCGCAGAACCTTGAACCAAAATTAAATAGATATTATCAAAAATAATAATTGACTGATTTTATTATACAGGGTGATACACGACGGGTGGCGAGCGGCTTTATCTCTAAAACCATATATTATGCAGAATATGCTACGACTTTGGGGTAACAAATTTATTATGAAATACAGGGTGTTTCAATAAAAAATCCCAGGCCAATTATTTCGAAAACTAAAAGTGACATGTAAATTCTGTAAACGCCAGTTTTTAACCTCTATGATTGGCTTTACAACTGTGTAAAAAATGTATTTGAATAATACAAGATATAGGTGGCGCCACTGTGCAAAGAATTTTTTCGATGACAAAAAATTGTTATTAAAATATTTTTTATAGAGGATATTACAGAGCATGTAAAAATCTAATTTTTGGCCCACGTAGTATTGCAGTTATTAGTAGAATTTAAAGACTTTCTATCATAGCATAGCGACTACGCACCCTAGCGGTAGAATTAGGAACTTAAAAATTATTTCCAGTGTTTTTTTTATTGCTCAAAGTCGTAGCATTTATGGTTTTGGAGATACAGCCGCTCGTCATATCGTTCGATTCCCATGGAAAATTTGCTTTTACCAAGTTTCTGTTTGCCATGATATCGGAAAAGCTTTTAGTAAATTTCTCCGAAAAATGTAATATTTTGTTCTGATGTCGTCTAAATGATAAATTACACATACATAATTATTTTAAATCATTTTTTTTCTACCGTGCATTTTAATTTTGAAATAATGAAAAGTGTCGATTTTCTATTTTGTTAACGACAATAGAAAAAAAAAGTCATAAAATAACTTTTAATAAATTATAAATTAATTAATAAGTATCTTTTGCATTTAATTTGAATTACCTCATGCCTTAAAAAAAGCAATTCATGTAATTTCAAATTACTTTTTTAATTGAGAATTGCATAGTTACTACAATTTCCTAGATTTATTGACGGCTTATCCTTGAAATGAGACATAAAAAGCTCTTTAAAGCACAAGAGGCTCATTTAAATAGTCATTAAAGAACATACTATTACATTATAGTTTTACAATTATAATAAAGTTAGGATATCGGCGTATACAAGGGGGGGGGGGTAATGGGGGTAATTACCCCCCCTAAGATTACTTAAGCGTAGTTTAATTTTTGCTCTTACTCCTTAAAGTTGCTATTATCTAGTATCCTAGCCAGGCACGTAGCTAGGGGGGTACAGGGGGCCCGCCCCCCCCCCGAAACTCGAGCTCTGATTTTGGCAACATAGACAACACATTAAACATTTCCTACACTATTACATTTTCTTCACCTCAATTATTACCGGGTTTGTTTTTGTGCTTTTCTTGGGGATTTTGTGTTGTGTTTTTTATTTTTTCCACTTGAAAACCAAGCACCATGATTCAAGAAAGGGCGTGACACCCAAAAAAATTTAGCCTGCGGCGCTTTCTTTTTGCGCCCCGATGCCCCCCCCCCCGAGAAGAAATCCTGGCTGCGTACCTGATAGCTACGTAGCCGATAGCCCGATCGATTACCCCCCCCCCCCCCCCCCCCCAGACACATGAGCTGGATACGCCGTTGCGAGTTCCACAATGAAAGCACTTGAAAATATATACCAATTTATAACAAAATAATTATCCCAAAGGATACGGGATTTATATGATCAGATAAGACATACGCCGGGAATATTTCAACGAGTTCGGCAATCAATGTTAAGAGGAAGTAACCCCTTCACCACAATGAAAATTGCCGAACGTTTTGCTGGTCAAACGAAAAGAAAAAATTAAAATTGGTATTTAGAAAATAAATTCTACTTTAAATACCCCATCCAGAAAAGTAAATGTCGATCGAAAATATTCCCAAAATTTTTTTTAGAATTTTTTTTTATTTTTAGTAATTTCGTAATATCTTTAACAATTCTTTATTGATCAAAAGCAAAATGACTTTCCCGGGTGTAGAATGTTGTACCAAACAATTTTTCTAAAAGCCATTTTTCAATGTCGGCCTTACTTTTTTCTCAAAAACGTTGGGCGCGTAAATCCACTTTAAACGCTTAAATTCACTCAAATAAAAAAAATTTCTAAAAAAAATTTTGGGAATATTTTCGATCGTAATTTACTTTTCTGGATGGGGTATTTAAAGTAGAATTTATTTTTTAAATACCAATTTTAATTTTTTCTTTTCGTTTGACCAGCAAAACGTTCGGCAATTTTCATTGTGGTGAAGGGGTTACTTCCTCTTAAGACGAGCCAATATGCTTTGCATTGAAGTTGAAGGAGGGCATTTTCAGCAACTATTACAAGTTTCGTCTTATTTTCTGTTAAATACATAATTAAACATTACAGTAATAAATTATCACGTTATGCGATTATTTCATGTTAGCTTCTTTTATCGAAAACAGTTTTAATCTGTGCGAAAAAATTCAAAAGAGGACTTTTGTGTAATTTTAATTGCTAAATAGTTTGGTAAGTAGTTTAAATTTTTTACTCCTATTGTCCGGGGGACATGCAATAAAGTGGTTTTTATTTTTTTCTTGAAAACAAAGCAAGATATGGAAAAAACTCGAGAGAAAAAATAGTGGAAAGAAAGAATAGTGTTTGTAGTTGCTTAATTAAAAAAAATACATAATTTTAAAAAAGTCAGTGACGCGCAATTTTTTTGTTACTGGGACGCCACTTAACTTAATAATTTTAATCTAATTGGGGCTAAATTATCCTTTTGATATTACAAACATAATTGCCAAATTTCAACAAAATCGAATAAAAGAGTACTGAGATATTTACGAACATCCGTTTTTTTTTAAAGTTGTACCTGTATCGTAAGAACTGTGCATTTTCGGGCCCATGTTTATATGAACTTTTCTTCTTAAAATCACTTAAAGAAGCACCCTTTGGAATTTGGCCACGTACCTACTTAAATAACACCCTGTATAGGAAAAATTACAAATTGAATGGACAATTTATAAGCCTTAGTATGGCAGCCATCTAGATTAAATTTAGATACTGTTCAGACCCTAATTTATATTGAATAATTTAAAATCTAATTAAAAATAGTAAAATAATTTAAATTTAAGAAGCGCTAATAGTTCAATTAATATAATATAAGAGAAATATGCAAAGGGGAAAAGCGATGTGATTTCAAAAATTGGATATTATTGAGAAAAGGTTTGAACAGTGAAGATGTATTTTTAAATAGATTGTTAATGTTATTGGGGGTTTGGTTTTCCTTACACAAATTGTTTCTAGTAACGAAACGACAAGAATTAACTGTTAATTATTGATTACCGATAAAAAGTGTTATATATTTTTTTACAATCTTGACCTAAAAAATATTTACATTATTATAGATATAACTATAATTTCTTTATGAAATTATATGAATTATTCAATAGTCATATTACAATTAATTAAAAAATTACCATAATTATGAATATTTATAATAATTATTAATTAATAATAAATTTACTTCTTGTTTCAGGAAATGGGTAGTATCCCACAACTGTCAATTGTCAAAGGACCCACTAGGCAACTGCAATCAAATTTTTTGCACAGACTCTTTGAAAATGTAGCCAATGGACCCTTTGGAAATAATACTGCCCTAATTTATAATGGTAAGAATTTAAAAGAAAGTTTGAATTAATCATTATCGATATTTCTGTATACTTTCACTATTTAAAAAAATGTGAAAGGATTCTCTGTTTATATACTTATCAGGAATATTATTGTTGTCACTAGCATAGAGGAACGAAATGAAGAAAAACCATATAACGTAAAATATTTACTGCTCATCGTTTTGTACGACGTACAAATCAGCAACAAGTTATGCCGAACGTTGCCTGTGTTAACCGTTTACTGAGCACGAGTATACTTCACTTCTCTTCTCGACACTTACTTTGCGGCCGGGCACCTCGCTTTTGATCATTTACTCAGGAATTATGTTACACTGAGAGAAAACTCTGCATTAAATAGGCGCCGAAAAACAACTCTGTCGTAGCTACTATTATTTAATTATAAAACAATATGATTTTGTGATTAATTGTAGTCTACCTAGCTACTACTTATTTACCTTTCTTTGTGCTTATTTTTTTAGGATTGGCCCTCAGTGACGTATTCGTCATTTTATTTAATTTTTTTATTAGATTTCTTTATTTTTCTTTAGCCAAATTAAATCTTTGTAGTGACCGTGGCGTTTTGAGCCAGTTACCTAGGTATGGGTACCTAGTTTTAAAGAATAAAAGGAAAAATTAATATAACCAGTTGATGGCCTTATTTTATATATACTCTATAGGTATTTTGCCCCAGTGATCGTTATTTTGAGAAATAAAGTAAGGAAATCATAATAAGCAATAAATTGGCGTAGAAGTTTTTACCTAAAGAAAAGTATCAGTTAGGATAAGGCTTCAAAAACCCAAAAATTAACGACAATATTTTTATATGAAAACATTTATTTTTACAACCACGTAAAGCCAAATAAGATTAGTTTTTATTAATTATAAAGTATGTTAAGAACAACAAAAGATCAACTTTATGATTAAGGAGAAAATAAACCTTGAATATAAAGACACATCTACACAACATTTATATCACGGACCATAAAATTATGTTTGCAGTCATGCACCTCTCACTTGCACTAAAAGTACACCATACCATTAGACATCAATCACCCACCGACAACGGTAATCGAATGTTTTGAATTACTCCGTTCAACTTAAACCACGCGGAGCAACAACAGGTCATTGTTTTAAGTTAGTTCGTCCCTCTCTGTTCCGTTGTAGTAAAGGATAGACTATGTAGCGCTCGCTGAAAGTTATCTAAATGATTTCTTCATATTTTAAAAAAGTTCCTAAAAAGTATATTTCAGTTTATTTTTTTTTTGATAATTAGATAACGTGTGTCCCAATGAAATATTTTAGGGATTAATGGATTTCTTTTTGTGGCAACCCATATATATTAAAAAAAAACTTATTGAATGATTTTCCTCAGCGTACCAGTAAATATATTTTTTTTAAATTTAACGGCTCTATTTTTTACAGAAAATGAAAAAGCGCGACATCATACATATGAACAGATAAACAATTTGACAAATAAATTGGCGAGGACCATACAACAAATTATCGTAGACAAAAATATTCCCAAAAATCAAGATGGAGACTATATTGTAGCCGTCAACATGCAGCCTAGTGATGGGTAAGTTAAAATCAGTTAGTAAATGGATATTTACATCCATAAGCAATATCGACATTTCTGACTTTTTTCGACTTTTACTTTAAAACCGGTTGGGAAGTTGACCCTTTCCATCCACTCTTGGGTGAACATGAACAATTTCATCTCTCGACAGAATGAGCCACTTTCCACCAACCAACATTGTTGTACAAAATTTAAAATTGTCTGTGGCAATACTCAGAAACTGTATAGATGTGTTTGTGTGATAAACCTTTTTCAATTTTAAATAGTTTAGAATTGATAGGGTCATCAAAATTTTATATTATTTCCTTTTAGCTTAGTAATAACTCTCTTATCAATATGGAAAGCTGGATGTGCCTATTTGCCATTGGACCATGCCTTTCCAGGGCCTAGAATAGAACATATAATTCGTGAATCAAAACCAGTCATGGTCATTTTTGATAAAGGTAAATATAATATAATATATAAGGTTACCAGATTCTTGGACTGGTAAACTTTTAGGGTAGTGTAGAAAGAAAGATTTTATTGGTTGAAAGCAGAACGCAACCATAGCCGAGAAAGGTATTTCTATACCAATTGCCTACCTGACTACTACATCATTTACCACATAAAAGAGTTAAAGCGTTAAAACCCCTCCAGGAAAAAATAGATTATTATTTGCCAATTATTTTCCATAAAAATCTTTTCAATACTGATCAACTTAACAATAACGGTAATTTATTTTAACTTCCTACTAATTAAAATAATTTTTAACATAGTAGTTGGTCGCTACTAAGATACCAACTATAATAATGTAGTTATAATGACAGTAAATACTACAGGCAAGGATACTCATTAATCATTAAAGCGAGCACTTAAACTGATTTATTAATTGCCTCTTTGAGATTGATAGAAAAAACTTATAACTATTGTTGTTACATGAAGGATTTTTCTTAAATTCAAGGTGGTAAAGTTTAGAGGATAATTATTATTGTGACCGAACTACCATTTGCGATTATGTAACTGTTATGATCTAGTTGCATCATAATATAAGATTAACTCAATGAAAGATAATTAATTATGTCAAATTTCCAGTTTTATTGAAAAACTTTTTCTTTACACGACGCGTTTCGCTACATTGTAGCTTCTTCGGGTGTATTGGTGCTAACTAATTTTATTTCAGTACAATAACAAAATGGTCTAGATACTTAAATACTCAATTCAGGTATACACATTACAAGCTTAATAATTGTGTATACCTGAATTGAGTATTTAAGTATCTAGACTATGTTGTTATTGTAATGAAATAAAATTAGTTAGCACCATACACCCAAAAAAGCTACAATCTAGCGGAACGCGTCGTGTAAAGAAAAAGTTTTTCAATAAAAGTGGAAATTTGATAAAATAAATTGTCTTTCATTGAGTTATAATGAATTTCCATCAAGTAAAGGCCTCAACGATTCAAATTATTCAAATATAAGATTAGGTGAATGGAAGAGAAAATGACTGTATACTCTAATGTCTTTAATAGTTATGGTATACCGATAAGTATCTATATATAATTTTATTTTTCAGACTCGGAATTTTACCTAGACACGTTTAAAATTTCCATTCATGATTTACACCAACACAGTGCCCACCAACAGGAAAATTCCTTAAAAGAAAATGAAAGAATGCGGCACGTCCGAGACGACTTGGCAGTTGTTTTGTACACTTCTGGAAGTACTGGAGTTCCAAAAGGTATTTTTAAAAAAAATAAAACAGAGATTCAAAATTACGAACCTATAACTTTAATTTCATTCAGTAGGAAAAGTTTATCAGGCAAACAATTTCAATTTCGAAAAAATAATTCTACACAAGATGCAATATAAATCAAATGTATAAATCAATAGATAATAGGCACAGTCTTTGTATATTTTTGGATCTAGCTGAAGCGTTTGATACTGTTAGTTAGAAATACTTATTAAAAAGTTAGGAAAACTTTAATTCCGTGGTCAAATATTAACTTTATTTAAAAACTATTTAAATAACAGGGTACCTACATCATGTTAGAATTGGTGACACTATTAGTTCAACTAAAATATTTAATTCCACAAGGTGTAGTACTAGGACCAATACTTTTTAATATTTATTTAAATAATAATAATAATAATAATAATAATAATAATAATAATAATAATAATAATAATAATAATAATATTTTTTGAAAGAGTCTGGAAACAAAAACAAGTATACATTCTACCATTCATTATTTCAACAACAGGAATTACCCCGCACTCATTCAGTAAAAATCTAGCGCAGATAGGCCTAGGAGAAAATGTACATACCCAAGCACAAAAAGCTGTAATACTACACACATGTAATATAGTGAGATCGTTTCTAAACCAGAAATAGCCTTGATGGACTTGGTATCGAACCCGCCTATCAAGGAAAGAGGACCAGCCTAAGCTGCTGTGAATACAAGGAATAATAATAATAATAATAATAATAATAATAATAATAATAATAATAATAATAATAAGTTTATTTAAAATTTAATATTATAATAAATATGTTTATGTTGTCTATGATATATTATTTAATAAATTATATAATAAATGCTATATTTAACTCAATTTGTAAAGGAAAACTACATAGTTTCGCTGATGATACTGTAAATTTTTATAAAGACGTAAATTGGAATATATTTAAAAAAAAAAACGCTATTCAAAAATATTTTATAACGATAAATAACTGGTTTAATAAAAGTTATTAACTATTAAAATTATAATAAAACAAAATACATTTCGTTTACTTGAGATAAAAATTAAGTTCCAAATATTGGTCCACTTATGTGTAATAATAATATCACTCTATTTGAATAAACTTTTTATTGTTATTATTACTGTAGATAGATATTTATAGCAACAACTTAATATTGTTCCCAACCTATCAAATAAAAAATAATCCGTAATTTCTTCTAATGTATTTTTGAACAGGAAGTTTTGAGGCGATCAGTACCACAAAAAATAGATTTATTTATATATTTCATGATGCAACACATCGTCTTTAATAATTTTGTTAAAAAAAACACGTTTTTCTAAAGGCTAACTACATCAAGATGTTTATTACTTTTTTTAAATTTCATAAACAAACAGCCTGATGTTCTTGACGACGTCAACGATTATTGTTTTTTTATTAAAATCTTACTCGACCTGATGTCTAAATACTTCTTTATTGGATTATCGATCGCTTGAACCATTGAATAACATTGAACTAATAGTTGGATGGACCCTATCAGTTTCAGTTCTTAATATGATAAAATGTACAATTAATTAAGTTCGTCAGACAATTCGACTCGTTTTAAGTTGTTTAAGTATGCTATTTTATATTTATGAATTCTACAAAACTGACAATTAGTTATTATTATGGACGTTGGTACCGGCCCAGTTTTAAATCAAAAGCTAGATGCCACTGGTTCTTACTTTTTGATCTTTTAGGTGTAAGGTTACCCCACAAAGTGATCCTAAACCGTCTCCAATGGCAATTCAAAAGGTTCCCCTTTAGCAAAACCGAAAGGATCTGCGTCTTCAAGACTGCATTGACGTTTGTAGACAGTATAAGTGAAATTTGGGGCCCCTTAATCAGTGGGTTGGCTGTTTTGGTAGTTCCTAAGGCCGTGACGCAGGACCCCGAAAAATTAGTCAATTTATTAGATGAATATAAGGTATAAATAATAATTATTAGTTGTTATTGGAGTTGGGATTCTTCGAGAATCGACGTTTTTGGCGGAATTTTTCTGGACCTAACCAAACAACAACAATGTATACCGGGTGAGGTACCGCCAGACTGGCCATGGAAAATCTCATTTAAATATTTTATTTTTTAAAATGTACCTATTAACAGTTTTCAATCTGCATTATTTTCTTGTAGATATCGTATACATCATTGTTTGGTTCTAAACAGTTGCATTTATTAACCACAGTAGGGGAGAGTTGGATAAAATCGGAAATCAGTCCAAAAACTGACTATTACTTGTGCGATTTTAGGGTAGCAAACGTTTGTTGTAGATTGAAATATTCCCAAAAGACTTTAGTTTGATATAACAATGTCACTTTTTATAAATATTCCTAATTTTTTTTTTGATCTTTTATGAAAATATATTGCAAAATATCCGATTTTGTCCAACCCGTATGATAAAACCGGGTAGTAACTTAAATATCATGTAAAACGGCTAATAGGGAGAAAAAAATATTTTTTTAAAATATGTGAAAAAAATCAAACATCTATGAACAGCAGTGGCAAAAAAACTTCATCTACAACATCATAGGCACTACAGGCCATTTATTGCAAGATCCATATTTTATCCAGCCTTCGTTCGACTTATCGACTTAGAGTTTGAAGATTGTTCGTGGCAATACAGAAACGTATAGTCATTATCACATTCTTCCTCTGAAATATCAGAATCTGTAATCGGTAATTTTTTAATATTTCTTGCCTTTTTTACACGATCTTCTAAAGTTTGTTGAAGAACAGTAAAACTTTAAAAGCCTTTTTTATATTTCATCCTATGTTCTAATAATTTAATTATTGCATTTTGGATGCTTTTTTGATCCCATGACTGACAATAAATTAGTTCTTCCTTTATAATACTACATGTTGTAGTTAACTTAAAGCAAAAAAAACGCATCAATAACTGGAAAAAACAAAAGGTCTGATAAAATCGGGTACCCGGTTTTGTAGAACTCGTCAACAAGACATTAAATATTATGTAAAATTTTTTGGTTATGATATAATATTCAAAATTTTTGACCAAATTAGAGGTAATATACTTGGTTAGAAGTAATAAATTTTAAAATGGTCATTAGTTATTAAGTAGAGGAAAAAAAACTATAAACCTAACCTAAAAATCGAGTTTGGTGCACCGAAAAACACTTATAAGATCGTACTGCTCCGGCTCGTATTACTCAAATGATATAGAAATGAATACACGCGACTGTTGGCGATTTAAGAACACTAATTTTAGCATTGTCCGATAGATGGCAACAGACATTTGGCAGAACTAGGCGGTATCCGGTTTTGTCCAACTCTCCCCTACCTTAACTCAAAATTACGAACAATATTCAGGATTGTTGTTTTACTTAGAATGGGTCTGTCGGGAAACGCATTGCAGAGAACTTTCCGGATCCTCTCCGAGAAAACTATGTTCCATGTATTACAACCTAATCATTGTAATATTTTCTTGAATACTGTAAAACATGTTAAAACTAACAAAAAATAAAACTTCTAGTAACATTTGATATTATCATAATAATTATAACTCATTGAGGTATGAACGTTTTAGAGCCGTATTTATTTTTTTAAAGAATTTTTTGAAATAACTTTTACAAGGGTCTTCAAAAAAAGGGTGTTAATATTTGAGAGTAACAAAATTGACATGGGATTTCCCATGGTCAGTCTGGTTGTGCACCACACGGTATATGACGTTTTTTGGTCAAACCATTACAAAGTCGTTTAAACGACCTACCGAGGACGTCGCTAATTCATTGCTTGCCATAGACAAACTTTAAAAAAATTATAAATGATGTATTAAAAGTTCTTCTAAACTTTCGGCTTTCCATTGACAAGTCCTCTTAAATGAAAAACTTTTTTAATTTTTCAGATAGAACGGCTTGTGCTCGTCCCGTCATTGTTGAGAAGTCTTCTGGTTTATTTGCGCTTAAAAGTAAGTTGAGAAAACATCTTGTTATTAACTTTAAATTTTACTTTTTTTATATTGATTTTATTAGTTTCTTGCTGGGTAATAGGCGAAAAACTAGTGAGTTTTTAGTAGGTACTAAGTACATTGTACAGTGTGACCAGTAAAGTCCGCATCATATGGGATTTTTTTAAATTAATTTTTTAATTTATTATTTAATTTAATTTAAAAAATAAAATTATTCGAAATTTGACTTTGGCATCAAGCTCTGCTTCGATCGAGATGAAAATTAAGCAAAAAAATAGTAGTCACGTGATTCGCATTACCTGTCAAATTTTAATTTTTTCCAAAAAAAAATATTCAAAAGTGGGGTTATTTCTGAAAGTGTCGAAAAAAGTTATTAGAAAAAGTTTTTTTAAATGCAGTTTCTAGTCGATATGCAAAATTTCAGCTGCATAAGATAATTTTGATTTTTTATCCACCACTAAAATTTATTTTCCACTTAATGAACACTTTACTGATGACACTGTGTTCTTTTTTGTCTTAATATTAAGGTGTATTACTTTCAGATACAAACTACGTTTTCAAAAATACTTATTTTATGAAGTTACCTTATAAAGGGTCACATGCGACCAAATTTTAATAGACCAATTTAGATTTTGTAGAAAAACACACATTTAATATGGCGCTACTTTAAAGAAAATATATCTGAAATAAAGCATTGTCAAAACTAAGAAGTTTTATGTAGGTTGCGTTGAGCCTTATTTTGCAAAAGTGGTGCAATTTACAAAATATTCGTAAAAAATCAAAATTATCTTATGCAGCTAAAATTTTGCATGTGGGCTTGAAACTGCATTTAAAAAAACTTTTTCTAATAACTTTTTTCGATACTTTCAGAAATAACCCTATTTTTGAATTATTTTTTGGAAAAAATTAAAATTTGACAGATAATGCGAATCACGTGACTGCTATTTTTTTTGCTTAATTTTCATGTCGATCGAAGCAGAACTTGATGCCAAAGTCAAATATCGAATAAAGTTATATATAAAAAAAAATCCCATAATATGATGCGGACTTCACTGGTCACACTGTATATATCATCACTCACATTTATATGTTTTTTAGAACAACAGATGTGCTTTAAAATCGCTGAAAACCTGGGTATGTTCCGGCGAAACTTTGGCGGTCTCCCTGGCCGAAGAGTTTTTCGAGTACTTTCAACAAGACGACCACAAACTCTGCAACTTCTATGGCAGTACCGAAATTATGGGGGATGTTACTTATCATGTAATAGAAAGTCCGTATCAGTTGAAGCACCAACAAAAAGTTCCAATTGGTGAGTTTATTTTTGAGTGTTTTCTGCATTTGACCCAAATAACAAAATAATACAATAGTGTACAAACGACAAACGATTGTCTTCAAAAAGAGTTTTGCGAGATAAGGACGAATTATTATTATTATTATTATTAAGGATGGATCAATATAAGCAATCTTACCCTACACGGCAGCATAGTAGACGTCGGCGCATATTTCTTTGATCATTCGTTACAAGTTACAACCACCTATCATAAAATAATAATATGTGTTATTAATCCTTTACACCTATATTCTGTTAATAATGAAGAAAATTAAATGAATTCACCTTGTCCCAATTTTTTTTCTTGTAATGGTCAAATATACATACGTTTACCATGCTTGGGTGCACCTATAAATATTATAGGTACCCTTGATGTATTAAAATGTCTACAATTACCCATTTAGTATGTTAGGAGGTGTGTTTGCAAAAGATCCATAATAAAATTTGGGGTAGTACGTGGTAAATAAAGCCAGCAGTAAACACTGTAAGTAGGTATAGTATATCTCAAAGTATATCGTATTTCCTTTTTGACATCAATTAACAAAATGCAAATTTCTAGCCAAAATTTATTATTTATAACAGTCTAACAGGTATTTTAGGAGAAGAAATCAATGACGGATTAAAAAAAAAATTAGGTCTTGTTTCCTTCAAAGCATCTTGCTTGATAAATCCTCTATTTATTAATGATTCATACACATTCTTAACAATTTGTTTTGCGTCCAATGATAAGTGATTTCGTTTTCTTCCTAGATGCAGAGCGATAATTTTTCCACGGGCGTCAAATAATAAAAAAAAACTAGTTAAACACTAATATTTCTATGGACCACAGAATCACTTCAACAAATTTCTCAAACGCACAGTACACAACCTTTTTCAAGACTGATTATATATCCTAATTGCACCAGGCCCGGCCTGAGGTCAATAAACAATTGTGCCTAACCTAAATAACAATTGCAAACGCCATAAACTTTATCGAATACCTAGCTGCTCTTGATAACAAGGACACCATTTCTATGCAAAATAAGAATAAAGTTACAATATTAAAATTGTAAATATGGTAGCAAAAGCCAAGACGATATACTTTCAGATGTACTTTACTTTAATTTTCATAGCTATATTTCCAACGAGCTATGAAGCAGCGGCGTAGCCAGGTGGGGGCCAGGAGGGCGCCTGCCCCCCCCCCGCCGCCCCCTTGCATGGCGCCCCTTGCCGCTTGGTGCCCGTATGCAAAATAAAAATATATTTTAATTACACCCTGCAACATTTATTGAAAATGAAAATAATTTGGTATTCTATTATATGTATTTTGAAAAACAAACACCATATTTTTAATAATAATAGTGGTTCTAAAAAATCATAAAGCGCCCCCATATATGTTCGCCCCTCCCGCCCCGCAAGGCTGGCTACGCCACTGCTATGAAGGGTTCACAACACGTTAACAGCAGAAAAATAAAAACTTAACAATTAAATCTTCTATCCACAGGTTTACCTCTGGATAATACGCTGATTTACCTATTGGATAAGGACTTCAGACCTGTCAAAGTAGGGGAAGTCGGAGAACTGTTTGTCGCTGGTCTAAACTTGGCGGCCGGTTACGTTAACGGTATGAAAATATCATTTTCCTTCGACTAGATAAAAATTATATTATAATTTAAGAATATAAAAAGTCACTCCAACAAAACAAAATAATACCAGTTTTAACGCAGTAACGCATTTATTTCTTCTAATTTTATGTTGCTTTCAGGCCGTGATCCAGATAAATTCATCGACAATCCACTAGCGATCGATCCTACTTTTTCAAAACTGTTTCGTACCGGAGACTTTGCAAGAATGGAGAAAGGAACTATACTTTACGAAGGAAGAACTGATTCACAAGTAAAAATAAGAGGCCATAGAGTTGACTTATCCGAAGTAGATAAAGCTGTTAATTCTATTGAAGGGGTAAGTGAACTAAAAAGTACCACCATCTACTTGTTTGCTGATCTGAAGGTCTTTATACGAAGCCGGTAACTTTTATATTTTGTTTTAGGTTGATAAAGCCGTTGTCCTTTGCTACAAACCAGGAGAAATAAGTCAAGCACTGCTAGCTTTTGTAAACACAAAAGATCTACTAAGCGAACACCAAATAGAAATAATGTTGAGAGACAAGCTTACAAACTATATGATCCCTCAAGTAATTTTAGTGGAAAAAATCCCGCTACTGGTTAATGGAAAAATTGACAGACAAGCTTTGTTAAAAATGTATGAAAATACCAATAATAATGGTAAGATAAAGATTATAATGTATTTTTTCCGAATAAATTGACTACCGAAATAGATTGTTTTGTGCTATATGCTTTTCCCGTTTGATCTTTTTCAATTTTATATTATATTATAGATAATAAATATTTATAAATTTTTCCAGACGATTCTGCACCAGAAGTGGAAATTAGCTACGAGGGTGTTCCATCCCATCAACTAAGCGCAGCCAAAGATCTTTTCGAAACAATAGCGGATATTTTGGGACGATCGGCCAGAAATGTCGTA
Source organism: Polydrusus pterygomalis (assembly GCA_963969555.1). Classification (NCBI taxonomy): domain Eukaryota; kingdom Metazoa; phylum Arthropoda; class Insecta; order Coleoptera; family Curculionidae; genus Polydrusus; species Polydrusus pterygomalis. Next base: position 2,593,666 of record OZ018377.1, read on the forward strand.
TCTGCCAACGCGAACTTCTATGAAATCGGTGGAAATTCCCTTAATTCGATTTTTGCTATTTCTAGATTAACGGAAAAGGGATATCACATAGGTAATTTTAGTCCCTTGATATTTTTCTATAGCGAAAGCAATCAAATAATAACTAATTTAAATCTGCTCTACTTATATTAAATTTTTTCCAATAACCAATGCTTTTTTTAGGTATTGGAGATTTTATATCAGCTATAGACTTTGGTGAAATATTAGAAAGAATGACGGAAGATACCAAAATTACCAAGCAACCTCCTAGCTACACTTCAGAATTATTGAGACCGGAACACAAGCTTGATGTTTTAGAGTACGTATAGTTGACAGTCATCTTTGGGTTATTTAGGAACTTGACGCAAAAAGTCTTGGCTTATCACGAACCTTTTTTTTTAGTATGATTACAACAAGTTTCTATCGGAAAGCCGAACTAGAACAATGGATAATTTCCGATTTGTCTGAAGCTACCTACGTAGAACTTATAGACGCTCTATGGGAACCACTCGTAGAAAAAAATTTGAGCTTCATAGCTAAAAAGGAATCTGGAAAAATTTGTGGGGTTGCCCTGAACTTTGATGCAAGAGATGAGCCAGAGGTGGACATCAAATCAAGGTTGACTGTGATATATGAATTATTGGAGCATATTGAAGGGCCTATTAGGTAATGCATTATATTATACAATGAAGATCAATAGATATCATTTTCTTTATAAGCTCAAAGTTCCAATTCCGGGTGAAGGTTTCGAATGAACTTACATGGTAAATTTTCCAGACGCTCACGTAAAGCTCCCTGCTTTTATTCGTTTTTATTTTGGGTTATCAAGAACATACTTTTTATCAAACAATATTATACGACAGTACCAGGTATTTAAGTAACTAACAATTTATTTATTTATTCAAACTGTTCTTACAAAAATTATAAAATATTTCAGCATACACGAATGGATGAAAATATTGTAAATGTTTATAAGGCACCTGTGCAGTGTTGAAAACACTTGTGTGTGCGTTAACAAACACTTAAAAACTAAAAAAATAGAGATAATTGACAGTCAGTATAGGGCCCATCAGAACCGTGAACTGGGGTAATCCAATCTTCACCTCCTGTTTGTCACTTAAGATGCTATTGACTCTCACAATCTGAAATCTTCCGGCAAAACAGTTTTTTAACAGCTTCCATACTGTCCCCCTGACTCCATAGTGCCATAAGAAATCAAGAAGTCTATCACTAAACTAATTTTACATTTTCAGGGACAACCAACTACCACCTGGTATAGGCAAGATTTTACATTCTTTCATGATGGGAACGCATTCTTCGTTGACTCCGCGTGAAAACGTTTCAGTATTTCAATTTATGGAAGAAGAAGTATTAAAATTGGCGAAAGGCAGGAAATTTGCAGGAGTTTTTACTACGAATACAAGTCCATTGACACAGGTAAAATACAGAAATATTAGGTTTATTTCATGAAAATCGTATGGTATACTTTCCAATAAATTTTGAATGTGAGTTAAGTCAATAATGCCATATTGAGGTCTTATTTTTGCTTAACATTTTGTTCAAATTTATTGAGCGATATTGAAGTATTTTTTACATAATATGCCTTTTGTGCTAGAAACGATGGAGTAACGAAATTTAAACCTGGAAATCCTATACAAGACAAACAAAGTGTCACACTTCACACTAAAAAATTACTACAACTTAACGCTTAAATCTGGAAAGCTTTTAAGAGAAACTAAAATAAGATCATTTTTTTAGCAATTGGGAACTGACGTTTTCAAATACCAGGTTATGTTGGACTACAAAATCAACCAGTTTATCGCGAGTGATGGAACCAAACCATTTGGATTAGCACCTGATACTGAAAGGGCAATTGTACATTGGAAACCGATAGAATGAGAATTATTTAACTGAATAAATAGTGATGATATGATGTATCGACGATCGTTATATCTACTTGTACATATCGCTATATTAGTATTAGCTTAAAATAATGACTATTTGTGAAGCATAAAAGCAATTCTTGTTCCTATATTTATAATATTACTATTACGGGAAAAAAAATATTTCCTACGGTGTCGGTATCCATAAAAATCAATTTTTTTTGTTGCTTGTTGTTTATAATTTACTGTTGAATGTGATATATAATTTTATTGCATTATATTTTAACGCCATCTGTCTTGTGTTTGAAAAATACACGACCTACCGATATAGTTAATTTTTTTTATTTTTAAGATAGTTTTAAATTCCCTTATACCGCGTGAATATCTTAAAGGTGCTTTTTATTCTAATAAAATTCTTAGGACTGTATTAAGTTATTATGTAGAATTGTATTCGTTAAATGGAATGAACGAAGCATCCTTGTATTTATTTTTAAGTCTAGAAATATTTATTTTAGAAAACTTTCTATTATATCGCTCAAAGCGAATAAAACTCATTGGGAAGTATAAATTCCATTAATTCTTATAGAATATCTTGTAATATAGTGTTTACATGTAATGTAATACTCCAATAAAGCTGTATATACTTTGGAACGTGACTTTCTCTTTCTTTCTGATTCTTTATTGTTGTACGGGACTTTCTTTCCTTCTTTTTTTTATAAATCAGACAAAAATGTACAAAGGTTTTTTATTTAGGGCTTTTATATCTTTCTTTTCTGGCTACTTACTATTTATATTTACACATTTTCTGGGCATAATGTAATGACCATATAGACCAGTGGCGCACCCAAGGAGGGGTTTTGGGGGTTAACCCTCCCCCCCTCCCCCCTCCCCCTTCCCAAAATAAATAATTTTTCGATAGAAATATTTTTTTGCGATTTTGGTTAATGCCTAAAACTTTTCATTTTATACAAGGGTCAACAAGGTGTTCGCCTTCGATAGCTCCTAAACTATAAGAGATTTATAAAAAAGTGTTATATAAAAGTTATAGGGTTTATAATGGAGCATAACGTATATTTTATGATATAAAGGAAAATCAAAAAATTTGGAACTAAGCACAAAAGAAATATTTTTAAATGAAACACTCTATATATTTTTTATCTTTTTGATTCTGATTCTGCTAGAAAAAAAGCTCTACAGTCATATTTACTTTTTTGAATTTGATTGCGAAGTTGCCAAGTAATTTATTTAAAAAAAAAATTATTGGAGTTAAATACTTTTTTATGCGGTATCAATAGAATTAACTAAAATTTTTACCATAAATATCCTAAAATACATAGTATGTAACCATATCACTACTTGTTTTATTTATTATACAGGGTGTTCGTGCAGTCTTTTTAATTTCAAACTTTGACACCATGTTTATCTAACATGAGGGTCTCAAATAAAAAATATGAATATAAAAGTCATATTATTTTTGCTCAAGGAATATATGGTTAACGGGTTGACCTCATTTTTCCGGACACCCTATTTAATGATATTATAATGAGTGTCCGGAAATGATGAGCAAAAAATTTGGGAGACAATTCTAGACCGAAAATAAATGCTATCTCTTCCTATAACATTTTTTCGAAAATTGTGTTACAGGGTGTTAAAGTTAAAGTTTTATTTGCAGTTTTTTTCCAATACCTTTTGCCACGCTCATAATGTTTTGACGAAATCTCGTATGATATCGGGATGGGAAATACAAATTTGCCCACCGTTTTTTCGCATTTTATAGAGGGCGCCACATAGGAGCCTATACTTTAATTTTTTGTCCTACACTGTATGCGCATCTTGACTGATTATTTTTATTCTCCTAACCTTTTGACATAAAAAAGGTAGGTATACTACTTTTATTTCGATAAACCTAACCGTTTTCGAGAAAAACGCTAAAATAACATTGCTTGCATATGATGAATACGAAATCATTTTAATTTATTTTCAACCTTAAACATAGCATAGCAAAGAAAGGAATATTCCATGGAGTTCGTCGGAATTTTTTAAGAAGACTTAATTTATGCATTGAAGAGGAAGGGCGTCACTTTAAACCTATGAATGTATAATTTATTGTTCTAGTAACTTATGTATTTTAAAATTGCAAATAAAATTTAATTTTAACACCCTGTAATTCCCGAGGTAATTCCGCTAATAATCAATTTTCGAAAAAATGTTATAGGAAGAGATAGCATTTATTTTCGGTCTAGAATTATCCCCTAAATTTTTTCCTCATCATTTCCGGACACACTGTATATTAATATTTTGAGCTTATACCTTCACTAATTTAATAATTTAAGTTGCGATAAAATAGTGCCGAAATAGCCTGTTTGTTGTTTGAAAACTGCATATGAAATTTAATTCCGGTAAAACCGCAACTTTCTTACGGCGCCACCCCCTTTGTTTTATAAACTTTCTTTTTCCCTTTCTTCTATTTATTCCCCCTTGATGCTTGAATACATTTCCTACGCTTTCAAATTTAGAATTTACGATTCAGTATAAATAGCAGATTAATACATGTCACTGACAACAAATCGTCTGTGAGATAGACATCTTCGCGTCGACAAGTCTTCCAGAGAGATATACTTTTAGACGAGAATAGAATAATTGGTAGTTTGTTGGGAAATATTTAAATGAACTTTTCCGTAAATAACTTATTTCCTAAATAATTTGGTCTTTTCAGTAAGTATGGAATAGTGATGTATTTTCATATATATATATATAACTTTATTTTATTATGATCAATTTAAACACATCTAACTAGACCTACACAAACAAGGTATGAAAATAAAAATAAACACACTCCAAGACAGATTACCCCGATGCATGTTTTGGTATATTTTATTTGCAGCCCTGCAATCTAATTAGGTACGCCTATTTTTCGGGCAATATATTGCTTCAAAAAGGACACTTTTCTCTATACTTATAAAAAAAAATACCTAGGTATGTTTATAATAATGCAAGGGTGAAAGTATTCCAAGTTTTCGGGCAAAAACTTTTTCAAATCCTTAAACAAGAAACTGTGCTTGAAAATGTTTTGCACGTACCCAAGTTTTTGCCAAATTGAAAAGAAATTCCAATTTTTTGGCAAGAACTTGGGGCAAATTTGAGCCGTTTAAAAGTAAAAACAAATTAAAGGTCAACTTTTACAATTTCTTGAGCAAGAACTGAAATTTAAAAGCCCGGACCTGTCTATTTTCTCATTCTTCAAATGATAATGTTGCAGTGCGTATGTATAATCGTGTGTAGCTTTGTTTACATGCGCGAGGCCATAAATTTGCCACTTTCGTGATTATGGTTTGCTTATCTAAAGGTAAATGTCTATGGGGTTAACTCAGCACTTAAACCGTCCCCCTCCTTTGAAAAAACCTGCGGTCGCCACTGAGGAAACTAAGCTCTTGCCAAGAAAGTGGTACTAACAGGGCCGTTTCTGGCCTGTTGGCCGCCCTTGTGCGACATATGAACTGGCTACCCTTTAAATCAAATCAGTTACTATTTTACAATTACCTACCTGAAATTATGGCGCAAAGCAATTGTCAGAAAAATAAATCTTTAATAGGTGTCTATTTTTAATATTTTTCTTTTATTCATACTTACCTACAGAGGGGCTCAGCAATTTCAAGCCACTAATCCTTTCTTGGGACATAATTGACCGCAAGTAATTTTTAATTAATTTTAACTTTGAAAAACTACGTTCGATAGATGCAACAGTAACCGGCAGAGTAATAAAAATACTCAGCGCAACACAAAGATTTGGAAATGATGAGATTAAATCTTTTTCAGCTATGAATTTTAGCGTATCTACAATTATTATTTTGTACGTTTTATTGGAAAAATTTCTCGGAAGGACAAAATTTCCTGGTCGAGCTCTGAGCGATCAATATCTTTGTTTGTGGGACTTCCTTGCTATTGAAGCGCTATATCGAGATCTTTGCAGGATTTTAACAATTTCTCGTCATTTATGGCATTAGCTTCATAGAAGTTCGACAAAACCTCAAAAGATTCATTACACTTATTAAGTGAAACGAATCTCTCCTTAATTGATTCTATCGCAATATTCAAAGAACAAGTAACCGGTGCCCATACAGGGTTTCCCCTGGCAAAAAAAAAATATCCAAAATGGAAAATAAAAATTCACATTGAAACTCTGTTTGGTCTCGACGATGGGGTCATCTTTTAATTCGTAATCAAAATGTCTGGGTACTTTTTTTCGGCGTCGGAAAAGTTATTTGTAACAGCATTTGAAACCGGACATCGGCGGCAAATTTAAATAGGGTGCGTTCTTTTGCCCTGTGAGTATTTGTGCCCCCACCTACCCTACTACCAAATTAATAAGACCTATAGTTAAATTCACATAAAGTTTTAATGCCAAATGTCAAGACTTGTCATTGTCTAGTTACTTTAGATTTCACCAACTTACTAAATTTCTTATACAGCTAAGATTGGTCAGTGTTTTTAATTTTTCTTTTCTGGAATTGTTCGGCCAACTCTTTTTATTTCTATCTCTTTTTAATCGTATAAAATAATACAAGATAGACATACTTTGTATGCAGTACAATTATACTAATTAAATTTAGCCATTAGAAATTTATATTTTATGAGTTGCTGCAGTATTTGACAAGTATGACAGAACTGAAATGTCACGGCATTAAAAGTTTATGTGAATTCAACTATACCTACATAATTATTCAAATAATATCAATTAGTTTTAATTTTTTGAGTAAACCTAAGACAAAATGTAATTGACGTGGGTTGCAGGGCGGCCACCTCCGTTGAGAATTCTTTTTATTTTTCCGATACTTATCTATCTAAAAAGAAATCTCTAATTAACACAAAGGGCGGCTGCCTTATTCTTGACAGCTACTGCATAATTTTTTTTTGAAAACTGAATTTACCATTCTTATTTGACCCTTCATATTTATGAAAACTCCTAGAATTTTTTTTTACGTCTAACATTTTTTTCTGTGAAACTGCAGGCGGCTTTCGCCGCCCTATAACTTTGGCCGCCCTTGTGCGGGGGCACTCCCAGCACACCACTCAGAAACGGTCCTGGGTACTAAGACTTTTTTCCGCGCAATTTCGTAATTATTTTGTTCCCACTAACAAATACATTAATTAGTTAACTCGTCAGGCGATGATCTACCGATTAACTTTCCCGTCTGGTCTATAATTCCCGATTAAATAAACATAGTCTGATTGATTGATTATTGATATGGAGTCAACATCAATCTAGTGCGCTACGAGTGTTTTGTATTCCGAATTCTATTTTCTCGATCGGTATTAATGTGCGAAAGGATGTTGAATTATTTACCAGCCGTTTTATATTCAAATTTCTTTATTAAGGAAGGCATCAGCGATCCGCTGGTTGTTATTGTTGAAAGTGTTATGAAAAACTGTTTTATTTAGGGTTTAGGGTGTTTTTTTATTTATTGTTCCTGACGTGTATGGATGAGTTGTAACCTTATGACTCTTAGTAGATTCAAGCGCTTCTGTTCATTTTTTCATATTCATTGGTGCAGATTTCTTCACAGTTTGTCGATTATTTTGTGTAGAATCAAATTTCTCTAAGAACACGCCGGACGTGGCTAAGTCACCTGTCATTTATGGCATCATTTTGAAGTCTGGTCTATTTTACGTTAACATGTTGGCAACAGAGACAGGACTGGGCTAAGTTCTTTTACCATGGCATTCACCATAATATTTTAAACTTGTACGGGGGATGATTTATTAGCAAAATTGGTTGCAAAATATAGCGTGAATTTTATTTACAATTGTGTGGTGTGTTATTAGAAACATTTGACTTTAGGCGAAGTACTACTAGACAGCGCCCTCTCTTATTTATCTTAAAAACTCTAAGTACGAAATCACGCTATTATTAGTATAAAACTATTGGAAAAAAAAAAAAGTTAAAAAAATAATCGGCAAAAAACTTTTACACTTTGTATTTTGAAAAGTTCAACTTTTGGCCTAAGGTAAATTGAGAAAGAACCGTAGGTATTTCAGCGTCTGGAATTCGTACAGACCTTTTAGAGACACCATGATGTATATTCAAATTAATTTCTGAAAAAAATAAAATCTTGAAAACATTGAACAGAAGTATAATAGACATTCTCACTTATTCTAAACTATTCAGACACCTTTTAATTGATTTTTATAAAATATAATAAATATTTACGATGGTTGCTGATTAAAGTTTTTGATTTGAAATTCCCAAAACCTAAATATTTCATTTAAATAAAAATATAAAGACGTTACATGTCGTGAAAAAGGTGATTTTTTAATATTTTCTTTTAATGCTTCTATACAGTGTATCAGCCAAATGGAATAAATTCGATAATAAATAGATGGGGCGTGTCCAAAAAAATGCTCGGGTATTTCGATTGGTATTTATAGTTGCGCATTTTTTTCAATAAAAACTGTTTATACAGAGTGTGTCATGTAACAGTGGCCAATGCCAACTTTCTTATTTTAAAGGCAAGGTATATTATTTAATTTTTGGATTCCTTAGAAAATTTTAGACATAATTCATGTATAATCTCCTATATGTACCTATCTCCAACTGTTTCGGAAATATTAAGTGTTTTTAGATTTATTGCTTTTCAGCGTTTCTTTTTCTGATATGAAATTTAAAAAAAGGTGTAAAAATAGTTTTGTTTGCATGACAGTAGTTGTCAGTGTTATAGTTGTTTGAATTTCGTTAACTGCATATTAGAACAATGGTTTATTTAACAGAAATGCACAAAATGACAATTCTACAGATGATTGGTTATGGAGATAAAACACGGACACAAATGGAAGTTGCTCGCTTATTTCATGAAAAATTTCCAAATTAGCCGCCTATAACTCAAGGCAAAATTAATAAAATAGAAAAGCAGTTTCTTGTACATGTAAAGCAGAATATAAAAAAAAGTAGCTACCAATGCAATAAGTGGTGATACCAAATTAGATATTATGCTTGAGTTTGCAGAAAACTCAGATACTTCTAGTAAAATGTATCCCTATAAAATGATACCTACTAATGAGATCATGGAAGACGATTCTGATAGGAGAACTTTTTTTTGTGAAAAAATGATGGCAATGTAAGATAACAATGTGATCAAATTAGAACATGTTTTGTTTTCTGATGAGTGCACCTTTACATTTTACGGTCATGCTAATCGTCAGAATTGCCGCTATTAGTCTAGGGAAAATCCTCACTGGATTAGAGAAGAACATACGCAGTATCCTGAAAAGGTTAGTGTTTGGGCAGGAATAGTTGGAGATCATATCATAGGTCCCTTTTTCATTAATGGCAATTTAAAAATGATACACACTGTATAATACTGTGCGAGCAAAAATTAGTTGCATCAAAGAGGGCTTGGATTCAAAAACGTAGGGCTTGGTTTAGATAACAATGATATGGATACGATATATCTAACCAAGTCTAATCTAGGTTAAAATTTTGTTAAATTTATATTATGACATGATATGCCAAACTAATGAGTAATAAAATAAGCAGAAAAATACAAATTTATTTTTGTTGTTTACAAAATTAACAAAGTAAGAATATGCAGAAAGAAAAAGAAAAATAATTACATAAATTGCTGAAATTGGCCACCGCCATGCACCAAGCATAAATTTACACGTCTCTTCATATTTTCGAAAGTTCTGACCAGCAAAATTTCAAGTCTAATAAATCATTTCTTTCTAATAAATTTTGGGGAAACCATTGATAGTAATTCCTGCGTCTTTCAAAATCTGCGGCTTGTATTTTTTGGAATACCTACTTGCACTTTATAAGGAAATAAATTTAGCTGCTTCTTAAGAATAGTCCTGCATGTTCCATAAGATCTTCCCACTTCTTGGGACAGGCGTCTTATACAATTTGTTGGCGTATTTTGCATTATTTCACGAACGTTTGCAACAAGTTCTTTTGTTCTTACAGATGGTCTTCCTGCTCCTTTTTCGTGTTGTATAGAACCTGTTTCCCTAAACACAGCCACGGTTCTTTTCAGGCAATGATAAAAATCTTCAGCAATAAAAGCAACGTTAGGAAAATGTTCGTGAAAATCGTCCATGCACAAACCCGGATTGTATTGCCACTCACCATTTACTCTAACCCCGTTTCGAAAATACGCTTCAACCATGAATGTTTTGTGCTGTTCCATAAAGCCCATTGTGTGAATTGTTCAAGAAATTGGAAAAATTAGCGATGAACCAAATTACTTGTAACGACTGTCAAAGATGACGGAATAACTGATTGATTGTTAATTCAGGTAGTTACTGACACCCAACAGGTATTAAGCTCTACGGCTAAGCATTACGTCCTTAGATGCAAGGCCCTTTTTTGATGCAAATAATTTTTGCTCGCACGGTATATTAACAGTGTCCGAGTGGGAGGGGAGGGGAGGAATTCCAATTCCAATTCGGTTGCATAAAAACAAACAGATCTTGTTTTTATCTACATATATTATGTATTTACATGCATGACCGTATTTAATTTAGTTTTCCAAAGCATCACACAATAATTTCGTTAAAGAAAATTACCACATTTTTCAATAAAATGTTACCAGTGGAGTATTACTAAAACAAAAGAGATTTCAATTATCGCAGCGTGCGGTTTTTCCATGAAGGACTGCCAGCAGGACAACGGCAACCCGACTCTGAATCTCTGCAGGACATTTCTCCTTCGTTCCTTCAAGGCTTTTATTTTATAAGTTATTTATGAAGCAAAGCCATCAACATTTTTTTTTATAAAAAGAATACAAAAATACTTTGCTACTTGTGTGTTTTTTTTGGTCCTCATTTTCAATTGAACCATGTGTATACTAATTGACGTAACCATTATCTATTTGTAACGTTGACAATGACGTCAATAAATTGACTCTGATGCAGTAAAATAAAGCTAAGAATGTGTCGTTTGCTTCTAACTTAGGCCGAAGCTGGTTGGTAAATTAGGATTGCGCCGTTTTCAGGTGCACTTTCTAGGCGGTTCTCGGCGTTTCATACAGAATTGCAGGAATTCTCAGGTCGATTCTAGAATTCCCAGAAGTAGTTGATGCGTTGATGGCTGATTAAAACGACGAGCGAATAATTGTTTTCCCTGATACAAAGTCTGTTAAGGAAAAGAAGCAAAAAATAGTTGATTTTTTAGGCCTTCTGGTTTATACAGGGTGTTTCATAAGTAAGGAGCCATACACCAACAGGAGATAGTAGACTTATATCGTGCGAGCAAAAATTATTTGCATCAAAGAGGGCCTTGCATCTAAGGACGTAATGCTTAGCCGTACAGCTTAATACCTGTTGGGTGTCAGTAACTACCTGAATTAATAATCAATCAGTTATTCCGTCATCTTTGACAGTCGATAGTAATTTGATTCATCGCTAATTTTTCCAATTTCTTGAACAATTCACACAATGGGCTTTACGGAACAGCACAAAACATTCATGGTTGAAGCGTATTCTCGAAACGGGGTTAGAGTAAATGGTGAGTGGCAATACAATCCGGGTTTGTGCATGGACGATTTTTACGAATATTTTCCTAACGTTGCTTTTATTGCTGGGGATTTTTATCATTACCTAAAAAGAACCGTGGCTGTGTTTAGGGAAACAGGTTCTATACAATACAAAAAAGGAGCGGGAAGACCATCTGTAAAAACAGAAGAACTTGTTGCAAACGTTCGTGAAATAATGCAAAATCCGCCAACAAATTGTATAAGACGCCTGTCCCAAGAAGTGGGAAGATGCAGGACTATTCTTAAGATCTTAAGAAGCAGCTAAATTTATTTCCGTATAAAGTGCAAGTATTCCAAGAAATACAAGCTGCAGATTTTGAAAGACGCAGGAATTACTCTTAATGGTTTACCCAAAATTTATTGGAAAGAAATGATTTATTAGACCTGACATTTTTTTCGGATGAAGCCTGGTTCCACCTCTTCGGTTATGTGAATTCTCAGAATACACGCACGTGGACTAGTGAAAATTCTCATTTTTTTGATAGAGTCCACATTGCACCCTCAAAAAATTGGTGTCTGGTTAGCTGTTTCCCTAAGAAGAATTGTTGGTCCTATTTTTGTCCATGACACAGTTACAGCACAGCGGTATAGAGTCAATATTTTGAATTCATTTGTGGAGCAATTACTTGACGACGAACTACGTTTTGGATATTTTCAACAGGATGGTGCAACCGCCCATACAGCCGCCGAAACTATTAACTACTTACGCAATTTTTTCGACAACAGATTGATCAGTTTTCGATCAGACATTGAATTTCTACCTAGATCACCTTGTTTAACGGTTATGGATTACTTCGTTTTTCCTCATTTAGAGAACAGTATTTTTAAAACACTAATTGCAAATTTAGAACAATTACAAGAAAGGATTATTCAAGAATGTGGTAACATTTCTGCAGAGATGCTGGTCAACACTTTCGAAAATATGAAGAGACCTGTGAACTTATGCTTGGAGCATGGCGATGGCCAATTTCAACAATTTATGTAATTATTTTTCTTTTTCTTTTTGTATATTTTTGCTTTGTTAATTTTGTAAACAACAAAAATAAATTTGTATTTGTCTACTTATTTTATTACTCATTAGTTTGGCATATCATGTCATAATATGAATTTGACAAAATTTTAACCTAGATTTGGTTAGATATATCGTCCCCATATTATTGTGATCTAAACCAAGCCCTACGTTTTTTTAATCCAAGCCCTCTTTTATGCAAATAATTTTTGCTCGCACGGTAGCAATGTGACATTAGAAAATATTTTTTTACAAATTATTGTCAGTATTTCTTCTATTTTTCACTAGTTGTGAACTAGACGTAATTCTACTCACTACTTATAATGATTTTTAATACGCTGTATTTTGGTTTAATCATTTTCGTTTCGTCCCTTCAATTATTATTAAGGTCCAAAATAAATATTACCTCATTATTATTCTAAGCTTTAGTAATATGTAAATACAACTATAAAGTATTCAAATTTTATGGCAAAGTTCAATTAGGCCTGATGTCAAGTCGCAAATAACTTAAATTCCAAATAAATAGAGCAGGATTAATGTGCCAATAAAAATTTATCAAAACCGAACCGTCTTAGAAGATTGGTTTTATTTTTGGTCGCGCTCGAGAAAGGTCACGATCGAGAGACTTTCGGGGATAAAAATATCCCGCAGGAATAATCATAAATGAGACGAAAGTTTGTCACAACACACGAGCGTCTCACTATTTTGCTTATTTACCACAGTACACGTGGTAGGTAATAATGTAGTTATTGAAGTCGCGACGCGACGTGAAACGACGGTACCTAAATATATATACCCATAGGAATTTACACCCTCTCCAAATCCCAATAAAATAATTATTTATATGTTTACCTCACTTCTGTTGTTTACCGTCTAATTTTAAACACTTTACTTGGTTACAGATGATATTTTTAAACTTCTAGATTCAACAAATTCTCTAATATTTTGCTATCTGTCTGTCTAGTTTCTTCATAAAGGATCATCATGACAACGCAAACAACGAAATTTTGTCAAATTTGCGCATATTTTTGTTTCTGCTTTTATTAATTTATAAACCCTTTATTTAACTCATTCTGGGCTAATTGAAAAAATTCCAAATACAAGTTGGTCAAAAAGATTACTTATTGCATGGTTAGAACAAAGACAAATTCCGGTTTCACCATTTGCAATGAAGGATCAGATCTGGATAATAGTGAAACGTTATAAGTAATCTGAAAGCGCTATTTATTTTATTTGTTAATTAATTTAATTTAATTTTTATAGGTTTGCAACATGGACATCGAGTTTTAAGACTTCCTCCATCATATCATTGCCAATTTAATCCTATTGAAATTTTTTGGTTGAAATGTAAGCGCTATTACGATACAAAAATAAGTTCTATGCATCCTGTAACAAATGACGGAGTTTCTGGTCTGTGGAATAAAGCCATAGAAAATATAAAAATAATAATAAAAATTTATTCAATTATTTTTTTGACATTTAATGCTAATGTATAATTTTTTTGTATAAACTATCAATTCCGAAATAAATAAATTACTTGTTTTGAGTTAAATAATATAATATTTATTTTCAAGAATATATTTCATAATTCAGGCACAACTAGATTATAATATAAAACGAATATGACAATGTTTTATTGGTATATTTTATATCATTACAGTATACAAAGATACAATACGTCATGTATATAATATATTATGTATTTATTTATTTTATTTATTATATCTTGATATATTCATTATTTATTAATGACGTTCTTGAATATATCTCTTGGATTGGATAATATCCAATTTTTATTTTTATTTCTATAATTATTTTTTAATGATTTAATTATTTTAATTGACTGTGGTAGCATATCAAAAATATAAGGATTGATGTTTAAAAAAAGTTTTTGTGCTATTGTTTTGTTTACTCTATTTTTATATGTAAGTATTTTTATGACAAGTTTCATGTGTGTGATTAATATAATTTATTTTATTTTTATGTTTAAAAATATATATTAACATGTTGTAACAAGCAACAAGCTTGTATAACATTTTAACGATGAAGGGGGAGGGGCGAGTGAAAAAAAGCACCGCAAGAATATTTTATATAAAAATAATAGTCTTTAAGAAATGGGTCTATAGACATTTTTTTTTCCGAAATGAATACAACGTTCTTCGGCGGGTTATTATCCTGTTTACCCCCATTACGTCTAAGCGCTTGCTAAAAAAACAAATTAGTGATGATTTCTTAAATAATTATTATAAGTACGTAGCCTCTGTCCGTTTTTATAAGGTCTGTGCCTCCGACTTAGTTACGCCAATGGACACACGGAAGAAAAAACTTTTTGAATTATTTCAATAAAAATAAGAATGTTGATAACATAGTATCACTCGATTTATCTTACAGGGAAAAAAACAACCTAGTTTCACCCGACCTCCACGGAATTCATTAAATTTCCAGAAATTCCAGACGAATTTGGGAGAAAAAGCTGCTTAACTTCCCGTTTTGTTATAGCGATAATTAAGAACAAAAGTGCTAAATGAATTTTAAGGAGGTTTCGAATTTATTTGGGTAATTATTCATTTTTATTGCCTTTGTATATTTCCGTTGTTTTGAGTGTTTTTTTTTTTATTAGGGACCAACCTACACGTCAAATGAATGTAAAACATATGTGCCAGTATAATTTATAATAATAATTTAATAGCAAATAAATTCCTGGATTTATAGTCATTTTTATACAATAATAAAAAAAATGGACTAGGTCGACCTTCACTTTTACTGAAATTTAATTGTTAAGGTAGTTATTAAAGTGTGAATCATTCTATTCTGAAAATTCTTGTAAAAAATCATACAAAAAAATCGGCAAATACACGGCTCGGCCATAGATTGACAAGCAAACAATAATCACGAAAGTGACAAATTTATGGGCGTGTGTAAACAATGCTACACCGGATTAGGCATGCGCACTGCAATATTATCATTTGACGAATGGGAAAATAGACATATTCGGGCTGTAAAATTTAAGTTCTTACTCAAGAAATTTAAAACGCGTAAAGGGCTAAAATTTGCCCCAAATTGTTGCCAAGTTGGGAAAAAAGGTAGTGATTTCTGGCATTTTTAGTACTAGTTGCAAACAGTGGCGGATCTACGGGGGGGCCTGGGGGGGCCCAGGCCCCCCCAACTTTTTTTCGATCGATCAATAATTTAATCTGCCTTGTTCAACACACACCAAACCATCGCCACATATTTTTTTACATATTATTATATTATAGGTAACATAAACTAAAAGTTCTAATAAACTAAATAACTGATAGTAATAAAAGTAAGTATACAATTTTATTATACAATTATAGAAACAAAAACACTAAACAGCAGAACAGAACGTTTTTATTTGGTTTTAAAGCGCCTTAATTGAAACGCCGCTCCGCCAAAAACCGACCGATACGAAATGCATGTGCAGATTATTCGCTTTTCTCTTTGTATGTCTATTTATAATATAAGTACCGAATTCCATTCCATTGTCATAATACCGCCGCGCCGTCGCGCGGCCGGCACCTTTGTGGAGTGTCGCGAGGCGCCGCACAAAGGAGCCGCGGGACGGCGGCTTTGGTTTTACAAGCGATGTCTTTATTTTTATCTTTTTTTGTATGAAACAAAGAGAAGCCGAATTCGATCAGCGACCAATAAGCCGACTTTTTTACATTACGGCTCTCGCTTATTCGCTTGTGGTACTGTTGCCAGTGATGTTTATTTTATATTTATAGGTTAAGGTAAGCAAGGACAAAAAATATTCTTTTGTTGTAATTTCTGGTATGAATATTATACAGGGTGCATGGTGTTATTTAATAAGTGTCCGATATTTTATAGGACGATTCCTCAAGGTGAAAAGTTCGTATAAGCTGTGCTAACAAGCTCTTCATTTTTGAGATACAGGGTAGTAAAAAATTATTATTATTTTTGTTTTTTGTAAATAACTTCGAAAAACTATAATAATTTGTTTGTACAAAAATTGGTATTTGGGGAATTTTCAATATGAGAAATTCAAATTTGATCTTAGTTTGGCCTCTAATTATAGGTGGCGCCACCTACAGTTTTTTTCTCTTTTGGAGAGTCATAAGTCATAACTTTTTCGTGCATGTAGGTATGTATCGCATTTTCATTTTCTAGAAGAAAAACCGATTCCTCTATTACTTTTACGTGAAAATGGTAAGTTTATCAAAAGTCGCTACAAGCAGCAGTTTTCGAAATATCGTGATTTAAATTAATCAATAATCAATGCATGCATTTCTTATATGAACTTTTTAACTTATAAATAACTGAAACTGAGTAATCGTTCTGTAAAATATCGGACACTTATTGAATAACACACAAATATTATGTAATATGTAACTGGTAATTTGTAATTTGATCGCCCCTTAAAACGGGCGCTCGCTTGCCCTGCGCACCTTGCATGCTCGCTTATTGTTGCCCTAGACTGTGTTTTGAAACAAACTAAGTACGATATCTATGGTTTTTTTTATAGAAAAGATAATGTCGAAAAAACAGTCAAGTCTGCTAAATTTTTTCCGGAAAAATAGTCAAGATCCTGATCCTAGTAATGGCTATTGAACATGAATCTGTATCGGATATTTTAAAAGAAAATGACTATATGGAACAAATCCTAAATTGTTTCATAAATAGTAGTAACAGAAAAATGATGTTCCATTAAAGTTTATTTCTCATTTATGTTTTTTTTTTTGTTAAATTATAAGTGTTTTCTTTCTTTTTGTAAATTACTTATTTTGTAGTAGTCTATAATATCTGGTCTTGTGCTAATATAAATAAATTACTTGGGATTATTGTTTTAAAACATTAAGGACCTATAGGTTCTTTATTGTTACATTCTTAACGACTTTCAAAAAGTTAATTTTATTTGTACCTTATACACCATAAACCTATGGATAGATTAGTTTTTAATACATTAAAAAACCTCTAATTTAGTTTTATTTTTTGGGCCCCCCCAATTTTTAGGATGTAGATCCGCCACTGGTTGCAAACCTATCAGATTTTGAAGATAGAAAATTGTTTCTAAGGTGTTGTTTCTAAATTTGTTTAAAAATGATTCGCCGTCGTGTTTTTAGTTCGAAAAGGATGAGAACAAGTCAATTAACCTTGTCTTATAAAATCGAATATAAAAAACAACAAAACCAGCAGAATAACCATTCCTCGATGTTATCGCGTACCTAACCTCAAGTCAAATTTTAGTTGGTATATAACATGTATTGATTTTTCCAATTTGGCAAAAACTTGGGTACGTGTACAACAATTTGAAGCACAATTTCTTGATCAAGAATTTGAAGAAGTTTTTGCCCGAGAACTTGACTGGTGGAATACTTTCACCCTTGGGTAAACACACCTAGGGACCTAGGTATTTACTTTTTCCTTTTATCTAATAAACGTATAGAAATAAGTGTCTTTTAAACTTTTTGAAGCAATATATTGCCCGAAAAATAGGCGTACCTAATACCTAATTAGATTGCAGGGCTGCAAATAAAATATACCAAAACATGCATCGGGATAATCGGTCTTGGTGTGCATTTCTCTTTATTTTCATACCTTGTTTGTGTAGCCTAGGCCTAGTTTGATGAATTTGAATTGATAAAATAAAGTTATTATATATTAAGATACATCACTACTTCATATTTAATGAAAATACGAAATACTTACCCGGTATTTTACCCCTATTTGGGCGTAATAAAATCATACTACGGCTGTTACTAGTCATTGTTTATATTCCAATCCGAGTGGCTAAAAGCACAAACACAATTTACTAAACTACACAAAAACTAGAAATCCGTAAATATTAGACACAAATAATGTCAAAACAATCCAGCTACATTTTCACTATTTACATACATACAATAATACTATCGCAAACTACAATATTATCAATGGCTGTCTGAAGCAGGAACGAGGGAAGAAACACATAGGTTTTTGCCAGGCGGCCACATCATGGTCCTACGAGAATATCATTGACATTGTTCATTGTTGTTAGGTTATTATACACAAATACGAAACGAGTATTACAACGAGCAAAAAAACTTCAATTTCCACAATGGTTTATGAAAAAACAAACAGTTTAACATCCCAATTTATTCTTTTTTCAGTTAAAACAACATTAAACTATAATTTACACTATATAAAACATATTACACACATTTTTTTACCAAAAAATGACAGATAAACAACCGCCGGTAACTGACCTCTTTTTACACTTGCGTGCATTCTGTTCCGCCTCGTGCAGGCAACCAGCGTTTCCGTTATGTGCCTTAAAGACTCAAATCGATCTATCTTACCTTTAATATTCTAGAAGATAAATTACGAGACTCTCGCGAGACGAGACGAGAAAACATTTTGCGAGATGTTAGCGAGACGAGAGTTTTTTAAAACATGCGAGTTTTCTCGTCCCGTGAAACACTATTTGAAAGAATTCGAAATAACAGCACAACATTGAATTATTATGACTTATAAGTTATAATAATATTTACGAAATACCAAAATTGCTACATTTTAACTAACTTCAAAGAGCTGCAATGTTGACAAATCTCTAGTATTAGTTTTCTTTGAGTTAATAAAATAAAAGACATTTATTACTTCTGATGGATTGCATATAATATTGCTTGATGACATCTATACATATTTATAAGATATTACACATTACTAATTATTTCTATTTTAAATTTCAAACTAAATTAGAAAAAAAATTCGTCTTTGAAGTTTTTACTAAACATTTATAAATGCTAACAAAGAAATATCCTATCTGACATGTGTGTAAACTCAAAAATAGCAACCTACGCTTCGGGCAAATATATTTTCTATATTTCCTTGACCTCAGTCACAATATTTCCTGCTACTTTTTTACCGATGTATCGTTTTAATTTATCTATAATATCAACCTCCCAAATTTTATAAAATCTGTGACGTCACAAGGGAAATGCTTTCGTCTCTTTCTTCGTGTTTGTAAGTATTTTCCTTCTTTTTCTGATTCATTTGTGATACGAAAGTTTGAGAATGAATGAAAAGTTGAAAACCGGCGCGGCTCAGTTTGTTTTTGCCGGGCGTTTGGACAACACTTCCTGCTGAAAGCTCTGTCAAATCCTGCGAGAATCACGCGCGAAAGTACGCAAAACTTTTTTGATGTAAATTTTTTACACGATTAAATCAAATAAATGCCAAATATATTTGTACAATTGACTAATTAAGTTGAATAAATTGAAGATTTTTTCGTTAGACTTTGAAAAATTAAAATTAAAAATATAATAGATTATTTATAAAATTTATTTTAATTTAAAAATTTTTTGCAAAAAAACATTTTTGTTTAATCAAAATTTTATTACTTTCTAATGTTGTTTCGGGTAGAAAAAATTTAAGATGTGAAATGGTTACGTGGTCGTTGAACTATGAACTGTCTTTCGGTGTTAGTTTTAAATGAAAATGGTTGAAAATTTTGGATTAAAAATTAAAATTTATGTAAGTTGCTTTAGTTTAACTTTTCAGTTTTTAAGTTTGCTTATATTTTAGACTGTTTTATGATATTTAATACCTTTTTTATATTTGCAATGTTAGCGCCATTAGGAGAATTATTTTATATCTTAGAAGAAAGGGTGTCGGAAAAATACGAGTACAAATCGCTAGCGCAAAAACTCCTGAGGCTAAAGTAGGAGTCAGTGGCGTAGCCAGGTGGGGGCCAGGGGGGCGCCTCCCTCCGCCCCCCTTGCATGGCGCCCCTTGCCGGTTGGTGCCCGTATGCAAAATAAAAATATACTTTAATTACACCCTGTAACATTAATTGAAATTGAAAATAATTTGGTATTCTATTATACAGGGTGTCCCAGATAAAAATGCACTCTACAGGGATCTCGTAAACCATAAGAGATACAGAGATGGTTAAATTAGAGAAACGTTGCGCATAACTGAATTCTGTAACGTCATGTTTTCAAATTTAAAAAATTCCGAATGCTTCCGAAGATATTTGGATAAAACCGAATATTCGCGATTTCGTTTTAATTGATTTATGATTCTATTTAAAGAGACATTTCAAAATAAATTTAACATTCTCGTTGCCACTTTTTCTCCCCTACAAGATGGTTTAATTACATTTTTGATCCGACGTTTCGTTTAGTCACAACCATCATCAACTTTGTTATTTTAAATAGTCGAAAAATTTTATCTTATGCTTAATACATTCTACGTTTTATTCTAAATCTAACGGTGTATCACACTTATTATTTATTAGACGTTTCGATATAGAAAAACGCATCATCAATGAAACATTATCGAAATGGATTTTAAAACATTTTTTAAAAATAAACTTATAACAAAACATAATACCTAATAAAACTTATCTGAAAAATGCAACAAGTAATAATTAATTTTAATTATTAAATACAATTATTTTTTATTTTTTAAAAATGCCTGATAATATTCTAATATAACGTACCATTTAAATTCGGCATCATATGGGTGGCTATGAAATTAATTGACGTTATTTGCAATTGTTTAAATGTTTAATGTGCCTATTTTCATTGATGATGTGTTTTTCTACATATATCGAAAAGTCTAATAAATAATAAGTGTGATACACCGTTAAATTTAGAATAAAACGTAGAATTTATTAAGCATACAATTAAATTTTCGGACTATTTAAAATAACAAAGTTGATGATGGTTGTGACTAAACGAAACGTCGGATCAAAAATGTAATTAAACCATCTTGTAGGGGAAAAAAAATGGCAATGAGAATGTTAAATTTATTTTGAAATGTCTCTTTAAATAGAATCATAAATCAATTAAAACGAAATCGCGAATATTCGGTTTTATCCAAATATCTTCGGAAGCGTTCGGAATTTTTTAAATTTGAAAACATGACGTTACTTGATTCAGTTATGCGCAACTTTTCTCTAATTTAACCATCTCTGTATCTCCTATGGTTTACGAGATCCCTGTAGAGTGCATTCTTATCTGGGACAGCCTGTATATGTATTTTGAAAAACAAACACCATATTTTTAATAATAATAATAATAGTGGTTCTAAAAAATCATAAAGCGCCCCCATATATGTTCGCCCCTCCCGCCCCGCAAGGCTGGCTACGCCACTGGTAGGAGTATCTAGCGCAACTTACCTCAATCCAAAAGTTAATAGTTTTCAAAATACAGGGTAGATATTAATTTTTTTAACGTTTTTGCACATATTCATATTAATAACAGCATGTTTTGTCCAAAAAGGTATACCTACCTAATAGGTGTCCCTTCGCAAAGCGAAAAATTTCAAAATTAAATGATAAATCTTAAATTAAACGATAAAGATTTGTCATTAATTGTCCTTAAATTTTATTTAATTCTTAAATTTGATGAAAAATGAGTTTCAGAACGCAATAAAACAGTTTAATTCGATTATCTCATAAACGGCTACTTGAAGCGACGCTTACTTGACTTACTAGTATCTTTTTTAGTCAAAATAAGCCAAGAAATAGATATTTCTAACTAGAAATTAAATATGCCGAGGCACAAAAAACTTATAACGCTTCATGTGATCAGATTTTGATTTCTTATCCTAAAAAACCTCTACGTGCCAAATTACGGGTAAATCGTGCTAATATTAAGATAGAGTTAACTTTTTCTTAAAACAAGGCGTTTCGGCAGAAGACAATGACATTTGACATTAACAGCTGATCTGGTTTCGTCGTTAAAGTTCCCATATCAGCAATGGGCCGTAGCAAGCTCACGCGTCATAATATTTTTTCCGATTTTGGTGTTTTTTAAGTGTTTCTGTGGCTGTTTTTTGTATAGTGTGTGTTTTAAACATTTTACTTTTGGATTTTATATATTTCAGGGACAGATTTTCTTGGTGTTTATTATTTAAGTTTAATAGTGGGTACAAACACCATTTTGGTTAACTCATCTATTATGAAATCAATAAAGTGCCTAGTTAAACCATCATCGTTATATACAGGATGTCTCATAACTACTAATGTGCAAATACACCAACAGGGGATAGTAGACTTGAAAATATGTCATTTATGGTTAAGAACGCGCGGTTAGTTTTCAATAAATATGTCTCGTTAGGAAAGGTGTTTATTTAAATGTTTCTTGCCATATAGCATTTAAAAGCAATTATCTCAAAAACGAATTGAAATATCGTACACCTTTTTTACGTATAAAAGATCCCTTTTCCATAATTTGAGGTAAAGCGACGATTTGACTTTACCTATTTATAAGAAAGTTTAAAAAAATAATAACTGTGACGTCATATACAGAGGCGGCGCGTCAGAGAATGCCCTACCTAAATTTTCATGAGAGGAATATCAAAAGAAAATTATTTTTAATAAGTATTTTTAAAAATATATTTTTTAATTACATATCAGCATTTTTGATTGGAAAACGAAAAAATAAGACAGAAATGTGCAATCTGATTTTCCCCAAGTTCTTCCATTCCATTCAAAGTATGGAAAACGTAATATTTTGGAAACGATATAGCAACTTTAATTTATTGATCTCTTGAATTTGAAAACGTTTCTATTTGAAATAAAAGTCAAGTTGAGGCAAAAATATTCTTTCTTTTCTTGTGTATTTTATTAAACATAGTGTAGTTTGTTGTACTTTGCCACACCAAATGGCCAATGCAGATAATACAACTCTAAGTATGACATGGAACACAATATATGTCGCACGCGAGTTGAAATCGCATTTGACCGATTTTTAATTTAGAATACTAGAAATCATTCAAGATTCAAGGTTTTAAAATGAGCAATCCTGTAATTTTAAAATCGTGACAGTCACTTAAACAGGCACCAAATCGCGTGACCACATGTTAAGTTTTTTTAATAAAATCTTTAAATCACCAGAAAAAAATGTTTTGGCATATCTCGTACTGGATTATCCATGGAGATTATTTTCTTAAAAGAAAAAACAATGTGTGTTGTGCCAAGTCTCATTGTTCATTTTTTCATACAAGTTAAATTTTTATTTTACTTAATTATATTTATTTTTGAAATGGGCAGGGCCGTAACTAGGATTTTATTTCGTGTGGAGAGTGAATTTCCTGCACCGTTCTTCGCTATTTCGTTCGCTAATATACGTCCCTGGGCATGGACTCTAGTTCAGTTACCAGCCAAAAACCCATCGACAGGAACAGGACAGTCTTTACGATAAAAATATGTTTGTTGCATGTTTCTATATTTAAAGTCTACAGTGTCTGGGTATATAGTTTTAAAAAAATAATCTAATTCTCAATAATCTTCGATTTTCTAAATTTATATTAATTTTATAAAGCTACCATAGCTACTTTTTAAAGTAGAATAAATTTAATTTTTTTTAGTTGCAAAGATTTAAATTCTACCATTTGGATTTATCGTCTTTAGTTTTCGGCCCTAAAAAAATTATAAAATTCGTTTACAAACGCGTATATAGCGGGTAATTTAACCCCTTTGTGGTATCCAAAAATGGTAGAATTTAAATCATCGTCACTAAAAAAAATTGAATTTCGTTTAAAAAGGCTACAGGCGGAATTGACACAAATTTAGTAAAACACATGGTAGACATATATAATATTATCAAAAAAATTACCTTGTCGGACTTCCATTGTCTTTATTTTGTTACTTAACACAACGTTTCGGTTAGTTAGTATCTTTAACCGTTTCCAAGTGTAAACTAACGTATAATTCTAAGCTTACTGTCTTAAATACAATCCTTTTTCAATGAAGCTTGATGACCCCCCCCTTACGTGCTTATTGGAGTGTGAAGTTTGAGCTGTTGAGTTGTGAGGAGAGGCTTCCAGATATTGAAGATATCAATACTATATGGGTATTCTGATTCATAAAAGCTGCTTCTTTAAATTTGCGTTTCCAATCAACCAACTAACATAATATACAGTTGCCAGAGGCGAAGGTTTTGGACACGGAACGATACTGGCAGAAACGCAAATTCAAATAAGCAGCCAATATTTGAAAACTTCTCCTTGTCCAAGATCAATAGCCCAAACTTTAAACTCCAATAAGCGCGTAGGCGAAGTTATCAAGCTTCATTGCACATGGATAGTATTTAAGACAGTAGCCTTCAGATGCCCACTCACACTCCGGAAATCCTCAGAGGAAAAACTGCACAGTTTTTCCTTGAGGATTTTACTGAATTGGCCTGAATACACCCGGCTCCACACACACGCTCCGGTAATCCTTAAGGCCAGGCCTGTGCAGTTTTTCCTCTGAGGATTTCCGGAGTGTGAGTGGGCCCCCTTTAGATTTATAATTTAGTCTCTTTACACTTGAAAACGGTTAGAGAAACTAACTAACCGAAACGTTAAGTTAAGTAACAAAAAAAAAAGACAATGGAAGTTCGACAAGGTAATTTTATATTTTTGAAAACCATAATTTTATTTAAAACGACCCTTCGACAACCCTTATGCCTTACACAGTTGGTAGATTGGCCAACGTTGTATATTAGATTAGGCAATCGGTATTAATTATTTAAATAACAAATTACACAACAAAAATTGGAAATAATTTTGCAAAACATAAATTAGATAAAATTGGGGTGCCACAAGATTCAATTTTGGGTAAAATAAAAAATAATATTTTATGCTTCAATGAAATAAAAGCGAAGGTGATTTATAACAATAAACTAACACTATAAATAGCGCGCGAGGCAATGATTGATGATTGATTATGATTACACTGCGTATGGTAGCTACCTACCATTATGCTAAAAGATAAGGGGCCGGGGGTGGTGTATTGAAACCCGCCGTTACGTCATGTTGTCTTGACCTGCTATAAATTTCGTCCTTAGAGAACTAGCATCAGGAGTGAAGCTACGAACACAGCTGGCACATTACGATCTAAAAATTGTTTTGGCATTATCATCATCAAAAACAGTAGTTTTGCCAACAGTTTTCGGGAATTCTACAAATTTTTAAAAATAATTAATTTATTACACCGACAGAAACTTTATACTAGGAAAACATGACAGCAAGGGGGCGGTAAAGTATTTTTAAATTTATTAATTATTATAATTATTAATGGGGCTACTTAAAAATGAAAAGAAATAAGATGAGTTCGCTTTTCAAATTATATATTTTTTTTTTAGTTTTTAGATCGATTGTAAACAAATGCCTGTATTTTGCTTGTATTTTTACGCATACAGGGCCAGCAAAATGGCAGGTTAGCATTTGGGAGGCATATAAAAATTGCATAATAGTGGAGATCAGGGTAAGATGACAAACAGGGTAAGATGACAAACTTCTATATGTAAATAAAATAATTAAATTTTGAACTACATTAAAATCATAGCACAGTAGTTGTCCGGACCCGCTCATACGTATAAACAGCTGTTTTGATAGTTGTAATGTTTTCCCAAATTTAATAACAAAGAGAAACAAAGAAAAGTAAAACCAGACCAGAAACAATTCAAAGTCTAAAAGAAATCTACAGTTTAAGAAAATATAGCACTGATAATGCTGCTGCTGATAATGCAGGTTCCAGATTTCATATTTGTATCCTGCATGAAAAAAATCTAAATTCGTTGCAATGTTGTCATTGTCTATCATGGTGGCACGAAGCATACAGCCGCTATGATGGTTTTAGCAGTTTTCATTACGAGTTTTGTGCATAGTAATCTTACCCCAATAGGTTCGTCAACTTACCTTAGTAAGGAGTAAGTCGACGAAAATTACATTTTTGTCTTTTGGTTATTTGCAGAAAATTCATTTACATTTTCGTACTTTTGGTAAGATTAACATTACCTACACAGACTGAGAAAAAGCCTTCTATTTCTTAAAAGAATTCACATACTCTTTATACAAATGTTTACTATATGTGGCAGCAACGCGCTTTCCTACTGTAAGACAACGAAAATTGCTAGACCGTTGTGCAGTGATAGTGTCACGGTAATTCAGCCAATAGGAAATAGGAGTTATTGCTACCATAGAATGGTTTATAGCCATTATCGTTCTGAATACTCACAGTAATTATCAAGTGCTATTGGGGGTGTAATCTGGTTTTATATACTGTATTAGTTCCGACTGGCAGTTGTAATGAAATTTGATATTAATAATAATAATATTTACTTGCTACGGTTACTGTAGTTCTCAAAAATTTAAATAGCTTCTAGTGTGGTATTGTTCTTGTCGCATATGATTATCTCTTATGCATCATGGTTTATTGAGAAGGTAAAACCCTAAGTTTAATTAAATGTCATTTAAAACTTATTTTAACAAACTCCTTTTCTTATCAACCTGCTGAATATAACTCAACCAGCCGTTTAAAAAACCTCCCCCCAAACCGGAAACCCAATTCCAAAGAAAAAAATAATCGTCCATAAAAACATGTATTTCGTAAAGAGCCTACAACGGAAATTATTTCTTGCCTTTCGTATTTTCCCAAAACCTTTAAAAAGTCTTTTCATAAAATACACATTTAATATAAGGGTTAAGGGCAAATATTCTTTTTACGAGCAGATCCAGTGGCTACATCAAATACCCGAGTTGTTTGATCCCGTTAAAAGCCTCTGTTTTTATATACTCTGTTCCGTTTTTTTGTTAACACTCTTTCAAGGTATATTATTCATTTTTAAAAGATGCTTTTTGGTTGGAAAAATTAAATATACTCAGGTTAAACATCGTCAGGCTTGGTTACAGTCGGCTGGAAAAAGTGCTGTTTTAGAATTGCCAGTTGACGAGTCCAGATTGACGAAGCACCGACGTATATAGGATAATGACTTTAGGATAAGAACCAGGGGTCTGAGAATCCTCTGTACAGTGGCGGATTTCCAAATTTGCCGCTAGTAGGCTATTCAATTTTTGCCGCTCCTATACCAGTGACGGCTCGTGAGATGTGAAACAGGTGAAGTGTTCGGGAAAGAAAAAAAATTTTTTACGACCACGCCCAAATTTTGGTCAATAATTTTTAGTAAATATTTTAAAAATTTATGATTACCTAATTATTTTATTGAAAAAAAAAATTCTTTTTGCAAAGCCAGTAAAGTTCCAACTACCTTTTTTTTATCCCCATTAACAGACACGGCCAACAATAAAGTTTATTTAAAAAAATACTACCCGTCAACCATGAATAAAGATTGTACCATTTATTTCTGTAAGATAAAAAAAATTTTTGGGCCAAATTTGCCGCCTCCTAAAATCTGCCGCCCTAGGCTCCAGCCTACTCAGCCTAATGGTAAATCCAGCACTGCCTCTGTAGAGCTCAGATGAGTAATAGTGAGTAATTATATGTACTGACCCCCTCACCTTAGAAGTGGTGAATGACGGTTTATGGATTTAACCTCTTCACCGTTGATCAGTCGTGAGGCACCGGCATACTCTTTATGTTCTTCTCTGATCCTCGTATGTAGGAAGTCTCGGTTGCACCAAATGGTACAAGAGAGAGTTCCAGACTCATCACACTCACCGCGATTGTTGTAAATCCGAGTCATTCCAGCCCCACTATATCGACCAAGAGATGGGGAAGTAAAAGAGCTGTCTGTTGGTAAGCTTAGTTTAAGCCACCATATGAAAATTCGGAACTTGTTTAGCGGCAGCCCAGCTTGTCTTTCGCAAGGACACACATCAATCTGGACTCTTTTCCGCTGACAATTCTGAAGTTAAATGGTTCTTGAATAAAAAAGGTTTCTTCAGTCTTCCTTAGTCTGGATTGTTGGTGATTTAACTAACACTCAGGAGGTGGGCGTAATGAATTCCGTCTCCTGAACCTGGTAAGCGATAGAACCGCTAAAACACAATAGTGCGCTTTAAAATACCCCCCCCCCCTCCCCTTTGAGTTTTATGCGCGTTAAAACCCCAATATTTACCGTATGTTTAAATTTAGTCTCGTTGATGGATAGTTACAAAAGTTTAAGTCTTGTAATAAAAGTTTAAACAGTCAAGGTTGACGCTCACGGTACGCCACTGGTTATTCTATTGCCACCACAACGCGTTACTGATTTGTAAAATACAAAAAATAACCACAAAAATAACAAATCATCGCGCTGTCATGTTTCAGTCGCGCATATAAATGTACGTACATGTTAATTATACAACAAGATATAGCCAGAACATTTTAGTAAATTGGCTGCGATTTTAGTGACAATTATTTTTACATCTCGGTTATTCTTCTTCTGGGATTTTTAGGCAATTTGTAATAGTTATCTTGTTTTCAACGTCTTTAATAAGTAAACTTTTTCGGACAGCTTTAAATTCGGTGAAACGACAAAATCATCGTTCAAAACGCAGAACAATAGCTATTTATAATAAAGAGAAACCTTACCGAAATAACTTGAAGACTAAACCATCAGTATCAGTCCTGCGTGGCATCTTTATTAAAAATGTTGTTTGTTTCTTTTAAACAAATCACCTCGTTTTGGCCACTTCGAACTTAGGGCGGCTTCACACACACCGATATTATTGGTGTCATTATCGGTATCGGTGTTGGGCATTCCTTTTCCACATACCGATTCGAGATTACAACAATACCACCGCCTTTTTTTTGCTATGCTACCGTAGAATGGTTTATAGCCATTATTGCTCTGAATACTCACAGTAATTATCAAGTTCCATTGGGGGTATAATCTGGTTTTATATAATTTTTTCCGACTGGTAGTTGTAATGAAACTTGACATTAATGCTAATAATTTTTGCTTGCTACGGTTAATAAAGCATATGACTCACCACTCACAATCAGTACTGTAGGTCTCAAAAATTGAAATAGCTTCTAGTGTCATATTGTTCTTGTCGTTTAATATTGCATATGATTATCTGTTATGCAACATTATTTACTGAAATGGTAACATTCGTCCATAGATTATAAAGTGCCATACTAATGATGGGATGTGCGAAATAAGAATATTCTATTAGTTAAAAAATTAGAAATATTACAAAAAGGTTTCTAAAAATTATATTCAAAAAGATTATCTTTATCATTCAAAAGAATTATATTTAGAAACAAAAAAGTTGAACATAAGACAACTTTACATTTATAACATCTTAATATACAGGGTGGTCCTTAAGTACATCAAGAAAATCTAGGATATGATTCCTGGCATCAATTTAAGTTGAAAAGTTCATATGGACTTATGCCCTAAAATGCTTACCCTCTAAGATACAGGGTGTTAAAATATTTTCCATTTTCCTTTAAAACTACCATTTTTTTCAAAAACATAGTAGAGACAACTTTTGTTCCGCTTATATCAGTAATGCATAAAAATGCATCAGAGTTTAAAAAAAACAGTGGCGTATCACATATTTTCACAAAAAAAATATTGATGGTATCTTCATGCACACCACTGGTGGAAGTAGGCAAACCCTTTTTGAACTAAAAAGTGCAGTTTAATACGAAATCAATCGACATCAATTTTCAATACCGTATCTTCAAGGAGTTTCGAAATTTAAAAAAAAAACAATTATTTTTTAAAAATATTTTAACACCCTGTATCTTAGAGGGTAAGCATTTTAGGGCATAAGTCCATATGAACTTTTTAACTTAAATTGATGCCAGGAATCATATCCTAGATTTTCTTGATGTACTTAAGGACCACCCTGTATACACGTAGGGAAAATGTTTGTCCGCCCATCTCTTAGTAATAAGTTAGAATAGTACAAATATGAAGTATCGCAAAGCAAACAGAGGTAGGTAGATTATGTTTCCCCCGCTCCATCGTATTGCATCTCGCTCATGGCACTCGCTAGTGGCATGCCGCGCCGCTTCGATTCTATTAATATCAAATAAATATTTATTCTTTCGTACGTTGCCGCCTGAATGAAAGGATCAGGATCAAGCAAAACGCATCGAGCCAGCCAGATCCGATGGGATGGAGTGGGGGAAACATAATCTACCTATTTCTGCAGTGGCGGCTCGTGACATGAATGTCTGGGGGTTCACAAGGACGGGAAACGCCACAGGGGATTCGGGGGGCGGTAGCCCCCCGTATTACAGCGCCGCGATTTTTTTTTGGAAGTTCAAGGTCATGTTGTTTTATAAAGCAGTCTTTACACCTGTGAAGTTCTTCGTGAATTTATTCGTGAATTTCTCCGTGAAGTCGGTAGCATTTAACTGTGCATTAGCTGATTATTTTGCATGTTAAATTTTCGTGAATAACTTCACGAAGAAATTCACGAATTTATTTGACGTCCAAGTTGGCCATTTACATTATCAAAGTTAGCCTTGAAGTGACTTCATGAAGAAATTCATGAAGAAATTCATGAAGAAATTCATGAAGAACTTCACAGGTGTAAAGACCGCTTAATATGAACTCAAATGAGCCTAATTAGGTACCTACCTATAATAGGTATAGGTACTGAAATGTATGTGTAATTTTTTTTATGAAACTCAAAATATTTGGGTCCTGGCCGATATTTTTAACAACCCTTCCTTAAAAAGATTCCAATAAAATAAATAAATAGCTTACCAATAAGATTAACACCACTTTTAACCCAACACGGTTCACGGTTCTGCCTTTTCACCGGCAAATAACAAAGACGGGATCAAAATAGACTATTCTGCTTTTCACATCCGCACAGCCACTCATGTTTTTCATACAATGCACTCCTAAAGTCTTAAAAACTCTTTTAAAGTCCCGTTTTTGACCTTTATTTAGTTGCGTTATTTGGAGGTTAGGCACTGGTTTTTTCGCATGCTTTACAATAATCTTATCATCGAAACTTAACCATGAGAATGACTCTTTTAAAAAACTCACTGTATTTTTGCAATTATTTAAATATTGCGCCGAGACCGTCGCAGTCATTTTTATATTATTTATTATTTTTTAAAGAAGCCATAAAACAGAACCGCGGAAATACATAAACCACTAAAAAGCTGCCAGCTGGCGCAGCACAACAGCGGAGTAAAAATCGAATTAGAAAACATAATTCAGGAGAAACGAGCACTCTCGCTTAAAGTTGACTAATCATAACGTGCCTAAACCTCATGATCACCAGAAATTTGTGCCATAAAGATAGAATGAGATCGAAAATAAAACTAGCTATAAAACAAAGATAGAGCTATCGTGCTACTCGACTCGTGAAAAGATTGCGGCTGTCCTGAACATTAAAAACTTCTGGCACCGGCGGCACAATGATACAAAGAAAGAATTCATTTGTTGAATTCATTGTATCATGCGGCGGCACCGTATTCTGCCGGTCGTTATGCCGTTCAAGCGCATGAGTCACCGCGGTTTAAGCGAAGTTTTTTGTTCGACGCAACATCTAACAATAGGGAAAGAATAAAGTTATCGCAATTTAACGTTACGTAAAAGATAGGGTGATGACAATTCACAAAACGGTAACTAGTTAGTACCTATTGATTTTTCTTTATTTTGAATTTCAACAATTTAAATTTTAACTAGGGGGGCACGTGCTCATGTGCTCGTATGCACAAGCCGCCACTGTATTTCTGTTTACTTTGCGAGACTTCATATTTGTACTATTCTAACTTATTACTAAGAGATGGGCGGACAAACATTTTCCCAACGTATATATTTAAAAATAAAAACCTTATACAATTTAAAAACCGTAATCATAATACACGTTATAAAAATGAAATAACCATAAAACCTAAAATAAATAAGTCCTTATAAGACAAAAAAAATTCAAATATTTATGTTTTTATTTAAACGATTATTTACCCACAAAAATTTTAAAAATTGATTTTATTAAAAAAGTTTAAAGTCGAAATAAAAACATGGATATTAAAAATAGACAATTTGAAAATATTTTTAGATGCTTTAATTAATTAATATTGTTTTGAATAATTTATATAAGTAATATTTTTTACTGAAAAATTATAAACTAATAATTTTATTATAGGTAATATATTTCTTCAAAAAAAAAATTGCGTTTATCTTATAAATTAACATTTTTACTTTAAAACTTGATTTTTAATGCTAATTTATGATTTATGATTTTACATAGGTACTAAAACAAAAAATAAGACTTGCCCCTAACAAGCTCAGCTTCAGAGGATCGAAGAATAAGTTTATAGAAAAAAACATATAAACATATTTATTATATATTAAATTTTAAATAAACTTTATTTTTATTATTGCTTTATCTGACATGCAAAGACTCCGAACAATGATGTGATCTGCGCAACAAATACGTTAAAACGACGCGCGGCGATTGCCGATCGCCACGAATCCCCACCAACGTCTTGTGGATTATAGGTTCTAACGCATACAATTAATTTTTGGGGACGCTGTTCTGCTTTCTTAATTGTAGAAAAAGCGCTTTACTGGTAACAAAATGCGTCGCATGGAGAAGATACATTTATTTCTTAACAAAATTACTGTATTAAAACTAGTTCAATATTCAACAAGACTGTGCTGCTAATGGACGTTGAATTTTGATCGAATTTTAACTGTCGCAAAGTCCATTTTATATTAATTTATTTACATTAAAAGCCGCCTCTGGAAGTTCAGGCTTGTCAGTTCTGTAGATATAAATACTTACAATAATCTCAAGCACTTACATTTATTTGCTCATTCAACAACAATGGGCAATATAAATGCAAAATATTTCTTATGCGGTTTTAAAAGAAAAATTGGGTTGAACAACTGTATTGAATGCAACAAAAGCGAATTTATAAATTCCTATAAGAAATCAGTGATTTCGAATTCTTATGTTAAAAAAATTATTTACAAAATTACAAAAAATAATTGGCTTTAAAAAAATGTAGCTTTCTTTCTTGAACAGATGAATTTATTTGGTTTCTTTAATGCTATATTTTAATATTTTTTTTGTGATAAACAGACAGTAAAACCTACAACTTGAATAAATTTGTTCGTTATGTCTTTCATAAAAGTTGATCGTTCTAGTAAATAAAAAAATATATGAGGTATAAATGGGCTGTGTTCTATTCAAAATGTAAAACTGGAAAATAAAAAAAAATGTATAACAAAATTATTGATATTAATTATTTTTTGTTTTCATACAATATATAGGGTTTCCGGGAAATATGTGTACCTACAACCAGTGGCGTAACAAAAACTGAGTGGACCTCCTGCAAACGTTTTCAGGGGCCCCCTCTCTACAGTGTCACCAGTAAAGTCCGCATCATATCGGATTGCTTTTTATTAATAGCTTTATTCAAAATTTGACTTTGGCATCAAGTTCTGCTTCGATCGAGATGAAAATTAAGCAAAAAAAAATAGTTAGTAGTCACGTGATTCGCATTATCTGTCCAATTTTAATTTTTTCCAAAAAATAATTCAAAAGTATTATTTCTGAAAATATCGAAAAAACTTAATGATAATTCTTACTTTCATTACTATTAGGTTCTTCAGGTTTATGAATTTTTGAACTCGTTAATCGTGTAATAATTTAATTAGGCTTAAACCCACATTATGTGTTAAGTACCTACTATTAAAACAGCAAACAATTCGAATTTATTTTATCATCCTAGGTAGACTGGTAGACATAACATAGTAGGTTATTTATTAAGTCATTATACGTAATATTCCAGCAAACAACAAATTTTTAAAACACCACTTATAATGTTGCTTACCATGTATGGTAGTAACGGAGGTAGCAGTGATCGAGCCTCACCGAATCCAAAAAACAAAAAACAGTAAAACACATGAACACTTAATAAGTCTGCACAAACATTATGTCACTATAAGTACAAGGTATTATACAAAACGACCAGATCGTCGAGAGTTTTTGTTTTGCAAAATCGTTTATAATTTCGTCGATATTTAATGTTTTAACAAACTCGTGTTCGATACCGATTAAGGATAAATCTGACAGAATTGTTGTCCCATGGTGTTACCATAGGCGTAGTAATGGGGGTACTTGGGGTACTAAGCACCCGCGAAATCTAAATTAGCACCCCCAAAAAAAATTTACAATATAAGTATAGGCTAATCTTAGAACTAACCTATTTTTATAATATACATTATAATATGTAATGAATTTTTCATATTAATATTTCAAGCATTCGAATTCTGGTACAAATTCAAGTATATTTAGATAGTTGCGGATTCTGTTGAAAATTTCTCTCCGTGTACCGTGTAGTACAGAGTACGCGCCCAGTTTACTTGTCAGAGCGGGTCTATGATCATAAAAATCTCGTAAAATACGAAAGCGGCATAATAGCTTGTGTATGTCATGTTCTGCAATTGAAGACCTTGGTGCAAGAACCGGGCAAGTCCATTTTTGGTCGAAATACCGATTTCCGTTAAAATGTATGTATTAAAATATCGCCTATCGATTGGTTCAAGAATCAGCCAAGTCCAAAGGAATGCAACGTTAATAAATACCTTTAGGACTTGGCCGCTGGCATTCTTGGGTGCAAGAAACAGCTAAGTCCAGGACTTGTCCGGTATTTTCACCAACAGCTTCACAAAGCGTAGGGACTTGGCTGGGTGGGGGAATATGCGGAACAGTCAGGGTCTCGCTGGCAATAGGTTTATTTATTCAGTAACTGCTGTAATTTATTCAGAGTTTTCAGTTTTTGAAATAAAGCTCTTTAAAGTTATCATTTACGTTGTTATTTATTTTTTATAGTATTTTTGGTGCAAAAATCGGACAAGTCCAAATTTTCAAAAAATTCCAGCTCTTATGTTTTTTTATAATATTGTTTTTTAATTTCCCAAAACTTATAAAATATGGACTTGTCCGGTTCTTGCACCAAGGTCTTCTATTCTGCATTAATTTAATAATTTAAATTTAACCAGTCGTAGTCGTTCAAATTCGCGGAAATTTTTAGCCGGTATTTTGACTATTTTTTTTTGTTTATTAAGGTTTAATATGGTTTTATTGAATTCAGTTAAGTTTAAAGTTAAATAAACACGAAAAAACAATGAGTGCGTCGTCGGATATAAAATAAACCGTGGAATTTTTGAAAAAAATCTTTTAGCAAGTTACCGTTGGAGGAGAAAGTGATTGTCAAGAACATTGAAAGACCTAAACCTGCTATTAACATCACATTAAAATATTTACTAAAAATTATTGACCAAATTTGGGCGTGGTCTTGAAAATTTTTTCGCATGCGGCTCATTTCGCCTGCCGTGTATTTCGCCTGTCGTGCTTTTTGTGCACCCGCACGTTAACATGTCACGAGCCGCCACTGGACTTCAGCACCCCCAGTGTTAACAGTCTAACTACGCCTATGGGTGTTACATAAATAGGTACTAACTGGTAAAGATAGAAATAATATCACTGCACTAGATATATCGCGAAAATTTGAAGAAGCACACTGATTTTTTTTAATAAAATGATCCGCAAGTTCATACACTGTTTTTAATTTTGAAATACTATCTCCAAGTCCCTTTCCGAAGTTTTAAAATTTGACTAGAAAAGTCAATGGACAAGTCTTTACATGATGATACGTATAATTATTCTTCATCTAACGAAGTTAAATTCTCAGGATATAAAAAAATAAAATTACTTGAAAACTGACAGCAAATTTTGTCAATGTGGGCCCCCTGGTTGTCCCCCCCCTCGGCGCGGGTGTTTGTTACGCCACTGGGTATCTCATAAAACTAGCAGAGTATTTTCTTCGCCATATCAAATTAAAAAATGGCGGTAAATCTTGTAAAACGGCCACTGTGAACTGCCGGCCGATCAGATTCATTAAGCAAAACGAGCCGTTAAAGAAAATAAATCACTTTTATTGGTACTAAAGTTAAAAAGAGGAACTTCCACGATTTAGGGCAACGCCAAAAACAATTAGTTCAAAAGGAATTATATAGACTTGGCGTTGGTAGTTGAAATTAGCCAGGTTAAATAAATAAATGTATCTACAAATAATATAATAAAAATCTCAGACAAAAAGTAAAATAAAAAAATTCGAGAATATTAATTATTTCAACCGAATTCGTCATTAAATATTTCGTCCCAAATTTGGAAATTTATAAGCGACACTTTTCCTAAACCGGCCAGGGGCGGTTCGTGCTGTAGAGCCACAGTGTGCTATAGTCAAATTCATCCAAGAACTCGTCACATCAGCTGTCATTAATGGCACCTTTTTGAAGTCTGGTATATTTTACGTTAAGCGATTGGCTACAGAAACAGAACCGAACTAAGTTTTTTTTTATCTTCGCCTTCTTTTAAATTTTGTAAGGGAGTCTTAATACTTTGTAAAAATTGAGCATGGATACTAATTTTATTATTTTAAAATAAATTATTGACAGTACGGCGGCAAGGCGTCTGATTGGCGAGCTATGCGTACTAGCGCATTTTTTACCGATAAAACTTAACTTTTGTTTGCGAAGGAGATAAGCTGTACGCTGTACCTATCTAAAGGTAAATGTCGTCCCATGCCCGATTTGTTTATAACAAAAACTCAAAGTGGGTAGAACTGACGACTTTGAAATTTAATAAGGAATAGTTATTATATCTATGCTTTTTTAGGAATCATATCGATAAATACACCTTATTTTATGTGTAATGAATGATTTAAGACAATGTCCTTGTGATACTACATTTAATTATTATTGGGTAAGTTTTTTCGACTTTTTTTTTATTTTACACTCAAAATGTATTCGAAAGAAATGATTTATTAGACCTGGCATTTTTTTCGGATGAAGCATGGTTCCACCTCTCTCTGGTTATGTGAATTCTCAGAATACACGCATGTGGAGTAGTGAAAATCACCATTTTTTGTAGAATCCACATTGCACCCTCAAAAAATTGCTGTCTGGTTAGCTGTTGTGAAACTATTAACTACTTATGCAATTTGTTCGACGACAGATTGATCAGTTTTCGATCAGACATTGAATTCCCACCTTGTTTAACGGTTATGGATTACTTCCTTTTTCCTCATTTAAAGAACACTATTTTTAAAACACCAGTTGCAAATTTAGAACATTTACAAGAAAGGATTATCCAAGAATGTGGTAACATTTCTCCAGAGATGCTGGTCAACACTTTCGAAAATATGAAGAGACGTGTGAATTTGTGCTTGGAGCATGGCGGTGGCCAATTTCAACAATTTATGTAATTATTTTTCTTTTTCTTTCTGTATATTCTTACTTTGTTAATTTTGTAAACAACAAAAATAAATTTGTATTTGTCTATTTATTTTATTACTCATTAGTTTGGCATATCATGTCATAATATGAATTTGGCAAAATTTTAACCTATAGATTTGGTTAGATATATCGTCCCCATATCATTGTGATTTAAACCAAGCCCTACGTTTTTTAATCCAAGCCCTCTTTGATGCAAGTAATTTTTGCTCGCAAGGTATTTTGGCCCTACCTGTTTCCACTACCACCACTTAGCTAGTGACAGATCAAATAAAGCTTATACTTCTGCTCAGACCAGCGCTGTTGGTACTCTCCCAGAAATAGCGGGGTCCCCATTGGGAAAATGCGTGTGCACCAAATATCTCAGCTGGGCACAAACAACACAAACATAAACACTAACACAGCAAGCAATAGCTTGCTACTGCCCAGATCAGCACCGTCTCATCTGAGCACAAACATCGCAAACACAAACACTAACACAGTAAGCTTCTACTACTTAGTTAGAGGACAAAGCTAGCTTACTTACACCGTGTACCTAAAGCGTTGGCGAGTACGACGCAAATCACTCATTAGGCGTGCAGTGCTGAAATACCGAATCGAGTGGTCTGAAGGTTTATACGCCTATGGCGCGGAAACTGCAGGAACACGGGAACACGGTGAGTTTAGTCGGTAGACGGCCCCATCAGGGTTGAATCCGATACTCCTCTACTATTATCCCGCAGGGGGTTAGTCTTTAGAAGATTCTCATCGAGAAAAAAAAAACTACCACCAGCCGCCACTGAAACCGACTGCAAATTTAAATTAAGACAACGAATAATTTTAGCGAGACAATAAAATATGGATGTAACAGGTGGTATTTTGCGAAAAGGTCCTGATTGTATTAGGCATTTAAATGAGGATTTAGTCGGTGGAGAGAACTTAAGGGAACGCAACGTGTGAGAGCGTTTTTCGCTTAAAATTCCAAGGGCCTATATGGCAAGTAGGTACTTTAAACTATAGAAATTTTTTTGTTATTATGCAATAGAAATATTAATATAAAGGAAGGTGAAAATATTAAATATCCAGGAATAATTTTTTATAAACATTTAAAATGGGATTTACATAGTGACTACATTGTAAAAAAACTAAGAGTCCTTATACCAAAATTTAAACACCTTAAACAATTTTTAAATATAAAAGAATAAGAAATATTTTATTATTCCTTAGTACAAACCCATTTAAATTATGAAATACTAGGATGGGGAGGCTTAAATAAGAATTATCTTAATAATATTGAAACTATTCAAAAATACATCTTGAAAATTATTTACAAAAAAGACCACTAATATTCTTCTGATTTACTATTTAAAGATAGCAAAAAAATGGATATTAAACAAATATATTCTTACAGCATGTTAATATATATTTTTAAATATAAAAATAAAATAAATTAAAATTGTATTAATCACACAAATGAAACTCGTCATAAAAATACTATTACATATAAAAATAGAGTAAACAAAACAATAGCACACAAACATTTTTTAAACATCAATCCATATATTTTTGATATGCTACCACAGTCAATTAAAATAATTAAATCATTAAATAAATATAGAAATAAAATTAAAAATTGGATATTATCCAATCCAAGAGATATATTCAATAACGTCATAAATAAATAATGAATATACCAAGCTATAATGAATAAAATAAATAAGTATATATTATATTATACATGACGTATTGTATCTTTGTATACTGTAGTGATATGAAATATTGTCATATTCGTTTTATATTATAAGCTAGTTGTGCCTGAATTTTGAAATATACCTATTCTTGACAATAAATATTATATTATT
The DNA here is from genome assembly GCA_963969555.1 of Polydrusus pterygomalis. Lineage (NCBI taxonomy): Eukaryota > Metazoa > Arthropoda > Insecta > Coleoptera > Curculionidae > Polydrusus > Polydrusus pterygomalis. The sequence continues at coordinate 2,632,909 of OZ018377.1, forward strand.
TAACCCAAAACAAGTAATTTACTTCTGAGTTCGGAATTGATAGTTTATACAAAAAAATATCTATTAGCATTGCTTAAATGCCAAAAAAATATTTGAATAAACTTTTATTATTATTATTATTATTTGCTTTAATTTGATTTAGGTATTTCACTTATTTTCCAGTAAGTAATACAAGGTTTTATTACTAATTTTTTTTATTAATTTTGGAAACGGATCAGTGGTAAAATTAAAATAATTCTTCACTAAATAATAATTCAGTAGATTTTGTTCAGGATTCGTTTCTTCTGAGCGAACTTAAAATGTCGAAATTTTTTTAAAAAGTTTGCTGTGGGTAACTTTTAAAAGCGTTCTTCTTACTGCTTCAGTACATGCTGCTGTAATTTTTTTTTATTAGCTCGGCCATATCGTGGTGCTTCGTAGGTAATATCATTTAAGTGACCTCAAAGAAAAAATCTAAGGGTGTTATATCTGGTCAACTTGCTGGCCATCTTATTGGTCCGTTGCTTCCAAACTATCGGTTGGGGGGTTACTGTGTGTTTAAATAATAAAAAAAACATTCTCAGACCGAGAAAAAAATAGCCCTTTCAAATGCGGGTTTGACCCTAAAAATTCAGCCCGTTTACCATTTTCATTACAATTTTTTATAATTGCTATAATCTTTATTATTTTCGATGTAGAATTAGCCCTCCTTCTTTGTCCATCTTGAGCATTTGACCTGCATTCACCGTAAATAGGTAATATATCTATATTTTTCTTGGTTAGTGTATTAAACCATTTTCATAAAATATTATCAATTCGTATAAATGACATATTATATGGGACTGGCTGAATTGCTGCACAGCTCGAGCAAAAAAAAAGAATTCGTATAAATGACAACGTCACAAGTACAATAAATCCACAATGTCATAATTCATCGAGGTGATTCACTTACCTTAGGCACAGAAATATATAGCTACGCCAAGCAATATATTCTGTGCCTTAGGGAAGGTAAATTATTTAGTTTTGCGAGACATATAGGTACCTATTAAAATTGAAAAATTCTGTATATAGGTTTCTTCAGGAGAATTAATAAGACATTTTTGCCTCAAGAAAACATAAACAATATTTGTATCTATTTTACATGGATGTATTTTTGAATATACGGAGTTTATATTACCAGTTCCATGGAAAGCAAAATTATTAGTATTAATGCCGGATATATTATGATATACCATTATGAATCTTTATACTTATACTTATTTAATCGGTCGGGCCCACAGTATACCTACAGTAATTTAAATGATGACGAAATTAAATAAGAAAACAAATTAATGATGAACCGTCGCGTCGCATCCGGCGTCGGCGTCGTTCTCCTAGTATATTCAAGCTCTCCCCAACGAAACGAATCGTAAATTACGGGCTAAATTATGACATCTAAAGCCCTCCATTTTCAAGTAAACCAACTAAAATGGGTCGAGACAAGCTATTTTTTCTTCATTTATCCCGAGGTTTGTTTTTCGAGACAAAGGCTTATGAATGAAGCTCTCTTATTTTTAGGCAAACCCTTATTTTGCTAAGTTGGGTAAACACCCCTGTTTCGTCGTTGTGGTATCATAACTTCTTTGGGAGAACAGTGAGCGGAGTTGTTGTTACTTTGTAACGTATGTTTCAAGATATATCGTTGTGGTTAGCTGGCTACAATAAAACCCTAAGTTTGTCGTGAAAAGGTCTATTAACCCCTCTGGTTTTGAGGACTCAAGTCAAGACCCAAAGGCGACAAGGACGGCAAACCATTTATCGTTAAACTAACTTGACTAAATAAAATATTTTTTGTCCAATATGTAAAAGAAGTAATTTCCGTAATTTTTAGTACACAGTTTTAAAAAATATCATGAGCTAAGTAGATTTTTTTAAAGCTTTCCTAGCAGTTCTTTTTATTGAGCATAACAATGTACAGTAATCAACCAAGTAATTATTCTTTCGAGAATCCAAGAGAATAGAAACATTTGCAAAACACAAATAGATTACAAATTCAAATTCTTTTCAGCCATGCAAACACGTCAACCCTCTCCCGGTTGTAAACTTTAAATAATTCCTGAAGGGCACATTCTGAACTTTTAATGGACCGCCATTAGTGGAAAGTGTGCTTCGAGTAATGTGCTGTTTTAATGTCTTCCGTATTCCTAAAGAAACCGGCAAGAAATGAGCCGTAAAAGTGGGTTTACAAGTTGCAACGGAATTTAAAATGGAAAAAGAGCACAGTTTGGCAGTTTGTGTTAGATAAAAAAGGTTCTAATACCGTAGAATTTTCATAATTCCTTAGCATTATCTTTCTAGTAATTTTCAGAAGTATACAAGTCAAAAAATTTGAGAAATGAGGAATGATGACCCTCAGAACAATTACAGGAAGGGTAAACACTATAGTGTTTTACAAGTAACAAAGAAACCATGATATAACCATTGCGCCACTACTTACTTCCTATTTTTAAACAAATATATTTATCAATCTCGTCATTTAACTAAAAAACGATACGTATTCTTTTTCAGGAAGCCACTGCCCTTCCAATAACCCCATACCACGCCCCGTTTCACCCCCACCCTACCGAACTATGACATGATCTCACCAATTGCGGCACTGGCTACATCTCTGTCCTTGAACGTCAGCGCCCTCTCGACGGATTTCAATAACGTTACCACTGCCAGCTATAGCTACTTGTACACTGCCGCCACATCTGACAATAATGGAAGTAGCGGGGGATTTGGGACGACGTTTGGCATCAATGGAAGCTTTAATGGGAGCGGTGAATATGGAAGCCCGGTTTTTCCGAGCTATATCAGAACTACATCGATGGTAAGTATTGACAAGTAGTGAACAGGGTTATTGTTAAAATATAGAATACTTAGTTTTTTCGGCAACCGTCCGGGAAGTACCCACTTCCCGGACGCTTTGCCTTTGAGAAAGTAGCATTTCTCCGGCCTAGTCCGGGAAGAATCACATCAATATTAGCAATTGCTCGAATTTTAATATAAATATTAATATAAATAAGACGCCTACGGCTCCTCCTAGAATTTTGTCGACTCGTCCAAAAAAACAGTATTTTCCGGACTTGTAACGTAAATTACTATTTTCAAACGTCAATAAACCTGACTTTTTCTAGGTAAAACTATGACTGTTTTCTCATGAATAAAATATATAATTTTGTATCTTAATGTTTTCATATTTAAACGACGGCTTTACTTCTAATAAAACAATATTATTCTGTATCATTTTTATTTTCCAATTATTTTATTTTGTACTTTGCTTATCTTAATCCGTTAATATTTCCCTGTAAATAACTATCTTCTTTACAATAAATTTAGTGTTAGTGCTCATTTATCTTTAATTTACTCATAATTTTTTATTTTATGACTCACTTATCTTTATATTCTGCATAATATTTCATTTTGTGACTCGCTGTTTTTTATTTTATTCCCAATATTTCACTTTCGGACGCATTTATCTTTTATTAGACAATATTTAATTTTTCTTATGCACCTGTTTATTTGCTTTACATTATTTACCTTTATTTTTGGTGCAATATTTTATTTAGTGATATTATTTTGATTTTTATTTCTTTTACAATATTTTCTTTCTTCTCTTTTCAGGTATTTTGTATAATAATAATGTGCCTCGGAGTGATAGGAAATGTGATGGTACCGATAGTGATATTCAAAACTAAAGACATGCGCAATAGCACGAACATATTTTTAGTGAACCTTAGTGTCGCCGACCTCATGGTGCTGTTGGTTTGCACGCCCACTGTGCTGGTGGAGGTCAACTCTAGGCCTGAGACGTGGGTACTTGGAAGGGAAATGTGTAAGTTGTTTGCTTGGTACCAGATTTTTTGACATTAAGAATTAAATGGGGTTTGAGGGAACTCACCACCTTGTGAGAGTATCAAAACCCAAAGGACTAGTAGTAGTAGCAGGCAAAGAAATGTATGCTTTCAAGCCAAATTGGGTAATATTAAATTTAAAAAAAGAGAAATAATCGAAATATGTAAGGTTCGCTAAGCAATTAAAAATTTAAATTCGGCGCCAGCTCCTTACTTTCTTGTACTTATTTATAAAATACGCCCTTTTTTTAATAAAACCCATATCTAAAGAAGTTTTTATGGCCCTTTAACACTTCAAACTCAATTAAAAAGAACTCGCGAACATTTTTATTCTTTTCTTTTTGCGCCTACAGAAAATGACAAATGTTTGTTAATTAATTTTCTGTTTTTTTTTTAAGAGTCAGAAATTTATTTTAATTTCAATAGCCGGGAACTTTCCATACTATAATTTTTATTATAATTGATTTAAGCAGACTTATTAATTTAAAGTCCGAAGAAAAGTTTCTTATTATTGCGTCAATTGGGCGCGTTTCACCATATAACGGCTCATCAGTAAAGCGAATCCGGACCGACGAAAGAAAGGGAAGTGTTATAGTACTGTAAGACACTAGATGTCGCCGTGGCTACATAGTACAGCTCTTTGTTTATACTTAGTCATTTGTTATTTGTCAATTCCAAGAGGACATTTCATTCATTGTATTCCATTCGCTAATTCGACGTTTAAATTAGACTAGACAGTCTAGTACTCGCAGGTGGTTCGTCGCTGACTGCGTGCAATTTCTTACATCTTTGGCCTATTATTGAGTTTGAATAGAGTATAAAAAGGATCCTTTCACACGGGTTTCTTAATATTGTGGATAGTACGTGTTTAATAATAACGGATTTCTAGTTTTTGTGTAGATAAGTGAATTGTGTTTTTGCTTTTATGAACTGATTGACTCGGTTTGGAATATAAATATTAACAGTGATTATAGTACTGAAAGTTGTATGATTCTATTTTGCCCAAATAACGGTAAATTACCGGGTATTTTATATTTTCAGTAAGTATGGGCCACACAAACAAGATTTGGAATGCGCATGCCAACAGGCTTTATTTACATAAGCAAGGCCATAAATTTGCCATTTTCAGTATTATTGTTTGCTGATTTAAAGGCATGTTTATATATTGGTATGTAGACCTTACTTGGCATTTTGTTTCGGATATATTCCTGACGTCAAAATAGGTAGATTCGAGCCAACTAATATAGCCGATATAGGTTTTTTTTGTTTTGGTAAGTGATAAAAAACTTTTTTTATGGTTTTAAAAAGCCGATCCAGATACTTCGGACGGACGGAACTAACTGCTAGTTTTGTTTTGAATCTATTTAGCATAAACCGTGAAATTAGACATCCCTACAATGAGGAAAATGATCTAATACAACAGGTTTGCTGAGACATAGAAATTGTTAGTGTATCAAGGCCGCTTTAGTGTTATATCAATTCCAGATTTGCTAGAACAGTATTTTTATTGGTAGTAATCAGTTCTATTAGCGGCACAGTCTTGTTTAATAATGAACTACTTTTAATACAGCAATTTTGTTAAGAAATAAATTGCATCTTCTTAATGCGACGCATTTTGTTCGCAGTAAACCATGTTGCATAATAGATAATAATAGGCAATGTTAAACAACAAGAACAATATCACACTAGAACCTATTTTAAATTTTTGAAAACTGCAGTACCCACTGATTTTTAGTGGTCAGTATATGCTTTATTAACCGTAGCAAGCAAATATTATGATGAACAACAGTGGCGGCTCGTTAATGAAGGGCTCTAGGGCGCCACCCTCCCTGCAATTATTTCAAACAGAATCCAAAAATACTTTACTTAAAAAAACAATAAAGCAATGTATGTAAGCAATCCATTAAAATAATTTAAACCAAACATAGCCCTATTCCAGCGGGTAGGTTATATTAAGCGCGGGCATAAATTCAAACCAAACATAGCCCTATTCCAACGGGCAGGTAATACTCATAGACAAGCGAGTTGCGCGCTCTCAATATTTTTTATACTAAGCGCGGGCGGGCGACCTATTATCCGTCCGGATTCAACGCGGCTTCTCGATGAGTTGCCATGACGACAGAGGCGTGACGTCACCTACACATCGCACAACGAGCGGCCACGATGAACTCCAATTTTCCGCGCCCAACAACAGCTGGTCGCGATGCCACGGTAAAATAATCAATATATTATGTACTCTGGCGAGGCGACCTGTCGATGCCGCTAGGCACTAACGTTTTGTTTATTTGTTTTCATTTGATTTATTAGTTACGTTGTTGTTGGAAAATATCGTGTAATATGAAGGTCAGTGATATACAGAAGCTTGTGTTTAGTTCTCTGAGCTTAAGTGAAAAAATTGATTTAAAAACTGCAGGGCGGCCACTAGAAATTGAACATAGTACAAGTGCAATCAAAATGTAAAAGTAAGGCACAGTTTACGCGTAAGTTTGACATAATAAAAAATCCTGGATATGCGGTTGTGAGGACAAAAATTCTTTTTATTTGTTTCGTGTGTCTTCTTTTTGACGGGGATGATAATTGGACTATAAATGGGGTGCAGGACTTAACACATCTTTCAGAGAAAATAAAAAAACGTGAAAATAGTGCAAAACATCGTCATAATGTGGTAAGTTTTGAGATGTTAGGACTAATATTTTAACTTGTTTAAGTAGTGCTTATGCTGATGAAATTAAAAGTCACAACGAGAAAGTTAGAAAATAATAGACATTTTACATTTTTTGTATTTAAAGTCAGCACCCCCCCCCCCCCTGATTTGCTAATCACGAGCCGCCACTGATGAACAATGTCAAGTTTTATTACAACTGCAAGTCGGAACTGATACAGTATATAAAACCAGATTACACCCCCAATAGAACTTAATAATTACTGTGAGTATTCAGAGCAATAATGGCCATAAACCATTCTATGGTAGCATTAACTCCTATTTTCTATTAGCTAAATTACCGTGATATTATCACTACACAACGGTCTAGCAATTTTCGTTGTCTTACAGTAGGAAAGCGCGTTGCTGTCACATATAGTATTAAACAGTCGTATAAAGAGTACGTGAATTCTTAGAAGGAACAAAAGGTTTTTTTCTCAGTGTACTAACATTATTTTCGCAGCCGACCGTATATGTACTACAGAAGGTAATTCGCAGATGTTCTAGATTCATAATAATCAAACTATTAACAAAAGCAATTAGCTCAGCGTAAATAAGGCGGCTTATTCATTCTTTCAGATAATAAAAATTTTAATGTTGATGTATTTGCATAAAAGGCTTTTAACAAGTTTTTTTTTTCGCATTTTAAGTAAGTTTAAATAAGAGATAATGTAATTATTAGTCACGTATAGCGAAATTGTTTGGAAACTGATAGTGAATAACTGATTAATAGAAAGGCATGTCTGTTTTCACTATAACACAAATAAATGGTAACTGTAGCGGGGAAACCTGGCCCACTGGGCAGTCGCAAGAAAAGGCTGACCTTTTTTTAATGTCAAATTCAATGTAAAAAATTATTCATTTAAAGCACTTTATCATAGCGTCATATTTCTGCTTTTCCGACAAAATTTCCTAATTATCTACTATAGTGTGATATAAAATATAATAATAAATAATCATAAATAACTAAGCAATCCCAGGGACCCTCTTTAACAAACCCTATTTTAAATACGCCCCTGGCAATCAGGCGCACATAGGCAGGAAGGCAGGTGTAAGCACGTCCCCTAGCGAAGTCTCTGTGTCCTTCCCCCACTCCTCGACAATCGAAAATAAACTGTGCCCCATAAAGAAAAACTCTATCTACAATAAATACATCAACTTGTTTTTAACAATAACAAACTAAATTTTTTTTTTAATCCAAAAATATTTAACATTTTAAGTTTAGTCCCGAAAACTTTTGCCCCTCTTTTAGGGCTGGGCGATATTAAAATTCCAATATCGAATATCGATATTAAAAAAATATCGATATATCGAGAATGTCGATAAATATCGATAATTATCGATATTTTATTTTTTACATATCGTTATTCGATATATCGATAATATATATTATCGATAAAACATAAAAATATTATACCTTCATTTCAAGGAGAGATTCTAATTATGAAAACATTGAAGAAAAAAGATTCAATTAAATATTGGTCCTTAAATGTGTTATAAGGATGCTATGGCCGTCCGAGGGTTTTTGATTTAACATACCAATTATAGTTTATGAAATGATTTAAATAAATCCTTTTTTTCCTAAACTATTAGCACAATAATTTTTTACACGAATACCTTTTTTGTATAAAAGAAAACTTTGGATAATAATTAAGCTTTAAAATAGTGGCCTAGTGTCCTACATTCTTTAACATTTTTAAATGCCCTTATGTTATAATTACACTTGTATTATTAAAATACAAGAATTATTTAGCAATAATATGCTACAATTTAACAAATTTTTAAAATATCATTCTTAAAGTATTTCAAAACGTTCCTCAGTTTTTAATATTTTTTAAATAAATAATTCTTTAATCATTTTTTAAAGAGCTCTGGGATTTAATTGAAATATCCAAATTGTAGTCCTCACTTACTCCTTTGAAGAAACCCAATTTATATGTAAAATGTTTTGATACCCTACCTAGACAAAAATCTGATCTGACGATAAACACTAAACAAATCAGGTAAAGGCGTAAATAAAGGATAAAAACAATAATGATTATCGCATTCTTCCCTCCTTTTATTATCAATGATATTCATCCAAATATTTAGGCGACATTCTTACACCAACATAAAAAAATCGAAAAATCGATGTGATCGGATATATCGACACTATCGATAAATATCAAAAATATCGCTAAATATCGATAATATCGTTATTATCGATATTTTATTTTTTAAATATCGTTATTCGATATATCGATATATCGAATTTTTGCCCAGCCCTACCCTCTTTCGTTCAAGTTCGGAACATTTTAAACATCTTTAATCCTATAGGAGAAAAAACGTCTTTATTCAATGGTTGGTTAATATCCCAAACAAAAAGATTCTCTATTAATTTTTTGTTCTATAATTTTTATTAAATCCTTAACAAGCGATTCTCACTAGCTTATTTTTGCACAATCCTTCCTTGTTATTTAGTTGTTTATTTCTGGAGCAACCATTATTTTACTTATATGATCGATCCTCCATTCTTTATCTTTGTGCAATCCTTACTTATATGACTTTTAACTTGTTTATCTACTTATTTTTTCCGGATATCTCCGGAAGTGGTAGGAATTCGCTTAATGTCTCACTGGCATTAAGTAATGCTCGAAATTATCCAACTCTATCCCAATTTAACTATAGTTTCCGACATCCCAATGGTGAGCATCGAATTTGGAACACCCTGTATATGAATAAATCTGATACATGTAAAAAGGTAGCCGATAGCCTTAAAAACAGCCCAAAGTACCCATTACAACCCAGCTGAGCCAAAAATGGAGCAGCTAATCTTGTATAGTCCGTTAATAAACATAACCATTAAATTTCATGGTAATGGTAATTTAACCAACAAGGGTGCATATATTATTTTTAGGAAAACACAATTTTTTCGATAAAGTGACCTGAAATGTTTAATGCAATAATCTTATCGTTGAACATTTTGGTATTAAGGTGCATGATATTTGTTTTTTGGAGCTATCATCAGTTATTTAAAAGTTGACTACGAGGAGGAAGAAGGTACAAGTTTTTTATTCTCCTAAATTTAGCTATCATTGCCGCATATAAAATAATACATCTATATAATTGCATGCATAAAATAATTTATTACTGATGGATGAATACTGTATGATATACAGTGAGGACCTAAAGTCCGTCCCCCCCCTCTAACTTCTAAACCGTTCGGTATATTTTAATGAAATTTTGAACGATAATATTTGAGCAAGTCTTGCACTTTTTGACATACCAATGACAGCTTTAAATGTCAAGATGACAGCTGGGTCCGCTTTTGGAATATTTTTTTAAATAGAACACCCTGTATATTTTTACATTTTTGAATTCCACATAAAATTATAATTATTTTTTATTAAATGCATTATTTGTCTATTGGATACTTCATAGTTTCCGAGATATTGACTCTCGAAAAGTGACATTTTTGAACTTTGACAGCTTATAACCTTCTATCAGTACGTCTTAGAGCAAAACGGCTTACATGTCCCTATCTTCAATTTTTATTATCTTCCCAAAAAAATCAACTTCCGGTTAAACCGGATGTAACTCGAAAGCAGCGGTTTAACTGGAAGTTGATTTTTTTGGGAAGATAATAAAAATTGAAGATAGGCGTTTTGCTGTAAGACGTACTGTTAGAAGGTTATAAGCTGTCAAAGTTCAAAAATGTCACTTTTCGAGAGTCAATATCTCGGAAACTATGAAGTATAGACTAATAATGCATTTAATAAAAATTAATTATAATTTTATGTGGAATTTAAAAATGTAAAAATATACAGGGTGTTCCATTAAAAAAAATATTCCAAAAGCGGACCCAGCTGTCATCTTGACATTTAAAGCTGTCATTGGTATGTCAAAAAGTGCAAGACTTGCTCAAATATTATCGTTCAAAATTTCATTAAAATATACCGAACGGTTTAGAAGTTAGAGGGGGGGGGGGCGGACTTTAGGTCCTCACTGTATAATATATTATGAGTATTCGGCTATAATATTTTATTCCATAAATTAAAGTAGCGTACTGCGATGGTCATCCTACGCATTCCAAAAATTAATCAATTAATTTTTACATCACGTCATTATAAATTAAAAACTGCCCGACGCGGCGGGTATCCCATAACTTACCCATATATAAACACGAGCCCACCAACAGGCATTTCTTGAAAAAAATCCGGTAGCCCATCATAAATAAATATTAATTAAACCACATGCAGAAAATAAATAAATGTATAACTGCATTCGTGACATGTGTGTGCGCGTTTTGGAAATATTTTAGTGAGTGGCACTGGTCTAACTAGGGGGGAGGGCAAAGAGGAATGCCCCCCTTCCAAGAGCATTGAATATTATTCGTCTCTAATAAATAAAAGTAAGAATACCAAGTATTTAAAGTAAATTGTTTGCAAAATTTTTGCCTTTTCCCTAGGCTCCATGTCCTTATGTCAAGAGTTCAATATTGGGTGCCCCTCTAATGACAAGGCCTTATCAGATACGAAAGTAATCCTACAAGGTAATTCCCTCCAATCCCCCTCCCCCTCCTATTAGGCTCCTATAGCTGAGAACTCACAAACTTAATGGCAAGGCCTTATTATAGGCTAGAGTAGTCTTGCAGGGTATATGCTGTCTTCCCCTCGCCCCTCCTAGAACTGAGAATTTAAAAACTAGAAAACTATAATAAAGTATTAAGTTTATCATACAGGGTCTCTCAAAGGTAAGGAACATCGCAAACATCTCATTAATACGAGGTTTATCGTAAGAAAGCTCAGGTACGTCGATTTTGTTTTCTTTTTGCGCGTATTTTAATATTATTGGGAAATATACAGGGTGACTCACAAAAGCGATACAAATGTCGACTTCATTTTTTTTAAATGAAACTTCATATATTATTACATTTTTGGATTCCACAAATAATTCTAAGGTACGATGTCTCTGTTTTAAATTTTTTTTTTATTACCGGACATAGAGTAATTTCATAATTCATTTAAACTAATAATTAAATAATACATTTGGTTTTAGTAGGTGTTCGAAATGACCTCTGTTGAAAATTTGATAATAAACTAATCTGTGGTAAAAATGTTGTGTCATATCAATGCAACGTTTCTGGTGAAATATTTCTTGTTAACATGCGAATTCGATCTTTATGATCGTCGATATTTTGTGGCTGGTCTTGATATAGATTGGTTCTCCCTTAAATATCCCCAAATAAAATAATCGAAGAGTTTAAGATCTGGTGATCGAGGCGGCCACTCGAGGTGCCCACTTTTTTCCATCCATCTATTCGGAAAAATTGTGTTTAAATATTCTCAAACCGTATGCACGTAATGAGGCGTAGCTCCATCTTGTTGCAACTATATTTGGAAAAATAACTGCCAGAGCAGGAAATAATTCAAACGTCAAAAAATCTACATGGAACCTTTATAAAAAAATACTTAGTATTATATTTTTGGAATCCAAAAATTTAATAATATATAGGGTGTTTTATTTAAAAAATGAAGTCGACATTTGTATTGCTTTTGTGAGTCACCCTGTAATATTAAAATACGCGCAAAAAGAAAACAAAATCGATCGGTTCGAGCGTTTTCACAAGAATAAGATTTTTGCGATGTTCCTTACCTTTGAGAGACCCTGTATATAGGTTTTATGCTTCCAGTGATACCAAATTTTTACTTGTTTAATAACAGAACAAATGCAACAATTTTTTAAATATGAATTATCGACGTGTTCGTTATATTTTGAGCAAGAAACAAAAAGAAACACACATATCTTTCAACAAGTGTTAACATATTAATGTGAAAAGCGATTGTCATAACAATTTTCCGAAAATACTTTTCCCTTATCAAAAGTTCTAGTATAAACCTCGAGCGTAACATAATCGTTAAGTTGAAATACATGCTAAAAACCGGAAAGTTACTTTAGTTTATCGGACGTTTCTGTTGAGATACGATTGGAAGGTTCTACTTGAACACTGCTTTTCAATCAATTGGAAAATAGAATGATATATTCATTGTTTTATAGTGAATAAATACTTCAAATAATGATAAACAGTATAACGAACATTTTTGGTTATTAAACTAAGACTAAAATAACATCAAAATAGTTTATTTAAAAGCTAGTCACTTTCTAGAAATTTGAATTTACAGAGCAGGTTATCTGTTTCAAAAAAATTCTTATCATCAAAATACAGTGTCCGCAAGAAAGTTCGCATCAAATGGGATTTTTTTTTATTATTAGGTATAGGTAAAAATTCAAAAAGCAGTTAGTTTTTGCTTACCTAAAAACCAAAAATGACGTATACTGAAGCAGCTGCACGACTTGCGTTACCTGTCAAATTTGACATGTTTAATAAAATAGGTTCAAAAATGCCATTATTTATCAAAATATCGAAAAACTTTATTTGAGAAAGTTTTTTATTTAGGCATTTTGAGTCTATATACGAAATTTTGACAGTCTAATACAATTTTTATTTTTTGCCAGGTTTTTGAAAATTTTGATCAACCCTCGTAGATTAACTTTTATACATCGATGTAAAACCATTTGCCTTTACTTCATTTGTAATCTTAATGCAATTTTGTGTAAAATTTTTGTTTCCTATTATTTATTTTGCTTCAAAAACTGAAATTGTTATTGATCAGTATGTAATGTTTGATGCAAAGTTTATCTAATTACATCAGTTTTGCCAAAACCGACGTTTCTTATTTCTCCTAAGTTAGTAAACAGATGTACAAAAAGAAAATATTGGAAGCTTTCGTTGAAATTTTACTTAATTAATATTAAATTAAATTAATTATATTAAACTATATTTTTGTTGAATAAAATGTTTCGAGCGATTAATATATATTCTTTTTAATCCAATATTAATTAAGTAAAATTTCAACGAAAGCTTCCTAATATTTTCTTTTTGTACATCTGTTTACTAACTTAAGAAAAATAGGAAACGTCGGTTTTGGCAAAACTGATGTAATTAGATAAACTTTGCATCAAACGTTACATACTAATCAATAACAATTTCAGTTTTTGAAGCAAAACAAATAATAGGAAACAAAAATTTTACACAAAATTGCATTAAGATTACAAATGAAGTAAAGGCAAATGGTTTTACATCAATGTATAAAAGTTAATCTACGAGGGTTGATCAAAATTTTCAAAAACCTGGCGAAAAATAAAAATTGTATTAGAGAGTCAAAATTTCAGACAGAGACTAAAAATGCCTAAATAAACAACTTTTTCGAATAAAGTTTTTCGATATTTTGTTAAATAAGGGCATTTTTGAACCTATTTTATTAAAAATGTCAAATTTGACAGGTAACGCAAGTCGTGCAGCCGCTTTAGTATACGTCATTTTTGGTTTTTAGGTAAGCAAAAACTAACTGCCTTTTCAATTTTTACCTATACCTAATAATAAAAAAAAATCACATTTGATGCGGACTTTCTTGCGGACACTGTATAAAAGACTAACATGCCCACAGGTCTATAAAAAAAAAGTTGAATGCTTATAACTATAAGGCTGCATAAATGGCTATAATATCTCTGTACTAATTAAAAGCTATGGTGTTATTCATCGGGAAAACAAAGAAATACATTTGACATACATTGACTGACGACGTACAAGAGTTTCGCCGCCCAAATATTGTAGAGGAGCCAATCAAGCTGCAAGCGATGCACATGTGCATGTTTTGCGTTTAATGCTGCGTTGTCATATTATAATTTACGTTCGCAGCGTAGTACAAAGCCGCCAAAATGCCATGCATTTTTAAATACAAATAGCTAGATTAGTTCTCAGTAACCGTAAGGTTTTGCAATCTATTGTAACGCAATTAAAATGAATAAACTAATAATATTAAATTTATAATAGCAAATGATGATAAATGAAGTGTTTGTTATCGGAAATAGAAGCATTAATTAACCCAAACTGGTCTATTTTACTTACCCTTCAACTTTAATAATAAACACCAAGAAAATTTAGTCTCTGCATGAAACCTGACGCGTGAGCTTTCTACGGCCCACTACTGAACTGGGAACTTTCAGGAAGAAACCAATATCAGCTGTTAATGTCACATGTGGGTGGGTGTCAACTGTCTAGACGCTCTCTTTTTGGAAAAAGTTAACTCTATCATTAGGAAACTACCGTGCAAGCAAAAATTATTCGCATCAAGGAGGGCCTTGCATCTAAGGACGTAATGCTTAGCCGTAGAGCTTAATACCTATTGGGTGTCAGTAACTACTTGAATTAACAATCAGTCAGTTATTCCGTCATCTTTGACAGTCGTTACAAGTAATTTGATTTATCGCTAATTTTTCCAATTTCTTGAACAATTCACACAATGTGCTTTACGGACTAGCACAAAACGTTCATGGTTGAAGCGTATTTTCGAAACGGGGTTAGAGTAAATGGTGAGTGGCAATACAATCCGGGTTTGTGCATGGACGATTTTCACGAACATTTTGCTAACGTTGCTGGGAATTTTTATCATTGCCTAAAAAGAACCGTGACTGTGTTGCTGTGTTTAGGGAAACAGGTTCTATACAACAAAAAAAGCAGGAAGACAATCTGTAAGAACAGAAGAACTTGTTGCAAACGTTCGTGAAATAATGCAAAATACGCCACCAACAAATTGTATAAGACGCCTGTCCCAAGAAGTGGGAAGATCTTATGGAACATGCAGGACTATTCTTAAGAAGCAGCTAAATTTATTTCCTTATAAAGTGCAAGTATTACAAGAAATACAAACCGCACATTTTGAAAGACGCAGGAATTACTCTTAATGGTTTACCCAAAATTTATTGGAAAGAAATGATTTATTAGACCTGACATTTTTTTTTGATGAAGCCTGGTTCCACCTCTCCGGTTATGTGAATTCTCAGAATACACGCATGTGGAGTAGTGAAAATCCCCATTTTTTTGTAGTGTTTGAATTGCACCCTCAAAAAAATGTATGCTTGGAGCATGGCGGTGGCCAATTTCAGCAATTTATGTAATTATTTTTCTTTTTCTTTCTGTATATTCTTACTTTGTTAATTTTGTAAACAACAAAAATAAATTTGTATTTGTCTACTTATTTTATTACTCAATAGTTTGGCATATCATGTCATAATATGAATTTGACAAAATTTTAACCTAGATTTGGTTAGATATATCGTCCCTATATCATTGTGATCTAAACCAAGCCCTACGTTTTTTAATCCAAGCCCTCTTTCATGCAAATAATTTTTACTCGCACGGTATAAGAAGTATATGGTAAGTATTTAAGAATTTTCATCGGGAAGAAAACATAAAATGTGCAGAAGAAGCGAAAATAGAATTATAAGATCAAAATTTTGGATTATACCTTCATTTTTAAGTTTACAACAAAGCAAAAGCCGCCTACACCATCGTCTTTTTGACTTGTATCTTGAACTGTTTTCGAGATCCTTATTTATTTTTGTTGTTACCGTGAATCATTGAATTACAAGTATAAAAATAATAAGAGAATAATATGATTATCATTACTGAAACAACTTTATTTCGCCGCTTATCGTCCAGTTGGTTACAGCTGTCACAAAATAAAAGGATTTTATTTTGGGAAATAAAACGTGGCGAAAGCGGAATTAAAACTGCACTTTCTGGAAGAGAGTTTAGAATTTTATGAGGGTAGCCGCGGCGGCCGTGCCGACTACGGATTTAATTAAATTTTTTACTTTTTTAATTAAAATTATTTAACCATACTACGGTTTTTAATTTAAATTATATAGTAAACCGTGCGACATTTAAGTTAAAATAAAACTTTACACAGTAAAAATTGCACATCATTTGTTTTTACTTTAGAAAATGCTTTCGAGATATTATCGAATGTTGACCTTTGAACCCATTCACTAGACGATTATCGGGCAAGCAGATTGATAATCTAGTCGCTTATGATTGAATTTCCAAAAGATTGTCCCAAGGTGGCTAAAGTCTGTTCAACGACCGCCGACCGTTACGTCATATTCTTCATAATTGCGGTACGTCGTAAATTAATTCAGTCAGTTTGACTTACCGGTGGTAAAGGTTATGATTTTTCTTACGCTTGATCTACACAAAGACGGATGCATGTGAACAAGTAAAATACAAGCGCGCTTTTTCAAATTTTAATTATTATTTTTATACTGTCATTCAGAAATAAGTGCTTTATTTAGGGTAAGAGGTATCATGGGATGAAACATTTGGTTTTTGAAAATCATCAGTCTAGAAATTTTGTTTCAAAATTTTTTATCTTATATTGAAAAAATCATAAAGAAGAAAATATATTAAAAATGACAACATAACAAAATACAGATTTTTAATCATTAAAATAAATCATCTCCGCAACGATCATCCTCATCAGATTCGTTCACGTTAATACCGTGCGAGCAAAAATTATTTGCATCAAAGAGGGCTTGGATTAAAAAACGTAGGGCTTGGTTTAGATCACAATGATATGGGGACAGTGGCGTAGCCGTTGGGGGGGTCAGGGGGTGCGATTGACCCCCCCCCGCCCCCCTGGCTTGGCGCCCCTTTGCTACTTAAATAAAATTAAAAAATCGGTCCCATTTGAATTTTAATAAACTTAACACCGAACAAAATCACAAAGCCTGTAAATGTCCGTTTTAAAATAAAATAAAAGTTATTCTGTGATCTCTCATTTGTCGGCATTTATCAAATGTAGCTGTCGTCGCTCGTTTCTCGGTATTCATCAAAAATGTAGGCCTACAAAGGAATTGCATTTTTTTACCCGATGTTGAAATCTTATGTTTTTTTAGCTAAAATTTAAAGCACGTCTTAGTTTGGAAAAATATACTTGTATTATCACTCACCAATAATTTAATAAAAGGCTTTAATGGTGCTTAATACCATGCCTTATTTTTTTGTCAATATTTAACAGAATCTGGATTAAAAAAAAACAATATTACAAAATGTGTATTTAAAAATATAGGCGCCCCAAAAGGACTTCGCCCCCCCGCCCCAAAATCCTGGCTACGCCACTGTATGGGGACAATACATCTAACCAAATCTAGGTTAAAATTTTGTCAAATTTATATCATGTCATGATATGGCAAACTAATGAGTAATAAAATAAGTAGACAAATACAAATTTATTTTTGTTGTTTACAAAATGAACAAATAAAAGTAAGAATATACAGAAAGAAAAAGAAAAATAATTACATAAATTGCTGAAATTGACCACCGCCATGCTCCAAGCATAAATTCACACGTCTCTTCATATTTTCGAAAGTGTTGACCAGCATCTCTGGAGAAATGTTACCACATTCTTGGATAATCCTTTCTTGTAATTATTCTAAATTTGCAACTAGTGTTTTGTTTTCATTATTTCACGAACGTTTGCAACAAGTTCTTCTGTTTTTACAGACAGGTATAGAACCTGTTTCCCTAAACACAGCCACGGTTCTTTTCAGGCAATGATAAAAATCCCCAGCAATAAAAGCAACGTTAGGAAAATGTTCGTAAAAATCGTCCATGCACAAACCAGGATTGTATTGCCACTCACCATTTACTCTAACCCCGTTTCGAAAATACGCGTCAACCATGAATGTTTTGTGCTGTTCCCTAAAGCTCTTTGTGTGAATTGTTCAAAAAATTGGAAGAATTAGCGATGAATCAAATTACTTACTTACTACGACTGTCAAAGATGACGGAATAACTGATTGATTGTTAATTCAGGTAGTTACTGTACCCAACAGGTATTAAGCTCTACGGCTAAGCATTACGTCCTTAGATGCAAGGCCCTCTTTGATGCAAATAATTTTTGCTCGCACGGTACATTTTAAAAATGATGAATCATATATTTTTTTGTCTGATGCATCTCTAGTGTATCAGTTTGGAAATTTTGTTTCAAATATTTTCATTTTATTGATAAAATCATAAAGAAGAAAATATATTAAAAATGACAACACAACAATATTCAGATTTTTAATTTTTAAAATAAATCATTTCCGCAAGGATCATCATCAGATTCGTCCAAATTAAAAATAAGGGGAAGAAAAAGTAGGTATCTGCACTCTGCAGCATCGATAAATCTTTCCCGTTCCCACACATTTATAATTTTATTAGTACATAATTTTTCCATTTTTCCACTGTTATATCGTCGTCATATTACTTTTGATGCCAAGGCTGGCTGAGACTAAAAAGTTTGATAGATTCACCTGAACGTGTGGAGGGTTGACAATCCATCCGGCAACCGTCCTTCAGTCGGACTGTTTTCAGTTTCGACTGATAGGCCTGCCGGATCGTCTGTATGGTTTATTTTACATGACTCTTAAATTAATTTACAAAACACATAAACCAAATTTCGAAATAATATTTCTATAGCTCGTTAATGAGCTTTACTTTACTCAGCAAATAAGGCATAATTTGGGTATCATTGATTTTATTTTTCCAACTCGCTCGGTGGCCTTAATTTCATGTAATTTTACATAATTTACTTAAAATTCGATTGCTTTTTAATAAAATGCTATTGAACCAGGTATTTACGATTAAATTTATTTTCAGGATTTCCAAATTTAATTAAGATTTGAGAAATCCTGCTAATGGAAAAAAGCAGATCTGGGGCCATTGAATGTTTCATTTCTAGAATTTTAAATAAAAAACTTTATAATGCCGGTTGATCGTTTTGCGTTTGAATTACTTTATTATGATATCCCACAGATACCAACGCAGGATTCCATAGCATCTAAACTGTTCAACTTTTTAATATTTTTTAAAAACAGAGTTATAGGGAGGCATTGGGTCTACAATTTAAAATTATTTCAACTTATACAGGGTATCTCAAATAGTCAGGATATATCAAACATGCTTTTTTTTAAATGGAATGGAAATATTATGATATTTTTGGATTGGATGATCAATTCTAAGAATATTCTGTATAACATATAATATGTTTAAATTTAACAGTTTTTGGGTTATTAACGATTTTTCAAAAACTTCGTGTTTGCAGCACGTAAAGAATATGCACCTGTCGGTAGTACAGACTGACAGAAATAAATGAAATTTGGGTTATGGAATATGATTGTTCAGTAGCGTCTAAAGCATATTTTAAAAAACAAAAACATTTACCGACGTCTTTTTAAATGCCTTTCTAAATGTAACAATTTTAAAAACGTAAAAATTCTTAAAAGTTTGTTATTTTAAATACATACCCTATTATTTTTTATGCCTAATCGAAAGACATTTTTAATACAATTCTAATTATACTAGGGTTCCCTATACATACCTTTTATAGTTTTCTCTGAAATAGCTATTTCTTCCTTTACCATATAAACTCGGTGTTTATTTTTTCATAGAGTGCCTTGAATGCCGCACCGTGTCCGTACGATGCTCTTTTTCTAGAGTGCCATGAACACCCAACTTTTCATTTTATTAATCTTGACCTACGCAAAAAAAAAACGTCAAAACTAACAATACGGCGCGCGGCTATTGCCGATCGTTACGCAGTGTATAAATAAAAAACTTGCGAAACTAACTTTTTACATGAATTATGGGCGTAGCTCAACAACTCCTATATGTTTATAGGAGTTATTGCATAACCCCGAAAAATTTTCGCTTTTTTCTACCTTGTTGCTTCATTTTGCATCCCCATTTAAATGAACCGGGAACCGGCACTGTTTACAAGAGACAAATTCATTATAATCATTTCGTTTTCTTGTGTCCTTAGTACTGGAAAACGTTTGCGTATTACATATTACGTATACTTCAGATAACCATTAAACCTATATCCTATATCCTGTAATTTTTACAAACAACCATACAAAATTCTAAAATTGTAACAAAACGTCGAAATAAATTGTAAAAGTAAGTTATGGCCCAATTTGCAGGAAGTTTTGTAGGCAATTGTTCTCAAGGTAGATTCAATTTGACATTTACCACCCTCTTGTTTTACCGTGTAAATTATGACTTTAATAAAATTTCGTTACTCGCCCGTTATCAGTGGCGAGCCATAGGGGGGAGGGGGAGGCTACCCGCAGATATAAAAAGTACGTCCCATCGACATACCTTTGCACGGAAGTTTTCGGACGTAAGTTAGGCCATAGGATGTATACGTAAAATCCATTTTAGGAAGGAAGGACGTAAAAAGGACGTAAAAAGGGCGTCCAAATTCGGGCCAGGTGTAACGTACTACCTAGTACGTAAGGGTATTGAATAAAATGGACAAAAAAGATTATTTATTTTAAAGAAAAAAATTTATTCACTTTCGTCAGATTCATCCTCAGACGCGTTTCTCGATATATGATGACTCATCCATCACTAAAGGGAGGATTACATGCACTTAAATTCAGCCAAAATATGCTTGCCTTTAAAATATGCAGTTATTTGCATTTTTTTTACATATTTCTTATGTTATAAATTATAGTAAAATGGGGTAAAGAAACACATTGGGTTCTAAAAAATATGTTTATTTTAAGAAAAAGGCAAAAAAAAACAAAAAAATAAATAAAAATAAACAATTTTTTAACCTAAAATTGTATAAGCATTTAATACTAAATTTTTTTTTTTAATTTTCAACTAAAAAGGATGGTCTTCTATTAGCAAAAATATGTTTATACATAGAGAAGCTACTTTCAACATCTACTGATGTAATCGGACAATACTGCAACTTAGGTAGCAAAATATAAAGCCAAGATACCACTTCGTTGGATGGTTTACCCTCATAAATGCTTTTAACTGCAGTTAGGTACTTAAATCCTTCATTCTATTTTACAATTGCATCCCATTTGTTCCTTACTTGTCCTCCTACTTTACCGGGAATGTTGTTTTATTTAGCGGAAAATATTTCAACAATACTAATAGGGAACTTTCCAATTTTTTTTTCAATAATATGATTTAGTTAGGCCTAAAAAAATATTCCCCAATTATTACTACTTAAAAATCAGTAATAACTCGGTAAAAATTCTTTAAAGATTCGCGCCTGTCAAAAGCATTTCAAACGACCTTTTAAGCGCGCCAAGCCCGATGACGTCAGGAAGTATGACTTTTCCGTCATCCGTCATCCTGACCGGTGGCCGAGCTACCGAGTTTGCATTTGGATTGCCGTGTGTTATTGTTATTGTATTGTTGTTTTAAGGTGGAATTCTCAACGTCGTTCAATTTATTGCCAACCTATAACCTATTTCGTGGATGTCATCATGACAAATGATACTTCGTGACGTCACGACCCGTTTTTACCCGCTTGGGATAATTTGAATTTTGGGGCAGTTTTAAATCTTTCTAGCGGTCTTTTGGGACGAAATATGTTGTTTTTTTTGCTGCCATATGTTTTATGACAATATATACTTATTTTTTCACCATTTAAAATTTTTGTCAAGTTCCTTATTGAGTCTCCTAAACTTAAATTTCTACTCTCCACAGAGGATATTATGTCCGGTCTAAAACTGATAAAGTAACCTTAATTAAAACAAGATCTTTAGCTACACTTGCACTTTTTAACAACTCATTACTTTGCATAACACACTGCGAATCGTCATTTAAATCCAAAATTAGATCTTTAATGGCTTCGAAATGCTTTGCGTAGAATATTGTGACCTTTATCCATGTTCCCCACCAGGTGATTACAGGTTCTGGAGGTAAACTAACTTCTGGTAATCTCTCATTATACAACTGCACTCTTAGAGGTGCTTTTAGAAACACTTTTTTTTACATTTGAAATAATTTATTTACCAAAGGTAAGTACCAGAAGTATGTATTACAAATCGATATAAATACAGTTTGTTAACCAGGAAATAATAACGCATTATTAAGTGACAATAAACAACCCCTAACAATATACCTGCAAACCCCGGAAACCCCCAATAACCTTGTGTATAATCAAAATGTAAATATAATTATTATAATATTTAGATTGGAAAATCCCTGAAATAAGTACCGAACTGGACATGTTTTAAATTTTCTCATAAAGCCGAAAACATAAAAATATGCTCTTAGAAAAATAATCTATGAAAAATATGCATTTTATTATAAAATTCACAAAATTTGCAAAAAATGTATACCTGCCTATACAGACTGTCCGCGGAAGGGGTTTACAATAGCACAAAAAATGGATGAAAAATTTCATTTTTCGGAAAAAAGTCATTCTTGATAAAAAGTTTTACTTGTAAATAAAAATGCAATTTACGAAGAGAAAATTTTGATTTTTTATACAGAGTTCGCAAAAACTTCAAAAACATGATTTTTTTTCCAAGACTAAACTACCTTTATTTTTTATTTTTAACCAAAATGCTAATTAGAAAACTTATTTAGAATAACGTTTGCAATTTAAATCCGAGATTTAAAATAAATCTTCGATTTTTTTTCTTTTTTAATTTTTAGGGGTACATGGAAATTTTGCTGCTCAATAAAAACATTAATATAAAATTTTATTAGACTCTATTTTTATAATGGGTGGTTAACATTCGTTTACAGCGGGAAAATGTGTTGAATATGAAGGGGGAGTGTTTTAATAGCAAATTACGAAATTATTATTTGTCGTTATTATAAGATATTTCTGTGTTATTTCCGGGGTCATTTCATTTGTGAAATTAAAAATACATATTTCTGGCAACACCAAAAATCAGTTTTTGAAACTTTTTGATGCCCCTCTGTCATTGATAATGTATGTATTTCGACCGCTAATGCTGCTATCCAAAAAAAAAATTCTTTTATCTCTAAAAATTAGAAAAACTAAAAAAATCGAAGATTTATTCTAAATCTCGGATTTAAATTACAAACGTTATTCTAAATAAGTTTTCTAATTGGCATTTTGGTCAAAAATAAAAAATAAAGGTAGTTTAAATAATTTTGAAGTTTTGGCGAACACTGTATAAAAAATCAAAATTTTCTCTTCGTGAATTACATTTTTCTACAAGCAAAACTTTTAATGACGAATGCATTTTTCCCGAAAAACGAAATTTATCATCCATTTGTGCTATTGTAAACCATATCTTTTAATTTAATTTATAAATTTATATAAATTAAAAGTAGGTATATTAATTCACTCAATCAATGAAAAGATTAAAAATTCTAAAATAAAATTTATTAATAGCACAACATTTCATGATCACAATACAAGAAAAAATAAAAATTTAAAAACTGTAAAAATAAAAATTAATTTTGGAAAAAAGTCAATTCTTCAAGATGGTATAAAAATTTATAATAATATTCCAAAAAAAATAAAAAATACAATCAATATAAAAAAGTTCAAATATTTATTTAAAAAACATTTATTAAAAATATAACATATTATTGTTTTTCTTTTTTTTTGTTGTTGTTATATATGATACTATAATTATTGTATAATTTTGACTCTTAATCTTAATTTTTTTTTAATTAGAAATTTCCCTGTAATAAACTTTTGTAAAGTTGGTTGGGAAATTAAATAAATAAATAAAGTATCCGCGGACAGTCTGTATATGCATTTTGCATATATTCCGCCCTTTACTCATAACTCAACAACGGCTATAGGATCCGACTATCTGCAGAACCCCTATAATAGGCACTCCACAGTCACTTACATTGGTTACGTTTCGAATATCGTAAAAGAAAACTATTTATATTCTGGTGAAAACACAGTGTACCTACGTACGACTAAATTTTTTATTAGAGCAAATGTTTTTATTTTATTCGTTGTCAGCGACGCGATGCCGACAACGGCGATGGCGTGGGCTGGCTCTTCAGTCAGGGTAACAAATCCAGGAATTACAGGAAATATGGTAGAGAGAAAATGACAGTGTTCCTGATTCTGTCTCCGCTTCCTTCGCTAGTTATGTCGATGTGGAACAGTGATATGACCACACATTTTCTTGCAAGTATGTGTTTAATAAAAAAATATTGTCTCCTTGGCTATATTTTATGAAAGTTTGTTTCTCAGAAAATACCTATGCCATGGGCCATGGCCGTAGCAAGCGCGCGGGTGTTTAATTTTCGTGATTTTTAAAATAATTTTAGGAAATGTCTTGATTTCAAACTTTTTCTTGTTTAAGATTTGGTAAGGTTACAGTTAAACATGCACAAATTTTACCATAGAATAGGTATAGTGTTTCTTAGGTCAATTTAATGACATAAAACAGCATGAATTTCCTAACCATAGGCGTCCCAAACAAATAATTAAAATGCGTATACACACTTATAAGTTTGTTTTACATTAAGTGTTTGTACATACTACACTTTATAAACCCACTGTATATATAATAATATTATATTAAAATAATAAATATAAGGTAACTCAAAAATTCTATACACAAAACTAAAATCAGAAAAATAAACCTGACACGGCACGACACGGAACTCCATTCTCAGACCATTGTCCAGCCCGTCCACAAGTTTCAAATTACGTATATTTTATCTTCGTCTCTTCCACGCCATCGACGGTCACTGGCCTATCTCTGTCTGACAGAATCAATCGTTGAACGGGCTGGAGACTGCTTCAGCTTATACCAGCCGCTTTAACTGGCGCTAGTATCCCTTGGCAACCGCAACAAATTTTATGCTGTTGCCAATTCTTCAAAATTTTCGGATTTGTAAGCACAATGTAAGTATATACGAGAAACAATGGTTTGTTAATTAGTTGTTTTTAAACACTGAAAACACTTTTTGTCTTGATTGGAGTTATATTGTTTCTTAAGGACTAAAGAATGTATTATTATAACAATGCTTGTTATTCTTTTCTGTCACACTCAAAACTCCTCGGTTTAAAGTATATTTGCAAACTAGCTTTCAAAGAAAGTTACTGACTAACAATTGAATAATACTGATATAAAAGAAACATTTTTAATAAAAAAAAAACTTAAAGAATTGAAGAAGAAAGATCTGACAACCCTGGTTGTGAGGTCGGTCTCTTTGAGACTGTTTACCGCCATTTGTATGCCGTATGGAATGATTGGAATGTCATCACACTGACTTTGGATAAATTATACACTACAAATTTCTAGTTGCTTATAACGTTATCAATTCTTATACCTATACAAAGTCTATTTTACTAGTACTATTTTAAATAGTCTACCTTCTTGTGTTCGGTATATTATGTCTATACTGGGGATAAGGCTTAATAAATCATTAAAAAATATTTTTATATCAAAACATTTATTTTTACAACCACGTAAAACCAAAAAAGATTAGTTCTTATTTATTCTAAAGAATGTTAATAACAACAAAGGAGCAAGTTTATGGTTAAGGGGAAAATAAACACAAATTTTCCTTGAATATAAGGACACATTTACACGACACTTATATCACGAAACACAAAACTAGGTTGGCAGTTATGCACCTCGCACTTGCACTGAAAGTACACCATACCATCAGACATCAATCACCGATCAACAACGGCAATCAATTAATGATATCTATGTTTTGAATTACTCCCTTTAACTTAAACCACGCGGAGTAACGACAGATCATTGTTTTAAGTTAGTATGTCCCTCTCTGTTCCGTTCTAGTAAAGGATAGACTATGTAGCGTTCGCTGAAAGTTACCTTAACGATCTCAACATATTTTAAAAAATGAACTATTTAGTTCCTAAAAAGTATAATTTACTTGTAAAAAGAGGGTTTATTTTTTTGTGATAATTAGATAATCTTGTAGGAACTAAAAAAATCATTTATTAAAAATAATTTATTCCATACATATTTTAATGGTTAAACGGTATTTTGAAAAAAAATATCGAATAGACGCAAAATATGTTGTCGAAAAAAATACCTCGTGTGTGTCTAAACGAAATATTTAAGGGATTAAAGGATTTCTTTTTGTGGTAATCCATATACAGTGTGACCAGTATAGTCCGCATCATATGGGATTTTTTTTATTAATAGATAGCTTTATTCGAAATTTGACTTTGGCTTCAAGTTCTGCTTCGATCTAGATGAAAATTAAGCAAAAAAAATAGTAGTCACGTGATTTGCATTATCTGTGAAATTTTAATTTTTTTCAAAAAATAATGTAAAAGTAAAGTGTAAAGTGAGGTTATTTCTTAAAAAAATTGTATTAATAAAAAAAAATCCCATATGATGCGAACTTTACTAGTCACACTGTATATTAAAAAAAAACTTGTATTGAAAGATTTTCCTCGTGTGGCCCGCCGGGTCGCTGTAGTTCGGCATGGGTCGTGTTTTTGGTTGGCGTTAAAATAATTTCAAATAGCTACCATTTTTTTTTTGGGAAAAAAAATAATTTCCCGACCAGACAGCCCTTCCTAGAGATGCTATTTTAATAACACACCGGATCAAGCATTATACTTTTTTTGATAGGCTTGTGTTTAACACCCATTTAAACTAAAATACATTATTTTAATGAAAAGTCCGTTTTGACGGCGTCACGGAATTTATAAGTGCAACTACACATAATCCTAAACGTTGGCCTGCGACCAACACAATCAAATACAGAGAAATTGCAAATGTTTCGTTCAAAGAAAAAAGTGTAAATTGAGGATGTACAGTTCAATGGTGTAGAAATAATAACGCTGTGGCGGTTTTGTTAGATGATGCTAACTTACTTGTTCGCTCGCTGTTAAAAAACACTCGGGATGTGGAAACGAAAAACCATTTAAAGCCGTTAACTCCATTATATTAAAGTTTATAGTATTATACTATAAAAAAAACAATGCCTGGTTCCATATCCTCACAGTCAATAAAAATTCAATTTCAATCCTTTCCCGAATTTATTCCAGTGATAATAACCCTTGAACAAAATGCCGAAAACCTTTTAACACAAAATACGTTCCTCCCTTCGCCAGAAATCTAACGTGCTAAGTGGTCGTTCGTTCGCAGTTAAGAAATGTTCGGGATCTGTTGGCTAAATGCCTGGAGGCACAAAGATATTCCAGGCCATTTACGGCTTATTATGTTGGATGGATCAAAATATTTAAAGTTCAGTGGTGTAGGACAACGGAAATCGTTTCGTGATTCGAAAAGTATGGGTTGAAACACATCAGGCCTATACGTAGTGTGTTTATTCCCCATAAGCCCTGGGTTATTAAATAGCATTTCTAGGAGAGGTTGTCTTGGCGAGGAATTAATTTTTTTTTCCTGGAAAAAAAGTTGCCATCTACCGTCCGAGCAAAAATTATTTGCATCAAAGAGGGCTTGGATTACAAAACGTAGGGCTTGGTTTAGATCACAATGATATGGGGACGATATATCTAACCAAATCTAGGTTAACATTTTGTTAAATTCATATTATGACATGATGTGCCAAACTAATGATCAATAAAATAAGTAGACAAATACAAATATATTTTTGTTGTTTACAAAATTAACAAAGTAAGAATATACAGAAAGAAAAAGAAAAATAATTACATAAATTGCTGAAATTGGCCACCGCCATGCTCCAAGCATAAATGCACACGTCTCTTCATATTTTCGAAAGTGTTGACCAGCATCTCTGGAGACAAGGTTACCACATTCTTGGATAATCCTTTCTTGTAATTGTTCTAAATTCGCAACTAGTGTGTTAAAATTATTGTTCTTTAAATGAGAAAAAACGAAGTAATCCATAACCGTTAAACAAGGTGATCTAGGTGGGATGTGAATTCAATGTCTAATCGAAAACTGATCAATCTGTGGTCAAACAATAACATAACCGGAGAGGTAGAACCAGGCTTCATCCGAAAAAAATGTCGGGTCGAATAAATCATTTCTTTCCAATAAATTTTGGGTAAACCATTGAGAGTAATTCCTGCGTCTTTTAAAATCTGCGGCTTGTATTTCTTGGAATACTTGCACTTTATAAGGAAATAAGTTTAGCTGCTTCTTGAGAATAGTCCTGCATGTTCCATAAGATCTTTCCACTTCTTGGGACAGGCGTCATATGATATACAATTTGTTGGCGTATTTTGCATTATTTCACGAACGTTTGCAACAAGTTCTTTCTTCTGTTCTTAGAGGTGGTCTTCCTGCTTCTTTTTTGTGTTGTATAGAATTTGTTTCCCTTAACACAGCCACGGTTCTTTTCAGGCAATGATAAAAATCCCCAGCAATAAAAGCAACGTTAGGAAAATATTCGTTAAAATCGTCGCACAAACCCGAATTGTATTGCCACTCACAATTTATTCTAACCCTGTTTCGAAAATACGCTTTAACCATAAATGTTTTGTGCTGTTCCGTGAAGTCCATTATGTGAATTGTTCAAGAAATTGGAAAAATTAGCCATGAATCAAATTACTTGTAACGACTGTCAAAGATGACGGAATAACTGATTGATTCTTAGTTCAGTTATTGACACCCAACAGGTACTACGGCCAAGCATTACGTCCTTATATGCAAGGCTCTCTTTGATGCAAATAATTTTTGCTCGCACGGTATAAACTTTCAAAACAATAGGTAGGTTTAACAATGCTACTGTGTTTAGTGTATAATTGTGTAAATAGTGAGGCAGAGGATATCTCTTGCAACGGGTAATGAATCTCAATAGGTGCAGCATTGTTTTAAGATATATCAATCAGTTTTTTACAATGTAATAAACCGGTATAATATTATTAAAACATTATATTACATTTATGTTGATTTTTCCAAATGAAGAGTGTTATTTATTTACTTTAATAGTTTATTCTGACCATGAAATAAATCGTCCCGTCATTTAAAGCATATTCTTAAAGAAATAATGTTCACTGGTCCTAATTGAATTCGAAAACAATGCATTTACCATATTTTATGGGTTTTAAACGGCTACATTATTCAAAACAATATTTAAATAATAAAGTCTTACTGCTGGAATCCCCATATATTTAAGCGAATCTGGACTCCCACACGTGACGTCACAATGTGAGAGACATAGAGAGAATTTATGCGTGTCGACATAACCATAGAGCTATACTACGAGTTTTAGGTCTATGACATAACGTAGTTATAATAGTGTATCGTGAATGACAAAAGAAATTTGGACTTGCCTGTTTGGAGCATTGTCTTTCCTTGTTTTAAATCACAACGTTTCAACTGGTAAGTATTGCTAGTCCATCTTCAGATGAATACCAAATAAGCGAAGTAACTACAACTCTATTAGGACTAGCTTCGTACACTGAAGCTTAACTGAGATGGACGCAGTCATGCATCAAATTCGTGCGCGGTATTATTAGGAGCGGCCGAGATCTAGTAGGCTACTCATCTAACCACCATAAATATGTAGAAATTAATTTAAAAAATAGATAAGAAAACTAATAGACTACAGTAGATAAGTAATGATATAAAAAAAAATTTTTTAGGCATTAAAGAAGTTAGCTTTAGTTTTCTTTAAAAAGGTAATTGGCAACTTATTGTAGAGTCTCATGTCTCATACCCTCAGCTTGTAGGCTTCTTTGGCCGGTTGTGGTCCTCGTTAATGCGTTTATCAAGAATAACATTTTCTGAGAAACCGGTTATAAAAAAAAATGCCCATATGTTGCACACTTAAACAACCACACTGTATAGAGACAAGTCTGAACGATCTAAAGAGATTTAATATCCATTATTTTATTTGGGAGGTACAGGTCTTCAGTTGAATGTAGCCTAGGCAGACCAAAAAGTTTCTTTAGTGCTTTGTTCTGAAGAACCAATGATTTTCTTTTGGAAGGTATTACTTCAGATAAGCGTCAAATAGGTAAGATGGATGTCGATTAATGAGTAATATAAGGCTTTTCTTTGCTTGATTTAAAGA
The DNA here is from genome assembly GCA_963969555.1 of Polydrusus pterygomalis. Lineage (NCBI taxonomy): Eukaryota > Metazoa > Arthropoda > Insecta > Coleoptera > Curculionidae > Polydrusus > Polydrusus pterygomalis. The sequence continues at coordinate 2,663,084 of OZ018377.1, forward strand.
TATTGAGCTGCTTTGTCCAAGACACCAATTGCAGGGCAGCAGCAGCTTCCTTGAACTTCCTCCAGTGTAGTTCTTTATACAGGATTTCAGCTTGCCTATTTATATGTAATATTTAAATATTAATTTATAATATAACTTATACGCGAGTGCTTCTACGCCACTGAATCTGAATCTATCCATGCTTAGAATAGATTTAAAAGGGTTATTTAGGATGGCGTTTTGTATGTTTTGTGTAAGGATTTCCTAATTAATAGATTAGGACATGACAGTTTGTATTTTATAGCAATATTTAGATTTATGTTGAAGGAGGAAAACGGAAATTACTGTTAAGATGGACAAAAGTAAATCCGAGTAAACAAATTGAATAAGAGACAAATAAAAATGATAACAATAAATTAAATCAGTGTTTTAGCGTATTGTTTCTGTGCTTTTTAATCAATCCTTGTTTCAAGTGGTCTTAGTAGGTCTCACTAACATTGGCTGCACTCGCAGAAGATTGGGTAGACACACTTTTCCTGTCTTTTTGACTTGTCGGTTTTGTCTTCGTCAGGTGGCCCTTCTTAGGGTGATGCTATATCGTTGTCCAGTCCTCTTGTTCGCAAAATTTCGCGAAGGTCGCGGCGCCGCCGGTCGACAACCAAACTATTCCTATAATAGACCGGGCCATAATTTATTTGAAAATAAACATATTTCAGAAAACTTTTTCTGTTATGTCATAACATTATTTAGATTGCATTTATTGAGTGCAAGAAATGAGGATTTGTTGACTTTAAAAAGCTTATTAAAGCCCCAAAACGATTATACATAGTATCGTCACTTTATCAATTGTAATTCCAAGCATGTCTTGAAGAAATTCTATACGCGCTGTCTCGAAGTGTACAATCACTTAATATGGACATACAGATGTTTGTTTAAATCTCTCCGGCATCGGCAGTAGCAAGTAGATTGTCTTCGTTTTTCGTCTTCGGTTTCTTCTCGCACAATTCGTGACTGTGACTGATTATAAGAAGATATTCAACGGGAAGAAAGAGATATCATTTAATGTTAATTTAAAGATAAATAAACTCATTGTAGATCAAGGAGATGTATTATTATACCTGGGCTTCAGTTAACTGAACGGATCTGATATGATGATATTTCCAACCTTGTAGGGTATGAAACTGACCAATTATAGTTTGTGTTTTTAGTACCCAGGTTAGGTTACTATTCATTTGCAAAGGTTGTTACTGAAGCAAATTGAACCATTAAAATTTTTCTTGATAAAATCCATTGAGCAATTAATTATTGATATACCCAAGTCAATGTAGAATAAATAATATTCTGAAATATTGAAAATTTTAACAAATATTAGTTTTAATTATCTGAAACTTTCTGGAGAGTTTACAATGAATATGTAACTATTTGAGATTAAGAGGTTTTGGGGTTATTATTTACTTAGTCAAGAAACCTCGAAGAAGCTTTGTTATATTACTTTGCAAAGTCAAAGATTATTGAGGGATCATTTTCGGAAGTTATATTTTATTATTAGTGGTTAGTTATATACAAGACAAATATAACTTTAAAATTACATTATTATTTTTATGATCTATGAAGATGTCACATCATTAAAATAAATAAAGGGGCTTGTAGCGATACAATATGACCAAATGGACAAGAGACGGATATCATTTAATCCTAGGTTTAATCCACCTGCAGTGGCGTAGAGGCAAACGAAAAAAGAAGCCATTAGTAATTCAGAATTCTTGCACGGCGGCTGAAATATATCCAAAAATAATGGTTAACCCGGTCAACATTTTTAAAGGTTTGGTTTACCAAAGGTTTTTAATATGGAAAAAGGATGGTATACCCCGTGGAAAAAATTAACGTTGATTGTTGAAATAACCAACTATGAAAGAGCAAGATATACATATCATTCTCGTTATCAGGAATCCAAAGACTACACTAAGACAAAACTCTATTGACCGTAGCTAGAAATCAGTTAGTAGTAGCAAAAAATCTGCAATAAATAGGCGCTGAAAAAAAACACTCTGTTGTAGCTACCAGGTTCATATTTTTCAAATGACTTTTTAACCTCAATATGATCTTTTTTTAAATATTATTTTTTTTGCTGCTAAAAGACAACTTTATTGCCCTAAAAAAGACATATGATGTAGTGGTGAAAAATATCTTTTATTTATAAAAAATATTATTTTCTTATTAATTGAGGTCATGTAGTTAAAAAATTATTGCTTTTTAATCTTAAGAGTTCTCTGCCAGCTATAAAAATTTTTTAATTATTGGTAGTCTACCTAGCTACTGCTAAATTACCTTTTTCTGAGCTCCTTATTTTTAATCATTGGCCCTCTGTGACGTATTCGCCATTTTATTTCATTTTTTACAAGATTTCTTTACTTTTCTTTAGTCAAATTAAATTTCTGTAGTGACAGTAACATTTTGAGCCAGTATAGGTCCTTAGTTTTAAAGAATAAAAGGAAAAATTAATATGGCCAGTTGATGGCATTATTTTATATATTATAATACTTTTTAATCTATTAGGTATTCTGCCCCATCTAGTAGGTATTTTGCACCAGACCAGTGATGTTTATTTTGAGAAAATAAAGAAAGGAAATCATAATAAAAAAAAGGCGCAGAAATTCTTACCTAAAGAAACATATCAGTTGAGATAATGCTTAAAAAACACAAAAATTAACGACAATGTTTTTTTTATATGAAAGAATTTTTTTTTACAACCATGTAAAACCAAATAAGACTAGTTTTTATTTATTATAAAGTATGGCAATAACAACAGAGGATAAAGTTTTTGGTTAAGGGGAAAATAAACACAATTAAACCCTGAATATATAAGAACACGTCTACACAACTCTTATATCACGGAATACAAAATTAGGTTTGCAGCCATGCATCTCGCACTTGCACTAAAAGTACACCATACCATCAGACATCAATCACCCACCAACAACGGCAATAAAAAAAAAAGATATGTTTCGAATTACCTACTTACTCCGTTTAATTTAAACGTTGTTTTAAGTTAGTTCGTCCCTCTCTCTTCCGTTGTAGTAAGGGATAGACTATAAAGTGAGTACAACGACGATATAGAAGGCAAATTTGACAAAACTGGCTCCCACATTTCATTTAGTTTAGCCCAACCTAAAGAACTCGGAAAAAGGGGAGCACACTGAAGCATATCTATCGATCTACCTTAAATTTGGCCTGTTTGATATGCAGCTCGAAGACAATGTTCTGACAGTGTAGCTGAGCCAGGTGGAATTAAATGTAGAGGCCTATCTATTATTAAACGCTGAAATCTGTTGACAAATAAGAAATACCAATTTATGGTCCGCCATCTTGAGTCGCAGTCATAAATCCGGCTTGCCCTCCGGGTCAAATTCTTAAAATGGTTCAAAATACACCTCTGTCAAGTTTCATGCTGTTAGCAAATTAGCCAAATATCGCCCTGTTTTGGGACTAACAGTACTAAAACTACCTGAAAGAATAAACTGATTTATCTATCTTTGCTTGATGGTCGTTGGAAATGACACATTTCCTGGTAAGCTTGCAAAAATTGTCGCTATAGCGCCGCAGTATTGGCGTTTTTTAAGTTGTTCGTCCCCCACCCCCCTCTCGACAAGTTCCTGCCGTTTTAGGGGAGATCCGAGTAGCCCCGCCCAGCGGGTAATACTGCTCATCGCAATAATACCTACTGAAATGATGCGATGTATTAGTAGTGTCACCTATTGGTCGGGTGCATAACTAACCAATATGTGGCTCAATACAAAAAACAAGTTGCATTACCTGCGGGGTTATCCTCTATGGCGGATATCCCCGCCCATTGTAAGCTTTCCAAAAATATTAGTTTTTTATTTAAAAAATTTTTTTTACACAAAATTAAGTAAATAATAATAAAGACAATAGACGAACGTATTTAGAAAAATTTTCAGTATATCGAGTCAGATATTACATGTTTCAAAACATCCATATTTGCTTAAGTGGGCGGGACTGCCCGGATCTCCCCTACTTTTGTCATTAGGGAATATCATTATTTTGTACGCGCCTATATTGCGGAAATAATTTGAACTATAATATTATAGATATATTATTTACACATGATGAAAATCTCGTTCGTGTGAGTGTAATATTGACCTTGATAGGGTTAAATGGTTTATAGCTACCTAAGTTACATTGTAAAAGGACAAGATAATAGTTAACTTTATGCCTTATGGGGTGGAAACTTGCTTGAGAGGATAATTTGACCGTCTGCAGACAATCGCCCCCGGTGATCTTCCAACATGGCATCAGTAATTTTCAGACTACAATAACTTGTGTTAATTCAGTAACTAGGTATATAGATATTGGTATTTTACCCTTTTTAGTTCCTTAAAACTATAATTACTATACTATGCTTATATAGTACAGTAAGTACAGGCCAAGGAAGCCTTCTGGATTACCACACAGTGTTTCTAACAACAAGAAGCAACCATGTAATATACAGATAACATTCTCTTTATAATTAAGTGCAAGCTAACATAAGCTCAAATACAAAGTTCCTGTTAGTTCCTACATGGAACTAAGAATGTTTTGTATACTTCTACGAAACCCCAATAATGTATGATAAAATCAAATTAATATAAAAACTCGTCGCATCACCTGTCATTAATGGCACCCTGTTGAAGTCTGTTATATTTTACATTAAGCGGTTGGCTATAGAAACAGAACAGGACTAAGTTCTTTTACCTTCGTCATCGCCATCTGTTAAATTTTGTAAGGGAGTCTAAATATAGCGTAAATACTAATTTTATTTTTATAAAATAAAATATTGACAGACCCGTATCTACCAAAATAAGTATGTGGAAACATTAAAACATAAAGCGAAAATAGGTATTTATGTTTTTATTACACAAGAAAAAAAAAGTTATACGTTTTTGCGAGGTGTACGCTTTGTGGTGGATGTCTAAATTAAAACACCATATTGGGAACACTTTTTGCATTGTTACTTTTGTGGAAATTTTATATATGGATATACATAGGGATTTCCGGAACTAAGGGGCTATACAGTAACAGGAGATAGTGGACTTAAAAATATGTCATTTAATTTTATTTCTTATACGGTTAAAGAGATACAGGGTGAACCAAGTAAATATTTACTTTATAAAATTGGCGATGATTTGATGTTAATCGGATATGGATACAATTTGGTGTAGTTATGTTTTTGAGGGCAAGAAGAATGAATTTAAGATACCTCCTAGAGAACGCTAGCTACACAATATAAGTTTGATAAATTCTCGTACATATTTTTGTCTCCACATTTCTGATCGCTTTACCTCAAATTATGAAAGAGGGATCTTTTATACGTAGAAAAGTTGTAGGTGGTATTTTATTAACCGCGATAATTCAATTAGTTTTTGAGATAATTGCGCTTAAATGCTAGATGCTAGATGGCAAGAAACATTTAAATAAACAACTTTCTTAACGAAACATATTTATTGAAAATTAACCGTGCGTCCTTCAGCATAAAAGACATATTTTCAAGTATAATATTTTACGTTTTATACAGTGAGGACCTAAAGTCCGTCCCCCCCCCCCCCTCTAACTTCTAAACCGTTCGGTATATTTTAATGAAATTTTGAACGATAATATTTGAGCAAGTCTTGCACTTTTTGACATACCAATGACAGCTTTAAATGTCAAGATGACAGCTGGGTCCGCTTTTGGAATATTTTTTTTAAATGGAACACCCTGTATATTTTTACATTTTTAAATTCCACATAAAATTATAATTATTTTTTATTAAATGCATTATTAGTCTATACTTCATAGTTTCCGAGATATTGACTCTCGAAAAGTGACATTTTTGACTTTAACAGCTTATAACCTTCTAAAAGTACGTCTTAGAGCAAAACGGCTTACATGTCCCTATCTTCAATTTTTATTATCTTCCCAAAAAAATCAACTTCCGGTTAAACCGGATGTAACTCGAAAGCAGGAAATATAGTTGTTCCGGTTTAACTGGAAGTTGATTTTTTTGAGATAATAAAAATTGAAGATAGGGACATGTAAGCCGTTTTGCTCTAAGACGTACTGTTAGAAGGTTATAAGCTGTCAAAGTTTAAAAATGTCACTTTTCGAGAGTCAATATCTCGGAAACTATGAAGTATAGACTGATAATGCATTTAATAAAAAATAATTATAATTATAGGAAATAGGCTATGGAACATCAAATTAAAGATTAAAGTTTTACAAACGTCTATTTGCCTTATTGTAAGAACCACTCGGAAAGCACGCCAGTATAATAATAATACTACTATGTCTTTCTAGAGAAACCAAACAAACGCTCTAAAGACTTACGTAATTATTTTGATACTTAAGAATATTTATGTGCTTATATTTGGTTACACTGTGCCTCGTATAGGATACAGTTTTGAGACAACAAAGACTCATTGATTAGGTTTTTGCCTTTACACATATTGGTGACGCTATATTCTAACAATAATTTTATGTGGAATTTAAAAATGTAAAAATATACAGGGTGTTCCATTTAAAAAAATATTCCAAAAGCGGACCCAGCTGTCATCTTGACATTTAAAGCTGTCATTGGTATGTCAAAAAGTGCAAGACTTGCTCAAATATTATCGTTCAAAATTTCATTAAAATATACCGAACGGTTTAGAAGTTAGAGGGGGGGGGACGGACTTTAGGTCCTCACTGTATAAACATTAAAACAAAATAATTTTGGTTAGTTTGTGTGTTATAGACGTAAGTACAGGTTCGAAATTGTCATCAGTTCTACGGAGTCAAAATAATATATACCTACTACAAAATGGCTATTTCTCCTTTTAGATAGATTTATTTTTGCAAAAACACTAAGGAATCAAAGAAAAGTACAACATACCAGAAATCTCAAATAAAGCCGTTTAAAAGAGAATAAAAGACATACCACAGTTAGCTTCTTATTTTTCATGTTATTTACAATAACCATTAATTTTTATGTATTTAATGCCATATACGTCCGCTATGCAGTTTATTTAGTTCCTATGCCTGAAACGGGTAAAGAAAGTTTATTCTTTGAAAATATATTTTTCTCTTTTGTTAGGAAAAAAAAAAATATTGTTATTTATAATTAAAATTAGTATTGTTATTATTGAGGTAATAATTTTCAGCAGAATGGTATAAAAGAAGCAAACTAAAATGACAGTTGTATTTCATATTTTTGTCACAGAAATTAAATGGGTTCATTTTTGATAGTCGTGAATTTTTTAAAAATAATTAAGGTATTTTTATTCCAAATTTATGAATAGATGTACCTTTTCATGAGCAATTTTAATATCATCATCGGTACTTTTTGGACTTTGAAGAAATGGTGATAAAGAAAAGGGCCTTATATAATATACCGGGTATCCACGGAAGGTGGCTCGCCCCTCTAACTTTTTTGGTTTTCAAGATAATGAAATAAAATTCGAAGGATTTGTATACGACATAAAACTGCATTTTTTGACAGGTGACTCAACATTATGGAACTTCCAGTTTAACCGGAAGTGACATAAACTTTGACTCCATATGACGTTCTAAATACAACGATGTGTCACTTGTCACTTTTTGTCCCCAAGAAAATATTTTTTTTCCAAATTTATTGTTTTATCTAGAGGGCTATAAATACCTTAAAATCACTTATTTTAGTTCTTTAATCTTGGGAAAAATACAATTTTACTATTTTTGCTCCAATGCTATGTGCTATGTAAAATTTACTCTTTAAAGTTGTATAACTGATTTTTTTTGAATTATTTCTACATTCTCCAAACACTATAATAACATATCAACTTTTTCACTCCTTGTAAAACTATTATTTTCCATGTTTTTTAAACAACAAACTAATTTACTTTGGCAGAAGCTGTTGGCATTTCAATTTTCTTCAAGGAATGATTTTGTTTTATCAGTTTTGCTGGTCACGGGCTACTTGATGCATTTAAATCTAAATTTATTCTTAAAGATGCTTTATTTTAGGAAAGTTCTAAGTTAACTTTTTAAAGTTTTTTAATTGCAGCTTCTCTAAAACCCAATAGTGTATAGTATCAAAATAATCGTAATAAAATCCTCTTTTTTCTTAACCCGACGAGCCACCATGTTGCCATTTAAAAAAAAATGAGTTATACAACTTTAAAGAGTAAATTTTACATAGCACATAGCATTGGACCAAAAATAGTAAAATTGTATTTTTCCCAAGATTAAAGAACTGAAATAAGTGATTTTAAGGTATTCATTGCCCTCTAGATAAAACAATAAATTTGGAAAAAAAATATTTTCTTGGTGACAAAAAGTGACAAGTGACACATCGTTGTATTTAGAACGTCATATGGAGTCAAAAATAGTAAAAATATACCAGGTGTCTCATTTAAAAATCGAAAGTTTATGTCACTTCCGGTTAAACCGGAAGTTCCATAATGTTAAGTCACCTGTCAAAAATGCAGTTTTATGTCGTATACAAATCCCCCAAATTTTATTTCATTATCTTGAACAACAAAAAAGTTAGAGGGGCGAGCCACCTTCCGTGGACACCCGGTATATCCGTATTATTCAGTCGATGCTTTTTGTTGAGAAGCTAGTTCCACCTTTCCGGTTATGTAAATTCTCAGAATACACGCATGTGGAGTAGTGAAAATCCCCATTTTTTTGTAGAGTCCACATTGCACCCTCCAAAAATTGGTGTCTGGCTGGTTAGCTGTTTCACGAAGAAGAATTGTTGGTCCTATTTTTTTCCATGACACAGTTACAGCACAGCGGTATAGAGACAATATTTTGAATCCATTTGTAGAGCAATTACTTGACGACGAACTATGTTTTGGATATTTTCAACAGGACGGTGCAACCGCCCATACAGCCGCCGAAACTATTAACTACTTACGCAATTTTTTCGACGACAGATTGATCAGTTTTCGATCAGACATTGAATTCCCACCTAGATCACGTTGTTTAAGGGTTGTGGATTACTTCGTTTTTCCTCATTTAAAAAACTATTTTTAAAATACCAGTTGCAAATTTAGAACAATTACAAGAAAGGATTATCCAAGAATGTGGTAACATTTCTCCAGATATGCCGGTCAACACTTTCGAAAATATGAAGAGACGTATGAATTTATGCTTGGAGCATTGCGTTGGCTTTCAGCAATTTATGTAATTATTTTTTTTTCTGTATATTTTTACTTTGTTAATTTTGTAAACAACAAAAATAAATTTGTATTTGTCTACTTATTTTATTACTTATTAGTTTGGTATATCATGTCATAATATGAATTTGACAAAATTTTAACCTAGATTTTGTTTGGTTAGATATATCGTCCCCATATCATTGTGATCTAAACCAAGCCCTGCGTTTTTTAATCCAAGCCCTCTTTGATGCAAATAAATTTTGCTCGCACGGTATAATATGGTCTCTCACTCACTTTTTTAAAATCGAGAAGGCTATGGTTGGATTGGTTGGACGTATCACTTATCTTATAAGAAAATATTTATATTTTTGAAAATAATATAAAACATTAAACTTTAATTCAGCTTACGTTTTCTCTGTTAGGAAGCTTCGTAATGCCATTGAGAACTATTTTAAGAAAGGCGACCCCCGCACAAAAGAGAAATATGTTAAAAATGAAATAAAGGAAAACAATACCCAGTTTAAAAAACATTACGTAGCCCACGCACATCTCTTTAAACGGATACTTTTCCGTGTACGTTTCTCTCGTCAACAGAATATTATAAGTATTGTTTTAGTATCTATATGAACTTTAAACAATCGCTCCCTTTTAATGCACTTACTAAGTAGTATTTTTTCCAAAGAAACCAATTTGTAGTTCAAATTAAAAAAAAAACGTTTTTCAGCTACCTATTATCGAATGTCGGCGTTATATAGGGCCCCTAGATAACAAAAAACATGTTTTACGGAAGTAGTCCATTATCTCAAAGTGGAGCTGTAGAGATATAGGAAAAAAAACCACAAATATATTAAAAAAGGTCAAATTAATGTGGTGTACATGTTTCGGTACTAGAGAGCACCGAAGGGCCCAAGTACCACTAATACTAGGAATGTAAAAGGTTTTTAAAAATTAAAAACCAAAAACCATAAATGAGACGAGGACATTTTGAGTGCTTAGACCAATACAGATTAAAAAGTGGTATTTAAATTCGAAATTCCTATTTATTTCCCTATATAAAAAATAAGTTTTCTATTTTGGTTGGTCTATTTTGACTCGAAAGCTTAAAACCCTTGAGTTCTCTGCTTAAAACTACGCGTTTTCGTATCCCGTGACGCTGTGAGGGTAGGAGGGTATTAGGAATTTCACGGCAGTATTTCTTATTCTTATAAGAAGTTATCTTATTCTGTTGAAACGTTCAAAAAAAACTATTTGCATACTATGGTTGAGAGATGTCCACATTGTCTGGTATTCCACCCCAACGACCATAAAGCATACAGACCAGACAATTTACCTTTAGATACTTACGACATACAGCTTATCTCCTGCGCAAACAAGAGTTACGTTTTATGGGTGAAAAAATACGTCCGAGCGCATGACTCGCCGGTGAGCTGCCTTCGTGCATGCGCACAAACCTCGTGTTATCGGTCTGTCCTACTTTACCGACATGCTCAAAATACCCTCCCAGAACCGGCTCGGCCGCCATTTATGTTGTTGTGTTTTGGTTTCTCTGTGGATTCCTTCTACTTTTCTTAGCTATCGTGAATTGTGGGTGTTTAATATTTACGGATTTCTAGTTTTTGTGTAGTTTAGTGAATTGTGTCTGATTGTGAGAAAATTAATTTTGTCAAATTTGCTGGTTGGTTAATTTTTTGGTTAAAATCTGTACACCCCGACATTAAGCTTTTAATAAAGCCAGTATTCCATCAAAATTATCTTATGCAGCTAAAATTTTGTATGTGGGCTAGACAATGAATTAAAAAAAACTTTTTCCAATAACTTTTTTCGATACTTTCAGAAATAACTCTACTTTTGAATTATTTTTTGAAAAAAATTTTAATTTGACAGATAATGCGAATCACGTGACTACTTTCTTTTGCTGAATTTTCATCTCGATCGAAGCAGAACTTGATGCCAAAGTTAAATTTCAAATAAAGTTATTAATAAAAACAAATCCCGCGGACGGATGCGGACTTTACTGGTCACACTGTAGATTAGATCTATAAGTATTTTTTTTAAATTAACTAATTTCAATGAAACTTGCATTTTACTTACACACAAGTAGCCCCAATCTGTAGAACGAGCCGTATATTATGATCACGTGGTTTCATTGTAGAGCTCGCGAGGAACCTAGTTGACCTATGCATTGGACGTCTTGTCGGCTTGTTATGATAAAGAGAGTGAGATGTCTATCTTGCTCTAGCGTCGTTGATTACACCGGATTATCTGATATTTTGACTTCCTATTATTTATCAATGCCATCCAAGTAAACATAGTCAAAACTCGCGGATTAATTAATTAAACAACACTGTAGCAAGTCATTCATAAAAAAGAAATATCAAATTAGCACCAATTGAAATCCATTCAAACATTTTTAATACCAAGAAGTGGTATTTATGGATGTTAAGCCCGGTATTTTTACATTTTAACGTGTCGGCCAATTTACGACTTTTCTTTGAGTTATGAAAAGAAAAACCGGCATATTATTTATCTTCTTAATGCTTTCAAGTCTGTTGTTGGCTTCTATAAATCAAAAGTATATTTTTTCAAGTTGATGTATCGCCTTTAATTTTTTTAGTGTAAAATTTTCAGTCGCTCGTGGGTCACGAGTCAAGACACAAATCAGCGAATCAAAAATGACTAATATCGTTTTTTTTTTTTGCGCCAGACTAATTCAATACTTTTTCGACAGTATTGTCTAAATTGGATGTCTTGGCATCATCAAATTGGTTTACTGAAAAGGCCTTTGAGGAGTACACAGACACGCAGAGTATTTCAGTATAAATGCAGTAACGTAGTAGCCCACAAACTCCAGGTTTATACTAGGTGGTCTCTAATTATTGACACCCAAGGACCCAGCGGACTGTGATTAGGAAACATATCATTCAAATTGTCAAAATATAACATAAATAATAGATAATAAATAATCTTGTATTTTTAAATTAAATGAAATCAACTCACAACAAAAACGAAATACCTATTTGGTTTATAAATTCTTTATATTGTGCCATTATCTGTATACAGCGAATAATGACACTGGCTTCCCAAATGCCTGCGAAAAATGTCCAATAAGCTACTCCCCCTTCAATATTGCCAATTATACACTATAAAAATGATTTACACAATTTAAATGGCAATTTTTGTCCTTACCTTTTATAAGTACTCGTTTTTTAAAACAGAATAAATTGTGGTATAATCTTAACCAAAGCTTGAGTTGAGATAATAACCGAAAATTTTAAATCTCCGTAACTTCTGGCTGTAGCAAGGAATTATAGTTGCTCCAGTAGCTTGTCTTATTTGCGTGTCTTGTTTGATAATAAGATGGGTTACTAATTTTAAAAGAGTCCAATGTGCAAATAATGAAACCCATCTCCCGGGTCCAGTTTCAGCCAGTTTAGTTTAACAGGTCAATATGGGAAAACTGGTTTCTCTTCAAAAGCGTACTTTGTCCTTTTCTTTTTAATTTCTATTTATAACTACGTAGTTTTTAGTTAAACTGGTGAACAAAACTGCAGCCCGTCGTTCGTCATTTTGTTCGTCAAGCCGCTCGACAAGCTGAATGTGGGTTACTTTAAATTCTGCCATACGTACAATAAACGCAAAAAAGAATTACCTTTAGCTTGTTAAGACGAGTATCTTTTTTCGTTGTTTATACGGTGCTTTTTACGAGTACCTATTCATACACAATTCAACGCATTCATTGCGGTATTTCAACTTCCAAAGTAACAAAACACATTGTTGTTCGCAGAGATAAAACAATAATTAAGAACGCCTTATTTGGTTTCCCGATGTTTAAGCGACTTGGATAAGCATAATATGATCATATTTTATTATATTATGTATGTAGGCAGATATAATATGCACTTTATTTTACTGCTTTTCGTTTATAAAATGATATTTTTACCTGGAAATGGTAATGGTTAAAATAGGTTGCTGAAAATAGATGCTACTGTTCTTATATGTAGTGGCAAAGCTGAATTTCATATGTATGAACAGGTAGAAAAATTTTTTTGGTTGACCTTAGTCTAGTTACAGCTTACAGAGGTATGCAAGGTTGTAGAATTAACTTTAATTATTATAGTTAACATTCATTTTTACCAACCACGATAGTGCAAGATAAAAACATATAATTCTCTTTATCACAACAAAATGTCAAATCCTCGCGAGTTCCGCAATGAAACTACGAGAAAATATGACAAGCGTCTGCTAGAGTCTGGCTGTGGACTTTTCAACCGCCCAATCAACGTTCGCAATATAGCGCGGGAAGCTTAAAAATAAATGTGTTAAAATGCGCCCATAAATCATTGTATTATTTTTGATTAAATGAAGGCGAAAAAATTGATGAAATAAAATAATAAACTAAACGAATTACCTTGATTTTCGCAAAAATAGTGAATATGGAAAGTTTTTTTAATGCGGAGGTTTTTTTTGAAGAGGATAGTTTATGTTGGAAAAAATTGTATCTTTTTGAGAAGGGTTTAGACTAGTAATGTTACAACCTTCCCGAGTGTGACTATTATGTTTCACTAAATCTAGTACTTACCTGCGTTAGATAATTATATACTTTTTACAGGTTTTGATTTTTTTTGTATTGAGAAATTTTATTGCAAAATACAAATAAAATTAGTAAAACCAAAAAAGGAATACATGACAATTTTCAATTCCTTTAAAAATATTTTTATTAAACAATTCTCGTTACGTAACAACATTGAAACTGAATGTTTGAAGGTTGGAGACAATGAGGTTTCTTGAATGATGAAAGAGTTTTGGACTTCCATTGTCTTTATTTGTTTTAAATCACAACGTTTCAACTGGTAAGTATCTCCAGTCGTCTTCAGGTGAATACTAAATAAGTAAAGTAACTACAAGACTATTTATACTAGCTAGATGCACTGAAGCATAACTTTACTGAGGTGGGTGCAGTCATGCGTTCAGTTGGCACGCGATCTTATCCTAAGCTTACATCTATCTAACAAAGGTTTCCAGATATTTCTTATGTCTACTGATGGTTTACTAAAGCAGCCTGGGTTCTGGTGAATAGCAGCAGCTTCCTTAAACTTTCTTTTCCTCCAGTGTGGTTCCTTAAGTAGGATTTCAGCTTCTGACCACATGATATGGTGACCATGTTTCCAGGCATGGTCAGCTGCACCTGACTTTTCGGTCTCTCCTTTTAACGTATTGTTTTTGTGTTCCTTAATCCTTGTCTCGAGTGGTCTTAATGTCTCACCTATATAAGATTGACCGCACTCACAGGGGATCTGGTAGACGCAGTTTTTCCTATCTTTTTGACTTGACTTGTAGGCTTTGTCTTCGTCAGGTGGCTCCTTAGGGTGTCCCTCGAGTTGAATACGGTGTTGATGTTATATCGTTGTCCTAATCTTCTTATTTTCTCAGATACTCCTTTGACATACGGAATATTGAGTGTTGGTTGTGCCTCTCTGTTTGCTTTTTGCATTGAACATTGAAACTGTTTATCTTCTGAGGTTAAATTCAAATTATTACATACAGGGTGTTCATTTGAAAACTTCCCACTTCAATTTTCCTGCTTTAAAATGAAAATGTGGAAAATCATCTTTTGCGTATATTGTCAATATCGTTACTTCCAGCCCCTAGGAGGGAGGGGGGGTAAGATCTAAATCTTAAATAGATACCCCTATTTTATATAATTTTTTTGGATTCTGCATAAAATTCTGAACATTTTTTAATAAAAGCATTATTAGTCTATACTTAACAGTTTACTCATATTTACTCTTGAAAAATTACATTTTTGAACTTTGACAGCGTCTAGCTTTCTTTATTATCTTTTCAATAGTGTGAACTTTCGGTTAAACCGGATGTAAGAAATATAGTACTATATTATATAATTATAATCTCTGTCTCGATTATTAATCGCCCTTATTAATACACTAGTTTGTTAAATTACTATTAAACGTTTTTAATTGTTTAGTGAACACCATAGCAAAACAATACAACAAGACAAACTAATTTAGTGCCAGGATTTTCCTTTTACCAGCAAGTGTTCATGGGAAAAAAAACTATTTACATAAAATTTGGAGTATTCCAATAATTCCATCTAATAGGATTTTCTGATAATGCAGGACCAAAGAAGCTAGCTGGCTAGCTAGCTGGCATACAAATACCTTCTTAAAACTAAATAATAGGGTATTAACACGTGTTTTTCTTACCCTATCCCTTTTATCCAATAAGCTAATCAAAAATGGCGTCTTAAAATCATCTATCGCCGATAAAAGTGTCTCTCGGTTACAGAGCGAGCTGCCCGTGGGCGTCTGAAGTAACATTAACCCAAGGTCATTTGTAGCCATTATCGCGTAACCTTACCACGGTCGCGTTACAAGACTGGTAATCGAGGCGAAAAGGGGAGAAAATCACTCATCGAAGGTCGCTGAAGGGTGTATAGTTCGGGTGAAATGGACTGAGAAATTGGAAAAATTAATGTCATAGTCGATTACGACACTAGTACGTGTTTGGTAACCTATAAAGTTTATATTTATTACTTTTATTAGACATTTTTATATACAGTGTCACCAGTAAAGTCCGCATCATATGGAGTTTTTTTTTTATAATAGCTTTATTCGAAATTCGACTTTGTTCTGCTTCGATCGAGATGAAAATTGAGCAAAAAAATAAAAGTCACGTGATTCGCATTATCTGTCAAATTTTAATTTTTTTCAAAAAATAACTCAAAAGTGGGGTTATTTCTGAAAATATCGAAAAAAGTTATTGAAAAAAGTTTTTTTAAATGCAGTTTCTAGCCCACATGCAAAATTTCAGCTGCATAAGATAATTTTGATTTTTTACCTATGTTTTGTAAATTACACCACTTTTGCAAAATAAAACTCAACGCAACCTACATAAAAGTTTTTAGTTTTGACAATGCCTTATTTCAGATACATTTTCTTTAAAGTAGCGCCATATTTAATGCGTGTTTTTCTACAAAATCAAAATTGGGCTATTAAAATTTGGTCGCATGTGATGCAAAGTGTATTTGTTTTTGACCCTGTATAAGGTACCATCATAAAATAAGTATTTTTGAAAACGTAGCATGTGCCTGAAAGTAAAAAAATAAAAAATAAAGTAAAGGGGTTAAATTAAATTAATTAATTAAATCGCTGAAAATAGATAAACTTTACGTTAAGTTAAACTAAAATTTATTTTCCACTTAATGAACACTTTACTGATGACACTGTGTTCTTTTTTGTCTTTATATTAAGGTGTATTACTTTCAGACACAAACTACGTTTTCAAAAATACTTATTTTATGAAGTTACCTTATACAGGGTCAAAAACAAATAAACTTTGCATCACCTGCGACCAAATTTGAATAGCCCAATTTTGATTTTGTAGAAAAACACACATTTAATATGGCGCTACTTTAAAGAAAATGTGTCTGAAATAGGGCCTTGTCAAAACTAAGAAGTTTTATATAGGTTGCGTTGAGTCTTATTTTGCAAAAGTGGTGCAATTTACAAAATATAGGTAAAAAATCAAAATTATCTTAGGCAGCTGAAATTTTGCATGTGGGCTAGAAACTGCATTTAAAAAAACTTTTTCTAATAGCTTTTTTCAATATTTTCAGAAATAACCCCACTTTTGAATTATTCTTTGGAAAAAATTTAAATTTGACAGATAATGCGAATCACGTGACTACTATTTTTTTGCTTAATTTTCATCTCGATCGAAGCAGACGTTGATGCCAAAGTCAAATTTCGAATAAAGCTGTTAATAAAAAAAAATCCCATATGATGCGGACTTTACTGGTGACACTGTACACTATTGGCAAAAGTTTTATTGGAAAGAAACGAATACAAAATGGACTTGACGTTAGTTTAAAAAAAATCGATCAAGCCTCAACGTTGGCAACTTCTGTTCGAGCGCCATTCATTCCCATTCCTCTCTCGCTGCATTTCCCCTCCATAGCAGCAAATACGTTCCGATAGCGCAGCACCCACCGCGATGTTTGATGTTTTCGTTTTCTATCCTGGCTGAATTTTTCGGGTAAGCGTAGATGCGGTGAAATTCTGCTAATATTTTGAAATTGTTTATTCGCAAGAGCAAAGACTTAAAATTATTTGATCGTCGTTGATTGGGGTGGCATGTGTAGTCAGCTGCCCGGACTAAAAAAAAAATCCTGCGAAAACGCCACAGGAAAACACGTCGCAAAGAAAACCGATATACAGAAAAAGTGTTTTTTGCTGTGTCCTGCTATGAAAGGACCCTGAAATTAAAACGTCGCGCTTTGGAAGTGGTCATGATTATTAGTGTGGTGAATGGTTTTTTGATAAATCACACAATGACCTTTCTATTTTTCCTTTATTGATGATGTACAGAGTACAGAGTGAGCAATGAAAATTGATTTTTCTGGCGGATCCTAAAGTGGTGGGGTGGGGCAGTTGTACATTAAGATTTTTTTTAATATCATTTTTCTAGTAAATATAGTGGAAATTTACAAGTTCAACTTTGTTTTACTGTATCCCATAATACTATAATACTTATTCACAAAAAGTTATATATTATGTGATCATTCATTGGAATATTTTTGAGAGTAATGCGTTTTTAATCCTGCAAATTAGGATAATGGGGTTTCGGAGATGCTCTCTTCAAATGAAGTAACAGAGACCATATGCGACCTTTCTGTTATACCGGAAGTTGTCTCAAACTTGCTTATTTTAAAAGCAGCACCCTGTATATTATATATTTTTTGTGTTCCTTTCTTTATTTCCAATAAATTTTATCAAAAGTTATTTTATCCTAGTCTATCCGTTTATGAGAAAAAACTTGTTGTACAGACGCCTGTTATAGTGTTAGTTGCATTAATACTTTGTTTATCATTGCCTTCTTGTCAAAAATCAATAAGAATCAAGGGCGTCCATAGAGCGTTTTTAAGGGGGGGGGGGGGGGCAAAAACTTAAACAATACTTTTTATATACAGTGTCA
Organism: Polydrusus pterygomalis; assembly: GCA_963969555.1. NCBI lineage: Eukaryota > Metazoa > Arthropoda > Insecta > Coleoptera > Curculionidae > Polydrusus > Polydrusus pterygomalis. The sequence continues at coordinate 2,681,212 of OZ018377.1, forward strand.
CCAGTAAAGTCCGCATCATATGGGATTTTTTTTATTAATAGCTTTATTCAAAATTTGACTTTGGCATCAAGTTCTGCTTTGATCGAGATAAAGATGAAGCAAAAAAATAGTAGTAACGTGATTTGCATTATCTGTCAAATTTTTATTTATTTCAAAAAATAATTCAAAAGTGGGGTTATTTCTGAAAATATCAAAAAAAAAGTTATAGGGAAAAGTTTTTTTAAATGCAGTTTCTAGCCCATATGCAAAATTTCAGCTGGATAAGATAATTTTTATTTTTTATCCATATTTTGTAAATTGCACCACTTTTGCAAAATAACACTCAACGTAACCTACATAAAACTTCTTAGTTTTGACAATGCTTTATTTCAGATAAATTTTTTTTAAAGTAGCGTTATATTAAATGTGTGTTTTTCTACTAAATCAAAATTGGGCTATTAAAATTTGGTCGCATGTGATGCAAAGTTCATTTGTTATTGACCCTGTATAAGGTAACTTCATAAAATAAGTATTTTTGAAAACATAGTTTGTGTCTGAAAGTAATACACCTTAATATTAAGACAAAAAAGAACAGTGTCATCAGTAAAGTGTTCATTAAGTGGAAAATAAAATTTTTGCCTAACCCAACGGAAAGTTTATCTATTTTCAACGATTTAATTTAAAATCTCTTTATTTTATTTTTTTACTTTCAGTCACAAACTACGTTTTCAAAAATACGTATTTTATGAAGTTACCTTATACAGGGTCAAAAACAAATGAACTTTGCATCACATGCGACCAAATTTTAATAGCCCAATTTTGATTTCGTAGAAAAACACACATTTAATATAACGCTACTTTAAAAAAAATTTATCTGAAATAAAGCATTGTCAAAACTAAGAAGTTTTATGTAGGTTGCGTTGAGTCTTATTTTGCAAAAGTGGTGCAATTTACAAAATATGGGTAAAAAATAAAAATTATCTTATCCAGCTGAAATTTTGCATGTGGGCTAGAAACTGCATTTAAAAAAACTTTTCCCTATAACTTTTTTTTTGATATTTTCAGAAATAACCCCACTTTTGAATTATTTTTTGAAAAAAATTAAAATTTGACAGATAATGCGAATCACGTGACTACTATTTATTTGCCTAATTTTCATCTCCATCGATGCAGAACTTGATGCCAAAGTCAAATTTCGAATAAAGCTATTAATAAAAAAAAATCCCATATGATGCGGACTTTACTGGTGACACTGTATAAGACTTAACTTATGCCTAATGTATTAATTTATTGATATGTTTTTATTATGTAATTGTTCAGTTTAGTGATTTGTTGGTCTACTAACTAACCACTGTACTATTCAATATTTATACTGAATTATGAAATAAAATAGTAATGTGGGCGCCCAGGGGGGGGGGGGCCGTTTTGCTCCCCCCCTCCCTATGGACGCCCTTGATAAGAATGTCTGATATTTGGGGACTTTTGGGAAAAACCCTAAATAAGATTAAAAACTATTCTAACTAGTTTTTAAATTAGACACAATCTTCAAATGTGTCGTAATAAAGTGCCTGCAGAAAGTATTTTTAAAAACGTCACAAAAAAACAAAAATGGCAAATGAAGTTTTCGGTTTTTTTCCGGATATCTCGGGAAGTAGTCGGAATTTTCTTGATTTCTCACTGGCATTAACTTAAACTCCATATTATCCAACTTTGCCCTAATTTAAACATTTGCTGTATCTTTTATAGTTTCTAAGATCCCAATCGTAAGCATCGAGTTTGGGACACCCTAAATAGGTAGGTAGGGGTAGGTCGCTGTTTTTATTTTATCCAAATTTAATATTTAAGCGATAGCATTATTTGACCAAAGTACAGCTTTTTTCTAAATAATGAACCCCATATAAATATCACAATGTCCTCTCATCATTTTGAATTATTACGCCTTCTGAAAACTTCTACAACTCACTTAGGAGAAGAAATGTTGCGTTATTTTCCCGGACCTTTATTTATTGAGCCCTGATACACCCACAAAAAACAATAAATTGATTTTGGTAATAGTCTTAATATGACGAAAATAGGACAAGGTTTTTTCTACCCTAGAGGATGTTTTATGGTTTGTTATTCATCGAGCAATAATAACAGTTAATATTTACTTGGATGAAATTTGTGGATCGTGAGTAAAAAGCATTATTTACTTATAATTTAATTAATGACAGACAAATAACAAAATAATTATTGTGACCGTGTTTACTTATACTAAAATAGTTTTTTTTATCGTGAAATTATATTAAAACTAAGTATACCAACATACTTTTTAATAATAAGTATCCAATGCACTTTATTTTAAACTTTATACACTGAAAAAAAAACATTATATTCCTTATAAGAGATATAAAACTGTTTAATACTATGCGTGACAGCAACGCGCTTTCCTACTGTAAGACAACGAAAATTGCTAGACCGTTGTATAGTAATAATATCACGGTAATTTGGCCCATAGAAAATTGGAATTGATGCTACCATAAAATGGATTATAGCCATTATAGCTCTGAATACTCACAGTAATTACCACGTTCCATTGGGGGTGTAATATTATACTGATGTATTAGTTCCGAAGGGCAGTTGCAATGAAACTGACGTTATTTATAATAATATTTGCTTGCTACGGTTAATAAAGCATATTAAACTTACCACTAAAAATCAGTACTGTAGTTCTCGAAAGTTTAAATATCTTTTAATGTGATATAGTTCTTGTCGTTTAACATTCCATATGCTTTTCTATTATTTATGCACCATGGCTTACTGGATGATAAAATTCGTCCATAAATTAAATAAATAAATAAACAATGCCTTTATTTTACCAAGAGAAGAAAAATAATATTACAAAGCAATAAGAAAAGTAAGAATTCATATAATTTTTTATGCTATTTGCTGCAGCATAGCGCAGTCTAGCTTTAAATAGCTACTCTACTGAACCACGCTTGACAGCAACTTTAAACAAAAAATATTATCACCAACTACTAATTTAAAACTATCAATTATAAGTAGAACAATACCAAAGTAACATAAATGCTAATAAGAAAACTTTTGACTAAATTATGTTAAAAAGAAACATCGTTTATTGACTGCCTGTCAATGACCACATAAACAGTAGTTAATTCTACAGGCAAAGAATTATAAGAAACGACAGCATTATAAGTAAAATACCTCTGAAACAAGGCACTCTGATGGTGAGGTAAAGTTAACTTATCCCCATAGCGAATGTTAACATTATGAATATTAGAGCGAGGAGTTAGGCGTTCACGAAGAGTGGTGGGAGAGTTACAATTTTATATATAAAACTATTAAAATGCAGAAGCCTACGGTTATCCATCTTTAGCCAATTTAGTTCCGAAAATGTATGCGAAATATGGTCATATTTCCTAAGACCATAAATAAACCTTGCGCAAGCGTTCTGCACTTTTTGAATACGAGACTTACCAATATTGTCTATACAATAACCATAAACAAAATCGCAAAATCGCAATAGTTAAAGTTTGAAAGTACTAGCGATTCGCAAAGCATCTTTTTTAATTTAACGTTTAGAATATGTCTGTTATTATATAAAAATTTTAAAGCGAGATAAGATCTCTGAAACAGTTTTTTTAAATGATCTCGAAACCGTAATTCACTATCTAAAACTATTCCCAAATTATTTTTATTGCCAAATAACATCAAATATGATTTAGCGGGGTTTAATTTTAAATTATGATTAGACGCCAGACTAGTTAGAGTTTGCAAGTCATCATTTATGAGCTGTTCAGACTCCAAATATTCATCAAAATCAAAACAAAAATAAATCTGAGTGTCATCAGCATAGGCTTGTACTTTACAGTATTTTAAAGATTTAAGAATATCGGACGTGTAGATGAGAAAAAGTAACGGTCCTAATATGGAGCCTTGTGGCACGCCAGATAATATGCTAACCTGGTCTGAATACTTACCATCAGAAAATATTTTTTGGTAGCGATTTGAAAGGTATGACTCGATAATTGAACATGATTCCTTTTGAAATCCATAAGACTTTAATTTTGATACAAGGAGTTTGTGATTAATGGTGTCAAACGCTTTGGAAAAGTCTAATAAAATTAAAGCACTATTTAATTTTTTATCAGATGCTCGAATTATATCATCAATAACATTAGTTAAAGCAACAGAAGTACTAAAACCCTTTCGAAAACCGCACTGACTCTCGGGGATGATCTTATTTTTAACACAATAATTATACATTTGGTTGTATAATAGTTTTTCATAAATAGACAGCGCAGGTAAAATACTAATAATTCTAAGGTCATTAAAGCTGTCGGGGTTTGATACTTTAGACAGTGGCTTTCCAATCGATATTTTCCATATATCCGGAAAGTAACTTAATTCTATGCAACAATTTATAATATGAGTAATATATTTATCGATACATGGACTGCAGTATTTCAGCATTAAAGGTGATATATCAACAACTCCCGTGGCGTTGGTTTGAATTCCGTTCAAAATTTTGTGCACATTTGATATATCAGCTAAATCAAAAGAAAATGCAACATTATTACCAATGTAGAAATTACTGTTATAAAAATTTATTTTATCCAAAATTGTTTATATCATTAGGATCAGATAAAGTTTTTGGAATAGAAACATTCTTATTAGAGGTTATATTAAAGTTTTTTAATGCGGCCCAAGTTTTACGACTATTTTTTTCCAAACATAATGAATCTAAGTATTCTTTTTTTGCCCTTCTAACCATTGGAAGCGTAAAATTTCTTAACTGTTTATATCTAAGCCAATCAGCGTTGTTCCTTGTTTTTTTAAATTTTTGTAGAGCCGTATCCCTTTGTTTCATAAAAATTTGAAGATTCGCTGTTAACCAAGGCGCTCTGGATTTTGTAATACGCGATTCTTTAATAGGAGCGTAAACATTAAATAATAGCAGAATTAAGTCATTGAGGATTTTAATTTTGTTATCTAAATTATTTTCATAGAGAATATTATTCCATGGTAAGCCATGCAAATCTCGCAAAAAATTGTTAACGTTAAAATTTTCAAAACAACGATAACGAATAATCTTAGGGTTTTATAAAGTCCAATATTAATAATGGGTTATGCGAAATAAAAATATTCTATTGGTTTATCTGACATGCAAAGTTTAAAAAACTTAAATACGAAGTAAAAATAAATTAATTGAAACAGGTTTTGGTACGATCAATGAAATTCAAATTCAGACAGGACAGCTGGAAGACTCCGAACAACGATGTGACTTGCACAACAAATACGTCAAAACTAATACTACGGCGCGCGGCGATTGCCGATTATGCCGATCGCTACGAACCCCCCACTAACGTCTTGTGGATTATAGGTTCTAACGGATACAATTCGTTTTTGGGGACGCTGTTCTGCTTTCTTAATTGTAAAGAAAGCGCTTTACTGTGGGAACAAAATGCGCCACATTAAGAAGATACATTTTGCTTTTTATCAAAACTGCTGTAATAAAGGTAGTTTATTATTCAACAAGACTGTGCTGCTAATGGTACTGATTATCACCAATAAAAACACTGTTCCAGCAAATCTGGAATTGATATAACACTAAAGAGGGGGTTTATTACACTAGGAATTTATTTAATGTGGATTAATAAAAAATAATCTACCAATACAAACTATGTCTTAGCTAACCTGTGGTAATAGATCATTTTTCTCAGTGTACCAAGCTATGTTTTTTCCGCAAAATACTTGGTTAATTTGAACGAAATTTCTGATAAAGCAGGAAGTCAAAGTAATCAAATAGATATTTAAACGACTTGAAGGCTTTTAGTTAAAACAACTAAGCACGTTAAGTAATTTTCAAATTTCAGAGTTTAAGAGTGAGATTTTAATCTAGAGAATATTATTTGCATTGGTTTTTAATGGTTAAAGTGTAGATATCTTCCAGAATAACTAAAAGCTTATTTGATAGAGCATAGTTCGTGTGTTTACCTAGCGCAAAGTGCTGCAATTTGCTTAGAATCGTTACACATTAAAATAAATCTTAGTTTAACCAAAATCATAATAATATAGGTGCATTATATTATAGAGATAGATTGGACGAGGTTTTTATTCTTACAAGGTAACAGTTTTGATATAAAATAATTTTTCTGTATAAAATATTTGACTTTTTTGCTATCAACAAACGTCAATAAAAATTTTTAAAAAATGGTTGCACAAAAGATCACCAGTAAAATTATATTAAACAATTATAAATTTGTTATCACTGGATAACAAACTAAAGGTTCAAACATTGTTTGTCAAGTACTAGATTTTTAATTTGGCGATATTTATTGCAATACTTATATAAAATATCTAAAACAGAGTTCCATACCAGTTCAATAAAAAATTAATGAAATTTTTCTTAGAACACTGTGGTTAATATCGTTGGCACAGATGCTCCGAAGTACTTTACTTTAGCTGATGGTGTATTAGAAAATGTATTCTTATATTTATGACTATGTGAAAATGAAATATCCTAAAATGGAAAAATAATCTATTTTTCTAATGCAATCCTTTTTTTTTCACTAGTAATACCACAAGAAGTTAAATTATTACTGGGAAATTATTCGAGCTCGTAAATGCATAGAAAATTATCCCGAGTCGAAGACGAGGGATAATTTTATAAAAATATTCATGAGCGAGAAAAAAATTGCGGATTTAATTTAACCTCGCGCGGTATTCGGTAAGAAACTTTTACACCAAATTGTGATTATTTTTTTATTTTTTTTAAGTTACTTTATTTTTAATAAGATAAGTTACAATGTTCATCATATTTTGACAGTACAAACTGTCAGTAAAAATTAATTTTTGTAGTTAACAGAATATTTTGCAGTCAGAATCAAAGAATATCTACTTTTTATTTAAAAGTGTCTGACATTACGATCAATCATCGTACTATGTCATATTTGGCCAAACTAATAGAAGATTGCGGTTGCCATTTGAAGAAAGAAAATTGCTCGAATTGTTTAGGAATATTTGCTTCTAAATTATTCAAAATTAACACTATTAAATGGAGAAATGATAAATAAAATAGTGTTTAAATATTATATATATTTTATCAGACATAAATATTTGGTGAATAAAGCGATATGTTCGATTCCAAGTCCAGCTTTTTTGTCTTTAAGAAGAAAGGAGGTGGCAGAAGAATACCAAAAACATCTTAAATATGTACGGGAAATGTATAATAATTTTAGTTTACAAAAAATTAAGACCTACTTTTGTTCACCTGCGTTATTGCGAAAAGTAAACACGTTTAAATAAAAAAATTGAAACTAACTTTAAGTCAAACAAAGTTATGCTATGACAATGTCAAAAAATTTCCACTATAAGTTGCTGTGGGGGACACACAGGTGTGGAATTTTCTATAAAAAAAGTGCTAGAGTATTTATTAGGGAGCATTATTTTTTTAGTGCACCGGAGTTGCTTTATACGGCTGTATTATCTTCGTATTCGTGAAATAGTATATTTATAACACCCTGTATATATAGTAAATATATGGCACCTTTGATACAAGATGCATAAAATTTATATCAAAATTCGTTTTCTTTTTCAGTAACTTCCACCCGTTTTCTTAAACCCTTTTATATAGACAGCGATGTTCTTGGACCTTTGACTCTTAACTTCCAGAAAGGCTTTGTTTCTAACCCGCAAAAATGAAATTTAGCAAATTTGCATAACAGCGGAAGCATGAATATTTTTCTCATTTATAGTGGAGAAGATCCCTTTGTCACAAAATGTTTCCTGAAGGAAAATCATATACGCGTCCTTTTTTGGACCTTGAACTTCGTTAGAAGGGTACAGAGGAATTCAAAATTTATTCAGAATTCTGTAATATAAAAATACATGTATAAAATACCTACTAAAAGAAACCTACACCCAATTTCCTTATAAACATGTAAAATAAAAAGGGTTATTTGAAACCGTGCTTTTACAACAAACAGTAACATCCCTTAGAGTAGAAAAATTCCGTGTTGGACGATATTTTTATTCAAAAATACGATTTTAAAATTATTAATACCTGCTAGTTTTCAGTGTTCATATTTGGAGTTAATGCAAATGCAAACCCTCTTATGGCCTTGTAAGTAAAAAAAAAATACTCTCAATACCTATAAAAGATCTATATAGGTATAGTTAACTTCTCATAAAATAAAGCTTTTGGACAGAAGACAACGACATTTGACATTAACATCATTTAAACGCAATTATCTCAAAAACTAATTGAAATATCGAGATTAATAAAGTACACCTTATATATTTATCCATATATAAAAATACCACAAAAGTAACAATGCCAAAAGGGTTCCCAATCTGATGTTTTAATAAGATGTGCACCACAAAGCTTACACCTCGCAAAAAATGTATTAGTTGTTTAATAAATACATAAATACTTATTTTGCTTTTTATAAATAAATACCGAAAGAAATAAATGTTGTTTTCTTCTTTTCCTTCAGTTTACAATGTTTTCACATTCTTATTTTGGTAGGTATGGGTCTGTCAATATTTTATTGTATAAATAATAAAATCAGTAGGTATGTACGCTATATCTTTACAAAATATTAAGACTCCCTTACAAAATTAACAGATGGCGAAGGTAAAAGAACTTAGTCCGGTTCTGTTTCTGTAGCCAACCGCTTAACATAAAATATACCAGGATCAACAGGGTGCCAATAATGACAGGTGATGCTGCCAGTTGTTAGATTAATATGATTTTATTTATTCCATTCCTATGTTCATATTATATTTTATTCTGTAAAAACTCCAAACTTTTACCCTTTATTTGCTCAAAAAAGCTTTAAATCAAATATTCGGCACCTGAGCATAAACGTTCGCATTAATTTTCCAACTTGAAACTGATTTATCGTTTCTTTAAAATAAAATGAAGTCGGTTTCGATACAGCTTTGATTTATTTTCTACGTTGTGTTTCGTTTATTTCTTTATTGGCTAGACGATATAGTAGACGTTTTAATTGAAAATTTTCTAATGGTGTTATAAAAATAGATATTTCGGCAACAACCGAAACCAAAAACTTAATAATAATTAAAAATAATATAAATTTTGAAAACAAAAGTTAAACTTTAAATATTTCTTGAATGAAGTTTTTAATTTTTTTGGTCAACCACAATCAAAAGAAAATCATCTTTCATTAAAACTATATGTATGTAGTTTATAAAAAAGGTTTACTGCAGTAAAGACAAGCTACTTACGTCGAAACCATTTTTCTACATATTTACAGGCTTCTTATACAGGGTGGCCCTTTAGTGTGGCAAAGTACAATAGCTCCGTTACTATTTCAAATACATTAAAAATATTAATACAAAAGTTGAAGGGCAGTAAGTGACTTATAACGTAAAATTATTTTTAACTCTATAGGGTGGCTCAAAAAAGCGGAACAAGAAAAAATGTACTTTTTTCAAATGGAACACCCTGTATATTTTTACATTTTTAAATTCCACATAAAATTACAATTATTTTTTATCAAATACATTATTAGTCTATACTTTATAGTTTCCGAGATATTGACTCTTGAAAAGTGACATTTTTGAACTTTGACAGCTTCTAACTTTCTAACACTACGTCTTAGAGCAAAACGGCTTACATGTCCCTATCTTCAATTTTTATTATCTTCCCAAAAAAATCAACTTCCAGTTAAACCGGAACAACTATATTTCCTGCTTTCGAGTAACATCCGGTTTAACCGGAAGTTGATTTTTTTGGGAAGATAATAAAAATTGAAGATAGGGACATGTAAGCCGTTTTGCTCTAAGACGTACTGTTAGAAAGTTAGAAGCTGTCAAAGTTCAAAAATGTCACTTTTCAAGAGTCAATATCTCGGAAACTATAAAGTATAGACTAATAATGTATTTAATAAAAAATAATTATAATTTTATCTAGAATTTAAAAATGAAAAAATATACAGGGTGTTCCATTTAAAAAAAGTACATTTTTTATTGTTCCGCTTTTTTGAGCCACCCTATAGAGTTAAAAATAATTTTACGTTATAAGTCACTTACTGCCCTTCAACTTTTGTATTAATATTTTTAATGTATTTGAAATAGTAACGGAGCTATTGTACTTTGCCACACTAAAAGGCCACCCTGTAGAATAGATAGAATTGATTTATGAATAGCCTGTTTGTTTGTATCCAACGTTCGTAGGTGTGAAACAAAGACAGAAAAGAGAGATAGCGTTAAATTTCCGACTCCGCGTAGAATTGTAATAGCTCAAGGATTCGAAGCTATTAGTCAACACCAGCGGCGTAGGGTTGTGGCAAGGATTTTTAATACAATAAATAAGTAATACTTAGTTAAAAAGTTTTCATTAAAGTATTGATAAATTTTTACTTTGGTGAAGATTAAAAAATGCCAGGGTTGTGGATGTATAGTGTTATATTTGCATATACTCTGGTATGCTGCATTGCTGTAATAAGTAGAAGTACTTGTTGAAAGAGAAATATTTTTGTTGAGATGCCAGGATATAAATAGATGTATCAATTTTTGCTTTCTGCTTTTATGAGGGAGCCCATGGTATAATATGTTATTTTACACTTGAATGTTTCAAATTCTATAGAAAATGATTGAAATATATGCAAACGGTTCAAATTCTACCTAACCTTTCCCTAACTACCATGGCAACAACAATTTTTCCAATAATGATATCCTTAGAAGTTATCTCACAGAAAAAAATGTTAAGAATAATTATTTTTATTTACTCTTTTCCTGGTTACTACACACAGAATGGGCCAATAATACAGATTTTACCTGTGAAATAGTAATTTACGTTACATGACCGGAAAGTAGTGTTTTTCAGGTCGAGACAAGCATTTCCAGGGCGAGCCGTAGGCGAGTCCTGGAAGCTTGGAGAGACCTGGAAAACACTAATTTTCGGTTGCGTGACGTACAATATTTTTTTTAAGACCGACACTTCGATATACTTACATTAAATTATTTTATATTATTTTTAAATGCGTCGTATGACTTCTCGTAACGGGCTTTTGATTTTACTGGCAATATATCGTAAGTCGCTTTCCTTGCTGCTTCCAAAATTTCTTCTAAAATCTCATTTTCCGTGTCGGATAATTCAAAATCTGAATTCATATTGTTAAATTTGCGAACTCGCGAAACAAGTTTGACATAAACAACAAATTAAAAATCAACGAACTGTCACTCGACAATACATCGAAATGTTGTTGTCATAGTAACGAAATCAAGGTAGCTTGTATTATCAAAGAGCGATTGGAAAAACAAAAAAACGGGACCGGAAAAATCTTTTCCGGTCTCTAACGTCACTTTACCGGTCTTGTGATCGAAAAAAGGTTATTTTCTAGACGAAAAATTGTCCAGAAAGTGTATATTTTCTGGTCGGTTTTAAAAAAAGATAATTCCGGATTAAAATAATCTAATTTTTCACAAATCTGACACTGACGCACCATTTTGTTAACAATAAAAGAAGAAATCCTTTACAAAAAACATCAAACTTCACAGAACACGTACAAATACGAGTATTCCGACGAGGGGGGGGGGGGGTTGTTCGATTACCACAGCTGTTTTTGTTGCTACCCAAGAATGACCGACTCGTGAAAAGGGAAAGCGAGGCTGCCGCTATGTTAAGTATAGTGGACCATCCGTGGACCATACAGCTAACCAGACAAATTGTGAACGCTGGAATCTTTGCGTCTTTAAAACGTAAACAATATAGAATATTCTATAAGAAGTCTATAGATTTAGACGATAAAAGTAGCGCGGTCTGAAATATAGATAGTATGCTATCATGAAATATATATATATATATGCCATCGTGCGACATTTTACCGAAGAACACCAAAAGCAAAAATGCCTTAAACATGCTAAAAATAAATTTTCAACTGCGTAGATTTTAAATCGATTATCCTTTAAGGAAACTGTGCAATATGCTATCAAAAAGCCATAAAAACAGGTTGCAAACGATAAGATGTAAAAAAGTAATAAATCCGAGTCAAAATTTCAATTTGTGAATGTTTCCCCTCTGCTAATGTCAGATCAGCGAAACCAGATAAAATTATAGGTAATTTAAAATCCATTTGTTATTTAAAGCAGTCAGAAATCGGATCGAAGTTCTTTAAAGGAAAAGAAGGAAATACTGTTGCATCATCGTCATTATTTATTTCTAATTGGAAGGAAAATTTTCCTGTTTTAAGTGTTAAATTGAGAAAATATGTTTAGAAAAATTTTAATTTAAAAATTTAAATAGGTTTTAAAACATTGTGAAAATATTCGGTATAAACTGAAAATATGAGACATCAGAAAATAATAAACTGCATGCATATTTCGACTCCTACACTATGTTGTCGCGTATAAACTTATTATGGAACCTGGCAAAAATTATGAATTCTAGAAAACTTATCGATTTAAAAAAGACCCACGCAGATTGTGTTTACATAAAATGATAAAATTCTGTTACAATTTAATAACACCCACAAGAAGTTCTACATTGCTGGCGCCTACATCAGTATGAAAATTATATTAATGTAGTATATTACCTTAGCTTGTTTACAGCAGCTTGTAACAAATCATATTATATATTTTCCTACGTTCACCTATGACAATGAAAAAAAAAGAACGGTTAACTTGGCTAGAAAGTGCTTTATATAACACGCGCATTGAAATAATTTTTTTAATAAGTGTGTTGAAATAGAAAACAGCTGATGGCCCACGAATTTGACAGCAAAACTATAAAAAAAATAACGAACTTACGGGAATCTGGAGTCTTGGAACGAATTGGGGTGCTGGGTGGGGTTAAATACACTTACTGCTTTTTTTGCATTACTGCAAATAAAAATAAACTTTTTTTTGTTAATTTTGGGAACCATTAGGAGTTTTTATGATAAAAAAAAGGGGGAAAATATGTCAGGCAACCCATTTAACATAGACAAGGGAGTCTGTTCAATGACCGCTAAACGTTACGTCACGACTAGTGCTTATCTTTCTAACACTCTTGAATTAGGTGAGATAGTAAATTTGCAATACCGGTTCAGAAAAAGGATTTGTGAATAATGCAAGTTTAAAATTCAAGTCTGGCCTGAAATCCGGCGATTATCATGATTCGATAAATAGTGAAAACTTTTACAAATTAACCATTACAAAAATTGCAAAATAAAGTTATTATGCATACACATAATATAACCACATTTAGAGCCATCTGTTAATCTATATAAACTTAAGGTGTATTTACACGTTCAATCCATTTTTAAATTAAAAATTCACTATTATTTTAAAAGAAAAAAAAATCAAACATAACACTTCAGGAGACTAAGACATTACATGATCATAACACCAGACATTGTATAAATTATCAAACTATACCAGTAAAAAGTAATAAGTAATTTTGGAAAAAATCGCTTTTATATTATAACGAAATAATAAAATATAATAATTTTCTAAAAAATATCAGAAGAAGTTGCCAATTTTTAAAAACAATTCAATAAACTTTTACTACGTAAAATGATTTATAAGCACAATTTTTTTTATTGATTTTATTAACCAAGAAATCTGTTTTTTAAATATGGTTATTATCGTCCATATTATTTTTTGTCAGTTTCCATATAATAAACTGAAAAGTTAGCTTGTTGGCAAATGCAGTTTCTAGCCCACGTGCAAAATTTTAGCTGCGTAAGATAATTTTGATTTTTAACCCATATTTTGTAAATTGCATCACTTTTGCAAAATAAGACTCAACGCAATCTATATATAAAACTTCTTAGTTTTGACAAGGCTTTATTTCAGACACATTTTCGATAAAGTTGCGCCATATCAAATGTGTGGTTTTCTACAAAATCAAAATTGGGCGATTAAAATTTGGTCGCATGTGATGCAAAGTTTATTTGTTTTTGACCCTGTATAAGAGAGAGAAAAAAGAACACAGTGTCATCAGTAAAGTGTTCATTAAGTGGAAAATAAATTTTAGTGGTGGGTAAAAAATCAAAATTATCTTATGCATGTGGGCTAGAAAATGCATTTTAAAACACTTTTTCTAATAACATTTTTTGATATTTTCAGAAATAACCCCACTGTTGAATTATTTTTGGAAAAAATTAAAATTTGACAGATAATGCGAATCGATCGAAGCAGAACTTGATGCCAAATTCAAATTTCGAATAAAGGTATTAATAAAAAAATCCCATATGATGCGGACTTTACTGGTCACACTGTATATTAAATTAAATACAATTTATACTTTCTACACAATGTGAGGCTGCGATAAATTTTTTTAAGTTCATTGTCTCGGATTGTCTATCATGTTCCATGTATAATAGCTTTTAGCTACTAACTGAAATCTAGTATCTACAAGAACTATAAAGGATAAATCAACAGTTTTTAAGTGTTTTAAACTGTTTTTTTTTTGCTCTAACAGTGCTCGGGTAAACTCAGAACAGAAACTAGGACCTTATAAGTGTATATTTAATATTCCAACATTTTTTACCATAAACATCAAAAACATCCCATGTAAATGGTTGAAAGCGATGCTCGAGGAAGCAACGTAAAGGCCAAGAAGCGAAGTGATTCTAGCGTTTGCTACATGTTTATTACAGGCAACGTTTGTCGTAACTAGTTACAGATTTATATGTCGTACAAAATTATAAGCGGTAAAATATTTGCATTACATGGTTTTTCTTCGTTTTGCTTTTCTAGGGTATAATTTAATGTGAATCTGAAACTAAAATAAAGACAATTGTCAGTCTGTGGACCAATTTTAAGCATTAAAAAGGGTGGAAAATAATCAGTATATTTTAGATTTTACAAAAAAAAATGGTAACAGTTTCTCCTGCTATAAATTTAATTTAAGTGTCAAGGAATAACAAACGTAAATAATTTCCTGTGGGGCATATTTACATAAGTTCAAACCATGCATCATGTTAATGGGCTCGTTTACACTTTACAAGTCATTTGGGAATTCAGAATTATAGTTATGGATGATCATTTTAGTACAGACAGACGTAAAATTTGCATAGATATTCGCGTTGTTTGCTTATGTGAAAATTAACGGAAAATAATTATAACTGGAAACAGACTAGAAATATTTTATTAATGTAGGGTAGTGTTTTTACATTTTTTAAAGTGTATTCGATAAATTAGTTCCACTATTTAGGTTTAATTTACATTTGAAATAGGCATAAACAAATTAGAAACCCAATTTTATAATAATTATTAAACACAAAGTATAATAGGTATACTATACACCATAAAAAAAGTAGAATATGTACCCAGTGGCGGATCTAACTATGGAGGACGGGGGACTGAGGGTGACCCCCCTCCCTCCCATTGCCCAGTAATACCGTGCGAGCAAAAATTATTTGCATCAAAGAGGGCTTGGATTAAAAAACGTAGGGCTTGGTTTAGATCGCAATGATATGGGGACGATATATCTAACCAAATCTAGGTAAAAATTTTGTCAAATTCATATTATGACATGATATGCCAAACTAATGAGCAATAAAATAAGTAGACAAATACAAATTTATTTTTATTGTTTACAAAATTAACAAAGTAAGAATATACAGAAAGAAAAATAATTACATAAATTGCTAAAATTGGCCACCGCCATGCTCCAAGCATAAATTTATACGTCTCTTCATATTTTCGAAAGTGTTGACCAGCATCTCTGGAAAAATGTTACCACATTCTTAGATAATCCTTTCTTGTAATTGTTCTAAATTTGCAACTGGTGTTTTAAAAATAGTGTTCTTTAAATAAGGAAAAACGAAGTAATCCAATTTGTTGGCGTATTTTGCATTATTTCACGAACGTCTGCCACAAGTTCTTCTGTTTTTACAGATGGTCTTCCTGCTCCTTTTTTGTGTTGTATAGAACCTGTTTCCCTAAACACAGCCACGGTTCTTTTCAGGCAATGATAAAAATCCCCAGCAATAAAAGCAACGTTAGGAAAATGTTGGTGAAAATCGTCCATGCACAAACCCGGATTGTATTGTCACTCACCATTTACTCTAACCCCGTTTCGAAAATACGCTTCAACTATGAATGTTTTATGCTCTTCCGTAAAGCCCATTGTGTAAATTGTTTAAGAAATTGGAAAAATTAGCGATGAATCAAATTACTTGTAACGACTGTCAAAGATGACGGAATAACTGATTGATTGTTAATTCAGGTAGTTACTGACACTCAACCGGTATTAAGCTCTACGGCTAAGCATTACGTCCTGAGATGCAAGGCCCTCTTTAATGCAAATAATTTTTGCTCGCACGGTAGTAAAAAAACATTTTAAACTCAAAAATTAGGGAAGTTCTTACTTAAAATTATAAAATTTAAATAACAAAAACAGTTTTTGCTAGTTCAATCTCGTTTAATTTATGTTATAATTTTAAAAATTTGTCATTATGCTTTTTAATTATTAACTGTCGATAAAGAACCTGACCATTTTTGTCTCGTGATCACCCGCCAAATTTTTCTATGGACCACAAGGCCTAAAACAAATTAGGAATTTTATTATTTTAAAGTCAACAAATAGGCTTATATAAGACCTTTATCTACCTACTTAGTATTCAGATGCTGGGAAGGTGAAATTGTTATTACAATACCAAATTTTGACAATCGACTCAACCGTTATAATAGGGTATACATCTCGGTATATAGAGATTCGTGATCTAATACGTACCTCTAGTGTAAATCAGCGAACATTGTCATAATCCAATTATGACTTAAATAGAGATAGCGAAAAAGAAACACGTTTACCACGTTTAATATCGGTGTGGAGGCTGTCTGAAAATATAAATATAGTTTAAAATAATTCTTGAAATTCTTAGTATAGGCAAAAAATAATAATGAACGATAAACATTAGTATTATTGTGAAAAAAGCGTGGGGTGCTCGATATACGAAAAATATAGCGCAAAGCACCCCACGCCTTTTTCACAATAATACTAATGTTTATCGTTCATTATTATTTTCTGCCTATATTAAGAATTTTAAGAATTATTTTAAACTATATTTATTTTCCGCTTTTTAGTTTGATTAATTATTAAAACGTGTGTTTTTAGTTTTTTTAAACTATATTTATTTTTCATTTTTTAGTTTGTTATTGTTAAGAAAAAAAAAATTTTTGAGTAGAGATAGTCATAAAGAGGTCCGGAGTAGAAATGGAATACTGTCACTAATTTAACAATGGCTTTTTGAAATGGCTAGATTTAAAGCAGTGGATCAATTTTTTTAAATGGCTAGATTCAAAGCTTTGGATCCACAAACCCGCTCGGCCAACAGACCAACTGGTAGCACAAGAATGTACCTGCCAACCCTATTAAGCCGAGTGCTCGAGCCGGAAAGTAGGTAGATAGTACGCATGCGCATACGGTGGGCTTTATCACTCTCATACAGAGGATCTGTAAGGAAATGATTTAATTCCGGCGATCCTGATCAGGATAATGAGATAAACTTATCAAATTATTGTATTGTCAGCGGTTCTTGATAAGTCTACAAAATTTAAATTAAATCTGACCGTTTTAAGTGGGTCAAATCGGGTTCAAAGGAGTCGGTTACAAACAAACATACAGGTAGGCGAAGCTAATAAAAGCGTGTTAATAAATAGGAATTGAGCAGAAATTTTTTCCTTTGTAAAAAAATTTTAATTGACTATGGGTGTTATGGATAATTAAAACCCGTTAATTTCAATATAAAAGCCCGTCGTATGCAAGTGGGAGGGCGTCACCAAGGGGTATGAGGTCCACGCGGCACGGCCTTTAATTTGAGGTTAGATTTTCTTGTCAAATTATGAGAAGACGTTGACATCAGTTTATTTATTAACTTAGTATTTTAAGGTTAAATCCAAGACCGCTACAAAATGTACAACCATAATAAAAATGAAAATTCGCGAAACTTTTTCCGCATTCACAATACACAACAAATTTTCACATTACTTTCTAACAAAAACAAGTCATTATTACTACCCAACCCGACAACAAAACCTGTTTGTTGAACGTTGCTTTTTAAAACGCTTTATTAGCTTCACCTGTATGTTTGTATATGTCGTAGGCTGATAGTGAAATCCGTCATTTCATGAAAAGCCTAGTCATATCATGCTGCACGCTAAAAGGTATATTTGCAACTGGTTTGTTCGTTGTTCCCCAGCGCATTTTTTTCAATTTTTTCAACTAATATTATTTTATAAAACTAAAATTTAAATTAAATTAAAAAAAAATTGAAAAAAATGATCTGGGGAACAACGAACAAACCAGTTGCAATATACCTTTTAGCCACGCTTTATGATATGACTAGGCTTTTCATGAAATGACGGATTTCACTATCAGCCTACGACATATATATGTTTGTTTTTAACCGACTTCTTTGAACCCGATTTTGACCCACTTTAAACGGTCAGATTTAATTTTAAATTTTGTAGACTTATCAAGAACCGCTGACAATACAATAATTTGATAAGTTTATCTCATTATCCTAATCAGGATCGTCGGAATTAAATCATTTCCTTACAGATCCTCTGTATGAGAATGAGAGAGATACCTTTCCGGCTCGAGCACTCGGCTTAATAGTGTTGGTATACTTCATACGAAGTCAGTTGAGACAACGTAAATATTGGCGGTACGATCAATTTACTGCATCACATACTGAAACTACAATACAAATATAACAAAATTTGTATTGATCGCTCCCACAGATGTTCGAGATAGTCCACGTGGACTTGACAAGTCTGTCATCTAAATTTTTTTAGTTTTTTTTATCTGTGTCAACTAAGATCGTATACACTCTATCAGTTGGTCCGTTGGCCTAGCGGGTTTGTTCGGGTTTGTGGATCCAATGCTTTGAATCTAGACATTTAAAAAAAAATGAATCCACTGCTTTAAATCTAGCCATTTCAATAAGTCATTGTTAAATTAGTGACCGTATTCCATCTCTACACCGGACCGCTCTATGACTATCTCTATACTCAAAAATTTTTTTTTTCTTAACAATAACTCAAACTAAAAAATTAAAAATAAATATAGTTTAAAAAAAAACTAAAAAACACGCTTTAAGGTTGAATTCTCAACGTCATTCAATCTACTGCCAACCTATAACCTATTTGGCGTTGATTTTTTGAGTTTATTATTTTAATAACTAACATTTAAAGAAAATCAATATCGTCGGTACATTATTTAGGTAGTATCTGATATATTACAAAAATATCAATTTATTTCATTGCTAATTTTGGAAGAATTGTATAGTGAAAGAACAATGAGTGACAATGACACAATAATGTTAAAAAAAATCTTACCCGATATTTTTCGCTATACAATTCTCCTAAAATAAGTTATGAAATTCCTTGATATTTATTAAATATGTCAATTATTACCTATAGAATATCAAGTCGATACTGATTTACTTTAAATTTTGTATAAAAGCTAGAAAACATAAATAAATCTATGCGAAATAGGTTATAGGTTGGCAAGCATGTTGATACTCCCACCTTAAATTGATCAAACTAAAAAGCGGAAAATATAGTTTAAAAAAATTCTTGAAATTCTTAATATAGGCAGAAAACATTAGTATTATTAGGAAAAAAGCGTGGGGTGCTCGATATACGAAAAATATAGCACAAAGCGCCCCACGCTCTTTTTTTTCACTATAATAGTAATGTTTATCGTTCAGTATTATTTTAGAAAATAGGTACGCTGTCACGCGTACGCTGTCAAATTTACGCCCATAGGGAGCCGGGGCTTGTGCATACAAGCAAAATTTATAGAGTTTGTACGCGTTTGTTACATACAATACCCTGTATTTAAAATTTCAAACTCGGTTAAACCGCTTTTACTGTAGTCAACAAACCAAGCCATAAGTTAATGAAAACATGTCATTTAATTATTCGAAACAAGCTTTAAATTATTCGGTTAATTTAAAATTCGAAAATGACTGAAAGCTCTGAAAATAAATCATTCCGTGGGTTTCAGCTCAATTAGTGGCCTGTTAAAAATGATATCATTATATTTATTGTATTCTAAAAAAAGGCGTATATTGACTTTTGTGGGTAAATATAACAATTTGCTTTGAATTTGTAGTTTTTTAAGTTTATAGGTAGGTATCAAAAAAATTACCTTGAAAAAAAAATTCCATTGTCTTTATTTTGTTACTTAACACAACGTTTCGGTTGGTTAGTATCTCTAACTGTTTTCAAGTGTAAACTAAATTATAATTCTAAGGCTACTGTTTTAAATACTATGACTCCGCCTACGTGCTTATTGGAGTGTGAAGTTTGAGCTGTTGGTTTTGGACAAGTGGCGGCTCCGAGATATTGGGGATATCTATACTTTGTTTACTAAATAATTGGGTATTTTGATTCATGAAAGCTGCTTCTGTGAATTTTTGTTTTTGCCAGTGCTGTTCCGTAATCAAAACCTTGGCTTCTGGCCACTACCACTGTTGATTGTACGGGAAGAGGTATTTTTGTTTCTCCAACGTACGATTCGCCACACTCGCAAGGGATTTGATAGATACAATTTTTTTTGTTTTCATTACGGGGGAGTTTACTTTTGTAGGAAAGCTTCTAAGCGTATTTCTGGATTTGAAAGCTGTTTTAATATTATAGTTTTTGGTTATCCTTCTAATCTTTTCAGAAATCCCCTTGACATACGAGGGCGGATTGATATTGAAGCAACCTAAGTAGGAAAAAAAACATTTTTTTTTTTCAAAAACCATTTATTTCTCAACATAGTCTCCATTTAGCTCAATACACTTAGTAAGACGATATTCCAACTTTTTTATACCATCTGAATAATACGATTTTGGGAACCCCTCAAAATACGCCTTAGTTTCGGTAATCACTTCTTCGTTTGAGATGAATCTTTTTCCTGCGAGCCATTTTTTCAAGTTTGGAAACAGGAAAATGTCACTAGGAGCTAAATCTGGACTATAAGGTGGATGATCAACCAATTCGAAGTGTATTTCACGTAATTTTAGCATCGTATCTAATGCTGTGTGAACCGGTGCGTTGTCTTGAAGAAAGAGCACTTTTTTCTTCTTTAAATGTGGTCGTTTTTTCTTGATTGCATCAATCAATTGATCCAATAATGTACGATAATACTTTCCTGTGATTGTGGATCCTTTTTCAAGATAATCGATGAGCAATATTCCGTGTGCATCCCAAAATACAGTGGCCATAACCTTGCCAGCCGATTTCACTGTCTTCGCCTTCTTCGGAGCACTTCCACCAGCTTCCACCCATTGTTTCGATTGATTTTTGGGTTCAGGTGTGTAGTGGTGGACCCACGTTTCATCAACAGTTATTAATCGACGCCAAAAATCAACAGGATTACGCTTTATCATGTCCAAACACCGCTGTGAAGTGGTCTGTCGAACTCGTTTTTGTTCGACACTGAGCAAACGCGGCACCCATCTTGCCGATAGCTTTTTCATATGCAAATGTTCATGCAAAATGTTGAACACACGTTCATATGATATGTTTACCATTTCACCAATCTCACGTAACTTGACTCGGCGATCATTCATAACGATATCGAGGATTTTCTTGATATTTTCTTCAGTAACCACCTCTTTTGGCCTTCCTGTTGATGGTATTGTTGCAGTGCTTGTTCGGCCGCGTTTAAATTCAGCAATCCAATATTTTACCATGTAATCTGAAGGAGCAGACTCACCGTAATGTTTATCGAGCTTTTCTTTTGTCTCTTTCGCCGTTTTCCCTTTCAAATAATAGTGTTTAATCACTGCACGAAATTCACTTTTTTCCATTTTTCAAGAAACACAAAGGTTGCTTACTTCAAACGACTACAACAAATAAACTAATCGATGAATTTAGCTGAAATTTTAACAGCTGACGTTTGACAGATCGCAATTTCTAAAAAAAAAATTTTGTGTTTGTGCTGCCATCTAGCGCTAGGTAGCTTCAATATCAATCCGCCCTCGTATTAAAGGTATTGTAAGAAATACTTGCTCCTCTTTCGTTTCTGTAATAGTTTTTACTTCGCGATTTTTAAGTTTTGAGATGGTATTAGTTACAAAGATTTCAGGGTAACCATTCTATTTTAAATCTTTTCTGATTTTTGAGAGTTCAATATTAACGTCTTCCGGATTGTTGCAAACGTTAGATGCTCTGTGATAAAGAGTTTGAATTATGCCCTGTTTTATGGAGTTTGAATGATTTTATTTGAACGGTTAGAGATACTGACTAACCGAAACGCTGTGCTAAGTAACAAAATAAAGACAATGGAAGTCCGGCAATGTTTTTTTTTTTTTATATTACTTCATTGTCTACCACCTTCAAACAAATATAGGTAGGAAGTTACATACAATACCTACATATTTACAAAAAAAAATTTATTCCTAAGATAATAAGTACCTATTATAATAATAATAATAACCTTATATGTATTACATTTTTCGCTAACTATTCTAGGTTTAATTTTAAAATTGAAAAAAGTTTTATGTCTTCACTTCCTCTCTCACTCCTGAGAGTCTCCGTAGCGCGATTGGTAGAGCGTTCGATATAGCTCTATATTCGATTGGTATTCTAGATGGATGCCTGTACACGTATTTTTATAGGTCAAGGTTGCAAAGAACAAGATTATTCATTTTATGTTAAAAATTTAGAAGTTCAAATAAAAAATTCATCACTTTCCTTGTTATATGTCGACTTTTATGATGTATAAAAACCAAATATACCTCATAAAGTTCAAATTTAAAAATAAAATCCTTTAACAGAATCATCTTTAATAAAAAACGAACTTCTCCGGTTCTTTTGTCTCACATTTTGACGTAATAAAAAGGGCGTAAAAGTTGGTAAAAGTCGGCCATTGAGGCCAGAATAAATAAAAAGGCCGGAAACGTTTTTTTATTGGAAACACGAAAATCGTGAATTAACATATAAATCTGTTCGTTTAGAAATCTTTTGTAAGCTCTTAGTCTAAGAAGGTCGGAAATTCAAATCAAACGAGTCATAAAAAACCAAATAGTTGTCGGTAAAGAAAAGAATGGAACAATTTTTGCAAAACTCACAAATTGATTCTCATTATTTACGAATATATTCAAGATATATTTATTTATTGAGAAATAACACCAAGGTAAACATTTCAAACATGATTACAGGGATAGCCATTGGCATAACTAGAGGGGGAGATCTTGTATTTAATTTAAATATTAGGCATTTTAAATTATCAATCATGTAACACAAGGCCTTCTGGGATTTAAAGGAGAGTAAGTGAACCAAAATACATGCCTATTCACTAAAAAGACAAGTGAAATTTTGATGTTTAACTCGTGGTCTACATAGGTCACAGCCTTATACTACTAGGCTAGTAAATATTGTAAAGTCTCAAAGTCTCAAGCTTGGACAATTCTGCACCATTTTGGTTTAAGGCTCATTGGCGTACCGACCTTGATAAGAGTGGGAGAAGCTATTGAAAGTGTAAACATTAAAATCGCTGTAACTTCTAAACGACTTATCCGATTACTAAATTTAAGCTTGTTTGGAAGGGGAAAATAAGCACTATCAATTGCCGTATCCAACAGTACACGATAGTGTTTAATAAAATTGCTAGAGGGCGCAATTTGTAATAATAACAGTTTTTTCGATTTTATCCCAAAAATTCAAATCATCCGGTATAACTATGACATCATAATCGAAAAGTAGACGAAATTTGCAAGAAAAGATGTGTAGACCGCAGTTCGATAGCTTTGTTCGTTTCAGAGTTACTGCCAAAACAATAATTTTTAATACAAATTGCGCCCTCTAGCAATTTTATTAAACACTATCGTGTACTGTTGGATACGGCAATTGAAGATACTTATTTTCCCCTTTCAAACAAGCATAAATTTAGTAAAATCGGATAAGTCGTTTAGAAGTTACAGCGATTTTAATGTTTACACTTTCAATAGCTTCTCCCACTCTTATCAAGGATGGGATGGTACGCCAATGAGCCTTAAACCAAAATGATGCAGAATTGTCTAAGCTTTCCAATGATGTAATCAGAGTTATACCTTAATGTGGGAATTTTCGGAGAAATTTAGAATTAAAAAAACAATTTTTAATTGTGCCCGCTTGCGGCGAAATGAGGAACTTAAAAGTAATTTCCAGCAATTTCTCTTGACCACTTTACTCATAAAAAAATCTTTCCGAAAGTTTTACGATTAATGGTTTCCGAGATAAAGCCGACGTCCTCGCTTATTTGACCACCCGGTACTTCGTAAATTAATTCAGTCGGTTTGCCTTACCGGTGGTAAAGGTTATGATTTTTCTTAGGATTGATCAACATAAAGACGGATGCATGTAAACAAGTAAAATACAAGCGCGTTTTTTCAAATTTTTAATTATTATTTTTATACCGTCAGAAATAATGAGTTCATTTAGGGTAAAAGGTATCATGGGATGAAACATTTTGTTTTTGAAAATCAGTATAAAATTTTTATTTAATTTAATTTTACTGAAAAATAAGTAAAACTCATTTATAAAATTTAAAATTGAATCATATATCTTTTGTCTAGTGCGTCTCTAGTGCATCAGCCTATAAATTTTGTTTCAAATATCTTCATCTTATTTATAAAATCATAAAGAAGATAATATAATAAAAAATTACAACACAACGAAATACAGTTTTTTAATAACTAAAATAAATCATCTACGCAAGGATCATCAACATCAGATTCGTTATAATAACAAAAACCAACCAAACAAAACCAACCTCAAATTATTTAATCTTGAAGAAGTAGTCCATGCTCAAAGTGGAGTTAAATGATATAGAAAAAATAAAAGCACAAACTCTTCCTCTAAAAGTTTATTAGAATAACTAGGCGAACTTAGAATAATTCCTAATAATTCGACATGTTTTGAGTGTAGAATCACTCATCATCAGGAAAACAAAGTAAATAGTACAATAATGCTGATGTTGTTAGCAATAGAGAAAATAATAAGTGGGATTGAGCCGTAATGGAGCTTTCAATGGTGTGTATACGAGGTGTAAACTATGAATAGTCAGAAGACCAACAAGAATTCAGCATACTGGAAAGTCAAGGGGTAGTGGAAAGGCCCTGTCTTGGTCAGAACAATGAAGAGAGCAAAAGAAAATTAGAGAGTTTTAAAACAGACTTTGTCAAAATCATTTGGGTATAAGTAATGAATTGAGGGAAAGAAAAATCTTAAGTTTCAATAAACTTAGTCGGAGACATGTAAAAGTAGTGAAATGAGAGGGAAAAAAAATCGGTTTTCGTAAAAGTCAAAGTATCATTTAGCTTAAAGTAAAATGCTGTTGGGGTACCAGGCTTGTTATGGCCCAGTTACCCCGGCGGGAGTCAAATTATACATCACATTGTGTGCAAAATTAATAAATTGAAAAGATTTTATATATTTTTGGCCATAGGTTCGAGTCATCGAGCCAACAGTTTCCTTCTTTTGATCTAGATTAAAAATTTTGTCGAAATTTTAAAATATTCTTTCAATTTCAGGTAAAGCCGTTCCCTTTGTAGAACTGACTGTGGCCCACGCCTCGGTACTCACAATTTTAGCCATAAGTTTTGAAAGGTACTACGCCATATGCAAGCCCTTGAAAGCCGGGTACATTTGTACCAAAGCCAGGGCATCTCTCATATGCCTCTTGGCTTGGTTTGTGGCAGCTGTATTTACAAGGTAAGTTAAAAATATTACCAGATATCAAATAATTTCTATTTTTATTGAGAAACTACTATGGATCCTTAAAATTATGATTATTTAAAAAAACCTAGACGATATAGCGCCCATAGCTCTGTGTGTATTCACCAAAGGCCTGTAATATACATATAAGTAGAGAAAACGATTCATTAACGAAACGCAATTTGTTTACAATCATACATGCTTCTACAGTTTCAGATAAGTTAGAAGGAGATGACTTTAAAAAAGGCAACGCTGTAAGCGCTGCCCGTATACCCACTGCTTAAGTTAAAAAACATAACCTGAATAACGTCACTTACCGCCGATATATTAATACGGGGTTAGAATGGTCCCGTTTTTTACACACCTCGCACTGGCGAATCATTATTGTAAGCTAATAACTAGCCCTAAATAGATTTTCGCAAAAAGACTGAAAATTGACAGTAACAACAGTATGTACAACCGCCAGGTTAACAACACTGCATCGTCCGAAAATGAATGAACAGGAAAAATTCCAAAATTCTGCGTAATGGTGGCGTCACGCGTAGTAAAATTTGAGTAAAATAAAGTAAAAACCCGTACAACGTTGCCACCTCTTCCTAAAATATTATAATTTGATGTAACTAGGAAATAAATAATTTAACAAGTAGTAAATTTACAAAAACGCACACTTTCCAATACTGGCGGTAGATCTAAGGCAATCAGGCCAAAATTTGTCATCATTGATCTCTGTTAAAACGATTTCTGATCGGGACAAAATGTAAACAAGGGGTTCTATTTATATATAACAGGTCTGTGGTATTTACCGATACATATACAGGGTGTTCATTTGAAAACTTCCCACCTCGATTTTCCTGCTTTAAAATGAAAATGTGGAAAATTGCTCGAACCCGTCGATTTTTATTTCGAGGGAGACATCTTTTGCGTATATTGTCAATCTTGTTACTTCAAGCCCCTAGGAGGGAGGGGGGGTAAGATCTAAATCTTAAATAGATACCCCTATTTTATATAATTTTTTTGGATTCTGCATAAAATTTTGAACATTTTTTAATAAAAGCATTATTAGTCTATACTTAACAGTTTCCGAGATATTGACTCTTGAAAAATGAGATTTTTGAACTTTGACAGCGTCTAGCTTTCTAACTGTACGTCTTAGAGCAAAACGGCTTACATGTCCCTATCTTCGATTTTTATTATCTTTCCAATAGTGTCAACTTTTGGTTAAATTGTAAGAAATATAGTACTTCCGGTTTAACCGGAAGTTGACACTATTGGAGTAAGCCGTTTTGCTTTAAGACGTACAGTTAGAAAGCTAGACGCTGTCAAAGTTCAAAAATGTAATTTTTTAAGAGTCAATATCTCGGAAACTGTTAAGTATAGACTAATAATGCTTTTATTAAAAAATGTTCAGAATTTTATGCAGAATCCAAAAAAAATATATAAAGTAGGGTATCCATTTAAGATTTAGATCTTACCCCTCTCCCTCCTAGGGACTTGAAGTAACAAGATTGACAATATACGCAAAAAATGTCCCCCTCAAAATAAAAATCGACGGGTCCGAGCGATTTTCCACATTTTCATTTTAAAGCAGGAAAATCGAGGTGGGAAGTTTTCAAATGAACACCCTGTATAGGAAAAGAAAATATCTAATCAGTAGGTGTAAAAATAAAATATTACATACAATCATTAAGAATCAAAATTATAAGGAAATCCATAGTATTTTCGTCTTCACCGTAATATTTTAGTGTCTTTTATATTAACCTCACTTGGTAGTTTGACAGGGATAGAAACAGTGGCGTGCGGTGTGATATTGATGTGATGAAACGCTCTTATGGTGATGGCTGCTTTGCTCGACGAACATTCTATTTGCATCACAAATCACAATCTCTTTGTATCACACTCCTGCGGACTGTGATGAACTGTCAAAATAACACGGTTAAAAGGTCAAAAATTGAACCGAAATTTGTTTAATCTTCGTAGCTACTGCCTGTATATAGAAAGGAATCTGAGAGTTGCTGCAAGTCGCTCATGTGGTGTAATTTCTTGTCTTAACTGCGTGTCTTATTTGACGATTAGAGGGATTATTAATTTTAAATGAGTATAATAGATCTCGTTAATAAATAAATCAATATTCCGGTTCCAGTTTCAACTCCTTTAATAGAAATAGACCACATTGTCCTTTCCTTTGTCGCTTTCATGGACGGACCGCACGCCACTGGGTGGACGGCACTGTATGCGCTAGCATTGCATGAAAGGCTTTAAGTGTTGCTAATAATGGTTGTTACATGTGGCCTGTTTAACTGTTACTTAAAATAGCAACTAATTTACTAATCAATCACCATTTGTCATGTAGATACATTGTCGTTTCATAATCATACTATTATATCTCAATATAAAGGCACAAGATTACATCTTACATCGATATAACAAAAATATACATAATATGTATAATAGACTTTTTTTAAATTATAGTATATTACCTATATTTATACAAGCGTATATAATGTAAATAATAATAAATCAAAGTATTTTTAAATTGTAGAACTAAGCTGTTTCATCAAGTTTCATATAAAACACTTTTTTGTATTTGCTATCGTTTCGAAGTTACAGTTCCTTCACACATCGTTGGGACACCCGGTATATGGGCATGCGCATTGCGATATTCTCATTTAACGAATGATATGATAGACAGATGGGCTTTAAATTTGGAACGTATATCTTATTATACACACATAAACTTAAGGCTGGTATGCAGAGTCAGAGTCGTTGAAGGCTTCCTTGGCGATATCTTAAAATATTATGAAAAAAAAGTGTGCGAACTTCCGTTATTATAAAACTCTATGAAATAAAGTCAAGGCTCCCCTCCCCCCCACCTCACTAACCTTTCTAGGCCGACTACAGTGATGCTGACATATTATTTTAATACCTATAAAGACCTCTTTTTTTTTTAAATACAATAACTATTTTACACTTGGATTAAAGATAAGCCTATATTTACTTTTTTCTTTTCAATATACCGGGTGTTTCTCAAAAGACATTCACCCCTATAATTTTTCAGTATTTATAGATATTAAAATGAAATTTTAAGATTAGATATGCATAAGAGATGAGTCTGCATTTATTGGCATAATTTTCAATTTGTTAGCACTTCCGGTTTGACCGGAAGTGATCTTGGCTGTGGTATTTTAAATGGGACATCTTGTCTATTTTTACTTATTGGGATTCAGCATAACATTCTGAGTAAAATGACATCCCACTTGTCATTTTTTGACGTGTTATAATATTTTTATGTTTATTTTTTATTTTCGATCTAGAGTGCCACAAATTAATTAAATCTGTTAATTTATAGTCAAGTAGTATATGAAAATTAAAATTATGTCATAATAATTGACTTTCTAAGTTTCCGAAGCGTTTAAAAATGAAATTTTGTTTTCTTGACGTTTACTCCATT
Organism: Polydrusus pterygomalis; assembly: GCA_963969555.1. Taxonomy (NCBI): domain Eukaryota; kingdom Metazoa; phylum Arthropoda; class Insecta; order Coleoptera; family Curculionidae; genus Polydrusus; species Polydrusus pterygomalis. The sequence goes on from OZ018377.1 coordinate 2,710,295, forward strand.
TTTTCAAATGGAACGATGGTAGTTCACTAGGATATATTTAAATATTTAAAACGAGCATTTTTTTCCAACAATTTGATACCATACACTCCTCCTATGCTATTTTAAAATTGACACGAAAAAAATTGCCTTAAGTCCCAATCGCAAATTTAAAAGCGGTATGCATTATTGCCGCCCTAGTGTCTTTTCTAAAGAAATATAAAGGCGGCTTTGAAAAACAATGGAATGGTTTTGAAAACCAATATGGTTTTAAATTAAAATTGTAACATCATTCGTTTTTATTAAACTTACATTGTAAATCAGATAAAATGGTTAGTTTTACTAGAAATGAAGAAATTGATATGCTCCTAATTTTTGGAGTGACCAGAAAAATTCTTCTGAAGCCGCAAGATATATTGTATGTTTTATAAACTAATGACATTACATCTTTAAATTAAAGCCATATAGCTTTTCAAAACCATTCCATTGTTCTTCAAAGCCGCCTTTATATTTCTTTAGAAAAGAGGCATAACGCTTTTAAATTTGCGATTGTGTATGGTATCAAATTGTTGGAAAAAAACGCTCGTTTTAAATATCCTAGTGAACCACCATCGTTCCATTTGGAAAAATGGACTAACAAATTTCATTTTTGAAACGTTTGTGAAACTTAGAAAGTCAATTATTATGGCATTATTTTTAAATTTTATAATAATACTACTTGACTATAAATTAACAGATTTAATTAATTTTAGCACTCTAGATTGAAAATAAAAATAAACATAAAAATGTTATAACACGTCAAAAATTGATAAGTAGGATGTCATTTTACTCAGAATATTATGCTGAATCCCAATAAGTAAAAATATACAAGATGTCCCATTTAAAATACCAAAGTCAAGGCCACTTCCGGTCAAACCGGAAGTGCTAACAAATTGAAAATTATGCCAATAAATGCAGACTCATCTCTTATGCATAATCTCAAAATTTCATTTTAATATCTATAAATACAGAAAAGTTATAGGGGTGAACATCATTTGAGAAACACCCGGTATAGAAAAAGTGTCTTTTAAACATTTTGAAGCAATATACTGACAGACATTTTTGCAGTGCAGTAGTACAGGTCCAAAGGTATATATGTCTACGGGGCCTTGCTATAGCTTGTTGCTAGACGGTTGTATAAAAGGTAAAATTTCGGTAAGAGCCTTTTTGGCAAATTACCCCTTTGCCAACTGGCTCCAGCTGGCCTTTACTACTTGCACTTTACCTTTTGTAAAAGCAATTGGGCACCACAACCTACGCTAAAACTATTATCAAAACCGATAGAACAACTTTATATTGAGGAAAATTGGCCGTAAACAATCTCTGTCGAGGAAACTCGACCGCCTCGCCTGGAAACCGCGTCCTGCACACGTGTCCAGCTTTTCCGTAGTTTTCAACTGTTTTCTTTCCAGCGCGATAGCGAAGAGAGAAGTTTGGGAATGGCCACATATGGTGTACTGGATATCACAATGGATGTGCTTACACCATCGGGGTTTTAATTTTTTCTACTGTTCTCCTAAATTGCCTTAGAAAATAATTATCATAAACATCTAAAATACATTGTTGCTTGTTAGGTGGCGCTAACTAATAATAGAAATAGGATAAATATTTTTTCTACAGCCGTGTGGAAAAACCAATTTTCTGCACGGGTATCAGTGCGGAAAATTGATTTTTCCACACTAGCGTGGAAAAAATTTTCGGCACGATTATGTCAAAAATCCGTGCGGAAAATTGGGTTTTCCACACTAGTGGGAAAAATTTTCGGCATGATTATGTCAAAATCAATAATATATCAATTATAACTGTACGTTATTACCTACTTTTTTTCTCAGAATTAGTTAGTGTTACATAGGTATGTGATTGTTATACTTAATTAAAAATTATTAAAATTCTTTGAAATATGTGTTACTTATTTCCACACGTCTGTAGAAAAAACTATTGTACCTGACACGTGCGGAAAATGTTTTCCCTGCACTCGGCTACTTAACCGAGCTCCGCTACGCGTCGTTCGGTGAACGGCAGATTCGTGCGGAAAAATTCATTTTCCGCACTTGTTAGGTAAATAGCTATTTCGTACTACACTGAGAGAAAACTCTATTAGCCGTTAGAAATCCATTAGTAGTAGCAAAAAATCTGCAGTAAATAGGCGCCGAAAAAACAACTCTGTTGTTATAGCTACTACGTTAATTTTTTTGAAATGACTTTTTAACCTCAATATCGTCGTTATCTCTATCTCTATTACCTTAAAAAAAGTAATGATGCAGTGGTAAACAATATCTTTTCTTTAGAAAAAAATATGATTTTGTGATTAATCGAGGTCAGGTAGTTAAAAAAGTATTGCTTTTTAATCCTAAAAATTGTTTGCCAGCCATAGTAAAAATATTGTTATCATCGGTAGTCTACCGAGCTACTACTGAATTACCTTCTTCTGAGCTTCTTTTTTTAGATTGGCCCTCAGTGACGTATTCGCCATTTCTTTATTTTTTTATTAGATTTCTTTACTTTTCTTTAGCGAAATTAAATTTCTGTAATGACATAAACCAGTTATCTAGGTATGTATACCTAGTTTAAAGAATAAAAGAAAAAATTAATATGGTCATATTTTATGTATAATACTTTTTAAACTGTAGGTATTTTGCCCCAGATTATCACCCAGGAACGTAGATAGCTTTCCTTCCTGGGAAGGGAACTCCAACATAAAGAAAGCTATTATTTTTTATAAAGCTTTTAAAAAGTTGGCATAGTGAAAATTTAAGCATTCATTCATCCATTGATAGCATTAACTGGCTTAGGGGGGGGGGGACTGTCCCCCCAGTACCCCCCTTAACTACGTGCCTGTACAGTAGGGTGGTTCGAAAAAAACTTTTTTTCGAATTTGATAATGGCCCGGGTGGCAAAAGTTGCCATTCATAAAAGTAAGTTTTTTAACAAATTTTTTTTTTTTTAAATTAACCCCTTCAGGTGCCCCATCACCCTCAAAAAAAATTTTTTTTGGGAAAAAAAATCCGATACGGCCCTATGTGTAAACTCTTCTTGAATGTTTAAAAAGTGTGTGTTTAAAAATTGGAGGTTCTCGGAACATTTTTGGAGGTGCCCCAGGTAAGTAAAAAATATGTGTTTTCATTAATTCTGACTCTCAAATATATTTTGGTTACTTTTCACGTTATTTCGTTTTATTCAAGTTAATTAAATCTCTGTAGCTAAAAATGTTATAATAACTATTGTTTCTTTTGTTTCAGATACCAAACAAAGTAAAACGAGTGCAAAAACTCCTACCAGGAAAACCACCCTTTGTCCCATCTTTGAAACACCTGCCGAGATGTCCCAGCTAAGACTTCCCACAAATGCGGATATAATGCGACACTACTTGTTTGTCAGGAATAAAAAAAAAGGCATTATGGCAGGCAAAGATCCACCAGCTTTAATAATGGCAACATAAACTGCAAACACCATAGTGGACATCTGGAAGAAGTCATCGGTTCCAACAATTACATTTAAAAAAGTTACTGAGAAAATAAAAAAATTGAATACTGACTATAGGACTCTACTTAAACCATATAAGGGCAGACAGCAATCTGAAAGCTACACAAAAAAGCTCAGAGATTTAAAACTTAGCTGGGAGGAAACTCTCTTTGATATTGCTAGTTGTAAATGTAAAGACCTCAACGATTGCCATTGTTCCAAAGAGAAGAAAATTCCAGCACAAGAAAGGGAATTTGTAATAGATCAGCGAACTACCAGAAACCTAGTCATAGGATCAATTGATGTAGCATCCTCCAGGAAAATAGCAAAAAGAAACCAAAGACAGATGGAACGATCCCAAGAACCCGAAGAACAATTTGAAAAACGCCCAAATTTAAATTCTAAAAATACTGCATCTGGGCCAGAAGACTCTGAAAATGAGACTAGGAATGATCCTGGAAAGTTACCTGACTCTGATACTGTAATACTTATCGCCGTTCTTAGTTTGTGTCAGGGAATTATCCTTCCGTCCATCAAAATATAACGCTTTTACTGCCTCCATGTTCTTATATTGCAATTCTTTCCTGTGCTTTTCCCTTTCCCGACGAACTTTATTTCGATCTATTATTTTAGAAGTGTCCTGTTCATTAATGATGCCCAAATCTTGTAACAGAGCGGAAGAAAGTGATGCAGCGCTTCTGTCTGAAACACCGTAACGATCGCACTCCCTAGCAAAGGTTGTGAGATTTACCCTCATTTGCAATTTTGAAACGTCTTCAGTTGTGAAAGAACAAGAGGGCTGGGGATCTTTGCCTGCCATAATGCCTTTTTTTTATTCCTGACAAACAAGTAGTGTCGCATTATATCCGCATTTGTGGGAAGTCTTAGCTGGGACATCTCGGCAGGGGTTTCAAAGATGGGACAAAGGGTGGTTTTCCTGGTAGGAGTTTTTGCACTCGTTTTACTTTGTTTGGTATCTGAAACAAAAGAAACAATAGTTATTATAACATTTTTAGCTACAGAGATTTAATTAACTTGAATAAAACGAAATAACGTGAAAAGTAACCAAAATATATTTGAGAGTCAGAATGAATGAAAACACATATTTTTTACTTACCTGGGGCACCTCCAAAAATGTTCCGAGAACCTCCAATTTTTAAACACAAACTTTTTAACATTCAAGAAGAGTTTACACATAGGGCCGTATCGGATTTTTTTTCCCAAAAAAAAATTTTTTTGAGGGTGTTGGGGCACCTGAAGGGGTTAATTTAAAAAAAAAAAAAATTGTCAAAAAACTTACTTTTATGAATGGCAACTTTTGCCACCCGGGCCATTATCAAATTCAAAAAAAAGTTTTTTTCGAACCACCCTACTGTACAGTGATGTTTATTTTGAGAAAATAAAGTAAGGAAATCATAATAAAAAATAAAATGGCGTAGAAGTTCTTAGCTAAAGAAACATATCATTTGGGATAAGGCTTAATAAAACACAAAAATTAACGACAATGTTTTTATATTTATGAAAACATTTATTTTTACAATAATTAATAACAGAGGATCAAGTTTATTGTGATATGAAACACTAAAGGCAATGGAAGTCCAAAACACATCTATTACTCATCAAGTTTATGGTTAAGGCGAAAATGAACACAAATAATCCATGAATACAAGGACACATCTACAGTAATCTACACAACAGTTATATCACGAAACACAAAAAATTAAGTTTGCAGTTATGCACTCCCTTTAACTTAAACCACGCGGAGCAACGACATATTTAAAAAAAAAGAAGTACCGTCAAATTGGGTGAAATTGTTAGCTTTTTTGATAATATGTAAATTACAAGAAAAGTACACCTAGTTTTGCGCCAAAAAAAATATAATGTATTTGCACTATGCCGAATGAAGACCTACAGGCTTAAAACAAAGTTCAAAAATTGTTTTTTTGCTAGAAAATAAATAATAACCTCATTATCAAAGTTATGCTCAAATTGGGGTGACTAGCACTAGCACTAGCTTGGGTTGATAGGCACTGTTTTTTTGCATTACAACGAATGCTTTGCATCTAAGAGTTATCAATATAACACTTTTTCCCTCACTCTTAATATATTTTTTTAATCAATTTTATGTGCGCTTGGGGTGACTTTGAAAATCCATAAGGTTACAGAGATTATCAAAGTCACCCCTTATCACTTAGCATAAGAATTAAATTTTAATAAAGTATTCTCGCAAAAGTGAAAATTAGACTTTAGTTATGATGTCAAAAGAAAACTTTATTTCATATATAAATTACAGAACTTAAATTAACACATTTTAACACAAATTTAACGTTCAAAAACATCAACATATTCATATATAAATTACTATCAATCTCACCCCGAAAGTGTTATTAAAGTGACCCCGCATGATATATCAACTAATAGTTTTCAACCAAGAATATTTGGCGCCGAATTTTACATGAAATGAGGTTAAGTAGAAACCACCTCATCGTAAATAACCGATTTTTTAATAAAATTGCTAAAAACTGATGAAATAACTTATAATTTTAGACAGTGTCAATTTAACGCCAATTTGCAGTATTATTATAGAATATTTACAAAAATATTATAACAAACACTTACCGGCATGCTAACAGGACACAACAATGGCGAAACTTCACTCTTTCGACTGAGCATGGCGCGGATGTCCGCGGATTATAATTGCGGGATATTTAAATTTATTTAACAAAATATTACCTGTTATCAAAGTCTCCCCATAAAATCAATTTCACCCCATTTGACGGTATTTAGTTTCTAAAAAGTACATTTGAGTTATAAAAAAAAGGGGTTTATTTTTAGATTAATTTTGTGATAATTAGATAACCTTCTAAAAATTAAAAAATCATGTATTAATAGTAATTTAACAAAAACTAGTGTATTAATCGCTATTTAATATACGCGTTAGTTACAATATTTTTCCGTCGATTGTCTTGTTAATAGATTATATTTTTTTAATTTAGAACCAAACTACATATTATAACAAATTTTTGAATTTCAAACTTATTGACATCGACAGAAACTATGGCAACGCCATTATGTACGCGGCAGTGCGTGCTTTGTAGTATGTTTGGTTGCCTAAAATCGTTTATTAATAAAAAAAAAAAAATCATGCATTAATAGGGTATGATTTTTTATACATTAATTAAGGTTGTAAATACACGGTCGACGGAAAACATATTTTATTCAATACATTTTTTAATGGTTGAACTGTATTTTGTTACGAGACAAAACTATCGATTAGGCGCAAAAATAGGTTGTCAAAAAAACGATCCTCGTGTCTGTCTAAACGAAATATTTTAGGGATTAAAGGATTTCTTCTTGTAGTAACCCATATACAGTGTGGTTGTTTAAGTGTGCAACATATGGGCATTTTTTTTATTACCTACCGATTTCGCAGAAAATTTTATTCTTGATAAAAGTTGGTGCATGTTCGATAATCAAATTAGGTGCACTTGGAATTGTTGCAAGTCAAACGGCATACAGGGTAGGCCAAAAAATATAAAACGTGTACAAGAATAAAGTACCCCTATTTCAGAAAATTCAGCAAAATGTTATTAAGAAAAGTTGTTTAGAATTAATAGTTATGCATAGGTTTAAAAACGTAACCTCCTTAAATAAAAAAATATATTTTTTAAAAAACATTAATAATTTCCAAAAGAATTTTTTTATATTCACCATAAAGACCTTCATAATTTAATCAAAATCTAATCAATTTTACATATCTTTGTTCAAATTCAAACATATTTGTAAAATTTACTTGAATTTTTAATTTATTAAGGAATCACAAACTTATGTTTGTTGCAAGTGTTGCAACCAGTGGCGGCTTGTGCATAAGAGCACATGAGCACGTGCCCCCCTAGTTAAAATTTAAATTGTTAAAATTCAAAATAAAAAAAATCTATAGGTACTATAGTTACCGTTTTGTGAATTATCATCACCCTATCTTCTACGTAACGTTAAATTGCGATATCTTTACTTTCCCTATTGTTAGATGTTGCGTCGAACAAAAAATTTCGCTTAAACCGCGGTGACTCATGCGCTTGAACGGCATAACGACCGGCAGAATACGGTGCCGCCGCATGATACAATAAATTCTTTCTTTGTATCATTGTGCCGCCGGTGCCAGACGTTTTTAATGTTCAGAACGGCCGCAATCTTTTCACGAGTCGAGGAGCACGATAGCTCTATCTTTGTTTTATAGCTAGTTTTATTTTCGATCTCATTCTATCTTTATGGCACAAATTTCTGGTGATCATGAGGTTTAGGCACGTTATGATTAGTCAACTTTAAGCGAAAGTGCTCGTTTGTTCTGAATTATGTTTTCTAATTCGATTTTTACTCTGCTGTTGTGCTGCGCCAGCTGGCTGAGCCTTTTAGTGATTTATGTAATAGTATGTCCGCGGTTTTATTTTACGGCTTCTTTAAAAAATAATAAATAATATAAAAATGACGGCAACGGTCTCGGTGCAATATTTAAATAATTGCAAAAATACAGTGAGTTTTTAAAAAAAGTCATTCTCAGGGTTAAGTTTCGATGATAAGATTATTGTAAAGAATGCGGGAAAACCAGTGCCTAACCTCCAAATAACGCAACTAAATAAAGGTCAAAAACGGGACTTTAAAAGAGTTTTTAAGACTTTAGGAGTGCATTGTATGAAAAACATGAGTGGCTGTGCGGATGTGAAAAGCAGAATAGTCTATTTTGTTTCCCGTCTTTGTTATTTGCCGGCGAAAAGGCAGAACCGTGTTGGGTTAAAAGTGGTGTTAATCGTATTGGTAAGCTATTTATTTATTTTATTGGAATCTTTTTAAGGAAGGGTTGTTAAAAATATCGGCCAGGACACAAATGCACAATATTTTGATGTTTAATAAAAAAAATTACACATACATGTCAGTACCTACCTATATTATAGGTAGGTATGTACCTAATTAGGCTCATTTAAGTTCATATTAAGCGATCTTTACATCTGTGAAGTTCTTCGTGAATTTATTCATGAAGTCACTTTAGGGCTAACTTTGATAATGTAAATGGTCAACTTGGACGTCAAATAAATTCGTAAATTTCTTCGTAAAATTATTCACGAAAATTTAACATGCAAAATAATCAGCTGATGCACAGTGTACTAAATGCTACCGACTTCACGGAGAAATTCACGAATAAATTCATGAATAAATTCACGAAGAACTTCATAGGTGTAAAGACTGCTTTACAAAACAACATGACCTTGAACTTCCAAAAAAAAAATCGCCTGCGGCGCTGCTATACGGGGGGCTACCGCCCCCCGTACCCCCTGCCGCGTTTCCCGTATTTGTGAACCCCCAGACATTCATGTCACGAGCCGCCACTGGTTGCAACGATATTAAACACAACTTTAAAATATCCTAAAAATTCTTTTTAACAAGATAAAACATTAATAATGAAAATATGCTAATTAAAAAACTATCATTTAAAGTGCAAAATTTTAATTTTAAATGTTTATTAAAAAACTTTATTCTTGTACAAGTTTTATATTTTTTGGCTTACCCTGTACGCCGTTTGACTTGCAACCATTTCAAGTGCACCTAATATGATTTATCGAATATGCATCAACTATTATCAAGAATAAAATTTTCTGAGAAATCGGTAATAAAAGAAATGCCCATTTGTTGCACACTTAAACAACCACACTGTATATTAGAAAAAAAAACCGTATTGAATGATTTTCCTCAGTGTACACCACTGAAGGTTATCCCTGCGAATTGAACTGGACAAATCATGACGTCCTTCAATTGGGGTCATCCGGTGTTGCAGCACAAAGAACTGCCGGTATAGATAAGCCTCTCCGTCCCCGAGGAAATATTCAGGAAAATTCCCAATTTCCAGGGGGATATCCTACACTGCATGCCTAGTTTATTTATTGGGTAGGTCTTACACAGATTTATAGGTCAATGCATACAAAGATGTATCATATTATGTAGTGAAATAGCAACATCTATATTTTAATTTAAACTAATTTTAGATCTTTACAAAGTTACTTATTTTAACTTGAAGAAGTAGTCCATATTTTAAGCGAAGTGTCAATTTGATATAATATCTCTGTACTAATGCCCAGTTGTATAGGTTCTGTTTAATTTGAACGCTAAAGATAAGATTAAGCACCACTTTAATGTTAAGATTAATAAAATATAATAATCAGTTTTATAAGTCCCGGTTAAACCAAATAGTCGCTAACTTCATAGCGAATTTTAAACTAAAAACTGAACTTAACCTATCATATCTTACCGTTTTACAATTTGTTGCCTTGAACGTATAATATAATAATAAAATCACATCATCATCATATTTTATAATATAAGTATTTTAGGATTTTTAGGTTATATGTTAGAAGTATGCCATATTTTCCTATTTTAATCCTAAGATTGATTTTTAACGGGTGCTTTTTGGCCTGTTAAGTTAACTGTTAGTTAAACCCCAAGTTTGGAGCTAATCGCAACCTATAATTCGAAACCAACGGTTAATCTGAACATTTTTAGATAACCGCAACCTATAACAATGAAATTCCGATTAACCGGAACCTATATAACTGGGCATTATGAAGTTTTGGTTTTTATAGGTTGGCATCCACTAATTTGAGTTGGCAGCATCATTCCAACTGACTTTAACTTCGTAGCGATGGACGCGTGCCAACTTTGAAAATACACAAAAAAAATGTTATTTGGGTTTGTTGAAGGGTAAAAAAATAAATAAAAAGAAAAAAAATAATTTCCCGACAAGAGAGCCTTTCCTTAAGGTGCTATTTTAATAACAGAGGTCTTGTGTGAAATAGGCATTCTATTTTTTTTATTGGCCTGTAGTATATTCACATTAAACAAGGTTTTACAGAAAATTTCAAAAAGTATGCAACGTAGTTATTAAGATGTATTGCAAAGAGAAAAACAATTAAAAAAAAAATTGTTCGGTGCAATTAATCGCATGGGGTATCATAACGCCGCAGTAGAAAAAGAAACATATTCTTCCTCCCCAACACTGATCATCCTCTTTTTCTATTTACCGATTGTATCTTTCTTGTCCACAACTGAATCTGAAATATTAATTGTTATGTACCGTGCGAGCAAAAATTATTTGCATCAAAGGGGGCTTGTATTAAAAAACGTAGGGCTTGGTTTAGATCACAGTGATATGGGGACGATATATCTAACCAAATCTAGGTTAAAATTTTGTCAATTTCATATTATGACATGATATGCCAAACTAATAACAAATACAAATTTATTTTTGTTGTTTACAAAATTATAATACTTGCACTTTATAAGGAAATAAATTTAGCTGCTTCTTAAGAATAGTTCTGCATATTCCATAAGATCTTCCCACTTCTTGGGACAGGCTTCTTATACAATTTGTTGGCGTATTTTGCATTATTTCACGTTTGCAACAAGTTCTTCTGTTCTTACAGATGGTCTTCCTGCTCCTTTTTTGTGTTGTATAGAACCTGTTTCCCTAAACACAGAATTTCAGGCAATGATAAAAATCCCCAGCAATACAAGCAACGTTAGGAAAATGTTCGTGAAAATCGTCCATGCACAAACCCGGATTGTATTGCCACTCACCATTTACTCTAACCCCGTTTCGAAAATACGCTTCAACCATGAATGTTTTGTGCTGTTCCGTAAAGCCCATTGTGTGAATTGTTCAAGAAATTGGAAAAATTAGCGATGAATCAAATTACTTGTAACGACTGTCAAAGATGACGGAATAACTGATTGATTGTTAATTCAGGTAGTTACTGACACCCAACAGGTATAAAGCTCTACGGCTACCCACCAAGCAAAATGTTGTTGCAGCAACGTTGTAGTAACTTTTCAAAGAGAGCTGCAATGTTGCTCTTTTTCTTGCGGCGTGAAGTTGGGGACATCCCTGCAAGCCTTAATCGGCCGTTCAGGAACGTTTCAATTGCAATATTGACAAATATATCGCTTCGGCAACATTCTAGCGATATTGATATTTAAATTACAGCAACGTTTCACGCAATTAATTGCAGCAACCTTGGCACAAAAACATTACAGCAACCTTGGCACAAAAACATTGCAGCAACCTTGGCACAAAAACATTACAGCAACCTTGGCACAAAAACATTACAGCAACCTAATTTTTTGAAATTATATTCGTTTATTCATTATTCATGTTATAAAAAAAAACAAATGTATTTATTTTGCTATATATAATATTATTATAGGAATAACATATATTCGGGGTGATTCACGGTGGATGGTGCGTTAGACGTTTATGGAGAACAGGCGATACGTTTTATTTGAAAATTTGGTCGTCCAAATAAACGACCATGGTATATCGTTCTAAAATATTTTCAGCATTGCGGCGTTGCCGCTTCTGCCCAAAACAGGTGGCAACATCGGTATTGTAAATGAAACCCCCCATATATTTTTAAATTTTTAGATTCTACGTAAAATTCAAATAATTTTTTTAATACAATATTCATTGTTATACGTTACGTTATATATATACTTAATAGTTTTCGAGATATTGGCTCTTGAAAAATGACAATTTTAACCTTTAACATCTTCTAGCATTCTAACTGAATGTCTTAGAGCAAAACGGCTGGTGTTCCTTCCTTCAAATTTTATTATCTTCCCAAAGAATCAACCAAATCAATCAATCAAAGTAATTAATTTCCTGCTTTCGAGTTCCATCCTGTTTAACCGAAAGTTGACAATTTTGGGAACATAATAAAATCAAGGACATCAGGAACATGTGAGCCGTTTTGCTCTAAGAGACATATATAGTTAGAATGCTAGAAGCTGTCAAAGTTGAAAAATGCCATTTTTCAAGAGTCAATATCTCGAAAACTATTAAGTATAGACTAGTAATGAATATATTAAAAAATAATTTGAATGTTACGTAAAATCTAAAAATATATAGGCTGTTTTATTTAAAATAACGATGTTGCTACCTGTTTTGGGCAGAAGCGGCAACGCCGCAATGCTGAAAATATTTTAGAACGATAGACCATGGTCGTTTATCTAGACAAACAAATTTTCAAATAAAACGTATCTCCCGTTCTCCGATTCACTGTAAATTACCCTATATATATATTAAGTAAACACTTTTCTTATATTTAATTCCTTCAAAGTTTGGTTTCCTTAACCCCTAATCTGTTTTAATTACTTCGTTCAAAACGTGTCTTAGCATGCTGAAACCAGTTTTTGTAAAAATTTTCAAAATCTTGATCTGTAAGTTCTTTAAAATTAGTTCGGACAGCATCTAAAATAAAAAAAAATGACAATCACTAATAGATACAGTGATTAAGTTATTACCGGAAAATTTTCTGAAGACTTGAATATTCATGATCGAGGAAAAATTTACCGTTTATTAATTTAAGCACGTGGGATTTCGGTTAGAAAATTTTAAACTCATTTATTAAAGAACCTACGTACAAATTAATTTTTTTATTAGAAATTACATATATTCTAGAAATGTCTTTGAAATGGCGTTTCAGGAAAATTTTCATTTATTAATTTTACCACAAACGTAAAAAATTTCCGGTTATTCTGTGGGTTTTAATGGTAACCGAAGAAAAATCAAGCTTCTGATTGGTTGAAATTAAGAGTGTAAAATTTTCATTAAAATTTTTAATTTGATTAAATACAAATCTAATGTAATTAATATAATATAGTATTGCCAAAGAAAAATTAAAATCTACCTGTTATAAGTGAAGTGAGTTTTAAAGTTTTTTTTTTGAAGAAGTAGTCCATACTTACTTACTTAAAGTTTTTGTTTTGTAGTTCCCCTTGGCACCAGTCCAACTTAAAAACTGCCCCACATAATTGGTGAAGACCTTTTCCAAACATCTGTACACTGCATCTTTCAAATTTCTTCCTCCAGTTAGTCTCAAAAAATGTATCTAAAATTTCAAAACACTGCTATTCTCACTTATGATTTGTGTGCAATTTCTCATAATAATTTTCTTTTTAAAAATAGCAAAAAATGGACAAAGGTCTAGGGTAAACTATAGGGTATTGGAATTGGCTTGTGACATACATTCTCATTCTACTGATTTGGAACCCGTAACTATATAAAATTTACTCGTGTATAGGTTATACGAATGAAAAATTTCTGTGTAGGTTTCGCAAACACATTTTTTACTAGTAACCTATTACTAGTACTAGATGCCTACAAATTCAACTTCAATTAACTTTAGGGAGTACACTATCTTAAGTTGTCTATTGAATTAACTTGCAAAAATTGTGTCTGCAAGCCTATCCAGTGAAAACTTTGGAATATCTGCAGTTATAATATACCGTATGCATGCGCTTTTTGCTTTAATTTTGGTAATTTTTTTGGAAGGGGTTCTTTCAGTTTAGTCTCCAGTGACGTGTAGTACCACACACAAGACACACCAATACAAATTAAATAATAAAATACCTAGGTTATGTTTTGTGTTTAATAGCACGACCTCCATTTCCAAAAATTACCTACCTAACAGAGAACAACTTGTTCTCTGCTAAAAAGTACCTAAGCATGCATAAAACTTTTATTAAATTTAATGTAACCTACCTTATTTCTTAATAAAACACTGTCTTTCACTCTTTTAAAAGAAATGCCAAGCCAAAATAAAAATGGCCGATCCGATCTGACTCTGAGACCGAAAACATAACCCCCCCGACCGACGCGTGGCGTACCTATTTGAAGCAATGATTGGGCAGCACAATTGCAATTACAAAAAGACATTCATAAACCAACATCGCTGCTAAGTTGCTATGTAATTTGCCTGAAACTTTCTAAACTGAAGATTGCTAAAATATTGCACGTTACAGGTTGCCCTTGAAACATTTCTCTAAAGTTATATATCGAACATAGCATAGAGAATCCGAAAGCTAAGTTGTGACAATATTTAATATGAAAGGTTTCAAAAGTCAACGTTGCGGGAATTAACTAAATAGAAAAGTTGTTTTAGAGAGTTCCACGGTGTTTACCTACAAGCTTTCAAATACAATATTGCTCTTGCAAGAATTTTGAAGGAAGATTGCAATGTTGCGAATGCGAGTGCGAGGTTTTTTGCTTGGTGGGTAAGCATTACGTCCTTAGATGCAAGGTCCTCTTTGATGGAAATAATTTTTGCTCGCACGGTATTATATATGTTTAATACCGCCCAAAAAAAATATTTTTTGCGTTATTAACCGCTGCATTATTTCAAAACAAAAATTGCCGATGCAAAACGAAAACGTCTATAAAATCAAAAAAATATTTGTCATTTACAGGCAATAAGTACACTAAAAAAAAGAAAGCCTAGGATGTAAAATTAGATAGGTATTGTACTTACGTTTTTTCTGAGCATAATTTTATAAAAGGGACCTAACAACTACCTTTTAAAACGGTTGCGTCATAAGAGAAGACCCATGATACTTTAACGACATTTTAGTATCATGGAGAAGACCCAAAGGCACTAGATTATCATTATTACAACCGAATTTTGCGTTTGACATTCCTTTGCAATGCGCAAAGTGGGCGTTAATACCCTCCTGTACCTTATAGACGTATATCTATATATTACGTATATCTACTATTAAATTAAGTTTAAAAAAAATGTGATAGAATTTAAAAAAACGTTAGGCTATAAAATTCCTAAAGGGAAAAAAATTCACTGCGTCATTGTTGGCGCAATACCATTGTTCGCAGACCATTATTAGCGTCAACACAACACAATCAAATGAAAAATGAAACTAAAGAAAGCCGCAAAACAGCAATAATCGTTATTTAAGAGACCAGCTGTTCCTGTTTTGAAAATCCAAACACCCAGTCCGGGATGTTTAATGTTTTACTGCTTGTAAACCTATAAAGATGACACGCGGACGCGCCTCTCTAAAATATCGCTGCGAAGTCTACAAATTTTAAAAATTGTCTTATGAATGTTTTTGATATAAATAATAACTAATGCGATATGGCGGGTAATAACAGTTTTTATTACAGTTTATTAGGAGATGAGGGGAATTAGTATTGAGTTAAATATGTTATTTGTAATACATATGTTTGTTTTTGTTTAAAAACTAGACATACTATTGCAAACTTAAGGGATTGTCATCATTATAATATAAAATTAATATTAACAATGTGAATAAACCATAGACTTCGTACAGAATATCCCACATACGCTTTAAAAAAAATCAAAAATTCCAGCGTTCACAATTTGTCTAGCTAAGTGTATGGTCCACTATACTTTATATGTGCATCAAAAGAAGCGCTGTTGCCAAACTTGCTATTAAGTCCCGTATTAGATTCATAAAATTAATAAAATACACGTTTTACAAGTATAATTCAGACAAATTGCATACGTTAATAGGATACTATAGGTAGAACAAGTTTTTGTTTTGTTGGTTGGGGACTTTTAGGAAGAAACCAGTATCAGCTGTTAATGTCACATATGGGTGTGAACTGTCAAAACGCTTCGTTTTTAGAAAAAGTTAACTCTACCTTATACATATGATTTTACTGGTAAAGTTTAAGGCTCAAAACGGGTGTTGCCCTCCTCTCCCACCCCTCTTCCCCGTGCCTTGGATTAAACCACATTTTAATTGATATTAAGAAACAATGATATACTTAAAAGGACCATTACTTTCAACTTTTAATTGTCATTAATGTCACTTCCCTTCGGAGTCTAATGCGTCCTTAAAATACTAATTCCTTCGTGAATGCACTACTAAATGCTCAGGTTTATTCACCTATATCATTTGGGCCATTTCGCATTTTGACGGTTATTAGTCTGGACCGGAGCCAAAATGTTACTCTTGTAATCGTATGTCGGTTTTGCTTGTTGATAATATCTTGTATCGCGTAATGCGTTCGGAAATTTTTTAATGCTTTTTTAAGTACCATAAATTTAACGCAGTTGGAAATTCGTCTAAGAGACCTGTCTGGTGGTAAATGAAGTCAATGTACACGGAGGAAATTGAAAATGTACGTAATAAATTCTGTATGAAAACATGTAACTTTTATTTATGTATCTATTACTATTAGAATAGAGTAGGTAATATACAGTGTTTGTTTGAAGGTGGTAGACAATGAAGTAATTTCAAAAAAATTACCTTGTCGGACTTCCATTGTCTTTATTTTGGTTACTTAACACAACGTTTCGCTTAGTTAGTAGCTCTAACAGTTTTTAAGTCTAAACTCAATTATAATTCTAAGGCTACTGTCTTAAATACTATCCATGTGCAATGAAGCTTGACGAATCCGCCTACGTAGGGGAGAAGAGGGCAGGTTGTTATACGGGGCAGGTTGTTACAAAATGATTAATAATAACTCTTATTCAGTTCAAATATTTAAAAGTTTAAAATACGCATCAGAACATATCGCGCCATCTACCAACGGACTTTAGAGGCGCACGTTTCAAAATTAATCAAATTGGTTAGACGCATGTGTTTTGGTGCTAATTTTAACTGTTTAATGTTTGTACTATAATAAAATAAATAAACAGTCTTTTTCAGATTCACTTATTCTATAAAAAAAATATAAATACAAAAAATGTAACAACCTGCCCCCTTCTCCCCTACTTATTGGAGTGTGAAGTTTGAGCTGTTAGTTTTGGTTGGACAAGAAGAGGCTTTCAGATGTTGGGGATATCTATGCTTGGTTTTTTACTAAAAATATGGGTATTTTAATTCATGAAAGCTGCTTTTTTGAATTTTCGTTTTCCCCAGTGCTGTTCCGTGGCCAAAACCTTGGCTTCTGACCACTGTATATTATGGTGGTTGGTTCATACATGTTCCGCTATACCTGATCTCGAAGTTTCACCTCTTTGAGTATGTTTCAGATGTTCTGTAACTAGTACGGAAAGAGGTCTTTTTGTTTTTCCAATGTACGATTCGCCACACTCGCAAGGGATTTGATAGATTGAAAACGAACTAGCCGAAACGTTGTGTTAATTAAACAAAATAAAGACAATGGAAGTCCGACAAGGTAATTTTTTTTAGAGTAATATACAGTTATTAAAACATATTGTTCTTGTTGTTCAACATTGCATAATATGATTATCTATTATGCAACGTGGTTTACTGAGATAAGTCATTTCGTCCATAGATTATAAAGTTCACTATTAATGATGGGTTTTGCAAAATAAGAATCTTCTATTGCTTTATCCTACACTAGCGTGTACCCGGCCTGTGTTGCAGCCCGGCATTATAGTGAGATAATAAGGCGAACAAACCTCAAACTCAACCGTTTGCCGGCCCGTCCACAATTCACATCCATGCATAAAACATAGTCTGTCTTCGTCTTTTTCGGCTTCGGTGCTTCGGATCGATCGTTGAACGGGCCGGGGACCGGTTAGGTTGGGTCGTTCGTTCTACCTACTCTAATTTATCAGTGTTTATCAGTGTTTCTCTATAATATTATGCATGTATTATACATAAAAACCTTCCTCTTAAATCACTCTATCTATTAAAAAAAATCGCTTCAAAATCCGTTGCGTAGTTTTAAAGATTTAAGCACATATAGGGACAGGACGGGCGATAGCGACTTTGTTTTATACTATGTTAAGATGCAAAGTTTAAAAAAACCTAAATACAAAGTAAATATAAATTAATTGAATCAGGTATTGGTACGATCAACAACATTCAAATTCAGATAGAATAGCTAAAAGACTCCGAACAACGATGTGATCTGCGCAATAAATACGTTAAAAGTAATATTACGGTGAGCTGCGATTGCCGATCGCTACGAACCCCCACCAACGTCTTGTGGATTATAGGTTCTAACGGATACAAATCGTTTTTGTTCTGCTTAATTGTAGAGAAAGCGCATTACTGGGAACAAAATGCATCGCATTGGGAAGATACAATTTATTTCTTAACAAAATTGCTGTATTAAAAGTAGTTCATTATTCAACAAGACTGTGCTGCTAATGGAACCTACCAATAAAAGCACTGTTTCAGCAAATCTGGAATTGATATAACACTAAAACCGGTTTGATAGCAATTTATTTAATATGGGTTAATACAAAAATAAGCTATCAATACAAACTATGTCTTAGCAAATCTGTTATATTAGATCATTTTCCTCAGTGTTGTGCGCATGTCCATGGTTAATAAAGGTCTAGAAATATGACCGGTGAGCCGTGCATACAAACGTAATTTCTTAACATAAAAGTTAACTTTTTTTGCGCACATTATGTCGTCTATGATTCATCGCTATGGAAAAATATTTTGCACACAAGCTAGCCGTGTGCAAAACGGTAGTTTCGGTTTGAGATTTTCGTGTGTTTTTTTATGTATTTTAGCCATTGCAGAAACTTTTATTTTTTCTCCACCAATGAAGAATGGCCCCGCATGAACTCCACATTGTATAAATGTACAGATTTATAAATCTTTGGCACAGTTAAGGAATATTAATAAGGATTCTTGCACAAAACTGTGGGTGTAAAAATAAAAGAATCCGA
This sequence comes from Polydrusus pterygomalis, assembly GCA_963969555.1. Classification (NCBI taxonomy): domain Eukaryota; kingdom Metazoa; phylum Arthropoda; class Insecta; order Coleoptera; family Curculionidae; genus Polydrusus; species Polydrusus pterygomalis. The sequence continues at coordinate 2,729,233 of OZ018377.1, forward strand.
GGGAATGTAATATGTATTATCTCCGGCACATGCTTGTATTCTTTCGGAATTTTAGTGGTTTTTAGATATACAAAATATACATGTAGGTACTCAACTATTGTTTTTATAATCATATACATACTAGAAACTACTGAAATTTTTGAGAACTACACACTACTGATTTTTAGTAGTACGTATATGATTCATGAACTGTGGCAAGCAAGTATTATTATAATTAATATCAAGTTTCATTACAACTGCCAGTCGGAACTAAAATCAGATTACACCCCCAATAGAACTTGATAATTATTGTGAGTAATTAGAGCAATAATGGCTATAAACCATTCTATGGTAGCATTAACTCATATTTCCTATGGGCCTTCCTATATAATTACCGTGATAATATCACTACAAAATGGCCTAGCAATTTTTGTTGTCTTACAGTAGGAAAGCGCGTTGCTGTCACATATAGTATTAAATGGTTGTATAAAGAGTATAAGTGAATTCTTATAAGGAATAGAAGGCTTTTTCTCAGTGTGGAAGGTAAAATTTGTAATATCGATTACTCAATTAAAGCATTCCATATCATATGACAACATCTGAAAAGAGAAATAGTCACTTTTTGATTGAAACTATTGCTCATAAATTCTTTTTTAAAGATATTTAATAGATATTTTGCTCCTTGATCCGCCATTGCGAAATTACTTTATGTCGAATGGTCCACATTTCCTATTTGTTATTTAAACAGAGCCAAACCATACAATATAAGGTTTCCACTTTCCAGAAAGTTTAAAATATTTGACCTCTTAAACTACGATGGCACTCAGTGGCGCGGAGTAGCAATTGTGGAAAACACCCTGGGCGGGTATTAACGTTATTAAGATAAGAAAGAGATTTCCACGCCTTAACTGTGAAAAATTGGAATGAGTGAACAGTTTTAAATATTTAGGGATAATAATTGATTCAAAATTAAAATTTTTTAATTATTTTGAAAGTACCTATCATATCGAAGATTGCCGGAAAAGTAGGTTATTTTAAAAGAATCAGTTCTAAATTAAGTTTGTTTTCTAAAAAAACTGTATTTAATACTATTATATTACCACATTTTCTTTATTTTTCTTTCATTTTATATTATGCTAGTGAGGAAATATTTGACAAATTACAAATTTTACAAAATAAGGCAATGCGGATTATTCTAAATTGTGACAAATATACCTACAAAAATAAATTTTATGTTAAAAAATATAGATTGGTTGAATGTCAGAAATTTAATTTTTTATTTAGTAGGTATGTATCTTTATACATAAAATTAAAAATATTTTATTGCCTGAAAATTTTGTTCTTTTAATCATGACCGTCATAATTATAAAACAAGAACTAATCAAATTTTTATTGTGGATAGAGCTTCTAAAGCATTAGCTTATAAGTCTATTTTTCATAAAGGTTTGATAGAATATAATAATTTGGAAAATTCTCATTAAAACTATTTAAAAAAAACTTTAAAATTACATTTATTTAAAAAACAAAATGATACGTAATATTTGATACAATTTGCAAAATATTTAACTTTTCTGTCTGTATTTTGTTAAATGAAGGTTCCGTTTTAAAATTAAAAATAAATCAATAAAAATGTTGTTAAAAAATGTATTAAAAAATATTTAATGGTAGGTAGCTTTTTGCTAAATAAAATATTATACTACTACCACGGTATAATAAGATCGATATATGTACTCTGCTACTACTACATAACTAACCCATGCAGTCGCTTTTGGCGGCAAAATGTCTATTTTATCAAAATATTTTCTTTAATTGTTTTTGATACTCTTATGTTGGGCTGCTCAAAGGTTTTTACCAATAACTAATTAACCATGCAGGCAATTTTTTTTTTGCAAGCAGGAGTTGGCGGAAGAACCAGTATGGCGAAGCCTTAAAACCGCTTTTTCCGTGTGGCTTTTTTAAAAATATAAATAATTGTTTTTCCTGATTTATTGAAATACCCGCTTTTCTATAATAATTACGATAAACTACCCCGTTTTCTACCCCTCCATAAAGAGATTGACGTCAGATAGCCAGCCATCTCTTATTGTTTTGGGCTTGTAAATTAAAAGCTGTAAAAAGAAGGATTCTGAAAAGACGAAATGTTTTTAATTAGGTTTGATAACCTATCTAGCCGGCTATTTCCTTTAACTATAAAAAAAATCTCAAAGAGGCGTCAACCTTATTACTTCACTACACTTCTTGAACTCCTGTAACATAGTTAATAATAACATCCATTGTTATGATAATGATAAATTAAACTCATCAGTAAAAAAAAATAATTAATATAAATCGCATAAATTCTTATAGTCTTCATTGGGATTTTATCATGTTAGGTGTCAAAAACGAGTTTCCTTATAAAGTCAGTATTAGCCAAATTAGCATAGAATTAAGAGATTCACTAAGTAGGGGACCGCAGAGTGAAACTTAACTAACTTAGGTACAAAACTTTGGATTTTATTTTACATAGCTTGTGTGAATCAATTATTTTCTCTAAAACTATTCGACGTTGGCTCGGTCTTTTTGACAGTCGCCAACCTGAATAATATTCCTTAATTATCGCAAAGAAACCATGTTGAACAGTTTAATGTATACTCATAAAACAGACACAACGGAGTAGTACGATTGAATTTAAACCTCCTATTACTTCTCGACTATTCCGTCCGATTTTCCCCTATTAACCAAATTAGCATATAGTCAATGTAGGAGATTCAATGGGAATGTTATTAAAACGTTACAAAAACATTGTAAATACAGGAGAAGTATGAAATTGTACGAATAAATCAACGTTAATTTTATTGTTCCTCTAACAAGGTGGTAATGACATATCCGACAAGAAAGACATTAATTTTGTTTTGTTGTTTTAAAATATTAAGTCCCTACTTGGAATTAGGCAAAAATATTTCAGTTCTGGGAACGAAATTTCGTCGAATGATGGGATGAATAAATTGCGATTATTTATTATTGCTTTGCCTGTCATTGTCGACGATCATAAATAGCAGTGGCGTATTTAGAATATTGCCACGGGGGGGTCTATACCTTTCGTTTTATCTTTCTTTCTTTCTTTCTTTCTTTCTTTCTTTCTTTCTTGCCTTCTTTCTTTCTTTCTTTCTTTCTTTCTTTCTTTCTTTCTTTCTTTCTTTCTTTTTTTCTTTCTTTGAAAAAGCGCCGCAGACGAAAAATTTTTCGATGCCACGCCCTATTTTGAACTATCAAAATTTATAGTTTCTATGTTTTGATAGCTGAACCCAAAAAAGGAAGAAATTAAGAAATTTTTAAATATAAACGCAATAATGGGAATATATATTTTTTTAAATATTTATGTTTAAAAATATACAGGGTGTCCCGAAATTAGCTGACAATATTTTAAGGGGATAAAGTACATTCAAAAATAACACTAAAATCTTCTATTAATATACCTTCAAAAACGGTTCGCTATGGGGCTAGAGCCCCCCGAATTGGAGCTATGACAAGTAGTTTTTTTACAATATCTCAGAAACCGTTTAGGGTATCAAAACAAAATTTGATACATGTTTTACCCATAGCTAGACGCAATAAATGGTTTAATTAGCTTAACTGTATTTCTTCCAGTGGCGTCCCACTGGGTAGGTACTTGGGAGAATATTGCCCTAAGCTTTTTATTTGTAGGATTTTTTAACTTTAGGTGAAACTTTTAGAAGCCCTAAAGTATTTTGTTAAAAAAAGGTACTCTTGTTTTATTGCGGTAGGATTTACCATTTTTCAGTAAAATCGATTTTAAAATTTTCGGATTTTTGAAATCCAGTGAAAAGGCTAAGGTTTTTTTTTCATATCTCAGCAAATACTTGATATTAAAGCATGAAATTTACTGAAAGTTCTACTAGCGACAAATAATAATAATACATAATCAACTTGGGGATTTATTAGATAATGTGCCACTGGATTTACGTTTAGGGCATTTCTTTCAACATGATGGGGCACCAGCTCACTACGGACGTAAAATGAGGAATTGGCTTGAAGAAAATTACCAGGTGGATTGGTAGCCATAGCCTGGCCACCAAGATCACTTCTTGATTTAAATCCCCTTCATTATTATTTTTGGGGGCACATGACTGGTACTTGCTTAAGAGTTAGTTTCCCGAGTGGTTCACAATCAAATTTGATTTGCAAATTGTTATTCTTTTTGTTTTATTTTAAAACTCTCTTAAAATCTCCATGAAAATAGATATTTAAAAAACAAAGGAATCTAAAAATATGGTTAATTTAAAAACTTTATATTCTGTCAAATTACAATAATGGAAGGTTTTATTAACAAAAAATTTAAAATTAAAAAAAAAATACATTAAAACCATGAAATTAAAAAAATAAATAATAGTAATATTTACTTAAGGCTCCACCCCGTGCGACGTCACTGAAAACATATTTTAAAGTAACATCCTTTAATACATTATGCCTTATCGCTAGTGGAAGTTCTAATAAATTTCATGTTTTAATATTAAGTGTTTGCTGAGATATGCAAAAAAAAACCTTAGCCTTTTCACCGGATTTCAAAAAACCGAAAATTTTAAAATCGATTTTACTAGAAAGTGGTGAATCCTACCTCAATAAAACAAGAGTACCTTTTTTCAACAAAATACTTCAAGGCTTCTAAAAATTGCACCTGAAGTTAAAAAATCCTAAAAATAAAAAACTTAGGGCAATATTCTCCCAACTACCTACCCAGTGGGACGCCACTGGAAGAAATAAAGTTAAGCTAATTAAATCGTTTATTGCGTCTTGTCATGTGTAAAATATGTATCAAATTTTGTTTCGATACCCTAATCGGTTTTTGAGATATTGTGAAAAAACTGCTTATCATGACTCCAATTCGGGGGGCTCTAGCCCCATAACGAAGCGTTTTTGAAGGTATATTAATAGAGGGTATTAGTCTTATTTTTGGATGTACTTTATCTCCTTAAAATATTGTCAGCTAATTTCTGGACACCCTGTATATTTCTACATAATATGACCGATTCCTAAAATTATTGGTTTTCAAGTTATTTTTGCCATTTTTTTTTGCCAAGTTTGGCCTTTTTTTTTTGTTATCTGTGACACAGTTACTTCATTATTTGTAAAAACAAAGTGTTGCTAATAGTTCTAGTTTGCAAAAAAATTACAAAACTAAGTGAACATCATTTCAATTTTTTAATAATTTTATTTAATAATAATAATAATAAAGGTCTTTATTCAAAAATTGTAAAATAGAAAATTATTACATTTTGTTATCGGGCGAGTTTCAGTTCACCCTGTCTACATTAAATGTTGAGCCCACGGGGGGGTCCAGACCCCTCGGACCCCCCCCCCCCTAAATACGCAACTGATAAATAGAACGAACGAATAAGCTATCTTTTGTGCCGCTCCTTATTAGAAGGCATTATTTTGCCTGCAAGAAACTCAGTTATAGCCATAGACATTTACCTTTGGATAAGCAAACAATAATTATGAAAGTGGCAAATTTATGGCCGCGCGCATGTAGGTAAACCAAACCACATAGGAATAATAGGCATGCGCACTGCAAAATTGTCGTTTAACGAATGGGAAAATATACAGGTCCGGGCTTAAATATCGTGTTTCTCTGGCCTAGGCCTAGTTAGATGTGTTTAAATTAATCATAATAAAATAAAATTACCTATAATATCAAGAACTATCACTACTTCATACTTACTGAAAATACGAAATATCCGGTAATTTGCCCCTTTTTGGGCTTAATAAAATCATACAATAGTCATTGTATCCGTGTCACTAAAAGCACAAACACAATTCACTAAACTACACAAAAACTAGAAATATTAAATGCCCACAATCCACAATAACAAAAAAAAAGGCAGCAACGACATTTTTTTTGGGGTACATGTCAATACCGTCTATAGCGTTTGTAAACGAATTAAAAATTTTTTTAGTGGCGAAGATTGAAATTCTACCCTTTGAATTTACCGCTATTAGTAAACTACCCCATAGGGGTAAATTAACTGCTATATATGAATTTCCAAAAACCCAGAAGAAAAAAGGTACAGGATAAAAACTTCGAAAAACAGCGTTTGTAAACGAATTTAAATTTTTTTAGTGGGCGAAGATTGAAATTCTACCCTTTGGAGTTATCGCTATTAGTAAACTACCCCATAGGGGTAAATTAACTGCTAAATATGAATTTCCAAAAACCCAGAGGAAAAAAGTTACATGATAAAAACTTCGAAAAGTAGCGTTTGTAAACGAATTTTAATTTTTTTAGTGGCGAAGATTGAAATTCTACCCTTTGGATTTAACGCAGTTAGTAAACTACCCCATAGGGGTAAATTATCTGCTATATACGAATTTTCAAAAACCCGGAGGAAAAAAGTTACCTACAACATAAAAACTTCGAAAAGTAGCGTTTGTAAACGAATTTTATTTTTTTTACTAGCAAAGATTAAAATTCTACCATTTGGATTTATCGTCTTTAGTGAGTTTAGGGAAGAGTTAATTAGACAGAAGTGCAAAAATAAAATTTAAAAAAAAATAGTTAAAAAAAAGGTACCGGTGTTCTTATATTTTCTCCAAGAATAGATGGATTCTTTGCTACCGTAATGTTTCCAGTTAAAGATTCATCCTGTCTATTTCACTTACACATTATAACAATTACGATCAACGACATCCAGTATCAAATAACCTCAAAAACGAAAAATCGACATACGCTTTTAACTCTTTTTCGGCACTTCTTTTATTTTTTTCTCAATTTCATTCTCTGCCAAAGCCAAACCTAAACCCATCAGGTGCTCGCTATCAAAAATATTATTTTACAGAGTAAACTTGATGCACATGTGCCGTCTAGACGTACAGTCGGTTCGATAACAATGAGATTTGTAAAAAAAAAGTTTGTTAAACCTTTTAACGGCCATAAAAAAGAAAATATTTAAAACTAACTGAAATACGATGGTAACTAATAAATAAATTAAAAACGTGGTCCAGATAAATACGCAACGCCACGTCCGCTAGAGGAAGCTGGCCGACGAGCCGATTAATAGGCCGGATTTAAATCCGTCTCACCTTCTTTTATTCAGAAATTTGAAAGGCACCTTGTCAGGAAACGTCATTTCCCAGACGGGCATGCAGAAACAAATAAATAATAAAGATTATGGCATAGATAGATAACCAGCGCACCTGTAAATTCCTGCTAATACCGTTTTAAATATCCCTTTATTAACAATCCCGCTTTTTTTACCAACGCTAATAATAAGCCCAAGTTATAAAGCCATTCGATTGTTTTACTAAACTGTGCATGCTTTCGAAAACAGATGCTTACTAGGTTCTTCTCTTTCTACGATTGGGTATATTTTTTTTTTCATGTGCTGATTAACCGGTGGGTGATGTTGGACTTTTTCCACCTGCGAATAGACCGCAAACGCCTAAACGGTTTATTCTTAAGAGGAAGTAACCCCTTTACCACAATGAAAATTGCCGAACGTTTTGCTGGTCAAACGAAAAGAAAAAATAAAAATTGGTATTTAGAAAATAAATTCTACTTTAAATACCCCATCCAGAAAAGTAAATGACGATCGAAAATATTCCCAAAATTTTTTTTAGAAATTTTTTTTATTTTTAGTAATTTTGTAATATTTTAAACAATTCTTTATTGGTCAAAAGCAAAATGACTTTCCCGGGTGTAGAATGTTGTACCAAACAATTTTTCTTAAAGCCATTTTTCAATATCGGCCTTACTTTTTCTCCATAACTTTGGGCGCGTAAAGTGAATTTAAGCGTGTAAAGTGGGTTTAAGCGCCCAAAGTTTTTGAGAAAAAAGTAAGGCCGATATTGAAAAATGGCTTTAAGAAAAATTGTTTGGTACAGCATTCTACACCCGGAAAAGTCATTTTGCTTTTGACCAATAAAGATTTGTTTAAGATATTACAAAATTACTAAAAATAAAAAAAAATTCTAAAAAAAATTTTGGGAATATTTTCGATCGTCTTTTACTTTTCTGGATGGGGTATTTAAAGTAGAATTTATTTTCTAAATATCAATTTTTATTTTTTCTTTTCGTTTGACCAGCAAAACGTTCGGCAATTTTCATTGTGGTAAAGGGGGTTACTGCTCTTAATCAGTGGCACGTGCGTAGTGCATCCGTGAAAATTATCGACTTATAGTTATCATCGATCTAATAGAAAATTAGATGAAAGAAGAAATGTAATTTTAATTTTTTTTTAAACAGTTTTAATGATTTTTGAGATTTACTAGAATTTTCCAAATTATTATATTCTATCAAACCTGTATAAAAAATAGATTTATAAGCTAATGTTTTAGACACTCTATCAACATAAAAATTTTGATTAGTTCTTGTTTTATAAATATGATGGTCATAATTAAAAGAACAAAATTTTTTTAAACAATCAGGCAATAAATTATTTATTTTATGTATAAAAATACATACTAAATAAAAAATTAAATTTCTGACATTCAGCCAATCTAAATTTTTCAACATAAAATTATTTTCTGTATATTTGTCACAATTTAAAATAATCCGCATTGCCTTATTTTGTAAAATTTGTAATTTATCAAATATTTCCTCACTAGCACAATATAAAATGCAAGAACAATAAAGAAAATGTGGTAATATTATAGTATTAAATACAGTTTCTTTTAGAAAACAAACTTAAATTAGAACTGATTCTTTTAAAATAACTTACTTTTCCGACAATCTTCGATATAATAATTTCAAAATAATTTTAAAAAATTTATTTTGAATCAATGATTATCTCTAAATATTTAAAACTGTTCACTAATTCCAATTTTTTACCATCAATTACAACATTTATATTTTGACAATTTAAATTATTACCCATAACCATACATTTAGTTTTTGAAATATTTAATTTTAATTTATTTACTTTCAGCCAATTTAATAAAATATTTATTTCAGAATTTAGAGTATTAAGACCATCAAAAATATTTAAAACATTAAGAGCAGTAACCCCCTTTACCACAATGAAAATTGCCGAACGTTTTGCTGGTCAAACGAAAAGAAAAAATAAAAATTGATATTTAGAAAATAAATTCTACTTTAAATACCCCATCTAGAAAAGTAAATGACGATCGAAAATATTCCCAAAATTTTTTTTAGAATTTTTTTTTTATTTTTAGTAATTTTGTAATATGTTAAACAATTCTTTATTGGTCAAAAGCAAAATGACTTTCCCGGGTGTAGAATGTTGTACCAAACAATTTTTCTTCAAGCCATTTTTCAATATCGGCCTTACTATTTCTCAAAAACTTTGGGCGCGTAAACCCACTTTACACGCTTAAATTCACTTTACGCGCCCAAAGTTTTTGAGAAAAAAGTAAGGCCGATATTGAAAAATGGCTTTAAGAAAAATTGTTTGGTACAACATTCTACACCCGGAAAAGTCATTTTGCTTTTGACCAATAAAGATTTGTTTAAGATATTACAAAATTACTAAAAATAAAAAAAATTTCTAAAAAAAATTTTGGGAATATTTTCGATCGTCATTTACTTTTCTGGATGGGGTATTTAAAGTAGAATTTATTTTCTAAATATCAATTTTTATTTTTTCTTTTCGTTTGACCAGCAAAACGTTCGGCAATTTTCATTGTGGTAAAGGGGGTTACTGCTCTTAATCAGTGGCACGTGCGTAGTGCATCCGTGAAAATTATCGACTTATAGTTATCATCGATCTAATAGAAAATTAGATGAAAGAAGAAATGTAATTTTAAATTTTTTTTAAACAGTTTTAATGATTTTTGAGATTTACTAGAATTTTCCAAATTATTATATTCTATCAAGCCTGTATAAAAAATAGATTTATAAGCTAATGTTTTAGACACTCTATCTACATAAAAATTTTAATTAGTTCTTGTTTTATAAATATGATGGTCATAATTAAAAGAACAACATTTTTTTAAACAATCAGGCAATAAATTATTTTTAATTTTATGTAGGTATAAAGATACATACTAAATAAAAAATAAAATTTCTGACATTCAGCCAATCTAAATTTTTCAACATAAAATTAATTTTTGTATATTTGTCACAATTTAAAATAATCCGCATTGCCTTATTTTGTAAAATTTGTAATTTATCAAATATTTCATCACTAGCACAATATAAAATGGAAGAACAATAAAGAAAATGTGGTAATATTATAGTATTAAATACAGTTTTTTTTAGAAAACAAACTTAAATTAGAACTGATTCTTTTAAAATAACTTACTTTTCCGACAATCTTCGATATAATAATTTCAAAATAATTTTAAAAAATTTATTTTGAATCAATGATTATCTCCTAATATTTAAAACTGTTTACTAATTCCAATTTTTCACCATCAATTACAACATTTATATTTTGACAATTTAAATTATTATTTTATTTATACAGTATGTCTCCGTAAGTTTGCATCATATGGAAAACTTTTTTATTATTCATTTTACGAAAAAAAGTTATTCTTCATAAAAAGCTCTGCATGGTCTAAAACCTAAAATGCAACCATCAAATATCGAAAATTTCCACTCATATACGAGGTTTGTCAAAAAATGTGAATTTTTCCAAAGAATGTAAATTTTTCCCAAGAGTAAAGTACCTTTATTTTTGACATTATCAAAAATTGTTATTAAAAAAAGTTGATCAGAACTAAAAACCACGTCTAAATATGCCATTATACGCATTTATGTTGAAAAATTATTTTATTAATTTATTATTAATTATTTAATTTTTTTAATTATTTAATTAATTTAATGCGTGGTATTGCATATTTAGACGTGGTTTTTAGTTCTGATCAACTTTTTTTAATAACAATTTTTGATAATGTCAAAAATAAAGGTACTTTACTCTTGGGAAAAATTTACATTCTTAGGAAAAATTCACATTTTTTGACAAACCTCGTATATGACTGGGAAATTTCGATATTTGATGGTTGCATTTTAGGTTTTAGACCATGCAGAGATTTTTATGAGGAATAACTTTTTTTCGTAAAATGAATAATAAAAAAGTTTTCCATATGATGCAAACTTACAGAGACATACTGTATATTAAAGTATTAGGACCATCAAAAATATTTAAAACATTAATGTAAATTAATAATTGTAGAATTTTTTATGACGTCATATCGCGAAAACGAGAAATTTCGAGACTCCCTACGATAACTTAGCGAGACGAGACGAGATTTTTTTTTAAAGTACGGGAAACACTAATTCATTATCCCCGAAGCGAAATCTATTCCACCCGAAATGATTATATAATATAAATATAAATTGCTTAATCCCAGAGCTTTTCTATTTGTGAAATTACGTGTCCTTTTGCGCAATGTTGCGCAAAATCACTTAATTCGATCTGCCCCATTCTAAATGAAAACCTAAGGCGATGCAAATGAAACGTGGGCAAAAGTTGGACGAAACGATTATTTGGCTAGATCGTATTAAACGTTTTTATCGAACTAAAATCCTGTTAAGCCTTGGGCGACCCATAAACCCGGATTGGTCAGGGAATAGCAGGAATACTAACTTGAAATAAAACGACGAACGCCCCCGCATTTGTCCAAAATCACACTCGGTGTATTTCCACGAAGAAACCAGATAAAGAGATCTAAGCACGATGTTACGAGGCATTATTTTGTGCTATTTTTAGCCAATGGAATTGTTAAAACGTTTTAAACTTAATTTTTAAATTTAATTATGGTGCGTATACAGGGTGTCCGGAAAAATGTGGGAAATCTCCCGGATATGAAAAAAACACGTGAAAAGAATACTACAAGTTATATAAACTTCTTTCGTATCGGCCTCCTCTTCGGAGATACACTGAGGGAAAAGTATGATTACAGTTAACAAACGGATTTATTTGGGCAAGATTTCTTTGGAATAAAGTTATCAAATTAATATCTAATAAGGCCCCTTGCATATAAAGATATCGATTTTTTATTCTTAAAGAAAATATTTGTTAACAAAATTTATTTTGATAGTTAAGAAATAATTATAATATTAAAGACGCCGATTAAATAATAAGATAAGAATTTAACATTAAATTATTGTTCTTAATATTAAAAAAAGTGTCGTTGCCCGGAACTGGGCGCGTCATACCGACCCGCAGTAGTTAATAGTTGCCGTTGGTGGTCGCGTCGCGTCTTGTTTATTAACAAAAAAAGGTGCGACTGTCAGGTAAGTTATTAGTTTGATATTTTTTATGTAATAAAATTAGGAAAATTTTTTTTTTGACCCATCCTATAGTACTGCTAATGCAATTCTAAATAATATTCTTGCAGATAGGACGCTTTATTATAGCATACACGGTAGAATATCACACGCATAATTGCATATTAAGTAAATTCTAATATGTAAAACTTACAAGCATGAGCCCTAAAGTAAAGCATTTCATTATTTTTTTTTAATTTGATATTTCAATGCTAAGTTTGACCAAACCTGTTCAACCGACTGCAGAAAAAATTGTGTTGTTTTCTCCAGCAGCTTCAGCCGCCATACTAGGTCTTCTGAGTGAATTAAAATGTGTATGTATTAGAATGTGTTTCAGATATATTCTGGTTTGGGACAACATTTTTTAACAAATTTTTTTCGTTACAATTTTACAACAAAGTTTTAATATTATTACTTCAAATGTCAAATGCCAATGTTTACAGTAAAATTTTCAACCCCTATGACTACACTGAGAAAACGATTTCTTTACATTAAATAAAATTTATTAACTATTAAGAAATTTCATGTTTAAATATCAGCAAACAAATATTTCTTTATTCTTAAGACATAATTTGTTATTTGTTATGGATTGGTAAATAAATATAACTATAATAATAACAAATAATTGTTTACCATCCTAAAATGGAGGTAACATAGAGCATTAATTATTAATATTATTTATTATTTGGTAAGATATAATGCTTTACTGTTATAATGACAAAGTTTAGATAAACAAGTTGTTTGTTGATAAACTAAGATAAAATTTTATGATAAACATATCACACTTTAACCAATATACATATTTTTTATTGGTTAAAGTGTATATTTATGTGAAATATGCTTGTCTTAACAATTAAGAAACAACTTGTTTATCTAAACTTTGTCATTATAACAGTAAAGCAATATATCTTACCAAATAATAAATCTTATTAATAATTAATGCTCTATGGTACCTCCATTTTAGGATGGTAAACAATTATTTGTTATTATTATAGTTATATTTATTTACCAATTCATAACAAATTATGTCTTAAGAATAAAGAAATATTTGTTTGCTGATATTTAAACATGAAATTTCTTAATAGTTAATAAATTTTATTTAATGTAAAGAAATCGTTTTCTCAGTGTATGGGCTCCCAAAGAGCTCCCATGGAATTAAGTTTTTGACACATAATTATTAAACTAACAGGTATATTTCAATTTTTTTTTCATATGATGTATACCAGGTAAGACCCTTCAAATTACTATCCCAGAAAGTGTAGCGAATTACTCACAGCTGCAGGGACGGACTAGCTGTGACACTAATGTGCCCTTTTTTTTACGCCCTGTTTGATAAAAACTTTGGACAACGTTTTTTACATACCTTTAACTATTGACTAAAAATTAAGTACTCTTCATTCATGTCGCTAATCCTAACCGTTTTCGGAAAAACGTCATTTTATTGCGATCATGTATTAATATTAAGCAGTTAAAAGTGAACATTTATAATTTATATAAGAACAAAGATGTATCTTTTAATTATTGAAATACATTAACGTACATGAAATATACATGATGTAAATATGTTAAAAATGACGTTTTTCCGAAAACGCTTAGGATTAGCGACATGAATGAAGAGTACTTAATTTTTAGTCAATAGTTAAAGTTATGTAAAAAACAGTGTCCAAAGTTTTTATCATACATGGCGTAAAAAAAATGGGCACATTAGTGTCACAGCTAGTCCGTCCCTGCAGCTGTGAGTAATTCTCAACACTTTCTAGAATAGCAATTTGAAGGGTCTTACCTGGTATACATCATATAAAAAGAATGGAAATATTCCGCTTTAATCATAATTTTTTTTCCAAGTTTCTATGCCTAGTCGTTTCCGAGATATGGCCGGTTGCCACCCTTAATAAAACACCCTGTACATATTATGCATCTCTCTCTAGTACTTTACTGGCGACTTTAGGACACTTTTTACATCCGACCTAGAATTATTAACAACCCAACACTGGCGTTGGACGTCCATTGTTGTTGTTACAAACCCTCAATGTTTCCTGTTTAATGGAGAATATGAAATTTTTAAGGAATTAAAAAATAATATAAGTTTGTGATAATTTTTTTTTGTATGACCTCCTTCGAGAAAAAGTCTGTACGCGCCCTCGCCCGAACAATAGTACCCACTTAAAATATACCAATTTTTTAAAGTAAAGCCATCGAATAATGAATTTTCTTTATTAATAAAAACCGCCCAGAAAAGTAGTTTTCATGTCTTTGGAAATGTAACAGCAGTTTGCACTAACGCTCATTTCAGTTTGCAAATAATAATTGAGCTCAATTGAGCACACGAGTTGAAACCTTTCAAGCTTTCGGAACGTTTCCAATAAAACAATTTTAAGAAAATCGTTTGAAAGTTAAAAGATTTGTTCATTATATTTTGTTTAGAAATATCCTATTGTTTACATGTTAAATTCATATAATACTGATTTTTTTTTAACCTCACAACAATTCCAGAACAGGTGACTCTGACAGGTCGGTCATGTTTGCTGGAGGGCACACATATCAACTACCGTGCGAGCAAAAATTATTTGTATCAAAGACGGGGATTGGATTAAAAAACGTAGTGCTTGGTTTAGATCACAATGATATGGGAACGATATATCTAACCAAATCTAGGTTAAAATTTTGTCAAATTCATATTATGACTGGATATTTTTGTTCTTTACAAGATTAACAAAGTAAGAATATGCAGAAAGAAAAATAATTACATAAATTGCTGAAATTGGCCACCAATTGGCTCCAAGCATAAATTCACATGTCTCTTTATATTTTCGAAAGTGTTGACCAGCATCTCTAAAGAAATGTTACCACATTCCTGGATAATCCTTTCTTGTAATTGTTCTAAACTTGCAACTGGTGCTTTAAAAATAGTGTTCTTTAAATGAGGAAAAACGAAGTAATCTATAACCGTTAAACAAGGTGATATAGGTGGGAATTCAATGTCCATAAGATCTTCCCACTTCTTGGGACGGGCGTCTTGGCTTTGTTCGCGTATTTTGCATTATTTCACGAACGTTTGCAACAAGTTCTTTTTTTCTTACAGATGGTCTTCCTGCTCCTTTTGTGTGTTGTATAGAACCTGTTTCCCTAAACACAGCCACGGTTCTTTTCAGGCAATGATAAAAATCCCCAGCAATAAAAGCAACGTTAGGAAAATGTTCGTGAAAATGGTCCATGCACAAACCCGGATTGTATTGCCACTCACCATTTACTCTAACTCCGTTTCGAAAATACGCTTCAACCATGAATGTTTTGTGCTATGCCGTAAAGCCCATTGTGTGAATTGTTCAAGAAATTGGAAAAATTAGCGATGAATCAAATTACTTGTAACGACTGTCAAAGGTGACGGAATAACTGATTGATTGTTAATTCAGGTAGTTACTGACACCCAACAGGTATTAAGCTCTACGGCTAAGCATTACGTCCTTAGATACAAGGCCCTCTTTCATGCAAATAATTTTTGCTCGCACGATATTTCACGTTTAACTATTGTGTTCTCGATTTTATTTGAGCTTAAAGAGACTCATATTGTAGCTATTGAGAATTTACAAGTACTATGGCGGCGCCTAATGCCGGTTTCAAGAGAAGCTGAATAGGTGACGCGGACTTTACGTTTATGATTTAGATGCGAGGTCTAAATTGTTTTATCGTCGTTGATTGGATGGAAGGGCAATCACCCCTCCCCCTTTGCTCCCCGTTACTACGCCACTGGACCTATCCTAGTCGTCCTCCGATAACCCAATCAGTCATGTGTTGTGTAAGCAAACTGGAGAACGAGAGATGTGTGAAAGGCAAACATATTATACGTCAAGCAGACCAAAAAATATATGCGGTGATTAAAAAAAATATGGTTTACAAAAATAGACAAATATTGAAGATTTAAAGTCTGGATACTAGAAATTAAATAGGTGCATCCTGTGTTTTTAAGGTTTACGATTAGCTGAGATGCCAACAAGCAGGATTATCCAAAGACCGTCATAATGCGAGCTGAACTCGCCATTGACCATTTCTTTGACACTTTTATTTTTGACAGTAAATTAAATTGGAATTTTCACTTAGAATACTTAATTAAAAATTAAGAAGTTTACTGCCTACCGATTTTGAAAAACATGAAAATTTTTTTAAATGTAAAACATATGAAAATATTATATTACGCTTTAGTTAAAACTCATTTAAATTACGGAATTTTAGGTTGGGGAGGAATAAATAGAACATTAGTTAAAAAATTAGAAATATTACAAAAAAGGTTTCTAAAAATTATATTCAATAAAGATTATCTTTATCCTTCAAAAGAATTATATTCTTAAAGTTGAACATTAGACAACTTTACATTTATAACATCTTAATTTAAATATTTAAAAATAAAATCCTTATACAATTTAAAAACCATAATCATAATACACGTCATAAAAATGGAATAACCATAAAACCTAAAATAAATAAGTCCACTGACTGATCACTGATCCAATTATCGGCACTTACTCCAAAGATCCTTAATTAATAAGAAACTGGTAAAGGAAATATTTTGGCAGCGTATTTTAAACCAAAGTTTATCATCTAACCCTTAATTCACCGCGGTTCCCAGATTTTTAAACCGGTCAGTTATTTGAAAACTCCTAACTATCGGTGACAGATATCAGGTGAGGGTGAGCTGTGCTTGGGGGTGTTTTACAGTTTGTAGTGCTAAGAACCGCTCCAGTGAAAGTTTAACGATTTTTTAAATATCAACAGTGTATTTTCACCAGCGGCGCACCCAGGATTTTATGTTAGGGGGGGCCCGCCAACCAGTGCTGGAAGCAAATTTTTTAATAAACTTTTAAGTTACGCATTTTTCTAGAATTTTGGAGCTTTTTTAACAGGTACTCTTGCAGGGAAGATCGCAATAGCCTAGTCATGGGAGTCGTTAAACGGTTTCTTAGGGGGGGGGGGGGGGCATTGGCGGCTTGTGACTTGTTAACTTGGGGTGTACTAAAAGCCTGTTGTAGGCGAAATGCGCCGCAGGCGAAATTTTTTTAAGACCACGCCCATATTATAGTAAATATTTTAAAAATTTATGATTACCTTCTTATTTTATTGAAAATGAAATAAGATAAAAAATAAATAGGCTAATTTATTTTTTATTAGTGGGTACATTGTTTAAAAGTAAAGTTCATTCATCTGTTTTTATTTGCAGCAAACTTATCAATAACAATAAAGTTCCTAGATTTACACTTTGTGGTTGGTATGTATCAAGTTAATTTCGAGAGTTTAGGTCTTCCCTTAATTTTAATTTCAATTTTTTGCTCAATACTTAATGAGCTAAAATTGTTTCTCAAACATTCATAGTCGTTTTGGCATTAAAACTGTTTATTTTTATTAAAATAAGTCTTTACTACCCCAAAATAATAACAAAAATATAAAGGAAAACTCGAAATAATAAATTCATACATTCAATCAAACCATATTAAACCTCAATAAGTCAACTTTTGTCAATAAGTCAACTTCCAGGGGGAGGGGGGGGGGCAAATGCCCCACCTGGCCCCCCTTAAACGAGGCCCGTGAGGTAAATCTAAGAAAATTGACTTTTTAAAATACTTATCCACTTTCATAATTTTTCATTTCATTGGGGGTTTTGGGGGGGGGGGCCAAGGCCCCCTTGGCCCCCCCCCTGGGTGCGCCACTGATTTTCACCAATTTAAATGGTAAGTTCTTCTTTAAACATTTATGATTAGGAAAATGTATTGAAAATGTCTTTTTTGTACACTTTTTATTCACTTTTCTCAAAAATAAAATGTGCCGGAATCTGGAGCAATGTAAAAAGCCTATGTGCCAATTACCGGCATGGGTGCCGATAATTGGTGCGGTGTTGACTTTAGGTTAACGGCTTATTTTGCCGAAGATTTGGGGATATTTAAATACAATTTAATTTTAAAGTGTACTTATTAAGTTACTTAACACGTTGACTGCCGCACTTACCAAAAAAAAAATGTCCCGTGGGCAATCTTATTTTTTTAATAAATTTGAGGTTTTACTGAGCAATAAAACACATATTATGGCGAATTGTG
This sequence comes from Polydrusus pterygomalis, assembly GCA_963969555.1. Lineage (NCBI taxonomy): Eukaryota > Metazoa > Arthropoda > Insecta > Coleoptera > Curculionidae > Polydrusus > Polydrusus pterygomalis. Next base: position 2,747,521 of record OZ018377.1, read on the forward strand.
ATTTTATCCTGGTAAGGGTAGCAACTACCCCCGTGAATCAAATATAGTTCACGAAGCCCTGGGGGAAAAATTATATTACATGGCCACATAAATTATATTTTTTTTCCACTTTTTATAAAACTATTTTTAGTTATTTGTGTTTTTTTAAGTTTAGGTAAATATTTGTATTATTTTTACCTTTTCAGAATAACTCATTTCGGTTTTAAAATATAAAGATATTTAGCAAAATTTCATTATTATTTAATACTACATAATATACAGGGTGATTCACGGTGGATGGAACGTTAGACGTTTCTGACGAACCAGTAAAGGAATCGTTCTGAAAATTTGGTCGTTTACATAAACGGACACGCTCTACCTATCTAAAATATTTTTAACAATACAGTGTTGCCGCTTCCACACAAAAATAATAGCCACTTCGATATTTTAAACGGAACACCCTATATATTATTAAATTTTTTAATTCTACATAAAATTATAATTATTTTTTAATAAAAGCATTATTAGTCTATGCTTAATGGTTCCCGAGATATTGTCTCTTGAAAAATTACATTTTTGAACTTTGACAGCTTCTAGCTTTTTAACTGTACGTCTGAGAGCAAAACGGCTTACATGTCCCTATCTTCGATTTTTAATTTTCTTTCCAAAAGTGTCAATTTCCGGTTAAACCGGATGTAGGAAATATAATACTTCCGGTTTGACCGGAATTTGTTACTTTTGGAAAGATAATAAAATTCGAAGATAGGGATATGTTAGCCGTTTTCCTCTCCCACGTACAGTTAAAAAGCTAGAAGCTCTCAAAGTTCAAAAATGTCATTTTTCAAGAGACAATATCTCGGAAACCATTAAGCATAGACTAATATTGCTTTTATTAAAAAATAATTATAATTTTATGTAGAATTTAAAAATTTAATAATATATAGGGTGTTCCATTTAAAATATCGAAGTGGCTATTATTTTTGTGTGGAAGCGGCAACACTGTATTGTTAAAAATATTTTAGATAGGTAGAGCGTGTCCGTTTATGAAAACGACGAAATTTTCAGAACGATTCCTTTACTGGTTCGTCAGAAACGTCTAACGTTCCATCCACCGTGAATCACCCTGTATATTATCATTTATCGAAAAGGGCCATCCTAAAAAACTTCCCATAAGCTTACTGTACCGCCGTGAGTAAAATAGTGTTCACGGAGCCTGAAAGATACGGTGGTCTTGGAATTATATTTAACTCACGCGGCTTGTGTGGAACAAGGCCGTGTGAATTATATTTACTTCACGTGGCAGTAAACGTGTTAATAGTGGGACCAATTATTATCGGCACCCTTAAATTATCATATTTATAATTAGAACGTACCTTTTTTCAGTTGAAAGATGGATAAAAGGTAAAGAAATCAGTATTCTACCTCGAAGCAGAATGAAGCAATTGAAGCAATTCAGAATGGAATGCCATTTAAAATCGCCAGTAAAAGGTTTGCGTTTGTGCGTGTTCATGAAGAGTGCGTCGGCCTCACTAAAAATGATAAGGGTGAATTTTTATGTCCTGATTGCGAATAACATTATTATTATTTAAGAATACTTAATATTATAGTCATTGTTCCTTACTTTAAGAATAACATGTTTCTTATCTTTTTTAATTCCCTTACCTATACAGGCATCAGCCTCATGACTTAACTACTCTTTAATACCTTGAACATACCATGCCGATAATAGGGACCCATTGGTGCCGAAAATTGGAACTACACTAAAATTAATGTTAAGCGTCCTCTAATATTTTTAATCGCTTACATGAAGAAACCTTAAGGCTTGCTACATCATTTGCTACAAACTTTACCGATTTAAAAATTGGATTTTACTGAATTTCAAACTATGACTTGTTCCTTAAGGTGCCGATAATTGGATCGTTTACCTTATTTATGATTTATGATTTTACATACTAAAACAAAAAATAAGATTTGCCCTAACAAGCTCAGCTTCAGGGGATTAAAGTTGAAGAATAAGTTTATAGAAGACAACATAAACATATTTATTATATTATTAAATTTTAAATAAACTTAATATTATTATTATTATTAATATTTCTGTAAATTATTATGATTATTTACATGAGTAAACAATTTAATCTCGCTTGTATGTATCTTAAAAACGCTCCGCAGAATCTCGATTCGATAGGGCTCTATATGTACTTAAAAAAACCCATCCTTTTGTATGTGTTTAATACTTTGAAACCTGATAATATTTGGAAAGGTACAACTTACTGAACTTACCAAGAAAAAAAAACCGAAAGTTCGATGCTCCTGTGACGTCAAAAGAAAATAAATGGTTCTACGTCATATTAGTATTAAGAAATGTTATCGACATCGACGTCTCTTAAGAGTTATAACGTGTATCGTTTTGGCAAGATGAGATTATTTTTCTTTACAGCTTTTTTATTGGCTATCGATGCAGGCGACGTTAACAAGGGTAAAAGCTCTAATTTAATTTATAATTTTGAAATAGTATATTAACGTACACGTTTTATAAAGCATCATTTTATTGCACGCGTCCATGTTAAAAAACGAGCCGCTTGCGGCGAGTTTTATAACGGGACAAGTGCTTAAAACTGCTTTATATAACACGTACGTTATACTATTTTTTCTAATTTGTAGTTTTTTCAATAAAAAACACATATTTAAAAAAAAAATCCTTCAAATTTTGTAAATTTTTATGTCTAAATTTTATGTTGGTAATACTATTTTTTTATCATAGTAGCATCTGGACAACAAAAATTATTTTGCGAACTGTAATTTTTTGATTTATTGACCCATTTTCACCAGGAGATTCTAAAGTTATTTTAGCGATATGAGATTTGAAATTGGACGAAATACGTTCTGTGATCCTTGTACATTCGGTACATATACAGAACGTTCGGAAATTCGGGCGATTTTGCTACTTTTTTTCAAATTTCAAAAGACATGATTTTACGTCACGGCATTACAATTTAGTATAGGGAAGATGGAAAATTCAAATAAAGTTGAAGTTAAAATCGACATTGGAAGGTTAGTAGATTGAATTTTGGATAGGATTTGGCAGAAAATGATAGCTTGAAGCATCTACAAAAGATTGATTTATAGATTTATGCAACCAACATACATGACTGTTATCCACCACACAGAATAAAAAAGTAGGTTATCAAGCTATTTTTCCTCTGCGAAAAATGGGTTTTCTCGTAAATCACAAAGGCCGCGCAAGTCAATGAAATAAAACATAAAACGCGTATCGAAATAGCTTCATTACGATACGCAAATGCGTATCGTACTGAGCTTATTATGAACGTGAAATAGAAAAAAATTATGTAAAAGTTAGGAGAAATAGTTTTTTAAGATTATTAAAGATTTTGTACACATAGAGAAAAAAGTCTTCTATTCCTTATTAGAATTCACATACTCCTTATACAGCTGTTTATTACTATCTTATGTGACAGCATCGCGCTTTCATACTGTAAGACAATGAAAATTGCTAGACCGTTGTGAAGCGATAATATTACGGTCATTTAGCCAATAGGAAATAGGAGTTAATGCTACCATAGAATGGTTTATGGCCATTATTGCTCTGAGTAATTATCAGGTTCTATTGGGGTGTAATCTGGTTTTATATACTGTATTAGTTCTGACTGGCAGTTGTAATGAAGCTTGCTACGGAAAAATCAGTACTATAGTTCTCAAAAATTTAGTGTGATATTGTTCTTGTCGTTTAACATTGCATATGATTATCTATTATGCAACATGGTTTACTGAGATGGTAAAATTCGTTCATAGATTATAAAGTCTAATAATGATGGGTTGTGCAAAGAATCTTCAATTGCTCTATCTGACATGCAAAGTTTAAAAAAATTTTAAATACGAAATAAATTAATTGAAACAGGTATTGGTACGATCAATAAAATTTAAATTCAGATAGGACAGCTAAAAGACTCCGAACAACTAGGTGACCAGCGCAACAAATACGTTAAAATTATAGGTTCTAACTGATACAATTCGTTTTTAGGGACGCTGTTCTGCTGTCTTAATTACAGAGAAAGCGCTTTACTGGAAACAAAATGCGTCGCATTAAGAAGATACAATTTGTGTCTTAACAAAATTGCTGTATTAAAGTAGTTCATTATTAAACAAGACTATGCTGGTAATGGAACTGAATACTACCAATGAAAACACTGTTCTTGCATATCTGGAATTGATATAACACTAGAGCGGGTCGGATACACTAGCAATTCATTTAATATGGGTTAATACAAAATAAGCTATCAATACAAACTGAGTCTTAGCAAACCTGTTGTATTAGATATTTTTATCAGTGTACCAAGCTATATTTTTTTTCAATTAATAATTAGAAAATTGCAATTTCACATTTTCTTTTTGACAAAAACAAACGATAAATCCATTTAAAATCTTTCCACTTAGCGGTAATAAAAGTCAAAAAGTCAAAAAACAACAACGGCTCGCATTTTTGTAATTGTGATGAATCGTTGGCAATTTCCTTAAAAGGTGGAGATTTTTTACAGTAACCGAAGTTATTTTTCTTTTTGTCAGATTGATGGTGTTCTTTTATAAAGAAAAATTCTAACGCAAATGATATGACTCTAAAAATACTCATATAAATAAATGCAAAAGTATTAAGGGTTCTGCTGGGCTTACATCAGGTATATATATTTCCCTTAAGAAACAAAACTCTATTTTTTTCGTAAAAGGTTCAAAATATTCCTTTTATTTTCAATAAAAATAAGTTTTTTTCTTTTCTTTAATTCGTCTGCCGTAACCACTAAGACGAAAAGCTCTTATCGGTAATTTTTGTGCAATCCAAGCCTAATTGGCCTAGATTGATCGGCGACATTTCTTAGTTTTAACCCTTGGGGGTGTAAGAAATAGAATTACTAATGCTAATGCTAAAACCAATCTCTTCCAGATATGTGGGTTTTAGCAGTGATTTGGGAACTTTCTAAAGCCAACAGTGTTAAAAACAATAGTTTTTCAAGTGTAATGGTTTTGTTGCCGTGGCAAAAATCTCGCACTTTTGAACACATTCACTGCCCTTGGGAAAAAGGCTGTGTTCTGCCACGTGCCCCGTAACTTTTTGCATATTGAACATAATAGGAGTGAATTGTTATTAAAATAAATATAACTAAGTATACATTGTTTCAAATTTTTTTGTAAAAAAAACACAAACAGTACCTAAATCCATACTGAAGTCCCAGCAGTTATTCGTGCAAAGCTGGCTATGCTCCTCGTGTGAACACAGCGTAGTATTGCGATAGATACAAAACGCACCTGGCGCGGGCTGGGCACCACATTGTGATCATGGTGACGCGCCAGGCGCGTTGTGGGCAGTGAATGTGTTTTAAAAAACTCTCGTCTCGTGTTGCAAATCGAGACGCCTCGCTAACTTCTAGCAGGATGTTTTCTCGTCTCGCGAGAGTCTCGTATTTTTTCGTTCTCGCAATATGACGTCATGAAAAAGAATCTGCAAAAGCTCCAAGTACATACGGATTTTTATTATTACCCTTAGGTACCATATTATGAGTATTATAGAGGCATCATACTGAAACGATTTTCACTTATAATCTCCCTAGCAGCAGAATTATCGGGAATTAATTCTGCTTCGTGGGAGATTCGGTAAGAAAATTTTAGACCACACCAAATGGAAATAGGGATGTTCGATATATATCGACGCATCGAAAACATCGATAATAGGGAACTTGACAAAAATTTTATATGGGGAAAAAATTCTATAAATCATAAGTATATATTGTCATAAAATATATTATGGCAGCAAAAAAAACAACATATTTCGTCCCTAAAGACCGCTAGCAAGATTTAAAAATGCCCCAAAATTCAAATTATCCCAAGCGGGTAAAAACGGGTCGTGACTTCAAGAATTATAATTCGTGTGTGACATCCACGAAATAGGTTATAGGTTGGCAATAAATTGAACGACGTTGAGAATCCCACCTTAAAACAACAATACAATAAAGATAACACACGGCAATCCAAATGCAAACTCGGTAGCTCGGCCACGGGTCAGGATGACGGATGACGGAAAAGTCATACCTCCTGACGTCATCGGGCTTGGCGCGCTTAAAAGGTCGTTTGAAATGCTTTTGACACGCGCGAAATTTTAAAGAATTTTTACCAAGTTATTACTGATTTTTAAGGAGTAATAATTGGAGAATATTTTTTTTAGGCCTAACTAAATCATCTTATTGAAAAAAAAATTGGAAAGTTCCCTATTTCAATGCGATATATCGTTTTCAAGCGATGCATCCAGGCCAATTGATATTTGTCGATGCATCGATGTATTAGAGACCTTAATTTTATTCGTAAAATATTTATTTTGCCGTTGCCTATCGATCTTGATTATACATTTTTACCTTTGGTTTCAGTTAAGGTGTGAGCTTAGAATAATTAGATTGTGATTTATTTTGCAATTCTTCATTAAAAAAAATGTTTTTAACATCGATGTTTTTCCGCGATACATTTTCTGTGGACATCCCTAAACGGAAATGAATGAAACAACGTTATCATGGCCTCAGACCAATGTCGTGGCGGTCACATCTATGGGGACGGGTCTCTTACTGCTACGTTGCCATACTGCACACTTTTTATAAGGTTTTAGACAGACTTAAATTTTCCACATCATGTTAATACTTTTTAACATCGTAAGTTTTGCAAACAAAGTGGAGGGACGAAATTTGTATGTCGATTTACGTCAGAATGGAATACGACTGTGACAATGTCTAGGTTCATTTGTTATTGTTTTATCTAGGTACCAGATCATGGTATAAGTATTACCGATGAAACTGCCGGGCCACGGCCAAGGTTTTGCCTTGACTTTTTTAGAATATTATTAGTACAAATAATTTTATATCTGTATTTTTACCGAAAACTGTACGGTATTATTTTTTGTGTATTGTGATTGACATTGTGTTTGTCTTGTGTTATCGTCTTACTAACCCAACAGCTTTTGTGTTGATTACTAACCCCCTTTATCACTAAGTATATCCACAAAACACCTTAAGTGACAGGTAAAAGAATAAGTACGATGGGCTGTTTACTAATACCTAAATTACTTCACAACTTGCACGCTTTTTTTTTCAATACAAATTTGACAACATCGGCGCTTGACGAAATGAAAATTGTGTTTTTAAGACGAATATATTTTTATTTTTAAAACATTGTATTGATATCCATGGTAATAGCGATAGTGTATAGTGCATATTCTCATATTTAGCGTGTATTTTTAAGGACAATGCAGTGCAGTTCAGTGGCAGACTCACCATGGGAATCACATGTAAATTTTGCTACTTTCAAATATTGGCTCCCGTATTAATTTTACATCAAAATTGTATTAGACTTTTTTGAAGGTCCTTGTATGATAGACTCGCATACCAAATTTTATTATTTTTTAACAAACCAATTACAAGTTATTTAGAAAAACTATTAAAAATTAAATTCAGCTGTGATCCATACCTCCATGAAACCATCAGTAATAATTATTATAATAATGTCAACCCAGAGGAAAAAGTCACTTGGTGAAAGGTCAGGAGAGCTAGCTGGTCAATTTACAGTGTAATTTAGTCCGATCGTGAGTCAATCGAAAATGTTTTAGACATAGTTCATTTCCTTATTTCTACTGCATTGTGCGCAGGGACAACCGTCCAATTAAAACCAAATAGAAAGGAGCGATTTCTTCTAATGCAGGTTATTTGGTGTAAAAGTTCCGAAATTTCGGTCCAAATATGCCCGCTCAAACGTTTGCCTTTTGAGGGTATCGCGAGCTTTTTGTGTTCATTTTCTGCACTCCAATATCTACAATTTTGAACATTTGGTTTATTGTTTAATGTTAAGCATTCGTCGGCAAAACAAACATTACGTGAGAATTTCCATTAGTTACTTACACTTTCCATAATGTAAAAACTAAAGTTTGCTCATCGTATTTCATCACCTTCCCTCAATTCCTGATGTTTTTGATATTTATATACGAATGATATTTATATTCTTGTAATTTGCGCACTATTGCGGAGTGATACTTTCCTGCAGTTGCGCCAAGAACCCTAGTGCTAATTCCATTATGGAGTAAAAATTCTATATCGGCATTATTATCTTATGCTCTACCATCGAGTACATCGTTATTTGGCATTAAGCAGTTGCATTTATGAACTACAGTACCTTTTCCCTTAAAATTGCGAACAATATTCAGAACTGTAAGTTGTTTTGCTTGAAATGGGTCTGTTAGGAAACATCGCAGAGATCATTTCCGATACTCTCCGAGAACTATTTTTCATATAGTACCACTTTAATCATTGTCATTTTTTCTTCAGTAATGTAAAACATAAAAAATAAAACAACTACCGTGCGAGCAAAAATTATTTGCATCAAAGAGGGCTTGGATTAAAAAACGTAGGGCTTGGTTTAGATCACAATGATATGGGGACGATATATCTAACCAAATCTAGGTTAAAATTTTGTCAAAAAAATTTTGAAAAACTAATGAGTAATAAAATAAGCAGGTAGACAAATACAAATTTATTTTTGTGGTTTACAAAATTATCAAAGTAACAATATACAGAAAGAAAAAGAAAAATAATTACATAAATTGCTGAAATTGGCCACTGCCATGCTCCAAGCATAAATTCACAAGTCTCTTCCTGTGTATTTCAAAATCTGCGGTTTGTATTTCTTGACATGCTTGCACTTTATAAGGAAATAAATTTAGCTGCTTCTTAAGAATAGTCCTGCATGTTCCAGAAGATCTTCCCACTTCTTGGGACAGGCGTCTTATACAATTTGTTGGCGTATTTTGCATTATTTCACGAACATTTGCAACAAGTTCTTCTGTTCTTACAGATCGTCTTCCTGCTCCTATTTTGTGTTGTATAGAACCTGTTTCCCTAAACCACGGTTCTTTTCAGGCGATGATAAAAATCCCCAGCGATAAAAGCAACGTTAGGAAAATGTTCGTGAAAATGGTCCATGCACAAACCCGGATTGTATTGTCACTCACCATTTACTCTAACCCCGTCTCGAAAATATGCTTCAACCATGAATGTTTTGTGCTGTTCCGTAAAGCCCATTTGTGAATTATTCAAGAAATTGGAAAAATTAGCGATTAATCAAATAACTTGTAACGACTGTCAAAGATGACGGAATAACTGATTGATTGTTAATCCAGGTAGTTACTGACACCCAACAGGTATTAAGCTCTACGGCTAAGCATAACGTCCTTAAATGCAAGGCCCTCTTTGATGCAAATAATTTTTGCTCGCACGGTATCAGAGCCGTGTTTAATTGTTAAGAATTTTTTAAGAGTTTTTTCTAAATAACTTTTAATGGGCTTATTAGGAAATAATAAATTGGTACGCGAATCCATCAGGCAAGGGCCTTCAAAAAAGTCTAATACAATTTTGATGTAAAATAAATAGGGGAGCAAAATTTATATGAGCATGGAATGTCCCATGGCGGTGCAAATACCAGTAAAGATAGCCCAGAACGCATTAAGTGCGTGTATGATGGTGATGATCACCCTTAAATCGTCTTACATACACAATGTATCATTTTCGTCGATGTTATTTTTAAAAAACGATTCAATAACTATCTATATTAAACCATTGGCATTATTTTTCTTTTCTTCCAGCCCCATGTTAGGCATCGCCGAATACAAGTACGTCGATTACTTCGATGGGACAAAAGTACCGGCCTGTCACACCTTAGCCAACACTTTTTGGTCCGCCCTGTATTTCCTCAGCAGCATTTTCCTATTTTTCATAGTTCCTCTTATTGTGCTTGTTGTACTGTACTGCATTATAGCCAAGAACCTTATATTTAACGCTGCTTCTGTAGTACTAAATAAACATATTGATAATTATTCTATTAGAGCGAGAAGACAAGTTATATTAATGTTGGGGACGGTGGTGCTAAGCTTTTTCTTGTGTCTTATACCCTTTCGAGCTTTCACTTTGTGGATTATAATAGTACCTGAAGAAAACATATATAATCTGGGTGTAGAAAAGTACTACAACATCCTGTACTTCTGTAGAATCATGGTGTACTTAAACTCAGCTATCAACCCCATTTTGTACAATCTTATGAGCTCAAAATTTCGCACTGGATTCGTCATTTGCTCGGAAACTCGACGAAGATTGTTCAGGAATACGATAAATAGTACATTTAGTAGCGGACAGAACTCTAGTTCGAGAAGCAGTACTTTTCGTACTAGCCACGAGAGCTACAGGGTATGTTACAAACCGAGAAATTGCTCGGTACTTATCAAGACTTCAAGTGCTTCATCTGAGACGAAAAGTTTGGATTCTTATAGAGATAAAGTGCATAATTTAGCAAAAGAGAATTGTATTAATGAAGAAGATGGTACCGAATCAAATGGATTTTCTTCTCGCAATGATAATTCTAGAGTAAATGTCAATATTTTTACGGAAAAAGTGATAATTTGTCAGAACAGGCAGAAAAATAATTGTGGGAAGTTTTTTGAGAAAAAGTGTTGTAGTGACGGTGGGGAAAATATGGAGTTAAATGATCGATTTTTAAAGAAGAATGGAAAGTTCGATGATGAAACGTTTGTATAGATTTTTTTAGATAAATAATAAACAATGTTGTATTTACTTGAATAAAACAGGAAGCATTTTTGTACTTTATATAAATATATGTATATACAGCGTCCATGTACATTTTGCTACTCTCAAATAGTGGCTCCCTGTATATTTTAGCATTTTTGAATACCTTATTAAAACCTCTAGTCTATCTCTAACCGTTTTTGAGATGTGAATTATAAAATTAATTTTTTATGTAAAAACATACTGAGAAGAAAGTTCAGTAACTTTGAAACTAATAAAGCTAAACATTTGAAATATTGATGACTTCTGACAAAAACATGGATCCTTAGATTCCAAAACTTAGATTTACCGTTTTTCATACAGGGGTTTTTTAAATCGTGCCAATCAGGCCATTAAGATAAATGTGCATAACACAATTTTTTTAATGGAACACCCTGTATTTTAATTTTCCATTACGTGTAGAATAGTATTCTTTATCTAATTGCTCATTACATAAAGATCTATGTTTTAGTCAAAGTTATCAAAATTTCAAATATTTAGCTTTATTAGTTAAAAAGTTACTGAAGTTTCTTCTCGGTATGTTTTTACATAAAAACATATTTTTATAAGTCATATCAAAATTCACAGATCTTGCACCTTACGCAAGCATCCTATGTATTGAAAATACCTGACACAGCTTTAAAATAAACCGAATTATTTCGCCTTAAGAAGCCTACTGTTGCTCTGTGTCCCATTACGTTTGGGACACCCTGTATATTAATTAAAACATATTATAAATAATCCCAAAAAAACGAAAACAAAAATAAAAGTTTGACACCCTTATCTTGGTTGTTATCAATTTTGGGATAATGCAAGTTTAAATAAATCGCGTTATTTCGCCTTAAGGAGCCTGCTGTTGCTCTGTGTCCCATTACGTTTGGGACACCCTGTATATTCACTAAAACATATTATATTAAATGTATGGTTTTTATTTCTAAGAATAATTAATATAAATTTGTTTATAAACAATAATATTCACATAGCAGACCAACCAAGGTGAACTATAAATAATCCCAAAAAAACGAAAACAAAAATAAAAGTTTGACACCCTTTATCTTGGTTGTTATCAATTTTGGGATAATGCAAAATTAAATAAATCGCATTATTTCGCCTTAAGGAGCCTGCTGTTGCTCTGTGTCCCATTACGTTTGGGACACCCTGTATATTCACGAAAACATATTATATTAAATGTATGGTTTTATTTCTAAGAATAATTAATATAAATTTGTTTATAAACAATAATATTCACATAGCAGACCAACCAAGGTGAACTATAAATAATCCCAAAAAAACGAAAACAAAAATAAAAGTTTGACACCCTTTATCTTGGTTGTTATCAATTTTGGGATAATGCAAGTTTAAATAAATCGCGTTATTTCGCCTTAAGGAGCCTGCTGTTGCTCTGTGTCCCATTACGTTTGGGACACCCTGTATATTAACTAAAACATATTATATTAAATGTATGGTCTTATTTCTAAGAATAATTAATATTAATTTGTTTATAAACAATAATATTCACATAGCAGACCAACCAAGGTGAACAATTGCCTTATATTCAATCGGTCATGTCTAAGCCTACTTATGCTATGTTTTTAAATTATACTTATTTACCCAGGCGTTCAAAATAGACCATGAAGATTTTCATGAGATAGGTAGGGGTGCAAAATATAACCAATCACCCGGTACAATAACATTTTCTGAGAAATCAATAATAAAAAAATTATCCCATTTGTTAACCAAATTTGGGCGGATCCTGTAATATGCAATTATTGTGCTCCAACTTTTTGCCTCCCGCTTTTTTTTTCGATATAATATTCCGATTTAAATAACGTGAACTTACCTTAGTTATAACTTATCTCAATAAAACACTTTTTAACAAAGTTACTATGGCGTTCTTTAAAACACAAACTAAACTAAACATTATTCATTATTTACTTGCCGACTTTACGCTGATTCATATTTATATTTCTACCAAGTATTATCAGAGTGTATTATGTTACAAGACCGATCTAGATATTGCGCTGTTGGCCGCGACATCGACATGAGCGACATCGACATGAGCGACATCGACATGCAATGCAAAGTTTGCGTAAACACGATCCTAATAGTATTTTCAATACTAAAAACGGTTGGAGATATAAGTATAGATTATTATTAACAAAAGTTACTTGGGTTTTAATAAGGTATACAAAAATGCTCAAATATGCAGGGTATTCTTTTTGAAATACCAAAGTTGGTCATAACTTCCGGTATAACCGGAAAACGTAAAAATATAATACTTTAAAAGTTCAAAGTCAATTATGCCTGGTACCAAATTTCAATAAAGATTACTTTACTCGTTTTGGAGATCTTTTAATGGGCCACTTACCGTGAACGGCCCTGTATACGATAAGCATATTGTCATATACATGCAAAAATATGTGTTTTTTTATTTACAGTTTTTACTCAAAGCAAAGTATTATACTATTATAGTTTTGCCCGTATATATGTAGTCGATAACTAGTAATAGATAATAATTTATTGTGTATTAAAAACTAAGATAAAAAAAAAATGACAGTTTCTCTACTCACAGTGACAATCCTAGAATTAGTAGGTATATTTTTATATCAAAAGTGCAAAATGTTCTAATGGTGTTTTAAGAAAAGAATAAAATATGACGTTTGTATGGATTTTTAAAAACCTAGTAAATTAAACACAATAAAATAAGCCCAAAATTTGTCGGGCCTCTGATAACTAATATTAAAACAAAGGGAAATGGTACTTTCATTTATGCTCAGAAAAAAAGTTTTAAATAATATAGGTATTATTATTTTTACAAAATAATTAAAATCTTGTACTACAAGAAGTTTCATATTTATTTAAATATTATTTTTAATATAGGGAAAAAACCCACAGTCGTCTCCACAAATATATTTTTTTAAAAAGAGTCAAATTAATGTGTTGTACATGTGCCACTTTCACGAAGGAATGTAAACAAATATTTAAAACATGAAATGGACAAGAACATATTGTATACTTGGACGAAAACAAAGTTAAAAAATTTAAAAAAGTGTAAAAAAATTAAAAATCGGTATTAAAATTCGAAAGGAGTTTCCTCCTCTTTTCTTTCCCGTACATAGTAAACATTGTAAACAAAAGAGGGTTATTTTTTATGTGTCATGTTTTTGCGAGAGACTTCTTCGTTCTCCGTTTTTTTTTAATAATTAGGTAAGTACATTCATTTGATGGTGGAATTGTAAATAACACGCCCTCTTACATCATTTAAGAGCAAACACTATTCGACGTATTCGCCATTTCGGTTTCTTCAAAAAGCGACCAAATACCAGTTTTTCGGTAGCAGTTACCTACCGTTTTAAGTTTAAAAAAATTAATTGATCAATTAATAAAAGAAAAAAACGAAATTTTGTCAACTTTGCCCATATTTCTTTTGCTGCTTTTATTAATTCATAAATTCAACCATTGACTGTAGGTAATTGTAGTCCAAAAACGGGGATTTGGCAAATTTTTGAATAAAACGAAGAAGTATAGGTATATAGGTACCGCAATATTGATTTTTAAAGAAACGAAATGGCGAAGGCGTCGCCTGCTCTTAAAGGACGTTTTATCACCATAGCGACTTTAATGATAACAGAACAGCTTTTTAATTTATAACCTACTCTATGCGAAAACAGACTGGACGGTTTTGCTTTCTCTGCAACTATGACTATGACTCGTTAAATTAGAGATGGTTCATAAAGCACACCCGCAGAGAAAAAGTCAGTTAATACAGTGAAATAAAAGCCATGTCTTCATAGAATCATCCTAATATGTATGTTTGTGGTAAATTAAAAATCCTTAAAAAATTTAAATTATTAAATGAAAAAGAATCACAATAATTATTGAATGGTTAAGGGGAGTGATACAAAGCATGGAAAAATCGTGGGGGGAATATAACACCGTTAACACCAGCAGGTAATGTTGATATCAATCTATATTGTATAGTTTGATATCTTTTCCTATTTTTTACCAAATTGCGTGCCGAATACCGGGTAAATATTAAAAAATCGAATCTGCCGTTTTCGTCATAAACACAACGTGGTTTAAGAGAAACTTATACCGCATATTTTTGCTATTTGTACTATATTTTATTTGTATAAGTTTTATATATTATAAAATAATATTTTAGTGTTGCTTAATTCTCGTATTATAGTATATTATGAACTGACTATTATAAGACCTATTGTATAACAAAAAAATACATGAATGTATACATCGGGGATATGGTAATCATCAATCAAATAAAGGCAATCTATTTAGGTTTACTTACTGTTAATAGGGTCTCTATATGCTATATTTATATAAATTTTTATCATAAAATATTATAAAAATGTATATTTTTTATTAAGTATGCTTATATATTTAAAGCCTACCTATTATTAATGTTGTGCATTTATTAGAAGTTATTTAAATATTAATTAATATTTGTATGTTACTATAAGAGTTCACCAAAGAGAGAAACTAAAATAAAAGCAGCTTTGTTACGAGTTATAAAAATATAGAAAGGACTATGGATAATTGTTGTTTCATTTCTTCCTATAGATATGACACTTTTTACAATATTTTTTTAACTATATAAGTGCTTTATTAGGAGCTTTACAACCTGTACAAGTATTTTTATGTCGACTTAAGAGTTTTTTTAAGGTTTAGGGATTGTGAAACTTTCGCCATTTTGTTTTTTTCATCTGTTTCAAGTGAAAACTTTAGAATTTAGAATAATAAAAACATAACAAAATGTATGGGTAACTTTGACATAAAATTTGCTTTCATTACTTATCAATCAAAACTTTTTACACCTTAAGACTGTAGATATAGTTGCCCCCACTGTTTATATAAAGCGAAAAAAGTACTACTGTTTCAAACACCTGCTACTTTCAAAAGTTACTTTTCTAAAACAATAATTTTTCAACAAATCATCATACATAACAAAATTAATCATTGTGAATGTCCCAAATCATTATAGCCTCATTCAAAAACGTAAGTATGTTTTATAGTATATTTTTGTTATTTTAGTTGTTAGAAAAAAATTAATTTTATAAGGGTTTAAACAACAAAGAGCAAACTCAACAAATTAATTCTAAAAACAATACAATAAATAAGACAATGAAATTATTTATTGTTCCCAATATTAAAAAAAAAAATATAAAAATTTATCTGATTTTGAATTCTACCTTTGTCTTTTGAACGCCTTATATAAACATATTTTAAAATATCAAATAGTTAGATGTTCTGTAGATGTAGAAATGTGAAAAGTAGAAAAAAAAATAATCATATAAATATTGATGTGCATCGATCATTAGTACAGATTTATTTACCCATAGTAAAGTTATATTATAATGTATGATTTTGCTTTAAAAAAACAGTAAATTATCAGATACAAACTTTATAATAGATGGAGAGCTCGTGAACCCTTCGAGTAACGGTCGTCCTGTAAGGCTAGTAATTTTTTTGGTAGCTAGTCGTAGCATACTAAGTACGATAACCACGACCTGGCAGGCATCAGCCCTGCACGTCATCATCCCTTATATTTTTAAAAGTGTGAATAAAATTAGAAAAAAACAATTTGTCGCTGTAAACTTCAAATTTTAATATGATTTAGTTCATTGACTGTAAAGTATAAAAAAAATTGACGGGCGATTTCAGCGAGCACAAATACCTGACAGGTGAATCGAAAGGTGTGCAGTATATGATTGAAAATAAACTTTGTTCTGTAAAGATAAAATTTATATATACTTAATATATATTATATTATATGTTTAAGTAATGGACAAATTGAAAGGTCATATACCTGCTTTCGTACAACGATTAAAAAAAAATTCAGCTGTAATAAGGATTTATCCTTGTGAAGTCTTGTTCTACTATATTACCAAAATATTATTGTGTATGTGATTTTATTTTGTGCATTATTTCAAACTGTAAAATTTAAAATAAACTATATATTAATTGTGCAGTTTATGTTGCGCACTGTTATATCTTATATTATTATTTAAGTAAACAGTGTGCAGAATGGAATCCGAACACGTTATAAGTTTATTTTCAGTCATATACTGCACACCTTTCGATTCACCTATCAGGTACTTGTGCTGGCCGAAATCGCCTGTCAATTTTTTTTTATACTTTACAGTCAATGAACTAAATCATATTAAAGTTTGAAGTTTACAGCGACAAGTTTTTTTTTTAAATTTTATTGACACTTAAAAAAATATAAGGGTTAATGACGTGCAGGGTTGATGCCTGCCAGGTCGTGGTTATCGTACTTAGTATGCTATGACTCGCTACTACAAAAATTACTAGCCTTACAGGACGACCGTTACTCGGAGGGTTCACGAGCTCTTGGACTATAAGCTGCATTGACGTCATTTTAAGGATTTTAAGTTCTTAAATCATTTTCTGGGTACCTATTAAAACTGTGTCCGTATTATCTTAATATTATCTAAATATTATCTATGTTGTGTCGGAATGACAAAACCTACTTCAACGAACCATAAGTTGAATTTTTAAATAGCTTTGACAATAATTATAAATCACAAGTTAAATTTTTTATGAAATTGGTTGGGACATCTGGGAAATTAATTCAAGGAGCCTTTTCCACAAAAATTATACAAAAGGGACCTTTGCTCACTCTGGAAAAAAATTATGTTTAACACTAAATTAAACAACACATGTTTAATTAACATTTTGTTTTATTTTTGGAGCAACATTGGTTATGTAAAAAACGAAAAAAAATGTAATGTTTTTTTGTTCTGTAAGAAAACATATTGCTTAAAAAAATTAAATTGAAAATAAAAAAAAAGGTTTGCACACCAAAGAAAAGGTATCTTTATTCAAAATCAATAAATACTTTTTTATTAAGAGGACTCCGCAGCACCTTAAAAACGGGATTTCTTTTGACGGGTTTATTAATTGGTTAAGAAAAAAATTTTGTACTTATATACATTTTTTTAGAATTTTAACAAAGAATATTGAAAAGTTCCTGTTTTTGTTATATTGGTACATACAGTGATTTTTTGGATCTTTTTCAATTCCTTGATTTATTAAATGAATTTTGCTACTGTGGAAACTACAATTTCAACTATTAGATTTGCGATTACTATACAGGGTTCGTCACAAACAACAGTTTTTGTTTTTTGGATTTTCTTTCAATTCGAATTTCCAATTCCTTTTGATAATTGGCTAAATCATCACTTTGGGAACAAATGAATCGTAAGTTAAGGTACCTATGAGTTATGGTCGAAACGAGTTGGCACGTAGGAGTCCCGATCTCACAATTATCGACTTTCATTTATGGGGATATCTGAAGCCACATGTGTATAAAACCAATTTCAATAATAACTTAAATCTCTTGAAAGAAAAAAATAAGAGTGGTTATTGCAAATATTCCAATACAGCAAGTAAGGAACTGTTATCGGGAATTCGTGTTGAACTATGCGCTAACTCGGTGGTACCACGTTGAATAAAAGTTTTATAATTTATGATTAATTGAAAAATATGACATATAATAATAAAAATACTTCAAAAGTGGGCAACTAAAAAATGGTTTTCTTACAACAAAATCGTTACTCGGCCAGATATAAAATCATATTCGAAGTAAGAAAGCAACAATAGTTGTTTGTTTTTACGCAAATTTATTTTAAACGAAATCAAAAACTAAAAATGTTGTTTCTGACGAATCCTGTATAGTAGTGTATAGTAATCGCAATTGTGATATTTGAAATTGTAGTTTCAACACAAATAAAATTCATTTAATAAATCAATGAATTGAAAAACATATCCAAAAAAGTAAAAATGTTGTTTGCGACGGACCCTGTATGGTAATCGCAAATCTGATATTCGAAATTGTAGTTTCAGCACAAGCAGAAGTTATTATAAAAAATTACTTTTTCTTCTATACCTAGCTACCTAATAATAAAAAAAAATTTCCGCTTCCAAATTCTATCCGTGGTATATATATATTTTTAAATCATTTATTTATTAAGTTAGCAACAATATATTATGGACTTTCCAATATTCTGTGATTAATTTTAAACAACTTTTATAAAAAAAATTTACATTAGAGTTTTTTTAAACGAAACTTTAAACTTTTTGTCTAATTCTTGGCCTAATTATTAATCAGTCTCAGTCATCAATTGATTGTCTCTCTTTGAAACGTCCGCGTCAGTGGCGAACGCTACTCTGGGAGACGCGATACCGGCCAATGGAACAGCCAGAAAATAAAAAAAATCCTGAAAATTCGGGTAGCAACGGAATCCTCTTAAGAGCAAACATTAGTGATGCGTTCGTCATTTGGTTTTTTGATCAATATTTTGTTACTTCTTTATTTTATCCAAAAATCGGTCAAATAACCGTCTTTGAAGTACAATTATTATCTTCATCTGGTTGGATCCATAAATTAATAAAAGCAGATACATTTGACCAAATTTCCTTTTTTTTATTATTTTTTTTTGTTCTTAAAATTGTAGGTAATTGCTACCCAAAGAGGGGTATTAGGCCATTATTGGAAAAAATAAAGAATACACGAAATATATAAACATGTCTGTGATTTTTTCAATTAAAACTTTTAACTGTAGATCGTGGGACTGGTATTCGGCCGTTTTTTGGAGAAAACGAAACATTGATAAAAAAAAAAAAATGAAATGGCGATGCGTCGCTAGTGTTTGCTCTTAAGATAACTTGCATTCGATACAAATTAGTATGACTACGCTTAATACAGGAAATTTAAAATAATAGTTTGGTCTTTTGAAGTAAGAACAGTATTCTACTATAAGCATAACAAAATAACGTAGCATAGTAATAACACATAAATACTTTTTATAACTAGGTAAATTAATTTCCATGTATGCGAGGGTAGGTACTATTACTTCAAGCCATTTACACATTATTAAAATATTGGACGCTATTTATAAATAAAAAAATAAAAGCCGGTCATGTGAGAAAACGATGACGTAAAGAATTTAAGTAATAGTACGCATGCGCTATATCGAAATGTAGTTTTCGCATATCCAGTAAAAAATTAACTAATACTAAATAACATTTAATATTTTTTAAATATTTTTCAGTCCCATTCTTGCCATCACCCAGTACGGCACCGAAGAGTATTTCGACGGTTCCATCGTGTTCGTCTGTTTCAGCATGGTATTGGACATGTTCCCCTGTATATTCTTCGTCGGTTCAGTTGTTGTTTTTTTCATATTTCCCTTGGCGATTTTGATTTGCGTGTATGCATTGATTGCGAGGACCCTTATGTCCCATCCTACAAACCTGGTGAGTCTAGTGCAATTTTTTATGACTTAACACCTTTTTTGATATTGAAACGTTACCGCCCCCTGCCAAAGCAGAAGAATTAAAAAGCAGATATTTGCTGGTATTTATTATAAATACTATTTGTAGTAAATAATATTTATAATCATTTTAATGTCCCTTTCAATTTTTAAATTATTACTTAAATAAATCAAAAACTAAAACAGACAAAAAATGGGGGTCCCCTAGAGGTCCGAGTTAACACACAGAAGTGTCTCACGATTCCACGCGGAGAATCTTTAATTTACCAATCCTTAAAGTTCATACGTGTAATTAGAAATGGGTATAGTTTAATAGAATTTATTTAGGTATTAATTATTATGATTCGTGCAGCAACATACACATGTGCAATTTAAGGAATGGCTCGGATGACCGTCTAGTTCTTGGGACCCAATATAACGCAAAGTACCCTACGTTGTGTTTGACCCTATGTGCACGTTGTGTTTATTTGTAACCCGTTCGTTATGTAACCCAAATTCGCTGATAAAATCAATATGAAGTATTACACCGAGAAAGAGACGCATTGAAAAACAGGGAATTCCTAAAACATTCTTTCCAACAATGTATAAAATAATAGAAAAAATTTATGAACCCGACAAGTGGCTGAACGCTAAAGCAATTAAATTTGGAAGAAAAGGTTCGCGGTAGTCGTCATCGACTGTTCAAAGAAAATCGAGTATGTTCCAATTTCCAAAGGTTCCCCTACCCCGTGCACTGGACGAGACTAAGGAGCTGTCGCCCTAGGCAGTAGCCTATCTCTATAGGTTTCCCTCATACGGTTGCTAGGATGGGCTGTCGCCCTAGACAGTAGTCCTCCGTCCCTCGTTGAAGGAAAACGCGGAACAGGCCCGCACTTTCCTCTTACAATCTCTAACGTAATCTCGTGTAGACAGTTATTAGAAAAAGGGGGGCCATACCGAACAGCCACGCTTTAATAGTAAGCAGAATAACGTAAGCGTCGGGATTGCTAACATAAAAGAGATATAATCAAATCCTAGCAGTGGAAAGGGAGGTCGTCGCAAACACAGTAAAGATCCCCACACCTCCACGGGTCGAAACCCGTCGAGTTCCCCCAGCATGGACAGTAGTCCAGAACTCGGCGCGAAGGGAGGGCTTGGAAAACCTACAGGCCTACGAATCTAAACCGGGTTAGAGACAACTCACTCAATCTCTACCATGGATATTTTAAATTTATTTTTAATTTTAATGATTTGCTAAACCTTAGCAAACCCCGACACTGTCTAACAATGGTATGAATGAAAGGGAAAGAAGCCTATCGTAAAACCCGCCCTCAATGCGTCGTTGGCCATAAAATAATTTAAATAATAATCTGTGCACAGAGATTACCGGTATTTAATAATTAAAAACTCGTTTGTCAAATTAAATGAAAAAGGGACTTTCCGAAATTTATAAAAATATTTCTATTTGCGAACCTGTAATATTTGGTACACCTTCGCGGTCGTCCAGAATCTCCGCATTAGAGTTTGTTACCTATAACAGAGAACAGATGTGAGAAGAAGGAAATAGAAGCTTTTTCTTTGTTAAGAATTTAGTGTTGACTTTAGGGACCTCCGGGCACGCCTGCCCTAACAACTCCCAGATGCCCATCAATTTTACCCATGTGTTTCTAAAAGATCGTTTACCAACAGTTCTTTGTTATGGTTAAATGGTCGACACTTGAGTTTTTAAAATTTATAGCCCTTCGGGGGCTTTAAGGTTTAAGAAAAAGGGACGGGCGACACACTTATCCTAAAAAGATGTTTTTTTCTTTGAATAATTTTTCTAAAAACAATAATTACATCTTTAGGCTTTTGTGTTTCGCTTTATACCGATAATAAGAAGTACTGACCTAGCGTCTTCTTACTGCGCGCCCCCTAATTGAAAACATGCGGTTGTATTTAAAGCACCTTGTCCTTTTAGAAGTGGTTCAGAACAGCGTAGACTATTATGACCTGAAAATCTCGCCCACGTTACAAATGATATGATCAACATACGTGGAAACCCAAATTTATTATTAAACGCTGAAGAATAATGCCTGTAATAATAAGAAACATATACTGACTTCCGGGTCTTCCAAGGCTTGCTATAGAATTCACAAATCGCGTAATATAAAAAATCCTACCCCTCGCGACACGGAACACCCTGCCTATGCGACATGAAAAACCCTTAGGAAAAAAGTTTTAGAAAGAAACAATGTCGTAGGTATTTATTTTAGTAGGGTTTAAAACAGGTTTAGCTACTGTCAGAATTGTATTTGTGAATATTAATTTAACTTATTCTTATGAAAACGCGTAGTCCGTTAGAGTCTCACGGTAATGGCGCCGTTCCTGAGTTTAACTTTATGAATTTTAGTTATTAACATTTGTAACCGTTTATTTGTGAATAATATGAATATTATTTAATGGGTCCCGGCCCTTGCCAAGACAATATTCGGCGTTGATAACGTTTAATTGATGATTGCAAAAGTGACGCGATGCTGAACGTTCAAATAGAAGCTTTAACTAAAACAGAAAAGACAAAAGAACGGATAGTAAGGAAACTAGGAAGCTACAGTAAGGTAATTTCCGTGAACCGAAAAACCCACACTATAGTTGAAACGCAAGGATTACAGTAAGGTAATTTCCGTAAACCGAAAAACCCACACTGTAGGAAAAAAAAAGGATTACAGTAAGGTAATTTCCGTAAGCCGAAAAACCCACACTGTAGGAAAAACAAGGATTACAGTAAGGTAATTTCCGTAAGCCGAAAAACCCACACTGTAGGAAAAACAAGGATTACAGTAAGGTAATTTCCGTAAGCCGAAAAACCCACACTGTATAGAGGAAAGGGTAAGAAACAGGTTCGCAAAAGAGAGGGAAGGTTTGGACTTTGTCTAGAGACCCCAATTAAGTAATAAACCCCCCCACAAATTTAATAATTGACAAGAAAAAATAATCCTTTAATATAGTTTATAATTTACGTTCATTTTGTCGTTTTAAAATTTAATTTTCACTATCTAGATTTTTTCAGATAACTTAAGGTTTTATAAATTAATATACTTTAACAAAATACCGACCGACGTCCTTAGTGAAACCCACGCGTGGTTTAAAGCTTATCAAGTTTAGATTTAGAAAAAAATTTAAGATTAGAACATTTTAGACCCTAAAATTAACTTTTGACAAAATGAGA
Source organism: Polydrusus pterygomalis (assembly GCA_963969555.1). Taxonomy (NCBI): domain Eukaryota; kingdom Metazoa; phylum Arthropoda; class Insecta; order Coleoptera; family Curculionidae; genus Polydrusus; species Polydrusus pterygomalis. The sequence continues at coordinate 2,770,656 of OZ018377.1, forward strand.
ACACCCACCGCGACCTGGAAGTGGTAAGGCCAATCGGGAAACCTACTTATAGATCTAGTGAAACCAGGAGACGCAAAAGGCGAAGGCTTGGTCTGTCAAGAGATCCCCCTTTTAGGTAGCTTGGGTAAGACTAAATAATTTCCCACATTAATAATTAAAAGAAAGAAAGAATTTGTTGATATGGTGAATAATTTACTTCCATGTTTGTTCTTGTTAAAATTAAGCTACCCTCTATTTCAATTTAACTAGAAGTTCGTTGTGTTTCAAAGAAAAATACATGATTTTTAAACTTGTGAAAACTTATATAGAACGGAGTCCAGAATATTTTACACCCAGAGAATACAAGCAAAGAAGCCCCTGAATATTTTTTAAAGCTGGTGATGGTTTGAACAGAAAACCAAAAACCTTTTTATTCCTGACGTGACTCCGGCTTTTATAGTTTCCCCCCCGACCGACGCGACGCTCTTCTCGTCTCCTCTTTGTGCGGACGTTCCAAGCTCTGGCTAAGGTACACGACGCCGGAGCGTTCGCGGCCCCGCGCGCCTCGCATATTACATCGGATTTACATAATTATTTTATTATTATTATTATTATTATTATTATTATTATTATTATTATTATTATTATTATTATTATTATTATTATTATTATTATTATAAATAGGTTTTTTCTCCGCATTTTGTCAAGAACCAACCGACCCGGGTTAGGTCCGTTACAATATACTAATTAATTTTAACTATCATGGACACTGAATCGTATGCAGGGGAGTCGCTAAGCACTTACGATTGGGGGGCAAACCCCAACCAATATAAAACCTTTTTCTTATATTTTTAATTAAGATATAAAATATATATTTTAGGTGGGTCTTCAAAACAAAACTGTAACTGTGCCAAGTCAAAGTGTGATAAAATACAGAAAGCAAGTTATGATGATGTTGGGCACAGTAGTATTGGCATTTTTCATTTGTCTTCTGCCATTTCGGGCTTTGACCCTGTGGATTATCATTAGCCCAGCTGGATCAAACTTTGACATAGGTAAAATTTTTTTTTATATTTTGTCACGAAATTTTTGGGTCCTATTAGAACACGAACCCATTTCCGTGGGTCTGTCGCTTTATTTGTTGGCTCAAAAGCTACAAACTACTTGACGAGGAATGAAGAAATTTTGTATGTGGATTAGGCATTAACCTCCACTTATAATCGGGTATAGTTTAGATTTGCTACCTATATTATATGTATTTGATGCCTTTTTTTTGTTTTAGGTTTAGAAACTTACTACAATATACTCTATTTTTCAAGAATAATGTTCCATATAAATTCGGCTGTAAACCCAATCTTGTATAATATAATGAGTTCAAAATTTAGGGGAGGATTTTTGAGGTTGTGTGGAGTGAGGAATTTGAGGAGAAAATTTAAAAAGACTGAGATAATTAGGTAATAAAAATACAATCCTGAACAAAGATTTTCAAATCTAATAAACGGCACAAAACAAACCCCTTTTTCTGTGGTCTTAGCAGCAGCACAGAGTAGTGATAGGTTGAAAACACCTTATACCTATCAATAATAATATACAGGGAAGTACAGGGGCTGGCGCAACATATAAAATCGGTCAAATATTGACTAGGTACCTCAGTGGCGGCTCGTCAGGTGAAGTAGGTGAAGGGGCCCTTCACCAATAAAAATAAAACCAGGAGGAAGTTTTTTTCGACAATATTAAATATTAAATGTACCAATACAGCTACCTTAAAAAATAATTATGTTCGAATTAATAATATTAATTTAATCCAAATGTAGCTATGCATAATAGGACCACGGTTAACTCCGATGGACAATTCTATTATAAACACTCGTGCATTTTGGCGCGCCCCAGCCGACTGCGTCCGTCGCATCGAAAGGTCAAAGCAGCAAGTGAAGAGCGGCGAAAACCCAACATACTGAACGTACAGTCAAGTGGCTTTGATTTCCACCGTCGCTATGGTTACGTGACGTCAGGTACGCGACAGCATGTGAGACGTAATTGAAGTGCATCTAAAAATAGATCAGTCATATGCACTATTGTTTTAAGTATTGGTTCGGGTATTTATTTTGAGGCTTCGCGAAACTTACAGCTATAGATACCCTTTTTACGTTATTTATTGTGTGATTAGAAAGTTTTGTTTTTATTTTTCAGTTAATTCAGTAGACCTAAGTACTAATTTTTATTGTACGTTTTAAAAATAAACCCAATTAATGACATAATTTGTTAGAAACTCCATTCAGTCGTGGGACAGATGAGGATAAGATACGTTTTAGTACACGGGCGACCTACTGGAATCTTAAACATAGATTTAAAAAAAGAATCGAAAAAAAGCGGCAGATCCTATAAGATTATAATTTTAAGTGTTCCTGGTTTTTAGAGTATAATTGGCTATGTATTATGTATTAGTAGTGCCGCCTTACAAAAATTGTTTTGTAGGTCTAAAAAATTATATTAATTATTATTGTGGTCATTTTTTTTTCGTTTATAAGTAATAAAGTAATAAATTATTGACCAAATTTGGGCGTGGTCCAAAAGAAATTCCGCCTGCGGCGGGCTTTATGCCTCTGAGCACAAACTGCTACTAAGCTCTTCACCATTTTTTACAACCGCGAGCCGCCACTGAGGTACCTTGTTTATTTTAGATCGATAATTAAACTTTGGATAGACTGCATGGAAATTATTAAACTTTTGAAAGTGAGTTTGGCTTATTGCATTCTTTAAAAACTTAGATACGTAATCTTAGTCTACAACAACAGAGAAAATATTTGAACACCTTAAGGTGGAATTATCAACGTCATTCGATCTATTGCCAACCTATAACCTATTTCGCGACTTCGCGTTGATTTTTTGAATTTATTATTTTAATAACTAACATTTACCTAAAGAAAATCAATATCGTCGGTACATTATTAAGGTAGTAGGTATCTGATATATATTCCAAATTATCAATTTATTTCATTGCTAATTTTGGGAGAATTGTATATTGAAACAACAAAGACATAATGTTAAAAAAATCTTACCCGATATTTTTCCCTTTACAATTCTCCTAAAATAATTTATAAAATTCCTTAATATTTATTTAATTACCCATAGAATATGCAGTCGATATTGATTTTATTTAAATTTTGTGTAAAAGCTAGAAAAATAAATAAATCTAAGCAAAATAGGTTATAGGTTGGCAAGCATGTTGATACTCCCACCAAGAACAAACCCAGTAACGGGGTTTTTTGGCCATTTCTTATTTTGATTAATACAGTAGACTCCCGAGTCCCGATTATCCGAAATAATGTGAACCGGACCGATTTCGGATAATCGAAATTTTGAATATTGGGGAAAATCATTAACTATAGGAAAAGTAACTATATCTATATGTACTTTTATAGATGTACATACATACATAATAAATTCTAATACATATGTATGCACATTATTATGTATTCATATTCATAAATTCAAGAAAGAGTTAATTGGTAGGTACTTGTTTTAATTTTAAAGTCTGTCGATTTTTGGCCGATCTCGTATTCATTATTGGTATTTGCGCCAAAAATAAAAACCTATATTATGCTGAACAAAACATTTCTTAGAAATTTGGAATAATGCCGAGACATAGCTAGAATAATTTCGGATAATCCGGTTCATGGGTCATAATCGAATTTCGGATAATCGGAAGTCTACTGTATTTCGATACGTCTTCGTGTTATCCAAAGATCGGCCAGGATGGAGTACAATTTGAACCTACAACTACAGTTTAACGATAAGAAAAGATTGAATTTATACAGGGTGTCCGGAAAAAGGAGATCAATCCGTTAACCATATATTCCTTGAGTAAACAGTTTTAAATATTTAGGGATGATTATCGATTCCAAATTGAAGTTTTTTAATTATTTTGAAAGTATCATATTGAAGATTGCAGGAAATGTAGGATATTTTAAAAGAATCAGTTCTGATTTAAGGTGGGAGTATCAACATGCCTGCCAACCTATAACCTATTTCGCGTAGATTTATTTATGTTTTCTAGCGTTTACACAAAACTTAAATAAAATCAGTATCGACTTGATATTCTATAGGTAATAATCAGGGCCCGATTTATTATTCGAAGAATTTATAAAACTTTCATCTTTTTTGGAGAACCTACCCGAAAATTTTGTACATTCCAGAATTGACCAACAATGGGTTTCTTATTTAAAAATTATATTTTTGTTATTATTTTGGAGTAGTAAAGACTTATTTTAATAATAAAAATGAACAGTTTTAATGCCAAAACGACTATGAATGTGGAATATTTGAGAAACAATTTTAGCCCATTAAGTATTGAGCCAAAAATTGAAATTAAAATTGAGGGAAGACCTAAACTCGAAATTAACTTGACACAGACCACAAAGTGTAAATCTACGGACTTTATTGTTATTGATAAGTTTGCTGCAAATAAAAACAGAAGAATGAACTTTACTTTTAAACAATGTACCCACTAATGGAAAATAAATTGGCCTTTTTTATTTTCTTTTTATCATATTACATTTTCAATAAAATAAGTAGGTAATCATAAATTTTTAAAATATTTATTAAAAATTATTTACCAAATTTGGGCATGGTTTTAAAAATTTCACGGGCTTTTAGTGCACCCCCGAGTAAATAAGTCACAAACCGCCACTGTCTAGGACCCTACCTCCCGCTTTTTAACATTTTAAATCTGACAGCCCTAGGAGTGGGCCCGGGATGCCGCACAGCCCCCGGGCCTGACCTGGCTCTCGACGGCCCTGGTAATAATTGACATATTTAATAAATATCAAGGAATTTCATAACTTATTTTAGGAGAATTGTATAGCGAAAAATTTTGGGCAAGATTTTTTTTAACATTATTATGTCATTGTTTTTTCACTATACTCCCAAAATTAGCGAGGAAGTAAATAGATATTTTTGTAATATATCAGATATTACCTAAGTAATGTGCCGACAATACTGATTTTATTTAAATGCTAGTCAATAAAATAATAAACTTGAAAAAATAACGCGAAATAGGTTATAGGTTGGTAATGGATGAAATGGCGTTGAGAATGCCACCTTAAGTTTATTTTCTAAAAAAAAACTGTTAATACTATTATAATTACCACATTTTCTTTACTGTTTTTCTATTTTATATTGTGCTAGTGAGGAAATGTTTGATAAATTACAAATTTTAAAAAATAAGGCAATGCGGGAAATTTTAAATTGTGACCAATATACAAAAATAAATTTTAGGTTAAACTATTTAGATTAGTTGAATATCAGAAATTAAATTTCTTTATTTAGTATGTGTCTTTATACATAAAAGTTGCCTGATTGTTTTAAAAATGTTTGTTCTTTTGATCATGACAATCATAATTTAAACATAAATCTCTTTTCAAAATTTTTCTGTGGTTAGAGCAATGATCTGGTACCTATAGATGAAACGATAACAAATAAACCAATTGCCAAAATCGTATTTCATTCTGAGGTAAATTAACATCCGAGTTGCGTCCCACCCCCCCCCCCCCCCCCCCCCCATCACATTGTTTGTCAAACTTAGGCTGTTAAAAGTTAGAATTACAAAACAAATAACAAATCTAATTATTCTAAGCTCACACCTTAACTGAAACCTGAAACCAAAGGTAAAAGGGATAATCAAGATCGAGAGACAATGGCAAAATAATTATTTTACGAATAAAAGAATAAAATGAAGGCCTAATACATCGATGCATCGCCTTGAAAATATCGATGTTTTCGATGCATTGTATATCGAACCAGAACCCTATTTCCGTTTGGTGTTTCTTTTACAGCGGTTTAAAATTTTCTTCAGTTTATATATATATTTGCTGTGTTTTTAATGTTTTGTGATATTTTCTGATAACCCGCCCTTTACGCCCTAATGCAACCGCAAAATTCAACTTACATACAATCTTAGTCCTGGTCTTTACTCTTTTTATTATTTTTGCCTTTTCCTGGCCAACATTTCTTTAAAGAGCGGTTGGCAACGCTCTTAGCTTTCCCATCATAGACAATTTAGGCTTTCCTCGCTCCTCGAGTCGTTACCTGCAGCGTTGCCGATTTGCCAGTAATTACTGGCTTTTGCCAGTAAAAATACGCCTGCCAGTAATGGCTTTATGCCAGTAATTTGCCAGTATTTGTTTACCCCCCCCCCAGGATTTTTTAGACCTCTATAACTTTTTATAGGCAAACTTCAAAATACCCAAAATAAGGACTTACTTTTAAAATTAAAATCAGAATTTAGTATTTGGAAAAACAAAAAAAAGATACAGATGCTGTAGGTTCAGGGGCGGTAATTACCCCTCCCAGGAATTTTTTTTCAGCGTGAATTTTTGATTTTGAGCGTGGTCGCGAAAATTTTTCGCCTATGGCGCAATTTTACGCCTCCGGCGGTTATTGCGCCTGCGGCGCGATCGCTTTGCCAGTAATTGTCAGCGTTTTGCTCTCATTCTGCCAGTAATTATTGTCAGCGTTTTGCTCTCATTCTGCCAGTAATTTTAAGTGAAACCATTGGTAACACTGGTTACTTGTCACCTGTCGCCTGTTGTCGTTTAATAGAATATAATAATTTGGAAAATTCTATTACATCTAAAATATCATTAAAACTTTTTAAAAAGACGTTGAAAATACATTCAATTAAAAAACAAAATACGTACGATACGTAAATATTTGATACAATTTGCAAATTGTTTAACTGTTCTCTCTGTTTTGGTTTAAAGAAGGTTGCATTTAAAAATAAAACTATAAATCTTTTTAAAATGTTTTTGTTAGGTAAATAAATAGTTATTTTCCTAACAAGTGCGCAAAGTGATACTTTTCCGCACGCAAGTACAGTTGGACGAACGACGCGAAGCGGAGTTCGGATAAGTTCTTGCGTGCGGAAAAGCACTTTGCGCACTTGTTAGGAACAACATTTTTCCTACGAGCTTCATATCAGATAACAACAAAAATAAAAATATGATAATTTATTTAATAATTTTTAATTCGACTTTAAAGAAAGAACTATAATATACTTACAACTAAAAATTACATAACAAAAAAAAATAATAGAAAATTAAAAAATTACATAACAATAAAAAAAATAATAGGAAACTTAATTATTTGTTTATAACATTTATATTTATCGTCAGAGCTGCTCATTTTAACAGTGTTTATATATATTCCCTACCAAGGAGATTTTTGAATAGTTTTACTTTTCCGCACCCAGTGCGGATAAAAGTCTTATCCGCACTAGTGCGGAAAAGTGTAACTTTGCACACAAAAATGCGTGCGCAAAGTACTACTTTGCGCACGCTCGTAGGAAAACATATATTACTACTACAAACTATTACTATTCAAGCAGAAAAAAAATATGGGCAAATTTGACGAAATTTCGTTTTTCGATTTTATTACTTTATTAATCAAATTTTGTAACTGAAAACTGTAGCCTTGTTTTTTGCTTCCGACACAATGTGATTGAGTACCTAAGTGATTACTCTTAAATTTTACATGGGATTTCCTATGTTGCGCTAGCTGTAATACCACCCTGATGTATGTATGATCAAGAAATTAGTATTTCTCAATTTGTTCTATATTTATCTATAAATATCAATCAATTTGTTAAAATTTATTTCCTTTTCATTTAAAGGTGTATCGATATATTTTTTTAGGAAAAGTACTACGAGTTCGACAACGCCTAGTAGTCAACGGACTTCCGAAAGTGGACTAAGAAGTGGACGAAACCAGTCAAGGTATACGTGCGGGGGGCGATGGCGAATTTATTCATTATTATTGTCTCTCTAAAACTATTTTCTTAGAAATCGACACACACGAACAAACCCGAAAAATGTTATTTCTACAGTGTGGCCAGTAAACAGTGTCGCAACCAGAAATTTAGTTCGGGGGGGGGGGCTCTAACTTCTAGCGCCGAAGCGAAAAATTTTTTGGGTGCCATGCCCTTTTTTGGGTAAAATACGTATGATTGACGAGAGCGACAGCCCCCTAAAACTTCTGCAATAATACGCCGCTGGCCCTAACTAAATATTTATGAAAAAAAAATTAGAGATTTCATTTTAATTAGTAAAAATGTATTTAAAATAAGTAACGCATATATTAATCATACTTATACTAAAACAAAACAAAAACCTTATACAATAAGTTGTAAGTAATCACTAATAATACTAATATTGAAGTAAAATTCTTCGTTTTGTTTTTGCCTTTTCGTCCCGAATTTCTGCCACGGTTATATCAATATAGTGGTTCGCATAAAGAACTGCCAAACCATTTAATCTGTCCTCTTCCGTGGTGCTACGCAGATATGTCTTTAAATATTTTAAATTTGAAAAGGACCTTTCAGATGTGGCGGTTGTAATAGGCAAAGGTAAAAAAAATTGTAGAAGCCTTTTTATATTAGGAAATATATTGGCATCACATTCGGAATACACTTTGTCCAAATCTTCCTTCAGTTTTTGTTTTTGCATTTTTTTATACCACAGCTCAAGTTTAGCTTTTAATACCGTTTTAATGGAAAACTCTTCAAGGAACTCATTCTTGTAGAAGCTGTGAAGTTTCAAAAAACATTTAAATTTACTATCAAAATCTTGATTGTCATATGGAAAGAGGCATTCAAAATTTTGAAGGGTTTCTTGATGTTTTAAAAACCGATCCTCGAGATTTGCTATGAGGCCATCTAAAAACGGAATAAAAATTGTTATTTTAAAATACTCAGCAGCGGAATCGGTTTTTATAACCAATCTTTGTGTTTGTCTTGGTGGTAGTCTAGGTACTCTGATTTCAATATCGTATTCCGAAAGTGGATCTTGAGCTTCCTTAAAAATATTTTCAAAAATTATCATCTGCCAGGCCTCTTATTTCTTTAACTTGATCTGTTACGTCATGAGCTAACTGTAATGCTTAAAAAAGGTTTAAATCGACTGTTTGTAGAATCTTGCGGCATATATTCTTTCTGTACACATTAGTGCGATCACAAATTTGGAACTTAATACTTAATGGGATATAATGCTGGCCAGTAATCCAGATGCCTCAGTGGGAGTATTTCGGTCGGTCCATTCAATCACACGTAGTATAATTTCACTATTGATAACATGATTGATGTAAATTATGTGACTGAATATAAAATATTAGTAAAAGGCGTGACATGAAAAATTGGTTTGCAATTAAACGAATAGGCTAAGTTTCTAAGCTCGGGGGGGGGGGGGGGGGGGGGGGGGTTGCGCCACTGCCAGTAAAGTTCGCATCGTATGGGATTTTTTTTTATTAATAGCTTTATTCGAAATTTGACTTTGGCATCAAGTTCTGCTTCGATCGAGATGAAAATTAAACAAAAAAATAGTAGTCACGTGATTCGCATTATCTGTCAAATTTTAATTTTTTTTTTTAAATAATTTAACAGTGGGGTATTTCCGAAAGTATCGAAAAAAGTTATTAGAAAAAGTTTTTTTAAATGCAGTTTCTAGCCCACATGTAAAATTTCAGCTGCATAAGATAATTTTGATTTTTTACCCACCACTAAAATTTATTTTCCACTTAATGAACACTTTACTGATGAAACTTTGTTCTTTTTTGTCTTAATATTAAGGTGTATTACTTTCAGACACAAACTACGTTTTCAAAAATACTTTTTTTATGAAGTTACCTTATACAGGGTCAAAAACAAATTAACTTTGCATCACATGCGATCAAATTTTAATAGCCCAATTTTGATTTTGTAGAAAAACACACATTTAATATTTATATATCATTGTCAAAACTAAGAAGTTTTATGTAGTTTGCGTTGAGTCTTATTTTGCAAAAGTGATGCAATTTACAAAATATGGGTAAAAAATCAAAATTATCTTATGCAGCTGAAATTTTGCATGTGGGCTAGAAACTGCATTTAAAAAACTTTTTCCAATAACTTTTTTTGATACTTTCAGAAATAACCCCACTTTTGAATTATTTTTTAAATTAAAATTTGACAGATAATGCGAATCACGTGACTACTATTTTTTTGCTTAATTTTTATCTCGATCGAAGCAGAACTTGATGCCAATGTCAAAATTTGATTAAAGCTATTAATAAAAAAAAATCCCATATGATGCGGACTTTACTGGTCACACCGTATACTGGTTGGAACCAACCTGGTATGTTTAAAATATACCTAAATTTTTCTATTTTTAGATATTCAAGTAGTTTGAAAGAAGTCAAAGAAAACCCTAGAGAAGAAGAAATTTTGGCCTATCCTGCCAAAAAACCTGATGTTACTCCCAATAGTAATTTAGCAAAAAACGTCTACATTAGGGCTCCTCTGCAAATCGTCGGAGGGGTTAGTGGTCAAAAAATAAATGGGGGCAACGAAATTTACGTCTAGTCTGTTACGAATAGACAATAGTTTTATTGAACTTATACCTACGATAAGGTCTGCTTAAAAATTTTTTTAACATATTATAGGTAGGTATCAGAAATCTTTTTTAAAAAAAAATTTAAATTGTCAAAGAAACGTTTTAAAAAGTTCACTGAAGAAACACAAAATTTGGTTTAATTTACTTAAGATGGCGTAATTCAATCTATTGCCAACCTATAAATATATCACCTTACATAAATCACTAAATGTCAACATTTAGATACCTAGTACCTCAAGTCCTCCATAATACCTAGGTACGTCAAAAAGAAATCGCCCTTTGTCCATCATGGCCAACCAGACCAATTTTAATTAAAAATTCAAGTATGCAGATTACAGTAACTATTCAATTTACGCACTAGTGCGTAAAGTAAATTACTTTACGCAATGTCGTAAAAACTTAAATTTTATATAGTTTCTATTATTATAGTGAGTAAAAAAACAAAATTTATTTTAAAATAAGTCTATGACTACGTATACAACGGATATTTAGATTCGATCAAACTGAGCGGATGCAGTTACATCCAATTGAAAATCCGTTATATACCTACTCCGAGTAACCAAATTTTCAAGTGGATCGAACTGTCAAGTTAATCCTTTATTTGTTGGGTTGAATTGAATGAAGTAGATGTAAAAGTGCCAAAACACGATAAATATATCGAATCGACTTGAAGCACAAATGCGACAGTTATCAGCTGGGTATGAACCGCCCACAGCATTTTTCTTTTTCATTTTTCCATTTTTAAGTTTTCATCCGATAAAAAAAAATTGTTACAATCACTCGCTCTTCTGTGTTGTTCTCGCTGTCTCTCTTTTTTCATGCGATTTTCCCTGTTTTATATTTATCTAAGGATTGAATGTGAGATTAGAAAAAGGTAGTAGGCGATTACCATTTCTTGTATCGGATACATTTTTTAATTTAAGCTCGTATAATTTGTTCAACCTGCGTATAATGTTAAAATTATTGTCTATTCTTTTACTTGGTGTCCGGAAATTTAGTATTTATATTTTAATGGGGATATTCTACTCTACATATAACATATGAAAAAAGCTCAATAATGCACATGTAGACACTTTAATGTCTTATAAGCTTTATGTCATTATTACTATTAGGTATATATCCTGTATATAAGCATAAGCCCATAAAAAATTTAGGCTGTATAAATTCAATAATTGAGTTGGCAGCATCATTCCAACTGACTGTATGTAAACTCACTCCCTCCCCCTCTAGGGGGGAACGCTAACTCTAATATAAAAAATTAGCATTCATTACAATTACAATTCGTGTGCTAAGACGCACACTGGTCTCACGCGTTTGCAAAGGAACGGCCATATAGCTTCCTTATATAACATTATTTGAGGACCTACATTCTCTTGAACTTTTTTCATATTTTTATATGTAGAATTTTCGAACACCCTTGCATACATATTATACAGGGTGGTCTTTTAAGGTCGACGAGCGGCCATATCTCGGAAACTACTGGGCATAGAAACTCAGGAAAAGAAAAATGATAATTAAAGTGGCCATAAGAAAATTCTGGAAATAATTTTTAAGTTCCGCATTTTGCCGCAAGAGGGCGTAATTGAAAAGTAAATTTTAAAATTTTACATAACTCCGAAAATTCCACATTAAGGTATATGTTTGATAACACCATTTTAAAGATTGGACAATTATGCATAATTTTGGTTCTATGCTCATTGGCGTACCGACTTTAATAAGAGTGGGGAAAGCTATTGAATGTGTAAACATTAAAATCGCTGTAACTTCTAAACGACTTATCCGATTTTACTAAATTAGAGCTTGTTTGGAAGGGAAAGGTAAGTATCTTCAATCGCCGTATCCAACAGTACACTATAGTGTTTAATAAAATTGCTAGAGGGCGCAATTTGTAATAATAATAGTTTTTTCGATTTTATCCCGAAAATTCAAATCATACGGTATAATTATGACATCATAATCGAAAAGTAGATGAAATTTGCAAGAAAAGATGTGAAGACCGCAGTTCGATATCTTTGTTCGTTTCAGAGTTATTGCCAAAACAATAATTTTTAGTACAAATTGCGCCCTCTAGCAGTTTTATTAGAAACTATTTTGTACCATTGTATACGACAATTAAAGGTACTTACCTTTTTCTTCCAAACAAGCTTAAATTTAGTAAAATCCGTTTAGTCGTTTAGTAGTTAGAGCGATTTTAATGTTTACACTTTCACTTGATAAGAGTGGTAGAATCTATTGAAAATGTAAACATTAAAATCGCTGTAACTTCTAAACGACTTATCCGATTTTACTAAATTTAAGCTTGTTTGGAAGTACCTTCAATTGTCGTATCTAATGGTACACGATAGTTTCTAATAAAATTGCTAGAGGGCGCAATTTATATTAAAAATTATTGTTTTGGCAATAACTCTGAAACGAACAAAGACATCGAACTGCGGTTTTCACATATTTTCTTGCAAATTTCATCTACTTTTCGATTATGATGTCATAGTTATACCGTATGATTTGAATTTTCGGGATAAAATCGAAAAAACTATTATTATTTCAAATTGCGCCCTCTAGCATTTTTTTTTTGAGAACTATTATGGACAACTAAATACGATTGGTGAAAGTGCATACATTTCTCTTCCAAACAATCTTTAGTTTGCTAAAATCGGATAAGTCGTTTATAAGTTACAGCGATTTAAATGATTACACTTTCAACAGCTTCTCCCACTCTTATTAAAGTCGGTACGCCAATGAGCATATGACCAAAATGATGCATAATTGTCCAAGCTTTAAAATTGTGTTATCAAACATATACCTTAATGTGGAATTTTCGGAGTTATGTAAAATTTTAAAATTTACGTTTCAATTACGCCCCCTTGCGGCAAAATGCGGAACTTAAAAATTATTTCCAGAATTTTCTCATGACCACTTTAATTATCATTTTTCTTTGCCTGAGTTTGTATGCCCAGTAGTTTCCGAGATATGGCCGCTCGTCGACCTTAAAAAAACACCCTGTATGGTATGGTTTGTCCAAGTATTACTGGTTTACAGTGGGTTCTTGGGTTTTAAAGTAGGCTAGTGCAATTCTTCTAACGACCCCATATAAATAAAAAGTTTTGTACAGGGTAAGGTTTTTTTTTAAATATAGAAGATATAATAATAATAATATACTTATCTAATGTTAGGTTAAATAGATTTTTCTAAAGCAGTATTATTAGATGTATGGTTACCTATTATTTAAAAAAATGATATTAACTTAGGCGAAAAAATATCTAACGGACCAAATAATTCCTATGATTTTATTTTGAATTGTTGACAAAAAAAATATATCCCAGTTATTATGATATTTTAAGTAAACTTTTGATCTAAAAACGGGGAGTTAAAAATCTAAATATTCTCTCCGTTTTCAATTGAACTTTTAAATAACACATAAAGGTAAATGAAAGAATATTTCAATTTAAAATAAGCTTTGTAAGTGATGTTTAGTCTTAACATTGGTAGACAATAAATAGTATACAGCACCTAACAAAAAGACGCTTATTAGAAAAATTGTACCTTAAATGTTTAATTTTTAAAAAGTAAAAGACCACCAACAAGAATATTGTTTCAACTGATATACAGTTTATACTAGTGCCATATCTTTAAGGAAAGCTATAAAAAAAAAGACATTTTGCAATTTTCTAGTCAATTTTGTTAAGCCACGGGAGTTAGTTTTAAACAAAAATATCGATTTTTATACTTCAGCAACTGTTCTGTACTTATACATTTACTTAATAAAATGATTGTCTATTAAATTCATATTGAAATGTGTTTTATTGTACTTTTGGAATGAAAACAAATTGTTGAACAGACCTCGTATAATTTGACGGAAACCTATAGTCAAGAATGCCATCTTTAGGATTAAATAGAAACTATTAGCATAGATAAAAATATAAAATTACAGGAATTTATGTTGCGACAGATTTCTGCAACAATTAACTTTATTTTATGAAGGATAGATGGTACTACAAGGATAAAATTTAAGAATTTTATATATAGATAGGCAATTACTGTCACTACTGTTTCGGATAAAGTTACAAGTATTTGCGTAGGTCATTTGTCCAATTTAATTTTCCTTGTGTTGGCAATACGAAAATAATCGAATAGTAAACGACAGAGAACAGAGTATGTTTCTTTCTTTCTTTAATAGTATAAGAGAAAAGTAAAACATCCATGTCCCGGATTATTCTTTAAGGGGAAAGACGTATCATTACATAACGATTTGTTTTTGTTTTCAAAAGACCATGTTTATCTTTGTTTAATGAATTATGTGGAGAAGGACAGACAGCAATATGTTTAGTTTATCCAATATTGTGAATTGTGATTATTTTGGCGTTTTCTCAACAATTTATCTTATTGCTTAATTTCTAAAATAATTTTAATTAATAAATATTAAATAAATAGAATGTCTGAGAGTACCAGACTGATATTGGATTTAGCTAGAGCATGTAGGACTTGCCTGGTACAAAAATCAACAGAAGAATTAAGATCCCTGTTGGAAAATAATTTGGAGAAAGTTTTATGTGATGTAGCTAATATTCAGGTAAATAGAGCAAATCAATTATGTTAAATTAAATAATAAAGTGTAATTGAAGTCTCGCCTAGTTACTATAGTCCCTTTTTTTACTCTTTATTTTAGATAACTTTTCATCCCTCTCTGCCAACTTCTATCTGCACAGCATGTCTCAACACATTAAACTCCGCTGTTAACTTTCGAAATCAAGTCCACGAGTCAGAAGCTCAACTAAAGAATCTCATATGCTCTGAGGATGAAACTGACTCCTCTCTATCACCAATCACTGTTATTTATAAATCATTTGCTGTGTTAGAAAATAGTGAAGTGCTTGAAGAATATGGAAAAACTATAGATGATCATGAAAGAAAGTCTGAGCACTGCAAGGGAGTATTAGTGATTGAAAATACTGAGAATAAGCAGTCTTTTTATCAGGTAATGTGAACTTACATTACTAACAAATATATTTATTTATTTTATTAACATATTTTAGAATACTGTTCAAAGTATCAATGGAAGGCAAGTAATTAAAAATGTTTTGAAAGACAATGCAGAGATCTACACAATTGGTCAAGACTTGGGTCAAGATATCGCTGACGATACTGTTCCCATAGCTTATTTTGTCTCAGATGATAACTGTCTTGTTGATGATAATAGTAGGGTTAGTACTGCCAAAATTAAGGAGCCTGAAATTTTAAGTTTAAATAAAAGTACTATATTTATAAACGGTAATATAAGTAATGTCATACGATGGGCAGATTCAGAGAACAATTCAATATCTCTGGGTAATAATTTTGTTGAGAGTAATGAAAAAGAAATTGCAAATCAAAGGATAGTTTTAGTTGCACATAATGAGTCTGAAAATATTAAAGAAAAGACTGATTTTATTGAAGATAAAGAAATTATAAAATCTAAGGAAGAAAATATTAAAACAGAGAGAGATTACAATGATACAGTTAAGAATAAAAGAAGATTTGGATGCCACCTGTGTTCTAAAATATTTCGGTATGAGTTTGGTTTGATAGCTCATCTTTTGAAGCATGGTATATCAATGGTTTGTAAGTTATGTTCTGCAGTTTTTGATGGTAAGTTATTTTACATAATAATAAAACTTTAAGGCAATTGATTCAGTGAATAATGGAAATTATCTGGACATTTTTAAAAATATGAAATAAATTTCCCAAATTACAAGCAGTAAGTAGGTACATAAGTACATCAAGAAATAAGCCACTGCCCTTATTTCTTTTAGATTCAGGAAGATATTTAAGCCATGTAAAGTTGACCCATCCTGACTTTAAACCGTTTGCTTGCCCAACCTGTGATAAAAACTTCTTTGTGATGTCAACTTTAAAAAAGCACTATATGTCACACACAGCTAAACCCAGAAAATATGTGTGTGATGTTTGTAAGAAAGTATTTAGTCGACAACAATTTTTGACTGTAAGTATCAACATGCTTGCCAACCTATAACCTATTTCGCGTAGATTTATTTATGTTTTCTAGCTTTTATACAAAATTTAAAGAAAATCAGTATCGACTTGATATTCTATAGGTAATAATTGACATATTTAATAAATATCAAGGAATTTCATAACTTATTTTAAGAGAATTGTATAGCGAAAAATATCGGATAAGATTTTTTTTAACATTATTATGTCATTGTCACTCATTGTTCTTTCACTATACAATTCTCCCAAAATTAGCAATGAAAAAAATTGATATTTTTGTAATATATCAGATACTACCTAAATAATGTACCGACGATATTGATTTTCTTTAAATGTTAGTTATTAAAATAATAAACTCAAAAAATCAACGCGAAATAGGTTATAGGTTGGCAATAGATTGAATGACGTTGAGAATTCAACCTTAAAAAATTTGTAAAGTGGTGAGTGATGTAAATTATCATTTTTAGGTTCATAGGAGAAATCATTCTGGTATTAACCTATATCATTGTGACATTTGTAACAAAAATTTTGCTGGTATGCATAGCCTCAGAAATCATCAAAAAATACACAGGGGAGAAAAGAAATTTAAATGTAACATTTGTGGTAAGAATGAATATTTAAGTATTTTATATTTTCTAGTTTGTTCGACATTAACTTTCAAAATGTCTTTATTCCAAACTAACTTTTACAGTTCATTACATGGAAAGTGACAACATAATATAGAAAATATTAACCATTAAAAAGAAATAATAAAAAAATGGAAGTTTTTCCAATTTAATTCATTAACAAAATCAATTTAAAAAAAAATAGTATAAATAATTTAGTTTAGTAAAAAATATGTCTTTAATTGTTTTTTAAAAGTTGGCAATTTTTTAACTTTTCTGATATGTTTTGGTAGATTGTTATATTTTATTATTCCGTCATATAAAAGCGATTTTTTTCCGAAATTACTTTTTACTGGTATAGTTTGATAATTCATACAACGTCTGGTGTTATGATCATGTAATGTCTTATTCTCCTGAAGTGTTTTTTGATTTTTTTTTCTTTTAAAATAAAGTGAATTAAAATACAAATTTTTAATTTATAAAATGTTTTGAACTTGTAAATAAATACCCTTTCGGTCTATATAGATTAACAGTTGGTTCTAAAAGTGGTAATTTGTGTATACATTTAATAACTTTATTTTGCAACTTTTGTAATGGTTTTAAGTTTGATAAACAAGCAGATCCCCATGCAGAAGCTAAGTATTGTAATTTTGAATATATTAATGAAAAATATATATTTTTTAAGTACCTATTTCAAAGGAATGAAATATCTAGCTCTGTACAAAACAGATACCAAAGGAGATTTGATTGAAGCCAAGAAAGAAGTATTTTTAAATCATTATTAATATCAAAATACATTTCTGCAAAAGTTTCAGCAAAATAAATAATTGTTGTATCATCTGCAAATAGCTTTATATTGCCCTTTAAGTTCAATAGGGAACTTTCCAATTTTTTTTTTATAATATGATTTAGTTAGGCCTGAAAAAAGTATTCCCCAATTATTACTCCTTAAAAATCAGTAATAACTTGGTAAAAATTATTTAAAGTTTCGCGCGTGTCAAAAGTATTTCAAACGACCTTTTAAGCGCGCCAAGCCCAATGACGTCAGGGGGTATGACGGATTACCATCTGTCATCCTGACACTCCTGACAGGTGCCGAGCGACCCAATTTGCATTTGGATTGCCGTGTGTTCGTGTTATTGTATTGTTGTTTTAAGCTATCACCTGCATTTAATGGATGTCAAATCTGACAAATCATCAAATTTTTTGAAAACCTATAACCTATTTCGTGGATGTCACACACAAATCTGACAAATGATACCCTTTGACGTCACGACTAGTAGCAGCGCGTTTTTACCCGCTTGGAATAATTTGAATTTTGGGACATTTTTAAATCTTTCTAGCGGTCTTTTGGGACGAAATATGTTGTTTTTTTTGCTGCCATATGTTTTATGACAATATGTACTTATGATTTATAGAATTTTTTCCCCATTTAAAATTTTTGTCAAGTTCCCTATTTAGAAACGGAATTAATGTAAATTAAGAATAATAACGGACCTAATATTGATCCTTGTGGAACTCCACATATTATTTCTTTTACCGCACTTTTTCTTTCCCCAATTTGAACAAATTGTTTACGATTGCTTAAATAACTTTGAAGTAGTTTATTGTGTGTATTTCCCCTTATCCCAATACTGTATAATTTTCTTAATAAAATATCATGGTTTACGGTGTCAAAAGCCTTACACAGATCTAAGGATAGTAAACAGCATTTTTTACTGCTGTCGACATTAGCTTGAACAATACCTTCAGATTTGTAAAATTAGACCAAGCATTAAAAGTCTAAAAGCACCACAATTCTGAATTTCTTTTTGCAACTTACTTAAAAGGAATCTTAATCTTATCCAAATCTAGAAATGCGCCCGCCTAGATTTGTTTTGTCACATGTGTAGAAAGTAAATGTCTTAAGAGCCAACACTACTGACGCATTCGCCGTTTTATTTTCTTGTCAATGTTTCGTTTTCTCCAAAAAGCGGCCAAATACCCGTCCTACGATCTACAGTTAAAAGTTTTAATTGAAAAAAATCACATACATGTTATATAAGGAGACAAAACATGAAGATCAAAAACCAAAAAACCATTTGTTTAATTAAATCATACATACTTGCAAAGTATTCAGATAAATTAGAAGGAGATGGCTTGAAAAAATTGCTGGAAAAACTGGCTGTGGTAAGCTGTAAAAACTGCCTGCGGTTTTTTTAGTTTTTGTTTAGTTATTGGAAACGCTATAAGGTAAAGGCCTTATTATGGTCATTCTTAAAATGACAGCTAAGCATGCGCATTAAAAAAAAATTAATATGGAAACCATAATAAAATACTGCCTTCCCCTATACGAATAGTTACTGTAAGTAAAACACCGTTTCCTTATTTCCCTTATTCGACAAACCGAACCTCAAAAAACAGATGGTTGCATTATGCATTATAACTTTATGTTTTGAGTCTGTTAATTTTAAATACATTTCTAATATTTACATGCTCTAAAGTGTAAAAAACTTGAGTAGGTTAATCCAAAGCCTTTGTCAAGAAAGCGGCACAAAACAATACAGATTAAGGTTTACCTGTAATGACGATTTGGCCCTTTATCAAATCCTGAAGGATGGGAGGTCCTTAGACATTAGGTTAAAAATAATGCTGTCGTAAAAAGGAAACCGTTCAAGTCCTTATTTTTTAGAGAAATAAGGTTAAGACCTTATTAAAATAGGGCATTCCCTTATGAGTGCTGACGTAAAAATGATCTTTTCAATAATTCCCTATATAATCTACACCATTGTTTTTAAGCTAAAAACCTGAATAACCTCACTTACCGCCCAAATATTAATCCGGGGTTAGAATAGTCGGGTCTCTTACACAGCACATGCACACTGGCGTCTGGCGAACCATTGTAAATATTTAAAAAAAATAAAAAATAAAGCTAGATATTTCCTTCCTTTAAAATACTTAAAAAATATTTATTTTTCACTAGCCATACACCGCGCGCGTTGCTACGCTACTTACTAAAATAAATTTGAAGGAAAGACATTACACAAATCCCAGCATCCGTTGCGTCACTTTTTTTTATGCCGAAACCTTCCTCGGCCTGCACACAACAACTCACCAAATCCCGGCATGCTTTTCGCCACTTTTTTTTATGCCGAAATTTTCCTCGGTCGCACACAACAACTCTGCCTCTTAATATAAAACAGGCAAGTAATGAGAGAATTTTTAAACAGAAGTTAAAACAATTACTTATAGAATTGGAACCTTACAGTGTTGATGACTACTTGAACAAGTAATTTCTTGCCGTGTATATGTATCTTTGACGTCATTTCATTTTATGTTTGTATTTATATCTATGCATTTATGAATGTAATTTAAAATTTAAATTGGAAATGCCATATCCAGTATATTATGAACTCGATATCTCCTTTGGTATCTGTTTTGTACAGAGCTATTTCATTCCTTTGAGATACTTAAAAAATATATATTTTTCATTAATACATTCAAAATTACAATACTTAGCTTCTGCATGGGGATCTGCTTGTTTATCAAACTTAAAACCATTACAAAAATTGCAAAATAAAGTTATTAAATGTATATACAAATTACCGCATTTAGAACCAACCGTTAATCTATATAGACCGAAGAGGTATTTACATGTTCAAAACATTTATAAATTAAAAATTTGTATTCTAATTCACTCCATCATTTTAAAAAGAAAAAAAATCAAACATAACACTTCAGGAGAATAAGACATTACATGATCATAACACCAGACATTGTATAAATTATTAAACTATACCAGTAAAAAGTAATTTCGGAAAAAAAATCGCTTTTATATGACGGAATAATAAAATATAACAATCTTCCAAAAAATATCAGAAAAATTAAAAAATTGGCAACTTTTAAAAAACAATTAAAGAGATATTTGCTGAATTAAATTATTTATACTATTTTTTTTTAATTGAATTTATTAATGAATCAAATTGGATTGACTTCAATTATTTTTATTGTTATTTTTTTTTATTTTTTATTTTTTTTTTTTTTTTTTTTTTTTAATGGTTATTATTTTCTACATTATGTTGTCACTTTCCATGTAATAAACTGTAAAAGTTAGTTTGGAATAAAGACATTTTGAAAGTTAATTTGAAATAAATAAATAAGTAAAAAAAAACTCACCAAATTTTCATCGTAATCGGATAAATGGTATAGGAACGCATACGGTACATAGATACAAACATTCATTTTTATATATATATAGATTAATACATTCAAAATTACAATACTCAGCTTCTATATGGGGATCTGCTTGTTTAGCAAACTTAAAACCATTACAAAAATTGCAAAATAAAGTTATTAAATGCATACACAAATTACTACAATTAGAACCAACTGTTAATCTATATAGACCGACACGTTCTAAACATTTATAAATTAAAAATTTGTATTCTATTTTACTATTATTTTAAAAGAAAAAAAATCAAACATAACACTTCAGGAGAATAAGGCATTACATGATCATAACACCAGACGTTGTACAAATTATCAAACTATACCAGTAAAAAGTAATTTCGGAAAAAAATCGCTTTTATATGACGGAATAATAGAATATAACAATCTTCCGAAAAATATCAGAAAAATTGAAAAATTGTCAACTTTTAAAAACAATTAAAGAGATATTTACCAAATTAAATTATTTATACTATTTTTTTTTAATTGATTTAATTAATGAATTAAATTGGATAAACTTCCATTTTTTCATATTGACTAGTAAAAAAATTTAAAAAAACACTCATATATTTAGTACTTATATTATTATTACATAGGTACACATGACAAATGCATCTAATAATTAATATATCCTTCGTTTGCAAACACAGGTTGTAAATCTAGGGCAATGAGCAGTCATTGATTTTTATTTAAAACGATTTTTGATCGGAATCGGGACCATATACAGGGTGTCCCAGATAAGAATGCACTCTACAGGGATCTTGTAAACCATAGGAGAACCAGAGATGGTTAAATTAGAGAAAAGTTGCGCATTACTGAATCCGGTAACGTCATGTTTTCAAATTAAAAAAATTCCGAATGCTTCCGAAGATATTTGGATAAAACCGAATTTGCGCGATTTCGTTTTAATTGATTTATGATTTTATTTGAAGACATGTCAAAATAAATTTTACATTCTCGTTGCCAGTTTTTCTCCCCTACAAGATTGTTTAATTACATTTTTGATCCGACGTTTCATTTAGTCACAACCATCATCAACTTTGTTATTTTAAATAGTCGGAAAATTTTATTTTATGCTTAATAAATTCTACGTTTTATTCTAAATCTAACGGTGTATTACACTTATTATTTATTAGACGTTTCGATATAGAAAAACACATCATCAATGAAAATAGGCAGATTATCGAAAATATTTTTGTTGTATTTAGATACTAGTTGGATTTGAAAACATTTTTTTAAAAGAAACTTATAACAAAACATAATATCTAATAAAACTTATCTGAAAAATGCAACAAGTAATAATTAATTGTAATTATTAAATACAATTATTTTTTATTTTTAAAAAATGCATGATAATATTCAAACAATGTACCATTTAAATTCGGCATCATATGGGTGGCTATGAAATTGAATAAATTGATTGACGTTCGCAATTTATACAACAATAAAAACAAAAATATTTTCGATAATCTGCCTATTTTCATTGATGATGTGTTTTTCTATATCGAAACGTCTAATAAATAATAAGTGTAATACACCGTTAGATTTAGAATAAAACGTAGAATTTATTAAGCATAAAATAAAATTTTCCGACTATTTAAAATAACAAAGTTGATGATGGTTGTGACTAAACGAAACGTCGGATCAAAAATGTAATTAAACAATCTTGTAGGGGAGAAAAACTGGCAACGAGAATGTAAAATTTATTTTGACATGTCTCTTCAAATAAAATCATAAATCAATTAAAACGAAATCGCGAAAATTCGGTTTTATCCAAATATCTTCGGAAGCATTCGGAATTTTTTTAATTTGAAAACATGACGTTACCGGATTCAGTAATGCGCAACTTTTCTCTAATTTAACCATCTCTGTATCTCCTGTGGTTTACGAGATCCCTGTAGAGTGCATTCTTATCTGGGACACCCTGTATAAACCATGGGGTTTCCCTATAAATATATGTATTACATGTCTTTGGAAAAATAATAAAAGCAAGAAACGAAGAAAGTATGGTTTAATTTGCCCATATTTTTTTTTCTGCTTTTATTAATTTATAAATTCAACCTTTTTGAACGCAATACTGTAGATAATAATTGTACTCGACAGACGGGTATTTAGTAAAGAAATTTACTAGTCTTTTGTAATTTACCATTCAATTACCTATCTTTTTTTTGCTTCCTGCTATTATAAGGGAGCCCTGTTTATTATTTTACACTTGAATGTTTCAAGTTCCAAAGAAAATGACTGAAATATACCCACAAGCACAGCAAGTTGTCATTGCATTTGTTTTTTTAGATGCAAAATTTATACACCGATTCACATTAACTGCTCATCAGCGAATACATTCTGGGGAGAAACCTTTTGCGTGTAAACTATGTAATAGTAAATTCAGTAGCTCTTCTTACCTCAAAATTCATATGAGAACGCATACTTCAGAGAAACCGTATGGATGTATGTGGTGCAAAAAGGTAAAAGAATAACACTTCGGATACATGTAGTAAATTTTTACATCATTTTACCGACTTGAAAAGGGAGTATTTTTTTAAACACATTGTATAATATTTTAGCATTTTGTCAGTAGATGTGCCCTTGCCGCCCATGAAAAATGCCATATGGGTGAACGAAAATTTCAGTGTGACGTTTGTGGTCAGAGATCGACTAGATTAGCAGATCTGCAGACACATTTAAGAACCCATTCAGGTTGGTCCATTTTGTAATTTCGTAACATTTAAAATCATTAATAGACCAGGGCTGAATGAAGCCTTTGAAAATGGTAAAAAGGAAAAAAAATAATAGTAGGATGAAACCCATTGGAAAAGGAAAAGAATATAACAAAAATGAAAGGAAAAATAATTTACGGGTGATCCGAGGTCGGGAAGTGGAAAAAATCATTATGTACAGTTTTGAGCTATTATTTTAGCTATTTTTTTGAGCTGTATTTTTTTTGTTTATCAATGTAACATGGAATCTTACGTTTTTCGAGTAATTAAAGTATAAATTTTAATAAATAGCTCAAAATTGTACATAATGATTAAAAAAAAATTCTGATTCGAGTTTTTTTTCATTCCTTTGCATTTTTTGAGAACATTTACCATAGTAATGTATATATTTTTTACACCATCAGAAAGTAGAGATTTCAACGAACAAAAAGCCCACCGACTTTTTTGAAAAAGCAGATATTTTGACGTGAGAATTTTCGATTGAAAATGAGGGTGCTTTTTCGATATTAGGTCAAAATAAGGTGAAAAAATAAATATTTTAAATCAAAAATATACAGTGTGTTTGGGACATAAAAAGGTAAGTTTTCACAAAAATTTCGTGTTTAGTAAAAGATAAAAATAAAAAACCAAAAACTTGGTTATTTGAATTTTTCACATAAATTTTGAGGTTATGTGAAAAAAGTGTAAATACAAAAGTTAAAGATCTTTTTATTACCTACAACTTTGCCATTTAACGTTTTTCCATAGGACTTGTAGTTTTGCCGAAAATCGAGAAAAATCGTTTTCTACCCTTAAAAACTCACCCCTTCCACTTCCCGACCTCGGATCGCCCGTAAATTATTTTTCTTTTCATTTTTGTTATATATCTCTTCCTTTTCCAATGGGTTTCATCCTACTATTATTTTTTTTGGTTTCAAAAATTATCGACCCTTGTCTATAACAATTAGTGAGATAAGGTAACGTCACTTTTTTAAGTTTCCATGAATGGAGCCAAGTAAATAGGTACTTTTATTGTGCTTCTTTTAAACAGCAAAGCAAAGTAAAAATTTTTGCAGCTAAGATTTAATTAGGAAATCCCAAATTTCTGGATATCGCTAGATTGAATATTTTCTTGCTAACTGAAGGCAGTACTTTGATGTTAAGAATATAAATTGTAATAATCACAGGGAAAATATACGTTCCTCATATCTTTTAACCGACAGTGGCGTACCTCAGTGTCTTGTCATAGACCCTATACTAGTTTTGGTCTATATAAATTGCTGACGTACCTGTGAAACAAGCTAGTATACCAACAAAAAAAATATAGGTTCAGAAATGTTAACTCCTTGGTAAATAATCGCAACAAAATGGAGAGAGAAATAATAATAATAGGTTTATTTAAAATTTAATAATATAATAAATATGTTTATGTTGTCTTCTATACACTTATTCTTCAATCCCCTGAAGCTAAGCTTGTTAGGGGTAAATCTTATTTTTTGTTTTAGTATGTAAAATCATAAATATGCATTAAAAATCAAGTTTTAAAGTAAAAATGAAATATATTAGCACCTTTAATAAAATTATTAATTTATAATTTTTAAGTAAAAAATATTACTTATATAAATTATTCAGAACAATATTAATTAATTAAAGCATTTCTGAAAATATTATATAATAATATCTGTTTTTAATATCCATGTTTTTGTTCGACTTAAAATTTTTTTAATGAAATCAATTTTTTAATTTTTGTTGGTAAATAATCGTTTAAATAAAAACATAAATATTTGAACTTTTTTTTAGAATATAATAGAATAGAAAAATCTATATTTCAAATTACATTAATCAATACAAATGTACAAACAAACATAAATGAAATGGCGTCAACAAAAAAATCTAAGTTTAAATACCTAAATGCAATTCCTTTCCTCTCCTTTTCATCTCCAAAAAATCACCAATGCTGTATGGCTTTAAATTTATAAGCAATTCCTTCAATTTTACTCTAAACAATTTCTCTTCACTTTTAATATTATTATTTATTATATTTTATTAAATTTAACACCCACGTAGAAGAGGCTTTTTTCAGATAAAGTCAGTCGGTAAATGGGGTAATTTATATCATTAGTTCGTGTATTATAATAATGTTGATAATACGTACCAAATGTGTTTATGTTTTTATAGAAAAACATAGTTGTATCAAAAATGTACAACGCATAAATTGTATATAAATTATTGTTATAAAGTATTATTTTTGCTTTAAACAGGCCTCTACATGATTCTATATATGCTATTTTATACAGAATTCTTAAGACTTGTTTTTGAATTACAAATTTTTTTTGGATTTGTGAGTGCTCCCCAAAAAACAATACCAAACCTAGCCGTAGATTCAAAATTTGCTACAGTGTTCTTTTGGCAGTGTCGCTTAGATACATACTTTGTAACGATGCGTAGACAGTAGCAAGTCCTATTTAATTTACCATTGACCATAACATTTTTTGTCCTATGAACAAACCCGAACAAACTAATGTTCCTAGGTTACGTCTCATAGGTCTCACTCATCAGGTATTGTCTCAATTGATATAACATATCACAAACACAAGCACTAGGCTACAAGAGACAGGTACTAAAACAGCCATAAACCATCAGGTAATTCTTACAGCCTTCTCTGAAACAAAAAAACGCACAAGCAGTATCGGTTTGACAGTAAATTTTTCTATAGAAAGAACAATATTCCTTAAAACAAACAATAATTAGTCCTAGTAGTATAAAATGTACTTCTAATCTACATAAAACAAAAATGTTAAAATCATCATTTCAAGAACCTAAACTATCACTTCGTAACTGAGATTGGGGGTTATAATACCTGATTTGGTTTATTTTTTTCAAGTAACTATACAGTGTCCGCAAGAAAGTTCGCATCAAATGGGATTTTTTTTTATTATTAGGTATAGGTAAAAATTGAAAAAGCAGTTAGTTTTTGCTTACCTAAAAACCAAAAATAACAAATGTCAAATTTGACATTTTTAATAAAATAGGTTTAAAAATGCCATTATTTATCAAAATATCGAAAAATTTTATTCGAGAAAGTTGTTTAATTAGGCATTTTAAGCCTCTGTACGAAATTTTGACAGTCTAATACAATTTTTATTTTTTGCCAGGTTCTTGAAAATTTTGATCAACCCTCGTAGATTAGCTTTTATACATCGATGTAAAACCATTTGCCTTTGCTTCATTTGCAATTTTGTGTAAAATTTTTGTTTCCTATTATTTGTTTTGCTTCAAAAACTGAAATTGTTATTGAGTATGTAATGTTTGATGCAAAGTTTATCTAATTACATCAGTTTTGCCAAAACCGACGTTTCTTATTTTTCTTAAGTTAGTAAACAGATGTACAAAAAGAAAATATTAGGAAGCTTTCGTTGAAATTTTACTTAATTAATATTGGATTAAAAACAATAAATATTAATCGCTCCAAACATTGTATTCAACAAAAATATAGTTTAATATAATTAATTTAATTTACTATTAGTTAAGTAAAATTTCAACGAAAGCTTCCTAATATTTTCTTTTTGTACATCTGTTTACTAACTTAAGAAAAATGAGAAACGTCGGTTTTGGCAAAACTGATGTAATTAGATAAACTTTGCATCAAACATTACATACTGATCAATAACAATTTCAGTTTTTGAAGCCAAATAAATAATAGGAAACAAAAATTTTACACAAACTTGCATTAAGATTACAAATGAAGTAAAGGCAAATGGTTTTACATCGATATATAAAAGTTAATCTACGAGGGTTGATCAAAATTTTCAAGAACCTGGCAAAAAATAAAAATTCTATTAGACTGTCAAAATTTCGTACAGAGACTAAAAATGCCTAAATAAACAACTTTTTCGAATAAAGTTTTTCGATATTTTGTTAAATAAGGGAATTTTTGAACCTATTTTATTAAAAATGTCAAATTTGACAGGTAACGCAAGTCGTGGAGCTGCTTTAGTATACGTCATTTTTGGTTTTTAGGTAAGCAAAAACTAACTGCCTTTTCAATTTTTACCTATACCTAATAATAAAAAAAAATCCCATTTGATGCGGACATTCTTGCGGACACTGTATTTCGATTTTTCAGGGGCAAAGCCTTATTGTTGCGACCAATGCGACAAGAGTTACAAAACGTCAAGCAACCTGTCGGTTCACAAGAAAACGCATCTGGGATTACGCGAACACGTCTGTCACATTTGCAGTAAAGCATTCGGGGATCCCCGGACGTTGAAAGGACACATTCGTATTCACACCGGAGAGACGCCGTATCAGTGTCATATTTGTGGGAGCAGGTAAGTCTGGGTTATTTAAAAAGGAACACTTTTGGGTTAGAAAGGGAAGAATAATAATAAAAAGATATTTTAATTCCCTAGACAATATACCTTTACAAATAAAAGTTAAGTTTTATGGACGGTTTTTATGAACGATGGGCCTGCGCACAACCCTGCTGTTGTTATCGGCCTCTCCTTCTTTAGCGACATCATCTAAATACACTCCAGAACCATTTTTTTGTTATTGTGGATTGTGGGTGTTTAATATTTACGCATTTCTACTTTTTCTGTAGTTAAGGTGGGATTAACGGCGCCAATATCTATCGTCAATTCGATTTGCCTTACTATTGACGATTCGCATCCGCACTGCAGTGCTGTGTTGATCAGAGTAGTTATTTTTATGTTTTTGATATACGAATAAGAAAGACAGACATATTCTGGAGCTGGTAGAGCAAGGCACATGTTAGTCAGCCGGTCATAGTTTTGTTTACTTTCGTGTTTTTGAAATTAGGGAACCTTTTCTGTTAAAACAAACACATATTCTCTTGAATTCTTAGCATAAATGACATCTAGATAGACTACAAAATATCGTGTTACCAGTAAAAATTGTTGTTTTTACTTCAGTTCTGAAAATCGACGTGTTTACTTTTAAGGATTTAAAGGTAAATTGTGGGCATTTTAGTGGTTTCAAAAACTGATTTCTGATAGCGCCGCGCGGGCAGCAATTGAAGATGCAGATTCTATTATGGTGCCAAATACAATCACTAGTGACTTTAAGTATTATATTAAAACAGAAATTATAAACTCATGGCAAAATGAGTGGATAAATTCGACCTCTAAACTCCGTGAGTGTAAAAGTAGTGTCAAACCGTGCGAAAACAACCCAAAAACTCGTAAAGACCAAGTGACAATAAATCGCCTCCGAATAGGACACACAAAGCTCACGCATGGCTATATTTTATCAAAAGAAAACCAACCGTCTTGTGACCAGTGCCAAGTGCCTCTGTCCTTTGTCGGTAAAACACATTTTAATCGAGTGCCCCAAATTTGACGCGATTAGGCACCAACACGACATGAAAGACAGTTTACAACACGTTCTTAATAAAGACTTACAAAAGACATTAAACTTTCTTAAAGACTGCGGCCTACTTGACCAAATATAACCTAGAGACAGTAAAATTCATAATTAAGTACCTCATGCGCTAATAACCCTAGGTGGTTGATGCGCTTTTTTGTAAAAAAAAAAAAAAAAAAAAAAAAAAAAAAAAAAACTGATTTTTTTTAAGTTTCTGTGCATTTATTTAAAAAAGAAAAAAACACCGAAATACTATTCGTCAATGCCTCCCTGAACAGTCCTTCAAAAATTAGATACTAAGTATTTTTTTTTAATAATTGCAAGGTTCCAGAAGTTACCCCTGCATTCAAGCCATTTATGGGTCTTTTAATACATGATTGACCTTTAGTAAATTGTGTTTGTGCTTCTTTGAGTTCTGTAAATTCTCTGTTTGGAATATAAGTATAATTTGTGTATGATTTTGTTTTGCCCTAATAGGGGTAATAAGGGGAAATACACACAAACTCGTTCAAAGTTATTTATTATAAAGGGCAATATAATGCTATTTGCAGATGATAAAACAATCATTTATTTTGCTGAAACTCTTGCAGAAACGTGTTTTGATATTAATAATGATTTAAAAATACTTCTTTCTTGGCTTCAATGAAATAAACTTACATTAAATTTTACAAAATCTTCTTTTATGTTTATAACTAAAAATAAAATAAATTCCATCATTAACCTCTTACCATTTAATAATGAAAATATTCAATATTCAAAAACGACAAAATTTTTAGGATTAGTTTTAGACGAAAATTTAAATTGGAAATGCCATATCCAGTATATTATCAACTCGATATTTCCTTTGGTATCTGTTTTGTACAGAGCTAGATATATCATTCCTTTGAAATACTTAAAAAATATATATTTTTCATTAATATATTCAAAATTACAATGCTTAGCTTCTGCATGGGGATCTGCTTGTTTATCAAACTTAAAACCATTACAAAAATTGCAAAATAAAGTTATTAAATGTATACACAAATTACCACATTTAGAACCAACTGTTAATCTTTATAGACCGAAAGGGTATTTACATGTTCAAAACATTTATAAATTAAAAATTTGTATTCTAATTCACTCTATTTCAAAAGAAAAAAAATCAATCATAACGCTTCAGGAGAATGACATTACATGATCATAACACCAGACGTTGTATGAATTATTAAACTATACCAGTAAAAAGTAATTTTGTAAAAAAAAATCGTTTTTATATGACGGAATAATAAAATATAACAATCTTCCAAAAATATTAGAAAAATTAAAAAATTGGCAACTTTTAAAAAACAATTAAGGTGGGAGTATTAACATGCTTGCCAACCTATAACCTATTTCGCGTAGACTTATTTAAGTTTTCTAGCTTTTATACAAAATTTAAAGAAAATTAGTATCGACTTGATATTCTATAGGTAATAATTGACATATTTAATAAATATCAAGGAATTTCATAACTTATTTTAGGAGAATTGTATAGCGAAAAATATCGGGTAAGATTTTTTTAAACATTATTATGTCATTGTCACTCATTGTTCTTTCACTATACAATTCTCCCAAAATTAGCAATGAAATAAATTGATATTTTTGTAATATATCAGATACTACCTAAATAATGTACCGACGATATTGATTTTATTTAAATGTTAGTTATTAAAATAATAAACTCAAAAAATCAACGCGACATAGGTTATAGGTTGGCAATAGATTGAATGACGTTGAGAATTCAACCTTAAAGAGATATTTACTAAATTAAATTATTTATACTATTTTTTTTAAATTGATTTTATTAATGAATTAAATTGGATTAACTTCAATTTTTTTTATTGTTATTTTTTTTTAATGGTTAATATTTTCTATATTATGTTGTCACTTTCCATGTAATGAACTGTTAAAGTTAGTTTGGAATAAAGACATTTTGAAAGTTAAATTATATAAAATATCTGGTATTTCGTATTTTCAGTAAGTATTGAGTAGTGATAGTTCTTAATATGTATTTTTATTTGGTTATGACCAATTTGAACACACCTAATGCCTAATAGGCCACAAAAAGATGCAAAAATAAAGAGAAATACAAAGGCATGTTTTGGTTTTTATTTGCAGCATTGCAATAAAGGTACGCCTATTTTTCTTGGAGTCATTGCTTCAAAAAGTGTTAAAAGATATTTTTCTCTATACTTTTTATAAGAAAAAGTAAATACCCGTGTTTTTATTAATCCAAGTGCGAACCAATTATTTTATTTGAAATGATTAGTCTAGAGTTGGTCTAGAGTATGGAGGACTTGAGGTAGGAGGCCGATCGCAATGCATTGGATTCGGTCCCAAATTAGCATCGGTAATTCAGCTTTACGAGTCGCTGTAAGATGGCGCGCGTGTTCGAAGTGGGCTATCAAATAATGGTTTCTTATGGACGCAATAACTATTTTTATTTAAATTAGTTCTTTAAGGAACAAATAAGGACTTTTATATGAATTTACGCTTACTTTGTTATACTTATTAGTAAACTCGGCCTGTATAAAGTTCCAACGATGCTTCGTTTTTAAAATACAGGAACATTAAGAGTGTTTTACCTTTGGAGCTAGAAAGACTTATTTGGCTGCGTTTCATCTCTGAAGAAGATCCTGTCTTACCACCCCGACACAAAGCAAACTCTACTTTTATAAATTGTACCATTATTCATTATAAATATGGAAATTAATTACAATACAACGTTATTTGTCTTGTCTTGCCTACAAACATTATTTGTTATTTCGAAAAATAAAATGTCAATTGTCAAAAGTAAAACCACAGAAAAATAAAGGGTTTAAGTAAAAGTTAAAAACTATGGAGGATCTAGTTCATATTAAAAACGAAGAAGAAGAAGACAACATCAGCCCACTTCGGACGCGAGAGCCATCTATCGGCCAATAGCGAACTAACCAAAAAACCGGGACAGAAATTGAAAATGCTGCCATTGTCGATCGGCCTCCTACCCTTTAGTTCTCCATAGTCTAGAGGTCTTTAAAACGTATTAAAATTATACGTTAGAATCATTGTTATCGGCCTAGAAAGGTTAGGGATGGAGCCTCATCAAATCACACCTCATTTTCTAGAGTTAATGGTATGTTGTAAAATGAATTTTAAAGCCCGGACCTTTCCATCTTCACATTCTTTAAATAAATATTTTGCAGTGCGCATGCCCATGGGCTTTATTTACATGCGCATGGCCATAAACTCGCCACTTTCATGATTATTGTTTGCTGATATAAAGGTATATATGTCTATGTTTAATTCTGGTAATTGATTCGTATTTTCAAGTGCGATAAATTGATAGAATTTTTTTGTAGATTTAAGCAATCGGGACAACTTTCGGCCCACCGAAAAACCCATCGGAATTGAATCAGGCTGTAGACTGTAGATAATAAGTTCTGTAAGTACATATTTATTTGTTCCCGTCGTTGCATTATAATATTTAAAATAAATATACATTAAATTTTCAAAATAGTAGAAAATCGTCAATTTTCAATGAAATCGTTATTTGATCAAACGTGCATTGTTTTCCTCATGGTATATATGTAATAATGGCAATATTATACCTACTTACCAATCGCTGCCTAAATATTACTAGGTTCTATGATACAAAATCGTTAATTTGAGAAAACCGTTGATAAATATTTTAAATCACAGATTGTCTGTGTGGTCAAGCTTTCTTTTTTCATTAATTTTCAGGTTTACCTATTTGAAAAGAAGCATCAGAAACTCTCTAAAACATATATTTATAAAAAAAGTTAATTTG
This sequence comes from Polydrusus pterygomalis, assembly GCA_963969555.1. Lineage (NCBI taxonomy): Eukaryota > Metazoa > Arthropoda > Insecta > Coleoptera > Curculionidae > Polydrusus > Polydrusus pterygomalis. The sequence continues at coordinate 2,803,741 of OZ018377.1, forward strand.
TATATAAATATTTAGGCTAAAATTCAGTGGCGGCTCGTTAATGAAGGGCTCTGGTGCGCCGCCCTCCCTGCAATTATTTCAAACAGAATCCAAAAATACTTTACTTAAAAAACCAATGAAGCAATCTATGTAAGCAATCCATTAAAATAATTCAAACCAAACATAGCCCTATTCCAGCGGGTAGGTTATACTAAGCGCGGGCATAAACCAAACATAGCCCTATTCCAACGGGCAGGTTATACTCATAGACAAGCGAGTTCCGCGCACTCAATGTTATACTAAGCGCAAGCGGGCGGGGGCGACCGATTATCCGTCCCCGATTCAACGCGGCTTCTCGATGAGTTGCCATGACGACAAAGGCGTGACGTCACCTACACATCGCACAACGAGCGGCCACGGACGAGCTGAAATTTTCCGCGCCCAACAACAGCTGTTCGCGATGCCTCTGACGAGGCGACCTGTCGAAGCCGCTAGGCGCTAATGTTTTGTTTATTTGTTTTGATTTGATTTATTAGTTACGTTATAAAGAAAAAAACTTATATAAAGTTGGAAAATGTCGTGTAATATGAAGGTCAGTGATTTACAGAAGCTTGTATTTAGTTCTCTGAGCTTAAGTGAAAAACTTAATTTAAAAAATGCAGGGCGGCCACTAGAAATTGAACATAGTACAAGTGCAATCAAAATGTAAAAGTAAGGCACAGTTTACGCGTAAGTTTGACAAAGAAATATATAATAAAAAATCCTGAATAGGTATGCGGTTGTGAGGACAAAAATTATTTTTTTTTGTTTCGTGTGTTTTCTTTTTGACGGGGATGATAATTGGACTATAAATGGGTGCAGGACTTAAAACATCTTTCAGAGAAAATAAAGAAACATGAAAATAGTGCAAAACATCGTCATAATGTGGTAAGTTTTGAGATGTTAGGACTAATATTTTAACTTGTTTAAGTAGTGCTTATGCTGATGAAATTAAAATTCACAACGAGAAATTTAGAAAAAACAGACACGTACTTTTGAAAATAGTAGACATTTAAATTTTTATTGAAAGCCAGCGCCCCCCCCCCCCTGACTCGCTAGTCACAAGCCGCCACTGCGTGGTTTCATTGCGGAACTCGCGAGGGTTTGACATCTTGTCGACTTGTTGTGATAAAGAGAATTATATGTTTTTATCTTGCACTATCGTGGTTGGTAAAAATGCTAAAATTATAGTACCTCACTCAATGTAAAAATCCATTTATATAGCTACTGTGTAGCGAAACGCGCCGGGTTTATAAAATAAATATTATGTGAAAATTAGACCAAAGTCCTTATTGCAACAACACTAGACAAGATATTTTAATTTTACATGGTTCTATAGCTCGCGATACATAGAACAATGTACCGTTGAAATTTGATTTTGTTACATACACCCTTGTAATAATTAGGCCAATTTGCCTGCCATTCTTTTATTTATTTTCTCTGTTTGTGTTTATCGTTTGAGTTAATTTGTGTGAACAATTTTAATAATAGGTTATATTAAATATTCCATTAATCCACAAATTACCAACTTAAAGTAGTCCACAGCCTGCGGCTTTGTTAGCTGCTTAGCTCGACGAGCCGCTCAACAAACAAAAACGACGCCCAGTGTTTTACAGTATAGGTAGCAGTATTGTATTAGCCGATAAACTGCAGGTTTTCACTAGGTGACTAACCGGAGCTCGAGAATGCCTCTCATGGTTACGTTCTAGAATTACAGATTTTGATTAGCTACAAAATGTATGTAAATGTAGGTGTGAAATTTTACATTTAAGTTTTTACAAACCCTTTTAAAGGAATATTCTAATGTTAGATATGTGATATAGAAGTATTATTTCCGATGTTTGGAATAGTATGGTAGGTACACGAATTTTGGTAAAATTTTAAGACTGATTGTACTGTAGATAGTATTATAATTAAATTAATTACTTTTCGATTTTTCTTTTTTTATCAATTTATAAATTAAAGCCCCGATTTGCTAAAATTTTAATTCGATATGATATTTAGAAACTGTAGTAGGTATGCTAGTTGCACTTTATAGACCAGGGCTGAAGCCTTTGCAAATGGTAAAAAGTGAAAAAAAATAATAGTAGAATGAAACTTATTGGAAAAGGAAGAGAATATAACAAAAATGAAAGGAAAAATAAATTACGGGCGGTCCGAAGTGGGGGGCGGTGAGTTTTTAAGGTTAGAAAACGATTTATTTAAGTCCTATGGAAAACCGTAAAATGGCAAAGTTGTAGGTAATAGAAAGATCTACAACTTTTGTATTTCCACTTTTTTCACATAACCTCAAAATTTATGTGAAAAATTCAAAGAACCAAGTTTTTGGTTTTTTATTTTTATCTTTTACAAGAAAAATTTTTTTTCACGAAATTTGGTGAAAACTTACCTTTTTATGTCCCAAAGACACTGTAATTTTTTTGATTTAAAATATTTCTTTTTTCACCTTATTTTGACTTAATATTGAAAAAGCACCCTAATTTTCAATCGAAAATTCTCACGTCAAAATATCTGCTTTTTTAAAAAAGTTGGTGCGCTTTTTGTTCGTTGAAATCTCTACTTTCTGATGGTGTAAAAATATATATACAGGGTGTCTCACGGTGACCGTCCATTAGAATATTTTGGGAAGTAATGCGATTTGAATCCGGCCAATTTGGATATTGGGGTTTAAAGAGATGCTCTTTTCAGAGGAAATAACGGCGACCTTGTGCGACTTCCGGTGATGCCGGAAGATGTCTCAAACTTGCTTATTTTAAATGAAACACCCTATATAATATACTTTTTTTGTATTCCTTTCTTCATTTCCAATAACTTTTATTAAAAATATTTTTGCACTACTCAATCCGTTTCTGAGGTAAAAATTATTTCCTCAAATTTTGACCTTTCACAGGGTGTCACCTAAATTTGAATATCTTTTCAAAGATCAAAGAGAGAAACTCAAAATTTAGGTTGTGTCATTAGATAGTATGGTGCTTGATAATGTATTGTCGGAAAATAAAATTTTATATACAGGGAAGTGGAAAAGTAACAATTTTTGATCTTTATCAAAAAATTAACAAAACTTAATTTTTTTAAATACGATGCTATGTTGTTAGTTCATTGAATGGATAGGCGATAACATTTCCTATCTATCCACATATGATATCCCTAATCCCTATACCTAACTAGTATAGTTTTGAACTTATTTACGATTTTTCGCAGAATCCTCCAAATATCAAGCAGTTTTATTGATTTTTGGCAAGAAGGCCATGATAAATAAAAAAATAATACGCATCTATACAGACGCGTGTCATTGTCAGTTGCAATTATTTATTTACCGACGTTTTGATACCGAGTTTATTCCAGAGAAATATTGCTGAAAAATGGAAAATAATACGTATACAAATGCTGACATATTAAATTTATTTTTTATTCATGGCGAGTGCAACAGAATCATAAGTCGAACATGCAGAGTTTTCAACGAAAGGTATCCGAATTTAACACCAATGACCAGAACAAAATTTAGAAACATTATGAAAAACCATCTTAATTATGGAACGATTAATGCAGAAAGAATTTTACCCAGGCATTCTTTTTTTATTTATCATGGCCTTCTTGCCAAAAATCAATAAAACTGCTTGATATTTGGAGTATTCTGCGAAAAATCGTAAATAAGTTCAAAACTATACTAGTTAGGTATAGGGATATCATATGTGGATAGATAGGAAATGTTATCGCCTATCCATTCAATGAACTAACAACATAGCATCGTATTTAAAAAAATTAAGTTTTGTTAATTTTTTGATAAAGATCAAAAATTGTTACTTTTCCACTTCCCTGTATATAAAATTTTATTTTCCGACAATACATTATCAAGCACCATACTATCTAATGACACAACCTAAATTTCGAGTTTCTCTCTTTGATCTTTAAAAAGATATTCAAATTTAGGTGACACCCTGTGAAAGGTTAAAATTTGAGGAAAAAAAATTTTATCTCAGAAACGGATTGAGTAGGGCAAAAATATTTTTAATAAAAGTTATTGGAAATGAAGAAAGGAATACAAAAAAAGTATATTATATAGGGTGTTTTATTTAAAATAAGCAAGTTTGAGACATCTTCCGGCATCACCGAAAGTCGCACAAGGTCGCCGTTATTTCCACTGAAAAGAGCATCTCTTTAAACCCCAATATCCAAATTTGCCGGATTCAAATCGCATTACTTCCCAAAATATTCTAATGGACGGTCACCGTGAGACACCCTGTATATTACTATGGTAAATGTGATGAAATCCCCTTTAAATCCTACCTTTAATTATATTTAATACAACTATTTTCGCATATTTTTTGCGATCTTTATGTTTTATGGATTTGTAATTTTTTTGTTTATCAATGTAACATGGAATCTGACGTTTTTCGAGTAATTAAAGTATACATTTTAATAAATAGCTCAAAATTGTACATAATGATTAAAAAAAAAAATCTGATTCGATTTTTTTCGTTTCTTTGCATTTGTTGAGAATATTTACCATAGTTATGTATATTTTTTTTACACCATCAGAAAGTAGAGATTTCAACGAACAAAAAGCCCACCGACTTTTTTAAAAAAGCAGATATTTTGGATTGAAAATTACGGTGCTTTTTCGATATTAAGTCAAAATAAGGTTAAAAATAAATATTTTAAATCAAAAAAATTACAGTGTGTTTGGGACATAAAAAAGTAAGTTTTCACCAAATTTCGTGTATAAAAAAAATTTTTAGTAAAAGATAAAAATTAAAAAATTTCACATAAATTTTGATGTTATGTGAAAAAAGTGCAAATACAAAAGTGGTAGATATTTTTATTACCTACAACTTTGCTATTTAACGTTTTTCCATAGGAATTGTAGTTTTGCCGAAAATCGAGTTAAATCGTTTTCTAACCTTAAAAACTCACCGCCCTCCACTTCCCGACCTCGGATCGCCCGTAATTTATTTTTCCTTTCATTTTTGTTATATTCTCTTCCTTTTCTAATGGGTTTCATCCTACTATTATTTTTTTTGGTTTCAAAAGTTATCGACCCTGGTCTATTAACGAATTTACTGTCTTTATCTCTTTGCCTTTTTTTTTCAATCACTCTATTTAATGGGTGTATTTAAAACAATTTATCTGGTATGGAACGCCCTCTACAACATAAATATAGAGTTGGTAACGTCGGGTACTTCATCTAACAACGTTACCAGAACTACATTTTACTTATATAGGGCGTCCTGGTTCCACGCGTACAAGGTACAATGTTTACCTACGTTACCTACGATTGATCGGGCCTTTCGTACAAGTTCAAAAAATAATTATATTTTACAAATTTTATCAAAATAACTTTTAAAAAACAGGTTTTTTGATTGAGCCTAATGAATAAAAATGTAGCAATTACTTTTTCTTATACAATCGAAGTAATTTCTTAAAAGCCAATGAATAAAAACTAAAGTAATTGCTTTTGCGTCCAGCCATTGCTTAAAAGTGCAGGAATTGCTTCTAGTCAATGCTTTTTCTTAAAAAAATAGAAGCAATTGCTATCATTCGCTTAAAATGTGATGAATAAATTAAGGAATTGCTTTTTCTAGTGTAGCAATTGCTTTCAACTTTTTAAGGTAGGTCGACCCCGCAATAATTTGCTTGGTAGCAGTCAACTTTAGTTCTCCGCGGCATACACGTGCACTGCTCTTAATTTGTGTCTTCAATTATGGCTGAATATATCAACGTCCGTAAAAGAAAAATCGACAGTGTTACTTAAAAATTGCAGATAGTATGATGCGAGGTATGATGATTTCAGAAAGTTATATTGATTTGACTACGAAAATAAGGAGTGGTTGGTAAATTATTTTTTGACTGATATTGGTGAAAGGCGAGGGTATGCACTGTCTCCTTTAAATAAGATGAAAGCCTCTGCGGAAATTCTCGGATCCGGGCTTTCAAAATTTTGTAGGTGAAGAACTCGGTGTTCACTAAACTACTATCTGTAAGAGATACACTTCTGTAATGGATGCAGTTTTGGAGAAGGCCAATATTTTTATTAAATTTCCTACAAGTGCTGAAGCTGTTGTGGAAGCTAAACGGTTGTGGGTCAGAGAGATTTATTTATGTTCCTTCAATTTGTGAACGAATATCAATTGCTTGTAGGTATTTAATTTCTTCATCACTACTATCACTTTCCTCAGTTTCACTCAAATCTGCCATATTATCACAAATATAAGTTTCCTATTTTCCACAAAAACGTAACAGATTACTATTGTACTAAATAAATAGACCAACATTTTTGTATTTACGTCAACTCTTTTGCAAATTAGGCACCAAACTGAACATGAAATCTATAATCTGAATAAGTGGATAAGCCACGTCTGAACTTGTGTTGAATAAGCATTTGCTACAGAGATGTAAGAAAAACAGCAATTGCTTCAAAATTTTATTCATATCCAGATCTAGTAATTGCTTTTACTTATAGCATTTGCTTGTCAAGCGATTGCTTTTACTAAAAAGTACTTGCTTCAAGTAATTGCTTCATTTTTATTCATTAGGCTAATTGTTCTTAAAATGCAGTTAAAATTTGAAATAATTTAGTGCGTTTGTATTGCTATGATTCAGTTTTAAAAGTTGATTGTTTTTAATGTAAAATTAGGTAAAAAAAATATACACTTTGTAAAACGATTTCAAATTATTAAACAAATAATAGCAACGTATTTTGTAAATTTCATTTATTAACCTCATAATACAAAATAAAATATGCTGAGCAAAATTTTTACACAATTATTTATAATATTTCTACACCATAATTAATAATATAATAGGTACTTAGCTTTTTACAACACTAGAGTAATAATATATATTTTGGCAAGAGGTTCTAACGCTGCGAAGTAATACATGGCTGACTTTTTTAAAATTTTATGACATTTCTGCAATCGATAAGTTCAATATAAAATCGTTCGTATTTTTGTGATTCGCAATTCGCGTACATGTAAAACTAATAGCTTCTAAGAGAATAAACTAAATATATAGGGCGTCCCAATAATGCGATAACTCAGTTGTGGTTAGAAATCCAAAAAGTACGAAGAACAATTGCATTTTTTTTTCGATTTGATTAGATAAGTTTAATTGACGTAATTCTTGGGAAATAAAACACGAAGGCGAATCATTTTTAAACAAATTTTAGAAACAAAATATTTAAAACGCTTTTTTAACCTCAAAATCTGATAGATTGGCTGGAACTAAAAACACCAGAAATTACTACCTTTTCTTCCAAAAAATTAGAACAGGTGCCAGTTTCATGACAATAAATTGTGGCAAGAACTTGGGGGGAAAATTTTAGCTGTTTACACGTGAAAATGAATTGAATGTCAACTTTTATAATTTGTTGAGCAAGAACTTGAATTTTAAGGCCCGGACGTGTCTATTTTCCCATTCGTTAAATGATAATGTTGCAGTGCGCATGTCTAATCGTGTGTAGCTCTGTTTACATGCGCGAGGCCATAAGTTCGTCACTTTCGTGATTATTTTTTACTTATCTAAAGGTACGTGTCTATGATTGAGACACATTGTATATTAAAAATTGATCCAACCTATATTTAAGCACTTAAAAGGTGCGAAAGTATCTAGAGACACCCTGTACATAACTTTGGTAACGCCTAGTTACTTTTTGCAGTCTAGAACCTTTTTTGTTTGAACACGAATATTCGACAACAAGCAGGTATTTTGTTGCCTGTACTAAAATACACCACTTCATTTACACCATATTATGTAATATTTACAATACTTATACACAATAGACCTTTAAATACCCGTTGGCCTGCAGAACGATTGTACAATACATGACTGACCAGACAGCTTTGACTGTGACATCAATGGCGTATTTCTCTCTGTTTTAGGTTTTTATTACTTCTTTATCTGCAACCATTGAATACTTAAGAGGCGCATAAGGTCATTATGTTATGCATAATACCACAAGTGCCATATTATCCATACAACAATAACCGTAATTATTATGAGATCTTAATAATTCAAGATTTCGATTAAAATTTGCGCTGTCAAAAAAAGGCCAAAATGGGATATTTTGACTTATACGTCACTAACAACTCTTAAGCCAATTGGGCCACTTTGATTCTAAGATAATAATTTCTGCCAATATCATTTACATATACAGGGTGTTTCATTAAGGAAACGGAAACTATTAGGCATAGAAAAAATTATCATTAAAGCGGTCATGAGAAAATTCTGGAAATTATTTTTAGGTTCCTCATTTCGCCGCAAGGGGGCACAATTAAAAATTATCTTTTTAAATTCTAAATTTCTCCGAAAATTTTCATATTAAGGTATAACTTTGGTTATATCATTGGAAAGCTTAGACAATTCTGCATCATTTTGGTTTAAGGCTCATTGGCGTACCGACCTTGATAAGAGTGGAGGAAGCTATTGAATGTGCAATCATTAAAATCGCTGTAACTTCTAAACGACTTATCCGATTTCAATCGCCGTATCCAACAGTACACGATAGTGTTTAATAGAATTGCTAGAGGGCGCAATTTGTAATAATAACAGTTTTTTCGATTTTATCCCGAAAATTCAAATCATACGGTATAACTATGACATCGTAATCGAAAAGTAGATGAAATTTGCAAAAAAAGATGTGAAGACCGCAGTTCGATATCTTTGTTCGTTTCAGAGTTATTGCCAAAACAATAATTTTTAATACAAATTGCGCCCTCTAGCAATTTTATTAGAAACTATCGTGTACCATTAGATACGACAATTGAAGGTTCTTCCAAACAAGCTTAAATTTAGTAAAATCGGATAAGTCGTTTAGAAGTTACAGCGATTTTAATGTTTACACATTCAATAGCTTCCCCCACTCTTATCAAGGTCGGTACGCCAATGAACCTTAAACCAAAATGATGCAGAATTGTCTAAGCTTTTTGATGATGTAATCAGAGTTATACCTTAATATGGAAATTTTCGGAGAAATTTAGAATTTAAAAAAAAATTTCAATTGTGCCCCCTTGCGGCGAAATGAGGAACTTAAATGTAGTTTCCGAGATATGGCCGGTGGCCACCCTTAATGAAACACCCTGTATATTATATGTCACAGTCAAAGTTGTGTGGTTAATTAATTATTGTTTAATATCCTTCTCCAACTCGGTATAACAGTTTTAATATGACCCTAAGACTAAATAATATAAGTTATATTAAAAATAATAAAAAGCTTCTCAAAAATTTCAAACCACATAATTGTGAAATGGTTTTTGTAGAATCATCAGTATAATTTGTGGTCAGACTTGGTAAAAACTTCATAATTTTATTATCAACTATAAGTCTTATTTTAATGCTAAGACTACCAGATTAAGAAATACTTGATACTCAACTACTTACATAATCCCTATGACTAGGTAACCTTTTTTTTTAACCCCGAAATCACTAAAAAAGTTCAATACTGATTGCTGAACTAAAAGTTTTAATAAACATAGAAATTGAAACTAGTTAGAGTATTTTAAACCTTTTTAATTGATTTGGGGGTTAAATATCTAACTAATAAATAATGCCTATGAAAATTAACAATCCCTCTGCAGAGACAATTTTAATAAAAATTGTTTTTTCGATGTCAAAAAAATGTCATGGTCAGTCATAGCTAATAGATACTTTCATTTTGCTTCTTTTAAGCAGCACAGTAAATAGCTGAGTTCCTTTTAGTTAGTTTTAAACGGCAAAGCAAAGCTAAGCGTTCCTTTTAAAAATTGAACTTAGCACAGCAAAGATTACTTCACCCCCCTTGCCGCGGTTAAGTATGCCCCTCTATATTTCTCATGCGATTATACAAAGTTGTTCACGAAGCGTTCCTTTAACAACTTAGCCAAGCAGATTTGCTGTTTAAAAGAAGCCAAAGGAAAGTACCTGGTGGTTGCATCTAGCACTGGGCGGTTATGAAACATCTTAATCGATTATCATTTTGTCTATCCTAGTTCTAGTCGAATCCATTTTGTGATTTTAAGTAAAAAAATATACTTTTCGATAAAATTTGTGATATTCTACGCTCTGCTGTCTGTGGTGTCTACATTGTTTCCTACAACTGAACAGCTGAGGTAATGAAAAGGCACTTCGAAGAACAGTGACTCTAGAACGATTTTTATCGTTTACTTATATCTATAGGGTGGTTAAATCAGTACGAAAAAATACTTACTATGTTGCTTTTTTCCCGCTTGTTTTTAGCTTAATAAGTTTTTGTAAAATATAGTGTTAAAGATTGGTTAGACTTAGAAGACTTAGACTTGTCATTTTGAGAAATAGTTTACTCTTGACATGGTGTATATTTTGAGCACCCTGTATCAAAAAGTCGAAAACTTTCCTCGTACACCGTATCTTTAGCCGGTGTGTAGGCAACCCTAGATCCTTAGATCTTTAACATTACATTCTTAAATAGGTTTAGCTTGAAGGCGCCGTGCTTGAAAGAACACCCTGTTTCTTTCCTTTTAACTGAGGCAATTTTCAGTTTCTCGAAACGAAATAAGCTAAAATTTTGCCTAAAAGGAACATACATATATATACAGGTGTAGCAGGCGATCCTTTGGGTTAGCATTTGCATACAAAGAGGTACTTTTTTTTCTTCCACACTGAGAAAATCTCCAGCAAAAACATGTTTACTGATGTATTTTTGTCTATCCCCGCTAAAATATTTGCCAAAGTTGAAAATTGATTTTTTTGGAAAATAAGGTTTACTGCTCTTTTTATTGATTTTGATAAATACTTTGCTGTCTGCCGATAATAATTATTTCCATAATAATTTCATAATTGTAACAGCAAGAAGTTTTTCAAAAGAATTTTTACTTGCCCTGAGGAAAAATTTGGCTGCCCCAGTAAAAAAAAACATTCTTAGAACCGGTATTCGGGTGTTTCCGTGTCGCCAGTTGGTGTCCTTTGAGCCAATTTCAAAATTTACTGAAAAAGTCCATTGGTAAGTTTTGTTTGTGTAATTATATTATACACATGAGTTCCTATACTTGTTTTTTTTAATGCATATTTCTAACTGACTTTGTGTGTTTTTAGATTGACACAGATTTTAACAAAAGGTTCCCGGATTAAACGTTATATATACTTGGAAATAAGGTTGTTTAGGGATTATAGCAAAATTAAAAGAATGAAATATTTACGGATCTCCTATGGCTTTCAAGAAAATATTGGTAAGTTGCAGTGTGGTATTTTGATTTCGTATATAAAATTTTGGCATATTGAACTGGTTTTGTAAGAATTGTGATTGAAAACTGATGAAATAATCATTTTTAGATATGACTGCAAAAACTACTGGTGTGTTAGTAAAAATTATCAATTGCAGTCATGAGTAAATTGGAGACAAACACCGAGCAGTTTCTTAGCTTGGCTTGGTTCTCACCCAGGCTATAATTTCAAGAATTTATTTGAATACCCCTATCGTATTTTTTTAATCAATATTTCTGTTTCAAAATGACTATCATCTGATGAAAAAATCAAGGCAAAAGCTTAAAACCTAGAGCAATTTAACTGTTCAACTGTCTTAATATAACAATTATAAATATATTAGTTTATTGTAGAAGGAGAGACTTTTTTACTATAAAAAAATTCATTTCTATAGGAGAAATAATTATTTACCTACAGAGACTGCTAAGCATTTTTGTTGCTATTAAAAAACATGTCTGGCCTTGCAAAACTTTTGTTGTATCGTTAGCAAAGTATTTTATAGTTATAACGTCAGAATTATTCTTTACAAAGCATACATAGTTTTATTACCACAGCAAAGTCTGTTCAGCAATGCGCATTCTCCTGCTTGGCTGTCCCCGAGGCTGTTCCCTAATTAACAAAACATTTTAGCTATATGGTTGCCTAAACTTTCACAAGGGATAAAAAGAGATTTTCTCAGTGCACCCAAAAAATAACGTCGGCCAAACCTCAATATTGTATAACTCATATTAGTTGGTACATTTTCATAGGTTTAAACATTTGTCTCTTACTCTCTACTCTCCATATTTAAAGGTATCTACATCATCAAAACTTAATTAAAATTATAATTCTACCTTATTTTTACATTCCTATTTTACCTAAATGTCCCAGAGTAAAAGTAAATATTTTACAAAAACACTCCTCACACACACCCCCAGGTATTTAGAGCGGTCCTGGCCCTAGGCTACGCCCTCACATAATATATACATACAATATATTGCTGATACCATTCCTTACAAATTATGTCCCTACTGTGGGTATCCTATTACGTACCGTCGAGTTTGCGCAGTTCGGAAATTTTCTTGTTGATATAAATAATCGACGGAATCGGCTTTTAACTATTTTACAAGCTTACACTTTTTTCCTCCCATCTTGAAGTCGACAGCCAGTAACAAAGTCTATAAAAATGTTTTTCCACTACTTACCTATAAAACGGCCATTATTGACCGATTGTTAACCTTATAAATCGTTTTTTTCCACCTTTTTAATTATTATTATTATTATTATTCAATAATGAAAACAACCTATTTAAAAGGAGATAATCACATACCTTTAATATATTATAAGGAGACCCCCATTGTTTACATCTAGTCCCGATCAGAAATCGTTTTAACAGAAATCAATGATGAGTAATTGCTAGGGAGATCAATGTGGCAACGTTGTACGGGCATTTTACTCCATTTTACTACGCGTGACGCGGAATTTTTCATTTTCATTCATTTTCGGACGGTGCAGCGTTGTTCAGCTGCTTTTGGTGGTTTTTGGTTAATTTTTAATATTTTTGTGAAATATAACTATTTAGTGGTATTTATTAGTTTTGTTTGTGTTTTTTGTTTATTAGTAATGGTTCGCCAGTGAGTGGTATGTAAAGAAGTGGACGATTCTAATCCCGGATTGATATATCGGCTGTAAGAGACGTTATTTAGGTTATGTAGCAGCAACGGTGTAGATAGTTCTGTATTTTAAGTAAAATTTGCAAAATATATGGATCGTTTTTAATCCTGAAAAAACCACCTGCCAATGCAGGGTACGGATAACAGCGAGCTTACAGTGTGTGTGAGCCATTTTTTAAAGTCATCTCCTTCTAACCTATCTGAAACTTTGGAAGTGTGTCTGACTGTAAACAAATGGTTTTTTGTAAATGGAATGTTTTGACTCCTTATAAATTACATGTCAGTGGTTCTAACACCGTATACAGTATGTTTGGAAAACCATGAAATGTTTATGAATGATATTTGCATATGTACATTTTTTTATAAATTATTATTAATACCTACTGTCAATATAACTGTGTTAGTAGTGGAAAAAAACTATATTAACCACGGTTTAGACGGCTAATAGCCCTCGCATCTTAAATTCCTCGTCACTACGCTCCTTATGATTTAAACTCGACTGTCGAGCAATATCAGTAACTGTCTAAATCTTGGTTAATAATATACAATTAAAGTATAGTTTTTTGATACAACAAACGTGTTTTATGGCGATCGGTAAATTCCAAACCTACTGCGCAAACTCCACGGGCCCCAATGCAAATCGCATGCCGGGGATATTTTTAAATAGTGGCGCTATATGTGTCAGCAACAATATAGCGTACTGGAAAACTCCACGTTACAGAACCTTTATGTGAATATGAGAGAGTAAATAACATGTTTAGATGCTCGAGAATACTCGAAATAAGGACAACAGATCATTCAGTGTTGCCGGTATGCGGCGTGAACAACGCATCGCAGGGCCAGAGAGGGGATCATTTATTTTCTGCTAAAGAAATGCAGGAGGTATTCACTTTGCGTTGTACCCCTGTAGTTGTAGCAGACATTTTCGAGGAATTCTTTATTTTGTTGTTAACAAAATAATTATTGCTTTTAAAAATGCCACAATTATTTTAAACGGTTGGTTTTTATTAGCTTACGATGCGTTACATAAAATAATTTTAAGTTTTTGTTCTTACACATAAACTTAAAATACCTGCAGAATTTCACCGTATCTACGCTTACCCGAAAAATTCAGCCAAGATAGAAAACGAAAACATTAAATATCGCGGTGGGTGTTTCGCTATCGGAACGTATTTGCTGCTATGGAGGGGGATGCAGCAAGAGTGGAATGGGAATTTGCATCGCGCTCGAACAGAAGCTGGCAACGTTGAGTCTTGTTCGATCTCTTTTTAACTCGAGCCAAGTTCATTTTGTGTTTATTTTTTTGAATTAAACGCTGCGCTGTAACTTCACGCTTACCAGTACCGTATTGTATGTATAATGGAAATGGGTGGGGTCGCCCTGCACAAAACAACTTTGACCTGACCTGGATAAAATCCGATCATGTTTTTGTATATAAGATTAAAAGTCGGACCGTGTATGTGTACGATGTACAAAACAAATTCCAAGGCACAACAACATTAAACTTAGTTAAAACAAAAGACAGGTATTTTTAGAACCAATCGCAAGAAGCATTCTGAAAACCAAAAGAAATAGTAGCTGGAGTGCCCCAGGGTTAAGTACAGGGTTACAGCCTGTAACTAATATACAATAGTGGTAATAAGCCCATATTTCTAGAAAATAACAGCACATTACGAAACTCCTCGCTTTTGATTTAATAATAATTTCAGTTGAATTCCTCATCAGTCAGTACCTATGACTAGATTGTAAAACACCAATAAGGTTTAAAAAAAGGTTACGAATGAACAAAATTCAGTTAATAATTTTACTTAATATCGTCATCGCTGACTTGCCTGGTTTTTGTTTTGTACGCACTGTACCTACTTATTCAATTTAATAAATATGCCATTTTTGGGGGCAATAAAGCTTTTCTATTCAGCCTTAACAGCTTTTGGGGCAGGTGCAGGTGCTGGTGCAGGTGCAGCCTTCTTATTTCTTATAAACGTTTGGTAATAGAAGTTAGAGAAGAGGACAAAGAAAATTGTTGAATGTACTAGAAGGAGTCCACCCATAAATTGAGGGTACCCGCAGTCGGTCCACAGGAGTTGGGCAGCGTGGACGAATACTAGAATGAACTGGATCTGAAATTTTAAAAAACCAAAATATTAAACAAAAAACGAGATGGCGTGGTCACTTTCAATGGTTCCATTCTGAAGTAAATCAATATACAAATTTCGCCCCTCCACTTTGTTTGCCAAACTTAAGCTAGTTTCATATACAGGCTGTCCGCGGATAGAGTTAAGAATAGCACAAATGGATGAATAATTTAATTTTTCGGGAAAAAGTCATTCTTAATAAAAAGTTTTGCTTGTAAAAAAATGCCAATTAGAAAACTTATTTAGAATAACGTTTGTAATTTAAATCCGAGATTTAAAATAAATCTTCGATTTTTAAAATTTTTAGAGGTAAATGGAAATTTTGCTGCTCACTAAAAATATTAATATAAAATTTTATTAGACTCTATTTTCATAATGGGTGGTGTCTGTATCTTATTTTAAAATTTTAAATGCATTCCTACCATCTTTTGTAAAAACAAGGAATTTTTGTACCTTTTTATTACTTTGCTTTACGTATGGGGCTAATTTGAAGTTGTCAAATAGAATTTGATGTGTTTTGAAAATGTTGACCTTAGAACAAAGGGCTTATTTAGTTCAATGTTGCGGCGAAAGTTCTTACAACTTTGTGATAGAAAAATGTAATCAAAGATACCCTAACGTTTACGTCTTAAAAATGGGACTTCATAAATTATTAAGAACATTATAGCGAACTGGTTCAGGTTCATCAGAATGACGCACCTTCCCTAATCGTATTGCAGTCTATTGCTGACAATCCTACACTTTCATTAAGAAACCGAGCTCAAGAACTTGATGTAGTAAAAAAACTCATATTCAGTATATTTTCAAGGCAAACAAAATATTCCCATTTAAGCCAACTTTTAATCAAACGTTGGAAGAAGGAGACGAAGCCAAACGTGAGGGAATGGCTTAATAATACATTTGGCCACAGATAGATTGGTCGAAATGGTCCGGTTCTATGCCCCCCCAAGAAGTCCCGATATTTCAGATGCCTATCTTTGGGGGCGCCTCAAACAATTAGTGTACTCCCGTCCAATTGAGAACGACGTACAGCTTCTAAAACAGCGAATTGTTGAAGCTGTTCAAACAGTTTCCTTTGAAGAAATTCGAAGAAGTTTGACCACATTCGTTTACAGCTGTAAAAATATGTTAAATATGGAGGGGGAGTGTTTGAATAGCAAATTATGAAATTATTATTTGTTGTTATTTTAAGATTTTTTTATGTTTTTTCCGGGGTCATTTCATTTATGAAATTAAAAATACATATTTCTGGTAACACCAAAAATCAGTTTTGATACCCCTTTGTCATTGATAATGTATGTATTTCGACCGTTAATGCCGCTATCCAAAAAAAAAATTCTTTTACCTCCAAAAATTAAAAAAACTTAAAAAATCGAAGATTTATTTTAAATCTAATTGGCATTTTGGTCAAAAATGAAAAATAAAGGTAGTTTACTCTGGGAGAAAAATCATGTTTTTGAAGTTTTTGCGAACCCTGTATAAAAAATCAAAATTTTCTCTTCGTGAATTGCATTTTTTACAAGCAAAACTTTTTATCAAGAATGACTCTTACCCGAAAAATGAAATTTTTCATCCATTTGTGTGTTAGAAGTATTAACATGATGTGCGAAATTTAAATATTTGTCTTAAACCTTATAAAAAGTCTGCAGTATGGCAACGCAGCAGTAGGAGATCCGTTCCCAAAAATGTGAACGCCACGACATTGGTCTGAAGCCATGATGACGTCGTTTCATTCATTTCCGTTTAGGGGTGTCCTCAGAAAATGTATTGCGGAAAAACATCGATGCTTGCGATGCATCGAAACATTTTTTTTTAATAGTATTAAATTAAAACAAATTATAAATGTAATTATTCTAAGCTCACACCTTAACTGAAACCAAAGGTAAAAAGGTATAATCAAGATCGAGAGGCAACAGCAAAATAATTATTTTACGAATAAATTTACGGCCTAAAAAATATTGATGTTTTCGATGCGTCGATGTCTATTGAACATCCCTATTTTCTTTTGGTGTTTCTTTGACAGCGGTTTGAAATGTTCTTCAGTTTATTGATTTTGTGTAATAATTGCTGCGTTTTTAGAGTTTTGTGATATTTTTTGAAGACTATTTAAGATGAGCTGCGCAAGTGTCAAGTATGCAAGAATTCGGAAAACAATAATTTTGGAGTTACTTTTCAGGTGAATAAATAGAAAGTTGGGTTATTTGTAGGTTAGGTTTAAACTATAGCAGCAAGGTCACATTCAAAAGTAAATCCACCGTAATCCCTACTCCCTGCCCCACCCAGCTCTTCACCGCATCTCTCCTACAAACGATGTTGTCAACACATGTTAATAGCGTTTATGAATGACATGTGTCATCTGTAGGTACCAGATTATTGGGTTCAATTTATTTGCCTTGTAAAATACACAATATTTTACTAAAATTGAATTAATTAATGTTGGGTTCCTACTCACCAGTTGGACGGTGGTTAAATGTTTTTTCCACCATAGGTACTTCTGGTACTCGGGGCCCATCGCGGCCATCATGTAGTAGAAGTACAAAATTGTGTGCACAAAGTTATTGATGAGGTTTTGTAACGTTCCGTGGCCACCTGTAAAAAAAATATGTAATTATTATAATTTTACCGGGTGGTTCACCGGCAGACTGGCCATAGGAAATCCCATTTAAATTTTGCTATCCACAAATCTTGGCTCCCCTATTAAGTTTACATAAAAATTGTATTAGACTTTTTTGAAGGTGTTTGTATGATGAACTCGTATACCAAATTTTATTATTTTCTAATAAGCCAATTAAAAGTTATTTAGAAAAAACTCTTCGTAAAATTCTTTAAAATGAGATATGACTGTTTTACAGTATATTCAAGAAAAATAATGATTGTATACCGAGTATTTCTCAAAAGACGTTCACCCCTATAACTTTTTTATATTTATAGATATAAAAATGAAATTTTAAGATTATGCATATGAGATGTCTGCATTTATTGGCATAATTTTCAATTTGTTAGCACTTCCGGTTTGACCGGAAGTGACCTTGACTTTGATATTTTAAATGGGACACCTTGTATATTTTTACTTATTAGGATTCAGCATAATATTCTTTTGAATTGTTATAAAATTTTTTCGTTTATTTTTTATTTTCAACCCAGAGTGCTACAAATTAATTAAATCTGTTAATTTATAGTCAAATAGTATATGAAAATTAAAATTGTGTCATAATAATTGACTTTCTAAGTTTCACAAGCGCTTAAAAAATGAAATTTTCTTTTCGTGACGTTTACCCCATTTTTCCAAATGGAACGATGGTAGTTCACTAGCATATTAAAAACGAGTATTTTTTTCCAACAATTTGATACCATACACTCCTATGCTATTTTAAAATTGACACGAAAAAATTTGCCTTAAGTCCCAATCGCAAATTTAAAAGCGTTATTCATTATCACCTCTTTTCTCTTTTCTAAAGAAATATAAAGGCGGCTGGTTTTGAAAAGCAATATGGCTTTAATTTAAAGTTGTAATGTCATTAGTTTATAAAACATACAATACATACAATCTTGCGGCTTTAGAAAAAATTTTCTGGTCACTCCAAATATTAGGAGCATATCAATTTGTTCATTTCTAGTAAAACTAACCATTTTATCTGATTTACAATGTAAGTTTAATAAACGAATTACATTACAATTTTAATTTAAAACCTTATATTGGTTTTTAAAACCATTCCATCGTTTTTCAAAGCCGCCTTTATATTTCTTTAGAAAAGACAGGGCAGGGCGGCAATAATGCATAACGCTTTTAAATTTGCGATTGGGACTTAAGGAAAATTTTTTCGTGTCAATTTTAAAATAGCATAGGAGTGTATAGCATCAAATTGTTGGAAAATGCTCGTTTTAAATATCCTAGTGAACTACCTTCGTTCCATTTGGAAAAATGGAGTAAACATCAAGAAAACATAATTTAATTTTTTAAACGCTTGTGAAACTTAGAAAGTCAAATATTATGACACAATTTTAATTTTCATATACTACTTGACTATAAATTAACAGATTTAATTGATTGGTAGCACTCTGGATTGAAAATAAAAAATAAACGAAAAAATGTTAACAATTCAAAAAATGACAAGTGAGGTGACATTTTACTCAGAATGTTATGCCGAATCCCAATAAGTAAAAATATACAAGGTGTCCCATTTAAAATATCAAAGTCAAGATCACTTCCGGTCAAACCGGAAGTGCTAACAAATTGAAAATTATGCCAATAAATAAATAATCTCAAAATTTCATTTTAATATCTATAAACAGAAAAGTTATAGGGGTGAACGTCTTTTGAGAAACACCCGGTATACTATTTTATTAGACTTTTTTAATGAAAGATCAGGATGCTTAGCTGACCAATTTATCATGTAGAAGTGTAGCTATATATTCTGGGCCTGTACCAAACCGACGAAATGCATCCCACACTAATATGTTGCTGCTACTGTGTTTAACTATAATTTTGACCCATCCATACATAGGCGTAGCTAGCCTATTTTTTCTAGGGGGGCTTAAGCCCCTGAAAGAATCGTAAGCGGCAAACGGGAAGCGCCGCCGGCGATAAATTTTCAGCGCCACGCCCTAATTTTACCAAGATTTAACCAAACTAGTTTGTTAACTAATATTATACGTAAACCTATAAAAAAAAACGAAAGCCAGGAAAAAAAACTTTTAATCTAAGCTAATGTAAGGTAGGTGTATTTTAATTATTTTTATGGCGAAAAAATATTAATAACGTCGGTAAAACAACAACATAAACAGTATTAGGATTACAATAACATACTAAAAAATCTGAAAACAGCTACCATCAATTGGGTAAAAGTAGCTAGGTACTAACAAAAATAATCATTACCCTTACCCTTCATAAACTTAAAAACAGTAAATATAATGAAATTGGGACTAAACACTGAAGTCTACTTTGCGATTTTTTTGCTTGACAAACTGTTTAAGAATATCTTCTAAATTCAAATTACTCATCATTTCACTTTCTATGTTATTTAGGGATACATTTGAAAATCGATCCTGCGACATACGACTCTCTAACCAATTTTTTATCCTATTAATTAGCTTAGTAATGTTTTTTGAATAATTTTATTTCAAAAAATAATAAAAATAGAAAGTAGAATTTGTCTGGGGGGGGCTATTTTTATACCAGAGGGGGCTTAGCCCCCCCTTAGCTACGCCTATCCGTCCATAGTTAATGAAATACACCATTAACCATCGGTCATCATCATTATTACACCTCTTAAGAAACAAAGTGTTAATAGCCTGTACTATAATTTTTAACCTCTACCAAACACAGTTTAATATTTTATGTTTTTGGAAAATGTTATTCTTCCTCGTAACTTTATAATTTTAATTAGTTGTGAGAGCGTACAGTAATAAATAAGAATCTTTGTACTCTCAGCAGCGACTTGATTTTTTAAGGCCACCAAAGTGTAGAACATTATTTTTTAATAAGGAAGGAAATCAATAATTAATTGCCTCGGCAAAAACAATCTCAGTAAGAAACTTGTTATACAGCGTACGAAAAAGAAACGACTTTTATATAGAATACGCCCATATTATTTTTTTGAAATGCATCTTTTTAGAAAAAGGATATACACGATGGATCATAAAAATGCTACGTGTATCAACTTTAACTTTTTTACTGAAACATTGTATATATTAAAGAAAGAAAATATTGTGGCATATCGGACACAATATTTTCTTTCTTTAATTATTTTGGATTTTGGCGGACATTAATCATCTTCTAAACATTGTATATATTATTTTTACATTCTACAATTAATTCTAAATTCTAGACGTTTTTCATAAAGCATGCCCTATACCGGGTGTTTCTCAAAAGACGTTCATCCATGTAACTTTTTTATATTTATAGATATTAAAATGAAATTTTGAGATTATGCATAAGAGATAAGTCTGCATTTATTGGCATCATTTTCAATTTGTTAGCACTTCCGGTTTGAGGAAGTGACCTTGACTTTAATTGTTTAAATGGGACATCTTGTATATTTTTACTTATTGGGATTCAGCATAACATTCTGAGTAAAATGAGACCTCACTTGTCATTTTTTGACGTGTTAAAACATTTTTATGTTTATTTTTTGTTTTCAGTCTAGAGTGCTACCAATCAATTTGTTAATTTGTAGTCAAGTAGTATATGAAAATTAAAAATTATCATAATAATTGACTTTCTAAGTTTTACAAGCGTTTAAAAAATGAAATTTTGTTTTCTTCACGTTTACTCCATTTTCCAAATGGAACGATGGTAGTTCACTAGGATATTTAAAACGAGCATTTTTTTTCCAACAATTTGATACCATACACTCCTATGCTATTTTAAAATTAACACTGAAAAATTTGCCATAAATCCCAATCGCAAATTTAAAAGCGTTATGCATTATTGCCGCCCTATCTTTTCTAAAGAAATATAAAGGCGGCTTTAAAAAACAATGGAATGGTTTTAAAAAGCAATATGGCTTTAATTTAAAGTTGTAATGTCGTTAGTTTATAAAACATACAATACATACAATCTTGCGGCTTCAGAAGAATTTTTCTGGTCACTCCAAAAATTGGGAGCATATCAATTTGTTCATTTCTAATAAAACTAACCATTTTATCTGATTTACAATCTAAGTTTAATTAACGAATGACATAACAATTTTAATTAAAAACCATATTGGTTTTCAAAACCATTCCATTGTTTTTCAAAGCCACCTTTATATTTTTTTAGGCAAGGCAAATTTTTTCGTGTCAATTTTAAAATAGCATGGTATCAAATTGTTGGAAAAAAATGCTCGTTTTAAATATCTTAGTGAACTACCATTGTCCATTTGGAAAAATGGAGTATAGTATACGTAAAGAAAAAAAAATTAAATTTTTAAACGCTTATGAAACTTAGAAAGTCAATTATTATGACATAATTTTAATTTTCATATACTACGTGACTATAAATTAACAGATTTAAATAACTTGTAGCACTCTAGATTAAAAATAAACATAAAAATGATATAACACGTCAAAAAATGACAAGTGAGGTATCATTTCACTCGTAATGTTATGCTGAACGCAAATATGTAAAAATATACACGATTTCCCATTTAAAATACCAAAGTCAAGGTCACTTCCGGTTAAACCGGAAATGCTAACAAATTGAAAAGTATGCCAATAAATGTAGACACATCTCTTATGCATAATCTCAAAATTTCATTTGAATATCTATAAATACAGAAAAGTTATAGGGTTGAGCGTCTTTTGAGAAACACCCGGTATAAATGGCTGGTCTGTTAGTTCATACTTTATATACTATCATATTCATAACGCTATAGGTATACCTTTTTTATTATTAGAAAGCCAACTTTTTTTTATATTGACATATTTATCAGCAGTAAAATTGAATTAAACAAATATAAATTTGGTGTCACTTCTTAAAATCTAAACGTTGTTTGTTTTAATAGATTTTTAATTCGGGACTTTCTTTTCTGATCTTTACATTCAAGGTAATGACGTAATTTCGTCTAATTGCCACCGAAGTGTGTAGAACAACTTTTTTTTCAACCAGGAAGGAAATAGTTAATTGCCCAAGGAAAAAACAAACTCAATATTAAATATTCTATGTAAATAGCATAATAATAAGTGATGTGCACACGTGATTTGTGTGGGCTTTACCAAATCGTCAGAACACATCCTTGGCACAAAAACCAGCCTAAGTTAAGATTTGACTTTTATGAACCGACCGCCTAAACTTGCCTAGTCGCGATTCGTTGGTAAAGATTATTTAATGGAGGTCAAAAAAATAATTAATAATCTTAATCACGCCATGTTGCTAAATTTCCAGCAACATTTTTTTTTAGATATGCTAGTTGAGACACATTTGAAGTACAATTTGCCGAAAAATGGGGCTATTTTTCTATACTGGGTGTAGTGAAATTCCGCACTTATTTTTCAAGGTGAGATTCTATATACAGTGTGACCAGTAATGTCCGCATCATATAGGATTTTTTTTATTAATATCTTTATTCAAAATTTGACTTTGGCATCAAGTTCTGCTTCGATCGAGATAAAAATTAAGCAAAAGAACAGTAGTCACGTGAATCGCATTATCTGTCAAATTATTCAAATTTTAATTATTTCCAAAAAATAATTCAAAAGTATCAAAAAAAGTTACTAGAAAAAGTTTTATTAAATGCAGTTTCTAGCCCACATGCAAAATTTTGGGTGCATAAGATAATTTTGATTTTTTACCCATATTTTGTAAATTGCACCACTTTTTCAAAATAAGACTCAACGCAACCTACTTCTTAGTTTTGACAATGCTTTATTTCAGATACGTTTTCTTTAAAGTAGCGCCATATTAAATGTGTGTTTTTCTACAAAATCAAAATTGTTAAAATTTGGTCGCATGTGATGCAAAGTTTATTTGTTTTTATCCCTGTATAAGGTAACTTCATAAAATAAGTATTTTTGAAAACGTAGTTTGTGTCTGAAAGTAAAAAAATAAGAAATAAAGTAAGTAACTTTACGTTAAGTTAAACTAAAATTTATTTTCCACTTAATGAACACTTTACTGATGACACTGTGTTCTTTTTTGTCTTAATATTAAGGCGTTACTTTCAGACACAAACTACGTTTTCAAAAGTACTTATTTTATGAAGTTACCTTATACAGGGTCAAAAACAAATAAACTTTGCAGTCAGTAAAAAGAAACGCTGAAAATGCTGAAATGCAATAAATCTGAAAACTTAATATTTCCGAAACAGTTGAAGATAGGTATTGGGATATTGTACGAGAATTCTAGTTCTCGCATATTTTGGTCTCGCAGGAGACCGGACCACTTTCGTCTCGTTCTCGTCTCGCGAGAATGAGACGAAAAGAAAAAGGGAGCCAAGAGTGAAACACTAATCCTGTATATATTTATACAATCTGAGTCTATCTGCTACAGTGTGAACCATTAAAACCATAATATAATAGCGAGAGAAGTTCGGGGCATTTAAAGAAAATGCTTTTTTAGCTATAATTGCAATTCTAAACGACATTATTATTATTATTAAAGATAAGGTATCATGCGTTCATTGTTCATTTTTAGCTTTTCAGCGTCTTTGTGACGCAAACAATAAGTATAGAAAAAATTTCGTAATTTTTTTTGTCTACACGTTTTTATAATCTTCTCACCATGCTCCAAAAACTTTAAACTGCAATACCAAATTTACCAACTAAATTGAAGTAATAGTTGCAATAGATGAAAAATAAAGATTACTTTTATACGTCGATAGACCATAGAATTTAACAATATGCTGCGCTACATTGTATTCAGGATAGTAATTAATTAAGCTTTGGCTTATTTTAATTTAAAAATATTGCATGCGAAACTGGGTTGTGGCAATCATAAAATTTACAATTTCCTCCGATATTTTGCAATATCATTATTTTCTTTCGACCAAATTATACAAGGTGGAATAAATTCAACGCATCGGCATTGACAGCGACAGGGTCGCTGATATGTGTGGAAATGGTTGACTATTTCATAAACTAGTAGCCGTTAAACATGCCATGGGGTTTTGAAAGGCTATTTAGAATAAAGAAAAATTAAATATAAAATTCGATGCTCATCATTGGGCAAAATTAATGCCATTGAGAAATTAAGAAAACTTTCGGAGATATCTGACAAAAACCGAACACATTTTGGTAAAAATTTTACCGTCTTGAACCGAAAATCCATCATCAGTAACCTACTAACAAGTTGTTAATTATTATGATTCAAAATTATGCTACTCTAACCAAAAAGAAAGATATTTAATAAGTAATATTTTGCTAACAAAGGAATGTTACAGTAAGCATAATAAGTAAAATAGAAATAATGTAAGAAAGCACCAACCAAAGAAGTGTTTAATAGTATATTAAAGTACACGTTTTATAAGAAGCGGTTTTAGCGCACGCGTCTATTTTAAAGGACGAGCCACAAAGGGGCGAGTTTTTTTATTGACACGGGCGCTAAAACGCCTTATGAAACATGTGCTTACATTTTTTTCTATTTCACCTTTTATAATCAAGAAAAATACGTTTTAAAAAGAAAATAAATCCTTCAAATTTTGTAAATTTTTATGTCTACATTTTATGTTGGTAATACTATTTTTTATCATAGTAGCCTCTGGACAACAAAAATTATTTTGCAAACTGTCATTTTTTGATTTATTGACCCATTTTTACCACGATATTCTAAAGTTAGTTTAGCGATATGAGATTTGAAATTGGACGGAATACGTTGTGTGATCCTTGTACATTCGGTACATATACAGAGCGTTCGGAAATTCGGGAGATTTTGCTACTTTTTTTCGAATTTCAAAAGACGTGATTTTACGTCACGGCATTGCAATTTAGTATAGGGAAGATGGAAAATTCAAATAAAGTTGAAGTTAAAATATACATTGGAAGGTTAGTAGATTGAATTTTGGATAGGATTTGGCAGAAAATGATAGCTTGAAGCATCTACAAAAGATTGATTTATAGATTTATGCAACCAACATACATGACTGTTATCCACACAGAATAAAAAAGTAAGTTATCAAGCTATTTTTCCTCTGCGAAAAAAGGGTTTTCTCGTAAATCACAAAGGCCGCGCAAGTCAATGAAATAAAACATTTAAATGTTACCAACATCAAATAAAGAAAAAACGCGTATCGAAATAGCTTCATTACGATACGCAAATGCGTATCGTACTGAGCTTATTATGAACGTGAAATAGAAAAACAATAATATGGGTGTATATCTCTATTGGGTAGTAAAATTAACTTTTTCTTAAAACAAAGCGTTTCGACAGAATACAACGACATTTGAGATTAACAGCTGATCTGGTTTCGTCGTTAAAGTTACCAGATCAGCCGTGGGCCGTTGCAAGCTCGCGCGTCAGGTTTTATTATTTAAGTTTAATGGCGAGTACAAACACCATTTTGGTTTACTCATCTATAATCAATAATACTTTTGAGTTTAGCTGTGTTCAATAGTCTAGTTGATATTTTTGCATCTCTAAAAGAGATATTCGAATTAAAACCCAAAGAGGGTCCGGCAGTCTTGCGCATTCACCACAAAACATTAAAAATACATTTTTGTGTAACTAGTCAAAGCAAAGTCCATTATGAATATTATAAACTTAATGGAGAGTATTTAATAGTTTTAGGCTAAGAGTAACTTAATAAACATTTTTGTAATAGTTATATATAAATAATAATAGAAAATACGTAATGTTCATAACTTGATATCTGGATTTCGGTTAAATTTTGCTGTTTTAAAAATGGCGGCTAATCAACCAACCACCTGTTAGAAAATAGGCACGCTGTCAAATTTACACCTATGGGGATCCGGTCTTAGACCAAAAGTATGACGTGAGTGATCGAATCAACCGCCATTTTAAAAATGGCAAATAGAGAATTTTCTTGCTTATTATTACAAAGCGAAATTTAAAAATATTTTTCTTCAATTTGTTTTCACATCGGGATTTGGTTGTTTAAATAAAGAATATTAATACTTTAATAAGTAATTTCCATTATACCACCCTGCATATTGTTAGAAAAAAATTATACGCTTATAGGTATCTAAATTTAATTAATCTTTAACTAGGGTAAAGTACCTAGGTACTCCATTAAGCGGTCCAAGAAAGAGCAGCAATTATGACTAAATTAAGATTTTCAAAACAGTCTATTTACTAAGAATGTTATAATTATTTTACATTTTACCAGAGGCATGTATTATTTGCTCTTGCGAAAACCCAACAGCTGATCGAGTTTGACTTGCAGCACAGAATTTGTTTTGATCGAGAATAGAGAGCTACTTCTGTAATTAAATAATGTGCGACGATACCGAATTTTGTTTATCCACAACCACTTGCAAAAACAATAGAAAAAAGGATAAAAAGAAAAATGAACCTTTTTTTATAACGTTTATAGTTTTTTTCGAAATGTTTGATAAACGATAATAATTGTTTTCGCGAATTAAGTATAATATTATGCCACTTTCAGCAAAATGTAGGGAGTAAACTAGGTACCTACGTACTATTTTGATGGTGTTCAGTTGTCTCTAGGAATAGCTTTTAATCATTTTTTTTTCTGTAAATCATAACTGGCCAGAGATTTTAAGATAGATAAAGTTTCTTATCCTGTTTTAAGGAGCTATGGTAATTTGATTTGCACCCTGGAACACTGCAAGTTTGGTTTTAGGTAGGATTATTTTAAAATATGTATTGCCGTTGGCAATCAAAACAATCTAGTTTAATTTTCACTATTTACATACATACACTAATATTATCGTAAATTACCATAATATAATACAGACATTGTTTTTTGCTGTTAGGTTATTACACACATAAATCCGAAACGAATAATACAACGAGCAATAAAATGGTTTATGAGAAAAAAAACACGGTTTATTAATTATCCATATATAATACTTAAAACATATTACCTACACACATTTTTTACCAAAAAAATACAGACACGTGTTTTTATAAGTCTGACGCCGGTAACAACTGACCTATTTTTGCACTTGCGCGCATTCTGTTCCGCCCCGTGAAGGCAACCAGCGTTGTCGTATTGTGCCATGAATACTCAAAAAGGGTCTGTCTTACTTTTAATATTCAAAAATTCTATTTTTGTATACATAGGCAACCCTAAAACATGATTCAAATTTAAAGGCAACGGCGCGCACCGCCAAGGGACACCGTAGTCGTTCGTTTTCGTTTGAATTCGGTTTCAGTGACGCATGCGTATTTGTTAGGTAATATAAGTATTATTATTTTGGTCATGTGTGAGTTGAGTGTTAGCAACACTGTGCCAGAACTGCCAGATTTTAACTTTTGAAAATCGTTTCAGACGGATGCGTTTATAATACTCACATGGTAATGATAATAATAAAAACCCGTATGTTACTTGGAGCTTTTCCAGAATTTTTTTATGGAGTTGTACTGGGAGAACGAGAAATTACTAAACTCGCGAGACGAGACGAGAAAACATCTGGCGAGATGAGAAAAGTGTGAGATTTCTCCTCTAGTGAAACACTAACGAAAAGTAAAGGAATATGTCCAAAATTATACACCATAAATCGTGCAGCTAGGTCTCGTGATTTTTCACCAAACGACCTTTTGCTGCGGGGTCACAATAAAGTGCTATTTATAAAAATGTGCGGTAGCAAGATTTCAACAATGCAATTTCAGGAGTATCCAATCAAATATCTGCGTATGAACTTAATAATATAATAACTAAGTTTATTATGACTGTTGTTTAGGATATTGCTTGCAACAATGCAATTTTAGGAGTATCCAATCAAATCTCTGCGGATGAACTTAATAATATAATAACTAAGTTTATTATGACTGTTTAGGATATTGCTTGACAGTAAACGGGCAATTGTTTGATCATCCAATTAAAAACATTGTTTCCATTTAACTTGGTTGTTAAATAGGTATTTTTTTACAACTAATAGGTACTAATACTGTTATTACCTAACTAGTAACTAATACAATAAAGAAAACCCCCGATATGAAAAGTTCACTTATAATAATTATAAATTGTTTTCGCAACACTCTTGTGAAACAGTGCGTCCATTTTAGCTATTAAGCCCTATAATCTTTGATAAATGCCTATGAAGAAATTAATCTTATCCTTCTCGTAGTCACGACCTAACACCTAGTGATTTTAACATTACAATTATCGCATTTGCACAATTTCCACAGATATATGATTATTCGAAACTGTTTTGCAACGTTTTTCTGCACAACGTTTACGTACCGTGTAATTTACCGGCAGCACCTCCCTAATAAAAATAGCGAAATGTGAGAAAGGATAGGCCGACCAGTATTTTGCCATTTGCTATAGAAAAAAATCGATTTTAAGCGCGAGCATTGCAAAACCCGTTAGAAAGTATCAAGAAACCTAAATTGCTAGACATATACAATAAATACACTGCTGGTTGGTCTTTGTGGAATGTTGACGCTTTGTTGCAATCCGTTTTCGAGATATTTTGCAAACGGTGGATGATATTTGCAACACAAGAGACGTAGAAGATGAATAATGCACTCTGCAAAATACAGATGCTGTCCTGTCGATGTCGTGATAATGATAACGTCATCAAAATTAATTATCAATTATTTAATTATCAAATAATTTACTTCTGCTATATAGTCCTATTTACAATAAGTCAATTGTGATAATAGCAAGGAATTGATTATCTTAAGTTTCAAATCGGTACTGAAAATATCTTTAATCTTTATGCAAATATAATAGCTTTTGTGTAAAAATATGTTTTTTAATTAGGTTATTAACTTGAGAATTAAACCTTAAATCACCATCTAGGTATATACAAGCCTAGATTCCTACAAGTATTAACTGATTGTAAAGCAACCCCGTTAAGTATGATTCTAAAAGCAGGGTTGTTGTTCCTTCTATCCTTCCCTATCAGCATTAGTTGTGTTTTGCCCTCATTAAGAACCAATCCGTGAGCCTCAAAAACCTTAGAGATTGTTGCTAGATCGTGGTTAACTTTATCCATCGCTAACAGCAGAAACAACATATTAAATGAAAAATATATATGGGTATCATCAGCGTATTGATGTGAACTACGAACTTTTACTCGATGTAGAGGAAAGTAACGCAGGCACCAGGTTTCTTCGCAAAACCGTAGAAAACCATCTCTCCACAGTAGTGCAAGAATAAATATCATCCGTATAAATACCAAAAACATCTTAAACATCAGGAAGTGAGGGAAGATTATGAAATACAAAGAGCAAACTGTTTTGATGTTATGCAAAGGATAAATAAGGATAGGGAATTCTCATTCTCGCGCAATGTTTGTTTTACGGGCGATGTATCTTCTCATTAGATAATGAACCAAATACTCAAGATTATAGATATTGGAGTATAGAAAATGAACACATATTTCTACGGAGTACAGAGAAAGGCCAAAGGGGACAGGACCCAAGAAAACTGCATCCAAAAGAAACGGAACAACCGCAGCTAAGGGCAGACGTACCAGATCGAAGAAGGAAGAAGAGAAATAAGACACGCCTGCGGAAGAAGAGAACGGCAGAAGTAGCGCTAATGAGGAAGAAGAAGATTGTGATTAAATTTCCCAGTTAACATCACCCTCAAAATGTAAATGTTTGGGCGGACATTTGGACATCCGATTATTCGACTTTTTTTATTCAAAAAAAATTAGGAAAAGACATTTTTTAGAACTTTTAGAAAATCAAATGAAGATATTTGGTTTCAACTGTGTTGTCCTGCCCACGATGCACGAAAAGTAAGGGAATATGTCCAAAACTTTCTCGATGAACGCACAATAAAATTAAATTACACCGTAAATTGGTCAGCTAGCTCTCCTGATCTTTCACCAAACAACTTTTTCCTGTGGGGTCACATTAAAAATACAATTTATAAAAATGTGCGTATCAACTTAATGATGTAATAACTGAATTTTATTACCGTTTAGGATATTGCTTGGCAGTAAACGGACGATTGTTTGAGCATCCAATTAGAAATAAATTAAATTAGTAAGTTGTTAAATAGGTTTTTTTTTAAGTGTTGTTTTTTCACTTGTTAAAATAAATGACGTTTTCATTATTTCGTTATAAGTACTTTTACGTTTATAACAAAATAAAAATAGTACAATCATTATTTATTCTTGAATACTGTAAAACATGTTGAAACTAATAAAAAATAAAACATCCAGTAACATTTGACATTATCATAATTATTACTGGTGCATGGTTTCATTGAAGTAGGTACCGTGCGAGCAAAAATTATTTGCATCAAAGAGGGCTTGGATTAAAAAACGTAGGGCTTGGTTTAAATCACAATGATGTAGGGACGATATATCTAACCAAATCTAGGTTAAAATTTTGTCAAATTCATATTATGACCATGGTATGCCAAACTAATGAGTAATAAAATAAGTAGACAAATACAAATTTATTTTTGTTGTTTACTACAAAACTAATAAAGTAAGAATATACAGAAAGAAGAAGAAAAATAATTACATAAATCGCTGAAATTGATAAATTTACACGTCTCTTCATATTTTCTTCTTGGAGCAGGCGTCTTATACAATTTTTTGGCGTATTTTGCATTATTTCACGAACGTTTGCAACAAATTCTTCTGTTCTTACAGATGGCCTTCATGCTCCTTTTTTGTGTTGTATAGAACCTGTTTCCCTAAACACAGCCATGGTTCTTTTCAGGCAATGATAAAAATCTCCGTTTCGAAAATACGCTTCAACCATGAATGATTGTGCTGTTCCGTAATGCCCATTGTGTGAATTGTTCAAGAAATTGGAAAAATTAGCGATGAATCAAATTACTTGTAACGACTGTCAAAGATGACGGAATAACTGTTAATTCAGGTAGTTACTAACACCCAACAGGTATTAAGCTCTACGGCTAAGCGTTACGTCCTTAGATGCAAGGCCCTCTTTGATGCAAATAATTTTTGATCGCACGGTATCACAGCCGTATTTAATTTTTAAAAACAGTTTTTCCAAATAACTTTTAATTGGATTATTAATAAATAATAAAATTTGGACCTTCAAAACGTCTAATTCAATTTTGATGTAAAATTAATTGGTGAGCCAATATTTGAGAGTAGCAAAATTTACCTGGGATTTCCGAAGGCCAGTCTATTAGTAATTGAATATATTTTCTTTATGTGGTGATTTATTACTTTTCGAAAGCACTGGTATATTGTTAATAATAAGTAACGATTCTTCCGTTCGCGTTTTTTATTAAAATCTATTTGATGGATGGATGCAATAGTGAAGGTGTTTTTTACCCAGTTATGTCTTAACGAAAATTATTATTGCTTGCTGTTGGCTCGCAGTTTCAAAATAAGACCTTGAGGGTGCTGACTTCTTGTTTGCAATTAGAATTACACTATAACATTTTTTTAAACTGCGATTATTATATAACGAAAACTAGAGCATGATCGAACGATAAGGTACGCAACAGTGCGAAATTCGCAGAAAAAAAACGGAAATATTTGATGAACGAATACCTAAGTGCCGAGACTACATAGTAGTTCAATGTCTAAACGATTTGTTTGTTGAGAAATACTCGAGTCGTTTTTATCAGTTTTTTGACATTATTTTTGTTCCGAAATCCATTTGGGTAAATATTTATCTATTATCGGCTCACCATGCCAAAATTGACGATTTTTCAGAAACAATAATTTTTGCGGTGTAAATTACAAAAGTGTAATTACAGTGCCCTTTGCGGTTCGCGAGTATTTAAGGCACAAAACGGAACGCTGGTTGGCTGCACGGGGCAGAACGGAATGCACGCAAGTGCAAAAATTGGGCAGTTACCGGCGTCAGACTTCTAAAAACACGTGTATGTTTTGTTTATCTGCCTTTTTTGGTAAACAATGTGTGTACTATGTTTTAAATATAGTGTAAATTATAGTTTAATGTTGTTTTAATAAACCGGGACGTTTCCATTTCCTTGTGTTTTTTTCCATAAACCATTGTGAAAATTTAAGTTTTTATTGCTCGTTGTAATATTCGTTTCATATTTGCGCAGCAAAGAACAATGTCAGTGTTATAATATTGTAGTTTGCGATAATATTGTATGTAATAGTGAAAATATATTAAATACATTGAATATTTAAACAGAAAATAGTTGCATCAGTGGGGATTTTAAAAAACTCAGTTTTTTGACTCCAAATTATATGTTACGTCCTATTTATTTTGCTATTATTCACTCTCATTTACAATATTTAACTTTAATATGGGGATCAACTTTTCAAAATTTGCTTAACCCTTTACAAGTTTTACAAAATATAGCAATTAAAAATATAATATATTGCTTGGATAGACAATATTCAACTTTTATATAAAAATTTTAATATTTTGTCATTTAAGGATATTCACTTAATGCAAAATATTGTTTTTGTTCACCAAATTATATCAAAAATAAACATTCAAATATAAATTTCAATTACAGACGTGACGTACCTACATGATCATTTAACTAGAGTTGTTTTCAATATTGATTTACCTTTAATACAAACTAGGGTAGGTCAGAACTCCATTCATTATTATCAAGGTATGAAATTTTACAACGAAATACCCCAAGAATTAAAATTTTTAAATATAAAACGTTTTAAAATGATAACTAAGAAAATACTTAAAAAAGGGGAAGCTAAATTTTAAACTAAAAAATATTTAAACGTGCACTTATTTTATGATTAATTAATTATTCTTCCCAAAATTATTTATAAATGATATCTAAACGATATTATTAGTTATATTATTTTATTAAAAGAAATATTAATTAAATAATTTTATACATATACAGGGTGTCCCAAATTCGAGCCTCATCATGGGGATCTCGGAAACTATAAGAGATACAGCATCGGTCAAATTGTGGCAAAGTTGCGCAATTTCGTACCGAGCAATATCGCAAAAAAATATCTGAGCTATCTTTTTTAGTTATTGAAATTTTTGCAAAAAACTAAAATTTTGAGTTTTTGTTTTTTTTAATTGCTCGACTTATTTTATCCGCTACAGAAAAACAAGCACAACATTGTTAAGGCAACTTTTTACGCTCCATATTGTGACATTTTTAGAATTTCGTTACAACGTTTCGTTTTTGTGGAACTATTATCAACTTTAATTTTTTAAATACGGACCTGCATTTTTTATTTTATTTTTTGATAGCCCTTTAAGCTCTGAATTCAACCATGTACCACAATTAATTATATTTAGACATTTTGATGTCATTATTACATCTTCAGGAATGTGATAATTGTTTTTAAATACGGCCCTGTTGTTAGTTACTTAATCTTTTTACCACATACAACATGTAAATGGATCCAGAATTGTATACAAATATATTACTATATTTATGTTTTTATATAAATTGTAACAAAGTAAAACCAAACAACACAAAGGTGGCTATGACAAGAACTTTTACTTGATTGTTTGGCTTAATTATCTTGACAACTGCAGTCACCATTTATACTGAATATTATAAATAATTATATCGTTACAACGTTTCGTTTTTGTGGAACTATTATCAACTTTAATTTTTTAAATACGGACCTGCATTTTTTATTTTATTTTTTGATAGCCCTTTAAGCCCTGAATTAAACCATGTACCACACTTAATTATATTTAGACGTTTTGATGTCATTATTACATCTTCAGGAATGTGATAATTATTTTTAAATACGGCCCTGGTGTTAGTTGTTAGATTGAAATATCGTTTAGCGGGATTTTGGTGGGTTACAGAATCTAAAATATTTTGTTGTTCTTCCGGCTCCATTCGTGTACCATATTTGACTCTTGGTTTATTAAAACTACCATACTGGGCTAAATTAGTATCAAGCGTAGCAAAATAACTATAATGAGGCTGCAAGCGTTCAGGATAGTCCTGTAAATAACGGTCACAAGAAATTTGTGAATTCCTATTGAAAGAATAATAAACTAGTAACATGTCGCGCTTTTCTAAAGCAGAAAACATAATTTTGCTGAAATATTCAGTATAAATGGTGACTGCAGTTGTTAAGATAATTAAGCCAAACAATCAAGTAAAAGTTCTTGTCATAGCCACCTTTGTTTTGTTTGGTTTTATTTTTTCTTTGTTACAATTTATATAAAAACATAAATATAGTAAATTATTTGTATAAAATTCTGGATCCATTTACATGCTGTATGTGGTAAAAAGATTTAGTAACTAACAACAGGGCCGTATTTAAAAATAATTATCACATTCCTGAAGATGTAATAATGACATCAAAACGTCTAAATATAATTAAGTGTGGGACATGGTTGAATTCAGGGCTTAAAGGGCTATCAAAAAATAAAATAAAAAATGCAGGTCCGTATTTAAAAAAAAAAAGTTGATAATAGTTCCACAAAAACGAAACGTTGTAACGAAATTCTAAAAACGTCACAATATGGAGCGTAAAAAGTTGCCTTAACAATGTTGTGCTTGTTTTTCTGTAGCGGATAAAATAAGTCGAGCAATTTAAAAAAACAAAAACTCAAAATTTTAGTTTTTTGCAAAAATTTCAAAAACTAAAAAAGATAGCCGAGATATTTTTTTGCGATATTGCTCAGTACGAAATTGCGCAACTTTGCCACAATTTGACCGATGCTGTATCTCTTATAGTTTGCGAGATCCCCATGATGAGGCTCGAATTTGGGACACCCTGTACAGTGTCACCAGTAAAGTCCGCATCATATGGGATTTTTTTTTATTAATAACTTTATTCGAAATTTGACTTTGGCATCAAGTTCTGCTTCGATCGAGATGAAAATTAAGCAAAAAAATAATCATTGCATCGCATTATCTGTCAAATTTTAATTTTTTCCAAAAAATAATTCGAAAGTGGGGTTATTTCTAAAAATATCCGAAAAAGTTTTTTTAAATGCAGTTTCTGGCCCACATGCAAAATTTCAGCTGCATAAGATAATTTTGATTTTTTACCTATATTTTGTAAATTGCACCACTTTTGCAAAATAAGAGTCAACGCAACCTACATAAAACTTCTTAGTTTTGACAATGCTTTATTTCAGATACATTTTCTTTAAAGTAGCGCCATATTAAATGTGTGTTTTTCTACAAAATCAAAATTGGGCTATTAAAATTTAGTCGCATGTGATGCAAAGTTTGTTTGTTTTTGACCATGTATAAGGTAACTTCATAAAATAAGTATTTTTGAAAACGTTGTTTGTGTCTGAAAGTAATACATCTTAATATTAAAACAAAAAAGAACACAGTGTCATCAGTAAAGTGTTCATTAAGTGGAAAATAAATTTTAGTTTAACTTAACGTAAAGTTCATCTATTTTCAACGATTTAATTAAAAACCCCTTTATTTTATTTTTTACTTTCAGACACAAACCACTTTTTCAAAAATACTTATTTTATGAAGTTACCTTATACAGGGTCAAAAACAAATGAACTTTGCATCACATGCGACCAAATTTTAATAGCCCAATTTTGATTTTGTAGAAAAACACACATTTAATATGGCGCCACTTTAAAGAAAATGTATCTGAAATAAAGCATTGCCAAAACTAAGAAGTTTTATGTAGGTTGCGTTGAGTCTTATTTTGCAAAAGTGGTGCAATTTACAAAATATAGGTAAAAAATCAAAATTATCTTATGCAGCTGAAATTTTGCATGTGGGCTAGAAACTGCATTGAAGAAAACTTTTTCTAATAACTTTTTTGGATATTTTTAGAAATAACCCCACTTTCGAATTATTTTTTGGAAAAAATTAAAATTTGAGAGATAATGCGAATCACGTGACTACTATTTTTTTGCTTAATTTTCATCTCGATCGAAGCAGAACTTGATGCCAAAGTCAAATTTCGAATAAAGTTATTAATAAAAAAAAATCCCATATGATGCGGACTTTACTGGTGACACTGTATTTAAATAGGTAACTTTTTTTTTTATTGAATATTAACATTTTAAGTATTATTTTGACTTACCTTGTATTTTAATTAGTTATATTTAACAATTACATTTTTAGATGTTGTTATTAGTAGAGAATCCCTCATGAGCAGATGTTTTTGGGATTTTATTTGTGATAAATAAAAAATTAAAATAAATAAATGAAGATGGCGTATTTTGATTGGCAACGGCATTATTTTAAAATAATCATAGGTACCGAAAACAAAACTTGTGTGCAGTGTTCCAGGGTGCAAATCAAATCACCATAGCTCCTTAAAACAAGGTAAGAAACTTTATCTACCTTATAATTTCCGGCCAGTTATGATTTATAAAAAAAAAATTATTTAAAGCAATTCCCAGAGACAACTGGACACCATCAAAATAGTATGACTATTGGATAACTTAAAAACTGCTATTGCAAATAATATCATTGTTAATTGTGCATTATTATAATAACATAATAACATAGTTTTTCTCAATTTTTCAAACTGTCCTCGTCCCCCTACACCACCCTAACGCAAAGCCAAAAACTTACCTTCTAAAGGTACAAAAATATGAAGAAATTAATTTAGTATTACTTTTTTTTTCAAAATTCTGCGGTGGTGACATAAAAACAGCACTTTAAAATGAAATATCTCAAAAAATTAAACGTTTTTGCCCAAAATCGTTTGCAGATTTGTAATTTACGCCCCAAAGCTCGTTATTCCTGAAAAAATTATCAATTTTGGTCTGGTGGTTTACCCCTAGAACAAGCAATTTTTCTATAAAGCCTCGACGACAAAAAACGATTTAGTCGATACTTCCGTGCGTTAGATTAAATTTTTTCCATTATGCCGCCAAGACCTTTTGCATTGCAACAAATTACTAAAAGGAATAGAATTTCGTCTTTTTCGCAGCAAATACCTGATACCTGAATTACGTCGTTTCTCTTCGATAAGCGTGGTATTGCATTGATTCAATGGTGATTTTGATATTACGCCACATTTAGCTGTTTCTTAATATTTCCAATATAAACATTCTAATATTTTTAAATGCCATACCTACCTATAGTCGCAGAGATATACCAATGCAAATAGAAAATGTAGGTGATCATAAATTAATTGTCATGCAGCGGACTCAAATTTGACTTTCAAGTTCAAAATGTATGTACCTACGTACCTACATGCAAGAATAAATAGATTAGATAGATTGATAGATTGTTTGTGAGGACCACATCGTTTTACCAAAAATTAATGGTGACAAATTTCTGCTGATTGCGTCCTAGATCTACCACCTGTGTTTGCAAACGAAGGTTATATTAATTAGATGCATTTGTCATGAATACCTACCTATTAAGTAAAAATAGTAGGGGAAGGTTGCCCATATTGGACCAATTTCCAGATTTCTTATCATAGATCCTGATAATAACGCAAAATCGAGTTTGAAGCTATACCTTAGCATACTTTAGTATGTTGTTCAACTGCAGGATTTTTTGCAGAATTTTATTTCAAAGTATCTATGATATACCAGGCTATAAAAAAAAAACCTCTGCAAGTGGTTCAATATAGGAAACTTGTTGCCTAAATTGCACCTGGGGCTTCCAAAATTGGACCACATGATTAAATTGGAAGCTTAGGTGTTAAATAAATAAATAAAAAATAAAATTGTTGGTATAGGAAGTTTTATACTTATATTTCAAAAAAACATCAAATTTACAATCAAAATTTCGGTAGAAGACATCCTAATGCAAAAAAAAGTACCTATTAGTTTCCTATAGTGGACCAGTCATAATTTCATTTTTTAACTCAAAGAAAAAAGATTTTAGCAATATTGAAATGGTGTTAGTTCACGACATTAACTTATTTAAAGAGAAAAATTATTTTTGCACAATTTGGAAAAATTGCCTAAATTAAACCGGTTCAATTTTGGCAATCACTTAGTGGTCCAATTTAAGCAACTACCACGTGTTTTACAAAACCACCCAGGAAAGAAACAAGAAGCAACAAGAAATATGGCATGGAAATAGGAGAAACAGAAAGAGAAAAACTTACTTGAAAACTTCCATAAAAAATTATATTGCTTAGAGTTTTATGGTTCTAAACTAAATTCTTAGGAAAATCCTAAAAATATTACATTAAAATTATGTAAATTACGTTTTGCTCTGTACACGCCAAGCACTTACGGCCAACTAGTTGAGTTTGTTGCCAATCAAAGGTTCTAGGTGGAAGTATGTTACAGTGTTGCCAGATAATATAGCACTTGTTTAGTTTTGGAGAAATGTACTGTGGTCCAATTTAGGTAGTGGTTTAATATAGGCAACCTTCCCCTATACTAAATATCTGAGTGTTTTTAAATTTTCTGGTTAGTTAATTATTCTTAAAAAACCTTTGCAATCCAACATAAGTGTCTGCAAATATTCAGCTTCCTTGGCCTTATAACGTTTTTGAAATATCGCTTTTTAATGTTTACTTTACATTAGGGCCATAAGTCTGTTGGAAACAGACGCTGTATAATTTACTTACCGGCAAGAAATTTGACCAGAACCCATGTCTCTCCTGGAGTAAGACTGTGATGGTAGATGTGCAGGAACGTTATTTGACTGTCCTTTTTCCTCATGACGAAAAATATTGTGTCTGCGAACTCGCTCAACTTTGATAGGTAATAGATGTAGCAGAGCCTAGCCATCTAGATATACAAAAAAAAATCTATATAAAGTGTAATTATACGTCATCAGTAATAATGTATACAATTGGAGCAAATAAAATTGATCTTTCTTCATTGATTGAGACTTTTTTAAATAGCTTACCCTCATTGCCTTTTCACTGTTTGAATAGTCTACAGGTTGACAACTGAAACTGTAATCCCAGAGCCATCCACTGGCCAAATGCTGAAACAAAAAAAAACATTTAGACTTGATTCCCCATACTGTGGCAAAACAGTTTTATTTTTTGTTTTATTGCCGCTTTCCCATCTCGTCACCAGAGGGCCTTTCAAAATGATATAGGTTGATAGTTCTTGCACGTTCAGCTTCTTTCTTTGGATTTCAAAAAGCTAAAGTTAAAGGTCAATAAGAAAACAGCATAATAAGCATAAATGTGCCACTTCTGGAAAACAAATCCTAGTAGCATTATAAACGGTAATTTCTCTCCGTAAAAGGTAATAAATAACACGATTCTCAGGTAAACCTTAATTAATTTACCCGGAGGGCATTCTTTAAAATTTTAAAATCAGGTTGCCATAATTCGCAACGTTCGCGTTCAACAAGTACCGTTGCAATTTGCAAGTACCGCCACTACCACAATGTCAATATCATTGATTGTTGGTAAGTGTGAGGTTACTTAGTGCAAGCGCTTATGTCATGTTTCAGGTATATACGCGGTTTCTAAATAGGTGATTCAGCACAACATCGGTTATGTTGTTAATAGACGAATGTTTAAATACTCATAATCGAGTTGGCTGTTTCCTATGTATCCTCTTCTTTTCTTCATTTGTTTTTCCTTTGAACATCTTTCTTTCATCTCACTCTACTTTCTTACATCAAAGAGGGAGATCTATTTCTATATACAGGGTGTCCGGAAAAAGTGGGTCAATCCGTCAACCATAATATTCCTTGAGCAAAAATAATATGACTTTTATAATGCCATTTTTCACCTTTGTCCTTTATGTTCGATAAAGTTTTTTTAATAATTCGAGTAGGTATTTAATAAGATATAAATTTCAAATTTGGTGTATTGCTTCGTCATAAAGAGCTACATCTTTTGAGAAAAACAAAAAAAATTGTTAAAATAGGGGAAGTCCAGTACCAGCTGACCCCCTATTTTTTATTACGTGCGCCAGTGACTTCCAAACTATGTTATTTCAGGTAGGTAATCATTTGTTTTTGATTATTTTTTTACTTATTATGATAAAATGATGCGTTTTGAAGATAATTTGAAAAGTATGGGTTCTTAACTGATAAATAAATAAATAGCCACTGTGGAATTACCATGGATACTATTGAATACAAGATATAATATATCAGATGCCTCAAGAAAATGTTGACAGATACAAGGACATGTCATTGTGCGATAACTTAAAAGACTATTTTGAAAAAAACATTGGATAATTTTAGGTCTAAACTAAGCAAAAATTTATTTATTTAAGATAAATTTTAAATATTATAGGCCCTGGTGCCAGTATCTATGTACTGATTAAGGGTCAAAAATAAAAAGAGTAATAAAAAAAAATTAAGTAAAACTTTGCGATTTGCGACAACTCCGAAAGCAAGGACTAACCAAGAATAATATAATCTAAAATGAACTTATTTTATTGCCCTACTAAGAACTTACCATTGCTAATATTCTATATTCTTCTCTATAGGCGCTTGTACTAAAACCACATAGCAAGTCCCATTCCCATTAATAAAATGCCACAGCTTTCGCAAAACACAAAACAAAACAAATTGAACCGCGCTTTCACTGCAAGGACGTTCGTTCAACCCTCAAGGACAAACAGTTGCCAATCGACTATAAGGAAGTTCTATCTGAATAAGTAGGCTTATTTTGGTTGTATAAGAAGAGAAATTTT
Organism: Polydrusus pterygomalis; assembly: GCA_963969555.1. NCBI lineage: Eukaryota > Metazoa > Arthropoda > Insecta > Coleoptera > Curculionidae > Polydrusus > Polydrusus pterygomalis. Next base: position 2,844,771 of record OZ018377.1, read on the forward strand.
GAACGATGGAAAGTTCACTGGGTTAGGGTTGAGTTTTTTCTTTGCCAAGGTTTATGCCCAGTAAAACAAAGATAATAGTGTGTAATTAGTACCTATTGAGGTAAATGTGATTTTTTAGATTGACGGGCAGAGAAAAAGAAAGCTAACAGTAAATTGTTAATGTGTGTAATGAGGAGGCTCATAAATTTGTGGTTATTTAATCAAATTTAAGATGTTAATTGTCATTGTCAAGGTTACTATGGGTAAAAATGAATGAACGAGAGAAAGTTTTTTTTTCGTTATGGTATCAGGAAGGCTTTTGGTATTCACACGAGCAGTTATACAATGACAATGGGTTGCAGTGAATACATTACCTCGGAGGTGTGTCTTGAATAAGTCAATAGTATGTATTATAATATCAAAATACATTGCATTTTGATTACTTTAAGCGAGTTTAGGTTTTACCATCAGATTGGATTCATACATTACTTGCAGTGCCGTCTTTCCGTACGGGCCCGCCGGGCCCGAGCCCAGGGCTCCGCTGTCTTAGGGGCCCCACGGTCCCCGCTGTCTTAGGGGCCCCACGGTCCCCGCTGTCTTCGTCTTCGGGGCCCCAGCATCAAAAACCATCAATAAAACTAGTGGCAAAGAAAAATTTTAAATTGAAGTTTTTTTTTTCAATAAAATTATGGATTAATTAATAGCTGAACTTAACCGGCGATTTGCTGCATACGACAGCATATTCAATCGGTTTGGTTTCCTCACAATTTTAAAAACAATCAGTAAAGTCGATTTGCACCTTAGTTGTTCAAGATTTGTAGAAAATTACAGTTCTGATGTCAATGGAAAAGAATTAGAGTTGGAATGCATTTTTTTGGCAGAATATTTAAATTCGGACGAAAAATATAAAACCCAGGAAATCAGTTTATTGAACCTATACAATATTATAACAACTAACAAATTAGACGATACATTTCCTAACGTTGCCATTTCATTGAGAATATTTTTATCAATAATGATAGCTAACTGCAGTGGAGAACGTTCATTTTCTAAATTGGCTAGAATCAAAAACGAACTGAGGACTAAATTAATAGTCTATCCTTAATGTGCATAGAAAATGAGATCTTACCAGAAATAAATTTTGATGACATAATAGACGATTTTGCACACCTACGATCAAGAAAACAATAATTTACATAGCGCGGATTATTTACAGTTATTGTTATTAATATTTATGTTTTAGGATGAGATTTTATCTTTATATTTTAGTTAGAATAAATAGTTTCTTCTCTACTTCCATCTGCATATTAGGTATTTCTTGCACAATCTACAGAATGGATAAGTAGGCAATTCCAGTTAACTGAACGGATATAATTTCATATCCATCCTAGTTTTAGGATATGAAATCGAGCAAATACAGTTAGCATCAGGTCTCCAGGTAACTATTCGATTTTAAAATATTATGTCAAAATTTGACTAAATTTTACGAAAATTTGACACTGATCTTGCAAATTGAAGATTTTTCTCGTGAAACCCAATATTTAAAAATAATCATATTGCTGGTCGAATTCCTAACTATTAATTTTAATCGGGCGCAAAAGAGCGCCTTTGGCGCCTTCCAAACACCCTAAATAAGGCGTAGCACCCAAATTTTTTTCCCAGGGCCCTGGGCCCATTTCCGCCTTGGGCCCAGGGCCCCAATCATATGAAAGACGGCACTGATTACTTGGAGAAAAACCTCTAGTGTACATTTCTATCTTAGGTTTTTCATAAATGTTCATTATTAAAAAATGCCAAATGGTGAGCGATAACAGTAATACCCACAAGGTGGTTACCGCTAAAAAAAATTGAATAAAGGAAAATTATGTACTACATAAAATTATTTTTGACTCTACAGCGTGACTAAAAAAAATTATAAAGCATAGTCGAAAAACGTTGTTTCGCATCTAACAATTTTAATTTAACGCATAAATATACCAAACCTCTTTTAAAGTTGGTAGTGACCGCTTAGAAAAAGAGAAAATAAAGTTTTCTACGATTTCAATTTTTAACATTGTAAATAACTTACAGAATTAAACAGAAGAGGCTCGCTAATAGAAACAAGCGAAACCAGCGATCTGAGTCATAACAAATTGACCAGTCGCAGGGGATTTAAGGTCGACTCGCCGGCATCTATCGCAACAAAGATAACGATATAATCGACCGCAAGAGTGGCAAATAAAAGAATTGCGCGGATAATGGGATGACGTCTTAAGTATTTAATTTCTGCTTTCGCATCGTATTTTTAATTGTTTCTTTTATGATATTCTAGACTTCTAGAGACATTTTTATTATTGATATACCGGGTGTTACTTAATAAGTGTCCGATATTGTACAGGACGATTCCCCAGTTATTTATAAGGTGAAAAGTTCATATAAGCATGGGTTCGCAAGGCCTTAATTTTTAAGATACAGGGTGTTAAAAATTTTATTTTATTTTTGTTATTCGTAAATAATTTTTGAAATAATGTCGATATTTGGAAGAAAATTAGTATTTGTGGATTTTTCACTATGAGAAATTCAAATTTGATCTTAGTTTGGCCCTTAATTGTATGGGGCGCCACCTACACCCACAATTTTTAACACCCTGTATCTTCAAAATAAAGGCCTTGCGAACCCATGCTTATATGAACTTTTCACCTTATAAATAACTGGGGAATCGTCCTGTACAATATCGGACACTTTTAAATAACACCCTGTATATCCCAATACTTCTAGGTTCTAATTTAAGATATGTTAAATTCTCATTGTCTACATTTTTACCCGATCCCTTATCATTTTGTCCTTTTCTTCCATTTGATTGCGTCATTGCCAAATTTACATTTTGTCGAAAACACCTTGCGCGCGTGTAATTTCGTTATTCCAATAGCTCTAGCAATTACTTTAACAAAAGAATAGTCCATAATTATTCCCCTTATATTAGTAATAAATTTACTTATCAATAATTATTATTCTACTACTTTGCTAAACGCCAGTAAGAGAATGAAACTTGCATTTTATATATTATTGCTATTCGAAATTCTAAATGAATGAAATTGACGGGAGGTAGTTGTTGCGACGTTGCTAAATCAGTCCAACGCAATTTAAGTTATTCAATGGCTATTTTGGGTGATTTTTGTGAAAAATCCTATTTAATAATACACAATCATGGTGTGTGGTATGTGTAATATGCAAAAATAAAGGGACCAAATAGATAAGAATTTAACTTTATATGGGAAAGTATGGTTATGTTTTAATATTTATGTATGCGAGTCTGACGCCAAACGTCAAACGTTAAACAGTGTTGCCATGCAGGGAGAACCCTAGGCGTTCTCTCTTCCATCCATTACTGATTTTCAATTACCGTTCAAACTATAAAACAGATCGGATTCATGTGTGAAACATTGGATCTTTGCATGTATTATGTATAATATGTGTGTATATTTTTGTCAGAACGATTTTGTGTAAATGACGCTCTTCCTCTTTCTCATAATTGGTTGGACAAAGTGACAAAGATCAATAACTATGATGAACAGAAATACCAAGGAAGTAATTACTAATTATTACCTTTGTATGTGACACGTGGTATTTTTTTTTCGGTATTTTTTTAAATGGAGGTGTTATTTTTAAGAAGGTTAAGGTTATATCACCGGCGTCAATGTTTGTTTTTAAAATACGAGGGACGCGTGCAAACAAGGAGTTTTGTAAGTATTGTAATCGGAGAAAATGATCTGGTATTATATTATTAAGATGATATGGGAAATTTAAATATTTATCTAAAACCTTATAAAAATCTGCAATATGGCAACGCAGCAGTAAGAGATACATCCCCAAAGATGTGACCGCCACGACATTGGTCTGAGGCCATGATGACATTGTTTAATTCAATTTTATTTAGGGATGTCCACAGAAAATGTATCGCGGGAAAACATCGATGTTTGTGATGCATGGAATCAAATCACAAATCTAATTATTCTGAATTAAACTGAAATGTAATGAAAATGTATAATCAAGATCGAGAGGCAACGGCAAAATAATTATTTAACGAATGAAATTAAGGCCTAATACATCGATGCATCGCTTAAAAACGATGTATCGCATTGAAAATATCGATGTTTTCGATGCGTCGATGTAAATCGAACATCCTATTGGTATTTCTTTGACAACGGTCTCATATTTTCTTTAGTTTATCGGTTTTGTGTAATTGCTGTGTTTTTGATATTTTTTCGACTAATTAAGATGAGTCGCAAGTGTCAAGTATGCGAGAATTTGGAAAATAATAATTCTGCAGTTAATTTTTATACATGAGTAAATGAAAAGTTGGGTTATTTGTAGGTTATGTTTAAACTATAGTAGTAAATTCACTGTAATCCCTATTCCCTACCCTACCCTACTCTACTACCCTCTCTCCTACAAACGATGTTGTCAAGACATTTTAATAGTGTTTATGAATGACATATACAGTGAGGACCTAAAGTCCGTCCGCCCCCCTCTAACTTCTAAACCGTTCGGTATATTTTATTGACATTTTGAACGATAATATTTGAGCAAGTCTTGCACTTTTTGACATACCAATGACAGCTTTAAATGTCAAGATGACAGCTGGGTCCGCTTTTGAAATATTTTTTTAAATGGAAAGGGGGTTACAATGGTACCTCATTTTGAAGGTCTTTTAATGCTTAAAACATTCTCCAATTTAAAAAACATTTGGTTCAGTATGAAATGAAATTTATTAATTATAAGTATTTTAAACAAAAGATAAAGGGACACATCTACAAAAGAGTGGTTGCTTCAACAATTGTTGAAAATGACCGCCATGGACCTCTTGGCAAATAAATATTCTATTAGTAAATTCCTCTCGGACATTGTGAAGCACCTGTGGCGTTATCCTTGAACAAACATCTGTAATTCGTTGCCTAAGTTCTTCTAATGAGCCTGGAGCCGTTTTATAAACCTCAGTTTTAACGTATCCCCAAAGAAAAAAATCTAGAGGCGTTAGGTCTGGCGATCTAGCTGGCCATTCTGTCGGACCTCTACGACCAATCCACCTATTTTCATAAGATTCGTCTAGGTAATTTCTGACTTGCCTTAAATAGTGTGGCGGCGCACCATCTTGTTGAAATACAACCTCTTGAAACTCATGTGGGTTTTGGGCAACAACATCAATAATAAGTGGAGTAATTGTATGTTGCAACATATCCAGGTACCTGGGGCCATTAAGATTATATTCCAGAAAAATGGGACCTATAATGTGATTACCCAAAATGCCTGCCCAAACATTTATTTTCTGGGGAAACTGTGTGTGTCCCTCCCGAAAAACATGAGGGTTTTCATCACTCCAGTACCTACAGTTTTGGGTATTAACTCGTCCATGTAAGAAAAAAGTACTTTCGTCGCTAAAACAGATATTCCGCAAATAGTTATTATTCCTTACGATTCTTTCTGACATAATTTCGCAATATTCTAGTCGTCTATCTGGATCATCTTCTGTTAATTCGTGTATAATTTTCATTTTATATGGGTGAAATTTATGGCTTTTCAAAATTCTTTTGACAGAACTACGAGAAACATTACATGCCTCAGCCACGTGTTTCGTTGGCTGTTGGGGAGTAACAACCATTTCAGCTAAAACTTTGACTTTCACATCTTCCACGATTTTTGGCCTTCCAGACCTTGGTGCGTCTTTAACCGAACCAGTTTCTTGAAATTTTAAGATTAGTTTTCGCAAAAATTTTCTGCGTATTTGGCGTTCCGGATATCGTTCATTGAACATACGAACAGCAGCATGGTAATTTCGGTTAGCTTCGCCAAAAATAATAATCGCTTCAAATTTATCTTCTAAAGAACGAGCCATTTAAGACAATTTCGAGGTAAAAATATTTTCTGCCAATCAGACATTTAAAAACAGTATGACAGCAACAATCAATAGACAACTATAGGTAAAAAAAGTGTGTTATAAACAGTGGTAGTCATAATGTAGAAACCGATATTATTGATTCCTGTTTAGAAAATACTGAACCAAATGTTTTTTAAATTGGAGAATGTTTTAAGCATTAAAAGGCCTTCAAAATGAGGTACCATTGGAACCCCCTTTCCATTTAAAAAAATATTCCAAAAGCGGACCCAGCTGTCATCTTGACATTTAAAGCTGTCATGGGTATGTCAAAAAGTGCAAGACTTGCTCAAATATTATCGTTCAAAATTTCATTAAAATATACCGAACGGTTTAGAAGTTAGAGGGGGGGGGGACGGACTTTAGGTCCTCACTGTATATGCCGTCAGAGAAAGTTGCAATTTTTTATGTAGATTAGGCTTTTACCAGATTTTTTTTTACTTAAAAGAAAAGTAAATACAACAAACTTAAAATTTTCCCCTTTGCCCACTTCCCCTCGAATGCGCTTCTGATTTAATTTATTGAAGAAACCATTAACACACTATGTACATATTTTTTTCTTTTTATTTTACACCTGTAGTAGGTACATACGTATTTTATAGTCTATCTTATTTTTTTTGTGACCAAACTATTTAATAGGCATGGATGTCGTAAATAAACAAGTCTATTTGTGTTATGCTTTGCTTTTTAGAACTGATTTAATGGTTTTAATGTGAAAATTACATTCGAGAAAAAACAGTTAAAGTGTAAAAACATCCGACATCTAATTAATACCAAGTATATTATTATGTAGTAGGTACCTATATTATTTGCTATTATTATGCGTATGCAATATAATCGATTTCTAAAAAAATGTGACGATAATAAAAAACTAAAACTTCCTTATTTATAAGAGTGAGATGTCGGCGGCTCGGTACAAAACTACGTTTTTCTAATTTTATATCATAACAAATCTATTACGATACGCATTTGCGTGTCGTAATGAAGCTATTTCGATACGAAAATAAATCCTTCAAATTTTGTAAATTTTTATGTCTAAATTATATGTTGGTAATACTATTTTTTATCATAGTAGCCTCTGGACAACAAAAATTATTTTGCAAACTGTAATTTTTTGATTTATTGACCCATTTTTACCACGAGATTCTAATAGTATATTAAAGTACACGTTTCATAAGAAGCGGTTTTAGCGCACGCGTCTATTTTAAAAAACTAGCCACAAAGTGGCGAGTTTTTTTATTGACACGTGCGCTAAAACGCCTTATGAAATATGTGCTTTATACATTTTTTTCTATTTCACCTTTTATAATCAAGAAAAATACATTTTAAAAAGAAAATAAATCCTTTAAATTTTGTAAATTTTTATGTCTAAATTTTATGTTGGTAATACTATTTTTTATCATAGTAGCCTCTGGACAACAAAAATTATTTTGCAAACTGTAATTTTTTGATTTATTGACCCATTTTTACCACGAGATTCTAATAGTATATTAAAGTACACGTTTCATAAGAAGCGGTTTTAGCGCACGCGTCTATTTTAAAAAACTAGCCACAAAGTGGCGAGTTTTTTTATTGACACGTGCGCTAAAACGCCTTATGAAATATGTGCTTTATACATTTTTTTCTATTTCACCTTTTATAATCAAGAAAAATACATTTTAAAAAGAAAATAAATCCTTTAAATTTTGTAAATTTTTATGTCTAAATTTTATGTTGGTAATACTATTTTTTATCATAGTAGTCTCTGGACAACAAAAATGATTTTGCAAACTGTCATTTTTTGATTTCTTGACCCATTTTCACCACGAGATTCTAAAGTTATTTTAGCGATATGAGATTTGAAATTGGACGGAATACGTTGTGTGATCCTTGTACATTCGATACACATACAGAGCGTTCGGAAATTCGGGAGATTTTGCTACTTTTTTTCGAATTTCAAAAGACGTGATTTTACGTCATGGCATTGCAATTTAGTATAGGGAAGATGGACAATTCACATAAAGTTGAAGTTAAAATCGACATTGGAAGGTTAGTAGATTGAATTTTGGATGGGATTTGGCAGAAAATGATAGCTTGAAGCATCTACAAAAGATTTATTTATAGATTTATGCAACCAACATACATGACTGTTATCCACACAGAATAAAAAAGTAGGTTATCAAGCTATTTTTTTTCTTTTTCTCGTAAATTACAAAGGCCGCGCAAGTCAATGAAATAAAACATTTAAATGTTACCAACATCAAATAAAGAAAAAACGCGTATTGAAATAGCTTCATTACGTACGCAAATGCGTATCGTACCGAGCTTATTATGAACGTGAAATAGAAAAAATAATTTTTGTTGTCCAGAGGCTACTATGAGAAAAAATAGTATTACCAACAAAAAATTTAGACATAAAAATTTACAAAATTTGAAGGATTTATTTTCTTTTTAAATATGTGTTTTTTATTGAAAAAACTACAAATTAGAAAAATAGTATAACGTACGTGTTATATAAAGCAGTTTTAAGCACACGCGTGCTATAAAATTATGCTTTATAAAACGTGTACGTTAATATACTATTATAACGATTTGTCCACCTTATTGGATCGTAGTTCGTAGTTGTTTTTACTTACCTCGTATAACATATATAAACTTAGCAGCACCTGCGCACCATTATACAGCACCAGAACCTCTTTCAGTTTAAAGGGTTTCCGATTTGCCATCAGTCTCGGCCCTTGCCACAGTACCACGTACAGGTACGTCAGTACCATAAATATTGTAGGGAAGGGGCTTTGCATTAGGGGCCAGTTTGCCGTTCTGGGATCTAGAAAAAAAAAGAGGGTATAATTATAAGTTGAAGAAATTGTCCATGCTTAAGGTAGGAGTATCAACATGCTTGCCAACCTATAACCTATTTCGCGTATATTTATTTAATTTTTATAGCTTTTACACAAAATTTAAATAAAATCATTATCGTCTTCATATTTTATAGGTAATAATTGACATATTAAATAAATATCAAGGAATTTCATTAAATATTTTAGGATAATTAATTGTATAGCGAAAAATATCGGGTAAGATTATTTTTAACATTATTAGACAGTTTTCGTTTTATTGGCAAATTCAAACGGTTAACCATAACGAATACGAATACGAAGCCGCTATTTGACAGATCGTAAAAATAGTTTTCGTTCAATTCGCTTAACGTTAACGTTAAGTCGAATCGACAGTAAACATAACAAATATAACATAACCTATCTTTAATGGTTTGTGTTCATATTTTCATTTGTGCTATCTTTTTTTTTAAACATCATGATAGACGAAAGGTTGCTTTTATTGGACTCATCCAGTGATTCGGATTTGGATGATGCCCTTCTCTTGGAGGTGCTTGATCGCCAGGACATTCAGTATCGAGCACAGTTGTATGGAAATTTCAATTTAGAAAACTATAATAATGCTGAATGCAAACCTTATTTCCGATCATAAAAATGGTCATTACGCATGCGTTCCGTTTTCGCTATGGCTTTGTCTTCCGTCCGTTAGCGCCCGCCACTTATCCGTAACGATGACGATAAATGACAGCTCAAATGTCAAAGTTGTCAAACAGCGGCTATCGGAATCGCTTTTAAAAGACAACGAAAACTGTCTATTATGTCATTCTTTTTTCACTATACAATTCTTCCAAAATTAGCGATGAAATAAATTGATATTTTTGTAATATGTCAGATATTACCTAAATATTGTACCGACGATATTGATTTTATTTAAATGTTAGTTAATCAAATAATAAACTAAAAAAAGCAACGCGAAATAGGTTATACGTTGGCAATAGATGGAATGACGTTGAGAATTCCACCTTAAAGTGGAGTTGAAAGAATGGGGAAGAAAGAAAAAACTTAAAGTATTCCTCTCTCTAGGGGTCTCTACATGTTTCGAACGTAGAAACGTTCATCATCAGGAGACAGAAAATTTATTTAGTGCTGATGGTTTTAGCAGAAGAGATAATGGGGTAGAACCCATCAACTTCGGCCATATAATTTATTCAATTTATGTGTTAGTATAATATATAGTTTGAAATACCCCGTGATATCAAATCGTATAAAAATATGTTTATTTTAAGGTTTTCAGGTAGCAATAACAACCAATATAATAAATAATAATAAATAATTAAATCTTTATTCAAAAGTTACATCAGTGATTCTTTTTTAAAAAATATAAAAAAATGGAATATAATCCAACCTCTGAAAAGGCGAAGTTCATCCTTAACTATAGTAAAGGTTTACCTTACACTTAACCCTACTTAAGCCTAATGGAACTATGCACCGATGTAGCCAAATAAGTACCATTTATTATATAATCATCAGTGCATGATCCCTTAAAACAATTAAATAAACTTAATAATATGTTAACAACAATGACGGTGTTCGCATTAAGTTAGGTATAAGATCAAGTTAACTATAATTTTAGGAGAAGCTAGACTTATATTATATCAATGCGATATTGGAATTTCATGAACCTCATCATAAACCTTGATATTTGAAAAATAATAATTATCTCTATAACAATAAATAAGTAAAATCTAAAAATACTTTTTCTACGTCTTCAATATTCAGTGCTGGATTTACCATTAGGCTGAGTAGGCTGGAGCCTAGGGCGGCAGGTTTTAGGGGGCGGCAAATTTGGCCCAAAATTTTTTTTTGTCTTACAGAAATAAATGGTACAATCTTTATTCATGGTCGACGGGTAGTATTTTTTTAAATAAACTTTATTGTTGGCCGTGTCTGTTAATGGGGATAAAAAAAGGTAGTTGGAACGTTACTGGCTTTGCAGAAAGAAATTTCATTTTCAATAAAATAAGTAGGTAATCATAAATTTTTAAAATATTTACTAAAAATTATTGACCAAATTTGGGCGTGGTCTTAAAAAAATTTCGCCTGCAGGCTTTTTTTCCCGAACACTTCACCTGTTTCACAACTCACAAGCCGTCACTGGTAAAGGGGCGGCAAAAATTGAATAGCCTACTAGCGGCAAATTTGTAAATCCGCCCCTGTCAATATTATTATTATTATTATTATTATTATTATTATTATTATTATTATTGTTATATTTCTAACCTAATATCAAGTATACAATAGTTAGGTACCATATGGTGGTACAATAAAATAAACGGAAGGTGGTAAGATAAAACCTAGCGGTTCCAATTTCGTCAGGCCCGCGCAGTGATGTTGTCGGGAGAGTAATTTTTTAAATAACTTAGGGAGATGCATCTCTTATTAGCTTTCGGACGTTATAGACCAGGGTCGATAATTTTTGAAACCAAAAAAAATAATAGTAGGATGAAACCCATTGGAAAAGGAAGAGAATATAACAAAAATGAAAGGAAAAATAATTTACGGGCGATCCGAGGTCGGGAAACTGAGTGAAACTGAAATTAAGTTTTACAAAATTGTTCTGATGATATGTTTTTTTTCCTGTAAGCTCCCCCAAAACGAAATTAGTTATTTTTAAACTTAAATAATTAATTAAAATATTAATTAAGCAACAATTTTTGCAGTTTTCTCATAAAACCATTTTATTAAAGTAAGTACGTAAAACTGAAATAGTAATACATTTTATTACCTATAATATTATATATTAAAAATTAAGTATTAGCGGATGTAGGTATATCAAATATGTTTACATAAATACGTCAGTGTGTCCACGGATGGACTTAAGTATATTTGTAACATTTGTTATTTTCAGTTTCGAAAAAAGTCATTATTTAACATTTCTTTTGCTTGTTATATAAATACGATTGATATTAAAAAACTATAAAAATTTGGATTTGCCAAATTTTTATAGTCATTTTTCAATCAAACTTTTTGAAGCATCAGAGTGAGAGCTTAAAAGAAAAAAAAATCAAGAAGCCCTATAAAGTTTTTTTAACCTTTATCACAAACGAAGCCATTCTAATATTGTTTTTTTATATCACGAAAAAGTGAATAATATTATATTCTTATCGATTATTATCGATAGTTTTAAAGAATTTATAGAAACCGGAAATTATGACACAAATAATAAAAAAATACCTATATTTAGGCTTTGAAAGTTATATTAATAAAAAACTATTTAAAAACTCGTAAAATACAAACATATTATAGGTAATATCTATATATTTGTTTGGAAACCAAAAAGTGTTTTTATTTAGGAAAACCAACATGACCACATTTTTTCTTAAGTTTTATCATACAAACAACGATCGAAGCAAACAAACAGGAACCTAACGTCGAAATACGATTACGATTATATTATTTTCTTCGCCTTAACCCTCACTTTCGACTATTAATAGGCACTACAAGAAACTATTGAAAATGATAGATAGCTTGCAAAAACAATCGATATTTTTCGATAGTCAAAACTATCGATAGTTCTCCACCACTAGTTTATACAGGGTGTTCATTTGAAAACTTCCCACCTCGAGTTTCCTGCTTTAAAATGAAAATGTGGAAAATCGCTCGGACCCGTCGATTTTTATTTCGAGGTCCCATCTTTTGCGTATATTGTCAATCTTGTTACTTCAAGCCCCTAGGAGGGAGGGGGGTAAGATCTAAATCTTAAATGGATACCCCTATTTTATATAATTTTTTTGGATTCTGCATAAAATTCTGAACATTTTTTAATAAAAGCATTATTAGTCTATACTTAACAGTTTCCGAGATATTTACTCTTGAAAAATGACATTTTTGAACTTTGACAGCGTCTAGCTTTCTAACTGTACCTCTTAGAGCAAAACGGCATACATGTCCCTATCTTTGATTTTTATTATCTTTCCAATAGTGTCAACTTCCGGTCAAACCGGAAGTACTATATTTCTTACATCCGGTTTAACCGAAAGATAATAAAAATCGAAGATAGGGACATGTAAGCTGTTTTGCTCTAAGACGTACAGTTAGAAAGCTAGACGCTGTCAAAGTTCAAAAATGTAATTTTTCAAGAGTAAATATCTCGGAAACTGTTAAGTATAGACTAATAATGCTTTTATTAAAAAATATTCAGAATTTTATGCAGAATCCAAAAAAATTATATAAAATAGGGGTATCCATTTACGATTTAGATTTAGATCTTACCCCCCTCCCTCCTAATGGCTTGAAGTAACAAGATTGACAATATACGCAAAAGATGTCCCCCTCGAAATAAAAATCGACGTGTCCGAGCGATTTTCCACATTTTCAATTTAAAGCAGGAAAATCGAGGTGGGAAGTTTTCAAATGAACACCCTGTATACGTCAATGCAAAAGATCATCAATTTGTGCTTCGTTATTAAATATTAATAACAAAACAAGATACTAGATATTTAGGGTACTTTTATGGTTGCGACTAGCAGCAAAAACTTTTTTAAACCTTTATTTTTCTTCAATGAAAGATGGGTTAGGGAAAAAATGTGACTGTTTGCAATATCGCCGTAACAAAATCGAGACATTGACGCCATGGCGATATTGCCAACTATAAAAAAAATTTAATTAATAAAAATAATTAATTTTTGAATAAAAAAATATTTTTAGCTGGTAAGCGTTTGGTTTTATGTATTACACTTAATAGTGCTTGCGTTTAAAAAAAAATCTTAAGACAATTCAAATTCCGAAATGATATCGTGCAACGTAAAAGTTCCCTTGGAGTCAAAAAAAATATTTTAAACCACCACATTTTTGATTGGAGAACAAAAAACGTTTTAAATAAGAAATGAGGTGTCTCAAACCGTTGTTGCGAATTTAAAAATTCGGGGTTTGCAATTGTCACTCAAAGAGGATTAAATTTATGAATGAAATATTTACGTTGCAGAACATCACTTCAGATTCTAAAACTGACGCGTCAGACAAGTCTGTTTTTAAATAATCATGGTTTGATGTTATTTGTATGTTGACTGGGTGCCTCTCGCTATGTTGCCCCTTTATATGGGAATTTTCATTATCTCTACGCCCTGAAGATGATTTTAGAAGTCGAAACGCGTAGGAAAGTTTTTCCTCCCACCCAACCTGATTTCTTATATTTTGCTTTTCTTATGAGATGTTTAACCATATAATACCTATACCTATCACATATTACTTACCACTTATTTTATCTAAAGTCGTTTGGTATACATCTGCATATCTCTCGGCCATTACCCGAGCTAGGATAGGAATATCCTGAAACAAAAAAAAATTTTTTAGCAAAATTACATAAATCTGTTCTTTTTTTAATCAAACGCCAGCATACAAGGCAAGTTCTGGAACCTATGTGGATCCGCACCCACTCCGTATTCATTGATTAATCAGTTTAAAAATTAATTGGCTAGTTTGTTCTAAACTTACAATGCTTTTATTTTTTGTTTGTGCTTTTAAAAATTCGTTTTGGAAATCCCTAACGTTTATCCCATAAACTTTTTTTTGTTGTTTACATGATATCATAATAATTCTTTATTTGGTATTAAATTATTCGCAATTGCATTTTTAATTTAATACGTTCTTAACACTTTGCGTGCGGCAGTGGTGGTTTGTGCTTTTAAAAATTCGTTTTGGAAATCCCCAACGTTTATCCCATAAACTTTTTTTGTTGTTTACATGATATCATAATAATTCTTTATTTGGTATTAAATTATTCGCAATTGCATTTTTAATTTAATAGGTTCTTAACACTTTGCGTGCGGCAGTGGTGGTTTGTGCTTTTAAAAATTCGTTTTGGAAATCCCTAACGTTTATCCCATAAACTTTTTTTTGTTGTTTACATGATATCATAATAATTCTTTATTTGGTATTAAATTATTCGCAATTGCATTTTTAATTTAATAGGTTCTTAACACTTTGCGTGCGGCAGTGGTGGATCCAGGGGAGCGGGGCACATAAACTAAATGGTTTTTAGAAGTGAATACAAAAAAATTAGACTCCAAAACAAGTGCATATATTATATTTATATTATTATATAAAACGTAACTTTAGTGTACAGGCTGTCTCATGGTGATCGTCCATTAGAATATTTCGGAAAGTAATGCAATTTGAATCCTGCTGAATAATAGGGTTTTCGGAGACGCTCTCCTCAAATGAAATAACAGCGACCATAGTATGCGGCTCCTGGAAGCTGTCTTAAACTTGCTTATTTTAAATGGAGCACCCTGTATAATACTGTTTTTGTGTAATTTTTTTCATTTCCAATAACTTTTATTAAAAGTTTTTGTATCGTACTCTAACCGTTTAAAAAATTAGTTTTTCTGAAAAATTGTCTATTTGCACTTTACAGGGTGGATGGAATTTTAGATAAAGGGAAGTGGAAAAGTATGAATTTTTGATCTTTATCAACGAATTTAAAAAATCCTGTTAAGATGTCACTATAATTAACTAGAATAGTTTTTAATCTTATTTACGGTTTTTCCCAAAATCTCCCAAATATCAAACAGTCAACAATTTTTTTCTCAGAAACGGATAGAGTAGGATAAAATAACTTTTAATAAAAGTTATTGGAAACAAAGAAAGGTACATAAAAAATATAATATACAGGGTGCTCCATTTAAAATAAGCAAGTTTGAGACAACTTTCGGTATAACCGAATGTCGTCGCTGTTACTTCATTTAATAACAGCGTCTTCACAGCAACCCCATTAGCCAAATTTGCAGTATTAAAAACGCATTACTTTCAAAAATATTCCAATGCACGATCACCGTGATGAGACACCCTGTACTTATACAGACTGTCCGCGGATAGGGTTTACCATAGCACAAATGGATGAAAAATTTAATTTTTCGGGAAAAAGTCATTCTTGATAAAAAGTTTTGCTTGTAAAAAAAATGCAATTCACGAAGAGAAAATTTTGATTTTTTATACAGGGTCCGCGGACAGTCTGTATAACTATTTGTGAATAATTATTATTATAATACAAAATGTAATCTATGTTTTGATTTTGAGAAAGATTGATTATCTTCGGTGTCAATATTTAAAAAATTCTAAATGTACAAGGTGGGGGGGGGCAATGCCCCCATTACCTCCCCTAGGATCCGCCACTAGTGTGCGGATGACGTCGAAGGACTCCCTCCGTCTTTTACGTAAGAGGTTAATGCGCCATGGATACACTTAGTAATGTGTTATTTGTCTTTCATGTAACAGATTTTTAATTTGCTTATATCTAGATAAAAGTTCCTAAGGAAGCCCCATTGCGGCTGAACAGAAAAGCCGTCTGTCATCCCCCTAAATGTCCCAGTTCGTAGAAATTCTCGAATAACCAACATAAGTAAATGTTACATTCTGAAAACGTAAAAATAGATGTAAATAACAGATAAGTTTAACGATCTTTTCTTGCAAAACAGAGGCGCGACATCAAAACAAGGTCATAGCTAAGTACATTCTAAGGAACAAAGATATGTAAGAAGTCACGAATTCATGACATAGGAATTGATTGCATTAAGCTTGCAGTTTACTGTGACGCAGGTCGCAGGTACACTTGCATCTAATAATAGACGAGATTTAAATTTTAATAAAATAACTATGTAAAATTTTAAGAACAGGATTTAGCAGTTTACTATTTCAAATAGTAGTTATATATATGTTATATTAAAATATTATTTAACGAGCATATAATATAGGCCTTAATCATCACCACTATGGTTTATCTACAACCATCCACCTAACTAGCACTAAACCCCAAAATAGCTTTATTATATTCTAAGAAAAGGTCAAGTTTTGCTTTATTTGGACCTTTTATATTCCTAATATCAGGTTTATTTGATGTCAAGGCTTGCTATTCAAATAAACGTAATTTTCCCGAAATCAATACCGGTAAATTGAAAATATATACGAATATAAATTACGTATGTGTTTGATGGTGGTAAACAATGAAGTAATATCAAAGAAATTACCTTGTCGGACTTCCATTGTCTTTATTTTGTTACTTAACACAACGTTTCGGTTAGTTAGTATCTCTAACCGTTTTCAAGTGTAAACAAAATTATAATTCTAAGGCTACTGTGTTAAATACTATCCATGGGCAATGGAGCTTGGTGACTCCGCCTACGTGCTTATTGGAGTGTAAAGTTTGAGCTGTTGGTTTTGGACAAAAAGAGGCTCCCAGATATTGGGGATATTTATACTTGGTTTACTAAATATATGGGTATTTTGATTCATGAAAGCTGCTTCTTTGAATTTTCGTTTTCTCCGGTGCTGCTCCGTGTCCAGAACCTTGGCTTCTGATCACCGTATATTATTTTGCTTGGTCCAAACATGTTCCGCTATACCTGATCTCGAAGTTTCACCTTTTTGAGTATGTTTCAGATGATCTTTAATTCGGGAAGAGGTATTTTTGTTTCTCCAATGTACAATTTTTTTGTGTTTTCATTACGTATATTATATCGTATACGTCGTAGAAGCTCAAGTGGGGATCGCATGATAAACTGTGGTGACTGGGGCTCCGATTATTCCGCGCGGCTCGCTTCCATATATTTGTGTTCATTTTATGGCGCGTGCGTATGCCAGTGCCGACGGAAAATTTATTTTTTCGATGTGGATTTCATCAGCATTGTACCTTTCACTTTGTTTTCCTGATGATGAGTCTTTCTACACTCGAAACATGTCGATTTGAATTATTATGAATTATTCTAGGTTCGCCTAGTTATTCTATTAAGTTTTTTTTTTTAATTTATGAGTTATTATAAAAAATATGTCGTAAGTGGATGAAAAATAGTATATTAAAGTACACGTTTTATAAAGCATCATTTTATAGCACGCGTCCATGTTAAAAAACGAGCCGCTTGCGGCGAGTTTTATAACGGGACAAGTGCTTAAAACTGCTTTATATAACACGTACTTTATACTATTTTTTCTAATTTGTAGTTTTTTCAATAAAAAACACATATTTAAGGTTGAATTCTCAACGTCATTCAATCTATTGCCAACCTATAACCTATTTCGCGTTGATTTTTTGAGTTTATTATTTTAATAACTAACATTTAAAGAAGATCAATATCGTCGGTACATTATTTAGGTAGTATCTGATATACTACAAAAATATTAATTTATTTCATTGCTTGTTTTGGGAGAATTGTATAGTGAA
This sequence comes from Polydrusus pterygomalis, assembly GCA_963969555.1. NCBI lineage: Eukaryota > Metazoa > Arthropoda > Insecta > Coleoptera > Curculionidae > Polydrusus > Polydrusus pterygomalis. The sequence goes on from OZ018377.1 coordinate 2,862,691, forward strand.
AGAACAATGAGTGACAATGACATAATAATGCTAAAAAAAATCTTACCCGATATTTTTCGCTATACAATTCTCCTAAAATAAGTTATGAAATTCCTTGATATTTATTAAATATGTCAATTATTACCTATAGAATATCAAGTCGATACTGATTTTCTTTAAATTTTCTATAAAAGCTAGAAAACATAAATAAAGCTACGCGAAATAGGTTATAGGTTGGCAAGCATGTTGATACTCCTACCTTAAAAAGAAAATAAATCCTTCAAATTTTGTAAATTTTTATGTCTAAATGTTATGTTGGTAATACTATTTTTTATCATAGTAGCCTATGGACAATAAAAATTATTTTGCGAACTGTCATTTTTTGATTTATTCACCCATTTTCACCACGAGATTCTAAAGTTATTTTAGCGATATGAGATTTGAAATTGGACGGAATACGTTGTGTGATCCTTATACATTTGGTACATATACAGAGCGTTCGGAAATTCGGGCGATTTTGCTACTTTTTTTCGAATTTCAAAAGACGTGATTTTACGTCACGGCATTGCAATTTAGTATAGGGAAGATGGAAAATTCGAATAAAGTTGTAGTTAAAATCGACATTGGAAGGTTAGTAGATTGAATTTTGGATAGGATTTGGCAGGAAATGATAGCTTGAAGCATCTACAAAAGTAAAATAGTTCTCCGTCAATAAAGTTATTATTTAATATGTGTTTTTTAATTAACTAAAACAATACATACAGATTTGTAGATCTAGGCAACCAAACATACATACATGGGTTCGTGTAGTATTTTGCATATTTGGACTAAAAACTATTAGTTATCTAGAATGCTATGCTAAACGGTGAAAAAAAACATGTCATGTAGGGCCAACCTTTAAATAATAAAATTCGGAGTTCGAAATAGATCTATTACGAACTCGCTAGCGCGTTCGAAATAGATCTGTTTCGAGACAAAATTAGAAAATTAGTATATTAAAGTACGAGTTTCATAAGAAGCGGTTTTAGCGCCCGCGTCTATTTTAAAAAACGAGCCACGAAGTGGCGAGTTTTTTTATTGACACGGGCGCTAAAACGCCTTATGAAACATGTGCTTTATACATTTTTTTCTATTTCACCTTTTATAATCAAGAAAAATACATTTTAAAAAGAAAATAAATCCTTCAAATTTTGTAAATTTTTATGTCTAAATTTTATGTTGGTAATACTATTTTTTATCATAGGAGCCTCTGGACAACAAAAATTATTTTGCAAACTGTCATTTTTTGATTTATTGACCCATTTTCACCACGAGATTCTAAAGTTATTTTAGCGATATGAGATTTGAAATTGGACGGAATACGTTGTGTGATCTTTGTACATTCGGTACATATACAGAGCGTTCGGAAATTCGGGAGATTTTGCTACTTTTTTCGAATTTCAAAAGACGTGATTTTACGTCACGGCATTGCAATTTAGTATAGGGAAGATGGAAAATTCAAATAAAGTTGAAGTTAAAATCGACATTAGAAGGTTAGTAGATTGAATTTTGGATAGGATTTGGCAGAAAATGATAGCTTGAAGCATCTACAAAAGATTGATTTATAGATTTATGCAACCAACATACATGACTGTTATCCACACAGAATAAAAAAGTAAGTTATCAAGCTAGTTTTCCTCTGCGAAAAATGGGTTTTCTCGTAAATCACAAAGGCCGCGCAAGTCAATGAAATAAAACATTTAAATGTTACCAACATCAAATAAAGAAAAAACGCGTATCGAAATAGCTTCATTACGATCCGCAAATGAGGGTCGTACTGAACTCATTATGAACGTGAAAAAGAAAAACATATTTATGTCTTTTCATTTTTTTATTGAATCGACACGACGCGGCGCCGTTTCAATTGACTTCCCGCGTCGGTCCGAGGTGTCCCGCATCCGCCCCTGCCTATGCTCATGTCTACGAGCCGCCACTGACGATAGAAAAATATTAGATCTTTCTAAATTCCTTTACACGAAGAAGAAACAGAAATCAAACACGGGCAATTCTTTAAATAACAATATAATGAATCTACCTATATAATTTCAACTAAAACAAGGATAATAATATGTTGCTGTATGCAAAGCTGCGGATACAAGCTATCGCTAATTTTCAAATACACAATACCAACAGGTTTAATAATTTATGTTTATAACTAACTAATTGGATAAAATGTCAAAATCAAACAGGATTTTGTGTTAAAATTATTCCTGTCGTTTTTTTTTTGTTTCGAACATCGGACATTGGGGATTCCCGTATGAACCAACAAGAAAATTTACGCTTTTAGTCTGACCGTGACGGGTTTAGGTCGTTGCTTCTAAAAAAATGTAGATAAAAAATTCTGAAACCAGTTTCATACGGCCACGTGTGATTTGCCAGTCTGACTTTGTCCAAAACAAGAAAAAAATTACTATACAGAGTATAATAGAAAATATTCCTTGCGTGTCCTATAGAAAAATATACAGAAAAACGCTTCAGTCCACAAACATTATTTGTTTATCAACGAAAAACCATAATAATTTTAAAAATGTTAAGAATGGGTTACCTGCTTTATCAACTGTTCAATTCATTTAAAAACTTTTCATTTTCGCATCTTATCTGCTTATCGAATTCTCTCGTATTATCACATCTGGGTTACCGCGATGTTGTTTATTGGCCTGCCCTCCTACAGAGAGACAAAAATAGTCTTCAAAAACTCCAGAAGGCTTGCCTTAGATTCTGTTAAAATGGTCGCAAATTTGATCACATTACTCCATATCTGGGCGAATCAGAATAACGCGTGAAAAAAATTTAAACTCCATCTTGTGTATAAAATTAGAAATACCCAAATTCCAAAACGCTTGTCTGATAGGCTAATCAGGGGTTCTGATGTTCACAGTGTCCAAAAAAGAAATCGTGATTTGTATAAATAATGTGGCAGTCAATGCATCTAATTCTTTTTACCTGACGATTTTGAAAAGGCATCCAGTTCTGGATCATTTTGTAAACGGGTTAAGGATTTTTTGTTTTCGAGTCGCAGCAGTAGTTGGATACCGCCACCCACTATAGCTATTTTATGTATTATTTTCTTCTAGCATTCTAAATAAAGGCATTATTATTATTACTATTAATAATGCGGCAGGGGATATCTCTTTGGACAGATAATGAATCTCAATAGATTTAAGATACATTATAAATATCATACATATTTAATTTAAGTTATATATACATCTAATTTTAGTTTGTTTTCTAAAAAAACTGTATTTAATACTATAATATTATCACATTTTCTTTATTGTTCTTCCATTTTATATTGTGCTAGTGAGGAAATATTTGATAAATTACAAATTTTACAAAATAAGGCAATGCGGATTATTTTAAATTGTGACAAATATACAAAAATTAATTTTATGTTGAAGAATTTAGATTGGTTGAATGTCAGAAATTTAATTTTTTATTTAGTATGTATCTTTATTTATACATAAAATTAAAAATAATTTATTGCCCGATTGTTTAAAAAATGTTTGTTCTTTTAATTATGATCATCATAATTATAAAACAAGAACTAATCAAATTTTTTATGTGGATAGAGTGTCTGAAACATTAAGAAATCTTAAAAATCATTAAAACTGTTTAAAAAAACTTTAAAATTACATTTAATTAAAAAAACAAAATGATACGTAATATTTGATACAATTTGCAAAATGTTTAACTTTTCTTGTCTGTTTTTGCTAAAAGAAGGTTGCGTTTTAAAATTTAAAAATAAATCTAGCTTTTTGCTAAATAAAACATGTTAGTTACTACTACTACTGGTCACACTGTATAGGTACCAGATGATTGGATTAGACTCTTTAAAAAGAGGTTTTAAAATTTTAAAATAAATCTATAAAAATGTGTTAAAAAAATGTATTAAAAAATATTTAATTGTAGCTTTTTGCTAAATAAAACATGTTACTACTACTATAAAATTTTAAAACCGTTTATGATAAACTGTTTTGCGGGGTATGTCCAGATGTTTTTTGTTATTTTTTTGACCTTTTAACAAACCCAAATAACATAGCCCTGTATTTTTAAAGTTGGCACCCGTCGATTACTCACTACGAAGTTACAGTCAGATGGAATGATGCTGCCAACTCCAGTTAGTGGATGGCAACCCATAAAAAGCACAACGCCGTTAGTACAAAGGAATTATAGTGTGCCATTTATACGTTGTCTGGAATTGACCTATTTTGACGTCATGGGTATGTTTTCAAACGTTGTACACGTATTTTCTGGACACTGTGTATGATTGTTTTTACGTAAATCAACTAATATAAAATTATATTAAAAAATTCCCAAATACACACGTGGAAAAACGAGTTTAGTCAGATATCATAAAAATGATTTAACCTTAAGGATAATGTAAATTGATTCTTAATGTGCTATCGAGAAACACTTTTAAATAAATCAACAATAAATGGCGAATAATTGGTATATAAATAGAAATCACACTAAATTCAGAAACTAAAATGAATAAAAAGATTATTATCTATTTTACCAAATTCAAAATTAAAGCCCTAAAAATCCAATATCAAGTTACCGTCAATTCTCCATGGATAATCTGGAAGGAAACAATCCAACTGTGGAAATCAATGAAGTAGCTAGTAGAGCTTTGAGTGGTTTTCGAAAAAGTCCTAGGAACAGTACGAAATTGCTTATGGAACATTTCTGCAGAGGTGCGATTTAAAAGATGTTTCTTGAAAATACAATGAAACATATTTCTCTCATATTCGAAGAGAAATCTAAGGTATAGTCTCACTACTCAATAATTCAAGCCATATTGAAATTAAATTGTACTATACCGTGTGACCAATAAAGTCCGCATCATATGGGATTTTTTTAATTAATAACTTTATTCGAAATTTGACTTTGGCATCAAGTTCTGCTTCGATGGAGATAAAAATTAAGCAAAAAAATAGTAGTCACGTGATTCGCCTTATCTGGCAAATTTTAATTTTTTCCAAAAAATAATTCAAACGGGTTTTTTTTTCTTTCTTTTCGTTCTAAAAATATCGAAAAAAGTTATTAAAAAACGTTTTTTTAAATGCAGTTTCTAGCCTACATGCAAAATTTCAGCTGCATAAGAGAATTTTGATTTTTTACCCACCACTAAAATTTATTTTCCACTTAATGAACACTTTACTGATGATACTGTGTTCTTTTTTATCTTAATATTAAGGTGTAAGTATTACTTTTAGACACAAACTACGTTTTCAAAAATATCTGTCTACCTATTTTATGAAGTTACCATATACAGGGTCAAAAACAAATAAACTTTGCATCACATGCGACCAAATTTTAATAGCCCAATTTTGATTTTTTAGAAAAACACACATTTAATATGGCGCTACTTTAAAAAAAATGTATCTGAAATAAAGCATTGTCAAAACTAAGAAGTTTTATGTAGGTTGCGTTGAGTCTGCCATTTGAGAATCGACAACATCGAAGATTTGGGTATAGTAGACATTTCAGATACAAGTTTTTGCGAACTGCCTCGACAGTGGCATGAAGCATTCAAAACGGACATGAAAGAAGAATAGATAATTGAAAATTATTATTTTAAATAACAAATCGTCAGATATTTTTATTTTAAGAAGAACATTCAAAACATTGCGTGATTGTACGATTTTTCATTACGCAATTATTGGTAAAGGTTATAGACATTTGAGTAAATAGAATTGACCTTGGCTCAAGAGTATTAATTATTATGATCATTGATCAAAAATTACACCTATTTGTATTTGCTAAAAAACTTAACATTTGCTGACAACTTTTATCATGAATAGGTATTTGCAATATTTATATGTTTTTCGATTTTTTTATATGTTATATTTATTATTATGTAAATCTATACTATGCTATCTCAGCTTAACTGTCAAAAAAGTCATCGGTAAAAAGTGGGGATTAAAACCCCGTATAGTACATGGGATTTATACAGCCATTGTAAGACCCATACCTCAGAATATGTAGCTACGCATACGTAGCTACATATTCTGTGCTTATAGTAGCCTACGGGGTCGTGGTCTGGTGGACTGCTTTGAAGAAAGCAGTATTATGGAGAAAATAACAAAGATACAACGGGCAGCTTGTTTAGGAGCTAACTGGTGCCCCTCACTCAACACCGATGCCTCCGACAGCGGCACTGGAAGTAAAGCGGCATGCAATCCGTGGATGTTTATGGAAAAAGAGTCGAAATGCTGGGCCGGTAAAATATTTTTCACCCTAAATGGAATCGACTTATTGACTGCAATAAAACTACCGGTTTAATCCAATACCCTCCAGAGGGTATTGTTTAATCCCATTGTTATAGGTACACAATCAACAAGCAAATACACTACAGGGTAGGACTTTAGATATTTAATTCGTTATTAATAAAATATTATTTAATGACATGAAATATCCTTTGGGATGGAGCACAAGATAGTTTAATATTACCTGCTATAATTACAAACTATAATCCGACCCTAACCGACAGTTTATTTGTATTTTTTTGGCCGAGCTCTTGCAAAACGTCCCAGGTGGTTAATCGGAGTCAACCATTTATTGTGAAAAATACTTTACCAACTACGGACACAGCAGCATACCAAAGATATATCCAGGCCAAAATTTGAGTCGAAAGTCGACTGATTACACTGTAGCGCTGACAGACTTCGAAAGGGGCTTTTCTATGCTCATTCCGGGTAGGGAAGAATAGAAAGGCAGTCAAATAACAATGGAGACAGACCACTCGATCTTCACAGACTGTTTAAAAATGGACGTCGGAGTGCAAGCAAATACAGAGGTGCTTTAGACTCTCAGACTACTGCAGCATCTTTGAAGCAGAAATTTTGTCAGTAGATAAAGCATTCAATATCCTGCAAGATCATCCTGACTTGATATGAACTGCGTCACACACTCGCATTTAAGATTTATTAATATTACTTAATAATTTAAAAATAGAAATGCCACATATTATAAAGAAAAGTAAGAAAATATATATTATTTACCTTAACTTTCTTTATTTGCACTGTGAATAAAATTTCATTTTAATACGTCTAATCTATTGGATAGATTTCTACACATGTCTACACTTAATTCAAGTTTCATTAAGAAATTCTTGTAATGAAATAATAATTGCTAAAGTTGTTGAAATCATTCACAATATTATCGTATCACAAAAAGATTCTATTGTTTAAAACCAACCTTAACAAAATAATTGATAGAAAGACATTGCATGATCCATGATCCTACCTCAACATGTAACACGCAATTTGTAAAAATTAGGTTGTCATTAAAGACGTGACAGTATTATTTTTTATTTAGCACGCGTGGAAGATTTATCAAAAATGTTATTAAGTGATGGTAACAAGGTTTTTCTCCGATTGACAGCAAATATCAATTTTGCAGACACATATCAATCAGCAAAGTATTACTTTTCCTGCCTAGGCAGCAAAATAAGGACTTTCCTGCCTAGGCAGCAAAATGATTATTCTCAATGGGAATAAAACATTTGACTTTTTTGACACAAACAAAAATTAACAATTACATATCTAATACTTTTAACAAGAATTTAGAAAACATATTTATTTTTATTTGTTATTAACATTGATAGTAAAATTACTACAATTTTAAATAAATAAGCCACATTTTATTTCCTTAGATATCGTTCTCTTTACATTTACTATATTACCAATTTCATTCGCCTCACGGGTAGTTCCTACATTTGTCAAAATTTTTTCACAAATACTGGTTTTGCTTGCCATTGAATCCTCAATGTACCCTTCTCCCTTCTGCTATAGTTAAGAACTTCTACCCGCCATGTATTTTCAACATTGTTATGTCACCTCCAGAATTTACAAGTAAAGTGGCAGAACTTTTGCGTAGGCATATTCTTTAGCATTCGGCAACTTTAAATAGACAGCTATTTCTGGAGGTATTTTACCAAATTTATGGATACCAACAAATTGCTTTACGGATTTACCTTTTACGTAGATACAGTAACCGGCAGAAAGTGCGCAGCATGGGAAAGGTTTTTATCTTTAAGTTTAGTAAATTAATTTTATTTTAGATGGGTTCTGCATGTTCTCAAACACCAATTAAATCCGGTAAAAGTCTTATGGTATAGGAGGTAGGATCAAACATTTGAAATTCCGCTAAGAGTAAAGTACCTCTCTCTCATTTTAGAATATTTTTTACTAAGAAGTATTGTTTTAATTTCAAAGTTATACCCAAATTCCCAATTTTGCTTATTTTGGACAAAAAAAATGGATTTAATTGTTTTTTCTGAATAACCCTGTATAAAAAAATAAATGGCAACCGATCAGTACGAAAATAAGATTTTCTGCAGACTTTGTTAGAGATTACCGTCGATCATAAGTCCGATTAGTTTGTTTTCATAATATTATGGCTTTTTAAAATAAAAACCTAAAAATATTAAATATTTTTGCTGCATACCGTATTTTATTTTCTGAGGGAACGAGTTAATTTCATCTCACGGATATTTTTTGATTTACATTGACTTAAAGCATCTCCTAAATATTTTTTTTTATATATTGAAGTATAATAATTTGCAAATACAAAATACATAAATCATTATAAACAATCGGAGAAAAAATTATACGTTCAACTCGGGAGCAAAGTAGATTGACTGCCTTAGCTGAATGCCTAGCCTCGCTACGCTCGGCTATGAACTATCAGCGGCGGCAATCAGTCTACTACGTTGCTGTCTAGTCTAGTAAAACAAATAACTATTTCCAAAAGTAAGAAAAATGCAAATTTATTTGACCTTAGAGATCAATTTGGAAAACAGGATTGTTTACAATTTCTGTATAAATAATTTACTTATGGCATGTGTCTGAAGCAAACAGTAGGTAAATATTAATAGGTTAAAAAAAATTTATAACAATAATGTCGGTATACCAATTTATTACAACTTGTTAATTTCATTTTACAACTGTAATTTTTAGTCTTATCAACGACTCACCGAGACGGGTTGAAGAAGAGTTTCTCAGTTTTAATGTAGGCCACACGAGCAGTATATCCCCCCCCCCTCATCCATTTAAATCTCCTTAGGGTTCTAGGGGTGGCGGCATCGATATATTTAATTGTAAGGTTAACTAAAATCGAGACTAAAATAAATGTGTTGCCGACGGCATTTATTTTCAATATTTGTCAGAAGATTAACAATATACCAAAGTTCAAATATACCTTGCAAATATATTTCTAAAGAATCAACCATAAGCGAAATAAATTGAAGGTTAAAACCAATCATATAAGCAAAAATGTAGGTAAAGCAATAAAACTGTTGGGAAAGATGACAAGGACAGTTTTAAAGGAAAAATATAATCACAACAAATACTACTTATAAAATTGATTTTTTTGAACACCGTGTAGCTAAAGGTGTATGTTATGTACGAGGGACTAGAGTATGTATTTTAGCCCCACGGACTTACAAAAACTCACAACCGGAGGCCTGCCCGGCACTTCGCCGATAGGATGAGCCTTGGAAAGAGAAGAATATGTAATAGCAGTATTTCTTGATTTTAAGCGAGCTTTTGAAACGATTAATAGAGATATATTATTGGAAAAATTATTTGAATATGGTATAAGGGGTAAAGTTTATCAATGGTTTCAAAATTATTTAAATAATAGATCACAGAAAACTAAATTTGGTAATTTTTTTTCAACAAAGAAATTTAATAACATAGGTGTACCTCAAGGAAGTATTTTGGGCCTTTACTTTTTATTTTATATATTAATGACATGCCATTAGTCCTAAAATTTCTTAAAATACAAATGTTTGCTGATGATACTCTTATCTATATAAGCGTTAAAAATCTTTTGGAAATTTTGGAAATTTTAAATTCAGAACTGATTCTATTGTCAAACTGGTTAAAAGTTAACAAATTAAAATTAAATGTTTCTAAAACAAAATTTATGGTTATGGGTGTAAATTTAAATAATTATACAAATATAAATATTTTAATTGATGGTGATAACCTAAAAATAGTCAATTCTTTTAAATATTTAGGTATATTGATTGATTCAAAATTAAAATTTAATAACCAATTCGAAAATTTAATTTACAAAATTGGGGGAAAAATTAGTTATTTTTAAAGAATAAGTTTAAATTTAAAATTTTATTCAAAAAAAATTGTATACAATATTTAATTAATTTAATTTAATTAATTCAATATAATAATTTTACCTTTCTTTATTGTTCTACAATTTTGTTTATGGCGGATGAAGGTGTAATAAATAGATTAAAAATTTTATATATATATATCATTCTGTGTCGCTACGTGCAGGTAACCAGCGTTTCGTTTTGTGCCTTCAATACTTTTAAAAGGTCTATCTTACTTTTAATATTCTAAAATTCCATATTTGTAGACATATGCAACCCTAAAAACATTTTGTTCAAATTTATAGGTAACGTAAGTATCTACTATTATTTTTGGTTCATGTGTTAGTTGAGTTTTAACAACTTAGTGCCAGATTTTAATTTTAGAAACACTTTTGAAAATCGTTTCAGAAGGATGCGTTTATGATACTCACATGGTAATGGTAATAATAAAAACCCGTATGTACTTGGAGCTCGAAGAATATTTTTATGACGTCATATTGCGAGAACGATAAAATTGCGAGACTCTCACGACACGAGATGAGAAAGCATCTTGCGAGATGTTAGCGAGGCGAGAGTTTTTTAAAAAGTGCGAGATGTCTCGTCTGGTTAAAACTAGTTTTGTACATTTAATTTTTAAATATAAAAATGGACAAGAAAGAAAATTTATTTGAAAAAGTGTTCGAAATATAATATTTTTTGAAAAAATATCCAACTGTTGTTCCCAAAAATTGTTTTTTCTTTTTTCTCGATTCGTATATGCTTTTAATGTCTTCTTTTTTGTTCGACACAATTTCAGATACCTACAGGTGGTGATGCTATTGGCGACGTAGTCGGAGAAGTTGATTCCATGGCTGCACTTAAAACCAGTGTTGCCAGAATTTTTTTTCCCTAGATAATTTCTTAAAATTTCCCCAGATTTTCCCCAGATCTTTTAATTTAAAAACGAAGAAAAAAGATACTTGAAAACAAAACATATCCCTATTTATTAATAAAAAAAATTATACAAATCAAAATCAAGCCACTTATGGTTCATTTTTTATTCAAAAAATAATACATTTTTTATTCAACATTAAAAAAATAATACATTTAATACAAGATAAACACATAGAAAATAAACTGGTCATAGCTATTATTTGAATTATTAAAATTAACGCAGAAAATTGAAAAAATGCGTTGTTCCCCTTAAAATACCAGCGAACGGAGGCCTGGGATTTACCCAGATTCTCGTTGTTTGTTTATATTTCCAGAGTAAGGTTTATAGTAAATTCGACCTGCCTCAGATTCTGAGTTGCTAATAGTAAATCGGACTTAGGATAGATAGCGTTTTTGCTATGGGTCAATCGATTTCTAATAATTTTTTTAGGTGATTGCTTAATATATTTTTTAATTATAGAAAATGTCCCTTTTTCCCTACTGATTGCAGATTTTCCCCAGATTTAGGGAAATTTCCCTAGCAATGGCAACCCTGCTTGAAACACTGATTAACTGTTCCTACTATTCCGAGGCGTGCCTTACACGATCAGTATTTTCATCAGTCCATATACTTTTAGGATACCGAAAGTTTTATCAATATATTAATGATTCATCAGTATTTGCTCTCACACTATCAGTAATATCGACAGGTATTTCGATACACTGTCAATATTACTGATCGTGTGATGCCCACTTTAGAGAGACTAAAAGAGAACACCTTACACGTATAGACAACCTTAAGGTAACTATTATTATTGCAAAATACTTTATCTACTAAGATATAAATTACTTGCGGTTTCAAAGCTGAATATTGTGAAAATCGGAATGTTTGTCTGCTTCTTACAAAAGTATTTGCCTCTTTTGCAAGCGGTCTTAAACTGGTCGTAAATACGGACAAGATTAATTTTAATTGCTGGTTTATTTATAATATAATTTTTTTGTCAAATTTGGAAATGAATAGAAGTGAAATATAAATTAAGCATAGAGATATTAAACAATTTTCTAAAATAAACATTATTTCTTTAAAAATGCATAACAATCGGCCGAATCCTCTTTTTAAAGAGTCTAATCCAATCATCTGGTACCTATACAGTGTGACCAGTAGTAGTAGTAACTAACATGTTTTATTTAGCAAAAAGCTACAATTAAATATTTTTTAAACACATTTTTATAGATTTATTTTTAAATTTTAAAACGCAACCTTCTTTTAACAAAGACAGACAGATAAGTTAAATATTTTGCAAATTGTATCAAATATTACGTATCATTTTGTTTTTTAATTAAATGTAATTTTAAAGTTTGTTTAAAACAATTTTAATGATTTTTGAGATTCAATAGAATTTTCCAAATTATTATATTCTATCAAACCTTTATAAAAAATAGATTTATAAGCTAATGCTTTAGACACTCTATCCACATAAAAATTTTGATTAGATCTTGTTTTATAATTCTGATGGTCATAATTAAAAGAACAAACATTTTTTAAACAATCAGGCAATAAATTATTTTTAATTTTATGTATAAAGATACATACTAAATAAAAAATGTAATTTCTTACATTCAACCAATCTAAATTTTTCAACATAAAATTAATTTTTGTATATTTGTCACAATTTAAAATAATCCGCATTGCCTTATTTTGTAAAATTTGTAATTTATCAAATATTTCCTCACTAGCACAATATAAAATAGAAGAACATTAAAGAAAATGTGGTAATATTATAGTATTAAATACAGTTTTTTTAGAAAACAAACTTAAATTAGAACATTATTAGAACTGATTCTTTTAAAATAACCTACTTTTCCGGCTATCTTCGATAAGTAATTAAAAAATTTTAATTTTGAATCAATGATTATCCCTAAATATTTAAAACTGTTTACTAATTCCCATTTTTCACCATCATTTACAACATTTATATTTTAACAATTTAAATTATTACCCATAACCATACATTTAGTTTTTGAAATATTTAATTTTAATTTATTTACTTTTAGCCAATTTAATAAAATATTTATTTCAGAATTTAGAGTATTACCCAAGTAGCATTTTTAGACACATTACGGTAAATGTGTCTAAACTATTGTTTCTGTTTCCGACACAAATTGGAAATTGTTGGCAACATGTATGGAAATATTTTCGAAACGTATACATTTTAAATGGCGCATTAGCACGTGTTTCCAAGTGGTTGGTACGGGCTGTGACTTTCGCTGCTTCGACGCAAAATCGAAACTTTTATCGATATGTTTCGAAAATTTTTCAGAAATGTTTGGAACATGTTTCCATAAATGTGTCGAGTGAGAGTTCATTTTACAAAAAGGGCGCTGAGTGTTGGAATTGTAAATTGTCAAAATGGAAACATTATTGAAACAAATAATTAGATATATAATATCTATCTCTCTGCAGGTTGTAAAATAAAAGAAAGTAAACAATATGATGACAGCATAATTTCGCCATAATGAATTTGTCACCAGAGTATTTTCTATAAGTGATACATTTTTTCGTATGGTTTATTGCAGAGGAGATCCAAAAATCGTTGACGAAATAAATTTTATCGTGCAATTTAGTAATTTAGCTTTATATTCTTAAGACGCTCCCGGTATATTGACATTTACACACAAAATAAATACTTTGTCAAAAAATAAAATCCTAATATTTTAAAAATTTTACTTAATTCTTCTTTTAATTGATTAAGCTAGCAAAATGGAACTAATGTAACCACTTTTTTACATTTCAAATGACGCAGGAAGTTAATTAAAGTCCATTTCAATAATATAAAAATGAATTTGTCAAAATGGCCGCCAGAAAGCGAGAATTATTCTGGTCTAAAATGGAGTCGACACACAATTTCTAGTATTTGGTTACTGTAATGTTTCGATAATCATGTAGCTATAATTCATGGAAAATGTGTCGAAACATGAAGAATGTTTCGATATTGTTCCGAAACCATGCGAAACAAACGTCGCTAAAGTAAAAAATGCACAGTCCCGTCAAGAGGAAGGTTAACCTTAGAAGCATAAACTTCTGTATACCGTCACGGTATACACTACCACTTTACACTTTCTGTGACATATAACCTACAAAATTGGTTTGTACTTTGTTGAACGTTTAATAAAACTTACTTATAACTTATTCCTAAGTAATAATCTAAAACATGTACTCAATTGTCGAGACAAAGGAAAAAAGTAGGTTGGTCCTAACGGCTGTGCCGACCAGCTGGATAGTCGGAGACCACCTTCTAGTACTTTGGCCCGATCAAGCCAAGAAACCCGAGCTCAACGAGCTCTTAAAAAACCCATTTTCTGTCCCTGACGTAGCATGGAAATCCCTAAAGTGTTCCGTTAGGGCCAGCAACATTGAAAATTATGTTGTTGAATTTCAATTACTTTCTTTTTCCTTTTTAGTGCCTTGTAAAGCCTCGAAGAATGTTAAAACTGTTGTTTTCTTCCCATATTAACAAAACAAAAATGTAGAATTTATAGGTTATAATCGTTATAATCGAGGTTATAATAATTGTCCGGGTGCGGTAGTGTAAAGGTTTCTGGCAGTTTCGAAAATTATTTTCTGCGCAAGTTTCGTAATTAAATGGATATCACTGTTTGGTAAATATTTCAAAGCAGAAGAATACCAATTTGTTTTGAATCACTTAATTCGAAAATGTGTCGCTACAATTTGGGAGCACATGTGTCTAAACACAATTTGATAATATTATATAAAAATGTTTCGAAAAATTTTCTTTTGTGCGTTTCCTAAATGTATCGACACTGTAGTTTGGAAAGTATTTCGAAACCAACAGTTCTTAATCGTTTCTAGTAACTAAATTCGAATATGTGTCGCAAAAGTTTCGAAACACATGTGTCTCCACACAATCTAAATAATTTTAATCGAAAATGTTTCGAAACGTTTCTCAGCAAAGAATTTGTGTCCAATTTGTGTCTATAATTGCTACTTATTCTCGCATACTTGACACTTGCGACTCATCTTAATTAGTCCCAAAAAAAGATCAAAAAATACTAAAAACGCAGCAATTATTACACAAAACCGATAAACTGAAGAAAATTTCCGACCGCTGTCAAAGAAACACCAGATAGAAATATGGATGTTCGATATACATCGATATTTTGAATGCGATACATCGTTTGATATTTGTGGAGCTTATTTTCAAAACGCAATTTATGAAAAAACAATTTTTTTGAGTTATTCCCTATTTTTTGCAGAAAAGTAAATGTGCGTATTTATTTTATGCAAGTGTTATTATTGAGTTTTTTGTTAGCGTTTAGAACAAATTAATTGATAAAATTTGTTAAAATATATTTTTATATTATAGAAAAACATAAAAAGAAAAAAGATAATGCACTTTGCAGATAAAAATGGGTTTTAGAGCATTTTGAAAATAAATGTAGGTATATATTTCGTTTTGAAATAAAAAAACAAAACTAACAATTTTTTTTTATATTTTGACCCAGCAATCTTCCTCCATACATTGACAATTATTTTCTTCTTCATCTTTTGAATCTTTGTTTACTGCTAAAATACTGTCGTTTACACTAGCGAAAGTTTCTCGTTCTAACAAGTTTTTGTAAAAAATAAATTTTTGATCGCTTTTCCATTCTTCGTCATACAGTTTTAACAAGGTGTCGATATTTTTTAAATTCAGTTCCTTGATTTTATTTACCAAAGGCAACTCATGAAGTTCTACGTTGCTGATCTAAACTCCCTTTTTTAAAATTGTTGTAAAGTTTTTGGATGGGTCGTTGTTCCAGTAATTTTCCTCCATTTTAACGGTAATGACTTTGTTTTTAGTCTTAGCGCTTGTTTCTTTTTTGATAAAAAATCTTTTCATCTGACTAATTCCTGTAAGTTTTTTGCAATTATCATCACTCATTTTCTTAACATCGTGAATATCCCATTCGATTCCAAGCGATGGGATAATTCGAATTAAAAATAATCGATATTCCGATTATCAAAATCCTCGGTACATTCGCCGATTACGATTATCATCCGGTTATGAAAATCCTCGAATCGCCAGTTTCCGATTATTAAAATATACCGATTATGCCCACCGCTAACCACAATCACATTAGGCATGGAAAAGGCCAGGAAAAATGTAGAAATTACGATTTGAAACACCGTCATCATGGCCTCCGACCAATGTCGTGCCGTACTGTAGACTTTTTATAAGGTTTAAGACGAAGATTTAAATTTCCTACACCATCTTTTAACAGGGTAAGTTGGGCGGGCGAAATTTGTACGTTGATTTACTTCATATTGAAATACGATTTTGTCAATAGGTTCATTTGTTATTGTTTCATCTATAGGTACCAGATCATGGGTATAATCCATCAAAATATGCCATATTATTGGGTATAAAAATACAATTATTATTTATTACCGATAAAAACAAAAATTTCAGATCTCAATTTGTCATTCTATTAAGTTATAATAAGCCAAGCGCGGAAATTTAATTTTAAAAATTGATTATGATAAAACTGTTGTGCAAATATTGTTAGTTATTTTATGACCTTTCAACAAACCCACATTATAACATAACCCTGTAGTCTTCTTTAAAAATCGATCGTTTAACTCCATATTTTCCCCACCGCCACTACAACATTTTTTCTCAAAAAACTTTCCACAATTATTTTTCTGCCTGTTCGATGTTCTGACAAATTATCACTTTTTCCGTAAAAATATTGACATTTACTCTAGAATTATCATTGTGAGAAGAAAATCCATTCGATCCATCTTCTTCATTTATACAATTTTCTTTTGCTAAATTATGCACTTTATCTCTATAAGAAACTAAACTTTTCGTCTCAAAAAGCACTTGAAGTTTTGATAAGTACCGAACAACTTCTCGGTTTGTAGCAGACCCTGTAGCTCTCGTGGCTAGTACGAAAAGAACTGCTTCTCGAACTAGAGTTCTGTCCGCTACTAAGTACTATTTATCGTATTCCTGAACAATCTCCGTCGAGTTTCCGAGCAAATGACGAATCCAGTGCCGCCAGTGCGAAATTTTGAGCTCATAAGATTGTACAAAATGGGGTTGATAACTGAGTTTAAGTACACCATGATTCTATAGAAGTACAGGATGTTGTAGTACTTTTCCACATCCAGATTATATATGTTTTCTTCAGGTACTATTATATTCCACAAAGTGAATGCTCGAGAGGGTATAAGACACAAGAAAAAGCTTAGCACCACCGTCCCCAACATTAAGGCGGGAGTATCAACATGCTTGCCAACCTATAACCTATTTCGCGTATATTTATTTAATTTTTCTAGCTTTTACACAAAATTTAAATAAAATCATTATCGTCTTCATATTTTATAGGTAATAATTGACATATTAAATAAATATCAAGGAATTTCATTAAATATTTTAGGAGAATTGTATAGCGAAAAATATCGGGTAAGTTTTTTTTTACATTATTATGTCATTCTTTTTTCCCTATACAATTCTCCCAAAATTAGCAATGAAATAAATTTATATTTTTGTAATATGTCAGATATTACCTAAATATCGTACAGACGATATTGATTTTATTTAAATGTTAGTTAATCAAATAATAAACTCAAAAAAGCAACGCGAAATAGGTTATGGCAATATGGCAATAGATGGAATGACGTTGAGAATTCCACCTTAATATAACTTGTCTTCTCACTCTAATAGAATAATTATTATCAATATGTTTATTTAGTAAGTTAGTATTTACTAGTTGGGGCGCGTCGATCGCTACAAAGTTAGACTCAGTTGGAATGATGCTGCCAACTCAAATTAGTGGATGGCAACCTACAAAGACCAAAACTTTCGTACAGAGTTATTATAGTGTGCCATTTATACCGCTTAATAAATGTTCTACGGACAAAAATCGATTAGAATCTATTAAAGGACTTTCACCATTCGTATCTGCTACGCATTAATTAAAAATAATTTTGATCTTCCAACAGATTTACCCTTGAAATAAATAAGAGAATATATTTTTTATGTAAATGTCTACTCAAAGGAATTTACAAACGCTACTTAACAAGATTTCGACACCGCTGTTGTATCCTGAGATTTGGCAATTTTTTTAGGCGTTAATGTGATCAATGTCACCTAGATTTGCCAACATTTTATTTTAATAACATTTTTGCACCTTTTGTAATAGATATAAATATTATTTGTTTCAAACGCAGATTTTAAACTTAAGGGGACTGCATGTGCTAGTTCAAAAATATTTATTTATTTATTTATTTCACACCATTTCACAGTTAAATGAACCAATTAACAAATGGGTATATAGGCTATTTAAAATAAAATAGGTAATAATATAACAATAATTCAAAATTACTTAAATTATTATATTGAAACGGAATAATTGTGCCTAAAAAGACACTAACATGCTAATTTAGATTTATACTGGATAAACCACAGCTAAAAATGTTAAATCTATTTTGGTGCAGATTGTATGTGTTGCACAGTCGATAAATAGGGGAGTATTTACAGATAATGGTACGGGAGGTTGGTACATAAAAAGTGTGGGAATGACGTGTTCTAGGGACGAGGAATTGCAGATTTTCTAATACATCACTGCATTCAACTCTATTATGCAAGATATTATGAAGAAATTTAAGTTGAAAAACTGTACGTCGATCTTCTAAGGAGCAAAACGAGTGCCTTTGCAATAAAGTCTTCTAGAATACCGATTTCAGGATACTGACCATCAATTTTAAATCTTAGATATTTTAGAAAACGTCGTTGGACCCTTTCAATGCGATTAAGGTGCACTTGATAATATGGAGACCATACAACCGAAGCGTACTCCAATTTAGATCTTACAAATGCATAAAAATGTCTTTTTAGTGTATGACAATTTAAAAAATCCTGCATAGGAACATTTTTCATCATTTACTTTGAAAGAACTGTTAATTTTATTTTAACAAATTCCGATCTACTTGGTGGAGAGAAACATGACGATTTTTCATTAATTATAAAAAATCATATAAAACTTTAATAAATTAATATTTAAAATAGTTTTGGTATTTGGTGTTTACGATAACTGTTGCAATCATATCGAATGCATTTATATTGAAGTCAATAAAAAAATTAAGCAACATACATTGGCATAAGTAATTAAATTTTATATTGCTTTTAAATTTATTGCCTATTATAATTTTATTTTAAATTGCAATTGTTTGGAACTTCATATTGTTCTATTTGTGCAAAAAATTGTTTTAATATATTTACGAATTTTTCTTATACCTATAATTAACGGTCTGATTATAACAATAGTACCTTTGTCATTTGTTACCACCGCTACAGTATCCATATTACATTATCCATAATACTTAATGTAACTGTTCCATTACATTTTACTACTACCATATGGGGAATAGTTTATACTACTAGTTTATCATTCAGAGATCTTAGGGATAATATTACTCTGAAAATAAATGAAATTAGGCTTACGGTGGTTGATTCTACATAAAAATTTGGGAATAGTTTCAGATAACGAATTACGGTTTCGAGACCATTTAAAAAAACTATTTCAGAGATCTTATCTTGCTTTAAAATTTTTATATAATAACAGACATATTCTAAACGTTAAATTAAAAATGATGCTTTGTGAATCACTAATAGGTACTTTCAACTTTAATTATTGCGATTTTGATTATGGTTATTGTATAGACAATATTGGTAAGTCCCGTAAGTGCAGAGCGCTTGCGCAAGGTTTATTTATGGTCTTAGGAAATATGACCATACATTCTCGGAACTAAATTGGCTAAAGATGAATAACCGTAGGCTTCTGCATTTTAATAGTTTTATATATAAAATTTTAAATGAACCTGACTCTTCCACCACTCTTCGTGAACATGAACTCCTCGCTCTAATATCCATAGTGTTCATTCGCTATGGGGATAAGTTAACTTTACCTCACCATCAGAGTGCCTTGTTTCAGAGGTCTTTTACTTATAATGCTGTCGTCTCTTATAATGCTTTGCCTGGATAATTAACCACTGTCTCTAATGGTGTGCTATTTAAAAAAGGTATAAAAAACATACATATTTACATATTATATAAATAGTAATCGTACCTACCACTATGTGGTACTTTATATACAAATAAGTACCCAATTGGTAGCGCAACAGATATAGTGTTCAAAAACGAAGTTCCAAAAATAAATATTCTTGTCCTGATGACTATAAAACAACAGTAAACGAAATCTGGAAAGTGGAAAAAATTGCAGAGATGTTTATGACGAAGTCCGGTCCGCATTAAAAGAAAATTAGGAACATCAAATTATGTAAGAAAAAAATAAACATAATAGGTTCCTATTAGCCAGTGACATTTCACAAATAATTCGAAATAGCTATTTCATAATGATTATTTATTAAAATACCTTTACATGATTGCGTTTTCTAACTTATGTACCTACTATTGTAATAATGCTTCAAGGTGAAGTTCACTATGATAATTATTGTCTGTTATAGTGTGTCAAAATGTGGCACAATCTTGTGAAAATCATTATCAGCAAATTACTATACATGCGTGATTATTTAAGATATTATTATATGTATATAATATACATAGTTTACTTTCGTGTTTTGTGCAATTACGGAACCTTTCCTGTTAAAACAAACATATATTCTCTTGAATTCTTAGGAGAGATGACATCTACATAGACTAGAAAATATCGTGTTAGACCAGTAAAAATTGTTGTTTTTATTTCAGTTCTAAAAATCGACGTGTTTACTTTCAAGGATTTTAAGGTAAATTGTGGCAATTTTAGTGGTTTTAAAAAACTCTTTTTTTTAAGTTTCTGTGCATTTATTTAAAAAAAAAACACCGGCATACTATTTGTCAATACCTCCCTGAACAGCCCTTCCAAAATTAGATACTAATTTCCATTTTTTAATAATTGCAAGATTCCTGCATTCAAGTCATTTATAGGTCTTTTATACACGATTGACGTGCCCTGTGACTGTGCCCTTAACCTAGAACTTGGCCCGTGAAATACGGACTTAAAATGTGTGCACCACAGCACTAAGCGTTTAGTAAGACATTTTAAATTTTAAAGTCCGGACCTGCCTATCTTTCCATTCGTTAAATGAGAATTTAAGCTGATAATTTAATCGACGTCACGGCATGTTATTGAAAAAACATATTGAAAATACGAACATAAAATACGGATAGCTTTTCTTTATTTTTGGTAGAAAGTGCAATTTGACTAATTTAAATCAAATTCTCGTATTATAACGAATTCATAATAACACTCGTTGTTTTATGAGAAGTTACAATTGCACTTGTTGTATTATGCATGACATAATGTTTTTACTATCTGAAGTATTCGTGCACCTATTATAAGGGGGGTTGTCTATAAAATTATTTAAAACTTCTTGCGTTTCGTTGAAAGAACACTTGTCAGTTGTCCCTCGTAAGTAAATCAGCACGTCAAACAATGCAATGCAATAATCAAGAACTATCTAATAGTTGACATAAAATCACTGGGGCACGAGAAATGTTGCCCAAAACAAAAAATGTTTTGTGAAACATTGTATTCAGTAGTATAAAATTATATTAATGCATGCGCCTGATATTTTGTTTAATCCCCAAATACCTTTGATTGCATCTGTCAAATCGAAAAAAAAACAGCAATCTTCAATGTTATTGCGAATCTAACCTCAAGCCAAATCTTAGTTGGTACCTAACATTTGACAATTTGCTAAAAAAAATGGGTACGTGTAAACCAACATTTTCAAGCACAGTTTCTTGATCAAGAATTTGAAAACGTTTTCGGTACCAGTCATTGTTAATAGCACAAATTTCACAAAACACGAGTACACAAAAACTATAAATCCGAAATATTAAACACCCACAATCAACAATAACCGAATTCCTTT
Source organism: Polydrusus pterygomalis (assembly GCA_963969555.1). Taxonomy (NCBI): domain Eukaryota; kingdom Metazoa; phylum Arthropoda; class Insecta; order Coleoptera; family Curculionidae; genus Polydrusus; species Polydrusus pterygomalis. The sequence goes on from OZ018377.1 coordinate 2,884,683, forward strand.
TAGTTGCTTTTCAATAGCAAAGCCAACGGCTAAGTTAAGCCTTCCTTTTAAAAAATGTAACTCAGGCCTTTCCCTTCTCCCTTACCGCGGTTAAGTATGCCCATCTATATTTCTCAGCGTTCCTTTAATAACTTAGCAAATATTTTTAGCTACGCTGTTTAAAAGAAGCAAAAGGAAAGAACCTAATAGCAAAGAATACAAGACATCCACAGATAAACCGTAACAACAAAAATGGCGCCGAGCCGGTTCTGGAGTGTACTTATACCGGGTGTCCACGGAAGGTGGCTCGCCCCTCTAACTTTTTTGTTTTTCAAGATAATGAAATAAAATTCGGGGGATTTGTATACGACATAAAATTGCGTTTTTTGACAGGTGACTCAACATTATGGAACTTCCGGTTTAACCGGAAGTGACATAAAGTTTCGATTTTTAAATGGCACACCTGGTATATTTTTACTTTTTTTGACTCCATATGACATTCTTAATACAACGATGTGTTACTTGTCACTTTTTGTCACCAAGAAAATATTTTTTTTTCAAATTTATTGTTTTATCTAGAGGGCTATGAATACCTTAAAATCACTTATTTCAGTTCTTTAATCTTGGGAAAAATACAATTTTACTATTTTTGGTCCAATGCTATGTAAAATTTATTCTTTAAAGTTGTATAACTCATCTTTTTTTAATGGCAACATGGTGGCTCATCGGATTAAGAAAAAAGAGGATTTTATTACGATTATTTTGATACCATACACTATTAGGTTTTAGAAAAGCTGCCATTAAAAAACTTTAAAAAGTTAACTTAGAACTTTCCTAAAATTAAGCATCTTTTGAGAATAAATTTAGATTTAAATGATAAAACAAAATCACGCCTTGAAGAAAATTGACATGCCGACAGCTTCTGCCAAAGTAAATTAGTTTGTTGTTTAAAAAACATGGAAAATAATAGTTTTACAAGGAGTTAAAAAGTTGATATGTTATTAGTGTTTGAAGAATGTAGAAATAATTCAACCGATACTGCACGACTTTACGCACAAAGATATTTTAATCGGCGTCATCCAACTCGGCACTATTAGGTACCCAAAACGGGTTCCGAAAATGCGAAATGACACTTGACAGTTGGTGACATTACTGACATATGGTATAATAGTCAAATAGTAAAATTTTAGTCCTATAGATTGCCCAAAACCCGGATCCGATATCACTTTTCGTTCGCCTGTAATTAAGCCGTTCCGGAACATTTGCTCAACCCTGTATATTATATAACCTGCTACAATTTGTAATCTACAAAAACGTGGTCAAATAAATATGTCTAAAAAAAATGTCTAGATTATAATTTTGCTTTGTTGAAATTGTTCAACCCTGTCAAGTAAAAAAAAACAATGTTGCCAAGTTGCCAATATTAGTTTTTTGGTTCTGGAAGAAGGGGGGGGGGGGGGAGTTACTAGAAAAGTAAAAAGTCGATGATCCAGAGATGACTGGAAACGATTTCAGGTACGACCGTGTGAAATAAATGCTCATCATTATTAGACATACAAAACCAATACCTAGGTACGATTTAAAACCGTTGCAAAATTTTAAATGCTAAAATTACTTTCCTTGAATATAGAAATAGATGTCGTACAAAATTGTATAATGATGATTAAATAAATATTCTTATAAGCGTTGCTTAACAAGTACAAGATTATTTCTGTAAAAAGCAAGGTCTTTAGAGCAGGCTGATGAGTTGTGAAATTTTCGTTAATTTTAGTTGTTTCGTGTCGTCTTTTAAATTGTTTGAATTTTTGTAGTCACTTGCTTAATTATAATTATGAAAAAATTAAATGCGTAGCGATAAAAGTTTACAATAATTACCATCATCTTAACAATTGGTAATTAAGGCTTTGAATATAAAGGTAAAGTTTACCAATTGGGGACATTCATATATTCATAATAACGAACAAAATTTAATTTGTCTTACAGGATTACTATTTACTGGTAAAATGGCGAATGAGTCACTAGTATTTGGTCTTAAATGAAAAACACAATTATTGTTTTTGCGTTAAACGTCTTTTGAATTCAAAATTTTCAAACTTAAATAAATCGCTTAATCTGACGTCCAATACAGTCTTATAGTGAGCTCTAAACATTTATATTGAGTCACAAGTCACAAACTAGGAATTAAAACAAACAGTAGTTAAAAATGTGTAAGTTACAAATGTTTGCTGATGACACCTTAATTTACACTAATGTTTTAAATATTTTTGATGATCTAAATACTTTAAATTCTGAGATAAAAATATAAGTATTAGTAAATTGGCTAAAAGTAAATAAATTAAAACTAAATGCATGGTCATGGGTTATAATTTAAATTGTCAAAATATAAATCATATCGAAGATTGCCGGAAAAGTAGGTTATTTTAAAGGAATCAGTTCTAATTTAAGTTTGTTTTCTAAAAAAACTGTATTTAATATTATTATAATACCATATTTTCTTTATTGTTCTTCCATTTTATATTGTGCTAGTGAGGAAATATTTGATAAATTACAAATTTTACAAAATAAGGCAATGCGGATTATTTTAAATTGTGACCAATATACAAAAGTAAATTTTATGTTAAAAATTTAGATTGGTTGAATGTCAGAACACAAATGAGACCACTCAGTTGAGATAAAGCAAAGAATTGAGAAAGCTATAGAACAGCATTCATCAAAATGAACAACGTTTTTAGGAGCCACAACCTGCCCCCAAAGACCAAAATTCGCCTACTGCGATGCTATGCCTTCACGGTTCTCCTCTATGGAGTGGAATCGTGGACGCTAAAAAAAGCATCCATGAAAAAATTAGAGGTATTTGAGATGTGGTGTTACAGGCGTGTACTGAAGATCTCCCGGATGGACCGAGTCACCAATGAGGAAGTTTTGTGTAGAATGAATAAAACATGGGAAATTCTGAACGAGATAAAAAGGCGTAAACTCGAATACCTAGGCCACATTATGCGTAATGAACAACGATACAGCCTATTACAGCTCATCCTGCAAGGAAAGGTGCACGGAAGGAGGGGCCCAGGAAGAAGGAGAATCTCTTGGCTCCATAACTTAAGAACATGGTTCTCCCTGTCAACCACAGGACTTTTTCGAGCAGCAGTCAATAAGATCAGAATAGCCATGCTAGTAGCCAACATCCGAAACGGATAGGCACGTTGAGAAGAATGTCAGAAATTTAATTTTTTATATAGTATGTATCTTGATACATAAAATCAAAAATAATTTATTGCCTGATTGTTTAAAAGTCTTTTGTTCTTTTAATCATGACCATCATAATTATAAAACAAGAACTGATCAAAATTTTTTTTGTGGTTAGAGTGTCTAAAACATTAGCTTATAAGTATATTTTTTATAAAGGTTTGATAGAATATAATATGTAATTTGGGAAATTCTATTAAATCTCAGATATCATTAAAACTATTTAAAAAAACTTTAAAATTACATTTATTTAAAAAACAAAATGATACGTAATATTTGATATAATTTGCAAAATGTTTAACTTTTCTGTCTGTTTTTTGTTAAAAGAAGGTTCCGTTTTAAAGTTAAAAAGAAATCTTTAAAAATGTATTAAAAAATATTTAATTGTAGCTTTTTTTGCTAAATAAAACATGTTACTACTACTTTATACTATAAATGTTGTATTATACAGAGTGATTTACGGGAATGGTACGTTAGACGTAGATATATCACGAACATAGGCGTAGTTAGGGGGGTACTTGGGGGTGCTAAGCACCCCCGAAATCCAAAAAAAAAATTACAATATATAGGCTAATTTTAGAACTAACCTATGTTTATAATATACATTATATGTAATGAATTTTTCATATTAATATTTCAAGCATTTTAATTCTGGTACAAATTTAAGTATATTTAGGTAGTTGCGGATTCTGTTCAAAATTTCTCTCCGTGTACCGTGTAGTTCACGCCCAGTTTACTTGTCAGAGCGGGTCTATGATCATAAAAATCTCGTAAAATACGAGAGCGGAATTATAGCTTGTGTATGTCATGTTCTGCAATTCTGCATTAATTTGATAATTTAAATTTAACCAGTCGTAGTCGTTTAAATTCGCGAAAATTTTTAGCCGGTATTTTGACTATTTTTTTTGTTTATTAAGGTTTAATATGGTTTTATTGAATTCAGTTAAAGTTTAAAGTTAAATAAACACGAAAAAACAATGAGTGCGTCGTCGGGTATAAAATACACCGTGAAATTTTTGAAAAAATCTTTTAGCAAGTTACCGTTGGAGGAGAAAGTGATTGTCAAGAACATTGAAAGACTTAAACCTGCTATTAACATTACATTGAAATATTTACTAAAAATTATTGACCAGATTTGGGCGTGGTCTTAAAAAAATTTTCGCCTGCGGCGCATTTCGCCTGTGGCGGGCTTTTTGTACACCCCACGTTAACATGTCACGAGCTGCCACTGGACTTCAGCACCCCCATTGTTGACCGTCTAACTATGCCTATGATCACGAACCAGATAACGAATCGTTCTGAAAATTTGGTCACTTACATAAACGGACATGGTTTATTTATCCAAAATATTTTTGACGATACAGTGTTGCCGCTTCTACCAAAAATAAGTAGCAACTCTGATATTTTCAATGGAACACCCTGTATTTTACTTTATTTTAGAACCCCTTATTAATTCCCTAACAACTTTCTTTAACATTGTTCTATACCTATCTCTTACCAGTCTCACCGTTTGGAAAATAATAATTAAATTGCAATTTTTTTGAGGGAAAACGTCAATTTGAAAAAGTCGATATTTTTTAACTCTGAAATATTAAGACCCTAAAATTTGGTGGACAGTTAAATAATACCATGGGGCTTTTTACCCCATGCCCAAAACTTAGCTGCGATATACAGGGTGGTTTAAAAATACAGTTAATTTGGGTACCTACTTAAAAAATTGAACATAACTACTTATATTTTTTTAAATGTAACACCCTTTTTAATGGTGTTTGGGATTTCCGATGATACAGAAACAATTGCCAACATCGGTATTTGTTGAAATTTAACAATAAAAATGTTTCCTATATGCTGTGCAAATTCTGCTCATTACTCTGTATATTATTTATTTAATAATATAATGAAATAATATAGTACTTATTTGGAATAATTTAAACAAATCTTCAAAACAAGCACGCACATGCAATGGATTGGTATTTCTCCATTAATTTATCAATTGAAATAATTTTTTTACATAAAAAAGTGATGTGATTAGTCGAAATTTTTCTGTATGTATCAGATTTATGCCTGTCGTGGTGTTAGTGACGCATTTAGGGGGTGGTGCAGGGGATCTGGACCACACCTATCAAACCCCGAAACATAATCGTAAATAGGCCACTGGTGCTGTTATTGAGAATATTTTCAAGAACTGGCTTTAAAATCACTATTTTTACACAAAATATGATTTATTACACCAATGGTACAGCATGTTCTAAAAGGGTGTAGGGGAACGACAACAAACGAAACAGAAAGGAAGTTAAAACAACAAGATGAAATAAATGATATATTTGAAATTAAATAAATCTTTAAGAAAATATTTATTTTAAAACACACAGTTTGTTAGGATAGGATCTCGACTTATCCTAAAATGTATCTTAATCTATAAGTGTGAATATCCAGATAAGTCGTTCAAAATACACTTAAGATCGTTGCATTGCATATAACAATATCCTAACTTATACTTCTTCACCTACTGTTGTAAAAATAAATAAGAGATTTCTGAAATACTTTTTTGGTGATTTATTAGTATTGTTTTGTATCTCTTGAAATTTTTTATAAAGTCGACTTATCTGCTTACGCACGGGAAGCCACAGATATATTAAAATATGATATTGGTTAAACCTGACAAACTTTTACAGCTATAATGGAACCGCATTAGTTGCTAATAACGTTTTTAAAGACTAATTACATAAAAGATTGTTTAACAAATCTAATGAAATCATTGAAATCGCGATAGCCATTAGCCGTAAAATGTTCTAAATACTCTTATTATTGCTAAAATTAAGATTTCGTTACCTTATATAAGCATTTGGTTTATTTTGGCACACCATCATTTTTGTTTCAAATAGCGCGGTACTTTTAACGCAGAAGATAAAGAAAATTCTTGGCTATATTTTGTTTTAAAATCAGGAATATCGATAATGGCCTTCAACTAGTAGTAGTAACGTGTTTTTACGAAGGCGTAGAAGGGCCACAATTTATAAAAAAAAAATATACACCCAAATTCCGAGTTGTAACTCGGAATTCCGAGTTGTATCTCGAAATTCCGAGTTGCATCTCGGAATTCTGAGTTGTAACTCGGAATTCTGAGTTGTATCTCGGAATTCCGAGTTGCACCTCGGAATTCCAAGTTGTCGGTATGTTTGCAGTGTTGCCATTTGGGGCGGCAAATCGCCAAAATGACGACTTTTTGTCTCTATGAGAGTGTGGCGGCGATTTTCAATAAAAAGCTTATTTTTGGCGACTTTTTACAGGTGAAAAAATTGAATATGTTGTATACAATACGTAGAAAGAAACAACGTCACAATAATAATCATTATTGCACCGAAGGATTTCTCAAAGAGAATATCTGAACGCGCCACGAATTGTACGTCAAATTTTGGGGAATCCCCGAAAGCCTACTTGTCGGTCGGTCGATTGTCGAATATCCATATCAAAGCCAGTGCTATTAGGAGGCGATAACTAGACGAACAAATTCCGTCTAAAAGGTATATTGGCAACCGGTTTGTTCGTTGTTACCCAGAGCATTTTTTTTTATTTCAATTTTTTCAACTAATATTATTTTATAAAAATAAAATTTAAATTAAATTTAAAAAAATGCTCTGGGTAACAACAAACAAACCAGTTGCCAATATACCTTTTAGAAGAAATTTGTTCCTCTAGTTATCGCCTCCTAATGGCACTGGCTTTGATATGGACAATCGACCGACCGACAAGTAGGCTATCGGGGAATCCCCAAAATTTGACGTACAATTCGTGGCGCGTTCAGATATTCTTTTTGAGAAATCCTTCGGTGCAATAATGATTATTATTGTGACGTTGTTTATTTCTACGTATTGTATACAACGTGTACCTATATTCAAATTTTTCACCTGTAAAAAGTCGCCAAAAATAAGCTTTTTATTGAAAATCGCCACCACACTCTCATAGAGAAAAAAAGTCGTCATTTTGGCGACTTGCCGCCCCAAATGGAAACACTGAAAACATACCGACAACTTGGAATTCCGAGATGCAACTCGGAATTCCGAGATACAACTCAGAATTCCGAGTTACAACTCAGAATTCCAAGATGCAACTCGGAATTTCGAGATACAACTCGGAATTCCGAGTTACAACTCAGAATTCCGAGTTACAACTCAGAATTCCGAGATGCAACTCGGAATTTGGGTGTAAATTTTTTTTTATAAATTGTGGCCCTTCTACGCCTTCGTATGTTTTATTTAGCGAAAAGCTACAATTAAATATTTTTTAATACATTTTTTTAACACATTTTTATAGATTTATTTTTAAATTTTAAAACGCAACCTTATTTTAACAAAAACAGACAGAAAAGTTAATCAATATGTAAATTGTATCAAATGTTACGCATTATTTTGTTTTTTAATTAAATGTAATTTTAAAGTTTTTTTAAACAGTTTTAATGATTTTTGAGATTTAATAGAATTTTCCAAATTATTATATTCTATCAACCCTTTATAAAAATAGATTTATAAGCTAATGTTTTAGACACTCTATCCACATAAAAATTTTGATTAGTTTTTGTTTTATAATTATGATTGTCATAATTATTAAAAGAACAAAAAAATTTTAAACAATCAGGCAATAAATTATTTTTAATTTTATGTAGGTATAAATATACATACTAAATAAAAAATTAAATTTCTGACATTCAACCAATCTAAATTTTTAACATAAAATTTATTTTGTATATCTGTCACAATTTAAAATAATCCGCATTGCCTTATTTTGTTATTTGTAATTTATCAAATATTTCCTCACTAGCACAATATAAAATGGAAGAACAATAAAGAAACTGGTGGTAATATAATAGTATTAAATACAGTTTTTTTAGAAAACAAACTTAATCTTCGATATGATACTTTTAAAATAATTTAAAAATTTTAATTTTGAATCAATGATTATCCCTAAATATTTAAAACTCTATATTATTATTAAAAATCACCTCGCAACTCGCCCTGGACTCGCCCTTGACAACACTTTCTTACTTTCCTCGCAGAAAAAGTATTAAAAATCGCGATAATTGACTTTTATTTAAGATAATAAGTAATATAATATACAATTATTTTAGCATAGCAAGGCGAAGTTTAGCAGAGACCATGGAATTTGCTATTCTTACACTTACGATAACTGAAAATCGGTTAAAGTATAGCTCGTTTTGCCTTTTTGACATCAATTAAGAAAATGTAAATTTTTAGGCAAAATCTATTATTTACTTGCAGGCATTTTAGGAGAAGAAATCAGTGACGGATTAACTGTCAGAGTCGTTATTTAGGTTAATAAGAATGGGTTGTATATTAGTTTGTATATAAATATACGAATCCTCGAGTTTTGAAATATGCTTTATTGGATTAACAAGAATGCCTTACCTAAATAACAATTATTATTGCAAACGCTATAAACTTATCGAGCACGTGGTGGACCTACCTGCTCTTGATAACAAAGACAATATTTCCATGCAAAATACTGGTAAAAAGTGACATTATTAAAAATGTAGACCTTTCAGGTATACAACAATGAGGTTTTATTAAAATAAATGACAGGTAGCCAAAGACAAGACGACCACGACGCATTCAGAAATGAAGGGTAACATCTGTACTTAAAAATGTCTTCCAAATTTAGTAAATTTCATCAATGATAACCACCAGAAAGATGACGTAATGTTTTGGCCAGATTTAGGGTCGTGTCACTTGATTCGCCCAAAAACTTGTTGTCCTTTGTTAAGCAGAAAGGTCTATGACAGTGGTTGGGAAACCACAGAACATTTGCGCCAGAGAATCTTTCAAAAAATTTGAAAAATCGATATAAACTCTGTCAAGAATTTAATGTGACAAGTTCGAAGGAGACTTCGCGCGACTGAAGACCACGACCAATTTAAGTTTTAAATATTGTTGAAAAATAATTTGTTTTTTAATAAAAAAAAATAAAATATTTTTTTCCAAAACCTTTATATACATACATACGTTATAAGAAAGGAAAATGCCGGTCAAAGGTATTTGTTGATTTTTACATATTATAATGCATCCTATAAACAAAAACAATCGGCAATCGATAACTTACCTGCACAGTTGTATTCGGAAACTGTGAAACATTTAGCCAAAAATTTGTTTCCTCCACAATCAGTTCCGTGATTTCAGCAATGTGAAAATCCATCATGACCGTTTTCGACATGATTGTCTGCCTCCTTGTCCGTCTCCCAGAAAATGACAAAAATAAAAAGTCACTAAGTAATTCAAAAATCTACTCCTGAATTAAATATTTTTTCAAACCAGAAAAAAATTCATCGAGGCGCTTCGAATCGAATATTCATAAAATATTATCGAAAAAGAACTTCGAAATAAAATCACTCTCACTAGTTCAAAAAAATAATGTTAGTTAACAACCACTACCGAAAGGAAGTGGCACCTAATCGCGGTATACCTGTATACGCGCGCCAGATCGAAGTACCCAAATATTGAAAGTACCAGTTAATAATACAAAATATCGCGCTAGATGCACTTTACTAAATTACCGCCTGTTTTGCAAAACTTTTGTGAAATATTCCTCGGTTGAGCTTTTTGATATTCCCCACCATTTTTTCCGAAAATGACGCTGCCGTGTAAGTCGAACTTTGGCCAATAGAAAGAGGGGATTTTAGCTGGGTCTACCTGTTTCAGCTGTTTCATAGGTAGCTTGTGATATGTTACGTAGATGATGTAAGTCAAATTACCTTGACAAAGTTTACTTCTTTTAGATAGAACCATCTTATTTCGTCAACTCGTTTTCTTTTATTCTTTCGGTAGTGGATTTAAGTTTTATAAATTTATTGTTATAAAGATGGGGATATTTAATTTTTTTAACTGTTAATGAACAAACAGTTTTCTGTTATAATTATGTCTTTCAACATAACTAGAGTAATTAATTTTTATAATGAATTGTCTGTTGATTTTTTTGATTCCAGTCTGGATGGTTGATTCCGGAATTACTGATTTAATTAAGAAAAGATGAAGTTACCAGGGAGTTTGAATAAATATTTTCTATTCTTTTCTTTCTGGTTCTTCTATGTTCTTATGTAAGAAACGATTAATCTGAGCTTACAACATTTAAATTTAAATTTTGATGTTTAGCTTATCGATTTACACAAAACTGCTTATAAGGTGGGAGTATCGACATGCTTGCCAACTTGTTTATTTTCTCTAGCTTTTACACAAAATTTAAATAGAATCAATATCGACTGCGTATTCTATAGGACCTACTAATTGACATATTAAATAAATATAGAGGAATTTCATAAATTATTTTAGGAGAATTGTATAACGAAAAATATCGGGTAAGATTTTTTTTTTGTCATTTTTCTTTCACTATACAATTTTTCCAAAATTAGTAATGAAATAAATGGATATTTTTGTAATGTGTCAGATATTACTAAATAATGTGCCGACGATATTAATTTTATTTAAATATTAGTTAATAAAATAATAAACTAAAAAAATCAACGCGAAATAGGTTATCGGTTGACAATATGTTATGACATTGAGAATTCCTAATTAAGGTGGGAGTATCAACATGCTTGCCAACCTATAACCTATTTCGGGTATATTTATTTATGTTTTCTAGCTTTTATACAAAATTTAAAGAAAATCAGAATCGACTTGACATTCTATAGGTAATAATTGACATATTTAATAAATATCAAGGAATTTCGTAACTTATTTTAGGAGAATTGTATAGCGAAAAATATCGGGTAAGATTTTTTTTAACATTATTATGTCATTGTCACTCATTGTTCTTTCACTATACAATTCTCCCAAAATAAGCAATGAAATAAATTGATATTTTTGTAATATATCAGATACTACCTAAATAATGTACCGACGATATTGATTTTCTTTAAATGTTAGCTATTAAAATAATAAACTCAAAAAATCTACGCGAAATAGGTTATAGGTTGGCAATAGATTGAATGACGTTGAGAATGCAACCTTAAATTTAGTTTAAAAAATCTATTGCAGTGAAATTTTCTAGTTTGGCAAAGATTAATATAAATATGTATCTCGCTCATCATTCTCCTGGTATCACGCCTCCCGTTCGATTCAATTAATATTAAATAAATATTCATTATTTTCTACATTTCGTATGTAATGTTGTTTATTTTACAATTGAAGCTTTTATTTCTTTCAGGTGGCAAAAAAATGTACCTACTGATAAACACAAAAATAAAAACAAGTCTTAAGAACGTTATTTTTATGGCACCTGTGTCGAACGCACTACGTCTCCCTTCGACAGCGTGAATAGCACTAAAATTTTAAATTTAGTTGAAGCAGGAGGTGTGACACCAGGAGAACAATCAGCGAGATGCGATACTTAATATATTTACAATTCTAACTAATTCCTAGGATATGAGCGGCCAGCGCAATTCCATACCGGTATATGAAAGGCAAAATTTTGAGAGCAATTTTGAAATGTGAACCTGTGGCTAATGGTATTTAATGGTACCTAATGATTGAACAGTGCGAAATCGTGACTCTATAGGCTTGACTGCGCTGCATAGTGTATATATATCTACATACATTATTATCAATTATAAATTTACATATTATGTAGATATCCCGTTAATAGAACGCAAAAGAAAAAAAAGTTCACGCAGATCGAAAGGAATACATATTAGTTTTAAAAAGTTTCAGTTAAATGTTAGATTTCAATACTAAAACTACCTAAGGACCACCAGTGCTACTGACGCATTCGCCTTTTCATTTTTTGACGGTAATTTTTTTTGATTTTCGCCAAAAAGCGGTCTTTGAGTGGCAATAATTAGATACCTATAGTTTTAATTTGAAAAAGTAGTCCATACTTAAAGTGGAGTTGAAAATGTAGGAAAGAAAGAAAAAACTAAAAGTCTTCCTCAACAAACCCTATCTTAATGTACAGGGTCTTCCAACGAGGACTGAACAGGGGCTCATTTTTGAGCTTCCTTGTATTTAAAGAAATACAAGGAAGCTCAAAAATAATGAGCCCCTGTTCAGTCCTCGTTGGAAGACCCTGTACGTAATGAAAATATGATTTGGTGTTGTTGGTTGTGTTTACTGGGTTATAAAAGTTAAGGTTACAGCTAGGTACCTTTCTTAGCGAAAACTTATACAAAATCATATTTTTTAGAGACGTAAGCAAAAAGCACACTTGCTTTGCAGTTACTTGTTGCTTGACATTTACACTTATCTAATTATTACCTTAAAAGGAAATAATTTACAATTAAATCATCAGTAATTAAGCAAGTGAAATCGCAAATTAACATGAATATCATCAAATAATCGTAGATATCCTATCATTTTCCTTCTACACTATTTTTTATCAACTCGATCGACCAATAATTTAACTTTACCAAAAGAAAATTGCGTGATCTGTATCCAGATCATGCACCGTTACTTTGTAGGGGAGATCAAGGTCGCTACAAAAAATTAACAAAAGACATACGAGGGTATGGTATGATCTAGCTCTAGAAAGTTACAGTAGCTGAGGGCTGCTTGTTAATTTGCTTAATAAAGAAGAAGGACGTTTTGTTACGCAACTCAATTTCAAAAACCCATTTTTTATTACAAAACACTTCCTTGAATATTTATGTAGTTAAAAACTTGCGGTGCTATCGCCTTACCTATTTTTCAACGAGCCCAATTTACCCCATTCTTGATTTTACCCAAAGCTCCCCTAAAGACATTCTTTACTTTATTTGCATCGAAAAAACAATCATTTCACTGTTATAAATTATAGAGAAAAGAGTGCTGAAGTGATAGTTGGTGACTTGAATGTGTATTATTACTATAATATAGTGCTGCGCCTACGAAAGTAGGCCATTTGTAAACTGGTAAAAAAGGGACGTTAAGGTAAGGACATCCGTCAAAACCGCGGTCGTATCCTTCGTATCGAATTTTAAAAAAATAATGCATTTTTAAATTTGTTGATCAAGATCAAAAAATATTGTTTTTCCACTTCCCTGTATCTAAAATTCCACTTTCCGAAAATTTATTATCAAGCACAATAATAATACTATTTTAGGCGACACCCTGGAAATAGTCAAAATTTGAGAAAAAATAATTTTTTAAACGGTTTAAGTACGATTCAGAAACTTTTAATAAAAGTTATTGGAAATGAAAAATAGAACTTATACAGGGTGCTCCATTTAAAATAAGCAAGTTTAAGACAACTTCTGGTATAACCGGAAGTCGCTTCATATGGTCGCTGTTATTTCATACGTTCGTTGATGAACCAGATGTGCTGACCACACAAGATCTTTATTTTTTTAATTCGCTCTGTTGTAAAGTCCTTTAGAAGAAATTATTATTATTTTTACTAATAATATTAAAATTGACAAGATATTTTTTTATCTCTCTGTCATAGCTACCAAATTATATAACAAAATATTTCAAGGTTTATGTAAGAGTTGTTTGAAAGATGAGTGAGGAAATTTTGATTGCCTCCTTAATTTTACATGTCAACAATAAATAAATGTAAAGACAAATATATTTTTACAATTATTGTCCGCTGACCGATACATTTTTTGCTTTTAAAAATAAATAATTATGTAAATACTTCCTGTTGCCATTGAAGAATGTTAAGCAAACTGCCATATGGGTAATTGAGCAATGGGCATACCCGGTTTATATATTTTAAGTCAATGTATCCCATTTGATAAAAGACGTAATTGATATTTCTTGCGCGTCACAATATAACAACCAAAAAAACACTTTAATTTGTATTAACTCATTTGTAACCATTAAAAGCATCTACTTATAATAGCGATATAATTACCAATAATTTTTATTAGTTATGGTCGTCATCACTCATCAGGTTTGATGCAGAATTACAAGAATTATTACCGTTTTCAAGTTATTTTTGCATATTTAATATGTTTTTAGCAAAGTTCGACGTTTGCTATCCAAAAAAAAAATTACTAGAATAGTTTTATTTCTTAGATGCTAGTTTTGCACTATGTAGATACCTATAATATGTACATAAGTGTGTCATGGAAAACCTATTTTAATTTAAATGGGACTTCTTGGGTTCCCTGGTGACAGTGGCGGTCGCAGCTCCTTTTAAAAAGGGGGGGGGGTTAGTAGTTGTTGAGTTTGTCCAATCGTCGGGTTACAAAAAAATTACCTCGTATGTATATTCAAAAATTGTATTTAAAACAACAACAAACGCATCAAACTATACAAAAAAACTTATAAAAGTTATTATTCTTTTTGATCCTTTTAAATCGGTTAATAAATCATATGGATATTAACGAGGGGTGGCACACTGGGTAAAATTTGTACACCTACTGCCTCTTTTGACAGTCAACTGCCGATAACGACTGCCACTGATTGCCGATTACTCCTTTTTTTAATTCAATGGTGTCTAAAAGACTTACATTATCCCTAAAATCAGTCCACATGCGCCGCCAGTGACTTTTGCTCTGGAAAATATAGCTCCGGTCCATATAGACTTCTCAGAAAATAGACTACATTATTTACGTTTTAAAGAAATCAAAGATTTCAACGGTCACTATACTTAACACGTACACCAAAAGAAGCGCTGTTATCAAACTTACTGTTAAGTCACATATTAGATTCATATAATTAATAAAATACAATTTTTTTAAGTATAATTCAGATAAATTACAAGCGTTCATAACTTTGTTTGTGTTTTGTGGCTTTAAATAAAATAAATATGATTATTTCAGGTCCTTGTATTTATTATACTTATTTTAATTCCATGGTAACGGCAACCTCGCTTTTTGTTTTTCACGTGTCGGCCATTCACGGGTAGCAAGAAAAACAGCTGTAGTAATCGAACAAACCCTTCTTTTTTTCTGTGAGTAATCGTAGTAAGTATTTGTTTTTGCGATGCCGTATGCCGTGGTTAGTCGTCGGAATACTCGTATTTGTACGTGTTTTGTGTTTGTTTTGAGTTTTTTGTAAAGGATTTTTCATTTTATTGTTATAAGTAGGTACTCAACAAAACGGTGCGTCAGTGTCAGATTTGTGGAAAATTAGATTATTTTCATCCGGAATTATATTTCACAGATAAGGTTATAATCTGTATTTCAGTGCATTTCTGCCCATTCAGTGGTGTCAATCAGGAACATTTTTATCTGTGAGATAAATTCTAATAATACCATTATTGGAACAATAATTATTATTGTAATGGGAGTTAGGTATATCTATAGTTACGTAGGTTTAAGCAGGATGTTTCTTCATTTTAATGCACATGGACTGTAGATTACTTGATTTATATCAAGTACACACTACTTTGACTACAAAATTAAATCTATTTTCTAATTTTGCAAATAATGTCACATATTACAAAAATTAAAAACTTCTTCTTGACAGCATATCAATAATTGACCGGTTCTGGTTTTACGTCACTCTCCTGCATCCCCCTTAATTAAAAAAAAGGTGACTTTGTTAATTAAGAAACACAGGATATTCATTATTTTGACCCTATGCATATATTTTACTAATTTTCTATGAAATTTGAAATATTTAAGTGTAAAATAACATATACCCAGGGTTCTTTCATAAAAGCAGGAAGCTAAAAATGATACTTCTATCTAGCATGTCAACAAAAAATATTTATCTTTCAAAAATAAAAGTACTTTTATACTAAATATCACGAATAGTCTCGTTTTAAAACAGATGACAGCGGTTATTTGTCATCGATCAGCTGATATTGGGACATAATAATATCCCTAGATTTGTAGCGGACCGTAATGAGCCCAAACACCGAGTTATGAATTGCGTTTTTGTTACATTTAATTACATTTTAAAAATTTTAATTTAATTAATTTTGTGTAAGTACCTACAATTATTATTCATTTGACCAAAAATTTAGATAGGTTAAAAATTTTTAATTCTTTTTCATTAGGGATCATAATTATTAATGTGTGCTTTGCTCGTTAAGTTGATTTCATCGATAAGTAATAAGTTTTATTTCACCTGAACGCCGTTTTTGTCGAAAAGTTAGTTTGTAAAATTTTTGTTCTTAAAATGTATAATTCTATTTTCTGTGTCTACGTACCTTACATAAGTGAAATTATTATTTGATATTACTATTATTATTGTTTGTATGACAATAAAATAAAGTTTTTAACATAAAATTAGCCTACATACAAGTTTAGAAATGTAACTGTATCAATAAATTGCATTTTAACAAACAAATTCCATAAAAACCACTTTTGGGTCTACATACCTTACGTAAATCAAAAACTGTTAAAGTAGGGTTTCCACTGACAGAAAAATTTAATCCCTGGCTAAACTAAAGCTTTTAACTTTATGTTAGCCCACATACAAGTTTAGAAATGTAACCGTACCATAGCCAACAAATTCTCTAAAAACCATATTTGGGTCTACGTACCTTACGTAAGTCATATATGGGGATTTTCTTGACAGTGAATGTAATAACTTGAATTCAATTAGTTTATGTTGAACTGTAGGTATTTTATCTATAGGTATAATTTGATCAAATAAAACAAAAAAGTTGATTTAGTATTTTTTAGGTTTGGATATTTATAATATTATAAACTTTTTAAATCTATTTTGACACTTTATCTTTAAACCATATAGAAATTCATGCTTATTACCTATTACCTACCTTAAATTATAATATTTATAAAACATAACTTTCAAAAGAAATTATTACCTACCTATTACTTATTATTTGGCAATATTAAAGCGGTAGAACCTATGAGGCTATTGCATAAATTGTTTTAGAAGGTATCACATGTATAATTTTCAAGTCCGGTCCTGTAATTCATGCCAACTTATAAAAATTTAATAGACCAAAATTGACAGAGTGTCACGTGACTTTGCCCCCATCTTGCGAGAGTATTCACGATTTTTACTATACCTATTACTAATACAGCATACCGTATGTACAAATATCCTCTACGTAGTTATGCAATAATTAAATATAAAAAAATTAAATATTTCTTATTGTCTCTAACCTAAAATATCATTAATTTCATTCAATAATAACAACACTACACATTAACAGCCTAGGCTTTTTTAAAGGCTCTTTTTTAATCTTCACTAAATACTTGAATGAAAACTTTTTTAATTATTACTTATTTATTGTATTAAAAATCCTTGCAACACCCTACGCCGCTGGTGTTGCCTAATCGCTCCGAATCCTTGAGTAATAAATTTAACGCTATCTCTCTCTTCTGTCTTTGTTTCACATGTACGAATGTTGATATAAACAAACAGGCTATTTATGAATGAATGGCTCAATCTATTTTATAAGGTCTGTTATATTATATGAATAATCTTACAGTAGCGGGTGTCCATAAGTTTCAAATCAAATTAATGATGATTTTCTCGGTTATTAAAGCGATTTTCCTGCAATATGTTTTTACATCAGGATTAACAGGTTTCAATATAATAAGTCAATTTCGTATAACACCCATGTATAATAGCCTGATTACTGTATAGATACCGGCTTTCTTTTTTATATAAAATCATAGTTTATCTAAGTTAATATAAAAGAGAAAGCAGAAACAATAGTTTGAAGAAATCCAGGGACAGAACCGGATTGAGCGAATGCAAAAGAATAACAATTAATTATTGCTACTAACAACAGTCTAATAATATTAAAATTTTGAAAACGACATTATAATAATGTACCAATATTTTAAGTTGTACGTTATACGAGCCTAACCTAGCAACTATAGATGAAACAATAACAAATGACCCTATTGCCTCCCTATCGTATTCCATTCTGAAGTAAATCAAGATCCAAATTGCGCCCCTCCATATTGTCTGCTAAACTTACTATGATGAAAGTATTATCATGATGTGGGAAATTGAAATCTTTGTCCAAAACCTTATGAAAAGTATGCAGTATGGCAACGCAGCAGTAAGAAATCCGCCCCCAAAGATGAGGCCATGATGACGTTGTTTCAATCATTTTCGTTTAGGGATGTCCAACGAAAATATATCGCGGAAAAACAATCGTGTTTGCGATGCATCGATGTATATCGAACATCCCTATTTTCGTTTGGTGTTTCTTTGACAGACGTTTAAAATAATTTCAGTTTAAGGTTGAATTCTCAACGTCGTTCAATTTATTGCCAACCTATAACCTATTTTGCTCTGCTTTTTCAAGTTTATTATTTTTTAAACTAACATTTAAATGAAATCAGTATCGTCGGCACATTACTTAGGTAATATCTGATATATTACAAAAATATCAATTTATTTCATTGCTAATTTTGGAAGAATTGTATAGTGAAAGAACAATGAGTGACAATGACATAATAATGTTAAAAAAAATCTTACCCGATATTTTTCGCTATACAATTCTCCTTAAATAAGTTATGAAATTCCTTAATATTTATTAAATATGTCAATTATTGCCCATAGAATATCAAGTCGATACTGATTTTCTTTAAATTTTGTATAAAAGCTAGAAAACATAAATAAATCTACGCGAAATAGGTTATAGGTTGGCAAGCATGTTGATACTCCCACCTTAAGTCAAGTTCAGTTTTCTGAAGGCTAATTTAAGATGAGTCGCAAGTACCATGAATGCGAGAATTCGAAAAATAATAATTCTGCAGTTACTTTTCATAGGTTCGATTTCTTCTATAGCAGTAAGGTCACATTCAAAGGTAATTACGGCGTAATCCCCACCTAGGTCTTCACCGCCTCTCTCCTACAAACGATGTTGTCAACACATTTTCATAGATGAATGCCATGTGCCATCTAGAGGTATCAGATCATTGAGTTCCATTTTTACTACTTTACAAAAATTGCACTAAACAAACTTAGAAAGCAAAAGAAACGTTAATACTTACAGTTAAAACAATATAAGTAGTCACCACGTACAACACCTTTTTATACATCTCCCTGAACTTCACAATTTTTTTAAAGAAAAAAATCAACGACAAGATGTTCAATATTGCCTGTAAAATTGTTACCGACAACATGATGGATCAAATTAAGTCAATCACTTTTACAACTTTATTAAATTCAAAAAACACCGACACAAATAGGAACAGCAACTATGGAATTAATAAAAACATGCGATTTTCTTTTAGTTATCATTATCATACTTTCACTTTAGTCCGTGCCACTCAATTTTTAGTTCCGTTTTGACCGTTTCGATGACAAAAAGAAAAGTATTTTTTTGAAACATAAAAATGTTTTTACCAATTTCGAAAATTATCACGTTTTTTAATTGAGTTTTTCGAGTTCTTTTCACGAAAACGCCGAATAAATATTTGATTCCGATTCACTACTTTTACATTTCTCTTGCTGCTGGTACAATGGTACTATCTACTTTCGCGGTCATGGTCAATAACTGAAGGATTTGCAAACAGCGCTCGTGAAGAGATCGCCTAGTTCCCAAGAAATTTCTAAAATGGCAGGAGTAGGTAGTTACCGTATTATTTCCGTCTAACACGATTATTTGCTCGTCTTTTATTCGTATTTTGATTAACTTTCCTATCAAACATACCTATATCAAGCTTCAATACATTGTTTTATCTATCTTATGTTTTATGCATAAATTACGAGGGAAACCAAAAAAAAATATCTAGCTAGGCCATGAAGGAAACGATAATTAATAGTATAATATTATTTAACGAGCGTATAATATAGGCCATAATAATCGAGGATTATAATAATTATACGCGAGTCAAATAGTCTACTTTATGCTACAACAATCTACTTAAAAAGCACTAACCGAACAAAACAAAAATATCTTTAAATTCGGACTAAGAAAAAAACAATTTTAAAGTTATTTTGAGAGAAGAAAATATAGTGTGTAATTGCCGTGCGAGTAAAAATTATTTACATCAAAGAGGGCCTTGCATCTAAGGACGTAATGCTTAGCCGTAGAGCTTAATAACTGTTGAGTGTCAGTAACTACCTGAATTAACAATCAATCAGTTATTCCGTCATATTTGACAGTCGTTACCAGTAATTTGATTCATCGCTAATTTTTCCAATTTCTTGAACAATTCACACAATGGGCTTTAAGATGGAATTTTCAATGTCATTCAATCTATTGCCAACCTATAGCCTATTTCGCGTTGTTTTTTTTTTAGTTTATTATTTTATTTACTAACTTTTAAATAAAATCAATATCGTCGTCGGCCTATTATTATTTAGGCAATATCTGATATATTACAAAAGTAACAATTTATTTCATTGCTAATTTTGGGAGAATTGTATAGTGAAAGAATATGACATGACAATGACATAATAATATTTTAAAAAATCTTACTCAATATTTTTCGTTACACAATACTTCTAAAATAATTTAGGAAATTCCTTGATATTTATTTAATATGTCAATTATTACCTATAGAATATGCAGTTGATATTGATTTCATTTAAATTTTGTAACAGCTAGAAAAATAAATAAAATCTGTGTAAAATAGATTATAGGTTGGCAAGCATGTTGATACTCCCACCTTAAGGAACAGCACAAAACATTGTATGGTTGAAGCGTATTTTTGAAACGGGGTTAGAGTAACTGGTGAGTGGTAATACAATCCGGGTTTGTGCATGGACTATTTTCACGAACATTTTTCTAACGTTGCTTTTATTGCTGAGTATTTTTATCATTGCCTGAAAATAACCGTGGCTGTGTTTAGGGAAACAGGTTCTATACAACACAAAAAAGGAGCAGGAAGACCATCTGTAAGAACAGAAGAACTTGTTGCAAACGTTCGTGAAATAATGCAAAACACGCCAACAAATTGTATAAGACGCCTGTCCCAAGAAGTGGGAAGATCTTATGGAACCTGCAGGACTATTCTTAAGAAGCAGCTAAATTTATTTCCTTATAAAGTGCAAGTATTCCAAGAAACAACAAAAATACATTTGTATTTGTCTAGTAGTTATTTTATTACTTATTAGTTTGGCATATTATGTCATAATATGAATTTGACAAAATTTTAACCTAGATTTGGTTAGATATATCGTCCTAATATATCATTGTGATCTAAACCAAGCCCTACGTTTTTTAATCTAAGCCCTCTTTGATGCAAATAATTTTTGCTCGCACGGTATTAAAAGTAAATAATTGTGGCATATCGGACAAGTGTGTAACTGTTTTTATATTGGAATACGCAGGGATCCAAGCACAATGGTAGTAGGTCCCAGTGGACACTATGTTATTTTCTAAACATTTTTATGGCTTTCCTTAACGGATTGCGCGCATTCTAGTGGGTGCCGCTGCGTGATCTGTTTCTTATCTGCAAAACTGCAGACTGTTTCGGTGAAAACGCAAATAGTGTTCCCTATTACTGGATTGTGATGCACTTCGTGGTTTATTTAGTTTTCTACCTTTCGATTATTACCAGTGTAACTGCCTTTTGTATTGGAGTTAATTTCGCTGGGATGGCGCTACGGTGTATTGATGACCGCTTTACTTTTGTAAAGGGCTTTTAATACATCTTACCGCTGTTGTTGGGATTGCTTGGATTATGGCTGCCCGTAGAGTCCTAACAAGGAGGAAAAGGCCGTCGTGGTTCACCCGCCCCAGGGTATCCATTGTGCTTAGATCCCTGTGTATTCCAATATAAAAAACAGTTACACACTAATTGTCCGATATGCCACAATTATTCACTTTTAGTTATTTTGACATTTTATATTTTTAATATCAGCTGACGCTTTATTTGATGTCACGGCATGCTCTTCCATAAAACTATAATAACGTAAACGAACAAACCCGAACAAACCCAAAATCAATACCTACCAGTACGAAAATTACAGACCATCTTTATTAAAATTGAAAATACGAATATAAATTAGATATATTTTCCATTATTTTTGGATAAACTAAAATGTAGAGGTCCCAAATAACCTATTTATAAATATATAAAAGAAATGGTGTAATTTGGTTCGCTGATTGGCCACAATGTGGTGAATTCTTGTTCAATTGTTTTTTTTTGTGATCTTCGCAAGATAAATAGACACAATATGAATGATTGAATGAATCTAATGGGTGTTTCTTCAGAAAAAGTTAAATTCAAAAAGGATTTTTTTTTTCATTTTATGTGTGTGTATTTTATCTAATTATTACAAGTACGTTATAAAAACGCTAATTATCAAAATAAAATGTGTAGTTAAGCTTAATTTTAAATTTTTCCACATTTTTGGCAAAATTAAAAATTATTTTGATAACGGTAATGATGTCTTGATAACGAAAGACCGTCAATAATGTAAGTTTGGATTTTTAATGCATTTATTACAAGAAAAATGAAAATCAAAGAAACAAATTTTTATTTACAAAAAAAGAAGATATTTTAGAAAATGATTTATTCTAAATTTGCGTAGTTTTTGATATCAGTTTGATCGAAATAATATTGGTTTCTTCGTTCTTCGGGTGCCTTTAAAATCAAAACAATATCCTTCTTTGGAACGGGATAAATATCAGATTCATTGGGAAAAACAAATTTATTACTTTTGTTCTTTCTTCTCATGAAACTGATCAGTAATAATTCGTCGTTTTCGGCTTCACTCAGAATTTTTCCTATATAGTATTTATTTCTTTTTTTTTTCGTGTATGTTTGGTTAAACTTTATATGTAGATTTTTTAAAGAGTCACTTAAAAATCTTCTTTGTCTTTTCGTTTTATTTTTTGTAATTGTATATTTTTTCCCTGGCTGCATGCGACTGCATTCATCTCTCTCTAGAAAGTCTTGAATTGTCTTCTGCAACCTGCCTTTTTTATTTTCTTGTTGTTTAATGGCCTTTTTGGCCTACATAATTTAGGTGACAAAGTGTGTAGAACATTAAGGAACTGGTATTTCTTCATAACATTTCCAGATACTGCTTTTAAAATATTTCTCTTGCCTTCCAGAGACTTTTTACCATGTAGATTTTCTTCTATTTGTTTTTTTACCACCTCTCCAAAAAGCACTTTTTTTCGAATTTTCTCGACCTCATTTTCCTTATTCTCTAGCAACGCAGTTACCTTGCCTGTGGGACTGTCCGGAATAGCGGTTTTTTTATTTGCCTTTTTGTATCTACTGCACCTCTTTTTATATTTTTGAACTCTCCTTCTTAATGTTTCATTCGTTGCTTCTAACTTTTTTATTGTACCATGTAACTTCCGTCTGTATTTCCTGGATTGCCTTTTCCCTTGCTCATATTGTCTGCTTATTGGAGTTTCGTAAGTAGGTTGAGTTGGATCAGCAACTTCTGTGCTGGCTGGAGGGGTGATATATTAAGTACATTTTGTACCCTTCTACAGGTTTCGCGGTATTTTTTTGAACAATATTTCCAAGTTTTTCTCTTTTGCCTTTTCTCTCTATCTGTCAAATCATTAATTTTCTTTATTTTTCCTTCTTTTTTGCGGTTTTCATACCTTTCCCTCTCTTTTCTTTTGTATTCCTCGTATTTCACCGGGTCATTCCGAATACGCTCTCTCATGTTTCTCATATTTTGTTTCACTTTTTCTCTTCGTGAACCATATTCATCTTTATTCTTCTTTGTGGGGGCCATGATGTACACTAAAAATAATGAAAACAACATTGGATAGAGTACTGTCAACTCCGTGATCATCAACGTCACCACCGTTATCAAACTTAGATAACGGAGTTGAGATATCGGAGTTGATGAACATGGGAGTTTATATATTTTTATTTGTAGCCCAAACTACTATATAAGAAAAACGAAATAGCAAACCTTAAATGTCATCAAATACAACAAAATTACCAGGAAATCGTAATAAATAACTAACATATTTACCTTAAAATCTTGATAACGGTAATGATAGCACAAGCTTGTCCAAGTTAGGTCTAAATCGTATCACGTGTAATTTTAGCAAAATTCCACACACCATCACTCTTCTGTAGTCAAATACAAACTAAACGATTCTTAGGAAGCATACGGAACTAAAGCGCGCTAATCTGCGCGCCTCCTGGTGTTTCCTATTGCAAACCTTAAGATGATAACGGGTTTGACGGTAGTACTTGGAGACATGATTTTTTTATAAAATAGTAACGCAATATTTTTGTAATATAATTTAATATAATAATAACACTGATTTCTAGACTTTACTGAATAACTTGGCACAAGTAAGTTTTACACCCGGTTTTCTGAATCCTTAAAACAGTATTTTATTTGTGTCAAGTGTGACTGGTGACCGATAACGGAGTATGACATTAGCCATAATTTGTTCAAAAAAAGAACGATAAAAATTGTAAAATTAATAAATTTTGCTTTATTCGTAAAGAAAATTAATTTTGTTATTTAACAAGTAATTAAAAAACTTATTTTTTTGGAAAAAATAATTTTTTTTAGACGGTCCTAACACATTTCACCTTTTTTGAAAAAACACCCTAATGCAAACGTGCGAACGATAACCAAAGAATGAAAGCTTGAAACCTAAGTAATTTTAATTGACTTTTTAAAGGTTTGTTATTCCTGGCTTCCCAACATGCTTATTTATTGTTAATTGAAGGTTAACACCTTCCGTTTAATTTAACAACCGCAACAAAATATTTATTTTCTTATTAAATGAATCAATATGATTTTTATTGTTAGCATTTCAAATGAGTAACGGGTAGATATATAATAACAATTAAAATACCATAAAATAAAATGTGTAACCTTTTGCTGTGGGGAATTGCTCATCACATTAAGGTTTCTTACAATCAATTTTTCCAAAAAATTAAAACATTGCATGTCAAAATAAAACATTTTTTGGACGTATTTTTGATCGACGTCATTATCTCATGACCATAAAATTAAACAGAAGCTTCTTAATTATATTTTAATGTATCGGTATTAATATACAGTGCCGGATTTACGGGGGGCAGCCGGGCTACAGTCCCGGGCCTTCACAAGTGAGGGGCCCCCACAATAGATTTTCCAAAAAAAAAACCATCAAAGTCCTGATAAATAAACAACTTTTCTTTTTATTATAATTTTTTATATTCATAAAAAAGTATTTTTCGATTTTTTTACTTTTAATACCGGAACATTGTAACATTTTTTATATATGCATACGATGCTGTACGTTCGAGATTTGGATTTATCAATCACTTAGGGGAGATGGATGCTTTTATTTTTTTATGCTGCAGCAGAAGAATTGGTGAACATTTACAAAGACGATTTAGAGCCGAACCTTGGTAGTGAGTTGGTCCAATTTGCAGTGGCGCACCCAGGGGGGGGGCCAAGGGGGCCTTGGCCCCCCCAAAACCCCCAATGAAATAAAAATTATGAAAGTGGATAAGTATTTTAAAAAGTCAATTTTCTTAGATTTACCTCACGGGCCTCGTTTGAGGGGGGCCAGGTGGGGCATTTGCCCCCCCCCCTCCCCCTGGAAGTTGACTTATTGACAAAAGTTGACTTATTGAGGTTTAATATGGTTTGATTGAATTTAAGAATTTATTATTTCGAGTTTTCCTTTATATTTTTGTTATTATTTTGGGGTAGTAAAGACTTATTTTAATAAAAATAAACAGTTTTAATGCCAAAACGACTATGAATATTTGAGTAACAATTTTAGCTCATTAAGTTTTGAGCAAAAAATTGAAATTAAAATTAAGGGAAGACCTAAACTCTCGAAATTAACTTGATACATACCACAAAGTGTAAATCTAGGAACTTTATTGTTATTGATAAGTTTGCTGCAAATAAAAACCTTCTGAAGATGAATGAACTTTACTTTTAAACAATGTACCCACTAATGAAAAATAAATTAGCCTTTCTATTTTTTATCTTATTTCATTTTCAATAGAGTAAGAAGGTAATCATAAATTTTTAAAATATTTACTATAATAATTATTGACCAAATTTGGGCGTGGTCTTAAAAAAAATTTCACCTGCGGCGCATTTCGCCTACAGCAGGCTTTTAGTACACTCCCAAGTTAACAAGTCACAAGCCGCCAATGCCCCCCCCCCCCTAAGAAACCGTTTAACGACTCCCATGACTAGGCTATTGCGATCTTCCCTGCAAGAGTACCTGTTAAAAAAGCTCCAAAGTTCTAGAAAAATGCGTAACTTAAAAGTTTATTAAAAGATTTGCTTCCAGCACTGGTTAGCGGGCCCCCTCCTAACATAAAATCCTGGGTGCGCCGCTGCCAATTTGTATCGTTGATAGATTTATGCAAAAAATACTATCAAAAAGACCAATCTAAGGAGCTGTTTTACTACCAGATTCTTGAAAACAAAAATTTGAGAGCTACATTTCCGAACATTGAAATTACACTGCGAATGTATTTGCTTTTGATGGTGTCAAATTGCAGTGGAGAGCGCTCATTTTCGAAAATGAAGATTGTAAAAAATAGGCTTCGAGCTACAATGGGACAAAACCGCCTAGCAAAGCTATCAGCATCGAAAGTGATTTGCTCCGAGACCTGGATTTCAGCGATATCATTAATGATTTTTCATCAAAAAAGGCTCGCAAGGTTCCATTTGTTAACGCTTAATTTGTTTGGTATAATTCCTTTATTTGACTATACCTGTATATTTGTTAAAATAATTAGATTGATCTCTCAATAAATTTTTAAAACACTTTAATAAAAAAAATCGTTTAATCTATTTGGAAAATTATTAGGGGCCTCCACTCCTTTGTTGCCTCAGGGCCTCTAGACCTCTAAATCCTGCCCTGTTAATATACCTAGTTATTATTAGGTTTTTATTAGGTATATTATAATAAAACACATTAGTTGCGATTACCATATGTGTTTAGAATTTGTAATTGTAATTTGTAGTTTTCCACTAGTGCCTTGCATAAAGTTTTAATGTCAAAAATTTATACAAAACTATCTGTTTATTAGGCATTACAATTTACAGGCAGGGACGTAGCGAAGGCCTCTGGTTTGGGACGGGTGAAATTCCTAAATTTCCCAACTTTATAAAATATAAAAAAAATAACACAATTCAAAAAGAGTTTATTTCAGACGTACCCATAATTATCAAATAAACTGTATAAAAAACATATACAGGGTTGGGCAAATGTTCCGGAACGGTTTAATTACAGGCGAACTTAAAAAGTGATATCGGATCCGGGTTTTGGGCAATCTACCGGGTGTCCACGGAAGGTGGTTCGCCCCTCTAACTTTTTTGTTTTTCAAGATAATGGAATAAAATTTGGGGGATTTGTATAATATGACATAAAACTGCATTATTTGATAGTTGACTCAAACTCAACATTATGAAACTTCCGGTTTAACTGGAAGTGATAAAAACTTTCGATTTTTAAATGGGACACCTGGTATATCTTTCGTTTATCTGGCTCCATATGACATTCTTAACATAACGATGTGTCACACTTTTTGTTACCAAGAAAATATTTTTTTTCCAAATTTATTGTTTTAACTAGAGGGCTATGGAATACCTTAAAATCACTCATTTCAGTTCTTTAATCTTCGGAAAAACACAATTTTACTATTTTTGGTCCAATGCTATATGTGCTGTGTACAATTTAATCTTTAAAGTTGTATAACTCATTTTTTTTAAACGGCAACATGGTGGCTCGTCGGGTTAAGAAAACAGAGGATTTTAATACAATTATTTTGATACCATACACTATTAGGTTTTAGAAAAGCTGCCATTAAAAAACTTTAAAAAGTTAACTTGAAACTTTCCTAAAATGAAGCATCTTTTGAGAATAAATTTAGATTTAAATGCATCAAGTAGCCTGTGACCAGCAAAACTGATAAAAAACAAAATCATGCCTTGAAGAAAATTGACATGCCGACAGCTTCTGCCAAAGTTAATTAGGTTGTTGTTTAAAAAATATGGAAAATAATAGTGTTACAAGGAGTGAAAAAGTTGATATGCTATAAGTGTTTGGAGAATGTAGAAATAATTCAACGGATCGATGCTGCACGACGTACAAAGATATCCTAATCGGCGTGCTATTACCCAAAACTGGTTCAGTTAACTTTTTACAGTTTTTTTTATGGCAGCTTTTCTAAAACCTAATAGTGTGGTATCAAAATAATCGTAATAAAATCTCTTTTTTCTGAACCCGACGAGCCACCGTTGCTGTTTAAAAAAAAATGAGTAATACAACTTTAAAGATTAAATTTTACACAGCACATAGCATTGGACCAAAAATAGTAAAATTGTATTTTTCCCAAGTTTAAAGAACTGAAATAAGTGATTTTAAGTTATTCATAGCCCTCTATAGATAAAACAATAAATTTGAAAAAAAAAATTCTTGGTAACGACAAGTGACACATCGTTATATTAAGAATGTCATAGGAGTTAGAAAAAGGAAAAATATATCAGGTGTCCCATTTAAAAATCGAAAATTTATGTCACTTCCGGTTAAACTGGAAGTTTCATAATGTTGAGTCAACTTTAAAATATGTCATATTCAATCCCCCAAATTTTATTTCATTATCTTGAAAAACAAAAAAGTTAGAGGGGCGAACCATCTTCCGTAGACACCCGGTATAGGACTAAAATGGAACACCCTGTATATTATCAGATATTCTAAATTTTCAATAACTTTAAAATATTTTTTGTATAGTATACGTATGACTAAATTCAACTGTTTCGGAATTACGGGCAAATGAATGTAATAGTACATTTTATTATTTAAACAAAATTGGTTGGTAAATAATTTTTAAATAAACAATAATATAAAAAAAAAGTTATTTAATTAAATGTTCAAAATGTCGTTCTTCAGCCACCTGACAGTGTCCAATCCCTCGGAAAATTGGGAAAGCACGTTTTGCAAATGTTTACGAGAAATAACATGCACAGCATCTAAAATACTGTTTTTAAGGTCCTCCAAAGACTTAGGTTGTGTACGATACACGACACTCTTTAAATGACTAAAAATGTCAAAAGTGTCTATCTATATATTACAGTCGGTCTTACCAGGGCAACTAATGGAAGTTAAATAAGCTGCACACATTTTTGTATACCCAAGTTTTCCCAACTTTTGATGTTTAAGATAACTTTGGGGGAGGCCTCGCCCCCCCCCCCCCCCACCCATTACTCCGTCCCTGTTTACAGGTTTGTTATTTATTTAGTTGTTATATGCCACATAAAACAATAAATATTTATACAAAGACATAGGTACGCGCTAGTAAACACAGAGGATTTTAAACAAGACACAATAAGACTGTATGAGGGTGAAAGCAGTAATAGTGATTTAAATTGATATTATTTTACTTATTATAAAGTGCTTGTGCTCAATCATAAAAAAAAAAAAAAAAAAAAAAATAATTTTTAAAA
The DNA here is from genome assembly GCA_963969555.1 of Polydrusus pterygomalis. Taxonomy (NCBI): domain Eukaryota; kingdom Metazoa; phylum Arthropoda; class Insecta; order Coleoptera; family Curculionidae; genus Polydrusus; species Polydrusus pterygomalis. The sequence goes on from OZ018377.1 coordinate 2,914,133, forward strand.
TAATAGAACAATATAGATTTGTCAAAATAAAACTACAATATAATCGCAAAACGTGTTTATTCAAATGCTGAAAACTGAATGCGGTCTTGTTCCGATCGCATCGGGCGTTTCGTGGTTAAGTTATTGTTTTAGTGTTGCCAATGACATTAGGTGAAAAGGTCCGCCCAGTGGCATGAAAAAGTCCGATTTAGTCCGCGTCGAAATGGTAATGCTTCGTTTGGCGCATTCGCCATAAGTGATATTTATTTTTTACTGTTGGGGTATATTATATAATGAAAAACACTGATAACTCTATAAACATTTACTTTTTAATAACTAAAAAAAACAATAATAAAAAAGTTAATGTAATAAGTAATAAGACAACCCAACACTTATACACAAATAAACAATAAGTTACCTGCCGATTTTATTTCCAAATTTGTGCATTTAGCATATTTTCGTCAGGTATCAAGAAGTCCGAAAAGTCCGAAATAGTTTCAAAGTCCGACAAAAGTCCATAGCCTTAAAAAAAGTCCGAAAATCGGACTAAAGTCCGCCGATTGGCAACACTGTATTGTTTACTGTCCCTCTCAGTGAAAATAAATAGGCTTTAGTTAATTCTGTAACTGAAAAAAGATAACTGGGGTACCGTATTGGCTTCGAACCACTCGATTATAAAAAAAACTATCAATAAAACAAAGAATCGCTAAAAAAACTTTTAATTTTGCACATAATTTTGACAATGTTGGTTTAACCTACAAGCATGTGTTTCTTCTTCTTGACTTGCCCCTTTTCAATTTTCGACTACTCTTTTTAACCATTCTCTTACTTGCTTTTTTGGCCAATGGCCTCTTTTTCCTTCCTCGTGCAGCCGGTCTTCGTGCACTCCTTTTGGAGGATTCTATCATTTTTTGATGAATATTAGTTGCTGGTGCGTGATTAATCTCTGCTAGTTTCTTCCTACTGTCTTCTATATGCTTTTTTAATTCATCGTTTTGTCTGCTGAGCAAGTTGCAGCGGCTCTCGAGCCGAGCGATTTTTTGATTTATTTCACAAAACGATGTGTCCGCTTTTCTTTTCACTTCTTTCAGCAGACGGATAATCTTGCAGCAATCGGCCATTGTAGGTTTATAGAAAAAGGTACATTAAAGTGAAGAAATCGCGAAATAATATCATACAATAAACGTCAAAAGTTTTATAAAAGTAAAGTAAAAAATGTCATATTGTTGCTATGATTTTGTTTTGACTTCTTATATAATAATGAACTTGTTGGACAAGTCACTGAAGGTACAGGTTAAAGGTTTCTCAATGGTGGTGGGACTATTAATAGTTTTTTTCATCTGATATTCTACTTGTAGTGCTAGACCAGGGCTGAAGCCTTTGCAAATGGTAAAAAGTGAAAAAAAAATAATAGTAGAATGAAACCCATTGGAAAAGGAAGAGAATCCCCTTTAAATCCTACCTTTAATTATATTTAGAACAACTATTTTTGCATATTTTTTGCGATCTTTATGTTTTATGGATTTGTAATTTTTTCTTTTCGTAACATGGAACCTTACGTTTTTTGAGTAACTAAAGTATAAATTTTAATAAATAGCTCAAAATTGTACACAATGATTAAAAAAAAAAATTTCTGATTCGATTTTTTGCATTTTTTGAGAATATTTACCATAGTAATGTATATTTTTTTACACCATCAGAAAATAGAGATTTCAACGAACAAAAAGCCCACCGACTTTTTTAAAAAAGCAGATATTTTGACGTGAGAATTTTCGATTGAAAATTAGGGTGCTTTTTCGATATTAAGTCAAAATAAGGTTAAAAAATAAATATTTTAAATCAAAAAAAATTACAGTGTGTTTGGGACATAAAAAGGTAAGTTTTCACCAAATTTCGTGTATAAAATTTTTTTTTGTAAAAGATAAAAATAAAAAACCAAAAACTTGGTTATCTGAATTTTTCACATAAGTTTTGAGGTTATGTGAAAAAAGTGCAAATACAAAAGTTGTAGATCTTTTTGTTACCTACAACTTTGCCATTTAACGTTTTTCCATATGACTTGTAGTTTTGACGAAAATCGAGATAAATCGTTTTCTAACATTAAAAATTCACTGCCCCCCACTTCCCGACCTCGGATCGCCCGTAATTTATTTTTCCTTTCATTCTTATTATATTCTCTTCCTTTTCCAATGGGTTTCATCCTAGTATTATTTTTTTTGGTTTCAAAAATTATCAACCCTGGTCTGCACCTCCATTTCTACATTACCTAGTGTAGGGACATACAGCAACAGGCAGAGGCGGATCCAGGGGGGGGCCAATGGGGCCCGGGCCCCCCCTAAAGCCCGTTAAAACATTGAAAATTATTTTTTGTTTAAATTAGCGCAATTTGTTTTTACCCAGCATAAATAAGCGTTAAAAGTTCCTTTTAAACCAAGTATTTTTAGTTGAATAGAATACCTGTTACAAAAATTTGTGTTACGTTTTTCACAATATAAAATATAAATATACCTACTGATTTATTTTGATTTTTTGCATACGGGCCCCCCCTTAGGAGTATTTCTGGATCCGCCAGTGGCAACCGGAGATAGAAGACTTGTAAGTGGGTCATTTATGCTTAATTTCTGATAAAATATGTATCCAATAAGTTATGTTTCGTTAAGAAAGCTGGTAATTTAAATACACTTCCGTGCAAGTGCAAAAATACGGGCATCATAAAGTTTAGCGCTTTTAAATTTTTTATTTTTACTCCGATTTTAGGTGGGATTATCAACGTCATTCAATCTATTGTCAACCTGTAACCTATTTCGCGTTGATTTTTTAAGTTTATTATTTTAATTACTAACATTTAAAGAAAATCAATATCGTAGGTACATTATTTAGGTAGTATTTGATATATTACAAAAATATGAATTTATTTCATTGCTAATTTTGGGAGATATATTGAAACAACAATGACATAATAATGTTAAAAAAAATCTTACCCGATATTTTTCTCTCTACAATTTTCCTAAAATAATTTATTTAAATTTTGTGTAATTGCTAAAAAAATTAATAAATCTACGCAAAATAGGTTATAGGTTGGCAAGCATGTTGATACTCCCACCTTAAGTGATTTTCTAGGGAGCTATAGATACATTTATTAGTTTTAACATGCTTATACAAATTTCAAGAGAAATTGGTTTTGTGATATATTATACAAGGACAATCGAAAAATTGTTTTTTTTGCCTAGTTGTTTCAAAACAGCCTGTGGAATAATTAAGAAGCAAAATATCAGTTTTCATTTAGCGGCAAATATTCTTTGCATTTTGGTTTTCGATTCATGCCAATACGTGCATTTGTTCTCACCCAAATGCAAAATGATCTTGATGATGTCAATAATTTAGGAAACGCAAAACCAAAGTTACTGATGACCGATTTTTTGTACATAAAACTCTTCGGAATGGTCGTTTGACGTCATAGCACAGGCAAAAAACCAACTTCGAGAGGTTCGAGGTAAACAGTTATTGGACAGTTCGTCGAAGATTACACGAGGGTAATTTAAACTCACGCAGACCAGCAACTGGATCTAAATTACTACCGCGTCATAAGAGTCAAGAATGGAGGAATATTACCCAGGATGATATTCGGGGGCTAACTGATGGAATGAACCGACGTGTACAGGCAGTAGTAAGAGCTAGAGGAGGCAATCGAATTAACAGAGATGTGTTTAAGTGAAAAGTTGTTGTTGGTACCTGTTAAGTTTGTTTTGCGAAAATGTTATTTTTTAAATCTTAGGTATACGCACTTTTTTCCGTAAGTTTAATTGTTTATTAAATCTTGATTATTACAATAACATTTGTTTTCTTGCATTCTAATAGTCTATCTTATTTTGAATGCAATGGCAATGAGAAAATTATGGAAAAATTTAAATTATTGACATCACCAAGCATTTGGGTGACATGAACCAATAAAAACCAAAACACAAAGAATATTTGCGGCTTAATGAAAACTGATATTTTGAAGTTATTTTGCTTCTTAATAATTATTCCACAAGGTGTTTTGACACTATAGGCAAAAAAAAAATAATTTTTCGATTGTCCTTGTATATTATGTCAAAAAACCATTTCTCTTAAACTTTGTATAAGCATGTTAAAACTATGGAGAACTATAGGGTAGGAGGCCGATCGACAATGGCAGCATTTTCAAATTCTGTCCCGATTTTTTGGTTAGTTCGCTATTGGCCGATAGATGGCTCTCGCGTCCGAAGTGGGCTGATGTTGTCTTCTTCTTCTTCGTTTTTAATATAGAAAAGTAGATCCTCCATAGTTTTTAAGTTTTACTTTTGACAATTGACATTTTATTTTTCGAAATAACAAATAACGTTTGAAGGCAAGACGAGACAAATAACGTTGTATTGTAATTAATTTCCATATTTATAATGAATAATGGTACAATTTATAAAAGTAGAGTTTGCTTTGTGTCGGGGTGTAAGACAGGATCTTCTTCAGAGATGAAACGCAGCCAAATAAGTTTATTTCTAGCTCCAAAGGTAAAACCCTCTAGCTAGAATGTTCCTGTATTTTAAAAACGAAGCATCGTTGGAACTTCAAAACTATTGTTATTGTTCGCGTGTTTATAGTTTATTGTGGTATTTGCTAAAAAATTTGTCGTTTTTTTATGATATATAAACTTTTAAAACAATGCCATTGTGTTTAGTGCATAAATGTGTTATAGCGAGAAAAGTGCGGCAGAGGATACTTACAGTGACCGGCAGAAAGTACGCACCAAAGGGAATTTTTTTTTATTTCAAAACTTACCCATTTTTTTTGCGGTGAAAAGGTTCTGCATGTTCTTAAACAAAAAATAACATAAACAAAACTAGTAAACATTGCGTCGTATACGAGGGAGAGGTGAAAACGTCAAATTCACTCAAGAATAAAGTGCTCTTATTTTTCACCGTAGACATTTTTTTTATTAGGAAATGTTGTTTGCACTTAAAAATTATTCATAAATACCTAATTTCAGCTTAATAGCACAAAAAATGTTTTTACTTTTTTATTGACGCCCCCTCGTATAACGAGTCGAAAGGAGCTATGCAAACTATAAATTCAGTTTTTTAACAGCTCGTGAGCAGTTAGACACATAACTTACTTAAATTTGTTTAAATATGCGAAAACTGGACGTTTAATTCAATAAAGTCAAAAATAATCTCATTTTTCTGGTGCACACCGTACATTATTCTATGAATAAGCGAAATAACTTTATGTTAAATAAATGAGGGTTTACTTCATACATTTGACAATATTTTGCGGTTCCAAAATTTTCAAAAACTCTTAAATCCATTGGTTCATGAGTTTTATTAAAGCTTAAACCCTTACATTATATTTTTCGTTTTCATTAAAAAAGTAAAAACATTTTTTTCTGCTATTAAGCTGAAATTTGGTATTTTTGGATAACTTTTAAGTGCAAACATTTCCTAATAAAAAAAAAATGTCTACGGTGAAAAATAAGAGCACTTTATTCTTAAGTGAATTTAACGTTTTCACCTCTCCCTCGTATACAGCGCAATATTTACTAGTTTTGTCTATGCTCTTTTTTGTTTAGGGACATGCAGAACTTTTCCACTGCCACAAAAATTTGGTAAGTTTTGAAATAAAAAAAAAATCCCCTTTAGTGCGTATTTTCTGCCGGTCACTATATATACAGGCCGAGTTTACTAATAAGTATAACAAAGTAAGTGTAAATTCATATAAAAGTCCTTATTTGTTCCTTAAAGAACTAATTTAAATAAAAATAGTTATCCCGTCCATAAGAAACCATTTATTTGATAGCCCACTTCGAACACGAGCGCCATCTCGGCGGCAACTCGTAAAGCTGAATTAACAATGCTAATTTGGGACCGAATCCAATGCATTGCGTTCGGCCTCCTACCTCAAGTCCTCCATAGTTAAAACTAATAAATGTATCTATAGCTCTCTCAAAAATCACGTAAATCGAAGTAAAAATTAAAAAATTAAAAAGCTCCAAACTTAATCCAAATTTTATGTTGCCCGTTTTTTTGCACGAGAGTGTATTTTTTGCCATCTAGCATTTAAGAGCAAATATCTCAAAAACTAATTAAAATATCGAGATTATTGAAGTACCAACAACTTTTTACGTAAAAAGGCCCCATTTTCATAATTTATGGTGAATCGGTCAGAAACATGAGAGACAAACAATTTATTTAACTAGACGTTAGTATTATTTGAAATGAAAGAAAAAAAGTAATTTTATTGTTGTTACTTTTTTTTAACCTTTTAAATATGACATACCAGGAAACTTACACGATAAAGACAATTAATTTATCTGTTATTAAATGTTCAATACCATAAAAAAATCACATCAATCATGCGAGAATATATAATATGTTAGCCATTTTCTCAATTAAATAATTTGCGACTTAATGAACTTTCGGGAACTTGTTTACTGTTTATACCATCGGCATCGCTTCGGTACACTAATTATGTCACATCATTATTGAACTATAAAAAAATTCAGTATCTGCCAATATTAAATTATGAAGGCTTTTTGCGTCAATAGAATTATAAATTAAAGAAATTAAGTGATAACGAACGACAACAAGAAAGTAATTAAATAAATTAAATTTACTTCCAACATCAGGAAAATAAAAAGTCGACCAATAATACCTTTGCCCGCGGTGAGCTTCCCCCTGACATTTTTTGTTGCCCCCCCCCCCCTCCCTGGCCTTTTCTCTTGACCACCCAATGAAATACACTGCGCGACATATTTAACGCATAACGAAAAAATTGCCTCAATTTTGATGTTATATATTTTACAAATTTGTGTTTTGTTTTTAATGATTTTTTTTTCAAATTGTAGGTTTTTTCCTTAAGCATATATATAGCCTTTGTTGTTTTACTTGAAAAAGTAACTTTGGTATTATACCGGGTGTTATAAAACTGTTATGTTTTTTTTTCGGCAATTCAAACACCCTGTGGAATTTACTAGCCATTGCAAGTTTTCGCAATTCCAGCCAAATTGAAGTAACATGTTTCCTTTACATTTTCTTTTTTGATTCATTGGTTTATCTCTGTTTTTTTCATGAAATATTCAATTTTTAGTTCAACGTGATTTTCATAAAAAAATGTTTAGTTAAAAAATACAAAATAAACGCAATGCTTTGATTAATGCAACAGCAAGAAAAAACAAATTATAAAGTAAATAAAGAATCAATATCTGGTATTAATTTACTGAATCCACAAAACAGGGAAAAAAATACAGGAAAGAAAATTGCAATTTCTAAAGGTATTCAAAAAAATTAAATATGAATCATTAGTAGCAAGTATTGCCGACGAATCTTAGAGCCTTGCTTCCTCCTCCTAGAAACTTAAATGATCTATCATTGAGGCTTATGGAAATATGGAATCAGATTAATCAAGATGAAATCAGAAATCTGATTTTAAGTATGCCAAGAAGATGCGAAGCATTCATTAGAGCAAGGAGAGGCAATACTCGCTACTAATTATTCATATTTAATTTTTTTTAATACATTTAGAAATTACAATTTTTCCCTGTATTTTTTTTGCCCTGTTTTGTGGATTCAGTAAATTAATACCAGATATTGATTCTTAATTTACTTTATAATTTGTTTTTTCTTGCTGTTGCATTAATCAAAGCATTTCGTTTATTTTGTATTTTTTAACTAAAATTTTTTTATGAAAATCAAGTTAAACTAAAAATTGAATATTTCATAAAAAAACAGAGATAAACCAATGAATTAAAAAAGAAAATGTAAAGAAAACATGGGACTTTAATTTGGCTGGAATTGCGATAACTTGCAATGGCTAGTAAATACCACAGGGTGTTTTGAATTTCCGTAAAAAAACATAACAGTTTTATAACACCCGGTATAATACCAAAGTTACTTTTTCAGGTAAAACAACAAAGGCAGTGATATGCTTAAGGAAAAACCTACAATTTGAAAAAAAAATCATTAAAAACGAACCACAAATTTGGAAAATATATAACATCAAAATTGAGGCAATTCATTGAAAATTTAATTTATTTAATTAATTTTGTTTTCGATATTATACTACTTAAATTAAAAAGATTTAGTGAACACGATGAACTATTCGTAAATTCACCTCAAACTGCTAGAGATTTCGATTTTGAAGCGATGTGGTACCTCGCTTCACTGGGGCTACCGCTCTCTAGTAAAGAAGAACTAATTCTGGCTAACAATTATTTAAATAAATATAGTTTTAAAAAAAACTAAAAAACACGCTTTAATAATTACTTAAACTAAAAAGCGGAAAATAAATATTGATATACGAAAAATATAGCACAAAGCGCTCCACGCTTTTTTTTCACTATAATACTAATGTTTATCGTTCATTTTATTTATATTAAGAATTTCAAGAATTATTTTAAACTATATTTATTTTTCATTTTTTAGTTTGAGTTATTGTTAAGAAAAATTTTTTTTGAGTAGATTGAGCTAGATTAGCAGATTATTGTATTGTCAGCGGTTCTTGAAAAGTCTACAAAATTTAAATTAAATCTGACCGTTTAAAGTGGATCAAAATCGGGTTCAAAGAAGTCAGTTACAAACAAACATACATAGGTACAAACCCGAACAAACCACAAAAACTTTCAAAATTAAAAAAAAAAATTGTTTTTATTTTGACGGGTAGAATTTTTAAAAAATTTTTCATTACTATCGGTTATTGTAATAGATCTGACATATTGACAGGTGTGAAATTTTGACAAGAACATTTTTTGCGTATTTTTTTCAACTTTCCACCGTCAATATACATACGACCATTAAAATAATTTTTTTAAACGATTTGACAAATTGACAGCTGTCAAATTTTGAAAGGAGAATTTTTTTGCTTATTTTTCCCCAAGTCTCCGCATCGAATACTATACGATCCCATAATTCGTTTCGTCAAAATCGCTTCTTTGTTTTATACCTGACAGCTGTCAAAATTTGACAGGAGAATTTTTTGCGTATTTTTTCAACTTTCCACCGTCAATATACGTACGACCTTATAGTTTTTTCATTAATATAATTTTTTTAAACGATTTGACATATTGACAGCTGTCAAATTTTGAAAGGAGAATTTTTTGCTTATTTTTCCCCAAGTCTCCGCATCGAATACTATACGGCCCCATAATTTGTTTCTTCAAAATCGTTTCTTTGTTTTATACCTGACAGCTGTCAAAATTTGACAGGAGAATTTTTTGCGTATTTTTTTTAACTTTCCACCGTTAATATACATACGACTTTATAGTTTTTTCATTATTATCATTTTTTTAAACGATTTGACATATTGACAGCTGTCAAATTTTGAAAGGAGAATTTTTTGCTTATTTTTCCCCAAGTCTCCGCATCGAATACTATACGGCCCCATAATTTGTTTCTTCAAAATCGTTTCTTTGTTTTATACCTGACAGCTGTCAAAATTTGACAGGAGAATTTTTTGCGTATTTTTTTTAACTTTCCACCGTTAATATACATACGACTTTATAGTTTTTTCATTATTATCATTTTTTTAAACGATTTGACATATTGACAGCTGTCAAATTTTGAAAGGAGAATTTTTTGCTTATTTTTCCCCAAGTCTCCGCATCGAATACTATACGGCCCCATAATTTGTTTCTTCAAAATCGTTTCTTTGTTTTATACCTGACAGCTGTCAAAATTTGACAGGAGAATTTTTTGCGTATTTTTTTTAACTTTCCACCGTTAATATACATACGACTTTATAGTTTTTTCATTATTATCATTTTTTTAAACGATTTGACATATTGACAGCTGTCAAATTTTGAAAGGAGAATTTTTTGCTTATTTTTCCCCAAGTCTCCGCATCGAATACTATACGGCCCCATAATTTGTTTCTTCAAAATCGTTTCTTTGTTTTATACCTGACAGCTGTCAAAATTTGACAGGAGAATTTTTTGCGTATTTTTTTTAACTTTCCACCGTTAATATACATACGACTTTATAGTTTTTTCATTATTATCATTTTTTTAAACGATTTGACATATTGACAGCTGTCAAATTTTGACAGGAGAATTTTTTGCGTGTAGATTATTGTTAAATTAAAGTTAAATTAAATCTGACCGTTTAAAGTGGGTCAAAATCGGGTTCAAAGAAGTCGGTTACGGACAAACAAACAAACATACAGGCGAAGCTAATAAGGGCGTGTTAAAAAAGTTGAGAATACAAACGTTCTTGAGAAATTATACATAGTGGAGCGCTCTATTCGCGTCGGTCTGTTTACGAGAAGCCATACAATAGGCCTTTCTATTATAATCGAATTCATCATATTGATTAATAATTAACATCCTGAATTAGAACCTATTGAAAATACATCCCAACAATAAAAATCTTCCTAGAGGGTCACACACCTTTCCTAGAGACAATTGAAAAGACGCCGCGAAAACACAAAGTTTGAAAGCATTAAATCAAAACCTAATTACGTCTTCCCCATTATCCGCGCAATTATTTTATTCGTCAGCCTGACGGACTATATTGCTATCTTTGTTTTGATAAAAAATAGACAAGAACAGCTTAAAAATAAAAAACAACCCGCTCGATATTCAGGTGGATGCGGCGTTCGACCTTCAGCTTAATAACCCGGTCCCATGGGTCAAGGCAGATGTGACGTCATGCAGTGAGTTTATTCCCGTATTTTTATCAAAGACCGTATCTTATTTATTTAATTTCTCAGTAAATAATTGAAAATTTTAAAAACTGAAACCCTAGAAAATTGTATTTTTTGTTTCTCTTATGTCAGCGGTTCCCAAACTGTGCTCCGCGGTACGTTTTCCAGTACTCCGCGGATTTAATCTGAGAAATATCGTAATAATAATACCTACATGTTAAATTTTATTATTATTATATTTTCCGCCCCTTACTAATGCAAAGATTCGCCGCTTCGGCCCGCCGCACTTTGATCTACTGTGCGCCGGAACATTTTTTTTTCGAACGATGCTATGATATGTTTTGTTCTTTCTGAAACATACGTACGATTTACGTTCGCTAAATGTGTGTCGGTTGTGCCGTATAGAGATTACAGTCATTACTCATTACACAGTTTTTATTTATTTTTTGTGATTGTGGCTTTGAATTTCACTAATTAAATTGAAGTTGGGACAAGTTATTACTCGTAAGTACGTTAACTAACATAGGTACGTGCATGTTTTTTTATGGTAAAATTTCTATTTGCAGGTTAAATTTACTTGTTTTATAATGGATCTTTGGCTTAAAACAGGTGTTCCATATTCATCTTATAACTTTACGCAAAAATTACCAGGAATATTTTCCAGAAGAATTTCATGACAAAATTAATTCCAATTCTTGGGTTGCAAACCCATATAACGCAATACCTGAAAAGCCAGCGAGTTTGACGTCTGAGGAATATGAATGTTTGATCGACTTGACATCTGATTCTGGAATAGGAGACAGGAGATATATTTTTAACAAAGTCATCAATATCAGAATTTTGGTGTAAACTTAGAGATGAGTTTCATCTTTTGTCAGATAAAGCAAAAACTATTCTGCTTCCTTTTGCTACTACTTATTTATGTGAAGCTGGATTTTCTGCTTATCTCATGACCAAAACTAAATACCGGTCGCGCCTTAATGCAGAGCCTGATATTCGTTTACAGTTGTCCGAAATTGAACCTAACATAACAGCATTAAGCAAATTAAAACAAGCACAATCCTTCTCATTAGAAAAGTTGGTGGTTTTATTAAGTATTTGTAGTTTTGTTTTTGTTTGGATGTATGTTTTATGTTCCATTTTTGTATCGAAATAAAAAAAAAATTTTTAATGCACGTTTCTAAAATCGAACAAAGACCTATATCTAGTTACATGTGCAGTTGAAACCATCAAACGGCCTACTCTGGTGCTCCGCGTTAAATTTTCCTGTCGAAAAGTGCTCCGCGACTTAAAAAGTTTGGGAACCGCTGCTCTATGTGATAGGATAAAAATCGAAATCTAGTTAAAAAGCCCTTTGTACTCGGTCTTTTGGACAACGAAAAATAAACGAGATATTGATAAGAAAATTACATGGCGAATGTGTTCTGATGTTTCTTCTTAACCCTATAGAAAGCTTAATGGGTCGAAGTTGCCCCACCCTCCTCTATTTATTGCTGGAGTTTATCAAGTACATGTTAGTGCTATAATAGCTTCTGTAATATGTGTAAGTATCTTAATCCCCCCCCTCTAAAAAGGTCTGCCTCCCCTTCATCGTATCACTCTGGCTACTGTTACAGGCCTGATTATGTTATATATAGTTATATTACTTACTTTGTATTACATAACGTATATATCATTGAATGCAATTCTTATATTAAATTTATGTTTCTAATAATAATTAATTCAAATCTATCGAAATGTTAATATGAAAAATAGATATAAAAACCCACTCTATTTTCAGTGCGTGCTGCTTTGATTACAAAAGTGAAATTCACTGTCAAAAGTGAAAGAACTTTTGTGCCGTATCGACGACCTTGGCGTCGTATAGCCAAATTGGAGCAATCATTGTAGTAAAGATATGGCTGAAAAGAGAGAGTTACATGCACATGGTCTGAGCCGATACTAGGTGTAATAGACCCACTTCCAAGAAGCTTGCAATCTACTCGTTTCTAAAAAAAATTACCGTCGGTCCAGCCGCTAAACTGGCGGGGGGGGAAGGAACGTTCCCCATCGAGTAAAGAAATATTTCACAGAATTATTTTTTTTAACTCGTCTCTTGAAATTGCCAATTTTAATTTTAAATATTTGTAATTATTTACCGAGAAGCTAATGAAACAAAAGACGCCTTTTAATAAGAACTCGCGAAACCAGCGATCTACGTCATAACAAATTGACCAGTCGCAAATACTCGGACTGACGGTCGACCCGCCGGCATCTACCTGAATAATATCTTGCGTCTAGTCTCCTCTGTTATCGTCTATTTAAGTTATCGAAACAAAGATAACGATATAATCGACCTCAAGTGCGGCAAATAAAAGAATTGCGCGGATAATGATGGGATGACGTACTAAGAATCTGATTCTGAATATCTCATGTTTTCAAACATTCTGCTTTCGCGGCGTCTTTTTAATTGTTCTTGGGCAAACCAGACTTATCTTCTGGGATTTAAGGAGTAAGTGAAACAGAAAACAGGACTGTTTAGTAAAAAAAAAACAACGTACTATACTAGCTTTAAGGCTGGATCCACAATAATCCACATACATTCGTGATACGCATCCGTTGTGTACCACGGATGTATGTGGATCCAGCCTTAGTGGGCTGCTATAGTTAAATTCACATAAAGTTTTAATGCCAAATGTCAAGACTTATTGTCATTGTCTAGTTACTTTAGATTTCACCAACTTAATAAATTTCTTATACAGCTGAGATCGGTCAGTGTTTTTTCTTTTCTGGAATTGTTCGGCCAACTCTTTTTATTTCTATCTCTTTTTAATCGTATGAAATAATACAAGATAGACATACTTTGTGTGCAGTACAATTATACTAATTAAATTTAGCCATTTGAAATTTATATTTTATGAGTTGCTGCAGTATTTGACAAGTATGACATTTATGTGAATTCAACTATAGTAAAAAGTATAGCCCGAGGTAAACCAAAATGGCAATTGATTTTTTGTTAATATGGCGTTTATTTGTCATAATTGGAAAAGTAAACTAACCTGAAAATATATATGGGTCAATTTAAAATAATTGCCCTTTTTCGTCTTCAAAAATTGAAAATTTTAAAATATAGAATTAATGAGTAATTTTACCTTATTTTAATGATGTATAAGATATGTTTTCTAAAAAACAGTAAGCCCACGTTAAAGAAACAACATTTTTAAGTGAAATAATTTTTTTTTATAGGAGATGTTGGATAATTTCTCATGTCCGTCCATCTATACAATATTCCAGTAATTTGTCATTAAACTCCTTTAAATCGATTTGTTAGTACCCACCATATAACAAGCAGACCTAAGATGTTTAAAAATAAGTATCAAAAATAATGCCAACATCGCTCTTAAATAGGTATAGTCTAAGAAAAATAGGACAGAACCTACACATTTAAAATTAGATATAAAAGTTCATTTTATTAAGAATGCTGGAAAAAGGACACGACATAATGAACTTCAAATGATAAAGACCTCTATAAAATAAGCAAAAAACTGCAAAGTACTAACTTTTGTTAGATGTTTACACTGATACTTAAAAATTTTGGTGGTTGGACGGATATGAGAAGTAAGGGACAGAAATGAAAAAAATTCATAAATTTATGAACAGTAATAATTTATTAAGATAAATTGGTTTGAAAACAAAATCGAAAATAACAATATTATAATTATAATTAAATATATTTCTTCCTTTAGGTGTTCTTTTAGATTCTAAACCGCTTTTTAATTGAACAGCACGTTAAAAGCCCACTGTAATCACATAACAACTAATAATAAAGGCTGTTTTACAATGTACTTACAAGCGCGATATGTTTATGTGGCTAAAAAATAGGGGGATGGACATGAGATACAGTTCTAAGGGACAACTACATTTAAGGTCATGAGAGTTTTGCGATAATTTTTAAAATATTTTTCTAGACAAATTTGGTTATTAGAATTACCAGTCTATGTAAATAAATATACATTTAAATTATTAAAAGCAATACAACAAAAAAGAATGTGTGTCAAACTCACATTTTGACGATAGGGACAGGGGACGGCCTTGAGATTTGCCCTACCTTTTTTGTAATTTTAGCTAAAATTGGTTTGCCATGAGCTTAAATAACAGTCGTTGTATCTAGAGAACAGTTCCCTCTCTTTGATACGAGTAAAAAAGAAATACCTAGAACAAATAGGTAAAGCCATAAGGTGCCAAGGACAGAAAAAAGGAACTTATTTTGAATTAACCCATATATACCGACGTCAAAACGTCCTTTCATAAAACTAACCTCAAAATATTAAATTAAGAAACTAAGGGATGTCAACGTCTTGACGTATGGTCATAATTTGACAAGCAAAGATAAAAATTATTTAGTTGTACTCCGTGCCGCTGACTTTAAGACGCCGCCTATGGTGAACCTCACCGGACTCACCTCTCAGAGACGACTTCCCGCCTAAATCCGTCAAAGTGCCTTTATAAGAGGCTATAGTTAGTGATGGGATAACTCGAGTGAAAAATAACCGATCACTCGATTTTTTCAATCACTTGAATTATTCGGTTATCATCGGTAATAATTCGAGTGACGAAAATTCGAATTATTTTATTATTTTAGTCACAAACGACCCGCATGCCATTCATAAATCATCAATCACTCATTGTAAACTAGCTAGTTTACGGAACTGGCGACCCTTTTTTTTTTTTTTTTAGAAGTCTAAAAATATGTGGTAAAAAAACCGGTTTGTTACTACTTTGATGACCTTTTTGTTTCAGTGCCCCTAATATAGATTTCGAGTGACAAATCGATTTTCATTCGGTTTTTTAAATCACTCGAATTCTCGGTAGTCGATTATTAAAATAACTCGATTTTCCCATCACTAGCTATAGTACCGTGCGAGCAAAAATTATTTGCATCAAAAAGAGCTTGGACTAAAAAACGTAGGTCTTGGTTTAGATCACAATGATATGGGGACGATATACAGCGTGGTTGTTTAGGTGTGCAACATATGGGGATTTTTTTTATTACCGATTTCTCAGAAAGTTTTATTTTTGATAAAAGTTGGTGCATGTTCGATAATCATATAAGGTGCACTTGGAATGGTTGCCAGTCAAACGGCGTATAGGGTAGGCCAAAAAATATAAAACTTGCACAAAAATAAAGTTTTTTAATAAACATTTAAAATAAAAATTTTGCACGTGTATAGGTATCTAACCAAATCTAGGTTAAAATTTGGTCAAATTTATATTATGACCATGATATGCCAAACTAATGAGTACCTAATAAAATAAGTAGACAAATACAAATTTATTTTTGTTGTTTACAAAATTATAATACTTGCACTTTATAAGGAAATAAATTTAGCTGCTTCTTAAGAATGGTCCTGCATGTTCCATAAGATCTTCCCACTTCTTGGGACAGGCGTCTTATACAATTTGTTGGTGTATTTTGCATTATTTCACGAACGTTTGCAACAAGTTCTTCTGTTCTTACAGATGGTCTTCCTGCTCCTTTTTTGTGTTGTATAGAACCTGTTTCCCTAAACACAGCCACGGTTCTTTTCAGGCAATGATAAAAATCCCCAGCAATAAAAGCAACGTTAGGAAAATGTTCGTGAAAATCGTCCATGCACAAACCCGCATTGTATTGCCACTCACAATTTGCTCTAACCCCGTTTCGAAAATACGCTTCAACCATGAATGTTTTGTGCTGTTCCGTAAAGCCCATTGTGTGAATTGTTCAAGAAATTGGAAAAATAGCGATGAATCAAATTACTTGTAACGACTGTCAAAGATGACGGAATAACTGACTGGTTACTGACACCCAACAGGTATTAAGCTCTACGGCTAAGCATTATTACGTCCTTAAACGCAAGGCCCTCTTTGATAACAGTGGCGGATTTACAAATTTGCCGCTATAGTAGGCTATTCAATTTTTGCCGCCGCTATACCAGTGACAGCTCGTGAGTTGTAAAACAGGTGAAGTGTTCGGAAAAGAAAAAGCCAGCTGCAGGCGAAATGCGCCACAGGCGAAAATTTTTAAAGACCAGGCCCAATTTTGGTCAATAATTTTTAGTAAATATTTTAAAAATTTATGATTACCTACTTATTTTTTTGAAAATGAAATTTCTTTCTGCAAAGCCACAGTAAAGTTCCAACTACCTTTTTTTATCCCCATTAACAGACACGGCCAACAATAAAGTTTATTTAAAAAAATACTACCCGTCGACCATGAATAAAGATTGTACCATTTATTTTTGTAGACAAAAAAAAATATTTTTGAGCTAAATTTGCCGCCCCCTTAAACCTGCCGCCCTAGGCTCCAGCCTACTCAGCCTAATGGTAAATCCAGCACTGTTTGATGCACATAATTTTTGCTCGCACGGTATATGGATTGGGGACGGAAATGTTTACTTGAGAAAAGATGAACACTCAAAGGTCCTTCTGATAAAAGAAAAGAGTCAACTGGAAAACTAGATGGGCCTCGAGAAAAACTAAAAATTGTATATATGAATTTGCAAAGCATTAGAAATAAATTGGATCTTGTAGAGTGTTTTGTGGCGAGGGAAGATTGTGATATATTCCTGGCCGCTGAGACGTGGTTGGGGGAGAATGAAGCATTTATTTTTCAGTTAAATGGCTACTCCGCTGTACATTCATGTAGGGCGGGTAGAGGTGGTAGTGTGTCTATATATGTGCGTAAGTCATTTAAATTTAGGGAAATTGAAAAATCAAGCAAAGATGAGCCGATTGACTGGATATGTATTAGCTTAGGTGCACAAAACCTAAAAATAAGTGTGGTTTATAGACCTCCCTCCCTTAAGGTTAACTATTTTCTACAGTATCTAGAAACTATAATGAGTAAGTATCCTAAAACACATATATTGGTAGGAGATATGAATATTAATTTATTGGATAATTCTCAGGTAACCAAGGATTACCAAGATCTTATAACGGTAAATAATTTTAAAATAATAAATATTGTGAGCGAACAGTGCGCCACCAGAGTGACCAGAGTGTCTACATCTCTAATAGATCATGTTCTTAGTGACTGTAATAGTAGATTAGATCTTAAAATTAATGTTAGGGATAACGCCATTTCGGATCACAAATCGATTGTGCTAGATATTAAAACTTCCGGACGAATTTATAAGCCTAAGGTAGATTATAACGTTAAATCTGTTGATTATATTAAGTTTATAAATTTATTTAGGCAAAAAGCCTCACTTTTAAATGTTGCAACATTCCAACAATTAATTGATTTAATTGGAGAATGTAAAATAAAGTCTGAGTACATTAAAAAACTAAGAATTCGTTCAAATAACACCTGGATAAATAGGGAAATTCTTGAGTTAATAGAAAAAAGAGACAAAATCTATAAAAAAAAAGGTCAACCAACCTGAAAACCGATGTATAGCCTTTGAGTTTAAAAACATTAAAAATCAAATAAATAATAAAATAAGAGCTTTGAAAAATCGATACTTTCAAACAAAATGGAAGTTGGCCGGAAATAATTTTAAAAAACAATGGGCGTTTATTAATAGCTTTATAAAGAATAAAAAAGATGAGGTTCATATTGATACTCTATTGATTGAGAACAAAATGGTAGATAGTCAATTAGAAATAGTTAATAATTTAAATAAATTTTTTTCTCAGGTTGGTGGATCTATTGTTAAAGATTTAGAAACTGAAATCAATCATCTAAATGTAAATTGTTCTGATAGTGAAGTGTTTAATGGTGCTTCGGTCCACTTGCCACCAACAAATGAGCAGGAATTATTAGAAATTATAAACGAACTAAAACAAAATTCAGCACCGGGTCATGATGGTATTACAGTTAGGGATGTAAAAAATCTGGGAGAACATATTCTACCAATTTTGACAAAATTAATTAATAATACACTTCAAAGTGGTATCTTTCCACAAGAATTAAAAATAAGCAAAATTACCCCACTTTTTAAATCGGGAGACAAAAAAAGCATGAATAATTACAGACCAATTTCAGTGGTGAGTGTGTTCTCAAAGATTGTAGAAAAAATAATAAAAAAAAGAATGTTAATGTTCATTAATGAACACCAATTGACGGATAAGTTTCAATACGGTTTTGTAAAAAATAGTAGCACGCTTGGTGCGGCGGCTGATTTCATGGACTATATCGCAAGAGCTCTAGATAAAAAACAAGTAGTGATAGCGGTATTCATTGACTTAAAAAAAGCTTTTGATGTGGTGAGCATTGATATTCTATTGGATAAATTATTTAGGATGGGATTTAGGGGTGTTATGTATAATTTAATAAAAACATATTTACTCCATAGAAAGCAATACGTTAAATTAAAAGACACAAGTAGTGAATGGCTTTTCAGTGTTTACGGTGTGCCACAGGGTTCAGTCCTGGGCCCTCTCTTATACTCGCTTTATGTACTTAATCTTAAGTGCGCCAATCTGGTAGCAAGATATTTCACTTTTGCAGATGACACTGTTCTGTTATATAATGGAACAGAGGAAGCTGCCCTTATTAATCAAATTAATAATGACCTTAACACTTATCTCAAATGGCTGTTTTCGAATAAATTAAAAATTAACATTGATAAAACCAAATATATTGTATTTAAGCAAAAAAATAAAACAGTAAACGAACTTCGTATTGACATTAATGGTAAATTGTTGGATAAAGTTAATTCTATAAAATATTTGGGATTGATTGTAGATGAGAATTTGAACTGGGCACCGCACATGGCCAAAGTCTCGGAAAAAACTATTTCAATGCTATCTGCGTTATACAGGGTCCTGCAATAGTGCGTCAAGCCTCCATAGCTCCTATACGAATGGGGTTAGGAATTTTATTAATATGCCGACTTAAACCGCATAGTACGGGGTACTTCCGGAAAATATTTTCTCATATACAGGGTGGCCCAAAAAAGTGTGGTCACATAAAGTTGTGATTTTTTAAATGGAATACCCTGTATATTATTAAATTTCCACACTCTACATAAAATTACAATAATTTTTTTATAAATGCATTAATGGTCTATATTTAATAGTTTCCGTGATATCGATATTTGAAAAATGACGTTTTTGAACTTTGACAGCTTTTAGCTTTCTAACTGTACGTCTTAGAGCAAAACGGCTTACATGTTCCTATCATCGATTTTTATTATCTTTCCAATAGTGTCAACTTCCGGTCAAACCGGATGTAACTCGAAAGCAGGAAATATAGTACTTCCGGTTTGACCGGAAGTTAATTTTTTTGGAAAGATAACAAAAATCGAAAATATGAACATGTAAGCCGTTTTGCTCTAAGACGTACAGTTAGAAAGCTGGAAGCTGTCAAAGTTCAAAAACCTCATTTTTCAAATATCGATATCTCGGAAACTATTAAATATAGACCAGTAATGCATTTATAAAAAAATTATTATAATTTTATGTAGAGTGTGAAAATTTAATAATATACAGGGTATTCCATTTAAAAAATCACAACTTTATGTGACCACACTTTTTTGGGCCACCCTGTATATGAGAAAATATTTTCCGGAAGTACCCCGTACTATGCGGTTTAAGTCGGCATATTAATCAAATTCGTAACCCCATTCGCATAGGAGCTATGGAAGCCTGACGCACTATTGCAGGACCCTGTATAGGAGCAGAAATTATTTATCGAAAAAAAGTAAATTTAACATTTACAATGCATTCTTCTTAACGCATTTTAGATATCTTCTGCCAGTTTGGGGTATGTGTGGGGAGTCTAGTTTTAATAAGGCACAAATACTACAAAACAAAATACTAAAAATATTGTTTAACTATGATTGGCGCACTCGCACTAACATAATTTATTTAGAATTGAATTTAAATAAATTACAAAAAATTTTAGAAACTGAACAGTGTAAAATGGTTTATAAAGTTCTTCATGGTCAACAAAAATGTAACACTGATATTAGATTTAACCATGATGTGCACAATTACCAAACAAGATCTTATAATAATATTTATCAGATTAACACTAGGACAAATATAGGTTTAAGAAATCCAATCACAGATGCAATTAAAGCTTTTAACAACTTACCTACCTATGTAAGAGATGTAAATAATTATAATAGTTTCGTTAAAAGATTGAAAACCTTTATGGCTGTGTATTGACTTTGCAACTACTTAATTAATTTTAGATTTTGTTATTCTCGGGGCCAGTGTTTTAAAGCACTGATTTGAGAATGGTTACAGTTATTAAATGTATTATATTATTAAAAAAAAATTATTTGAATAAAGAAATTTCAAAAAATATGCTGTGCTGTCTCAGTCGCTTCTTTAAAATCGAAATAGCTATGTGAGCAAATAATATCTGCCAATGTCATTTATGTCACAGTCAAAGTTGCCTGTTTAGTTAATTATTATTAAAAATCACAATCTAAACATTTCGAACACACATTGCCGATAAATAGACAGCCCCAAACGTATAGTAGTTTTTAAATATTGTTTTAAATAAAATCATAGAAATTTGGTAACTTGTAAGATCTAATAATTGTCGAATAGAGGGCGAAACATGTGATCTACAAAACAAAAAACAAATTTTCCCAAGGCTTCGTGTGTTGTTCTACTAAGGCAATATTTGACCTGATAAACAAAATAAGTATTGTTAATTATTTCCGAAATCAAGTTATTAATTATAAGTATAATTAAAGTGTTAATTTGCACCTCCAGGCAAACATTTCATTAATTAGTGAGGCCCGGTGAGGCGGTGCGCGGTCACTGATGGTCACTTCCTTCAGTTCCTTCCACGCACGGCAGCCATAGTAATTAATATTTTTGTTTGTTTTTTTTTGTTTTTTTTAGGTAACTTTCAAAATGTCTTTATTCCAAACTAACTTTTACAGTTCATTACATGGAAAGTGACAACATAATACTTATAGAAAATAATAACCTAAAAAAATGGAAGTTAATCCAATTTAATTCATTAATAAAATCAATTTAAAAAAATAATAGTATAAATAATTTAATTTAGTAAATATCTCTTTAATTGTTTTTTAAAAGTTGCCAATTTTTTAATTTTTCTGATATTTTTGGAAGATTGTTATATTTTATTATTCCGTCATATAAAAGCGATTTTTTTCCGAAATTACTTTTTACTGGTAGGTATAGTTTGATAATAATTTATACAGGGTTAGGAAAAATTACCAGAACGGTCGATTATTTCAAAATATACAGGGGTTATCAAAAAACGTCTTATATAAAAAATGTAGGGATGTTAAAAATCTACATATCGGTGATAAATTAAAATATACAGGGTCGCCCACAAAGTTGTGGAGAATGATAGTTATATTTTTTTAAATGGAACACCCTGTATATTTTTACATTTTTCAGTTCCATATAAAAAAATAATTATTTTTTATTAAATGCATTATTAGTCTATACTTCATAGTTTCCGAGATATTGACTCTCGAAAAGTGACATTTTTGAACTTTGACAGCTTATAACTTTCTAACAGTACGTCTTAGAGCAAAACGGCTTACATGTCCCTATCTTTAATTTTTATTATCTTCCCAAAAAAATCAACTTCAAGTTAAACCGAAACAACTATATTTCCTGCTTTCGTGTTACATCCGGTTTAACCGGAAGTTGATTTTTTTTTGGGAAGATATTAAAAATTTAAGATAGGGACATGTAAGCCTTTTTGCTCTAAGACGTACTGTTAGAAAGTTATAAGCTGTCAAAGTTCAAAAATATCACTTTTCGAGAGTCAATATCTCGGAAACTATGAAGTATAGACTAATAATGCATTTAATAAAAAATAATTATAATTTTATGTGGAACTGAAAAATGTAAAAATATACAGGGTGTTCCATTTAAAAAAAATATAACTATCATTCTCCACAACTTTGTGGGCGACCCTGTATATTTCAATTTATCACCGATATGTAGATTTTTAACAGCCCTACATTTTTTATATAAGACGTTTTTTGATAACCCCTGTATATTTTGAAATAATCGACCGTTCTGGTAATTTTTCCTAACCCTGTATTCTCCTGAAGTGTTATGTTTGATTTTTTTTCTCTTTCAAAATAATAGAGTGAATCAGAATACAAATTTTCAATTTATAAATGTTTTGAACGTGTAAATTTCCTTTCGATCTATATAGATTAACAGTTGGTTCTAAATGTGGTAATTTATGTATACATTAATACATTTAATAATTTTATTTTGCAGTGTAATGGTTTTAAGTTTGATAAAGAAGCAGATCCCCATTCAGAAGCTAAAAGTATATATTAATGAAAAATATATATTGTTTAAGTATTTCAAAGGAATGAAATATCTAGCTCTGTACAAAACAGATACCAAAGGAGATATCGAGTTGATAATATATTTGATATGACATTTCCAATTTAAATTTTCCTCTAAAACTATAATCCTAAAAATTTTGTCGATTTTGAATATTGAATATTTTCATTATTAAATGTTAATGGGTTGATGGAATTTATTTTATTTGTAGTTATAAACATATAAAAGAAGATTTTGTAAAATTTAACGTAAGTTTATTTGATTGAAGCCAAGAAAGAAGTATTTTTAAATCATTATAGTAATATCAAACATTTCTGCAAGGGTTTCAGCCAAATAAATAATTGTTGTATCATCTGCAAATAGCTTTATATTGCCCTTTAAGTTCAATGTAAACGGAATTAATGTAAATTAAGAATAATAACGGACCCAATATTGATCCTTGTGGAACTCCACATACCTACCTATTTTTTCTTTTTCCGAACTTTTTCTTTCCCCAATTTGAACAAATTGTCTACGATAGCTTAAATAACTTTGAAGTATAATTATTCGTAAGTATTCCAGTCGTCATATCAAGAAAAAAAATATTTTATTAATGGTATACCTAATATGGTTCTCGAGGTATCCCTCTTGTCCTTACATTTTAGGCAGAGGAGTGAGCTGATCTGCTGATCAATAGTAAAATATTTGTTGCAAGGTACACATTAATCGTTTTCTTGATTTTGGATAATATGTCGATAATATATGATTATTTTAGTATTAAAAAGAATATATCAAGTTCAACTACTATAAATAACAAAAATGAATTATACCGAAAGTACTCATATGCAACCACCTATACACTTGGATGACGTCAGAACTGGGTGTAAAACACATAACAAGTAAAATAACAAGTGTAAAATAAAAGTTTAAGTGAAACATAGGTCGTAAAATTTACGACGTCTATGGAGTGAAGCTTAACGGAAGTTAAGCTGTGGTATATGCCTCTCTATTTCTCATAATATTATACGAAGTTTTGATTTGCTGCTTAAAGAAGCAAAAGGAAATTGGGAAAAGGTATATTGGCAATTTGGCAACCGGTTTCCCGGTTTGTTCGTTGTTACCCAGAGCATTTTTTTTTAAATCAATTTTTTCAACTAATATTATTTTATAAAAATAAAATTTAAATTAAATTTTAAAAAATGCTCTGGGTAACAAAGAACAAACCAATTGCCAATATACCTTTTAGACGGAATTTGTTCCTCTAGTTATCGCCTCCTCTCTGATGTATATTGGACCACGGCAGAAGGGTGTTTTGATGATTCCGGACATCGTGACCTGCAAGCTAATCGATGCCAACGTCTTATCAGTCAATATGACTGATTATCAACCCCGTGCGTCTTACTCTCTTTCCCGCAACTCCCTTTATATAAACCTGTGACTACAACCCGTCTACGACGTTCGTGGAGTCGAAGCAAGCGTGACCGGGGCGTCGCTCTTAAATATGGTCTTGGTCTATTCTTAAAGAGGCCATGGCATGAGAATTATGTACTTGTCTTCACTTACATCGTAGACGACCATTAGAGTAACACAAAGTAGGAATGGGTTGATTTATTATTTGCGACAACATCGATCTTACCTACTTTGTGAAATTTTGAGCAGGGGCAGCTTCATAAATATTGTATTTTAAAATCCAGATATTATTTTATGTTTTAATTATTTCGATATAAGATTTTTAACAAAAAATGTTAAGCAAGCAGCACTTACTTATTCGTAAACGAAATCCTCTGTAAAGCTAAAAATTCTAGAATACCTATACATTTTTTGCTGTAATTATGTAATTAATTAATATTAGAATTTGCCAGTTCCAAGCCTGTGCCCCGCCGTTCTGAGAAAGCAGGGATGACAAAAACGTTCTAAGGTCGAAAATCGCCCGTTTTTACGAGACTTTGCCCCACAGCTAATGCCTTAAAGGCCAGTAAAGCACCTGGCAGGTATAACAATACATAAAAAGTTAGAGGGTATGGGCCTTTTACCTTTGTTGTTTTGGTCACGTTCTTTTTCTACAGTTCATTTACATAAGAAAGGACTTATGGCGTTACGGTGAAAAAATTGTTTATTTGCGAACAAGTGGATTTTTCAGTCAGGTTATAAGTGAAATTTTGTGGGGATTAACACAGGTAACATTTTAAATTTTTTTGTATTTAAAATAGTGTTTTTTGAGTAATTTTCTTGTCTATTTGTCTTATGCTAATTTGTGGGCATTTTATTTTGCAATAGATTAAAAGTATTAAAACCTAATTAGGTTTTGTAAATAAATGGGGTTGCAAAGCCCCAGTCAAGATATTGTAATTATGGGAGAAATAGTTTCATAATTATATATAAAAGTACATAATTATTTATTTCCTCACTGTTTTCAAGTTTATTGTGTATTTTGTATTAAATGTTTAGGTAGGTATTGGTTTTATGAAACAAACACTGCACAAATCTTATAAGATTTGAAGGGCAGTATTTTATGACGGTTTAACAAATAGAAAACCCCCATTATGACTTCACACAGGTCACTTTTGGAAACGACAAAACCTGCCATATAGGTACTAAATAATTAAAATCTTCATTATGTGTTAATGTTAATTAGGAAAGTTTATGACAGCTATTAATATAAATCCCCTGTTAAGACAAAAAGCATTTCATCAGTATCAATGGAAGTTCTTTAATTGCCTCTTTTCATTTTATCACAAAATTGGCTAAAAAATTATTATTACCTATTATTATTTATTTATTAACGAGCTTAGCCCATTTTTTAAAATTACAATAATTGGCAAGTAGGTAATGCATATTTTAACATAGGTAAATACAATGAAATTAACAAACTCAAAATTAACAAGTCAGACAACAGTATTAACACCAAAATATCAGTAAATAAAAAATCAGCAGGGAGCAACCTAATATCAGGTAACCAGACGCAGGTTCATATAAAAACTTGAAGCAGATGAAAAAAATCTTTATCTAATATCTTTCTTTAGAGCACAATCGAGAGAGCACAATTAATTAGTTAGATTTAAGTTAAAAACGTTTGGATTTATACAGTTATAGGTATATAAATATGAAAGGCTATAATAAAGTTGTGCCTAGAAAAATTATTCTAATGTATACCCAAAGACTTCTATTATATATTAGAAGTCTTTGTGTATACCTATTTGTCTGATAAATAGGTTTGAATAATTTCTTAAAATCCCATTATTCAATTAAACAATTGATCATTACTTTCAATGGATCCTTTAAGCAACTAACTAATCTTGCATTTTATTTACTTATTGCCCAGTAAGTATAATTTGCGCGCCTTTTAACACACTTATGAATCATATGTGTGATAGTTTGAAATAAGTAGGTAGGTATGATTATTTCTTTATTATTCATACCCACTCTATTGTGTTTTACAGTCAAGTTGCATTTTTTCCTGTTTAAATTTAAATTGAAATGGAGAATTCCCAATTTTTATTTAAAAAAAGTGTTTGTAATTTTTTCTCCCTTTTTGAAGGGCTCTTCTCAACAGCTGGGACTAGTAAGCATTCACTGTCTTATATTTTTTTGTTAAAATTACCCACAATTTTAGGTTTCACAAACTTTGATGAATATTATAACTGTGTAGTTTGTCAACATCAACAATCAAACGATTTACAATAAGATAAAATTATTTTATATTCCCAGAAACATCATCAAAATTAAAGATGGCAGCTACCCAAAACACAAACCAAACACAACCCCCATTGGTTCAACAAAATGGCTTACCTACAAGCATTCCTCACATGCCTCCGACTCCTTTAAAACATCCTTTGTCAGATGCAGACGATCCTACTAGAATACTGACCAAGAAATTGTTGCCTATTGCTGGATTTTTCGTCGCCTTTGCTACGGTCATGACAGTGTTAATTTTGTATATGGATAATACAGGTAAAATAATTGTTTGTTTCATTTTTAGAGAGAAAATATATAAATTGTGTTAGATAAATAGTAATAAAAAAATAAAAAAACGAATTTTTTTTTTATCATTTATTTAACAATTTAACACAATTAATAATGGATTTCCACCAAGTAAAAGCCGAATCAATTCTATTAGGAAATATATATATAAACTAATGTTATATTTTCAGCAATGAAACACTATCAGTTCACTTTAAGTCTAAATAAAGATATGGAACTTAATGGTATCGCTCAGGATAACCCACAACTCATAATGTATCTTCGAGAAGTAGCCCTGTTTCCCGCTATAGAACCACATCACAAGCCTATAGAAGTCCAAGACATTATGTCCAGTGAAACTGAGTATGTTTTAAAGCTACTAAATTATAAGGTTAGTAAACTGTATATTTTTAATTCTTTATGTTGTTAGTTTTAATTTCAGCTTGGATAGAAACATCTTTTTGTTCCCCTAAAAGGTCAAATTCAACTTTAGTCCTAAAAATCTATACTTATGCCAAATTTCAGTTCTCTAAGACTAAAGACTAAGTCTTTTAGAAAAAAGGTTGTGAGAGACATTGAAAAGCTTTTTATGATAACTAGTGTTAAACACATCATAGAATACAAACCAGTAGTAATAGCTAGTAGTTTCTAATTAAAGAACCCCACACTTCTCTTATGGAAAATGGCCATTGGTTAAATTTCCTAAATTTTTAGTATGTTGTAGAGAATGCCATTTTGGTCAAAAGTATCCATGGCCACAACAAAATCTGCCGACCAGTTTTTGAGATACAGAGGGTGTCCAAGTTGCAAAATATAAATATTCAATACATTTACATTATATTTTCATAGTTTATAATAATAATTCGTTTTGTTTTTCTGGGTTTTTGGTGACCCTGTCGTAGATAGGATAGAATACTATAAAAATAGTCCAAAATTTCTTATTATATACCGGGTGAGTGACGAAAAGTATTTAACATTTTTTGTTAAATCATTGTATTTTCGGGAATAAATTAATAATTGTTAACAAACTAATACTGTATACGACATTAGCTTGGAGCAAGATATCAGAATTTATATTTTTTATATTTTGCAGGCTAACTCAAAAAAGTCATAATTTTTTTTATTAGTTTTTAAAGAAATTTTGTATATATTTATTTATGTACTACTTGTCGCTTATCCTATGGTTCCAAATCTATATAATTGCACATACAGGTATTCAGTTACCTAGGTGCATTCTTCTTTACTTCGTTTTGTACCTATATATACAGCGTGTGCGTGGATTTGCTTGCCAAATGGAAAACTTCTTTATTATCAATTTTTCGAAAAAAAGTTATTCTTTCTAAAAAGTTTTGCTTTTAAAATTATTAAGATTGGCATAAGAATTTATTTTTAATGTTGTACATGGTGTCTCAAAAAACGAAAAACTTTAATTCTGAATGTGAAAAACTTTATACCAATATTTATTAACTAGCAAATTGAAAAGCGCGAAAAGCGCATTAAATCGTCAACTAATTTGTAGTATACAGGGCAATGATAAAGTTTTTTTGAATAGTTACTTAACATTTTTGATAAACAATATGGATAAATACCATCGCCATATTTATTTTTAAGCCATCAATGTACTATTTTCAGGTTAATTTAGTATACAGAGTAAGTAAAATATTTAGGTAATTTACAAACTAATTGAAAATTTATTAATCAATCATATAAACATATTTACACATAACAAGTTTTTTAATTACTAGTAATTACACAGTAAACACGAACAAATATACATAGAAGATTAAATTTCAATAAGCCCCCGTTGTTCATCATACACCTAATAATTTTTATCAAAAATGTTAACTGAATATTAAAAAAAAAACGTTATCATTGCCCTGTATACTACAAATTAGTTGACGCTTTTCGCGCTTTTCAATTTGCCGGTTAATAAATATTGGTATACAGAGTTTTTTCACATTTAGAATTAAAGATTTTCGTTTTTTGAGACACCATGTACAACATTAAAAAGTAATTCTTATGCTAATCCTAATAATTTTAAAAGCAAAACTTTTTATAAAGAATAACTTTTTTTCGAAAAATTGATTTTTTTTTTTTTATTATTTATTTTACGTCGGCCTTTTTCCGCAACGAGGCCAATCACCGACGCCAGGGAATTTGTCACACACTATCTGGTAATTTTTGCCGAATCCCTCTTTGTCGAGGGTAGGGTTCTTTAACGTGCCAACATCCATGACACGGGGCCCACAGTTTAACGTCTCTTCCGAAAGACGGCGCCACCTCTTAAACCAAATTCCAAATTTAACATCGACGTTGCCGGCACCGGGAATGGAACCCGGGCCTGCGATCTGTGAGGCCGCTGCGCTGACCACCAGACCACAACGTCGATAGAAAAATTGATAATAAAGAAGTTTTCCATTTGGCAAGCAAACCCACACACACGCTGTATATATATGTTCAATTTAATTATTTTAGTGGGTATTATTAATTATAGTTAATGTGTTCAAATAGCTTATGTTAATATTTTGTAATATTTATTAATTTAATAATTTTTTTGTAACATTTTTTTTTTTGTAATAAACAATAAACAATAATAATCAAGGTTATACAGGGTGTGTCCGATGATAAGCGATAGAAATATAACATAAAAACGCTTGTATTTATAAATCACCCGGTATATTTTTTAATATTTTTGGCTTGAAGTGTCTTACTTACATGTTTACTATTGATTTTCCTTTTCCTATGACCAGTTCTGGAGATTACAGTGTCGAACAGACCCAAAACTCAAAAAAAGTATATGTTTCCACTTTAAATGTTTTTTTTTTATAGAATAATGGAGTTTTTATTGAGGCTGGCGCCTACGGCGATGGAAAAACCTCGAAAACCGAAATCCTAGAGAAAAAATACAACTGGAGAGGCCTCTTGGTTCAACCCGACCCTAGACACTACTTCAATCTGAGAAGACACAATAGAGTAAGGAGTCAGTGCATACACGCATGTCTTAGTCCTATGCCTTATCCTCGAGAGGTAAGAGAAAAACTCATTTTTATATACCTACCGGTTAGGCGCCCCGCCAGACTTATCATTAGGAAAATGAATTAAAATAAAGTCGGACCGATTTGGCTATTAATAGGGAACTTTCCAATTTTTTTTTTCAATAATATGATTTAGTTAGGCCTAAAAAAAATATTCCCCAATTATTACTCCTTAAAAATCAGTAATAACTTGGTAAAAATTCTTTAAAGTTTCGCGCGTGTCAAAAGCATTTCAAACGACCTTTTAAGCGTGCCAAGCCCGATGACGTCAGGAAGTATGACTTATCCGTCATCCTGACCGGTGGCCGAGCTACCGAGTTTGCATTTGGATTGCCGTGTGTTATTGTTATTGTATTGTTGTTTTAAGGTGGAATTCTCAACGTCGTTCAATTTATTGCCAACCTATAACCTATTTCGTGGATGTCACACACGAATTATACTTCTTGACGTCACGACCCGTTTTTACCCGCTTCGGATAATTTGAATTTTGGGGCATTTTTAAATCTTGCTAGCGGTCTTTTGGGACGAAATATGTAGTTTTTTTTTGCTGCCCTATGTTTTATGCCAATATATACTTATGATTTATAGAATTTTTCCCCATTTAAAATTTTTGTCAAGTTCCCTATTATACAAGCAATACCTTATATTTATTACAGGTTACCTTACATAACGAGAATGACGTTAAAATTAACGACATACACTCAAACTCCGTCGAAAACCCCGATTGGCTAGTTATCAGGGTCAAATGCTTCCCCCTCTACTCACTTTTACTAGCTATGAACACCAGCACTGTGGATTATTTGAGTTTGGAGACGGGTGGCACAGAATTGCAAGTGCTCGAGACACTTCCATTTGACAGAGTAAAAATTGAGGTTATAGGCGTCGATTTAAAGGAAAACGAATCTGAAATAGGCACTATTAAAAAGTTTTTGGCAAGTAAGAAGTACAAGTATATGGAAAGATTCAATACGACTTATGTATTTATGATGAATCGAGTTAAAATTTAAAGGGGGTGGTGGTAGTGTGTTAATTTTGAGTGAAATAAGGTGTTTTATATCAACTCTCGCGCTTTTATGCAGTGGCGGCTTCTCCTATGAGGCACGTGAGGCAGTGCCTCACCAATAATTTTGCAAATTAAATAAATTACAAATTTATATTACTTTACTATTTGCATAAATATATATATATCCATTAGAATTAATGCCGTCAATCTTAACGCGCTTCGCTAGAAATATCATCTGTCATCCATCTCATTTCTGCATGCGGTTGTATATGGTTAGAGGCCCGGCCTCCCGCTTCCTTGTCTAGCGTATTAGTGAAAATATCTAAGGTGATGTATGATACCCGTAATAGTCCAGTCGAATCTAGCTTTAAATAGCGCATAAAAACATTCTTCTGAGGCCAGCCTCAACTCTCTACGTAAATTTAATGCGAACGCGAGGGGACTAATCTAATCTATAAAGATGAACGCCGCGACACGGTATTTGGAGAAATGCTATTATAAGATTAACAGGTTGATAGGTTGTCCGTTGAAAGTTTAGAGAGAGTGCATAGTGCATTGTATTTTAATATAGTTTTCGGTAAATACTTTTGTAGTTTTCCGTACTGATTTTTGTTTTGCTTTTTTTCCAACAGTGGGCAGTGATTTTTCTAAAATATTAATATTACATTACTTTTATTACTTATTAGTTTATTTGTTTTGTGCTTATTAGCGAAAAATGGATTCAGCGGGACCTAGCACAGCGTCACAACTTCCCCAGGTAAATGTAAACATTCGCAATCCTACTTGTGATCTTGTTAATTTTTTAGTAAATGAGCAGAATTTTTCAAGTATTAATTCCTATGAAGATAAATTGTACATAGTAAAAGAAGTAAAGCGACCTGTTCCAGATTTGAGTAAACGTTTTGTTACTGTCGGTGGGGTGGGGGAAATCAAATCGGAGCTTTCAAACACTTGGTACGAAAAGTAAGACTGGCTTACTGGTAGGGTAACGTTAAACAAATTATTTTGCTGGCCGTGTATTCTGTTTGCAACAAATAATAGCGACAAAGTTTGGTCAAAATGTGGTTATAGCGATTTAAAAAACTTGTCTAAACTTTAAAAACTAACCTTGCTACAAAAATTTTTTTCAACTGTGCCTCACCGCTTTCAAATACCACGAGCCGCCCCTGCTTTTATGATGTATTTTTTTTTTAAATGTTTTAATGAAAATTGAAAAAAATACTTTATTGGCATCTCTTATTAATATATAAACTAAGGAGAATGATATAAGGATCTTATTGGTTATTGACTGGAGTTTTATTGTAAAGAAGACTGATTCGCGCAAAGATTATTTTTAAAAAGGAAGATTATGAAGTAGTTTGGTAAAATGTAACGCAAAATAAAATGCTTTAAACACACAAATTAATATAAATTTTGACATTAAAATTATGAGAAATTGTTGCCTATTTTTAGGAAAATTTCACGTTTTTTGGCTAGAAATTAATAGCTAAAATAAGTTCTTACAGGCAAATAAAAATATACGTAAGGCATGATACCTTGAATCACCCTGTAGATACGTCTTAGGTAACTTAGATACTTTATAAAAAACTATATATTTTGAAAATTATATAAGCAATTTTAAAAACACTTGCAAGTTCATAAGAAATGGAAATATAAGTAGGAAATCTTCTGGCTTACATATAGTCAGATCTGGTCTTAACATGCGGGTCCAAAGGTCACTGATCATGTGCGTCAAATCAGACAACACAGAGGCTATCAAAATGTTGTGAGATTATTTACAAATATACCGAAGGAAGGAAAAATAGTTTCATTATTTTATTTTATTTATATTTTTTCATCACATATACCTAATATTATTATTTTTGTAAAAATTATGTACAGGGGAGTTGAAAAAGTTACAAAAAAATTATATAATCGTTAATTATATACCTACTGTACCCTTTAATTAAAAACGACAATAATAAACAGTGCAATTTATTTTAACAAGTTTACTACTAAAACCTAAAAATACAATGGCATTTAGTCTGATAAACTATTTCGATAATGAAAGAAAAAGTGGAAATTCGCAAACCAATATGCAGGAAACCGTAATGAAAACACTGGGAATTAGTTTAATGACTATGCAGAATAATGTGCATGAAAAAAAAGCATAATATAATACCCAAGAATACTAAAAAATGTAAACGAAAAACACCATTTATAATTATAGCCTAAAAACTCTCATCGTCACTTATAAAATCTGAAAAGTCCTCGTCGTCTGAGTCGTCTTCGAATGGAGCAATTATCATTGGCGCTACTTCGACATCTAGTACTTGTTCTCGATCCCACCAATCCCTTATTAATATTTCTGTATGTTCCACCGATTTCTTCCAGTACTCTTGTGTAATATTATCTAACGAATCTTGCCAAACTATTTGTACTTGGTCGGATTTAAGACCATCATCTACATGTTTTTCATAATAAGACTTTGCACCAGCCCATATTAATTCTATTGCGTTAAACTGGCAATGATATGGCGGCAGTCGTAGAACCTCATGACCATATTCACGCAGTATTTCATCTACCGCGTATATTTTGGGTTTTTTAAGAGACTTTGCTATTGATAGGAGTTCCGATTTAAGCATATTTGGTAAAGGATTCCGGTTGTGTTTTTCCAGCCACTCATAAATATCACTTTTCCTCCAAGATGAAGTAGGCTGTTTATTTAAAATTCTTGAATGATATGATGCATTATCTAATACAATTAAAGACGGAGCATCCAAATTTGGTATCAATTGAACTTTTAACCATTTTTCAAACATTTCGCAATTCATATTATCATGATAGTCAGCACTTTTTGATGTTGAAGAAAAACTCGCACCTGCAACATATCCTGTTGCATGCAAAATAATAAAACGCTTTCCCGTACCGCACCCCTTTTTCCTTTTAACACTTTTTACAGACTCATCTTGCCAAGATTTTGAACCACTTCCATTC
Source organism: Polydrusus pterygomalis (assembly GCA_963969555.1). Lineage (NCBI taxonomy): Eukaryota > Metazoa > Arthropoda > Insecta > Coleoptera > Curculionidae > Polydrusus > Polydrusus pterygomalis. The sequence goes on from OZ018377.1 coordinate 2,947,985, forward strand.
GAAAATATCCACGTTTCGTCTAAAAATACCACTTTTCTAAATTTCGATTTGTAATTGTCCGTATATTTTTTTTAAAACTGAACACGCTGACTCACTATTTGTGGCTGCTCACATAAAAATCTTCGGTTACAGTCTTTTTTATAGCGAAAACCTGAATTTTTTATTAATTTTGATAACGCTTCAAGTCCAATTTCCAAAACACCCCGAATTTTTAATGTTTTTAGTAAAACTGGAAGAGTTACATTGGTTTTTGATTTGTATAAATCGTAAATCACATTTCAAACTCCCATTTTAATATTTTCGCTTAAATCCTGTCTTTGGCTTTCTTCGTTTACACTTTTTAGTATTCTTGGGTATTATGTTATGTTTTGTTTCCTTAAACTAATTCCCAGTGCTTTGGCTACTGTTTCCTGAATATTGGTTCGCGAATTTCCACTTTTTCTTTCATTTTCGAAATAGTTTATCAGATTAAGTACCATTTTTTTTGATTGGGGATGCAAAAACCCAGAAAATTGTTTCATTTTGTCACAAACTGTCAAAGTCACAAAACTGGCATATTTAAAATAAAACGTAGCTGGTGCTATTATAAGCTTTTTTAGAATCGCTGGAAAGTAAATACATATCCTTTTTTTTCATGTCAAAATGGAATAAGTCTGTCTCATTTATCTTACGTATTTTATTTAGAGGGTAAAATTAAACGCAAGTAAAGAAAACAAAAACTGAGAGTATGTCTTTCTTGAATCGTATGACCCGCACGATAAGACCAGATCCGACATACATACATACCTTGTATTGATTGACTATTGTCATTTGTCGCCGTTTGCAACCAAATTTAAGTCAGGTTCTGACACCATCAGGTGTTGTCAAGACTTAGCTAATGGGCTTTTTCACTTAATTTGAATTGATTTATCGCATAGAGAAAGAAAAAATAAAATTTTCTGCGGTTTCAATTTTTAAAATTTTCAATTATTTACCGAGAAAATAAATAAACAAGATACGGTCTTTAATAAAAACACGGGATTAAACTTACTGACGTCACATCTGCCTCGACCCATTATGGGACCGAGTTATTCACCTGAACGTCGAACGCCGCATCTACCTGATTATCGAGCGGGTTGTTTTTCTATTTTTATGCTGTTCTTGTCTATTTAGTTTATCAAAACTATAATCCGTCGAGGCTGACGAATAAAAGAATTGCGCGGATAATGGGAAGACGTAATAAGGTTTTGATATAATGTTTTCAAACTTTGTGCTTTCGCGGCGCCTTTTTAATTGTCTCTAGGAAAGGTTTGTGACCCTCTAGGAAGATTTTTATTGTTGGGATGTTAATGCTGAATATAATGAATTCAGTTATAGTGAAACGGTCCATTGAAAACACTTGGCTTTCGATGATGGATGTGGCCCACAAACTGTGGGGAAAAAGTATTGCGCCACCCGTCAAATGCTACCAGAAATGTAATTTTTATGGTCACATGTACCAATGACAAAGCAGTAGTTTACATCGTTTGGTTGGCTAATAGATACAGTAGGATAGATACAAGTGACTTATGTCATTGTTTATACCAAGTAGCATTTTTAGACACGTTTTAGTAAATATATCGAAACCTATGTTTTTATTATTCTGGTTTAGAATGGAGTCGAGACACAAAAATGTTATAGCTGTATTTTTGGATTTTAAGCGGGCATTCGAAACAATTTAAATTTGGAAAAAAAATATTTTCTTGGTGACAAAAAGTGACAAGTGACACATCGTTGTATTTAGAATGTCATATGGAGTCAAAAAAAGTAAAAATATACCAGGTGTCCCATTTAAAAATCGAAAGTTTATGTCACTTCCGGTTAAACCGGAAGTTCCATAATGTTGAGTCACCTGTCAAAAAATGCAGTTTTATGTCGTATACAAATCCTCCGAATTTTATTTCATTATCTTGAAAAACAAAAAAGTTAGAGGGGCGAGCCACCTTCCGTGGACACCTGGCACCCGGTATACATTAACGAAACAGACATAATGTTTCGATAATGTATCGAAAATAATGCGAAACAAACGTAGGTAAAGTAAAAACGACTTACATAATCTAAAACAAGAAAAACGCACAGAAATATTTCATACAGGGTGGCCCTTTAGTGTGGCAAAGTACAATAGCTCCGTTACTATTTCAAATACATTAAAAATATTAATACAAAAGTTGAAGGGCAGTAAGTGACTTATAACGTAAAATTATTTTTAACTCTATAGGGTGGCTCAAAAAAGCGGAACAATAAAAAATGTACTTTTTTCAAATGGAACACCCTGTATATTTTTTCATTTTTAAATTCCACATAAAATTATAATTATTTTTTATTAAATACATTATTAGTCTATACTTTATAGTTTCCGAGATATTGACTCTTGAAAAGTGACATTTTTGAACTTTGACAGCTTCTAGCTTTCTAACAGTACGTCTTAGAGCAAAACGGCTTACATGTCCCTATCTTTAATTTTTATTATCTTCCCAAAAAAATCAACTTCCGGTTAAACCGGATGTTACTCGAAAGCAGGAAATATAGTTGTTCCGGTTTAACTGGAAGTTGATTTTTTTGGGAAGATAATAAAAATTGAAGATAGGGACATGTAAGCCGTTTTGCTCTAAGACGTACTGTTAGAAAGTTAGAAGCTGTCAAAGTTCAAAAATGTCACTTTTCAACAGTCAATATCTCGGAAACTATAAAGTATAGACTAATAATGTATTTCTTAAAAAATAATTATAATTCTATGTAGAATTTAAAAATGAAAAAATATACAGGGTGTTCCATTTGAAAAAAGTACATTTTTTCTTGTTCCGCTTTTTTGAGCCACCCTATAGAGTTAAAAATAATTTTACGTTATAAGTCACTTACTGCCCTTCAACTTTTGTATTAATATTTTTAATGTATTTGAAATAGTAACGGAGCTATTGTACTTTGCCACACTAATGGGCCACCCTGTATAAGTTACAACAAATAACGTAAAATGGTTGATAAGGTGATTCGTAACGCATGTGTCGCGACACAATTTTGATATTTGATCCGAAAATGTGTCGAAACTTTTCTCAGCAAAGAATTTGTATCTAAAATATGCTGCTTGGGTAACCATAGAACGTGTTATACATTTGATAGTATTTTTTAATTCTGACTACATTATAGATCTCAAGCGTTGCTCTCTTATTAGGTAGGATACTTTATCCACTTTGTTGATCTGTCAGACTTGTGTTACTATAAGTTGTGTTCCTCGTGGTATTATCGTCGCTGTAGGTAGGTCGGGTTATGTGTAATGGGCTTTTTCACTAAATTTTAATTTTTACCCTATCGCATAGAGAAAGAAAAAATAACGAAACAAGATACGCTCTTAAATAAAAACACCGGAATAAACTAACCGACGTTACATCTGCCTCGACCTATGGGTCCCTGTTATTCAGCTGAATATCGGGCGGATTGTTTTTTATTTTTAAGCTGATCTTGTCTATTTGGTTTATCAAAACAAAGATAGCAATCAATATCATCCGTCGAGGCTACGAATAAAACAATTGGGCGGATGATGGGATGACGTACTAAGGTTTCGATCTCATGTTTTCAAACTTTTTTCTGCTTTCGCGTCGTCTTTTTAATTGTCTCTAGAAAAGGTTTGTGACCCTCTAGGAAGATTTTTATTATTGGAATGTATTGTCAATAGGTTCTAATTCAGGGTGTTAATGTGATGGTTATAGTGAAAAGGCCCATTATAAAATTATTTTAAGCAAGGGTTTTTACACAGGTCTGGATGAGAAAAAGTAAGTAAGTGCGAAATAATGCTATCTAATTATCTATTATACGAAAACCAGGGCCAAATTTATGATTTTTTCAGGAATAATAAATTTTGGGACGTCGCACAGTGGATCGAACTGTAGAACAACTCGGGCATTCGTTTTAAGGTGGCAGTATCAACATGCTTGCCAACCTATAACCTATTTCGCGTATATTTATTTAATTTTTCTAGCTTTTACACAAAATTTAAATAAAATCATTATCGTCTTCATATTTTATAGGTAATAATTGACATATTAAATAAATATCAAGGAATTTCATTAAATATTTTAGGAGAATTGAATAGCGAAAAATTTCGGGTAGATTTTTTAAAACATTATTATGTCATTCTTCTTTCATTATACAATTCTCCCAAAATTAGCAATGAAATAAATTGATATTTTTGTAATATATCAGATATTACCTAAATATTGTACCGACGATATTGATTTTATTTAAATATTAGTTAATCAAGTAATAAACTAAAAAAAGCAACGCGAAATAGATTATAGGTTGGCAATAGATGGAATGACGTTGAGAATTCCACCTTAAAATTTAATTACTTTTTGTCTTTAATTTTTTATTAATTTCAGTTATTTATTTTGGTTTGATAAAAGTATAAGATGTTCTTTTAACAATATTTCTCTGAAAAATTTACATATATCAATTATTTGCCAAGGAGGCTAAGTTTAAACATGAGGTATATATTCATCAAATATTAGGAGGGCAAAGAAATAGTAAAATAGTACCTTATGCTCTATATTTGCTCTAAAATATATTTTAGGGCTTGTTTACAAACATACAGGGTGATTTTAAAAAAATGTTAAAAATAAGTAAGGAAGCAGTAATATCTTTAAAATGAATAATCAGATTACATTTGGTGCAATAATAAAGCTTCTTGGGTCAATGTAATGGTTAAGGTCTGCACTAAAAAAAATTTGTTTTTAAGTTTTTGGATAAGAAAGCACTATGTAAACAACATTTCCTAAATTATATCTTCTGTATCTGTTAGTAGTGTGATCCTGTTTATTAAAATCTAAAAACTACAACGAAAACTTCAACTGACGGTTTTTGCCAGATCAGGAGTTGATAGTTTATTTAAATACATAAAAACAAAAAAATTATCACTGAAAAATACTTAAATCAGAATTGATAATAAAACTATACCTTATCTATTTCTTGCATAACCAAATAATTAAAGTTAACTTTCAAATTAAATTGAAAGCAAGAAAATAACTTCTATCTGTCAATGGATCTGATGAGAGTAATAGATTGTGTAAAATGTCTTCGTTTGTAGATTTTTTATTAGGTACATTAAAAAGTTTAGTTTAGGAATCCCAGATATATTATATGTTTTCAATATGTTGCAAAGTATAAATTGTAAGTTTGGTAGAAATGCATTTTTTTGAACAATCGAAGAGTAGTAAATTTAGCGATATTCAACCAATAAGACTAGACTACTTTAAAAACTTTATATTTTTTTTTCACTGTGTATGTAGCCAAAACCATAGTATGGTGTTTTATAAAAAGCACAATATATTGGTCGAAATTATACTTTTGAAACATCGTCATGTCCGCCCATTTACATCACCTCGATCTACTGTGCGTCGGTTACGTATATTAGGTCATCAATTCATCGTGGTGTAGATAATTTACATGTTAAAGTCGAATAGACTAATTACAACGTATTGTCGTATTCGCGCACTTCGTGGCTGGAGCAATCGTTCAGATTCGTAATCTACAGCCCAAACGTGCTGCGTTGGATTTCTCTTCCATCTTTGGTATATAATGATTATAACTATTTCTTTTTACACACGCAGATGCTTACCCAAAAACTTGTCTACCAGACCTGTGTGTAAGAGTTTATTGGTACCGTCCTAGTCTTATCAATTTTTAGGGAGTAAGTGAAACAACTACTTACTAACCGAGTAGTAGAGGGCTGTGATCGAAGTCTACCTCGAGTTAAACGTCAAATATTCACTTGTTTTTTTTTTAATGAACAGGCCTGTATTCTGTTTCACTTACTCCTCCTTAAATCCCAGAAAGCCTTAGGTACGGTAATAACCGCGTAAATCATGACATTGACAACACTCCGATTCTAAGGCGATGATATAACGTTACTGTTAGAAAGTTACAGGCATATTTATTATATTTAACCAGTATATTGCCAATGGTATGCAACCAACCTTGTGAAAAATGAGGCCTATATGCAGGCAATAGGATATTGAGCATGTCGTGCAATACAAACAACAACTGTTCAGTGTTTAGTTTACATGATCTTCCGCTTTAGTCCTCCATGTTGTAACATGGTATTAGCGATATTATGCTGGTTAAATATATATACAGGGTGTTTCATTAAGGGTGGCCACCGGCCATATCTCGGAAACTACTAGGCATAGAAACTTGGAAAAAAAAATTATGATTAAAGCGGTCATGAGAAAATACTGGAAATTACTTTTAAGTTCCTCATTTCGCCACAAGAGGGCACACTTAAAATTTTTTTTAAATTCTTCGTATTCAATGGTACAAGATAGTTTCTAATAAAGTTGCTAGAGGGCGCAATTTGTATTAAAAATTATTGTTTTGGCAATAACTCTGAAACGAACAAAGATATCGAACTGCGGTCTTCACATATCTTCTTGCAAATTTCATCTACCTTTCGATTATGATGTCATAGTTATACCGTATGGTTTGAATTTTCGAGAGAAAATCGAAAAACTGTTATTACAAATTGCGCCCTCTAGCAATTTTATTAGAAACTATCGTGTACCGTTGGATACGACAATTAAAAGTACTTACCTTTCTCGTCCAAACAAGCTTAAATTTAGTAAAATCGGATAAGTCGTTTAGAAGTTACAGCGATTTTAATGTTTACACATTCAATAGCTTCCCCCACTCTTATCAAGGTCGGTACGCCAATGAGCCTTAAACCAAAATGATGCAGAATTGTCTAGCTTGATGTAATCAGAGTTATACCTTAATATGGGAATTTTCGGAGAAATTTAGAATTTAAAAAAAAAATTTTAATTGTGCCCCTTGCGGCGAAATGAGGAACTAATCAGTAATTTCCAGAATTTTCTCAAGACCGCTTTAATCATAATTTTTTTTTTCAAGTTTCTATGCCTAGTAGTTTCCGAAATATGGCCGGTGGCCACCCTTAATGAAACACCCTGTATATGATTATAGGCTGATTTGCCAATAACAATCTCTAGTACTGAAATAGTACTACCATAGAAACAAAGAGTTATGTATTGTCTATTTAAAAAAATGGTTTAATTATTTAGGAAGTTACTATGTAGTAGGCACAAATAACTATAAATACACAGGCCCTAAAATTTAAATTTAAAAATACCTCTTCTACTATTATCAACATAATAGTTCTTTAGTGTTTACATAGTTTAATTTATTTTTAGCACTCTTATAGAGTAGCTTAGATTAATAAATGAGTATGATCGACTCTTAAAAGTAGAATTGGTTAATACACGTTTTAATGGGGGCATTCGTCATTACTCCTTTTAGGCGTCGATATGACAAGCGTCCAAAATGTCGGCCGTTGACTTTGGAACCAACCAATCAGGCAGGGTTATTTGAAAAGTATTAAAAATATATCAGTTACGAACCTAACCTATAATAATATTCTTAACATAGTATAAAACAAAGTCGCTGTCTGTCCGTCCCTACCTATATATGCTTAAATCTTTTAAACTAACGCAACGGATTTTGAAGCGGTTTTTTTAAATAGATAGAGTGATTCAAGGGGAAGGTTTTTGTGTATAACTAGCGACCCGCCCCGGCTTCGCACGGGTGCAATTTCAGAAAGTAGCATACTAATATATCGGGTTTGTATTTATACCAGCAGGTTGCAACGCATGCCGGGTACACGCTAGTAATAATATATATTTATTTAATAATAATATACACACTGCAGAATACAACAACCAACAACAACAATAACTTAAGAAATGGCTGATTGATTCTAAACGGTGTAGCAGATTTTGTTTTTAAATATTGAAATAAATTAATAAATAGAACACTTATTTTCGCCAAACATAGAGACTTTCTTTGCGGTGTTGCCAATTTACCGATATGCCTTTGCAAATCAACATTATTATTGACATTCCTGGTCCACGTTGAGCTTAGACCACAATGGTTTTAGATTTTTTCCTTTTTTTAATCAAAAACCGTATAGAAGTGTGAAAATGTTAGTGTAGTTAGGTTATTTTATCATTATCATTATTACGAGCATTTTAAATCCCTTCAAAGACATGAGAAGCAGAAACATTTACTTTTATAATAATATGTATATGAAGACATTTAAATGCGAAGAGGTACATAATAAACAGAGTACCTATCTTGAGACATGAAAAGAAAAGTAAACAATATCCATTATGGTAAAACAGTCAGTCACAATATAAATGCAATTTCTGTAAATCTTTAAAAAATAATGCATCCTTTCCCATCTCACAGAAAATCACAATTTGAATATTTTGTGATTTCCTGATCCTGAAGTTAAAGAATTTGCATGTGAGAAGAAATTTTTGCAATGGCTGTAGAGTCGCAAAATTTAACATTAACAAACAAGCCTTGATAGGTGCACTTTTTCTCACTCATATTTTTCCGAATTTCTATTCGCTGAGCGCTATACCAACCACGAAAAATGCTAATAACCTAATGGAAAACCAATTAAGGTTCTTTTCTATATAAAAGAAATTTAAATAAAATGGCGGCACAGTCATTGGATTGGAAAACCATAAACGGAAGAACAAAAAAATGTCTTTAAATTAATTGTTATAAAACATCTCTCAGTACCATCGAGTTAGAATTCAGTACAGTAAGTAGGTACTTTTAAATATTATAAATGTTTCAGTTCGCATCTTGTTACCTTATTGGTATCATGTGATTGTAGATTTACATTACATTATACATACTCGCTTTTATACTTTGTTTCCTAAATTAAAACATATTTCTTTATATTTAATACTCCATCATTAAAGCCATTATAAGTATAGGTTTGAACGACTATCTTAATCTCGCGCCGTATTCTGATTGGCTGGTGCCCAAGTCCTCGGCCGATAAATAGACGTTTGTGTCAATATGTATGTAGTGGTGTACAATGATTAGATAGATACCCGATCATTGGTTTGTAGGACACAAAACGAACTTTTTGTCCGAAATACCTATGTACATTGAAATACTCATATACTATAGTGCCTTAAGGAAACCACATTCATCTAGTTTTCTATAGCTTATAGTCCAAAAATTAATATTAATAATAAAAACCATTCCTTCGAAATATATTGATTTAATGTTATTTTTTACTTTTGTATTTGGTATTATTTAAATATAGTTTTAGTATTTTTGTATTATCAACATGTGTTCTTTTAATTTTACACTTTTTTGTACTTATTTTTTAGTTTGTATTATTTGATATAAGTTTAGAAATAAAGAATTTAAAAAATTTAAACTTGTTCTATTTCATCCTTTGTGGAAAATAAAACTACGGGTTCTGGCTTTAAAATCTTTATTTTATAGATATCTATACGACTTTAGGAAATAAAACGCTTATCCATGGGAAATTTTAATTTTTGTCAGACATCCAAATTTCTTTGTTCACAATTTCTCCTTATAACTAAACGTCCTATGCATAAAGGCAAAATGTAGATAAATCAAGAACAACATATTTACTAAAGCTATACTCGTACACACTAAAAATCTAGCACCAGGAATAGCTATTGTTTTCAAAAACACTAATATCAGCCTCAAAGTACTTAACCCTCCAAAACCCACTAGGCAAATAAAAAAAAATACATTACTTGTTTCATGAAAGAATATAAATGACACTAGAAGAGTTAAGAGATGTCCATATAAAGAATAACCAACAAGAGATATGGTTTCATATAAATTTATACTTGATCGGCCTAATTTTGCTAAAATAAAACATAAAAACGGCATGAACGTAGCAAAAATAACCATGGCTTCAGCGGGGGTTATGCCTGCCTTATACCTCTTGAAAGAGTAGCCATAAATTAAAAATGAAGTAAGAATTACAAACCCTATTATGGGACCTAGCAAGTCTATATAAATTTTTCTATATCTTTTAGTTACAGGGGGTACAAAAGAGGCTAATATTCGAAAAAATATTTCTTGCACTGGAACTAGGAAAAGGTGGGTGTAATTTTTTCCTTTGAAAGATGATTTATTTATTGAATGGTCTGGTGAACCAATAAAAATAACTGAATTTGACATTATTTTCAATATTTATAAAATCAAGTTTTATTACCTTCAGTTGCTTAATGTACCTACGATATTAATTCTAGGGTCTAAAAATGTCACACTTTTATTTTAACTAATTTCACAAATACCTATTTATTATTTCATCTTTCTCTGTATGTTTTCTTGAGCCTCTTTAATCTGCTTCTGGAAAGTCACGGCAATATCTCTCATAAGAGCCCTAAACTGCTCAGGAGATAGTTTTTCATGCAGTCTATTTTCTTGAATTAGGTTTTTTCCAGTAAGCATAGCACGAACTGCCAACTGTGCTGCCTTGCGCATAGGGTAAGACTCACTAAGCCTCTGTATTAGATGTTCATTGTTGACTAGAAATTTTATTATGAAACGAAATACCATTCTGTGATTAACAGTCTTTTTATAATTATTGTTTATGGAGATTGAGTATTTTTACTATGGTTTTTGAAAATCAAACGGATAAAGGTATCTGTACTTCTGTAACAATTCTTGTTTAAGGCGTAATTGGGTTTTTAAAGCTTCCAAGTGGTTTAGTTGCTGTTCCTTGCTGAATTCTATGCCAGGGAGCATACGAATCTAACATAAAAAAAAATATTTTAAATATATCTTACTATTGTACCTAATTATATTTATAAAGTGCTACAATATAGCTAAAGAAAATTGTTAACTTACATCTGCTCTGGCCTGATCCAAACGTTTTTGTAGCTCTAACACTTTCTGACTACAATCTTGTGACTCCCTGGTTTTTGTTGTGTTATCGTGATGGTCTTTCTCGACACTAAAATTGTAACATTTATTATAATACACTTAACTACTTACTTTACAACTGCAATTAGATTATAATTTTACCACAGCTAATTACTTACGCAACTTTTATTACAAATTTACGTCAAATTTAGACAATGTTTTCTATTTTAAACATATTTTGAAAACAAAAACAACCCCTAACCTCACTTCGATTTACCTTCGAATAATTTCGTAAATTACAGGCAAAATTTCAATGTTAAGGTCTTCAACATTAAATGTGGGTTTTGTCTCTTGAGGTGGTTCGTCAGTTTCCATTTTAAACTATAGCATTTTCTTCAAAAATTTTAAAATTGGTCTATTTAGAATTTCCTGAAGTGACAGTCACAGAATACGTATTCTGATTCTGTGGTGACTGTTACTTCCCTAGAGGATTTTTTTTTTCCGCAAGCAAAAACCAAGTAGAACAATGGTTGTAAGAAAGTAGTTTCGATATTATACATTGAGGCGTTGGTTGTTCTGTGGTTTGGTTGGTTCATAATCTTGGACCTATCATTCGTCTGTGGTGTTTGTCAAATTAGTTTTGTTTGTGTTGACAGAACGAGAACCGAGAACTGCCACTGTCCTGTCAGTGTCAGTTAATAAATGAATTTAATAGAAATAGTAGTTTGTTTAATATTTTTATATAAAATAGGTTTTGGTGTAATTTCTTTACATAAAAAGAATTAATGTAGTCTTAAAAACTTGTTCTCTTGTTAACTGTTGCTTTTAGTTTTAACCTGATAACCCAGAATAAGACATTTTATAAGGGAAGTTACAAGCCCACAGCAATGATTAATCCTCAGGAATTTCCAAGGAAATAGCGGTTTTGTTGTTGATACATTCTGCGTATTATTTCAGATAAAGTGTAAGTTAGTCATGATTTAATGTTAAATCACGAAGTGGACAGTATAACCAGGCAAATCAGTGCTGTAAACATGGTTCCGATACCAGCTGAGTATATGCCAGATTTCTGGAACCTAGTTTCCTCCGAATGTCCCGTGGTAGAACTAACGTGCTTAATGCCTAATGGGATTATAGTATTGCTGAATGTTAATTACAATGCCACCTTGGCCGAAATCAAAGAGGTAGGTTGTCAACATTTTTCATTTTTGTTTACTGTTGTGTGTTTGCTTACCGAGATTAAGTGTTGCAATAGAAAATAATATTTACCCTGTAACGGCTGTAATAGTTCTGGGCTTCTCTTATGGTGTAATGCTAGTTGATAACACCAATTTTAAGTGGTTTGTATTAAAAGGATTGTATGGAAACCTATGTACTTAAATCATGTATTGATATTCATTCATTCCTACTGTTTACTATTTTACAATTAAGTAATTGAAGTATTAGTAAGTACTTAACATCCATAAATTTACTCTCATTTCCCTGTACATTAGATTAAGTCTCTCTACACTTTGAATAAAACATGGGAGTAACAAATACATACAATACATATACTCATACTCTGATTCTCTGATAGTTACACAAACAGAAGTACCTAATAATAGTTATTTACAATACTGGCCAGTATGATAATAATATTAATCTTAATGGTGGATGGTTTTGTTTAAAATTTAAATGTCTTAGAACAATGCCTATTGTAGCTATACTAATCCTTAATTTAAAATAAAAGAAAAATTTAGGTTTTTAAAATTGCACTTTAAAAAAAATTGCCTTGTTTCTCGTACTCCCTACTTAATGAATGTTGTAGAAATAGCTTTGTCTCTCTGGGCATTCTCACTGTGCCATGCATCTATATATTTAACTGTCTAATGTATATAAAGAAGAACCATGATGCTTATGCTCTTAATGGCGATTTTCATACATATAATACCAGGGGAAGAAATTACCTCCCCATAAACTATAGTAGGACTGCAAGGGCCAGGGATGGGGCGAACCATTATGGTATAAAGTTTTTAAATATACTACCTATAGATATCAGAAATGCCGACTTAAAAGTATTTGAAGTAAAAATTAAACGATACCTCAAGAATAAAGCTTTTTATAGTGAGGAGGAATATTTCCTTAATGATTTTAGCGATCTGATTTAACTGAGAGATATGCCCCCTCTACCTCAAAGTGTTGGTCTTGATTTCCTTTAGTTGGGTGCGAGTTATTGAGGTGTAAATCTGTTATTTTAAATATATGTTTGTATAATGTTCTTTTTAAAAAAAAACAATATTTTAAGTGAGATTCCTTTAGTGGGAAAAAAATTACTAATAATTATGCTTATATATATATGTATTTTTACTTTGACTTGTGAAATTATTGTTATGTACATTCATGAATAAATTTTGATTGATTGATTGATTGATTAACAGAATAATATAATTATTCTCAGGATCTCTGGGATGAAGCCTCTCGTTTTCCCCTCTATGGGAAACTGCAGTCGGACATGTCAGTCTATATCTTCAAAATCATCAATTCTATGGCAGAAGAAGAAGAACTGAATGATGAGTCGAGAAGACTGTGTGAAATTAGACCGACGGGGAGTGTTTTGATTATCACAGAGTGCAGGGAGAATTCCATTGATCATTCAATTAATGTGGCTATTGGACATTTAATTGGAAAAGGTAAACAATTTTTTTTTGCTTTTTTGTGAAATGGAAAAGTATGTTTTAAATATTTTTTAGCTTTACAAGACTTTGACGGTCTAAATAGTTCCGAAATAAACGATTTTCGTTTCAAAATGCGGAAGATGGGCGACGAGATATCGAAGAGGAGAAACCAAGGGACTTGGCAACAAAAACTGTTATACCAATTTCCGCCGACGTTAGCGGAAACTAACAACTTATTTTTAGGGACTTTGAAAGAAGTCGGTTATATACAGGTCGAGACTAAGTGTGAATATGAATATGATTTTTCTGAGCCGGAAAAAGAGGTACTTTTTGAATTGGGATGGCTAATTTTTATGAATATTAACGAAAACATTTATTCTAGGTCCTCCAGAGTTCATTTAAATTTAACGTATCTCCTAAAATAACACCGACTGAATTGATAGAAATGATTTTATCAAAGAGAGCAAATTTAAATATAAAAAATGAAAGAGTGCCAGAATATGTGTTAAAGGTTTGTGGCAAAGATGAGTATTTGGTTGGAGATCATCCTTTAGTTCAGTTTCAGTACATTCAAGACTGCCTTTCGGAGGATGTGATTCCTTCTCTGTTAACCGTACATATTGACAGGATACCAGGTAATATTCTGCACACTACACTTTGCAGCAAAGAAAATTTACTTTCTTGCTCTCAGGGGTTAAAAGTTCAGTTTTTGTCTATATCATATTATATACATACATACAGGTCTGACAAGAGATCCATTTTTGCAGATGATCCTACAATTTTTTATACCGATACAAATTGGGACAACTTAAATAATAAAATTAAAAAAGATTTTAAAATTATAAAAAAATTGGTTTGATAACAATTTGTTAACAATTAATTTTAATAAACAAATTATATTTCTTTTACTTTAAACCTAAATAACCTACCACGTAATATGAATAGTTTGAAATAAATGAAGACATTCAAATTTTTAAAGTTAATAAAATAAAATATTTAGGAATTATTTTTTACAGTAAATTAAATTCGAATTTGGAATTGGAAGTTTACTACCGATTTTTAAAAACATTAAAAATTTTGTAAACCTAAGACATAATATGGAAATATTATATTACGCGTTAGTTAAAACTCATTTAAATTGCGGAATTTTAGGTTGGGGAGGAATTAATAGAACTTTAGTTAAAAAATTAGAAATATTACAAAAAAGGTTTCTAAAAATTATATTCAATAAAGATTATCTTTATCCTTCAAAATAATTATATTCAAAAACAAAAAAGTTGAACATAAAGACAACTTTACATTTATAACATGTTAATATATACAGGGTGTTCCTAAATATTATACGAAAATGGGGCATGACCCCCGAAAAATATCTCCTTGTAGATTCTTAAAACCATTTGGTATGCCCAATGATGTAAGTCCTACAGCGTAACCTATATTCCAAAGAGCTAAATATCTTAAAAACTACAAGAGCTATAAAGAAAAAACTAAAAAAATCTTGAAATTTCAACACCCTGTAGATCGGCAACGAAGCGTTTGCGGACCTATGTTCATATGAATTTTTAGTCATTAAATAAGCCAGAGAATTACCCCTGTTCGTATTTACATGATATTTAGGAAGGTACTTACCTATATATTATATTTAAAAATAAAAACCTTATACAATTTAAAAACAACATCATGTAATTTTATTAAATATTTTAGTTGTTCAAAGCGACTACGAATACCTAGACCCCTTTGAAATTAAGAAATTGTGGGGTACATCCTATAACAATTCAAGTACTTTAAGGAAAAAGAAAAATACCAAATCGTCGTGGAGTATTACCGACAATTTTGCCATTACACTGTGCACTGCCAGTAAATTAAATTGTGATACTAGAAAAGTCACCGAGGTAAGTTTGTTTATGTATTCATTTCAGTGGCCAAGGCCAATTGGGTGGGTAATAAGGGGGCCAGTGGTACCGACGTGTTTAAAGGGGCCTAGTTAGCTCTTTGTCTTAACAACATTTTTTAAAAAAATTTTAGAGGTAAATGGAAATTTTGCTGCTCAATAAAAATATTATAAAATTTTATTAGACTCTATTTTTAATGGGTGGTACCATCTATGGAGAACTAGAGGGTAGGAGGCCGATCGACAATGGCCGCATTTTCAATTTCCGTCCCGGTTTTTTGGTTAGTTCGCTATTGGCCGATAGATGGCTTTCGCGTCCGAAGTGGGCTGATGTTGTCTTCTTCTTCTTCGTTTTTAATATGGAAAACTAGATTCTCCATAGTTTTTAACTTTTACTTAAACCCTTTATTTTTCTGTGCTTTTACTTTTGACAATTGACATTTTATTTTTCGAAATACCAAATAACGTTTGAAGGCAAGACAAGACAAATAACGTTGTATTGTAATTAATTTCCATATTTATAATGAATAATGGTACAATTTATAAAAGTAGAGTTTGCTTTGTGTCGGGGCGTAAGACAGAATCTTCTTCAAATAGGAAACGAAGCCAAATAAGTCTCTTTCTAGCTCCAAAGGTAAGCTCACTTTAAAAAAACCTTTGTAGCTAGAATGTTTAATACCCTGTATTTTAAAAACCAAGCATCGCACATAGGAGTAGTAATTGAAAAAATCCGGTTAAAAGTGATAATCACAAACTGAATATAATGACACCTAAAATGTTCGTTTCATGCAGCCTAGTAACCGTTTTATCGAGAAGCAGCACCCCCCTTTCCCTGAGCCCGGCCGTTTGACTATCTGGCCAGTCGGAACTCAGTATTTGTCGGAATCGCATGTCTTTGCTCTCGGCGCTCTCTTTTGTTACAACAAATTGACTGTGCAAGCATGGCTTCGTGTAGTGAAATACGAGAAAAACAACAATGGGATATGGAAACAGCAGGTATGTATCTTATTATAAAACAAATTTTATGTAGATTTTATCCCATTTCCCCACTTACTGGATCAATATTGATAACACTTTTTTACTACTCGTTTTTTATACTAAATTTTAGATATAATAGTGGATTTGACCAAGTGTCGCGCCTTGTCGCCTTTAACTTTTTATGTTGCCATGTATTTAAGACCTTTGTCCACTTGAATGTGCAATAAAATCGTTCACAAACGTTCACCTTTTTTTTTCGCAGAACTTTGAAATTGTAGGCATAAAATATTCGAAATATGAAAATTTACCATTTTGTTTTCTTTTCTTACAGATCCCTCGAAGAAGGTAAAGAAACTTACTCGATTGGAGTCCTTCTCAAAGGAGGCCATGGAAATTTTGGTTTCAAGTAAACAATATGATAGCTCAGATGAAGAAAATGAAGACGTAAATGAAAATATTGATTCCGATAGTATGTAATTTTAACCTGTATGTTTTTTTTTGTATATATAGTTTTTTTTGTGTTTCATATAGTCTGTACAATCACTTGAAAATTATATTTTATCGTGTTTTATTTCATAACAATGTAGAAAAAAACAATAAACAATTTTGACCGGATTTTTCCAACTAATACTCCTATGTGCATCGTTGGAACTTTATACAGGCCGAGTTTACTAATAAGTATAACAAAGTAAGTGTAAATTCATATAAAAGTCCTTATTTGTTCCTTAAATAACTAATTTAAATAAAAATAGTTATCGCGTCCATAAGAAACCATTTATTTGATAGCCCACTTCGAACACGAGCGCCATCTTATGGCAACTCGTAAAGCTGAATTACCGATTCTAATTTGGGACTGAATCCAATGCATTGCGATCGGCCTCCTACCTCAAGTTCTCTATAGTACCATCCTTTGTAAAAACAAAGAATTTTTTTACCTTTTTATTACTTTGCTTTACGTATGGGGCAAATTTGAAGTTGTCAAATAAAATTTGATGTGTTTTGAAAATGTTGACCTTGACCTAAAAATTAAAAAAACTAAAAAATCGAAGATTTATTTTAAATCTCGGATTTAAATTACAAACGTTATTCTAAATAAGTTTTCTAATTGGCATTTTGGTCAAAAATGAAAAATAAAGGTACTTAAGTAGTTTACTCTTGGAGAAAAATCATGTTTTTGAAGTTTTTGCGTGCCCTGTAAAAAAAATCTAAAATATTTCTTCGTAAATTGCATTTTTTTACAAGCAAAACTTTTTATCAAGAATGACATTTTCCCGAAAAATGAAATTTTTCATCCATTTGTGCTATTGTAAACCCTATCCGCGGACAGTCTGTATACTTAC
Source organism: Polydrusus pterygomalis (assembly GCA_963969555.1). Taxonomy (NCBI): domain Eukaryota; kingdom Metazoa; phylum Arthropoda; class Insecta; order Coleoptera; family Curculionidae; genus Polydrusus; species Polydrusus pterygomalis. The sequence continues at coordinate 2,965,579 of OZ018377.1, forward strand.
CATTTCCAAAAAAAATAGATGATAATAATAATATACGTTAGAGTTAGTTTAGTTTTAAAAAATATTTTTTTAGTTTTTTTTTTAAGGTAGGAGTATCAACATGCTTGCCAACCTATAACCTATTTCGCGTAGATTTATTTATGTTTTCTAGCTTTTATACAAAATTTAAAGAAAATCAGTATCGACTTGATATTCTATAGGTAATAATTGACATATTTAATAAATATCAAGGAATTTCATAACTTATTGTAGGAGAATTGTATAACGAAAAATATCGGGTAAGATTTTTTTTAACATTATTATGTCATTGCAATAACATGTTCTTTCATTATACTTATCTCCCAAAATTAGCAATGAAATAAATTGATATTTTTGTAATATATCAGATATTACCTAAGTAATGTGCCGACGATACTGATATTATTTAAATGTTAGTTTAAAAAATAATAAACTTGAAAAGACAAAGCGAAATAGGTTATAGGTTGGCAATAAATTGAATGACGTTGAGAATTCAACCTTAAAGTCCATACTTACTTTTGATATTTCTTTAATTTTTTTCGGCAAACTGTTGTAAATGTTTATTCCTTTATATAATATTGATTTTTGACCAAAAGTACCTACTCTTTACCATAGGTGTTTGAATATGATGTGTTGATTTTGTCTTGTGATGTGAATAATGTTGGTTGACGGAAATTATATTCGATTGTTTTTCTTTCATAATAATAGAGTGTATTAGAATGCATAGTTTTAATTTATAAAGCTTTTCTAGATTTAAATATCCGTTTGGTTCATACAAATTTATAGTTGGTTCTAAAAAAGGAAGTTTATGTATGCATTTAATTGAAATATATATTTTTTAAATATTTTAATGATATATAACTTTTAGCTTTAAACAAAATGCCAATAACTATTGGTGAGATGTAACTTCTTAAATATTCAATATGTTTTTTTCCAACTTAAATCTTCATCAATATATAAACCTAAGAATTTAATAATTGTATTAGTATATTTAATTATATGATTATTGAAAGATAGTGAGGAAATATTATTATTTTTTAATTTTGATTTACTTATACTTAAACATAAAAGATGATTTATTAAAATTTAATGATAATTTATTAATTTCAAGCCATTTACATATTATATTTAGGTCGTGGTTAATGTTATTATGAATTTAAGCATAGTCTTCATGAAAATATACAATAGTAGTGTCATCAGCAAACATTTTTTTTTTACCTTTTAAATTTGTAGTTTTCTATTGTTAGTTGTAGTCGATAACACTTTCAATTTTTATTGATATACATATGTAAAAAGCTAAGCCTAAGAGACATGGATTAGTATTATTGAGAATATATTACTATTATATTATTTTGAATTTGGTTTACTTTTTGCTCAAGCGTTTATCGTTTTTTCAGCTGGGAATCCAGGCAAGTTTATTTCACGGTGGCAAACCGTTATGTCAACCCCTCAAGACCGACGAAAGACCGGTGTCTGAGAAGTGCGAGGTCAACTTTGACGTTTCGTTGGAATTTGACATCCAAGTGTGCAATATACCCAGAAACGCCAAGTTGTGTTTTGTGGTGTATGAACTGAATAAATATTATAAGGGGACGAAGCCTAGGAAACCCAAGGACCCCAAGGTAAGTAAAAAATACTTTCCATTGGCGAAATTAAAAAAAGAAATCCACAACAATCATGTTAAATTTTAAGAACTTGATGCTAGTTCTCTAACAATAATAATAATACGTTTATTTAAAATTTAATAATATAATAAATATATTTATGTTGTCTTCTATAAACTTATTCTTCAATCCCCTGAAGCTGAGCTTGTTAGGGGCAAATCTTATTTTTTGTTTTAGTATGTAAAATCATAAATATGCATTAAAAATTAAGTTTTAAAGTAAAAATGTTAATTTATAGTATAAACGCAGTTTTTTTTAAAGAAATATATTACCTTTAATAAAATTATTAATTTATAATTTTTAAGTAAAAAATATTACTTATATAAATTATTCAGAACAATATTAATTAATTAAAGCATTTCTAAAAATATTTTCAAATTGTCTGTTTTTAATATCCATGTTTGTAAATTTTTTTTAATGAAATCAATTTTTTTATTTTTGTTGGTAAATAATCGTTTAAATAAAAACCTAAATATTTGAAATTTTTTGTCCTATGGACTTATTTACTTTAGGTTTCATGGTTATTTCATTTTTATGACGTGTATTATGATTATGGTTTTTAAATTGTATAAGGTTTTTATTTTTAAATATATATATAAATGTAAAGTTGTCTTATGTTCAACTTTCTTGTTTCTGAATATAATTATTTTGAAGGATAAAGATAATCTTTATTGAATATAATTTTTAGAAACCTTTTTTGTAATATTTCTAATTTTTCAACTAAAGTTCTATTAATTCCTCCCCAACCTAAAATTCCGTAATTTAAATGAGTTTTAACTAACGCGTAATATAATATAATATCCATGTCTTACATTTAAAAAAATTTAATGTTTTTAAAAATCGGTAGTAACTTCTTAATTTTTTAATTAAGTATTCTACGTGAAAATTCCAATTTATTTTAGTGTCAAAATGAATTCCTAAATATTTTATTTTATTAACTTTAAAAATTTGAATGTCTTCAATTATTTGACTACTATTCATATTTCGTAGTAGGTTATTTAGGTGTAAAGTAAAAGGAATATAATTTGTTTTATTAAAATTAATTGTTAACAAATTGTCATCAAACCAATTTTTTATAATTTTAATAATAAACTACCTGTAAGATTACCATACATTTTTTTTAGGAAAACCAAATAAACCCAATAGCTTGGGCCAACACATCAGTATACGATTTTAAAGGCCAATTGAGGACTGGCGCCATGACACTGTATATGTGGACGTACGCGGAGGACATGATGTCGGACGAAGTCCTACATCCTCTGGGAACTGTAGTTAGTAATCCAAATACCGAGTATTCCACGGCTCTAACCTTAGTTTTTAAGAGGTAAGGTTTATTTACATCATCGGCGTTGAATCGAAAATGGAATAATGGTACATGTACTTATTTTTTTTAGTTATGCCCATGATCAAATCCTTATATATCCCTGTATAGAAACGATAATAGAATATGCTAGAAACTTAGAATTAGAACAAGTTCCTGAACCATTAACAAATGAAACCACGGAGAGTTTTAGAAGACTGATTAGTGATATGGAAAACTTTTACGATGTTCATGACCAGGTAACCTATTATTATATACAGGAAATTCTTTAAAACATAAGTAGGGGAGATTAGGGTAAAAGTGTAATATTATATCTGGCATTGCAGGTTGCTAGCCAAATGTACTATCATTTATACCATTGGAGATCTGTACAGTTTTCAGCAATTTTGGTTAATAATTTTAGATGCAAAGGTAAAAATTTGGATTTCTATATATTTATATTTTCTTTATATTCCAGGATAGAAAAAATCTCTGGGCCCACCGGCGTTTTTGGATGCATCACGTTCCCGATATATTTCCCAAATTGCTCTCTTGCATAGACTGGGACAAACGGGAAGAAGTCAGTCAAGTTATAGCGTTATTACGGGAATGGCCCAAATTGCCCGTAGAGAAATCGCTGGAACTGCTGGACTACGCTTATGCGGAGCAGGAAGTCAGGGGATTCGCTGTTCAGTGTTTAATGGACGTCAGGTAAAGGCTTAAAAGTACATAATATTGTCATTGCCCTGGTCAGATAAAAATTTTATTTATTTCTCTAATGTAACTTTTTGTACTTAGTGACGAGGACCTTTTGCTCTACCTTCTACAGTTAGTTCAAGCTATCAAACACGAACTCTATCTGGAATGTGATTTGGTTAATTTTCTCATCAGGCGAGCGTTGAGCAATCAAAAAATAGGACATTTTCTTTTTTGGCATTTAAGGTAAGGATTATTATTTTGTGTATGTCAGATCCGGTCTTATCGTGCGGGTCTTACGATTTAACAAAGACATACTTTCAATTTTGCCTTCCCTTTATTGCGTTTAATCATACTATCCAAATAAAATCCGTAAGACAAATATGACAGACTTATGCAATTTTAACATGAAAGAAAAGGATATGTATTTAATTTTCAGCAATTCACAAAAGTTTGTACCTGCCACCTTCGTCTTGATTTAAAGATGTCAGTTTTGCGACTTTGACAATTAATTTAATGTGTATATTATTGATTTGTATTTTTGATATTCTTTAGATCTGAAATGCAAGTACCAGCAGTATCGGTTCGTTTCGGTCTAATTCTCGAGGCGTACTGTAGAGGGAGCCAAGAACACATACCCATGTTGCAAAGACAACTGAAGTCTATAGAAAAACTGAAGAAATGTTGCGAGATTGTTAGGGATAGGAGAGACAAGGAAAAGGCTAAGGCGGCGTTGAAGGAATACTTAAATAATACTGTGGAAAAGGAGACTGTTAGGAGTCCGTTGGATCCTAGTTATAGGTGCAATGGAATTAAGTATGTATAATCTGTGTGTTGTCCTGATCTCAAAATTAAGGGAAAATATCATAGATAACCTTTAGATAAGCATATACAATATACATAATATATACAATACCGATACAAATTGGGACAACTCAAATAATAAAATTAAACAAGATTTTAAAATTATAAAAAATTGGTTTGATAACAATTTGTTAACAATTAATTTTAATAAAACAAATTATATTCCTTTTACTTTAAAACTAGATAACCTATCACGAAATATGAATAGTATTCAAATAAATGAAGACATTCAAATTTCTAACGTTATAAAATAAAATATTTAGGAATTATTTAAAAAATTAAGAATTTTACTACCGATTTTTAAAAACCTTAAACATGTTTTAAATGTAAGACATATGGAAATATTATATTACGCGTTAGTTAAAACTCATTTAAATTACGGAATTTTAGGTTAGGTTAGGTTAAAAAATTAGAAATATTACAAAAAAGGTTTCTAAAAATTATATCTTATCTTGACATATATAAAACAAAGTCGCTGTCTGTGTGCTTAAATCTTTAAAACTACGCTACGGATTTTAAAGCGTTTTTTTTTTAATAGATAGCGTGATTCAAGAGGAAGGTTTTTATGTATAACTAGCGACCCGCCCCGGCTTCGCACGGGTGCAATTTCAGAAAGTGACATGCCGGGTACTAATATATCGGGTTTGTTCGGGTTTGTATTTATACCCGCGGGTTGCAACGCATGCCGGGTACACGCTAGTATTCAAAAAAAAAGTTGAACATAATACAACTTTACGTTTATAACATCTTAATATATATATTTAAAAATAAAAATCTTATACAATTTAAAAACCATAATCATAATACACGCCATAAAAACGAAATAACCATAAAACCTAAAATAAATAAGTCCATAGGACAAAAAAAATTCAATGTTTTTATTTAAAACGATTATTTACCAACAAAAATAAAAAAAATTGATTTTATTATAAAAAATTTAAAGTCTAAATAAAAACATGGATATTAAAAACAGACAATTTGAAAATATTTTTAGAAATGCTTTAATTAATTAATATTGTTCTGAATAATTTATATAAGTAATATATTTTACTTAAAAATAATTTTATTATAGGTAATATATTTCTTCAAAAAAAAAAACTGCGTTTATACTATAAATTAACATTTTTACTTTAAAACCTTATTTTTAATGCATCCTTATGATTTATGATTTTACATACTAAAACAAAAAATAAGATTTGCCCCTAACAAGCTCAGCTTCAGGGGATTGAAGAATAAGTTTATAGAAGACAACATAAATATATTTATTATATTATTAAATTTTAAATAACCTTATTATTATTAATAATCTCGAAAGTCGCAAAGTTATGACCTTGCGCATGTAAATCAAGCCATACACTAATAGGCATTTCACGGCGAAATTCTCATTGAACGAATGGGAAAATGTGCAGGTCCGGACTTTAAAATTAAAAGTTAAGCTCCTCAAAAGGTTTTTTCCTCCTCCCTGGATATTTTGAATACAAAATTAAAATTAATTTTTATTATAGAGTTGACAAATGTAGAGTAATGGATAGTAAAATGAAGCCTTTATGGATAGTATACGAAAACTCGGATCGTTACGGAGACGACATATATATTATTTTTAAGCACGGAGACGACCTTAGGCAGGACATGTTGACTTTACAAATGTTGAAAATTATGGACGGGCTGTGGAAAAGAGAAGGACTTGATCTCAGGTAAGAACGATTTAACTATCCAGACGGATTTCATTAATGATATTATTGTGTGCATTATTATTCATTTTATGTATTTTTTTAGAATGAATCCTTACAATTGCATATCTCTGGAGCATAGAGTCGGAATGATCCAGGTAGTTTTGAACGCTGAAACGATCGCCAATATCCAGAAAGAAAAGGGCATATTCACGGCGACGGCTGCGTTTAGGAAGGGACCGATTTTAGGTAAAAAAAATACCCCAAATATTTGTTTTTAATTTAAAAGTAAATTTAAAGGATATCCCAATATTTCTTATATTTTTTTCCAGCTTGGTTAAAAGACTACAATACCACCGAGGCCGCTTTGAACAAGGCGATCCAAGAGTTCACCCTGTCATGCGCCGGCTACTGTGTAGCCACTTACGTGCTGGGAATAGCCGACAGACACTCGGATAATATAATGGTTAAGAAAACTGGACAGGTAAGATTCTGTGTTACAAACATAACTAAGTACCCAGAATTGGGAGCCACCACAAGAATTAATTTTTTTTAAATTTTATAAATTGCGATGGACAAATTCATAGTTTTGCAGATGATACTACAATTTTTTATACCGATACAAATTGGGACAACTTAAATAATAAAATTAAAAATAATTTTAAAATTATAAAAAATTGGTTTGATAACAATTTGTTAACAATTAATTTTAATAAAACAAATGATAGGTATTCCTTTTACTTCAAACCTAAATAACCTACCACGAAATATGAATAGTATTCAAATAAATGAAGACATTCAAATTTTTAAAGTTAATAAAATAAAATATTTAGGAATTATTTTTGACAGTAAATTAAATTGGAATTTTCACTTAGAATACTTAATTAAAAAATTAAGAAGTTTACTACCGATTTTTAAAAACATTTTTTTAAATGTAAGACATATGGAAATATTATATTACGCGTTAGTTAAAACATTTAAATTACGGAATTTTAGGTTGGGGAGAAATAAATAGAACTTTAGTTAAAAAATTAGAAATACTACAAAAAAGGTTTCTAAAAATTATATTCAATAACGATTATCTTTATCCTTCAAAAGAAACAAAAAAGTTGAACATAAGACAACTTTACATTTTTTATAACATCTTAATAAATATATTTAAAAATAGAAACCTTATACAATTTTAAAAACCATAATCATAATACACGTCATAAAAATGAAATAACCATAAAACCTAAAATGAATAAGTCCATAGGACAAAAAAATTTGAAATATTTATGTTTTTATTTACCAACAAAAATTAAAACATTGATTTCATTAAAAAAATTTAAAGTCGAAATAAAAACATGGATATTAAAAACAGACAATTTGAAAATATTTTTAGAAATGCTTTAATTAATTAATATTGTTCTGAATAATTTTATTATAGGTAATATATTTCTTCAAAAAAAACTGCGTTTATAAGTACTATAAATTAACATTTTTTACTTTAAAACTTTATTTTTAATGCATATTTATGATTTTACATACTAAAACAAAAAATAAGATTTACCCCTAACAAGCTCAGCTTCAGGGGATTAAAGAATAAGTTTATAGAAGACAACATAAACATATTATTATATTATTAAATTTTAAATAAACTTATTATTATTAATATTTTAGTTATTTCACATAGATTTTGGCCATATCCTGGGACATTTTAAGGAAAAGTTCGGAATCAAAAGGGAGCGGGTACCTTTTGTGTTGACCCACGACTTTGTCTATGTAATAAACAAAGGTCAAAAACCCCAGCAAGGAACGGCACTGGAATTCAAGATTTTCCAGGAGTTTTGTGAAAAGGTAAATTAAACCTTCTTTCAGGGTTACGTAAAATGTCGTTTCCTAACTTATTTTTTTAAGTACCCACATATGACCCGTTTATTTTATTTCAGGCTTTTATGATTTTAAGAAAACATGGGAATTTAATATTATCGTTGTTCGCCATGATGATCTCAACGGGTCTTCCCGAACTTGGTTCCGAAAAGGACCTTCAATATTTACGAGAAACTTTGGTAAGTGCGGTATTGTTATTATTATTGTCACATGCCATAATATGCTTCCATCTTTCAAAAAAGATGTCTGAGAAATCTTATTTAAAATGGACTGCAGAAATGTGTTTAAAAATAAAAGGCTTCAAACAGTAACTGGCATTTATCTGGAAGCAATAAAATTCATTCTAAAAAATAAACATTAATTCATTGTACGTAAACATGAATAAGGATTTTACAAAAAAAAAAAATTTAATGAAAGCCTTCACAACTTTAATACAAAAACGAAACAAAATCTCATTAGCGTAAAAACCAAATACAGTTTTATTTAGAATAATGTTCAATCCAGTCTCATAAAAATCTGGACCAAATTACCTACTAATCAAGGAACCCTACCAGATAGCAAATTTTTATTAAGGTGGGATTAACGACGCCATTTTCTATCGTCAATTCTATTTGCCTAACTATTGACGATTTGCAGGCGCACTGCAGTGCTGTGTTGATCAGAGTAGTTATTTTTTATGCTTTTGGCATACGAAGAAGAAAGACAGACATATTCTGGAGCTAATAGAGCAAGGCAGATGTTATTCAGCCGGTCATAGTTTTGTTTACTTTCATGTTTAGTGCAATTACGGAACCTTTCCTGTTAAAACAAACACATATTCTCTAGAATTCTTAGGAGAGATGACATCTAGATAGACTAGAAAATATCGTGTTACCAGTAAAAATTGTTGTTTTTACGACGTGTTTACTTTCAAGGATTTTAGGGTAAATTGTGGCAATTTTAGTGGTTTCAAAAAACTGGTTTTTAAAAAGTTTCTGTGCATTTATGTAAAAAAAAAACACCGGCATATTATTCGTCAATGCCTCCCTGAACAGTCCTTCCAAAATTAGATACCGTCAAATGGGGTGAAATTTTTAGCTTTTTTGATTAATATGTAGATTACAAGAAAAATACACCTAGTTTTGCGCCAAAAAAATATAATGTAGTAAAAGTAAAGTATAAACTATGCCGAATGAAGACCTCCAGGCTTAAAACAAACTTCAAAAATTGTTTTTTTTTGCTAGAAAATAAATAATAACCTCATTATCAAAGTTATGCTCAAATTGGGGTGACTTTGATAGGCACTGTTTTTTTGCATTACAGCGAATGCTTTGGATCTAAGAGTTATCAATGTAACACTTTTCCCTTACTCTTAATATATTTTTTTTATCAATTTTATGTGCGCTTGGGGTGACTTTAAAAATCCATAAGTTTACAGAGATTATCAAAGTCACCCCTTTTATCACTCAGCATAAGAATTAAATTTTAATAAAACATCCTCGCAAAAGTGAAAATTAGACTTTAGTTATGATGTCAAAAGAAAACTTTATTTCATATATAAATTACAGAACTTAAATTAACACATTTTAACACAAATTTAACGTTCAAAAACATCAACAGATTCATATATAAATTACTATCAATCTCACCCCGAAAGTTTTATCAAAGTGACCCCGCATGATATATCAACTAATAGTTTTCAACCAAGCATATTTGGAGCCGAATTTTACATGAAATGAGGTTAAGTAGAAACCACCTCATCGTAAATAACCGATTTTTTAATAAAATTGCTAAAAGCTGATGAAATAACTTATAATTTTAGACAGTGTCAATTTAACGCTAATTTGCAGTATTATTATAGAATATTTACAAAAATATTATAACAAACACTTACCGGCATGCTAACAGGACACAACAATGGCGAAACTTCACTCTTTCGGCTGAGCATGGCGCGGATGTCCGCGGATTATAATTGAGGGATATTTAAATGTATTTAACAAAATATTACCTGTTATCAAAGTCTCCCCATAAAATCAATTTCACCCCATTTGACGGTACTAATTATTTTTTTTTAATAATTGCAAGGTTCCGGAAGTTACCCCTGCATTCAAGCCATTTATAGGTATTTTATACCGTAGTATAGCTTGAATGAATGATTTTGTTAAATAATTTTAATTTCACTTAGGTTGCCTGATTGATTTTTGGTATTTTCTCGGTCAAATTTGCTTCCTTTTGTTGTTTGTCTTATTCTTGACAAGTTAAAACTGACTGCTATGCATTTATATATTTTGATACACTGTTTCATGCTAAGTATATAATTGTTTAATATTCTACTTTTTATTGTTTTACGACATGTAATTGTTAATATTTTAATTATAATACAACTGCGATATTAATTATAAGTTCTTGACAACGTTCTGCACGTCTAATGGCGTAAGTTGTAAAACTAAATGGAACAAATAACGGTTTTCTTATCTTATATTTAAATTTATAAAAATTTATTTAAAAAAAGTTCCATTTTCCAATATTTTTAATTAGGTATTTTACATGTTTTGGATATCTCATCACCTAACCTCATGTTTTGTAAATTCATATATTTTTTTTAATTAGCCGCTATACCAGTAGCCACGTGACGTATGTCAAGATCGCTTTTTAGGTTATCAGACACGCAGAACCGATCACCTTGAAAAGTTTTTTCGGTACTCTGCTAATAATTCATTTTCCTATTCGTTGCGAACTTTTTGCCAGTCACTATATGAGGCCGGGCGGATAGATTGGTGCGCGCGGCCTCATCTAGTTCCGCAATAACAACTTGCTAGTGCGCGAGGGGTCTTAAGACTTTTTCATTAATTTCTCGAACTTGTTTTAGGTGCTTAATAAAACCGACGAGGAAGCGCTCGCGCATTTCCGGGCGAAATTCGACGAGGCCCTGTCGAATTCATGGAAAACGTCCCTAAATTGGGCGTCACACAATATATCAAAGAATAACAAAGCGTAGTATCTAATTTGTACATGGACGACTTTTTTAATTTTAGGATTTTAATTTAAGCATAACTCGAAATCAATAAAAATGTGCCAATATTGTTTAAGTGATCCAGCGAAAATGAAGGGAAAATAATAAATTGATTGAATATTTTCTGTTTTTTTTGTTTTATTTAATCGTTCGGTGGAAAAACGACCCCGTCTTTTACTCCAGACATAGAGAAACAATTGAATGAAAAGATTTTACCGCTCATAATTTTGTACGGCGTACAAATCTGTAACGAACGTTGCCTGTGATAAACATTTAGCAAACGCGAATGTTCGTCTAAAGTCACCTCGCTTAATTTCAACATTATTGCAAGAATTTGTAAGTCCTCAGAACAGATATCCAAAGGAAATTTTAATCATCAGCCCGCGTCAGTCGCCGCACATCACATAACCAACAAATACAATTTTAGCTTTACGTAACACCTGTTGTTGACGTCATCATACACTATCGAAAGGCGCCACTTTTCAATATACTATTTGATAAATAAGAACAATTTCTTTTTCCTAAAAGAAAAAACAATTTCTAAATTATTATTGGACATATTATTATCATAATGAAGCAAGAAATACAGAATGCCTTCACAGAAACATAAATAATGTTAAATTTTATTGCATTTACTTAATGCAAGATTGAATATTTTCGTCGTCCATTTTTCGGCCTAGTAAAGGCCATTTAAAAATGTCTTTACTAAGACCTCTTGAATATGTGACAGCGACATCTTTAAAGAAATCCATATTACGCCCGAAGACGTTCAGTTTAAAAATAGGCATAAAGTAGACGTCGTAGTGTGCTATCTGGGTATATGCCGTGCGAGCAAAAATTATTTGCATCAAAGAGGGCCTTCTATCTGCTTAGACGTAGAGCATACTACCTGTTGGGTGTCAGTAACTACCTGAATTAACAATCAATCAGTTATTCCGTCATCTTTGACAGTCATTACAAGTAATTTGATTGATCGCTAATTTTTCCAATTTCTTGAACAATTCACACAATGGGCTTTACGGAACAACACAAAACATTCATGGTGAGTGGCAATACAATCCGGGTTTGTGCATGGACGATTTTCTCGAACATTTTCCTAACGTTACTTTTATTGCTGGGGATTTTTATCATTGCCTGAAAAGAACCGTGGCTGTGTTTAGGGAAACATGTTCTATACAACACAAAAAAGGAGCAGGAAGACCATCTGTAAGAACAGAAGAACTTGTAGCAAACGTTCGTGAAATAATGCAAAATACGCCAACAAATTGTATAAGACGCATGTCCCAAGAAGTGGGAAGATCTTATGTAACATGCAGGACTATTCTTAAGAAGCAGCTAAATTTATTTCCTTATAAAGTGAGTAGAGGGAGATGATTCCTTCTGCATCAATTGCGCCGGTCCTTTCTGCGCATGCCCGGGCAGTGCGCAGACGTGGGCGATACTAATTATGACGTCACCTGTCATCTGTCACCTGGCATCTGTCATCTGTCAATGTCAATGTCAATGTCAAAGTCAATGTCAATGTTAAATGTCATCTGTCATACGTCATCTGTCAAACGACCCATTGTTGGGCGTTAGCAACTTTGGGCCTCAGCTACTTGGGTGCTAGTTACATTGAGCAATAATATTCTATATATGGAATGTGTTCAGGATGACGTCATATTACGAATAGAAAAAGATGGCGGATGCCACCTTTCAATTAAGGCAGCTCAAGGTCACCTCTCACTTGTCAAATGTTAAAATTAAAATCTAACACGTGATATAGGTTCAGAGCGATCTAACAAGGCGCTTAAAAGAAACCCGAAGTCGAGCGGCTGACTGGTTCGGGAGATATAGTTTTTGCCATTATGGTCCTTATGTTCAAAGGTATAGAGGTGAAATTTGGTAAACGGGTAAAAGTCTTAAAGACCTATCGCAAACTAACCAAAAAACATAATGGGTCAGGCGTTGTATTACACCCTGTATATGAAACATTGATTCCTTAGTATTATACGTTTAGATTAATATAAAAGATATTTAAACCTCTTATAGAATACATTTTTCAATAATACAAACTATTTCCAACTAACAATGATCGCAGCACGAGGCGAGGTTAATGAGGCAATTAATATTCAATGAGTGTTATACCACAGTAACAATATTAAAAGTCGTGGACAATTACATCATCTTGGAAATATACAACATTCTAATGAAATAAAACACTCAAGTAATAAAATAATTATTTATTCAACCATATTATACATTGACTTTTAGCAATCTTATATACATGATATGCTAACAATAAGAAACATGTTATAGCTATGAATACAATTAAACCATAATTGCTGCTTGAATCATCAGAATAATCCATCGATGTCGAATTATTACATTGGGAGAGAGTGGTGTTCTTGTAGTCGCTGATTAAAGTCTTCCAGTCTGTTTCACCCACGGTATTATCTCGGAACAGGAACCTAACCTTGTAGCGAAGCATCTCGACAGCCGAAGATGAAACCTTTATGTAAGAAGCAGGCGTAATTCTTTTATCAATCATCTCGAAATGCGTTTGCATCCATGTATTATTAGATGAAAAGTCGCTGGTCTCAATCATTACTGACACATTCCGAACGTTGAAGGGTGTGTAGACGTAAAACACATTTTGAACCAACGCTACAAAGAGCACTTATGATGAACTTAACACGGCCATGACTGGGATATTAATGATCTAAATCCTCTTCCTCAAGGCTCTTATAGCTTCATGGCTATTAAATAGGGCTCCTATAAATACCATCAGAAGAACTATTAGGTACAAACCGCGCCATCTATCGCTGACGGGTTCGCTGGTGGGGTCCTGGATTGCAGTTAGTCGATAGGTAGCAATTCGGCTCCGGAATGATGTTTTTACCAGTTCTACACCTTCCTCCTGCTCTACGCAGCAGTTCTCCCGATGGGCTAAGGTTCTTAGATGGCTGGGCCACCGGGAGGCAGGCATATCCACTCGACAATCATCACAATGCTTCTGCTGCGCAGATGATGAAGTTGATGGTTCTGAAATAAATGAGCAATAATTAACACTTATGTAATATTTCACAATATGATGCAATCTTTCACAATATGATGTAATATGATGCAATATATAACCCTACACAGTATGATGCAATAACTTACCATCTGACGAAACGAGTCTAGCTCTCTTGGCCATGGCTACTTGCGAAGACGTTGCTTGTCTTTTTGGGGCTCGGTGTTTCTCTTGACGATGGCATCGAAGAGCCCACATCGATGTAAAGTTGTCCCCGCAAGTTTGACATTTTTTGATCACCGATCTACAGTCTCCATGGCGCTTGAGGTCAGCCTTCCTGGTGAATGAGCGGGAACAATGATCGCAAACAAACATTTTCTAGAAAAGTAATACAGTATTACGGTCTTTATAACGCGAATTTTAATGCAATATCGATTATTATACAAATAAACATCTACAGTGAAGCATAAGCATCCTGTATTGGCTTACACAACACGTTAGAACCTGTATTTAAATCAATTTAACAAACTTTCATAGTAAAACAGTATTATGTCCCTTATAACCCCCAATTTTAATGTAATATATCGATTATCAAACAATTAAACACCTACGGCGATGCATAAACACCCTGTATTGGACTACGTAACACGTCAGAACCTGTATTTAAATTACTTTTAATCAAATAATTTTTATTATCCACTTGCATGCTGTATCACATTAACACTGTAATATATTAAAAGGTACTTACATTTTATTAGTTTTTTGATCGTTCACTACACTTTAGTACTTTAGTCTACAACTTCTCGATGATAACTGATGTGGCTTGCCCGGGTTCCACTGTATTTATAGCAGAGCCTTTCACTTCGGCTACGCCCGTCGTCATTGAATATTAATTGCTTGCTCACTGCAAATAGTCGTTTGCATATTAATTACCAATTGTCCTTACCTCGTGTTGAATAAAATTAGAATGTCGTATATTTCCAAGATGATGTAATTGTCCACGACTTTTAATATTGTTACTGTGGTATAACACTCATTGAATATTAATTGCCTCATTAACCTCGCCTCGTGCTGCGATCATTGTTAGTTGGAAATAGTTTGTATTATTGAAAAATGTATTCTATAAGAGGTTTAAATATCTTTTATATTAATCTAAACGTATAATACTAAGGAATCAATGTTTCATATACAGGGTGTAATACAACGCCTGACCCATTATGTTTTTTGGTTAGTTTGCGATAGGTCTTTAAGACTTTTACCCGTTTACCAAATTTCACCTCTATACCTTTGAACATAAGGACCATAATGGCAAAAACTATATCTCCCGAACCAGTCAGCCGCTCGACTTCGGGTTTCTTTTAAGCGCCTTGTTAGATCGCTCCGAACCTATATCACGTGTTAGATTTTAATTTTAACATTTGACAAGTGAGAGGTGACCTTGAGCTGCCTTAATTGAAAGGTGGCATCCGCCATCTTTTTCTATTCGTAATATGACGTCATCCTGAACACATTCCATATATAGAATATTATTGCCCAATGTAACTAGCACCCAAGTAGCTGAGGCCCAAAGTTGCTAACGCCCAACAATGGGTCGTTTGACAGATGACGTATGACAGATGACATTTAACATTGACATTGACTTTGACATTGACTTTGACATTGACATTGACAGATGACAGATGCCAGGTGACAGATGACAGGTGACAGATGACAGGTGACGTCATAATTAGTATCGCCCACGTCTGCGCACTGCCCGGGCATGCGCAGAAAGGACCGGCGCAATTGATGCAGAAGGAATCATCTCCCTCTACTAAAGTGCAAGTATTCTAACAAATACAAGCCGCAGATTTTGAAAGACTCAATGGTTTACCCAAAATTGGAAAGAAATGATTTAATAGACCTGACATTTTTTTCGGATGAAGCCTGGTTCCGCCTCTCCGGTTCTGTGAATTCTCAGAATACACGCATGTGGAGAAGTAAAAATCCCCATTTTTTTGTAGAGTCCACATTGCACCCTTAAAAAAATGGTGTCTGGTTAGCTGTTTCCCGAAGAAGAATTGTTGGTCCTATTTTTTTCCATGATACAGTTACAGCACAGCGGTATAGAGACAATATTTTGAATCCATTTGTAGAGCAATTACTTGACGACGAACTACGTTTTCGATATTTTTAACAGGACAGTGCAAGCGCCCATACGGCCGCCGAAACTATTAACTACTTACGCAATTTTTTCGACGACAGATTGATCAGATTTCGATCAGACATTGAATTACCACCTAGATCATCTTGTTTAACGGTTATGGATTACTTCGTTTTTCCTCATTTAAAGAACACTATTTTTAAAACACCAGTTGCAAAGTTAGAACAATTACAAGAAAGGATTATCCAAGAATGTGGTAACATTTCTCCAGAGATGCCGGTCAACACTTTCGAAAATATGAAGAGACGTGTGAATTTATGCTTGGAGCCATGGTGGCCAGTTTCAGCAATTTATGTACCTACCTAATTATTTTTCTTTCTGTATATTTTTACTTTGTTAATTTTGTAAAGAACAAAAATAAATTTGTATTTGTCTACTTATTTTATTACTCATTAGTTTGGCATATTATGTCATAATATGAATTTGACAAAATTTTAACCTAGATTTGGTTAGATATATCGTCCCCATATCATTGTGATCTAAACGAAGCCCTACGTTTTTTAATCCATGCCCTCTTTGATGCAAATAATTTCTGCTTGCACGGTATACCTAGAAAAAAAAACGCTAACTGCTTTATTTATTTAAAAAATAAATTATTTAGCTTTAAACTACAATATGGGTCTTAATTGCGGCCTTTCTCCTTAAAACCTGTTATTAATTAAAATTAATTACATTTTTATAAGAATCTACAAGGGCCAACATAAATTCTAATCATCACTCTGGCTCATATCCAAATCTAGAAATTACTCAAACACGTGATTAAGTGTCATTATTGTAAAAAATTGTGTCGCTCGTGGAACAATATATTATTATTAAATTATTAAGTTCTAAGTATGGCGGGGTTGTATGCCAAGAACGATTACGCCCTCGTTTTCGAGAAAAATGTTGTGTGTCTTTGGCTAGTTGCGTGTTTTCGATTTTCCTATAAGTATTCCAAAATATGGAAGAGTTTTGGAAAAACCGACTGTTCTCGTTTAACGTTAATGTAATGTAATAGTTAAGGTTAATCTTTATAGTTATTAGTACCCCACATCTGACACCATTACCTTTTTACGTAAACTCGCTAAGCAGGTAGGACAGCGATGATATTTTTTGCCAACGCGGCTACAGAGCAAGGGATAATATATTTTTCTTTATTATAAAAAGACGTCAAGTGCAAAGTTCCACCAGGTTCCTCAATGAAACCACATGAAAATATACATACATTTTTACTCTAAAATAATTTGCTGTTGCCGATTACTCTAAGGACTAACACTTACTTTCTATGAATAACAATTAACCCTAAACGACTTGACGAATCAGGATAAGCTTATATACAGATCAGTCAATGGTCGCAACTCCACACCTGCCACTATTTCGGGCAGTAAGTACTAATCTCTTGGTCGACCATTCCCCGAAATAGATTACTTTTTATTCCCAAATTAACACGTCCTGTATATGATGTATTGAAACAATTTTAATAACGAAACGCTAAAATTACATGAAAACAAAAAGTTAGTGGTCCATACCCCACATCTGCCACCATTTGAAAAATCAGCACTCTAACAGAATAAAAATTAAGCAATTACTTTTTAGTAAAAGCAATTGCTTGACTAGCAAATGCTATAAGTGAAAGCAATTGCTAGATCTGGATATGAATAAAATTTTGAAGCAATAGCTGTTTTTCTTACACCTCTGTAGCAAAGTTTATTCAACACAAGTTCAGACGTGGCTTATCCACTTGTTCAGATTATAGATTTCATGTTCAGTAGGGTGCCTAATTTGCAAAAGAGTTGACGTAAATACAACAACATTGGTTTATATTTATTTAGTACAATAGTAATTTGTTACGTTTTTGTGGAAAATAGGAAATTTATATTTGTGATATGGCAGATTTTAGTGAAAATGAGGAAAGTGATAGTAGTGATGAAGGAATTAGTATAGTTCTCCTATGGAGGACTTGAGGTAGGAGGCCGATCGCAATGCATTGGATTCGGTCCCAAATTAGCATCGGTAATTCAGCTTTACGAGTCGCTGTAAGATGGCGCGCGTGTTCGAAGTGGGCTATCAAATAATGGTTTCTTATGGACGCAATAACTATTTTTATTTAAATTAGTTCTTTAAGGAACAAATAAGGACTTTTATATGAATTTACACTTACTTTGTTATACTTATTAGTAAACTCGGCCTGTATAAAGTTCCAACGATGCTTGGTTTTTAAAATACAGGCTATTAAACATTCTAGCTATACCTTTGGAGCTAGAAAGAGACTTATTTGGCTGCGTTTTCTCTCTGAAAAAGATCCTGTCTTACACCCCGACACAAAACAAACTCTACTTTTATAAATTGTACCATTATTTATTATAAATATGGAAATTAATTACAATACAACGTTATTTGTCTTGTCTTGCCTTCAAACATTATTTGTTATTTCGAAAAATAAAATGTCAATTGTCAAAAGTAAAAGCACAGAAAAATAAAGGGTTTAAGTAAAAGTTAAAAACTATGGAGGATCTAGTTTTCCATATTAAAAACGAAGAAGAATAAGACAACATCAGCCCACTTCGGACGCGAGAGCCATCTATCGGCCAATAGCGAACTAACCAAAAAACCGGGACAGAATTTGAAAATGCTGCCATTGTCGATCGGCCTCCTACCCTCTAGTTCTCCATAAGTTCTCCATAGGTAGGAGGCCGATCGACAATGGCAGCATTTTCAAATTCTGTCCCGGTTTTTTGGTTAGTTCGCTATTGGCCGATAGATGGCTCTCGCGTCCGAAGTGGGCTGATATTGTCTTCTTCTTCTTCTTCGTTTTTAATATGGAAAACTAGATCCTCCATAGTTTTTAACTTTTACTTAAACCCTTTATTTTTCTGTGCTTTTACTTTTGACAATTGACATTTTATTTTTCGAAATAACAAATAACGTTTGAAGGGAAGAAAAGACAAATAACGTTGTATTGTAATTAATTTCCATATTTATAATGAATAATGGTACAATTTATAAAAGTTGAGTTTGCTTTGTGTCGGGGTGGTAAGACAGGATCTTCTTCAGAGATGAAACGCAGCCAAATAAGTCTTTCTAGCTCCAAAGGCAAAACACTGTAGCTAGAATGTTCCTGTATTTTAAAAACGAAGCATCGTTGGACCTTTATACAGGCCGAGTTTACTAATAAGTATAACAAAGTAAGTGTAAATTCATATAAAAGTCCTTATTTGTTCCTTAAAGAACTAATTTAAATAAAAATAGTTATCGCGTCCATAAGAAACCATTTATTTGATAGTCCACTTCGAACACGAGCGCCATCTTATGGCAACTCGTAAAGCTGAATTACCGATGCTAATTTGGGACCGAATCCAATGCATTGCGATCGGCCTCCTACCTCAAGTCCTCCATACATTTGACATAGAGTATTTGATGAGATGAATGAATGAAAATACCGTTATTTTTATTTGCGTCACACAGTACTAAAACTACGCAAGACACCATTTAAATATACGCTAACTACGCCACTACATAAAAACTCCGCCACAAGTAGACGTGTTTGACCTCAATTACTCGCGCGCCTAATAAAAAATAATTTTCTACGACCTATCCATATTTTGGCCGTTTATATTTATGAATTATTTAATGTTTTTGGATATTTTCGAGGCCCAGTCTAATCTCTATAACCTAGTTTTTTTTAGATTTTTGCTTAACGACCGAAAAAAGACGCAAATTAAACTGGAATAAGAAAATAAATAATCTACACGTGCATTAATGACGTGGCAAGTTGGGTGCCATATATTAGGGAGTTATGAAAATTATGGTGGTAATAAAGGAATCTGAAAAAAACTCTTTAGTAACCTACAAGGCTACACGCAAAAAAACATTTGATATCTTTTAAGTGTTTCCAAACATACTATGCGTGTACGGTGCGCAAGATTATCGATAAAAATGCGTCTTCTATATCTACATGTTTAGTTTTTAGGTGCAAAAGTTTTTGTAGTGGACCAAACACGAAAGAAATATTCCCAATTTGTAATTTTTATTTTAAATAATCTAAGTCAATCCATTTTTTAAGTAAACGCTTTAAAACTACAATAAAATTGTCCTTGATCAAATTTGCATAGCAATAAAAAATACTACAATATCTTATTCAGGGCTGTAACATGAGCTACGACATTCTTTGCGACAGGCCAAAAAACGATAGAAAAATGCCTAAATGCCTACAAGTGTGTAACTGTTTTTTTATGTTGGAATACACAGAGATTCAAGCACAATTGATACCCTGGAGCGGGTAGACGGCCGTTTCGTCCTTGTTAGGACTCTACGGGCAGCCATAATCCAAGCAATCCCGACAACGGCGGTAAGATGTGTTAAAAGCGTTTTACAAAAGCAAAGCGGCCATCAATACACCGTGGCGCCATCCTAGCGGAATTAACTCCAATGTAAAAGGCAGTCACACTGGTAAAATCGAAAGGTAGACAACTAAATAAACCACGAAGTGCTTCACAATCCAGTTTAGGGAACGCTATTTGCGTTTTCACCGAAACATCTGCCGTTTTGCAGATTAGAAACAGATTAACGCCGGCACCCACTACAATGCGCCCAATCCATTTTATATTTATTTAGTTAGGTATAGTTTTATGTGGGAACATGAATGTTTAATTATTCAAGTAATTAAAGCAACATGTAAAACAAATAACAAGTGTTTTTGTTTCTTTTAATTTCGCAAGTTTGGATGTTATAATAGTATATTAACGTACACGTTTTATAAAGCATCATTTTATAGCACGCGTCCATGTTAAAAAACGAGCCGCTTGCGGCGTGTTTTATAACGGGACAAGTGCTTAAAACTGCTTTATATAACACGTACGTTATACTGTTTTTTCTAATTTGTAGTTTTTTCAATAAAAAACTCATATTTAAAAAGAAAATAAATCCTTCAAATTTTGTAAATTTTTATGTCTAAATTTTATGTTGGTAATACTATTTTTTATCATAGTAGCCTCTGGGCAACAAAAATTATGTTGCGAACTGTCATTTTTTGATTTATTGATACATTTTCACCACGAGATTCTAAAGTTATTTTAGCGATATGAGATTTGAAATTGGACGGAATACGTTGTGTGATCCTTGTACATTCAGTACATATACAGAGCGTTCAGAAATTCGGGAGATTTTGCTACTTTTTTCGAATTTCAAAAGACGTGATTTTACGTCACGGCATAGGAATTTAGTATAACATGGAAAATTAAAATAAAGTTGACGTTAAAATCGACATTGGAAGGTTAGTAGATTGAATTTGAACAGGCACGTAGCCAGGATTTTTTCTCGGGAGGGGCCCAGTGAGATCGGGCCAAAGGCGACAAAAAAAAGCGCCGCAGGCGAAACATTTTTGGGTACCACGCTCTTTTTTGAATCATGGTGCTTGGTTTTTAAGTGGGAAAAATAAAAAACTCAACACAAAATCCTCAAGAAAAGCACAAAAACAACCCCGGTAATAATTAAGGTAGGTAAAGAAAATTTAATAGTGTATGGAAATGTTTAATGTGTTGCCTATATTGCCGAAATCAGAGCTCTCTAATATTATATGGATATTTTGCTTACATTTTGTTTTTGTAAGTTTTATAAGTAGTATGGTCTCGAGTTTCGGGGGGGGGGGGCGGGCCCCCTCCCTAGGTACGTGCCTGACACAGAATAAAAAAGTAAGTTATCAAGCTATTTTTCCTCTGCGAAAAATGGGTTTTCTCGTAAATCACAAAGGCCGCGCAAGTCAATGAAATAAAACATTTAAATGTTACCAACATCAAATAAAGAAAAAACGCGTAACAAAATACAAAATTAGAAAAAAGTTTTTTCTAATTTTCAATAAATCAAAAAATGACAGTTCGCAAAATAATTTTTGTTGTCCAGAGGCTACTATGATAAAAAATAGTATTACCAACATAAAATTTAGACATAAAAATTTACAAAATTTGAAAGATTTATTTTCTTTTTTAATATGTGTTTTTTATTGAAAAAACTACAAATTAGAAAAAATAGTATAACGTACGTGTTATATAAAGCAGCTTTAAGCACTTGTCCCGTTATAAAACATGGACTCGTGCTATAAAATGATGCTTTATAAAACGTGTACGTTAATATACTATTATATCTCATCACATATTGCATGTGAATAATTTAGGAGTTCGGAAATGCCAACGTGCCTCAAGGTTGGCTTCGATTAAATCAGAATCTGTTTTCGATTTTAGCGGCTGCAAATGTGCTTAATAATCGTAATAATTGTGGGTATGGAGTCGCGTGGAACAGTGTTTAATGTTGTATAGCATGCAGTGTTTTAGTAAGTAAGACTTAGTATAACTTTTTTTATATTATCAATACATTTCTCAATTGCGCTAGAACAGTAAAATGCGCATCATATTTTTATATGTTGGGAAGATACAAGGAAATTTTGATAACATTTTTTTTATAAGGTGGTTTCTTAAAAATTAAATTGGATATTCAAAGACATAAACAAACCAAATAGAAAAGATGGCCAGTACCAGAAAATATACACTTTCTGGACAATTTTTCGTCTAGAAAATAACCTTTTTCCGATCGCAAGACCGGAAAAGTGACGTTAGAGACAGGAATAGTATATTACGTTACAAGACCGGAAAGTACTATTTTACAGGACGAAGCAGGCAATTTCCAGGGCGAGCCGCCAGGCGAGTCCTGGGAGCCTGCGAGTCCTGTTAACGTACTTTTCGGTTGAGTGACGTACAATATTTTTTTTACAATCGACACAAGACACCAGTGGCGTGCGAGAAAACGTTAATAATAGCTTACTATATGGGTATAGTTTTAGCAGAAAACTCTAATAGTTGGGAAAATTATGTTTAATAATAAATACAATTTGGTACAAATGTTCTTAATTCTATTTTATCTATTAATATCTATTTGTTAATTGTTATATTGAAAGTACAATTTTGTGGTGTATTAAATTGTAGACATGACGGGAAATTTTTTGATTCATCTTTATAGGATGTTTGTGAAGTTATATCCACTTTTGATCCTCCGGCTTCCTGAATTCTACTGGCTATATCAATCTTATTTTGTAGAGACTGTTCAATGTAGCCTTCGGCAACTTGGGATGATTTCCAGCCGCCATGTCGTTTTAAATTAAGGATATCGCCTCCACCTTCAACTAACAGTGTCGCCGAACTACGTCGAAAACAGTGCCCTGTAAATTGCTCTGGGTTTGGTAATCCCAAATAGGATGCTATTTTTGATGGCGCTTTTCCTACTGAATGCAAACCTACTGGTTGAATAGTGCATTTTCCTTTATTATAGAAAAGAAATAGCCTGCGATGTGGAACACTAGGCGGACGTAAAGAAATATATTTTCTATATATATTTAGGTTTCGTTCCCCAACAACTATAAATGACCTGGGTTGGTATGTTTTTGTATTTGGAATTTTTACCGCCAACATCGATTCGTTATCTTTAACATCGTCAATTGTCGTATTGGTCAATTCTTCACGGCGACACGCTCCAGCCGAACCCATTATTAGTAAAAGCTAAAAAAAATAAGAAATAGTTTAAATATATTTTTTTTAAACACAATATAAGAAAAGAAGAACTTTAAGAAAACTCGTATTATGTATTTAAGTACTTACTTTGATTAAAAGATAATCATTATCAGGGGCTTCCAGCAAAAATTTGTCAATGTCTTCTCTGGTAAGTACGTTCGATTTTTGGGGAATGTATCCAACAGATTTTCTCTTTATGAATGCTATCAGTTTATAATATTTGCTTATATCAATGTTTTCTTTTAAATTTAACATAGATTTGATCATTGAGTACAAGCTCCACAGTGTAGATGATTTTAATTTTTCGGATTTTTCAGCAAAATAAGCTAACAAAACATCCTCAGAAACATTTCTGACATTTTTTTCTCTACACCAATTTTTAAAGACGCTAAACGTTTTTTCATACCGCACTCTGGACTTATGCGGCAACAAATCGTCTGTAGCTCTAGCAGCTGCCTCTGTTATTTCAACTGGAACGTCATTTTCTTCCCAATCCAAATTAAGTTCCATATCTAAAGTCTTCCACACAATTTTATAAAGCCACAAAAGTTTATTTATCAAAGTCAATATCGTACCTGACAGTTCGTTACTATGGAAGCAAGAAAACATAAACATGTCAAAGCCTACTTATAAATGAGTTTGGTTAATTTTTTTAAATTGGGAGCGGAACGCAACAAAAATTGACCGGTAAAGTACTTTACCGGTCAATTTTTCATTACTTTCCGGTCTAGACCAGCAAAGTGATATTTTCCGATCAAAAAATTGTCTAGAAAGTGCTTGCTTTCCGGTCGATTGAAAAAAAAAGATTTTTCCGGTCCCTGTTTTTTGTTTTTCCAATCGCTCTTTGATATTATACAAGCTACCTTGATTTCGTTACTATGACAACAACATTTCGATATATTGTCGAGTGACAGTTCGTTGATTTTTAATTTGTTGTTTATGTCAAACTTGTTTCGCAAGTCCGCAAATTTAACAATATGAATTCAGATTTTGAATAATTATCCGACACGGAAAATGAGATTTCAGAAGAAATTTTGGAAGCAGCAAGGAGTGTCGGTCTTAAAAAAAATGTTGTACGTCACGCAACCGAAAATTAGTGTTTTCCAGGTCTCTCCAAGCCAATGCTTGTCTCGACCTGAACAACACTACTTTCCGGTCTTGTAACGTAAATTACTATTTCCTAAAGGAAAACCAACTTTCTCGCCTTGCACAGGGTGAACTGCAAAAATGTTTAAAAATTACTTCTTAATTGTTTACGGTGCCGTTTGTTATGGTATAACCCTTTTACGGTTACGTGTCCTAATTTGATCTTTTTTCATTTTTTTTACCATTATAACTCGTGGAGCCCACTTTAACTAGCCCTGAGGAAGGAAATATATTTTCCGAAACGTCGGCAAATTAAGATTGGGTTTCATTTGCTCTCAAAGATCCTTAAACCCATAAAACCACCTACATAAAAGTCTATTGGATCATTAACAATTTTATTTTATAATATCGAAATTTATACCGTGTGAGCAAAAATTATTTGCATCAAAGAGCTATAGGGCCTTGCACCTAAGGACGTAATGCTTGGCGGTAGAGCTTAATACCTGTTGGGTATCAGTAACTATCTGAATTAACAATCAATCAGTTATTCAGTCATCATTGACAGTCGTTACAAGTAGGTACCTAATTTGATTTATCGCTAATTTTTCCAATTTCTTGAACAATTCACATAATGGGCTTTACGGAACAGCACAAAACATTCATGGTTGAAGCGTATTTTCGAAACGGGGTTAGAGTAAATGGTGAGTGGCAATACATTCGGGGTTTGTGCATGGACGATTTTCACGAACATTTTCCTAACGTTGCTTTTATTGCTGGGGATTTTTATCATTGCCTAAAAAGAACCGTGGCTGTGTTTAGGGAAACAGGTTCTATACAACACAAAAAAGGAGCAGGAAGACCATCCGTAAGAATAGAAGAACTTGTTGCAAACGTTCATAAAATAATGCAAAATACGCCAACAAATTGTATAAGACGCCTGTCCCAAGAAGTGGGAAGATCTTATGGAACATGCAGGACTATTCTTAAGAAGCAGCAATTTATGTAATTCTTTTTCTTTCTGTATATTCTTACTTTGTTGATTTTGTAAACAACAGAAATAAATTTGTATTTGTCTACTTATTTGATTACTCATTAGTTTGGCATATCATGTCATAATATGAATTTGACAAAATTTTAACCTAGATTTGGTTAGATATATCGTCCCCATATCATTGTGATCTAAACCAAGCCCTACGTTTTTTAATCCAAGCCCTCTTTGATGCAAATAATTTTTGCTCGCACGGTACTTAGCTTGTCGTTTAAACCACCATAACAAGATTAATTAATATACTTAGTACTGAATGAATATGAACTGCGTTTAAAAATATGTTGTTCAGGTTTTGTAATGAATTTAAATGAGTTAGAAAATAAATTCAACGTCTCATATTGTAATCTATGATTTTAAAATTTATGACACAATTTTTACTCGCACGTGAAGCTATATTGGTCGCACGAAGGGGTTATTCTTTTAATTATGCAGGTGAGTAGCTAGGGTAAGTAAGACACTGATTTTATGAAATTTATTTTATTTATGTATTTAAGTACAGATTTTTCGCATTATAAAATTAAAAATGAAAAAAAAATATATTTATTTTCTAGTTATTTATGGTTGTTTTGCCGACATTACAGTTTTATGGAAAGGACTTACTATTCATTTATCTACATACAGTATCAACAGCATTGGTTGCCACAGACATTTAATATAGGGAGACAAAAATTGTGAAAATTTAAGTTTTTATTGCTCGTTGTAATTTGTGTATGTAATAACCTAACAGCAAAAAACAATGTCCGTGTTAAAATATTGTAGTTTACGATTATTGTATGTATGCAAATAGTGAAAATGAAGCTAGATTGTTTTTATTGACAACGGCATTATTTTAAAATAATTGTACCGAAAACAAAACTTGCAGTCATGCAAATCAAACTACCATAGATTCTTTTAAAACAAGGTATAATAAGAAACTTTATCTACCTTAATATTTCCAGTCAGTTATGATTTATAGAAAAAATAGTATATTAACGTACACGTTTTATAAAGCATCATTTTATAGCACGCGTTCATGTTAAAAAACGAGCCGCTTGCGGCGAGTTTTATAACGGGACAAGTGCTTAAAACTGCTTTATATAACACGTACGTTATACTATTTTTTCTAATTTGTAGTTTTTTCAATAAAAAACACATATTTAAAAAGAAAATAAATCCTTCAAATTTTGTAAATTTTTATGTCTAAATTTTATGTTGGTAATACTATTTTTTATCATAGTAGCCTCTGGACAACAAAAATTATTTTGCGAACTGTCATTTTTTGATTTATTGAAAATTAGAAAAAACTTTTTTTCTAATTTTGTATCATAACAAATCTATTACGATACGCATTTGCGTATCGTAATGAAGCTATTTCGATACGCGTTTTTTTTTATTTGATGTTGGCAACATTTAAATGTTTTATTTCATTGACTTGCGCGGCCTTTGTGATTTACGAGAAAACCCATTTTTCGCAGAGGAAAAATAGCTTAATAACTTACTTTTTTATTCTGTGTCAGGCACGTAGCTAGGGAGGGCCCCCCCCCCCCCCCCCCCCCCCGAAACTTAAGACCATACTACTTATAAAACTTACAAAAACAAAATGAATTTTATGCAAAATATCCATATAATATTAGAGAGCTCTGCGGCGAGTTTTATAACGGGACAAGTGCTTAAAACTGCTTTATATAACACGTATGTTATACTATTTTTTCTAATTTGTAGTTTTTTCAATAAAAAACACATTTAAAAAGAAAATAAATCCTTCAAATTTTGTAAATTTTTATGTCTGAATTTTATGTTGGTAATACTATTTTTTATCATAGTAGCCTATGGACAACAAAAATTATTTTGCGAACTGTCATTTTTTGATTTATTGACCCATTTTCACCACGAGATTCTAAAGTTATTTTAGCGATATGAGATTTGAAATTGGACGGAATACGTTGTGTGATCCTTGTATACATTCGGTACATATACAGAGCGTTCGGAAAGTCGGGCGATTTTGCTACTTTTTTTCGAATTTCAAAAGACGTGATTTTACGTCACGGCATTGCAATTTA
The DNA here is from genome assembly GCA_963969555.1 of Polydrusus pterygomalis. Taxonomy (NCBI): domain Eukaryota; kingdom Metazoa; phylum Arthropoda; class Insecta; order Coleoptera; family Curculionidae; genus Polydrusus; species Polydrusus pterygomalis. The sequence continues at coordinate 2,993,558 of OZ018377.1, forward strand.
GTATAGGGAAGATGGAAAATTCAAATAAATTTGAAGTTAAAATCGTTATTGGAAGGTTAGTAGATTGAATTTTGGATAGGATTTGGCAAAAAATAATAGCTTGAAGCATCTACAAAAGATTGATTTATAGATTTATGCAACCAACATACATGACTGTTATCCACACAGAATAAAAAAGTAGGTTATCAAGCCATTTTTCCTCTGCGAAAAATGGGTTTTCTCGTAAATCACAAAGGCCGCGCAAGTCAATGAAATAAAACATTTAAATGTTACCAACATCAAATAAAGAAAAAACGCGTATCGAAATAGCTTCATTACGATAAGCAAATGCGTATCGTAATACAGTTGTTATGATACCAAATTAGAAAAAAATTATTAAAAGCAATTTCCAGAGACAACTGGACACCATCAAAATAGTATGTAGTAATTTTTTTGAAACCATAAACGTTAGTAAAAAAGGTTCATTTTTCTTTTGGTCCTTGTTTCTATTGTTTTTCGGCAACGTGTCCCCATTTATCCCTGTCCACCTTGCAATATCGGTAATAAAGATATATTTTTTATCGAGTGATACTAACTGGATTATTTTTAAAGTTTATCGCAAATCCTAAACAAAATCTTAAGACATTGCGAGATTTCTCGTTCTCGCATATTTTTGTCTCGCCTCACGAGATTCTCGCAGAAAATACTCTCGTCTCGTCTTGCGAGAACGAGACTAGAATGTTCACTTCAACACTAGTTCAAATCCTCCTGCAAATGAGCACAGTCATCCTCAGTAATTTCCATAAAAAATTTATATTTAATTATATATAAAAACATTCAAAACATTTTTAGAACAATAACGTAATAAAAGCATAACAAGAAAAGAAAAATTACCAAAATTTATATTTAAGTACCGAATAAAGTAAAATGTTTTTAAATTATTTATAAAGAACAGATTTTCTGACTACAACACCTTGATCATGATTTCGTTATTTTACATTTTATTCAAAAATCGGCCAAAAACCCCTCTTTGGAGTACAATTACCTCCGGTTTTACGTTAAAAAATGTTGGACTGGATAAGTTATTAAAAGCGGAAGTACAAGTGGGGGCAAAATTGACCTAAGTTCGTTTTTTGCTTTTATTAATTTATTAATTAATTTTTTTTAAATTTAAAACTAGGTAATTGCTACCCAATTTGGCATCTTTTTGGACAAACGTAAAATAAACGGAATATTGATTGTTAGTTTTTCCAATTTAATTCATTAATAAAATCAATTAAAAAAAATAGTATAAATAATTTAAATTAGTAAAGTTTTTTAAAAATTGCGAATTTTTTAATTTTTCTTTTTTTGGAAGATTGTTATATTTCATTATTCCGTTATAATATGAAAGCGATTTTTTCCAAAATAACTTTTTACTGGTATAGTTTGATAATTTATCGAACTTCTAGTGTTATGATCATGAAATATCTTATTCTCCTGAAGTGTTATGTTTGATTTTTTTTCTTTTAAAATAATAGAGTGAGTTAGAATACAAATTTTTAATTTAAAAATTTTTTTAACGTGTAAATACACCTTCGGTCGATATAGATTAACGGTTGGTTTTAAATGTGGCAATTTGTGTATTTAATAACTTTATTTTGCAATTTTTGTAATGGTTTTAAGTTTGATAAACAAGCAGATCCCCATAAGAAGCTAAATATTGTAATTTTAAATATATAGGTAATATTTTTTAAAGTATTTCAAAGGAGTGAAATATCTAGCTCTGTACAAAACAGATACCGAATTCGATATCGAGTTGATAATATATTGGATATGGCATATTCAATTTAAATCTTCATCTAAAACTAATCCTAAAAATGTTGTCGTTTTCGAATGTTGAATATTTTCATTATTCAATGTTAAGAGGATAATGATGGAATTTATTTTATTTTTAGTTATAAACTTAAAAGAAGATTTTGTAAAAGTTAACGTAAAGGTTTATTTGATTGAAGCCAAGAAAGCAGTATTTTAAAATCATTAGTAATATGAAAATACATTTCTGCAAAAATTTCAGCAAAATAAATAATTTTTGTATCATCTGAAAATAGCTTTATATTGCCTTTTAAGTTTAATTTGAAAACGGAATTATTGTAATTAAGAATAATAAATAATGGACCTAATATTGATCCTTCTGAAACTTATTATTTCTTTTTCCGAACTTTTTAATTAAAAATGAATTGGCGAAAGAGCACTAGTCACTAATTATTAAGGTCATTTCACATTCAATCATGCATTTGTCTGGGGGAAAAAGGGCTGGTGACTATGAGGTCAGTTAGACATGCACATTTGAATGCATATTTTAAAAATAATCTTATAATGGTTTAGGTAGGTACGTGAATAAAAATACTTGAGATAAAACAAATTTATTTTTATTTATAGTTTGTTTAGTTGACGTTTCCCAAATAATACAACTTGTACTAGGACTACTTAGGAAAAATGACTACCAATCTACCATATTATATTCTGTTTATTTTAAACCATGCATTGCTTAAATTTCTATATAATTTTTTATACAAGTTTTGTAATTTGTTTGCGAAAGAAACCCGTTAAAATGAATAATTATTACGCTATAACATTTTATTTGACTCAAATAAGGACTTATTTTGTTTAATTACTACATTCGAGAACAGCATTATTAAAGCGAAACAGTTAACCCATATTTATTTGACATCTTATATCTAATTAAGTTGCGTGTGCATATGGCGGTTTTAAAACACACGCAAACAAAAACGAAAATAGAGACATGCGAAAATATGTTGGTCATTTTTTGCACACTCGACCATTTCCTTGTTTTGTTAAGCACCGAAAAATAAGAGTAATTATTATTCCGGAATAACCTAGACAATTTAATTTAGTCTGATCGTGAGACACAAAAAATCGTAATTTAAATAACATAAAATCTACACAGAGGAAAATGATCTAATATAACAGATTTGCTAGGACATAGTTTGTATTGATAGCCTATTTTTTTTTACTCATTAAATATATTGCTATAGTGTATCAAACCCGCTTTAGTGTAATATCAATTCCAGATTTGCTAGAACAGTGTTTTTATTGGTTGTTATCAGTTCCATTAGAAGCACAGTCTTGTTGAATAATGAACTACTTTTAATACAGCAAATTTGTTAACAAATAAATTATATCTTCTCAGTGCGACGCACTTTGTTCCCAGTAAAGCGCTTTCTCTACAATTAAGCAGAACAGCGTCTCCAAAAACGAATTGTATCCGTTAGAACCTATAATCCACAAGACGTGGATGTGGGCTCGTAGCGATCGGCAATCACCGCGCGTCTTAGTATTTGTTTCAACGTATTTGTTGCGCAGGTCATATCGCTGTTCGGAGTCTTCTAGCTGTCCTTTCTGAATTTGAACTTTATCGATTGTACCAATACCTGGTTTAATTAATTTATTTTGACATTTTATTTACGTTTTTTTAAACTTTGCATGTTAGATAAAACAATAGAAGATTCTTATTTTTCACAGCCCGTCATTAGTATTGGACATTATAATCTATGGACGAATTTAACTATCTCAGTAAAACATGTTACATAATAGATAATCATATTATGCAATGTTAAACAACAAAAATATTATCACACTAAAAGCTATTTAAACTTTTGAGAACTAACAGTACCTACCTACTGATTTTTAGTGGTAAGTATATATGCTTTATGAACCGTAGCAAGCAAATATTATTATGAACAATGTTTCATTACAACTCCCAGTAGGAACTACTACAGTATATAAAACCAGATTACGCTCCCAATAGAACTTGATAATTACTGTGAGTATTCAGTGCAATAATGGCTATAAACCATTCTATGGTAGCATTAACTCCTATTTCCTATTGGCTAAATTACCGTGATATTATCACTACACAACGGTGTAGCAATTTTCGTTGTCTTACAGTAGGAAAGCGCGTTGCTGTCACGTCTAGTATTAAACAGTTGTATAAAGAGTATGTGAATTCTTATAAGGAATAGAAGGATTTTTCTCAGTGTAGTAGGTACATATTGAATCTTTTTTAACATTTTTGTATTCTCTTTGTGTTCGGGAGATTTAAAATGCAGTTGAGTCATCTTAAAAAATACGTATCTGTGGAAGAATAAAAAGGGACAAATGCAAAACTACATCAAAGTTAACATATTTATAAAACCCAACCAAAAGTTAAAAGTACTTTAAAAACTATAAGCTCTGACACTTACGAACTCGCTTTAAGGTATAATGTACGCACTGAAACGTAATAATAAAATTATTTAAACACTATAAATCAAAATCATCATGATCAGATCAGAATGTAACGGCTCTGCGATTTTCCGAGTTTTCCGAATGAATAAAATTCACAGATCTTGCACCTTACGCAAGCATCCTATGTATTGAAAATACCTGACACAGCTTTAAAATTTTAATGTCCTATGTGATGTAATTAAAGCCCACATTCTAATTTGTATTTTGTAAAAGGTTAAAAAATGTTCTTTAATTCTACAGGGTCCGCCCAAATTTGGTTAACAAATGGGATAATTTTTTATTATTGATTTCTCAGAAAATTTTATTCTACATAAAAGTTTTGCATCTTGAGTAAATCATTTTGACGTATTCAAATCTTCTGTGGCATATACAGGGTGAATATAAAATAGAAAAATATGACGTCAGTGACTCAAAAATTTTTAAAAATTTAAAAACTGAAACAGCCATATTAACAGTTAATATGTAAAGTTAATATGAAAAGTGTAAAAATTCAATAAGAGCAAAAATTTGATTTTTAACTTGACTTTTGTTGAAAACTATTAGCACTAGAAAAAAACTTTATAAAACTTTTTATCTTGGATTTATTAGTTCTTTAATATGGCTGTTTCAGTTTTAAAATTTTTTAAAATTTTTGAGTCACTGACGTCATATTTTTATATTTTATATTCACCCTGTATATGCCACAGAAGATTTGAATACGTCAAAATGATTTACTCAAGATGCAAAACTTTTATGTACAATAACATTTTCTGAGAAATCAATAATAAAAAAATTATCCCATTTGTTAACCAAATTTGGGCGGACCCTGTATATGCAATTATTGTGCTCCCACTTTTTGCCTCCCACTCTTTTTTTTTCGATATAATATTTCGATTTAAATAACGTGAACTTACCTTATTTAACAAAATTATTATGGCAATCTTCAAAACACAAATATACATAATTATATATAACTTATCTCAATAAAACACTTTTTAACAAAATTATTATGGCATTCTTTAAAACAAAAACTAAAACCAAACATTATTTACTTGCCGACTTTACGCTGTTATTCATATTTATATTTACCAAGTATTATCAGAGTATTATGTTACAAGACCGCTCGAGATATTGCGGTGTTGGGTCGCAACATATCGACACCGCGACACCAATGCAAAGTTTGCATAAAAACGATCCAAATAATATTTTCAATACTAAAATAATAGACAAGAGAGACGGGTCGGAATGAGATATGCCGGTGCAATGGCGTAAGAAAAATATGCCTATTTATACGGTATTATATCTGAGGTGCCGCATATATTTCACCTGTTGAAACTTTTCCGGCTAAAAGGGTTAGATGAGGAATATATGTATCTTCTTCCTGTACATATAAATAAAGGACCATTTATATATCCATCCCTCATCAGTGCAACGATTGTCTATGTCAGGTGTTTTCTGAATTAAGGCAAATGCAAATATTTATGTTTGACACAGTGGCGGCCATTGCATTCTTTTGTAATAAATACTAAATCGACGATGCATCTGGATAAAAGATAAAAAGCGATGTTTAATACTTCTAGATGGAAGAAAGGCCAAATTAAAAAAGAAATATCCAAATTTATTGGAAAGAAATGATTTATGAGACCTGACTTTTTTTCGGATGAAGCCTGGTTCCACCTCTCCGGTTATGTGAATTCTCAGAATACATGTAATTATTTTTCTTTTTCTTTCTGTATATTCTTGCTTTGTTAATTTTGTAAACAACAAAAATAAATTTGTATTTGTCTACTTATTTTATTACTCATTAGTTTGGCATATCATGTCATAATATGAATTTAACAAAATTTTAGTTAGATATATCGTCCTTATATCATTGTGATCTAAACCAAGCCCTACGTTTTTTAATCAAGCCCTCTTTGATGAAAATAATTTTTGCTCACACGGTATTATAATATAGGTATAGTTTGTAACACTATTTTGACACTTTATCTTTAAACCACACTTTTATGTCACACTCATGTTTATTACCCCTAAAATATAATATTTACAAAACAAAATTTTCAAAATAAATTATTATTATTATTATCATCATTGTTTGACGATAGTAAGCGGTAGAACCGATAAGACTATTGTATCAATTTTTAGAAGGTTTTACATGTATAAATTTCAGTCAATTTGATCTTTATACAACAGAGTAGGTAAGACAAAAAATAAGTATTTTTTTCGTTTTGAAATGAAAGGTCGTGACTTCGTATTCGGACATACCTTTTAATTCTAAACAACTTTCATAAATGAAAATTTAATCCGAAACGAACAATAAGAGTACTTTATTCTTAAGCAACTTTTAAAAATTGAATCTCCCTCGTATGTTTTACGGTTTTTTTCTATTTTAATGAACGATTTTTTAGTTTAAATGGATGCAAAAACTATTATCAAAAATAAAATTGTTTGAGAAATGAATAATAAAAAAGTATTTTATGTAAATATATTCACATAATCACTTTACATTAGAAAATTTTAAACGTTTTTTTTTTAACTTTTATCAAAATCGCCACTAAGAATATTAAAGACAGGTTCACGAGTTGCTATAGGTACGCCCCTGATGTCCCCGCTTCAAAATTATTAATTATTGTTAAAACACGTTTTAGTTACGCCCAAAGACTGCATAAAAACAAAATGAAAAGAAATTAAATAGGTTGGTAAACCTACCTACTTATTTAAACACGCGACCGAAAAATGCTTTGTAAAATATATTATCAATCATCTCTCTAACCCTTTTTATTTGACTTTAATTAACTGTATTTGATAAATACACCAAAACCTTGTTTGAGATTAAATTTATGATTGGCCGATGCAGAGGTAACCTTTATGTTAACGCGTTTTTAACCTTCTAAAATATTTTTTCTATTTCACGTTCATAATAAGCTCAGTACGATACGCATTTGCGTATCGTAATGAAGCTATTTCGATACGCGTTTCTTCTTTATTTGATGTTGGTAACATTTACTTAAATGTTTTATTTCATTGACTTGCGCGGCCTTTGTGATTTACTAGAAAACCCATTTTTCGCAGAGGAAAAATAGCTTGATAAAAAAAAAAATAACTTACTTTTTTATTCGTGGATAACAGTCATGTATGTTGGTTGCATAAATCTATAAATCAATCTTTTGTAGATGCTTCAAGCTATTATTTTCTGCCAAATCCTATCCAAAATTCAATCTACTAACCTTCCAATGTCGATTTTAACTTCAACTTTATTTGAATTTTCCATCTTCCCTATATTAAATTGCAATGCCGTGACGTAAAATCACGTCTTTTGAAATTCGAAAAAAAGTAGCAAAATCTCCAGAATTTCCGAACGCTCTGTATGTGTACCGACCGAATGTACAAGGATCACACAACGTATTCCGTCCAATTTCAAATCTCATATCGCTAAAATAACTTTAGAATCTCGTGGTGAAAATGGGTCAATAAATCAAAAAATGACAGTTTGCAAAATAATTTTTGTTGTCCAGATGCTACTATGATAAAAAATAGTATTACCAACATAAAATTTAGACATAAAAATTTAAAAAATTTGAAGGATTTATTTTCTTTTTAAAATGTATTTTTCTTGATTATAAAAGGTGAAATAGAAAAAAAAGTATAAAGCACATGTTTCATAAGGCGTTTTAGCGCCCGTGTCAATAAAAAAACTCGCCACTTTGTGGCTCGTTCTTTAAAATAGACGCGTGCGCTAAAACCGCTTCTTATGAAACGTGTACTTTAATATACTAATAAACTCCCCCGCAAAAAAAAAACCGGCACCATAAAATTTTGGCAAAATTTGTTGCTTTGTAACTTTTTTATTTTTAATTTTTATAATTTTTTTACAAATTTGTAGATAATTTTGTTAAGGATATACCATGCTTCTGCAAAAATTAACACCGTATAAAAGTATAAATAATTTTTCCAATAAAATGCGAACAAAAACAATATTCGTACCAGAGGGATGAAACGCAAAAAAAACAGCAATTTTCAACTGGCCATATCTCGGTCAATTTTCATTCAAAAAAATTGTTCCACCCACCATTTTAAAGAAAATGTAATCTGTTTCTTTCCCTCTGAAGCAATGCCTATACCTATCTAAGCCCAAAAAAAATATACAGGCGAAAAAGCAAAAAAAATAAAAAAATCGAAATTTTCGCTTTTTTTTCAAGTTTATTTCGACTGTTTCGGCATGAAATTTTTCCTTTTAATATTCATGCTATTCCGATAGGAAATTTGATTCTCTACAAAAAGTTTCATGTGAGATATATCGAAATTTTGGTTTGTTTACGAGATATATTGAAAAAACCAAAAGGGGTGGTTTTTTACCCCTATATTCAATTTCCACGCTCTAATTTAATAGCACTCCTCGGTTTTTTCTTCATTTATAACCCATTGATCGATTCCTGTAATAAAAACCCGTGAAATCTTAGTTCTTTTCTATATGACATAATCAATATAGCCTATAATAAAATTCTATCAAAGTAAGAAAAAAGGCACCAAAACCACTAAACATTTTTAAAACGTAATCAAATGTAACAAAAAGCACAAAAACGCAATTCATAATTCGGTGTGTGGGCTCATTACGGTCCAATACTAATCTGGGCCAATCTCGGTATACTATGTGCCAATATCAGCTGATCGATGACAAATTCCTGGTGTCATCTGTCGGAAAACGGGAGAATTCGTGGAGTTTTTATAGTAAAATTTTTTAGCGATATAGTTTAAAATTATTGACATTTATAGGTAGCCCTCAAAATAAGCTAAACCCCTTGCTTTAAACCCTAAGTGAATTTTGAAAAAATGACGAAAAACGTAAACTATTATTATTTTATTAAAGCAAGTTTTTAACCTCGGCCACAGAAATGTCTAAAAAAATGTCAACCCCGTTTTTAACCCCTTAGGGGTTATTTTTGCCTCTTGGCTAATCCACTTTTTTTTTGCGTCAAAACTAAATGAAAACCAAAAAGCCACGACAATAAAAATTCTTTTACAATGTAGAAAATCCAAAGATGTGGAAACCCGAAAGCAATAAAACCACAATAAAAACGACAAAGGATGCAATTTTTCAACAGTTAACTTTATCATAATTATTTGGAATCGCCGCATGCTCGATAGCAATCTAAAATACGTTGCGGTTCGCCATACCGGAAGGAGTAATACGGGTCACAAAGAAATCAGTAGCGCCAGCATATTATCGCTAAAGAAAAAGTCAAGTATATGGACTCCTGCTACTTCTATCCCATGTAATAGACTAGAGCGCAGAGCTGCCTACAATTTTACTTAATTACTTCAGCGAACTTCATAGTTTAAAGAAGAGTTTTTGTTGAGAGGCCCGGAAATAAGCTAATATACAGTGTGACCAGTAAAGTCCGCATCATATGGGATTTTTTTATTAATAGCTTTATTCAAAATTTGAGGTTATTTCTGAAAGTATCGAAAAAGTTATTAAAAAATTTTTTTTAAATGCAGTTTCTAGCCCACATGCAAAATTTTAGTTGAATAAGATAATTTTGATTTTTTACCTATATTTTGTAAATGGCACCACTTTTGCAAAATAAGACTCAACGCAACCTCGTAAAACTTCTTAGTTTTGACAATGATATATAAATATTAAATGTGTGTTTTTCTACAAAATCAAAATTGGGCTATTAAAATTTGGTCGCATGTGATGCAAAGTTTATTTGTTTTTGACCCTGTATAAGGTAACTTCATAAAATAAGTATTTTTGAAAACGTAGTTTGTGTCTGAAAGTAATACACCTTCATTAAGACAAAAAAGAACACAGTGTCATCAGTAAAGTGTTCATTAAGTGGAAAATAAATAGTGGTGGGTAAAAAATCAAAATTGTCTTATGCAGCCGAAATTTTGCATGTGAGCTAGAAAGTGCATTTAAAAAATCTTTTTCCCATAACTTTTTTCGATATTTTCAGAAATAACCCCACTTTTAAATTATTTTTTGGAAAAAATTAAAATTTGACAGATAATGCGAATCATGTGACTACTATTTTTTTGCTTAATTTTTATCTTGATCGAATGCCAAAGTCAAAGTTCGAATAAAGGTATTAATAAAAAACAAAATCCCACATGATGCGGATGGTCACGCTGTAGAAATGTACGGGTTGCCACCAGCCTTTTTTTTTTGATGATCCAGTACATATTATAGGTAATATAATTTGTGTTAATATAGCTTCATTAAAATTACACCTAAAAACAGAAAATGTATAATGACATTTTTTAAATCTGTTCTATGTATTTTAATTAGGGTTTAAAAATATTTTTTGAAAGGCCTCTTTATCCATATAACCTATGTATTTACGGACATTGAAATTATTTCACAATGTACCTGCATACTACTACCTCTATAATTCATATAAGTATTTACTTATAGATCTGATAAAATAGACAAGGGAGGTGCACTTATTATTTAATATGCGCAAAAGAAAATCCGTGCAAATGCAATACCAACATCGAATAAATCCAGCTGATTTCGTAAGGTCACGCGCCACAGGATTCATGGAATCGAGACGGGACGGACGGCAGTGCTATGATAAAATGATAATAATATTTCAGTCACTTGAAACTATGAAATTGTTAAAGAAAGAAAATTTCATATAGCAAATATCACAGTGTTTTTAAAATATGTTACACCTTCTTATGGTGGGATTATCAACATGCTTGCCAACCTAAGTATAACCTATTTCGCTTAAATTTATTTAATTTTTCTAACTTTTACACATAATTTAGATAAAATTGACTGCATAGTGCATATTCTACAGGTTATATTAAATAAATATCACATTATTTAATATATATTTTTTTCTATTTCACGTTCATAATAAGCTCAGTAATGAAGCTATTTCGATACGCGTTTTTTCTTTATTTGATGTTGGTAACATTTAAATGTTTTATTTCATTGACTGGCGCGGCCTTTGTGATTTACGAGAAAACCCATTTTTCGCAGAGGAAAAATAGCTTGATAACCTACTTTTTTATTCTGCGTGGATAACAGTCATGTATGTTGGTTGCATAAATCTATAAATCAATCTTTTGTAGATGCTTCAAGCTATCATTTTCTGCAAAATCCTATTCAAAATTAAATCTACTAACCTTCCAATGTCGATTTTAACTTCAACTTTATTTGAATTTTTCATCTTCCCTATACTAAATTGCAATGCCGTGACGTAAAATCACGTCTTTTGAAATTCGAAAAAAAGTAGCAAAATCTCCCGAATTTCCGAACGCTCTGTATATGTACCGAATGTACAAGGATCACACAACGTATTCCGTCCAATTTCAAATCTCATATCGCTAAAATAACTTTAGAATCTCGTGGTGAAAATGGGGCAATAAATAAAAAAATGACAGTTTGCAAAATAATTTTTGTGTCCAGAGGCTACTATGATAAAAAATAGTATTACCAACATAAATCTTAGACATAAAAATTTACAAAATTTGAAGGATTTATTTTCTTTTTAAAATGTATTTTTCTTGATTATAAAAGGTGAAATAGAAAAAAATGTATAAAGCACATGTTTCATAAGGAGTTTTAGCGCACGTGTCAATAAAAAAACTCGCCACTTTGTGGCTCGTTTTTTAAAATAGACGCTTGCGCTAAAACCGCTTCTTATGAAACGTGTACTTTAATATACTATTTTGGAGAACCGTATAGCGAAAAATATCGGGTAAGATTTTTTTAAACATTATTATGTCATTGTTCTTTTACTATACAATTCTCCCAAAATTAGCAATGACATAAATTAATATTTTTGTAATATATCAGATATTATCTAGATAATGTGTCGACGATATTGGCTTTATTTAAACCATAGTATGATATAAATACCTTTTTAATGTCACGCAGAATTTAGTATCTTCTTATACTCCTTTGATAATGACCCGCAAGGGCCGTAGCACGTCAGGAAACTGATTAAATTTGTGAAACATAACAAGTAGTTATTATTTTTACTTCCTGTGCAATTAAATGTTAGTTATTAAAATAATAAACTAAAAAAAAAACAAGGCGAAATAATAAAAAGTGCCTTTACGAAGAGGCTAGTATAATATACTGTCTCCCTCACTTTTTTAAAATCGAAAAGGCTATCTATGTATATACTAAATCGTTAAACCGCATGCACAGTGACTAGGGAAATGAATTTTTAAATATAATGAATAAAAAAGCGCACTAGAAAAATACTTCTTAATTTGTCAAGCATCAATTTTCCGCATACGTAAATTACTATGAAAAAAACATATTTTTTATTAGAGGCGTACAAAAATTTGACTCCCTGTCCAAATAATTTAGTCCCTAAATAAATAAAAAAAGATTTCTCACATCTACGCCTTTGAAAGCTTATCGCTCGGTAAAGAGGCCATCCATCTCTGAACCTCATTGGTCGAGGACACGTCGCCAAGGGCCAATCCCAACACCCGAATCTCGAATACCTCCCTGTTCAGAGTCAATAATCCAAGCTTCAAAGCAACAAGTTTTATTTAGAGCTCGAATTCAGCGATACATACACTGTTAGCCCACAGTTTCCTAATGTTTATTATATTTAAGGTTATACATCGAAAGTAGGCGGTAGGATTTTGAAAAATTTCTGTTCGGTCAAGCTCAAGGCGATTTGATTTTGTGAGAATTTCGTCAAGTGTTTGAAATATTTGCACCTGATTGAAAATTTTACACTGGATAAGCGGTTAGTGACCCCGGAGTTTTATGGTAATAACGCATACTTTCAGATCCGTTATTTATGGAAAGTTATGCAGTTGTGTTAAAGGTGTTTTACTGCTTTATTGTGAAATAGTCGTGTTCGTTTTTTGTTAAAAATAATGGTAAGTTTGTATAGTATGGTAAGTAAGTTTTATCTTTTATAAAGTACGAAAATTTTAAGGGAAAAGTATTTTACTCAGTGGTCGTGGGACTTAAGAATATAGTTAGTTGATTTGTAAAATTATCTGACGTTTCTTTAAAATTATACAGAACAACAACAAGATGATTGTTATCAGAAAAGAAGAAAAATTCTGCACAATCGTTTATAATGTGACATACATTTGTTAATTTTGTTCACAACCGAGAACAATATGAATTACATGTTTTTAGTTCAATTCAATCCAAAACCAGTAGAATGTTGCTGCACAAGTTACAGATAGAAAAAAACAGATAAATATGTAAACAGGACAAAGACAAATTACACAAAACAAGATGACCAAGTGCAAAAAATACCCTCCCCATCAGGCTTCACCTTCATATCGTGTCTCTTATTTCATCAGGAAGTTTAAACAATTTACGACTTTCGTAAATTATAGCGTTTCTAATAAGGGTGATAAGTTGGTATATGGGTAGAGGTATATATTTCTTGGTCTTCTAGTATCATTAGAATGGTCAGGCACTGGCAATGTGTCCTTAGGCTACAAGGATACAGGCAATCAAGGGAGAGTCAAGATTTTCTTTAAATAATGACTTTCCGCCATCCACACCACAAACTTATCTTACAGTTCGGTTCTGCATAATTAATCGTGAGTTTAGCAGAGTTACACGTATTTCCCCGAAAAGTGAGACTCCACCTGTGAGTGATAGATCCTCTTAGCCAAAGTGGACCCAATCTTCACTAATGTTAATCGCACTGCGTAACATCTCGAAGCTATTTTCTTAGCAAGTTTCACGATATGAGAGTCAAATTTCAGACATTAATTAAAGTTCCATAAACTTGGTATTACGAAGAACTTCATTCATTTTAAAAATAGAAGCGTCGATTATATTTAGCGGAAAGTAGTAATACTGATTTTGACAATGATTTTACTTTCATTAATAATTTAAATTGTATTTTTTATTAATTTAAATTCGGACAATCAAAAAGAGAGAGTTTAGGGCAATAACCTCTATTTGAAGACACAAAATCAAGGCATAAAGAAACCGTATTAATTTTCTTCCACTTGGAGATGACGTGACAAAATTAAATGCATGAAATTCTCGTAGTTTTTGCACATCTGTGACGTAAAAAATGTTCGCAATCGTAATTTCTCAGCCTATAAAAATGAAATAATCGTAAATGTAATAAAGCGAACAATCATATATTAAAAATATTTTGTGCCAATGTTGCATAAATAAAAGTCTATTGTAAGTATTGTAGTTGGCAAAACCCTTTAATAGTATACAGTATATACATAGGTGCATACGAAAATGGTCAATAAATTCAGACACGTGTACTTTTTTGGGGTATTATTGATATATTAATAAAACGTTCATAAACCCTTTTACGTACCTATAAAGTTTTAAAATTAATTTGTCGAGGTTTATATAGACTTCTTTAAATTGCTCTTTTATGGAAAATAAGTTATACAGTTATTGTGCCTGTTAAAACAGTATATTTAGCTTTGTATTTTAAATGTGACGTTAAAAGGGGTTGTAAAGGTTATAAAAGGCATAAGGGTTGTAACACGTTGTAAAATGTCTGACTGATTCATTAACGCCCATCTTAAACCTCGAATCCTGGAATCATGAAATGTTAAGGATATATTATCCTTATAACGTAGGGATCCACTAAGAAGGGACTATTCGAAAATCAACCCCGAAGACGGTAGAAACGAGGGTTGAAATTATTACAGGAATTTCTGTATCTCAAAAATTAAAATTAGTTGAGGTCTAAAAATTGGTATAGTAATTCCTTTCATAAAATATAATGTGTTTCGTTATTTTTTTAAAATTTACTTAGGGGTTGAAAAAAGGGGTGTAGTTTATTATTATCTGGGAAATTGCAGGATCACCAAAATCAGATCAGTTGTTTGTTTTGTTTACTTTATGGTTTTGGAAGTTATAGTTCCATTCTGTCCCTGTTTTTAGATTATCGTTGGGTATTTATTAGCATTTGTTGATTATGTATTTTTTTTTAAAAATTAACTGTGATGTAGAAGTAGAAATGGATAAATTACGTCTTTTTGAACCCATCTAGGTAAATAATATTTCCTGTACGTGAATGAGAGGAGTGGAAATAAAATATGTTAAAATTGTTTTACTTTAGTCCCCCGCTTTATAAAATACTACTACGCAACTCTTGACTAATTATTGATCATGAAATGAGGTTAAGTCAAACTCGAAACCCAAACGAACAACTGACATACAAATCCTTGGATCAATGAACTGATATTAAGATTAGATCGATTCGAATCACTTTCCCAATCGAACACGGCTTTGAACACCAGTGTGTATCATGACGATAATAAGTAGTGCAAAGAAATCTTTATAAGTAATTTGTTTGCAAATTTTTTACGCCGCCGACGTGTCACTTTCAAGAAACCATTATTTGAACTTAACAAGGTAATAAACGGGCACTTCTTGGCATTTGATAAAATTATTCACATTATGGCAGGTAATAAAAACTGAATGCAAATAAGTACTTATTTTAAAATCATTATTAAAACTATGAATAAATTTACAAATATTAGAGTCAATTTCAGGTTAAAATACTTTTCACACGCTTATTACGATGAATAAGTAAAAAAAGCCCTTTTTGTAAAACCTTTAAGTAGACTGAAAACTATGATTAGCTAGAACTCTTAGATTATCATAGGTTCAAAAAATTTTTAAGACGTCGCAATATATTCTACATCTACTTGCCAACAGCATAGGAACTGCCAACACACAATTATTCAAGTTCGGCTTTGTGGAAGAAGCTTATATTGGGACCATAGACATTTACCTTTAGATAAGCAAACAATAAACACGAAAGTGGCAAATTTATGGCCTCCCGCATGTAAACAAAACTACACCGGATTAGGCATGAGCAATGCAACATTATCATTTGACGAATGGGAAAATAGATAGGTCTGGGATTTAAAATTTAAGTTCTTGCTCAAGAAATTATAAAAGACCTGCAATTTATTTTGACGTGTAAACAGCTGAAATTTTCCCCAAATTATTGCCAAAAAATTGTAAATTCTTCTCAATTTTTGATCAAGTTGGAAAAAAGGTAGTGATTTCTGGCATTTTTAGTAGCTGCAAACCTATCAGATTTGAGATAGAAAATTGTTTTTAAGGTTTTGTTTCTAAAATTTGTTTAAAAATGATTCGTCGTCATGTTTTTAGTTCGAACAGGAAGAGAACAAGTCATTAACCTTGTCTTATAAAATCGAATATAAAAAACAAACCAAACCAGCAAAATAACCAAGCTTCAATGTTATCGCGTACCTAACTAACCTGAAGTCAAATATTAATTGAAACACAACTTGTATTGATTTTTACAAAACTTGGGTACGTTTAAAACATTTTCAAGCACAATATCTTGTTCAAGAATTTGAAAAAGTTTTTGCCCGAGAACTTGACCCGTGGAATACTTTCACCCTTGGATTAATATAAACATACCTAGGTATTTACTATTTATTTGATATAATATAAGTATATATAGTGTGACCAATAAAGTCCGCATCATATGGGATTTTTTTTTCTATTAATAGCTCGAAACTTGACGTTGGCATCAAGTTCTGCTTCGATCGAGATAAAAATTAAGCAAAAAAATAGTAGTCACGTGATTCGCATTATCTGTCAAATTTTAATTTTTTCCAAAAAATATATTATAAATAAGTAATATTTCTAAAAATATCGAAAAAAGTTATTGAAAAAGTCTTTTGAAATGCAGTTTCTAGCTCACGTGCAAAATTTCAGCTGCATAAGATAATTTTGATTTTTTTACCCATATTTTGTAAATTGCACCACTTTTGCAAAATAAGACTCAACGCAACCTACGTAAAACTTCTTTGTTTTGACAATGCTTTATTTCAGATACATTTTCTTCAAAGTAGCGCCATATTAAATGTGTGTTTTTCTACAAAATCAAAATTGGGCTATTAAAATTTGGTCGCATGTGATGCAAAGTTTATTTGTTTTTGACCCTGTATAAGGTAACTTCATAAAATAAGTATTTTGTGTCTGAAAGTAATACACCTTAATATTGAGTTGAGTTGCGTATAGAGTATTATTTTGCAAAAGTGGTGCAATTTACAAAATATGGGTAAAAAATTAAAATTATCCTATGTAGCTGAAATTTTGCATTAAAAAACTTTTTCTCATAACTTTTTTCAATATTTTCAGAAATAACTCCCCTTTTGAATTATTTTTTGGAAAAAATTAAAATTTGACAGATAATGCGAATCACACGTGACTACTATTTTTTTGCTTAATTTTCATCTCGATCGAAGCAGAACTTGATGCCAAAGTCAAATTTCGAATAAAGCTATTAATAAAAAAAAAATGTGTGTGCTTAAGACCACACGACAGAAGTGAAAACTTCAACAAGGTGAAATTAATAATATCCAATAAATATATTTCTTAAAATTGAACAACCCTTGAAAAAAATGCCAGAACATACCTGGGACGCAACAAGTGTCTATCTTGTGATCTTAAACACACAAACAACGCACACTGTTTCCACGTCGATACTGAATGCGACTGATGCGGCATGCTCTTTCATATAACGTTCATTCGGGTCAGTTCGGATTGAATATAGGAGTCGAATTCGAGCGTTACACAGCCGAGCGTTACGCGTGACGGCTCAGTTTAATTCAGTGCCCACAAAAAGTGCTAAACGCGCCTAAAGAAGTTTTCACTTCAAAAATCCCATATGATGCGAACTTTACTGGTCACACTGTAGAAAAGTGTCTTTTAAAAAGGAATTTAATTGGGTTGTTTAATAAGTGAACTATAAAAGACGGGAGGTGATGTGCAGGACCCTGTATACGTCTTATTCGATCGTCTCAAGTGTTGCCACTATGCCACTAGAGGCCGTAACTTCCTTAATACCCCCTTGTGGTTATTACCGATTTCTTTAACTAATTTTAATAATCTATGCTGTACAGTCGGTGGCTCCATCTCGCGCCGGCAGCCGCCTGCAGCAATACGAAGACGCAACTCAAGAAGAAGAAAATGACCAACAGACGGAAGGCGCCACGACCGGCGATCACGAAGACTCTGGCGCCGCCATCGCCATCGTTGGCAACGACAAAAACACGAACGCGCTCAGTTTGGTGCCAGCAGTTGGAAATGGCGCGCAGCTGAACAAACGAGGTAAGTGTTGACGTTTTGTGATCGACGTAGAAATATCGCATGTGGGGAATTTCGCAAGTTTGATTTAATTTCAAATGAGATGCATAAATATGTTGAAATTTCGTTAGACAGAATGAAAATGTATGCTTTTTGTTACTTGTTTGAAATGTATCATTAAAATCTGTTCCAATTAGCTGCTTAATATAGTGCTACGTTTTGTTTATAAACAATTTGTTGTGTTATATCATAATAGGTACCTAAAAAAAAAGGTAGTGAAACTCATCTAACCTACATATTTTACAGGATATATTGATTATATTCAATTAAAAAAACGAAGATCCGTTAAATTTTTTTTGTTATTTAATGTTTGAACGATTAGCAGTTATTTATTACCTATAACCTTATTTTTTATGCAGTTCTTTTTTTATTTCATTGGTATGTCGAAATCAGCGTATAAAAACTAGGAAAGGGAAAAATTTAAAGCTAAATCTTACGTTGTCGATGTCGAGTTCCTATCGTATAACCAGCTAAAGCAACTGATAATTATATTTTATATTGCAAACGTCGGCGATTACAAAGTATTTCTAAGGATTTATTATTTTTAATTCATCACTGTTTTGGATATTTAGGAGCCATATTTATTCTTGACCTAGATATGCTTCGTTGCGGCTGAATGACAGAAATGCCAAAAAAAAAACATCACGATTACATTGTGAATTGGTAAATCTATTTCTCTCTACCTTATACCTATAATAGCTTATGCTTAAGGTATTCTTATTTTCTGGTATAATTTGATACAGATAAGTCACTAAAGCAATTTACGTCTTTTTAATATTTGTTAAATCCTAATAATAGTACCACAGCCGGACTTATCAAGGGGGCTGTGATAGTATCTAAAAAATTATTTTTACAGATTTTGGTCATTTTTAAAAGTTAATACTTGCGCAATCGCAATTCGTAGAGTATATTTTTTAGGCACTAGATTTTCAAGCAAATGTTCGTTATTATCATATGACCATGAGTTATGATAAATGACTTCTTAATGCTATAAGGTTTGAGTCATAAGGTGAGGCATAATAATCGAAAAGAGTTCTAAGAATATTTTATATTATGCTATATATCTATTTTATATTCTCCAGTCGTGCGTTCCTATAAATATTACATACACTCAGAAATTTTGCATAGCTAGTGCCGAACCCTTAAAGGTAACAAATAATTTTAGTCGTGATACATTAAGAAAACCTGGTTACTAAGGATGTTTAAAATAAGGTTATAAGTAATGTAGAGTGACTGTGGTAAAGAATTTCGCAAAAAGTATTTTATTTTTAAACAAATCCTCGCTTATTAACAGTTTTTCAAGTAGACGTTTAGTTGTAGTATAAGTTTGGTTTTACTAGATATCTATAGGAAAGAATTATTTTAGCCACGTAAAGAGGTTCACAAGATTTTAATCTTAAGTAAAAGCGTTTTTCTAATTTTAGAAGAAATCAGTGACGACGACGAAGACGAGCCCCCACTGGCCAACGGCGGGGGATACTGGAGGCCAGGTGGTACTTCCCGGCCCCCCAGTCCATCAATGGCTGACAATGCCAGCGATGCATCTTCCATGCAGCCCCCACCGCCACGCCCTAAAAGTCGAGTTGAGATGGCTACAAGCAGGTTCGTAAATAGGTTTATGAAATAACAATCGAAAGCCCAATTTTGTGATTTTTTTTCAATTGTTAAGTACTAATACCTAGTACAACTTACAACCACGTATATATTAACAAATACTTGTATATAGTCATATACACTGGGGGTCTGTAGAAGTGGTGTCAGGTGCGGGGTCGTAATTATGGTGGCAGATGTGGGGTAGCGACTGATGTACTCCAACAGTCCATTTTAACAGCTGCTGTTTTTACTTTAGCTATGTTCACTATAGATATTGTTACTCTTTGAAGATATTTCTTGTTCTTCCCAATATAGCATGGAGCTCCTTGGCAGAATCTTTTACTTTGTCGATTGTTTTAGGTATATTCTCACCATAATTAAAAGTTGCTACAGTCGTCCCACTATTTAAGGGGGATTCTGCGACGCCATCTAACTTTAAGCAAATTTCGTTACTACCAACACTATCAAAGATTGTTGAAAAGCTAATTAAAAAGCGTAGTACGAGTTTTTTGTGTTACTTTACTTACCTTTTGGTAATATACAGGGTTGGGCAAATGTTCCGGAACGGCTTAATTACAGGCGAACGAAAAGTGATATCGGATCTGGATTTTGGGCAATCTATAGGACTAAAATTTTACTATTTGACTATTATACCATATTTCAGTAATGTCACCAACTGTCAAGTGTTGACGTTATTTTTTTTTTAAATAGAATACCCTGTATATTTTTACATTTTTAAATTCCACATAAAATTATAATTATTTTTTATTAAATGCACTATTAGTCTATACTTCATAGTTTCCGAGATATTGACTCTCGAAAAGTGACATTTTTAAACTTTGACAGCTTATAACTTTCTAACAGTACGTCTTAGAGCAAAACGGCTTACATGTCCCTATCTTCAATTTTTATTATCTTCCCAAAAAAATTAACTTCCAGTTAAACCGGAACAACTATATTTCCTGCTTTTGAGTTACATCCGGTTTAACCGGAAGTTGATTTTTTGGAAAGATAATAAAAATTGAAGATAGGGACATGTAAGCCGTTTTTCTCTAAGACGTACTGTTAGAAAGTTATAAGCTGTCAAAGTTCAAAAATGTCACTTTTCGAGAGTCAATATCTCGGAAACTATGAAGTATAGACTAATAGTGCATTTAATAAAAAATAATTATAATTTTATGTGGAATTTAAAAATGTAAACATATACAGGGTGTTCTATTTAAAAAAAAAATAACGTCAACACTTGACAGTTGGTGACATTACTGACATATGGTATAATAGTCAAATAGTAAAATTTTAGTCCTATAGATTGCCCAAAACCCGGATCCGTTCGCCTGTAATTAAGCCCTTCCGGAACATTTGCCCAACCCTGTATAATATTGCGAGTAGTTTGGTATGTAATTATTTTTATTTAAATAAGTATTTATCTGCTATGTCACTAAGAGTTTATTCTTTCGTAATAACGCGATGAGTTTTAAGTTCTTAATTAATAAACTATTGATATATTTCCTAATATTGGATGCTCTTTTGCAGATATTCAAATTTGGGTTATTGGAAAGCCCGCAGAGTACTCTTCTACAAAAATGGCGATCCATTTTTTCCAGGGGTTGAGTTTCGATTTAAACCAGGAAGGGACATTGTCAGCTTGGAATCCCTTTTGGATAAGCTCTCCTTACGTATGGATCTTCCCAGAGGAGCAAGGTAAGAAACAATAGGATATTGCTTACCTAAAGTAAAAAAAAGTTGATATTGAAGCTCAAGCGTTGATTTTACTATTTATTGCAATTCTATAAAAGAGCTTTTTTTAGGTACATTTTCTCTATGGATGGGGATCGAAAATACCGATTGGATGAGTTGGAGGATGGTGCTTCTTATGTGGTGTCTTCTTACAAAGCTTTTAAGGTAAGTGTGCATGTAAATATTCAAGACCGGCACTAGCAAAAATACCTTGTAACTAAAAAAATTAAAATTAACGTTAACAAACGCTACTTTTCGAAGTTTTTATCATGTAACTTTTTTCCTCCGGTATTTGGGAAATTCATATATAGAAGGTAATTTAACCCCTATGGGGTAGTTTACTAATGATGATAAATATAAATGGTAGAATTTCAATCTTCCCTACTAAAAAATTAAAGATCGTTTACAAACACTACAGGCGGAATTGACACGTACCCCAAAAAGAATTTCGTTGCTGCATAAACACTGCTAACTTCACACATATCAAGAAGACCACAGAGAAATCGTAAAACACAACAACAAAAATGGCGTCGAGCCGGTTCTGCAGTGTATTTTGGGAAGTTGCTAGACAAGGCAAACAAGAGGGTTGTGCGCATGCCTATAACTGTAGGGTTGCAAGGTATGTGAATGGCGAGCTGTGCGTACAAACCCATAAAATTTAACTTTTGTTTGCGCACGAGAAGAGCTGTATGGATCTAAATGCCTATGATAGAGGAGGACAAAGAAAATTTAATGAAAGCTATTGGAAATAAAAAAAGGAACAGAAAAAAAATATATAGGGATTCTGTGATAGGGTGTTCTACTTAAAATATGCAAGTTTGTGACAACTTCCGGCATAACCGGAAGTTGCACATGATATTTTGTGAGATACCCACATACGAACATTTAAAAAACATTGAGCTATAACCCACTCAGTATTTTAGTATACCTATTGACCTTTTCAAATAAATTTGTAGTACTTCTTGTTAAAACTATTACAGTCGCCACCACTGTATCAATATGTCGACCCCTTTCCCAGGCTTTCATTGAATTCCCACCCCTGTCCTGAGCCAGCATCAATATTTCCTGCAGTCCTGCTTATTTCCGGTTGGAGGCTTCCCGATGTCAAAACACAACTGGCGAGACAAATATCGGGAAGCCACTCCCCGACCAAATAAACATATCCCTAGCAACCAATGACAGCATTTAGTTTGGATGTTTTTTGCGGTTAATTCCTTCCCCTTGTCATAATTCTGTGACGAATAGGAAAGCTTATTGCTTTTATAATTATATAATGTTTATATACTTCTGGAAATAGGGACGGTTTCGTAAAAATTAGGATTCGCTTAAAACAGTTTGTTTGGAAAAATATATGTAATGGGCTTTTTCACTAAATTTTAATTTTGACCCGACCGCATAGAGGAACAAGAACAACTTTCTACGGTTTTAGTTTTTTATTTATTTACTGGGATTTGGAATATTTACAATTTTTTTTTGGACCAGATTATTAAGTTTCAAAATACGCAATTTTGCCTTAATCTCCATGTGCGCACATGAATTATAAGTATATCTCAACCTAACCTGAATAACAATTGCAAACGTTGTAAACTAATCGAGTACGGGGAGAACCTACCTGCTCTTGATAACAAGGACAACATTTCTATGCAAAATAATGGTAAACAAGTGACACTATTAAAATTGTAAGTATGTCACCCTGTACACCTTACAGGTATACAACAAAGAGGATTTATTAAAATAAATGACAGGTAGCAAAAGCCAAGACGATATACCGTGCGAGCAAACATTATTTGCATCAAAGAGGGCTTGGATTAAAAAACGAAGGGCTTGGTTTAGATCACAATGATATGGGGACGATATATCTAACCAAATCTAGGTTAAAATTTTGTCAAATTCATATTATGACATGATATGCCAAACTAATGAGTAATAAAATAAGTAGACAAATACAAATTTATTTTTGTTGTTTACAAAATTATAATACTTGCACTTTATAAGGAAATAAATTTAGCTGCTTCTTAAGAATAGTCCTACATGTTCCATAAGATCTTCCCACTTCTTGGGATAGGCGTCTTTATACAATTTGTTGGCGTATTTTGCATTATTTCACGAACGTTTGCAACAAGTTCTTCTGTTCTTAGAGATGATCTTTCTGCTCCTTTTTTGTGTTGTATAGAACCTGTTTCCCTAAACACAGCCACGGCTCTTTTCAGGCAATGAAAAAAATCCCCAGCAATAAAAGGAACGTTAGGAAAATGTTCGTGAAAATCGTCCATACACAAATCCGGATTGTATTGCCACTCACCATTTACTCTAACCCCGTTTCGAAAATACGCTTCAACCATGAATGTTTTGTGCTGTTCCGTAAAGCCCATTGTGTGAATTGTTCAAGAAATTGGAAAAATTAGCGATGAATCCAATTACTTGTAACGACTGTCAAAGATGACGGAATAACTGATTAATTGTTAATTCAGGTAGTTACTGACACCCAACAGGTATTAAGCTCTACGGCTAAGCATTACGTCCTTAGATGCAAGGCCCTCTTTTATGCAAATAATGCTTGCTCGCACGGTATTTAAATGTACTTTACCAAAAATCATTATATTTTCTACTTTTAAAACATTTCTGTGTCCTGAATAAATTTATAATATTGATATTATATTTCAAAAGTGGACCTTTCGCGATCTAATTTTAGAATTAAGATCAGAATAACAAATATTATGAATGAGGTTTTTAGTAGTAAGTCACAACTAACCCATTTTTCACGCAGATCACCGGAGATGATAAAGGAAAAGTATAACGGTTTAGTGCTTTTTAACATGTGACCAATAACGTAGGTGGTAATGAAGATAAAGGAGACCGTGCACGCAGCGTGCTAAATCAGGAAAATTACGGGTTATGATATTTAAGGGTAGTTGTACGCCATAAAAATAACAATAATTATTTAAGAGAGTTGTCAAGTGTGAGTTGTGTTTTATATCCCTGTGTTCAGTGGTGTGACTAGGAGGGGGCAGAGGGCCTGCCCTATCCGCGGAACCTATCCGCATTAGCTTCCTGATGTTTAACGCGACGTAGATCGTAGAAGAATCTTGACAGCTCATTAAAACCAGCCACTGCTGTTAATAAAATTAGTGAGTCGACCCAGTTGCAGGCTGCTCACTTTCTCCAGATCATTAAAGAATGGTTCGCCGAGGGCATTGGACCTTCTTCTCGCTATAAAACGATTTTTTCAAAATTTACTTTTTTAACACGCTTTTATTATAACGAAGTTAAAAAAAAAATAATCTTAAAAAAAAAATCTTAAAAAAAAACCCTACGCTTTTATTAGCTTCACCTGTATGTTTGTATGTAAGGGTGTTTGTATGTATGTTTGTTTGTAACCGACTTCTTTGAACCCGATTTTAACCCACTTTAAACGGTCAGATTTAATTTAAATTTTGTAGACTTATCAAGAACCGCTAACAATACAACAATTTGATAAGTTTATCTCATTATCCTGATCAGGATCGCCGGAATTAAATTATTTCCTTCCAGATCCTCTGTATGGGGTGAGAGAGATAGAGCTCAACGTATGCGCATGCGTACTATCTTCCTACTTTCCGGCTCGAGCACTCGGCTTAATAGTAGACAGTTTTCGTTGTCTTTTAAAAGCGATTCCGATAACCGCTATTTGACAACTTTGACATTTGAGCTGTCATTTATCGTTATCGTTGCGGATAAGTGTCGGGAGCTAACGGACGGAGGACAAAGCCATAGCGAAAACGGAACGCATACGTAATGACCATTTTCAATGACCAAATCGGAAATAAAGTTTGCATTCAGCATTATTTTGGTTTTCTAAATTGAAATTTCCATACAACTGGGCTCGATACTGAATGTCCTGGCGATCAAGCACCTCCAAGAGAAGGGCATCATCCGAATCACTGGATGAGTTCAATAAAAGCCACCTTTCGTCTATCATGATGTTTTAGAATTTTGGGTACTAGGAAATTAAAACAAAGCAAAAAATATAGCACAAAACGTATATGAAAATATAAACACATACCATTAAAGATAGATTATGTTATATTTGTTATGTTTACTGTCGAATTCGACTTAACGTTAAGCGAATTGAACGAAAACTATTTTTACGATCTGTCAAATAGCGGCTTTGTATTCGTATTCGTTTGAATTTGCCAATACAACGAAAACTCTCTAATGTTGGTACATTCTTTCGGTATCAGTTGACCGATCGGGTTTGTGGATCCTGCTTTGAATCGAACCAGCCATTTAAAAAAAATGCTTGAAATCTAGCTTTTTCAAAAAGTCATTGTTAAATTAAGTGGCAGTATTCCATCTCTACTCCGGACCTCTCTATGACTATCTCTACTAAAAAAAAAAATGTTTCTTAACAATAACTCAAACTAAAAAATGAACAATAAATATAGTTTTAAAAAACTAAAAAACACGCTTTAATAATTAATCAAACTAAAAAGCGGAAAATAAATATAGTTTAAAATAATTCTTGAAATTCTTAATATAGGCAGAAAATAATAATGAACGATAAACATTATATTATTAGTATTATTGTGAAAAAGCGTGGGGCGCTTTGTGCTATATTTTTCGTATATCGAGCACCCCACGCTTTTTTCACAATAATACTAATGTTTATGGTTCATTATTATTTTCTGCCTATATTAAGAATTTCAAGAATTATTTTAAACTATATTTATTTTCCGCTTTTTAGTTTGATTAATTATTAAAGCGTGTTTTTAGTTTTTTTAAACTATATTTATTTAAAGGTTTGGTTATATTTTTTCAATATTTTTCACAAGCTTTTATCTAAAAATCGAGCTTTGTACTTTTATGTAAAATTAAATAATTGCTATAAAGTTTTATTTGAAATTGATTTTTGATACATGTACGTAACGTAGTTATTGCCCTTAATACGTACTCAAAAATTTACATAACGCATGATCGCATATGATTAGAAACGTAGATAGCTCTGCAGAAAAATTTTATTTTTCGCTTTGTTGATGATAACATCAATTGGAAATAGTAAATTGCAAATATTATACAGTTACCTGTATTAAAAAAAATTGAGCCGTACAAAAAAATATAGGCATCTAACACGCACCAAGAGAATTTATCCAACGTAATGTGCAATTTGTTAAAAAAAGTTACCTTCTAAACAAAAATGTACTATAGAGAAATATTCTGTCTTATAGCCTTATACGTGTTTTTTAAAACCAACAAATATTAAAAACTGCATGATACTAGATAATCTAAACGTAGTAAACCATCAAAGTAAAATCCTGATAATTCCAATACCATTAAAACCACACCTTGGCGCCTTACCTCTTTTATAATCAAACATCAAACGTAATCGGAGGTAAAGAACATCTTTTACGCCATGATGAATATCTTTTGCCATCTTTACGAGGGAATATAGAAAAGAGTGTACCTAGCATTGGCGGCGGAACAATTTTTTTCGGGGGGACTTGAGCCCCTTAAAAATGTACTCTTCTATACATAAAGTAATCAATATAAATTTCAAAAAATTGGTGAAAAATTTACAATAATCCTATTGTGTAACTAGCGTCCGCTAGGAGGTATCTTGAAACTAATGAAATCGTCGTTCTTGATCTCAAAAACATAACTACACCAAATTTGATTCATATCCGCTTAAGGGCACAGTTCTCAAGGTCAATCATATATAAAAGACCTATAAATTGCTTGAATGCAGGGGTAACTTCCGGAACCTTGCAATTATTAAAAAATAATAATTAGTATCCAATTTTGGAAGGGCTGTTCAGGTAGGCATTGACGAATAGTATGCCGGTTTTTTTTTTAAATAAATGCACAGAACCTTTAAAAAAAGCAGTTTTTTGAAACCACTAAAATTGCCACAATTTACCTTAAAATCCTTGAAAGTAAACACGTCGATTTTCAGAACTGAAGTAAAAACAACAATTTTTACTGGTAACACGATATTTTCTAGTCTATCTATATGTCATATCTCCTAAGAAGTCTAGAGAATATGTGTTTGTTTTAACAGGAAAGGGTTCGTAATTGCACAAAACACGAAAGTAAACACAACTATGACCGGCTGACTAACATCTGCCTTGCTCTACTAGCTCCAGAATATGTCTGTCTTTCTTCTTCATATGCCAAAAGCATAAAAATAACTACTCTGATCCAGGGCCGTAGCCAGGGGGGGAGGGCCAGGCAGGGCGCCGCCCTTCCTAGAGAAAAATTCGCCCTTCCTGAAAAAAAACAACAATTGTATGACAATAACCCTTTCCCGCAAAGCAACAACCAACGTATTCAATGAGCTGTATAATCAACGCCAGGCTTCTAAAAATACATACGAACTGTTTGCTACCAAACCAACGTAACTTTTGGATGCAGTACAGCAGTCTGCAAATCCTCATTTTCCACCTTAACGGCCATTAATCGCCCCCAACGTATGGCAATGGAACATCAGAGGATGGCCGACCTGATCTTTCTGGCCTCTTTGAAAGAAAACAGACCGAAAAATTAGATTTTGAACTCTTTTTAAAAAAATTTAATGAAAGAGGTAACAGAAAATTACAACTGTTTTAAGTGTTAAAACAGTTGTAATTATCTAAACGTGTTTTAGAATATTTTTTGATTTACTTATTATGTTATTTTTTTTCATTTTTATATAAAATACTTACCTATGTACTACCTACTAAATAAAAAAAAAAGTTTAATAAGTTCGCCCTTCCAGAAATGTTAACGGCCCTTCCTAAAATTCAAGCCTGGCTACGGCCCTGCTCTGATCAAGACAGAAAGAAGACAATGACGTCGTTAATCCCACCTTAACCATTTTCAAGTAAACGCTGTCAACAAAGCCGTAGTCTGTAGGCTGCCTTAGCCTTGGGAGGTGGAGACTTACCCCCCCCCCCCCCCCCACCTAATGCTACCTATTCTGGACAAAATAGGTAACTGTAGTAGCGTGTAATAGTGGGACGCACACCCAAGTGTGCAAACACTAAAATCTAATTTTATATAACCGTAACAATTCATTAATTTTTCTTTCTAAACCGATAAAATCAACGATTTATCACAAAAAGGTTTCATTTTTGCCACTAACGACTTCAGATTTAAAACGGTCTAAAGTTGATAAAAACGAAAGTGAGTTGCAAAACTAAAACTTTCTGTTTGCTGTGTACACATTATCGATTTTCCTTTGTGATTATGGCCAAGTCCATTCTTAAAGACGGACGGAGACGACTTTTCATGAATATTTACTGTATTTTGTAGTCGGTTTAGTTTTATTAAATTTTCCTTTATTATATAGAAAAATTAATAATAATATTAATTATTATTAAAAACTAGAACTAAATCATGTAGAAGGAAAAAGAAGAAGAAATATCCTTACATGTGCAATTAGTTTAAAATGCTAATAACAAGATAACATGTTCGAACAGCCCATTACTGTATGATAAAATAACCCAATAAAAATTGACGAAGCTAGCAATTACAAATACACAATAGCATTTTTGATATTATAGACTCGAAGTAAGTAAGTAGTAAAGCTGTTGTGGTTAAAATTGTGGAATTATGGTAAGATTGAGGCAGATCATTGATTGAGACCGTCCTGAATCCGACACAAATTAAAAAAATACACGAAACTCTATAAACATAATTTTGTCACTTTACATAAATAAATACTCTAAATTCTGAGATAAATATATTATTTAATTGGCTAAAAGTAAATAAATTAAAATTAAATATTTCAAAAACTAAATGTATGGTTATGGGTAATAATTTAAATTGTCAAAATATAAACGTTGTAATTGATGGTGAAAAATTGGAATTAGTAAACAGTTTTAAATATTTATATATCATTGATTCAAAATTAAATTTTTTAAATTATTTTGAAAGTATTATATCGAGGATTGCCGGAAAAGTAGGTTATTTTAAAAGAATCAGTTCTAATTTAAGTTTGTTTTCTAAAAAAACTGTATTTAATACTATTATATTACCACATTTTCTTTATTGTTCTTCCATTTTATATTGTGCTAGTGAGGAAATATTTGATAAATTACAAATTTTACAAAATAAGGCAATGCGGATTGCTTTAAATTGTGACAAATATACAAAAATTAATTTTATGTTGAAAAATTTAGATTGGTTGAATGTCAGAAATTAAATTTTTTATTTAGTATGTATCTTTATACATAAAATTAAAAATAATTTATTGCCTGATTGTTTAAACAATTTTTGTTCTTTTTATTATGACCATCATAACTATAAAACAAGAACTAATCAAAATTTTTATGTGGATAGAGTGTCTAAAACACTAGCTTATAAATCTACTTTTATAAATGTTTGATGGAATATAATAATTTGGAAAATTCTATTAAATCTCAAACATCATTGAAACTGTTTAAAAAAACTTTAAAATTACATTAATTTGAAAAACACAATGATATGTAATATTTTATACAAGTTACAAAATGTTTAACTTTTCTGTCTGTTTTTATTAAAAGAAGGTTGCGTTTTAAAATTTAAAAATAAATCCATAAAAATGTGTTAAAAATGTATTAAAAAATATTAATTTGTAGCTTTTTGCTAAATAAAAATGTTACTACTACTACTACTACAAACCCGAACAAACCCAACACCGAAACATGTCTTCTCCTTGCGCATGAATGGCGTTTTCTTGTCATATATCATTGTCCTCATTATTCCTTTCATGCGCAATTTAAATATTTATCTGCATTAAACATAATAATGACAAGAGACGTTAAGTGTAATTTATGTGCATAATTTTATACCGAAATTATGTAAATAGTATTCTCATCAAGAAATCAATGCGAGAATGAGCTACCTATTTAATTTTCAGCCTTGTGAAAAGTGGGATAAATATCATTGGTAATGGAAGTTATTGGAGTAAAGTTTATGTAGACACAACCTATTATACCGTGCGAGCTAAAATTATTTGCATCAAAGAGGGCCTGGATTAAAAAACGCGGGGCTTGGTTTAGATCACAATCTTAATAAGTAGACAAATACAAATTTATTTTTGTTGTTTACAAAATTAACAAAGTAAGAAAATACAGAAAGGA
Source organism: Polydrusus pterygomalis (assembly GCA_963969555.1). Lineage (NCBI taxonomy): Eukaryota > Metazoa > Arthropoda > Insecta > Coleoptera > Curculionidae > Polydrusus > Polydrusus pterygomalis. The sequence goes on from OZ018377.1 coordinate 3,024,332, forward strand.
AAAGAAAAATAATTACATAGATTGCTGAAATTGGCCACCGCCATACTCCAAGCATAAATTCACACGTCTCTTCATATTTTTGGAAGTGTTGACCAGCATCTCTGGAGAAATGTTACCACATTCTTGGATAATCCTTTTTTGTAATTTTGCAACAAGTTTCTCTGTTCTTACAGATGGTCTTCCTGCTCCTTTTTTGTGTTGTATAGAACCTGTTTCCCTAAACACAGCCATTGCGTTCGGTTAGAGAACGCAATGACACAGCCACGGTTTTTTTCAGGCACGATAAAAATCCCCAGCAATAAAAGCAACGTTAGGAAAATGTTCGTGAAAATCGTCCATGCACAAACCCGGATTGTATTGCCACTCACCATTTACTCTAACGCCGTTTCGAAAATACGCTTCAACCATGAATGTTTTGTGCTGTTCCGTAAAGCCCATTGTGTGAATTGTTCAAGAAATTGGAAAAATTAGCGATGAATCAAATTACTTGTAACGACTATCAAAGATGACGGAATAACTGATTGATTGTTAATTCAGGTAGTTACTGACACCCAACAGGTATTAAGCTCAACGGCTAAGCATTACGTCCTTAGATGCAAGTCCCTCTTTGATGCAAGGCCCTCTTTGATGCAAATAATTTTTGCTCGCACGGTAGGTATTCCAGTTGGAAACAATAATTATATTAAGGTATTTAGGAAGCCAAAATAAATTTATACAATATTTTGATTCATAAAAAAAATAAAATTGAGAAGCCGCGTCGCGATGCTCATTATCCGTTAGAGTCACTTGTAATAGAGACGCAATTACGCGATAGGATTATAAAATTCCCTAAACCCTGTTGGACAAATCGTTGTTATCAAAAATATTAATAAATCATAATTTTAGAGATTTTAAAAAAAAATTTTACAGCGTTGCAGAATTTTTCATTCTTTTAATGAACGCAAAAATCCATATACCGTTCTGGCAAACCCGAAGTTACAGGGCAGGGCGGCTTTTAATGCAAAGAAATGATTACAAAATGGCCGTGGTGCAAGTTAAAAAGAAATCGATCAAGATTTAACGTTGTCAACTTTTATTCGAGTGCAATTCATGTTCCCATTCCACTCTCGCTGCATTCCCCCTCCATAACAGAGCAAATACGTTCCGATAGCGAAGCACCCACCGCGATGTTTAATGTTTTCGTTTTCTATCTTGGCTAAATTTTTCGGGTAAGCGTAGATACGGTGAAATTCTGCTGGTATTTTCAAATGGTTTATTCGCAAGAACAAAAATTTAATAGTATATTAACGTACACGTTTTATAAAGCATCATTTTATAGCACGCGTCCATGTTGCGGCGAGTTTTATAACGGGACAAGTGCTTAAAACTGCTTTATATAACTCGTACGTTATACTATGTTTCTAATTTGTAGTTTTTTCAATAAAAACACATATTTAAAAAGAAAATAAATCCTTCAAATTTTGTAAATTTTTATGTCTAAATTTTATGTTGGTAATACTATTTTTTATCATAGTAACCTCTGGGCAACAAAAATTATTTTGCGAACTGTCATTTTTTGATTTATTGACCCATTTTCACCACGAGATTCTAAAGTTACTTTAGCGATATGAGATTTGAAATTGGACGGAATAGGTTGTGTGATCCTTGTACATTCGGTACATATATAGAGCGTTCGGAAATTCGGGCAATTTTGCTACTTTTTTTCGAATTTCAAAAGACGTGATTTTACGTCACGGCATTGCAATTTAGTATAGGGAAGATGGAAAATTCAAATAAAGTTGTTGTTAAAATCGACATTGGAAGGTTAGTAGATTGAATTTTGGATATATAGGATTTGGCAGAAAATGATAGCTTGAAGCATCTACAAAAGCAAAATAGTTCTCCGTCAATAAAGTTATTATTTAATATGTGTTTTTTAATGAACTAAAACATTACATACAGATTTGTAGATCTAGGCAACCAAACATACATACGTGTAGTATTTTGCATATTAGGACTAAAAAATATTAGTTATCTAGAATGCTATGCTAAACGGTGAAAAAAAGCATGTCATGTAGGGCCAACCTTTAAATAATAAAGTTCGGAGTTCGAAATAGATCTGTTTCGAGACAAAATTAGAAAAAATTATTTTATGTAACGCGAAGGCTGAGAGTGCAGAGGAAGTAGGAGGGTGTTTTGCATTTTTGTAGCCCCAATTAGTTAGTTAACGACATAAAATAAAAAATACACCACGTAAACTAATTTAACCCTTAACTGGTATCGTCGGGTCACTTTGGACCCGAGCTGATAAATTTCCCATCGTATTTTTTCCAAATAAGCGCGAAATAATCACAGCTATCGGGAGTTCTCCTAAAACACGCAGATGCGTTAGCCTGTTGAGTGGCAGTCGATTAATAGCACTCTAAGTCGGCGATTCTAGTGTCTAATCTGGTAATATGTCTTAAAAGGTCCTTGCACATTTTTTTGTTTTTAGTTTTATATCAATAAGTCTTTAACTATTTGAAAAAACAGCACTTTCTTTGAACTAACAAAAAATTTTTTTTGGATAATTTACATTTTTAGTTTTAGTACATTATTATAGATCAGTACATTTTTATATAAGGAATATACAGTTTTTTTACTTTTGCACGATAAATTTTTATGTTAAACTTTTGCAGCCAGCTCTTTGTTTAAAAAATGCTCTTACATAAGGATATAATAATAAATATATAAGAACTTCAATTTGATTAACTTTTTTTTTATATATATACTTAAAAAAAATATCGCCAAAACTCGCCATTTGTTGTTCACGTTGTGTCAGTACACCCCACACCTGGCACCATTTTTACAACCCCACAGCTGACACCATTTTTTATAACCCCTTTATTTGAAATTTAGTGTAGTGTTTGATTGAAACTTTATGAGTATTAAAAGCAATATAATAGCGGCATAGCAGACAAATGTGTAACTGTCTTTTGTATTGGAATACAGAAGGATCCAAGCATAATGGATACCCTGGGGCGAGTAGACCACGACAGCCGTTTTGTCCATATTATGACTCTACGAGCAGCCATAACCTAAGCAACTCCACAGATAGCGGAACGATGCACTAAAGCCATTTTGCAAAATTCAAGCGGCCTTTCATATACCGTATAGCGCCATCCCAGCGGAATCAATTCCAATACAAAAGGTACTTAGTTACACTGGTAATAAATCGAAAGGTAGATAAAGTAAACAAAACCATGAAGTGCAACACACTCCAGTATAGGGAACGCATAGGCGTTTTATCAAAAGAGTCGTTTTGCAGAGATAGTTTTGCTTGAGTTATGGCTGCCCGTTTAGGACAAAACACAGGTGGGAAAGAGATGGGACTTTAGAAAAAAAGAAAGAAGTGGGAAAAACAAGAATTTCAACGGAAATCGAAGATATAGCCTTGATCCAATATTTACAGGAGAACGAGAACGGTCGCTATAGAGCAAACCAGTTATCCAGGATCGAGAATTACGGCATGCCGCAGACTAAAAAATTGTGTCGCAGCCAGCAGAGTCACAAAGCATAACTGCTGTACGAGTATATTGAGCGCCCTTCTAGATGGTACATAGTTTTTTTTTACGTAACGCTTAAAAGGTTTTGCTTTGAGAATTTAGCTAAGCAATCTTAATAAGGACGAAACGGCCGTCGTGGTCTACCCGCCCCAAGGTATCCATTACGCTTGGATACCTGTGTATTTCAATACAAAAAACAGTTACACACTTGTCTGCTGAGCCACTCTTATGTTGCTTTTTCATTATCTTTTACGGACACAATAATTATATCCTATATGAGTATTATTTAAATAATTATGTATTTGAATAACTATTTACACTTCTGTCCAGTGGCGCACCCAGGGGGGGGGGCAAGGGGGCCTTGCCCCCCCCCCCAAAACCCCCAATGAAATGAAAAATTATGAAAGTGGATAAGTATTTTAAAAAGTCAATTTTCTTAGATTTACCTCACGGGCCTCGTTTGAGGGGGGCCAGGTGGGGCATTTGCCCCCCCCCCCCCCCCTTCCCCCTGGAAGTTGACTTATTGACAAAAGTTGACTTATTGAGGTTTAATATGGTTTGATTGAATGTATGAATTTATTATTTCGAGTTTTCCTTTATGTTTTTGTTATTATTTTGGGGTAGTAAAGACTTATTTTAATAAAAATAAACAGTTTTAATGCCAAATGAATGTTTGAGAACCAATTTTAGCTCATTAAGTATTGAGCAAAAAATTGAAATTAAAATTAAGGGAATACCTAAACTCTCGAAATTAACTTGATACATACCACAAAGTGTAAATATAGGGACTTTATTGTTATTGATAAGTTTGCTGCAAATAAAAACAGATGAATGAACTTTACTGAAAAATAAATTAGCCTTTTTATTTTTTATCTTATTTCATTTTCAATAGAATAAGAAGGTAATCATAAATTTTTAAAATATTTACTATAATAATTATTGACCAAATTTGGGCGTGGTCTTAAAAATTTTTTGCCTGCTGCGCATTTCGCCTACAGCAGGCTTTTAGTACACCCCCAAGTTAACAAGTCACAAGCCGCCAATGCCCCCCCTAAGAAACCGTTTAACGACTCCCATGACTAGGCTATTGCGATCTTCCCTGCAAGAGTACCTGTTAAAAAAAGCTCCAAAGTTCTAGAAAAATGCGTCTTAAAAGTTTATTAAAAATTTTGCTTCCAGCACTGGTTGGCGGGCCCCCCCCTAACATAAAATCCTGGGTGCGCCGCTGCTTCTGTCTCTCATAATTTTTTTGTTCATCGGGTCACAGTTTAGAAAATAAGAACTAAATTAACGAGTCACATAAGAACTAGTTGTTCAATTGTAATTTTTTTTTGCTCTTACAACTTAAAAATATTTAATTTGTAGAATGCTTAGCGAGCTTAACCTTTAAACAATTTCTTAATTTCTAGTTTTTCTCAATAGCATTTATAACCCATTTCCTAAATAAAAGGTAATGCATTATTTATCATTTAAATCTTATCCTTATCAGTCTATGTATATATATGTATTTCATAAAATAACCTATATATTTACTGCGTGAAAATCCTTGATGTTTGAATTATGATATTCCCAACATCAAAATTCATTTTTATACAGCATTTATGTAAATAAAAACATTTTCTTCGAGGTTGAATGTTAAATTTTCGTCAATAAAAACAAGTCTGGAATAGGTACACGACACACTCGGGCCGAAATATCACTCCGTTGGCGTGTCTAAGTTTTCTGGACGCCATTGACCCCAAAACTGCGGAAACCGGGACGTAATTTGCAACCTTGGCTCGCAGTGGTCAGTATATTTGAGGTCTCAGTCAATTGCTCCGTAAAAGTTGTAGGCTTTGTCACATTTACGGCACAGGTTAAATGCGTAGTCTTCTTATAGAATAGACTAACCCATAATGTAATAGTAGATTCTGTAACGAGGTTGGAATGAAAATTCGATCCGAGTGGAAGATCGCGAGCGTGAGGAACCACGAGTATCGAATTTTCATTCTAACCGAGTAGCAGACTATATTTTCTCCACGACCATCCAGTTCCATATCTGATTCATCCGATTTTTTACTCATTTTTTGACTTGCACTAAAATTTGTCTGAAAATAATTATTACAACGCGGCCATTTTTATCTGACACTGACAGTTTCGAAATTCATGGCAACTTATCGTCACCTTAGAGTTATACTGTGGTATGTGCAGTAAACCAAGTTTTGAGAAAAAGCGTTATGAAAAATTGGCTTTTTGTTACAGTGCTATGGACAGACCTACACTTAAGAAAATTTGTACTTAGTTAGTTTCATTATAATTATTACGGTTTTTTAGAAAAAATATGCACATATACATTGTTTTTTCTATATTTTGAGCACTAGAAAAAACACATACAATTATGTAACTATTTTTTTATTAATTATGAAAACATACAACTCTGTAACGTTACAAAAAAACCAAATACCTACAAATAAGAATATAATCCAGAACTAGAGAAATAAATATGTTAGGCATTATCATTTTTGGGAAGTATAGCCATATAGTATGCCTTATCCACCTCAGGAATCCACTAGCACACTACTCAACGACCCAACCAAATAAAAACATTGTATTATTTGTGACCATAGGAATAAAATATAAAATTACAAAGGTGTATGTGACACAATATACAACTATGAGACTCTAAAAATCGCAATTCACGTTGATACAACAATGTATTTATGGTTGCCAATGACATATGGTGTAACATACAACATTGTAATTCTCTGGAAGGCAAGTTTGAGGTACATACAACTTATTAACACCAAAAAGTCAATTTCAGAAAAAATGCGACATACAACAGTATAACTCTAAGGTGACGCTATGTCGTTATAATACAGAATATTCATTCCGTATGTTGTTATGGAATGAAAATACACGCAAAACGCATAAGAAGCAAGTGTTTCAGAATAAATATTCCAACTCAAGAGTGAGAATTTTTACATTCTATTATCAAAAATGATTTTGGAATTATTGCATTCAGTAATGGTCGTGCAGAAACTATTAACTTATTTAATTAACACCATCTTTTAATACAGGAATATATCCATCTGCTTTTAAAATAGGTATAATAAAACCAATTTATAAAAGCGGAAATAAAATTGAATTTTAAAATTACAGACCTAAACATTAATTTCATCATTAGCAAAAGTTTTCGAACAAGTTTTAAAAGAAAGATTAGAAAATTTCTTAAATAAGACTAAAATCCTGTCAGACAAACAATTTGGATTTCAAAAAAATAAATCTACACAAGATGCAATTTGTCACCTAACAAATCAATTATTATATATAATTCAATCGATAATAAAATGAACAGTATATGCATATTTTTAGATTTATCCAAAGCCTTCGATACTGTCAGTCATAAAATTCTGATTACCAAATTAGAAAAACTTAGATTTAGTGGTCAAATGTTAACTTTATGTAAAAACTATTTATATAACAAAGTACATCATGTTAAAATTGGTGAAAATATTAGTTCACCAAAAATATCTAATTATGGAGTACCACAAGGTACAGTCCTAGGACCAATACTTTTTAATATTTATTTAAATGATATTTTTAATTTAAACTGTCAAGGAAAACTCCATAGTTTTGCTGATGATACGGTAATTTTTTATGAAGGTCGTGATTGGAATATTTTAAAAAATACTATTGAAAAAGATTTTATAAAAATAAGCAACTGGTTTAATAAAAAATTATTAACTATAAATTATAACAAAACAACATACATACCATTTACTTCATACAAAAATAAACTTCCAAATACTGGTCCAATAATATGCAATAATAATATTAATATAAAAGAAGTATGTGAAAATATTAAATATCTAGGAATAATTTTTGATAAACATTTAAAATGGGATTTACATAGTGACTACATTATAAAAAAACTAAGAATTCTTATACTAACATTTAAACACCTTAAACAATTTTTGAATATAAAAGAATTAGAAATACTTTATTATTCTTTAGTACAAACCCATTTAAATTATGGCATACTAGGATGGGGAGGCATAAATAAGAATTATCTTAATAACATTGGAACTATTCAAAAATACATTTTGAAAATTATTTACGAATAAGACCACCAATATTCTTCTGATTTACTATTTAAAGATAGCAAAAAATGGATATTAAACAAATATTTTCTTACAACATGTTAATATATATTTTAAACAAAAATAAAATAAATTATATTAATCACACACATAAAACTCGTCATAAAAATACACATATAAAAATAGAGTAAACAAAAAAAAAGTCCACAAAGATTTTTTAAACATCAATTCATATATTTTTGATATGCTACCACAGTCATTTAAAATAATTAAATGATATTAAATCATTAAATACCTACTCGTAATTATAGAAATAAAATTAAAAATTGGATATTATCTAATCCAAGAGATATATTCAAGAACGACATTAATAAATAATAAATATACCAAGCTATAATGAATGAAATAAATAAATATATATATTATATACATAACGTATTGTATTTTCGTATACTATTGTGATATTAAATATACCAATAAAATATTGTCATGTTCGTTTTATATTATAATCTAGTTGACTTGACTTGACAAAAATATTATATTATTTAACTCAAAACAAGTATTTTACTTCTGAGTTTGGAATTGATAGTTTATACAAAAAAAAATATATATTAGCATTAAAAAATGTCAAAAAATTATTTGAATAAACTTTTATTATTCATTTATGAATAGCCTGTTTGTTTGCATTAAATTCGTACGTGTGAAACAAAGACAGAAGAGAGAGATAACGTTAAATTTCCGACTCTGCGGAACTGTAATGTCTCAAGGATTCGATTACTTAACAGCAGCGGCGTAGGGTGTGGCAAGGAATTTGGGTATTAATAAATTTTTACTTAAGTAAAAAATAAAAGAAGCCTTGAAAAAGCCTAGGCTGTGAATGTATAGTGTTGTTATTATTGAATGAAATTAATAAAATTTTAAGCGAGAGACAATAACGCTTTCTTTCTCGTCGCTATATTTGTAGATATATTTAATCTGATATTAAGTCCAGTTTACTACTATCAAATACACTCTTAATAGTTTGCATGCTAGTTAATAGGTTTGTTTTGATGTTCCTATTCATTATTTTATTTGGCTTTTATTAGTGAATAAAGAACAAACATTTTTAAAAATTAATTACTAAAATATGACGTTCTTGAAACAAGGACTTTTGTATAAACGAACAAGAGCAAAATGCCTTGCTGTATATTTTTTTCTTACGTGCAATATTTTTATAATTTAATTTGATTTGCTAGAATTTTATTAATGTGCAGGCGTTTTCATAAAATTCAACAATAAAAGGCAAATTATAAAAAAAAAACATTTCTTTTAATGTACAGGGTAGTTAATTTTCTTTGTTCAGAACTATTATACAGGGTGCCTCAGAAGCAGGGGCGGCTCGTGGTATTTGAAAGTGGTGAGGCACAGTTGGAAAATTTTTAGCAAGGTTAGATTTTAAAGTTTAGACAAGTTTTTTAAATCGCTATAACCACATTTTGACCAAACTTTGTCGCTATTATTTGTTGCAAACAGAATACACGGCCAGCAAAATAATTTGTTTAACGTTACACTACCAGTAAGCCAGTCGTACTTTTCGTACCAAGTGTTTTGAAAGCTCTGATTTGATTTCCCCACCCCACCGATAGTAACAAGACGTTTACTCAAATCTGGAACAGGTCGCTTTACTTCTTTTACTATGTACAATTTATCTTCATAGAAATTAATACTTGAAAAATTCTGCTCATTTAATAAAAAATTAACAAGATAACAAGTAGGATTGCGAATGTTTACATTTACCTGGGGAAGTTGTGACGCTGTGCTAGGTCCCGCTGAATCCATTTTTCGCTAGTAAGCACAAAACAAATAAACTAATAAATAAAATAAAAGTAATGTAATATTAATATTTTAGAAAAATCACTGCCCACTGTTGGAAAAAAAGCAAAACAAAAATCAGTACGGAAGACCACAAAAGTATTTACCGAAAACTATAATAAAATACAATGCACTATGCACTCTCTCTAAATTTTCAACGGGCAACCTGTTAATGTTAATCTACTAATAGCATTTCTCCAAATACCGTGTCGCGGCGTTCATCTTTATAGATTAGATTAGTCCCCTCGCGTTCGCATTAAATTTACGTAGAGAGTTGAGGCTGGCCTCAGAAGAATGTTTTTATGCGCTATTTAAAGCTAGATTCGACTGGACTATTACGGGTATCATACATCACCTTAGATATTTTCACTAATACGCCAGACAAGGAAGCGGGAGGCCGGGCCTCTAACCATATACGACCGCATGCAGAAATGAGATGGATGATATAAGAACACAACACGCAACGGATCGTAAAAGACAAGGGAGCGCGAAACCGGCTTCTACCATATACGACCGCATGCAGAAATGAGATGGATGATAGATGCTATTTCTAGCGAAGCGCGTTAAGATTGACGGCATTAATTCTAATGGATATATATTTATGCAAATAGTAAAGTAATATTAATTTGTAATTTATTTAATTTGCTAAATTATTGATGAGGCACTGCCTCACCTGCCTCATAGGAGAAGCTGCCACTGCTCAGAAGGTGGCTAAAAACCAAAGTTGTATGTTTTTTAATAGAATAAATTTTGAAAAGAGGATTAAAAGAGTTCTTTAAGAATACCCCATATGTTATAGATATCTTCTATAGTTTTCTATATATTTGCCAAAATTTCGTCAGCCATTACAGTATATGATTGCAATTTGGGGATCAGCGAATTTAACTACAATTCAGCCATTAAAAAACTACAAAACGAAATACCTAATTAAATGCGTACATAAACTTCCTTTTTTAGAACCAACAATAAATTTGTATGAACCAAACGAATATTTAAATTTAGGAAAGCTGTATAAATTAAAACTATGCATTCTAATACACTCTATTATTATTAAAGAAAAATAATCGAATATAATATTTCATCCGACCAACATTTCACAACGCCAGACAAAACCATCATATTCAAACACCTATGGTAAAGAGTACTTTTGGCCAAAGATCAATATTCTATAAAGAAATAACAATTTACAACAGTTTGCACAAAAAAATAAAAGAAATATAAAAATTATGGACTTTTAAAAAGACGCTAAAAATAGATCATTTCAATAAAAAAATACAACTTTGGTTTATAACAATTTTCTGAATATAGAAAAATATATACTTTAATACCTACAACCTGGTAACAAAATTAAACTTCTATCTTTAATATTAAAAAAGTTAAGGGGCGGTCAAAATATAGCCAATGGCCCTGTACATTTATTTCCATAATATTTTTCTCTAGGCCAAACACCCAGTTTCTCCTAATGGCTGCAATTTATCTAACCTTAATTAAATCATAACAAGAAACTCCAACGCCATAGATATTACCATTTTTCTAGTCGTGAACTATTTATAAAACCATTTTATACAAATATGAATAATAATATGGGGGCCATTAGTAGAATTATAAATTTATTTTCTTTACTTGCAAAAAAAAAAAACCTATAACCTTGGGCCGATTGTAATCTTTGAATTGTAACCCCGTTCCGGATGTCTACATTTTCGGCAGTGTTCAGAGATTAGTTTTTTTTTTTTTTTGTGTCAAGGAATTTTCAGAAAAAGTTGATAACAAAATGACACTAGAGCTTTGTGTATACACACTATAAATAAGCCAAATTGGTAGAATAACAAACTTTACATTTTTAAATTCACAAAACAATCAAATAAGAATTCATCACATTGGTTAACCCACCCATCATACCTTTGGAAATTTTCGAAATAATTTTACTGATTTGCAGAATTTTCAATAGTTTCATAGTTTTAATATCCTTATAAATCCACATACAAGCGCTTAAAGTTACCTTTTCGGCAGTCAGAACACCCCATACCTGACACCAATTTTACAACCCCACATCTGACACCATTTTTTTTTTACTCCTTTATTTGAAATTTAGTGTAGACGTATGCGAAAGTATATTATTAGAAGTCGTCCGATTGGGTTTTTATTTCTTATCCAATGAATATCAATTCTTATATTTTATGATCATGCTGCTCACGCTAAACCAGCGAGCGCAATTATCAAATATTATCCAAAAATATAAATAATTCCTTGCTTTTCCTCGTGTTCCCAGTACAAATATAAAAAAAATTACACACGACATATGTATATCGGAAGCAGTCCACTCCACAGAATATATTTGACCGAATTTATTTATTTAATTAATTACAATATCCAACAACAAGCCATTATAGGATAAGGAGACCAAATACATTGTAGTTTTGATATAACAAAAAAATATTATGTAATTTATAATTATTATCTAATAATTACAATGTAAAAATATAATAATATAACCAATCATAAACAATAACTAATAAGTAGGCAATAGGGAAGCCAAATTAGACAAACATCCTCTTTAATCGTGCAATATTACTGTGTAGTATTTCAATAGTATGTTCAATAAAGCTGTAATTCTCAAACATTTGATAAAATGGTGAGGATATCAGGATGTTTGTCCGTGACGTTGGCAGCAAAAATAGTTTGGACCTTAGTTAGTGAGATCAATACAATTAATCTTATCGTGCAACAGTTTGAACAAAAAAATAACTGAATAACAAGAGCGTCTGGAAGCTAATTCGGTAACATTAAATCTGCCAAGCAACACGTTATGCGGATATCCAACACCAATATTCAATATTTCAACACTTTTAGGCGAGAATTGGGTCATTTTTCCATTTTACCTCGACAAACTGGCAATAGGTCGTGTCATTTCGAAAATATTAGGTCACCATAGCGTATTAAATTCTGTTCCAGATTGATAACTTATATTACTGCTATATATTAATTAATTCCCACTGGAATTTTTATGATATGTCGTATGCTAATATGGTATAGGCTCTTATACCCTAAGAGCCAAAGTTTTTAATTTAATACATACTATATTAAGATTTTTAAAAGAACACATCAATAAAATATATTAAAATGTTAGTAGATATACTGGACCACTTAATAAGACAAGCCCCTCCACTCCAATTCTGACATCATACCTAGGCTCCGCGTATACTTGACACGTCATATTCTAAACGTCATTTTTGATTATCGAGTGACAAGGAGAAAATAGTCTTGTAAATATTTTAAATATTCTATAAGAAATTACTTGAATAGATACGCAATATAAAGTAAATCTTTTACTAATACAATGTAAATGGAATAGAAACAGCTTGCGGTTTGTTGAGAAAAATATAAAATAATAGTAGTCTATTAAAAAAACGTTATCTTAAGAAAATAATTTTCTATTGAATACCTTTTATCTGTCAACTATTGTTGGCTCACCGTGTATGCACTACTTCCCACTGGGATTTTTATGCCACTTAATATGCAAATAGGGATTAATACACGCTGCTGTATATGCTATGGGAAAATTTTCTCGAAACAAGCGATAAGAAACTCAATCCAGTCACGATACGTAAGGCCACTTACCGTTGCGCGACGTGTAAACCGAGTCAAACAGAGGCGGGACGAAAGTAGGACAATGTCAATTGGTAAATTATGTCAACTGGTATATGGAGGAAAAGCCTAGTTAGGCTAAAAATATATTTAGTTAGGGTGTAAAATGTGGAAATATTTTAGGGTTATTTTTCTGGGTTTTTATTTGTTCTTTATGGCTTAAATAAGCGTATGAGGAGAATATAATATCTGTAAGACAAGCTGAGGTTATCTCATTGGCTGTATATTAGAGTGGAAGTATTTAGATATTTATAAATCAATCATTAATGAAAGGACATAAGTCATATTTATTCTGAATTCTGAGTATCTACTCCTCCTTAATCCATTAAAATGAGCTATTTTGGAGTGCCCACATTATATTTGTCTTTACAGCTTTTGTTATTAGAGACTGCATGAGGTAGATGACTAAAATTTGGCCTAAACATTAAACAAAAGCAGAAAAAGAAAAACTAAAGTCTTCCTCCACAAAATTTAATAGAAATAGATTCTTTAGGGGCCTCTACATGTTTCGAACGTAGAAACGTTCATCTTCAGGAGATAGAAAAAAATTTATATAGTGCTGATGGTATTAGCAGAAGAAAAAATGGTATAAAACCATAATGGAGCTTTCATGGTATTGAAATGACGTATATATAAGAAAATTGAGGCGAGAGTTAAAACTTTCTTCATATGCTCAGCATGTTTTAACTCTCCTCAATTTTCTTTTAAACGTCATTTCAATGCCATGAAAGCTCCATTAAGGTTTTATACCATTTTCTCTTCTGCTAATACCATCAGCACTATATAAAAAAATTCTGTCTCCTGAAGATGAACGTTTCTACATTCGAAACATGTAGAGACCTCTAAAGAATCTATTTCTATTAGATTTTGTGGAGGAAGACTTTTAGTTTTTTCTTTCTTTCCTATTAAACAATAGGTTTATTTTATTCATTAACTATAGCCGATTGCTGGGATATACAATCTAATAATATGAAAGATCGGAATTTAAGAAATAAATGCAACTGAAAAGCAATTATCAGGAAAAATATCTTTAAAATTGAAAGAAAATTATCATCAGCACATGCATGGTACAGAATGATTTATATTTTCTTTTAAAGCGTGTTAGACTCGCTCCGCACCTCCCTTTTCTACCCTATCTTTAACAGTCCTCGTACAAAGCAAAAAAATCAACATCTGGATACAAATACTTTCGTTTCTATCCCGATCCCCTCTCCGGACGCCAATGTCAGCGTCCGGCATCATGCAACCGAGCCAGAGGTCCGTTCACAATCCTTCATATTTGACCTTGGGGGCCCCCACCAGGCGTCGCTCATTAGCACAATCATTTTTACGACCCTTATTACTTCTTGCCCCCCCACAGTTTGGCCACAGCCCAATAACGAGCATAAAGGTTCTGTTATTTGCTTGATACGGTGCAGTATTTCTGGCAATTATTTTTCGTATATTCGCATCCTAGTTGGTTGGGATTTAAATGTGACTTTAATTAGTTTCCTTTATTTCCGAATTGGACATCGAGATTTTTATAGTTTTTTTTTGTGAAAGAACTTTTGTCAGTGATTCGAAAACTTTTTTCCTTCCCTCCAATGTTGGAGTTTAGTTTTGATGAAGATACATCGTTTGCTGTCGTTGCTGTACCAAACATGGTAAGGCTAATTTGTAAATAGGTATTATTATATTTAATGTATGTTTATTGTAATGCGACTATCAACTACCGTTGTTAATATAAACAACACATAGGTATAGGAAAGAAAAAGAATGCTTTTATTTCGAACATACAGTATACGATAAGTATAACTATATAGTATACAGTTGCGTTGTCAGGCTTTCAATTGTATTTATTTTTCGTCTTTTTCGTCGGTCTGCATAAATATTAGTTCATAATTTGAAAATGAAAGCTTAATTGAATAATCCGTTGCATTAGACACATGTTAAAGAGAAGTCTTTTAATACCATTAAACTGAAATGAATCGAAGGTACGTCCCAATGAAAAAAATAAGTTTGTATTTATGCGGTTATTCTTCTAAACAGCAAATTAATATCTTGGCTTAGCTAAGTTGTTAAAGAAATGTTTCGTAAACAACTTTGTATAATCGTATGAGAAATATAGAAGGGCATACCTACTTAACGGCGGCAAGGGGGAAAGAAAAAATCTTTGTTGAGCTTTGCTGCATGCCATTTTTAAAAGTCACTAAAAAGAAACACTTGGCTAATATCTCGTCAATGATGCTGTTACACCTACTTACTTACTTACTTAATGCTATTTTTGCATAAATATTTATATACTATTACTTATTTTAAAGAGAACAAACCCTAATACTTTTTCCCTACACCGTGCGTTTTTATTCCAAGCTGTAATAATACAGGTCGTGAATTTTTTAAAATTATTTAACTGTGTTTTTGTATAAAAACATTTTATTTTCCTTTATACCATATCAAGTTGCGTGTGTTAAATGAGAATTTTTGCAAGTCCATAAATTACATTCCAGGAAACATATACATTCTATAAATTCAAAACCATTTGAAACGGTAAATCAGGAGCTTTAAATTATGGGCAATTTAGGAAAAATGTAAACATAACCTGTCATTATAGGTTTAATTTTAAAAAATAATTTGCGAAATATTTGACTTTTTAGTATTACTTTACTGCACAAACAAAGAGAAGTCGTTCTGGGTAAACACGAAATAATCGGAGGCCCTCAGCTTCCTGTTTGGTCCAAATCTCCTTAAGTTATGAAATAATTGGGAGCTGTCATTCTGCCAGATCCCATTTACTGTAAAATATGGCGCATAGATTTCGCACAAAGGACAAATTAATAACTGTTTTAAATATCTTATTAAAACTTGAAGAAGTAGTTCATACTTTAAGTGGAGTGCAAATTAGATGGGAAAAAAGATAGACTTTAAGTCTTTCTCCACTGGTGTCAATACCATTGGAGAAAGACTTGAAGTGTCTCTTTTTTCCTTTCAATTATTCATCAAATGTGGCAATCAGGAATCAGGATCGCTTCTATATATTATGAAATAATGAAATATAATCGTCCAAAAAATATCAGAAGAATTAACAAATTGGCAACTTTTAGAAAAACAATTTAATTTTTACTAAATTAAATGATTATACAATTTCTTTTGTCGATTTTAGTAATCAATGAAATTGTATTAACTTCCTTTTTTTGCATGTTTTTCGTTTTTTAATGGGTATTATTTTCTATATTATTTTGTCATTTTCTATATGATGAACTATAAAAATTAGTTTAAAATAAAGGCATTTTAAAGTAAAAAAAGAAGTACCCGGTTTAAGGACCGGGTGGTACTGATGCTTGGTCATCAAAAATTATTTTATGACTATCTGGCAAGATATAAACCACGTTTCAATATCTCATAAGTTTCAAGGTATAATATAAACTTTTAAAAATCTCTTAAGGTGGGATTAACGACGCTATTTTCTAGCTTTTAACTGTTAAATTTAATTTGTCTGCCTAACTATTGACGATTCGCCTGCGCTCTGCAGTGCTGTGTGGATCAGAGTAGTTATTTTTATACTTTTAGAATAAGAAGAATAAAGACAGACATATTCTGGAGCTGGTAGAGCAAGGCAGATGTTAGTCAGCCGGTCATATAGTTTTGTTTACTTTCGTGTTTTGTGCAATTACGAAACCTTTCCTGTTAAAACAAACACATATTCTCCAAAATTCTTAGGAGCGATGACATCTAGATAGACTAAAAAATATCGTATTACCAGTAGTCGACGTTGTGGTCTGGTGGTCAGCGCAGCAGCCTCACAGATCGTAGGCCCGGGTTCCATTCCCGGCAACGTCGATGTTAAATTTGGAATTTGGTTTAAGAGGTGGCGCCGTCTTTCGGAAGAGACGTTAAACTGTGGGCCCCGTGTCATGGATGTTGGCACGTTAAAGAACCCTACCCTCGACAAAGAGGGATTCGGCAAAATTACCAGATAGTGTGTGACAAATTCCCTGGCGTCGGTGATTGGCCTCGTTGCGGAAAAAGGCCGACGTAAAATAAATAAATAAAAAAAAAAAAAAAAAAAAATATTACCAGTAAAATTTTTTGTTTTTACTTCAGTTCTGAAAATCGATTTGTTTACTTTCAAGGATTTTAAGGTAAATGTTTTTGTTCTATACGCGTATTTGATATAGAGAAAAATAAAACAGTGCATTTTCTAATGGTTTAGATACTTTTAAAACTAAAATCGACCCTAGTTGACCCTAATACGGCAAAACGCGTCCAAGAATAAATAATGAAATTAAACTTTTCTTCAGTCGTCATACTCCGTTTTTCTTCTTGATACATGCACAATTTTTTCGAAGACAAAATATTACTATAATTTTATTTTAGGCCGCTAGTTATGGAAAAAAGAATGGAATCTGGTACGCCGCTCCAGGAGGGCAGGGTTGGAGTAAGGCGACAAGTAGAAAAGCCTCCATAGTCGAGACGGATGTTCCTCCACCGGGAGGCGGTACGATTAAGCCCTCTTCGGGAAGAGTTATTAGGATTATCAATAATATGGACCATACTGTACAGGTACCTATTGAACATATACATTTTAAATTCATTTTTTCTATAAGGTATTGTTAGTTAAGAAAAGACTGGGAGAAATTTTACCTTCAGACCTTTATTATCTGGTCAAACTTTCTAGAACGGGAAACCATAACACCCGACGCTTCCACGTCTATTGCAGCGCCATCTGTGAAAGAGTAGGAGAGCTGGTAGCACAGTATTGCGGGCTATTTAAATATGAATTAAAAATTATCACTAGTAATCTTCCTAGTACTTGAAATACTACCGGAAATATTTGCTCAGGGAGATATTTTCGGTTATCAATACGTGGAAAATTCGGTAAGAAAATTTCACACCAAAATAATATAAAATATGATAGCATGACGTTTTCCTTTAGAAATTCCAGTAGGAAACTAAAACTACCAAGTAGACTCTGTGTCTGTCAACAGATAAATATCACATGTAGTAATACATATTTGTTGATAGCTAATAGTATACATTATTTTTGACGAAATAATGTTTGTTTCATACTACTAAAGTCCTAGGAAGAACATATTTTTTGGGTATATACATATAAAGACTCCATATAATTATTATAAAATGAAAAAATGACCCTGTCATGAAGAATATTTGCAAAAAATATATTTTCGGTAAATTTTAGTAGCAAAACTTACATTAAAATGGATCCTGTTAATTTGTTTTTAATTATTTCATGTAACTAAAATTCAAGGAAGATATAAAATATCTAAGGAATTCTTTGCAAAATAGATATCTATATACTTTACAAGAAAAGAGGGAAAAGAGACAGCATAATATAAACAGGTATTGAAAGTATTTATTGAGCTATATTATGATAAAAGACTCACATTAAAATATTGAATTAATTATTATTAACATATTGTTTTCATATTATTGTGATAATTATTATTAATGTTAAACACACAGTTATTGGAAACAATTAATGGCTGTGCGTTTGACAGAAAAACTATCCAGGTAATCACACCCAGGGTATCCAGGAGGAAAAAAACTTCTGAAAAGTTTTGTGGTTGCTATAGTAACGAGCTGAAATGGAAGCTTATTATTGGCTAAAAATTATAGCTGTGAAATTTTCACTTATAATCTCCCGAGCAGCAGAATTATTACCGATAATTTTTTTCAAGGTCACGAATGGTTAGCTTGATAGAAAATTATTCCGAGTCGAAGACGAGGAAAATTTTCTATCAACAAAAACATGAGTGAAACCGAGAAAAAATTATCGGGAATTAATTCTGCTGCGTGGAAGATTCGGTAAGAAAATTTTATAAACTGGAGTTTCTTTTAAGGATGAGATGATGAGACCTACGACCTATTCTCAATAAAAATTATTATAAGTTAGCAACAAAATGTATTTTAATTTTATTCTGAGTGACGTTTGCCATAAAAAATAAAGCACTTCATTTTTGATAGAAAAATTATCACCTATTAATTTTATTAGGTTAATATAGACTATCGCGATAGTCTCCCGTCGCTATAAGCAACGCAAACAAAAAGGAGCCTTCTAATTGGTTGAAAATAAATTTATGAAATTTTCAACTAAATAACCCCTTTTTAGGTTTCCGGTCAATTCCATTTCCAATCACAGCGAAGCAATTTCGTTCCTTAATTATTAACGGTATTTTATATTTATACTAAATAGAAGGTACGTAATTCTCACATTTCCAAAATACCACGGCCAAAGCTAATCAAAAACACTATTCGCAATACCAATAAACATTTCAATATACACGTATTTATTTTACGGGAAGGCACAAAGAAAATTCCCTCTCTATCTTTTTGTTATTGACTAAATCTTTCTAAATTTCTAATTTATATATATTTGCTGCTTCATGAGAACACTGCCAAACTTTTTGACATATGTTTAAAGAACTCTAATAACGGACCATACTATTTTAAAAAACATAACAGGCTTTTTCTTGCCCTTCAAAGTTTGTAACTACTGATTTATGTAACTAGAACATACCTAACAACTTTTAATCTATACCCTACGTGATTGGTTTGTGTTGCATGATTTTAATATTCATCATGACAGACTTTTTACGTCATATTTTCTCGTCGTAAATAAGACGCCAAACCATTTTTACTGTATAGTTTGTTTTTTACTTAATTGGCTAAAATTGTAATTTAAATATTATGATTATATAGCCGCATGCCAGATTGCAGATATTGCGGTTTTTTAGCTCATAGTTTTGTGGATTGGAAAATTTCTATATAAATGTATCCTAAAATGCTTCAAGAAACTTTTAACGCTTTGTTTCTTTCCAGTGTAGGGTATTACTTAATCTTCGAACTTCGCAGCCCTTTGAAGAAGTTCTAGAAGATTTAGGACAAGTTTTGAAAATGAACGGTGCGAAAAGAATGTACACAGTCTCCGGCCAAGAAGTACGGAGTTTCTCACAACTCAGGAACGAGTTCGCTGACATAGATACTTTTTATTTAGGTGAGCATTTTTGAGGTCAGGAGAAGTTTTATAACTCTTTTTATTCGGTTTTGTAATAAACAAAATTACTAAACTAAAGAGTAAATAGTGGTAGTAGTACTAGATGATAGGTTCTGCGTCCTCCGTTCTCTGAGGGAAATCTTATCTCGGGATCTACGTAAGTAGTACGCAGTTTTTAAAAAACAGCTAATGAACAGCTATTTGACACACGCCGACGTCAACTGACGTAGAAGCTACGTCGTTATAGGTCGTAAGGTCACAAATTTTCCGGAGTACAAAGGACTCACATGTCACCTATTACTCTGTGACTATACTAAGCATTGTCAATGTTTTTATTTAGGTATAGGACCGGTAGGAGCAGCAACTAACCCCGGGGTAATGCTGTCCCCGGTCAGAAGGGGGCGCTCTAGGGCCCCGCAGACCGCCATAGTAGAAGACTTAAGTAAGCAAAGGAGAGCGAGGAGTAAAAGTAGGCCAAGAGCATTGTACGCTCCAGAGAGTGAAATTGTACGGACCAATGGTGAGTAAGGAAATTTAAAGAAAAATTATACAATAATATAGGTAAGCTTTGTTCCAATCCGGCAAGAAAATCAAAACTGAACTGTAATTTTCAGTCGCTCAACTCATTTTTCATTAAAACAATCGATTGATATGTTCAAAATTCAATTGATAGGCCGGAAATTACCGATAAGAAATGATTTTCTTGTGGAAACAGAGCTTTTACCTTGTAACATGATGATTAAGTTAAATCTTTGAAGGTTGATGATAAGGTATCGATTATTAATGTTTTAGATTATACATTATTAGAAGTTTTAAAAGAAGAACCAGTCAGAGTAACTATTAAGGGACTGAGAAGAACTTTCTATCCTCCCATACATCATGCTCCTATGGACAATACTCCCCCGGAAAAAAAGATGATGTTAGAGTGGGTGTATCCTTATTAGAGGTTTTTAAGTAGTAAACAACGATTTTGATAGTGAACTCTATACGTTTAAAATTTTGTTCATTTTGGATTAAATTGGAGAAAATAGGATAAAACAAATAACGCCATAAACACTGCGCTAATCAAAATCAACGACGGTAAATAAGGACCTGGTACCAATAGGTAAAATAATAACAAATTAACCTATTGGCAAAATTGTATTTCATTCTGAAGTAAATCAACATACAAATTGCGCCCCTCCATTTTTTTAAATATAAAGCTTTGTCTAAAACTTTATGAAAAGTCTGCAGTATGGCAACACAGCAGTAAGAGATCCGCCCCCAATGATGTGTCCGCCACGACATTGGTCTGAGGCCATGATGACGTTGTTTTATTTAATTCCGTTTAGAGATGTCCACAGAAAACGCATTGCAGAAAAACATCTATGTTTACGATGCATCGAAAAAAATTTTTTTAATAGAATTAGAATTTCATAACAATCACAAATCCAAGCTCACATCTTAACTGAAACCAAAGATAAAAGGTATAATTAAGATCAAGAGGCAACAGCAAACTAATTATTTTACGAATAAAATTAAGGCCTAATACATCGATGCATCGACAAATATCAAATACCCTTGATGCATATAGCTTCGCATTGAAAATATCGATGTTTCGATGCATCAATGTATATCGAACATTCCTATTTCCGTTTGGTGTTTCTTTGACAGCGGTTTAAAATTTTCATCAGTTTATCGGTTTTGTGTGATAATTGTTGTGTTTTGTGATCTTTTTTTGGAGAGTAATTAATATGAATACCTACTATCCCGGCCCCACCTCAGCTTTTCACCGCCTCTCTCCTATAAACAATGTTGTCAACACATTTTAATAGCGTTTATGAATAACATAGCTCCCACAATTTTGAACAACATATAAGTATTGCTCTTTATACAAATTTTTTTTAAAAATCCATAGGAGACCTATTAAAAAGTTAAAAGTCAACCAGTATGAAAACACGTCTCTCTTGATTATTCCCTTGCAATTATAGCCTTATGTAAAATGTCAAAATCAAAATTCGAAAGAAGACCAAAAATAGGGCTATAAAACTTGTCCAAAATAAAATAAACGAATATTTCCCTTAACCACGTCCCCACAGTTATGGTTATAGGGGGACAGATTCAAGAAAAAATCTTTGGGTACTTCCGACAGGCGAGATTTTATATTACGTTGCTGCTGTGGCCGTCATGTTTGACAGGGACGAGGAAACACAAAGACATTACACTGGACACACTGAAGACATTCAATGGTAAGAAACAGATGTTACTCAAAATATAGGCATAGATTTTTTGTAAAGGTGTTTTAAGACGGGATCATCGCATGTAAAATAAACCCAATTTTTGCCCACCGCTGTCACCAAATTCAATTAAAAATATTGAAAGACCTATCCTTATACTATGTCTCTCAGGTAAAGTATTTTTCACAGAAAATGGTATCGACTTATTGACTACAATAAAACTACCGGTTTAATCCCATTGTTATACATAATCAACAAGCAAATACACTACAGCGTAGGACTTTAGGTATTTAATTCGTTATTAATAATATATTATTTAATGACATGAAATATCCTAAATAAAGCAAGCACAAGATTGTTAAATATTACCTGCTATAATTACAAATTATAATCCGACCCTGACCGACAGTTTATTTGCATTTTTATAGCCGAGCTCTTGCAAAACGTCCCAGGTAGTTAAACTGAGTCAACCATTTATTGTGAAAAATAGTTTAGCAGATTTTGCGATTATACTTTTGTTTTTATTATTTCTATAGTTTCTGTTAATTTAAATAGGCCAACTTTAAAAATTATTTTCTACGAAAGAAAGGCCTATATTAAAATTCTAAAACAAGACAACGATGGAACCTTTAGCTGTCATGTCATGTGATACCAAATTTGTTACTGTTTAATTGAATTTAACTGGTGATATTTGGTGACAGCGGAATACCTGTTTGGAGTAAATGGTTTAAATGCATGTCACGAGTAAAAGCGATGATGCCCTCTTAATATTAGAAGATTGGACACTTCTAGCATACCAACTTATAACGTTGCATATTTTTCTTGTTTAAAAATCAACTATTTTTAGTATGGACCTTCATCCATCCCGGGAAATGGTTGCATCGGGTCAACGGGCAGGAAGAAATAGGAAAACACAAGCTCACATTCGAATTTGGAGCACCGAAACTTTGCAGACCCTGTACGTATTCGGTATGGGGGAGTTTGAAGTTGGAGTAGCAGCAGTGGCCTTCTCAAATTTGGTAGGAACCATTTTGCGGTTTATTGGTCACATTAAAATAAGTAATAAATAGTTTTCTTAATTATTGATACTTTTTTTAGAATGGTGGTAGTCATGTACTGGGAGTTGACGCTGGAAGAGAAAGTATACTTTCCGTTTGGCAATGGCAGTGGGGTCATCTTTTAGGAAAAGTCGCGGTAAGAAAATTATAAAATTTTATTTATCAGCGATTAAAATATTTATTTGTGTATCAATAAAATTTTCTGTTTTATGGAACTATTTTGAACGTTTTCTTTTATATAGACATTGCAAGAAGAATTGACTGGAGCAGCCTTCCATCCATTAGATGACAATCTCATGATTACTTTCGGTAAAGGACATCTCACGTTTTGGAACAGAAGAAAAGATGGCTTTTTTGAAAGGACCGATATAATTAAACCGGTATGTATATATACACAAAACCAACTTCCCAATGTATTTTTTTAAATTATATTTCAGCTCATAATGTAATCGTATGTACAATGAAATTATTGTTTCATTTTCTAGCCTTCGAGGACTATGATTACCTCTTTACAATTTGAACAAGATGGCGATGTTATCACCGGAGACAGTGACGGGTTCATAACCATCTACAGGTAAATATCAGTACCTTACCTAGTTTCAAAATAGACAGAGTAAGTATAAGTGCTGTGTTTTTTAAAATAATAATAATAATAATAATAATAATAATAATAATAATCATAATAATAATAATAATAATAATAATAATAATAATAATAATAATAATAATAATAATATTAAGATCGACTTATATACAGTGTGTCCACGGATAGAGTTTGGAAGAGGAAAAACTTTTTTATTAGTAGGTATAGAAGAAAAAGTCATTCTTTATAAAAACGTCTAATTGTGCTGAAACTACAATTTCGAATATCACATTTGCGATTACTATACAGGATTCGTCAGAAACAACAGTTTTTGTTTTTTGGATTTTTTTTCAATTCTAATTTTCAATTTCTTTTGATGATTGGCTAAATCATCACTTTGGGAAGAAATGGATTGAAAGGTACAAATCAGTTGGCACGTAAGAGTGCCGATCTCACACTTATCGACTTTCATTTATGAGGATATCTGAAGCCACATATGTTTATAAAACCAATTTTAATAATAACTTAGATCTCTTGAAAGAAAATATAAAAGTAGTTATTGCAAATATCCCAATAGTAGAACTCGCTAGGAATCTGGTAGGCATAAGGATTTTTCCGACTTATTTAACAAAAAATCAAAAACTTAATTTTCAGTGTGGATGCGGATGGTGCCTACTTCGTGAGAATGGAATACGAGGCCCATAACAAGGGAGTGGGAGCTTTGGTCATGCTCTCTGAAGGAACACTTTTGTCTGGAGGCGAGAAGGATCGGCGAATAGCGGCATGGGATTCCCTGCAAAATTATAAGAAAATAACTGATACTAAGGTAGAAAATTACATAAATAATGGAATTAGTAAATTTTAATAATTTCATCATCAAACATCTTTAATGCTGCCCTTGTTTAGTTCATATGATTAGAGAAAGACAACCTATTGGCTGTAAAACATAGACATTTACCTTTAGATAAGCAAACAATAATCACAAAAGTGCCAAATTTATGCCCTCGCACATGTAAACAAAACCACACAGGAATAGGCATGCGCACTACAAAATTATCTTTTAACGAATGGGGAAATATACAGGTCCTGGGCTTTAACCTCTTGTTTTTGTCGTTTAAATTGATTATAATAAAATAAAATTACATATCACTACTTCATACTTGCTGAAAATCCGAAATACTGGGTATTTTACCCCCTATTTGGGCATAATATAAACAAACAATGGTTACTAGTCATTGTATCAGAGTCACTAAAGGCAAAAACGCAATTTACTAAACTACACAAATACCTTATTAATATTAAACACCCACAATCCACAATAGTAAAGAAAACAACAAGGAATCATATGTGTGAAGTTAGCAACGTTCATCAGCACCGAAATTATTTTTGGGGTACGTGTCAATTCCGTATCGTTTGAATACTTTTGATTTTAATTTCAAGTTTTATTTTTACAGATTATGACTTCTACAAATGACAATTCTTATCTTTATACTGTCTTACAGACATAATCAATAATTTTACAAAGAATTTTTTATTTAAAAAGTTTTAAAATCCTCGACACCTTCTCTTTAGAAGGCATTTTTCTTCTTCCTCATTTTATTTGGTTGTTTAGACTTCCTTTACTAACTTTCTTCACATGCTCAGCATGTTTTAACTCTCCTCAACTTTTTTTTTATATACCTATGTCACTTCTACATTTCAATTTTTCAATGCCATAAAAGCTCCATTAAGGTTTTATACAATTTTCTCTTCTGCTGTTATGCTAATCAGCATTATATAAATTTTCTGACTCCTGATGATTAACGTTTCTAAGTTCAAAACATGTAAAGATCCCTAAAGAATTTCTATATTCTATTAAATTTTGTGAAGAAAGACTTTTAGTTTTTTCTTTCTTTCCTAAATAACAGTTTGTTTATTAGTAAATCGGAATTTGAAACTTTAAAAAGCTTAATTTTGATGTCTTTTCTATTACTTTTTTATAGTTACCAGACCTGTTTGGAGGTGTCAGGTCTATCTATCCCCAAAGACCTGGAAGAAATGATGGAAATATTTATGTAGGAACGACCAAAAACAATATTTTGGAAGGATCGTTACAAAGAAGGTTTAACCAAGTAAGTATTTTACATACAAGCTGGAAAAATTATTCGGGAATTAGAAATTTTGCGATATTTTGGCACAATCTTTTACAACCCGCACAAAATCTATCTTTTACATAGTAGACTCTGTTCGTTGTACGATGATATACATAATAATCAGGCGAGTTCTTTAATCAGTTCAACTTAACTGACAAGTTTTCACCCGCGACATCGATTGCGTGGAACCTGAAATCACACCGCGGAAAGATTAATACAAAACACATCTATTTTTTTGAGAATATGTAGGTACCTACTACACAATACGATATTTTTTAACTTATTCTCTATAAACTGTTACGTTTTTTTTCCTTTAGCCATACGAAGCTTTCGTCTCTCAAGAAACGTTAAGGGGTGGGTTAGCACGTGACAATTCGAAATTCGTTTCTCGTATTAAAGCTTGCGACAGACCTCATTTTAGACAGGTTAGCAGATTACTAATATGCAATGCAAAATTTCCTGTTACTGGATTGAATAGTTTTTTAGCCCAACATAAAGTTACCATTTTTCCATTGATTCGAGACGCTATTTATATTGCAGAAAATATTTTTATATGTCGTTTTCTAATAAGCAAGAAAATGCAATTATCTTTTAAAATTTAAGGCCAGCCGCTACTGGTAGATTTATAAACATAACCGAGTTGCATAAAATGACCATTAAATACTTGAGAAATAAATAAAAATTAAACCTACCTCAAAAATCCAAGGAAAAATGTGCAAATCATTGTAAATCTAATCTAAACGATTTAAACTTTTTGCATTTGACATTTTAAACATTCACGACACAAAAAGAAACGCGTGTTCAGAGAAATAAAAAACGTTTTAAACTGCTTACAATTACAATAAAATTCAGCACACATTTTCTATAGGAATATCCGTTATTCCCGCTTACTTTAATCGAATTAATTCATCATATTCAGCACAGACATCCAGAATTAGAACCTATTAAAAATATATGCCTACCAATAATAAAGATCTTTCCAGAGTGTCAAAAACCTTTCCCAAAAAAGATTAAAAAGACGCCGCGAAAGCAGAAAGTGAAAACAGGAGATCAGATACTTAGTACCTACGTCATCCCGTTATCCGCGCAATTCATTTATTTGCCAGTCGCGACCGATTATAATGTTATCTTTGTCTTAATAACTTAAATAGAACAGAACAGGAGACTAGATTCGAGATATTTTTTAGCTTGAGCTGGCGCTCAACCTTTGGCTGATCGAGGCAGATATTTCGCGTGTTTTTATTGAAGAGCGTATTTTGTTTACTTATTTTTTCAGTAAATAATTCAATGTTTTACAAATTAAACCCGTTGTTTTTCTTATGTACAGTGGGACCAGTAAAGTCCGCATCATATGGGATTTTTTTTTATTAATATAGCTTTATTCAAAATTTGACTTTGGCATCAAGTTCTGCCTCGATCGAGATAAAATTTAAGCAAAATCAAAATTGTGTGTCAACTAGCCCCGGAGGCGGATGTTAAGATTGAAATCAAAACAATAGCATACTGTGCATAGCGTGCGGTGCGGTCTGATATTAAGGATCCTTACCCAACTTTTTAGACGACACCCTGTATACTATTTTTCTTAAAATTAATTATTAGGTAATATCTTTGAACGACTTTATTTTGGGCTCTCAAATTATTGTTTTCCTGTGAATACCACTACTTGTCGGCGATCACATTCAAGCTTAAAATAAACATGAAATAAAAAAAGAAGTTTGCCTTTATTGACATCTATCTCGCAACTATGCCATCGAGGCATTAAAATTCAGTTTTTTGGATCCATTTATCTCTGGTTGATCTTTGAAGAAAATGAAAACTTTTTCCAACCCCTCTAGGAAAATATGGGTCATAGAAAAATTTCCAAAGGGTTTCTGTTGGGAGAGGAGGGTGTTGAGATTGATGTTGGCCAAATTTTAAATTTAAAACAGTCATCTGAATGAATTTTTATGCCCGAGGGTATGTAAGTGAAGAAGATATTTTGATCACTGCCCCCATCGCTTCCAATAACACGTCCACCTGCTTGGAATGGACAAATAGGTACTTACACTTTTTTTTAAAGATATTTTTTGCGTTTTTCACAGAGCAAAAGCAAGAAGCTGTTATTTTTATGCTTCTTTGTTAAACTGGTTTGAATTTTGATCATAAGGGATCCCAATAACAACAAACTCGAAATTAACGTATTTAATTTTCAGTTTTAAAAATTATTTTTCTTTTTAGGTTGTTTTTGGACACGGTAGACAGTTGTGGGGCCTGGCTGTTCATCCCGACGATGAAATCTTTGCTACAGCCGGTCACGACAAAAATATCGCCCTCTGGAGAAAAAACAAACTCATTTGGACTACTCAGGTAAAAATGTGAATAATTTTATAGTTTATTATTACCATATGAAATAAACAAAAAAATCAGCATCGTCCGCATTGTTAATATATTGAAACCTTAACGGCAAAACAGGAACAAAAACCTCTAAAGTAAGTTTTTCAAATAAAATATTTTTTCTTTTTAAAGGTATCTTTTGAATGCGTTTCCCTAAGCTTTCATCCATTTGGAGTGGCATTGGCCGCCGGCAGCACCGAGGGTCACCTACTTATCATAAACTCAGAGTCGGGGCAAATTGTCAATACCATCAGGGTCTGTGGATCGCCTCTAAACTGCGTCGGATTCAATCCAAGTAAGAAAATTTAAATTTGTATTCTTTTTAATAGAGCTTTACTTATTTAAAAATTGGTCCATCATTCAAGGACCTTCAAAAAAGCTTAAGAATTAATAGGGGAGCAAATATTTATTTTTATTTGTTGGTAATAATTGAAAATCCCATTTTTTTTGTAGCTGGAGACCTAGTGGCCATAGCATCCCAAAACGGAAGCATCTACCTATTCAGGGTCAGTAGGGACGGATTCTCCTACAAGAAATCGAACAAAATAAGAGGTTCCCAGCCCTTAATGCAAATGGACTGGAGTTCGGACAGTAACTACTTGCAGACGGTCACTGCTGATTACGACCTGTCATTTTGTAAGTTGTTTTTCGACGGTAGTCTCGATAGCGTTAATTAAGAAACGTTGGGACGATGGACATAGCTTGACCGAAATTTTAAATTAAAAATTTGTATTCTAATTCATTCTATTATTTTAAAAGAAAAAAAAACAAACATAACACTTCAGGAGAATAAGACATTACATGATCATAACACCAGGCGTTGTATAAATTATCAAACTATACCAGTAAAAAGTAATTTCGGAAAAAAATCGCTTTTATATAACGAAATAATAAAATGAAAACAATGTTCCAAAAAATATCAGAAAAATTAAAAAATTGGCAACTTTTAAAAAACAATTAAATATTATATAGGTACTAAATTAAATTATTTATACTATTTTTTTTAATTGATTTTATTAATGAATTAAATTGGATTAACTTTTATTTTTTTTAATTATTTTTTTTTAATGGTTATTATTTTCTATATTATGTTGTCACTTTCCATGTAATGAACTGCAAAAATTAGTTTGGAATAAAGACATTTTGAAAATTAAATTCGACCATTAAGTAGTACAGAATCACTGACATTTTGCTGTAGGTACCCAAAGACCGGGGTATATCAATATTGTTGTTTACGCGTAGCTGGGAGGCGAGAACTCGCGCTTCAGGCACGAAGTGCGCGCGAAATCCGTCAACCATCGTACTCTATTCCAAATGGAAAAAAAACAATACTTACTAATTTGGTTTGCATCGGACTGCGCATTTTAAATTTGCGATTAAGAAATAAACAAAATAATTCTCGACGCTATTACTTAACTTTCAAAATGCCTATTCCAAACTAACTTTTACAGTTTATTGCATGGAAAGTGACAACATAATATAGAAAATAATAACCATTAAAAAAATAACAATAAAAAAAATGGAAGTTAATCCATTTAATTCATTAAAAAAATCAAGTTAAAAAAATAGTATAAATAATTTAATTTAGTACATATCTCTTTAATTGTTTTTTAAAAGTTGCCAATTTTTTAATCTTCTGATATTTTTTGGAAGATTGTTATATTTTATTATTCCGTCATAGAAAAGCGATTTTTTCCGCAATTATTTTTTACTGGTATAGTTTGATAATTTATACAACGTCGGGTATTATGATCATCTAATGTCTTATTCTCCTGAAGTGTTATGTTGGATTTTTTTCTTTTAAAATAATGGAGCGAATTAGAATACAAATTTTTAATTTATAAATGTTTTGAACGTGTAAATACCCTTTCGGTCTATATAGATTAACAGTTGGTTCTAAATGTAGTAATTTGTGGATACATTTAATAACTTTATTTTGCAATTTTTGTAATGGTTTTAAGTTTGATAAACAGGCAGATCCCCATGCAAAAGCTAAGTATTGTAATTTTGAATATATTAATGAAAAATTTATATTTTTTAAGTATTTCAAAGTAATGAAATATCTAGCTCTGTACAAAACAGAGACCAAAGGAGATATCGAGTTGATAATATACTGGATATGGCATTTCCAATTTAAATTTTCGTCTAAAACTAATCCTAAAATTTTTGTCGTTTTTGAATATTGAACATTTTCATTATTTAATGGTAAGGGGTTAATGATGAAATTTATTTTATTTTTAGTTATAAACATAAAAGATTTTGTAAAATGTAACGTAAGTTTATTTGATTGAAGCCAAGAAAGAAGTATTTTTAAATCATTATTAATATCAAAATACATTTCTGCAAAATTAATAATTGTTGAATTATCTGCAAATAGCTTTATATTGCCCTTTAAGTTCAATTTGGAAACCGAATTAATGTAAATTAAGAATAATAACGGACCTAATACTGATTATATTAAGTTTATGACCCTGCTGAAAATACATTCATATAAGTTTTCAAAAGGGGTATTTTAATAAAATTATTGGCATTTTCAGGGGATGTTAAGACATTGTCACCAGAAAAGAGTCCCATAGCAATGAAAGATATCAAATGGTCCACTCATAGCTCAACTGTTGGATTCATGGTAGCAGGTAAGCTTAGCAATAAATGTCTGTTTTTTTTTATCTGAAGGCGAGCGGAACTAAACAGGAAGTAACTTTTTATTACAGGTGTATGGAATAACCGTTTCTACCCAATGACATCGATCATCAGTACTGCCAGCAGATCAGCCGCTCACGATTTACTGATAACAGGAGATACAGATGGATATTTAAGACTTTTTAGGTTTGTATGTAGGCAAATACTTTGGAGCTCAATTAAATTGATAACTACAACTTATTTAAGGTCCCCAAATTAAACCTAGTGCCATATTAAAATAATTATTTGATTTTTCGTTTCGTTCTTAGATATCCTTGCCTAAGTCCAAAAGCCGAATACAACGAAGAGAAACTCTACAGTGGAACTGTGGCATGCGCGAGGTTTTTGTTCAACGACAGGAACCTGGTCACCGTCGGAGGCACTGACGCCGGCTTGATGTTATGGCAGTTGACGGAAGAATAGGTCAGTAGGTACATTTTGATTGTAATTCAAACTTACATGCGCGACACAAAACTATTTAGCACACCCAATGGCAGGAAATTTAAATATTTGTCTAAAACCTTATAAAAAGTATGCAGTATGGCAACGCAGTAGTAAGAGATCCGCACCCAAAGATGTGGTCGCCACGACATTGGTCTGAGGCCATGATGATGATGTTGTTT
Organism: Polydrusus pterygomalis; assembly: GCA_963969555.1. Classification (NCBI taxonomy): domain Eukaryota; kingdom Metazoa; phylum Arthropoda; class Insecta; order Coleoptera; family Curculionidae; genus Polydrusus; species Polydrusus pterygomalis. Next base: position 3,056,086 of record OZ018377.1, read on the forward strand.
CATTCGTTTCCGTGTAGGGATGTCCACAGAAAATGTATAGCGGAAAAATATCGATGTTTGCGATTCTTTGAAGAACACTTTTAATAGTGTTTGTGAATGACATGTACCATCTATAGGTACCAGATCATTCAGCACACCATATCTCTAGGAATATTCGTTGTTTCCATCCCGAAGCAATTGTTACAATCCATTTAATTACGATACCTCGAAATTATACTCAAATATGCAAGAATGTTTCTCGTGCTTCCGTGATTGTAGTTTATTAAAGTAAAGAGATACGTATTTTTAGCATAAACCCCCAGTTTATCTTCCGGCTATAAGAAATCCCAGGACTCCCAATCCAAGAGTGAGCAGATGGGAAAGGAGTTATCAAGAAGAGGATGATGATGTTGAACCCGACGTAGATTCTGACATTGACAGTACAACGTTCGAAGTGTTGAATTTGCACTATTAAGGATAAAGACAAGGTCCGGAATCAATGACATTTTGCACAAGTAAATCTTACTGCGTTTTATAGATAGATTCGTAAGTCATGGTAAAAAACTGGTACCTAGCCAAGTTTTTGGAACGATGGATGTACACATCACATCCTAATTATTGGTCTTATTAAATATTTGTATAAAATTGGTGGCAGACGTCGCACAAATTTAAAAACAAACAAAAATACGTTATTTTTCTTAGAAAAAGGCTTTTATGAATCTAGTGCCTTCCACGAGAATAGGGTAACTTCCAAATTTTCTAAAATTAAATTTTTACTCAGGTTGCACTAATATTAAATCACCGATGGATACACTTGAGTGCCTTCAGGTCGCCTCAGAGTACCCCTATATCTTATTTTCTAAGGTACAAACAAATCAAAGAAATGCTCCGAGAGCACAATGAAGTAGTAAATAGAAATCACCATGAGATACAAAGCTTTGCCAGCTTTTGTTTGCTCAGTTTTCCATGTAAGTTTCATATTTACTTGTCGATAATAGTGCACATACGCACTTGTCGATGATAATAATAGTATACATTATGCAGCAGAAGTTGGAAATGGTACTTTCCACTTAAGTGTTAAAGGACCTCTCCCCCAACGTGTTGTAAACTATACCCTTTCTACGACCATATACAACAAAACTAACAATAACAAATCTAGGTACAGTCGCAACCAATTTTCATATTTTTCCTCAAAAAGAGCAAATTTTTAGAAAAGGCCACATATTATGCTATGTAATGTTTTTACGCAACTCAAACTGTATGAACCTTTTGTTAGTTCAAATAAATTCGCAGTTTAAACGGTATTAAAATCTTTGACTTTACACTGGAACAAATTTAAGTAAAATTTGATATTTTACATTTACTTTTGATTTTTTCTAATAATTGTAAACCTTATTAAAGGTTACTAAAAGCATGGGCCAAATGATTTCCCTCATATTTGTTGTCATGTTCATATTTTTAGCTAATGGTAGACGTGTATCTTGTAAGCAATAAAATACCTCAATTAAAATGCCTACTCATAGACCAGTTCAGCCTTACAACTTAAAACTAATATACTTTGTAAATAAAATATATTATAACATTTATATTAACAAAACGTCTAAACTTTTTCAACATTTTAGATAAAGTTTGTAAAACATATAGCGGTAACGTTTCTTGTTTTTGTCTGGATGAAAAAGAAAGATGTTGTCCTTTGACATGGATATTTATTCCCAATCAATGGGATAGGTCGAGGTAAAGAAATTTTTTTATATACTATGTAATAGGAAAGTGCAAGTTTTTCAGATATTAAATGCTATATGTATTTATAAAATTTTAGTGTAAGTACACTAAAAACTGCCATTAGATTTAAAAAGATTCGAGCTTATATCACAATTATTTATAATTATTGTATTACTGTAAGTAAAAATATTAGACAAAAATGCCTTTTCATATTATAGTGATTTTCTAGATTGCTTATTTCCTTTCTAGTTTTAAGTTTAGTCAGTTTTATTAACAAAAATATTTTCTTCTAAACGTTAAAAAAAACTTTAAAAAGATGCTTAGCATTTGAAGAAAAAGAAATTGTTGTTTTATTTATTTATGGTTCTTCTTACCGGCATTCGCTTATCAGAAAATATACCAAATACCCATCGCAGTAGCAATTACCTTTAGTTTAAGATTGTTGGATTTATAGAATAATAAAAGCAGAAAAAGAAGTAAAGGCATTGATAAAAACAATTTTTCTGCATTTATTAATTTATGAATCTAATTTTTTTACAGTTTAACATGTTGATAATTGCTACCCGCTTTTTGGATGAAACGAAATACCCATCAAAAATTGAAACTGTCGAGTTGGAAATTGTAAATTAGCAAAAAATTACCAAATTGGGTGCCTGGTTAATGCGTAAGAAAGAACTTTTTTCGCGCCTATCTCGGAAATTAGTAGACCTATCATATTAAAACTTTAACACTCGCATATCGTCTGAACGAGACAGTTTTATGGTAATTTGAAAAATGACGGTACGCTGACAGGTTGTACAAAAGTTTTAATAAGATAAACTTTCTGGTTTTTCTTGGTTAATCATCCTGTATATACAATGACCGGCATAGAGTTCGCATATAGAAAAAAAAATAGCAAAGTACCGAAACTTTTCCGGGGAATCGGTTCTGCTTGTCCGATAATCTAAAGGCCATCTCACTTTTTGTAATTTTATAATTTTTTTTTTAATTTACCACTATTGATCATTCCAGAACACCCGATTTTAACAGGTCGGCCACGTTTCCAGGAGGGCACACATATATGTCAATTATTTCACGTTTCCATTTCCATTGTTTTCGATAGCTCTTGTTATAAATTGATATTTTTATGAAAATCAAGTAAAAATGTCTAGAAGTAAATATTACTTAACTCTTAGTGGCGATGTAAGTACCGGTATGACCAAAACGTTAAAATAATGCACAATATCGATCCATCATATGATATTCTCATACAAGGCACTTTGGCTTGATCCTTACAAGTTGCCCAATATATCAATGATAGACATGGTGAATGATCTTATTTTCATTATTCATTGAATTATAAACCGTGCATAGAATGACGGGAACATACGCGTCCATTTCTAGATTGACTATCAGTTAAGGGGCTCCGTTTTAAAATGGCCAAACATGTTCTACAGACAGTTTTTGGATGTTCTCCCTTATATTTCCAAACGACAGGAAATCGGAAAGACACCTTATCTAGTTCGGCTCGCATTTCACAATTATTAATTACACTATAGAACGACATCTTCAATAATAATTTTTAAATAAAATATGACGAATTAACTATAAATTTTTGAAATAATCTGCTTAAAAGCATGTAATACTACGACCTGCCAATAACGCCATTATGGATCTATCTATCCCTTGGAAAAGTATTTTCTGCACTGCTAAACAAATTATATCCTATGTTGCAAACTCATTGTCGGGCACTGTATAATATGTACTTATATGAAAATGTGTAACCGGAAAAAATACACCTATTATATTCAAGAGAAAATATCTTGATTGGTAATTTTTGATAAAACAATGAAAGGATCTATCTAAAAGCCCTTCTGAAAATTTAAAATAGGCAACATGTAAACTTTTGTTAATTATAATGGCGTATAATTTAGTTTCTTACTATACGTAGCCATTTTGTGAAATAGTACCATATCTAACATCTCTTTTAGAACTTTGTTGATTTATAAATAAACATTTTATCTTGTAATTGTTTTTTTTCTTGTGCGAGAGAAAAATTTCGTTTGACTATCCCTCCTTAACGTTCCTTAACGACGTACTAATATTTTAGGGTGTGATTCCTCAAGTCATTTTATAAAGAAAAGTTCATATAAACATATGTCCTAAACGGCCAAATTTTTTTTCTACAGCGTGTTGAATTTTTTATTTTTTAATGCGTTTTTTGTAATATCTCCGAAAGTACTTTAGATAATATTTTTAATTTTGGCATGTGCTAAGAGGACATAAAACCACATGTTCTAGTTATAAAAGTTATTTTTTTGTCCCACCAGTGGCGTCCCTGCAAACAAGCCGTTTACGACATGCTTTTCTTCATAAAATGACTTGAGGAATCACACCCTAAAATATTATCACGTCATTAAGGAACACCCTTGTATATGAATAAAAACGGGTCATTTTTTTTAACAGAAAACGAAATATTGACAAAATTAATTAACAAAAAAAATCCACCTCCTGCAGGTCACTCATCCTTGCATCCAAGATCTATAAACTAGGTTGCTTAATCTTTAGGCGGTCGTTAACGCGCGTAGAAGGAAAACGAAGATGCGCACCAGCATCGAATGAAACAACCTATACCGTGCGACCAAAACTGATGACAGTGACGCATATGTGTTTTGTGAACTGCACTAGTAGTAGTAGTAGTAGTAGTTTATAGATCTTAGTTTGCATCAGCTATTAAAACATAAAATCTTATATAAACGATTGTTAATACTTTTATTCTTTTAGCTCTATAATATGTACAAAAGCATATTTTACAGTATATTCACTCCAAAGGTAAACAAACCTATGTACAAAATAATACAATAATATTTAAATTACCAAACAAAAAAAAAACGAAAATTTAAGTATTATCAACCGTTAAATTCTGCCGATTCGGCGTTGTGATCACGTCACTAGAGCTGGGACTACTAGAAACAGTGTCTTTACTAGCTTCCTCATTAAACTCCCTATCCTTAGGAGTAGAGATATCACTAGTTTTATCTTTGTTATTCGGCATAACATCGTTATCACAAGAATAATCAGACATGTTACCACCACCAAGTCTTCCACTAGTGTTCACCACACCGTATAACTCTTCCGTTTCTGTCCTGTTAGAGTTAACACTTTCTACGTTGTGAGCTTTTTTTTCTTCTTCTAATAAACTTCGAGCAATGCTTTCGTTCACCTCCATACTCTCATCCCCATTTTCGCAATATCTAGCCGATGGTTGGAGCAGGTTGGTGTAGACGTGTTCTATGCAATCTTCGTTACTTCTTTGAGATTCATATTTGCCTAAAAAAAATATGTAAGGTCAAAAAATTTTTTTGATGTCGTTAACGGTTTATGGTACGAAAATAGCGCCGAGAACAAAGTTATAGAGGATATAATGCCGGACAAAAACAGTTATTGTAATTTTTGCCCTAGCATTAACGATTTATGAAATATTTTACATTAACTGTCGGAGGGTCAGGGTTCGAAAATATCATGATATTTTCGAAAGTATCATATCAAAGGATATATATCGGATATATATCCGACATATAAATCATTTTTTCTATTTCACGTTCATAATAAGCTCAGTACGATACGCATTTGCGTATCGTAATGAAGCTATTTCGATACGCGTTTTTTCTTTATTTGACGTTGGTAATATTTAAATGTTTTATTTCATTGACTTGCGCGGCCTTTGTGATTTACGAGAAAACCCATTTTTCGCAGAAGGAAAATAGCTTGATAACCTACTTTTTTATTCTGTGTGGATAACAGTCATGTATGTTGGTTGCATAAATCTATAAATCAATCTTTTGTAGATGCTTCAAGCTATCATTTTCTGCCAAATCCTATCCAAAAATTTAATCTACTAACCTTCCAATGTCAACTTTATTTGAATTTTCCATCTTCCTATACTAAATTGCAATGCCGTGACGTAAAATCACGTCTTTTGAAATTCGAAAAAACGTAGCAAAATCGCCCGAATTTCCGAACGCTCTGTATATGTACCGAATGTACAAGGATCACACAACGTATTCCGTCCAATTTCAAATCTCATATCGTTAAAATAACTTTAGAATCTCGTGGTGAAAATGGGTGAATAAATCAAAAAATGAGTTTGCAAAATAATTTTTGTTGTCCAGAGGCTACTATGATAAAAAATAGTATTACCAACATAAAATTTAAACATAAAAATTTACAAAATTTGAAGGGTTTATTTTCTTTTTAAAATGTATTTTTCTTGATTATAAAGGGTGAAATAGAAAAAAATGTATAAAGCACATGTTTCATAAGGCGTTTTAGCGCACGTGTCAATAAAAAAACTCGCCACTTTGTGGCTCGTTTTTTAAAATAGACGCATGCGCTAAAACCGCTTCTTATGAAACGTGTACTTTAATATACTATTAAGCTATTTCTTTTTAATGAAAGGACAACTATTTCGATCAAAAACATACTACTTATCTTGAAAACTAAATATTTTTGTATGATACTTATTAAAGTAAACTAACTTTAAAAAACATGACCTAAACTAAGAAGTAATGACTAAACAGGTAAATCACAAGATATCCAATAAAGAAAAAGGTGAACATATCGCTCACTGGGTGCAATAATGGCACATTAACAAATTGTAAGTTTTGAGAAAATCAACAATTTGTACTCTGGCAATTAAATATTTTGAGTTTTAAAGAAGCTGTCTTGTTTAATTAGAAAACTAATAATAAATTATGTTGAATATTTAAGGTCGAATGGTATTGCACTTTATTTTTTTTATTCAAACTGTATATATTTTTATTAAATTGGAAAATATTAAGTTAAGTGCCATTGTTGACTTTTACGTACATACGTCACTTCATTAAATAAAATGGTCTGTTTTAATAATTAATTTTGATTAAAAATATGTGTTTCTGTTTTAACAATATTTTATTGCAAAAAGGAACAGGAACAGGTTAAAAATAAAACATGTTGTTTATTTAGTTTGAACATGAACCAATAGTCTAGCCTTTAACAATAAATAACGACACATAAATAAAAAATTTACAATTGAAAAGGCAATACTGGCACAACTAAACTTATTCCACAAAAATTAGCAATAAAATATAAAATAATAACATGCAATATTGACACCACCTGTATTATGCCACTGTTGCATTATTAAAAATGTAAAATTTGTTCCAACTTATCGTATTAAAATTCAAGTGCCACTGTTGTCTACGTACTCGATCAAAAAAGCGCGAAATTCAATAGTGACACTAGTGCCATCTAGCGAGTTCCACTAGAGATAACTTTATGCCACTATTGTTAGGGTGACAAATAAGGTATTCAAGGTAATATGGTATAACTTACTCAATATGACCAATTATTGAGATGTGCCACTATTGCACCCAGTAAGCGATATTTTCAAAACGGACCCACCCTTAATATTAGTTAAAAACATAAAAACTTTTTTTTTGTTTGATTTCTCGATTGATATTCTGAATAATCGAAATTTAAAAAAATTTAATTATTGAATATATCGTGATATATATCAAACTATAAATATCATGATATATATAACGATATATATCGCTTGATATATATCCTTTGAACCCTGCCGGGAGGGTTACCTCTAAACAATATTATTGAATTTTACAAACCTGTCTGCATTATTTTCTGGTACACAGAATCATTGTAAACGGGATTGCTGGGCGTTGCTTCTACCCTTTCACTCGGAAACATGGTACTTTTTGTAAATACCTGAAATAAAAAAGTTTTACAATTAATAATTAAGTCTACTTTATGCTACGTGATTTTAGGTTTAATTTTTTTTATGCTGGAAACTAGGTAATACCGAAGACATTTTAAAGTAGAGGCCCAATTGTTTACATTTTTACCCGATCCCTCATCATTTCGTCCTTTTCTTCCATTTCATAGGTAAATTTCCCAAAAAAAGATGCTAATTTAGCAGTTCCAATAGCTCTGGCAATTGCTTTAATAAAAGTGTAATCCGTAATTATTACCATCATACTAATAATAAATTTATTTATCAATAATGATTCTACTATTTTGTAAAACGTCAATAGAAGAATTTTTAAAATTACATATTCCTATTGTAATCATATTCGGCACTCTGACAACATGCATTTTATTTAATGGGTATCGTTTACTATTTATATACAAATCTTAAATAATTTGCACATCACAATTTAAAAATTCATCTACATAATAAAGTCCGCCCTTCACGAGAAACGACTTAACCCTGTTCTTAAAAACCTTAATAGGTAAAAGCTTTATATTCGTGGGAATTTTATTGTAGAGCTTTATCCCAAGAAAGTCGGGACCGGGGCCCACTTTGGCATCTTTTTAATCGTTTGAAAACTATGGCTAAATTTTCTTTATTACGTGTATTGTAATTATGCAACTCAGAGTGAGATTTAAATTTATTTTCATTTGTTTTTATGTAAAGTAGAGTTTCAAGCATGTAGACTGATGGAAAGGTAAGTATTCCATAAGTTCGGAAGGCATCCCTACAGTCCTCCCTAAAAGACAGCCCCGCAATAGTTCTTATAGCTCTCCTCTGCATAGCAAAGACCCTATCAGTATGGCACGAGTGACCCCACACAATAATCGCATATCGTCGGCGACACAATAAAACCTCGTAACTCCATTTTGTTGAAAGTTTACAAAACGACTGTTAGTATTTCATAAGTAAACCCTCTTAACTCCATGACAAATGTAAAATAAGTATATTAAGTTTGTCGACAGAAATCCTCGTAACTCCATCAATAAATTAAAACAGGTAAATACACACTAGAATCGAAACATATCAGTTAAAAAAATATTTAAAAATATATAAAATAACTTACCTAAGATAAATTAAGATGATTATACTTATAATACCAAATAAAAACAGTAAAAATTCAACTAACAAGCACGTGTCGATGTGTCTTTGACGTTTAGGTCATGGCGCCAATGACGGAGATACGAGGTTTTTCGTGTCAATTCTGAATGCATCGGAGTTACAAGGTTCTATTTAGTTGGAATACTTATTTATACTTAATTTTTGGAGTTACAAGACTTTTTTAGATGCGTAGGTTTAGAGTTCCACTAACAGATGGCACAAAAAAGTAATTTTTGATATTTTTGGAGTTACAAGGTTTTATTGTGTCGCCGACGATATGTAAGAAATTAGTGTATCAGTGTATTTGAGACACTAAATGAATGGAATTAACTTTCATAATGCCTTTTTTCCAAACTAACTTTTACAGTTCATTACATGGAAAGTGACAACATAATATAGAAAATAATAATCATTAAAAAAAAAATTGAAGTTATTCCAATTTAATTCATTAATAAAATCAATTTTAAAAAAATAGTATAAATAATTTAATTTAGCAAATATCTCTAATTGTTTTTTAAAAGTTGACAATTTAATTTTTCTGCTATTTATTGGAAGATTGTTATATTTTATTATTCCGTCATATAAAAGTGATTTTTTTTCCGAAATTACTTTTTACTGGTATAGTGTACACGTTTAATAACTTTATTTTGCAATTTTTGTAGTGATTTTAAGTTTGATAAACAAGCAGATTCCCATACAGAAGCGAAGTAATTTTGTGTATATTAATGAAAAATATATATTTTTTAAGTATTTCAAAGGATTAAGATATCTAGCTCTGTACAAAACAGATGCCAAAGGAGATATCGAGTTGATAATATACTGGATATGGCATTTCCAATTTAAATTTTCGTCTAAAACTAAATTTTGTCGTTTTTGAATATTTTCATTATTAAATGTTAAGGGGTTAATGATGGAATTTATTTTATTTTTAGTTATAAACCTAAAAGAAGATTTTGTAAAAGTTAACGTAAGTTTATTTGATTGAAGCCAAGAAAGAAGTAAATCATTATTAATATCAACATACATTTCGGCAAAATTTTGAGCAAAATAAATAATTATTGTATCATCTGCAAATAGCTTTATATTGCCCTTTAAGTTCAATTTGGAAATGGAATTAATGTAAATTAATAATGAATTGTAGTAATAAATAGTAAATGGTAGTTGTTCTGACGTTGGTGGATTAGTTCAATGTAATCCAAGTTCTTTGGCGGCTATTATTAGCGACTTTTGTGCTTTATTTTGTGAAAAATCTTGTTCAGTACTAAACAATAATGTATAGTATGCAAAAAAGTGGACCAAATGAATTTATCATTTCAACGGTAAGCATGGTTATGTAATATTTATGCCTGAGTGTTCGGGTTTTAATAAAAAGTATCACTTTTAAAAGAAAAACCCCTGCAGTCATTATTAATGTTTTTTGACTCATCTTATGAAACATATTAAACAAACCTGAACTGGTCGCCGGAACCCGGAACTTTTGTGTTGTGGGTATCCCAAAATCTCACTTTTCGCAAATCCTACGGCAGGAGACAGAAGATACTCTCGAAATTTATCAGGGAAGAACTCTATTGAATTGTAGTTCTTGTAGATAGTTTCCTAAAACAAAAAGATTTAAAAAGAGTATTAGAATGTTTTACGACGTATGTAGATATCAATAAACCCATAATAAAACTCGATTCAATTAATTATTCGAATATTTTCTACTCAATATGTCTCTAGATTTACCAATTTTTGCAATACACGAATTAAACAATTATAAAAAAAATAAAATGCTGTTTTTATTATACTGTGGGTGTCTTTTTGTATAGTTGTGTTAGGCCCAGTTGTATAGGTGTCGATTAATCAGAACATTAAACAAGAGATTAAACACAATTTTAATGTTAGGATTATTTTTGATTCTCCGTTTATACATGCAGGTTATGCAATTAAACCAACACACGACGTGCCCTAGGAGGCCACAATATTTATGATGTCTTCATCGTCATCATACAAATTCTTCAATTTCATTAATCATTTTAAAGGGAAAATTATTATAAGGCTATACAGGGTGCCCCAAGGTGGATGGCGTATTAGGCGTTCATGGAGAACTAACTAACGGATCATTATGAAAATTTGGCCGTTGGGATAAACGACGATGATCTACACTTTTAAAATATTTTTGACCATGCGGTGTTGCCGCTTCTACTCTAAACCGGTAGCAACATTGCTATTTTAAATGGAACACCCTATATATTTTTAAATTTTTAGATATAGTATAAAATTATAGTTATCTTTTAATAAATGCATTATTAGTCTAGGCTTAATAGTTTCCGAGATATTGACTTATGAAAAATTACATTTTTGAACTTTGACAGCTTCTAGTTCTCCGACTGTACGTCTTAGAGCAAAACGGCTCTTATGTCCCTATCTTCAATTTTTATTATCTTCCCAAAAGTGTCAACTTCCGGTCAAACCGGAAGTACTATAATTCCTACATCCGGTTTAACCGGAAGTTCTCATTTTTGGAAAACTAATAAAAATTAAAGATAGGGACATGTAAGCCGTTTTGCTCTAAGAAGTACAGTTAAATTGCTAGAAGCTGTCAAAGTTCAAATATGTCATTTTTCAAAAGTCAATATCTCGGAAACTGTTAAGCCTAGACCAATAATACATTTATGAAAAGATAATTATAATTTTATGCTAAATCTAAAATTTTTAAAATATATAGGGTGTACCATTTAAAATAGCAATGTTGCTACCGGTTTAGAGTAGAAGCGGCAACACCGCATGGTCAAAAATATTTTAAAAGTGTAGATCATCGTCGTTTACCTCGGGTGCCAAATTTTCAAAATGATCAGTTAGTTAGTTCTCCATAAACGTCTAATACGCCATCCACCTTGGGGCACCCTGTATTGTACTTTTAATTAGTGATGGGAAAAATCGAGTTATTTCAATAATCGATTACCGAGTATTCGAGTGATTTAAAAAACCGAATGATAATCGATTGTTCACTCAAATGCTATATGAGGGGCAATTTAAAAAAAATTCATTTTTTTTTAATCACTTAAATAATCAACCACATATATTTTTAGACTTCTAAAAAAAAAAAAAAAAGGTCGCCAGTTCCATAAACTAACTACTTTGTATAGCCCCGCAATGAGTGATCGGTTATTTTTTTACTCGAGTGATCCCATCACTATCAAAAACCATTATGTTCATCACTCATTTCGTCACTCGAATGATTTCCGAAGATAATCGAATAAATCGAGTGATTGAAAAAACCGAGTGATCGGTTATTTTTCACTCGAGTTATCCCATCACTACTTTTAATGCTATTTCTTTAAAAAAAAACTATTTTTTTACATTTTAATCACGACCGGCGGATGTTAACCGCTGCTCTTTGGGCGGTTAAGTTAATTCTTGGTTAAAGTGCTGGTTTGGACGTCATCATAACCTATAATTTCGCATTTCATAATTTTTACCGGTTAATCAAAGGAACTGTTGATAATCAAAACCTATACAACTGGGCCTTATAGCAACAAATTCGTGTACCTGAAGTATAGAAGTGTATAGACAATTATTATAAACAAACTACCGGCCGCTTCGCAATTCGCGCCGCGACTAGAAACATATGGCATAACTCGTTTTTTGTTAAAAAATTATTTGCAACTCGCCATCGCGACATCGGTTCAGCCGCTAAACTGGCAGTAGGAAATTAACGTTTACCGTCATGTAAAGTGACGTTGAAATATTCACTTTATTTCATTAAAGAAAGGTACCTGGTACTAGAAATGGCATGCATCAAGTGTCCCCCAATGTGTATTGGTTTCCAGTTTCTACAAACACTTAAAGTAAAATATGCTTGTGTTTAAAAAATAAAATAAGAAATAAGTTCAGCAAGCGACAAAATTAGTAACACCAGTAATTAAAATATGTGGCCCATAGTTAAAAATAATTCAAAATAACATGTCGAAATCGTTACAATTGTCCTAAATAAAATAAATTATACACGATGGAGATGGAATTTTTAACTGGAATAAATTCAGAAAAGCCTCTTCATTTGCTGAAAAAAGACAGAACTACGGTAGGTACCGTTTATTTTTAGTTTGGCATACGTTTTTCGTGTCTTCATGAAATTTACCCCTCTTTTTGGGGGGTAGAAACCGCACCAACTTTATTTTTCAATTGTAAGTGTATGTGTTGGAAAGGGCATACAAAAGGGAATACGACAAACTATTTACTTTTGCATTTCGGTAGTGTAAACGCAATTTGTTTTATTGTAAAAATTGTTGGAAATTTTGCCCATTTTTTTCTTGACAAATCCCTAATCTAAAGTGTAAACTACCAAAATTAATAAAACGCCGGAAAAGTTAATTAAGTAATATATTGGTCGATAATGAAAATAAAAACAAATGCGTAAAGTTAGGGACCAACAAAAGGACTCGATACCAGACGCGTCGTCAAACCAGACTACTCTCCCTTTTCTTCCCAGCTCCGTTCACCGGTTATATTTATGTTACCCATGTCATAAATTAATGTTTCTGGGTTCCTAAGTGGATAAAGTCGATAAACATATTCTGGTATCAAAATACGCTGGGCCAGCGTGAAGAGTCAAAGGGCCTATATGTTACAAAAGTAGAATTCATTCTGGACATTATGTACCATATAGGGGGTTGTTTGGCGAATTTTGTATGTAAGTCGTTGCCTAAGTTCCCCTAAATATTTTTTGGTTTTTACATGAGCCCCCCCTCTCCTCGGAAATAATCTAGCTAGAGGATTAAGTTACTACAACGGATAAGTATTAATTTCTTCTATAAACCGAAAATAAAGGGACTCTGGAATGCGGCATCAACGGCAAACAAACAACTATTTATAACAATAACATGTTTTCTTTTTTTTAATCAGTCCGCGCTGGCTAAATCCAAATTGTAGCATCAATTGTTGCTAAAATGGCCAGTTTTTTTTTTGGCTTTCTAGATTACCGAAATGCAAAAGTAAATAATGGGTCGTATTCCCTTTTTGATGCCCCTTTCCAACGAGCTATCCCAATACATACCTTTACGTTTGAAAAAAAGTTGGGGGCGGTTTCTATCACAAAAAGATTTCAAAGAATTTCACGAACACGAAAAAAAGTATTCCGAACTAAAAATAAACGCAGCCATAGTTCTGTATTTTTTCAGCAAATAAAGATGCTTGCTAATACTGAATTTATTACAGTTAAAAACGCCACCCCGTATATATGTACTTTCGAATTAAATCAACTATCATAAATAAAAACAAATTTGACATACCGTTAATTTCTTCTTACTTTTATAACTGGCCCAATGCTGCGGCTCCAATATCAACTTCCCGCCAGGACGCAACTGCTCGTACATCCGCCTAAAAGCCAACTTCAGACCGCTGTCGCCCCAGTTCAAGTGTATCCACTTTGTGATGCTCAAACAGAGAATAGCGTCGAATTGGGGCTGTTCCAGGGATAGCAGGCTTTCGTCTTCCAGTATATAATTACACTAAAAAAAAACAGCGTTTCTTTTAGTGTCAATACAGATTGGTTAATGAAAAATAATACCGTGCAAAAACTATTTGCATCAAAGAGGGCCTTGCATCTAAGGACGTAATGCTTAGCCGTAGAGCTTAATACCTGTTGGGTGTCAGTAACTACCTGAATTAACAATCAATCAGTTATTCCGTCATCTTTGACAGTCGTTACAAGTAATTTGATTCATCGCTACTTTTTCCAATTTCTTGAACAATTCACACAATAGGCTTTACGGAACAGCACAAAACATTCATGGTTGAAGCGTATTTTCGAAACGGGGTTAGAGTAAATGGTGAGTGGCAATACAATCCGGGTTTGTGCATGGACGATTTTCACGAACATTTTCTTAACGTTGCTTTTATTGCAGGGGATGCCTGAAAAGAAGGCTGTGTTTGGGGAAACAGGTTCTATACAACACAAAAAAGGAGCATGAAGACCATCTGTAAGCACAGAAGAACTTGTTGCAAACGTTCGTGAAATAATGCAAAATACGCCAACAAATTGTATAAGACGCCTGTCCCAAGAAGTGGGAAGATCTTATGGAACATGCAGGACTATTCTTAAGAAGCAGCTAAATGTATTTCCTTATAAAGTGCAAGTATTCCAAGAAATACAAGCCGCAGATTTTGAAAGACGCAGGAATTATTCTCAATGATTTACCCAAAATGTATTGGAAAGAAATGATTTATCAGACCTGACATTTTTTTCGGATGAAACCTGGTTCCACCTCTCCGGTTATATGAATTCTCAGAATACACGCATGTGGAGTAGTGAAAATCCCCATTTCTTTGTAGAGTCCAGATTGCACCCTCAAAAAATTGGTGTCTAGTTAGCTGTTTCCCGAAGAAGAATTGTTGGTCCTATTTTTTTCCATGACACAGTTACAGCACAGCGATATAGAGACAATATTTTGAATCCATTTGTGGAGCAATTACTTGACGACGAACTACGTTTTGGATATTTTCAACAGGACGGTACAACCGCCGAAACTATTAACTACTTACGCAATTTTTTCGATGACAGATTGATCAGTTTTCGATCAGATATTGAATTTCCACCTAGATCACCTTGTTTAACGGTTATGAATTACTTCGTTTTTCCTCATTTAAAGAACACTATTTTTAAAGCACCAGTTGCAAATTTAGAACAATAAGAAAGGATTATCCAAGAACGTGGTAACATTTCTCCAGAGATGCTGGTCAACACTTTCGAAAATATGAAGAGACGTGTGAATTTATGCTGGTGGCCAATTTCAGCAATTTATGTAATTATTTTTTTTTTCTTTCTGTATCTTACTTTGTTAATTTTGTAAACAAGACAAATAAATTTGTATTTGTCTACTTATTTTATTACTCATTAGTTTGGCATATCATGTCATAATATGAATTTGACAAAATTTTAACCTAGATTTGGTTAGATATATCGTCCCCATATCATTGTGATAAGCCATACGTTTTTTAATCCAAGCCCTCTTTGATGCAAATAATTTTTGCTCGCACGGTATTTTTACTTATCCTGTAGAAAAAAACCTGTAGTTGCAGAGGTGATGATTTATTTATATTTTTAAGCAGACTAAAACACCTACTGTTACAGTATGCTGAAGTGCAGGGTTTCCATAGGACGTTAAGATATTTACCTTTAACTGTGTTAACTTGAAAAATAATAATTAGGTTTATTTTATTGAACATGCAATCAATCACTACTGCTAGTAATCCGTCTTAATTTTAGAACAAAAATATCGTCAAAAAACACGAACCTGCTTGAATGTAACGTTGTTCGGGAAGCCCCTGCCCTTGTGCGTGTCATGGAAGCCTGGAATGTCAATTGGTCCATATAATATAGGCAAAGATATAGGGAAAAACTCACTACTACTTTTAAACGTTGCCGCCGATTTGGAATCGGGGGTTCCCTCGGGTCGCGGCGAGTGTTCCACCGTCTTCACGTAGTGCTTCACATTCTTCCGGGCTATGGCAATCAGTTTAGGGTCGATGTCGATTCCTTAAAATAAAAGAAAATTATTTAACATAATCCCAAAAAGATAGAATGAACCTAGTACTTTCTTATCCACCCTATTGTATGAGATGGAGAAGTATGGAATCCGGAGGATATCTGCTCAATTATTTCGATCTTATTTCGAAATTTGGAGGTTAAGGTTGACTACAGGTTGGATTGGAACCAACATATAGAAACTTTAGCAGGCAAAATATCATCGTATTGCTATGCTTTAAAAATCATTGCGAAAACAAATTTAAAGAATATAAATGTAATTCCAGCTTTATTCAAAAAAATGTACAGTTCAATTTAATAAAAATTTATAATAAAATATCTCGGGAAATAAGTGAATTAAATAGGAAACTATTCAAGACGAAAATAAAATCGATGCTTATTAAAAAAGGCCACTAAAAATTAATATTTTAACGATGGTACCGCATGGCAGTAAGTTGCTTCCTCTACCACAAACCACAACGTATAGAGCTGGTCAGTTTTATTAGGTATAATGACATTTCATAAAAAAGCAAAAATTATGCTATTAACAGCTCCGGTAACATGCGTACTGTGAATGATATTCCTCTATCTATACCAAAAACAACTATCACCAAAAATCAGTGTTGGCAAATATCATGATATTTATATAAATATCCAAATATCCGATATATATCCAAATTTGGATATTTATATATATTTTTAAATTATTTCATCTTTTTTCTGTAAAGATAGATAAATAAGTATTTTAAAAATTAAAAATCACTTAATTTCATATAAACATGTTATAAACCTGTAAATTTGTATTTCAATTCTATTCAATAATAGTTGATATCACAATAACAAGTTTTTTTAGTACTCCTATGTTAGGAATGTAAAATGTAGGTAAAACACATTATATATTTTTGCTTTTAACTATGGTTCAACTTAAAACCCAGAATTACTGGGCTTGTTAATTAAATCAAAATGAACCCAAACTGGAATTATTATTTTTGGCATTGTAAAATTTTTATTTCATAAAACTAACAGCAAAATATTGCTCCGTTCAATCAGAAATCGAAAGTAAATAAAAATGCTACGCGGCAAAGAACAACGTCTCAGAAAGATGGGGAATCACCGCATAGTAAGCAGCATAATAAGCTGTTGCCGGCTCAGCGGTAGCGGTGCCATATTATTATACTGATGAATAGAATTAAAAAAAAAAAATTATTTATATATATCAGGATAAATATCGTCGCATAAATATCATGATATTTATCAAGATATATATCAGGATATTTATCACGGATATATATCCTGTCAACCTTGCCATAAATTCCTTGATATTTGATAGCATCAAAATTTATAAACACATACCACTGGCTTTTCGACAGGTGATTGATGACAAGATTGTTAAGCAAAGACTAAAAAGGCAACTAATTACTAGACCCTACTATACTATCCAGGAATTTTACAATGATAATATCTAGGCACTCGCTTGTAGTTTTGTAAAACTTTTGATTAATGTATATTCTTGCCAGATTTTTTGTAATTTAAAATGATGAAGTGAATGTATATGTCCATGGTTAAAATGTAAGACTTACCAGTAACTGTTCGAGCTCCGAAATCTCTCGCTACACTCAAAGTAATATGACCGATATTACATCCGATATCCAAAATATCCTTATTTCTAAACAGATACGAGTGATGTGAAAACACTTTCAGTCTATGGTCAGTATCGTTGTGTGGGTTTCTATAACCATAATACCTGTAAATACAGAAGTAAATATTAAAGTTATTTCCATCTACTGAAATTTTTGGCTTTCATGTTACTTGGATGAAAATCGAATTGATCTAAATAAATTTTAAAATAAAATAAAGAAGTAATTATAAATTATATCTGTTATTATTTGTAAAAACGCCAAAAAATATTCACAAAAATAATATAAGCAGAACTGTTAAGGTTAATTGAACAATAGTAATTTTTTTACTTCTAATTTTTCTTCGTTATTATGCAAAATATCAAAAACTGCTTAGAGATAAAAACTACAGAGAGTTCCCATATCTAGGGCAGTACAGAGCCAAAAATTGTTGTCAACTTTTTAAAATTTTATTTTTAGAAATACCGCTCAAATACTTAGCTAGTGATTAATTGATACAATATTAAATTAACTTTAATTAAAGAGTATCACAATTATATTATAGATCCGTTAGTTCATATCATTAATCTTATATTTTTGACTGGCAGAGTCCCTTCATTATTTAAGATATCAGTAGTTACTCCAATATTTAAAAAGGGCTCTAAAAACAATATTACAAACTACCGACCAATCAGTCTAATTTCGACATTTACCAAAATTTTTGAAAAATGCTTGAAGTGCAGATTATATAGTTATCTCACTTCCACTAAAATACTGAACGACAAACAGTTTGGATTCTTGAGGGACGTTAGCACTAATGATGCCATGTTTGAGCTCATAAATAATATAAAAGGTAGTCTGGATAATGGGGAAAAGGGTATTGCGGTCTTTCTTGATCTGGCAAAGGCTTTCGACACTGTACCCCATGGGATGCTCATTAGCGTTCTGGAGCAGTATGGTATTCGTGGTATAGTGCTTGATGTCTTTAAAGATTATTTGACAGAGAGAAGGCAAGTCGTGAAAATAAGAGGTGTCTATAGTGATCCATTGGAGGTGAGGATGGGTATCCCACAGGGTACAGTGCTGGGACCCCTCCTCTTTATTATATACATTAATTCCTTACTAAATCTGAGCATAGAAGGGGTTACTGTGTCGTATGCCGATGACACGGTTCTATTCTTTAGAGGCAATTCATGGGAACATGTTAAGGAGAAGGTGATTAAGGGATTAGAAAAAGTGAAACATTGGCTAGATCAAAATAAATTAACTTTAAATACTGACAAAACATTCTATATTGCTTTTTCGATGACGGATGCAAATAGGCCGGCTTTTAATCACATTACAATAACTGAATCTGATCTCTGTATAAAAGAAACGGACACAATAAAGTATCTAGGCATTACCATAGACAAAAATTTAAAATGGACTAATCATATTGAAAACCTTACAAATAAAGTAAGGAGCTTACTATATAAGTTTTACTTAGTACGAAGAATACTTCCTAAAAAACTACTGATTCAAATATATAAATCGCTAATAGAATCAATTCTTAGATACGGCATTATAGTTTGGGGCGGGCTATATGAGAATGCATTAAAGCCTTTAAAGATTGTACAAAACTTTATTTTGAGAATTATTTTTTATAGGGACAAACTGTATTCTAGTGATCTTCTCTACAATGAGGATATTTTAAGTGTCCGATGCATATATTATCTAAGCAACTGTATCCACTGTTTTAAATCTAAAAACAAAATATTTGTAAATCATTGTTACCAAACTAGACACGGTACAGGTGGAATGATGGTTGTACCCTTTAGAAGATATGATGCAGGTCAAAGATATGCATCAATTTTGGCACCAAAAATTTATAATTTATTGCCCCATGACATACGAACAACAACAAAATATAAATCTTTCATAAGTAAATGTAAAAGCTTCATTTATAGGAATAAGTTGTATATTGACAGACTATTATAAAAACTATAACATGGCACTCACGATGATTAAAGTGTACTCAATTTGATAAATATTAACAGCGTAGGGTTAAGCTTATTTATTCCTTTTATGGGCTTATTTGTGTTGTGTAGTATAGGTATAGGTACTTTCTAGTTGCACATACAGGTGATTATCACCTAGGTGCATAATAAATATTGTAAGAACATGAAACAATGACATGTATTGATATGAATGTGTTTGCTTATTTCTTTTTCAATAAATAAATAAATAAAAAATTAGGATTTGGGCTACATATAGTAGTAAAAAGTTTTTGAGAGCATCATCGAGCTTTCCATATACAGTCGCGCTTCCCCACAAAAATAGGCCGCTTAATGAATACGAATGAATGGATATGGGATAGCTTTGTCAGCTTTTTCTGCTTTAACGTTTTTATTAAATTATCTCTTTTTGACATGTATTGTTCTGTCGAGAATCGTTTAAATTCCCTTTATAGTCATCCATTAATAGCAAGATAAGTTTTATTGTTAAAATTCCATCCGAATATTTATAAAATAATGAGTTTGATTAAAATTCGTAAAAACGATTCCATTTTCCAAGTAAAATTATTATTCAGTGTGCGACCTCAAGTAAATTGTACGGTAATGTATGTATGTACACATTTAAATAGATAGTAGCAGACATTATTTAACACCAAACGAAAACAAACAATGCAGATTGCAAAATTACAAGATATTTATTATGTTTACGATAAGGACATTATCAAAATTAATTTTATTTTGACACTTCAAATGATGTTTTATTTATAGAATTTTCTGTTTATTGGTAAAGGAAAGGTCAGTAAACAGTAGTGGTAAGACGAAAATAATGTATATTAAGCATCGATGTTTAAAAAAGGCATTTTAAAGAAGTTCTTGATTTTTTTTGGGTTTAAAACGTTTTTTGCCAATTTAATTTAGTTATTGCATCATCCTTTATACAGGTATGAAAATGTGTTGTCCGCCCATATTCTAGTGATCAGTTAACAGAGTAAAAATAAGTTTCACAAAGCAAAAAAAAATTAGCCTAATGAATAAAAATTAAGCAATTACTTGAAGCAATTACTTCTTAGTAAAAGCAATTGCTTGACTAGCAACTGCTATAAGTAAAAGCGATTGCTAGATCTGGATTTGAATAAAATTTTGAAGCAATTGTTGCTTTTCTTATACCTCTGTAGCAAATGCTTATTCAACACAAGTTGTATGAAGCACAACGCAGGCAATTATCGTGAATGGAATATTTTCTAATTTATTTCTAATTTTATACTAAAGGACAGAAAACCTTGCTTTTAACTGCCCAAAACATCGTTCAATTATAACACATTTACGGCAGAAAACGTTATTATAATTTTGCTGCTCTTGAGTTGCAGGAGTTCTTTAGGGAGTCATCATAACCCAAAGCGATTTAGAGAAGCCATCGCGGCATCGTCTCCTAATACTACGCATTATTCTGTGCTGTTTTTAAGAATGTTGTATATATAAGAATTTTTGAAAATTCTGCTATTGTGCTCACAGAGCCTGGCCATTGGCAGTCTACACTTCTTCAGCACTTGTAGGAAATTTAATAAAAATATTGGCCTTCTCCAAAACTGCATCCATTACAGAAGTGTATGCCTTACAGACAGTAGTTTGGTGAACAACGAGTTCTTCACCTACAGAATTTTAAAGCCCGGATCTGACAATTGTCGCAGAAAGACTTTCATCTTATTTAAAGGCGACAGTGCACCCCTTCGCCTTTTACCAGTATCAGTCAAAAAATAATTTGCCAACCACTCAACATTTTCGCAGTCAAATCGATATAACTTTCTGAAATCATCAATATCTGCAATTTTTACGTACACTGTAGATTTTTCTTTTACGGACTTTCATATATTCAGCCATATTCGAAGACACAAATTAAGAGCAACGCACGTGTATGCCGCGGAGAACTAAAGTTTACTGCTACCAAGCAAATAATGCAGGGGTCGACCTACCTTAAAAAGTTGAAAGCAATCGCTACACTAGAAAAAGCAATTCCTTAATTTATTTACACATTTTAGGCAAACGATAGCAATTGCTTCTATTTTTTAAGAAAAAGCATTGAATAGAAGCAATTCCTGCACCTTTAAGCAATTGCTGGACGCAAAAGCAATTACTTTAGTTTTTATTCATTGGCTTTCAAGAAATTGCTTCGATTTTATAATAAAAAGCAATTGCTACATTTTTATTCATTAGGCTCAATAGGTAGATGTTTCCCATTCTTCTGGTGTCACTCCTCCCTCTTCAATTCAATTAAGCAAATATTCATACTTTCCTACGTTTCGTACGGAATGTAATTTATTTCATAACAGAATGTAATTTTTTTTCTTTCAAACGGCAAAAAAATGTACTGAAAAACTAAAAATAAAAACAGGCCTTGAGTAAAGTAATTTTTACGGCACCCGTGTCCAACACAGTACATCTCTCTGCGACAGAGTAAATAAATAGCACCAAAATTGCAAATTCAGTGGAAGTGGGAGGCGTGACACCGGGAGAACGATCAGCGAGATGCGATACGATAGAGCGGTGGAAACATAATTCATCTATTTCTGTTTGCTTTATATTCGGCCTTTACACAATACCGATTATTAAAACCGATGGTGTGGTTTGAAACGACGAATTAAGATTTTATTAAAACGACACCTTACCTATTATAATTTCCATACTGAAACCGGGCATTTCCTTCCTTAAAAACGGGCATTTTTTCGTCGGGCACCTTGTTCTGCCTTGGCCTGGGCATCTTTATGGAATTCGACCTCTTTAACCATGCACCGGGCTGTGGAACGACCGGACTGACGATTTTGTCCATGAAATTCTTAAATTTCTTCGATGGAGGATTGCCATCTTCTGACCTGTTCGAAAAATATATCAAAATTAATTTTAATACATTTGAATCTTACTTATTTTAAAGAATATTAAAAAATTAATCCATTCCTTACCTCCGTTTTTGTGGTTTTTCTTTTTTCCCAAAATCAAACGACAAATGTCTGGTAGCTGCATGTTTATTTTCCTGCTTGCTTTTATTTTCCGCCTTACTTTTACTTTCCGGCTTGCTTTTACTTTCCGGCTTACTTTTACTTTCCGGCTTGCTTTTATTTTCCGGTTTGCTCTCGTTTTCCTCATTGGTTTCGTTTACATTCTCCTCTGGTGGAACTTCAATGTTCTTCAAGATTTCCGGATCTTCAGGAATTTTCGCCGAGTCAGTTGTCGCCTCAGGAGTTCGGGCTTCGGTATTACTGCTCGGGTCAGGAACGCAACCTTCTGCCGAAGCCGACATTGTCCTGCGTTTCTTCAAACGTTTTTTGCGACCTAAAATTAAAAATATTTTTTGAAAAACAAGTAAATATTATTTTCAAGGTTTAATATGTTTTCTTTATAAACTTTGGTTATTTCCTCTGCCAAAACCGCAAAGCAAATCTGGTTTTTAGATTAGGAAAAAGTTTAGTGTTTCCGGTTTATGTATGTTTAACATGCTAGTAATCATTACTGGGAGTAGAATACTATATTTTTTCTAGGACTATTTTATCAAAAAGTTTCAACGTATTTTTATTGGTTTAAAGAACCAAGGCTGTAAGTAATGAATCAAATATTCAACAAAGAGTATTAATATTTATAAAAAATGCCTTAATAATAAATATATTATAGTTTGTTACAAAAAACATAATTTACCTTTTTTTACAGGGGAGCAAAGATGTTCTTCATATTCTTCATCGTTTTTACAGTCCATCAAATGCAGAGGATCATGGGTATTTGGGGATACAATAACCTGTCAATAAATACAACATGTTAAGTAAAATCAAATGCAACTGAATGGAAAACCAAAAATAAAAAGTGACTTTTTGAATTTATAGGGAAATAATTTCTTATCTAAATCCATTAAAACGTGTCATTATTTTGTTAGCAATGGGGAAAGTAACATAGTTATATGATCTAATTAAACACAATCAAGAACTGTTGATATAGTAATCTTCATTAAATTAAAAGGAATCAAGTTTAACACCCCTTACCAGTTTCAAAATTCTGCCCATGTCTCTCTGATGAGAGCTGTCGTGTCAGTCACTTGTGTCGAAACTGGCAACACAGACTACATTATTTTTATTGATCTTGTACCAAAAACTAATCTAAAGAAAAATAAACGTTATATGCAACAATTGTTTACGTCATACCTCAATGGGCATCTTCCTTCTTGGAGGAGTCGGAAGGGGCGAAGATTTTGGTGTTACTGCATTCATAGCCCTGTTGATTTCTTCATCCTGAAGACTGTTTAAGTTTAGGGGATCGTTTATGTTCCCCCCTAGCAGGAATTTGGTTGGCAATACTGGCTTGGGGTTGAGGGGAATTCCGCAACCTGAGAAGCTGTAATTAAAAGAACATTATTAAGTTATTGGAAAGGTTAGGAAAAAATATACTTAGGTATGTTCAAAAACGGTGCCTTCTTATACAGTGTCACCAATAAAGTCCGCGTCATATGGGATTTTTTTTTATTAATAACTTTATTCGAAATTTGACTTTGGCATCCAGTTCTGCTTCGATCGTGATGAAAATTAAGCAAAAAAAATAGTAGTCACGTGATTCGCATTATGTGTCAAATTTTAATTTTTTCCAAAAAATACTTCAAAAGTGGGGTTATTTCTGAAAATATCGAAAAAGTTATTAGAAAAAGTTTTTTTAAATGCAATTTCTAGCCAACATGCAAAATTTCAGCTGCATAAGATAATTTTGATTTTTACCTATATTTTGTAAATTGACCCACTTTGGCAAAATAAGACTCAACGCAACCTACATAAAACTTCTCAGTTTTGACAAGGCTTTATTTTAGATGCAATTTCTTTAAAGTAGCGCCATATTTAATGTGTGTTTTTCTACAAAATCAAAATTGGGCTATTAAAATTTGGTCCCATGTGATGCAAAGTTTATTTGTTTTGAACTCTGTATAAGGTAACTTCATAAAATAAGTATTTTTGAAAACGTAGTTTGTGTCTGAAAGTAAAAAATAAAAAATAAAGTAAAGGGCTTTTAAATTAAATCGTTGAAAATAGATAAACTTTCCTTTAAGTTAAACTAAAATTTATTTTCCACTTAATGAACACTTTACTGATGACACTGTATTCTTTTTTGTCTTAATATTAAGGTGTATTACTTTCATACACAAACTACGTTTTCAACAATACTTATTTTATGAAGTTACCTTATACAGGGTCCAAAACAAATAAACTTTGCATCACATGCGACCAAATTTTAATAGCCCCATTTAGATTTTGTTATGTTTAATATAGCGTTACTTTAAAGAAAATGTATCTGAAATAAAGCGTTGTCAAAACTGAGAAGTTTTATGTAGGTTGCGTTGAGTCTTATTTTGCAAAAGTGGTGCAATTTACAAAATATAGGTAAAAAATCAAATTTATCTTATGCAGCTGAAATTTTGCATGTGGGCTAGAAACTGCATTAAAAAAAACTTTTTCTAATAACTTTTTTCAATATTTTCAGAAATAACCCCCCTTTTGAATTATTTTTCGGAAAAAATTAAAATTTGACAGATAATGCGAATCACGTGACTACTATTTTTTTGCTTAATTTTCATCTCGACTGAAGCAGAACTTGATGCCAAGGTCAAATTTTGAATAAAGCTATTAATAAAAAAAAATCCCATATGATGCGGACTTTACTGGTGACACTGTATAGGAAATTGAAAAAACAAGTTTTTGCCACTTAAAACTTGTTATTGCGTAGTACATAACCCCTTTTTTTCTGCTTGGGGAAATATTAACCCTTTCGCTGCGGCTATCTCTACGAGCAGCTCCATACCTGGTTGCGGCTATATTTAAAAAATTTTATTTTTATTTTTTTGCTTGAAACTTTTCGGAAAGTAATAATAATAACTACTTCTACAAAATTAATAATAATAAATTAAAACTGATTCAAAAGTTCAAATAAATAATTTTTTAAATAATAAAAAATATATAAAAATAATACAAAAAAAAATAAAAATATTATTATACAAAAAACGCATATGCACTGTGTTTCCAAGAAACTAAAATAAATTATATTACATTTTTAACAAAAAAACAAAAAATAAATAAAAATACAAACAAAAATTTAAAAAAAAAAACAAAACAAAATCCTCGAAAAAATCTTAAAATTTTTATTAGTTTTATTTATAAAAGAACTATCCATTTTTGTATATCTTTATAAACTTTAAAACAAAACAACAACCTATGACTTACTATGAATACCTACGTAAATACACTAACGGTGCAAATCAGGGCGCTACGTGTCCACTTTGCCCTTTCACGTGGCCCGCCAGCGGCAGCGGCGAAGGAAAATTCCTGGGAAACAATTGCGAGACCGAATAAATACAAATAACCTTTAATACGCCATTCGGCGTAAACAGCAGTTCACGGTAAACGCAGAAAAACCAAAGGCGTCGATAGCACTGAGGGCACGAAATCTTGGAGACGCGAATTGGCGTCAATAGCAGCGAAAGGGTTAATCTAATCGCTATAACATACCTTTTGGAACGTTTTCGAGCACTCCTATCATACTTATTCCGCTTCCTATTGTTATTTTGCTGCTTGTTACCATGGTTACGGTTATTTTTCGAATCTGGCTTCGAAGTTGGAGGATTCAGAACCTTGGCTGAAGACATTTTTATGTCAATATCAATTTCTCTGCGAAATGAAAAAATAAATTAAATAATTAATTAAAATAAAGTTTAAGTCCAGGCGTTTTGTTAAAAAGAATGGATTTTTATTTCATACAATTTTATGTAACTAGGGTATTCGTTAATAAATAAAACATTTAGGTTACTTGGGATGAAACTAAATTGAATATGGAAATGGTTTTATTTATTTAGACTACAAAGAGAATGACATCTTGGAAACTATTTGTGCTACAATTTTGGAGTAAAAAATAATTGAATGGCTAAAAATTTTTATAAACAATGTTTAATATATATTTCTGACCCCAAATAATTGTAGCACGAATAGTTACACAGATCTATTATAATCTATTAAAGTTTATTTTACTGAAGTCGGACACTTAAAAAAAAGTTAAGTAGGTACCTAGTTAAATTCAAATATGTAGGTATAGTTTTTGAGCAATGATTTTAATATTTTATTTCTGTAGATTCTACATTTTTTTAAATTTAACTAAGAAAAATGTTTTTTTCAGTAGTATTGATTTAAAAACTATATATAAGATATTTTTAGTTCCTTATTGTTGCACCCCATCCCCTAACAAACCCTGAAATGACAAATTTAATCTAAATATTTATACCAACTTTCAGTTTTAAACAATTTCGGAAGAGGCTGACAGAGAAAGAGTTTAATTCGTCACATAAAAATACAAAAAAAAACCTAATTACAATATGAAAAATGAAGTTTTTATTTAAAAAAAATCTCAATAAATTTTTAGAACAAAAATATAAAATTCCTGTAGTACCTAGCTAAAACAGTAAAAAAATCTGTTTGGAAGGACCTACTAAGTATTTTATTACAATATAAACTACAGTTTATAGCGAAAAGTAAAACTCCCTAAACCCTCTAAAAGACAAATAAATCCCCATTCCCCCACGTTGACAAAACCCATAAACATTGCCTAATACCAAACAAAGAACGTGGGGAATTGGGGAAATGCGAGGGCGGGAAACTGCATTTCTCCTTTTCCTCCAGTGCAAGTCCCCACCACTTTCCCCCTCCCGCTGTGAAGAATCCAGTGGGGGGTCAAAGTAGGGCAAAGTGATAATAAATGCAATGATGCCGAATGTACGGAATTTCACTAGATCGTATAGTGGCACAGAAAAAACGTTTTAGACTTTTGTAGAACTGAAATTTTTAGAAAGGGGTGATATTTTCTTAAATAGGCACAAACTGAAGCTGGATATTATTTAGCAAAAATAATACCTAACAGCTGTTAAATTACATCAATGATAAATTTCATTGTGTTAAAAATTTCCAAAAAGAAAATAAATAAGCTAAAAGAAAAATAACCTGTTGAAGTAGAGATAAGAAGATATACGTACACAGTTATTGTATAATTTACCAAATATGGCGCATATACCTATAAGTTTTAGAATCTCAAAAATAACACAATAAAAAATGTATTAGGTAAATATGAAATGTGTTTAAGCAATCCTTAAAGTATAAAGAGTAAACGCTGAATACGTTAAAAATTTTTGAAAAAGTCCTCAAAATAACTCAAAGAAATTAATATTGCCCAATCGCGCAACACTGTAAGCCTATGCGTATTGCGGAGTCTGCTAACCGATTCCCCTAAAATCCCGAAATATACCACTAAAACCTAATAAAACTCAAAAATTTTACCTGCACTGTATTCCTCGCTTCTTACTTCATCATCTAGGATACTTTCCTCTAGCTTTCACTTTATTCTTCCGCTGGAAAATCACCTAAATTTTCAGGACCCACCTCGACGAGATGCTTTCGCTGAACGACTGCAAATCGTTTGCGCTTGTAAACGGGCGCCATTTTAAATAATCTTGCGAGTTGCCACGATTGCAACCGGAAGGTGACGAGTGGAAACAAAGCTCTTGATTTCTCGCGTTTCCGTAATTTTTTTAATTTCCCGTTGATTTTATTTAATTGGGTCAGATCAAATTAAAAAATGACCACACACGGGAGAGTATTATGAGTATGAGAATATTTGATGGCAGAATATCTTTGTTAATTCTAATATATAATCAATCTTTTGCAAAATGCGTTTGCACGAAAATTATAACTTGGCGCCAAAATTCAAATGGCTGTAGACGCTCCTTGGATAGATCACTTTTAAGGTGAAAACAAACGAAATTGCGAAATCAGGAGGGCTATGACTTAAAATTTCAATTTTTATTTTGCATTTTTTGCTTAGTTAGTTGTGTGCAAAAAGAGTTTCACGAAAATTCGTTGCGAAACTTGTGCTATTATTCCCCCAAGATATTTTAAAAAATCAGTAAGGAAAGAGGGGTAAGTACATTTTATTTTATTAAAATTGGATTTCGTGTTCCTACAAAACGATTTTTATAGTAATTTTCACCAATAATAAAAAAGTTACGACTGATTAAAAAACGTTTTGTAACGTACATTTATTTCAAAATGGCGCACCTCCTACTAAAGTAATAGGAAAATTATACGGGTGTCTCTAAAAGGTGCGGAAAAAATGCTACCACAAATTTCTGAGACTTAAATATTACTATCTAACCCAACTTTATTACCTCAGTGAATGATTTTATGGAGATGCAGCGTGTCAAAAAGTCAATCAGATATTGGTTTTTCATAAATATTTGTTTTAATAATTGGCGTATTGTCACAATATTCTTTGCTGGGGGGGGGGGAGGGTCAAAGATATATTGTTAATAGGGCGACCAGAGAACAAAATACTGCACCCATTATCAGGGGCGGATGGAACACCTCGAACCGGCGCGGGAAGTCAATTGAAACGGCGCGGCGCCGCGTCGTGTTGATCCAATAAAAAATAAAAAAATTAAAAGACATAAATGTGTATTTGTTCATCCACTTACGACATATTTTTTATAATAACTCATAAATAAAAAACAAACTTCATTTTTTACATTTAAAACACATTTAGGTGAAAAAAATATTTTTATTATTGATAGAAAAATTAAATAAAAAATATTTAACATAAAGATAACATACAGTGTCACCAGTAAAGTCCGCATCATATGGCATTTTTTTTTATTAAGGTTGAATTCTCAACGTCATTCAATCTATTGCCAACCTATAACCTATTTCGCGTTGATTTTATGAGTTTATTATTTTAATAACTAACATTTAAAGAAAATCAATATCGTCGGTATATTATTTAGGTAGTATCTGATATATTACAAAAATATAAATTTATTTCATTGCTAATTTTGGGAGAATTGTATAGTGAAAGAACAATGAGTGACAATGACATAATAATGTAAAAAAAAAATTTACCCGATATTTTTCGCTATACAATTCTCCTAAGATAAGTTATGAAATTCCATGATATTTATTAAATATTGTGAATTATTACCTATAGAATATCAAGTCGATACTGATTTTCTTTAAATTTTGTATAAAAGCTAGAAAACATAAATAAATCTACGCGAAATAGGTTGGCAAGCATGTTGATACTCCCACCTTAATATAGTGTAGTGCCCCGCTAAGTAGGGTGGACATTACTCTGAAAATCATTAAACAGGTAGCGAGTTAATACAAGTAATAGTTAGATGATAGAAGTGCTCTTTTTATTAGTGTATTTTATTAGTGTAGTAGTGTAGTCAAGTAAGCTGTGAGTTGCCAGAAATCCTTGTAGCTGCTGCTGAGTGTTTAGGCCGAAACATAAGTAAGTAAACTTAGTTAGGGGTAGGGCAGCACTACAATTTTTTCTGGCAACTCACAGCTTACTTGACTACACTACTACACTAATAAAATACACTAATAAAAAGAGCACTTCTATCATCTAACTATTACTTGTATTAACTCGCTACCTGTTTAATGATTTTCAGAGTAATGTCCACCCTACTTAGCGGGGCACTACAATAGCTTATTCGAAATTTGACTTTGGTATACGATTGAGACAACGTAAATATTGGGGGTACGATCAATTTACTGCATCACACACTGAAACAACATTACAAATAATATAACAAAATTTGTATTGATCGCTCTCTATACAGATGTTCGAAGATAGTCCATCGTGGACTTGACAAGTCTGTCATCAATTTTTTTTTAGTTTTTTTGTCTGTCTTAACTAAGATCGTATACACTTTATCAACCTGCAGTAAAGTCCGCATCATATGGGATTTCTTTATTAATAGCTTTATTTAAAATTTGACTTTGGCATCAAGTTCTGCTTCGATCGAGATGAAAATTAAGCAAAAAAATAGTAGGCACGTGATTCGCATTATCTGTCAAATTTTAATTTTTTTTTTTAAATAATTCAAAAGTGGGGTTATTTCTGAAAATATCAAAAAAAGTTATTAGAAAAAGTTTTTTTAAATGCAGTTTCTAGCCCACATGCAAAATTTCAGCTGCATAAGATAATTTTGATTTTTACCTATATTTTGTAAATTGCACCATTTTTGCAAAATAAGACTCAACGCAACCTACATAACATAAAACTTCTTAGTTTTGACAATGCTTTATTTCAGATACATTTTCTTTAGTGGCGCCATATTAAAAGTGTGTTTTTCTACAAAATCAAAATTGGACTATTAAAATTTGGTCGCGTGTGATGCAAAGTTTATTTGTTTTCGACCCTGGTCCCTGTTTAAGGAAACTCCATAAAAAAAAGTATTTTGTGTCTGAAAGTAATACACCTTAATATTAAGACAAAAAAAAACACAGTGTCTTCAGTAAAGTGTTCATTAAGTGGAAAATAAATTTTAGTTTAACTTAACGTAAAGTTTACCTATTTTCAACGCTTTAATTTAAAAACCCTTTATTTTATTTTTTATTTTTTTTACTTTCAGACAGAAACTACGTTTTCAAAAATACTTATTTTATTAAGTTACCTTATACAGGGTCACAAACAAAAAATGAACTTTGCATCACATGCGACCAAATTTGCATCACATTTAATATGGCGCTACTTTAAAGAAAATGTATCTGAAATAAAGCATTGTCAAAACTAAGAAGTTTTATGTAGGTTGCGTTGAGTCTTATTTTGCAAAAGTGGTGCAATTTACAAAATATGGGTAAAAAATCAAAATTATCTTATGCAGCTGAAATTTTGCATGTGGGCTAGAAACTGCATTTAAAAAAACTTTTTCTAATAGCTTTTTTCGATATTTTCTGAAATAACTCCACTTTTGCCTTATTTTTTAAAAAAAATTAAAATTTGACAGATAATGCGAATCACGTGACTACTATTTTTTTTACTTAATTTTCATCTCGATTGAAGCAGAATCTGATGCCAAGGTATTAATAAAAAAATCCCATATGATGCGGACGTTACTGGTGACAGTGGTGACACTGTAAATAAAAAAAGGAACTGGTTTTTTGCTTTTTCGATTATTTTCAAAATTAATCCAAATTGTTTAAAAAGAAAAGAAAAAAGTTCGCAAACAGCGGCGGCGTCTATCGGCGCCTGAGGGACCGGTGCACCGGGACATCTCCCGGTGTCCGGGCGGGCCCATCCGCCCCTGCCCATTATCCATTTTCATGTTCAGCGGGTACAAAGATCTTTTATTATTTTAAACCACGCCTACCTTTCTGCCGGTTTATCCAAGAACACAGAAATCAAGATAGGAACTTTACACGAAGAATTTTATTCACTGACGAAGCATGTTTCACGCGGAGTGGCATAACTAATTTGCACAATGAACATGCTGAAGAATATCCTTATGCGACTACCCAGTATAATAACCCATTATCAGCATGAGTTTAAGGTGGGAGTATCAACATGCTTGCCAACCTATAACCTATTTCGCGTAGATTTATTTATCTTTTCTATAGCTTTCACACAAAATTTAAAGAAAGTCAGTATCGACTTGATATTCTATAGGTAATAATTGACATATTTAATAAATATGAAGGAATTTCATAATTTATTTTAGGAGAATTGTAGGTATAGCGAAAAATATCGGTTAAGATTTTTTTTAACATTATTATGTCATTGTCACTCATTGTTCTTTCACTATACAATTCTCCCAAAATTAGCAATAAAATAAATTTATATTTTTGTAATATATCACATATACTAAGTACCTAAATAATGTAGCGACGATATTGATTTTCTTTAATTGTTAGTTATTAAAATTATAAACTCAAAAAATCAACGCGAAATAGGTTATAGGTTGGCAATACTTAGATTGAATGACGTTGAGAATTCAACCTTAAGATCAATCAATGTGTGGGCAGGAGTCATGCATAGACACTTTCATATAATTGGTCCTGTCATTTTAGCACCTCGATTAAATGGCGACAATTGTTTGGAACATCTGCGAAACGAATTACCAAACTTATTTTAGATCCCCTGCATGCCCTTGGAACTTCAAAGAGGAATATGGTTTATGCATGATTGCATGACTGTGCTCCTCCACATTTTTCGTTAAACGGACGTAATTATTTGAACGAACAGTATCTAAACAGATGGATAGGTAGAGAGAAATTAGCCAGAGCTTGATCCCCTGGTTGGATTACTGTTTAATGGGGAACTTTGAAAACCCTCGTGTACTCTAGGTGGATGAATTAAGGAGACGTATTCGAACTGGAATTGACTCTTTGAGAAATGATGAAGAAATGCTGCAGATTTTAATAAAAAATTTTAAAACGTATTAAAATCTTTGTACACGCGAAAATTGATTTTATCATTTTCAACATTATTTTTTAAATCCAGATATCTCAAAAACGGCTGCTCAATATAAAATACGTTGACGAATTAAAATATTTATTTAAAACTTCAATACAGAGGAGTGGCTCAAAAAAGTTATTTAGTTATTTCGTTTGAAATGTGTACGAGGTACCGCAAGTCGTGTCATCTAAATTTTACAATAAAAATGAGAGCAGATTTTAATTTTTACCACCCCCCCCCCCCCCTAGCCGAAATTATTAAAAAAGTTATTTATGAAAAACTATAATTAACTGAACTTTTGACACTCTGTATCTCTGAGATCATCCACTTTTGAACTGAGGTAAGTGGGGTTAGATCGTGATATTTAACCATTCGGAATTTGTGGTAGCCTTTTTTCCGCACCTTTTGGAGACACTCTGTATATGTTCTAAAAAATATCAATCTAGAATATTATAAATAAATAATAATTATATAATGTCGTACAAACTTGTTATTCGACCGATAAGAAAATTAATTACATAAATAATGATATGGGTACCTATATTAAGAACAAACGCTAGGGGCGCATTCGCCATTTAGTTTTTTGATCAATATAATACGTTACTTCTTTATTTTATCCGAAAATCGGCTAAATACCCATCTTTATAGTATAACTATATCTGCAGTTTTACGTTGGATTTAGAAATTAATAAAAGCAGAAAATGGAAATATGGCAAATTTGAGAAAATTTCGCTTTTATTAATTTAT
This sequence comes from Polydrusus pterygomalis, assembly GCA_963969555.1. Taxonomy (NCBI): domain Eukaryota; kingdom Metazoa; phylum Arthropoda; class Insecta; order Coleoptera; family Curculionidae; genus Polydrusus; species Polydrusus pterygomalis. The sequence goes on from OZ018377.1 coordinate 3,089,827, forward strand.
CAAATTCAAACACCAAACACTACTGACGAATTCGCCATTTCATTTTCTAATCAATATTTCGTTTTCTTCAAAAAGCGACCAAAATACTCGTGTTTGGCTGTTTGGGTAGCAGTTACCTACAGTTTTAGGTTAAAAAAAAATAATCAAAAAGCTAATAAAAGCATAAAACAAAATTTTCTCAAATTTGCTATTTATTTTTCTGCTTTTATAAATCCAACATTTTAGAGTTAACTTTTTTTTTAAACAAAGCGTTTTGACAGCAGACAACGACATTTGACATAAACAAGCTGATCTGGTGTCGTCGCTAAAGTTCCCTGATTTCCTGATCAGCAGTGGGCCATAGCAAAAGTTCACGCGTCGCTATGGTTACGTCATATTATTTTCTTCTGATTCTGGTGTTTTTAAGTGTCTCTGTGGCTGGTTTTTGTGTAGTGTGTGTTTTAAACATTTTACTTTTGGATTTTATATATTTCAGAGACAGATTTTCTTGGCGTTTATTATTTAAGTTTAATAATGAGGACAAATACCATTTTGGTTAGGTAACTCATCTATTATGAAATCAATAAAGTGCCTAGTTAAACAATTTTTACTTATCGTTATATACAAGATGTCTCCTAACTAAGGGGCAAATACAGCAACAGTATACAGGGTGGCCTTTTAGTGTGGCAAAGTACAATAGCTCCGTTACTATTTCAAATACATTAAAAATATTAATACAAAAGTTGAAGGGCAGTAAGTGACTTATAACGTAAAATTATTTTTAACTCTATAGGGTGGCTCAAAAAAGCGGAACAAGAAAAAATGTACTTTTTTTAAATGGAACACCCTGTATATTTTTTCATTTTTAAATTCTAGATAAAATTATAATTATTTTTTATTAAATACATTATTAGTCTATACTTTATAGTTTCCGAGATATTGACTCTTGAAAAGTGACATTTTTGAACTTTGACAGCTTCTAACTTTCTAACAGTACGTCTTAGAGCAAAACGGCTTACATGTCCCTATCTTCAATTTTTATTATCTTCCCAAAAAAATCAACTTCCGGTTAAACCGGATGTTACTCGAAAGCAGGAAATATAGTTGTTCCGGTTTAACTGGAAGTTGATTTTTTTGGGAAGATAATAAAAATTGAAGATAGGGACATGTAAGCCGTTTTGCTCTAAGACGTAGTGTTAGAAAGTTAGAAGCTGTCAAAGTTCAAAAATGTCACTTTTCAAGAGTCAATATCTCGGAAACTATAAAGTATAGACTAATAATGTATTTGATAAAAAATAATTATAATTCTATGTAGAATTTAAAAATGAAAAAATATACAGGGTGTTCCATTTGAAAAAAGTACATTTTTTCTTGTTCCGCTTTTTCGAGCCACCCTATAAAGTTAAAAATAATTTTACGTTATAAGTCACTTACTGCCCTTCAACTTTTGTATTAATATTTTTAATGTATTTGAAATAGTAACGGAGCTATTGTACTTTGCCACACTAAAGGGCCACCCTGTATAGACTTGAAAAAATGTCATTTATGCTTAAGAACGCACGGTTAATTTTTAATAAATATGTTTCGTTAAGAAGGGTGTTTATTTAAATGTTTCTTGCCATCTAACATTTAAACGCACTTATCTCAAAAACTAATTGAAATATCGAGATTAATGAAGTAGGTACAGCTTTTTTACGTATAAAAGATTATTCTTTCATAGTTTGGGATAAACCGGTCAGAAATGTAAGAGACAAAAAAATATGCGAGAATTTTTCAAACTCACATTGTGTAGCTATAGCGTTCTCTAGGACGTATCTTAAAACTCATTATCCTCCTTCTTGCCCTCAAAGATATAACTACACCAAATTTGATTCATATCCGCTTAACATCAAATCATATCGCAAATTTTATAAAGTAAATATTTACTTGGATCACCCTGTATCTCTTTAACCGTATAGGAAATGAAATTAAATGACATATTTTTTTAAGTCCACTATCTCCTGTTGATGTATAGCTCCTTAGTTACGCGACACCCTATATAATATATTCATATATAAAATTCAACAGTAACAATACCAAAAGGGTTTCCAATATGGTGTTTTAATTAGATGTGCTCCACAAAGCTTACACCTCGCAAAAAATGTATAACCTACTTCTTTCCTTGTATTTAAATACATAAATACCTATTTTACATTTTATAAACAAATACGAAAAGAAATTAATGTTGTTTTCTTCTTCCCCTTTTTTATAATATTTTCACATTTTTATTTTGGTAGGTACGGGTCTGTCAATAATTTATTTTATAAATAATAAAATTAGTATCTACGCTATATCTTTACAAAATATTAAAACTCAAATTTTAACAGAAATGACGAAGGTAAAAGAACTTAGTCCGTTTCTGTTTTTGTGGACAACTACTTAACGTAAAAGATACCAGACTTCAACACGGTGCCATTAATGAAAGGTGATGCGGCGAGTTCTTACGTTAATTTGACTTGTTTATTTGTACTCCCAAGACGAGGATTTGGCCGCTTTTTAAATGAAAATAAAATGGTGAATACGCCACTAGTGTTTGCTCTTAAATACTAATTACAGGAAAATATTTTTCTACAATGACTATAAAAAGTGTTCAATTGTTGTGACAAACTATACTGCCGGAGAAAAAATGGCAATGCGAATGTAACCTTTATTTTGACATATTATTATTATCTATTCAAATAGAGTCGGAAAAAAATAAAATCGCGAAAATTCGGTTTTGCCCAAATATCTTCCGAAGGATTCGGAATTTTTTTAATTTGAAAACACAACGTTGCAGAATTTAGTACGGCGCAGCTTTTTTCTTATTTGTATCTTCTACGGTTTAAGCGATCCCTGTAGAATGCATTTTTATCGGGGACACCCGGTACACCAATAACATTTTCTTATTAGTAGTACCTACGTATACAATTTGATTTTTAGATTATTTTGTCTAAAGATGCCTCTGTATAAAAAGACGATATCTAAAGCAAAAGTCAAAACTCAAAATTCGTTCATATCTCCACTGCTCAGTCAAGCATCCACTCAAAACAAAATCAAAGATTTACTAAAAGACGATTACAACAAAAACCTTCCCATACCGATCAAGAAAATACTTCTGGAACCACTCATAAATACCATATCCAATGATGTGGACTTGTTTGATAAGATACCGAGGAAGTCTTTTAAAGACACATCTAAGACTTTAATCGAAGTTTCTAATACTAAAGAGACATGGTCGGGAAAGGAACGAGATATACCGCAAAAATTAAAGAAGCCAGATACACCGAAATTTGCAGATATTCTTAGTGATGTAGGATGGGCCAAAAAAGTTAATAAAGAATCTTTGGCAGATAAATCAACCAAGTATTCTACAAAACGCGCTAAATCAAAGGAACTAAGCAGAACATTGTCTGACTTAACCTCTCAAAGTCCACTTTTATTTAATTCCAGCTCTGGCTCTTTAATCCAAAAGGGCAACAAAAGACTTAAAACTGAAAACAGTATGACTATCACAACCAAAATTGAAATAAGCTCCAATACCGACGGAGATATATTCAATATCAAAAGGGTTCCTGAGGCACCAAATTCTCAACTAAGCGATATGGTAAGCGATTGTGTGGTGAACAACTTAAGAATTACTCAACAGCTATTGAAACCTGATAAATTCAGCGAGGAAAATAGTATTAAAACGACTATTAATACTGATGATGATATGCATGCTCTAGATTTCACGATGGGGAATGAAAATGAGTTGGATTCTTCCTTAAGAGATATCTTGGATGATGTTGTTATCACAAACATAGTTTTAAGTCAGAAAATGACGAATAACGATGGTTCTATAAAATGTTTCCAAAAAGATACTGAGGAGGAAAAGGAAAACAATAAAAACATACAAGAAAAGAATATTCAGGAAAACCCGAAAATTACGAAATCAAAGATAAAGATGAATGAAAAGAAAAAAGCAGGAAAGCCTAAAGAAAATATAAAGATTATTAAATCTAAGCACAGTGACGATGACCTCGATGCTTCGTTAAGAAGTATATTGGATGATGTTGTTAATACCAACATAATGTTAAGCCAAGAAATTAATCATGACGTATCACGTAAAGGCGCAAATTCAGAAACTAAAAACAAAAAATCCAACAAAGAAAACAGGAGAAATAAAGCCGAAAAGAACAAGGTAAAAACTAAAGCTGAATTAAAGCAAGTATGCAGCAAGTCTAAAGATAATATTACGGCTTCAAAGTCCATATCTAAACCTAGAGAAGTTGAGAAAAAAAAAGCAGGCGAAAGTATTAATACATTTGGAAGATTACTAAGAGCTATGTGTTCAGATGAGAGCATCCAAGATATGGAACAAGTTGTGACTTCCACGAAATATTTAAATGAAGGTAGCTCAAAGAAGAATAAAACAAAGGACGCCGGAAAAATTTTTAAGGACAAGAATAAAAATAACTATTTAATAGAAAAACAAAAAGCCACAAAGGTCACGAAGGAAAAGAGTATGACAAATTTGGAAAAAGACAAGAAAACGAATGAGAAAAAAATGGAAGCTAACAATTTAAATAAGAAAGGTAAAGGATTAGGTGGCAAGAACTTGAAAAAGAAAAGTTCTACTCTTTTAAGGAATAATACCAGTTACAATATGGAAGAAAAGAAGCAAGCTAGTTGTCCACCAAAGCCCAGAAATATGATTTTTACTTCAAAAAATCCAAAGACAAACGAGATGGATTTGAAAAAGTTGCTCGAGTTGCAAGAAGAACGGGACGTTGGACTGTATGTGTACTGTGATACTTGTGATAAGGTAAGAAAATCATCGTTATAAAATGTTCGGAAATTCTGTTGTATTATTTTATAGACTGATAAGTATTCAACCAAAAGGACCAAATAAGACAATGGGATTTTTTCAAAATGCATTTTTAATACCACAGATTGAACATTTCTAAGGTCATACTAGTGAAATCTGTTTGACATTTTTCCAGTCTTCAATAATGATAAATGCTCCATTTGCCTCAAACGAGGTAAAAAATGGCCAACTTTATGGCTGACTCTATCTTGGTTTTGTGTCTCTAGGTCCGCTATTTACCACAATGTAAAGACCCGCTAGAGCTGCCTGCTAAATGGTATTGCCACATGAATCCTGATCCGAATTACTCCAAATGTAGTGACCCGGATTTTGAGATAGAACCAGAAAAGGAGGACATTATTATTCATAACAAGGTGGGTGTACCTAAATTTTTTTTATTGTTATTGGATATAATATATTTCTTCAACTGAATTTTAGTATAATGCTGGAAGTATTGTATGGGCAAAGATGGACGGTTACCCATGGTGGCCTGCCATGGTAGATGATGATCCTGATCTAACAGATTATTTTTGGTTGGATGAAGAAAACAGTGTAAAACCAGTAAGTTCTTTTTTGTAGAAAAAATAGAATTATAAAAAACACATTTGATAATTATTTTCTCTTTTTATAGTCTTGGTACCACGTGACATTTTTTGACTCGTCGGAAGTGACCCGCGCATGGATCAGAACCCAAGAATTGGCACCATTCGAAATAAACGCAAAAAACCCGCTGTTCAAATCGAGCAGATACGACCATTACCGACACAGGGTGGATGTTGCAACACGAGCGGCAAAAACAGCTGGCAAAATGGGAATTCTGGAAAGACTACGAACGTACAGCTTTGTGGTGAGATATTTTAAGAAAAAAAATGGTACAGAAAAAAGGAAGAAGAAAGGAGAGAAAAATATTGATCCGGCAAAGAACACAGACAAATTGGACGATCTTATTGAACAAAATGGTACAAACAAGGATAAAACTATGGACGTTACTGATGACGATTGTGATAATTTGAGTATTTCTTCCAGCGAAATCATATCTGACATACTAAAACCCAAAAAGTCAGGGGCAAAGGAGGTAGCGTCGGATGAGGAAATTTTGGAAAATATCGATTTTAACCATTTTATTTGTAACGAGGAAGCGTTCGACGATTTGTAGATTTATAGTTTTTTGGAACACACAGGGTGGAATTTTTCACTGAAATAAATTCAGTATTAGGAGACCTCTTTACTTACTGCTGCTGCGTTTATTTTTAGTTTGGCAAACTTTTTTCGTGTCTTCATAAAATTTAGCCGTCCTTTTGGGGTAGAAGCCGCCCTCAACTTTTTTTTTCAAATATAAAGATATGTATTGCGAACGTGCTCGTTGAAAAACAGATTACGGCCAACTTTTTATTTTTGCATTTCGGTAATCTAGACAGCCAGAAAAAAAACTGGCCATTTCTTAGCAACAATTGATACTACAATTTGGGGTTTGCCAGCGCAGACTGTGAAAGAAAAGCGACAGATCGCGTATTCTAGCAACTTATTTTATGAAACACACCCCGATCTACCAATCATCAAAAACCATCAGCAAAATTAAAAGACGTTCTCGTGAAAAGTAGAGCTATTCCAATATATACCTTTACATTTGAAAAAAAGTTGGTGGCCGTTTCTACCCTCAAAAAAAAAACCTTTCATGAAGACACGTAGTTCGGTATTTTTTCAGCATAAAGACGCTCTCTAAAACTGAACTTATTTCAATTAAAAATTCCTCCCTGTATATAAAAGTAGGGTATTTTTAAATATTTTAATTGTTTCTTATACTTAGTGTTTAGGCAGATAGTATATAGCTACGCGTAGCTATATATTCTGTGGTTTACGTTTATAATTGTATCTATAGCGGGGCGATAATCTTGAGGCTTACCAGCAGTGGCGTAGCCAGTCTCTAAGGGCGGAGGGGGCGAAATTATTTGTGTGATTGTGTGCCATATTTCTGTTCGCTAGAAGCCGCCTCCATTAGGTATTTTCCATTTGTTTCCTTTAATAAGCAAAGCATGTATTTGCTTAGCTGCTAAAGTTATTAAAGGAACGCTTCGCGAACAACTTTGTATAATGGCATGAGATATACAGTGTCACGTGTCACCAGTAAAGTCCGCATCATATGGGATTTTTTTTTATTAATAACTTTATTCGAAATTTGACGATGAAAATTAAGCAAAAAATTAGTAGTCGCGTGATTCGCATTATCTGCCAAATTTTAATTTTTTCCAAAAAATAATTCAAAAGTGGGGTTATTTCTGAAAATATCGAAAAAAGTTTTTTTAAATGCAGTTTCTAGCCTACATGCAAAATTTCAGCTGCATAAGATAATTTTAATTTTTACCCATATTTTGTAAATTGTACCACTTTTGCAAAATAAGACTCAACGCAACCTACATACAACTTCTCAGTTTTGACAAGGCTTTATTTCGAATACATTTTCTTTAAATGTAAATACATTTTCTTTAAATGTGTGTTTTTCTACAAAATCAAAATTGGGCTATTAAAATTTGGTCGTGATGTTTTTGACCCTGTATAAGGTAACTTCATAAAATAAATATTTCTGAAAACGTAGTTTGTGTCTGAAAGTAAGACACCCTAATATTAAGACAAAAAATAACACAGTATCTTCAGTAAAGTGTTCATTAAGTGGAAAATAAATTTTAGTTTAACAACGTAAAGTTTATCTATTTTCAACGATTTAATTTAAAACCCCTATATTATAATTTATTATTAAGCTATTTCACAATAACGTTAACGTGAATTACTTTTAGACACAAACTACGTTTTCAAAAAATATTTTTATGAAGTTACCTACAGGGTCAAAAACAAATAAACTTTGCATCAAATGCGACCAAATTTTAATGGGCCAATCTTGATTTTGTAGAAGAAAAACACACATTTAAAATGGATCTACTTTAAAGAAAATGTATCTGAAATAAAGCATTGTCAAAACTAAGAAGTTTCATGTAGGTTGCGTTGAGTCTTTTTTGCAAAAGTGGTGCAATTTACAAAATATAGGTAAAAAATCAAAATTATCTTATGCAGCTAAAATTTGACATGTGGGCTAGAAACTGCATTTAAAAAAACTTTTTCTAATAACTTTTTTCGATACTTTCAGGAATAACTTTTGAATTATTTTTTGGAAAAAATCAAAATTTGACAGCGCTAATGCGAATCACGTGACTATTATTTTTTTGCTTAATATTCATCTCGATCGAAGCAGAACTTGATGCCAAAGTCAAATTTTGAATAAAGTTATCAATAAAAAAATCCCATATGATAAGGACTTTACTGGTCACACTGTACTACATATAGCGGTTATACAGATTTCATTTTAGGCTTGGGCGGGTATCCGCCGACCGTCCCCTTTGCCCCTCCCTTGTTAGCTACGCTACTGTCTACCAGCAATCTCATATAATTTTAAATTTGACTGCAACAATAATTTTGAAAACATTCACAAACAAATAAATACGTAAATAAAACAACATTAAGGTTTCAAATCTTCACAAAAATTACTTTATTTTTATATTAAAAATAAAAACATGACATGTTTCGTAGCACTGCTACTTCGTCAGATGTCGAGAGAAATGTTTTTTTTTCCATTCTCCATTTTCCTCCATTTTCCATCTCGACATCTGACGAAGTAGCAGTGCTACGAAACATGTCATGTTTTTATTTTTATTTTTAATATAAAAATAAAGTAATTTTTGTGAAGATTTGAAACCTTAATGTTGTTTCATTTACGTATTTATTTAATATGGATCTTCATCAAGTAACGATCGAATCAATTACACATTCACAAACGTTTATACCTTAAGTACTAATAAGATACTATTACTCATTTTAATTTGACCCCTAAATTTAGGGAATTCTGTTATTTATTATTACACATCAGTGTTTTCTGCTTTTCCATTGAGGTAAACGGATGGCCCCTAATTCGTGGGGCACCAGGTATAACGCGCAATTTTGTTATTTGTGTTAAATTGTTGTTATTTCATAACCTCATACTCATCAAACGTTATAGCATACCGTTTCAATCCTAATGTAAAATAAAAAATTTAACAAAAAAAATTTTTCTTTTCTCGATTTATTTGGGTGTTCTTAAATCCTTACACAATAAACCTGTATTGAAGCATTGCAACTCATATAACTTAGAAAAAACATATCTAAATAACTTTATCTTTCATGTATGTACATTCTTATCATACTATATTATTATTGTAAAACATATTTATATTTATAGGTCCATTTTTCAATCGTAAAATTTAATGGCAAAAATAAAAAATAATCATTAATGGTAATCTAATGCACAAATTCAACAGAAACCTAAAACATTCTTAAACATAAAAAATACCTAAATCCTAAAAAAGATAAACCTACACTAATGCTTTGAATTTCGAAAGCTAAAGATCAACGAAACAGTGTTAAAAACTGACAGCCTATTTGTGGAGACGAACGCAGAGCCTACCGGAATTCCATTCATCTTAGACGTGCCGCGTTGAAGAGATAGGTTTTAACGCATTTTATGGCGTTTTGAGTAATTCATCTTCTCTTAATGTCGTTTCATTGTTAAGAATTCTTTAATAAATAAAAATAATTTTTTTAGCTTAAATAAACTTAATCCTATATTTCACAATTGAAAAATGGACCATACTATAATGGTATATCTCGACTTGCAATTCTTACATTCGAATATCACATTTAACTCTTGTCATTTACATGACAAATACCTTTTCCACCTTCTTGAATGGAAACACTTCCTTGGTCTTTGGGCAGATCACTTGGCCGTTGTTCTCTTTGGCCATTAAAGTCAGAGCCTGTAAAAGAGTACGACATTAGACAACAAGTTTTTGATGTACCCGCATAAAAAAAATAGTCCGATAGTATATTATTTAACGAGCGTATAATGTAGGCCGTAATGAACATTATAGTCAAAGGAGTAAAAATCGTTACTCGGCCAGATATAAAATCATATTCGAAGTAAGAAAGCAAAATTAGTTGTTTGTTTTTACGTAAATTTATTTTAAACGAAATCCAAAAAACTAAAAATGAAATTGTAGTTTCAACACTAGCAAAATTCATTTAATAAATCATGAAATTGAAAAAATATCTAAAAAACCAAAAATGTTGTTTTTGACGAACCATGTATAGTACCTAATCGCTAGTGTCCGACCGAAACAAGATTTTCAGCCGAAACCGAATCTTCGGCCTTGGTCTCAGTTTCGGCCGAATCTGAAACTTAAAAATTTTATTGTATTACTGGAATTTTTATATAGGACGAGATCGATCTTGGGAACGGATTGAACTCTTCCCACTAAAAGGTCATTTGGGATCTCTACATTTTAGTTTAACCAAAAATAAGTGAAAATATACATAATTATATTCGTATTTTCAATTTTTAAAATGGTCTGTCATTTTCGGGGTTCGGGAAAATTACCTGCTTTTACATTCCTAAATTATACGATCATTAAATAATATACTATTAATCGATAGCTCGTATTATTACGAATTCATAATTTCACTTGTTTTATAAGTAGGGTTTCTGGTTAGCATTATATAGGGGAAGGAGGGGCACAGTGTTACACGGGGTACAGTGTTATATTCGGAATTATAAACTTACGCGAAGCAACACGGCGCTGGAATAATTGCCACTTCCAGTTAAGACTATTACCTTCAATTATCCGAACGCGTGGTGAAATGTGAATTGTTTATACCACCCAAGTAAGTTTTTTATATTTTTTTAGTCAAAAAGTAAATTTTTTATACAATTTTACAATTGTCTCGTGTTTCTTGACAATAATATATCATAAACTTTATGGTATCATGTTTAAGGAACATGTTTGTAGATTAGCATGCCATGTAAAACATAACCTAAAAAAATTTTGTTTCCTAAAAACTAGCATACTTTTGGTAAAAATGCGATTGGGGTACAGAGTTCCACACTATACTGGGGGAACAGTGTTACACGTAAAACAATAATAGAAAATCAGAAATGTTAATTTTTTCTGTTGATTTGCACATATACTACATATAATGAATTAAAATATTGTTTAATGTGTACACTTCTTTGTTATTTGATACTAATTTAAATATTCTAAACTGAAACCTTTGAGTTTTTATTTTTTAAATCATTACATTTTGAGATTCTGTCTGAGTTTTGACTTGTTTTTTATTGTTTGGACTGATGTTTATTTTTTTACCTGTTATTTTTTTGTATTTGTAAATGTTCTGAATAAAAAGAGCACTATTAGTAAAGGTAATCTAAATTTATTTGAAACGTTAACATTGTTTCCCCCTTTGTGTAACAGAGTGCCCCGCTAGTGGGGTACAGTGTTACATTCGACACGTGTAGAGATAATTATTTTTTTATAAAAAACCTATATATTTAGGGCAACAGACGCTCCGAAAATCAGTTGCTAAACATCACTAAACCTAAGCAAAATTAAATTGTTATTTTAATTTGACAAATAAAAAAATTATTAATCAAAATGTTTTTTGTGTAACACTGTGCCCCACCTTCCCCTACGTTTTATCCCTAGCAATAAAATACAGAAAATTTTCCTGACACCTTACCTGTTCTCCATAAATGTACCCATTGGGCAACATCATGGGTTGATTATTCTCGTTCATGGGCAATCCTGTAATGTGACAGTACAACCTCGACTGCGAGCAATGAGCGAACGGCAACGGGTCGGCGAGCTTGTTTAGATCTTCGTGGCAAACAGGGCAACCCGGGTTCTTGTTCTCTGTGCTTTCTGAGTAACACTGAGTGGATGTCAGTTAAGAAAACAATGAATGCATTTTTAAAGCCTGTATAAATTCGTTAAATAAGTTTAATCTAACACAGGGTGTCTTTAAAAGGTTTATTAAAAACAAATTGAACTTTTGACACTCTGTATCTTTGAAATTATCCACTTTTGGATGGAGGTAAATTGGGTTAGACCGTCATATTTAAGCCTCAGGAAATTGTGGTAGCCTTTCTTCCGCACCTTTAGTATATTAATTGTTAAGTTAGCAATTTCTGATATACAGTGTGTCCAAAAAAGTATGCAACATATGGGAATGTTTTTTATCAGCGATTTCTCAGAAAATTTTATTCTTTACAAAAGTTGGTGCATTCCTTAAAACTATAAATGATATTTCATATTTCACCTGCGGCTAATAGTAGGGGAGTAAATGCCATTTTTTCGAAATTGCCTTAAGAGTAAAATACTTACCTTAATTATTAGAAATGCAGCATAATTTTATATGGAAATGTTTTTGCAAATTAAAAACTTAGTCCAAATACGAAATTTGAGTTAGGTGTGTCAAAAAAAATTAAAAATTGTGACACCTAACTCAAATTTCGTATTTGGACTAAGTTTTTAATTTGCAAAAACATTTCCATATAAAATTATGCTGCATTTCTAATAATTAAGGTAAGTACTTTACTCTTAAGGCAATTTCGAAAAAATGGCATTTACTCCCCTACTATTAGCCGCAGGTGAAATATGAAATATCATTTATAGTTTTAAGGAATGCACCAACTTTTGTAAAGAATAAAATTTTCTTAGAAATCGGTGATAAAAACTTTCCCATATGTTGCATACTTTCTTGGACACTCTATATAGGCATTTCCCCAACTTTGACCTGATGACAATGATATATTGTGTATAAATACTGTATAACAAAAAGGATATGGTGTCTTAAGGGCAGACAGCCCAGCCTGTAGAGTAACGGTAAAAACAGACTGAGAGGCTAGCTGAAACAGTCTGTAGTTTTCCTGTCTAAACTGTTCGATTAAATCATCCCATCTGGACGTTTCAAACAGAGACGCGTAGGGCGCGATGGCTGTATCTACAGAAAACGCCAATAGAGCCATCACCTAAAAAACATTTAGTAATTTTATTAATAGGTAATATACGTATACCCCATCTCACCCCAGACATGTATGTCTGTACCTTTTGAATAGTGGGAAGATGCTCCTCTTCGAAACCTGGAAAATGTTTCCTTGCATGTTTGATAGCATCAATTCTGCGATCTTTTCTCACCATCTCTATAAACTCTTGCACTCTAATGTTAAATTCCATTGTGGATTTGAGCTTCCTGAGTTTAGACTTATTATCGTGACACCACAGAAGGCATTTTTGAGTTTCGTGGTTGGCTAGCGATTTTTCGACTTCTCGAGAATTCAGGAATATATCTGTAAAAAAAAATGTCTTAAGGTTTTTGTTACATGCAGAATTAAATTACAAGATATGATTTCAACACTATTAAAGGGTAGTTTAATATGGGTAATTTTTACTCTTACCGATATTTGTATATTCTTTAATTTCACTCCTCTCAGCTAAAGTTATGGCAGCATTATAGAATCCATTACGCAAAAAATACTCAACCACCATCCGATCTAATCTTTTTCTACGCCAGTTGTTCAATGTTCCTGAATAAAATTAAAAATCTATAAATTTTACAGTTGAAATATATTGTTAGATTTTTTTTTTGAACATTGATAATATATTTTTGTTGCCTAAAAATAATATCTGGATACATTTGGCACACCATAGCATGCCTGCTATTTATTCTATCTTATATTAATACAAATTACCTGTAGAAATATTGTTACTGGTTGTTACACTAGAATGTTCTTTGAGATGCTCTAAGCGTCTTTTACAGACATTTGATGCTGCCAATTCTTCGGAAATGCTTTCTTCAGCTTTACGCTTAAGAACTTGAAGTTTTTCTACCATGCCACCTAAAAAATACCTTTATTTTAGCAAAAATCATAAAAGTTATTATTGAACAATAAACATTAATAAAAATGTGTGTTTTATACCTAAAAGATTGGTAATATCCTTTGCTTTAACTTCACTTTCTGTAGATAGGGATTTTTCAACTTCGTTGACTCCTTGCTGGACATGTGAGACTTCCCTATCTAACGCTTTCTGCGCTGTTCTAAATTTTTTATTTAAAAGTTCGTATGGCACCTAAAATGTAAAGTGTAAAAGTAGAAAGAAAGTAATATACAGGGTTAGGAAAAATTACCAGAACGGTCGATTATCTCAAAATATACAGGGGTTATCAAAAAACGTCTTATATAAAAAATGTAGGGCTGTTAAAAATCTACATACCGGTGATAAATTGAAATATACAGGGTCGCCCACAAAGTTGTGGAGAATAATAGTTATATTTTTTTAAATGGAACACCCTGTATATTTTTACATTTTTAAGTTCCACATAAAATTATAATTATTTTTTATTAAATGAATTATTGGTCTATACTTCATAGTTTCCGAGATATTGACTCTCGAAAAGTGACATTTTTGAACTTTGACAGCTTCTAACTTTCTAACAGTACGTCTTAGAGCAAAACGGCTTACATGTCCCTATCTTTAATTTTTAGTATCTTCCCAAAAAAATCAACTTCCAGTTAAACCGGAACAACTATATTTCCTGCATTTGAGTTACATCCGATTTAACCGGAAGTTGATTTTTTTGGGAAGGTAATAAAAATTGAAGATAGGGATATGTAAGCCGTTTTGCTCTAAGACGTACTGTTAGAAAGTTAGAAGCTGTCAAAGTTCAAAAATGTCACTTTTCGAGAGTCAATATCTCGGAAACTATGAAGTATAGACCAATAATGCATTTAATAAAAAATAATTATAATTTTATGTGGAACTTAAAAATGTAAAAATATACAGGGTGTTCCATTTAAAAAAATATATCTATAAGTCTCCACAACTTTGTGGGCGACCCTGTATATTTCAATTTATCACTGATATGTAGATTTTTAACAGCCCTACATTTTTTATATAAGATGTTTTTTGATAACCCCTGTATATTTTGAAATAATCGACCGTTCTGGTAATTTTTCCTAACCCTGTATAGTGCGACACTGGAAGGATCAGGTAATAAACCTCCTAATTGTAAATGTATACAGGGTGATTCAAAAGTACTTTGACAAACTTCGGGAGGTAATTGCTGGTAATAATTTAACATGAAAAGTTCTTATAAACAGTGGTCCTTGGCGACTTCGTTACGGAGATACAGGGTGTTGAAATGTTAAAAGAAATAGTAATAATTTTTAAATAACTCCTTAACGAGTTATTTTTTTTTATGAAATTTTGTGAATTAAATAAGCATCTAAGGCGACTTATTTTCAAAGTACAACACGTTCGTAAATTTAACCAGTGGCGTCGGTACAAAATACCACTATCATATTTTTTGTGAGAACTATGCTACACCACTGACTTATTTTATTTCAACTTTTTTCTTATAAATCCCCCCTTTATTTACAACAAAAAGATCACGTGTGTTTTTTTCATACGAGGGACGGTTTAAGCGTAAATGATTATTTTATTTGAATAAACACAAATATTAAAAAATGTGTTTTAACTGATCAACCACTCAAATATTTATTAAAGTATTTTAACGAATACCTACATACATACTTACTAATAAACAAATATGTATATGCCTAAGGAAGGTATCTGAGGATGCCTATTTTCTAAGTATAACACGTTTTCAGTGGCATACATATTTATTTATTAGTATGTTATTTTTTAATATTTTGTGTTTTGACAAGGCGGTTTTGGAAATGCATTTTTTGTCGATAAATTAAAACATATTTGACAGTTAGTTACCATTGAAAATAACAAAACTGAAGAAATAAAACTCAATGGAGATCACGGAGACATACTGTATAATGTGAAAATAAAAATGAAATATTATTATTATTCAAATATTTGAATTGTTGATATGCTTTTCAAACTGAAATAAGTAAGTATCTAATTGTTTAAGAGTTCCAGTTGTGTTGTTTGCTATAGTAAATTCTAAGAGAGAACAGGGTTAGCTATATCTCTATGATGTAGTTATACCCCTTTATTTTTCTGTGGTTATACCTTTGAAAATTAGGTTGGGAATAATGTGAAATGTAAAAAATTTTTAACCATTGGATTTAATCATCAAAGCACATTTTTATTTAACGTTCGGGGCATAGACATTTTTTTATAGGTTTTTATAACGTAGTATGGATATTTTTTGACTTGCAAATTTTCTTATAATACATACATGTGTATGCAAACAGCATACTGTGTAAACAAATGTTTGGAGCATTCGAGCATTGTTCCAGTAACAATTAATCAGGTGTTAATGTTCTATGATGATTGCATAAATATTTTTATAATTTATTGTAAAATTCATTAAAAATTTTAAAATGTTTATTAACAACGTAATTAGGTCTAGTAAAAAATGCAAATATTAAAACCGAACTTAGTTATAGCATAAGGGATAAATATTTATTTAATAAACAATAAAATTAAAAAAAAAATTGATTTAATTTGTGATTGTGGATCTATAATCTAAAATATTCTTAGAACCCTATTAACAAAAGTAATTACCTACATTTTTTATGGTAATTTAGCAATCTTTCATTCATATGCTAAATATGTATAACTATATGTTGCAACAACTGTAGGTATTTATTGTAATATGATGATGCTGCTATAAAGATATCAAGTTATAATAGTTTTTTTAACTACGCCATAAATGTGGACAAATATTAATGGTAACAATTTTAAAGAGCGCCCTAGAATGTAAAAGTAAGCGTATTATAAAATACCTTTAACGTCGGATGCTCTAACGACTTTACATCTGCCATGATTAAACACAATCACATAAAATAAACAAATTAGAAATTTTTTTTTTCAAGGATTTGTTCCACTTCGACCAAACTGCCACGGCCAACAGCTGATTTTGACAAATTATCGACTGCAGCAGTTGGATGGAAAAAAAAAATAGTCACATGACCCTACGCTCAAGAAATTACAGAAATCTGAAAATAGAAATTTCAAATTCTATTTGTCTACTATTCAAAAGGGGGAGCCACCAATTCTAGCCATTTCGATTGGAGCAATTATTCAAAACCGGTTAAACCAAGCATATTCGATGTTTCGTCGTGTAATCCTTGGCGTTATCAAGATACGCACAACACATGTATCTGTGGTCGCCTATATATATTTGAAGAGAAAGAGATATCTACACACGCTTTTCGAGTTGCAAAATAGATGGCGCTCAAATATCAAAAACTTCAAAAATAACCTCAAAAACAATCCTTGCGCACAACTACACAATAATTTCAATGAATGTTTTCCTTTATTCACTATTCATACGATAAAAACAGCGCTGTAAACAGTTGGATTATACCCGAGAGATCGTAATGTTCGCTGATTTATTGCTAGTACGCCCAAACCTGTTGCTTCTAGCCAAAAAAAAGCTTCAAAACTCACCGTAATGTAGTGTTCTGCGTGTAGCATTCTCTAGTGTTTAAAACTTTATTTACGTTTACAATGGGATTATCGTTTACTAAAGATGCTGCGGAAGAAATGAACGAGAGGCCAGAAAGTACTATTTTATCGGGTTCTAAGCTCCATGGACGGCAGGCTAGTATCAGGCAGAGTACCATCAGGGCTAAGGCCAAACAGGCTATGCCAGAACCTGTGGAGCTGGAGAGGAGGTTTACCAAAGTTCTGGTAAGGTTTTCGTTTTAAATATATTTGCATTAGGTACTTAAGTTTTAGATTTGTTACAAATAGCCCCATTATAGTATAGAAACTCATCAAAATAATTACTTTTTATATTCTAACTACCTAGGTCTCTACAAAATAGTATAAATGATATTTTTCCTTACATTAATGAAGGCTATAAATTGTAAATAAACAAGATTTTTAAAAATATTATCAAAGGAAAGGGTCAGATTTTTATCACTGACTGAAACAGGCCATAAGTTTGTTTCTCTTAGGTACATGAAATGATTCTGTATTTATGTTCTTTGTATAATTATCTCTGTTTGGCAAAGACAAACACAACAGTAGTAAACACAGGGGGTATGCTTTCTGTTTATTTGCTATGAAAGTATCATAGGTCAACTAACACAAGGCAGCAAACTGGAAACCTTGATATCTGTGTTTGGTTTTCATCACCACGTTTTTCGCTAAAGAAGAAGAATAAATGGGGCCTATAAATAAGTATAAATACATAATGATAAATAATTGTATAGTCCTTTGAATTTCTCTAACCTTATATTTCAGAATTTATGTGGATAAATTGAAGGGGTGTACCTGCTATTATTACCATTACTTACTACTAAGTATATTATCCTTAAAGAAGGTTTAGGTAGATCACAAATGTTTATTAAAAAATTACTTTGATTAAAATAAATATCTGATTAAATAATTCGGGTTTCAAATGTTAAGTAACTCGAATCAGTAAGTAATACCTAAGTAAATGACGTAGATACCTAAATTTCCTCAATATTTTATGTACCTACCTATGAAGGTTTTTTGGCTAAGTACCTAACACTGACATACCCAGTAAATTAGGTACCCAAGAATTTTTTTTAACTTACCTACCTTTTCAAGGTTTGTATTTGGCAAGCAAGTACCTACCTAGGTACTTATGTATATTTTTAAAATTATTTTTGTCCGTAAAATACCATATCTACATATTATTTATTTTTACACTTTTTTAACACCAAAGTAGTTATTAAGATAAGGGTCTTCTGGGTCTTAGGTATTTACTAACTAAAAGAAGTTACAATAACAAAACTAAGTACTAAAAAAACTACTTCTAAACCAATTTATCAAGATTTTACAGACTCCTATATTTCCCTCTTCTATAACCTATAACTAAATATACATAATACATGATGTCTGCATGGTATCTTGTTAAATCACATTTTGGTACATCTTGATCTGCCGCTTTCACCTATTGCATAATTTAACAAAAAATTAGGTTATTAACTACTTATACCTATTTACAATAATCCTCAGATTATTTCTTCTGTTTATCGATATTTTGTGGTACTACCTATAATAGCAGCATTGAAGTTCAACACCCCCAGTTAATTCATCCGACCCGACTGTTACACAACTTTCTCTATCAAAGAAACTTCAGTTTTTACGTTTCCCCCATGTATTATTTCTGGAAGTGCTAAATATGCTTTTAAAACCACAAAAAGAATGCTCTATTTTTAGAAGTTTTAATTTTAGATTATTACACTTCTTATACCCGGAATTTCCTTATGACTTTGGAAGTTTAAAAAGTTGTTTCCTTCCACTTATTGTTTCAGATGTTGGAAATTTGTAAACGTTTTGTAAGATATTACAACAGCTGCTAATTTTATGAGTATTTTCAATGAGTGACTTATTGTCAACCTCTAGTTATACTTAGGGTTGGTAGGTAATTATTCCCTGGGGAGAAACTATAAAGGTTACTTTTCCGATAAAATACCAACGGTGCGCTGTATACAGGTTTCGCCAAAGCAAGATCATATTAGGTAGGTACCTAGTTCATATATGATTAATTTTTTCCCGTAAAACGGGTGACAAAGCAGAAAAATATGAAATGCTCTTCAGATAAGCAATGATTTTAAATTACTTAACAGAGTGACAAACAAACGCATTAAACTGCCCTCATAAAAAGAGATACAATCGAGGGTCTCGTCCGTCCATTAGTGAAATTGCATAAAACTGTGCAACGTAAAGGTGGACATACACGGACAATTTTTCCGAGGATTTTCTATCGTTTTTAATGGGCTCACAATAATTATGAAATAAAACTATTTAAATTTATTGGCTCCGTTTGCCCCCAATAGCCGTCCAGATTTGCCGAGCAGCCTCGCGAGGCAACCGTGGAACAATAACAAACCCAAGCGTTTATAAAAGCTGGGCTGGCATCCAGTCACAATCCTATAAAAAAAAGTAGAATGCTTAACAGGCTGTATAAATGGCACACTATAAGATGTCTGTAGGAATGGGGATTTGGTTTTTATAGGTTGCCATCCACTAATTTGAGTTGGCAGCATCATTTCATTTCAACTGACTGTAACTTCGATCGACGCGCACCAACTGTGAAAAAGTGAAAATACAGGGTTATGTTACTTGGGCTTGTTTAAGGGCCATTATTTAGGTTTGGATTAGGATATCATTTATAACATCTTAATACCGTGCGATCAAAAATTATTTGCATCAAAGAGGGCTTAGATTAAAAAACGTAGGGCTTGGTTTAGATCACAATGATATGGGGACGATATATCTAACCAAATCTAGGTTAAAATTTTGTCAAATTTATATTATGACATGATATGCCAAACTAATGAGTAATAAATTAAGTAGACAAATACAAATTTATTTTTGTTGTTTACAAAATTAAAAAAGAAAAATAATTACATTGCTTAAAAATATAAAAATAATTGCTTTTTAAGAATAGTCCTGCATGTTCCATAAGTTCTTCCCACTTCTTGGGACAGGCGTCTTATACAATTTGTTGGGGTATTTTGCATTATTTCACGAACGTTTACAACAAGTTCTTCTGTTCTTACAGATGGTCTTCCTGCTCTTTTTTTGTGTTAGATAGAACCTGTTTCCCTAAACACAACCATGGTTCTATTCAGGCAATGATAAAAATCCCCAGCGATAAAAGCAACGTTAGGAAAATGTTCGTGAAAATCGTCCATGCACAAACCCGGATTGTATTGCCACTCACCATTTACTCTAACCCCGTTTCGAAAATACGCTTCAACCATGCATATTTTGTGCTGTTTCGTAAAGCCCATTGTGTGAATTGTTCAAGAAATTGGAAAAATGAGCGATGAATCAAATTATTTGTAACGACTGTCAAAGATGACGGAATAACTGATTGATTGTTAATTCAGGTAGTTACTGACACCCAACAGGTATTAAGCATTACGGCTAAGCATTACGTCCTTAGATGCAAATATTTTTTACTCGCACGGTATAACAATGCAACTATTAAGATTCATTAACTGTTGAAAGAGATATCCATCCTCTGCGGCACTTTTCTCACTATAACACAATTATGCACTAAACACAGTGGCATTGTTAATATCTATTGTTTTGAGAGTTTATATGTATATCACAAAAACAACAACAAATTGTTCAACAAAATTGATAAACACCACAATAGACACGTGAAAAAGTTAATAACAATAATTTTGATTGGCTCGCGGATTCGCCGTGGTTCGACGAGACTCGTGTTTTTGGTTGGCGTTAATATAATTTCAAATGGTTGCCAACGTTTTCTAGGGGAAAAATTAATTCCCTGACCTCACAGCCTCTCCATGGGATGCCATTTTAAATACAGGGTAATATGAGGAATAAGCATTTTACTTTTTTATAGGCCAGTGGACCCAGCTAATAATAGCCGTATTCAAACCGGCCGAACAGCCTCACTAGAAAAAGTCGATATTGTTCGTGTGATCGTGTGCGCCTAGCCTTATTTAAGAGTCGTATATTTCCAGTATATCTCTACAACATCGCGCTGTGTCAAATACCTTGAAGGCCACACCCTGTCTAGTCGTCCGTGAACTTTATACAGGGCGATTTTAATTTGGTAATTTTTGTTGATAACAAAAACAAATATGGTGTCATAGATTGTGGGCAACCCCAAAAAACGTTACTGGAACGGGGGTTTTCAATAAATTTAGATTTTCACCCAATTGCATAGAACATCGCGCAGATAAAGTTTTTTTCAATTGAAAAAAGTTCTACGCCTCGGACCAAGAACCTCTCGATCTCGATCGCCAGTCGAACGTTCTGCCATTTGCGCTACAGAGAGTCTGAAATTCTCTCACCGACTTATAATCTATTCACACGGCCTTATAACTTATTCAATTTTGATGTTAGTCGTATAATATAATTTGATGTAATTTGGAAATGAGTATAAAATTTTAAAAAAGCACGCATTTACAGTGTGACCAAGTAAAGTCCGCATCATATGTGATTTTTTTTTATAAATAGCTTTATTCGAAATTTGACTTTGGCATCAAGTTCTGATTCGATCGAGATGAAATGAAAATTAATTTTTTCAAAAAAATTATTCAAAAGTGGGATTATTTCTGAAAATATCGAAAAAAGATATAAGAAAAAGTCTTTTAAATGCAGTTTCTAGCCCACATGTAAAATTTCAGCTACATAAGATAATTTTGATTTTTTACCCACCACTAAAATTAATTTTCCACTTAATGAACACTTTACTGATGACACTGTGTTATTTTTTGTCTTATTATTAAGGTGTATTCCTTTCAGACAACTACGTTTTCAAAAATACTTATTTTATGAAGTTACCTTATACAGGGTTAAAAAAAAATAAACTTTACATCACATGCGACCAAATTTTAATAGCCCAATTTTGATTTTGTAGAAAAACACACATTTAATATGGCGCTACTTTAAAGAAAATGTATCTGAAATAAAACATTGTCAAAACTAAGAAGTTTTATGTAGGTTGCGTTGAGTCTTATTTTGCAAAAGTGGTGCAATTTACAAAATATGGGTAAAAAATCGAAATTATCCTATGCAGCTGAAAGTTTGCATGTGGGCTAGAAACTGCATTTAAAAATATTCAGAAATTTCAGAAAAATTATTTTTTGAAAAAATTAAAATTTGACAGATAACTCGAATCACGTGACTACTATTTTTTTGCTTAATTTTCATCTCGATCGAAGCAGAACTTGATGCCAAAGTCAAATTTCGAATAAAGCTATTAATAAAAAAAATTACATATGATGCGAACATTACTTGGTCACACTGTATCCTATGCGTTTTTTTTTTAAATTTTATACTCATTTCCAAATTACATCAAATTATAAGGTTTTAGGGAGAACAACGTGCTAACGTTGTACGGGCGTTTTACTCCATTTTACTACGCGTGACGCAGAATTTTTCATAAAAATTCATTTACGAACGGTGCAGCTTTGCTAAGCTGCTTCTGGTGGTTTTGGGTAAATTTTTAATCTTTTTTTGTGAAAATATACTTAATGGTTTAGTGGTATTTATTAGCTTTGTTTGTGTTTTTTTTATTAATAATGGTTGGCCAGTGCGTTGGTACGTCAAAAAAGTGGACTAACTATTCTAACCACGGATTGATATATCTGCTGTAAATGAGGTTATTCAGGTTATGTTTTTTTAGCTTAAAAGCAATAGTGTAGATACTTCCGTATTTTAAGTAAAAGTTGCAAAATATATGGATCGTTTTTGATCCTGACAAAACCATCTGCCAGTGCACTGTAAAGATAACAGCGAGCCTTTTTTAAAGCCGTCTCCTTCTCCTTCTCACTTATCTGAAACTTTGGAAGTGTGTCTGATTGTAAAAAATGTTTTTCATGAATGGAATGTTTTGTCTCCTTATAAATTATATGTCTGTGGTAGGTACCTAGTATGTCCCAACTTGGGGGAATGCAGTGACAACGAAGTACACAAAATGTTGTTTACACGCGATGATGAAACTCCGAAGACGAATACCGGAATAGTCACGTTTTTAAAGCTTGTAGTTCCTGTTTTTCTATGTAAAACAAAAATAATTAAATCTCTGCCAGAATGCCGCCAAAGCGTCAGAGGTTAGGAATTTTTATTAGGTGTTAATAGCCCATGTTTTTTTATTGGTGAAGTTAAGTCAGTAGGCAATAGACATAAAGTTAAAAAGACAGATAAGATATGATAGCGGTTATAGGTCAAGTTAGATTAGTCATGGAAAAATTATTTACTAAATAAAATAGTGAATGGATGAATGGAACATGTTTTTCTATAATTGTATGATGAGGAATAACCATGCTTTTAAACCATTTTCCAAGCTTTTCAGGGGTTTGTAAATCCAATGTCAAGTTATTAGGAACTATATTTTATATTTATATTAGAATATTTAATTAAAAAATTAAGAAGTTTACTAGGTACCTACCTACCGATTTTTAAAAACATTAAAAATTTTTTAAATGTAAGACATGGAAATATTAAATTACGCGTTAGTTAAAACTCATTTAAATTACGGAATTTTAGGTTGGGAAGGAATAAATAGAACTTTAGTTAAAAAATTAGAAATACATATTACAAAAAAGGTTTCTAAAAATTCTATTCAATAAAGATTATCTTTATCCTTCAAAAGAATTAGGTATATTCAGAAACAAAAAAGTTGAACATAAGACAACTTTACATTTATAACATCTTAATATATACAGGGTGTTCTCAAAGTTGAGTCATTTATTTTACCAGGTTGTAGAACTCGTAAAAATAAGTAATTGTACCAAAAATCATTTATATAAAAGTTGCAGAATAAAGAAGTCATTAACAAAAAAATGTAAAATTTAAAAACTTAAGACCTGCTCTTTGGTATTCTCGACCACTAAAACCCGTAAAATGAATGAATGACAAGTAATTTTTTGTATCCTACAAAAAAATAAGCCATACCCAGTATCGCCAGTAAACAAAACATTGATAACGCAGTGGTCGAGAATATCAAAAAATCAGGTCTTACAGTTTTTAAATGTTACATTTTTTCAATTGTTAATAACTTCTTTATTCTGCAACTTTTATATAAATGATTTTTGATACAATTAATTATTTTTACAAGTTCTACAACTGGTAAAATAAATTACTCAACTTTGAGAACACCCTGTATATTTGAAAATTAAAACCTTATACAATTTAAAAACCACATAAGTAATCATAATACACGTCATAAAAATGAAATAACCAGAAAATCTAAAATAAATAAGTACATAGGACAAAAAAATTTCAAATATTTATGTTTTTATTTAAACGCATATTTACCAACAAAAATAAAAAAATTGATTTCATTAAAAAAATTTAAAGTCGAAATTAAAACATCGATATTAAAATCAGACAATTTGAAAATATTTTTAGAAATGCTTTAACTAATTAATATTGTTCTGAATAAATAATATACATAATATAATAAATTTATATAAGTAATATTTTTTACTTAAAAATTATAAATTAATAATTTTATTATAGGTCTTAATATATTTCTTCAAAAAAACAGCGTTTTTACTATAAATTAAGATTTTTATTTTAAAACTTGATTTTTAATGCATATTTATGATTTATGATTTTACATACTAAAACAAAAAATAAGATTTGCCCCTAACAAGCTCAGCTTCAGGGGATTGAAGAATAAATTTATAGAAGACAACATAAACATATTTATTATATTATTAAATTTTTAAATAAACTTATTATTATTATTTTTGAAGAAGTAGTCCATACTCAAAGTGGAGTTAAATGATACAGAAAAAGAAAAGCACGAAGTCTTTCTCCACAATCTTTATTAATCGAAAATCAGGAAACAAAGTGAAAATTAAAATGCTGATGTTTTTAGCAAGAGAAAATAATGGTGAGATTGAGCCGTAATGGAGCTTTTAATGGTGTACAAGAGATGTAAAATTGAAAAATCAGAAGGTCAAAAATCAAGACTCCAGCATACTGAAGAGTCGAGGGTTAAGTGTAGAAGCACACTGTTGTGCAGAAAAAGATAGGGTAGTAAAAATTAGGGAGTTTTGAAAAACATATCTGTTAAAAGTATTAATAAATTACTGAAACATCCTGAGTTTTATTGAGCACAGTCAGAAACATTTGAAAATGTTGGGGTGAGATGTAAAGAAAAGAAGAGAAAAAGAAAAAATTGTTTTTTGGTCAAAGCATCTGTAAAAAAAAAATAGAAAGGGGAATGTAGTAAATGAAATTTAAGAAGTGTAGTAGATTAGCTTACCTTTTAATGTAAAAGTAAAAACAGTTGGGGTACCAGGCTTTTTACGGCCCAGTTACCCCGCCAGAGTCAAAGCAGACACATTGTGTGGAAAAAGTTTTTAGAAAAAAAATTATTGTGTTCCCGTTATAGAGAAGCTACTGTAGCCAACACGTGTAGGATGGGAAATGAATCTAAACTTGACATTGTAAAAGAGGGGAACAAATGACAAGCGTTTTGGCGGTCAAAATGAAGAATCCTCAAGTATGCCAGGAGTTTATAAGAATTTTGTAAAAGTTATAAAGGAGAAAAGCTCAATTAAGGTTCAAAATTGCTTAAAATACTAAAAATCACTTAAAATACAAGATACAATCAATACAATCCCTATAAAATAGAAAGAAAATTACATTTAGAAATATGTTGCTGAGGTTTGAAAATAGGCATCATAAGTATTTGTGTGACGACCTCTGTTGGTATATTTATTATTATTATATTGTATATGTACATATTATATTATGCTAAGTATAGGTAGTTACATTTTTATATCACATTCATAGGTAGTAGTAGATATGACAATTAATGATATCCATTATACCTACCCACGTGTCAACATTATTTAAATTCAAAAACAATAAAAATAATAATATGAATTTTTAATGACTAAACATTCATTGTAATTTCGTGTATGTGACAGGCACTTTAACCAGGTTTATTGTGATTTTTTACCATCCATGGGCGAGCTTCCTGTGGTAGGCCAATGGCACTTCCTGTAAATATAAATCGAAACCGGCGAAAAAGAGAAAAATCCGCTTTAGTTAAAAACCGCAGCCAATATATTTTAATTTAAAATTATTATTATCAGTTTTGCTTCGTCATATATCATATTATCATTCGTGGGACAGTGGTGTGCTTACACGTACGGGAGGGGAGTTTTGGGTTTTATTTGAGCTTAAATTAACTCAAATTGGTTGACACAGTGGTGTATAGGGCGCAAAACGTGACGTCTGCCTCCTAGCGGTAGCAAGCGAAGATAATAAAATAAAATATGATAATTTTGACATTAGAATCTTCAAAAAAATGTTAGGATATTATGACAATGATAATTAAATGTAAGCATTATAACAAAACAATACAGTGTCACCAGTAAAGTCCGCATCATATGGGATTTTTTTATTAATAGCTTTATTTAAAATTTGACTTTGGCATCAAGTTCTGCTTCGATCGAGATGAAAATTTTGATTTTTTACCTATATTTTGTAAATTGCACCACTTTTGCAAAATAAGACTCAACGCAACCTACATAAAACCACTCAGTGTTGACAATGCTTTATTTCAGATACATTTTCTTTAAAGTAGCGCCATGTTAAATGACGTGTGCTTTTCTATAAAATCAAAATTGAGCTATTAAAATTTGGTCGCATGTGATGCAAAGTTTATTTGTTTTGGACCTTGTATAAGGTAACTTCATAAAATAAGTATTTTTGAAAACGTAGTTTGTGTCTGAAAGTAATACACCTTAATATTAAGACAAAAAAGAACACAGTGTCATCAGTAAAGTGTTCATTAAGTGGAAAATAAATTTTAGTTTTACTTAACGTAATGTTTATCTATTTTCAACGATTTAATTTAAAACCCATTCACTTTATTTTTTATTTTTTTACTTTCAGACACAAACTACGTTTTCAAAAATACTTATTTTATGAAGTTATCTTATACAGGGTCCAAAACAAATAAACTTTGCATCACATGCGACCAGATTTTAATAGCTCAATTTTGATTTTGTAGAAAAACACACATTTAATATGGCGCTACTTTAAAGAAAATGTATCTGAAATAAAGCCTTGTCAAAACTGAGAAGTTTTATGTAGGTTGCGTTGAGTCTTATTTTGCAAAAGTGGTGCAATTTACAAAATATGGATAAAAAATAAAAATTATCTTATGCAGCTGAAATTTTACATGTGGGCCAGAAACTGCATTTAAAAAAACTTTTATTAATAACTTTTTTCGATATTTTCAGAAATAACCCCACTTTTGAATTCTTTTTTGGAAAAAATTAAAATTTGACAGCTAATGCGAATCACGTGACTACTATTTTTCTGCTTAATTTTCATCTCGATCGAAGCAAAACTTAATGCTAAAGTCAAATTTCGAATAAAGCTATTAATAAAAAAAAATCCCATATGATGCGGACTTTACTGGTGACACTGTATGACAAGACAGTACCTACGAGAGGTCTGAAAAATAACTAATCTAGTACCAGGATTTTCATTTTACAAGTTAAAGTTTATAGACATGTCATATTATGATAGAATGTCCTCTATAAACAGTGACTATCACCTATGGAGAACTAGAGGGTAGGAGGCCGATCGACAATGGCAGCATTTTCTGTTTCGGTTTTTTGGTTAGTTCGCTATTGGCCGATAGATGCTCTCGCGTCGCAAGTGGGCTGGTGTCGTCTTCTTCTTCTTCGTTTTTTACTTTTACTTTTGACAAATTGACATTTTATTTTCGAACTAACAAATAACGTTTGAAGACAAGACGAGACAAATAAAGTTGTATTGTAATTGATTTCCATATTTACAATGAATAATGGTACAATTTATAGAAGTAGAGTTTGCTTTGTGTCGGGCTGTAAGACGGGATATTTTTTAGAGAGGAGGAGGAGAGCAGCCAAATAAGTCTCTTTCTAACTTCAAAGGTACAGCTAGAATGTTTAATACCCTGTATTTTAAAAACCAAGCATCGTTGGAACTTTATACAGGCCGAATTTACTAATAAGTATAACAAAGTAAGTGTAAATTCATATAAAAGTGCTTATTTGTTCCTAAAGAACTAATTTAATTAAAAATAGTTATCGCGTTCATAAGAAACTATTTATTTGATAGCCCACTTCGAACACGAGCGCCATCTTACGGCGACTCGTAAAGCTGAATTACCGATGCTAATTTGGGACCGAATCAAATGCATTGCGGCCGATCGCAAGTCCTCCATACTATCACCCCATCACATAGACTCATGCATCAACGATTCACCGAGCCCGCCCGACCTACCATTTACCATTTTATTGAGTTTTAAATAAGTCTAGAAAGAATACTATGCAAGATAAAAATACGTTTATCGTAAATAAACAACCATGAAATTACAGACATACTTATACAGTTATGAAATTGTTCTTCGAACTGTTAATTAATAAAATCAGCACGGCAATAAGAATGAATGAGTCATGTCCAATTTTGACTTGATTTTTGCATGAAGGTTAATCAAATAAATTGGGTAGGTTAGACGTAATAACCAAATTAAATCAGCTGTAACAAAGATTGGCAAAACCAAGACAAAAACATCAAAGGAGACCCTAATTATAATGAAAAGTTTGTTTCATGGCCTTCTCGATTCTACAGAAGTGAGTGAGACAACATATTATTCTAGTCTGTTCATAAAGACACTGACTAATCCGGCGGGGGGGGGGGGGGGGGGGGGCGTCTCCGAGAGGTGAGATCCACCTCAGGTGGCGTCGTAAGTCAGCGGCACGGATTTCAACTAAATAATTTGAGGATTGGTTAGGCTTGTCATTGTCAAATCAT
This sequence comes from Polydrusus pterygomalis, assembly GCA_963969555.1. NCBI lineage: Eukaryota > Metazoa > Arthropoda > Insecta > Coleoptera > Curculionidae > Polydrusus > Polydrusus pterygomalis. The sequence goes on from OZ018377.1 coordinate 3,118,804, forward strand.
GACAACACGTTTACATCGGTTTGTTTTTACGTCAATAAATGTTTTTTTAACGTCTGCTGAACTAATTTTTTGAAATAAAACTGTTTGTTTAATCCAAATCAAAAAGTGTCTTATTGCTTTATAAGAGTTATAAACTAGGGAGTTATGGTATTTTATGAAATCTTATGAAGGTAAATTTTATCATAGCACTGCCGGTTCGTCCCGTCTCGTCTTCATGAATTCTGTGGCGCGTGACCTTATGAAATCAGCTGGATCTATTCGATGTTGGTTTTGCATTTGCACGGATTTTTTAAAGCATATTAAATATTAAGTGCATCTCCCTTGTCCATTTTATTCAATAATAAATTCCTGGTTTAGTTTTTTAAGTTTTATAGTGATAATACCATATTGTTGTTGTTTTTTTGGATGCCAACTATATAAATGCCGGCCAAAATATTTCCGTTTTAACTTTTGAAATAACAAGTAAATACTTAAATAAATTACAGAGGTAGTGGGCAGTAGTAGCAGGTATTGAGGTATTCTATGAAATTATTTGGATGTCCGTAAATATATAGTTTATATGGGTAAAGAGGCCTTTAAAGAAATGTTTTTAAACTCGTTATTAAAAACCATACAAAAGATTTAAAAAAAACTCGATAGGATACATTATACATTTCTTTTCGGATATGAGCCCCTTTATTACCATTTCTTCAAAGTTCAAAGAGTATATAGCATCAATAATAAAAAATTGCCCATGAAGAGGTAAAAAGTTATCTTTTCGTGACTTGGCAAAAATATAGTAATTTACGTTACAAGACCGGAAAGTAGTGTTTTCCAGGTCGAGACAAGCTTGGAGCGACCTGCAAAACACTAATTTTCGGTTGCGTGACGTACAATATTTTTTTTTAAAACCGACCAGAAAATTTACACTTTCTGGATTATTTTTCGTCTAGAAAATAACGTTTTTCCAGTCTCTAATGTCACTGTCACCCTGTTTTTTGTTTTTCCAATCGCTCTTTGAAAATACAAGATACCTTGATTTAGTTATTATGACAACATTTCGATGTATTGTCGAGTGACAGTTCGTTGATTTTTAATTTTGTTCTTTATGTCAAACTTGTTTCGCGTAGATTATAAAATATATCGAAGTGTCGGTCTTAAAAAAAATATTGTACGTCACGCAACCGAAAATTAGTGTTTTCCAGGTCTCTCCAAGCTTCCAGGACTCGCCTATGGCTCGCCCTGGAAATGCTTGTCTCGACCTGAAAAACACTACTTTCCGGTCTTGTAACGTAAATTACTATTTTATGACCTACACTTCGATATATACATTTAATTCTTTATTTTATTTTATATTATTTTTAAACGCGTCGTATGACTTCTCGTAACGGGCTTTTGATTTTACTGGCAATATATCGTAAGTCGCTTTCCTTGCTGCTTCCAAAATTTCTTCTGGAATCTCATTTTCCGTGTCGGATAGTTCAAAATCTGAATTCATATTTTTAAATTTGCGCACTCGCGAAACAAGTTTGACATAAACAACAAATTAAAAATCAACGAACTGTCACTCGACAATACATCGAAATGTTGTTATCATAGTAACGAAATCAAGGTAGATTGTATTATAAAAGAGCGATTGGAAAAATGAAAAAAACAGGGACCGGAAAAATCTTTTGCCGGTCCCTCACGTCCATTTTCCGGTCTTGATCGACAAAACGTTATTTTCTGAACGAAAAATTGTCCAGAAAGTGTATATTTTCTGGTCGGTCTTAAAAAAATCTTTTTTTTTTCTGTGACAAGAATATCAAAATACAACGCCATTTTGGTTTGCTTCTCGACTAAACAGTTTGGTTTGTATTTTTGCTCCACGTGTCAAACGTCAAAATTTCACTTTTTTAATGAACAGATCTGTATTCTGTTCCACTTCCTTAAATCTCAGAAGGCCTTGCCCTTGTTATTTTGTTTTAAGGTTCAACATACACTTACGTACATTTACTGAAGTTTCAGTTTTTGAAATCTTGTATTATTATTTACTGTTTAATAAATATAAAATATGCTTTCTAATGAAAGTACCCAAAAATACTGACCCACGTAATAGGCGCCTCGATCAGTCGAATGCGTTGGGTTTCTTTTGCCTGAATGGTACATACATAATATGTATGTATATCAAGTCTTGTTTCCTCTTTCTAAGCTGTTCTTTTCTATTTCAGTTATCAAAACAAAAATATCTGAATATAATCTGAAGTTCCCACTGTTAAATAAAATAAGTGTCATTAATGGGATGGGACTTTGGTCTGATGTTTGCGTTAAAAGTGTATGCATTCTGCGACGTCTTCTTTATTGTTTGTAGCAAAGTTTCCGTTAATATAAGAATAATTCCCAATAAATAAAAAACCTCTTACTCGTAAAAGGAATGCAGAAAATATATGTAAATATTGAGAGATGGATTCGTTGCCCTCTTGCCACTGCTCGCACTGGGACAAGAAGTCAAGTCGGCGGACCTATCCACCTCCATAACGAGTTTTCAGATGGCCGATGAATAATAATAATTAAAGACCTACATATGGCTATGTCATAAATATGTGTATGCTAGAAGAAAATGAAATAGCTTTCTGTCGCTAGTTAAACATTTCTTCTTCAATATTTCATTTTTTTCAAAATTTCAGCTGCATAAGATAATTTTGATTTTTTACCCACCACTAAAATTTATTTTCCACCTAATGAACACTTTACTGATGACACTGTGTTCTTTTTATCTTAATATTAAGGTGTATTGCTTTCCGACACAAACTACGTTTTCAAAAATACTTATTTTATGAAGTTACCTTATACAGGGTCAAAAACAAATAAACTTTTCATTGCATGCGACCAAATTTTAAAAGCCCAATTTTGATTTTGTAAAAAAACATACATTTAATATGGCGCTTCTTTAAAGAAAATGTATCTGAAATAAAGCATTGTCGAAACTAAGAAGTTTTATGTAGGTTGCGTTGAGTCTTATTTTGCAAAAGTGGTACAATTTACAAAATATAGCTAAAAAATCAAAATTATCTTATGCAGCTGAAATTTAGCATGTGGGCTAGAAACTGCATTTAAAAAAACTTTTTCTAATAACTTTCTTCGATATTTGCAGAAATAACCCCACTTTTGAATTGTTCTTTGAAAAAAATTAAAATTTGACAGATAATGCGAATCACGTCACTACTATTTTTTTGCATAATTTTCATCTCGATCGAAGCAGAACTTGATGCCAAAGTCAAATTTTGAATAAAGCTATTAATAAAAAAAATCCCATATGATGCGGACTTTACTGGTGACACTGTATTTTTTTTAATTTAGTTAAATACATGCGTCCAGGGATGCTTTATATTTTATATAACTTGAATCTACAATTTGTAATTTACCAAAATGTGGCCAAATAGCATTCTACCTTTTTTTTATATAGGTCTGTGACCTTACCACCAACCTTTTCGAAAGATATTTCGATGTTTTTTTTTGTATCAGTATTTTTTCGCCGCAATGTTATCTACCTAATTTATTGCCTACCCGAATGATGTATTTTGGTGCTAAAATATGTTTATTTTTTATTTTCAGGCCTCTATGGACCTCCCACCGGACAAAGCGAAACTATTAAAGAGCTACGACTCGGAGAAGAAATGGGACATTATCTGTGATCAGGTTTGTTTTGCTATTATTACTTTTAAACTTTTAATTAAAAAAAAAAAAAAAATTAACATTTTTAACATTTTATTTAAACTATTAAATTTGTTGCATTGAAGGCACGCAATCTTCGTCAACGCAATTTACCCAGCTTATAAGGATAAAGACGAATTTCTCGATATCGAAACGGCAAGATTTTTAGATTGTGACCTCGTGACTCACGTGAACTGTTGCCAGCTATTATTCTATCGAAAGCTTTGCGCAAATTCGCAAACACCGGCATTTATTGCACACAATGGACGTATCATACGTCTGTCCTTTTTTTATTATGAAAAACTGGATAGTACCAAAATAAATTTTGTACATTTGATCAGTAGCGCGCGGAGAATCTTTCTCTCGGGGGGATGAAACCTTTTGTACAGAACTTACATTTAAGAAAAGCAATTTTCAGTCGTTCTAAATTTATTTTAATTCAATATAATAATAATAATAATAATAATAATAATAATAATAATAATAATAATAATAATAATAAAAGTTTATTCAACATTTTTTGTTTACATTTAATGTTAATATATATATATTTTTTTTGTATAAACGTAATTCCGAAACTCAGAAGTAAATACTTGTATTGAGTTAAATATAATAATAAGTTAAATATAAATTTAAAGTTAAATAATAATATAATATTTATTGTAAAGAATATATTTCATAATTCAGACACAACTATATTATAATATAAAACAAACATGACAATATTTTATTTGTATTTTTTATCACTATAATATACGAAGATACAATACGTTATGTATATAATGTATATATAAATATATTTGAAAGAAACTAGGGAAATATAAATATATATTCTTTATTTTATTCATTATTTATTAATGACGTTATTGAATATATCTCTTGGATTAGATAATATCCAATTTTTAATTTTATTTTTATAATTATAATATGCACCTTTTATATATTTTTAACCAGGCCCTGGGTGGGGTTCTAAACCCCCCCCCCCCCCCCCCCCTTTGTGGGCCACTACATTCTTGTGCTATTAACCTAGAATCCCCTTATTGTAGTACCTAATTAATATGGCCTCTGCTTCTATTTTTTTTTTATAGAAAGTATGAATATTAATCCTAGACTTAAATTAAATATATATAAAAAAACATATTTAAACTTAATAAAAGGCGTGGGTGTGATATATAGGGACCACATGGTCACTGTATTTAATTATATTAGTCACTTTCGAGATAGAGTAGAAGCATTCACTTGAAACATGTTGTATTAAAATCTGCTTCGCGAAAAAATAAAAGTGAGATCATCCTTGACCTTTTTAATTGTTATATTGCCATTATAAGAATAAATTCTGGTTCTAATTATGCATACATTAATTTGTATGGTAAAATTTGTTTTATTAAGAGGGCTGCACCAGTAACGTTATTAATCCGTTTTGACCAACAACATATTTTAATAAATAACGAACTTTTGGCTTTTTAGTTCGTTACTTATAATAGTCCAATAAACAAAACGTCAAGATGTTGTCGAGCATTACATTTTGTACTAGAAAGGTTATTACTACTTTTTCGTGTCTAGAAGCGATAAGCTCCTGCTTTTTTAAGGGGGGTTGTTTTTTGTTTGGCTCGAAGAATAATTGAAATTTTTTTTGTATGGGTAGGTAAGTAAGTTGTGTAAGGTTAAGTTGTACCGAATGCAATATAGCTTATAATATATCTATAGGCGAAACAGGAAGAAATTTTAATATTATATTTAATGAACATAAGTCATCTTATTTGTTAAACAAAGAAAACTCTATTTTCGAAAAACATTGTTTGGAGACAGGTCATTGTTTCCCAGATATTAATAATTTAAAAATTTTGTATAATGTCCCAAAAAGTAAGAAACTTAAATCTTAGAATCAATTGAAATTTACAAACATATTAAAAACCCCACCATAAACCTACTGAATGACCAAACCGACCTGTGGAATTCCCCGCTATTCACAATACTTAAGGATGAATAAAAAAATTAAGGAATAATTATTTGTATTATATATATTGCTATGAACATGCTTTGTCAAACCTATATATTATAATGGTACACCGTAGTTTTCAGGTTTTGATAATGTAGTAAGTACTACGAAACTGCAGTCGCTAATACCTACTTAAAACAAAGTGGATATTATAACAAAGTAAATTATTCATATTGTTTTTGTCAACAATTTTTTGGTCAGGTGTTTAACAAATGGGATTTAAATGTAGATATGGCATCACTGTCGTCCTTAGAGTAGAGTTGCAGCAATTGAAAAATATATAATTGGGATTTTAAAGCCTGTTTACATTTGGTGCAATTGCAAGTAAAATTGCCTGTAAGTAAGCGCTTTGATGCAATTTTACTCATTTAAAAACGACCATTTAATTGCTTCGCATGAACTTGCATGCAGTGATTGCACCTATGTAAACAGGCTATTAGATTCTGAATGATGATGCAGTGGTGCCGAGTTGAAAATTTAATGGAAACGTAAAGTCTCGAAGACACCGATCAATCCTCAAAATTCACATTTCTATGGCTATGGTCATCCATAACTGTTAGAGACATCGTAAAAATGATTATTAACTTTTTTCCTTAGATTTAAATGCTCTACTACTTTTGTTTGTAAGGGACAAAATAATAACGAAGTGTTTTATGAAACAATAAAACGTACCTTCCACCTTCCACCAAAGAATCAGCTTTCTAACTAAAATTTCTTTTTAGGCGTTTTGCACTTCTTATTAGATTTCATTCATACATAGTGACTACATTGTAAAAAAAACTAAGAATTCTTATACTAAAATTAAAAGACCTTAAACACTTTTTAAATAGAAAATTAGAAATACTTTATTATTCTTTGGTACAAACCCATTAAAATTATGGAATACTAGGATGGGGAGGCATAAATAGGAATTATCTTAATAATATTGAAACTATTCAAAAATACATTTTGAAAGTTATTTACGAAAAAGACCACCAATATTCTTCTGATTTACTATTTAAAGATAGCAAAAAAAAATGGATATTAAACAAATATTTTCTTACAACATGTTAATATATAATTTTAAACATAAAAATAAAATAAATTATATTAATCACACACACACATGAAGCTCGTCATAAAAATACTATTACATATAAAAATAGAGTAAAGAAAACAATAGCGCACAAACATTTTTTAAACATCAATCCATATATTTTTGATATGCTATCACAGTCAATTAAAATAATTAAATCATTAAATAATTATAGAAATAAAATTAAAAATGGATATTATCTAATCCAAGAGATATATTCAAGAACGTCATTAATAAATAATAAATATACTAAGTTATAATGAATAAAATAAATAAATATATATATATTATATACATAACGTATTGTATCTTCGTATACTATAGTGATATAAAATATTGTCATATTCGTTTTATATTATAATCTAGTTGTGCCTGAATTTTGAAATATACTTATTCTTGACAAAAATATTATATTATTTAGCTCAAAATAAGTATTTTACTTCTGAGTTTGGAATTGATAGTTTATACAAAAAAAATTATATATTAGCAATAAATCTAAAAAAAAATATTTGAATAAACTTTTATTATTATTATTATTCTGTACGTTTTGAAGCACTGTAAAAATATATTTAAGAGGAAGTAACCCCTTTTACCACAATGAAAATTGCCGAACGTTTTGCTGGTCAAACGAAAAGAAAAAATAAAAATTGGTATTTAGAAAATAAATTCTACTTTAAATACCCCATCCAGAAAAGTAAATGACAATCGAAAATATTCCCAAAATTTTTTTTAGAAATTTTTTTTATTTTTAGTAATTTTGTAATATCTTAAACAATTCTTTATTGGTCAAAAGCAAAATGACTTTCCCGGGTGTAGAATGTTGTACCAAACAATTTTTCTTCAAGCCATTTTTCAATATCGGCTTTACTTTTTTCTCAAAAACGTTGGGCGCGTAAATCCACTTTACACGCTTAAATTCACTTTACGCGCCTAACGTTTTTGAGAAAAAAGTAAGGCCGATATTGAAAAATGGCTTGAAGAAAAATTGTTTGGTACAACAGTCTACACCCGGGAAAGTAATTTTGCTTTTGACCAATAACGAATTGTTTAAGATATTACAAAATTACTAAAAATAAAAAAAAATTCTAAAAAAAATTTTGGGAATATTTTCGATCGTCATTTACTTTTCTGGATGGGGTATTTAAAGTAGAATTTATTTTCTAAATACCAATTTTTATTTTTTATTTTCGTTTGACCAGCAAAACGTTCGTCAATTTTCGTTGTGGTAAAAGGGGTTACTGCTCTTAAATAAAAAATCATGTCGTTTTCAATAAAGATAATGTTCCTATGTAGTTATACATGTATAATAATAATATATGAACTTGTTTGATTTTTATTGATTACAAAGTTATGACAAAATATTGCAGATTGCTGGAAATGGAAATCGGAAGTCGGTATTTTTTAATCTGTCAGTGACTCATTCCACTTATTTTCTTTTAAAGATAATATGTACATTACCTTTACGTACATAATAGGTATGTCTCATAAAACCAAGAAAATTAGTGGAAGTTTTACCTAGCTGCGTATTGTTCAGAGAAACATGTTTTATTTATTTATCTACCGTGCGAGCAAAAATTATTTGCATCAAAGAGGGCTTGGATTAAAATACGTAGAGCTTGGTTTAGATCACAATGATATGGGGACGATATATCTAACCAAATCTAGGTTAAAATTTTGTCAAATTCATATTATGACATGATATTATGCCAAACTAATGAGTAATAAAATAAGTAGACAAATACAAATTTATTTTTGTTGTTTACAAAATTAATAAAGTAAGAATATACAGAAAGAAAAAGAAAAATAATTACATAAATGCTGAAATTGGCCACCGCCATGCTCCAAGCATAAATTCACACGTCTCTTCATTTCTTCAAAATCTGCGGCTTGTATTTTTTGGAATACTTGCACTTTATAAGGAAATAAATTTAGCTGTTTCTTAAGAATAGTCCTGCATGTTCCATAAGATCTTCCCACTTCTTGGGACAGGCGTCATATACAATTTGTTGGCTTATTTTGCATTATTTCACGAACGTTTGCAACAAGTTCTTCTGTTCTTACAGATGGTCTTCCTGCTTCTTTTTTGTGTTGTATAAAAACCTGTTTCCCTGAACACAGCCACGATTCTTTTCAGGCAATGATAAAAATCCCCAGCAATAAAAGCAACGTTAGGAAAATGTTCATGAAAATCGTCCATGCACAAACCCGGATTGCATTGCCACTCACCATTTACTCTAACCCCGTTTCGAAAATACGCTTCAACCATGAATGTTTTGTGCTGTTCCGTAAAGCCCATTGTGGGAATTGTTCAAGAAATTGGAAAAATTTGCGATGAATCAAATTACTTGTAACTTCTAACGACTATCAAAAGTATCGTTCAAAGAAACATGTTTTGTTTATTTATCTACTGCCTATTCTAAAAGTGTTATAACAGTAAATGCCTAGAAGTACTTTTTAGCATTTATAAAGCTTCCCAAAACCATTTATTAAATTTCTATGAAGCCCAGTTTAATCTCATATTACCAACAGTGATAATATTTAACACATTTGAACATCTGGTATGCATTTGTGCACTTCCGAACCCTTTTTATTATTTGTTTTCGTTATGGAAATAAGTTGCATGTCGAATAAGTAACCGAGGACGCTCGAGCAAGATAGACATATTATTCCCTTTATTACAACAAGCCGACAAGAACTAAAATGCTAATAAAATGGGATGAGGTTCCAATATAAACTTTTTTACTCCTTTTCCACCCCCTGTAACCTTACGGCCCCCGGCTCATATGACCGGAGTAAAAAGCTGAAAGAAATATTAATTAGTGGGTTATTAAAATTGGTTAATTAAATTAACAATAACCTGCAAAGCTGAAAAATAAAAATTAGTTTTTATTATTATTATTATTACAACAAAAAAATTGTGCCCTTGGAGGTCAGATTTAACACAAAAGTGTTATTTGCACGACTCATGGTATTGAGTCTATTCACCTATTCCAGAATTCCACATGTGACATTCAAATACATAAAATAATGCATTAGCATGTCTCACATACAATAGAGAAATAGGCTCGGACGTGACCGTCTAGATTCGGGCAAGAATCTATGGCCGACCCTACGTTGTGTTCGTCAGGTTCGCTGAAAAATACTAATTGAAGTATTATACTGAGTGGACAAAATTAACCAAAATCTATTATGGCCGTTAGTTGAATAAACACTATTTTAAAGAAAACTTTGAAACACGACAGGAAGGCAGAATTCTTCGCTATTAAAAAAAAAATAAAAGAAAATTCAAAACAAAAGTTGTCAGTTGTGCAAAAGAAAGCTCCTGTAACGCACTCTCGACCACGTTTCCAAAGGTTTCCCTACCCTGTGCACCGGACGAGACTATGGGGCTGTCGCCCAGGGCAGTAGCCCTTCTCTATAGGTTCCCCTCATACAGTTGCTGGTCCCGGCTGTCGGCGGGCTGTCCCACGTTGAAGGAAACATTGTGAACCGACAAGTCTGTATCAAAAGAACGAGTCATTCACTGTTCCCTGTACAACCTCCAACAGAATTTAAGGTTAAGTTTTAGTTTTTAAAGTTACTCATAAAAGAAGCAGAAACTGCCACCTTTTGTTTAAACATCAGAACGCTGGTATCGTTGCTTCAGACTAGCACATAACATAAGAAAATGAGAGGGCTTTTTCCGGCCTGATAAAAATCCCCACATCCCCACGAGATTAATCTCGTTGCTACGTCCAGCGTGAGGCTGTCGGCTCCGTAACAGCGCGAAGGGAGAGCATGGTAATAGGATAACCCTGAACTTAAATCATTTAGGAAAACTCACATAAACTCAGTTATGAAAAAAAAACAATTAAGGTTCTTTTGGTTTGTTAATCGTGAGGTTTGTTGAGTTTTATTTCATTTGGTCTTAACAACAGATACCAAAAAAAAAAATAAAATAAACTTTGTTACTGTTTTAAAGCCATAATTAGTTTTGGGTAGAAATAAAGGATAACTATAATCTTAATTGTCATTTAAAATTGCTAACCTGGAAGGTCAGTAAAACTGTTTCGCTCCCTTTCACCTTCTGAAGTCATTTTAATAACTTAATTTTTTTTTGTTACTCTCTAAAAATTAAAATATAACTTTGAAAATCGTTGTGAAATAGATAATTAGTATCAAACTTTCATTTTGGTATTATATTTAATATTTTCCTCCCCTTTTATTTAATTTAATTTAGGTTGATATAGTAAACAACATAAAATTGATTAAGAATTTTGTTGCTATAGGTTGATTATTTTTCTCCTTTAAGAGGGAGAGAAAATATGAGATTTATTTATATTTTGTTTATTTAAAGACATAAGCGGTGATATCCAAGACAAACGGGATAACCGAGCAGATGTCATGCAAGAAAATATGAGATTTATTTATATTTTGTTTAGTTAAAGACATAAGCGGTGATATCCAAGACAAACGGGATAACCGAGCAGATGTCATGAGATTTATTTATATTTTGTTTAGTTAAAGACATAAGCGGTGATATCCAAGACAAACGGGATAACCGAGCAGATGTCATGTAAGAAAATATTAGATTTATTTATACTTTGTTTATTTAAAGACATAAGCGGTGATATCCAAGACAAACGGGATAACCGAGCAGATGTCATGAAATTTATTTATAATTTGTTTATTTAAAGACATAAGCGGTGATATCCAAGACAAACGGGATAACCGAGCAGATGTCATGAGATTTATTTATAATTTGTTTATTTAAAGACATAAGCGGTGATATCCAAGACAAACGGGATAACCGAGCAGATGTCATGAGATTTATTTATAATTTGTTTATTTAAAGACATAAGCGGTGATATCCAAGACAAACGGGATAACCGAGCAGATGTCATGAGATTTATTTATAATTTGTTTATTTAAAGACATAAGCGGTGATATCCAAGACAAACGGGATAACCGAGCAGATGTCATGAAATGTATTTATAATTTGTTTATTTAAAGACATAAGCGGTGATATCCAAGACAAACGGGATAACCGAGCAGATGTCATGTAAGAAAATATGAGATTTATTTATACTTTGTTTATTTAAAGACATAAGCGGTGATATCCAAGACAAACGGGATAACCGAGCAGATGTCGTATAAGAAAAGATGAGATTTATTTATAATTTGTTTATTTAAAGACATAAGCGGTGATATCCAAGACAAACGGGATAACCGAGCAGATGTCGTATAAGAAAAGATGAGATTTATTTATACTTTGTTTATTTAAAGACATAAGCGGTGATATCCAAGACAAACGGGATAACCGAGCAGATGTCATGAAATGTATTTATAATTTGTTTATTTAAAGACATAATCGGTGATATCCAAGACAAACGGGATAACCGAGCAGATGTCATGAGATTTATTTATAATTTGTTTATTTAAAGACATAAGCGGTGATATCCAAGACAAACGGGATAACCGAGCAGATGTCATGAAATTTATTTATAATTTGTTTATTTAAAGACATAAGCGGTGATATCCAAGACAAACGGGATAACCGAGCAGATGTCATGAAATTTATTTATAATTTGTTTATTTAAAGACATAAGCGGTGATATCCAAGACAAACGGGATAACCGAGCAGATGTCATGAAATTTATTTATAATTTGTTTATTTAAAGACATAAGCGGTGATATCCAAGACAAACGGGATAACCGAGCAGATGTCATGAGATTTATTTATAATTTGTTTATTTAAAGACATAAGCGGTGATATCCAAGACAAACGGGATAACCGAGCAGATGTCATGAAATTTATTTATAATTTGTTTATTTAAAGACATAAGCGGTGATATCCAAGACAAACGGGATAACCGAGCAGATGTCATGAAATTTATTTATAATTTGTTTATTTAAAGACATAAGCGGTGATATCCAAGACAAACGGGATAACCGAGCAGATGTCATGAAATTTATTTATAATTTGTTTATTTAAAGACATAAGCGGTGATATCCAAGACAAACGGGATAACCGAGCAGATGTCATGAGATTTATTTATAATAAAGAAAAATTAGTAATTTAAAATTATATTCCTATATCATTAAAATAAATTTTGTTGTTTACCATACCTACAGTCTGAAAAATATATTTTGCCCTGTGTATAAAAAAACCAACCAGTATTCCCAAATTAGAGTAACACAACAAAATAAAAAACTAAAGAAAATAAACTTGGTCTTTAAGAACTTAACACCCTTTTTTAAAAAAAACATCCCCTGAATTTTAAATTGTTACACAAATTAAATCCACACAAATAAAATTAAACTTATTTAACCCAATACCATTTGTTTTTCTAATTGAATTATTGTATTTAGAAAAATTAATTTTAAAGAAAATCTGCAGAAAATAAACTTATGATGACTCTTGAATTTAGGTGCTTACCGTACCTATCGAAGTTAATAAGTGTCTCCTTAGAAATTATCTGTTTAGCAGCTAACCCATCTTCTCCCCCACCAAAGTCTTCGTTTGTGTGTTTTAACACCCTGCGTCGTTTGTAATACGAAGTACGACGTTGGCTGCTATAAAAAATCAATAATGGCGGCAAAGATGTGAACGGTCCAAAGTTCATGCGTCCTCCTAAATATCATCGGAAATATACTGAGGATTTTCAAGATTGGCTACCTAAATAGATTTATCAGGGCCTATATTTGGAAATGAAAAGTTATTACACTTTTAATAAAATATTTTTCCAGTATTGCAGGGTAAATTAAAATCATAATATAATTTTAATTAAATATAAATAATAGAGTAAAATAATTAAACCTCAGGGCGTAACATGGGGGAAAGAATAAGTTTACCAAATAAATAAATTAACAAAAATAGTGAAAAAAAATTCAAATAAGGTCACCTGGGTCTGCTCTGTTACACCCCTAAGGGTAAAATTTTCCAAAACATCAAAACACGTACTTGCTTATTTTAACAGAATAAGCATAGTACCAATTTTCAGCAATACAGCTTAAAATTATAGAAAGTTATACCGTGCGAGCAAAAATTATTTGCATCAAAGAGGGCTTGGATTAAAAAACGTAGGGCTTGGTTTAGATCACAATGATATGGGAACGATATATCTAACCAAATCTAGGTTAAAATTTTGTCAAATTCATATTATGACATAATAATATACCAAACTAATGAGTCATAAAATAAGTAGACAAATACAAATTTATTTTTGTTGTTTACAAAATTAACAAAGTAAGAATATACAAAAAGAAAAAGAAAAATAATTACATACTTTCATCCGAAAAAAATGTCAGGTCTAATAAATCATTTCTTTCCAATAAATTTTGGGTAAACCATTGAGAGTAATTCCTGCGTCTTTCCAAATCTGAGGCTTGTATTTCCTGGAATACTTGCACTTTATAAGGAAATAAATTTAGCTGCTTCTTAAGAATGGTCCTGCATGTTCCATAAGATCTTCCCACTTCTTGGGACAGGCGTCTTATACAATTTGTTGGCGTATTTTGCATTATTTCACGAACGTTCGCAACAAGTCCTTCTGTTCGTACAGATGGTCTTCCTGCTCCTTTTTTGTGTTGTATAGAACTTGTTTCCCTAAACACAGCCACGGTTCTATTCAGGCAATAATAAAAATCCCCAGTGATAAAAGCAACGTTAGGAAAATGTTCGTTAAAATCGTCCATGCACAAACCCGGATTGTATTGACACTCACCATTTACTCTAACCCCGTTTCGAAAATACGCTTCAACCATGAATGTTTTGTGCTGTTCCATAAAGCCCATTGCGCGAATTGTTTAAGAAATTGGAAAAATTAGCGATTAATCAATTTACTTGTAACGACTGTCAAAGGACGGAATAACTGATTGATTGTTAATTCAGGTAGTTACTGACACCCAACAGGTATTAAGCTCTACGGCTAATTATTACGTGATGCAAGGCCCTCTTTGATGCAAATAATTTTTGCTCGCACGGTATGTACCCCCCTCAAAATAGACTACACTCCTTTTTTCAACCTCTAGGTTGATTTGGGAAAAATGCCGAAACACGTATATTATTATTTTATTAAAGGAACTTATATACCAATTTTTATACCTCCATCAGTTGTAGTTTCGAAGATACCTACCCAAATTCCCATAAGAATTTCAATCCCCGTTTTATCCCCCTTAAGGGTTGATTTTCAAGAAACAGGGGTATAGGCTGGGTGATGATTAGTACAGAGATATTTTATAGTGTGCCATTTATACAGACTATAAGGGTCGTAGCTTTTTTTATAGTTCCGTTGGTCATTGACATGGCATATGATAGAATGTGTTCTATAAACAGTGAGTTGTAGGCGCAAAAGTACGTGAATGAAATAATGTGTCTACATATATATCTTAGTTAATCGTCGTTGCGAATAAGGACCTGGTTTTTCTTTCATGCCTTCATTCTCACAGTCTAATATTATCCCCAGTTCAGTACAGAGCTTGCGCTTACTAAAAAAAGTCGCCCGTCGGAAAATAATAATTTTTTAAGTGACCAGAGTGAATATTTCGTTCTTCGTTTTATTCAAAAATCGCCTCTTTGGATTACAATAACCTACAGTTTTACGTTAAAAAAGGTTGGATTTATAAATTAATAAAAGCAGAAAACGAGATATATGCGCAAATTTGATAAAATTTCGGTTTATGCTTTTATTAATTTGTCAATTAAATTTTTGTTAATTAAAATTGTAGGTAAATGCTACCCAAACATGGGTATTTGGCCGCTTTTTGGGAAAACGAAAAATTGATAGGAAATTGAAATGGCGAATGCGTCACTAGTGTTTGCTCTTAATCCGGAAGTGTGGCGCCTTCCGGGCGTCAAAATTTTGGCAAGCGATCGCACTCGAAATGTGGTATTTGTACTTTTCAATTTACTAAATTATCGTACAAATGAAAGGTCAATAAAGCATAGGAAGTAAGCTGAAAACGCCTACACTATAAAACAGTTATTCACCTTTTAAGAAAAAAGGCCAATCTGGGTCAATGCCTAGATGGCAGATTGCCAGGAAGAATAGTGCATTCCACTTAAAAATAATCGAACTTTTATACTAAAAAGGAAATCGTTGGTGGCCCAAATACAAATGACGAAGTGACATCTCACTACGTATAGAGGACATTCTATCATATGACAGATCGATGAACACTTGTAAAATGAAAAACATCCTAGTTACTTTATATAATGTACCTCTGGTATTGATGTCTTATATAATATTATACCAGCATTATACGCCTCCATAGCATTGGTAAATTCTCAATAGTGACAAATTGGGTCATTTTAAACTCAAATAAAACCCAAATCTGGGTGAACCCCCTCCAAAGAAATGCTTCTGGGGCTCAATGCTCAAATAATAGACATATTTAACAAATTTTTTGTTTTTGTATTTTCATAATTCATAATAACTTTTATGAAGGTACGTATGGTATATTATGTAATTAGGATAATTATCTAATATGTGTTAGTTTAGTAATAGTTCATTCTTCAATAGTAGTAAACAAGGTTCAGGAAGTATGTGAAACAATTAAGATAACGTGGATAAATAATTGTCAAAAAATATTATTAGTCGCTTAATTGGGATACCCATAAATTGATAATAAACATTTTGCTCCGATAAACCTATTTTTGATAGTAATAAACTGAACCAAAAATAAACAGAAAAACACCTACGCGGTTTATAAATTGTTTATTGACATGTTCGAAATTATATTATGATTAAACCAAAATTCGGTTTTTGGTACATTTACATATTTGACGAAAATACCTTAAAAAATTACATAAATTTATTTTTAACCAATTAGAAGGCTCCTTTTTGTTTACGTTGCTTATAGCAACGGGAGATTATCGCGATAATTTTGTTAGTTCCTATTTACTTAATGAAATTAATAAGTGGTAATTTTTCTGTCAAAAATTAAGTGCTTTATATCTATTGGCAAAAGTCACTCAGAATAAAATGAAAATACATTTTGTTGCTAACTTATAATTTTTATTGATACTAACCAATTTGCTTTACATATCGAACACCGGGGCTAAAAGAGACACGTCAATAATTTAACTAAACTCATCGGAAATATGTTTTTTTTTTAAGTTTCATTTGAAACTATGTAGACATGTAATATCAGATGTTATGGTTTAATACGAATTAATGTTTTTAATGTTCCTGAAATTTTAGTAATAAACCTTAGTTACTAACAAGTAAAATCAACTTCCATAGTAAAAATAGAGTTCCTCATATTTAACTAAACTCACCGGAAATATGTTTTTTTAAGTTTCATTTGAATTTAAAACTATAAAGACATTTGATTTTAGATAACAAATTTGTTATTTAATGTTTCTCACATTTTAGTAATAAAAATGAGTTACTAACGGCTAAAATGAACTTCATTTCTAAAACTCTAATTAGTTACAATTAACTAAAGCCGCCGGAAATATGTTTTTGTAGCATTTTAGCAAAAAAATTACAATAAGAAAAAACTCCAATTTATGAAATTTTCTTACCGAATCTTCCACGCAGCAGAATTAATTCCCGATTTTTTTCTCGTTAATAATTCTGCTGCTAGGGAGATTATAAGTGACAATTTCCCAAAATAATGCAAATTTGGCAATTTTATTAGCTCTAGCAACTGCTATAATAAAAGCGTAATCCGTTATTATTTCCCTCATATTAATAATCATAATAAATTAATTTATGAATCAGTATTCTACTACTTTGCAAAACGTCAATAAGAGAATTTATAAAACTACTATGGTAACCGTATCCGGCGCTATGTCAACATGCATTTTATTTTACGAATATCGCTTACTATTCGATATTTTAAATGAATGGAATTGACGGCTGGTAGTTGTATATTGGCTATTTTGGGTGATTTTTGTGAAATATCCTATTCAGTAATAAACAATCATGGTGCATGCATATGTATTAGGTATGCTAAAAAGTGGACCAAATAAATAAGAATTTATCTTTTTATTAGTTAGTATGGTTATGTTTTAATATTTATTCCTGCTAGTCTGACGCCAAACGTCAAACGTTAAACAGTGTTGCCATGCAGGCAGAACCCAAGGAGTTCTCTCTTCCACCCATTACTGATTTTCAATAACATTTCAAACAAAAACGAATCGATTTTTTAGGCGTTTTAAGAATAAAACATTTGTTCTAGAATTTATAAGGTCTTTGATAAATAATTATTTCCCTAACAACGTGTATTTGGATCGTTCGTTCCCCTCATTACGGCTAACTTTATTGATTTCGTTTTTTTTATTTGAATACCGTTAACATACACAAAATAACACATTTTTTTCAATTTTACGTCTAAATTAGATAACGACAAAAA
Organism: Polydrusus pterygomalis; assembly: GCA_963969555.1. Lineage (NCBI taxonomy): Eukaryota > Metazoa > Arthropoda > Insecta > Coleoptera > Curculionidae > Polydrusus > Polydrusus pterygomalis. The sequence continues at coordinate 3,136,893 of OZ018377.1, forward strand.
TAATAGTTCATTTCACGACTTAATTGTGTCATTTCCCCTGTCATTTTCGCTAACCTTGTCGGTACCATTATAATTAACAGCTTATTATAAAGTCAACCATAACAACATTCCTATTATGTTAGTATCACATCAAGCATCAAATGATGCTGATGCTGTTTTGTGAGTGACATTTGACGGGTAAGTCAAAAGCTTATGCTTTTCCGCACTCGCAAACAAACAAACAAAGAAGAAGTTAATTGTGACAGCAATTTTTGTGAAATTTTAATGCGATAGAGTTTTTAAAATTGGGAATTTTCGTTTCAATGTCAAATTGGTTTGTATTTTGATCATTCTTGACTCAATAGCGACATAAAAACACACTATACTTTGCCGCTTGTCTATTTGGATTTAAAAGTTGAAGATAGGAATAGGGGATGACGAAAATGGCAAATTTATGGCATGTAAACAAAACTACACAGGCGCACTGCAAAATTCTAATTTAACAAATGGGGAAAATAGACAAGTCCGGGCTTAAATATTGCGTTTGTGTGGTATAGGCCTATTTAGATGTGTTTAAATCGATCTTAATAAAATAAAATTCATATCAAGAACTATCACTATTTACTTCATACTTACTGAAAATACGAATTACCCATATTTTACTCCTATTTGGGACATAATAAAATCATACAATGGTATTTGCCAGGTATTGTGTGTCCGAGTCACTAAAGACACAAACACAATTCACTAAACGACACAAAAACTAGAAATCCATAAATATTAAACAACCACAATAGCAGAAAAAAAAACAAGAAATCATGTGTGAAGTTAGCAACGAAATTTTGTTTGGGGTACGTGTCAATTCCGCCTGTAGCGTTTGTAAAATAATTTAAATTTTTTTAGTGGCGAAGATTGAAATTCTACCATTTGGATTTATCGTCATTAGTAAACTACCCCATAGGGGTAGGGGTAGGGCTATACAGTGTGACCAGTAAGGTCCGCATCATATGGGATTTTTTCGGATTTTTTTTTTATTAATAGCTTTATTGGAAATTTGACTTTGGCATCAAGTTCTGCTTCGATCGAGATGAAAATTAAGTAAAAAAATAGTAGTCACGTAATTCGCATTATCTGTCAAATTTTAATTTTTTCTATAAAATAATTCAAAAGTGGGGTTATTTCTGAAAATATCGAAAAAAGTTATTAGAAAAAGTTTTTTTAAATGCAGTTTCTAGCCCGCATGCAAAATTTCGGCTGCATAAGATAATTTTGATTTTTTACCCACCACAAAAATTTATTTTCCACTTAATGAACACTTTACTTCACTGATGTGTTCTTTTTTGTCTTAATATTATGTGTATTACTTTCGGACACAAACTACGTTTTCAAAAATACTTATTTTATGAAGTTACCTTATACAGGGTCAAAAACAAATAAACTTTGCACCACATGCGACCAAATTTTTTGATAGCCCAATTTTGATTTTGTAGAAAAACACACATTTAATATGGCTCTACTTTAAAGAAAATGTATCTGAAATAAAGCATTGCCAAAACTAAGAAGTTTTATGTAGGTTGCGTCGAGTCTTATTTTGCAAAAATGGTGCAATTTACAAAATATGGGTAAAAAATCAAAATTATCTTATGCAGCTAAAATTTTGCATGTGGGCTAGAAACTGCGAAAAAAATTAAAATTTGACAGATAATGCGAATCACGTGACTACTATTTTTTGCTTAATTATCATCTCGATCGAAGCAGAACTTGATGCCAAAGTCAAATTTCGAATAAAGCTATTAATAAAAAAAAATCCCATATGATGCGGACTTTACTGGTCACACTGTATATATCTACATAGCGAAGAAATGAAAAAAATTGGAAAAATTTCATTAAGTGTAAATTTTTTTTCTATAATGGGTCTTTATTTGGGAGAAAATAATTTTTAAAGTTGGCCTACTAGTAGTAATTGAGGGGAGGTTCCGAAACCTGGCAAGTAGACCAACGGCGATCCTTTTTGCCTAAGCTGGCCTATTTACTAACCCAAATTATATTATATTTTAAGAACGAAAGGGTTATCGTAAAATCTGCTACATGAGAAACAGAGTTTAATTTCAATAATTTTAACTTCTAGTAAATCGTATGAGATGTTTTGGAGAAATTCGGTGACAACGGAGAGCGAAAATTGGAGCTATTTTATATGTGGTGATGCACTCTTAAAATGTCACAACGCTTTGTGTAAAATTTAAATAATTTTGTCGAGTTGCACAAATATTTGCAAACATTATTATTTAAGTTCATTAAGTAATTAATAAATTAAGAATTAAATCAAACACAGGCTAATTAAAAATGCTTTAAAAAGTCTTTAGAATTTCTCTAATTACCATAATTTTTTTACGCTCTTAATTCTATTTTGTGTTTTTGAATAATGGCTTTAAAAAAATATGCATAATGAATGAGGTTGTCGTAATTAAATGTCATGAAAAGAAATTTAACTTCAATAATTGCTATAATTATTGGGGGACTTTCCATATACAATGTCGCGTATACGGTCCCACGTTTTAGTTTCGTTTTTATTGCATTGGCGAAGTGTTTTTTAGAATAATTAATTAAGTAAATTACCGTTTGCTGCTCCGAAAGAGCGCTTCAAATATTTGGTTTTTGAACATTTTTTATCTCTCGAAAAGTAATAGTATTTTTTATTATTAAACCAGCGTTTAATGCCGGCCATAAATCAAACGATGATGATTAGATATCATCAGATAATCATCAGAGTGTATTATGGTTCATTATGCGCGTGTCAAATGCTGTGGTTTATCTACAACCACCCCTTAAAATAGCACCAAACCCCAAAATCTCTTCACAGTTCGACTAAGAAAAGACCAATTTTGCTTTATTTTAACATTTTCTATTTTTAGTATCAGCCGGCGCTTTATTTGCCGTCAAGGCGTACTATTTAAAAGCATGTAATTTTCCCAAGACACGAAAATTTCAGACTATCTTTAAAATTGAAAATTCGAATATAAATTAGGTAAATTTTTCCTTATTTTTGGTCAAACTAAAATGTATAGATCCTAAATAGCCCATTTCAGGGAAAAGATATGTGCTTCCAGCATTAAGCCCAGTGCTGGATTTACCAGTGGGCTGAGTAGGCTGGAGCCTAGGGCAGATTTTAGGGGGCGGCAAATTTGACCCAATTTTTTTTTATCTTACAGAAATAAATGGTACAATCTTTATTCATGGTTGACGGGTAGTATTTTTTTAAATAAACTTTATTGTTGGCCGTGTCTGTTAATGGGGATAAAAAAAAGGTAGTTGGTATTCTGGCTTTGCAGAAAGAAATTTCATTTTCAATAAAATAAGTAGGCAATCATAAATTTTTAAAATATTTACTAAAAATTATTCACCAAATTTGGGCGTGGTCTTAAAAAAATTTCGCCTGCAGCGGGCTTTTTCTTTCCCGAATATTTCACCTGTTTCAAACTCACGAGCCGTCACTGGTAGGGGGGGGGGGGGGGGCAAAAATTGAATAGCCTACTAGCGGCAAATTTGTAAATCCGCCACTGATTAAGCCATCACCCAAATACCAATATTTGGAGAGCCATTGGCTACAAGTAGGGCTTCCAATTTTCAGGTTCGGGATCCCGTTTTGAGATCCCGGGATTAAAAATCAAATCCCGGTATCCCGGGATCAACCCTAATAATTAATAATATCTAATATTAAAAAATCTAGAGACCGACCGAAGGTTCAGTTTCTGTTTCGGCTAGCAAACCTGTTGTATTAGATCATTTTCCGCAGTGTAGAGTTTCGGTTTCGGCTAAAAACCGGCCGAAACTTAGTGTTCGTGAATTGTCGTGCACCGTTCGGCTAACTTTGGATGGGTTTGTAGGCAGTGTTGTCTATATAAATAATATATTTTTTCTGTCGACTTTTTTTTTAGTTGCTTTCCCAAAATCGATCTCGTCCTATATAAAATAAATTAAATTTCAGTAATACAATAATTTCGGTCGAAACTGAGAAAAGGCCGAAGATTCGGTTTCGGCTGAAAATCTTGTCTCGGTCGGACACTAAAAAAATCTAAGACTAGCAAGTAGCAACAGAAATAATAAAAATGCAGACATTATGGCAAAAATCTTTTTATTAAAAAACCCAAAATTAGAAACCATTTTTATAAATTCACGTTTTGTTAATAAAAAAATTAAGTTATGCGTACGTACGTAAAACAAAGGAAAGAACTTTTTATTAAACAGCGCAAAAAAAATTGGTAAACATTTACGATTTGCTTAGTAAAAATAAAATTTACTCTTAAAAACACCAACGTGTCTAAATAAAGTGGAGTAACTTGTTTGGTCGCAAATGTGACTGCTGAAGAAAAGGCTCTTTTAGCTTCCACACTTGTAGGTGGTACTGTCAGTAAATATTCGTAACACTTTTGCAAATATAAACCTCTTAATCGTCCATTTTCAAAAAGGGGCATTTCTTTTTTAATTACGTTAAGACTTTTAAAATGAACTTTTGAATTTTGCCATATTTGCCGGCAATTAGGTTTAGTTCTAGTGGTTTTTAGGGATGGCTATACTTCAATCCCGGGATTTTCGGGACAAAAATATTCTGGGATCCCGGGATTTTGAGATCCGGGATCCCGGACTGGAAACCCTCTACAAGTTGAAAAAAATTTGATTCATTAAGTTTTCAAAGCAGAAGAAATATGGGCACATTTGATAATATGTATTTCGCTTTTTGCTTTCGTCCCAGAAAAAAATTTGTAATCGCGAAACAAAAAAAGCAACACAATAAAAACCCAGTTTTTAACATAACCCTAAAAATAACTTTACTATAAATCCATCTGCCGTTCCATTGGAACATAGTCGTTTTACATTAAGGTTTACATACATGAAAGCACATCACTAGTCGTTTATAATTTATCTGTTTATTTATTCTAAGAAATCAACAATGGAGGGACATAGAGACGTCTGACTTAAAAATGCCAACAATAACAATGGTCTGAAAAGATTGATTCTATAAAACGCAACAAGATAATAATAGTGGTTCGTTTGTTTGAATCAAAGATAATTTCTGTTGTCGATGGCTGTGTTTATCCAGAGATAGTAGTACCATTAGCATGCATATTAACTAATTAACGACAGACGACAGATCAATAAGGCCGGCGACATTTACTAAATTTGACTACAAAATATGAACGCTTTCATGCCTGCGAGGAAAAATAACATCATTTTCGTTTCTTTCCTATTCATCTTCATAGGAACATTAAATGTATTAATTTTTTTTTCTTGCTTTATTATTATTCAATGACAGATCAATAAGAACGGCGATTTCGATACGAAGGCGACGAGCTGACGATATTTACCAAATTTGGCTACATTTTGTGAATGCTTTCATGCCTTCGAGGCCAAAAAACAATTTTTTTTGTCTGTCCTGTTTATTTTCATAGGACCATTAAATGCGTAAACTTTTTACTACTTACTACTTTATTATTCAATGACAGATCAACAAGGTCAGCAACTTTGATACGTAGACGAGGCTCCGACGACGTTTACTAAATTTGGCCACAAAATATGAACCCATGCATGCCTTCGAGGAAAAAAAAACATTTTTGTGTCTGTCCTGTCCATATTCATAGGAACATTAAATGCATAAATATTTTTTTGCGTCGCTCGTTAGCGGCACTTTATTATTAGGTAAAAGTTAATTAGGCAATCAAACGATGTGTCAAAAAGTCAAAAATGGCGGTTGTGTGCGAATACTGCTTTGCATTGGTACATTATGTAACCATAAAAATTATAAATATACAGGGTGTTTCAATAAAAACTCCCAGGACAATTATTTCGAAAACTAAAAGTGACATGTAAATTCTTTAAACGACAGTTTTTAGCCTCTATGATTGGCTTCACAACTGTGTAAAAAATGTGCTTGAATAATACAAGATGTAGGTGGCGCCACGGTGCAAAGAAATTTTTCGATGACAGAAAAAGTTAAAAGTTCCTGTCATCGAAAAATTTCTTTGCACCGTGGCGCCACCTACATCTTGTATTATTTAAACACATTTTTTACACAGTTGTGAAACCAATCACAGAGGCTAAAAACTGGCGTTTGTAGAATTTACATATCACTTTTAGTTTTCGAAATAATTGGCCTGGGAGTTTTTATTGAAACACCCTGTATATGCATGTTTTTAAAATTTTCTACTAATCAAGATATTTATAGTTTCCTAATGACATCAAATTATAATGCTTCAGGGAAATTACAATGGAACGCTATACGGGCGTTTTTACTACGATTGACGCAGAATTTTTGATATTCATTCATTATCTTACGTTACGGTATTAGTGAGCTGCGTTTGTAATCAATTGCGCTTTTGGATTAATTTTTAGTATTTTTGATGAATGGAATCTTTTGTGTCCTTATATTACGTGTCTGTGAGTCGCTCAATGCCTACAGCAGTCATTTAAAGTGACGTGGTTTGAATCGGCTAATAAGTTTTATCAAATCATGAAATTCTGAGGTTATGTGTGCATAAGCGTTCGGAAAATATTTTTTGTTTGTTAGTTATCCAAAATTTGCACTTTTCTTATTAGACTAGCTAGAAGTAAACCCAGTCAAACTCTAAGCACTATAAAAATAAAACCGGAGCACCGTAATTGTTTGGGTTTGTTCGGGTTCGTATGCACTTAAGTGTAGTTTGTATTTTAATACTATTTATTTGCTCCTCGTTAGATGTTTATTGCTGTAAAAATTAACAAACTGTTAAATAACCCAGCGCAACTGTTGATTAGTGGTACGCGGCCGAATGATTCAGTAGGTTTAGGTATCGCCAATTAATATTTTAAACATAAATAAAATATCGGAATTGGCGACCTCACAAAACGCCTCAGTGTTCTATCGACAAATAACGTATTTGGACAATTCATTCTGCATTTTCAGGTTACTAAATAGGTAACGTTTCGACTGCAGGTCAGTCATCATCACGGCTAGATTACAAAATTTTAAATATTCAACCAAAATAAAGCACATACTCCTCGATGCATGGACAATAATAGCGTGAGGAATGTGTGTTTTGCCAAAAAAATTTTTTATCTAGTCCTGATGGTGACCTTGGTCTGCATGCGGTCCGAAACGTTGGCTCCCTCTTTGCGATTGGTCATGACAGTCATCTTATTACTGTCTTCCAATGGGTCCATCTCTCTCTCCGGTGGTGACTAACCTGTACATTATGGAATGGATTATGGATTGAGTCACACGCTATTTTAACACTACCAAGATTAAACCTAAACTTTGGCTTAGATATTATGTTGATGATACCTTTATTATCTGAATAGAACGAAGAGTTGATACGGTTTTTGGAACATATTAATAGTATAAGACAATCCATAAAATTTAGCATGGAAACAGAAAAGCATTCCACTCTACCTTTTCTCGATGTTATCGTCAAACGAAGCGCTGAAAACATAAAAACTTTAGTGTACAGGAAACCCACTCACACGGGGCAATATCTTAATCACGGATCGAATCATTCAAACTCCATAAGACAGGGCACAATTCAAACTCTTTATCACAGGGCATCTAACGTTTGCAACAATCCGGAAGAACTTAATATTGAAATTTTAAATATCAAAAAAGATTTAAAACAGAATGGTTACCCTGAAACCTTTGTAACTTGTAACTACTTAATACCATCTCAAAACTTAAAAATCGCGAAGTAAAAACGAATACAGAAACGAAAGAGGAGCAAGCATTTCTTACAATACCTTATGTCAAGGGGATTTCTGAAAAGATTAGAAGGATAACCAAAAACTATAATATTAAAACAGCCTTCAAATCAGGAAATACGCTTAGAAGCTTTCTAACAAAAGTAAAACCCCCCCGTAATGAAAACACAAAAAAATGTATCTATCAAATTCCTTGCGAGTGTGGCAAATCGTACATTGGAGAAACAAAAATACCTTTTCCCGTACGAGTTAAAGAACATCTGAAACATACTCAAAGAGGTGAAACTTCGAGATCAGGTATAGCGGAACCTGTATGGACCAACCAACATAATATACAGTCAGAAGCCAAGGTTTTGGACACGGAACAGCACTGGAGAAAACGAAAATTCAAAGAAGCAGCTTTGGTTAATCAAAATACCCATATATTTAGTAAACCAAGTATTATAGATATCCCCAATATCTGGAAGCCTCTTCTTGTCCAAAACCAACAGCTCAAACTTCACACTCCAATAAGCACGTAGGCGGAGTCATAGTATTTAAGACAGTGACCTTAGAATTATAATTTAGTTTACACTTGAAAAGTGTTAGAGATACTAACTAAACGAAACGTTGTGTTAAGTAACAAAATAAAAACAATGGAAGTCCGACAAGGTAATTACTTTGATCTTACTTGTCCTGCCAAGTACTTATGATCGCTTTAATAAAACATTCTTCATGTGAGCCTGTGAGCCATCGTTGCTGTAAAAGTGACAGTAAAAATACCCATTAAAAGAATGCGGTGGCATCGGTGATACAACCAACCATGGGATGAGTCACTCGTTTTCATGGTGTAGCGTATTAATTAGGCATCATTGTTTGTTGTTTCGAGGTCCCAGACAAAAAAAATTTTTGTAATTTTTATAAACAAAATTGTAATGTTGTGATATTCTATTCTTAATGGGCGTTATATATAGGTATCTACTCGATACTGGACCTCGTTTCGTTACAATGATTATTAGGTTCATGTATAAATAACATCTACATGTATCTGATAATAATATCCGATATCATGCAAGTATGGAAATAAAAGAATACGAAAAAATACACGTATACCAAGAAACTAAAGTATGTCTTTTAACCAAGGGCACCAATCGCATGAAGTACTCGTTAAGGGGGTTAAAAGTGTCCCTAAAAAAAGGATCCTTTCAGCTACGAACTGCAAACAATATTTTGTTTCGTGGGTAAACTAAATGTAGAAGTAAATAATTAACATTTTTCGTTTTTGTTGCAGGAGATGGTTCAAGCCAAGGACCCTCCGTCTTATTATTTAAGTAAACTAAGGACGTACCTGGACCCGAAAGCTTCAAGAAGTCATAGGGTGGGTAATGTTTTACATTATTAATAAAGTCCTCATTAAAGTGCAAAAACATGCAAACTTACGACTAATATAAATATTTAATTAAAATTATTCACCTCGTAGGTAAAGCCACATAGTAAAAACCTAGCATGAGCATTTTGAATAACAAATTTTCACATCTAAATTTCTTAATGTAAATTCGCTTACAAATGCTAAAGGTGTGTCGTCATTAAAAAGATTCATATTTTTGAATGAAAAAGCAAGTCATTTAGTAGGTACAAGGTATATTTTTCATATTTGTATTGCTTTTTTAGAAAAGAAAAATGGTTGTAGAATCAACGTCGACGCAAGTTTTAAGGGACCTGGAAATATCTTTGCGGACCAATCATATAGAGTAAGTATTTCTGGTTTGTCGTGGTTATAGTTCGGATATTAGGTAGTGAAAGAACCTTTAAACCAGGGTCGGCAAGAGGACTCAGTGACTAAAATTTTACAGGCAATTAGTAGATAAAGTCGCCACAGTGGATCTTGGCCCGTGCGTCATCAATCAACGATCAGGACTCAACGTGGTTAATAACTCTGCATCCTTATTTATTACAGTAACAAGTTTGAATAAAAGCATAAAAGAACGTCTCCAAGATTCCGCAATAATATAATGTGCTAGACAAGAATAAAACTATAAACGTCAATTAATTACTTTTTTTAATTGTTTAGTTAACAACCGTTGTATTTTAGAACGTCATTGTCAACCTTATTTTGATCTGCCAATCTAATTCGTATTTTGTAAATCTGTCTGCCTTAAAACTGTTCCTTTTTCTAAAAATAGTTCTTTTTAGAGCTAATTATACCAACCATCTGTTTTGGCGGTAAGTATTTATGGATTTTTATAATACCTAATTTATTTATTTTAAATATTCTAACCGTGAAAGTTCTTTGAAAAGTTTACGGCAGTGGCTAAATTCCCTTAAATGAAAGGATATTAAAAATTTGACTTTTGCGATTTTAATAGTCAATAAAACATCAAACTTTTCTAGATTTGAAGCTTTAAAAATAGTATTAAATGTATTAACATTTATTTGTCAATTTCTTTTAGATAATATAGAATGCCGGGCCAAACTTAAAATAAATAATAGTATTTCGGGATATTATGTAGGTACGTCAAACGGTAGGCAGGCACGTCCATTTTATGAACTTAACTTAGTTTTGACTTTTTTCGTCTCGTATTTGATCGATTTTGATGACGTAAAAGTGATGACGCACGGGAAAAGAACCACTGTGGCGACTTTATATTGTATTCATAAAAAAGCGTACAAGAATTAGAATGAGAGGTAAGTTTTGTCATATTTGCGTAAAACCGGCTTGTCTAAATTATTGTTTATTGGAGGTTATCATACGTCACAGATTATCAAAAATACATAGCATTGGCCGCGTCGGTGTAATTAATTTTGAAACTGCATGGTGGTAACGTTTGATGAACTTTGACAAAAGAACATTAAAATGCCTCGTCAGTTGTCTGACGTTAAAACGGCTCAAATTGTATCAAGAATCGAAAAAGGATGGTCAATCAGTGCTGTAGCGCAGTTGTATAATAGAAATAAAAAAACTATATTGAAAATTAAGCAACGCAGAAGAATCCCTAAAGAGGAAAATTGGTTCAGGTCGTCCCAAACGTTCCAACCCTGAACACGATGCTGCTTTTTTGGTATATTTAAGAAATAATCCGTTTGCAACTGCAAGGGATGCTGTTATTGATACAGCATTTCCTGCCTTCCAACCTACCGCCAGCAGAAGAGTCGAGGAATCTGAACTAAAATGTCGCCCAGCTGCGAAAAAAATGTTTCTTACCGAAGAACAGCGACAAGCAAGGATTATTTTTGCCTTAAATTATATATACCGCAATCCTCAATTTTGGAACAGGGTCATTTTTGCTGATGAAAAGACGTTCCAGTCGACTTCTAACGGACAAATTCGTGTGTGCCGTCCAAACAATACCAGGTTTGAAGAGCGATATACTAACCTCCTCACTTCTAGACATGGGCGTTTATTTGTAAATGTATGGGGCTGGATAAGTGTTCATGGACCTGGTGTTTGCTGGCGAATAGAGGGAGGATTTAAGCCGGAAATTACATTATTATTTTAGAAAACATTGTTACCATCTGCTGAGCAAATATATCCCAATAATACTTTCATATTTCAACAAGATAATTGTCCAGTCCACACTGCCAATGCTGTAACCCACTGGTTTCAAACCCATAATGTGGAAGTGCTGCCTTGGGTCGCTTATAGTCCCGATATCAATCCATTGAAAATATTTGGGGTATAATCGTAAAAAAAATATATAATCAAGATTTTAGGCCACAACATTCAGAAGATTTATGGGAAATAATACATGCGTGCTGGGAAGAGGTTGATCCAAATACTGTATCAAATATAATTCAGTCAATTCCGAACAGACTGGCTCATGTAATAGAAACACATGGATATATGACCAAATATTGGATTTTATTTATTCGTGTTAAACGTTTTTTGTTTCTATTGTAATTTTTATAAAACTCTTAAGATATAGGTATTATAAAATATCCAATAAGCACGTAGGCGGAGTCATAGTATTTAAAACAGTAGCCTTAGAATTATAATTTAGTTTACACTTGAAAACGGTTAGAGATGCTAACTAAACGAAACGTTGTGTTAAGTAAGAAAATAAAGACAATGGAAGTCCGATAAGGTAATTTCTTTTATATTACTTCATTGCCTACATCCTTCAAACAAACAACTTTTTTTTGGTTTATTAATATGCGCCCAGAATAATATGTTTTGTAATTCAATAAAACCAAAACCACTATTAAGTACGCCCCCCGTTTAGTATTATTGAGTATCGGTGAAATATTTAGTTATTTTTGTTGCTTGTAACTTTAAATTTCAATCCTCCACTCAACAGTCTTGACTTTAACGGGTTTTTCCCCTTGGTTGTGCAGTTATATCGAACACGGGCGTGTCTGAGATAGATCGAACTTTTCTGCTGCGTCCGAGTGCAAAAACCAGCCGTAAATTTTTTTGTGTAGGTACCGTTCTTCTCTAGGTCTGAACCGTTCCTTATATCAATATAATGTTAGTTCTTCTCTATTCCAGGTGGGTAAGGGAGTTCCTGGACGAGGATAACGCCGGTTTGGACGTACTAATAGATTATCTAAGTTTCCGATTGGGAATGATGAGGCACGAGCAGCGGATAGCAGAATCAAGAACATCGTCGGAAGAAAGGCTCAGTCAGAATGCCCAGACGAATCTGGGGTCTGGTACTTTTGAGAAAAGTATAGACAAAACTTTTGAAAGGTTTGTGGACTCTTTTGTAATAACGTTTTGCAACTAATGTAAATAAAAAAAGTTTAAACTAACCACAAAGATAGGCCACGCATCTCGTTCATAAAAGTTATAGAGGACATTCTTTCATGTGACATATTTGTTTAAAGACAATCCTGACACTAAATCATGTTATAATTTATCCAATGTCAGTGTGATGACATTCCAATCATTCCATACGGCGGTAAACGTCGGTCTCTTTGAGACTGTTTACCGCCGTATGGAATACTTTGGAATAACAATACTTTACAGACTTGGCCCTGTTTTGTATACTATTGTTTTGTTATAATGTTCACAAATTACCTAAAATCGTTTCATCACTATTTTAATAATAACCTAACATTTTTTCTCATTCTAAAATGTCGAAATTCAAAAATTGTCATATTACATTTTCATTTGCTACCGCTAGGAGGCAGACGTTGCCACATATTGCGGATTCTACACCAATGTGGAATATTCCGAATAATAGTCCCGTGCAAAAAAAATGGGTATCATAAAATTTGGATTAAGTTTACGGCTTTATAAATTTTTTATTTTTACTCCGATTTAAGTAATTTTTTGGAGAGCTTTAGATACATTTATTAGTTTTAACATGCCTATTAGGGAATTCAATCCCGGGATCCCGTTTTCCGGGATCTCGGACATTTTTTCGATCTCGAAATCCCGGGATTGTCGTTAATTTAATCCCGGGATTTTCGGTATTTATCTATGCATTTTTTATTAATTTATATCGTGCACAAGCGTTACGTAATATAGTACAAATATGTACTTACATTGTATGTACATAATGTTGCAGTGTTTTTCTTACTGAAAAACTGCATTAAAAAGACAATGATAGATTTAAATTTGACAGATGATCTCTTCTTAACCGAAGCAGAATTTAATTTAATAGGAGAAATAGTGCAAATATTAGATCCCATAAAAATAGCTGTAGAGGCACTGTGTCAACGTGATATGAATTTGTATAAGGCAGATATTGTTCTGAAGTTTATGCTGTCTGAAATAGGAAAAATCCAGTCCCCTTTGAGTACTTACTCAATTAGAACTGAAACTAAGAACAAGAATTGAGCAACGAAGAACAGTTATATCATCGATCCTTAGTTATATATCTACACGCTCCTGCAGAAAATGAAACAGAAGATTAATTTAAAACGCTTAGCAAGAAAATAATCCAACAAGAAATTTATAATTTGATTCAAAATTATGTAAAGTCTACTTCCACTAGTAGTACATCAAGTGTGGAAAATGTAGATGAAGTTGAAAGCGAAGATGAGCTTCCTCTTGCAAATTTATTGATAAAGAAAAATGAGAAAAATTAAAGGAGGCCCTAGAAAAAACCACAAAACCTCAAAAACCTTTAATAAGTTATAATAACATCGATTTATCTCAAGTATTACTTCAGGAGATGGAATTCTTCGAAAATGGAGCCGACCGAGGTTTCCATTTGCAGTTAGCTTATGATATGCTGATGACGATTCCACCAACGAGTGTTAGTGTTAAATCAGAAAGGAATGGCTGGAATATTGTGTACTAAATTAATGTCTTGGTTGAGTGATGACACTCTAGATCAACTTATTTTTTTAAGAATTTTTTTTAAAAAACAAGTTTAGAATAATTTTTTTTTCTACTATGTTATGTTTTAACATTTTTTTTTATTTATAGGTTATATTATTATGTTATAGTGTTCTTATATTATTATGTTCATTGTTATTTTTTTTTAGTCATTAAAATTAAATGAAGAGATATGTTTCAGTTTCTTGGTTTTGTATTAATGTTCTGATGAAGAAATAAATGTTTTTATTTAATTAATAGGAAGAACTCCAAGGAAAATAATTTTTTTATAAATCCCGGGATTAAAAAATTATAATCCCGAAATTTCGGGATTGAAAATTTCCTCCGGGATTAAATTCCCCAATGCCTATGCAAATTTTAAGAGACATTGGTTTTTTGACATGTTATACATGGATAATCGAAAAGTTTTTTTTTGCTTATTGTCAAAACACCCTGTGGAATAATTAAGAAGCAAAATAACTTCAAAATATCAGTTTCCATTAAGCCGCAAATATTCTTTACATTTTGGTTTTTGGTTCATGTCAATTCGTGCATTTTGTTCTCACCCAAATGCAAAATGATCTTAATGTCAATAATTAAAATTTTTCCATAATTTTCTCATTGCCATTGCATTCAAAATAAAATAAACTAATCAAATGCAAGAAAACAAATGTTATTGTAATAATCAAGATTTAATAAACAAATAAATTTACGGAAAAAGATGCGTATACCCTAAGATTTAAAAAATAACATTTTCGCAAAACAAACTTAACAGGTACCAACAACAACTTTTTCAATTAAACACATCTCAATAATTTTTATTGTCTCCTCTACCCCTTACTACTGCCTGTACACGTCGGTTCATGCCATCAATTAGCCCGCGAATATCATCCTGGGTAATATTCCTCCATTCTTGACTCTTATGACGCTGTAGTAATTTAAGTCCAGTTGCTGGTTCGCGTGAGGTTAAATTACCCTCGTGTAATTTTCGACGAACTGTCCAAGAACTGACATTTTTAATTCGAACCTCTCCAAGTTGGTTTTTCGCCTGTACTGACGATTCCGAAGAATTTTAAGTACAAGAAATCGGTCATCAATAGCTCTAGTTTTGAGTTTCCTAAATTATTGACATCATCAAGATCATTCTGCATTTGGGTGAGAACAAATGCACGTATTAATTTATTTATTTATTTTACACCATTTCACAGTTACAATGAACCAATTAACCAATGGGTATACAGGATATTTAAAATAAAATAGGTAATGTTATAACAATAATTCAAAAATTTTGTGATAACAAGAAATTTAGACTTAAATTATATTGAAACGGAATAATTATGCCTAAAAAGACACTAATACGCTAATTTAGATTTATACTGGATAAACCACAGCTAAAAATGTCAAATCTATTTTGGTGCAGATTGTATGTGTTGCACAATCGATAAATAGGGGAGTATTTACAGATATTGGTACGCGGTTGGTACCTAAAAAGTTTGGGAATGACGTGTTCTAGGGACGAGGAATTTCAGGTTTTCTAATATATCACTGCATTGAACTCTATTATGCAAGGTATTATGAAGAAATTTAAGTTGAGAAACTGTACGTCGATCTTCTAAGGAGTAAAACGAGTGCCTTTGCAATAGAGCTTCTTCTAGAATACCGATTTCAGGATACTGACCATCAATTTTAAAACTTAAATATTTTAGAAAACCTCGTGGGACCCTTTCAATGCGATTAAGGTGCACTTAATATGGAGACCATACAACGTACTCCAATTTAGATCTTACAAAAAAGGCATTTTTTGTGTATGACAATTTAAAAAATCACGAGAATGTCTTATTATAAAACCTAGGGATCTATGACAGGAGGCAACAAGGTCATTTATGTGGGGAACAAAAGATAGTTTACGGTCAAATAATACACCCAAATCGCGAAAAGTCTCAGCTCTGTCCACTGTAATGTTATGTGACATGAACCGAAAACCAAAATGTAAAGAATATTTGCGGCTTAATGGAAACTGATATTTTGCTTAATCATTTCACAAGGTGTTTTGACACTTAGCAAAAAAAAAACAACTTTTCGATTATACTTGTATAATATGTTTATAAGCTCAAATAAATACAATTTTTAGGACTAATGGATATATCAGAATGCCCATAGATATTAACGATAGTCCAAGCTTGAAAAGGCGATCGAAACATGTTGCGAAGCTCAACATGGGAGAATCGAAAGACGACATACATGTTTGTATCATGTGTATGAGAGCAATAATGAATAATAAAGTAAGTTGAACGTGTTACATTCGTCATACATATGATTTTATGTTAGTTTATGATTTACCTATAACCCGTTGTCTATATATCATAATGATTTAATCTTCATTCATCAAATTTGTACTATTATTGTTCTCAAAAAGACAAATTTTCTAAACGCGAACCGGCTAAACGGAGGTTAACTATTGTTTTCCCATTGTTTTAGTATGGATTCAACATGGTAATCCAGCATCGAGAAGCAATAAACTGCATATCACTTAGTTTAATACACAAGAGCCTGAGGACGAAGGCTCTAGTTTTAGAATTATTAGCGGCAATATGTTTGGTGAAGGGAGGCCACGAAATCATTTTATCGGCCTTCGATAATTTTAAGGAGGTCTGCCACGAAGCGCACAGGTTTCAAACGCTTATGGAGTATTTTTTGAATTATGAAGCTTTTCATATAGAATTTATGGTAAGTTTTGTAATATTATATACGGAAAAAGGAGGTCAATCCATTAACCATATATTCCTTGAGCCAAAATAAGATGACAGCTTTTATTAATTAATGAATTGAGTGCTAAAGATTTGACCCATTTTGAATTAAATAAAAAGCCAAAAAATTATTTATCAAAAAACGAAACGACGAATACATCAGTAGCCTTAACTTTTAAACGAATTAAAGGTGTTTGATATGGTATGTTATTTGCCAAGTTCTAACGTAATTCGAGACGGTGACGTTTTCAATTTAATGAATAATTAACCTCCGCAAAATTTTAATGACAATTGATTTAATCCTAATTTACACTTCCACGGAATAGCTGTACAACATTTTTATGAACTCAGTTGTTTTCATAGATTAAAATAGCAAACACAACATTTTTGCTCCTGTAAATACATAGATACACCTGTTTCTTTATTATAAGTCCCAATATTTTATAATAGAATCGCTTAGGTAATAAAATCCTAACTGTAGGTGGCATGTATGCAATTCGTAAACATAATCGTCCACTCAGTAGAAGATATGAATTTCCGCGTCCATCTCCAATACGAATTTACCGCCCTCGGACTGGACAGCTATCTGGAAAAACTGAGGTTCACGGAAAGCGAGGAGCTGCAGGTCCAAATCTCCGCGTACCTGGACAACGTCTTCGACGTTGCCGCGTTGATGGAAGACAGCGAGACCAAGACGGCAGCTCTGGAGAAAGTTGGCGAGCTGGAGGACGAGCTGGCGCAGGTGAGGGATAGTTTTTGAGGTGCGTTCGGGTAGTGTTGGTGACTGTGTATTTTTTTGTAGATGCATGAAAGGCTGCAAGGCGTTGAACACAGGGCTTTGGAACAGATTGTCATGTTGGAAACTGAATTGATACAATTGAGGTAAGGATTAATAATTTTCCCGCATTAGAAAATAAAGCGTTTATTTGGAGGAATGCTTACGGTCGTGTATTCGTACATTGTTTAAAATATTGGAGGAAAATCCGTATACCAAAATCTAAATAGGAGCAAAACTCTCAACTTTGAGAAACAATATAACATATTATATTACATGTCTGTGGCGTTACCAATAACAAAACTAACTTTTCTTTTTATTTTGTGCTACAGGCAAGAAAGAGACGAACTTATAGAATTTAAGACTAGAGCGGACGAAGAAGTGTCAACGTTAAGAAGGGTCGTTCAACACCACGAACAAGAATCGAAAAATAGACAGTCTATGTTCGAGAGCAAAATGGCAGAATTGGAAAGCAACAGCTTACCTAAAGGAGCATCAAGTATGATTTTATTTTATTTCTTATGTGGTCGTCCTACAATAGATAATAATAACGTATGTACATACCTACATTCAATTTGTTGTATCGCAAGCATATTCTGAGCAAATACTTCCAACACGGGCCAATTTAATAATGATTTAAAAATACTTTTTTCTTGGCTTCAATCAAATAAACTTACGTTAAATTTTACAAAATCTTCTTTTATGTTTATAACTAAAAATAAAATAAATTCCATCATTAACCCCTTAACATGCCATATCCAGTATATTATCAACTCGATATCTCCTTTGGTATCTGTTTTGTACAGAGCTAGATATTTCATTCCTTTGAAATACTTAAAAAATATATATTTTTCATTAATATATTCAAAATTACAATACTTAGCTTCTGCATGGGGAGCTGCTTGTTTATCAAACTTAAGACGATTACAAAAATTGCAAAATAAAGTTATTAAATGTAAACTGAAATTACCACATTTAGAACAAACTTAATCTATATAGACCGAAAGGGTATTTACACGTTCAAAACATTTATAAAGTAAAATTTTTTATTCTAATTCACTCTATTATTTTAAAAGAAAAAAAAAGCAAACAACTCTTCAGGAGAATAAGACATTACATGATCATAACACCAGACGTTGTATAAATTATTATCAAACAATACCAGTAAAAAGTAATTTCGGAAAAAAATCGCTTTTATATGACGGAATAATAAAATATAACAATCTTCCAAAAAATATCAGAAAAATTAAAAAATTGGCAACTTTTAAAAACCAATTAAAGAGATATTTACTGAATTAAATTATTTATACTATTTTTTTTAAATTGATTTTGATAATGATTTAAATTGGATAATTAAACTGGAACCATTTTTTTTATTGTTATTTTTTTAATGGTTATTATTTTCTATATTATGTTGTCACTTTTCATGTAATGAACTGTAAAAGTTAGTTTGGAATAAAGACAGTTTGAAAGTTAATTACACTTGACTATAAGTCTAATTTTGTTCTTACGTCATTCATATAATTTTTCAGTGCCGTCAATCTCCAGTGTCCTCACCAATTCCACGACCTCTGATTCCGCGTCAACGGTGCCCGCACCACCTCCGTGTCCGTCGCCCGCCCCGGTAGCACCTCCCCCACCGCCTTGTCCTCCCCCTCCGCCAAAGGCGCCCGGAATGCCGGGGATACCCGGCGCTCCAATCCCCCCACCACCGGCCGGGTACATGCAGGCACCCGAGGGGGCGATGACTATTAAGAGAAAGGTGCAAACCAAGGTGAGGAAGTCTTATTATAAAAATTCTTTTTCATAACATACTAAAAGTAACAAAAACAATTTGAATCATTTACTTTGTTATAATATCATTATTTATGCCATAATTTACTGTTAAAAAAGTTTGAAAATATTGGATTCAGAGGAAAGCAATTAGAATTAATTAAAAATTATCTGAAAAATAGACCAATTTATGCTCAAATAGATAAAAAAAAGGTATCCAAAAGTATTTAAGTATGGTGTTCCTCAAGGAACAATTTTAGGACCATTATTTTGTAATATTTATATGAAGACTTATTTAGTATAAATTGCGATGGACAAATTCATGGTTTTGCAGATGATACTACAATTTTTTATACCGATACAAATTGGGACAACTTAAAAAAGATTTTAAAATTATAAAAAATTGGTTTGATAACAATTTGTTAATAATTATTTTAATAAAGCAAATTATATTCCTTTTACTTTAAAAAATAAATGGACATTGAAATTTTTAAAGTTAATAAAATAAAATATTTACTAATTAGTAAATTAAATTGGAATTTTCACTAAGAATACCTAATTAAAAAGTTAAGAAGTTTACTACCGATTTTTAAAAACATTAAAAAATTTTTAAACGTAAGACATGGAAATATTATATTACGCGTTAGTTAAAACTCATTTAAATTACGGAATGTTAGGTTAGGGAGGAATTAATAGAACTTTAGTTAAAAAATTAGAAATATTACAAAAAAGGTTTCTAAAAATTATATTCAATAAAGATTATCTTTATCCTTCAAAAGAATTATATTCAGAAACAAAAAAGTTGAACATAAGACAACTTTACATTTATAACATCTTTATATGTATATATATTTAAAAATAAAAACCATAATCATAATACAGGTCAGAAAAATAAAATAACCATAAAACCTAAAATAAATAAGTTTCAAGTTTGAAAATGTAGTACTACTACGAAACTCCAGTCACTAATATTTTACAGTAAACTGATATAACAAAATAAATAATTCATATTGTTTTTGTTAATATGCAATATCACAAAGTAACGGACCAGTCAACAATAACAACATACTTACAAAAAGTATTATTTTTATAGACAAATTTTATTATTTTTACCTTTAGTACAAATTACCAACGATAAACTGGATAGCTTTAAAACCGAATCAAGTTCGAGGAACGATATTTAACGAACTGGACGACGATAAACTACATTCCTACATCGACTTTGCCGAGTTTGAGGAAAAGTTTAAAATCGGCAACGCCGGACCTCTTGCCAATGGTACTTGCGAGGCGGACGGACTGCAGACATTCCCTAGTAAAAGGTAAGAGAGTTCTTACCGTATGTGCACGACCATAAATTAATATAAACAGGCGCAAACCTACCCTTTTTACGAATTTGTGGTAGCATAGGGCATAGACGTTGTCAATGCTTTCTTCAGTCTTTTTAACAATAAGGAAAAAATAAATAAAGAACTATTTTTAATTTTAATTATTATTACACATTTTAGATTCAAGAAACCCGAAAATATTACCCTATTAGAACATACAAGGCTACGAAATATTGGTAAGTGTTGTATTTTTCAGTTGATTAAATTATTTTTAAAGTGATTTTCTAGATACTTTGTGCTT
Organism: Polydrusus pterygomalis; assembly: GCA_963969555.1. Taxonomy (NCBI): domain Eukaryota; kingdom Metazoa; phylum Arthropoda; class Insecta; order Coleoptera; family Curculionidae; genus Polydrusus; species Polydrusus pterygomalis. The sequence goes on from OZ018377.1 coordinate 3,157,759, forward strand.
AAGCTAATACCTAAATATTCAAGTTTCACTGCCGGTACATTTCGGCACATAAATACAGTACTTTATTAATAATAATATAACAATAAAGATACTTATTTATGCCAAAATATAAAAGTTAAAAAATATAACAATTAAAAATATCTATTTTTAACAGTAACATACTAGTTTGCACAAAACGGTAGGATTTAACTTAACAGTTAATCAGTCTTCCAATCAGGCCGTAAGATAACGTTTTTAAAAGCCGAATAGTTTATCAGATTCTATATTGTTATATATTATTGAACTATTATATTTAAAATAAGTTTTATATTTTTCTTCATGATGTATTGGTTTTTCCAAATTATTTTCATTTCTAGTGTTTATGTTGTGGGTAATTCTAAATTGAATTTTTTCATATAAATAATCTGTTTTTTTAGTAGAAACTATTTTATGAATAAAACAATTTAAATTAATTACACGTCTAAACTCAAGTTATAATGTTACGTTGTCTATGGATTGGTCGTATTTTGAAGGCTACTTGAAAATCTTATACAATTATTTTGTAATAATTTATATTTTTATGATATATACCATCACCATAATCTAAACCACTTAAAATAATAGAATTTGCAAGCCTTAATTTTGTATCAGTGTTTAAGTACAATTTAAAATTATATAAAATTTTAAGTTTATAATAAACATTTTTTATTTTGTTTTTTATATGAGCTGCAAAGGTCAAATATCGATTACAAATAATACCAAGATTTCTAACGAATGTTACCAACGGTATCGCATAAAACATTAAGTTTCAACTACTTTAGAAACATTAGAAAGATCTTCATTTATCAATGAAATCCAATGCAGAAGATTATAATTTTTTATTTTGTTCATCAGCAAAAACTAATAGATTACCATATTTCATGGATAAATAAAAATCATAAATTATAAATAATAAAGGACCTAGTACAGATCCTTGAGGAACTCCTTTTAATACCTTTGATGAATTTAAAACATAATATGTGCTTAATTATGTACCAATTGCAAGTACTTTAAATACTCCGTCAGTAACCTTTGCTAACAAACTGCGCTTTTTTAGCAATATCAAGAAGAAAACTAGAAATGCCACCCGAGAAAGTAATAAATGCCATTAATATGTTGGACCTGAAGCAATTATCGCTAGAGAATGTAGAGTTACTCCAAAGGATGGTTCCTACCGAACAGGAAACCAAAGCTTACAAGGAATTTGTCCAGGAAAAAAGAAATGTCAACTTGTTGACGGAAGAGGATAAGTTTTTGCTTCAACTGACCAAAGTGGACAGAATCTCTGCAAAGTTGTCTATTATGAATTATATTGGCAACTTTTTTGACAATATACATCTGATACAACCTGTAAGTCATTTTATATTATAGATAATTATTAGTTTTATTTATTGCATTAAAAGAAATAAATATTTAGTTAATTACTATATCATACATATTACATATACATTTCTATTTTTTTATTGAATATTAACATTTAAAGTATCATTTTAGTTTTAAATATTTTACCACTTACGTTATTTAATAGAATATTCCTAATAAACTAACGTTTTGGGATTTTTTTTTGAAAAAAGTAATAAGAAATAAACTAAATATATTTTTGAAAGGATTGAAGAGAGTTATAAAAGCCGAAACGTTAGGTAGTAAAGTAGTATTTTAATGGCGTTTTTGTTTTGGACCCAAAAAATTATTAACTAAACGGTTTAAAATATAAGGATACATTTTTTTAGCAAATCCATGCCATAATCTCGGGCTCAAATTCGGTTAAGAATTCCAGAAAATTACGATCCGTCCTAGAAGTTATTCTTGCCTTCGGAAACTACTTGAATAGGTAAGTTTTCTTCAAAATAACTTTTAACATTAACATCAATATTATTGATTTAATAATTTAGAATAAAAAAATAAAATGCGCATTGTCATATATCAACGTTTCATGGTCCCTAGATAACGAAAAACATGTTTATCACTATTGTCGGTATATCTGTCTGCCCGTCGAGTCGAAAATTTAAAAACTACTTGACGGGAGTGAGGAAATTTTGTATATAGCCTGGGTATTAACCCTGCTTAAAACCGGGAATAGTTTGGGTTTGCTATACTGCCCTGTTAAGAGCAAGCACTAGTGTAGTTGTGTAGTATTTCGTTTTATCCAAAAATCGGCCAAATACCCCTCTTTGGAGTACAGTTACATGCAGTTTTGCAGGTGCAGCTTTGGATTTATAAATTAATATAAGCAGAAACAGAAATATGCACAAATTTTACAAAATTTCGTTTTTTGCTTTTATCATTAAAAGCCATATGTTTGCCACTTTCGTGATTATTGTTTGCTGGTCTAACGATACGTGTCTATGATTCATATACGACCTATGCACTTAAAAGATGTCGTTGGAAATAACACAATTTATTTTATGGCATTTTCTAATTCTACGGACCAAACCTATTATTCCTCCCGATGCTACATCTCTGTCTGTAAAAAAAAAACAATTATAAAACAGTGTTCATGAAGCAGTCCATTCTCTTAGTGGTTCAATTTTTAAAAAAGGAGAAATAAAAAGTATGTCTAAATCACAAATATTTTTAAAATATGGGAATGTCTTTACGTTAGAGTAAAAGATCAAAAAGACATGTTTCGACCTTAAAGAAGGTCATCCTCAGCGATTACTTGTTCGGGGTTAAGCTTTACCACATAATAACAGGATAGTTCGATGTACAAATATGAGAACCAATCTTATACATAGGTGGGGAAAATACCCCAAAAAGTCAGTAAGAAGTAAGTGGTCTTGACATATTATTCAAAGAAAATACATTATTTGTGTATAATGTGTTAATTAAATATTTTCTAATAAAAAATTAAAATTTAAAAACTTTTCTTAAAATTTTTTTTTTATAAGAAATAGGCATTAGGCAAAAATTGCTTGAATTTTCTTTGACAATGTATTTTAAAATTATTTTTCTATAAATCAACAACGTTAACAGTAGTATTATTTTTGTTATTTTAGTGCCAAACGAGGTCCAGCTTACGGCTTCAAATTACAGTCCCTCGATTCTTTGCTCGATACAAAATCGACTGATAAAAGATTGTGCCTTCTACATTTTATTGTAGCTACAATAAGACAAAAGTTCACCGATCTACTCAATTTTGACTCTGAGTTACATTATATTGAAAAAGCGGCAGTTGGTATGTATTTTTTTATGTTTACTTCAATGCCCTAAAAGAAAAATATTATTGCGTTTACATTATTCTCCCAAATTTTTTGAAAACGTCACTTGAAAAATTATTGTTACAATAGGCTGTTTTAACGTCAACACAATGTCATCAAGTATACATACGTATTTTCCGTACACTCTGTATATACAGTGTGTCCAAGGATAGAGTTTGGAAGAGAAAAACTTTTTTATTAGTAGATATAGAAGGAAAAGTCATTCTTTATAAAAACGTCTGTTTGTGCTGAAATTATAATTTCAACTATTAGATTTGCGATTACTATACAGGGTTCGTCAGAAACAACATTTTTAGTTTTTTGGATTTCGTTTAAAATAAATTTACAGAAAAACAAACAACTATTATTGCGTTCTTACTTCGAATATGATTTTATATTTGGCCTTGTAACGATTTTGTTGTAAGAAAACCATTTTTTATTTGCCTACTTTTAAGGTATTTTTATTATTACGTGACATATTTCTTTAATTCATTCAATCATAAATTATAAAACTTTTATTTAAACGTGGTACCACCGAGTTAGCGCATAGTTTAATTCGACATCTGAATTACCGATAACAGTTCTTAACTGGCTGTATTGGGATATTTGCAATAACTACTCTTATTTTTTCTTTCAAAAGATCTAAGTTATTATTGAAATTGGTTTTATACACATGTCGCTTCAGATATCCCCATAAATGAAAGTCGATAATTGTTTTGATTGGGACTCCTACGTGCCAACTGATGTGGACCATAGGTACCTACCTTCCAATCTATTTGTTCCCAAAGTGATGATTTAGCCAATTATCAAAACGAATTGATAATTAGAATTGAAAAAAAATCCAAAAAACAAAAACTGTTGTTTCTGACGAACCCTGTATAGTAATCGCAAATATATAGTAGTTTCAACACTAGCAAAATTCATTTAATAAATCAAGGAATTAAAAAAAAGATCCAAAAAACTAAAAATGTTGTATCTGACAAACCTTGTATAGTAATCGCAAATCTGAAATTCGAAATTGTAGTTTCAGCACAAACAGACGTTTTTATAAAGAATTACTTTTTCTTCTATACCTACTAATAAAAAAGTTTTTCTCTTTCAAACTCTATCCGTGGACACACTGTATGCCACAAGTAAGGACGCTCTTGTGTCAAATAAATTTTTCAGCAATGTTTAAAATGTTCTTACTTATTTATTTTTATGTTCTAATTTTAGTATCATTAGAAAACATTTCTACTGACGTTCACGAGCTGGAAAAAGGCATGGAGGCCGTGCGAAAAGAGGCTGAAGTCCGGGGAAGGGGCAGTCACAGTCTCGTCGTCAGGGACTTCTTAGCCAATGCCGAAGATAAGCTAAGGCGGTTGAAAAGTGACGCCAAAGTGGCTCAAGAAGTAAGTAGATCAACGAGTTTAAAGTACTAAAATTTTCTCTTTACAATACTAACCAGGACTATTTTAATTTTATTTTTTTTAGGCGTTTAGAGAATGTGTCGAATATTTTGCTGAATCTCCGCGAACGACAGATGCGAATAACTTTTTCTCCTTGTTAGTTAGATTTGTAAAAGCATTTAAGGTAAGTAGCTCTAAATTACCGTGCGAGCAAACATTATTTGCATCAAAGAGGGCCTTGCATCTAAGGACGTAATGCTTAGCCGTAGAGCTTAATACCTGTTGGGTGTCAGTAACTATGTGCCTGAATTAACAATCAATCAGTTATTCCGTCCTCTGTGACAGTTTTGACAAGTAATTTGATTTATCGCTATGTTTTCCAATTTCTTGAAAAATTCACACAATGGGCTTTACGGAACAGCACAAAACATTCATGGTTGAAGCGTATTTTCGAAACGGGGTTAGAGTAAATGGTGAGTGGTAATACAATCCGGGTTTGTGCATGGACGATTTTCACGAACATTTTCCTAACGTTACTTTTATTGCAGGGAATTTCTATCATTGCCTGAAAAGTTCCGTGGCTGTGTTTAGGGAAACAGGTTTTATACAACACAAAAAAGGAGCAGGAAGACCATCTGTAAGAACAGAAGAACTTGTTGCAAACGTTCGTGAAATAATGCAAAATACCCCAACAAATTGTATAAGACGCCTGTCCCAAGAAGTGGGAAGATCGTATGGAACATGCAGGATTCTTAAGAAGCAGCTAAATGTATTTCCTTATAAACTGCAAGTATTCCAAGAAATACAAGCCGCAGATTTTGAAAGACGCAGGAATTACTCTCAATGGTTTACCCAAAATGTATTGGAAAGAAATGATTTAATAAACCTGACATTTTTTTCGGATGAAGCCTGGTTCCACCTCTCCGGTTATGTGAATTCTCAGAATACACGCATGTGGAGTAGTGAAAATCCCCATTTTTTTGTAGAGTCCACATTGCACCCTCAAAAAATTGGTGTCTGGTTAGCTATTTCCCGAAGAAGAATTTATAGTCCTATTTTATTCCATGACACAGTTACAGCACAGCGGTATAAAGACAATATTTTAAATCCATTTGTGGAGCAATTACTTGACGACGAACTACGTTTTAAATATTTTCAACAGGTCAGTGCAACCGCCCATACAGCCGCCGAAACTATTAACTTTACGCAATTTTTTCGACGACAGACATTGAATTCCCACCAAGATGACCTTGTTTAACGGTTATGGATTACTTTGTTTTTCCTCATTTAAAGAACACTATTTTTAAAACACCAGTTGCAAATTTAGAACAATTACAAGAAAGTATTATCCAAGAATGTGATAACATTTCTCCATAGATGCTGGTCAGAACTTTCGAAAATATGAAGAGACGTGTGAATTTATGCTTGGAGCATGGCGGTTACTTTGTTAATTTTGTAAACAACAAAAATAAATTTGTATTTGCCTACTTATTTTATTTCCATTACTTTGGCATATGGAGGGCTTTAGGAAGGAGTCCGATCGAAAATGGCTGTTCTTTAAATTTACGTCCCTGTTTAGTAGTTAGTTCGCTGTTTGCCGGTCGCGGCGCAGTGATCGTCAAGTGTTTGACTTTTTACAGGTTTTGATAGACGTCAGCGGTATTTTTATCCAATAATTAATAAAATAAGCTTTATTAGATATAATATATACATATCTCAGCCTGTAGAGAGTTTTAGTTAACTAAATTCAATAAAACAGTTGATTATCCCATAAGAACCCATGCATTTTTAAGATTTAAAGGAACACATGCGCCCCTGACGGCCATTTTTAAAGCTGCTTTACCGATCCAAAACTTTGCCCGAAACCAATGTATTGCGATCGGACTCCTAACCTAAAGCCCTCCATACTTTGGCATATCATGTCATAATATAAATTTGAAAAAATTTTAACCTAGATTTGGTTAGATATATCGTCCCCATATCATTGTGATCTAAACCAAGCCCTACGTTTTTTAATCCAAGCCCTCTTTGATGCAAATAATTTTGCTCGCACGGTACAATGTAAATATAAATTAACAGCAAACATAAATCTGAATTTAAAACACATAGAGCCATATTATCTAATTGTACTCTTCTTCTGTTTGTCGTATTGTAGTCTACAGACCAAGAAAATGAACAGAGGAGAAGGCTCGAATTGGCTGCCCTTAACGCCAATAACAAGGCGAACGAGGACGTGATAAAGAGGAACAAAGTCAATCAGAAAAAACAGCAGGTACGTTTCACCAGCGCTATTGCACAAAAGTTGCTGATTACTGAACTTAACTGCACCCTCAGAACTCGCAATAACCTTATCTGTATAGTAGAGTAGCTAGATAGGGGGGTCATGCGCAGTCAGAAGGATAAGGTTTCCTTTTTCTCAGTGTGGAAAGTATATTTTTCTCACGCAACTGCAGAAAATTACTTATTATATTTAAATCTATGATTAAAATACACTATTAAGGTTTTTTTTCTATATTCGAGAAGAAATTTAATTTTATATTTAATATTGATTTTTTGTGTTCCATTTCAATTGCGTGAGGAAAAGTGCAGCTTTCTACACGCCAATGCATGCAGAAACTGGTTACTTTCCACAGACTTTTCAAAAAAATAATTTATTTTATTTAGAAAGTCCTAGCGACCAAAAATAAGATTATAATAAATTTCTCAAAAAAAAATTTTGTATAAAATTTAATGTATAGAAAATCTTCATGTACAAAATATCTTAAATTTGCTTTGCCCGTAACAAAAGTAATTATTCTTTATTTACTAATTTTATTGAGAATAAAAGTTTTGATCACATTTAATGCAAATGTTCATGAGAACAAACGTTTAGAAAATTAAGTCTTAAAAATTGAAACTACCTAACTGAACATGACTCCTTATAATGGAAGAGGTTTTTTTTTCGTTACATGTATCAAAACTGCAATAGAAACATTTCTCTTCGTCCATTAAAAATAATAAATACTTTAATGACGAATCAATTATTTTAAAGGCTGAAAACTATTTATTTTCCTAGTTATACAGTTATGGAAATGCGTTGTCCGCCAATATACAGTATGTTTACGTAAGTTGGAACCATATGGAAAACTTTTTATTATTAGAAGAAATAGTCCATGCTTAAAGTGGAGTTGAAAGTATGGGAAAGAAAGAAAAACCTCAAAGTCTTCCTCCACAAAGTTTAATAGAATAAAAATATTCAGTAAGATTCTCTACATGTTTCGAACGTAGAAGCAGAAGAGAAAAAGGTGTAGTACCTTAATGGAGCTTTTATGTAATTAAAAATGGTTGGTTTGAACCCCATTTACTGACTTCTCACATACTCAGTATGTTTTAAATATCATCAATTTCTTTATATTATGTCTATTTTACACATCAAATTTTTAATTACATAAAAGCTCCATTAAGGTTCTACACCTTTTTCTCTTCTGCTAAAACAATCAGCACCAAATATATTTTCTGTCTCCTGATGGTGAATGTTTCTACGTTCGAAACATGTAGAGACTCTTACTGAATATTTTTATTTCATTAAACTTTGTGGAGGAATACTTTGAATTTTTTCTTTCTTTCCCATTTTTATTATTAATTTTACGAAAAAAAGTTTTTGTTAATAAAAAGTTCTGCATGGTATAAAACCTAAAATGCAACTATCAGATATTAAATTCTTTTAAGCGTATACGAGGTTTGTCAAAAAATATGAATTTTGCCCAAGAGCAAAGTACCTTTATTTTTGACAATATCGAAAATTGTTATTAAAAAAGTTGATCAAAACTAAAAACCAAGTTCAAATATGTAATTACACCCATTTACGATGAAAAAATAGGTTTTGGTATTTTTTAATAATTTTTCTGCATTATTAATTAATTATGAATGAACATTTATCTCTTGTAATTATTAAAAAACATGATAACCTTTCCGTTTCTTAATTTTATCTAACGATGTTGCAATTTAAACAAGCCCGTAATAAATACATATGCATTTATATCAGGGTTGGCAGGATATATATCCGTGATAAATATCCTGATATATATCTTGATAAATATCATGATATTTATGCGACGATATTTATCCTGATATATATCAATATTTTTTTTTTCTAAAATTCTATTCATCAGTATAAAAATATGGCCCGCTGCTGCTGAGCAGGCAACAGTGTATTATGCTGCTTACGATGCGGTGATTCCCCGTCTTTCCTAGACGTTGACCACCTGTTGTTCTTTGCCGCGTGGCATTTTTATTCCGATTTCTGATTGAACGGAACAATATTTTGCTGATTGTTTTAGGAAATAGAAATTTTACAATGTCAAAAATAAAAAATCCAGTTTGGGTTCTTTTTATTTAATTAACAAGCCCAGTTATTCTGGGTTCAGGCTCGTATTTGAGGGGGGTAATGGGGGTACCCCCCCTCATGAGCCATTTTTTTTTGCTTACCTTTTTTTTTAATTGGACAGGTGAAAATCGAGAGCAGTAAATTTTGATTGATTTTCTTTAAAAAAAACTATCATTAAAAAAAAATTTCATAACCCCCCACCAGAATCATTACCCCCCACAAAGATCAACTCCAGATACGCGCCTGTCTGGGTTTTAAGTTGAACCATAGTTAAAAGCAAAATTATATGATGTGTTCATATTCATAAACTTATATTTTTTACCTACATTTTACATTCCTAACATAGGAGTACTAAAAAAAACTTATTATTGTGATAGCAACAACTATCATTGAATAGAATTGGAATACAAATTACAGGTTTATAACATGTTTATATTAAATTAAGTGATTTTGAATTTTTAAAATATATCTTTACAGAAAACAGATGAAATAATTTAAAAATAATTAAAAATATAAATAAATATCCAAATTTGGATATATATCGGATAAATATCGATATATATCGGATATTTGGATATTTATATAAATATCATGATATTTGTCAACCCTGATTTATATTGCACTCGATATTCCAAATAAGAAAATATACATCCTAGATTACATGTAACTACTGTACATTTAAATTTGCATTGTTATTGTACACATACGTTTTAAAAAAGAAAAAATAATTTTTTCATCGTAAATGGGTGTAATTACATATTTAAACGTGGTTTTTAGTTCTGACCAACTTTTTTTAATAACAATTTTCGATATTGTCAAAAATAAAGATACTTTGCACTTGGGGAAAAATCATATTTTTTGACAAACCTCGTATGCGCCTAAAATAATTTAATATCTGATAGTTGCATTTTAGGTTTTATACCATGCAGAACTTTTTATGAAGAATAACTTTTTTTCGTAAAATTAATAATAAAAAAGTTTTCCATATGGTTCCAACTTACGGAGACATACTGTATATATGTAAAATGAAATTAAAAGAGTAAAAATAGTAAGTGTCGCGAAGCAGAAAGAAATAGGTAGATTATGTATCCCCCACTCCATCGTATCACATCATTTCGCTCATTGTTCTCCTGGTGTCACTCCTCCCGTTTCGATTTAATAAATATTCACGTTACTTATTTTACAACAGAATATGATTCATTTATTTCAAAAGACATAAAAATGTACTGATAAATAAACAAAATATAAACATGCACGTAATTTTTATGGCACCTGTGTCCAACACAGTACATCTCACTTCGACTGCGTAAATAGCAATAACATTTTAAGTTCAGTCGATGCGGGAGGCGTGACACCAAGAGAACAGTCGGCAAGATGCGATAGGATCTAGGGGTATGTTTGCTTTGCGACACTTTATCATACCTGTATGATACTACTAAGCATGAAATGCACAATTTGATTGATTTTATAAAATATAAGGAATCTTTTTATTGCGGCTTTTAAATGGTGCTTATTAATGCTTAACATTATACAAGGTGTTCGATAAGTATGATTATATGGAATGTTATAATTAATTTTTCCCTATGTAGTCGAGTCAATGAATACATAAAACAGGCAATATTCGTAAGTCCTCAAGAACAGCTCTGATTTTGATGATTTTTTTTTTAATTTTGTTTTTTTATTTTATTTAAAATCAGAAACCTTTTGGGGCGGGGACAAAATTATTTATACAGTGTGTCTACTTATTGGCTACATATGGAAACTTTTTTATTATTAACTTTACGAAAAAAAGTTATTCTTCATAAAAAGTTCTGCATGGTCCAGAACCTAAAATGCAACCATCAGATGTTACATTTTTTCAGTCGTATACGAGGTTTGTCAAAAAATATGAATTTTGCCCGGGAGTAAAGTACCTTTATTTTTGACAATATCGAAAACTGTAATGATGAAAAGTTGTTCGAAATGTAAAACTATATTTTAATATGCAATTACATCCTTTTACTTAATTTTTACAAATTTTTATTTTAATGGTGTATCTATTAATTAAATTTCTAGAAACAAATTTTGTTGGGAGATTTATTATTTTCTGAACAAAACAGAAAGGTTATCATGATTTTTTAAATTAATAAAAAGATAAATGTTCGATAGGTATCCGTAATTTCAGAAAAATTTGTAAAAAGAAAAATTTTAAGTAGAAGGATGTAATTGCATATTAAAATATAGTTTTACATTTCGAACAACTTTTCATTATTACAGTTTTCGATATTGTCAAAAATAAAGGTACTTTACTCCAGGGCAAAATTCATATTTTTTGACAAACCTCGTATACGACTGAAAAAATGTAACATCTGATGGTTGCATTTTAGGTTCTGGATCATGCAGAACTTTTTATGAAGAATAACTTTTTTTCGTAAAGTTAATAATAAAAAAGTTTCCCATATGTAGCCAACTTAAGTAGACACACTGTATAAATAATTTTGTCCCCGCCCCAAAAGGTTTCTGATTTTATATAATATAAAAAAAAATCAACAAAATCGGAGCTGTTCTTGAGGATTATGAAGGAAAAGGCTTCATTGACGCGACTAATAGTGTCCTTGGACGGATGTACCGGTTTGCTGTCTAAACCGCCCGGTTGTGATATAATCTTGGCATATTGTACAAAAGCTAAGAACGCGATAACCGACTCTACACAGTAATTTTACAAAATTGTTTAAAAATAAAACGAAAAAGGGAAATGTCCTGGGGGCACTATGTATTTGAAACTTTAACTTTTCCCGAGAGTTTGCCGCGTACTTACCGGACACCCTGTATACAAGTATTGTTTTTTTATATACCCCCGATGGCACCTCGTATAAGAGGAGAAAGGGAAACCCAATTTGGGCCAAACAAATAGCCATAATGGGTAATAAAAAGTGGCAATATACCAATGCATCTATTAGTTTTTCTCTTTGCTAGAAAATTCTATTTTGTTTTTATACTTTATATTGTGCTATTATAATTATTTTTGCTTCATTTTTGTCTTTTTCTTTTAACCTCTTGTTATGTTTAACTGCTTCGCCGATACATTTATATACACTACATTTAAAAAAATTCTTGTTAAAAATATTGTTACTCTTTTTAACAGAGCAGTATTTCTTTGAAGTGTTTATACAGAACCGTAGATAAAACATTGATTTTTGATGATTAGAAACTCAAATGCTTTTTTCAGTTCAAAATTTTGTCAATGGTTAGCGATGATTTGTCGAATTGTATTTTGAGCACATTTCACGCTTTTTTTGTGTCACTCAAAAATTACTCTTCATTCGGCATATTTATGTATTTTTCTATGATCATTTTTCACACTTGCATATTAATTTAACAGTTTATTTTTTAAGGTTGTTGTACCCTTAAATTACTTCTCGTTGGCAGCATTAAATTAAAATTACTAACAGCATATTATTTGTTGTACTATAACAAAAACAGGTTGAGTCGTTTCAGGGGGGCATTGAAGAAATTTGATCTATGTATTGTTACTAAACTATTTATTAGTAAAAATAACCACGATATCGCAGGGGTCCCATTAAACCTAAAAAAAGAGCCTTTAGGTCCCTTCTGTTCCTGTAGATTGTTGTTAGTATGTTTTGACTTCTAAAAAAGGTCTGACACTATTCCCAATCCTAAAAATTCAATCGATTTTTTTTTTAATTATTGAATTCCCATAGTTTATTCGTCAATTTTAAAGACAAATCGCATAGAAAACACGAAAATTAAAACTGCAAATAGACCAGGGCTGAAGCCTTTGAAAATGGTAAAAAGTAAAAAAAAATAATAGTAGGATGAAACCCATTGGAAAAGGAAGAGAATATAACAAAAATGAAAGGAAAAATAAATTACGGGCGATCCGAGGTCGGGAAGGGTGAGTTTTTAAGAGTAGAAAACGATTTATCTCGATTTCCGGCAAAATTACAAATCCTATGGAAAAATTTAAATGGCAAAGTTGTAGGCAATAAAAAGATTTACAACTTTTGTATTTGCACTTTTTTCACATAACCTCAAAATTTATGTGAACAATTCAAATAACCAAGTTTTTGGTTTTTTATTTTTATCTTTTACAAAAAATTTTTTTTATACACGAAATTTGGTGAAAACTTTCCTTTTTATGTCCCAAACACACTGTAATTTTTTGATTTAAAATATTTATTTTTTAACCTTATTTTGACTTAATATCGAAAAAGCAACCTAATTTTCAATCGAAAATTCTCACGTCAAAATATCTGCTTTTTTAAAAAAGTCGGTGGGCTTTTTGTTCGTTGAAATCTCCACTTTCTGATGGTGTAAAAAATATATACATTACTATGGTAAATGTTCTCAATTCAATTCCCCTTTAAATCCTACCTTTAATTATAATATTTAGATCAACTATTTACGCATGTTTTTTGCGATCTTTATGTTTTTGGATTTGTAATTTTTTTGCTTGTAACATGGAATCTTACGTTTTTCGAGTAACATTTACCATAGTAATGTATATATTTTTTACACCATCTGAAAGTAGAGATTTCAACGAACAAAAAGCCCACCGACTTTTTTAAAAAAGCAGATATTTTGACGTGAGAATTTTCGATTGAAAATTAGGTTGCTTTTTCGATATTAAATCAAAATAAGGTTAAAAAATAAATATTTTAAATCAGAAAAATTACAGTGTGTTTGGGACATAAAAAGGAAAGTTTTCACCAAATTTTGTGTATAAAAAAAATTTTTTGTAAAAGATAAAAAAAAAACCAAAAACTTGGTTATTTGAATTTTTCACATAAATGTTGAGGTTATGTAAAAAAAGTGCAAATACAAAAGTTGTAAATCTTTTTATTACCTACAACTTTGCCATTTAACGTTTTTCCATGGGACTTGTAGTTTTGCCGGAAATCGGGATAAATCGTTTTTTACCCTTAAAAACTCACCCCCTTCCACTTCCCGACCTCGGATCGCCCGTAATTTATTTTTCTTTTAATTTTTGTTATATTCTCTTTCTTTTCCAATGGGTTTCATCCTACTATTTTTTTTTTTGGTTTCAAAAATTATCGAGCCTGGTCTAAAAGTCCTTAAACACATTCTGAATCCCCTAGTTTGCTTTAGTCATATTTGTTCGTCTATGTTACGCAAAATTGCACTTTTTTAAAGTAGGAAAAATGAAGTTTTGTGTCCCTAGAACGAATAAACTGTTCGGCGGCAAAACTCTTTGGCTTTTTGGGACTCCTAAGACGAGCATGAAATTTCCTTTATAGTGGTGTTTAAATTAAGTATTCCTAAGAGTACATTAATTAGGCCTCATGATTACTTCAATTTAAACTATTTGGTATATTTCGTCTCTTTTCAGCCGCCAAAATTGCCAAATTTTTTGGTTAAAATACTTGAGGAAAAGTAAATGTTAGGATTAATGTAAGTTAGATTGAATTTCTTATAAAACTTGTATATTTGGGATAGATCTTTACGAAACTTGTGTAAAAAGTAATGACAGGTTTAGGGAACCATTTCATTTCATTGCTTGTATTCATGCTTTAAGAATTTGAAACACACTTTTACTGCTCTTCGCATAACATTTTCATACACTTACTTAGTTTATAGGTGTTAAGGTTCAAAATTGGGTCGTTCAAAAAAAACAACGGATATATTTAAAATTTCTAGCTACATTTTGTTGGGACAAACCCAGGGAGATAAGATTGTTTGCACGTTATAATATAGTCCACTAGCTAAATATTATACAGCGTGATGATAAAGACACTGATCAGCCTTTCTAATAGAATACTGCCCACTTAATCAAGAATCGAAGAAAAGATATTACACAGGGTGGATCATAAAAATTTAGTCGTATCAAATTTAATTTTTTTAAAGAAACATTGTAATTTTTACATTCTACAATCAATTCTAGACATTTTTTTTTATAAATTATGTTTTTTAAATGCAGTTTCTAGCTCACATGCAAAATTTTAGCTGCATAAGATAATTTTGATTTTTTACCCATATTTTGTAAATTGCACCACTTTTGACTCAACGCAACCTACATAAAACTTCTTAGTTTTGACAGTGCTTTATTTCAGATACATTTTCTTTAAAGTAGCGCCATAATAAATGTGTGTTTTTCTAAAAAATCAAAATTGGGCTATTAAAATTTGGTCGCATGTGATGCAAAGTTTATTTGTTTTTGACCCTGTATAAGGTAACTTCATAAAATAAGTATTTTTGAAAACGTAGTTTGTGTGCGAAAGTAATACACCTTAATATTAAGACAAAAAAGAACACAGTGTCATCAGTAAAGTGTTCATTCAGTGGAAAATAAATTTTAGTGGTGGGTAAAAAAGCAAAATTATCTTATGCAGCTGAAGTTTTGCATGTGGGCTAGAAACTGCATTTAAAAAAACCTTTTTCTAAAAACTTTTTTCGATACTTTCAGAAATAACCCTATGCGAATCACGTGACTACTACTTTTTTTTGCTTAATTTTTATCTCGATCGAAGCAGAACTTGATGCCAAAGTCAAATTTCGAATAAAGATATTAATAAAAAAAATTCCAAAATGATGCGGACTTTACTGATTGTAAAATATAAAAATATACAATAATAATATGTTTCATTAAAGAAATTAACGTTAATACACGTAACATTTTTATAATCTACCCTGTACATATTTTTCGACAAAAAATTAATTTGCTAGGTTCGAGCGCTTCTTGATTACGTGGGCGGTATTCTGTATAAAAGGTAACCCTGTAAAGGGGCTATTCCGAGATAATGCGAGTGTGTACTTTTGGGTATTTTCACCATACGGATTCTGAATTCTCAAAATACATACAATATTAGCTCATACTTAACCCCCACCTTTCTTTTTGAACGGCCTCTATTTTGTAAACTCCCTTACCCTTGTGACATTTGACATATATCGACCGTTCCCCCAACAGGAAGCTGTGATAAATGAACTCAAGACGAAAACGAGACAGGTGCAGGAAAAGAAACTGCTGCAACAGGACGAAGTGTACAATGGGGCCCTGGAAGATATTCTTTTGAGGCTGAAAAACGAGCCCTACCGAAGGGCGGACGCCGTCAGACGAAGCCAGCGAAGGAAAATCGACAATAGGTTCTCTAAAAATTTGGAAGAGGTCGAGGTGTGAACGTATTTTTTTAAGTCTTTAAATTATTACTCTTGTTAGAATATTTCTAAGTTCCACGACTTTACAGCTAAAATGTCGATCGGGACTCGGGCCATCCTCAGGGTCCATATTCGTGTATTTGTAGCAAACAAAACTCCCATGGTGGCAATTCGGTTATAACACTGATACCTACTTAATGTTGGGTGTCCTGTATATATTTGAAAATAAAGGTGTAATCTGGCCCTGATGGTGATCCAGACCCTAGTCGAAACGTTGGCTATTTACCGAAGTTGCAGGACAATAATAGTCCAAATAAGTTTGTACTAGTAAGTATAAGTTGAGTTCGCTAAGTGTGCCCCAGAGCAGTAATTCAAAAACACCAGAAGGATAACAAATCTATTTGGAAGAATGTCCGCTTTGTTGTCAGGGCGGGATCAACCACCAGAACTAAAATATAAATATGCTATAGAAGTGTCCAACATCGACACTAGATGGCGTTTAGCGCTGCATTTTCGACGGTGTTCGTTTCTCTGGTTTAAATTTTTTTTCTAAATATATGCCTCGACTCGTCTGCTCGAAATGTCATATTATGAATCGATAAAATTAAGATAGGAATTATAAAGAATGCCTTTTGAAAGACTTGTGGTGCCTTTTTCGATTTTAGCTCTTAGAATTTTGCTACGAAAATTTACAAAATATTAACGATTTTTGCACAAAATTGTAAACGAACGAATTTTTCATATTAAATGCAATGATATTTATATTATGTAATTTGTACAAGGCTTAGTACTAGAATGTAACAACGCTGGAAAATATACAAATTGTAAAAATACATACCGATTCAGACCTAGAGTTAAAGACTTACTCGCCGAAACGAAATTTGGTGAAATTAGCTCTCATATTTTTTTCTACTTTTATGAATTTATCAATCAAATTTTTTCAAACTTTAAACTGTAGGTATTTGCTTCTACCCAAAGACGAAGTGGCGAATGATCACTAGCCCTAACCCCAGGTCTATAAAAAAAGTAAATTGCTTAATAAATAAAATTTAGGGGATAATTCTAAACCGAAAATATATCTTCCTATAACATTTTTTCGAAAATTGATAATTAACGTATTATTTGCAGTTTTAAAGTACATAAGTTACTAGAACAATAAATTAAACATACAAATCAAAGGTTCAAAGTGACGTCCTTCCTCTACAATGCATAAATTAATTCTTCTTATAGAATTCCGACGAACTTCATGGAATATTCCTTCCTTTGCAATGCTATGTTTAGGGTTGAAAATAAATTAAAATAATTTCGTATTCATCACATAGAAGCAATGTTATTTTAGTGTTTTTCTTGAAAACGGTTAGATTTATCGAAACAAAAGTAGTTAGTAGCTCTTTTATGTCAAAAGTTTAGGAGAATAAAAATATGCAGTCAAAATGCGCATACAGTGTAGGACAAAAAAGTTGAGGCCATTCAAATTAAAGTGTAGGCTCCTATGTAGCGCCCTCAACAAAATACGAAAAAACCGTGGGCAAATTTGTATTCCCGAAAAAGCCCCATATACGAGATTTCGTCAAAATATTATGAGCGTGGCAAAAGGCATTGCAAAAAAAAAACTGCAAATAAAATTAATGTTATAGGAAGAGATAGCATTTATTTTTGGTCTAGAATTATCCCCTAAATTTTTTGCACATTTCCGGACACCCTGTATGGCACACATCTCTAATAACGAGGATTTGGCTTTTATAGGTTGCTATTAATTTGAGTTGGCAGCATCATTCCAACTGACTGTAACTTCGTAGCGATCGACCCGCACCAACTTTGAAAATACAGGGTTTTGTTATTTGGGTTTGTTAAAAGGTAAAAAAAATAGCTAATATTTGGACATCAACCACAATAGTTGTTCTTAAACAATTTTAAATATTTCTTTATAATATCTTAATTACACAATGCACCTATTGTCATTCATTACCTGTTGAAAGAGATATCCATCCTCTGCCGCACTTTTCTCGCTATAACACATTTATGCACTAAACACAATGGCATTGTTTTAAAAGTTTATATATCACAAAAAAAAACGACAAATTGTTTAACAAATACCACAATAAACTATAAACACGCGAACAATAACAATAGTTTTGATTGGCTCGCTGGGTATAATTTAAAATGATTGCTGCCATTTTTTTTCTAGGGGAAAAAATTAATTTCCTCACCACACAGCCTCTCCACGAGATGCTATTTTAAATACACATGCCTTCTGGGAAATAAGCATTGTTTTTTTATAGACCTGTGGCCCTAACTCTTCCCTAGACATTACAGGAAAAAATATTCCTACTGGTTAACAAAAAAACCATGCACAAATATTATTTATTTATCTGTAAACTACGCCTATATTATTATGTATTTCTAGCGTACCGGTGATTTTTGTAAATAATACATTTTTAAAACTTTTATATAGGTAGTTAGGTATTCTGCTTTTGTAGTCCTAAACAAATATGGATGGATATGTTAATATCCATTCAAAATCGACCATTGTGCCCAAAACAACGTAACAAACCCCACAGATAAATGTTAACCCCCCCCCCCCCTCTCCTTCCCAAAAAATATATTTTTTTCAACTTGTTTTTTATCCCCTGTCTATTCTGCTTGTTGTCAACCCCCCTCCAAATCCATTCCTGGCCGCCCATTCGTTTGGGGGGCATTTAAGCATTTTACTCCCAACCCAAGCGCTATAAAATGGTTGATAAGTCAGCAGTAGTAGTCTCGGATATTCAAGTGATTTTTCAGCCATGTAAACCGACAGATAAGTCTTCTTGTGGATGCAAGAATATACACTTATATACAGGTATGGAAATGCGTTGTTCACCCATATGTACAGTGCGTCCATAAAGTATTGCACAAATTCATTTAAATTCAGGGATTTACTATTTTTTTAAACGCTCGGACACGTCAATTAGTGTTTTTATTTGCGCATTTTTTAAGGTAAAATGTTGTTATACAGGATGTCCCACGTAGAAAGTATGACGTCATCGATGACTTTTTTATATTATATCAATTTTGAATTCTAAGATGAAAACTTAAAACTTTTTATATAACCAATCATACCTCTGTAAATCACGGTTTCGAAAATTTTCACGTTTGAAAACTTAAACGCATTCTAATATTATTCAAATAAATCAGCATTATTTCAATAAATGTTTTTAAAGTAAATTTTCAATTGTGAATATTTCAAAAACCGTGATTTACAGAGGTATGATTGGTTATATAAAAAGTTTCAAGTTTTCATCATAGAATTTAAAATTGATATAATATACAGGGTGTTCCATTTGAAAAAATCATCGATGACGTCATACCTTCTACGTGGGACATCCTGTATAACAACATTTTACCTTAAAAAATGCGCAAATAAAAACACTAATTGACGGGTCCGAGCGTTTAAAAAAATAGTAAATTCCTGAATGTTAAATGAATTTGTGCAATACTTGCGCACTGTATACAGGGTTGGGCAAAATTTGATTTTTATTAAAAAAATCAAAAATCATTGATATTTTTGATTTTATTTTTTTTATTGATTTTATTAAAAATTTAACATTTTTCTCTCTTTCTAAATTAATACAAATTATTTTAAATGTCTAACAATATAGTAGATCTAAATTCTATATACCCAAAATATTGTCAGAACGCGCTTCTAAAGTTTATATTATGTATTATATAGGTACACCTACTAATTATTTATTTCTTAAAAGCGCGAGTTCTATAAATACTTATACTGTTGATTTTTGAAAATATTTTTTTAATATGTTATATTGTTCATTGTTCTGAATTAAAAATAAATAGGATCATTAAATCATGATTAAAAAAAAAAATAAGTGATAAGTACCTAAGTGATTTAAATCATAATTTTTTTTTTAAAATCAAGTGATTTAAATCGTGATTTAAATCAGTCCAACCCTGCCCATATATATAGTAATAAATTAGGAGAGTAAAATATTAAGTATTGCAAAGCAAACAGTAATACTATGTAGATGCTGTTTCCCCCCCACTCCATCGTATCGGATCTCGCAGATCGCTCTCCTGGTGTCACGCCTCCCGCTTCAACTGAATTTTAAATTTTAGTGTAATTTACACTGTCCAATGGAGCTGTACTGTGTTGGACACAGGTGTCGTAAAAATTACGTACTCAAGGCCTGTTTTTATTTTTACTTTGGTTATCGGTACATTTTTTTGACGTGTGAAAGAAATAAAGTTATGTTCTCTTGTAACATAAATAACATTCGGTAGGAAAGGATGAATATTTATTGAAACGAAGCGGACGGCGTGACACAATGGAGTGCAATAGGCTGGGCCGAAAAAGTGAAAAATTGGAAATTGCAAATGGTATATTTGCCAATATCTGATTATACATCTAAAAGTAATTTGTGGAAAATTTTATTAAAATCCGTAAATGTTTCGCCGCGGCCCTGTGACCTTGAAAATGAGTAAAAAGGCCGATTTTTCAATATTTAGTATTTTTTAAATCCAAAATTATATTTTTTTTTTACTTGTGGATGTGGGAATGTGTATAAAAATAATTTTTCCAATAAAATATTTTTCTGTTGGATGGAAATTACAAATTTGTCCTCAAAATCTTCATTTACACGTAATTTAACGTTTTCAGAGACAAATTTGTAATTTCCATCCAACAGAAATATATTTTATTGACTATTTAACTAGAGTGTTTTACACTGGCAAAATGTCATAGCAACGGCCGGTCTTCTACTGGCAAAATTACTACCTGCACCTACCTGGACAAAATTCACATGTGATTTTTGCCGCGGCAAAATTTTGTCTTTTTTCTAGTTAAATAGTCATGTCGAATACCACTCGAGAAAAAATTGTGTAAGCAAAATTGTTCTCAAGGATTTATTTAAGTTTGTTGCTTTTAAGCAATTTCGCTCATTCGCGAAATTGCCAAGCAACAAACTTTCATACCTTTCGAAAATTTTGCCGACAAAATTTTATCTCTTGTGATATTATATATGAAAAAATTATTTTTATACACATTTCCACATCCACAAGAAGTCACAAAAAAATTATAATTTTGGATTTAAAAAATATTAAATATTGAAAAATCGACCTTATTACTAATTTTCAAGGTCACAGGGGCGCGGCGAAACATTTACGGATTTTAATAAAATTTTCCACAAATTACTTTTAGATGTATAGTCAGATATTGGCAAATATACCATTTGCAATTTCCAATTTTTCACTTTTTCGGCCCAGCCTAGAATGCAAGGCAAAATATTTTTGGCATGTGGAATTGAGTTTTGTGAATACGCGTAAAGTATTTTTCACCCTAAATGGTATCGACTTGTTGACTGCAATAAAACTACAGGTTTAATCCCATTGTTATACACAATCAACAAGCAAATACACTACAGGGTAGGACTTTAGATATTTAATTCGTTATTAATAATATATTATTTAATGACGCAATATCGCAAGCACAAGATAGTTAAATATTACCTGCTATAATTACAAATTATAATCCGACCCTGACCGACAGTTTATTTGCATTTTTATGGCCGAGCTCTTGCAAAACGTCCCAGGTAGTTAAACGGAGTCGACCATTTATTGTGAAAAATACTTTACATATAGTTATAATCAATGATCTGGTACCTAAAGATGGCACATGTCATTCATAAACGGTATTAAAATGTGTTTATAACTTTTTTTGTAGGAGAGAGATGGTGAAGAGCTGGGTGGGCGGGTAGTGGGGATTACGTGGGAGCTACCTTTGAATGTGACCTTGCTACTATATATAGACGAAACCTAACCTACAAATAACCGAACTTTCTATTTACTCACCCATGCAGAATTCTTATTTTCCGAATTCTCGCATACTTGAGATTCATCTTAATTAGCCTTCAGAAAATATCACAAAATACTTAAAACACAGCAATTATGATATAAAACCGATAGACTGAAAAACCTTTTAAACCGCTATAAAAAAAACACAAACGGAAATAGGGATGTTCGATATACATCGATATTTTCAATGCCATGCATTGTTTTTAAGCGATGCATCGAGGCCATTTGAAATTTGTCGATGCATCGATGTATTAATAATTATATTCGTAACATAATTATTTTGCCGTTGCCTCTCGATCTTGATTATACCTTTTTACCTTTGGTTTCATGAAGGTGTGAGCTTAGAACAATTATATTTGTGATTTGTTTTGTAATTATAATTCTATTAAAATGTTTGATGCATCGTAAACATCGATGTTTTCCGCTATACATTTTCTGTGGACATTTCTAAACGGAAATGAATGAAACAACGTCATCATGGCCTCATCCTTGGGAACGGATCTCTTACTGCTGCGTTGCGATATTGCATACTTTTTATAAGGTTTTAGATAAAGGTTTAAATTTCCCACATCATGGTAAGAGTAAGTTTGGCAAACAATGTGGAGGGGCGCAATTCGAATCTTCATTTACTTCAGAATGGAATACGATTTTGTCAATAAATTTATGTTATTGTTATAGGTACCAGTTCATTGGAGGTAATAGGGGTAAAAAATGCAAAGGTAATGTGCGGCTATTACCGCAACTAATGTGTTAAAACTATTTAGTTAATTTGAGAATACTCTCCTATATTATTTATATGCAAAAAAATATAACTAAGCTTAAGGAGTTGAAATTTGTGATTTATATTATTATACATAACATTCATATTTTGTATTTTAATCTACATGTACATATCCTTTTTCTGTCATATAGAATTTTAAAGTTGTATATAGGACCTCTCTATCTCATACTAAAAGAATGTTTTATATCATAAGTGAAATTTTGCCGAAAACTCATTTAATTAAACATTTTTGAATGTTTTCCATTTTTGAAAGCTCTTTAAAAATGGCATAGCAACGTTTGGTGTTCCCATTCTGATTTTTTTACAAGTATAAAATTATAATTTTCGAAAATTTTTAACATTCCTCTAGCCATATAGGAATGAAGCACAATTTAAGATATTTTGTTTGATATTTTTTAAGAACGGAAACATGTTATGACCTTTATATTCAGATTTGTATAAATTTACCAGATTCGTTAATAATAAAACGTTATTGTAACAAATTATTTGCGACTTTTGTATCTTTATATTTTTGTTTTTCTACCTTTCCCATTTCGTCAGTGCGGGAATGCAACCTTTGTTGGGAATTTCGTATTGATACTACAGCGTAGGTGATCGGTAAGATTTATAAACTGACAAGGTTAATTCGACCCAAAAAATAATCCCTTTCTGGTTTTATTTAACTTTCAAAATGCCTTTATTCCAAACTAACTTTTACAGCTCATTACGTCATGGAAAGTGACAACATAATATAGAAAATAATAACCATTAAAAAAAACAATAAAAAAAATTGAGTTGTTGGTTCTAAATGTGGTAATTTGTGAATACATTTAATAACTTTATTTTGCAATTATTGTAATGGTTTTAAGTTTGATAAACAAGAAAATCCCCATACAGAAGCTAAGTATTGTAATTTTGAATATATTAATGAAAAATAAAATTAACTAATCCTAAAAATTTTGTCGTTTTTAAATATTAAATATTTTTATTACTAAATGTTATTGATGGAATTTATTTTATATTTACTTATAAAAACATAAAAGAAGATTTTGTAAAATTTAACGTAAGTTTATTTGATTGAAGTCAAGAAAGAAAGTATATTTAAATCATTATTATGAAAATATATTTCCGCAAAATAAATAATTGTTGTATCATCTGCAAATAGCTATATTTTGCTTCAAGTTCAATTTGGAAACGGAATTAATGTAAATTAAGATTAATAATGGATCTAATATTGATCCTTGTGGAACTCCACATATTATTTCTTTTTCCGAACTTTTTCTTTCCCCAATTTAAATAAATTGTTTACGATAGCTTCGTCTTCGAATATTTGTTAAGATATCTCCTACAGCTATTTCTTTATCCTTAGATCTGCGAAAACCATACTGATTAGCTCAATGATTTAAGCTTAAATTGACCCAATTGGAAATTTATCAGTGCTATATGTTGCCAATTGGCCAATCATAAATTTAAGTTTACAGCCAGAACAGTAATATTCGGAATATTCCACGCTGGTGTAGAGAAAACATGAGAACGTCTGCCTCCTAGCGGTAACAAGTTAAACTAAAGAAAACGAACTGACTTTTTTTAGAATGGAAAAAAGGTTATTTTCCCAGAAACTTTTATTTCTTAAGAAATATTGTTTATATATATTTATCAAACCCAATAAATCTCGCTAACAGGGCATCGTATTTCTTTCTTCTTAACTGTACTTTTTCGAGTTTCTATTAGGCAAAAATGGAAAAACTGACATCGTAGTTAATATTAATAAAGAAAATAAACTAATTTTCTTTAACACCCACCAGAATAGATAGAAAAAGACGCGTTATGGTGAATTATCGCGCGTAGAAGGGATCGACGATACCGTGAAAAACGCACTGGCCCCCGGGTGCATCTAGACATTCCGCTATAGGATTCGGCACCCGTCTCTATTTTGATTGGATGATTTCAAACGTTCCGTCTAAAAGGTATATTGGCGACCGGTTTGTTCGTTGTTACCCAGAGCATTTTTTTATTCAATATTTTCAACTAATTATTTTATAAAAATTTTTAATTAAATTAAAAAAAAAATGCTCTGGATAACAACGAACAAACCAGTTGCCAATATACCTTTTAGGCGGAACGTATGAAATCATCCAATCAGAATAGAGACGGGTGCCGAATCCTATAGCGGAATGTCTAGATGCCCCTGGGTATGACGTAGCATTATTGCGAGGCGTTGAGGCAGGTCAGCATCGCCTGAGACGACGTTAGTAGTTTACACATTTTGGGTTATCGAAATCTAAATTAATGTAGACTAATAAGTGTAGTGTACCCAGTTCCGACT
Organism: Polydrusus pterygomalis; assembly: GCA_963969555.1. Taxonomy (NCBI): domain Eukaryota; kingdom Metazoa; phylum Arthropoda; class Insecta; order Coleoptera; family Curculionidae; genus Polydrusus; species Polydrusus pterygomalis. The sequence continues at coordinate 3,182,774 of OZ018377.1, forward strand.
CTAGAAGTGGTTCGCCGTACCATGGCTCACCGTATTTTTTCTCAAATATTGTTTGAAAATTCCAAATTCGTGCAGTTCCTAGTAACACCCTTTGCTACAAAGAAAACGATTAAAATAAAACACAAAAATCTTAAAGAAAACATGTAATTTTATCCAAAAAAAAAGTACAATACTTAATAACCTCAATTTAAGCGTATCTTACAATAATATATAATTGATAGTGCCTCAACAGTTCTCAGAAAATATTCACGAGCACATGCAAACTTCTTTTTTAATTAAGAACAATTTTTTTTATACATATAAGGATGTTTTCGCATGGCTTGACTGCGTTTGTTCCGTGTATTACGAAGATTTTTTAAGGTGACTTTTAAGTATGTTTGCTCCGCCCGCCAGTCCGAATTGACGCAGTAAGCCTTCGAGAGTCTTGCAAACTATTTCTGTGTTCAATGATGTGGCAGTATTTTCATCTGAAAAGGTTGGATTAGTAACATCATTTGTTAGGATAATGGAGTTTTTCATTAAATTTTGATTTTCTAGTTTCAGTTTTAACAATTTTTAATTGTCTGCTGAAAAAATAATACACCCTTTAATAAAAATAAGCGTAAACCCACGAAATAGCCGCCTCGACCTAGTAGGATCAACTTTTTCTATAAACAGTTCAGTAGTGAGCTGTAGCAAGCTCACGCGCCAGATTTCAGAGACTACATTTTCTTTCTTTTTTGCGCTCACAGAACTAATCCAGCTGTTTGTATTTAAAAACACATGGCATTTTGGCGGCTTCGTACTGCCGAGAACGTAAATTATAATTTATTTTATTTATTTATTAAACATACGGGATACCCCATTTTACAATTTTTGGATTTCCATTAAACATACTACTTAATTTAAAAAGAAAAAATATAATTACTTCAATAAATAGTACTTAGCACAGCCCTAGTTAATCACAGCATCCGCAAATGCAGTTTTACAGTCCTTTGATAAAAAAGCGAGAGATTAAAAAAATCAATATGCCCGCTCATAGCGTTAAGAGTACGCAGAGTTATATTCAAAGCAGTGGCGGTCTCTCCACAGGAGCACGTGACCCCCATACTCCAAAAAGAATTACCCCATAAAGAAAAAATAATGTTCATTTAAATTTATCTTCTTATAATATATGATACCGTAACATAAGTTAGAACCCTCCTATTTTAACGTACCGTTAAACAATCGAACGAAACGTGGTGTAATAGCTCTCGCCAAGCCAGTCGCACGTGCGGTAAAGTAGGCGGGGTTTCGGCCGTTTCTCTATGCATCTTGTACTAGCAGGTGTGGTGGGGGAACCGCGATTCTAATAGGAAAAGTCGCACGATTTAAATGTGCGCCGTTGAGTTCATTGCGTGTTAATTGCTGTATGAACTTATGATTTGGAGTTTTCCTTTATATTTTTGGTATTATTTTGGGGTAGTAGAGACTTATTTTAATAAAAATGAACAGTTTTAATGCCAAAACGACTATAAATGTGGAATATTTGAGAACCAATTTTAGCTCATTAAGTATTGAGCAAAAAAATGAAATTAAAATTGAGGGAAGACCTAAACCCGAATTGACACAGACCACAAAGTGTAGATCTAGGAACTTTATTGTTATTGATGTTTGATGCAAATAAATACAGAAGATTGGACTTTACTTTTAAACAATACAATATACCGGCTAATGAAAAATAAATTGGCCTTTTTTATTTTTTTATCTTATTTCATTTTCAATAAAATAAGTAGGTAATAACAAATTTTTAAAATATTTACTAAAAATTATTGACCAAAATTTGGGCGTGGTCCTAGATTTTATTCGCCTGCGGCGGGCTTTTAGTGCATCACCAAGTTAACAAGTCACGAGCCGCCACTGATCCAAAGGCGTATTTAAGCCATAGTTAGTCCTATGAAAACCCAAATGGAAAAGAGTATAATTTCTTAGGTTTCGATCAGGAACGTTCAAACCAATTCTCGAGAGCAAACCATCACAGTCACACAAGCCTGTTAACACTTTAAACACAAAACATACATCCAAAAACGTTCTTCTTTGTTCCAATGTAACCAAATTGATACGCTGCATAATATCAGCCCTATGGTAGTTCAGAAAATTAACCCCTCATCTTAAAAGCTGCAGCCCGCAAATACTTATTTTGAACTGGTTCGATAATGTCAGTATACGCCTGATAGTAGGGAGACCAAACAACACTTGGGTGCTCAAGATTTGAACAAACTAGGCTCATATAGAGTGTCCTTAGCACTTCCAATGATAGATCCTGACAGCTTCTACAAATGAAACCCAATATTTTCAGACTACTCTGAGAGACTCTCACCACATGGTCATTAAAACTTACTCGTTCATCAAAGTAAACACCCAAATATTTTACTGTATTCTTATATTCAAGTTCAACATTATTAATATGGTAAGATGTTGGAATTATTGCGACTATAATATGGCAACGCAGCATTGAACGCGAAACATGCGCATGCACGCCGCTTGATTGGCTCGTAACTACAATATGGTTTTTATTTTTGCACATCTACTGCAGTAGATCACTTTCTGAAGAAGTCCCTTTGTTGTACTTACCATCAAAATTTAAAGTAAGAAGATTTATTGCACCAGGATTGGCCTTGCAAATCAAACGAAGCTCGGCCAGTAGCGTTTCCAGACATGTAACTATCTGAGATTCAGCCTGGAAAGTTAAACAAGTTTGGTTTATGGATCCTTTTATCTATTAGGTACATTCTACATAGGAACTTATAATATATATAATTTTGCCAAAAACACGAAAGAAAATGAATGAAGTATGGGTCGATATATTAAATGGACGTTTCACAGGCAGTCGGGAAGGTTGCTACTTTTTTTCTTATAGTTCTTACCTCACTTTGTTTCATACTACATAACTCCATCAAAAGCGACAAAGGCACAGTTGTTTTCTTTACAATCATTTGTTCCATGTTGTACAACAACTGGTACAAATAGCTTCTGGGATCAATGTTGTCCTCTGATGATGATTCTTTGGGGCTTGGTGGTACGCTTGGCACACTTGGAATACCAGGGGCTATACCTGAGCCGAAGAAAAAAAAAACTGAAGTTGCCGAAATTTGACAGCTAAGTAATTGAAAACATTTTTCCAAAAATTACTTAATGGGGAAGGTCATATTGTAAGCTCGAAACCGAAGGTTGTTAAATTTTTTTAATTAATTATAAAAAATTTTTTGTCTTACCTAATAGACCTTGCCCCGGAGGTCTGCCTTTTATAGCAGCCGTAGCGAGGGCATATGACAACACTGCCGCGTCGTAGGCCTCCATTTTGAGATTTTTCGACGAGCTGTAAATAAATTCGGTAAAAAATAATTTTGACATGTCTCATGACGAACTGGCGTATCTTAAAAATGCTTGAGAATTGGACTGAACTTGCTTGAGTCATTTAAAGGAAAAGTACACCATGGTTAAAGGTTTATACGTCGTTTCGTCATGAATCTAACGACTACATAGACAAGTTATACATCCGTCCAAATACCTACTGGTTTTAAAGTGCATAACTATATATTTATATATATACAGTATGTCTTCGTAAGTTGGAACCATATGTAAAACTTTTTATTATTAATTTTACGAAAAAAGTTCTGCATGGTCTAAAACATAAAATGCAACTATCAGATATTAAATTATTTTAAGCGTATACGAGGTTTGTCAAAAAATATGAATTTTGCCCAAGAGCAGAGTACCCTTTATTTTTGACAATATCGAAAATTGTTATTAAAAAAAGTTGATCAAAACTGAAAACCATGTTCAAATATGTAATTACACCCATTTACGATGAAAAAATAGGTTTTGTTATTTTTTACTAATTTTTCTGCATTATTAAAAACATAATAACCTTTCCGATTCTTAATTTTATCTAACAATGTTGCAATTTAAACAAGTCCGTAATAAATACATATGCATTTATATTGCAAATATGAAAATATACATCCTAGATTATATGTAACTACTGTACAGTTAAATTTGCATTATTATTGTACACATAGGTTTCAAAAAAGAAAAAAATAATTTTGTCATCGTAAATGGGTGAAATTACATATTATTACATGGTCAAAAATAAAGGTACTTTGCTCTTGGGCAAAATTCATATTTTTTGATAAACCTTGTATACGCCTAAAAGAATTTACTATCTGATAGTTGTATTTTAGGTTTTAGACCATGCAGAACTTTTTATGAAGAATAACTTTTTTCGTAAAATTAATAATAAAAAAAGTTTTCCATAATATGGTTCCAACTTACGGAGACATACTGTATACTTCCTAAAGAAACATTTTGTGTACAGGTGCGGCAAAAAGTTCCACTGATTCAGTCTAGGCGACATTATCATAAAGCAACAGTTTACATTTTCTTGTCCCCGCCTGTACACAACATTGAGCCTTGAATGACGTATAAATAAACCCGTATATTTATTCCTGGCTTCTTGCAGAGACGCTTCCAGCCTTCTAGGCGCATTTATTGACATGTCTACCACCTGAAGTATACAGTATATCGCTATTGCGCATGCTCACTATCCCGGTAACATGGTGGCCTCACTTTCACAAACTTGGATACCATATCATTGGCAATATACTGGTTATAGATATGTGGTGTCTATCAATTGACGTTCTGTCTTTTACATAACTCAACCCTAAACGTCACTTGAAGCACAGACATGATGTTATGGCAGCCCAGCAACCGCCGTTCGCTTCTGCCAGATTTCAGGAAGAAAAAAAATAAGGCTGAAGGAGTTTCGTCAGAACCATTTCCAGGCGTGTTTCGCCATATCAGAGCTCATCAGTAAAGTAGCTAAATGGATGTAGCACGTGGCGATATCTAGCGCCGGCGATTTTAGATACATCCAAAGCTTTGGAAATGAGATCACTAGATGTCGTCGCCGGCTACATCCATTTAGGGTCACATTTTGATTTGCTACGTTGTTTGGTTCTGTTTTTTAAATTTAGAGTTGTAATAATTATTACAGTCCAATACTTTATTAATAATAACCTTAAAAACTAACACAGATTCGGCTTTCTCGTCATCTCATACCATCCAATGCACTACAATAATCAAACATAACAACATAATAAAAAAAAACACAAAAATAAAATAAATAATCCCATTTATTCCTACTAAAGAAACAAAAAGAAAAAATTACAAATTTAAATAAAACAATTTATTGACTAACCTACATGTAAAATTACTTACATATATTTACAATAATTAATCCGTTCTATGTATATTCAGTATAGTTCTAAATTATTTATTACAAATATACAGATATATCATTTAGAGTTATTATTTAAAAACCCATTTTATAGTAAAATAAAGGGACCCCAATTACTGCGAGATAATAATAGACCAAGCAGCAGCCGTCAAATCACTAGGCACATTTATGACAGTATAAAACTTTTAGCACCAAATACATTTATCGTGATAATGAGCACAAACGGTAGGCTGGTAGGGGAACCCCCTTAGATGACAACTTTGGTGGTTGTGCTTTCTCGCGATAAATGTATTGTGTAATAAAAATTTCATCCTATCTGAAAGGAGCGACGGCCACGGTCGCCTATAAACTCGGATGAAATAGGCAAATCGGAACCATAAAAATTGATATTTTCACGTGAAAACTTTTTATTGTGCCATCCAAAAAGCTTAAACAACATTAGTCTAAAACAAATGAGAGATTATTTGACTACTTGGAACATGCATTGATTTCCTCTGTTCCGTTTAGTTTACCATGCCTACGTAAAAGGTTTACATAAAAATACCAAATTTCATTTAGTTCAGCCTATAACGTCATTCATTTGTTTCTTGGTTCTATGTATTATAGGTCTATATATTATTTTTTTTGTAAATTTACAATAAAAACAGCTCCATTTGTAGGTACATACTTAAATACCTAATTTAAATATTCACAACAATAATAGTTTTCTTTATATTTTATGTAATAATTTATCTTTTAACAAAACTTTATTTTAGCACCTTCCTGTTTTTAGTTTTTTTTACGACTCCCGATAAGTGTAGCATTGGTTAACCTTTTATCGAATAAAACGACAATCATAATTTCGTATTAAACTGAAAAGCATGATGCATTCGCCATTTCATTTTCTTTTCAATTATCAATATTTCGTTTTCCCCAAAAAGCGGGAGTAACAATTATTATCTACAGTTTTACGTTAAAAAAAATTAATTGATAAAATTAATAAAAGCAAGAAACAAAATTCTGTCAAATTTACCCACATTTCTTTTTCTGCTTTTATTAATTTATAAATGCAACCATTTTAACGTAAAACTGTGGGTATTTGGCCGATTTTTGGATAAAACGACGAATAAGGAAATATTGATCAAAAACGAAATGGCGAAGGCGCCACAAGTGTTTTGCTAGTGCACGTTTAGTTTTTGATATTTTGGTTCTGGATTAAAAAATTCGCTCCAAAGATGGAGAACTAGTAGCCCCAAAGATTCAAATTGTAATTAATTCATTAAACAAAAGAGAGCATTAATACAAAGGATATAGAAAAGTCAATAAGGTTTTATTTAAATAGCTTAAAAAACGGCATTCTTACTCGATTGGTTAATTCCTTTTATTTTTGAAATTTTATTATTTATTTATTGAATTTTTTAAAACATAAATTATTAATATACAAGTTTGGCATCTCTTGGGTGCGAATTTCCAGGAAAAAAAGCAATTATTTCCTAGTCGAAGTGGAACACCGTGTGTTGTTGTCGAATTTCGTAAGTACTTGGTGACTGGAGCGATTGGGGTATATTTGTAATAGATTCTAATTTGGAATGTTAGTGCAGAATATGATAAATTATCAATAATTATATTTATTTTTGCACATGCCCATATCCACCCAAAGAATGGTCTGCCAAACCCGTGGTCGCCATAGGACCAGCGTGTTCTACATGAGATTTTTCTGGCACTGATAAGTTTCAGGGACTTTCAAGGCATATAATACTGTAAAAATTGAAAAGTTTCTTTACTTATTTAAATTCAGATAGAATATGCTGGTTTTAAGGCGATGATAATAAAAAAAAACCTAAAAGAATTAACCAATGGTACACACATACTTGGGATTAATCATATTTTTGTGTGTTCTACTAGCATTACTTAATTTAAAAAATAATGCTCGACTAAAATAATATACAAAAATCTAAGAGAAAAATGCGTGGTAAGAACATTAACAAAGTACCCCTTTCCAGTTCAAACACTACTTCTAATTGAGGCGTTAGTGCTGGAAATGTCTTGTTATTGCATACTGGGTGTATCTCAGGTTCTGGTAAAAACCATACAATTTTTATTATAGTCGTTTCGAATTATTATTTTTAAAATCTCTTCATAGCGTATGCTCTTTACTAAAACCCAAAGAAACCGATTGATGTCGAATATATAAACTCCACTATATTGCCGATTAGATATGTACTACCATAACCTAAGTAAACCTATTAGACGTCTCTGCTAAATGGGCGAAAGCGAGCCTTAAGGAGATGCTAGACGTTCCACTTCACTCCAAACCGCGTTACCGGCACAAGCGTCAAGAGTCTGACTATGGACTTTTCAACCGACCAATCATAGCCCGCCATCTTAAAGGAAGTAATTTTGAGGTTAAGCGATGTAAACCGGTTGTTGTAAATTAGGAACACATAATGCTATTAATTAACATCGGTATATAGGTTTCTTTGAAACGTCACGTATGCTAAAAACACTCTTTTCAAAATTCTCAAAAGTTCATCACACAAAAAACTACAAGTCTTGTGAATATAATAAACAATTCAACAATAAACAGTGTCTTTCAAGGCATGAAAGGAAGCAACATAATATTATATACGTTAGGAATAATCAGATTTACAATATCAACATTACAGAATAAATACAATACTTGACCATTTAACAATTACATGTTACAATTTGAATTTAACCCCAAAAGATAAAGTTTCAGTGTTGTTACGTAACGAGAATTGTTTAATAAAAATATTTTAAAAGAAACCGAAAATTATAATGTGTTCCTTTTTTGTTTTATTAATTATTTTGTATTTTGCAATAAGATTTCTTAATACAAAAAAAATCAAAACCTGTAAAAGGAGTAAGTACATTATTAACGTAGGTAACTAGTAGGTTTAGTCAAACATAATAGTCACACTCGGGAAGGTTGCAACATCACTAGTCTAAACCGTTCTCAAAAATATACAATTTTCTCCAATCTAAACTATCCTCTTCAAAAAAAACCTCCGCATTAGGAAATATTTCCATATTCACAATTTTTCGTCTGCGAAAATCAAGGTAATTCGTTTAGTTTATTATTTTATTTCACCCCAATTTAAGAGGAAAGAATACAAATTTATTTTTAAGTTTCCCGCGCTTTATTGCGAACGTTGATTGGGCGGTTGAAAAGTCCACAGCCAGACTCTAGACGTTTGTTTTACCGGCAACACGTTATATTTTCTATTACGAGAATTCAAGGGTAGACAACCAGGTACAACACTAGTCCCCCCAAGCATTTAAAGTCGACATTGACCTCATGTTATGATGCGTTAAAAGAATGCATGCAATATAAAAAGTACAGATAACATTTGTAAACAAATAGCCCTAAAAATCAAAAGAAAACATAAGAAAAAGGTTTGTATAATAGGGTTTCGGTCGACCAGGTAGCATCGGCAATATATTGAATTCTATATACGAGTTTGATACCCGGTTCCTATACTTATTATAACTTGTTGCGTAGTAAAACGTCCGTAAAAATATCACACTTTAGATCATTTTTATTTTACTAAGGTCCGGAGTTTACTTGTCAACAAATCAATAGTTTACTTAAAAATATTATCCCGAAATAAGAAATTCTCCAATCGAAACGGACTACAATAAGATTACCCTGCATAACAATCTTTCTACAAAGACATTATAGTAACACTACTGACTTGCCAACAACTAAACTACTTCGAACAGGCCACGATACATCACAAAATAATAATTCGTGCATGAGTCAACTCGGCGACATTGCATCCTATAGGAACAAGACACGGCTTCGTAAAAAGGTTTGTCACACTCACCCCCCTTCGTTGTCCTCGTTTTTGTTCGACCCCTTGTCGGGTCGCGGCAGCAGCGGGGGTTTGCCCGGGGGCAGGTTCGCCATCGACTCCTGTTGTTCCCGGATTTGCCGCTTGCGTTTTTTACTCCAGAGTTCGTGACAGTCTTGCCAGGTAGGAAGTTCCGGGGCTTGAATTCTGGAAAAATATATGTTAATGTCGTGGTATACAGTGAGGACCTAAAGTCCGTCCCCCCCCTCTAACTTCTAAACCGTTCGGTATATTTTAATAAAATTTTGAACGATAATATTTGAGCAAGTCTTGCACTTTTTGACATACCAATGACAGCTTTAAATGTCAAGATGACAGCTGGGTCCGCTTTTGGAATATTTTTTTAAATGGAACACCCTGTATATTTTTACATTTTTAAATTTCACATAAAATTATAATTATTTTTTATTAAATGCATTATTAGTCTATACTTCATAGTTTCCGAGATATTAACTCTCGAAAAGTGACATTTTTGAACTTTGACAGCTTATAACCTTCTAACAGTGCGTCTTAGAGCAAAATGGCTTACATGTCCCTATCTTCAATTTTTATTATCTTCCCAAAAAAATCAACTTCCAGTTAAACCGGAACAACTATATTTCCTGCTTTTGAGTTACATCCGGTTTAACCGGAAGGTGATTTTTTTGGGAAGATAATAAAAATTGAAGATAGGGACATGTAAGCCGTTTTGCTCTAAGACGTACTGTTAGAAGGTTATAAGCTGTCAAAGTTCAAAAATGTCACTTTTCGAGAGTCAATATCTCGGAAACTATGAAGTATAGACTAATAATGCATTTAATAAAAAATAATTATAATTTTATGTGGAATTCAAACATGTAAAAATATACAGGGTGTTCCATTTAAAAAAATATTCCAAAAGCGGACCCAGCTCTCATCTTGACATTTAAAGCCGTCATTGGAATGTCAAAAAGTGCAAGACTTGCTCAAATATTATCGTTCAAAATTTCATTAAAATATACCGAACGGTTTAGAAGTTAGAGGGGGGGGGGACGGACTTTAGGTCCTCACTGTATGTATTTATTGACAAGATGGAAAATAATCAGTGAAGAGACAGACAGATACTTTGGCTTTTGATCCATCCGAAACGTTCCTAATATTGACCCAGTGACGTTTTTATTTTTACTTTACTCCCAACCAACTTTACAAGTTTATTACAGGGATAAGTATATAAAAATAACTAACAATTATTACTCTAACTTAGTAGGTATAGGTATATACAGGGTGGTTGTTAAGTGCGAGGAAGTCCAATATCTCCGTTGTTCTTAGAAATATCGAAATTTATTAAATACAAAGGTTCTGGGATAATCAAAAGCGCACATTTTAAAAATATTTTTGGATATATGAATGTTTTTTTTTTAAATGGTACCACCCATTTCTTTTAATCTCATTGACAGTAGACAGTTTCTGTCACTAGCTCCTAGTATGAAAACAATATCGACTAATTCGTTTGTAGAAAAATTCATAGCGTTTTAACAAAAAACAATTTTTAATCTACAATAATCTACCATAAGGTTGTTAGACCAAATATGTCAGAAATATAAATTCATTATGATTTTAACAGTACGAATTCTTAATTTTTGTTCAATTCATGGCCATTATTCGGACACCTCTAAGGTTTATAAAAATATCAAATTTTCTTTTTTAGTTTAGATTAGTAATATTTTTAAAAAATCATTTTTTTGATATGATGTTTTCCGCGAAAATTTTAGGAAAAATTGAATAATCTGGCAACGCTGTATAAATCACCAAAATAAAATAGCGTATCTTATGTACAATTTTATGCCGAATTCAATGAGATAAAAATAAATGGGTGGTACCATTAAAAAAAAACATTCATGATGTCCCGCTTTTTTGGCGCATCCTGTATATCCAAAAATATTTTTAAAATGTCCGCTTTTGATTATCCTAGAACCTGTGTGTTTAATAAATTTCGATATTTCTAAGAACGGAGATATTGGACTTCCTCGCACTAAACAACCACCCTTGTATATAAAAAAAGACAGTTAAAAAAAATTTTGTTTTGTATAAACGTTTGATTAACTCGTTAAGAAAGAAAATTATACTAGGAAATAATTTTTTATATGAAATTTAAATAATAAGGGTAGTTTTTTTAATGTTTTAATATTTTCGGGTAAAATATTATATTATTATAATATTAATCCATTATATAACAATGACTAAATTAAAGAAATTTAAAATGAACTCCGCTAAAATTTACTCACTGATCTGGGTTGATATTCTTTAGCCACGGACTCTTCAACGCATCCTCAGCCGTTATTCTCCTATCGGGATCCAATTCTAGCATCTTGTCCAGGAGGTCCAAAGCGGTGGCTGGCATGAACATGAAGTCTTCCCTCAACCTCCGCCTGTGGAGTTTGTTCGGCTTCAATGCGTGAAATAGGGGTAGTTTTATTACCGAAGGCCATACGGCCGGCGTAGGCGTTCCGCAAGTTTTCGAGATGCGATCTAGTTGAGCCATTTCGGCGTTGGCCTAAAAATAAGCATAAATGTTCAACTTTTTTGTTTCTGAATATAATTCTTTTGAACGATAAAGATAATCTTTATTGAATGTAATTTTTAGAAACCTTTTTTGTAATATTTCTAATTTTTAAACTAGTTCTATTTATTCCTCCCCAACCTAAATTCCGTAATTTAAATGAGTTTTAACTAACGCGTAATATAATATTCCCATATGTCTTACATTTAAAATTTTTTTAATGTTTTTAAAATTTTTTTAATGTTTTTAAAAATCGGTAGTAAACTTCTTAATTTTTTAATTAAGTATTCTATGTGAAAATTCCAATTTAATTTACTGTCAAAAATAATTCCTAAATATTTATGGATATTAAAAACGGACAATTTGAAAATATTTTTAGATATGCTTTAATTAATTAATATTGTTCTGAATAATTTATATAAGTAATATTTTTTACTTAAAAATTATAAATTAATAATTTTATTATAGGTAATATATTTTTTCAAAAAAAACTGCGTTTATACTATAAATTGACATTTTTACTTTAAAACTTGATTTTTAATGCATATTTATGATTTATGATTTTACATACTAAAACAAAAAATAAGATTTGCCCCTAACAAGCTCAGCTTCAGGGGATTGAAGAACAAGTTTATAGAAGACAACATAAACATATTTATTATATTATTAAATTTTAAATAAACTTATTATTATTTTATTTTATTAACTTTATTAAAATTTGAATGTCTTCATTTATTTGAATACTATTCATATTTTGTGATAGGTTATTTAGGTCAAAGGAATATAATTTGTTTTATTAAAATTAATTGTTAACAAATTGTTATCAAACCAATTTTTTATAATTTTAAAATGTTTTTTAATTTTATTATTTAAGTTTTCCCAATTTGTATCGGTATAAAAAATTGTAGTATTATCTGCAAAACTATGAATTTGTCCATCGCAATTTATACTAAATAAGTCGTTAATATAAATATTAAAAAATAATGGTCCTAAAATTGTCCCTTGAGAAACACCATACCTAAGTACCATTGGATAGCTTTTTTCTTTATCTATTTAAACATAAGTTGGTCTATTTTTTAGATAATTTTTAATTAATTCTAATTGCTTTCCTCTGAATCCAATATTTTCAAACTTTTTTAACAGTAAGTTATGGCTAACTGTATCAAAGGCTTTTGCTAAATCTAGAAAAATACTAATACAAGGTTTTTTTATTATCTAGTGCATCATATATTTGTTCTGTTAAGATAGCAAATAGCGTTTTGTGTTGATTAATTTTTTTGAAACCCAAACTGTTTATTAGAAATAAAATTTATTTTTTCCAAACAATTTTCTATTCTTAATTTTAAAACTTTTTCGAATACTTTTGCTATCGAAGATATTAATGTTATTGGTCTATAATTACTAGTTTTACTAGAATCTCCATTTTAAAAAATAGGTTTTATTATATAAATTTTGAAAGCTTCTGGATATATACTGGTTTTATAAATATTATTTATAAGAAATGTTAGTGGTCTAGAAATAGTAGTTTTAATAGTTTTTAATATTTCTGTTGTTATTCCGTCGGCACCAGGATATTAATTTTAAACAATCAATTACATTTTCAACTTCTTTATGATTAGATTCTTCTAAATAAAATTAATTTATATTGTTTATTTTTTATTTGAAAATGTGTTATTACCTTTAATGATTTTGTTTGCTAGCTTTTCTCCCACTTCAGAAACATAATTTAATTTTACTTCAGTTCTGAAAATCGACGCATTTACTTTCAAGAATTTTAAGGTAAATTGTGGCAATTTTGGTGGCTTCAAAAAACTGCTTTTTTTAAAGTTTCTGTGCATTTATTTAAAAAAAAACATCGACATACTAATTGTCAATGCAAATAAAAAAGATTAAAAATTAAATAGATAAAAGATTTGATACTAATTTTTTTTTTTAATAAGGTTCCGGAAGTTACCCCTGCATTCAAGTCATTTATATGTATTTTATACATGAGTAACCTTGAGAACTGTGCCCTTAACGGTGTTTAATATTTACGGATTTATAGTTTTTGTGTAGATAAGTGAATTGAGTGTGTTCTTCTTTGAATTGATTACTTATTGACTGGGTTTGGAATGTAAACAAACAAAATTTGCCACTTTCGTGATTATTATTTACTGATCTGTGACTAGTGATGTGAGAGGAGAATATTCTCGAGAACGGGAATATTCTCAAGAATATTCTCTGTAAGAAAATTCTCCCGAGAATATTCTCTAGAGAAGTTTTTCTACATAATTTACACCGCCTGGATTTACACTGAAAAATTTTGCAATGATTTTTAAAATTTTGCGTTTCTCTAACCTTTTCTATAACTCTGGCAACAGTGTTTTACGTCTGGCAACAGTGATTCAGGGAAATCCCCTAGAAGCTCGAACGTATACTCGTATACAGCTGTGTGAATTGTAAATGGTGTGGTGGTGGTGAGACTAACGCTTTGACATTTGCCGAAAATAAGCAGAATAGGTAATTTTTAATTTCTTTTTATTGCCATTTTTAGCGATTTTCTTGCCATTCTCAGAAAATTCTCTAACTTGAGAATATTCTCCAAAAGATTATTACCGAGAATTTTACATCACTATCTATGACTGGTAACAATAATGTGTAAGCTTAATGTCTTACCGGGAAAAGCGGTTTTTTCAGGAACAATTCTCCCAGGATGCAGCCGCAGCTCCAGATATCGATCGCCGGTCCGTATCTCTCCTCGCCCAGCAGCAGCTCCGGTGGTCGGTACCACAGCGTGATCACCTTGTTGGTGTACGGCCGCTGTCTGTCCTCGGCGTTGTACAGTCGGGCCAGTCCGAAGTCGGCCAGCTTCACCTCGCCCCTGTTTTAGCACAGGTCAACAATAAAGCTAACAAAACTCGCTTGGAGAAAATAATTTTATGTTAAAGAGGGGTCAATTTGGAAATTGTTGTGTTTTGTACCAAAATACTGGAAAATTAAGATTTGTTGGGATATGTTTAATGGCTAAGAGAAAGGAAAATCATTACAAGGTGTTTTCCATAATTTGAGCAAAAAAAGGAGTCTAGACGAAATTTAGATTTCAAAATTTCCAACATGTAAAATTATAAAATAACCTTACTTATTGTTCATCAGAATATTACTGCACTTGATGTCTCTGTGAAGGAAATTTTTCTTGTGACAGTAGTTTAGACCGTCCAAGAGTTGCTTCATGATGCAGGCGTTGTTCAATTCGTTAAAGTCCACCATACCAGATTCCAACAGTCCCATAAGATCATGGTCCATGTATTCAAAGACCAAGTAGAATGAACCTTTTTCCTGTCAAGGGAAAAATGTAATGTTAATTACTAAAGTTTAATTACAAAATTAAATTTAAAAGGTAAAATAAAATTATTTGCTGACTAGGCTCAAATTTTAATAAATACTCTTTTATGTTTATAAGTAAATCAAAATTAAAAAATAATAATATTTATTCACTATCTTTCAATAATCATATAATTAAATATACTAATACAATTAAATTTTTAGGTTTATAAATTGATGAAAATTTAAGTTGGAAAAACCATATTGTATATTTAAGGAGTTATATGTCACCAATAATTGGCATTTTGTTTAAAGCAAAAAATTATATATCATTAAAATATTTAAAAAATATATATTATTCTTTGGTTTATTCAAAATTACAGAATATGATTTCAATTTGGGGATCAGCGAATTTAACTAAAATTCAGCCATTAAAAAACTACAAAACAAAATAATTAAATGCATACATAAACTTCCTTTTTTAGAACTAACTATAAATTTGTATGAACCAAACGGATATTTAGATTTAGAAAAGCTTTATAAATTAAAACTATACATTCTAATACACTCTATTATTATTAAAGAAAAACAATCTAATAGAATATTTCCTTCGATCAACATTATTCACATCATGAGTACTTTTGGCCAAATATCAATATTATATAAAGGAATAATAATTTACAACAGTTTGCCGAAAAAACTTAAAGAAATATCAAAATTATGGATTTAAAAAAAAACTAAAAAAATATTTTTTAAAACCAAACTAACTTTAATATAATATTTTTTTTTGTAAATGGTTATTATATCATTATACATTTAAAAAAAAAATAATTTCGATGGAGTTATTAATATATTATATATTAATAACTAAACATGATTTTTATTATTTGTGATTTGTTGTATATTTGGTGTTACATTCTCTGTAATGAACTTTTTAAGTTGATTGAGAATAAAGATATACATATTATTATTATTATTATTATTATTATTATTAATAATATATATGTACATGAGAAAAGTTCATAGATCCAAAAAAAATGTCTTATAGGTGACATGCTATACACAATTCGACTTTCGAGATTATTGTTTGCTAATCTACATGTAAAAGTCTATGGGAATTCAGCAAATAGGCTACTTTCTTTCTGGACACATCACAGGAAATACATTTAAGTATACTTTAAAATAATATAAAAAAAAGTTCCGTTCCCTTAGTATAATTTTTACCTTTCTGAAATCGACTGCATCCTGTTTATCAGTCACAATCTCTCTAAGATTAACGATATTCTTATGATTCAACTGCCTCAAGATTTTGATTTCCCTGACAGCGGTGATGGGGAAACCTTCCTTCTCATTTTCCAGTCTTACCTTTTTCAGGGCGACCAGCTGATTAGCTTGCTCGTCCTTGGCTTTGTAAACTTGCCCGTAAGTACCTAAAAACAATATTAAAAAATTAAGTTAATATTTGCTTATTAATTATGTATCCCTGTGGCTTACCTTCCCCAATCTGAGCTATAACCTCAAACATATCCACGCACCTCTCACCCCAATCCTTCCCGCTCATCTGGAAGTTTCTCGAGCTCCTCCTCTTCAGTATCCTCGGCCTCTTCACGTGCTTCTGTTTCAGGACAGGTTTCGGTTTTTCGATAATTTTTACCTCGTTTCTGGGAGGAGTGCTCGGTATGTCGTCGTCGTCTCCGCTGAGTTCTTCTGTACCAGGAACCACTAAAAAATAAAGAATTAAAAAATAATTTAAATCGCTTCGCTGTTGGCCATTTACAGGGCAAGTCTTGGTTTACTTTAGTACTTACCAGGGGGCATTGGTAAGTCCTTGATACTCTTTCTTTGATTTAGTGGGGGGGTTTTTGCTTTTTTAGGAGGAGGAGGAGGAGTTGGAGACCTACTCGGTGGCGATTCGATGGCTTCCAACCTAAAAATGTATTTACTATAATTTATTTTACAAACACACAAACTTATTGACATTTATTTTCTGCTTTCATTTTTATACAGTGTGGTTGTTTAAGTGTGCAACATATGGGCATTTTTTTATTACCGATTTTTCAGAAAATTTTATTCTTGATAAAAGTTGGTGCATGTTCGATAATCATATTTGGTGCACTTAGAATGGTTGCAAGTCAAACGGCGTACGGGGTAGGCCAAAAAAATATAAAACTTGTACAAGAATAAAGTATAATTTCAGAAAATTCAGCAAAATGTTATTAAGAAAAGTTTCTTAGAATTAAAAGTTACGCATAGATTCAAAAATGTGACCTAAAATAAAAAAATATATTTTCCTAAAAAACTTTAAAATTTCTCAAAATTTTTTTTTATTCACCATAAAGACCTTCATAAATTAATCAAAATCAAATCAATTTCACATATCTTTGTTTAAATTCAAGCATATTTGTAAAATTTACTTGAATATTTAATTTATTAAGGAATGTTTGTTGCAACGATATTAAAAACAACTTTAAAATATCCTAAAAATTCTTTTTAACAAGATAAAACATTAGTAATAATAATATGCTAATTAAAAAACTCTCATTTAAAGTGCAAAATTTTTATTTTAAATGTTTATTAAAAAAACTGTACAAATTAATTGAAATCCTTCTAAAATAATCGCAGATTCCTAAATTATTAATGTTTTTTAAGAAAATATATTTTATAACTTTTCTTAATAACATTTTGCTGAATTTTCTGAAATAGGGGTACTTTATTCTTGTACAGGTTTTATATTTTTGGCCTATTCTGTACGCCGTTTGACTTGCAATCATTCCAAGTGCACCTAATATGATTATCGAACATGCACCAACTTTTATCAAGAATACAATTTTCTGAGAAATCGGTAATTAAAAAAATTCTCATATGTTGCACACTTATTAACAACCACACTGTATACAATAATTAAATTTTTTTCTTACTCTGTCTCATCCATTCCAGGCGGCATCGGCAACTTGGTAACACTCTTTGGCTTGAATTTTGACACGTCATTCGTTTTGACAGGTGTGCCGTCGGCTGAGGACGGTTTCGAGTCGCTATTAGGTATGGGGGCTCCCGATTGCGGCGAAGGAACTTTGCTTGGTGGTTTACTGGCCTAAAAATAAAGAAAACCAGGTTAATTAGACACTACACACTAGATTACTAGATTGTAAAAATAGGAGGAAAAAAAATTGACGTTGAATTCTAAATAATTAATATTCTTTACCTGTACGTTATTATTAGTAACTGTAAGATTATCCGTTCTAAGAGCTTCTTTGGGAAACGCATCGGGTATAGGAATGTCATCGATATCCATAGGAATCATTGACGTGTTGGGTGTCATCTCACTGAGTCTATGGTCAACCTCATCATCTATTGTGATAGTTTCGGTTTGCCTGTTTAAATTGTCCTGAAATAAATTTTAATGTTTTAGGTACTTTACATGATCCCAATCACCATTCGAACGCTCTGCCATTTGCGCTAAGGAGACTGTAATTCTCTCACCAACTTCGGCCTTATATTTAATTTTTTTTAATCTACATTAATTCTATAGAAAATTAAATTTAAAAGGTCAAATAAAATTGTTTGCCGATGATACTACTATTGTATATTTTCATGTAGACTATGCTCAAATTCATAATAACATTAACCACGACCTAAATTTAATATAATACAGTGTGTCCACGGATGGACCTAACTATACTTGTAAAAAACTTTATTTTTAATTTTTCGAAAAAGTCATTCTTCATCATTTCTTTTGCTTATTAAATGTTGTTGATTATTAGACATTTACTTAATCATGTACCCATTAAAATAAGTTGTTAATAAAATAAGAATAAATTACTAAAAAAGTTCTGGTGAAATAAACGTGTATTTTAGAAACCACACATGTCCAGTCGCCATTTTATGCTTTCATTCATGAAGCTGAAGCGGTATATTTAACTTTGTGTAAAATTCCAAACGTATTCACATACCTTTACATACCCTGAAAGTATATTTCCAGTTGTATAATGTGATTTAGCACAAAACAGATTTTTCCGTTTTTCTCAAAACAATCATTTGTGGACATGTGGGGTTTCTCAAATATGTGATTCAAATAATGACAAAGTCCGTCGTAACTTTTATCTAAAACTTACTTCTAACGCCTTCTCCGACCTAAAATTCTTCTCTATCTTTTTCAGTTCTTGTTCCCGTTTATGCCTGTCTTTTACCAATTCGGCGAACAGACTAGTATCGGTAATTTTATTGGATAACTGTGATGCCTTGACAGAATGAGGCGAGGGGCTCCTGTGTCTATGTCTGAAAGTAAGCACCATTTACTAGGTATTTAAAAGAAAATACATGTGGATTTTAGAACCAATCTGAGCTATAAGATTTTTTCAATAATACCCCTTCTACATACCTTACAGGGGTCTTTTCTCTCCTAGGGCTCCTTGACTTATGCCTCTTACTCCTACTACTCCTATTGGGTGATGGACTATAGTGCCTACTCCTACTACTATAACTGGGTGACCTAGATCTTCTTCTACTTATTGGACTCCTACTCCTAAAAAAAAATATAATTAGATATTCCTTTTTGTTTAAATATATATTTTTACTGATAAAACGTTTCAGTCTACAGTTATTTTTTAAAATCACCTAGACATTTTCTTTCTTTCTCTAGCTCTATCCTTGTCCCTCCTATGTTTCCTATGTGCCTCTCTCCGTCTTCTAGTGTTAGGTGACATCGACCTACCATGTTTATGACTACTGTGGGTTATGTCTGGTGTTAAAGTTCTAAAAAACAATTAATAGTTAGATTATGTTGCCATATGACTCAAAAATAATACAACTTACCTAGGAACAGGCGAATGTCTACTATATTCGTCAATAATGATTGGGGAACTTAGTTCTCTCACTATTGTTACATGATGGTTTGAAACAGACCTTAAAATAAAATGTACACACTGTATAATGGGGTTGAAATGTTATTTAAATATTTAGCGCTAGAATATTCTTAGAGAACTTGTTTAAAAGTGGATGTGATTATAAGGCACGATTCTTCTGTTCTGCTGTTACAAGACACACTTCGCTTCTGTTGAAGGGAAAATTATTTACTGTACAATAATAATATAAAAAGCTTTAGGTAACACAATTTTAAAGAAATTTAACCGGAAGTACTATATTTCTTACATCCGGTTTAACCGAAAGTTCACACTATTGGAAAGATAATAATAATCGAAGATAGGGACATGTAAGCCGTTTTGCTCTAAGACATACAGTTAGAAAGCTAGACGCTGTCAAAGTTCAAAAATGTCATTTTTCAAGAGTAAATATCTCGGAAACTGTTAAGTATAGACTAATAATGCTTTTATTAAAAAATGTTCAGAATTTTATGCAGAATCCAAAAAAATTATATAAAATAGGAGTATCCATTTAAGATTTAGATCTTACCCCCCCCCCCTCCCTCCTAGGGGCTTGAAGTAACAAGATTGGCAATATACGCAAAAGATGTCCCCCTCGAAATAAAAATCGACGGGTCCGAGCGATTTTCCACATTTTCATTTTAAAGCAGGAAAATCGAGGTGGGAAGCAACAATAGTTGTTTGTTTTTACGTAAATTTTACGCATCTTATGTTTATCTTCGTTCCATGGGCCTTTATGTTTTGTACATTTATTTCTACAAAATCCAAAATTGTTTTCAATTAATATACTATTATGTCTTTTGGTATATCATTCATCACCATTGTAGAGATCAATATGGTAAGAACACTAGTAAGAATTGTCAGTTTTTCACATACAGGGTGTTACAAAGAAGCAATATATAATGTATATATTTAATGGACCATCTTTCTGATCAAACAGAAGAACAAGTTTAATATAAAGACATACCTCATTCTATTCCTGTACTTTTCAGGTATCATTTTTTATTTTATAATAAAACTAACCAAAATAAGTCATTAACGTTAACAAATCACCCCTTTAGTTTCAATTATTTTCTTTGTTGTTATTGGCCTATTTATACCCGTTGTTGCCACGGCAATAACATAGTTACGATAACCATCATAGCAACCTTCCGTTTTAAACAGATTTGTCTTCTCTCCTCAGCGGCAAAGCAAGGGGGGTGGGGACGAGAGTTGTGGTTCGCCTTGGGTAACATACCAAGGGGGGTGTCACCAGTAGTAGACTTAAGCTCGGACCTTTAGGACCGCATGCCAATGGTACTCTTACGATATGATGATGTTTTATAGCTGGATATACATTGTGTCCAAGAAAGTATGCAACATATGGGAAAGTTTTTTATCACCGATTTCTCAGAAAATTTTATTCTTTATAAAAGTCGGTGCATGCCTTAAAACTATAAATGTATATTTCAGCTGCGGCTAATAGTAAGGGAGTAAATGCCATTTTTTCGAAATTGCCTTAAGAGTAAAGTACCTTAATTATTAGAAATACAGCAAAATTTTATAAGGAATGTTCTTGCAAATTAGTAAGTTAGTCCAAATACGAAATTTGAGTTAGGTGTCACAATTTTTATTTTTTTTTTGGTTAATTTTCCCCTAAACGGTAAACCTCTGGTCGATTTTTTGTTTACGCAATTTTAGTATATTTATTAAATAACTTAAACGTGGGTTTATAATAAAAATGGATTAAGTAGTTGCAAACTTTTTAAAACCTTTCAATGTTAAGAGTTGGTTCAGATATTAGCACATTTTAGCCAACTTATATTCTAAACAAAATTATGATAGAATCCTCGATAGAATCCAACTCTATTCATATTACTGGAAATAATTAATAATTTATTTGTCATTTTCACCTAGTACGCTGAAGTCCAAAAACCTATTTTAAAGAAATGCATATAAAAAAAATTAAAAATTGACACACCTAACTCAATTTTCGTATTTGGACTAAGTTTTTAATTTGCAAAAACATTTCCATATAAAATTTTGCTGTATTTCTAATAATTAAGATACTTTACTCTTAAGGCAACTTCGAAAAAATGGCATTTGCTCCCCTACTATTAGCTGCAGGTGAAATATGAAATATGTATTCATAGTTTTAAGGAATGCACCAACTTTTATAAAGAATAAAATTTTCTGAGAAATCGGTGATAAAAAACTTTCCGATATTATGTTGCATACTTTTTTGGAGTCACTGTATAAATATTATTTGAATTTCTAGTGTTACGGTCGTGAATGAGGTACTAGGAAATTTAGAATATTGTTTTTGCACCAATAATTAAAATATTGGGCAGCGTAAGAATTGTATAGCGCCGAAAAGTTTATTTGCAAGATTAAAGTGTACATTTTTTGAATTATCCTTTTCTGCAGAATAAATAATCGTTGTAGTTCTGTTGATTGACACCAGTAAATTACTAGATAGCTAAGGTGACTATAGGCTAATACATAGTAAATATTTAGTAACTGTTTGCTATCCATAATACTGTTGACTAATTCAAAGTATGCAAAAAAAAAATACTAAATATCACCTATAAATTTTAAAAACCCAAAAAATGTATGGAATTATCCAACCAGGACTTAAAAAAAAACTAAATATCACCTATACAGGGTGAGGATTTTAAAGTGTTACAACGCAATATCTGAAAAACGGCTAAAAATATTTTAGTCAAATTTTGGGACGTGGATAGAGAGGTTGGGGGACAAATTTTAAAATATTTTTGACATTTACCCCCCTCCAGATTTTATGTGGCTAGTGACAAATTTGAAATGTCAAATGGAAAGGTATTTATTTTTTTCGATAATTCGATTCCTCGTCAACAATTACGTAAGTGAGCAGAAAATTGTTACATTTACTCTACTGGTTGCTTAGTTACGAATTTTTCAATAAATAAAATTGGAATACTTAAAACTACACATTTTAAATAATGACACCTACCTCCTATGATTATTGTTTATCCAAACCTTTAATTATGTTGTATCCTAGGAAACCACTTTTGACTTTGACAAGTACTAATAATCTGATTCTGATTCAAACGTATTTTCTGTTGATAAAGTTCATTATTCAGTGCAATTATGGAACAATCTTATGACATTGAAATAGACATGTTGTTAATTCTGGGAGAATGTAGAAAAAACTACCGGGAAGCGGCGCAATTGTGGACTGTTAGGTTTCCCGCCATTCAAAAATCTCATATGGCATTTAAGCGATTAGAAGATCGAGGTCGCAGCACGGGAATCTTTAAAAATAAGAACAGAGTTAGAAGACAAACAAAAGCTAATGACGATATGGCCGTTGGAGTGTTGGGTGTAATAGCTGTAAATCCTCATGTTGGTTCAAGGGAACTTGCTCGTGATTCAGGAATGTGCCAAAAATCGGTACTGGCTATTTTACACAAGCACAATTTTCACCCTTACCACATAACTCTTCATCAGGAATTGTATGGCCAAGACTTTCAAAATAGGATTACATTTTGTACGTGGTTACAAACTTTAATTCACGAAAACGATGCATTTTTAAGAAAGATAGTATTTTCTGACGAAGCTACATTTACCAATTGTGGTCAGGTAATTATTTAAATTAATATGGATTAATGTAACTTTTAATAATCAAAAATAAGTAATCCACTACTTGATAGGTGTACATAGATAAATACATATCTAAACACCCGTTAACGGGTGTTTAGAGAATATTCTCATACATTTAGATTTATTTTTAATTTTGTACTAATTCAATCAATTTTGCTTTTCTTAATTTAAGGCCAACCGGCACAATTAACACTATTGGGCACCTCAAAATCCTCACTGGATGAGATTTCTGCCAAACCAACATCCTTGGTCGGTTAATACCTGGTGTGGCATAGTCGGAGATAGAGTCATTGGACCACATTTTTTTGACCGTCACCTAAATGGAGAAATGTATAATAATTTTTTACAAACCGATTTGCCACAACTTCTGAATAATAATGGAAATCAACAAGGACTATGGTTTCAGCAAGATGGTGCTCCGCCACATTTTGCCCGACAAGCTCGAGATACACTAAATGAAATGTTTGGAAACAGATGGATTGGTCGTGGGGGTCCTGTAAATTGGCCTGCAAGGTCACCAGATTTAACCCCATTAGATTTTTTCTTGTGGGGATTTATAAAAGATAAAGTTATGGCTACACCACCGACCACACCAGAAAACATGAAAGATCGTATTCAACAAGCATGTAATTTAGTAACTCCTCAAATGTTAACTCGCGTGCGCAACTCATGTCAAAAAAGAATTGCAAAATGTTTAGAAATGGATGGGGGTCATTTCGAACACCTTTTGAAGCATGATCGTCGTTAAATTTAAGGAATTATCATAGTTTTAAGTATTCCAATTTTAGTTATTGAAAAATTCGTAACTAAGCAACCAGTAGAGTAAATGTAACAATTTTCTGCTCACTTACGTAATTATTGACGAGGAATCAAATTATCGAAAAAAATAAATACCTTTCCATTTGACATTTCAAATTTGTCACTAGCCACATAAAATCTGGAGGGGGGGTAAATGTCAAAAATATTTTAAAAATTGTCCCCCAACCTCTCTATCCACGTCCCAAAATTTGACTAAAATATTTCTAGCCGTTTTTCAGATATTGCGTTGTAACACTTTAAAATCCTCACCCTGTATATAAATTTTAAAAAACCAAAAAATTTATGGAGTTATCCAACCAGGACTTAACAAAGGCCTATTTTTTTTAGTTTCCCTGTATTTTTATTAAAACCAATATAACCATTTTGTTTGTGTTACCGTAGGATCTAAAATTGCCATTTAAAAATGCAACTTGGCTTAAATCTTAAAACAAAGGAATTATGGTGTATAGTTGTTGTTTTTTCAATGGAACAGCCTGGATACTAAACATAGAAACTTGGGAAAAAAAAATTATAGTTAAAGCGGTCATGAGAAAATTCTGGAAATTACTTTTAAGTTCCTCATTTCGCCGCAAGGGGGCACAATTAACATTTTTTTTTTTAAATTCTAAATTTCATCGAAAATTCCCATATTAAGGTATAACTCTGATTACATCATCGAAAAGCTTAGACAATAGGGAACTTGACAAACATTTTAAATGGGGAAAAAATTCTATAAATCATAAGTACATATTGTCATAAAACATATGGCAGCAAAAAAAACAACATATTTCGTCCCAAAAGACCGCTAGAAAGATTTAAAAATGCCCCAAAATTCAAATTATTCCAAGCGGGTAAAAACGCGCTGCTACTAGTCGTGACGCAATCATCAACAAACCTTTTACAATAAATAAAAAAAAAATCTATTAACGATTGACCTAAAGCCCAGGAAAAAGTTACATAATTTCCGTATACAGGCCAGGATAAAAATAACAAATAATGATAATAAATACTTATACTACAAATTTAACTGCAGTTTCTAAAAACTCTATTAACATTTACTTACTTTTATTTTGTTTTTCACGGCATTCAAGACATCGAAACGTTATTTTCCAATACCTCCGTGACCTTATTTTAATGCAAGTTGAATTGAAATGAATATAGCTTTTTAAAAATTTGATAGCCCATATCTCAAAAACGGTTTGAGCTAATATAGACCCACTATATATTTATGAAATCAGAAAAGAAAGACTTTTTATTAAAATAAAAAATATACAGGGTGCTCTACTAAAAAACAACAACTGTTGCGACTCTGAAACTTAAATTAATTCAACTAACACGTTTTTTACTCACCTGCTAGAATGATGGTGACCGTGCAACGGTGGGGTATGGGGCGATTCCCTTGGGTACTCCCGATGATAGTCCCCCCTGTAGGCCCTCAGAGGCGGAGTTGCAGACGGGGGTGAAAGTGGCTCAGGTGACGCAATATGGCTGTCGTTGGACACTGGCGAGCATGCGCTCGTGTCAATTTTAGCGTCTGAAAGTTTTTTTTTTAGTTTTTTTGATGAATGCAGTATTTCTTTGTATGTATCAAAAAAAATAAATGATTAAAATTTGCTTACCAGGACTATCAGATACTATCCCGTAGTAGTCTTGCATAAAAAAAACACATTTACATTATAATTTCGTTTGAAATAAAAATTAATCAAAATGCAAGTCGAGAAAAGAAATCTTTGGGTGAAAAATTAGTAGATCTCAAACTTTTATTTCTTACCAACTAGTTTAGCGGCGGCCTGTTCCTGGTGTTCCCAGTCACTGTGATCGTGTACAATCTTAGGTGGGGTTTTGGAACTGCTTTCTTTTGATTCCACTAATAAAAGCATGAATTTAAAACAAAAATTTCGCAAAAAATATTAATAAACCTCTATTATAGAGAACAGGTAAAGTATGTTCAATGACCGCTGACCGTTACGTCATATTTTCCATATTTGCAGTACGTCTTAAATTAATAATGCAATAAGTAATCTCTTTGACCAACTTGTATTTGGAATTTTTTCAATTCGTTCAGAATGATAGGTGGCGTTATCCCTGTTAATAAACGACGGTTCTTCCAAGTTTGGTAACAATTTTTCTTCAAATCATTTCCTAAAGTATTCACTATTCATCGAATCATGATAATCACCAGATTTCAGGCCAGACTTGAATATCAAAATTGCATTATTAACACATTATCTGAACCAGTATGTAGAATAGTATACCGTACACCCTCTGACGATTTTTTAAAAACTTTACTAGATTGCCAGGTTTCATCCAGAAAAGCAGGTTTAAAGGGAAATTGAGAGTTGCAATTCTACTCGTTTTTGGGCTATACAGGGTGGTCCTTAAGTACATCAAGAAAATCTAGGATATGATTCCTGGCATCAATTTAAGTTGAAAAGTTCATATGAACTTATGCCCTAAAATGCTTACCCTCTAAGATACAGGGTGTTAAAATATTTTTAAAAAATAATTGTTTTTTTAAAATTTCGAAACTCCTTGAAGATACGGTATTGAAAATTGATGTCGATTGATTTCGTATTAAACTGCACTTTTTGGTTAAAAAAGGGTTTGCCTACTTCCACCAGTGGCGTGCATGAAGATACCATCAATATTTTTTTGTGAAAATATGTGATACGCCACTGTTTTTTTTAAACTCTGATGCATTTTTATGCATTACTGATATAAGCGGAACAAAAGTTGTCTCTACTATGTTTTTGAAAAAAATGGTAGTTTTAAAGGAAAATGGAAAATATTTTAACACCCTGTATCTTAGAGGGTAAGCATTTTAAGGCATAAGTCCATATGAACTTTTCAACTTAAATTGATGCCAGGAATCATATCCTAAATTTTCTTGATGTACTTAAGGACCACCCTGTATATAGAGTTGCTCTATTAAAAAACGCCTGTTTGATACAATACATTTATGCCATTTACATTTTAATTTTTTTAAACAGTCCGCTAATAAACCAGTGGATATATCAAAACAGCTATATTATTGCGATTCTTAAAATCTACATCCTTCATTATCCCCTTTACATTAAGTAATTCCTTAGATTGTTGAACACGAAACTCCCAAAGCAAGAAATTGTTCACGAACGTTAAAAAGATAAGCACTAGTCGTGACGTAACGGTCAGCGGTCATTGAACAGACTTTATTTTGTACACTTTGTTCTTAGTAAATATTAGTTACTACTACTACTAATAATAAACCAACCTGAATCGCTCTCACTCTCAGCACTGGAACTCCTCGATCTATGCTTTTTCTTCTTTTTCTTTTTAGTTTTCTTATCTTTCCTATGTTTCTTCTCTTTCTTTTTCCTCTTTTTCTTCTCCAAATTTTCGTAGTCTTCATTGTGATAAGAAGGGGAAATCACTTCCACAATTCTTCGCCTTAGCTCGCTCGATTTTGACGAGTCGGAAGCTGAATGGTGCCTCTCACGGGCAGCAGTTATTAACATGGGCGGGGTGGGTGATCGAGGGACCATAACAGGGTCTAACCTATGTCTCCGACCTAAATGTTATTTAAACACATAATATGTGTAATCCAATGTCTTTAGCAAAAAATACAATAAGTAGTTTTTGGGCTAACAGCAAACTGACAATATTCACTCTGATTATTAACACACTGACAAGTTATCTGGGTTTAGCTATATAAATGGGCTTTTTTTCACTATAATCGAATTTAACATAATATTTAGCTTTGACGTACTAAATTAGAACCTATTGACAAGGTTGGCAAGATATACAGTGACCGGCAGAAAGTTCGCAGCATATGGGAAAGTTTTTTTATCTTAAGTTTAGAAAATTAATTTTATTTGGGATAGGTTCTGCATGTTCTCAAACCAAAATAAAACCCATTAAATCTGGTAAAAGTCTTATGGTATACGAGGTAGGATCAAAAATTTGAAAGTCCGCTAAGAGTAAAGTACCTCCATCTTTCATTTTAGAATATTTTTTTACTAAGAAGTATTGTTTTAATTTCAAAGTTATACCAAAATTCCAAATTTTGCTTATTTTGGAGAAAAAAATGGATTTAATAGTGTTTTCTGAATAACCCTGTATAAAAAATAAATGGCAACCGAACAGTAGGAAAATAAGATTTTCTGCAGACTTTGTTAGAGATAACCGTCGATCGTAAGTCCGATTAGTTTGTTTTCATAATATTATGGCTTTTTAAAATAAAAACATAAAAATATTAAATATTTTTGCTGCACACCGTATTTTATTTTCTGAGAGAACAAGTTAATTTCATCTAACTAATATTTTTTGATTTACGTTGACTTAAATCATCTTCTAAATAGTATTTTATACATTGATGTATGCATAGAAAGTTTCCTTTTGATTTATAAAGAAAAAAAATTAAATTACCCTAGACTTTAACCGGATTTAATGGGTGTTATTTTGGTTTGAGAACATGCAGAACCTATCTAAAATAAAATTAATTTTCTAAACTTAAAGATAAAAAACTTTCCCATATGCTGCGCACTTTCTGCCGGTCACTGTATATCCGTGATAAATATCCTGATAAATATCATGATATTTATGCGACGATATTTATCCTGATATACATATATCAATATTTTTTTCCTAAAATTCTATTCATCAGTATAAAAATATGGCCCCGCTACCGCTGAGCCGACAACAGCGTATTATGCTGCTTACGATGCGCTGATTCCCCATCTCTTCGAGACGTTGACCACCTGTTTTTCTTTGCCGCGTGGCATTTTTATTTAGTTCCGATTTCTGATTGAAGGGAGCAATATTTTGCTGTTTGTTTTATGAAATAAAAATTTTACGCCAAGAATAAAAATCCAGTATGGGTTCATTTTGATTTAATTAACAAGCCCAGTAATTCTGGGTTTTAAGTTGAACCATAGTTAAAAGCAAAAATATATGATGTGTTCATGTTCATATTCATAAACTTGTATTTTTTACCTACATTTTACATTCCTAACATAGGAGTACTAACAAAAACTTGTTATTGTGATAGCAACTATCATTGAATAGAATTGAAATACAAATTTACAGGTTTATAACATGTTTTTTTGAGTTTTTAAAATATATCTTTAAAGAAAACAGATGAAATAATTTAAAAATATAAATAAATATCCAAATTTGTATATATATCGATATATTATATTGGATATTTATATAAATATCATGATATTTGCCAACCCTGCCTATTGATAATGCATCCCAATAATAAAAATCCGTCTAGACTGTCACAAACCTTTCCTAGACGCCGCGAATAGAATACTTAGTAGGTCATCCTATCTTTGTTTCTATAATATAATAGACAAGAACAGGAGACTAGACGCGAGATATCATTCAGGTAGATGCCGGTTTGTCGACCTTCAGTCCGAAACCCTGCGACTGGTCAATTTGTTATGACGTAGATCGCTGTTTTCATTCAAAATTTAGTAAAAAAGCTCATTTGGTTTATGTCACCTATTTAAGGGCACGTTTTTAAAGTGATAGATTTATATGTGGACATGTGGTGTGCTATTATTAAGCGGTCTTTAGACCTGTGAAAATCTTTGTGGATTTTTCGTGACGTCACTTCAAGGCTAACTTTGATAATGTAAAGGACCAACTTGATTGTTAAACAAAATTGTGAACTTCTATGTGATGGTCTTTACATTGTGCATCAGCTGATTATGTTGTATGTCATATTGTCGTGAACGACGAAATTCACGTATTTATTTGACATCCAATTTGGTGCTTTTCATTATCAAAGTTAGACTAGAAGTGAGTTCATGAATAATTTCACGAAGAACTTCACAGGTGTAAAGACCGCTTTATGAATGATTTTATTTTTTTTATAAATATACATTTTTCAGAAAAAACTTAGGCATTAACAACAAACAAATGGGCCATGGTGTATTTGCCCAAATTGTTACATCATATGAAGATCTACAGCGTGTCTTCGGAAGTTCTTACCAAATGGGAAACTTTTTTATTATTAATTTTACGAAAAAAAATAATTCTTTATAAAAAGCTCTGCATGGTCTAAAACCTAAAATGCAACCATCAAATATCGAAATTTTCCAGTCATATACTAGGTTTGTCAAAAAATGTGAATTCTTCCCAAGAGTAAAGTACCTTTATTTTTGACATTATCAAAAATTGTTGATCAGATCTAAAAACTACGGCTAAATGTGCAATTATACGCATTTATGTTGAAAAATTATTTTATTGATTTATTATTAATTATTTAATTTTTTAATTATTTAATTAATTTAATGCGTGTCATTGCATATTTAGACGTGGTTTTTAGTTCTGATCAACTTTTTTTAATAACAATTTTTGATAATGTCAAAAATAAAGGTACTTTACTTTTGGGAAAAATTCACATTCTTGGGAAAAATTCACATTTTTTGACAAACCTCGTACATGATTGGAAAATTTCGATATTTGATGGTTGCATTTTAGGTTTTAGACCATGCAGAGCTTTTTATGAAGAATAACTTTTTTTCGTAAAATGAATAATAAAAAAGTTTCCCATTTGGTAAGAACTTCCGAATACACGCTGTATATGACGTAAATTAATTTGTACACAAGGAATGTGAAAGGATAAAAGGAAAGACGATTGTTAAGGAAATTAACCCTGAAATTAAAAATTTAGCTCCTAATAGTAGAGATTTCTTTTCCAGAAGTAAATTAAAACAACAGCCGGGTTCCTATAAGTTACCTTTAAATAGCATAGCAAAGCCAATGGCGAAGTTGCGCACCCCTTTTAAAAATTTAACTCAGGTTAGAAAATATTTTTTTCCTGTCCCCTTGCCACGGTTAAGAATGCTCTTCTATAAATTTATCATTTTTTCATTGTTTCAAAAAAAATTAATACACAAATACATACTAAGGAAAAGAAAGGCCAAGAAAAAAAATAATTACTTAGAAATTCTTCAAATCAATACTCGTAACTTGAGTGACAATATTAAATTAATCAACTTACCAGGTGATCTCATTAGTATAGCACCTGAAGATCTTGCCAAATACATTTCTTCCATATAAGTTCTCCTAGGCCCTCGACGCATGGCTGCAGCGTATTCTTCTTCTGTAAAATCTCCAAAATCTCCAACTTCCCCGTCTTCAGTGTTACTTACAGCTTCACCCCCTTCTTCGCCGCTTTGAATTTCACCAGCTTCGGGGCCTGACAAATCCTCAGAACTTACATCAGAATATTCTACAAGGGGTTTAGGGGCTATGGGAGAGACACTACCATCTCTGTTTTTACGTTTTTTCGATTTCCTCGTTTTGTCTCTTTTTCCATGACGAATTTTTTCCATTTTATAATAACTTCAGCGCAATCCAGCACATAGTATACAGTGCTGGCTTGCCGGAAGGCAGCGGAGTCCTAGGAAAATCCACATACTCAAATGTCAGAGAGGTTATGTTTACATGCAACCCAAATCAATGCTAACAACGGAACTGCTCTATTCAGTATTTAAAGCAAAGCACCCATAAAGGAGTAATTAAGCCTTTTTAGTAGGAAAATAAGACAAAAGGTAGGAAAAATTTTAGTTTAAAAAGTATGGTTGACATTTGTGACCTTGAACAAAAATGGCCGATGAGAGGATTCAGTGTGATGGGTGGGTCCCGGAAAAAGGTTTTTTTTCCAAGCAAAAGGTTTTTATAAAGCGTAATGCTAGGTAACAATATTAAAAATCCTTACCTTTAATTGAAAACAATGCAGAATTTCACTTCACCAACACAGGCACTTTACAACACACAGCTCACACCCCGTACGTTTTTTTAAGCTATCATTCAATCTTTTTCTTGGCTGTTTTCTTTTATCCTTCTGACTTAGTTCGTAAATATTCTTAAATTTCAATATTTAATACTGTTTAAAATATATTATTGATATTTATTTTTATAGATGTTTCATAGGTCATAAGAAAATTTTGGATTTCTTGAATTTTTTACAGATCCTGACAACAGGACGCCATTTTCATTTTATTAATGACGTGCAGTGACTGCAGCGTTGCCAAACTTTGACCTGATTTGCTCGTATGCGCTTCACATTTTTTCATTGCCGATTATAATAGTAATCTGTATTATAGTGAAATGATAACTAATTAAAATTTTATTCTCAAAAATTGAGAAAAATAAAATTATTTATACCGACAATCGTATAATAGTTCTTTCTATAGTAGAGTTTTCACATTCATATTACGTTTTCAATTTTTATTTTACAATTAAAACGCCAATGCTAATTTTATTTTACCAACCAACAGATAGTGGTGTATGATTTTATGACTTAAAATAGCAAAAAATATGTTCAACATACAGCAAAAGAATAAAACATTCGACAGCCTGCCGGTAGTTAAATCATTTTTCAGTAAAAAATAATCAATTCCGGGAGTTAAATGATTTTAAGTTACATAGGCAACCTTGTAAATCATTATTTTAGTTGCGTGGCAGTTCATAGTTTATTGCGCATCTATATCCTGTAGGCAACTCAAATTACACTTCAGAAAACGTCTTTGCGAGACTACGTAAAATCGAATACATTTTAAACATTCTTCCGGCCTAAATACGATCAAATCTTGGTAACTGATCTATCATTTTAATGTTTATTAATGTGTTGTTTACTGTAAAAATTACCATTTTATCACTACATTACCTTTTTTAAATCGGTTATTTTACGATTGGCCACTCGAACTTTCCTAAATTTCTGGCACCATCTATCAGTGGGTGAATAAAAGGAAGAAATAGGTATACAGGTTTCTGTTTCTGAACTTAAATAGTAATAGAAAGTGACAGCTTGTCAACAGTTCGAAAACATAACCCAATATTTTTGTTTTTATTTATCTATTCTTCTTAATATTTAATAATTAATTGTTCTTATATTGTACTATTAGTTTCATTGTTGCACCATGAATAGATCATGGAGAAACACTTCAAATAATACCAGCCCTGGTTTTGTCTACTTTAATACAAGCAACTCAAACTACAGCCCAAATAGTCAAAACTCTTTAGATTCATCCGAATTTTTAAGTTTTGGTAATGACTCATCACCAGGAAGTTCGCCCCATGGCAGTCAGTTTACTCCTTCAAACTATAGTAGTCCTAGGAAGTTCTATGGGGGGAAAAGCCCAAGGCAACGAGGAGGACGAAATCAGTACCATACTCCTAATAAACAAACAGGAGGGAACTATTGGAGAAAAAGCTTAGGGCTGACTGGATCTGCTGAAAGGGTAATTACCTAATAATAGTTAAATTTGTGGGGGGTTGGAGTAATGTTAAATAAGGCACTAATACAAAAAATCCTTGATTTTACTCTAAACTTGAGTTTTACTATATTTTCCAGAACACTAGTAACACCACTACCTATTCCAACTTTGCTGAAAATAACCACAATCAAAACATACAGCACCAAACACATAAAAAGCAAAAAAGCTTTCATCACAATGCGTCAAGCCAGAGGTACAACGCTTCAGCATTTTACGATCGCACCTGTTTACAAGATCCTTGGGCCGAGTTGGAAGAAAAATTAGCTGAAAATAAGAAAAAGGAAGAGGAGAGTTTGGTTGATTCAATATCTAGTCAATCTCCGAGTCAGTCTATAAATGTGGCGGCTGGAGAAGCTAGCTCAGATGGAAGTGGGTCAGAAGATGACTCTGATGAGATGGAGGAGTCATTTTCATAGTAGATGGTTTATATATTTAGAACTAGAAGAATTTGTAAGTAAATGTTAGAGAGATAATAGTTAAAGTTGTGGACAAGTTGAACAATGCTGCGTACATTAGCTATCTGCCATGCACATTTTTCATAATAGAGGGCCTATTTCTCTAGAGTCTACAGATTATTCTGGGGCTGTTATTAATTATTTAAATTAATACAAAAGTCAAAAAGTTCCAATACAAAGAGGTGTAAGGTAGTGAGTTAGGGTACAACGTACAACAAGAGTTTAGTATCACTTACTTTTTTCTGGTATTTTTTCATGGCATATAAATTTAGTACAGTTTGTAGAAAAATTTTATAATTCTCTAGGTGGTTTTGAAAAAAAAAATGTTTGATTTCGAAAGATGAACTACTTACTAAAAAGTAGCTCCAGATATTAGATGGTGACTAAAATTTAAATTTTGATTTTAAAACTAAGTTCTTAGGATGGGTGTAATTAAGTGATAAAACCGAGGATAAAACAGCCATAAACAAACAAATTTTATTGTTAGTCTATTTGCCAGTGTGTTCTTTTAAAATGCTGGTTTATAATATACACTTAACCTGTATAGTCTTGCCAAAGCTAATTGATATAAATTTAAAAAAAGTATTCCCTCGAAGTTCAAACTTATAGATTATATCAACTGTAGGCCTGACTATAAATATTTCGGCTACATAGGCAGGTTTTTTTCACTGTAATTAGGATTGAAAATACTGTACTTATTTGCACTGTTCTGTTTACTAATAGAAATAATTGCAAATAAAATAATATAAAAATACTTATTACCTACATATAAATTTGTAGGTATACAGTACAAAAAAATGGCATACTATGTATGTATGTAAAATATATGTTCATATTACAAAATTTATAATGTTTATGGCTCCACATAATTCGATATCTATGTGGCCCATTTAAATGATATTCTCAATGTAGTTTATTTATAAGTCAAACTACAAAGTACAAATAATATTTTAGATATACCTAAGGTTAAGAAAAAGCAATTTCTCACATACAGACAGGGAATACAACAGCAAATACTTAATTACTTATAACATTTCAAGACCTCTATGTGTCTTTGTTAGAGAAATAGTTATTACATAGGACTATAGACTATACCAGTAAACATTTAGGGTTGTTTACGTTATTGCATATTATGTTACACAATGATACTTAGATGGTTCTTATGTTGTACAAGGTTATTTTCTTGAATAAACAGACTGGTTGTACAATGACAAAAAAAACATAGAGGTCTAGCAAAACTAATGTGCATACTGATTTATTAATAATGTAGTTTTAATATTTATAGACATTTTTCCAATTATTTTTTATTTAATAAATTTTAATTACAAAGGTAGGATTTACTCTTATTTCTTATTATATACCGATTTCCATATTCACTAAAAGGTTTATGTACAGCAATTATTATACCGATGTCAAAGAAACATCAAACGGAAATAGGGATGTTCGATATGCATCGAAAAAATTAATATTTTCAATAATGTGATGTATCGAGACCATTTGATATTTGTCGACCAATGGATGTATTTTAGTTGAAGTATTATTCGTAAAATAATTAGTTTGCCGTTGCTTCTCGATCTTGGTTATACCTTTTACCTTTGGTTTCAGTTAAGGTGTAAGCTTAAAATAATTAGATTTGTGATTTGTTTTGTACTTACTTCTAAATAGATTAAAACATTTTTTTCGATGCATCGCAAACATATATGTTTTTCCGCGAGATACATATTCTGTAGACATAAAACGACGTCATTATGGTCTCAGACCAATGTCGTGGCGATCACTTCTTTGGGGGCGGATCTTTTACTGCTGCGTTGCCATATTGCAGACTTTGTATAAGGTTTGACAAATATTTAAATTTCCCACATCTTGTTAATACTTTTAACAGCGTAAGTTTGGCAAACAAAGTGGAAGGGCGATGTTTGGATGTTGATTTACTTCAGAATGGAATGCGATTTTGTTATAGGTTCATTTGTTATTGTTTCATCTACACTAACAGGTACCAGAACATTGCTGCAACTCCACTCCATAGACGGCAGTGATGCCATACCGCCATTTAAGTCCTATTTATTAAAGACCTGACCGAAAAATTGTTTAATAGCAATAACTTTTTTACACTATAACTTTTTTCCGTATTATTTTTCGTTAAGAATTATGGCCCAAAATAGTACTGAAGTGGCTTTTACAATATGATCCTCCTTCAAGACAGTAACTTTCGGTTAAGTTAAAGTTATACAGTCCGTGCCTGTAAAGTGGCCCATAAAAAATTACTGGAGACTCTTATTTCTTAAATAAAACGCAAATTTTTGAAAGATATTTATTTTTAAAATGAAGGGTATTACACTTTCTATTGCAATAGGTATACAATAATGAATTTTTGTTTTTCATTTTGATGCTGTAAGTAGGGCTGGTATACAGGGTGTTACAAATTCGATGTTCACCGTTGGGATCTCGTAAACGGTAAGAGATACAGCTGTTTGAAGTTTGAAGATGTTATTATTGGGGTCGAAACGTTGATATTTGATTATAATATTATTAAACTATTATTTTATTATACACGTCTACGAAACTGCATTAAAAAATACATGTCCGTATTGTCCGTATGTAAAAATACATACCTACACCAGAACCTGATGATGGTATCCGAAAGAGGAAACGTCATACTGATAGCGATATGTTATAGAAAATTTAAGGCGGCAAAAAAAGATAAAATTTACTTTTCGCCATCGCTGTAAATAAATCTGGGAAAACCCGAGGCGAAAATTTTCGGTTTTTCCGAAGAACTTCGGAAGTAGGTACTTGGAATTTTCCAAATTTTTTAACGGCTTGTTAGTTATGTTGAAACTGCGCAACTTTGTACCTATTTAACCTTTGCTGTATCTCAAACCGTCTACGAGCTTCGAATCTGTAACATCATGTATATGTATGTAGGTACCTACAATTTTTTTGTAGATACCCAACTATTTTATGGCCATTTTTTCTCCAGCAACAATATGACTAACTTCAACATGATTATTTTTGTGTCTGAATATGTGTGCTTTACATGTTGGAGTGTATTACCTTCGAATTTCGCAAAAGAACAACGAAACAGCGTAAAAAAATTACAACTATTTTTGGAGACGAACGGCGAGTTTACCGGAATTAGATCTCGCTCACGTCGATTTCTCAGATAGTTTCTATTTACCCGTAATTCTAAAAAGATTGAAATTCAAAGGTATTAATAATGGTTCGGTAGGTTAAATAGACCAGGGTCGATAATTTTTGAAACCAAAAAAAATAACAGTAGGATGAAACCCATTGGAAAAGGAAGAGAATATAACAAAAATTAAAGGAAAAATAATTTACGGGCGATCCGAGGTCGGGAAGTGGAAGGGGGTGAGTTTTTAAGGGTAGAAAACGATTTATCTCGATTTCCGGCAAAACTACAAGTCCTATGGAAAAACATTAAATAGCAAAGTTGTAGGTAATAAAAAGATCTAAAACTTTTGTATTTGCACTTTTTTGACATAACCTCAAAATTTATGTGAAAAATTCAAATAAACAAGTTTTTGGTTTTTTATTTTTATCTTTTACAAAAAAATTTTTTTATACACGAAATTTGGTGAAAACTTTCCTTTTTATGTACCAAACACTCTGTAATTTTTTTGATTTAAAATATTTATTTTTTAACCTTATTTTTACTTAATATCGAAAAAGCTACCTAATTTTCAATCGAAAATTCTCACGTCAAAATATCTGCTTTTTTAAAAAAGTCGGTGGGCTTTTTGTTCGTTGAAATCTCTACTTTCTGATGGTGTAAAAAAATATATACATTACTATGGTAAATGTTCTCAATTCAATTCCCCTTTAAATCCTACCTTTAATTATAATATTTAGATCAACTATTTACGCATGTTTTTTGCGATCTTTATGTTTTATGGATTTGTAATTTTTTTGTTTATCAATGTAACATGAAATCTTACGTTTTTCGAGTAATTAAAGTATAAATTTTAATAAATAGCTTAAAATTGTACATAATGACGATGAAGATGATGAAAAAAAATTTCGGATTAGAGTTTTTTTGCATTTTTTGAGAACATTTCCCATAGTAATGTATATTTTTTTTTACACCACCTGAAAGTAGAGATTTCAACGAACAAAAGCCAACCGACTTTTTTAAAAAAGCAGATATTTTGACGTGAGAATTTTCGATTGAAAATTAGGTTGCTTTTTCGATATTAAGTTAAAATAAGGTTAAAAAATAAATATTTTAATAAAAAAAATTACAGTGTGTTTGGGACATAAAAAGGAAACTTTTCACCAAATTTCGTGTGTAAACATTTTTTTTTGTAAAAGATAAAAATAAAAAACCAAAAACTTGTTTATTTGAATTTTTCACATAAATTTTGAGGTTATGTGAAAAAAGTGCAAATACAAAAGTTGTAGATCTTTTTATTACCTACAACTTTACCATTTAACGCTTTTCCATAGGACTTGTAGTTTTGCCGGAAATCGAGATAAATCGTTTTCTACCCTTAAAAACTCACCCCCTTCCACTTCCCGACCTCGGATCGCCCGTAAATTATTTTTCCTTTCATTTTTGTTATATTCTCTTCCTTTTCCAATGGGTTTCATCCTACAATTATTTTTTTTTACTTTTTACCATTTTCAAAGGCCCTGGTCTAAAAGGGTAGATATTATGAGTTATTTCTACAGATTAGACCATTATTCTAAAAACTAGATATAGTTTCATCTTTATTTACACAGAAAAGGCTCTTAGTCGAATCACAGTAAATACAAAAGAACGACATTTTTAAAATGGTTAATATCCATCTGGTCCTTATTAATCAAATCCAGCGAATTACTATTTTTTTTTACTAATTTTAGTGCATTGGAATTTCTAATAAGAAAATACTTTTATTAAGTTAGCGAACGAAGAAGGGGTTTTCAACCCCCCTAGAAAAACTAGAATTTTTCTGTGGACCCAGTATTTTTTCTAGGGGGTTCAGAAAAGTTTTTCTGTATTTCTAAAGCTAAAAAACTTCAACTAGAAGACGCATTACATTTTTGTCTCCATTAATGATTTTACAGTAGCGCATATTAGGGGATGTATTTACATCGCCGATGGCTCGATCGCAGTATTCTCTTACAAGTAATTTCAATATACTTAACAAGTATTTATATAGCAGAACAGTGGCGGATGTAGAACTGCACTAAGGGGGGGCACATGACCTAAATAGTTTTTAGAAGGGAATACAATAATACGAAATAGTAATTTAACAAACTAGTGTATTAATCGCTATTTAATATACGAGTTAGTTAAAATATTTTTCCGTCGATTGTCTTGTTAATAGATTATATATTTTTTTAAATTTAGAACCAAACTACATAATATTACAAATTTTTGAGTTTCAAACTTATTGACATCGACAGAAACTATGGCAACGCCATTATGTACGCGGCAGTGCGTGCTTTGTAGTATGTTTGGTTGCCTAAAATCGTTTATTAATAAAAAAAAATCATGCATTAATAGGGGCCATTAATGTTCAAGTTTGAGACAACTTCCGGTATAACTGTTACTTCATTTGAAACGAGCTTCTCCGAAAACCCCATTATTCAAATTTGCAGGATTAAAAACGCATTGCTTTCAAAAATATTCCGATGAACGATCACCGTGAGACACCCTGTACATACAGTGCGACCAGTAAAGTCCGCATCATATGGGATTTTTTTTTATTAACAGCTTTATTCGAAATTTGACTTTGGCATCAAGTTCTGCTTTGATTGAGATGAAAATTAAGCAAAAAAATAGTAGTCACGTGATTCGCATTATCTGTCAAATTTTAATTTTTTCCAAAAACTACTGCATTTAAAAAAAAGTTTTTTTAAATGCAGTTTTTAGCCCACATGCAAAATTTCAGCTGCATAAGATAATTTTGATTTTTTACCCATTTTGCAAAAGTTGTGCCATTTACAAAATATGGGTAAAAAAATCAAAATTAAAAAAACTTTTTCTAATAATTTTTTTCGATATTTTCAGAAATCAATCACGTGACTACTATTTTTTTGCTTAATTTTCATCTCGATCGAAGCAGAACTTGATGCCAAAGTCAAATTTCGAATAAAGCTATTAATAAAAAAAATCCCATATGATGCGGACTTTAGGTACTGGTCACACTGTATATAACTTTTCGTGAATAATTATTATAATACAAAATGTACCTAATCTATGTTTTGATTTTAAGAAACGATTGAATTTTTCTGTGTCAATATTTAAAAAAATCGAAATGTATAAAGCACATGCCCCTATTGCCCCCCCCCCCCCGGATCCAAGGGGGGGG
The DNA here is from genome assembly GCA_963969555.1 of Polydrusus pterygomalis. Classification (NCBI taxonomy): domain Eukaryota; kingdom Metazoa; phylum Arthropoda; class Insecta; order Coleoptera; family Curculionidae; genus Polydrusus; species Polydrusus pterygomalis. Next base: position 3,223,043 of record OZ018377.1, read on the forward strand.
GGGCCTTGGATCCGCCACTGCAGCAGAATTTAAATTATAAAATGTTAAGCGGTGAAGTTATCTCTTGTGTAAAACGTATAAGTCCTGTAAATAAATGTAAAAGTAAAGTTTTCTCAAAGCTTAAAAATTAGTTTAAATTCGTAGAAATTGATATAAAGTACCTACTTTTAATACTTTTCGTTTAAAGTGTATGCCGACAATGTTATTGGTATAAAAGACATACCACGGAGGGATTTTTAAAATATAGGCCTCAGTTTTTTAATTAGCGTTTTAAAAGTTCATGCGGTGGCATGTAAAATAAACCCTATTTTTACCGTCTGTCACGTCTGTCACCGAATTTCTCCGAAACCCCACGATACGATTTACTTCAATTTAAAAATATCGAATTAAACTCTGTTTCTCATGTCTGCAGATTTTCCGATTATCCTTTCATCTTCAAAATATAAAAAAAAATTAAGTCAAAACTCGCCTAACGTAAAAAAACTGAAAATTTTATACATAGCGCCCTCTGTAACACAAAATATGAATTAGCGATCATCATTCTCTTTCAAACGATCCCAAACTTATTAAAATTGCGTAAAAGATGTCAAAGATACAGTAATTTTTTTTAGTAATAACTTATTTATACCAGCTTTCCCAACTCTTATAATTGGAGATGGAGATACGAAAAAAAATCTTAAAGCCTGTTTACATTAGATGCAGTCAATGCAATTGCAATGAAAAATTGCCTCCAGGCATGCGCTTTGGTGACTTTCAGATCAGCTGATGCAATTTTATTTGCATCGCACGAAATTAGGAAATGTTCTAATTTGATTGCCAATAGCATGCAATTTTAGTGATTTTTCTAGTAATATTTTCAATACCAACCTGATAAGAAAAGTAAATATACCCTCTACAAAAGTATTTGTTTGTATTTTGAAGCGTTGGGTGTAGGTTTTTGTAATTTTCTTTATTATAATATATTTTTGAAAGTACAATATGTTTTAATTAACAAAAATCACAGAAACACTTACAGGAAAATTAACATAACCTCTTATTTAATCAGCTGATGTTTGGGTTGGTATTGGTAATATCTGTTGTCAAGATACTTGCTTGAAATTAATTGCTTCATAATGTAAACGGTCATGCAATGCAATTAATTGCCTCGCTATAAACTGCATGCAGCGATTGCACCTAATGTAAACAGGCTTTTAGAACCAAACTGAAGCAAGGAGCTTTTAAGCTTTTTAAAAAACTTGAATTTTGTATTTTATCTCGTCGGTTATGCCCTCTAGCGGCAATGGTACAACTTTAAAAATAATTTCCAGTGTTTTCTTTTTGCCGGTCTACCTAGAAAAAAAATTTGGAAAATTTATGACCAGGTATAATACAGTGATCGGCAAAGAGTTCGCAACATATGGGAAAAAATTTTATTAGCGGAATATTGAAAAATCTTTTTTGGGGGATTGGATGCGCATGTCCCATAACCTTAAAATCGATTTTGACATACGTCACGTGACCAATGGTATGGCGGGAAAGTTGAAAAAACCAATATGAAATCATCATAAATCAGATAAGTTGATGAGATATCGAAAAAATTCCAATAATAAAAGGTATTTAGAATTTCATTAGAACCTTATATACAATGTTTGGGATATCTACTTGAAAAAACATAAAATCGAATATTTTTGTAAATATTTTTTTACCGAATTAAAAATTTCCATACTTTTCCTTTCTTATAGCTTTATTAAACTAAAACTGACATCTGGTGACCACAACTAGAAATATTCTTTTGTTTTTCTGACAATTTGGAGCAATAATTCAAAAAATTCGTTTACACTTGGATACCAGCTGTTGCAATAGTCTATTTCTAATAACCTAATCGATATTTTTTATATCAAAATATTCTATTATGTTAAGAAATCCTTAAATTCATTAATCCAAAGCAAATTTTATTTATAACCGTAACAAATAATTTTGAATTTCGCAGAAATCTTTAAAAAAATCTAAAAATTAATAAAAATTTAAATTATTTTATTGAGCCAAATAAACAACAATTTGAGTCAAAAAACTATATTAGTAATAAGCATTAAATAATTTTATTAATACTGATAACACCAAAATTAACCTAAATTACAAAATTTAACCGAGTATTAAAACTCGGTATGACCGCCATTTCGCTCCATACATAATATTGTTCAAGATACCATTTCTTTTGAAACATTTTTGAGCATTTCGGGAGTTATTAGGTCTACACAGTGTCTAATTACTTGTTCCAAATGTTCAACATTTCTAAAGGGCCGCTTTTTGTAAACCTGGTTTTTTAAGAACCCCCACAATTAATGAATTTAATAATTTCTTAACATAATAGAATATTTCGATATAAAAAATATCGATAAGGTTATTAGAAATAGACTATTGCAACAGCTGGTATTCAAGTGTAAACGAATTTTTTGAATTATTGCTTCAAATTGTCAGAAAAACAAAAGAATATTTCTAGTTGTGATCACCAGATGTCAGTTTTACTTTAATGAAGCCTTAAGAAAGGTAAAATATGGAAATTTTTAATTCGGTAAAAAAATATTTACAAAAATATTCGATTTTATGTTTTTTCAAGTAGATATTCCAAACATTGTATTCAAGGTTCGAATGGAATTCTAAACACTTTTTATTCTTGGAATTTTTTCGATATCTCATCAACTTATCTGATTTATGATGATTTCATATTGGTTTTTTCAACTTTCCCGCCATACCATTGGTCACGTGACCTATGTCAAAATCGATTTTAAGGTTATGGGACATGCACATCCAATCCCCCAAAAAAGATTTTTCAATATTCCGCTAATAAAAATTTTTCCCATATGTTGCGAACTTTTTGCCGGTCACTGTATAATAAAATATAATATAAAATAAAGGAAGAGAAACCTTTTCTTTAAGGGCACAGTTCTCAAGGTCAATCATGTATAAAAGACGTATAAATGCTGGGGTAACTTTCGGAACCTTGCAATTGATAAAAAAAAATAGTATCTAATTTTGAAAGGGCTGTTCAGGGAGGCATTGACGAATAGTATGTCGGTGCTTTTTTTTTAAGTAAATGCACAGAAACTTATAAAAAAGCAGTATTTTGAAACCACTAAAATTGCCACAATTATCTTAAAATTCTTGAAAGTAAACACGTCGATTTTCAGAACTGAAGTAAAAGCAACAATTTTTACTGGTAACACGATATTTTCTAGTCTATCTAGATGTCATCTCTCCTAAGAATTCAAGAGAATATGTGTTTGTTTTAACGGGAAAGGTTCCGTGATTGCACAAAACACGAAAGTAAACAAAACTATGACCGGCTGATTAACATTTGCCTTGCTCTACCATCTCCAGAATATGTCCGTCTTTCTTCTTCGCATGCCAAAAGCATAAAAATAACTTGTCTGACCAACACAGCAGTGCAGCGCGCTTGCGAATCGTCAACAGTTCGGCAAATCGAATTGACGATAGACAATGGCGTCGTTAATCCCACCTTAAAAACAATTAAAAAGGTTGCGCAAAATCAGAAAGTTTAAATTCGTGAGATCATATACGTGGTACGTCATCCCATTATTCGCGCCGATTCTTTTATTTGCCACTCTTGCGGTCGATTATATCTTTATCTTTATTTCTATAAGTGAAATAGACAAGAACAGGAGACTAGACGCGAGATATTATTCAGTTAGATGCCGGCGGGTCGATCTTCAGTCCGAGTCCATGCGACTGGTCAATTTGTTATGATATCCGAGATCGCTGGTTTACGACTTTTTATTAGCGAGCGTCAGTCAGAGAAATAAATATGCGTAAATTTAACAAAATTTCGTTTTATGCTTTTATTAATTTATCGCCCTTACTAAAAGTTTAATTTTAAAGGTATCCATAAAATTTCGCCGCATTAACTCTTAGTGTTACTGGCCTATATTTTCAAATCCTCACTGATAAATTAAACTCCTATATTTTCTTCCTCCTATTTATATCTTAACATCTAAGTTTTAAAGCTATCGAGATATTAAAGTGGGGTTTTTATTTATTTTGATGCACAAATATTTCTTTTATTTAAATCACTTTTTTGGTCCCATTAATTATTAATTGTTCTTCAATCGTTGCTTAAGAACTAAATTTTTTTTGTAAATCTCATCGTGATGTAAAAATTGGTATTTAAATAATATTTTGTGCATTATTGACTTTGTGACATTTTTAAAATGCAACAATCATATTACATGCAGCTACTATTTACCACCTAGTAATGTAATGGCCATAGTTGTCATATTATGTCAAACCTATTTGCCAACGTTTAATTTAAAAATGTCCTTTATTCATCGTTGCATTGATGAGACATGGATATAGAAATGGCCATGTATTTACATGTACAAGACAAGGATACCCATATTCCGCATGTTGTGCAATTCAGATAGAACGCCGTGTAGATAGGCATCTTTTTCTTGTGCTTTTGCACCAACATATCTCTCTCTCTCCGACCCGTCAGTCTAATATCCTTTCATTTGTTAACCTGGGAAACTCGCAGAGAGGTCTTATTCTGACTTTTATTCTGAGTTTGTTTTTCAGAAATGTTTTTGTACATTATTGTGTTGAAATATTTTGAAAATACATTGTTGGACTTTGTATGTCTGTAAAGTGTTTATTTTTCTTTATAAGTAAGTAAACATATATTTTTTCTTAATAATTATTATCTATTACATAAGCATTAGCTTAAAATTAATTATTATTCTAGGAATGATATGTTTTGGGGCATAGATTATGTTTCTACAGTGTAAAAGCTAATGGTTTTTAAAAACTTTATGTTGGTTCCGAGTTTATGACTAATATAAGTAATAAAAAATGGGAAGGGTGTATAAAGTTCAAAGTGGTGGAAACATAGCAGATGTTAAAGAAGAAATGACACATAACAACGGCGACCATTACATTCTTAGCTGGTAAATACTATACTAGTCATAATTTTGAAATATTTGTTCTTTCTCTTGATTGAGAACAGGTGTTGGTGAATGAGAAACACATCTAAAACAGTGCATGTATTATAATCATTAACACATTTTATCAATACGTCAGGACGTTTTGAAAAATATTTGTACATCCAATAATATAGTCCCTTTAAGAAAGAAATATACATTTTTTTAAGGGTATAGGACTGGGTAAGTTACGAAAATACTGCTCAGAATATTAATCTCTATAATTTAACTATAGGTAAGTAGCAGGGCCGTACCAGGGGGAGGGGGATTAGGGGGTTTAACTCTCCCTCCCCCTTCGAAATAGCGACGAGCAGTGCAGGAACTTCGCACTCCACACGAAAATTAACAAAAACACAACTATACAGTGAGGACCTAAAGTCCGTCCCCCCCCTCTAACTTCTAAACCGTTCGGTATATTTTAATAAAATTTTAAACGATAATATTTGAGCAAGTCTTGCACTTTTTGACATACCAATGACAGCTTTAAATGTCAAGATGACAGCTGGATCCGCTTTTGGAATATTTTTTTAAATGGAACACTGTATATTTTTACATTTTTAAATTTCACATAAAATTATAATTATTTTTTATTAAATGCATTATTAGTCTATACTTCATAGTTTCCGAGATATTGACTCTCGAAAAGTGACATTTTTGAACTTTGACAGCTTATAACCTTCTAACAGTACGTCTTAGAGCAAAACGGCTTACATGTCCCTATCTTCAATTTTTATTATCTTCCCAAAAAAATCAACTTCCGGTTAAACCGGATGTAACTCGAAAGCAGGAAATATTGTTGTTCCGGTTTAAATGGAAGTTGATTTTTTTGGGAAGATAATAAAAATTGAAGATAGGGACATGTAAGCCGTTTTGCTCTAAGACGTACTGTTAGAAGGTTATAAGTTGTCAAAGTTCAAAAATGTCACTTTTCGAGAGTCAATATCTCGGAAACTATGAAGTATAGACTAATAATGCATTTAATAAAAAATAATTATAATTTTATGTGGAATTTAAAAATGTAAAAATATACAGGGTGTTCCATTTAAAAAAATATTCCAAAAGCGGACCCAGCTGTCATCTTGACATTTAAAGCTGTCATTGGTATGTCAAAAAGTGCAAGACTTGCCCAAATATTATCGTTCTAAATTTCATTAAAATATACCGAACGGTTTAGAAGTTAGAGGGGGGGGGACGGACTTTAGGTCCTCACTGTATATTAGAACTTATTGTTATTACAACAAAATTTATTTTATTTTTACTTTTTGTGCCTTGGTCGTTTCTGTTATATTATTTTAAAATACCGCCTGCCTCCTCCCCCCCCCCCCTGAAATAACATCCTAGTACGGCCCTGGTAAGTAGTACATACATATCTATTGTTTTCTAATAGCTAATTAGCTGTACTATCTTATATTTGGGTAACTATATTTTAATTTTATTAAAAGAGTTTTTATGTAAATATTTGTAGTTCTAATGGTAAGTAAATTGAATTTACAAATTATTAGTGTTATTTTACACAACCATCTCATAATGATATGAAATGATTTTTACATGAATTAAAATTATTAAAAACGAGGTCTTAACCTAGAGGTTTTTCGTGGCGGGGTTTTAAGGAGTTTTTTGAAACAATACAAGTACATAATTATAATTTTCTTTGTCTGGTAGCCTGATATTTATCCATTTTTTATGTAAATTGGCACCTTAACTACAGCCACAGGAAAAAAGTTTTAGGTTTATCGCTACAACATTTTTTTTTTGCAATACGGCGTTCTATCAGCTGATTGATATAATGGCGGTACTGCATGGAACAATAAACGGAAGGTAAGATATCTAGCCGTTCAAATTTCGTCAGGCCCGCGCGGTGACGTCGGGAGAGTAACTTTTTAAATTACTTGGAGATATGCTTATTGTCTTTATTAGCTTTTGGACGTTATATCATAGTTTTTTTTTAGGTAAAAATATACGGATATTGTTTGTATCTTATCTCAGTGGCGTAGCCACGGGGGGGGGGGGGGGGGATATAGGGGATATATCCCCCCCCATAACCATGCAAAAAAAATAAAAAAAATTATTGCGTAATGTTACATGATCTGTTACAAATGCGTTTTAGTGGTAACATTGGCAACAAGGCTTACGTGTCGTAGTAACTAGAATCGTCTGATCAGGCTTTTAGTAGTTGTTGATGCGCAGGCTATGCAGGGCCTAGTAAGCTTAATTATAATATCAATTAAAATATTGCGTGAAAAGAAACGTTTTTACAATGCAGCAGTCAAAATTGACTGGCTTTTTTAAGCGAAAAGAAAGAGATTGGGAGGCCGACAGCAATACAGAGAAAACCGAAGAGTATTCTGGGACTTCTTGAGATATAAAAACCTCTGAGAGCGTGAGCAATAATAATCTTCATGTTGATCAGCCCAGTTTAGTTCATAAAATGGATATATCCAACTTTATAAAAGGTGGTAACCAAGATATTTTAAACACTATTAGTTCATTGTGGTATCCGGCAAATGTGTACAAATTTCCCATATTACAAAAATATAAGGAAAAAAAAATAAAGCTTAAATTCCAATATAAGTGGTTCATCGAATATGATTGGCTGGCATACTTAAAAAAGGAGCGAGGAGCGTTTTGTAAATACTGTGTTTTTTTTTTCCACTTCAGGAGGAATTGGTTCCCAGCAGTTAGTTAGTTATATCCCCCCCCCCCCCCCCACGAAGCAACTCTGGCTACGCCACTGTCTTATCTCAGTGCTAGCTGAACAGAACAATATTTTAATAGAAAATTAAATTAGGAAGCCATTACCTTTTATAAAACATGTATTTGTTATGATGGCAAATGAAGCGTTCCAGTAAAATTCTTTGTCAAGTGGTTTTGTGCAACTGAGTAATTGGCAAAATAAAAAGATTCACGATCTTATTTGGGTAAAGTATTTTTCACCCTAAATGGTAGGTATCGACTAATTCACTGCAATAAAACTACCGGTTTAATCCCATTGTTATACACAATCAACAAGCAAATACACTATACAGGGTAGGACTTTAGCTATCTAATTCGTTATTAATAATATATTAAATGTGAAAAATTAAAGATGTTATCGCAAGCACAAGATAGTTAAATATTACCTGCTATAATTACAAATTATAATCCGACCCTGACCGACAGTTTATTTGCATTTTTATGGCCGAGCTCTTGCAAAACGTCCCAGGTAGTTAAACGGAGTCTACCATTTATTGTGAAAAATACTTTAACTTTCCTCCCTCGAAATTCTCACTTTTAATGGATAGTTTGAGAGTAACAGAGTGAAACTGGGAAAATAAATTTTACAAAATTGTTGTGGAAATGTTGACAAGGATCCTACGGAATCGGGCGTGCATTTATTATATCTTAATTTTTTTATCATCTTAGTTGTTTTTACACTTAATTAGTTAATTAAAATATTAATTAGCAACAGTTTGTTTTCTCATAAAATCAATTTATTAAAGTAAGTAGTTAAAAACTGAAATAGTAATACATTTTATTATTATCCCTATAATATTATATATTAAAAATGAAGTATTAGCGAATGTAGGTATATCAAATATGTTTATATCCGTCAGTGTGTCCACGGATTGACTAAAGCCTATAATACTTGTAACATTTTTTATTCAAAAAAAGTAATTCTTTAACATTTCTTTTGCTTGTTATATAAATACGATTCATATTAAATATTATGATTTTGTTGGTGCGCAAAAACTATAAAAATTTGGATTTGCCAAATTAAACATTTCTCAATCAAACTTTTTGAAGCGTCAGAATGAAAGAGCTTAAAAAAAAATCAAAAAGCCAAATAAAGTTTTTTCAACCTTTATCACCATGCAACGAAGCGATTCTAATTTTGTTTTTTTATATCACGAAAAAGTGACTAATCTTATATTCTTATCGAAATTTCTTTTCTGGTTATCCACAAGAAATACACAAGTATTTAGCCCTAAAATACTGTTTCTTTAAAAACACCATATATAATACAATTATATGGCAACCAGTGGATAAACGTCGCTCCCAATGACGTCGCTAAGCCACGCCCCGTCTGCGCGATATCTTCCGTTTATTGTACCATGGCGGTACTGTAACTTTTAGCCATTAACGTCATCATTGACTTTAAATTCTGGGCACCTCTCCTTCAGTCCTTGAGAACACAGTGGCTTATACAAATATACAATATAATATGGTATCTGGTTGAATCCAGGACATCTGAGATAAATATATCGTAGAAATGCCTATGGATACAGTGTACTGTCCGTTGGCAAGCATTTTCTCATTATTAAGGACATGTCTACCATTGACCAATCAAAGACGTGTACATATATTACGCGTTGGATGACGCAAATGGTTTAAAAGTACGGTGACGGTCAACATTGCGTTACTGATCGTGGGAATATCATTACAAATTAAAAGTTCTCGTGTGATAATCTCTGATCTTATATCTGTCTGAATAGCTATGATATAATAAGGAAGGATTTTTATTATTACATATTACAAGAAGTAATAATACAGTTACACTTAAATGATATATTCTAGTGATATTTAAAATGACGTATGGACCCTACAAATATGGACCCTTATATTTTTACATGTAAATTTTTATAGTTTTTCTTATAGTAAAACTTATTTCTGATAACATTTTTTTAGTAAGGTTATGTTTTGTTCTTTTTGTTTGTAGCGCGTACATTTTAGTCATTCCAGCCATTGGAATATTGAAATTGACATTTTTCTGGATGCGTAAAAAAACTATGTAGGTATAAAATGTCATTTAATGTCAGTTAATAAATGCCACGTTGATATTTAAGGGAGTGATAGTGCTTCTCAAGATAGGAAAAAAATACTGATAAACATGCGTTCAAAATGGGTACATTTTCTCACACATTTTCCTAGATAATTATTTCCAATTTGGCACACTTATTAGTTTTTGGAATATCTACAAGGAAATGTCAAAATTGACGGATACAATATACAGGATGTTATATTTTTTCTCTCTACCGATAATTCCACTTTCCTATACTTTTTTTTGGAATACCCTGTATAAATATACTGATATCATGATTTGGCTCCCCGTCCTTTTCTGTTTCTTTTTGGTTCCCTACATTTTTATCGTATCTATCATCGTTTTGTAGTTATTTGCGAAAATAGTCATCGATGCAAACCAAGCATTATCGAAGCAACAAAATTTTTTAAAAAATCTAGTGCTTCATGTGAAATAATTATAGACATTTACCTTTAGATAAGCAAATAATAATCACGAAAGTGACAAATTTATGACAACATTATTTTAGTTTGTCATGTAACGTTAGAATTACATTGTTAATTAATTAGCAAACAAGATTCTTTTAAAATTTTGTTAAGTGATAATACTTGATTTGCATCGACGGCTATTTTCGCAAATAACTACAAAACGATGATAGATACGATAAAAATGTAGGGAACCAAAAAGAATAAGAAAAGAACGGGGAGCCAAATTATGCTATCAGTATTTATATAGGGTATTAAAAAAAAAGTACATAAGAGTGGAATTATCGGTAGAGCAAAAACGTATAACACCCTGTATACTGTATCCGACAATTTTGACATTTTCTTGTAGATATTCCAAAAATTAATAAGTATACCAAATTGAAAATAATTAAGCACCTCGAAAAATGTGCGAGGAAAACAAAAAAGAAATTGAAACTTACTGACATAACTGTATATCAACAATGAAGTCTTTTTGTCCGATGTTAAGTATTTTTTCCCTAACTTTAGGAGCACTATCACTCCCTTCACTCCCTAAAATATCTACGTAAAAATACCACCCTGTATAGTTGAAATTCGTTACACTTAATACATAAATCACCTCAGATTTTAACATGTTTTCTCAGCCAAACTTTCCTAAATAAGGAGGAAAATAATAAATAGGGCAACAGCGCTTGTCGGTCAACCCCCCTCTCCTCCCCCTCCTCACCCCAAACCCAAGGCGATTAATTTATCTCAGCGTTTATAAATGTTATTGCGATATTTACAAGCATGGACTTGAAAGTTGCTACCTTACACAATTTAAGTGGTAGTGTTATATTATCAACAGTGGCGAACCTAAGGCGGGGTGGAGGGGGAGAGGTTCGCGGTTAGAACATTGACCTAACCGAATCGAATAAAAAATATTTTGTTACTTTGTAAGTATTTACCTATTTTCTCACTTTTGTGATCAGTAGGCATTCAAATCTTAGCTGATTTATAATACTATGTACTATGAACATATTACTATATAGGTACTATGACACTTCTAGCTTCTAAAGTATACACTACTGGCAAACTTCAAGTTATAGTCGCATTTTATGTGAGTATAGTTCAGAGGCTTGCCAGTACAGAGTACGGTATATTATGTGTAAACGATTACAGCTAAAAAAAATAATTTTTGTCAGGAATATTAGGAAAGATTTCAAAAGTTATCAGATAAAATTTTTTAATTCGACATGTCCAATAACACTTTTTTAAATCAAAAGTAAAACCTAAATTTGACAGTACAAGTACAAAAACAGTCAAAACACTACGCGAAGTATTTACGCTAAAAACTTTTCCGTTTCGTCGACTATTTCCGTCTCCTCTTCGACTTCGGGCGGCGACGGGCCACTGATTGACAGTGTCGGTAGCCCGAAGTGCTTCTCCTCCAAGGATATGTTATCCACGCTTCGAGCTTTTCGGCAGAGCTTCGATACGGATCCGTATCGACGGAAGAACTCCTTCGGGTCGATGCCGGGGCCGCTATTCGACACGAAGATGGCCGAATTCATCCGGGGACGAGGTGTGTGGGGTGGTTGCGCATGAATCTGGAAAAATAGGGTTAGAAACGTAAATTTACCGTTATGTACATCCATTGTATTAAGAAGGACACATTTTAAAGTCGATTTTGTTTATGATTGTAACAACGGTGTTTTCCTAATTTTGGATTTTTCTTTTTCTCGTTTTATAGTTTAGGCAAATTGAGAAGAAAATGCGTTGTTCTGTCTTTTATAATTTTTAAATGTTTGATAGGCATTTTTTTAAAAATAAAGTGCCATTACTTATTAGACTATGATACACAAGTATCAACTGGCCATGGGAAATCCACGTACATTTTTGTTACCGCCAAATGCCTTCCCTATTAGTTGTATTAGACTTTTTTGAATGTTCTTGTATATTTTCACCATATTTCATTATTTTCTAAGACGCCATTTAAAATCTATCTACAAAAACTCGTACAATTTAAAAAAATTAAATACCATCATGATATGATTCAACAATTACCAGATATGATATTCAGAGGCTCTTACTTACGTCATGTGATGATAATAGTATATTATTTAACGAGCGTATAATATAGCCATTATACGCGAGTCAAATACTATACTTTATCTACGACTGTTCAGTATTCAAAAAATTAGCAAATGCATTCAAAGCAACACATTTTCTTACAATAGGATATTTTTACATAACAAGGTAATATTATTAATGGTATTTCTTAACTAAAAAATGCAATTCAACAATGGTAACAATAATTAAACGAAATACAATTTTTCATGAAATTGATTATGACATTAGAGCAATTATGAAAATAATTGGGAGCAGGAATATTACTTATATTCATATCGTTTTTATTAGTAATGGAAAAAGTTTTGGAGCTAACATTATTTACAGTGGTAGATGTAGATGGGCATAAATTTGAGTTTATTTGTTTTCAACTTTTATTAGCAGCGTCTATTTTAGTTTTTTTTGAATCAGCAATTTATTTACCGTAATTCCGGTAACTATGTTTTGTTGGGACCGTGGATTATGAAATCTCATAATCCACGGTTGTAGATTATGAGTAACTATGGTAATATGAACCACATTATGTACTAACAAGCACATGCTTCTATTATTAAATAGTCGTAGATAAAAATTTATATTCGTGGAAACACAATGAAATGGACCAACTATTTCTATGGTTACGTAGTCACCACGTAACCCCACACCTTTTAAATATATCTTGTTAATTTTACACATATTACTAGAATTTTTATTTTTTAATTAGAGTAAATCAAGTTATTCAGAGATACCCTGGGGCGGGGTCTACCCGCGGCCTTGTTGTTAGGACTTTACGGGCAGTCATTACCCAATCAATCTCAACAACAGTGGTAAGATGTATTAAAAGGCCTTTAATACATCTTACCGGACACTATATTATCTTCTAATGAACCTAAATATTCAGAATTATAGATATTGGAGTACAGAAAATGAACAGATAACAAGGACTAAATCCCCGTAAAAGGTAAATGTTTGGGCGGGTATATTTCGACGTCGGATTATTTTACCTTCTTTTTTGGAACCAAATTTAAAAGAATATATTTTTTTGAACTATTGCAAAATCAAATTTGACATGCATTGCATGCAAATTATCTCCAAAACGCATCATTTTATCGACATTTTATGGAAGTCAAAAATAATCAAAAACAAATGACTTAACTGAAAAAATAGCGTTGCTCCCGAAAATAAAAATATTTGGTTTTAAATGAACGGTTGTCTTGCACACAATGCACAAGAAATAAGGGAGTATGTTCTAAACAATTGTTGTTTTTCCACTTGTTGTCCAAATGTTAAAATAACTAAAGTTTTCATTATTTCGTTTTAAGTCGATATTTATTTACATTTATTAAGTTAGTATAATCATTATGTTTTCTTGCATACTGTAAAACAGGTTGAAACTATTAAAAAATAAAATGTGTAGTAACATTTAGCGTTATCATAATTATTATTCATTGAGGTATGTATCACGGCCCTATTTAATTTTTAATAATTTAAAGCAGAGTTTTTTCTAAATAACTTTTAACTGACTTACAAGAAAATAATAAAATTTGGTGTGCGAGTCAGTCATACAAGGACCTTCAAAAAAGTATAATACAATTTTGATGTAAAATTAACAGGGGAGCCAATATTTCAAGGTAAGCAAAATTGACACGGGATTTCCCATGTCCGGCGATGCATCACCCGAAAAAGTAATTATGCAATGACAGCGTAAAATAGTCCCGTTTCTTTCACAAATGACAAATTTGGTAATGTGGTAAAACGTAAGTGTTTTAATGAGTATAAAATTATTCTTTATACGTCCAATTTCCGTTAAATGGCAAAAACCCTAAACGGCACAAATTCAAGTTACATTTTTCATCTCGAAGAATATAATGATATTTTTTTAAACTTAAATTATACCGTTTTAAAATAGAAATTGAATTTAATACAGTATAAAAGCTGGAAAGCAAAATTATGTGTGTCAGTCAGTGCAATATGTTGCGGAGCTTTACGTGTAACAACGTGTACTTTACTAGCATTGTGTAATTTTCAGCTATACATAAACGTGTAGCGCAACGATACATCACTTATATAGCGCAATACGTTTCGCTTGATAAGCTAAGTTTTTATTTTAAAGAAAAATTGAGGAAATGGAAAATTCAATATCGCTTCAAGGTTGAGGTTTATAACGTAACATTTCCTTATACAGGGTGTCCGGAAAAGGAGGTTAATTCGTTAACTATTTATTCCTTGAGCAAAAATAAGAGCACTTTTATAATACCATTTTTCATTTTTACCCTCATGTTCGATATAAAGTTTAAAATTAAAAACAGATTTCTTTGAATAATTCGAGTATTTAATAAAATATAAATTTCAAATTGAGTACCTTGCTTTACCATAAACAGTTACATCTTTTGAAAAAAACAATTTTCAAATATTCAAAATAGTACCCGCTGACCCCCCCCCCCATTTTTTAGTACGTGCGCCAGTGATTTCCGAACTACATTTTTTCAGCTAATAATTTGTTTTTAATTATTTTTGAACTCCTATAAAATTTCGATAAAATGATGCGTTTTGGAGATAATTTGAAAAGTATTAGTCATTAACTGGTTCCAACGCGGCTTACGCAAATCTCATAATTTTCAAATGCTAAATCAAGTCAGCCATTGTGGCTTTACGAGGGATACAAGATATAATTAAGGTGGCATTCTCAGCGCCATTTAATCCATTACCAACCTATAACCTATTTCGCGTTGTTTTTGCATCTTTTGAGAATTAATTTATATTTAAATGCATCAAGTAGCCTGTGACCAGCAAAACTGATAAAACAAAATCATGCCTTGAAGAAAATTGACATGCCGACAGCTTCTGCCAAAGTAAATTAGTTTGTTGTTTAAAAAACATGGAAAATAATTGTTTTACAAGGAGTGAAAAAGTTGATATGTTATTAGTGTTTGGAGAATATAGAAATAATTCAACCGATGCTGCACCACTTTACGCACAAAGATATTTTAATCGGCGTCATCCAACCCAGCACTATTCGGTACCCAAAACTGGTTCCGAAAATGCGAAAGCCTGACAATATCAACATATCAACTTTTTTACTCCTTGTAAAACTAGTATTTTCCATGTTTTTTAAACAACAAACTAATTTACCTACTTTGGCAGAAGCTGTTATTATTTCAATTTTCTTCAAGGCATGATTTTGTTTTATCAGTTTTGCGGGTCACAGGCTACTTGATGCATTTAAATTTAAATTTGCTATCAAAAGATGCTTCAATTTAGGAAAGTTCTAAGTTAACTTTTTAATGTTTTATAATGGCAGCTTTTCTAAAACCTAATAGTGTATGGTATCAAAATAATCGTAATAAAATCCTCTTTTTTCTTAACCCGACGAGCCACCATGTTGCCATTTAAAAAAAATTAGTTATACAACTTTAAAGATTAAATTTTACATAGCATTGGACCAAAAATAGTAAAATTGTATTTTTCCCAAGATTAAAGAACTGAAATAAGTGATTTTAAGGTATTCATAGCCCTCTAGATAAAACAATAAATTTGGAAAAAAAATATTTTCTTGTTGACAAAAAGTGACAAGTGACACATCGTTGTATTTAGAATAGCATATGGAGTCAAAAAAAGGAAAAATATACCAGGTGTCCCATTTAAAAATCGAAAGTTTTTGTCACTTCCGGTTAAACAGGAAGTTCCATAATGTTGAGTCACCTGTCAAAAAATGCAGTTTTATGTCGTATACAAATCTCCCGAATTTTATTTCATTATCTTGAAAAACAAAAAAGTTAGAGGTTCGAGCCACCTTCCGTGGACACCCGGTATATTAAACATGAGGGTCAAAAAAAAAAAAAAACGGTATTATAAAACTCATATTATTTTTGCTCAAGGAATCATATTATGGTTAACGGATTAAACTCCTTTTTCCGGGCACCCTGTATAATAGTCAGTTTTTGTGCAAACAGCAAAGGTTTCACTAACGCTATAATTGAAAATACATGTTTACCTGTAATTAATTATTATTCCTGAAAAAGAAAACTGGTTTACATAATAATCTGGGAATAAAGTACATGTTACCTTCATGACTTTATTAACATTAAATTATTCACGCCATTTTACTGCGTCTAGTAAAATTAAAGTACTCATTTGAAATATACAAGTATGGAAATGCGTTATACTAGTCATAAGCTCATAAGTAAGAACAGTAAATACAGGGTGTTCCGATGATCATGTTACAAAATTCTAGGGTAGATAAAACACACGAAAATAAGAAAAAAAGTTCATGTGAACATGGGTCCGGAAACGCTTCTTCAGGGAGCTAGGGCCCTTCGAAGATGACCTTCAAAAACTACTTTTCGTTTTATAGCTTCGGTACTACTGCAGCTATCGCAACCAATTTTGGGACATGAAATCTAGTTCGTAGGTTCATCAATTTGAGCCTTCCGGATTTTGTCACCTTTAACCAGGGGCGTACAAACCAAGGGGGTATTTGAGTAAATTTGACCCTACTCCTCTTAGGCTTTAATTTCTTACCATTTTTATATCTGATTATGATTCTCCAATGCCTTTTACATAAAAAAGGTACTCTTAGTAAAAATCGCTATCTGTCACAGTTTCCTCCGAAAATGGCTAAATCCAATCAATAATAAATTATTGGTCTTAAACCAATTATTACGTTGAAATATGAAAATGAGGTTCAGTACAGATAGTTGTCAAAAATCTGTCAATAAAATATTGTGTCGCCAGTGAATCATGGATTATACTTTCGCCGAATATGCCGATATGCTATTAATTTATGGCGAAGTTCATTGCAATGGAAGAGCCGCTTCAAGATTGTATCAGGAGCGGTTTCCTGAGAGGCGTGTACCTGCTCACACGCTATTCGAGAGGGTAAATCAGCGCATAAGGGAAACTGGCTCCGTGAAAATAACGAGGCCAGATAATGGCGCTCAAAGAACTGTACGAACTCCAGAATTTGAGGAAGAGGTACTCCGACAATTCGAGGAAAATCCTAGTGTTAGTACCCGAGCTGTTGCAGAATCCATGAATGTAAGTCATGTACGTGTATGGGAGATTGTTAACGAACAACTTCTTCATCCTTACCATCGCCAAAAAGTACAGGAATTGAGACCAAATGATTATGCACCCCGCGTAGAGTTTTGCGAGTGGTTTCTTCAACAGTGTACACAAGAACCCCAATTTCCGAAATTTGTGCTTTTCTCTGATGAGGCTGTTTTTACGAGAGAAGGTATTTTTAATTCACGGAATAGCCATGTGTGGGCGGAGGAAAACCCTCATGCTCTTCAAATAAGAGGGTACCAACATCGATTCTCGGTGAACATGTGGGCTGGAATTGTTGGAGAACGTCTAATTGGACCAATCATGTTGCCTCCTCGACTAACTGGGACGGTGTACCTCAATTTTTTAAGATACACCTTACCTGAGTTATTGGATGAGCTGTCCCTCGACATACGTCGGAATCTATGGTTCCAGCATGATGGAGCACCCGCTCATTTTGCACATGTCGTACGTGAGCACCTCGATGATCGTTTTAGAGGACGTTGGATTGGACGTGGAAGCGATGTCAACTGGCCAGCCCGGTCCCCAGATTTAACTCCTATGGATTTCTTTCTTTGGGGACATATGAAAAGCCTTGTATATGAAACTCCAGTTCAGTCGGAGGAAGATTTGGTGGCTAGGATTTCTGTTGCGGCTGAAATGATCCAAACCATGCCTGATGTTTTTACTGACGTCAATTTAAATATGCTACGTAGGTGTAATACATGTATTGAACGTGGTGGCAGGCATTTTCAACAATTGTTATTTTGAATTTATTTTGGTACGTACAGGGTCAGTCAACGACAGCGTTAGTAAATTCATCTTCAAGACAAAAATTTACTCTGCCTTATCCTTGACTCACTCGTTAAACCTGTTTAATTGTTTTTTTTTTGAAATATTTTGTATACGTTCCCTTTTACTTTTTATACCCCCAATTTCGAAAAGGCAATAAATCTCTCTAATCTAATTTATTTTCATTAAAGAAAAAGATTTGACTAACTTATAATGCTCACTATCTGTACTGAACCTCATTTTCATATTTCAACGTAATAATTGGTTTAAGACCAATAATTTATTATTGATTGGATTTAGCCATTTTCGGAGGAAACTGTGACAGATAGCGATTTTTACTAAGAGTACCTTTTTTATGTAAAAGGCATTGGAGAATCATAATCAGATATAAAAATGGTAAGAAATTAAAGCCTAAGAGGAGTAGGGTAAAATTTACTCAAATACCCCCTTGGTTTGTACGCCCCTGGTTAAAGGTGACAAAATCCGGAAGGCTCAAATTGATGAACCTACGAACTAGATTTCATGTCCCAAAATTGGTTGCGATAGCTGCAGTAGTACCGAAGCTATAAAACGAAAAGTAGTTTTTGAAGGTCATCTTCGAAGGGCCCTAGCTCCCTGAAGAAGCGTTTCCGGACCCATGTTCACATGAACTTTTTTTCTTATTTTCGTGTGTTTTATCTACCCTAGAATTTTGTAACATGATCATCGGAACACCCTGTATATTAAGTATCGCAAAGCAAACGTGCAGCATAATAAAGGACATTGTCCTAAATCGTTATACAGTGTGTCCCCGGATGGAGTTGACAAGAGGAAAAATCTTTATTATTGATTTTACGACGGAAAGTTATTCTTTATAAAAAGTTCTGCTTGTCTAACATGTTTAACCACCACCATTGCCAACAATAAGGAAAATAAAAAAAAGTGCTAAATTTCATCGAATGGAATTAATCAGAAAGAAAAAATACGAACTTTTTTCACCCGTATTAGAGTTAATTTGAATAATTTTATAATTTTGGGTTTAATAAAATAATGTGTAGGTTGATAACGTTATTAAACAATAATTTATCAGTTTAGATGGATGAGTGGTTAATGTCAGGACCGATATGCGTATCCCAAAATCCACAGGGATAAATTTGGGTCCTAAAAGGTCCCAAAAATAATTAGATTGGGCAGCGACTGAAAACGATATGAAATTCTTTCAACGTAAGGTCCAAGGAAATGTCATGAAATGAAATTTTAAATATTTGTAGATTAATAAGTTTGTATAAAATGCCTCGTCGGGCTATTTGATTTATGCTGGTATAAAGCAAAAATCTTGTCACAATCTTGCTCGTAGTTCGTAGTCAACGACAATAGAGCAATATAATAGACGTCTCATTTTATAAATATTATCATAATAGACCAGGGTCGATAATTTTTTAAACAAAAAAAAATAATAGTAGGATGAAACCCACTGGAAAAGGAAGAGAATATAACAAAAATGAAAGTAAAAATAATTTACGGGCGATCCGAGATCGGGATTCGAAGTGGAAGGGGGTGAGTTTTTAAGGGTAGAAAACGATTTATCCCGATTTCCGGCAAAACTACAAGTTCTATGGGAAAACGTTAAATAGAAAAGTTGTAGGTAATAAAAAGATCTAAAACTTTTGTATTTACACTTTTTTCACATAACCTCAAAAGTTATTATTTTTCGCAGCTAAATGTTCAGACAGTAAGCACGTGTTTGTGGTCGCTCCCACTATTATCAATTTCTAGTCGTTAATCGGTTGAATTAATTACCAGTTTTTACACAGTCGTTTTAAATAGTGTTTTTGTGTTTTGCTTGCCTATTTTGGTGTGTCGATCTCAAGTGTCTGGGTGCATTTCATCTATTTATAATCCTTCGATTATTAGCGCCTGCAGTTTTGCTCCTTATATAGTGGTCACATATCGATAAAATGTCAACCAGGGCTAAAACGCTATCAACCGCGAGAGAGCCATCAGATGGTATCTCTGAGGAATTTATTACCAGAATCTGCAAGCAGCAGGCCGATACAATTTACGAGCGTATGGATGCTCGTTTTGGAAAAATTGAGGAAAAGCTTTCTACATTTATGAAGCAGGTCAGTAAGAATACCGAAAAAATTGACACCATCGAAGCGAAGATTGATCATAACGAACAGTATATTCGCCTGAATAACTTAAGAATTTACGGTTTAAAGGATGAATTGGGTGAACATCAGGATTCTTTGGTCGATGTAGTAACAGCTATGCTTAGGAACAAAATGGAAATCTCTATCACAAGTAGTGATCTGGAGAGATGTCACAGAATTGGAAGTTACCAAAGAGGAAAGGACCGTCCTGTTCTCGTTAGATTTATTTCCTACCTTATGAGATCTGCTGTTTATCAAAAGAAGAAGCTATTAAAGAAAACAGGCTTTGTCATTAGGGAAGATCTGACTACTGCGAGACTTGACCTGGTAAAGCGTGCAGTTGATAAATATGGTGTATCAAATGTATGGACTCAAAATGGAAAAGTCTTCATTCTCAAACATAATGCCAAAATATGTGTTGAAAATCGTGATGATTTGTGAGGTCTACGATTTTATCGACGATGTCCGCCTATACCTTTATGGTCTTTTTTTCTATTTATATTTACATTTGTTATCTTGTTGGCCTGTGCGATTTGGAATAGCATTCGAATTCTTTCTGTAAACATAAAGTTTTTCTTTTTTATATACATGATAGTTTAATACATTATAAACTGTTTACATCTCAAAATTATTTTACATTAGTAGTTTAGGACATAATGGGAATACGCTTTTTTATATATTTATTTTGTCTACAACAATCTGGTAGTTTATTTTTATTTGTTATTATTTGGTGATATAGTCTGATGTAATCTGCTTTTGTGGGATAGCGAACGCATATACATTTTCAATTTAATTTTTTTTATTTTTAGCATGTCTGCTTTGCAGGATTATGATGTTATGGGTGATGGGATTGATGACACTATATCTGGGATATCTCTGGCGCACCTAAATATTCGTTCTCTTTTAAACAAACTGCCTGATTTTAAAGATTTAATTTTTACCCATAACTTTGATATTATATCAGTTAGCGAGACATGGCTAACTAATGATGTGCATGATTCAGCTTTGTATATACCTGGTTACTTATTTTTTAGACAGGACCGTTTGTCAGGTAGGGGTGGTGGTGTAATAATTTATATAAAGATCTGTTCATATATAAAGAATGTAGAGGTAATAAGCAGGGATTCCCCTCAGGGTATGGATATGATATGGCTGAAAGCTCTAATTAATAAAAAAAAGGTAAGTGTGGGCTGTGTGTACCGCCCCCCTAGTGTAAATTATAAGGTATTTCAATTCCTGGAGAACATATTGGCTGATTGTATAATGTCCACTGAATTACTGCTTTGCATGGGTGATTTTAATGTTAATTTTCTCAACACTTTAACAGTTGATTATAACTTTTTAAATTCAATTTTGTGTACATTTTCGTTAAATCAAATGATTAATAAACCCACTAGAGTAACAGCAGAAACTAGCACTCTTATTGACTTGATTTTAGTCAATGAACCTAACCTAGTAATTAAGTCTGATATTCTGAATGTATCATATTTGTCCGACCACTATTTGACCTATTGTTTTTTGGACTTGCCTAAAATTAATCACAATCAGGAAATTTTTCTGTTTAGGAGAGATATAAAAAATATAAATTCTGCTGAGTTTAACCGAGCGGCATCGGGAGTTGACTGGGAGAGCGTGCATGCGGTGGATGATATTAATGTTAAGATTGGGGTTTTTAATGAAAAAATTACAAATTTGTTTGACATTTACGCCCCTATAAAAAAAGTGCGCGTTACTAAACAATATGCTCCCTGGATTACTCCTACAATAAAAACTATGATGCGGATTAGAGATAAAGCTCTGTCGGAATACCGTAAATCTCTAAGAAATGTTTATATAAGTGTAAATCAGTCTCAGGCTAAATGGTCTTTTTACAAAAATATGAGAAATTTTGTTACGGCATCCATACGCAGAGAGAAGAAAGCATATGTGGATACCGAGTTAAAGAGAGGCGTTAAAAATTCCAGAGCTCTCTGGAATACTTTAGATAAATTAGATATCCACAAGAAACATAAAAATATTAATATTCCGGAGGAGCTCTTAGATCCTCAAAAGATAAATGATTACTTCATTGGCTCTATTCCTCGTATTGTGCCCAGTTTGGATAATACTAATTATTTCAATACCAATAGACACGTGTCAGCTGTCCGAGATTTTGAATTTTCTCTGGTTTCGGAGGCAGAGGTCTCCAACATTGTATACAGTATTAAAAGTAATGCAAAAGGGGTTGATCATGTCTCGTCCGAAATGTTAAAGATGTGTATGCCTTACTGTGCTAAAGCACTTACGCATATTGTTAATGCGTCTCTCTCGTCGAAATTAGTTCCGCAATGTTGGAAGCATGCATTGGTGTCCCCCATTCCGAAAAAGAATAACATTTCGGAGTTAACCGAATTACGCCCCATAAGCATTCTCGCGGTGACTTCAAAAATTGCTGAAAGAGTGGTTTACAGACAGATAAAAAGTTATATTGAGGATTTGAACTTGTTGCCTACCAGACAGTCAGGGTTTAGAGCGGGATACAGCACTGCAACGGCTTTATCTGCACTTACGGACGATTTATTACATGCTGTTGATGAATCTTCGATCTCTATACTGGTGATGCTCGACTACTCAAAGGCTTTCGATTGTTTGGATCACGAGTTGTTGTTGGCCAAATTAAAATATTATGGATTTTCACAGAATGTTTTGGAGTGGTTTAATTCCTACTTGACTAACCGGGAACAGCAGGTTAGGGTGAATGTTGGGGGAGAGCTTGTGGTCTCAAATAGTTCAAAAATAATTAGTGGTGTGCCTCAAGGTTCTATTTTGGGTCCTTTGTTATTCATATTATTTACAGCTGATTTGCCGAGTGAGTTATCGATCTCCTATCATTTGTATGCTGATGATTGTCAAATTTATTTGACGTTTGCGCCCGGTAATCTATTAGAGTCGATTGCTCGAGTCAATTATAATTTACACAAAATACATGTTTGGTCTAAAAAAAATGGACTACTGCTCAATCCAGCTAAAACTTCAGCCATGCTTATTGGCACAGAAAAACAACGTGCCAAAGTCACTGTTGATAATAATATTTTTTTGGACGGAGTGCCTATCCTATTTAAGGCTTGTTATCGAAATCTTGGGGTCACTTTCGACCAGAGCTTAACATTTAATGTGCACGTCACTTCAATTATAAAAGCTGCATATGGAAGGTTAAAATCAATTTATAAATTTAAATACATTCTGGATGCACAAACTAAATTAAGGCTGACTGAGTCGATTATTCTGTCACTTTTTGATTATTGCGATGTGGTCTACGGCCCTTGTCTCCAGGCCCAGGACTGCCATAGAATTCAGGTCATGCAAAATGCGTGTATGAGATTTGCTGCGTGTGTAAGACGTAGAGATCATATAACTCCATCTTATCTTAAATTTGGCTGGCTCAAGATGGAGGAGAGGCGTAACGTTCACTTTTTGTGTTTCCTTCATAGAATAATTAATTCACATAAGCCTACCTACCTCCATGACAAATTGATGTTTGCTGCTAATGTGTCTTAAAGACCGAGAAGGGTCCCTGCTTTACTTCATATACCACCACACACCACCTCTGCTTTTAGGGGTTCTTTTACATATTATTCTAGTTTTATGTATAATTCCTTGCCAAACAATTTAAAATTAATTAAAAATAACAACTCTTTTAGTAAACAAATTAAGGAAAACTATAAACACATGTAGTGTCGTCGATTTCCCTACCCTACTTATAATGATACAATATTGGATAGTTTTATAATTTTTTTTTTTTTAATTTTCTTAGTTTCATATCATACCATTATATTATTATTTTGATAAGTATATATTATACCTGTAACATGTCTGTAACATTTTTCAGGTTGGGCCTAAGCAGCCCTTGGCTGAGCCCCGCCTTAATAAAGACTTTTTGATTTGATTTGATTTGATTTGATTTATGTGAAAAATTCAAATAACCAAGTTTTTGGTTTTTTATTTTTATCTTTTACAAGAATAATTTTTTTTTCACGAAATTTGGTGAAAACTTACCTTTTTATGTCCCAAACACACTGTAATTTTTTTGATTTAAAATATTTATTTTTTAACCTTATTTTGACTTAATATCGAGAAAACACCCTAATTTTCAATCGAAAATTCTCACGTCAAAATATCTGCTTTTTTTAAAAAAGTCGGTGGGCTTTTTGTTCGTTGAAATCTCTACTTTTTGATGGTGTAAAAAAATATACATTACTATGGTAAATGTTCTCAAAAAATGCAAAGAAACGAAAAAAACTCGAATCCGAATTTTTTTTTTAAATTATTATGTACAATTTTAAGCTATTTATTAAAATTTATACTTTAATTACCCGAAAACATAAGATTCCATGTTACATTGATAAACAAAAAAATTACAAATCCATAAAACATAAAGATCGCAAAAAATATGCGAAAATAGTTGTTCTAAATATAATTAAAGGTAGGATTTAAAGGGGATTTCATCACATTTGCCATAGTAATGCATATATATTTTTTACACCATCAGAAAGTAGAGATTTTAACGAACAAAAAGCCCACCGACTTTTTTTAAAAAAGCAGATATTTTGACGTGAGAATTTTCGATTGAAAATTAGGGTGCTTTTTCGCTATTAAGTCAAAATAAGGTGAAAAATAAATATTTTAAATCAAAAAAATTACAGTGTGTATGGGACATGAAAAGGTAAGTTTTCACCAAATTTTGTGAAAAAAAAATTTTTCTTGTAAAAGATAAAAATAAAAAATCAAAAACTTGGTTATTTGAATTTTTCACATAAATTTTGAGGTTATGTGAAAAAAGTGTAAATACAAAAGTTGTAGATCTTTTTATTACCTACAACTTTGCCATTTAACGTTTTTCCACAAAACTTGTAGTTTTGCCGAAAATCGAGATAAATCGTTTTCTACCCTTAAAAACTCACCCCTTTCCACTTCCCGACCTCGGATCGCCCGTAAATTATGTTTCCTTTCATTTTTGTTATATTCTCTTCCTTTTCCAATGGGTTTCATCCTACTATGATTTTTTCACTTTTTACCATTTTCAAAGGCTTCAGCCCTGGTCTATAATAAGCCGACAAGATTTTAAATGCGTAGGTCCACCAGGTTCTTCGCGAGTTCTACAACGAAAGCAGATGAAAATATACATCAAATTTTACTCTAGAATAATACGATGTTACCGATACTTTAAAAATCACCTATTTTGGGTACACGAAATGCATTTCGTGTACCCAAAATAGGTGATTTTTAAAGTATCGGTAACATCGTATTATTCTAGAGTAAAATTTGATGTATATTTTCATCTGCAATAGCTCATTTATATAGGTCAGACAGAAAGAAATTTTAATATTAGATTTAATGAACATAATTAAGGCATCTTATTTGTTAAACGAAGAAAACTCTAATTTCGATTCTTCGAATTCGAATTTTAATATCTTAGAATCAATTGAAATTTACAAACATAATAAAAACCCTACCATAAACCTATTAAATGACCAAACAGACCAGTGGAGTTCACCGCTATTCACAATACTTAAGGATAAATAACTTAATTAAAGAATAATGATTGCTATAAACATTCTTTGTTAAATCTATTTATAAGGGTACACCGTAGTTTTAAGGTATTCAGTTTGATAATGTAGTAGTACTACGAAACTGCCACTCTCAACAAAATTTTTTTTAAATAAAATGATATTATAACAAAGTAAATTATTCATATTGTTTTTGTTATATTTTTTAAAATATCTCTCCAGTCGTCGATCTATCAGCACGGGCATAATCAGTAAATCAAAAGGAATATGTCAGAAGTAAAAATTGGAATCTTCGTAATTTATGTGTTTTAAATTATTTAAATACCCGCGCGTATCATGCCGGTGAATTATTGACGAAATTCCAATTATTTTCGATATTGCATGACACTGTTATAATAAAGCTATCATAAAACAAAGGGCGAAGTATAGATTTTATCGTAAAAAAATCTTCTGGGAAAACTCGAGGAAACAGAAATTGTAAAAATCTTTTAGAATAGAATCAGAATACAAAGGAAATAACAGAAAGAACAGGGTATTGTTTGTATGTCTTTTGAATGAATCTGCTTTTGCTTGAATCTCTTCTTTGTAAAAAATATATATATTCCTCAAAGTTTAGAATTGGAATAGTTTTAAAAAAATGGGACTAGTGGCAGTGTCCAGGGCATTTGCCGTTTAATATTTCTAAACTATTTCATTGAAGATGGGGTTTCTCCTTCCTATACTA
Source organism: Polydrusus pterygomalis (assembly GCA_963969555.1). NCBI lineage: Eukaryota > Metazoa > Arthropoda > Insecta > Coleoptera > Curculionidae > Polydrusus > Polydrusus pterygomalis. The sequence continues at coordinate 3,249,582 of OZ018377.1, forward strand.
AATGTAGAAACATAAATTAATACGAAGAGATTCATTATAATTATCCATAGCTGCGGGTAAAAGCTTTTACTTAATAAGGTAATACAACAAGTGTCTCTTTAAATCCATCACATTGTCAGAAACTCTAAAATTTTAATTAATAGGCACACCTGTCCCATCTCTTCATAAATTACCCCGATTTCCCGGATCACACACGTTCCACAAATTAATGCGAAACGCGTAGTTACGGAGGTGAATTTATTTTAACGAACTTGTTCTTACCTTTTCAATGTATTAAAGGATTTTCCCTAATTAACTTTTTTTATTAGCTGGATTAAATATAAACTAGATTTCATAGGCTCTTTGAAAGTAGTGTTTCACGAGACGAGAAATCTCGCACTTTTAAAACACTCGTCTCGAGATTTTGTCCAAATCTTGTCTCGCTAACGTCTCGCAAGATGTTTTGCAACAGCTCCAAGTACATACGGGTTTTTATGATTACATATCATTAGCATGTGAGTATCATAAACACATCCTTCTGAAACGATTTTCAAAAGTGTTTCTAAAGTTAAAATCTGGCAGTTCTGGCACAGTGTTGCACCATGCTGATGTTGTTAGCAATAGAGAAAATAATAGTGGGGATTGAGCCGTAATGGAGCTTTCAATGGTGTACAAGAGGTGTAAAAATTGAATAGTCAAAGGACCGACAATCAAGACTTCAGCATACTGGAAAGTCAAGAGTTAGTGCAAAGGCCCTGTCTTGGGCAGAAAAATGAAGACAAAAGAAAAATTAGGGAGATTTAACAGACTTTGTGACAATCATTTATTAAGTAGTGAGAAATCTTAAGTTTTATTCAGCTTTGTCAGACACATGTAAAAGTATTGAAATAAGAGGGAAAGAAAAAGAAAAAAAACGTTTTTCATAAAAGTTAAAGCATCATTTAGCTTAAAGTAAAATACTGTTGAAGTACATACCAGGCTTCCTACGGCCCAGTTTCCCCGGCAGGAGTCAAACATACACGTTGCTTTGACTTTTATGAAAAACATTTTTTTTTCTTTTTCTTTCCCTCTTATTTCAATACTTTTACATGTGACAAAGCTGAATAAAACTTAAGATTTTTTACTACTTAATAAATGATTTTTATAGAGTCTGTTAAAACTCCCTAATTTTTCTTTTGCTATCCTCATTTTTCTGCCCAAGACAGGGCCTTTGCACTAACCCTTGACTTTCCAGTATGCTGAAGTCTTCATTGTCGGTCTTTTGCCTATTCAATTTTTACACCTCTTGTACACCATTGAAAGCTCCAATACGGCTCAATCCCACTATTATTTTCTTTATTGCTAACAACATCAGCATTGTGCCTTTCACTTTGTTTTCCGGATGATGGGTGTTTCTACACTCGAAACATGTCGAATTGAATTATTATGAATTTTTCTAGGTTTGCCTAGTTATTCTAATAAAAAATTGTGGAGAAAGACTTTGTGCTTTTCTTTTTTCTATATATAAATGCTTATTATAAACCTAAAATTTTATAGAATTTTAAAATGTACCTACTTAAACACTTATTCAAAATTAAGGCTTGTAAATTTTATTATTTTAAATGGTTCAGATTATGGTAATGTTATACAGGATGTTCATTTGAAAACTTCCCACCTCTATTTTCCTGCTTTAAAATAAAAATGTGGAAAATCGCTCGGACCCGTCGATTTTTAATTCGAGATGGACATTTTGCTTATATTGTCAATCTTGTTACTTCAAGCCCCTAGGAGGGAGGGGGGGGGGGGTAAGATCTAAATCTTAAATGGATACCCCTACTTTATATAATTTTTTTGGATTCTGCATAAAATTCTGAACATTTTTTAATAAAAGCATTATTAGTCTATACTTAACAGTTTCCGAGATATTTACTCTTGAAAAATTACATTTTTGAACTTTGACAGCGTCTAGCTTTCTAACTGTACGTCTTAGAGCAAAACGGCTTACATGTCCCCATCTTCGATTTTTATTATCTTTCCAATAGTGTCAACTTTCGGTCAAACCGGAAGTACTATATTTCTTACATCCGGTTTAACCGAAAGTTCACACTATTGGAAAGATAATAAAATCGAAGATAGGGACATGTAAGCCGTTTTGCTCTAAGACTTACAGTTAGAAAGCTAGACGCTGTCAAAGTTCAAAAATGTCATTTTTTAAGAGTAAATATCTCGGAAACTGTTAAGTATAGACTAATAATGCTTTTATTAAAAAATGTTCAGAATTTTATGCAGAATCCAAAAAAATTATATAAAATAGGGGTATCCATTTAAGTTTTAGATCTTACCCTCCCTCCGTCCTAGGGGCTTAAAGTAACAAGATTGACAACATACGCAAAAGATGTCCCCATCGAAATAAAAATCGACGGGTCCGAGCGATTTTCCACATTTTCATTTTAATGCAGGAAAATCGAGGTGGGAAGTTTTCAAATGAACACCCTGTATATTATCATAAATATGTAAAAATACACAAAAGCTTCAAATATTACAAAAAAATGTTACTCTAACCTATAGACAACGTAATATTATGAAACTTGAGTTTAGACGTGAAATTCACTTAAAATATTTTATAGTATTGTGGCATACAGTCCTGTTTTAACAGGATATCCCGTGTTTTCACTCTCAATCTCCTGTTCTACTGTTTTCACTATGATATCTACTGTTTTAAGCCTGCATTTTCAACATACTGGTACCGACAATATAGTAGAAGACGCTACCGTTTTTTTAGAAACAAAAATATATTGACCTACCTTCATTTCTTTTTTAGAAGTCAAAGGAGAGAAAACCAAGATTATTTGTTTGAATATTATGGTTTATTAAAATCTCCTGTTCAAAAAAGTAGTCGTCTGTTTTTTAGGCTACATTTTTACTGTCGACAGGATTTTCCATCTGATAGCTGTTATTTTTAGTTGTTATATAATATGTATTTCATAATATTTTTGGCAGAAATAAATATCTTTATTATAATTATAATTATTATTATTATTATTATTATTATTATTATTATTATTATTATTATTATTATTATTATTATTATTATTATTATTACTAATTCTAAAGGGCCAGTCTATCGATTTAATTAGGTACGAAAAAACCTGTTACCGTATAGTAACAGTATTTTTTAGGCACTAGTGTCAAACACCCAAACTAGTGTGGAAAACTAGTTTTCCGCTCACCTGTAGGAAAATGTAAGCACAGTATTTTCGATGTGTTTAAGCTCTTGATACCGTGATCTCGAACCATGCAAATTGTAAACGTGATAAAAAGCCATTGCTTAAAAGACTGCAAAATAATTAAAAAAAAAGATCTACAATTTTTTTTTTACATTTTCAAAAAAGAAGTCCATTTCTTAAAGAAACCTGATTTTATTAACCAAAAGACAAAATAATATATAGGGCGCCCTCTTTTCGCGTCGGTCTATTTACGAAAAGCCATACAATTATTTTAACAAGTTTTTATCGCAGTGTATGTAGATCCGTTAGGAGCAAAGTTGTAAATATTTAAATGGATTACCCTGTATATTATTACATATCTCGATAGCGCGGAGTAAATGATGACAAGTTACTGTTATAATACCTATACCTAATTGGTGACGTTTGTGAGATATTTAGCTTTAGTTGAAAATGTAGATCATAATTCAAGAAGCATACTTGCTGTACCGGGTGGTCAACTAAGAATGGCCGCCGGCTATATCTCAGAAACTACTAAACATAGAAGCTTGGGAAAAAAATTATGATTAAAGCGGTCATGAGAAAATTCTGGAAATTACTTTCAAGTTCCTCATTTCGCCGCAAGGGGGCGCAATTGAAAATTATTTTTTTTAATTTTAAATTTCTCCGAAAATTCCCATATTAGGGTATAACTCTGATTACATCAGTGGAAAGCTTAGACAATTCTGCATCATTTTGGTTTAAGGCTCGTTGGCGTACCGACCTTGATAAGAGTGGGGGAAGCTATTGAATGTGTAAACATTAAAATCGCTGTAACTTCTAAACGACTTATCCGATTTTACTAAATTTAAGCTTGTTTGGAAGGGAAAGGTAAGTACTAAGTACCGTCGTATTCAATGATACACGATAGTTTCTAATAAAATTGCTAGAGGGCGCAATTTGTAATAATAACAGTTTTTTTGATTATATTCCGAAAATTCAAATCATACGGTATACTTATGACATCAGAATCGGAAAGTAGATGAAATTTACAAGAAAAGATGTGAAAACCGCAGTTTGATATCTTTGTTCGTTTCAGAGTTATTGCCAAAACAATAATTTTTAATACAAATTGCGCCCTCTAGCACTTTTATTAGAAACTATTTGTGTACCATTGGATACGACAATTGAAGGTACTTCCAAACAAGCTTAAATTTAGTAACATCGGATAAGTCGTTTAGAAGTTACAGCGATTTGAATGTTTACACATTCAATAGCTTCTCCCACTTTTATCAAGTGAAAGTGTAAACATTAAAATCGCTGTGCTGTAACTTCTAAACGACTTATCCGATTTTACTAAATTTAAGCTTGTTTGGAAGTACCTTCAATTGTCGTATCCAATGGTACACAATAGTTTCTAATAAAAGTGCTACAGGGCGCAATTTGTATTAAAAATTATTGTATTGGCAATAACTCTGAAACGAACAAAGATATCAAACTGCGGTTTTCACATCTTTTCTTGTAAATTTCATCTACTTTCCGATTATGATGTCATAAGTATACTGTATGATTTGAATTTTCGGGATAAAATCAAAAAAACTGTTATTATTGTTACCAATTGCGCCCTCTAGCAATTTTATTAAAAACTATCGTGTATCATTGGATACGACGATTGAAGGTACTTACCTTTCCCTTCCAAACAAGCTTAAATTTAGTAAAATCGGATAAGTCGTTTAGAAGTTACAGCGATTTTAATGTTTACACATTCAATAGCTTCCCCCACTCTTATCAAGGTCGGTACGCCAACGAGCCTTAAACCAAAATGATGCAGAATTGTCTAAGCTTTTTAATGATGTAATTAAAGTTATACCCTAATATGGGAATTTTCGGAGAAATTTAAAATTTAAAAAAATAATTTTCAATTGCGCCCCCTTGCGGCGAAATGAGGAACTTGAAAGTGATTTCCAGAATTTTCTCATGACCGCTTTAATCATAATTTTTTTTCCCCAAGCTTCTGTCTTTAGTAGTTTCTGAGATATAGCCGGCGGCCATTCTTAGTTGACCACCCGGTACATATTTGAGGTGAATGTTGCAAATTGTATCGATACTTTGGCAAAAATATCAGATTTAATTCTAAAATACCTTTTCAAGAAAGTGTACAGGGTGCTTCTTCAATTTTGATCTACATTTTCGAAAAAAGCTAAAAACGTCATGACTTAGGTAGGTACTTACAGGTATTATAACAGTAACTTGCCTTTATTTACTCCGCACTAATGAAATATGTAATAATATACAGGGTAATCCCTTTAAATTTTTACACTTTGGTATACAGTGTGTCCAAGAAAGTATGCAACATATGGGGAAGTTTTTTATCACCGATTTCTCAGAAAATTTTATTCTTTATAAAAGTTGGTGCATACCATAAAACTATAAATGCATATTTCATATTTTACCTGCGGCTAATAGTAAGGGAGTAAATGCCATTTTTTCGAAATTGTCTGAAGAGTAAAGTGCCTTAATTATTAGAAATACAGCAAAATTTTATATGAAAATCTTCTTGCAAATTAGTAAGTTAGTCCAAATAAGAAATTTGAGTTAGGTGTCACAATTTTTAATTTTTTTTGGTTAATCTCTATTTTCCCCTAAACGGTACACCTCTGGTCAATTTTTTGTTTACGAAATTTTAATATATTTACTACGTAACTTAAGCGTGGATTTATAATAAAAATGGATTAAGTAGTTGCAAACTTTTTAAAACCTTTGAATGTTAAGAGTTGGTTCAGATATTAGCGTGTTGCACGCCTACTTAAACACATTTTAGCCAACTTATGTTCTAAACAAAATTCAAAATTATGATAGAATCCAACTCTATTCATATTACTTGAAATAATTAATAATTAATTAGTTATTTCCACCCAGTACGCTGAAGTTCAAAAACCTATTTTAAAGAAATGCATATAAAAAAAATTAAAAATTGACACACCTAACTCAAATTTCGTAATTGGATTAAGTTTTTAATTTGCAAAAACATATCCATATAAAATTTTGCTGTATTTCTAATAATTAAGGTACTTTACTCTTAAGGCATTTGCTCCCCTACTATTAGCCGAAGGTGAAATATGAAATATGTATTTATAGTTTTAAGGAATGCACCAACTTTTATAAAGAATAAAATTTTCTGAGAAATCGGTGATAAAAAACTTTCCTATGTTGCATACTTTTTTGGACACATTGTATATCTTTTTTTTTTGAATTACCCTGTATAATTGAAAATAATTTTAAAACGTACTTCTAACGGACCTATAAACACTACAATAGAAACTTTAAAATAATTGGATTCGTAAATAGACCGATGCGAATAGAGCGCGCCACCCTGTATATTTTGTCTTTTTATTTTACAATTTTGTTTTTTTTATACCGGTGGATCGTGAATACAGTGACTAAATACCAGGCGTGACCCGCGAATTTTTTTACAGGAAGGGCAAATTTTGTAAGTAAAGTAACAAGCAAAATGCAGTTTCGTGCGAAGTTTAGCCAAGGAATAATAAAACTGTGTTTTTTTTGAACTGTTGAAGTCATTGTTCTTTAATACTAGTTACAAGTACAAGTCAAAAACACAAACATAAACGAACTATATAAATGGTTAACGGCATACGGGCGATTCGGCATCGCATACCTTATGATCTAAGGAAACACAACTGTTTATGCAAACGTTGCAAATACAGTCCGCATATTTGGTAATTAGCAAAGTTTTGCTTGCAATAATAATAATTCACGAAGCAGTTCGACTTATTTCCATAAATGCACGAAACAACCCGAGATCAGGCGAAGTCAACGGCCGGCGCGCCTCTATGACGTTTGGTTCGCTCTTAGTTGTAAATTGATTTATGTAATCTTCGATTTGGTATAAACCCACCAGGTCAATTTAAAATACGGTCGAGCGCTTCGATCTATATTGGGGAGTTTTCGCATGACACACTTTGGAACTTTTGCATTTTTTTAAGGATAATAATTTTTATTTGTTTGAAAAATAACTTGGGTGGGTCATTGATCAAATGACTTTGTGGACAAGCCGTGCCTGCTGATTACCTACTACTTACTATTTTCCTGATCCACCGGTGAATATAGAAAGTAGGCAAAATTACTTGTGGCCTTCTATAAATCTAAAACGATTCTGATGTGGACATATTATACAACAATTATTGCAACAGTAAAAAGCTTACATTACTTGAAAAAACTTCTGTGTTGTGCTTATTTTGAATTAAAAAAAAATCATAAATAGTTTATTTTATTGTTAGGAGATGCTTCGTCGAACTTTATGTATCCCTGCTTAGCCTAGGAGACCTATATTTTTAAAATCATTTGCAAGAAAAACCAATCGTTGTATTGTTGGGAATCCGCTTAAAACGTAATAAATACATAATGTTTTTCCGCCCTGATGATGCTTTTATTACCGTATTCATTCACGTATACAAGCTTTTTCTAACTATTATTGATTATTCTGCCTTATAGAATATATCTAGAAATTAATAAGATACCTTTAGTAGTATTAGATGGTATGTTTTGCGACCGCTGCGCCGTGCACCGGTGATTTTTGAGATCTAGCTCGTACAGGGTGTCCAAAATTCGATGCTCACCATTGGGATCTCGGAAAATATAAAAGATACAGCAAAGGTTAAATTGGGGCAATGTTGAATAATGTGGACGTTAAATAATTTAACCACTAACTTTGCCCAATCCTTTTAAATAATTGACTGAAGACTATAATAGATAGATGCTGTAATATAACTTCAGTTTTTCGCTAGCTCTATATTTTTTCTAGCTTAATTCTTGCAAGAGTTCAGTTGACCAATAGAATTTTTATCGGCAGTTTTTGCAACTTACAAGAAATGCTACTGAGAAAAATTAATACAGAGGGCCTGATTTGTAATATTGGTGATATTGTACAGGGTTCTGTACAAGTGTGTCAGGCTTCAGTTGTCAACAGCACAGTCGGAAAGACCTAAGAAATATCACTGCCACAGCCACGCCGAACGTATGCAAATACCAGCTAACGACTTCTGCAGTAGTTGCAGAGATGAAGAAGAGGAGGAAAGTATTCAGCATTTTTTGTGTGAATGTCCCGGCCTCGCGAGAGGAAGGTTCAATGCCTTGGGCGAACAATTCTTTAATGATCTGGATGAAGTGAGCAGCTTACAACTGGGTCGACTTACTAAACTCTGTTTCTTAAAGCCTGACAGCACAGCTGATGAGGGTCATGAGTCGAAAAACCTCATAAACCATAAGCGTAACAATAACAGGTACCTGATCTTAAGTAATTAAATTATCTATTATTGCATAGGTATACAGGTAGATGGCTTATGTCATAGAATATTTCCAACTTCAAGTGAGGTAGTTTAGTTTTATTTTTAACGTGTTATCGAAGCTTGTGTACATACATATTATAAAAATAATACAAAAATGGCGAATAATTATTCCCCAGTGTTTTGTAAAGGTGTGCAAAGCAAAGACAATAGTTTTAAATGTACACGATGCACTTGTGCGCCAAACACCATCTAAGTAGTACTGTCAGAAACCTAGTATCAGCATGTGCTAATATGCCGGGAGTTAGTGAATCAACAATCCGTAGGCTTCTTAGGGAAAGAAAATCTAACTGAAAAGTATCATAAGAAGAAAAGTGCATAATTTTTATTTTAATATAGAGAGATCCCAACATTAGATAAAATTTTAAATGCTGTAAAAGAAGACGAGACTTCACCCAACGTAGAAAGAAAAAAAATTGTGGCAAATTTTACATGAATTAAATTTTTCTTGGGTAAAACACAACCGAAAGTCAATGTTAGTGGATAGAGAAGATTTCATTTTTGGAGAGATAAATTTATTAACAGCAGTGGCTGGTTTGAATGAGCTGCCAAGATTCTTCTACGATCTACGTCGCGTTAACAATCAGGAAGCTGATGCGGATAGGTTCCGTGGAACACGTGTGGTATCACAACGGTCCTTATAGGACTGTTTAAACAGTGCCAGAGGTCTGGCACTCAAACCTAACCTAACCTAGCCCTTTTGGAGTACTAGAAATAGGATCTGTCTCTAAAAAACATCTTATAAACAGCATCTCGAGATAAGATCACGAACAAAGAGTTGGTGGTGTGCTTTTTGTTAACAAAGTTGATTCGACAATAGCCAGTGTTCCTTAACTTTTATAATCGACGTGTTGTGAACGACTTTATTATTTGTATTTTCCTTCTTTAGCAGGAAAATATCGTCGACAATTGGAGGACATATAATTATTTCTCGCTGTTCTTAAAAACTTTACCTAAATAGGTACAGTGTATCGTAAACATTTATTAAAACTATTTAGAAGATGATATAGTGTCCGCGAAAATAATTAAAAGTGAATATTGCGGCATATCGGACAAGTGTGTAACTGTTTTTTATATTGGAATTGGATCCCTGTGTATTCCAATATAAAAAACAGTTAAAAGTCATTAAAATGTTACCTACTGAAAACGTCCGTCAAGAAATTAAAACAATTAAAATTGTTGGCCTTTTGATATAAGAGTTATTGTTGTTTATGGATTAATTTAATTCAACTCAATAAAGGATTAGAAACGACTAACTAAAATCGTTATAATTTTATAATATTAAAAAAGCGAACCATATAAATATAAATCCTATAATATACTAGCCTATTTTTAGTGCGTTATATATCAATATAAAATGGTGGCTTATACATTAATAATTGTACCAAAAATGAAAAAGGTCACACGCCATGTAGTCGTGTGGTATCAAATAAATTACCTCGTAATAAATACTTATCGGTTGATATTACCCTGTAGATCAAACACATTTTTTAAAGTAATCATGCGTTTCGAGTATAAGCAGAAAAAAAACCTCTTATTTATATTACAACTGTTTGCTGAATTTAAGAGAATTATGATTTTATATTATTGTAAGAAATGTTTCGGTTCATCAATACTTGTTTACTTCTCATCTCAATTAAAATTATCTTATGCAGCTGAAATTTTGCATGTGGGCTAGAAACTGCATTTAAAAAAAACTTTTTCTAATAACTTTTTTCGATATTTTCGGAAATAACCCCACTTTTGAATTATTTTTTGGAAAAAATTAAAATTTGATAGATAATGCGAATCACGTGACTACTATTTTTTTGCTTAATTTTCATCTCGATCGAAGCAGAACTTGATGCCAAAGTCAAATTTCGAATAAAGCTATCAATTTAAAAAATCCCATATGATGCGGACTTTACTGCTGACACTGTATATTATGAATAAAGAGAATCACCTAAATTTGGTTTAAATTAAACAAAATACCTCTGAAGAACTTTGTTATTTATTAAAAGTAACCAGGTTTACTCAATGTATAATTAAGGACTATCCCGACAAATGATCTTAGTCACGTGTTGTAAAATAAACAACAGCATTTTCAAGTCTTCTAGGCATTAAGCATAAAATATCATAAAGCTTAGTGAAGAATGCATTTATTGCAAATATAAGCTCCTTTCTAACTCATTACTGACATCCAGGATTTAATCGGACAATACAGTGACAATCTAAAATAGTATCATCATAGTCGTGCTATTCACTGTGTTGTTCCATTATAAACCTGACCTGAAAGGTGGCTCAAGTGAAAATATCCTATAATTAGCACACACCCCTTAGCAAAAGAGAAACTATTTACAGCTTGCATGGTACTCTCACAAGTGCAAAAAACACACTTGGTGCGCGACTTACGTACAAAACCGACGACTCCCGACGTTCCCTCATCGTCGTCGTCGTCGAATCATCGTCGGACGAAGTCGTGACGTAACACTCGGACATGACCGAGTCTTGCGGGGCAAACATCATCGCCTCGTGTTCGGCCAGCAACGCCTCGACTCGGCTTGCCTGAGGTGCGTATTCGACTTGATCGGGCGTGTTCGGCGGCCCGATCGAGTCGGGCATCTCCTGCTAGGTTTCTTCGGCTCGATGGAGTAGGGCGAACTGGCACCCGCATTCTTTGGGATCTCGGGTGCGCCGTGTGGTGCGGAAGCAGTTTTCCCAGATGCCACAGCCCTGCGAAAAGTGGGGTTAGTTTTGGGAATGAAAATGAGGTTTTTGAAGCCTTTTTTCGGGAAAGCGTTTGGTTGGACTGGATTGTTAGATGAGCTAAATGAAAATTATGGACAGAAATGTTGCATTGCCGATTTGTATACTTCATTTCCGCAACACTTGTATAGAGGTAAATATGCTAAATTTGATTATTTGTTGTAACTTTGTGTACCTGGGACAAATTACTTTTGAACAAGGATGTTGGTGACAGTGACAGTATTAATCTTATTTAAAATTTGTATTAACAAATGAATATAAATATGTCAAGATCAAGACCGTCTTCGATGTACGTGAAAAGAAATAAATATGTAATAATTTCTGTCTTGGTTTTCACGAATTGAAGACTGCCTTAGTAAAGATAAACAAACTTTATAAAGGGTGTTCATCAATCTTTTGTTTTAATAAAATGTAAATAACGTTTTGTAAAGAACAGAATAATCATATTTTTTTACATAAGGTTGACAAATACGGATTAGTTTCCCTTAAAACGAGTGCAAACTAAGTTTCTACCTCTCAAAGCAAATGGCACACGTGGGACGGATTATCCGGAGTTGTACTTGCACATTCATACATATTATATACATTATACGCATATATCTTGACTAGGTATGTATTAGCATATTTTATAAGGGCAAATTACGTATGAATATAACTTTAATTCATTTTCCTTTAATTATAAGTCTATTTGCCAACGTTTGCATATGTCCAAAACATTTTAGATTGACTCACAATAGGATTAAAGTACACGATCAATTGGCCAGCTAGGTCTCCTGATCTTTCACCAATTGACTTTTTCATATCGGGTACAATAAAAGTGTTATATGTTAAAATGAGCGGTATTCAAATTTGGAAGAACTAAAGATTAAAATTTCAGATGTAAGCAATCGAAACTCTGCGTATCAACTTAACCAGGCACTTGTCATCAATTATTGTAGTAAAAGTTATGTTAAAAAAAATATTAGCCAAAGTTGTTGTCATGTAACATGTTTAGCGAAATTTAATTCGCAAAAAGCTAAATTAATTTAACCAAATAAAAATGTTTATTAAGAAAAGCTATAATTTATTCGGCATAAGCAAGCAATTGTTGACATAAAAGGGTCCTTAAATTCCCTTCTAACAAGTAATTAGGACTTGCCAACTACGACGACAAACCCTTCTGGAATAGTATACCTACTACAGCTTGTATTACATTATATAATAAGCATCTGGCCTTGCTCACCAGCCTCATGAAAAACATAAAAAGTATAAAGTGTTGTCTCTTATACCGTTGAGACCTGTAAAGGATTTCGTTTTTTTTGTTTTTCTGTTGAAATACAGCGAAATGTGCTCGAAATAAGGCACACTTGTTGCTGTAAAATATTTTTCTCTGGAAATATATGAGATTTATTTTATAGGAAGACAAAGGAGAGTAAGAAATTGAATAAAAAGGTATGCAGACAAAGAAGACATTTACCCTAACAACACTATAGTATAGTATATTATAAACCAGGGAACTAAAGTGACTCATTTAAAACCGAGAATAGAGTTTGTTGCTTAAAGGCTCAGCCCGAGAGCAAGTATTGCGGTATATAAAATATATTTTGTACTTTCATGAACAGTAGTACTAAAATAAATTTAAAAACACCTAATAATGTCACAGTTTAAGTAAGTATCAGTTAAATATTTAATTACTGTACTTTGAAAGACAAAAGTCACTTATCTAACTAATTTGTGTTGAGCTACATGCTTGGTGAAACGGTTGTTCCATTACGCAGGAAGTTAAAATAACTGCTTGTTATATGTTTCACAAATTTATTCAGTTTCCTGACACATGTTTCGGCCCTTGCGGGTCATTTTCAAAGAAGTAAAAGAAGATACCAAATTCTGCATGTACCAGAAGCAACCAAGTTATCAGCTGGCCTGTTCAAACATCCTTCAGCTCCATCAGATGCACCACCTTTGCCGTGCTCCTTGTCTGAATAATTGGAATAGTTCAACAAACAAATAAAACATATCACTCAGACTGCTAGAATCTTTGGTCTGCAAAGAAAGGCTGTTAGAGTGATGGCTGGTCTGGGATATAGAGATAACTGCAGGCAGTCCTTTAAAGACTGACTCTACCATCTCAGTATATTCTCGAGAATTTACTATAGGGAAAGGTTGCCTATATTGAACCGCCACCTAAATTGGACCACAGTACATTTCTGCAAAACTAAACAAGTATAACGTACTACCACCCAGAACCTTTGATCGGCAACAAACTCGACTAGTTGGCCGTTAGTGCTTGGCGTGTACAGAGCAAAACGTAATTTTAATGTAATATTTTTAGGATTTTCCTAAGAATTTACCTTAGAACCATAAAACTCTAAGCAAAATCTTTTTTATGGAAGTTATCAAGTAAGTATTTCTCTTCCTATTTCTCCTATTACCATGCTATATTTGTTTTTCTTGTTTCTTTCCTGGGTGGTTTTGTAAAACACGTGGTAGTTGCTTAAATTGGACCACTGGGTGATTGCCAAAATTGAACCGGTCCAATTTAGGCAATTTTTTCAAATTGTGCAAAAATAATTTTTCTCTTTAAATAAGTTAATGTCATAAACTAACACCATTTCAATATTGCTAAAATCTTTTTTCTTTGAGTTAAAAAATGAAACTGTGTCTGGTCCAATATATATAGGAAACTAATAGGTACTTTTTTTTGCATTAGGATGTCTTCTGCAGAAATTTTGATTGTAAATTTGATGTTTTTTTTTGAAATATAAGTATAAAACTTCCTATACCAACAATTTTATTTTTTATTTATTTATTTAACACCTAAGCTTCCGATTTAAATCAGGTGGTCCAATTTTGGAACCCCCAGATGCAATTTAGGTAACCGGTTTCCTATATTGAACCACTTGCAGAGGTTTTTTTTATAGCCTGGTATATCATAGATACTTTGAAATAAAATTCTGCAAAAAATCCTGCAGTTAAAGTATACTAAGGTATAGCTTCAAGATCGATTTTGCGTTATTATCAGGATCTATGATAAGAAATCTGGAAATTGGTCCAATATGGGTAACCTTTCCCTATGCCAAGATCAACCTAAACAACTATAGGATGCACAGTATTGCACAGTGAGATCCACAGCTATGACACGAGATTTTCAAACAACTATGTTCCGGAATGCTGCCGATTAAAGGGATGTCAGAGTGGCCCTGGATACCCTGCAATAAAATTTTTAAATTGTCTTTCACATAATCTAAGAAACCTATCATTGAAGGAATTCAAAGCGAACAAAGAAATTGTTGATTTTATACATTTAAAACAATTTTTATTTGTGAATTTTAACTTTTTTTGTGTTGGTCTTATTTTAAAAATAAAATAGTTTTAAAGTGTTTTATCTTAAATTATATATTATTAAATTCATAATATAAATAGGTATATCATATTATGACGTATGTAATTTCATTAGCATGTTCTCATGAAAATAAATGATTTGATTTGATTTTATATTTTGCAGTTTCTATATTGGGTAGACCCTGTAATTCTGTTTTACTCTTTCTTTTCGCTTCACTAGACTTGCACTTTGACGTTTTGTCTATAAAGATTTACATGTTTAATGATTTAAAACTATAATATAGCACTTTTGTTAAATAGTACAATCTAAACGTCAACTCCGCAGCCACGTATCAACTCCAAGGCATAGACCTGGCGTCGGAGTTGATGTTGTGTACATATTCGCCAAAAATATATGAACACAAGATACATTTTTAATATTTTATCTAATAATAAGAGATTATGCTTTTTATTGCATAAACCCAAATTATAAAAACATATAAATAATGAATGAAACTTGTCGAAATAAGGGAGTCGAAGTTGATTACATAAAAATATACTCTTGCCTTCACAACAAGAAACCACTTCACTCCGGCTTTACAAGCAAATAAACGCCTCTCCGTATGGAAATTCTTTGTCAACTGAATGAAAATTGGTTCATTGCTAAAAGCGTATAAAGAAGGAAAATTCGCAATGTTTACAATTTTCAAGGATTTATCTAGTACCTCGGAGTTGATCATAATAAAGAGTTGCAAAATAAAAAGCTAATTTTTTTCTTTGTTTCGTATTTAAGACTAAATTAGATTTATTGTAGGATTCGTACCGTGCGAGCAAAAATTATTGGCATCAAAGAGGGCTTGGATTAAAAAACGTAGTGCTTCGTTTAGATCACAATGATATGGGGACGATATATCTAACCAAATCTAGGTAAAAATTTTGTCAAATTCATATTATGACATGATATGCCAAACTAATGAGTAATAAAATAAGTAGACAAATACAAATTTATTTTTGTTGTTTACAAAATTAACAAAGTTAGAATATACAGAAAGAAAAAGAAAAATAATTCGAGGATTCGAGTTTTTTTCGTTTCTTTGCATTTTTTGAGAACATTTACCATGGTAATGTATATTTTTTTACACCATCAAAAAGTAGAGATTTCAACGAACAAAAGGCCCACCGACTTTTTTAAAAAAGCAGATATTTTGACGTGAGAATTTTTGATTAAAAATTAGGGTGCTTTTTCGATATTAAGTCAAAATAAGGTGAAAAAATAAATATTTTAAATAAAAAAAATTACAGTGTGTTTGGGACATAAAAAGGTAAGTTTTCACCCAATTTCTTTAAAAAATTTTTTTTTGTAAAAGATAAAAATAAAAAACCAAAAACTTGGTTCTTTGAATTTTCACATACATTTTGAGGTTATGTGAAAAAAGTGTAAATACAAAAGTTGTATATCTTTTTATTACCTACAACTTTGCTATTTAATATTTTTCCATAGAACTTACGGTTTGCCGGAAATCGAGATAAATCGTTTTCTACCCTTAAAAACTCACCCCCTTCCACTTCCCGACCTCGGATCGCCCGTAAATTATTTTTCCTTTCATTTTTGTTATATTCTCTTTCTTTTCCAATGGGTTTCATCCCACTATTATTTTTTTTTTTCACTTTTTACCATTTTCAAAGGCTTCAGCCCTGGTCTACTTCAGACGTCGTATCCCAAGAATGGTGTGTAGAACTATTATTATAGTCAGAGGCGTAGCTACCAGGGGGGCAACGCCCCTCGGCGCCAAGAAAAAATAGGCGCCAAAGGCGCCGCTCTTTGGCGCCTGCGCCGCTCCGTTTTTTCTTAATAAATCAGTTTAACTGATTTTTTAAATAATTGTAATACAATCAAACTCGGCCTTCGTCCGCCAGCTGCCTACAGCCTAATTACAAACACTAACTGGCACATCAGCAATTTGTAATGGCGCCCGCGTAAGGGAGGCAATCGGCTCGTGACGCTCGTGTGACGTGTCGGCAGTAGGCATTCGATTTCAAAGACAAAACAAAAACATTCGGAGAATCATCGGCGTTTATCGCGGTGGTGATTTTTTTTTGTTTGTTTATATTAGTTAAGACATATTAGGGAATAAAGGCGAAGGTACCTAAGTACCTAATATTCAAAGCAAAAACTGAAAATTATTTATCCACTAATAAGCATATTATAGTAGGTACTTAAGTAATAATTAATAATATCATTTATTTTTCTGATGTTCAGAAAACCCAATATGGAAAAAGGCAAAATGAAGTCGAGTGGTTGGAAAAATTTAAAAAGAAAAAAAGAGCAAGAAGATAAAAGGGGAAAGTTGTCCAAAATGACTAGTTTCTTTTCATCTAAGGAGGTGGCATCTGGATCACTGGATCTGGTTTATTTAACTTAGGTAGCTGTGACCCAAAATATAGGCTTATTTTAGTAATAGTCCCATATGTCTCGTATTATACGGGACTACTGTAATATTATTTTTGACTAAATATTGACATTAAATGCCGTGAAAAGACCCAAGAAAGGGCGTGGCACCCAAAAAAAATTTGCCTCCGGCGGGCCTGCCGGCAGCTCATTTGGAACTTGATTAATTTTTAAGCGCTAGCCTGTACGTTTGCCCCCCGGCGCCCATATTTCTAGCTACGCCACATCAGTGGCACATAGTAGTTATAAATAGACAAAGTTTAAAATAAAAAATGGACGATGTGGTGTCACAAAGGGAACTTCTAAAAGAAAAAGTAAAAGAACTTCAAAGCGTACGAAGATAAATTAGTAACGAGGATAATAAATAAAAAATAAGTTCATTACGTCAACATACGTAAACATATCGAACAGACTGTTTTCTTAGTTTTATAAACTTTTTTTGTCAAAGTAAATTTATATAAGGGTGTATAAAACTGTAAGTTTGCTGTATTACAAAAAAATATAGAAATACGTTTTCTCTATGTTTGTGCTAAAACCATTGCTTATTATACCTAGTTAGTTTATTGATTTCGGGAGCCTGTATATTCTCACAGGTCGCCCAATTTTTAATAATGTAAAGTCGATCGATACCATTACTGACAATATCACTTAAAAAACTGCTCGAAATAAGCAATATCAATATGATATTACCGAAGGGAAATATATAGAGTTGGAAAAAGGGTTCGATTTATTATTTGGCTACAGTTTTTTTTTTATGGAAAAATGTAAAAACATGTTATTTTTTTCAATGTTGGTACAGTTATTTTGGCCATTCTTAAATCCACAACTTACCCCCCAATTCTCTAAAAAGTCGTTTATCAACGATATCGGCTAATAACTACTCTGGATATAGATTTCATAACGATTTTCTAAACGATAATCTGAAAAATTGCATTATGTAATGTTGTTACGACAATTCTCGTTAGCTTACGTTTCAACGATTGCCGGATGTTTGTAAAAGCATAGTACATAAATAATAATGCAAAACATACGTTTAGATTATAATCAAAATGTACAAATTTTGCTGTTACGACTATGTTTGTCCTTTTTTTATGTAAAAAAAGAAATAAAAAAACGTAACTGTTCCAAATCAATGTTAAAACCAAAAAAACGAATAATGAGTAGGTACTAACCCCAAAACTCTATGTTTTGTTATTGTGGTTCTAATTCCGAATGATTCAAGTGATGAAAAAACCGAGTGATAGGTTATTTTTCACTCGAGTGATCCCAAAACTAATAAGAACATTCTATTATTAACCTAGTACATGACTAAAATACAACCCTCTTTAAATTAAATAATTAAAATTTCAAATAGAATGATAACGTAAAAAAAGGTATAGATAGATACCTCATTACTATTCAGGCGCGTATCTGGAGTTGATCTTTGGGGGGGGGGGGGTAATGATTCTGGTGAGGGGTTATGAAATTTTTTTTTAATGATAAATTTATTTTTTACAAGAAAATCAATCAAAATTTATTGCTCTCAATTTCCACCTGTCCAATTTAAAAAAATTTTAAGCAAAAAAAAAATGGCAATTGGGGGGGGGGGTTACTACCCCCATTGCCCCCCCCCCCCTCAGATACGCGCCTGTTACTATTAGGCCAAATACCAACAGTGCCAATACTGCGAGGGATTGGGTTTGTGGATGCATAGAAAAACGAAAGGAAAACCATTCAATGTACAACAGTTCCCGCTCAGAATTCTGGACGACTTCCACATCTTTTAACGAACGTTGCCTGTGATAAACATTTAGGGAACGCAAATATTCGTCTAAAGTTACTTCGCTTCTTGGCATTTACATCGCGCTATCGCCTATTTCGTTATTTAGGTACTGAAATTTTTTTAAACTCGGATTCTTACAGCGACAATCCTCGGTACGAAAAAAACGAACTTGGGTTGTGAAGAAACAATATTTATTTTTTTATCGCGAATTGAAATGCTTTACAATTAGAGGTTGGTAACAAATGGTTTTGTCAAAAGTATGAAAGTAAATGAATGAACTGGAACAGTGCCGTGCCCGAAGGGCTCGGCACAATAAGATTTTCACCAATTTATCAGCTATCCATGTAAGAATAGTTTCTTTCCCTATGTTTAAATTGATTGAATACATATTTTTATAGGACAAACTTGGAAAGTATATAATATACCACCTTTGCTGTGTGATTTTAAAGAGTCGGTGCTGCTAGGTTCAATGTCAATATCAATGTCATAATATTAAATAACACATATTTCAGTAACGAAAAGTCGTAGCAAATCGAGCGAGACGGCATTGGAAATAGGACGTCGAGCACTATACGATGGCGTCCCCAAAAACTACCTATCTATACGAGAAAACGGAAATTTTGCACCATTTCTTTTTATTTTCTAGTTTTGGTCAGTTGTTATAATGAGTGGGTTTATTTAGTCTATGGTAAGTGTCAATATATTGTTTAAAATATTGCGAGGCAGGGAGATTGGTAGAACGCCACCATATTCACTTGTGTTTTTTTTTATGAATATGCCTGTACTTATTCTGTTTCACTCACTCCTTTTTAAATCCAAGAAGGAATACACGTCTTTATAATATGATATTTATTAACCCGACAGTAAGCTAACAATAGTTTTTATGGTTTACAAAACAGAATAGCCCCAAGATCGCTTAATTTTCTTTTGTGTTGTTTTGCCAAAACTATATTGTGTTTTAAGTATCGCATAGTTAAATCAATTTAACGATTAGTCGGGGCTGAATAGTCAATAAAAGCTAATTTTATTATAAACGATTCGTGGTTTATTCCGGCGTCTTAAATAAAAGTATGGTTAAATTTTAATTATACCATGAACGCGTTCGGGTTTGTTCGATTCAGCTATAATAAAATGAGTCATTAAAAAAATATGAATAGGGAAAATGGAGTGCCCCCCCCCCCCGCAAACGTTTTCAGGGGAATGGAAAAATATCATTCTTATTTTTATTACTATTAGGCTCAGGTTTATGAATATTTGAATTCGTTAATCGTGTAATAATTTAATTAGGATTAAACCCACATTATGCGTTAAGTACCTACTATTAAAACAGGAAACAATTCGAATTTATTTTATAATCCTAGGTAGACTGGTACACATACCATATGTAGTTATTAAGTCATTATACGTAATATTCCAGCAAACATGATGCAATCAAAATTTTAAAACACCACTTATAATCTTGCTTACCATGTATGATAGTAACGGGGGTAGCAGTGATTGAGCCTCATAGAATCCAAAAGACAGGAAACAGTAAAACACATGAACTCTACAAGTCTGCACAAACAATATGTCGCTAAGTATACAAGGTATTATAAAAAACGACTAGATTGTCGAGAGTTTTTTTTTGCAAAATCGTTTATAATTTCGTCGATATTTAATGTTTTAACAAACTCGTGTTCGATACTGATTAAGGATAAATCCGAAAGTCGTTGCGGTCCCATGGTGTAAATAATAAAACTTAAAATAAATTTTTATTATTTTAAGTTTGGAAATGATCGTTTCGCTGATACCACACTAACTGGTAAAGTTAGAAATAACATCACTGCACTAGATAAATATGGAAAAATTGAAGAAACACACTGATTTTTTATTAATAAATGATCAGCAAGTTCATACACAGTTTATCATTTTGAAATACTATCTCCAAGTCCCTTTCTGAGGCTTAAAATTTGACTTGGAAAGTCAATGGACAAATCATTATGGTATATCGTTTGTAAATTACATGCTTTTACGTATAATTCTTCTTCACTTAACGAAGTTAAATTCTTAGGATATAAATAAATTAAAATTAAATACCCATGAAAAGCAATGCTGGCAGAAAGTTTTGAAGGGGCCGTCGGTGTGGGCCCCCCGGCTGGCCGGACTCCACTGTGTACAATAGTTTTACTAACACGATACATACAGTGTCACCAGTAAAGTCCGCACCATATGGGATTTTTTTTTATTAATAGCTTTATTCGAAATTTGACTTTGGCATCAAGTTCTGCTTCGATCGAGATGAAAATTAAGCAAAAAAATAGTAGTTACGTGATTCACATTATCTGTCAAATTTTATTTTTTTCCAAAAAATAATTCAAAAGTGGGATTATTTCTGAAAATATCGAAAAAACTTATTAGAAAAAGTTTTTTTAATTGCAGTTTCTTCCCCACACTTTAAAGAAAATGTAGCTGAAATAAAGCATTGTCAAAACTAAAAAGTTTTATGTAGGTTGCGTTGAGTCTTATTTTGCAAAAGTGGTGCAATTTACAAAATACTTATAGGTAAAAAATAAAAATTATCTTATGCAGCTGAAATTTTACATGTGGGCTAGAAACTGCATTAAAAAAAACCTTTTCTAATAACTTTTTTCGATACTTTCAGAAATAACCCCACTTTTGAATAATTTTTTGGAAATAATTAAAATTTGACAGATAATGCGAATTACGTGACTAACTATTTTTTTGCTTAATTTTCATCTCGATCGATGCAGAACTTGATGCCAAAGTCAAATTTTGAATAAAGCTATTAATAAAAAAAAAATCCCATATGATGCGGACTTTACTGGTGACACTGTATTTACAAAATTATTGTCTCTTTACAGGGGATCTCCTCTCAACATTTCACTTATTTATATAAGTTTGTCGGAGGTTCGGGTATGCCTTAGAAGCGATTAACATCTACACTAGATGGCGCTTAACGCCGCATCTTTTCGACGGTCTTCGCCGTAAATTGTTAAGTTTAAACTTTGTATTTCCTTTCTTTCGTCGGACCTAGTCTGACTGATGAGCCGTGATATGGCGATACGCGTCTGGAGATGGATCTGACGAAATGAAGGAAAACCCACTCACTCAGCGTTGCCGTTTCGATACAATTGTACTGAATTCAGTACGAAATGACTTAATTCAGTAATTCAGTACAACTTTTTCAAAAACTACGAAATCGATAAATCTGTAAAAATCCCTTTCATTTTCCGCGGATTCTGTTGTCTGTGCGCACTTTTACTCACGAATATTATGTATTTATGTCTATCATTAGCTTACCCCATGGAAGCGCAGCTGCTGAAAGGATATTTTCGAGTCTAAGTATTATTAAAAATAAATATAGAAACAGATTAATGATAGAAACAGTTGAGAGTTTACTATTTAGTAAAGAATCCTTAAAAAATAACACATGCGTTTCGTGGCAACCCCATGAAGAATTAATTAATTTTAAAAAAACGTGACTGAATTTTTGGCCTTCATGGCATATTATAAAAAAATGTTAGAAAATATTTCTTTAACTTTGGTTATATTATTTTGAAAACACTTGTTAACTTTTGTAATTTTTTTTTGTGTTAATTAATAAACATATTATTATATAATGTCCTATAATAAGTATTAAAAAATTATATCAAAAATATTTTAATTTTTTGGAATAAACCTATAATAATTATAATATTATGTATTGTTTTATTGAAGTTTTAAATTAATTTTAAATTCAGTACATTTTTAACCAATTCAGTACTTACATTTTCAAAAAAAATTCAGTACAATTTAAAAAATCCGTGCGGCAACGCTGCACTCACTACTAAAAGTTAAAAAATGAAGGTCGCTTCGAAACCTTCTTGATTAGTAATAAAAATAACAATCTAAAACCGAGCTATTTGCTCATAATATACAAAGCAACATGTATTACGTGTAAACCCTGTATAAAGCCGGTGTCATTAAAACGTCACACAGAGCGCTTGTAAAAAATTGTAAAAAATATTATGTACCATTATCTTTAGTAGCTCGCGCCATTTACGACATGTGGTAGCCAGCGCCAGTTTTCGCCCATAAGAAGACGTAGCTGGCACCAGGAAAGTTAGAAAGAAGAAGGAAAGGTGAAGATAAAGCTGTGTGTTAAGTGTTATTTCGTCGAATTTTAGTCAGAATCTATATCAGTGGTGTATCCAACTCCGTTGTCCAAGTTCGGATTATTCTTCAACAAAAAACAAGTGCATACTGGTCCTGATATAGGCTGCGGTCGGCACAGTAAGCGCAGACGTTCTCTCTTCCTTTTTTTGCACTATGTGAGCAAGGTTAGAAAGAAAATAAAAAGAAGAAATAAAGTAAGCTAGTCAACAGGCTACTGGCAAAAACTAGTGACAAAAATCTATATGAGCTGTAAAAAATGGTTAGTTTGTGGGTTGTTGAAAAGGACAGATTTTATCAAAAACTATACAAACATAGTAATGGTTTTACTAAAACTAATAATGGGTTTGGTTAATTTTCTATACGTATCCTGTAATGTATTATCAATAAAAATAATAAATTATTCCTATAACGAAAATCACCTTAATCAACTGAGCAATGGCTAAACAATTTTTTTTAAATGTATACTATATACTGCCTTGCAATTATTTTTGTTTTGCTTACTATACATGGTGAAATTTTTAACTGGAATAAATTCAGTATTAGTAAGCCTCTTTATTTACTGAGAAATACAGCACAACGGCTGCGTTTATTTTTTGCTTGGCATACTTTTTTCGTGTCTTCATGAAATTTACTCCTCTTTTTGGGGTAGAAAACGCCCCCAACTATTTTTTTCTCAAATGTACTATGTGTTGTGAGCTCGTTGGAAACGGCATAAAAAAGGGAAAATGATTTACATGGGATACAGTAAAACAAAGTTGAACTTGTAAATTTCCACTATAGTAACTAGAAAAATGGCATGTTTCGCTAACACTGTAGGTTCGTCAGATGACAATGATTTAATAAAGGTAAAAATTAAAAATTGGGGTGCAATAAAATTAAATTATTGAAGATGTAAATAAAACAGTGGAAGGGTTACAATAGCGGGAAAATCCAACAGAGGGTTTAAAAATTAAATTAAATTAGGTACAATATGGGTAATTTATAAATGTAATGTAATGTAAATATACAACACAAATTAGCTTCTTTTCACAGTATGATCCATAGACTAGTAACTCTCCCTCTAAATAAAATCAATTTTCAAAAAGAACTAAGTAAACATTATTAAACAAATTGCAGTTAATAACGGATTTAACTCAAATCTAATTGACCAAATCCTAAAAAGAAAACTTACAAAAAAGCTATTGACTTAGTTTTTCCTAGAAGCAAAAACTCTGACCAATTTAAACTTGTCACTTTCTTTGGACAACCTAGCAAAGTAATTGGCAATTTTCTTAACAAACTTGATATAAATGTGTGTTACAAAACTAATTTATCAAAAACAATAAAACTAAAAGCAATAAAAACAAAAAAGCAGGCGTCTATAAATTAAAATGCAAAGATTGTCCTAAAACATACATTGGCCAAACGGGTAGACATTTTGACAATAGAATACAGGAACATTATAACAGTTTTCTAAAAAATAAAATAGACTCAAACTATGCTAACCATTTACTTGATTATCAACATAATTTCGATCCTTCCTTTAAAATCTTACATACAGAAAACAAAGGCTTAAAACTAAATTTGTTAGAATCTATGGAAATAAATAAATTTAAACATACAGACCTGTTACTTAATGATCAACTAGATTTAAATAATAAAATTCACCTTTGTTCAATTTATTCTGTTGACCATATACCTACTTAAGATTTTATAAATAACCCATATTGTATCTAATTTAATTTAATTTTATTGTACCCCAATTTTTAATTTTAACCTTTATTAAATCATTGTCATCTGACGAAACTATAGTGTTAGCGAAACATGTAATTTTTCTAGTTAATATAGTGGAAATTTACAAGTTCAACTTTGTTTTACTGTATTCCATAATACTATATTTACTATATACTTTTGCATTTCGGTAATGTGGACGCAATTTGTTTTATTGTAAAATTTGTTGGAAATTTGCCCATTTTTTTCTTGAATAAAATTTATTCTTGGCATTATGTACTATATCCGGGGTTATTTGGCGAATTTTGTGTCGTTGTCTAAGTTCCTCTAAACCACAATACATACCTTTAAATTTGAAAAAAAAGGGGGCGGTTTCTACCCCAAAAAGAGAGGTAAATTTCATGAAGACACGAAAAAGTATGCCAAATAAAAAATAAACGCAGCCGTAGTTCTGTATTTATCAGCAAATAAAGAGGCTTTCTAATACTAAAGTTATTCCAGTTAAAAATTCCACCCTGTATACAGTGACCGGCAGAATTAATTCTTGCTCCATATGGAAAACTTTTTATTATTGTTTTCTTAGAAATTCTTATTCTTGATAAAAAGTTTCGGCGTCCACTAGAAAGGCGCTCATTAAAATAGAAATAAGTTTAGTGCATACGAGGAAGGTTCAATATTTAAACATTTACTCAAGAGTAAAATAGGTACTCTTATTCGTCGTTTCAGATAAAATTTTCGTTTGTAAAGATTGCTTATAATTAAAAGTTATGTCCGAATACGAAGTCACGACGTTCTGTTCAAAAAACGAAAAAAATATTTATTTTTTGTCTGTATACAGTGTGTCTAAAAAAAAGTATGCAAAATATGGGAAAGTTTTTTTATCACCGAGAACATTTTATTCTTTATAAAAGTTGGTGCATTCCATAAAACTATAAATGCATATTTCATATTTCACCTGCCGCTAATAATAGGGGAGCAAATGCAAGTTTTGCGAAATTGCCTTAAGAGTAAAGTACCTTAATTATTAGAAATACAGCAAAATTTTATATGGAAATGTTTTTGCAAATTAAAAACTTAGTCCAACTACGAAATTTTAGTTAGGTGTGTAAATTTTTTTTTATATGTATTTCTTTAAATAGGTTAATGGACTTCAGCGTACTGGGTGAAAAAGAATTATTAATTATTTCCAGTAATATGAATAAGTGGGCTAAAATGTGTTTAAGTAGGCGTGCAACACGCTAATATCTGAACCAACTCGTAACATTAAAAGGTTTTAAAAAGTTTGCAACTACTTAATCCATTTTTATTATAAACCCACGCTTAAGTTATTTAATAAATATATTAAAATTGCATTTATAAACAAAAAAATCGACCAGAGGTTTAGGGGAAAATAGAGATTAACCAAAAAAAATTAAAAATTGTGACACCAACTAATTTGCAAGAACATTTCCATGTTAAATTTTGCTGTATTTCTAATAATTAAGGTACTTGAGTCTTAAGGCAATTTTGAAAAAATGGCATTTACTCCCTTACTATTAGGCCCAGGTGAAATATGAATTATGCATTTATAGTTTTAAGGCATGCACCAACTTTTAAAAAGAATAAAAGTTTCTGAGAAATCGGCGATAAAAAACTTTCCCATATGTTGCATATTTTCTTGGACACACTGTATAGACCAGATTAAAGAGCTTAAATTAATGTTAAAAGTTCTTTTTAATGTTTACTTTAAAAATATTGGTGAAACTTTAAATTTCTCTTTTTCTAAACCATTTAAAAAAATTAGCCCAAAATTCGTTTATTTTGCCGCAATTTTGGTTTGCTTCTCGACTATACAATTGGTTTGAATCTTAACACTAGCCTAGCAGTAAAATGCTGTGACCTACGTAGTCCACGAGTTAAACGTCAAAATTTCATCTGATTTTTTAATGAACAGGCTCGTATTCTGTTTTACTTAATCCTCTTTAAATCCCAGAAGGAATTGGTTTGTTCATTAAATTAAATTAGGACAGTATAGGTGGTGCAAGTGCTTTAAAAAATAAAGTTGTAACATAAATATTCTTAAAAAAAAATCCTAGTTCCCCTCGTAGAACCGTAACGTAAAGATCCATGTTTTCAAGGGCGTCGCTTTCATATTTCCAAATGGAAAAAATCCAATTCGGCTTAAACGACAAGCGCGGGTTTGTGAAATAAACATTTAATTTACATACAACTGTAAAATATTTACAAACGTTCAAGACAGATAATGAAAATTTACAGTTCGTTTCTCCCGGCATAATAAATTAGGCACTAAATGTATTCGTTAATTTAGGACAAAGCTTCGAGGTAATTAAGAATTGTACAATGAAAATTGTTTAACCACATCAGTTGATTAAGGTCAGAATTTACAAAATTATATTTCCGTTTGGGAGCTTTGGTGTTGCCCCTTTTTTTCCCGTATTTTGGAGATCATTTCTTCTTTGAAATCAGGTTGTTTTCTCGTATCTGTATCTAGTAATGATAAAAAATACGTCATGTAAAGACAAAATTTTATACCAACGATGATGACACTATTTTTTAAAGTACATTCTATTGTAGTCAGGAGTCACACTGAGCGACCATGATCGACCGTCCGCGATCGACCGGCTACGACCAACAATCAAAATAGCTTAAATTCAGGGTTCTAGTCACACTGGTCGACCGACCACAGCTGTCGATCGCTCGTACGAAAATGTCAAACCTGTCAAATGTCAAGATTCTTTTGTAGATAATACTTTGTCTATATAAACACAAATGACCAAGAGCAAATTATACCAGCGTGAAAAAGTAGGGCTAGGTTTTAGAGTTGCACGCCACTTCCACTTGGTGTAAAATAAAAAAAAAAAAAAAATTTTTGTCATGCGCATTAAGTGGGATGGTCCAAACCGACCAAAATTTCCAGCAGGTTGGAATTTCAAACAGGGTCGACGTAGATCGGTCGCGGACGGTCAAGGACGATCGTTCAGTGTGATTTTTGTGGTAAGAATGTTCATGTTGGAAATTTGATCGTCACTGGTCGATCGCGGACGGTCGATCATGGTCGCTCAGTGTGATTCTTCCCGTATGTAACATAATATTGTTATCCAGCGTTGTTTCGTTTGACAGATTCTAAGCCATTGTGGAGACATAATATAGTTAAGTAACGACGGTTTATTAGATGGAGATCTTATATATGTCGTAGGCTGATAGTGAAATCCGTCATTTCATGAAAAGCCTAGTCACTTCATGAAGAGTCGGCAGATTGTGTAAAAACATGAAATTACACGATCTGCCGCGTCACTTCATGAAAATACCTTGACGTTTCGGCGTATTATGTATAACACAATCTGCCTTATGTTAAATATCGTCACTTCATGTAGTACCTAACAATGTCATGTCAGTCGGCAGATTGTGTAATTCCGTCTGAAAGGTATATTGGCAACTGGTTTTTTCGTTGTTCCCCAGAGAATTTTTTTTTAATTAAATTTTTTCAACTAATAATATTTTATAAAAATTAAAAAAATGCTCTGACAAACCCGAACAAACCAGTTGCCAATATACCTTTTAGACGGAATTACACAATATGCCTTGTTTTTGTGGCATTTCATGTGACGATATTTAAAATTTAGGCAGATTGTGTTATACATAATGCGCCGAAACGTCAAGGTCTCTTCATGAAGTGACGCGGCAGATCGTGTAATTTCATGTTTTTACACAATCTGCCGACGCTTCATGAAGTGACTAGGCTTTTCATGAAATGACGGATTTCACTATCAGCCTACGACATATATATTATATTATTAGAGTGTACAATGTAGGACATAATAAAAGAGAGAGAGTATTATGATTCATATTATGCTTTATCTACAATCATCCACTTAGAAAGCAGTACAAGCCAAAATCTCTTTAAATTCTGTCTAAGAAATGACCAATTTTTTGTTTATTTTGACATTTTATATTTTTAATGTTTGCATTTTATGTGTAAACATATAGTTACCAATTTGTTAAAAATCTAGATAGTACTTGGAGTAAGTTTAACATTATTTACAGTGAAGTTAGTTTTTACCATCTGACAAAGACAGTGTGTCGAAACAACTGTTATGGTTCATAACAATAGAAATAAGTGAAGGCCCTCGAGCTTTGTGTTTTAATTTCGAAAATTTCACACCTATAATTTTTAGCCAATAAGAAGGTTTCATTCCAGCTCGTTACTACAGCAACCGCAAAACTTTCCGGAAGTTTTTTCCTCCTGGGTACCCTGGTTGTGATTACAGCGCCAGTTTTTCTGTTAAATGCACAGCCATCAATCGTTTATAATAGCTGTGTGTTTAACATTAATAATAATTATGACAATAGTGAAAACAATATTAATAAAAATTCATTAATTATTTTGATATGAGCCTTTGACCTTAATTTATCTTAATAAATACTTTTAATACCTGTTTTTATTGTGCTGTCTCTTTTTCCCCTTTTTTTTTGTAAAGTATATAATAATAGATATCTATATTTTGCAAAAAAATCGTTATATATTTATGGCATAAATGAAACATCTTCCTTGAATTTTAGTTGCATAAAATAATTAAAGACAAATTAACAGAATATTAAGCAATTCATTTTAATTTAAGGTTTGCTACTAAAATTTAACGGAATATATTTTTTGCAAATATTCGTCATGACAGGGCCATTTTTTTTTATTTTATAATAATTATATGTATATACCCAAAAAATATGTTGTTTCTAGGACTTTAGTAGTATGAAACAAACATTATTTCGTCAAAAATAATGTATACTATTAGCTATCAATAAATATGTATTACTACATGTGATATTTATCTGTTGACAGACACAGAGTCTACTTGGTAGTTTTAGTTTCCTACTGGAATTTCTAAAGGAAAATATCATGCTATAATTTTTTATATTATTTTGGTGTGAAATTTTCTTACCGAATCTCCCACGTTCTTGAATTCATAACCGGAAATATCTCTTTAGGGAGGTTACTAGTGATAGTTAATAATTATTACTAATTTTCCGCGTATAAACTGGTATAAATTTTAATATCTCTTGCATGATTACATGACTTCTTTTATCATTACAAGCAGAAAAACGAAGTCCACTTTGAATGAAAAGGGATACCAAATGAATTACTTAATTGACACCAAAAATGTTCTTACATTACCAACGGAAATTTTTTGGATGTTCATTGCTGTTACAATCTATACAATTCTTTTTTGAATTTCATGCAAATGGTAAATTGTGATTTTGAAGACATTTTATTCAATTACTTCAAAACTCTGGGAACTTTAAGCCAAAATACTTTTATGAATTTACAGTAGTATTTGAATGTGTTGAATAGAAAAGTTAAATTTGTCATTTGAAGGGCAAACACTAGAGACACATTCGCCATTTCCAATATTTCGTTATCTTCGTTTTATCCGATAATTGGCCACATACCGACCTATAAAGTACCTGCACACTGAGAAAACGATTTCGATTAACTGTTCAGAAATTTCATGTTTAAATATCAGGAAACAAATATTACATTATTCCTAAGAAATAATTGTTTACCATCCTAAAATAGAGGTGACATTTATATAGAGCATTAATTTAGTATTTCTAAGATTTATTATTTGGTACGATATATTATATTGCTTTACTGTTATAATGATAAAGTTTAGATAAACCAGTTGTTTGTTAATTGTTAAGACATTTATATTTTACATAAATATAATCAACTAACGTTAAACGCACCACATCATGATAAAAATATCGCACTTTAACTAATAAAAAATATGTATAGCCAACAGGCTTACCAAATTAGTAATAACTAAATAAAGTTAACAATACATTTGTTGTCTCTTGGGGTAAAAAGGCGATATAAACGTAAATAAATATTTTTTTAATGTTAGGAAAATCATTTAGTTAGATTTAAATAGAAAGGAGGAAGGATTTAAAAAAAATTCTTATACTTAATTAAAATAAATACTTTATTAAACTGAATGCTGATATACTGTTCCAGCTAAATGTAAAAATAGTTTCAAAGACAATTTGATAAAGGACAAAACAATTAATTATTATACGTTATTAGATGTGTTTACCTATGCATAGTGGTTCAAAATTTTACTGATAAAAAATATATATTTGACATTTAAAGTAATAGTATTAAAACGTTAATATTTTGTTAAATTGTAACGAAAATTGTTTGTTAAAAAATGTTGTCCCAACACATTACTTTTAATTGGATCAGAAGATCCAACATGGCAGCTGAAGAAAATAGCACAATACTTTCTGCAGTGCTAGTTGAACAGGTTTGATCAAAATTAGCACTGAAATATCAAATAAACAAAAAATAATGAACTATCTTACTTTAGGGCTCATGCTTGCAAAAGTTTTACATATTACTATTTTGTAGATTACCTTAATATGTAATTATGCATGCGGTATTCTACCGTGCATGCTGAAATAAAGCGTCCTATCTGCAATGATATTATTTGTGGCAGAACTATTTATTGTACTATAGGACGAGTCGAATGAGATTTTTCCTAATTTTATAACATAAAAAATGTCTTCTTCCAAATATTTTCTTTTAGAATGAAAAATCGATATCTTTATATGCAAGGGGCCATATAAGATATTCATTTTAAACTTTATTCCAAAGGAATCTTGCCCAAATATATCCGTTTGTTAACTGCAACCAGATTTTTCCCTCAGTACCTTTACGAAATATTTATAAGGAAATGAAATGGCGAATATGTCAGTAGTGTATGCTTTTATTAAATATACGATGATTGGGCACATTGTGAAAGCAATGGTCATATTTAAACTAAATTCCATTTTTTGTAAAAACGATCACCAAACTTCATCATCATTCAATGTTCGTTGTACTACTGCTTTAATAGGGAAAGTGTACGAGTACTGGAACCAGGATGTAATATTATAAATTATAACACACTTTTGTTATATTGTATAATAAGATATGAAATAGGAATAGTTTTTATTCATGAAAAAAAGTATTTTTCAAAATAATGTAAGAACAAAAATGGGCAATCTAGGTAAGTTAACTGTGATAACTAGTGAACGTATATTAGGTTTACAGTTATGTGAAACCTTGGCGTCAAAAATTCTCAAACACATTTATATAATTAGGCAATTTATAATAAAAAAACATTACAAAACAATTGTTTATAGGTATTTGAGAATGTTATTGTTAATATTACCAGTTACAAATATAATATTTTTTTGATTCAAAGATTTAAAGTAGATATGACATATTTTTCTAAGGCCAATTCTTTCCGATTTCAAATAACTGCAGTATAACAACCCCCCCAAGCAATATCTAAATACCTGTTGGCATATATTTGGCGGTGCGTGGTGCGTGCACGTGTTCCCTTGCGCCACTGCGGCCTGGCACGCCGCTGTGCCCGGAACTTTCAGCTGCTCCTGCTTGTAGTCGGGCTGATAGGGCAGGAGCATCCTGATCTTCCCCCAACGATTGAAGAAGAGAGCTATTGCGGCTACCCACACTACTAGCACCAGCAGGACTATTCCTATTTCTACACCTCGAACCTTGAAAATAGAAAAAATTGCAATTTTTCTTCCTAAAGGTAATTTGTGTGATCAGTAGTATAGCCGACGGGATTTTGCGATACTTTCTCAATATATGCGTGTGCCAAAATCGCTGGTCATAAATATTATACCTACCAAAATAGAAGCAAATTATTCCGATGTATGTAACAAAATAATTTGACCATGAACAATGGATCTAGATTCCAACTGGCTTTGTTTACTATTAAACAACAAAATATTTAAACAAACTTACCGTGGAACTAGTTTGTGGATACTCTACAGGAATATCCTCGTCCGAAGAAGAATCTTTCGTAGTAGGAGGGTCTGTAGTTGTGTAAGCTGTAGCTCCCACTCCGGCCGCTACAGCCATGGAGTCCTGTTGAGGCGAAGATCTCGGATGCTCTAAAAAACATAAATATTCTACGAAAAGTTGATTCGGTTTGGGCTCGGACTTATAGCGAGTTTAGGGTAAAATAACTGCAATTTACCAAAATTGTTTCAATAATGGACGTTTAATCTATTATAAGTGAAGTTTTGCCTTTTAAATAATTTTTTCCCAAATTTATATTAGTTCCAGTCTATTTAGCTTGGCTCGTTTCGAAAGACACAGCACTTACTTTTCATTTTAATGGTAACATTTACATTAACATTGTGAAACATAGCAGACGTGTTACATCAGCAAAATGGCGTAATGCACTTTGTTAGAAATACTAATCATATTCCAAGGTTTCCAATCCAATAAAAAATTTCTCGGAAACCATTTGATAAAATGAAGAAATTAACGAAAATACACGTTCTGTGCCGTCTTCTGCCGGCGTTTACGTGACCGCGTTCTTTTCTTAACTGAAAAAGGTCAACTGCTTAAAACAGGAATTAGGGTAGCTCATTATTTATTACTCCTGTTACTGTTAAGAACAAAAACTTGATAAAAAAACGTAAACAAGAACATATGTATTAATAATCGAATTAACAAGGTTTCGTGTCTTGTGAATGGATTAACCTAAAAACGATAGGACAAACCAGCAATGTGTGTGTTGAAACATGCGTGCTAAATCCTATTTAACTAATTTACAATTATTTTTATTAACAAGAAGGCGGTAAAAAATTAAATAATGCGGCATTTTCCAAATTGTGTAAGTATATTAATAAATTCAGTTTTTTATCCATATTAAAGCTATCATAAGGCACATGTAGATTATTTTATATAATTTCAAGAAAGGGGGGAGGGGGGGGGGGGGGCGCTAGGTAGTGCCTGATCGATAATGAAGTGGTCTAGTCTATCACGACGCTTGCCAATCAATTCTAAACTAATGTATATATGAAAAGAAGAATGAAATAAACGAATGAAAAAAAAAGTTGGGACAGCCATGCCCTATCAGTTATCTTGTCTTGGACTTCCATTGTCTTTATAATAACTTTGACTTAGATATGTTGATGATACCTTTATTAACTGGACACACAGCACCGCAGAGATGATACGGTTTTTGGAACATATTAATAGTATAAGACAATCCATTAAAGTTACCATGGAAACAGAAAAACATTTCACTCTACCTTTTCTCGATTTTCTCGTCAAACGAAGTGCTGAAAACATAGAAACTTCAGTGTACAGGAAACCCACTCACACGGGGCAATACCTTGGATGTATGGACCAACCAGCATAATATACAGTGGTCATAAGCCAAGGTTTTGGACACGGAATAGCACTGGGAAAAACGAAAATTCAAAGAAGCAGCTTTCATGAATCAAAATATCCACTTATTTAGTAAACCCAGTATAGATATCCCAATATCTGGCCGCCTCTTTTTGTCCAAAATCAACAGCTCAAATTTCACACTGCAATAAGCACTTAGCCGAAGTCATTAAGCTTCATTGCACATGGATAGTATATAAGACAGTAGCCTTAGAATTATATTTTAGTTTACACTTGAAAACGATTAGAGATACTAATTAACCGAAACGTTGTGTTAAGTAACAAAATAAAGACAATGGAAGTCCAACAAGGTAATTTTTTTGATATTATTTCATTGTCTACCACCTTCAAACAAACAGATAGGTAATTGTTTTCAAAATATAATTTCCAAGCTTTATTGTTAATGGCCAAACGCGCCTTGGCAGTAAATTATTTAAAATAATATATATTTAAGGGGCGAAACGAAATGTTTTTCCATTGTCACTCTACATTGCGTGCATGCATATTTCAAATTAGAAAAACAACAAACGCATCCTGGCAAGAGGGTTTGTACGTTCCAACCGTCAATGAAATTACTATTTTTACTAACCTAACTTTTACCTATCAGCAGTGAAACTAGGACATCTAAAAATAACTTTTCGAAAGTGGATTAATTTAATGTTTATTTGATGCCTTAAAACCATATAAAATCTATATAAAACTCTTAGTTCGGGTTGGATTGAGAAACGGGCAATTTATTTTTACTACAGGTATTTCGCCCTAATGTTTACCACAAACCGAATACGATGTTTTTGTAAAGGTAAAAGGGAGTTCAATAAAACTGTAACAAAGAAGTTAAAGGAAACTCTAAAAGGATTTTGAAGGTGTTTTTATTGTAATAAAGTTTTAAAATACCGATTTGGTGTAATAGTTTTGTCATTTTTAAGCAACAGAACCTTTTTGGGATGTTCCAAAAATATTGATATTAAAAAAAAGTCTTCGACATTATTTTAAGTAGCGACATTATAGCTTTCAGGCACTACGTCCTCTTCGCTTAACTCTAACACTTCTTGTTAGTAATGGTTTAGTATAGTCATGACCAATATTTAAATTTAGATTTTCTTCGTGTTTTACCGGGGGTGCTATATGATACTAGTTTCTGAAAAATAGTCGACTGCTTTTACACAGGAAGTAAAAATAACTACTTGTTATGTTTCACAAAGTTGTTCAGATTCCTGACACGTGTTTCGGCCTTTGCGGGTCATTTTAAATACCTCTACTCAGTATCTTCTCGTACTCCATTAAGAATGATCCGCAAGGGCCGAAACACGTGTCAGGAAACTGAATAAGTAGTTATTTTTAGTTCCTTTGTAATGGAACAACAGTTTCACCAAGCATGTATCCCAACACAAATTAGTTATATTGTCGACTGTCATTCTGAGTTCACCCGGTATAATTCAAAAGATTAAAAATATAAGTCCACATGTTATTGACGTGCCTTTACGTTTTGCAAATATTTACTGTCGAAGAAATGTTTACAAACAGGATATTAAATTCATGACGAAAGATTTTATTTTACGTAAAACGCGAATAAAATTTTGTAAAAGATTTTTCTATTACGTTAAGGTACAAAAAGGGAAATGTACAAGAAAAGGTGGAATAACGTTCACGTTCTTCAAGGGGTGCATATTAAAATATTGCATACATTACGAGGAAGAAAAATGATTTTATTTGCCTCATTCAGACAATGTTACAATTTCGTCCATCTGGCTGTGTAGGAGAGTAATTTAAAACTAACATAGTACCTGTGAAAGTTTGAAAAAATACAGCTTCTAACGTAAGTATTTAGTGAAAAAAATGTTAAACAATAAAACTTGAATAAGCCTCTTTAATTTGCATGTCTAATTCCACGAGAATTAGCATACCTTTGTCATAGCAGTTCGAGCAAACCAATCGATAACATTGGATGGAATCGTGTGGGATCGTCAAGGAATGTACGATTATTCCTACTTTTTAAGATCTTTTTTAATCATGTTATCAAACAAAGATGACAAATAATCGGTCAAATAAAAGAATCGCGGATATTCTATACTCTGCTCATTTTATCTTAAGAAAGATGATAGACAATGTGACAAGGATGGAGATAAATTTAATTCAGTGTGACCTGTAAGTACAAGAAATGGCAAATGTCCCAAATATGTCGCAGTGGAGTTTGGTCCTTGGATTGAAATGTTTGTGTAAGTCTCAAGATAAAATGAACATACTTTAGTCACACAACTAAAATGGAAGTAATTTTCAAAAATATTTCATTTAATATATTTAAATTAAAAAATAAATTTCATTAGGACTGTAAAGAAAATTATTCTTACCCAGGGTACGGAAGACAATAGGCCTGCTTCTGAACTTCTTTCCCGCCCACACGGCCGCCACTGTCAGCTGGTACTGCGTATCGGGCTTAAGATTGGACAGCGTCACTGCGTCGCTGTTGCCGGCCACCACCGCCACCACCCTGTAACTAACGGCATGCTGGTTCATTTTGGTAAAAAAAAAAATATATTTTGTATTTTTCCAATTTTTTTTTAGGTTCCCCCACATCATTTTGTTGGTATGTGTCCGATAAAAGCACAACACTGTTAATACATTTTTAATTTAGGGCTTTAATTGAGAGAAAATTTTAAAGATGGCCAACTTCTACTAGCATAAATTACTGTATATATCAAAAATAAAATCTGAAAATTCGTTATACGAAAAATAAACTTTAAGGATGCCTCTTTCAATATATAATATGATAAAGAAGCGGATCAGTCTTTTATACAGAATACCACCCACTTAATCAAGAACTGCAAAAATCCGTTAAATTATTTTCGAAAAAATATATTAGACAGGGTGGATCGTAAAATGACACGTGCATCAAGTTTAATTTTTCACATATTGTATATTTTTATTTTACATTCCACAATCAATTCTGGACTTTTTTAATAAATCATGCCCTATACCTATCTTCAACAGTTTACGAAATATTAACACTTTAATGCTGGAATGCAGCATTGATATGTTTCTCGACTTAGTTCTGAATGCAAGTCACAATCTTTAAGGCACTGACAATGACAATTTGCCATATAAGATTGAGACGTAAAAAAATGTCAGTGAATGTTAATAAAAAAATTTTCAAAAATAAACATACCGTGCGAGCAAAAATTATTTGCATCAAAGAGGGCCTTGCATCTAAGGACGTAATGCTTAGCCGTAGAGCTTAATACCTGTTGGGTGTCAGTAACTACCTGAATTAACAATCAATCAGTTATTCCGTCATCTTTGACAGTCGTTACAAGTAATTTGATTCATGGCTAATTTTTCCAATTTCTTGAACAATTCACACAATGGGCTTTACGGAACAGCACAAAACAATCATGGCTGAAGCGTATTTTTGAAACGGGGTTAGAGTAAATGGTGAGTGGCAATACAATCCGGGTTTGTGCATGGACGATTTTCACGAACATTTTCCTAACGTTGCTTTTATTGCTGGGGATTTTTATCATTGCCTGAAAAGAACCGTGACTGTGTTTAGGGAAACAGGTTCTATATCTATACAACACAAAAAAGAAGCAGGAAGACCATCTGTAAGAACAGAAGAACTTGTTGCAAACGTTCGTGAAATAATGCAAAATACGCCAACAAATTGGAGGTGGCCAATTTCAGCAATTTAGTAATTATTTTTCTTTTTCTTTCTGTAAATTCTTACTTTGTTAATTTTGTAAACAACAAAAATAAATTTGTATTTGTCTACTTATTTTATTACTCATTGGTTTGGCATATCATGTCATAATATGAATTTGACAAAATTTTAACCTAGATTTGGTTAGATATATCGTCCCCATATCATTGTGATCTAAACCAAGCCCTACGTTTTTTAATCCAAGCCCTCTTTGATGCAAATAATGTTTGCTCGCATGGTATTATTAGCACTACAGGAAAATTCTAATAGCTTAAGCACACAACTTGGGCGTGACTACGATACTCACCAAACCACCGTGTCTAAATTAAATAAAAAAAAGACAAGTTTCATCCCTACAAACCGGTAATTGAACAAGAGTTATTGGACAATGATCCTGATAGGCCAGTGCAATTTAGTCAAGTAATGATTGAACTAATATGCAAAAATTGTCCAAGGCATTTGTTTTTTTAGATGAAGTTTTCTTTCAATGGCCAGATTAATAGACTAAACTGCAGACACACCAAGTAGTATATTGAAAAGGTTAATGTCTGGGCGGGCATTGTTGAAATAAGGATAACCAGGCCATTTTTCTTCAATGAGAGCCTCGCTGAAGAAATCTATCTAAATTTCCTTCGGAATGATCTAGTTCCAGCTCTGGCCACTCTATTTCCAGATGATAATGATTTTGATTTACCAAGTTTAACCTTATGGTTTCAACAGGATGGTGCTCCCCGCATTATTCTGCTCACGTAAGGGAGTACTTAAATATAATTTTTCTGGGGCGGTGGATAGGTATATGGAAGTCAAATAGTGTGGCCACCCAGTTCGCCCGATCTTATCCCACTGGACTTTTTTTTGAGGGGTTTCGTCAAAAATTTAGTTTATTTATAACAATTTTATAAATCTAAAACCAACTCGATAGATACGCTTAAGGTGTCTATTCGATGAGTAATACGAGAAATATCTTCACAAGTAGTATGCATGATGTATGTACTTCAGAGCAGTTGGTGGAGGACATTTTCAACATCTTATAAAATAGGTAGTTTGTTTTCATACTTTGTCGTTTGCCTATTATGTGTTAAAAGTTAATATTTGGTAAATGGTCGAAGATAGGTATATGGTTTATGAAAAATGTCTAGAATTGCTTGCAGAATGTAAAAATGTAAAAATATACAATACGTTCCACATTTTTCTAAAAAAAAAATGCATTTTTGTAAAAAAACTAAGGAAAATTTAATAGTATATTATTTAACGAGCGTATAATGTAGGCCATAATAAAACGAGGATGAAGTTTACGGCACGAGCCAAAGGCGAGTGTTGTAAATCATGCGAGTGTATTATGGTTCATTAGACGCGAGTCAAATACTATACTTTATCTAAAACCATCCATTTATACAATGCCTGAAAAAAAGTTGAGTTCATATGGAAAATATAATAATTACACTTGTTGTTTTATGATTATTACACTTGTATTATGGATAGCATAATGCTCTTATCAGAAAAAAAGTTGAGTTCATATGGGAAATATAATAATTACACTTGTTGTTTTATGATAATTACACTTGTTGTATTATGGATAGTTATGCTCGCTGCGCTTATAATCATGCTCTTATTATCAGAAGTATTATGCACCTATTATTAAATGGTTGTAGATAAACACCTTTAAACAATTTTTAAATATAAAAGAATTAGAAATATTGTATTATTCTTTAGTACAAACCCATTTAACTTATGGAATTCTATAGGATGGGGAGGCATATAAGAACTATCTTAATAATATTGAAACTATTCAGAAATACATTTTGAAAATTATTTACGAAAAAGACCACCAATATTCTTCTGATTTACTATTTAAAGATAGCAAAAAAATGGATAATAAACAAATATATATTTTTAAACATAAAAATAAAATAAATTATATTAATTACACACATGAAACTCGTCATAAAAATACTATTACATATAAAAATAGAGTAAACAAAACAATAGCACACAAACATTTTTTAAACATCAATCCATATATTTTTGATATGCTACCACAGTCAACTAAAATAATTAAATCATTAAATAATTATAGAAATAAAATTAAAAATTGGATATGATCCGATCAATGTTTGATATTCAAGAACGTCATCAATAAATAATACCAAGCTATATTGAATAAAATAAATAAATATATATTATATACATGATATATTGTATCTTTGTATACTGTAATGATAGAAAATATACCAATAAAATATTGTCATATTCGTTTTATATTATAATCTAGTTGTGCCTGAATTATGAAATATATTCTTGACAATATATATTATATTATTTAACTTAAAACAAGTATTTTACTTCTGAGTTCAGAATTGATAGTTTATACAAAAAAAATTATATATTAGCATTAAATGTCAAAACAATATTTGAATAAACTTATATTATTATTATTATTATTATTATTTCAAAAAAAATTATTTTGACCGGTCCGAGCGATTCTTGATTAAGTGGGCGCTATTCTATATAAAAGGTTGACTTGTTGCTTTTCATAATCCTATATTAAAACCGAAGTAATTCGTATTTCCCTATTTAAAGAATTTCTGTGACAGCGGAGAGTAAAATATTTGTTTATTTTACAAGCGCTGAAAGTCTGTCATAAAAGGAACGCAACTCAATCAATTGGAATTAATATTAATCGGGATATATTAAATTTCTCCAGGGTTTAATGTAAATCCGTTAATTTTCTCGTGTTTAATAAAACAGCAATAACGTCTGTTACGGAATATTATTTATTAAATTAAAATGTGACGTTGCCAAACCGT
Organism: Polydrusus pterygomalis; assembly: GCA_963969555.1. Classification (NCBI taxonomy): domain Eukaryota; kingdom Metazoa; phylum Arthropoda; class Insecta; order Coleoptera; family Curculionidae; genus Polydrusus; species Polydrusus pterygomalis. Next base: position 3,289,978 of record OZ018377.1, read on the forward strand.
AACATTTCTAGAAGATGAACGAATTACTAATTAATAATTGTATTACACTACTACTAAAAGCTTATAGCAGTGACTAAAGAAGGTTTTCCTTTGGTTTCGTGAATGAATAGCAAAAAAAATTACCTTTTCGGACTTCCATTGTCTTTATTTTGTTACTTGATACAACGTTTCGGTTAGTTAGTATCTTTAACCGTTTTCAAGTGTAAAAAAGGCTACTGTCTTAAATACTATCCATGTGCAATGAAGCTTGATGACTTCGCTTACGTGCTTATTGGAGTGTGAAGTTTGAGCTGTTGGTTTTGGACAAGAAGAGGCTTCCAGATATTGGGGATATCTATACTTGATGTACTAAATATATGGGTATTTTGATTCCTGAACACTGCTTCTTTGAATTTTCGTTTTCTCAAGTGCTGTTCCGTGTCCAACACCTTGGCTTCAGAGGTATATTATGTTGGTTGGTCCATATACCACTATACCTGATCTCGAAGTTTCACCTCTTTGAGTATGTTTCAAATGTTCTTTAACTCGTACGGGAAGAGGTCTTTATATTTCTCCAATGTACGATTCGGCACACTCGCAACAGATTTGATAGATACAATTTTTTGTGTTTTTACTAAGGGGGGGTTTTACTTTTGAAAGAAAGCTTCTAAGCATATTTCCGGATTTGAAGACTGTTATTATAGTTTTTGGTTTTCCTTCTAATCTTTTCAGAAATCCCCTTGACATAAGGTATTGTAAAAAATGCTTGCTCCTCTTTCGTTTCTGTATTAGTTTTTACTTCGCGATTTTTAAGTTTTGAGACGGTATTAGTTACAAACGGCTAGATATACTAACTAATCGAAACGTTGTGTTAGGTAACAAAATAACGACATTGAAAGTCCGACAAGGTAATTTTTTTGATATTACTTCATTGTCTACCACCTTCAAACAAACAGAGAATGAATATGTTAAGATGTCGGTAATAAGGACAACAGATCAATCGGTGCTGGCGACGTGACCAACGCATGGCAAGTCGATCCCTCGGTTAAAGAGAGGGGATTATTTGTGCTGGCGAAATCAGCTTGACAAAAATTCAGACAACATTTAGTAATACTAATATTTTTCTTTTCATTTAGTTAACAATTATTATTTTAAAGTGTTTGATTTTAATAACATACAGTGAAAAATAAAACGCTGGTATGCATTCCGACTTTTTAAATCTATCAAAACATTTAAGACCATTTTGGGTGTTGGGACAGATTGATCGGGATACAAAAATGCAAAATGACTACTTCCTCTGCACTTCCAGCCTTCGCATCCATAGAATAATTTAATTTTTTTGTTTTTGCGAATAAACCATTTCAAAACACCAGCAGAAATTTCACCGTACGTTTACCTGAAAATTTCAGTCCGAACGTATGTGCTGCTATGGATGGGAAATGCACGGAAGCGTATTATACACTATTTATAAATATGGAGTAGTATCATTTTTATTTGAGTCTCATTTAATGATAAACATCGGCAACCATGGCATGCAAAACTCAAAACCTCAAGCCCAGCAACAGCGATATTGGCAAGACGCGTAATTAAAAGCCCTATTTTAAAATTGCGTTTTTCAATTTTCTACCGCATTGGTCTAATTATTTTCTACGCGAAAAAATTCGTTGAAAACGAGTAAGTACACAAATGACCATATGAAATATTTAAAGGAAATAAATTACTGTTAGTGCTTTGCAGTCGGAATAAATATCTCTTTTGGGAATGGGGTATACGTTTCAATGTCCATGTAGAATGCCAGCGGCAGCGGTAATTTAGGGTTTGACACTGTTAAATTAACAGTATATTATATCATAATGTCTATTTAGAATTGGAATATTCAATGGTCATTTTTACATCTTTAAAAAGGAGCGTGTTAACTTTCTGATTTTCGCCCTCCCCTCCCCCCCCCCCCCCCCCCTCGCGCCTTCCCCCTTCTAAATCCGCTACTGGATGCAGACTAGTTACAGTATATAATACATTTCGCATCTCGGAAAATGTTATAGTCTGCCCTACGAGTCTGTGGCGATGACGCTTGAGGAAACGGAGCAAACAAATGAGTATTGTTATTCCAAAGTCAGTGTGATGACATTCCATACGGCGGTAAACAGTCTCAAAGAGACCGACGTTTACCGCCGTATGGAATGATTGGAATGTCATCACACTGACATTGGATAAATTATAACCAAGTCAATTATTTTACTGTATGTATATGTAAAATGAAACCAATATATAGGTACCTACTTTGTTTAACAAAGTTATTAGTCACTATAATTTAAAAATATGTTCTACATCTTTATGACGTTATGAAGGGACTGCAACGCCAAAACTTTTACTATAATTTTTTTTTGTTTTATTTATTGTGTTCTAGCTTTGAGCATTGCTCATTTAGCCACGAAATTTAAATTTATTTTAATTTATCAGTTTTAATAAACTAACATTTACATACACAACGATTATTGGTTTTCATAGTGGTATTTAATATTTATTGGTAATATTTAAAGTAAAAGTACAATTGTGAAGATTTACATCATTTAAGAATCCTCCACTTCTTGCAATATCAGTACTGCTCATAACAATTTTTCCAAGGTGAACTGCATGCATGAATTCTACCTACGATTCTTAACTTTATACTGTTCTAAAGACATATTATTATCAATGATTTTACAAATTTTTTTTTATATAAATGATTTAAAAATCTTTGACACCTTCTCTTTAGAAGGCCTTTTTTCTTCCTCTTTTAGTTGGTGGAGCGATTTGTCTGGTTAATTCCGATAACGAACGAGACTCTAGCCTGCTAACTAGGCGTATTTTGACATCCTACCAACTTTCTTCACATGCTTAGCATGTTTTACCTCTCCTCAATTTCTTATATACGTAAGTTCTAAATTTCAATTTTTCAATGCTATAAAAGCTCCATTAAGGTTTTATACCATTTTCTCTTCTGCTAATACCATCAGCACAATATAAATTTTTTTGTCTCCTGAGGATGAACGGTTTTACGTTCGAAACATGTAGAGACCCCTAAAGAATTTATTTCTATTAAATTTTGCGGTTTTACTTGTTTCTTTCTTTCCTAAACAGGAATAAATTTGGTATCCTATGACAGCTAAAGGTTCAATCGTTGTCTGTTTTGTAATAGATTTTTAATTTAGGCCTTTCTTTTGGGAGAAAATAATTTTTAATGTTGTCCTATTAATACTAACACAAATTATAGTATATTTTTAAAAACGAACGGATAGGTTTAAGGTATTTTTAGTTTAAAGTAAATCGTAGGTGCAGTTTTGGCGAAATTCGACGATAGCGAAGGTCAAAAATTGGGTTTATTTTAGGGAAAGGTTGCCCATATTGGACCAATTTCCAGATTTCTTATCATAGATCCCGATAATAACGCAAAATCGATCTTGAAGCTATACCTTAGTATACTTTAGTATGTTGTTCAACTGCAGAATTTTTTGCATAATTTTATTTCAAAGTATCTATGATATACCAGGCTATAAAAAAACCTCTGCAAGTGGTTCAATATAGGGAACCGGTTGCCTATATTGCACCTGGGGGTTCCAAAATTGTACCACATGATTTAAATCGGAAGCTTAGGTGTTAAATAAACAAATAAAAAATAAAATTGTTGGTAAGTATAGGAAGTTTTATATTTATATTTCAAAAAAACATCAAATTTACAATAAAAATTTCGGTAGAAGACATCCTAATGCAAAAAAAAGTACCTATTAGTTTCCTATATTGGACCAGTCATAGTTTCATTTTTTAACTCAAAGAAATTCTTTTTTAGCAATATTGAAATGGTGTTAGTTTATGACATTAACTTATTTAAAGAGAAAAATTATTTTTGCACAATTTGGAAAAATTGCCTAAATTGGACCGGTTCAATTTTGGCAATCACCCAGTGGTCCAATTTAAGCAACTACCACGTGTTTTACAAAACCACCCAGGAAAGAGACAAGAAAAAACAAATATGGCATGGTAATGGGAGAAATAGAAAGAGAAAAACTTACTTGATAACTTGCATAAAAAAGATTTTGCTTAGAGTTTTATGGTTCTAAGGTAAATTCTTAGGAAAATCCTAAAAATATTATATTAAAATTGTGTAAATTACGTTTTGCTCTCTACACGCCAAGCACTAACGGCCAACTAGTTGAGTTTGTTGCCGATCAAAGGTTCTAGGTGGAAGTATGTTACAGTGTTGCCAGATGATATGGCACTTGTTTAGTTTCGGAGAAATCTACTGTTGTCCAATTTAGGTAGCGTTTCAATATAGGCAACTTTCCCCTACATGATTTCCTGCAAAGCTACAATAAAGTTTTTTAAACCTCAAAACTTGTGTGTGAACTCAATTAATATTTTTTTAGTTAAAATAACAAACTGTTCCAATCAAAACAAACTAATTAAGCAGAATTAGTACTAGAGTAAAGTTTTTAAAGCCGTTCAAACCGTAACTGGCTAATTTGGTTTGTAAAATAAACAGGTTTTAGTGTTATTTATTTTTGTTTAACTGCACCTCCTATTTTATGGGTAGTAACACAGCTAATTTCAATCGGACTTTACTTCCTTTAATTATAAACTTTTATGATTAGTTTTAATGGCGGATCAAAGTCGGACATTAAAAAACAAGTTATTACCACAACTCAAAAGCTACTAATTTAAAAAATGCTTTAAAAAGTATGAAAAAACGCTATTTTGGAAATATGGAAACATTTTGTTAATGATATAACTGATAACTCTGATTATTATTGTTCCTTATACCGTTTCGTCCAACTCAAATTTACAGATAGATGCCCGTAATAAGGTCAACAGATCAATTAGTGTTGCTGGCGTGACCAACGCATAACATTTACCTTTAGATAAGCAAACAATAATCACGAAAGTGACAAATTTATGGCCTCGCGCATGTAAACAAAGCTACACACGATTATACATGCGCACTGCAACATTATCATTTGACGAATGGGAAAATAGACAGGTCCGGGCTTTAAAATTCAAGTTCTTGCTCAAGAAATTGTAAAAGTTGATCTTAATTTTATTTTTACGTGTAAACAGCTAAAATTTGCCCCAAATTCTTGCCAAAAACTAGTAATTTCATCTCAATTTTTGATCAAGTTGGGAAATAAGGTAGTGATTTCTAGCATTTATAGTAGTTGCAAACCTATCAGATTTTAAGGCATACAAAATTGTTTTTAAGGTTTTGTTTCTAAAATTTGTTTAAACATGCTTCGTCGTCCTGTTTTTAGTTCGAAAAGGAAGAAAACAAGACAATTATTAAACTAGTGTTATAAAATCGAATATAAAAACAAACAAAACCAGCAAAATAACCAATCTTCGATGTTATCTCGTACCTAACCTCAAATCAAATATTAGTTGGTGTACACCTTGTTTTGATTTTTACAATTTGTCAAAAACTTGGGTACGTGTAAAAAAAAGTTTTTGCCCGAGAACTTGACCCGTGGAATACTGGCTTTATTCAAAGCTTAATGTCGGATTGCACAGATTTTAACCAAAAAATTAACTAACGATCAACTCGGACAGAAATGATTTTCTCACAATTAGAGTGGCGCGATTACCTTAATTTTAGATTTACTAATCAGGAAACTTCGATTGTGTAAATGTTTGCCATTGTCACAGTTACCTATTATTAGTATCGGATTTAGAATCGAAATAGAAGAACTGTAAAATACTTCTGTGCATGCTATTTTGTACTAATAATAGCAATACCATACCATACTACTTGGGTAATACCTGTTATGTATGTATGTATGAATAAATATTATAATACCTCTAAAAAAAGTTCTTCAAAGTTCCTTTGAATATAAAAGTGATTTTTCTTGATTAAATGACTTTCAATCAGGTAATATTTGAGCTAATCTTTATTCCCCTTTAAATCTATTTGGATTGAGCCGTCACGAGCGCTGCTGCCGACATAATAAAAAAGCAATTAAGCCAAAAAGGCTGCCAGGTTTACAATATGTTCCGCTTTTTCCTCGCCGAACCTTCCTACTTTACATTTCCCTTCATTCCTTCACTACAACCTTTGAAAACTCTTAAAAGCCCTACTTAATTATTGAAACTTGGCAAATTCTTTAAAATTAATTACCTATTGTTCCAAGGATTAAGAACACTTCACCTAAAAAGATTATTCCACTAATGCAGCGAACGGATAGTGCGAAAGTTTAAGAAAATGGAAACTACATTTAATCCAGTTGGAAAAGTTTTCGTTTTGTGTTGTCGCTCGATGTAGAATTGACTGCTTGAATTCGATTAGAAAAGTTCTTTCCATTTTTATGGTATGAAGGAAAGTAGATAATATGTCTTAAATTGTATTGTAGGAGTCTTTTGTCTTTTTGTCTTCGCTCTTTTTCTATTTCATGTGCTGATGTGCTGAACCGGTTGGTGATCTTGGACTTTTTCCACCTTCGAATAGATCGCAAACGCTTAAACGGTTTATTATTAACTAGCGTGTATCCGGCATGCGTTGCAACCCGCTGGTATAAATACAAACCCGATATATTAGTACCCGGCAAGCCACTTTCTGAAATTGCACCCGTGCGAAGCCGGGGCGGGTCGCTATTATACATAAAAACCTTCCCCTTGAATCACTCTATCTATTAAAAAAAACCGCTTCAAAATCCGTTGCGTAGTTTTAAAGATTTAAGCATATATAGCTGGTAGGGGACGGACAGACAGCGACGGTGACAGCGACTTTGTTTTATATTATGTTATTATTAAGATCAGTGGCACATACGTAGTGCATCCGTGAAAATGATCGACTTATCGTTATCATCGCCCTAATAAAAAAGTTAGCTATATGTCGTTATTGATCTGAAAAATCGTGGAGAGTTGTTTATTTTTAAATTTTGATCAGTGTTACAACATATTATCGAAATGTTTACGGTATAGCATCATCGAGCTTGGGGTCAAATTTTTTAGGGAATGTTTTGGAAGTATCCTGTCTACCCTTAAAAATTGTGAAAAATATCGGGCGGCCTAAATCCGTTTTATACTTACTGACAAAACTGGCAAAAAGATACTTTGAAGTTTAAAGGACTGTTTAAGTTTAAAGTGGAACTGTATCAAAAGTACTATTGGCTGTGCGGTTTCCCATGCTTGTACCTACATGAATATTGTTTGCTCCAAAGGAAATCGGAAAGCCGCAATACATCCCAGCGGAATTAACTCCAATATAAAAGGTATTCACACTGGTAATAATCGAAAGGTAGACAACTAAATAAACCACGAAGTGCATCACAATCCAGTATAGGGAACGCTATTTGCCCGTAGATTCCTAGCAAGGACGAAACGGCCGTCGTGGTCTACCCGCCCCAGGGTATCCATTAAACCTGGATCCCTGTGTATCTCAATATAAAAAATAGTTACACACTTGTCCGATATGCCACAATATTATCTTTTTAATTATTTTCGCGGACACTAATTATCTTATAAAACTATACAATTTTTTAGAACTAAGTAGGTACGCTATATAAAAACGGGTCACATTTACATGACAATGAATAAACTACCTTAAAAGCTAATTATTTTATTCCACGGGACATAGGTAACATGGTTATAGGATTTTCTCAAGGGAGGAAAACCTCACAGGAAGGTTTATTAGCAAAATGGAAAAATAAAGGTATATATTTGTGTTTCTATAGTCGGTTTTGTTGCTTTTATTATCGGACCGATAGACAGGGTGGTCCAAAAGGTATGATCAATAATCAGGCATGAGGTAGATTGGACGAAACAAGATTACAACTTTATATAAAATTTTATTCTTTGACACTTATTACCGAGCTACAGTCCCCTGAATAGGCACCCTGAAGATGGTTTTTTTCTACATATTTTCGAAACCATTAAAGATAAAAATACGAATTTGAAAATATTGGTAAATTTTGTTCGCTTTTGTTTTCTTTAAAATGTCGGCATTTAAAGATTAAATTAAGTGATTCAGCCGATACTAGATGGAAATTCATAATTAATATTATGGGATATAGTAAAACAAAGTTAAACTTGTAAATTTCCACTATATATTAAAAATTTCAAAAAAATTAAAACCCAATTTTCAGCCAAATTTGCAATAAAAAATATTCTCTTGAGGTAGTAAATAAAATTAATAATATTAATTTGCCTAACAATGCTAAACTAATTTCTATTGATGCTACTAATTTGTTTCCCAGCGTACCTATCGATGAAACGGTTACTTACTTTGGTTAATCAACTTCTTACCTTAAATAATAAATCTAGTAAATCTGATCAAAAAACAAGAAATTGTCAATTATTCTCTTACAGTATGCCTTGAACAACAAACTTATTTTGAGTTCACCGACAAAATATACACTAGCAAAAATTGTCTTATTATGGGTAACCCTCTTAGTGCTTTATTAGCTGAAATATTTATGGACTTTTTAGAAGATAAAATAAGCAATCATCCTCTTTTTAAACAATATCTTTATTGGCATAGGTATGTTGATAACGTCCTAACATGTTTTCTCGAAACTGACTGACGAGACATTTCAAAGTATTTTTAGAATATATTAACAGCCCACAAAATAATATCAAGCTTACAATAGAACACGAAAATGACAATTCTATTAATTTTCTTGATTTAAACATTAAGAGAGACAATAATAGACACGTTTTCTTCGTTTTCCATAAACCATCTCATACTGATACTGTCATGCACAACTCTTCGTGCCACCCTATACAACACAAATTAGCTTCTTTTCACCGTATGATTTATAGACTAGTAACTCTCCCTCTAAATAAAACCAATTTTCAAAAAGAACTAGGTAAACATTATAAAACAAATTGCAGTTAATAAAGGATATAACTCAAATGTAATTGACCAAATCCTAAAAAATAAAATTTACGAAAAGGCTATTACTTAGTTTTTCCTAGAAGCAAAAACTCTGACCGATTTAAACTTTCTTTGGACAACATAGCAAAATAATTGGCAATTTTCTTAACAAACTTGATATAAATTTGTGTTAGAAAACTTATAACGCTTTAAGTACATTTATCAAAAACAATAAAACTAAAAGTGATAAAAACAAAAAATCAGGTGTCTATAAATTAAAATGCAAAGAGTGTCCTTAAACATACATTGGCCAAACGGGTAGACATTTTAACAAAATAATAAAGGAACATTATAACAGTTTTCTAAAAAATAAAACCGACTCAAACTATGCCAATTATTATCAACATAATTTTGATCCTTCCTTTAAAATCTTACCTGCAGAAAACAAAGTCTTAAAACTAAATTTGTTAGAATCTATGGAAATAAATAAACTTAAAAATACGGACCTGTTACTTAATGATTACTTAGACTTAAATAAATAGCCTTTGTTAAATTTATTCTGTTGACCATAATATACTTGATTTTATAAATTACCCATATTGTACCTTTTTTAATTTTCTAAACCCTCTGTTAGATTTTCCCGCTATTGTAACCCTTGCACTGTTTTATTTACATCTTCAATAATTTAATTTTATTGCATACCCTTTTTATGAAATCATTGTCATTTGACGAAGCTACAGTATTAGCGAAACATGTAATTTTTCTAGTTAATATAGTGGAAATTTACAAGTTCAACTATGTTTTACTGTATCCCATAATACTAGAATTTAAATATTAGCGTCAACAGAAGTGGAATAAAAATAGACATAATTATTTGTAACATTGAATTTTGTACTTTTTTATTTAACGATACGGAAAGCTAATGTATTTTACAAAAAAAAAGTATTCTTAGATACGATTTAATGATCCGTTTGCGGGATGAATCGATTTAAAAATTAACCTGCATCAAAAGAAAAGGAAAACAACAATGAAACCAATAGTTCAAGTATTTAGGCCTACACTTACTTTCTCTTGTTTGTTCGGGTTTGTTATAAGTTATGTCTATATTTACTCTACTCCTTCTCCTTTTACGCTACTTTTTAAATGCCAATATGGTTAAGAAAATAGGTCTGCCAAATTTTGTATTTTTACCTTTGATGATGGTTTCGAAAATATGTAGAAAAACCATCTTTCCAATCCCAATCTACATAATGCCCATACCTTTTTGGGACACCCTGTACAGTAACATTTCTTTTCGAACTTAACTTTGCGTTAGTTGATTTGACTCTTTTAATTAGAGGTTCGTGAGCCTTTGCACAATAGTAATTAATTTAGGAAACTTTGTCAAGTTTTAATTAATAAGCTTGCCGTTTCTACCAATTTATGAATTAAATAAATTAGTCCTAAAAGAAAACGCAAGTAAAAGGTCAGATTATTTAAAGGCCTTTTTCTTATAACGTATACTCCAAATATGTGATTGTAAAGTTTAAAATTGTTTATAAGAGTACCGAGATCTCCCCCTGTGTCTCCCTAAGCTTCATTTCCGTATCAAAGAATTCTATATTAGTCTCCGTAAGGTTCGTTCCCATATAACTGAATCTTGCCAGGGTTTCCCTAAGGTTGGTTTCTACATCATTGAATTTTGTATGTGTCCCGGATGTGGCCTATGTTGTGGGGGTACCCCGAAGAAATTAAGAAGTCTTAACAAATTGTCTTCCAACAGAATGCCAATATTTACTTTGCAGTTAAAACCGAAATAGCCTCTCCAATCTAATTTTGTAACTAGAAAGTATTTTTAAAAGGTTTTTAATCGGGTTATCTTTTTGGTGTGAGGCACAACCACTTAAAAATCATGTTACGAGGACGGTGGTAATGGGACATTTAAAAAAGTCCCGTTTTTTTAGGGTAAAAGGATTTTTATAAATAATTCTGTCACTTATTTAAAAGGGATCATGGTCGGGACAAGTTTATCAAAAGCTTAATACTAATTAACTGGAAAGGGTAATGGACCTACAAATAAAACGAATAAATTTTATATTGTACCGTGCGAGCAAAAAGTATTTGCATCAAAGAGGGCTTGGATTAAAAAACGTAGGGCTTGGTTTAGATCACAATGATATGGGGACGATATATCTAACCAAATCTAGGTTACAATTTTGTCAAATTCATATTATGACATGATATGCCAAACTAATGAGTAATAAAATAAGTAGACAAATACAAATTTATTTTTGTTGTTTACAAAATTAACGAAGTAAGAATATACAGAAAGAAAAAGAAAAATAATTACCTAAATAGCTGAAATTGGCCACCGTTATGCTCCAAGCATAAATTCACAAGTCTCTTCATATTTTTGAAAGTGTTGACCAGCATCTCTGGAGAAATGTAACCACCTTTTTGGACAATTCTTTCTTTCACATAACCGGAGAGACGGAACCAGGCTTCATCCGAAAAAAATGTCATATCTTTCCAATTAATTTTGGGCAAACCATTGAGAGTAATTCCTGCGTCTTTCAAAATCTGCGACTTGTATTTCTTGGAATACTTGCACTTTATAAGGAAATAAATTTAGCTGCTTCTTAAGAATGGTCCTGCATGTTCCATAAGATCTTCCCACTTCTTGGGACAGGCGTCTTATATAATTTGTTGGCGTATTTTGCATTATTTCACGAACGTTTGCAACAAGTTCTTCTGTTCTTACAGATAGTCTTCCTGCTCCTTTTTTGTGTTATATAGAACCTTTTTCCCTAAACACACGCTGTAAACACAGCCACGGTTCTTTTCAGGCAATGATAAAAATCCCCAGCAATAAAAGCAACGTTAGGAAAATGTTCGTGAAAATCGTCCATTAATTCAGGTAGTTACTGACACCCAACAGGTATTAAGCTCTACGGCTAAGCATTACGTCGCAAGGCCCTCTTTGCTGCACATAATTTTTGCTCCGAAACTTGGTCAAGTGTAAATCGACTTTACGTGATACGTAACTATGCTTTGCTCATGATTGTCTTTTAATTATTAAAATTATATAAAGATAAGTGAGATAAAGAAAGAGAACTACTTTTCTTTCTCCATCGGCAAACGGTTCTCGCTGCATCACAACTCATCAGTGAGGCCGGAATCTCACGCAATGATCTAATCTAAAATATGTTATGAGAAATATTTACTAAGCAACGGTAAATCTTAAACAAAATTATAAATTTAGACATTTTGGCCATTTTGCTTTTATGTTTACCTTGTGTTTGAAAATATTATATTTTCTTTGAGCATAATTAAATTCATCTAAACCATCCAGCAAACGCCCGAAACCAAAACTTGTGTGCCTTCATCCTTTCCGGCCATGGAATAACGCAATTCCTGGGATTCCGCTCCAGGACGTTTGGACAATTTATCCTTTTCCCTCCTTCTTTGTCCCGAAGTTATTGTGTATGACATAAATAACATTTAAGGTCAGTTATTTTCAATGTCGTTTTCAGATTATTGACCGGTAAAAAGTTCGCAACATAATTTGGGAAAAACGTTATTAGCAGAATAACGAAAAAGCTTTTTTTTAGGACCGATCAGAAAATATACACTTTCTGAACAATTTTTCGTCCAGAAAATAACGTTTTGTCGATCAAGAGCGGAAATTGGACGCGAGGGATTTTTCCAGTCCCTGTTTTTTAATTTTTCCAATAGCTCTTTGATAATACAATCTACCTTGATTTCGTTACTGATAACAATTCGATGTATTGTCGAGTGACAGTTCGTTGATTTTTAATTTGTTGTTTATGTCAAACTTGTTTCGCGAGTGCGCAAATTAAAATATGAATTCAGATTTTGAATTATCCGACACGGAAAATGAGATTCCAGACGAAATTTTGGAAGCAGCAAGTAAAGTGACTTACAATATATTGCCAGTAAAATCAAAAGCCCGTTACGAGAAGTCATACGACGCATTTAAAAATAATATAAAATAAAATAAAATAAAGAATTAAATTTATATCAAAGTGTCTGTCTTAAAAAAATATTGTACGTCACGCAACCGAAAATTAGTGTTTTGCAGGTCTCTCCAAGCTTCCAGGACTCGCCTACGGCTCGCCCTGGAAATGCTTGTCTCAACCTGAAAGTCTTGTGATAATAATAATAAATCAAATCAAAATATATGCTTTCGCTTTTAAGATATAGGCCTTCAAAGTTTTAAGTAAAAAAAACCTGTACACTATAATAGTATCATTCCCGATTACTGACACTCCTAATAACCATTGGAGATTTTTTCAGTCATAACAAGCCATCATTAAAACCAAACTTTTTTATCCATTAAAAATACGTTTGCGAACCGCTTAGTATGCACCCCTTTCTACCAAAGAAAAAACTCTTATTTTCTAGCGCGACTTTCTTTCCTAGATGGATGCACGTTTTTCCATCCAAAACCCATTTAAAATTTCCAGACCTTCTGGCATAAGTTTTTTTGCTTCTCGACGAAGTTTGTACGTCCGCTACAAATTACGTGTTCTAAAACAACTTCGATTGGCTAAAACTTCGAGAGTTCAGCATTGGAATAATAAAATCCCAAAAGCGATATTCCGTTTATCGATATTATAAGATAACAAGTCGAGTTCTTAAGTTTAATTGTTTGAAAATAAAAGTGGTGGCGTCTGGTTGGATATTACTATAGAGAACCGTTCCAAAAACTAATATTCTTATGAGGATGTTAGTTTGGCTCGGAAGTGTCATAGGTATGTACGTATTTAGTGTTAAGTACCAGTAGTGCAAAAAAAAGTAGTTTTTGTGGCGAAGAATACTTTTAACTCACAGTTCAAGATTCAAGAAGTGGCTATGCTGTGTTTATATCGGTTAAGGTGGGATTAACGACGTCATTTTCTATCGTCAATTCGATTTGCCAAACCATTGAATATCAAACTATAAGAATAGCGGATCTTTGAGAAAACTTGACAACTCTATTTTATACTGTATTGGAGACGGTTTGGCCGCCATTATGGAGTTGATCGTAAATCTATAGTTATAAATGCAGCGCCTCGGTAACAGATGTCTCAAATTCAGCGATGTGATGTCGTGGTATTGTGTCGTGTATTTTATTGGAATTTTTAAGGATTTAAGCATTTTTAATAGACAATAAAATAGTAGGTTCTCAATTCCAGCCGAATGTATGTTTTTGATAATAATATGTACGCTGATTACTCCGGGGTAATTGGACCGATTTTCATAATGATTTTACCGTTGCATTAGGTGTTAAATGTTATACAAATAAAAGTAGATAAGTTAAGCAAGTATAACTAAAATAGGTTCTATTTCGTCGAAAAGTAGCAAAATAAAAATCAAACTAAGTAATTTTAGCTATTTGTAGTTGGGTCGAAAACTCACTAAGTCTTAATGAATTGTGCATATAAGAAATACCATTTTGTAAAAATATATGGAAAAAAGTTTGTATATGACAACTTCGTAGGCATAACATTATTGCACATTTTTTTAATAAATCACATTAAACTCCGCCATTTCTTAAAACTGAGTTTTACTCAAAACTGTCAATTTTGACTTAATGAATTTTTGCACTAAGCCGACGATATATTATGCCAGTGCAAGGCAATCCAGGCACCGCGATGCGCGTGACGGAATGGTTGTAGTGGGGAGAGAATCATGTAGCAAGTCAAACAGACAGGCGGCAACAATGTTTTAATTAAGCAGTGAAAAGGCTTGTCGTTAGTGGCTGCATCAACACGATTTCTTGTTGGTGTTGGTGCCATAATAATATATGAATTTAACGTAGCAGATTTAGAAAATCTGCCTAATATGGCCTTCTTATAGTTTAATATTCAATGACCTATCTATTTACGATTCGCATGCTCGCTGCAGTGCTGTGTTGATCAGAGTAGTTATTTTTATGCTTTTGGCATGCGAAGAAGAAAGACAAGACATATTCTGGAGCTGCTAGAGCAAGGCATGAATGTTAGTCAGCCGGTTATAGTTTTGTTTACTTTTGTGTTTTGTGCAATTAGGGATCCTTTCTTGTTAAAACAAACACATATTCTCTAAAATTCTTAGGAAAGATGACATCTAGATAGACTAGAAAATATCGTGTTACCAGTAAAAATTGTTGTTTTTACTTCAGTTCTGAAAAACTGCTTTTTTTAAAGTTTCTGTGCATTTATTTAAAAAAAGAAACACCGGCATACTATTAGTCAATGCCTCCCTGAACAGTATTTCCAAAATAAGATACTTATTATTTCTTTTTAATAATTGAAAGGTTTCAGAAGTTACCTCTGCATTCAAGCCATTTACAGGTCTTTTATACATGATTGACCTTGAGAACTGTGCCCTAAAATGGAATAAAACAATAGGAAACTTTCCAATTTTCTTTTTTCAATAATATGATTTAGTTAGGCCTAAAAAAAATATTCCCCAATTATTACTTCTTAAAAATCAGTAATAATTTAATAAATAAGCGCGCCAAACCCGATGACATCAGGAAGTATGACTTTCCGTCATCCGTCATCCTGACCGGTGGCCGAGCCATAGAACTCAAAATATTCTGTGGCCGAGCTACCGAGTTTGCATTTGGATTGCCGTGTCTTCTTGTTATTGTATTGTTGTTTTAAGGCGGAATTCTCAACGTCGTTCAATTAATTGCCAACCTATAACCTATTTCGTGGATGTCACACACGATTTATACTTCTTGACGTCACGACCAATAGCAGCGCGTTTTTACCAGCTTGGGATAATTTGAAATTTGGGGCATTTTTAAATCTTGCTAGCGGTCTTTTGGGACGAAATATTTTGTTTTTTTTGCTGCCATATGTTTTATAGACCAGGGTCGATAATCTTTGAAACCAAAAAAAATAATAGTAGGATGAAACCCATTGGAAAAGGAAGAGAATATAACAAAAATGAAAGGAAAAAAAGGAAAAATAAATGAAGGGCGATCCGAGGTAGGGAAGTGGGGGGCGGTGAGTTTTTAAGGTTAGAAAACGATTTATCTCGATTTCCGGCAAAACTACAAGTCCTATGGAAAAACGTTAAATAGCAAAGTTGTAGCTAATAAAAAGATCTACAACTTCTGTATTTACACTTTTTTCACATAACCTCAAAATGAATGTGAAAAATTCAAATAACCAAGTTTTTGGTTTTTTATTTTTATCTTTTACAAAAAAAAATTTTTTTTCACGAAATTTGGTGAAAACTTACCTTTTTATGTCCCAAACACACTGTAATTTTTTTGATTTCTAATTTTTATTTTTTCACTTTTTTTTGACTTAATATCGAAAAAGCACCCTAATTTTCAATCGAAAATTCTCACGGCAAAATATCTGCTTTTTTAAAAAAGTCGGTGGGCTTTTTGTTCGTTGAAATCTCTACTTTCTGAAGGTGTAAAAAAAATATACATTATTATGGTAAATATTCTCAAAACATGCAAAGAAACGAAAAAAAATCGAATCCGAAATTTTTTTTTTAATCATTATGTACAATTTTGAGCTTTTTTTAAAACTTATACTTTAATTACTCGAAAAACGTAAGATTCCATGTTACATTGATAAACAAAAAAATAACAAATCCATAAAATATAAAGATCGCAAAAAATATGCGAAAATAGTTGTTCTAAATATAATTTAATAATATAAATTAAAAGTAGGATTTAAAGGGGGTTTCATCACATTTACCATTGTAATGTATATTTTTTTTACGCCATCAGAAAGTAGAGATTTCAACGAACAAAAAGCCCACCAACTTTTTTAAAAAAGCAGATATTTTGACGTGAGAATTTTCGATTGAAAATTAGGGTGCTTTTTCGATATTAAGTCAAAATAAGGTGAAAAAATAAATATTTTAAATTAAAAAAATTACAGTGTCTTTGGGACATAAAAAGGTAAGTTTTCACCAAATTTCGTGAAAAAAAAAATTTTCTTGTAAAAGATAAAAATAAAAAACCAAAAACTTTGTTATTTGAATTTTTCACATAAATTTTGAGGTTATGTGAAAAAAGTGGAAATAAAAAGTTGTAGATCTTTTTGTTACCGACAACTTTGCCATTTAACGTTTTTCCATAGGACTTGTAGTTTTGCCGAAAATCGAGATAAATCGTTTTCTAACCTTAAAAACTCACCGTCCCCCACTTCCCGACTTCGGATCGCCCGTAATTTATTTTTCCTTTCATTTTTGTTATATTCTCTTCCTTTTCCAATGGATTTCATTCTACTATTATTTTTTTCACTTTTTACCATTTGCAAAGGCTTCAGCCCTGGTCTATTATGACAATATATACTTATGATTTATAGAGTTTTTTCCCATTTAAAATTTTTGTCAAGTTCCCTATTCTAAACTTCCCTTCTCGGTAATAAAGAACGATTTACTATACGTTCTAAAAAATGTATCAACAGTCTAAGCGTTTTGTCACAGCCGGTTAAATTTTAAAATCATATCTGATTGTACGTTCTCGTCACCAAATACAAATATTTGCTTATCCAAAGTCGACTACAAATAGCTGGAAATAGCGTTGCTGTCCAATAGGTAATCCCTGGAATTGCATTTGGCATAGCAACAATAGATTTAGTAGATTTAATATTTGATAAATCCTAAAATTGAATCGGTGAGTTCGAAAACCGTATACCATTGCGGCCAAAAAATACTGTTACAAGAAAAAAATCAAAATTTGTGCCTCCTAGACTATTATTTTATTATAATATATTTTTTTATTCTCAATAGGATTGAGGTTTAGAGTCGTTAAACTCCATGATAAAATGTAAATGCTGTTTTCTCTGTTCTTGAGCAATTTTTCCCATGTAGACTGGTTGACTGGTGCATTGTCGTGATGAAAAATGTAATCCTCTCCGTATACCACTTCAACCGATGAAATCATGAAGACGAATATCTCGATAAACAGTAGCCGTCAGTTTTCCCTGAAAAATTTGCAGTCCCAGATATTAATCGAAATCGTGGACATCAAGTTTTAAAACTTCCTCCATATCATTGCCACCTTAATCCTATTGAAATGGTTTGGTCAAAATGTAAACGCTATTATGATGCAAAAAGAAGTTCTATGCATCCTGTAACAAATTACGTAGTTTTGGGTTTGTTAAAAAATGTAACAGTAGAAAAATGGAAAAATAATGTAACACAACACTAATAAAATTATAAATGATGTGTGGGAACCGGAAAGATTTATCGATGATTTAGATACTCTTCCCTTATTATTTAACGTGGACGAATCATAGACAATTTACCTTTAGATACCTACAGCTTATCTCCTGCGCAAACAAAAGTTACGTTTTATGGGTGAAAAAATACGTCCGAGCGCATGACTCGCCTTACCTTCCTTCTGGACACCTTCGTGCATGCGCACAAACCTCGTGTTATCGGCCTGTCCTACTTTATCGACAGAAATCGACATGCTTAATATACTCTCCAGAACCGGCTCGGCCGTCATTTTTGTTGTTGTGTTTTAAGGTTTGTCTGTGGATTTCTTGTAGTTTTCTTAGCTATCGTGGATTGTGGGTGTTTAAATTTACGGATTTCTAGTTTTTGTGTAGTTTAGTGAATTGTGTTTGTGCTTTTATAGTGACTCGGATTGGAATATAAACAATGACTAATAGCAGCCGTTGTATAATTTTATTAAGCCCAAATAGGGGTAAAATACCTGGTATTTCGTATTTTCGGTAAGTATGGAGTAGTGATGTATTGAGGTTAGGTACGCGATAACACCGTAGATTGGTTATTTTTGCTGGTTTTGTTTGTATTTATATTCGATTTTACATGACTAGTTTAATTTACCTGTTTTTTAATTTTCCTTTTCGAACTACTTACTTACTTTTTCGTGTCCAAATCAACAAATCACAATCTTTGTGCCCAGTATTGGGCGACGTTAACAGCGTTCTGTTCAGGATTCATTAAATCATCATTTTAACTAAATATTTTAGTTATAAACACGACGACGAATCATTTTTAAACAAATTTTAAAAACAAAACCGTAAAAACAATTGTCTATCCTTAAAGTCTGATAGGTTTGCTAGTACTAAAAATGCCAGGAATCACTACCTTTTTTCCCAAGTTGATCAAAAATTGAGAAGACATTCCAATTTTTTGGCAAGAATTTAAATTTTAAAGCCCCGACCTGTCTATTTTCCCATTCGTAAAACGATAATGTTGCAGTGCGCATGGCTAATAGTGTCTAGCTTTGTTTATATGCGCGAGGTCATAAAACTGCCACTTTCGTGATTATTGTTTGTTTATCTAAAGGTAAACTATCTATGGGACGAATCTGATGATGATGATCCTTGCGGAGATGATTCATTTTAATTATTAGAAAACTGTATTTTGTTATATTTCTTCTTTATAATATTACAAATTAATAAGATGAACATATTTGAAACAAAATTTATAGACTGATGCACTAGACATGCACTAGATAAACAATATATGATTTAATTTTAAATATTTTAAATGAGTTTTATTTATTTTTCAGTAAATTTAAATTAATTAAAAATTTCTTACCGATTTACAAAAACAATATGTTCCATTACATGATACCTTTTACGTTAAATAGACTACTTATTTCTGATTTCATGCATGAGCAGTATAAAACGAATAATTGAAAATTTGAAAAACGCACATTTATTTTAATTGTTCACATGCATCCGTATTTTTGTACATCAAGCCTAAGAAAAATCATAACCTTTACCATCGGTAAGTCAGACTGATTCAATTAATTTACGACGTACCGCAAATATGGAGAATATGTCGTAACGGTCAGCGGTCATTGAACAGACTTTATATAGGCTTAGAGGGTTTTGAGTAAATGACAAAAATACATGTCGCGAATAAACGCGATGGTAGTTTCTTAAGAAAAGTTTTTTTCGACAATATATTTTATTCCAACGGCTGTCATGGCCTTAGTTTTACCCTTCAAATAAGTTTATACCCTCGTTGTTATGCGACCTTATACTGACATGAAATTTAAAATTGCAAATTAAAGGAATAAAATTTCGCACGCGCTGTAACCTAAAAGCCTTAAGCATAAATGTATAAAATATAATGTTGAGTATTGTTGAGGGGCCCTCTACCTCTTTCCTTATAGAAATGCCAGGCTACTGCAACGTACATTTTACTTAAATTGTCTTTTCAATTTAGGTAGATTAACGAGAAAAAAAGTACCTACAGTACCAATAATCTGGCCATTTTATTTTGAGAAAGATGACAGAAAAACAATTAAACAAAAATTCATCCCATTATAGGTCAATTCACGGACCGAATTACACTGCGACATATTTGGGACATTTGTCATTTCTTTAACTTACAGGTCACATTCAAAGAATTTGATTTAGGTAAGTATCTCCATCCTTGTCATATTCGGCATTTTGCATACCATTGAAGATCAGTGACGCTAAAAAATCGGCTAAAACAATTTTGAATTTTCATTAATAATTGCGATTGTTGCGTAACATAACCGCAAAGAATTTATTATCTGACAGATTTGTCACCTCTAACCTTACTTTTTCTAATATTATAAAACGACACGTAAAATATGCCCGGTTTTTCTATCGTTTTTTTCAACTCAAGGAAAATGGACAGGGTATAATGGTAATGGATAATTAAAAATTAAATTAATATAAAAATTTTCATTTTATAAAATTTGTGATAACATTACTAATTTCCGCATATTTAAATTACCCTCTCGAGGGGTTACTGGACTTTAACCCCCAGTACCCCAAAAACCATTCTTCAACAATTTTGACATTATCACTTCTACAAATGACAATTCTTATCTTTATACTGTCTTACAGACATATAATTTGACAAAAAATTTTAAAAATCCTCGACACCTTCTCTTTAGAAGGCCTTTTTCTTCTTCCTCATTTTACTTGGTTGTTTAGACTTCCTTTACTAACTTTCTTCACATGCTCAGCAGGTTTTAACTGTCCTCAACCTTTTTTATATAATATGTCACTTCTACATTTCAATTTTTCAATGCCATAAAGCTACATTAAGGTTTTATACCATTTTCTCTTCTGCTAATACCATCAGCATTATATAAATTTTCTGTCTCCTGATGATGAACGTTTCTACGTTCGAAACATGTAAAGAAGAATTAACTAAAGAATTTCTATATTATATTAAATTTTGTGGAGGAAGACTTTTAGTTTTTTCTTTCTTTCCTATCAAAATTATAAGTTCATTAGACGTTTAAATATTTATTGAAGTAAAAACAAACCGATATTATGTCGACGAGTTGTCATGATTTGACAAGCAAAACTAACCTAACGTCGAATTGTTTAGTCGAATTCCGTGCCGCTGACTTTAAGACGCCACCTGAGATGGATCTCACCCCTCGTAGACGCCTCCCTCCCCACCTGTATAAGTCAAAGTGCCTTTATAAACAAGTTAGTAGATGCTGTCTCACTCACTTCTTTAAAATTGAGAAGACTATAGTGCTCATCCTAGCTGGTTTTAACCCACTCATTGATCCCAGTTCATTGCACTAATTTGTAAAGGTCAACTGGGGAGAATGTCGGTATATCCTCTGGTTCTAGTCTTGGTTGCCTGAATATTTGCTGCCTTTTTTGATCTAGTGCCTCGCATTGGCAAATTATGTGCTGTACAGTTTCCCTATCTCGTCCGCAGAGCATACAGCTTTGACCTCAGTTGTAAGTACAGTTGCATACGATGCAGGTGCTTCTTAACAGGCATGTGTCCTGTCAGAATTCCTGTAATGGTTCTCAGCTGGTTTCTGCTCATCAGGAGTAGCTGTCTCGCTAGTTTCGGGTCAGGTTCCCCGGTAAAAGATTTGCTATGATTTAATCCCTGTCTATTTTTTCAGTAGATTTTGTGAGCATTCTTTGCCCATCGTTTCGTGAGCACCTTGGGACACCGAGTGTTGGTTCTGTAATGTATAATTGTAATTGATTTATTTAAAGATAAACAAAAATCCAATCAATATTTCTTAGAAAATAATTTATTGAATAAACTTTTTTGGTTAACAAACCTGTTTGAAATTCCACATGCGACCAGATTAGAAAACCAAACAGAATTAAAACAATTTGTCGGAATCGGACAATACAGAAACGGGGTTAGCTTGAAATGTGGTCAGCTGATTTATTTGACTAGACCTGTACTAGGGCCAATTATTGAAAAGGGCAGTCTTCGTGTGGAAGGCTGAAATTAAGCAGTGACCAGTTGTTTGTACAGAAATTTGGGTTTAAACCAGTGGCGTAACTATAGGCTCAGTTAATTTTTTTATTAATAATGAATAATTAAGCACCATCCTATTGAAACCATATAAGGTTAAACTTCATCTAAAAAACAAATTGTTTGTCAATTCGTGTATTGCTGAAGCTCAATCGCAGCTCACAAAATTGTTCTTATAGTGTTTCTTAGGTCAATTTAATGACATAAAACAGTATGAAACTCCTAACCATAGGCGTCCCAAACAAATAATTAAAATGCGTATACGTACTTATAAGTTTGTTTAACATTAGGTGTTTGTACATACTACACTATAAACCCACTGTATATATAATGATAATATATTAAAATAATAAATATAGGGTAACTCAAAGATTCTATAGACAAAACTAAAACCAAAAAAAATAAACCTGACACGGCACGACACTGCTTAGAAAATGCTTTAATTTTTTTACCAGAACTCCATTCTAGGACCATTCCCCGGCCCGTCCATAAGTTCCAAATCACGTATATTTTATCTTCGTCTCTTCCACGCCATCGGCGGTCACTGGCCTATCTCTGTCTGACAGAATCGATCGTTGAACGGGCTGGAAACCGCTTCAGCTTATACCAGCCGCTTTAACTGGCGCTTAATCACCCCTGACAACGTGCATAAATTGTGAACAGTTGCCAATTCTACCAAATTTTCTGGTTTGTTAATATATTATGTATAAGTATACGAGAAATAAGGGTTTGTTAGTTAGTTGTTTTTAAACACTGAAAACACTTTTTGTCTTGATTTCAGTTATATTGTTTCTTAAGGACTAAAGAATGTATTATTATAACAATGAATGGCTTGTTATTTTTTTCTGTCACACTCAAAACTCCTCGGTCTAAAGTATATTTGCAAACTAGCTTTCAAAGAAAGTTACTGACTAACAATTGAATACTGATATAAATGAAACATCTTTAATAAAAAAACTTAAAGAATTGAAGAAGAAAGATCTGACAACCCTGGTTGTGAGGTCGGTCTCTTTGAGACTGTTTACCGCCGTTTGTATGCCGTATGGAATGATTGGAATGTCATCACACTGACTTTGGATAAATTATACTTAAAACATCATAAATTAAAAAAGTTATAAAAAAATAAATAAAAGATTCAATCAAGTGGGAACTAATTAATTATCTATGTTGTTCCGGTCTTTAAGTTGCATTCTTCATGGCTTCATCAATGCCAACTGATCGATAACTTTATCGTTATCTATTTTATCGTTTTATGTATATTTAATAACGCTAAATTATTTAATCGTTCCTACAACATAGTCGACGTAATTAGTTGATTAGCCGCCATTTTAAAAATGCACACCTCTTAACAATATGTATACCTACACTGTCAAATTTACGTTCGCGGGGATACGGTTTTAGATTTAAAAATCCCTAGTAAACCTTTACATATGTATGTACAGCGTTATGTGATAAAAAAGCAGATACAGTAAAAATTTTGAATACTCTCGCAAGATGGAGGCAAAGTCACGTGACACTCTGTAAATTTTGGTATATTTAATTTTGATAGGTTGGCATGAATTCCAGGACTAAAAAAACTTAAAGAATTGAAGAAGAAAGATCTGACAACCCTGGTTGTGAAGTCGGTCTCTTTAAGACTGTCTACCGACGTATGGAATGATTGGAATGTCCTCAAACCGAGTTTGGATAAATAATACCTATCAGGATCCATCGTCCAACAACTCCTGTGCAATTGCTGGTTTGTAGGGATGAGTTTCTGTATAATTAACCTATTTCGAAAAACGAGTTATTTTCTAATTTTTCAAGAAATATCTTAGGGAAGGGGGATAAACCCCTCCTCAGCCGCCCTTTATGTAGAGGTACAAAAATTATTTTTTCCTTCCTAGGTTCGTCGTGTTTGTGTAGGTGTCAATTTTCATATTCCAGTTTTTTGATTTAAATTGTTGTATGGCGACATTTAAAAATCGAATTAATAACCCAAAAGTGCTAACGCTTTCCTAATTTAAAATTTACATCTGGTTAAACTGCCCAATCCCAGGTAGCAAGGTGACGTATTTAAGACGTCGATTATTGATCATTAGCGACGTCATAAATTACGTAAATGAAACGTTAAAAAGACGTGCTTAAGTCACAGACCAATAACGTCTTTTTTGACGTAAAAAATACGTCATCTTAGGACGTCTTTTTAGGTGTAGAAAACGTCAATAAACGTAATAATTTACGAAAAACGAACATTTACTAAAAACTTCCTAAAATAATACATAATAGGGGTAAAAAATACATATAAATATTTTATGTAAAAAATCCTTTTAATGATAATAAATTAACTATTACAACTTTCATGTGTATGCAGAATTGGAAAAATGCTAAGGAATCCTTTAATGGCGGCTAATAATACTTCTTTTTTTCGGGGCGTCACACAGTTTGAGTGCACAATGGCTACTCCCCCGCCGTCAATTGCCTCGAACTCGATAACCTGATGGTACATTTATATTCGTTTATAACACAAAATATATAGGAACCATGATAGAAACTAAATCAAAATCACCATAAACTTTTCACTTTTGCCGAACTGTCTAGCGCCAACAACAGAATACCAATGCGTTCTGCGTTCTGTCAGGCAAGTCAGCCAATGTCATAAAACGGAGCGCGGGTAATTTAAATTTTGATATTCGCAGACTTTTAATGTCAAAATATTCGCTTTTGCAAATTTTACATACATGAATGGTTAATTTGAAATGGTAATATTTTAAAAGTTTTATGATACGTACGTGCCTTTAACTATAAGAAAAAGCTATTCTCAGGCGTTTTACTTATTTAAAAGTCTGTCCCACTATATTTTCAAAAAGCTTGGTCACTTAGATACTTTTTAATGATACGTATAATTCAATAAAATTACTAAAAATGGACGTTTTTATTACGTAAAATTATGACGTATAATACACGTTATAATACTACGTTATTTTGACGTCATCTTGCGACCAAAAGACGTAAAGTGACTAAAAATCCCCAATATTCGACGTCATAAAGACGTCATCCTGCTACCTAAGATTATCCTCATTATACTCCATTTTCCATAACATCTGCAATTCTGGATATTACTGCATTCAAACCAACACGGAATCGTCCTGCGGGAATAGGAAAATGCCGAGGAAGTTTGACTGATTTACATTAAATGAATATGGGAAAGCGGAAGTTAAAACGGAATTTTCAAACTAAGTTAAGTTTGTTTTTTGGTTGGGTTAGTTTACATATTGAGTGCATGTGATCGAACTATTCAAAACTATCAGTTTACATCCGTAAAACCGGCTTCAGTGGCTACCCATGCTAAAGATTATAGCACTTGCAATGGCTTCCTTTTTATTGGGAATAAATTGAGTCGATTTTGAAATACTGTTTAGATCAAAATGGTTGATAGAATTCTATTTTTGTTTTTTATTGAAAACGAAACAGACAATTTTGTCGACAGGCCATGCTTAATTTAAAGCATTAAATTAGGAAAGATTAATGCTATGCGAAGGTTCACTTTACTTTTCCTGCTTGTCTTAAAGTTAATTTGGGAGCCTGCCGAAATTACCAGAGGGTCGAGTACTAAAGACAAAGTAGGGAAATAAGTTGCCTATTTTATTTAGTTATCGCTCATCTTCCGTGATACAACACACTTATAAGTTTTGGTAAACATGTTATTTGCCTATTAAACTGTTAAACAATACATATTTATATAAACCACGTTTTCTTGCAATTATTTGGTTATTATGTAGTCATGATGGGTTCCTGTTATGAAAAGCAATTCCCATCATTATTTCCCAACGTGAAGTAACCAACTATTTACAAGATAGTTTGGGGCTGGAGCCAATTAAAAAATTGATTTAGCATATTTTAGTGGGTAAATTGTTCAATTGTTTGTGTATCCTTTCTTTCCTCAGATCCTAGCCTTACCGACGAAATGAAATAGAATTTAATTAGGACCATCTATTAATTATAATATAGGCATTGACGAGTAAAGCTATTAATAATATAATAATAAGAAAGTTCAAATAGCATTTTTCATCAGTAGCTGCTCGTTGGGTAATATTATAGGTGTTGCATAAGAAAAAAACTCGCTGGATGGTGCCACGCCAGACGCCCAAATAGATTTTTTGGGCGTCTAGCTGCTATTTATTGCCGTACTTCTGCAATAAAATAATTTCTTGGGGCTCATTGAATCGCACAATTCCAGACATTTCGAGAATACTTAAACATTTAAGGGACTTGTGTAGTGTCTTTCTCTGCTAACACCGGCTATCTCAATATCTGGAATATAATGGCCTAGGTACCTCTATTTTTAATTTAAGTTTTTCCTCTAAATTGTATTTAAGATATTTTAATGTTCACTAAATCATTTTTATATTTTTTCAAAGTCTACAGTCACACATGACAAAAGCCGACACAATAAGAACAAACAACAACGATTACCTATATAAAACGCACTCGAACTGCTACAAATGCAGCTGACTGCTTAATTTTCCTTGTCAAAATTTTATAAATGGTTGTTTATGTCATACGACAAGTGTGTATTCTTTGAGTTGAGAAGTACTGTGCACGAATAACAACAGTCCAGGTTAGGGCATTTAAATATCGTCGCGAGAGATTTAAAAGCTTTAGGTACCTACTTGGTACACTGTACGTCCTCGGTGGCGCGGCTGGAGCTTGAGTAGCGATGGCCTATCATAATAGCATTCTCGGCTGATATTGTATGTTTTAATTTTACGTATTTTCATTTTAAGGAATTTCCAATTATTTACTACAAAGTATAAGAGTGGTAGACAAGTAATTTTGATGGTTCTGCAGTTGCCATGTAGCAGCCGCCCCTGTTCTTTACCAAATTGAGTTAGAGCTAGATATTCAAAACCTTTTCTCCTTCTTTTGTTTCTTCTTTTTCTTCTTCTTTTTTTATTTATTTTGGTATACAATTAGAATGCCCACGAATAAGAAACCCGTAAAAACTTAAAACATAAAACTAAGATAAAATGTTCTAATTTATTGATAGAAATTTCACGACTTTCGGAAAATTTCCACTCTTTGTAAATTATCTGGTTACTTTATCACTTATATGTTTATTCCTCCCTTGGCTTTAATTCAGTTAAGGTAGTTAAGGGCCTAAGGTAAGTTGGGAAAAGATGGGTGTCGTAGAAATAAATTACGGAGTTGGTGTTTTCGGGGATTATTAATATTAGAGTGGGTAATTTACTGCCTGAAGTGTCTTGATTGGTGGGGATAGTTTGCGTGTAGTTTATTTTACCAGTTTACTAACTGAATTGTCGAAAAATGATGGACGGAAAATTGTTGTTACACGTATGTGCTGGTATTTTTCATTAATTCCTTTTTTTTATTTTAAAATGCCTTTATTTTATCTTTAACACTTCATTATATGGAAACTGACAAAACAATATAGAAAATAATAACCATTATTTGTTAACATGTAAGAAAAATAATTTAATCCAATTTAATTGATTAATAAAATCAATAAAAAAAATTGTAATTATAAATCATTAATATAGTAAAAATTTCTACATTTGATTTTTAAAAGTTGTCAATTTTTTTATTCTTTTGATATTTTTTGGAATATTGTTATGGAATATCCTTATTTCGTTATATAAAAGCGATTTCTTTCCGAAATTACTTTTTATTGGCATAGTTTGATAATTTATACAATATCTGGTGTTATGTCAATGTAATGTCTTATTATTCTAAAATGTTATGTTTGATTTTTTTTCTTTTAAAATAATAGAGTGAATTAGAATACAAATTTTTAATTTATAAATGTTTTGAACGTGTAAATACCCTTTCGGTCTATATAGATTAACAGTTGGCTCTAGAGGTGGTAATTTGTGTACGCATTTAATAACTGTATTTTGCAATTTTTGTAATGGTTTTAAGTTTGATAAACAAGCAGATCCCCATGAAGAAGCTAAATATTGTAATTGATCCACGGTGTCAAAAGCTCTCGAAAAAGCAAGCAACACCAATGCAGCCCCCCTACCCTTATCCAGTCCTCTAAGAATGGCATCCGTAATATTTAAGAGGGATCTAGAAGTGCTGTGAGACTCGACTCGACTACACACACACACACATTATGAGACAGATGAATCAAATTATAGTTAAAACTTAGAGATTTTCATTAAAAAAAAAACACATTTCTTTTAATTGTAAGTACAGGTAAAATAATAAGATGCTGCACGGTTACCTGGCGTCCGTCGGCTTGTAAGTGACGTCATACTTGTCTGCGTTGTCCAGCGCCGTGGCCCACGACACTCTGACCGATGTCGGGTTCAGAAACGTCACTGTTATATTCTCGGGAGCCCCGGGACCACCTGGCATTGAACCTGGAACAGAAGAAGAACACAAAATTTAAAAAAATAGTTTGTTTAATAAATATACAGTATGTCTCCGTAAGTTTGCATCATATGGAAAACTTTTTTATTATTCATTTTACGAAAAAAAGTTATTCTTCATAAAAAGCTCTGCATGGTCTAAAACCTAAAATGCAACCATCAAATATCGAAATTTTCCGGTCATGTACGAGGTTTGTCAAAAAATGTGAATTTTTCCCAAGAATGTAAATTTTTCCCAAGAGTAAAGTACCTTTATTTTTGACATTATCAAAAACTGTTGGTTAAAAAAGTTGATTAGAACTAAAAACCACGTCTAAATATGCAATTATACGCATTTATGTTGAAAAATTATTTTATTAATTTATTATTAATTATTTAATTTTTTTATTATTTAATTAATTTAATGCGTGTTATTGCATATTTAGACGTGGTTTTTAGTTCTGATCAACTTTTTTTAAAAACAATTTTTGATAATGTCAAAAATAAAGGTACTTTACTCTTGGGAAAAATTTACATTCTTGGGAAAAATTCACATTTTTTGACAAACCTCGTATATGACTGGAAAATTTCGATATTTGATGGTTGCATTTTAGGTTTTAGACTATGCAGAGCTTTTTATGAGGAATAACTTTTTTTCGTAAAATGAATAATAAAAAAGTTTTCCATATGATGCAAACTTACAGAGACATACTGTATTTTTAAAATAATATTTTTTTTGCACATTAATTCTTTCCCATTTTATTTTAGTGTTTTCGCCCCAATACAATGAGCTACTAAGAAAAATCTAACTTTTTTTCTGATTCCTATATAGTTCCTAGTCCATTGCTAACTATAAATATGACTGTACCACATACAGGGTAACCGGTAAGTATATATATACCATACTCGAGCGTATTGGGGAGGTCAAAATAACTCTACTGTGTCATATAAAAAGACCTAAAGTGCCCCTTAACGGAGATACAGGGCCCCAAAGAGGTACCCAGCGACTTACCTTTTCGGTTCTAACTTTTGAACCGACACGTATAATTTAATGAAATTTTAGTATTTTGTGTAGGCCATAGAGACTCATAAAACCATACATTTTACATCGTCAGGAAACACTCGGGCCAAAATTTTGACAGGTGTCATTTTACAGAGCTATATAAGTTGATTTTTTTAATACTTTAGTTATTTTTATTTAAAAAAGGTACTGTACATTTGTCTCGATGGAATTAACGGTTTTCGAGAAAAATAAGGTTTTTGTATATCACGTTTAAGCATTGATTCGCAATTTATTTAATAATCAAGTTTATTAACATAAGGTATTTGAATACAATAACTAATCAAATAACTTTAAGATTAATACTACGCACTAAAATAATTAAATAAATTATTACAACTTATTAATGCTCACATGCATCTAACTTATGGACAAGTACTCGGTAATTGTGTGGAGGCAAGAAGAATTTATTCTGATACATTTCTAAATCGGCGATTACCGCATCGAAAAACTTTTGAAAGGGTCGATCGTAGCTTAGGAGAAACAGGTAAAAGTTAAATTATAAAAAGCACTTAAAACTGAACTTTTTGACATTTTTGAAATCACTTAAACGCAAGCATGTTAATACTTTAAAAGCTTTGCTTCTTATTTACTTGAGCAGATTTCCTAACTTCTCTAACGATGTAAAACATTTAATGTATAGTACGGTTTTATGAGTCTCTATGACCTACACAAAATACTAAAATTTCATTAAATTATACGTGTCGGTTCAAAAGTTAGAGCCGAAAAGGTAAGTCGCTGTGTACCTCTTGGGGCCCTGTATCTCCGTTAAGGAGCACTTTAGGTTTTTTTTTATATGACAAAGTAGAGTATTGTCGCTGGAAAAACTATTTTACTTTAGAAAATTATTTATGTATTAATTAAATTTATGTTCATTAACAAACATTGTTTTTGGCCTGGTACTAAAAGAATCAAGCTAAATTTCAGTAATTTAGGTAAAACAGTTATAACTGACCAGCTCTAACGGAGCTAAAGTTGACTTTTATTATAGATTTAATTCTGAACGAGGAAATCCTCTCAGAATATTATTTAGTTTTCGCATTCAAATGCAATAAGGATACAGGTTTATAAATATTTATAGAGTGGAATGTCGACGTTATCCATGAATAAAGATGTGAAGCTGATCTTAGAATTTAGGTCATATTTATGGAACAAAAGATTTTGCCTCATTTTTAAAAGCGAGAAGAATCGAGTTATAAAATTTTACAAGGAAGGATGATGAAAAATGGGGAATTGTTTTACAATCATACAATTTCCTATTATTGGATTGGATTGAACGAATGTTGATCAATCTGAATTTTATTTAATGTAATGTAGATATATAGCGTCCGTGGAAAACTCATATGGAAATTTTTTTTATGCACATCTGTTTTTGGCTTTTAGGATCTGCATAACCCAAAATAAAACAAAAGCTTAAAACTTTTGACTTGTGATGTACGATACACCTGTCAAATGTCATTTAAATGTTCAAACTGGCGAAAGTATAATTTTTTTAGAGATACGAAAAAAGTTATAAGAAAATATTGCTTCTCATCATATTTTGTATAACTAAATTATTGTTTAAAAATTTATATGTAATTTTTTTTCATTTTCTTGGAATTTTATCTTATTGTAACTTTTTTTTACTCTCTTGTGCCAGTTTATTTAAAATACTTATTTTGAATCAGACTAACTGCATTTTAAAATTTAGTTATTGCGTAAACCCATTTTATAGCAAAATAAATTTTTCTTCAAAAATTTTAATGCGCCTGTGGATTATTTGTCTTGTTTGCTCAGGGCAAATTTAAATTTAAACAAAACTATGTACTAAATAAAAGCTATTGCGTATTGAAAGGAAAAAAAAGTGTAAATTTCTCACTAAATTTTTATGTTTACCTTAACGCATATAGGAAGAGAAAATGTAATTTTCCAGAGTTTAAGTTTTTAAAAGTTTGTATAACTTTTGGTAAAACATATAAATACATTAGACATGCACTTAATTTACCAATGTAACTATGAACAACCCTGACAACATACAATAGTTTTGCCGGCCTAATATTGTAGCTACGAGCCAATCAAGTGGCAAGCGGTGCGCCTGCGCATGTTTCGCGTCCAATGCTGCGTTACCATATTATAATTTACGTTCGCGGCGTAATGGCGTAATAGGCGCAAGGTAATAATATTAAATTTATAATAGCAAATGATGATTACATTAAATGTTTGTTATTGGAAATAGGAGAGTTAATTAATCTAAACTGGTTTATTCTACTTATCGTCCAACTTAAACAATAAATACCAAGAAAATTTAGTCTCTGAAACCTGACGAGTGAGCTTTCTATGGCCCATTACTGCACTGAAAACTTTTAGAATAAACCATTATGAGCTGTTAATGTCACATGTGCGTGTCAACTGTTATAACGCTTTGTTTTTAAAAAAAGTTGACTCGGTACATAGGATTTCTTTACATGAAATGAAAATGCGATTGCAGTGTGAAGAACGAAGGTAACGGATATCGACAAACATATTAAATTCTTTGTATGTTCGGAATATGCGCTGGTGCTGAAATACATTTGAAAGGATATTGGAACTGGAATAAAACTGCATGTCAGGTAAGTATATGAGATTTTGCTTTTAATATAAAACTAGAATTCAAGACGCAAATTTGCAGTAAAAAATTGAATCGTTCGTTTTAAACATTCAGATAATGAACTAAATGAGGCTGCGTCCTTCACCTGCTTTATTATATAAAAATATTAATTTTACTGCCTACGCGTTTCGGTTAAAAACCATCATCAGGGCTAGCCTGTAGTAAATAAAAGTAGGTCAAAGCTTAAACATTAACAAACTATAGTTAAATTACTTACAGGTTTAAACAGCCAAGGTACAACTTTACAGATCAAACGGCAGTGGCGGATTATGACCAGAGCTGGGCACGAGTAAAAAAAATATATTCCTACGACCTACGAGTACGAGTACTTAAAAGTTGTATTTGTAAGTATTTGAGTCGTAAGTAATTTTATAGATTCAGTTTACGGTTACAAGTAGTAATCGTAAAAGTACGAGTAAAGAGTACAAATACTCTTAAAAAATTAATTTATTATCTAATAGGGGGCTAAAAATGAATCGATTAAAAAGCATACCTCCTTGGGCTATTAATAATTGTGGCAAACGAAAAAAGCCTCTCTACAGGTGCAGATGAGGTAAGTGGAGTTTTAAATTTCATAAACATTTTTTTTATCGTCGGGTAATCCTCAAGCATTTTTAAATTGGTTCGCGAATCACTTATACCTTAAATATTCTAATTCTGCTTGGATTTTTATTAAATTTGCTTTTGCTGAAAAACTCGATTCATTTTGAGAAAAACTTGTTTCAGGAACGTTCTCAGGTGTTTCAAAATCATCAAAATCGAAAAATTCATGTAAGGAGTCACAAGCAACCTTTTCAGAGGTTTCATCTACATTCCTAACGTTAATAAATTTATTTGCTTGGTTTACGACCATTTTTTCTATTGTTGTTAGGCTTGGAGGCAGTTGGTATATTTTACTGATAACGTTATACCAGCATAACTTAAATTGAGGATGTACGACAGAAGCTATTATAGAGCCATCTACTTACGAGTCTAAAAAACAAAGAGTCAAAGCGCACCGCCGAGCGGCAAATTTTATTGAGGGCGCCGCGCGATGCTACCGCGGTGAATATCAAATGGATGCTTGCTTTTTAATGCGACTACTCGTAAAATATACTCGTATTCTACGAGTAGAATTTTACGAATACATTTAAATTAACTCGTAAGTACGGGTAATAAGTATTTCAAATTAAAAATACTTATGAGTAAAAGTCACGAGTAGTATTTTTATCCGTAACCAAAATACGAGTTAAAGTATTCGAGTACTTGGGCTATGACTATGTAAGGCCCCAGGCGCAAACTGATCTGGGGCCCCCATTAACATTAGCAAGTAGTAAAAAATGAACAATGCTGATTTAATTAATATGACTATTAATTCTCGAATATACCTATACCTATAATTAATTGTTCTGGCTTCCAAGTTTGAGGCCCCCATGCGCCGGAGGCCCGAGGCGCGCGCCTCATGCGCCTATTGGATAATCCGCCACTGTCAAACGGCACTAATTTAAAACCAAACATAAGCAGTAATTCCAAAAGTAGTATGGGGTAAGGCGTAAGAGACCTTGCCATGAAGCTAAAAATGGTGTATACGTTAGTTTCAGACCATTTTACAACTATAGAGTTTTATGTTTTTTGGATAACTTAAATGAAGAACGTAACATAAAGAAAAGATACCATTTTACCCACCTAAGAACCAAATTAGCCAATCTTAAAAATAAAAAGGATAACACGACAGTTAGCTTTCCTGAATATTTAAAATTTCACCCCAGGATACTTAACATGTCTATCTGTCAACTTACGGATCCAGAACGTGAATTTTTGGACAAGGGCCTAAAATTCAGCACTACTTAAGACCTAACCAAATCAGATGTCAAGAGCCTTATCTCAGTAGAATTTATATTTTTATATAAAAGAGAAGGTGAATGACGCACTTGGCTTCTCATTCAGTTAATAATGACCTTTCTGGAGAGTAGATATGATTTTGTAATTCAAATAATAAATCCATTATTATAAATATTCTGGTTATAGCCAAAGAAATGTCTAATTCTAATGTAACATTCCATCCGTCTACGGTCAGACGTTGATGATCATTCTTGCTAATAATGTGATAAATGCTAGTTCAAAAAATTATTTACTAGTTTGTGCACTACTTTCTTAAACAACGATAAAAGTTAACTGTGTTGTTTTATAACCCCATCTTATAAGCAGACACCAAATTTTATTAATGTAGTATACTTTATCCCAGACGGTATCCTAAAACTGAGGCTTTAAAGGTACCATTACGTTCACCTAAACATAAAAATGCTTTAAATGTTACTTTCAGTATACGCATAACATAATGTGAAAAGCAAACTATGCTGATTACAGCATAATATACATAATTTATTAAGATATGATAATAAAGTTTCCATAAGATTTTACTATTTTAAACTAAAACTAAATAAAATGTCTACCTATTATAGCCATGATAAAAACCAGTGACAGTGACATACTATGGTTTAAAAATTAAAAAAATGAATTAGAAAATAGCTATTTATGATATAAGTGTGAAAATAACTCGTTTAAGGCACGCATATGAGAATTTGCGGAACGAGCGAAGCGAGTTTCGCAATTCATATGAGTGCCTTAAACGAGATATTTTCTTACGTATATCATACAAGATTTTTTCTACGAGCGTGTGAAAAGTACAAGATTTTTTCTACGAGCGTGTGAAAAGTAATTTACTTTTAAACGTTATAACTTAGGTGTAACAATAAAATTGCAGGTCATTTTTAGGTTGTTTAAGATTGTTGGAAAAACCAATAATAATGTTTACAGACTAATTAAAGAGATTCAAAATAGGTGATCCGGTTAAATCCAATTGATCATTAAGAAGAGTATTGGTATTTTAAAGCCTATTTATTTCTAATTTGACTTTAGTCTTCAGTGTAACTTGTTTATAGGAAATTTTAAAAGAACTTTTTGTGGTAAATTATTGGGCATATCTTGTATACAACATAAAATATGCTGAATAACAAACAACGTAGACGTACACATAAACCTGGAATCCAGGATAAACTACAGTCAACAGTAATTACATGCATGGAGGCTTGTAAAGTACTTAAAATTACCATATTAATTAATTTGGTTTATATCTCAAAAATATGTACGAGGTATGAACAAAAATTTATACTGAATTTTTAAGATGTATTAGTCGAATTGGTTGAACTGTAGGTATAGTGTTTTACCTATAGGTATAATCTGAACAAAAGAAACAAAAAAATGCTGCTGTAAATATGACTGAGAGAGCCCTATTTGAAATTGCGTTTCACTTAATTGGTATTTTCGAGGTTTGTATAATTATAATACCGTGCGCGCAAAAATTATTTGCATCAAAGAGGGCCTTGCATCTAAGGACGTAATTCTTAGCCGTAGAGCTTAATACCTGTTGGTTGTCAGTAACTACCTGAACTAACAATAAATCAGTTATTCCGTCATCTTTGACAGTCGTTACAAGTAGTGTTGGGAAAAATCGACTTATTTTAATAATCGACTACTGAGAATTCGAGTGATTTA
This sequence comes from Polydrusus pterygomalis, assembly GCA_963969555.1. Taxonomy (NCBI): domain Eukaryota; kingdom Metazoa; phylum Arthropoda; class Insecta; order Coleoptera; family Curculionidae; genus Polydrusus; species Polydrusus pterygomalis. The sequence goes on from OZ018377.1 coordinate 3,325,578, forward strand.
AAAAACCGAATGATTAATCGATTTCTTTTCACTCAAATTCTAATATCAATGGTTCATCGTTCATGTTGATATACAGCATTTGTATTGGGAATAACTCACTCGGTGTTGTTAATCGATTGATTTTTTGCGGATTATTAAATGTGGCGGAGATATTTGTGGATTTTTTGGCATGGTTCCCAGATCTTACAACTTACAATTTAATTTAACTAACCACTTGACTACTTGACCTTGAGATGTCACGATATTGCATACTTTGGAGACGCGTTGAAAAATAAAAACCATATGTTCGTCACTCATTTTATCACTCGAGTTATTTCCGAAGATAATCGAATAATTCAAGTGATTGAAAAAACCGAGTGATCGGTTATTTTTCACTCGAGTGATCCCATCACTAGTTACAAGTAATTTGATTCATCGCTAATGTTTCCAATTTCTTGAACAATTCACACAATGGGCTTTACGGAACAGCACAAAACATTAATGGTTGAAGCGTATTTTCGAAACGGGGTTAGAATAAATGGTGCGTGGCAATACAATCCTGGTTTGTGCATGGACAACACTTTCCTAACGTTGCTTTCATTGCTGGGGATTTTTATCATTGCCTGAAAAGAACAGTGGCTGTGTTTGGGGAAACAGGTTCTATACAACACAAAAGGAAGCAGAAAGACCATGTGTAAGAACAGAAGAACTTGTTGCAAACGTTCGTGAAATAATGCAAAATACGCTAACAAATTGTATAAGACGCCTGTCCCAAGAAGTGGGAAGATCTTATGGAACATGCAGGACTATTCTTAAGAAGCAGCTTAATTTATTTCCTTATAAAGTGCAAGTATTCCAAGAAATGCAAGCCGCAGATTTTGAAAGACGCAGGAATTACTCTCAATGGTTTACCCAAAATTTATTATATTTATTTATTATACGTGTGAATTTATGCTTGGAGCATGGCGGTGGCCAATTTCAGCAAGTTATGTAATTATTTTTCTTTTGCTTTCTGTGTATTCTTACTTTGTTAATTTTGTAAACAACAAAAATAAATTTGTATTTATCTTATTTTATTACTCATTAGTTTGGCATATCATGTCATAATATGAATTTGAGAAAATTTTAACCTAGATTTGGTGAGATATATCGTCCCCATATCATTGTGATCTAAACCAAGCTCTACGTTTTTTAATCCAAGCCCTCTTTGATGCAAATAATTTTTGCTCGCACGGTATGATATATACTTCTTAACACTATTTGGACGATTTACCTTCAAAAATTTTTTTATTATTACCATTATTTAGAAAGAGTAAGCGGTAAAGCCGATGGGACTATTGCCTCCATTGTTTTAGAATTGTCACATGACACATCTTGCGAGGGTAATTAAAATTTTTACTATACTTTTGTATTTTAAAAACTGCATTTTGTTGAAACGAAACTTCTTTCAACGCACGTGTATATGTCAAAGTTAAATTTCGATCACGTAACTTTTCTTTCTGTTTATTTTAGCCTAATGAACCATGCCTACAGCCAAAAAATCCTTAAAATAAGTTCTGCTTGTTTATCCTGTAAAAGCAAAGTTTCAGGAACAACTTTGAAATAAATTTTATAAGCAGAGATCGCTATAAAAGTAAAACGTTTTATAAAATAAGGAATACTCGTCAATAAAGTTAAGTAAACTTCAATTAATTTGGTAAAAATAATATTTTATTAAACCGTTTTTTTCAAGAGAAATCAATAAAACGAGGGCGAAGCCGTCACATGGTATATTATCCCAAGTGCCACATGGCACACTTGAGAGTCATGCTTGAGCGATGTAAACATGCAGCAACCATTCATTGGCTGATCTGATTAAAACGCAACACTGGAAAATCCGGAGGAAATTTTTTAAAATTATTTCTTCCAGTCTCTCAAAAACCGACCAACAATTTTTAATAAATTTCAGACTGTGGTATTGGTCTGGCAACTAAATAATGAGCCTAGTTCAAAATTATTTAATTAATAATAGGATAGTGGATGCAAAAGTAAACTAAAAATAGAATCCTGGAGAATGGCAAAAAGTTTAAATAAATTTTGAGAGATTACATCAATCAGTAATAAAATGGGTTTTTGTACAATCGTAAAATCGAATATATCGAGTTTATTCCTGCGTACACCATAATTTGCTATAATAATTATCGATTCCCTCAATAATTATTATTTTTACCAATGCCTTCTGGAATTTAAGGAGAAGGTTTTTTTGGTCCCCCCTTGCCGCGGTTAAGTATGCACCTCTATACTTCTTACACGACTATTCTAAGTTGTTCGCGAAGCGTTCCTTTAACAACCTAGCTAAGCAAATATATTTACTTTGCTTTGTTGTTTAAAAGAAGTAAAAGGAAAGTAGCTTATATTATATTCTGTGTTATAAGCCGGTTTCATCAGTCCTTTTTGCCTCGAATGAAATAACTATAACGACGAGGGCAAAGTTAGCGACCATAAAATATTAATTTAATAATTATCCTTGTAACAAACAGAGTTTGGGAGAAACATACACTTTGTTTCGTGGGTCTTTATACCCTTGGGGTTTCCGATGATAATAAATAATTGAGATGTTTATTGTAGTTTTCAAGTGAAGGTCTAGCAGTGGAGTATAGCCAGATTTTTGGGGAGAAGCGGGTAGATTACAGAGGGAGAAGCATACAGAACGACACGCAAAAAATTGGCTTGGCTGAAAAAACAACAAAGTAATTTACTTATCAAATGAAGAAAAACGCTATGGGCTTGAGTTCTTCATATTTTTTCCCATTGGTCATAAAAAAACACCGGGCTTAAAATTATTTTGTTGAAAATGTGATTTTTTTTAATTTGCAGACAAGTGGAACTGCACTACAAAATTGCATACTAATCTCTAAAAGCTCTGTCTAAAAGTGGGTTATACAAAGTTATTTTGCATTACAATTGGGAGACGATGCGACCGTCAAGCTATGCACTAAGCATTAAGCTAAATACCCATTTCAAGATAGACTGCGTAAAGTAGATAAATGAAGCATTACTGGCATAAATACTCAGATATTAAGTATTCGTAATAATAGGTTTTAAGCCTTGCAAAATAGTCCATCAAATTTAAACGTTTATAATATGATGAGTGAAAATAAAATACTGACCCTGAGTTCACAAAAACTAATTGAAATTAAGACCGGGCTTCGTGACCGTGGAATTAAATCCTTATATTCATTTTACTTAAAATTAAATGGCCAGAGCATAGAATATCTAGCTACGCAACCATATACCGGGTGTCAACGAGATTATTGTACATAGCACCACAGTGTTATGTTAAGAGATATTTTAATCAAATTTGGGTTACTATAATGTTTGAAAGGGATCTTTATTTTTACCTAGAAACCAACTGAATTTCACTTCCGGTTTAACCGGAACTACGCCATTTATGTTTTTTTAAATGACAACCTGTATATTATATTGCACAGTCAAATTCTCCTTAAAATTCTCTTTTCAACGACATACAACAAGTTGACATTTACTTTCAAAATGGCGGCGTAGGACTAATTTTACCAAAAACAAAATGGTGTCTATAAAACAACGTATGCAATTGATACGGAAAAAATAGTGATAAAATCTTTTAAATTGGTCCCTTTTGTAATTCTTTAACCACTGACATTTAGATTTCCTTCTTTTGTTTTAAAAGGAAGGTATTTTTTTATTGTTTAAAAAAATCTTAACTTTAACCCTATTTTACAGAGATTTTTAAAATGTTATCATATACTTTTTATTATTTAGTATGAAAGTCTAAAGTATCCTTAAGTACCTAGGGATATTTTCGAAATCAGAATGCGTTTTGCTTCAGTTTTAAACAAGAAAAAAAAACCGTGCATTTTTCAATAAAAACTGAATAACTTAGTTCCGACTAAGTTGGCTTTGGATAACAAAATTGGTATTTGTCAACGCCATTATCAGACTATTAGTTTGTAATGAAAATTTTGTAGTGTATTGTGCTTTTGGTCGTGGGTCTGATTCATATTTCGTTAAATAAGAATAAAATGGTTAAGTTTACAAGAGAAGAACAAATTAATTAATTAACATTTTTATTATTGAAGCAAAACGCATTCTGATTTCGAAAATATCCCTTGGTGCTTAAGGATACTTTAGACTTTCATACTAATTAATAAAAAGTATATGATAACATTTAAAAAAACTCTGTAAAATAGGGTTAAAGTTAAGATTTTTTTAAACAGTAAAAAAATACCTTCCTTTAAAAACAAAAGAAGAAAATCTAAATGTCAGTGCTTAAAGAATTACAAAAGGGACCAATTTAAAAGATTTTATCACTATTTTTCCCGTATCAATTGCATACGTTGTTTTATAGACACCATTTTGTTTTTGGTAAAATTAGTCCTACGCCGCCATTTTGAAAGTAAATGTCAACTTGTTGTATGTCGTTGAAAAGAGAATTTTGAGGAGAATTTGACTGTGCAATATAATATACAGGTTGTCATTAAAAAAAACATAAATGGCGTAGTTCCGGTTAAACCGAAAGTGAAATTCAGTTGGTTTCTAGGTAAAAATAAAGATCCCTTTCAAACATTACAATAACCCAAATTTGATTAAAATATCTCTTAACATAACACTGTGGTGCTACATACAATAATCTCGTTGACACCCGGTATTATATGGTAAGAGTTAAAAACTGGTACGAATTACATAAATAAATAAACTACAATATTACGGCAGTTGTCTTTATTTTTAGAGCATATATTTTTTAAAATAAATGTTGATCACATCTTCAAAAATTGTGGGATACTTAAAAAAAGGTGTATCGTACTCTTTAAAATTATGAACATTGTTTATATCATAATTATTAAGGAGAAACAAAAATCATAGCCTTCTCGATTTTAAGAGTAAAGTTAGCCATCATTCCCAACAAGCATAGCCGTCTTCACAGCATGCATATAAAGACAAACTTCAATGGGCTAAGTTATTTTACCAGCGCATTCACCAGACTTTAAACTTGTACGGAAGTCTTAATAGTTTATTAGCTCAATGGCTTGCAAAAATACAGCGTTAATACAGGTGGGAGGACGTCTGATTGTTTGGGCGGGGCGGTGGGGGGGGGGGGGGGGGGGGGCGGTGTTTAAAAAGTAATACAATTGTTAATATGTAAGTACATAAGTATTCCGCATGCGCACTATCCCGGTAACGGTCTGCATAGTGGCCTCGTTTTTCCCAGTTTGTTTTTATGCCACCATTTTGATTGTTTACTCGTCTGAAGGTGCTTTTTTTCACATCCGAACAATTGGGTTGCGTCGATGGAAACACACGACATTACACGACTACCTTCTAATCCCAAAATATTTCCATTGTAAATCTTTTTAAAATTAAGATGTTAGCTGGCAACTAATTTAGGCCATTGAGGTCATGCATAAATATAAACCTTTTAAGCAAATATACCTAAAAATATTTGGCTGTGCTTTGCAATAAAGAAATAAAATATTTATTTAAATATTCTACATTTTACATAACGGTGTACCTCCCGATATAAATATTAAAAAGGGTTTTTCGAATAAGGGTTATTTTCATATCCGTTGGTGTAAACCCTTTTAAGCCTTTATCTGTCTGTAATAAAAATACAGTTCATTTTAAGAACTAAACTCGTAGTATTGTTTTATTAACTGGAAACAAGGATTTGCGCTTTAGACACATAATTTTGTTTGATGAAACTACCTGTAATAACAATTTTAGGAGACAAATACTGCCTTGTTAATATTTGAATTTTATATATAAACTTAACAACACGTTTATACTTGGACATTTATAACAAAATTATTATTTCAGCAGATATTTGATTAAGAATAAAAACTGGTGACGCCTTCGCCATTTCATTTCACCTATCTTTCGTTTTATTAAAAAATCGGCCAGTACTCATCTTAAGAGCACAATAAGCCTTTTCACTATACACGAATTTATGATATTCGGTATTAACATCCTGAATTAGAATCGATTAAAAATAGGTATATTCCAATAATAAAAATCTTCTTAGAGGGCCAGAAATATTTCCTAAAGACAATTAAAAAGAAGCGGCGAAAGCAGAAAGGTTGAAAACATGAGATAAAACCCTTATTACGTCATCCCATTATCCGCGCAATTATTTTATTTGTTAGTCTCGACGGATTGTATTGCTATCTTTGCTTGGATAAATTAAATAGACAAGAACAGTTTTTAAATAAAAAACAAGCCGTCCGATATTCAGGTAGACGCGGCGTTCGACCTTCAGCTGAATTACTGGGACCCAAAGATCGAGACAGATGTGACGTCAGTGAGTTTATTTCTTATCGTGTTTATTTACTTTCTCAGTAAATATTTTAAAAACTGAAAACATTAATATGCATACCTGCCTTTTTAATTAAAATTGGTCTGGTTGGGCATGGACAAATTCTTTTTAACGTATCTATTAGAAAATAGATATTTTGCGAGTAAAAATTATTTGCATCAAAGAGGGCCTTGCATCTAAGGACGTAATGCTTAGCCGTAGAGCTTAATAACTGTTGGGTGTCAGTAACTACCTGAATTAACAATCAATTAGTTATTCCGTCATCTTTGACAGTCGTTGCAAGTAATTGGATTCATCGCTATTTTTTCCAATTTCTTGAACAATTCACACGATGGGCTTCACGGAACAACATAAAACATTCATGGTTGAAGCGTATTTTCGAATCGGGGTTAGAGTAAATGGTGAGTGGCAATACAATCTGGGTTTGTGCATGGACGATTTTCACGAACATTTTTCTAACGTTGCTTTTATTGCTGGGAATTTTTATCATTGCCTGAAAAGAACCGTGGCTGTGTTTATGGAAATAGATTCTATACAACACAAAAAAGGAGCAGGAAGACCATCTGTAAGAACAGAAGAACTTGTTGCAAACGTTCGTGAAATAATGCAAAATACTCCAACAAATTGTATAAGACGCCTGTCCCAAGAAGTGGGAAGATCTTATGGAACATGCAGGACTATTCTTAAGAAGCAGCTAAATTTATTTTCTTATAAAGTGCAAGTATTTCAAGAAATACAAGCCGCAAATTTTGAAAGAAGCAGGAATTACTCTCAATGGTTTACCCAAAATTTATTGGAAAGAAATGATTTATTAGACCTGACATTTTTTTTTGGTGAATTTTTCTTTTTCTTTGTGTATATTCTTACTTTGTTAATTTTGTAAACAACAAAAATAAATTTGTATTTGTTTACTTATTTTATTACTCATTAGTTTGGCATATCATGTCATAATATGAATTTGACAAAATTTTAATATAGATTTGGTGTTAGAAATATCGTCCCCCATTGTAATCTAAACCAAGCCCTACGTTTTTTAATCCAAGCCCTCTTTGATGCAAATAATTTTTGCTCGCACGGTATTTATTTTTAGGCAATAGAACGTAAAAAGTGCGTAAAGTGACTTTTTTACTCATGGAAATTCCCATTAAAAAATACCTACCTTACACACTTGTACTATTTCGGCTCATAAGATTTTTTCCTACATTATGTTGCCAACTTTTTGACAGTCACTGTATGAATCGAAAGACAAGCAGCCTCGTATCGTAATCGCACATTTCCAAACTAGTTATTAAAATCCTACCCGTGATATGCTAATACTTTATTCGAGTTAAGCCTATTAAATATGCTTGAGTAAAGTAAATATCAGGTTTAGCTCATGTCTGGTCATATTATCATGTAAAACTTGATGCGAAGTCGTAAATCCCAAATATTTACATAATTTAAGGATTTACAAAAATACAATAAATAGGGAAATGTTAAGGTGGATTTCTCGCCTTCAGATGAAGTCGGAATAGCCCTTAGTTGATCCTAAAACCTCTTTTTATTTTTTTAAAGCCAAATACCTTTTTAAAAGTCAAATTTCGCATTTCACCTAAACTTGTCAATGTCCGGATTTACGGACGCTTCTTGATATTTATTTTAAGGATTTCTTCCCTCAACCAACACCCGTAATCAATCAGCCTTAAAATATAACACACATTTTAAAAATTTATTCTGATATCAAGAATTATTGTGAAAATTTCATAAATTTATTTTCAACCAATTAGAAGGCTCCTTTTTGTTTGCGTTGCTTATAGGGACGGGAGACTATCGCGAAAATTTCATAAATTTATTTTCAACCAATTAGAAGGCCCTTTTTTGTTTGCGTTGCTTATAGCGACGGGAGACTATCGCGATAGTATATAGCCTGTTAACCTAATAAAATTAATAAGTTATAATTTTTCTGTCAAAAATGAAGTGCTTTATTTTTTAAGGCAAACGTCACTCAGAATAAAATCAAAATACATTTTTTTGCTAACTTATAATTTTTATTGAGAATTGGTCGTAGGTCTCATCATATCATATTAAAAGAAACTCCAATTTATGAAATTTTCTTACCGAATCTCCCACGCAGCAGAATTAATTCCTGATAATTTTTTTCTCGGTTTCACTCATGTTTTTGTTGATAGAAAATTTTCCTCGTCTTCGGCTCGGAATAATTTTCTATCAACAAGACCATTCGTGACCTTGAAAAAAATTATCGGTAATAATTCTGCTGCTAGGGAGATTATAAGTGAAAATTTCGCACCTACAATTTAAAACCAATCAGAATCCGCTATTTTTAAACGTTGATGGATTCTTTTGACAGGACACCATGGCTGTGTGTTTTTCACATAATTACAGAATAATTTTGTTTGACTTAAATTTAGTTTCAATTTTTTTATTTAAACGTGTTTACACTTCACAAAAACGCAGTTGAATAAAATTAGGTGTTAATTTTTGATAAACCAAAATTTTTATATATTTTCTTTACAATATTAAGATGTTTTTGGTATTTTCCTGCCACCTCCTTTGTTCGTAAAGGCGAAAGTGCTGGGCTTTGAATCGAACATATTATTATTATTTTTATCGCTTAGTAATTAACTCTCTATGTCTGTTAAAATATACATAATATAATATATATAATATAATATTTAGACACCATTTTATTTACCATTTTTCCATTTAATAGTTTCAATTTTGAATAATTTAAAAGCAAATATTTCTGAACAATTCGAAACAAATTTTCGTTCTTCCAATGGCAACAACAATCTTATGTATTGTTTAATTTTGATTGCAAAATATTCTGTTGACTACAAAACACGAATTTTTACTGACAGTTTGTATGGTGAACATATCCTCCTATGACCGGTTTGCTGCCGCTAATTATGCAAGCCATAAAATGTACGTACAAAAAAATGAAATAAAAACTAAAAAAAGCTATTTTCTACCACTTACAGTAACTCAAAATGTATGTAAAATTAAGGAATATACTATGTTAAGTCTTAAAATTGTATTTCTGTGTAATTGCTACCAAAAGCGAATCGAAGCTGCGAAGCAAACTAAATCTCTTCACCATTCAGCTGAAAAACTTTAATTTCCCACCAATTGTAGTAAAACAAATCTTACATAATATGAAAGAATGAGCAATGTTAAATATTGAAATAATATTTTTGCACAACTTCAATGTATATTAAAAGATATAGCTCTCAATTTGAACTTACAGCATCACAATGCGATTAGTAAAATCTTTTAAAAAATCCACCAAATGTTGAAAACCAAAATTACGTAAAATGAAAACAATATACTATGCTAAGACCTAAAAATTTTATTTACGTGTAATTACAATTAGTAAAAACCGTATAGGTAGATTAATAGAAAATTCCACACCAAGTGTAAAATTTTTTTACAGAATACCGCTCGAGGTTTTAAATTATATCCGGAAATTTTTTTTTCTCGTGAACAATTTTCAAAATCACTCACTAATAATATGTGACTCTTCAGCTACTCCTCAAGTGGTTATAAATAATGTTTTTACAATATCTACCATTCCAATTTTTTAAATATTCTTCTCCCCTCATATTTATGTTGTTGTCTTATTAATGACCTTAACTTACTACCATCTTAACTTATTTTCTGCCAATATTCCACGAATGGCCTCTAGGTAGGTTTACCATTACGTTGAAAGGTTTCCAAACACTTTGCTTGTTTTTTCCACCATCTTGTAGCTCCGTTAGGACTGTTTGCACCTATTATATTTCTAAATTCCTTGTTCTATTTATGATGATGATGAATGCTTATGCGTTCCAAACATGTAGAGAATTTACCCTTATTAAACCTTAAAACTTATTTTAATATACCAGTGACTTAAAGTGTCTTATTTCTTTCCCTGGAATGCAATTGTCACTCCATTACAGTAAAAATTCCATCCACAAATTGAACAAAAACACCCAAAAACATAGCAACTATTATTTTTGACGCTAATGTAGAAATATACTGGTTGCCACAAGCCTTTTTTTTGGATAATAATCCAATAATATAGATATTATAATGTGTGTTAATATAGCTTTATTAAAATTACACTTTAAAACAGAAAAATAAAGTATAACGAATTCTATCAAGTTGTATGATTTTTAATCAGTGTTTAAAAACCTTTCTTTAAAGGCCTCTTTACCTAACTATATATTTACGGACATCCAAATAATTTCATAGAATATCTACCTACTTTTCTGTAATTTTTATAAGTATTTACTTGTTTCTTCGAAAGTTAAAACAGAAATATTTTGATCGGCATTTATATAGTTGGACCTGCATCCAGAAACGCAACAACAATATGGCATTTTCACTATAAAACTTGAAAAACTAAACCAGGAATTTATTATTCAATAAAATAGATAAGAGAGATGCACTTATTATTAAATATGCACAAAAGAAAATCCGTGCAAATGTGAAACCAACGTCGAATAAATCCACCTGATTTCGTAAGGTCACGCGCCACACAAGTCATGGAGACGAGAAGGGACTGATCGCAGTGCTATGATAAAATGGTAATATTTCGGTAAATTGAAAATATACTGGGATTAGCGTTGATTGTATCTTCTCGATAACTTTCCTGATTTTGGCAATTATTCTCAACGGTCCTTTATAAGATTTTATAAAATACTTTAATACAACTCCCTAGTTTTATAGCTTTTATAAAACAAGACACGTTTAGCTTTGAATTAAACAGTTTTATTTCCAAATAATAAGTTCAGCAGATGTTTAAATATTTAGCAAAGTAGAAATTAACCGATGTCAACATGTCGTCATCATTTAACAAGCAAAACTAACGTACCGTAAAATTATTTCGTTGAACTCCGTTCCGCTGACATTAAACGCCACCTGAGGTGGATCTCGCCCCTCTGAGAGAATAATGTTATAGGTACGCATTTTCTTGGACCCGAGCAAACACACTTATTTTACTAGGCCCTTATAAAAAATGTTTGTCTATTTTTCAAGTTTCCAACAGTATTTTGTCTTTCTTTTCTAAACGTCATGTCATGACAGTTTTAAAAATGCAAACTGCGCAAGTCTCCACCTAAAAATTCGCTTCTAATCGGTGAACTATTCTGACAGTTACAAACCGATCCACAACCAAAAAAACAAGCACTGTCTTTGGATTGTGATATAGTAAATGTTCAAATTAAATGTTTTGCTTGACTGTAAACAATGTTTTTCGCATTTTATACAGTAACTAGCGTGTACCCGGCATGCGTTGCAACCCGCTGGTATAAATACAAACCCGAACAAACCATATATATTAGTACCCGGCATGCCACTTTCTGAAATTGCACCCGTGCGAAGCCGGGGCGGGTCGCTAGTTATACATAAAAACCTTCCTCTTGAATCACTCTATCTATTTAAAAAAACCGCTTCAAAATCCGTTGCGTAGTTTTAAAGATTTAAGCACATATAGGGATATAGGGACAGACGGGCGATAGCGACTTTGTTTTATACTATGTTAAGATGCACTAGATTAATGACCTCAAAATCGTACAGTAATGGGTCACTTTACAGCATAGCGACCATTACTGCATAAAAGTCAATGTCATTCAACACACAATTTTACATATTATATGCTTTTTCGTATCTTTCCTTGGATTTTACTGGAAGCAAACTTGAAGAAGCTTCGCGGACCGCATTCAGGATATCTTCCAAGTCGTTTTCATTAGCCATTTCCATAATTCTTGTGGAATTCATTCTTCAAATATGATTTTATTTGGATGCTGTCAATCACAAAAAAACATTTGTTTATATTGCTAAGTTACCGAGAAGTCATACTACCAAGTTTTTGTAGATTTTCTTCAGTAACTATTCTTTTTAGATTTTAATATGATATGCAAAATAATTAATTACTTACAAAATGCGAAAAAATAGTATACGCACCTCGTCAGAAAAGTGATTTTACTTGACTGCTTCGCTCGGATTCAAACTAACCATACTCGTCAAGTAAAGTTCCACTTTTCTAAACTTGATACGTAATGTACCATTGTTTTAGGCAAAAAACAGCCTTAACTTTGAAGAAAATCAACATCATGACACCCCATCGACCTTGTTATTGCAAATATCCCGGCCTGAGTTAATAAAATCTAATCTAACACGGCCGAGATAGGCATTAAACTAATTAGGGGATGTTTATTGACTTATCCCACATCCACGGGATGTAATAATGTAGACGTCTTATACATGTGAATTAATACTTTTCGTATAATATGTAGATTTAAGTGAATAATAATAAAATACTTTTTAACCCTCCGAAGCTCACTCTAAGCCAGCCTAGTAAGGTTGAAAAAAAACTATTTAGCGTTATATTGGTCTATATACCTAGTAGTTTAAAAAGGTAACAATATTAATATGTAGGATTGCGAACAAATATATAATTCTATTTTCTGGGTCTACGTACCTACCTTATATAAGTGAAATTATTATTAGATATTACTATTATTATTGTTTGTATGGCAATAAAATAAAGTTTTTAACATAAAGTTAGCCTACATGCAAGTTTAGAAATGTAACCGTATCAATAAACCATAAACACAACTTTTGGTTCTACGTACCTTACGTGTCAAAAACTGTTAAAGTAGGGTTTTCATTGAGAGAAAAATTAAATCCCTGGCTATATTGAAGCTTTTAACTTTATGTTAGCCCACATACAAGTTTAGAAATGTAACCGTATCATAGCCAACAAATTCAATAAAAACAATATTTTGGTCTACATACCTTACGCAAGTCATATATGGGGATTTCCTTGACAGTAAATGTAATATCTGACTGAATTTAATTAGTTTATGTTAAACTGTAGGTATCGTATTTTACCTATAGACATAATCTGGACAAAAAAAATCTGTCCTATTTAGAGTTGCGTTTCAGTTAATTTAGTATTTTCAAGGTTTGGATAGTTATAATATTATATAGTTTTTAAATCTATTTTGATAGGTACATTATCTTTAAACCATATAAAAACTCATGTTTATTATTACCTACCTTAAATTATAATATTTATAAAACAAAACATTCAAAATAAATTATTATTATTTGGCAATATTAAAGCGGTAGAACCGATGAGACTATTGCATCAATTGTTTTAGAAGGTATCACATGTATACTTTTCAAGTCCGGTCCTGGAATTCATGCCAACCTATCAAAATTAAATATACCAAAATTTACACGTCACGTGATCTTGCCTCCATCTTGCGAGAGTATTCAAAATTTTTACTGTATCTGCTTTTTTATCACATAACGCTGTACATACATATGTAAAGGTTTACTAGAGATTTTTAAATCTAAAACCGTATCCCCGCGGACGTAAATTTGACAGTGTAGGTATACATATTGTTAAGAGGTGTGCATTTTTAAAATGGCGGCTAATCAACTAATTACGTCGACTATGTTGTAGGAACGATTAAATGATTTAGCGTTATTAAATATACATAAAACGATAAAATAGATAACGATAAAGTTATCGATCAGTTGGCATTTATGAAGCCATGAAGAATGCAACTTAAAGACCGGAACAACATAGATAATTAATTAGTTCCCACTTGATTGAATCTTTTATTTATTTTTTTATAACTTTTTTAATTTATGATGTTTTAAGTATAATTTATCCAAAGTCAGTGTGATGACATTCCAATCATTCCATACGGCATACAAACGGCGGTAAACAGTCTCAAAGAGACCGACCTCACAACCAGGGTTGTCAGATCTTTCTTCTTCAATTCTTTAAGTTTTTTTATTAAAAATGTTTCTTTTATATCAGTATTCAATTGTTAGTCAGTAACTTTCTTTGAAAGCTAGTTGGCAAATATACTTTAAACCGAGGAGTTTTGAGTGACAGAAAAAAATAACAAGCCATTCATTGTTATAATAATACATTATTTAGTCCTTAAGAAACAATATAACTGAAATCAAGACAAAAAGTGTTTTCAGTGTTTAAAAATAAATAATTAACAAACCCTTGTTTCTCGTATATACTTACATTGTGCTTACAAATCCGAAAATTTTGAAGAATTGGCAACATCATATAATTTGTTGCGGTTGCCAAGGGATACAAGCGCCAGTTAAAGCGGCTGGTGTAAGCTGAAGCGGTCTCCAGCCCGTTCAACGATCGATTCTGTCAGACAGAGATGTGACCGCCGATGGCGTGGAAGAGACGAAGATAAAATATACGTAATTTGGAACTTGTAGACGGGCTGGACAATGGTCCGAGAATGGAGTTCTGGTAAAAAAATTAAAGCATTTTCTGAGCAGTGTCGTGCCGTGTCAGGTTTCGTTTTCTGGTTTTAGTTTTGTGTATAGAATCTTTGAGTTACCTTATATTTATTATTTTAATATAATATTTTTATATACAGTGGGTTTATAAAGTGTAGTATGTACAAACACCTAATGTAAAACAAACTTATAAGTGTGTATACGCATTTTAATTATTTGTTTGGGACGCCTATGGTTAGGAAATTCATACTGTTTTATGTCATTAAATTGACCTAAGAAACACTATACCTACTAAAGTCGATTCAGCCAGTAAACCTGCAAGATGGCCGACATGTCATATGACAAAAGTCATATTCCAGCTAAATAAAATGGATTTTTGCATTTTCAATGACTTTTGTCATATAACATGTCGGCCATCTTGCAGGTTTACTGGCTGAATCGACTTTAATTCAATTCTTATATTTCACTTTGAGTAGTTTGTATTTTTGATTTTAATGTCGTTTTTTTTTTGTTGCTTTAATTAACCTTGATTGTCACAAACATATTATACTCGTGAAAAACTGGCGAATGCACCGTAATTTTCGTCTGCGGCGTTGTCCTAGTTTTCGCTCCCCCCTATATTAAAATTCTGGTACCGCCACTACTCTAAGCTTCCATGAGTACCGCTGTAGAGACAATGTTTATTCTTTTAGAAACGTTGTCAACTCTGGGCGTTCATAGTGTACAAGGTATTATGAAAATGACTAATTACATATTTAAAATTGCAAATCCTGATATGAAAACTAATTGCAGAACAGAACACTCTTGCTGAAGTTATCAACCATCACTTTGTTTAAAAATAGTACTAGGTATTGTATGTCATAATATGTTCTTCTCGAATAATTGGATATTAAAGTTCCCTTGTTAAATGATACAAAATTTTCTGCATGAAGTCTCTATAATGGACTTGATAGTAAACTTCCATAATGTAATCATACATTGTTGAAACCACACTTAACTACAGACGAAATTTCAGACGGTAATTAATAATAATTCAAGGTTAAATTTAACTTCTAATCAAAATGTTAATGTTTTACATGAAAGTTTTTACCTACAATGATTTATTAATAGGTGCATAATACACCTTGGACAATTACAACTTATCATAAAACAAGTGTAATTATGAATTCATAATTTACTCACTCCGTGAATTCTAGATTTCGATTGATATTATTAAAATTTTCGCTGCAACAGAAAGGAAACCCTTAAAAAATATATAATTTGTGTACTTTGTGCGACGAAACGGATGGCATTAGAGTAGCTTACCTGTTAGGCCGAGTATACTAAACAGCAGTACCGCAGGAGCCAGTAAGCACATATTAAATGGACGCGGCGCCCTGCGGAGCACCCGACATGGCGGCGGCGGTTCCCCGACGTCATTCAGACGGACCACGAGCAGTCGCTGGACTGCTGCTGTTGCCACATCACTTGGGGGAACCACCGACACTCCAACACATCTGGAAAAAAAATATTGTTTAGTAAAGTTAGTTACAGAACTCTACCATTAATATCCCTTCAGGAACTTTCTGCGTTCTTTTTGCCATCATGTAATTTTTAAACTATGATACCTTAAATACTTAAATTAAAACCTTCTAATAATAAAACTCGTAATCCTAATAATGACCGTCCAATATCAGTTTTGCTTGTTCTGTCAAAAATTTTGGAAAATATTATAAATATAAAATTAACGATTTTTTTAAAAAGACAAAATTTACTTTTCGATAATCAGTATGGATTTCGCAAATCTAGAGATACTGAAGTTGCAGCTATGGATGTTATGACTAACATTTAAGTAAATCTAGATACAAAAAAAAATGCGGCATTTTATCTCTAGACTTGTGCAAAGCCTTTGATACTGTAAACCATGATTATAAATAATTAAATTATATAATATCGACATAAGAAAAAAAATGTATCGTTGGTGTTAAAGTTATATAAAAAATAGAAAATACAGCGTTAAAATATTTAGTAATATTAGTATCGAATCGAATAATTACACATGGAGTACCACAAGGTTCCATTCTAGGACCCACATTGTTTCTTGTTTATATCAATTCCATTTCAAAATTAAAATTTTATGGACAAATTAAACTTTTTGCCCAGGTCACATTTATGCATATTATGCTAAAAATATTACGGACATTCAATTAAATATCAAAAAAACTTTAAAAATTATATTTGACTCGTAAGAATTTTATAAATTAACTTTAAATTTTAATAAATCTTCATTTATGTACATTGCCAAACAAAGACTAGATCTGGAGAAGCAACCAATAATATTTATGGGATAATGGGGAAAGTATTAATTATAAAGATAACATAACATTTTTAGGTTTATATATTGATCAACATTTAAACTGGAGAAAACACGTAGAACATATTCGAACTTAGATTGCTCAGTTAATTGGGATATTCTTTAAAATTCGTCATTGTATATCTTTAAATTATTTTAAAAATATTTATCATGCATTAGTAGGTACATTTAAAAATTCAGTATCTTATTTCTATTTCGGGTTTAGCCAATTCGATAGTACTAAATCCTATAAAACAACTACAAAATGAAATTATTAAATGTATTCATAGGCACTTAGAAGCAACAACAAATTTATATAAACCAAATAAATACATAGATATAAAAAATTTATGTAATTTAAAAATTTGCATATTTATTCATTCTTTACTTTTAAAACAAAAAATTTCTAACATAACGTTTACAAACGTTTATGATCTTCACAGACATGATAGGTACTAATCAAACTAATTTTTTACAAACTATTTAAATAAACAGCAACTTTGGAAAACGGTCATTGATAATATCAATGACCGTAAAATATTAAAACATTTTTAATATTTTATATTTAATTAAAATATTAAAATTTTTTAATAAAAGTTATTGGAAATGAAGAAAAGAACACAAAAAAATATTATAGAGGGTGGCCATATTTAAATTAAGCAAATTTGAGACAACTTCTGGTATAACCGGAAGTCGCATAATCTGGTCGCTGTTATTTCATTTGACGAGAACGTCTCCACAAACACCATTATCCATTTTAATGGACGATCACAGTAAGACAGCCTGTACATAGAAGTTACGTTTTGTATATGGTATTCATAGTTTTATTTGTAAGTTCTTTCTTGCCCAATAAATATATGCACTTGTTTTGGAATAATAATTGTTGGTATTATTGTATTCACTTCTAATAACCATTTAGGTCATGTAAAGCGTTGTTACGGTGATTTTCCCTTTCCATGATTGCCCTAAAACATTGTAATTGATATCATTAGGAAATCAAAAATAATTTGACTAGTAGAAATTAAAAAAAAACACCCATGTATTTAGTATATTATTACTTAATAGGTACACATGACAAATGCACTAATATAATTAATATAACCTTCGCTTGCAAACACAGGCGGTAGATCTAGGGTAATCAGCAGAAATTTGTCATCATTGATTTCTGTTAAAACGATTTCTGATCAGGACAAAACGTAAACAATGGGGTCTCCTTTTATATTATATTATGTCTGTGGTGGGTACCATTTAAAAGCAGTAAAGAACGTAAATAGCCTATAGCGTACTTTGCATTAACTTTATTTATGCAAATAAAGAACGAAAGCATAATATCTCATTCTATATATTTTATTGAACGATTGCAACTTTTAATAATATGTATCTATAGTCCAATAGATAATAGATACCTTAATATTTCATTAGTTATTTATTCTAGCATTTTCTACCGTTCCTTCCGCGTTCCTTTTAATAATAGGTGAATAGCATATACAATTATTTTCAATTGACTTATAAAGGGTAAGTAGGTCAACATAATACATTCAATCAATAGAAAATTAATAAATTTTAAACAGGCATAATATGGTGCACACACTATAATACTTCTCATATTCCTATATCATAACAATAAGCTGTTTTTTCAGAAATAATAAAAATTATTTTAAACAGCTTAATTTTTGCAAATTAATTGTAGGCTATTGAAGCCAAAGAAAATATCAAATTTTTAGGCACATTTTTAGGGGGAGGTGATTGGGTTTCTCTCCCCCCCCCCCCCCACTGAAATCCCGAAATGGTCACAATTATCTATTTAAAAATTGAAAATTTTACTAAAACAATTTTGCGGGTTTAATTAATATAATTTTACAAATTTGTCATGATGCTGACCATCCGACCTGACACTGTGTCATTTAAACCCCTAGCTAAAGGGGGGGGGGGTAAATGGGGTTTAACCACCCGCTCCAGAAATGTTTACTGGGTTTAAGGAGCAAATACACGACTGTTTATATATTTTTTTTAATATTAATGGCTATAAAGACCCTGATAAACATTCTGTCTCAGTACCTCTCCCCCCCCCCCCTTTATATCCCTCCAAATCCCTTAAAGAATATTGGGATAGAACATATTAAAAAGTATAATAAGAAAAAAAGAAAACTAATTTTCACTTTATATTTCATCCTTTTTTTAAATTTGCGTTAACATTATTCCTATTTTTATACCTTTTAATGCAAAATTTCTGAAGTATTAACAAACTTGGGCGTGGCCCCTGCGTCGCATTGCCTGTGAGACTTTCCCACTGCATTGACAGGATATAAAAAAAAACACATTTTGAACCCTCCCCCTCCCCTGAATAAGTTTGATTTTATCATATGGTTTTGTTATTTTGTTCTTTATACCGTGCGAACAAAAATTATTTGCATCAAAGAGGGCTCGGATTAAAAAACACATGATATGGGGATGAAATATCTAACCAAATCTAGGTTAAAATTTTGTCAAATTCATATTATGACATGATATGCCAAACTAATGAGTAATAAAATAAGTAGACAAATACAAATTTATTTTTGTTGTTTACAAAATTAACAAAGTATGAATATACAGAAAGAAAAAGAAAAATAATTACATAAATTGCTGAAATTGGCCATTGATCTTCCCACTACTTGGGACAGTCGTCTTATACAATTTGTTGGCGTATTTTGCATTATTTCACGAACGTTTGCAACAAGTTCTTTTGTTCTTACAGATGGTCTTCCTGCTCCTTTTTTGGTGTTGTATAGAACCTGTTTCCCTAAAGACAGCCACGGTTCTTTTCAGGCAATGATAAGAATCCCCAGCAATAAAAGCAACGTTAGGAAAACGTTCGTGAAAATCGTCCATGCACAAACCCGGAATATATTGCCACTCACCAATTACTCTAACCCCGTATCGACAATACGCTTCAACCATGAATGTTCAATAAATTGGAAAAATTAGCGATGAATCAAATTACTTGTAACGACTGTCAAAGATGACGGAATAACTGATTGATTGTTAATTCAGGTAGTTACTGACACCCAACAGGTATTAAGCTCTACGGCTAAGCATTATGTCCTTAGATGCAAGGCCCTCTTTGATGCAAATAATTTTTGCTCGCACGATATACAATGATATGTAGGTATACATATTTAAATAAAATGCAATTGTGTGGTTAGTGTGACGTCATATAAGTAACATCTCGTTGCGCTCTCCATCTGTATACTTTAAAATCAAAATAAATATTATAAAAAAAGAAATGGAACGTTTGCAAAAATAATAAATTGTTATTACACAGCGAAAAATCAACAAGTCTAAAATAGTTTATGTGAAAAAGGTTTGAAAATAATCACTTTTAAACGCGCGTTAGTATAAATCAAAAGAAAATTTTATTATTTTTATTTGATTGCAGGAATAATCTAATATCAACAAATAATAGGCAAGTTGCAAATTAGTTATAAATTAAGATAAAAACTTGCACAAAATAGTGTAGGTACTAATTTCGATGTTTTAGAGAAATATATAGTTGTAACTAGCATTATTGTTGCAAGAAGATATAATTTATAACTGAAATATGTATACCGGCCTGGCGTTTTTTTTTAATTAAAAAAATTATCTGCCTCCGCCAGGATTCGAATCCGGAATCGCTCGATTACCCGTGAAACTCCCTACCAATTGCGCTACGGAGACAATTAAATTCTTTTACACTGGGGAAAATGATCTAATACAACAGGTTTGCTAAGACAGTTTGTATTGATAGCTTATTTTTTATTAACCCATATTAAATAAATTGCTAGTGTATCAAACCCGCTTTAGTGTTATATCAATTCCAGATTATTTGCTAGAACAGTGTTTTTATTGCTAGCGATCACTTCCATTAGCAGCACAGTCGTGTTGAATAATGAACTACTTCTAATACAGCAATTTTGTTAAGAAATACATTTTACGTAAAGTGCTTTCTCTACAATTAAGAAAGCAGAACAGAATCCCTCAAAACAAATTGTATCCGTTAGGACCTATAATCCACAAGACGTGGGTGGGCGTTCCGGGAACGTGAAGAAAAATGGCAACATCATCCAAACTTCAGTATACAGAAAACCTACGCATACAGGTCAGTATCTAAATTTTACATCAAATCACTCAAACAGTACGAAACATGGCATTGTTAAAACCCTCGTGGATAGAGCAATTACAATCTGTAACTCGGAAGAAGCACTTAAAAAAGAAACTCACAGCATCAAGACCGACCTCAACAAAAATGGCTACCCCACAAGATTAGTTGACACAATATTGGAAAATCGTAAGAATCGACCCAACCCGCAAGAAGGAAACAGAGAGGCACAACCAACACTCAATATTCCATATGTCAAAGGAGTATCTGAGAAAATAAAAAGACTAGGACAACGGTATAACATCAACACCGTATTCAACTCGAGGGACACCCTAAGAAGTCACCTGACGAAGACAAAGCCTATAAGCCAAAAAGATAGGAAAAACTGCGTCTACCAAATTCCCTGTGAATGCGGCCAACTTTATATAGGTGAGATAGTAAGACCATTAGAAACAAGGATTAAAGAACACAAAAACAACACGTTAAAAGGAGAGACCGAAAAGTCAGGTGCAGCTGACCATGCCTGGAAACATGGTCACCATATCATGTGGTCAGAAGCTGAAATCCCACATAAGGAACCACACTGGAGAAAGAGAAAGTTCAAGGAAGCTGCTGCTATTCATCAGAACCCAGGCTGCTTTAGTAAAACTCTTTCATCATTCAAGAAACATCATTGTCTCCAACCTTCAAACAGATACCAATACCTGTTGCAATTAATTTATTTTAACTTTATGTATAAATTTTTTTAAACTTTGTAAGTCAGATAAAGCAATAGAATATTCTTATTTCACACAATCCATCATTAGTATTGGACTTTATAGTCTATGGACGAATTTTACCTTCTCAGTAAACCATGTTGCATAATAGATAATAATCATATGCAATCTTAAACGACAAGAACGATATCACACTAGAAGCTATTTAAATTTTTGAGAACTACAGTACTGATATTCAGTATTAAAAGAAAATCATCATTTAACTATCAAACAATATGAATTAAAAATAATAAATAAGGAACCAAACAAAATAAACAAAGAAAAGTATCAGGATTTGGTACACCGAGTATAAGACATCAGGAAAAACATAAATAGTTTTCTAGATCTTTCGTACACTACCTACTAAATAAGTGTTATCAATTTTTTTTCAGTTTGAATAAGTTTTTGATGAACCCTTTTTTAAATAGTCCTATTGTTCTTGTTTATATTTTCTGACAAAATTAATGTTTTTTTTTACATTTTTTGAGGCTATGAGTTTTGTTTTTATCTACAAGCAACTTGTAAACATGTTTCTATAATATACATACCAGATAATATAAAACGCATTTTTTTTTGTGGGCGTACATTGAGTTTGATTAAACGTTTTTATATACCGTAAAGGCGTATCTACATAATTGTTCTTTAATTATGTTTTAGAATGCACAAATCAATTTTTTTGTTACAAATACAAAAAGCCACATTACTACTTTAATCACAAAAGAAATAAAATATTTTAAAAATATTGTTTTGGAGATACCTACTATCAATTTAAAATTTTAAAATCGCTTTTCTGAAAAATCAGTAAAAGTGAGATAAGCCCTTACGTGAGTAGAACGACGATATGCGTTAAAAAATCATAAAATCAGCTGTTTCAACCATGATTCAAAAGTGCAGGCTGAAAATCCATACCTGCGGAACGGTCTTTACTGTCTGGATTTATTATTTTTTTAATATGTACAGGGTGTATATAGAAATTTGCTCGTTACACACTGTTGCCGGGCAATAAGTAGCCTTAAAATTGCGATTTCAAAACGTAATTCTATGGTTCCATGGCCAGATTCTCACATCGTTAAACCTACGTATTATTTACGAACAGGTAAATATTGATTTTTAAAAGTTAAAATAAATTATTATGAGACAGGCAAAACTCAACACGTTTAATAAAATTATTTTATGAAATGATTTAAAAATAACTTACTATCTAAATAATTGCGAATTTTTCTTAATTTTATTTGACAGCCACAATAAACAAAACTTAAAATTAGTAATTAAAAGCTCTGGTCATGAAAGGCATAGGTACCGTACAAACCGATATGGAAATTAATCGGTATACATTTTAAAACTAGTATTTTTAATTTTGAAAATGTTATAGAAAAAAGAAAAGCACAAAGTCTTTCTCCACAATTTTTAATTAGAATAACTAGGCGAACCTAGAATAATTCATAATTCAAATCGACATGTTTCGAGTGTAGAAACACTCATCATCAGGAAAACAAAGTGAAAGGTAAAATGCTGATGTTGTTAGCAATTGAGAAAATAATAGTGGGATTGATCCCTAATGGAGCTTTTAATGGTGTACAAGAGGTGTAAAATTGAATAGTCAAAAGGTCGATAAACAAGACTTCAGCATAGTGAAAAGTCAAGGGTAAGTGCAAAGGCACTGTCCTGGGCAGAAAGATGAGGAGAGCAAGAGAAAAATTAGGGCGTTTTAAAAACTTATTTGTGAAAATCATTATTAAGTAGTGAAAAACCTTGAGTTTTATTCATCTTTGTCAGAGACATGTGGAAGGAAGTATGGAAGTAAGATGGAAAGAAAAAAGAAAAAAAAGGTGGTTTTTCATAAAAGTCATTTGCTACATTCCCCTTTCTATTTTTTACAGATGCTTTGACTTTTATGAAAAACAACCTTTTTTTTTCTTTTTCGTTCCATCTTACTTTAATACTTCCACATGTCTCTGACAGAGATGAATAAAACTCAAGATTTTTCAATACTTAATAATGATTTTCACAAATAAGTGTTTTAAAACTCCCTAATTTTTCTCTTGCTCTCCTCATCTTTCTGCCCAGGACAGTGCCTTTGCACTTACCCTTGACTTTTCACTATGCTGAAGTCTTGTTTGTCGGCCTTTTGACTATTCAATTTTACACCTCTTGTACACCATTAAAAGCTCCATTACGGCTCAATCCCACTATTATTTTCTCTATTGCTAACAACATCAGCATTTTACCTTTCACTTTGTTTTCCTGATGATGAGTGTTTCTACACTCGAAACATGTCGGTTTGAATTATGAATTATTCTAGGTTCGCCTAGTTATTCTAATTAAAAATTGTGGAGAAAGACTTTGTGCTTTTCTTTTTTCTATTGTATTTTTAATTTAAATATTTACTAGTTTCTTTTATTTTATTCGCTTTATTTTCTTTTAACCTTAAAATGTAAATTTAAATAATTTTGTTTGCTCCTAAGGAAGAAATAAAGGTTGAAAACTGAATTTAATTGTTTAAATGAAATTGGTGCAACTTTTGGGAAATGATCAACATCTACGTCAACTAACTCCACCTTATCAATACAAATGAAAAATGATAGTTCGGTCCAAAAATATAATGTGCGGGCGGCTGTGGCACAAAAATTATTGTCACCCAGAAAGAAAAAATAAAATTAAAATTACCCCTTCAAAATTGTTTTGCATGGAAAGTAATTTATTATTTAGGCCAAAATCAATATTAGGTATTGGTATTATACAGGGAGCTTTTGTATTATTTCTTCGGTCTCATAATGATTAATCGTTAAAAATCCTGCGTTGCATGGATATTTTTCAGTTGGTGAAAAACGGATATTTAATGCTATTTTTCTTAAAATTAGAGCAATATTATTTAATGATCCATCATCGCTGATGAGAGCTATTTTTCAGGTGCTCTATACATTTATTTACGTTTACCGGAAAATAACTGTTGATAATATGTATAATTAAGCAACAATGAAGTATTTTTTGTAACTATAAACTTTAAACTATTGGAGTGTTGTCTACGTAGTTCCTATATACTTTCAAGTAAATGATAAGTTTTATGCCCAAGATGACGGTCTTCCAATGGGTTCATCTCTCGCTCCGGTGGTGGCTATAACCTGTACATTGAATAATGGTTTGAGTCACACCCTATTAACACTGTCAAGATTAAACCTAAACTTTGGCTTAGGTATGTTGATGATACCTTTATTATCTGGACATACAGCAACGAAGAGCTGATACGGTTTTTGGAACATATTAATATAAGACAATCCATTAAATTTACCATGGAAACAGAAAAACATTCCACTCTACCTTTTCTCGATGTTCTCGTCAAACGAAGTGCTGAAAACATAAAAACTTCAGTGTACAGGAAACCCACTCACACCGTGCAATACCTTAATCACGGATCGAATCATTCAAACTTCATAAAACAGGGCATAATTAAAAACTCTTTATCATAGAGCATCTAACATTTGCAACAACTCGGAAGACCTTCATATTGAAATTTCAAACATTAAAAAAAATTTAAAACAGAATGGTTACCCTGAAACCTTTGTAACTAATACCATCTCAAAACTTAAAAATTGCCAACAAAAAACTAATACAGAAACGAAAGAGGAGCAAGCATTTCTTACAATAGTTTATGTCAAGGGGATTTCTGAAAAGATTAGAAGAATAACTAAAAACTATAATATCAAAACAGCCTTCAAAAACCGGAAATACGCTTAGAAGCTTTCGTACAAAACTAAAACCCCCCTTAATGAAAACACACAAAAATGTATCTATCAAATCCCCTGCGAGTGTGGCGAATTGGAGAAAAATACCTCTTTCCGTACGAGTTAAAGAACATCTGAAACATACTCAAAGAGGTGAAACTTCTTGATGAGGTATAGCGGAACATGTCATTATATGGACCAATCAACATAATATACAGTGGTCAAAAGATAAGGTTTTGGACACGGAACAGCACTGGAGAAAACGAAAATTCAAAGAAGCAGCTTGCATGAATCAAAATAACCATATATTTAGTAAACCAAGTATACATATCCCCAATATCTGGAAGCCTCTTCTTGTCCAAAACCAACAGCTTAAACTTCACACTCCAATAAGCACGTAAGTAGGCGGAGTCATCAAGCTTCATTGCACATGGATAGTATTTAAGACACTATAGCCTGGGAATTATAATTTAGTTTACACTTGAAAACGGTTAGAGATACTAACCAACCGAAACGTTGTGTTAAGTAACAAAATAAAGACAATCGAAGTCGGACAAGGTAATTTTTTTGATATTACTTCATTGTCTACCGCCTTCAAACAAATACCTTTTTTAGTTGCGACATGGTACACGAAAAATATTATTTGTCGTAAGGAAAAATTTATAACATTGCAGCATGCATTGTTTTGTTGTTTTTGAATACGCGCTAAGTTCACCACATACCTTTCTTGTTTTTTTTTCAAAAAAAATTGTTTATTATACAGAAAAAAAGTAAGATTTTAGCGCTTGGTCTCTTCTACGTTAAACCTCGCAAAAAATGTATTCTATTTCCCATATACAGTGTGACCAGACCAGTAAAGTCCGCACCATATAGGATTTTTTTTTTATTAACAACTTTATTCGAAATTTGACTTTGGCATTAAGTTCTGCTTCGATCGAGATGAACATTAGCAAAAAAATAGTAGTCGCGTGAATCGCATTATCTGTCAAATTTTAATTTTTTTCCAAAAAATAATTCAAAAGTAGGGTTGTTTCTAAAAGTATCGAAAAAAGTTATGAGAAAAAGTTTTGTTAATGCAGTTTCTAGCCCACATGCCAAATTTTGGCTGCATAAGTTAATTTTGATTTTTTATCCATATTTTGTAAATTGCATCAGTTTTGCGAAATAAGACTCAACGCAACCTACATAAAACTTTTTAGTTTTGATAATGCTTTATTTCATATACATTTTCTTTAAAGTAGCGCCATATTAAATGTGTGTTTTTCTACAAAATCAAAATTGGGCTATTCAAATTATTTGTTTTTGATCCTGTATAAGGTAACTTCATAAAATAAGAATTTTTAAAAACGTAGTTTGTGTCTAAACGTAATACACCTTAATATTAAGACAAAAAAGAACACAGTGTCATCACTAAAGTGTTCATTA
Organism: Polydrusus pterygomalis; assembly: GCA_963969555.1. NCBI lineage: Eukaryota > Metazoa > Arthropoda > Insecta > Coleoptera > Curculionidae > Polydrusus > Polydrusus pterygomalis. The sequence continues at coordinate 3,352,504 of OZ018377.1, forward strand.
AGTGGAAAATAAATGTCAGTGGTGGGAAAAAATCAAAATTATCTTATGCAGCTGAAATTTTGCCTTTGGGCTAGAAACTGCATTAAAATAAACTTTTTCTAATAACTTTTTTCGATATTTTCAGAAATAACCCTACTTTTAAAGTATTTTTTTGAAGAAATTAAAATTTGACAGATAATGCGAATCACGTGACTACTATTTTTTGCTTAATTTTTATCTCGATCGAAGTAGAACTTGATAAGTCAAATTTCGAATAAAGGTATTGATAAAAAAAAATCCCATATGATGCGGACTTTACTGGTCACACTGTATAGTAAATACCTAGGTAACTATTTTTGCTTTTTATGAACAAACACTAAAAGAAATAAACGTTGTTTTATTTTTTTTCTGGTCTGTCCATGTATTGTTTTATAGAATTAGTACGCTACGTACCTTTTTCAAAAATAATTTATAAATCTGAAAAAAATAAAAAATGGCGAAGGTAAAAAGCTTAGTCCGGTCCTGTCTCTGTAGCCAACCGCTTAACGTAGGGTGCCATAAATGACAAGTGATGCGGCAAGTTATTAGAAAAATTTGACTTTATCACTGTCGAAAAGTGATAAAATGATAAACAAAGCTTAATAAAAACGCAATAAATAACAAAACGTCGGTATACGCACAAACACAAAAAGAAAATTTAAATTTTCAGTTAATATTCCGTGCATAATTACATTTGTGCAACCCTTTTGACTTTTAATAAAATTTCTAGACGAGAAAATTACTCCATTTAAAATTTCCATTTTCCGGAAAAGTTTTCTATAACGACGTTAGGTCGCGTCAGAAGTTGCCAGTATTTACTTAAAGCGAACGGAAAAAGTTAGCACTGACTGTATTTTGTAATGAAGTTTTTTTTCCATGCATAATATTCATTTCCAAGGTCGTTATTGTTTTAAGTCGAAAATAAAGTAAAGGGTAAACGGTTTTATGCAAATTAACAAAAAACGATAAATTATCAAAGCAAACTCTTTTGTTTTTGATCAACGTCAAGGAAAAAGAAGATATTTGTATAATTAATATTAAAAAATATAATTTTTAGGTTGTAAGTCTATTCAAGGCAGAATAAACCAACAACAATAAAGCAAAGATAGATCACGTATCTCATTCACAAAGGTACTTTTACGCCGAACCTACATCTCACTGCTTATAAAGGACATTCTATCATATGACATGTCTATGAACACTTACTTGTAAAATGAACATCCTGACACTAGCACCTACTTTATAGACCTCTGGTACTCTCTTATAATATTGTTTTTTTATAATGTTTAGGTACACAATAAGTAAAAAATTTTAATTTCATTACTATTTTCACAATAACCTTAAATTTTTTTATCATTCTTTTTTTCGAGAGCTTTCGACACTGTGGATCACGCGCTGATGCTGGCAAAATTAAAATATATCAGTTGTGATGATATCGTTTTAAATTTATTTAAGTCTTATTTTAAAGATAGAATGCAGCAGGTAGTAATAGCGGGTATAATCTCACAACCAAATAGTGTTTCCTCTGGAGTCCCACAGGGTTCTTTTCTCTCTCCCTTATTGTTTATAATATATATGGCTGATCTTTCTCTTGTCTTGGATTCTGCAAAGGTCAAAGGTTTGCTGTATGATTTTCAGCTCTATTATGAATTTGACATAGATCAATCACGTGAAGCATCAGAAAACATTAAATTGGACTTGAATCATATAGTGGAATTTTGTAAGTCACATAAGCTTAATCCCTCAAAAACAGTGTACCTATATGATCTTCGCGAAATCTGACCCCAAAAGTGAACAAATAAAGACAGACTTTGATCTGACAATTGATAATACTGTAATTCCATATACAAATCAACACAAAAATATCGGCTTGGTAATGGACAATAAGTTACGATTTAGGGAACACATTTCAAACTTAATTAAAAAATCATACTGCAATGTACTTTGAAATTCTTATATGCTAACAAATGTATTTTTAATTTTAATTTTAGGAAACAGCTTTGTGTAAATATGACGCACTATATTTTTACAATAGAAGTTGATTTTACTTTAGTAACTAAGGTTTATTAATAAAATTTCAGGAACATTAAAAACATTAATTCGTTTTCAACCATAACATCTGAAATTACATGTTCGCATAGTTTCAAATAAAACTTAAAAAAACATATTTCCGATGAGTTTAGTTACATTTTTAATGTGTCTCTTTTAGCCCCGGTGTTTAAATGATAACTTAGTTATTATTAATAAAAATTACAAGTTAGCAACAAAATGTATTTTGATTTTATTCTGATTGCTGCTGGTCCCCTTTTTTCAAACCCTAAGTGAATTTAGAAAAAATAAAGAAATACGTATACAATATATTTTTATTTTCTTAAAGGAATTTATATAAAATTTTAAGACCTACAAAAGTTTTAGTTTCTGAGATACATAACTTCCTATAAAAATTTCAGCCCCTGTTTTTACTTTACTTATTTATTCGTTTCTTATAAAAATAGGTTTACAAAGAACATAGTTTGCGTTTGTAAAACGTATTGGAGAAAATACACACAACACACTGCATTCATTCGTCTTTCATGCTCTTTCACTAATTCGTCAGGTATAGACTACATACATGAGACTAAAGTATAAAATATAACTATGTAAAATGAAAACGAATATATTCTTTGCTATTATTTGTCACTCTATTTTAAAAAAGTTTGGCGTTACGGCCGTTTCGTAGTACAACTACATCTTCATGACGCTCATGGGAATAGCTTGTTCTAGGTTTCGCACAATGTGTTTCTGTAACAATAGTAGCCTACCCACTGTCAGTCCCGAGCTAGATTCCATTCTACTATTCCATAAGAGAGTCTACTTTGTATATACGCGTTAATATACAGTTTGGACCATATATTTATTTATCTGTCTACACAAATTTCGCACCACAAAGCAGGACGTCGCAACACTCTTTGCTAAGTGGTCTATATGGTATTCCCAGAAAAGGTGGTTGTCCACATAGACACCCAGAAACTTGGTGTAGTTTTTATTTTTTATTGTGGTTTTACCTGTTTTTACTGGGATGCTCTGTGGGAAACTGTCAGCGATTCTGCTCTTCTTAAATTGAATTACAACCAATTTGGAGGCATTTAACAAAAGACCATTTGAACCACGCCATTTGAAAAGTTGGTTAAGTTGCGTCATCGGTTTTTTTTAAGAGATCAGTATCACCAATCACGATCGCTCGATCGTCTACAAATTGGCAATCATGTTGATTTAAGTCAGCAGAAAAATTTTCAGCTAGATCGTTGCAAAAAATCTAAAACTCACGGTCTCCTTTTTTAAAAACTGGTATAATATAGGCTAGTTTTAATTTTTGCGGAAAAACTCCATATAGGAAACATGAATGAATTTATTATGTCCTTAAGAGGGAAACAAATGATATCTGCAACATCCCTCAAAATGATACATGGTATATTATGTGGTGCAGCGGATTTCTTTTTAGTTACTTTTACAAAATGTATAAATCTCTTGGAAGGTTGACGAATTTTCGAAAAATCCCTCCTTAGTGAATGCCTATATTATAGGGAGAAGAGATCCTCCAAATTTTATGATTCTATGATTAGGGGTTTAATAAACCAGTCAAGAAACTTATAATTTTTTTTCAGTTTTTGTCAAGTCAAAAGTGAAAAATTCTTGGTAAAACAAAACACAATTTTTTTTACCATTACATGCCAACTAAGAAGCAGAAGCTAACCTGTCCGTTACGATAAAACAAAGTTGTTTATGTTCTCGGACTTCTTTTCGTACTACTTTAAAAAGTTTTTCACACTAATCCTGTTTCTGTCTGCTTAGGACGTTGTTACTGATACAATCCGACACGTTTTTATTTTCCAATTTACCTCTGCGGAAAATGGGCTTAACTGGAAAAAAAGGTAAAAAACTAAAAAGGAAAACTCTCGGGTATCGAAATAGTGGTTTAACAAAAAGAAATGTAATTTTCTCGAAATGGCATTAAAAAATATATTATATATCGAAGTGTCGGTTTTAAAAAAAATATTGTAGGTACGTCAAGCAATCGAAAATTAGTGTGTAGTGTGTGCTTGTCTCGACCTGGAAAACACAACTTTCCGGTCTTGTATCGTAAATTATGATTTGCTCGTATATTATCTGAGTTATCTTGGAAAGCAAATTTAAAGTAGCATTTTGTGCAGAATCTGCAATATTCGCCGGCTGCCATATTTTTATTGACATTTAAAAATATAAAATAAAATTGGTTTATTAACGTTGAACACAAGATTTTGTCACTTTTACTCACATTTTTATTATCCTCTATTAGCTTTGAATAACTATTTTAGATGCGGAAACACGTGCACGAAAAACTTACAAAAAAACTTCTATTGAATCCCTTGCGAGTGTGGCGAATTGTACATTGGAGAAACAAAAATTACCTCTTCTCATACGAGTTAAAAAATATATTATTATGAAACATACCTAAAGAGGTAAAACTTCGAGATCAGGTAGAGCGAAACAAACATGGACCAACCAACATAATATACAATGGTCAGAAGCCAAGGTTTTAGACACGGAACAGCATTGGCGAAAACGTAAATTTAAAGAAGCTGCTTTTATTAATCAAAATACATATATATTTAGTAAACCAAGTATAGATATCCCCAATATCTGGAAGTCTCTTCTTGTGCAAAATAAACAGCTCAAACTTTACACTCCAATAAGCACGTAGGCGGAGTCATCAAGCTTTATTTCACATGGATAGTATTTAAGACAGTAGCCTTAGAATTATAATTTAGTTTACACTTGAAAACGGTTAGAGATACTAACTAACCGAAACGTGGTGTTAAGTAACAAAATAAAGACGATGGAAGTCCCACAAGATAATTTTTTTGATAAGTTCACATTGTCTACCACTTTTAAACATAACTTTTGTTAGAGATAAGCTGTACGCAGTGGCGGATCTAGGATAAAGCCGGGGGAGTAGGAGCTACATTAAGACCAATTTTATTAAGAATTCAGCCAATAAGAAATTTCGCATTAAAAGAGACAACATAAGATTATTAAAGCAAATTTTAAAAAAATGATGAAATATACAGCGAAAATTAGTTTCTTGTTCTCTTTACTATACTTTTCCATATTCTATGTTCTATCCCAATATTCTTTTTAGGATTTGGAGGGATAGTTTGTTACCTTATATACAAAATATGAAAGGGAACAAGATATATAAGGTAACAAAATATATAAGGTAACAAAATATATAAGGTAACAAGATATATAAGGTAACAAAATATATAAGGTAACAAAATATATAAGGTAACAAGATATATAAGGTAACAAAATATATAAGGTAACAAAATATATAAGGTAACAAGATATATAAGGTAACAAAATATATAAGGTAACTAAATATATAAGGTTACAAGATATATAAGGTAACAAAATATATAAGGTAACAAAATATATAAGGTAACAAAATATATAAGGTAAGAAGATATATAAGGTAACAAGATATATAAGGTAACAAAATATATAAGGTAACAAAATATATAAGGTAACAAAATATATAAGGTAACAAGATATATAAGGTAACAAAATAGATAAGGTAACACGATATATAATGTAACAAGATATATAAAGTAACAAAATATATAAGATAACAAAATATATAAGGTAACAAAATATATAAGGTAACAAAATATATAAGGTAACAAAATATATAAGGTAACGAGATATATAAGGTAACAAGATATATAAGGTAACAAGGTATATAAGGTAACAAAATATATAAATTAACAAAATATATAAGGTAACAAAATATATAAGGTAACAAAATATATAAGGTAACAAAATATATAAGGTAACAAGATATATAAGGTAACAAAATAGATAATATATAAGGTAACAAGATATATAAGGTAACAAAATAGATAAGGTAACAAGATATATAAGGTAACAAAATATATAAGGTAACAAAATATATAAGGTAACAAGATATATAAGGTAACAAGATATATAAGGTAACAAAATATATAAGGTAACAAAATATATAGGGTAACAAAATATATAAGGTAACAAAATATATAAGGTAACAAAATATATAAGGTAACAAGATATATAAGGTAACAAGATATATAAGGTAACAAAATATATAAGGTAACAAAATATATAAATTAACAAAATATATAAGGTAACAAAATATATAAGGTAACAAAATATATAAGGTAACAAAATATATAAGGTAACAAGATATATAAGGTAACAAGATATATAAGGTAACAAAATATATAAGGTAACAAAATATATAAGGTAACAAAATATATAAGGTAACGAGATATATAAGGTAACAAGATATACAGTATGTATCTGTAAGTTTGCATCATATGGAAAAGTTTTTTATTATTCATTTTACGAAAAAAAGTTATTCCTCATAAAAAGCTCTGCATGGTCTAAAACCTAAAATGCAACCATCAAATATCGAAATTTTTCAGTCATATACGAGGTTTGTCAAAAAATGTGAATTTTTCCCAAGAATGTAAATTTTTCCCAAGAGTAAAGTACCTTTATTTTTGACATTATCAAAAATTGTTATTAAAAAAAGTTGATCAGAACTAAAAACCATGTCTAAATATGCAATAACACGCATTAAATTAATTAAATAATTGAAAAATTAAATAATTAATAATAAATTAATAAAATAATTTTTCAACATAAATGCGTATAATTGTATATTTAGACGTGGTTTTTAGTTCTGATCAACTTTTTTTAATAACAATTTTTGATAATGTCAAAAATAGAGGTACTTTACTCTTGGGAATATTTACATTCTTGGGAAAAATTCACATTTTTTGACAAACCTCGTATATGACTGGAAAATTTCGATATTTGATGGTTGCATTTTAGGTTTTAGACCATGCAGAGCTTTTTATGAAGAATAACTTTTTTTCGTAAAATGAATAATAAAAAAGTTTTCCATATGATGCAAACTTACGGAGACATACTGTATAAGGGAACAAGATATATAAGGTAACAAAATATATAAGGTAACAAAATATATAAGGTAACAAGATATATAAGGTAACAAAATAGATAATATATCAGGTAACAAAATAAATAAGGTAACAAAATATATAAGGTAACAAGATATATAAGGTAACAAAATAGATAAGGTAACGAGATATATAAGGTAACAAGATATCTAAGGTAACAGGGGGGGTGTTACTTATCAGGTTCTTTATAGACATTAATATGTTTAAAAATATATATAGGGTGACAATTTAAAAACTTGAAATGGCCATATCTTAGGAACGAAAAACTGAAGAAAAAAACGCAAAAAACAGTTTCTATAAAACGAAGGGGGAACAAAAACAAGCGTATTTCCCCCCCCCCCCCCCCCTATCTGCAACCCCTTGAACAGGGTGAGATACACCCCTAAAATCTTAAATAGAAAGGGGGGTCGAGTGATACATCATTTTGAGGCTCTTGAAAAATGCTTTCCAATGGTACCATAGAAAGCTACATTTCAGGAAATTCTTCTCTATTTATTAAGGAAAACAATAAATGAAAACACAATTTTGAAATTTTTTATTATTATTTAATTAAATGTTCAAAATGATTGCTACCAATATCCTGGCATATTAAGAGATATCTCTTAAGAATTCTAAACATTTTAAGCCTAGGTATTTTGTTTTGGTTTATTTGCTATGGTTTTTTTGTCGAAAAAAAATTTGTTTATAAATATTCGCATTTTATTATCACAGAATTTACTTTAAAAGTAACTTGTACTAGTATTATTATTTTAAGAACAGTTGACTTTCGGTTCAGTTTAAACGAAAAGCAGCACTTCTTATCTTAAACAATGGTGTACAGCACAGCTGAACGTGTAGAAATTATTTTCATTTATGGTTCCCAGGATCAATGTTTCTTAAGGACAGCTCAACGTTTTAACGAAAGGCATCCAGGTCAAAATGTAAGCCCGGAGTATGTTCGCCAACTAGTAGCCAAATTTGAAGAAACTGGTTCTGTCGCGAATAAAAAGAGAAATCAACCGAGACTAGCCGACGAAGCAGCACAAATTGAAATTCTGGGGCAGTTTGGAATGAATTCAACTTTATCAACTCGTCAAGCAGCTGTAGCAACTGGATTATCTCGTGAATCAATAAGAAAGGTACTTAAATTTCATAAGTTTTATCCCTATAAACTGCACATACTGCAAGAACTTGGTGACGACGACACGGACAGAAGAATTCTGTTTTGTGAAATAATGACAGATAGAATTAGGGCAGAACCTCGACTAGTTAAAAATATTTGCTTCAGTGATGAGTGTACCTTTTATTTAAATGGGCGTGTTAATAAGCAAAACTGTCGTTACTGGAATGACGAAAACCCCCACGTATTTAGAGAAGGGCATACCCAGTACCCCTAGAAAATGAATGTTTGGGCTGGTATATTGGGAGATGGTATTATCGGCCCAATATTTATACAAGGAAATTTAAATGGCGACAGGTATGCTGAAATGCTACAGAGGTCTATCGAACCACTAATAGTGCGAGAATTAGAAAATCAGAGGGACATACTCGGAAATGTATCTTTAGAAGAACGCTTACTACATTTCCAACAGGATGGAGCACCTCCGCATTATGTAGTTCCCGTTAGGCAGTGGTTGGATGATAATTATCCCAACCAGTGGATTGGAAGAAGAGGTCCTGTTGAATGGCCACCGAGATCCCCGGACCTAACACCTCTTGACTTCTTTTTGTGGGGTCACCTAAAATCTGTGGTTTTTAAAACGCAACCTGAGTCACTAGAGCAACTTTAGCATAGAATAGTTCAGGAATGCCGTGCTATATCCAGAGAAACATTTGCAAATGTACGTGAAGAATTTGAAAGTAGGCTTTATTATTGTCTTCAAAACAACGGAAATAATTTTGAACATTTAATTAAATAATAATAAAAAATTTCAAAATTGTGTTTTCATTTATTGTTTTTCTAAATAAACAGAGAAGAATTTCCTGAAAAGTAGCTTTCTATGGTACCATTGGAAAGTATTTTTCAAGAGCTTTAAAATAATGTAACGCTGGACCCGCCTTTCTATTTAAGGTTTTAGGGGTGTATCTCACCCTGTCCAAGGGGTTGCAGATAAGGGTGGGATAATACGCTTGTTTTATAGAAACTTTTTTTTGCGTTTTTTTTTTCAGTTTTTTCGTTCCTAAGATATGGCCATTTTAAGTCTTTAAATTGTCACCCTGTATATAAACATTCGTATGTTTACTTTTTAAACCCAGTAAATATTTCTCAGGAGCGGAAAATTAAACCCCATTTATCCCCCCTCCTAGCTACGGCTATGCATATGTTGATGATCAAGCCATAAACAACGACGAACCCAACGCACTGCGTTCTGTTTTAGAATAGTTAACTCTAAAATATTAAATTCTTTATAGTGTATAACGTGTAATGTGTATATTTTGTGGTGAATTTAACTAAAATTCCAGATTTGTTTGAAAACGTATAATGGAAAGAATAAGATCCTATTAAAGTTATATAAATAATCCCGGAAGCTTATTTCCCTTTATATTTTATTTAAGACGGTGAAAATGAAAGCTGATTTACCGTTTCCCAAACCACCTGGGGGATTTTCGGAAATGTTTCTAATCGAAACCCCAGAAAGAAAAACTAACGATCTTCACCTTCGTTGAAAAATAAATAGCTTCGAGATTTTGTGGTAAATAAGAAATGCATTAAAAGTTATTGTCTTTGATAAATGTGCGTCTTTTTAATACAAATTACATTACTTTTTTTTATTGGTATTAGATTTATGCCTGCTTGCTATTATAATAAACACTTTTAAAAACTGGGGCTATGGAGAGAGAATTTGTTTTTACATATATGATATTATGTTTTATATAAAACTACCTATAAACAATTTGAACAAAATTTAAATGAAAAAGCCAGGAAATGACGATAAAGTTTTAAAAGCTATTTTCAAATTTTCAGAAAAACACAAAATTACAAAAAAATCTTTACTTCAATCAAATAAATAGATATTTTTAACACCAGATTTTTTAAAAAGTTTATTTTGCTTTTACGTATGTACATAATACAATAATAATATTAAAAAGTATATTCAGATATCTTTCAAACATCTTTAAAAATGAATTTACAGTGTGACCAGTAAAGTCCGCATCATATGGGATTTTTTTTATTAATAGCTTTATTCGAAATTTGACTTTGGCATCAAGTTCTGCTTCGATCGAGATAAAAATTAAGCAAAAAAATAGTAGTCACGTGATTCGAATCATCTGTCAAATTTTGATTTTTTCCAAAAAATAATTTAAAAGTGTCGTTATTTCTAAAAGTATCGAAAAAAGTTATAAGACAAAGTTTTTTTAAATGCAGTTTCTAGCCCAGAAGCAAAATTTTAGCTGCATAAGATAATTTTGATTTTTTACCCATGTTTTGTAAATTGCGCCACTTTTGCAAAATAAGACTCAACGCAACCCACATAAAACTTCCTTGTTTTGACAATGCTTTATTTCAGATACATTTTCTTTAAAGTACCGCCATATTAAATGTGTGTTTTTCGGCAAAATCAAAATTGGGCTATTAAAATTTGGTCGCATATGTGATGCAAAGTTTATTTGTTTTTGACCCAGTATAAGGTAACTTCATAAAATAAGTATTTTTGAAAACGAAGTTTGTGTCTGAAAGTAATACACTTTAACATTAAGACAAAAAATAACACGTGTCATCAGTAAAGTGTTCATTAGGTGGAAAATAAATTTTAGTGGTGGGTAAAAAATCAAAATTATCTTATGCAGTTGAAATTTTGCATGTGGGCTAGAAGCTGCATTTAAAAAAACTTTTTCCAATAACTTTTTCGATATTTTCAGAAATTGAAAAAAAATTAAAATTTGACAGATAATGCGAATCACGTGACTACTATTTTTTTGCTTAATTTTCATCTCGATCGAAGCAGAACTTGCTGCCACAGTCAAATTTCGAATAAAGCTATTAATAAAAAAAATCCCATATGATATGGACTTTACTGGTCACACTGTATAATTTCTTAAATTAACTAATTAATTCAGAGTTACTTATGAAATAAAATACTTGTTGTGGATGTAAAATAATATTCATCAATACAACTGACACAAACATCATCACTATACTCTGTATACTACATTTATTTAATTTATTATAAATTATTAATAACATCCTAAAGTATTTGTCCTGGATTAGATAATATCCAATTTTTTATTTTAATTTTTTTATGACCTAATTCTTAATATATTATTATATGACAGTACACCAAATAGATTTAGCAGCTTTTATTAATATTTATTCCCCAACGTGAAGTTTAGAGCAAATTTCTAACATAAAAATATAAATAATTGAATTAAATATAACAAAAAAAATTTTTTGTTTCGCAGAGTGGAAATCGTATTTATAATAAACGAATTTTGTTCACGTTTTATTAAAAAAATAATCTTTTTATTCTGAAGTTAGGCATAATAAAATTTCTGTACTCGATTTTTTCAACGCTAAAAATATAACCTTATTTGAGCTGATGAACCTAAAATCCATATTATAGGTTGTCCTATAACTAAGGGGGAGGGGGGGGGGGGGACAGCGACAGGAGGTAGTAGACTTGAGAAACAATGATCACAAAAGTGGCAAATTTATGGCTTCGCGGATGTAAACAAAGCTACACACGATTAGACATGCGCACTACTACATTAGCATTTGACGAATGGGAAAATAGACAGGTCCGGGCTTTAAAATTGAATTTCTTATCTTATTATGAGTTTAGTAAATTTCCGCATAATATCCATATTTTGGTATGAATTTATTAAGGCGAAACGCAATGGTATAAAACCTTACTGGAGGTTTTATGACACTGAAAAATTGAAATGTAGAAGTGACATAATATATAAATAAAGGTTGAGGAGAGTTAAAACATGCTGAGCATGAGAAGAAAGTCATGTACATTTAAAATAATAAGTTTTTCACTTACTGATAGTGGAGAATTATTGGAACATCTTTTTCTTGGTGTGAATGTCGCCATTTGATTACTAATCTTATAATACTGTGAACACTATATACGGCTTAACAGCAAATACTGATGCGTTAAACTAAACAAATATACTTATTAAGGTCATACACACACACGATATATGAGGTTTATTCCAAATTACCACCTATTTATATGATCAGCCAATGAGGCCAAAGCCAAACTCGGTACCTGTTAAACGCAAAACGTAATTTTATAATCTACTAATTAACTAATCCCTACACAATATTTCGATTTTGACACTTCAGGCCAGAAAATATACCTTTTCTAATCCTCTTACGCAATTACTTGAAATTTTAATTTTACAAACAATACTATTTTTTCTCTGGCATTTTTGGTTAGTTATCATAAATAATTTAATGCACAAAGTTTACCTGCGCCTATGGCCGACACCGAAATTAAGTCGAATTGGACGGAATTTCCCATTTTATTACTCTACACCTTTCTGAAATAGACTAAAGTAAGTCTAAACTGTCTTACAGACATATTATTAATTTTACAAAAAAATTTAAAAAATTCTCGACACCTTCTCTTTAGAAGGCCTTTTTCTTTTTCCTCCATTTTCTTCTCCTTTCATTTTATTTGGTAGTTTAGACATCCTTTACTAACTTTCTTCACATGCTCAGCATGTTTTAACTCTCCTCAACCTTTTTTTTATATATGTCAAAAAAGCTCCATTAAGGTTTTATACCATTTTCTCTCCTGCTAATACCATCAGCATTATATAAATTTTCTGTCTCCTGATGATGAACGTTTCTACGTTCGAAACATGTAGAGACCCCTGAAGAATTTCTATATTCTATTAAATTTTGTGGAGAAAGACTTTTAGTTTTTTTTTTCTTTCCTATACTTAAATATAATTATCTTTATGTAAAATAAAACATTAATTATCGTAAACAAGTAGGTATCAAAATAGTAATACAAGTATGTGATGGACATTCCTTTGCAACATAAAAAGTTATTTTCAAAAAATCAGTGCCCACTTAAAACTTTTTTTCATAAACAAATTAAAAGGTTGCTTTTGAAACAAGACCTTTCAAAGGGTTTTTTTTCTTTTAAAGAGAATTTCTTAAGAATTATATAAGCTATGAAATATTACACACTTCAAGAGAACTTTAGAATTAAATTAATTTTAATATTTAAAAATATAAAACCATTTAAAGGAACCGGAAATAACCTGAACAATACCGGGTGTTTTTCAAAGGACGTTCACCTCATTCAATTTGTTAGCACTTCCGGTTTAACCGGAAGTAACCGTGACTTTGGTATTTTAAATGGGACATCTTGTATATTGTTACTTATTAGAATCCATCATAACATTTTGAGTAAAATGACACCTCACTTGTCAGTTTTTGACATGTTATAACATTTTTATGTTTATTTTATATTTTCAATCTAGAGTGCTACAAATTAATTAAATCTGTTAGGTAATTTATAGTCAAGTACTATATGAAAATTAAAATTATGTCATAATAATTGACTTTCTAAGTTTCACACGCGTTTAAAAAATGAAATTTTGTTTTCTTGACGTTTCCTTCATTTTTCCAAATGGAACGATGATGGTTCACTAGGATATTTAAAACGAGCATTTTTTTCCAACAATTCGATACCATACACTCCTATGCTATTTTAAAATTGACACGAAAAAATTTGCCTCAAGTCCCAATCGCAAATTTAAGAGCGTTTTGCATCATTCTAAAGAAATGTAAAGGCGGCTTTGAAAAACAATGGAATGGTTTTGAAAACCAATTTTGCGATTGGGATTTAAGGCAAATTTTTTAGTGTCAATTTTAAAATAGCATAGGAGTGTATGGTATTAAATTGTTGGAAAAAAATGCTCGTTTTAAATATCCTAGTGAACCATCATCGTTCCATTGGGAAAAATGGAGGAAACGTCAAGAAAACAAAATTTCATTTTTTAAACGCGTGTGAAATTTAGTCAATTATTATGCCATACTTTTAATTTATGCTACTTGACTATAAATTAACAGATTTAATTAATTTGTAGCACTCTAGATTGAAAATATAAAATAAACATAAAAATGTTATAACACGTCAAAAAAGTGAGGTGTCTTTTACTAAGAATGTTATGCTGGATCCCAATAAGTAAAAATATACAAGATGTCCCATTTAAAATACCAAAGTCAAGATCACTTCCGGTCAAACCGGAAGTGCTAACAAATTGAAAATTATCCCAATAAATGCAGACTCATCTCTTATGCATAATGTCAAAATTTCATTTTAATATCTATAAATATAAAAAAGTTATAGGGGTGAACGTCTTTTGAGAAACACCCGCTATATTAAAAAACCTTAATTTTTGAATGATTTTTCTTTCTATCAAACCATAAAACCAAAGACTTACGAATTCTATAAATATTGGATGTCAAGAGATAGTTCGTTATGACGACAATTTTTTGCCAAAATGCAATGTCATGAAAACGCCACCATCTGAACCATGTAATTTATATTAAGTACAATAAATAAAACAACGTCATGCCTAAAAATACACTAATTTAAATTTATACTGGATCAGCTAAAACTAGAAATGTCAAATTTAATTTGGTATGATATTACCTATTAAGTAACTAAATCATGCAATTTTAAGTAAAAACATCGATTACTTACCCACTCGTTAGAAAATACTCCTACATACTTTCCTTAACTCCATAAACCTGGAAAAGGAAACAGACGTTGTTTAAAATACGAACAAAACAGGAAACTGCAAAGTTTGAAACTAATTATGCAAAAATAAATATTTTGCTTAGATGAGAGTTTAAAATTTACAAATGGTAACTTAAAGGGGCACCTATTTTTAAACCTAAACTGGGAAATAAGTAGGTCGACAAATATACAGGGTGGTCCTTAAGTACATCAAGAAAATCTAGGATATGATTCCTGGCATCAATATAAGTTGAAAAGTTCATATGGACTTATGCCCTAAAATGCTTACCCTCTAAGATACAGGGTGTTAAAATATTTTTAAAAAATAATTGTTTTTTTTAAATTTCAAAACTCCTTGAAGATACGGTATTGAAAATTGATGTCGATTGATTTCGTAAATAACTGCACTTTTTGGTTAAAAAAGGGTTTGCCTACTTCCACCAGTGGCGTGCATGAAGATACCATCGATATTTTTTTTGTGAAAATATGTGATACGCCACTGTTTTTTTTAAACTCTGATGCATTTTTATGCATTACTGATATAAGGGGAACAAAAGTTGTCTCTACTATGTTTTTGAAAAAAATGGTAGTTTTAAAGGAAAATGGAAAATATTTTAACACCCTGTATCTTAGAGGGTAAGCATTTTAGGGCATAAGTCCATATGAACTTTTCAACTTAAATTGATGCCAGGAATCATATCCTAGATTTTCTTGATGTACTTAAGGACCACCCTGTATATTTATATACAGAGTTATGGTGTAAGTATGAACTCGTTGGTCCAAATCAGTTGGCATGTAGGGTAGGGTGGAGCGACAGTATAGGAAGATTTTTTTTTTTTTTTTAAATCAAGATGCCTGACTTTGGGAAAGATGTGTTTGGCAATAAAAAGATTTTTGGTGTTTTTATTTTTTTTTTAGTAACATCCCCTCCACCGCCACAGGGTCCAAAAAAAAACATAAATAGTATTTATTTGAAGAAAATATTAAGAATTTTGGTTTTATGATTGCCACTCGTAATACAAAATTATTATTATTATTCTTATTTAAAAATACATACATATTATGCTATTTTTTGAGACCTTGTGGCGGTAAAGGGGATACTATCAGTCAAAAAAAAATAAAAACACCAAAAAGCATCATAAATAAATTATTGAAATGGAAAAAATACAATTTAAAGCCTAAAGTAAAAAAAAAATATAATAATTTTGCGACATATTACGCTACTTTAAAGGATAATCTTTTTTAGTGTTAAATTTTGGCATTATGGATCGTGACTCTAATTTATTTTTTATTGTCCCCTCTCGTCTCTCATAACCACAAACTATAGCAGATGCCTCAGTCACCATTTTGACTACTCTTTCCACAGCTTGTGTGTGGAAAGGGTAATCTTTTATAGGTATATGAAATCGCTAAATGTTCTGGGTCCTATGATTTCTCGTAGCTGGATTTCCGGTAACTTAGTTGTTATTGGTGGTTCGGTCCAAAATACATTTCGGCAGTCTACTAGCTCGTAGTAATCGTAGGTTTTCAAATTAAAAATCGGAACCGTAAAATTTCGAAGTATTAGTTGATTAAGAGCGGTTTTAGCCCTAGTCTTTAAAATTATCCAATAGGCCTTACATACGACCTGCGGTCATCCCACAACATACACAATATAATATTTTTCGGGTGTCCAAAAAAACCATTTCTATTAATCGCTTTGTAAACGATATGTTTTTAATCATCTGACAAATAATTGCATGGCTCAATAGTTTTGAAAATATGTTTTGCGCCATAAATAAATACATGAAGGCATTTTTTTAATGGAAAACCACATAGGGCTATAAACTTTAATTATAATAAATGTTACTAACGTAATTAAATTTTGAGTTGGATTGGCATTGCTAATATATATACGTAATAGTCTGTTTGCAGTAGTTAACCACCGGGAATGGACCAGTCGTCCTGGGTCACGTTTTGAGAGAGCTTCGGTGCAGTAACCGTTTTTAATTGCTAAACACATTTCGTAAAGATATTTTTGATCTGTACTTAATTCGAAGTTAGTTTCAATGTCAGGTAATTCACACGCTATTATAGAAAATTCTACGATTGGTAGCTTTTCGCAATTGGATAAGAGGTTTCCAATAAACCCACGAAATGCACGAGGACCACTTGTTTCACCGTCGAGGTGTGGAAGTAAATGTCGCAGAGGAAGCTCATTCGCATGCAACTGGCAGATAAACCATTGCAGGGGTCGCTAAATTTTTATTTCCAGTAATAAAATAATTCCTCCCTTGGCTCCTACATTACTGTTTGTTCCGTCGCAACCAACCACTTCTAAACTGTCAAACGACATTGAAGAGCTGTCTAACAGTTTAAGAACCCAAAATACTTGAGGCAGTTCCAGAAACAGGGGACAGATAACCAATATAACTTGAACCTGGTTGTTCTAATAAAGTTATATGTTTTTCGACTATTGTACTTTTTCTATTATCAGTAAATGTCAATGTATTGTCTTTACGGACATCGAAGTACAAACCACGCAACAAGCATACCTTTGAAGTTGTTGTTGTTGTAGTTGCTGTCTTTTTTTCTGCCCTGCACGTCTTACCTGACAAAGAGCAGCTAATTTGGAGGCAAGTGGCCGATTAGTGAGGTCTCATGCCGTGTGCCAAATGATGTTGGATATTATTTTATTTTTTTTTAACAAATGTTGGCAGTCTAAAAGATTTATTACAATAATAAAAATACTTTTTTTTAATAAACAAAAATTATTATATTAGTCTTTCCACCCCTGGCCATATTCCAGGAAATAGAATAAAAGTGGTGGGGCGGTGGAAGGACTTGAGCTAAAAAAAATTATTTTTTAGGTAATTACTTATTTTTGCCTTACACAACTTTCTATTTGTCAGGCGTGCCAATTTTCAGAAAAAAAAATTATCGCTCCACCCTAATGTAGGGGTCCCGATCTCACAATTATCGACTTTCATTTATAGGAATATCTGAATTTTAATAATAACTTAGATCTCTTGAAAGAAAAAATAAGAGTATAAATCCCAATATAACTGTTAGGAACTGTTATCGAGAATTCAGATGTCTAGTAGAACTATGCGCTGACTCGGTGGTACCACGTTTGAATAAAAGTTTTATTATTTATGATTGAATGAATTGAAGAAATACGACATGTAGTAATACCAATACTTTAAAAATAGTTTTCTTACAACAAAATCGTTATTCCGCCAGATAAAAAATCATACTCGAAGTAAGAAAGCAACAATAGTTGTTTGTTTTTACATAAATTTATTTTAAACGAAATATAAAAAAATTTAAATGTTGTATCTGACGAAGCCAGTATAGTAATCGCAAATGTGATATTTGAAATTGTAGTTTCACAAGCAAAATTCATTTAATAAATCAAAGAATTAAAAAAAAAATCCTAAAAACTAAAAATGTTGTTTTTAACGAACTCTGTATAGTAATCGCAAATCTTATATTTAAGATTGTAGTTTCAGCACAAGCAGACGTTTTTATAAGGAATGACTTTTTTTTCTACTTATACCTACTAATAAAAAAAGTTTTTCCTCTTCCAAATTCTCTCCGTGGACACACTGTAGATATTCATGGATGTAATAGCTAAACGGTCTTTAAACGAACAGAAGCAAAGCGTTCTGGACTCATCATTCATTCAAATGCTTGTCGTTAACAAGTATCGCTTTACATGCGAATTCAGGAAATTATTCAATAAAACAAAAAATAAAATTTACGGTCTATTGAAATTCCTGCTGCTTAAAAATCGGAAGGCATGCAATGCAGTATTACTTTTTGTTAATTGACAGCTACTGCATTGACTTAATTTTAAATTTTAAATATTTAATAATTTTTTGCGTTGGATTGATTCAAAAGTACCTTTAAAAACTTCAAATCATCCAGGGATTTAATTTTTCTGTCAATGAAACTCTACTTTAACAGTTATTGACTTACATAAGTTACATAGACCCAAAAATGGTATTAATACAATTTGTTCTTTGTAATGCAATTTATTTATACGGTTTTAAGCTTGTATGTAGGCTAACATAAAGTTAAAAACTTCAAATCATCCAGGGATTTAATTTTTCTGTCAATGGAACTCTACTTTAACAGTTATTGACTTACATAAGTTACATAGACCCAAAAATGGTATTAATACAATTTGTCCTTTGTAATGTAATTTATTTATACGGTTCTAAGCTTGTATGTAGGCTGACATAAAGTTGATGATTAATTAAAAACTTCAAATCATCCAGGGTTTTAATTTATCTGTAAATAAAACTCTACTTTAACAGTTATTGACTTATATAAATTACATAGACCCACAAATGGTGTTAATAGAATTTGTTCTTTGTGATGCAATTTATTTATACGGTTCTAAGCTTGTATGTAGGCTAGCATGAAATAAAAAATTTAAGTTCATCCAGGGTTTTAATCATTATGTCAATGGAATCCTACTTTAACAATTATTTACTTACATAAGTTACATATATCCACAAATGATGTTAATAGAATTTGTTCTTTTTGATGCAATTTATTTATACGGTTCTAAGCTTGTATGTAGGCTAACATAAAGTTAAAAATTTCAATTCATCTAGGGATTTAATTTTTCTGTCAATGGAATCCTACTTTAACAGTTATTTACTTACATAAGTTACATATACCCACAAATGGTGTTAGTAGAATTTGTTCTTTTTGATGCAATTTATTTATACGGTTCTAAGCTTGTATGTAGGCTAACATAAACTTTAAAACTTCAATTCATCCAGGGATTTAATTGTTCTGTCAATGGAACCCCTACTTAACAGTTTTTGTAATGTACGTCAACCCAAATATGGTTTCTATAGAATATGGTATTTTATAATTTACTGATACGGTTACCTTTCTAAACTTGTATGTAGGCTAACATAAAGTTAAAAAACTAAGTTTCCGACGAAAATGGCGTTCAGATGAAATGAAACTTACTACTTATCGATGACATCAACGAACGTGCAAGGCACACAATACTAATTATGTTCGATAATGAAAAAGAAATAATAAAATTTGAACCTGTAAATTCTTGGTTAGATGAATAATAATTGTAGAAACTTACTGGCCACACTCAAGTAATTAAAATTCAATCAAAGTAAAAATAAAAAGCACCAAAACCACTAAACATTTTAAAAACTTAATCAAATGTAACAGGCAGCACAAAAACGCAATTCATAATTCGGCAACACATGGGCTCAGTACGGTCCACTACTGATCTGGGGATATTATGTCCCAATATCAGCTGATTTGTATAGTACAACTGTAGAAACTTCAATAATTGTATCAGCTAAAGGCTGTTGATACTTGAATAAATAAATCCCAGAAGGCCTTCCGCTTCTGATGGCAAAATTTTAAAGTAAAAATATATTCTGCCACTTTTCTTTATGTTTTCAACACAAAGTAAATTCCTTGCACGTTTTAAGGAATATTACAGTTGTTAAAATCTTCCAAGATTATAAAAGTTTTCAACTTAATCCTCAAATGGTATTTATGTACGTTTATTTCTCAAGTTGCAAGAAATGCTGTAACTTGGAATAATCTAAACGTTTGTAGAGAGGCAGTAAAGTGAGACATTGTTGCATAAAATGCTTGTGTACTACTTACATTTCAAAGTGTACAGGGTTGCCTGTATCTTTTGGGGAAAACGCTCGCACACGTCAATTTAGTTTTATATGCTCAAATGCTGATGTTATTCGGTTTTTTTTTTTATAGACATTTGTCAAAGATATGACGACATCGATATTTTTTAAATGGAAACACAGCTTGTGATACATCATTTGAAAGTTAATATCTCGTATATCTACTATGCTCATAAAGTTTGGCGCGATTCTGTCAAGCTATTTCAAAATGGCGATTGTTAAAATTTTTAAAAATATTCTTTATTTAAATAAGCGGAAATGATAAATCATTGATGTTTTTTTTACCTTCCAAGGTAAGAAATCTTTATTGTTTTACGTTCTGAAATTTTGTGACTTTGTGAACTAGTAAAATTAATATAGGTATTTGCGAAGTATTATTTTACGATTTTCTAAACAAAAATGGTTTTGACGGAAAGATTCTTGATATTGTTAGGATTAGTGATGTGAGAGGAGAATATTCTCTGTAAGAAAATTCTCCCGAAAATATTCTCTAGAGAAGTTTTTCTACATAATTTACACCGCCTCGATTTACACTGAAAAATTTTGCAATGATTTTTAAAATTTTGAGTTTACCTTTTCTATAACTCTGGCAACTGTGTTTTATGTATGGCAACAGTGATTCAGGGAAATCCCCTAGAAGCATATAATATCTATATGCGTCCTATGTTTTTAATAGTTAAATGTGATTTTTTTTATTTGACTGTTTTTTTTTGTTTAGTTTTTAGTTATTCTTGGGAAGGTATGTTTTTTTTAAATAAAAATTCTATTTCTTTATGTTTTGTTTGATTAACGCCGTTCGCCGTTTGACATTTGCCGAAAATAAGCAATTCTCGAGAATATTCTCCAAAAGATTATTACCGAGAATTTTACATCACTAGTTAGGATGTGGAGATAAAATGAAAAGTCAAAGTGAAATGTGCACTAATCAAATTTCACAGGGCACTGTTAGTAAAATATTCCACATATTTCATCCATTTAATATTTATTTATTTATTTATTTGTAGGTTTTTTATAATAATATTAAAAATCAATAACATTGTTTTTTATTAATAAAAATAAATTCAATGAAAGCATCATTACAAAACCATATATTAACAAATCTGTTCGATTTTGTAATAAAAAAATATACACCCATTTAGATTATTAATTTTAATTACGTCATAAATGTATTTAAAAATGTAAGTAAGTAATTCAAAAATAATTCACCCAAAAAAAAGTAAAAATTATAAATAAGGGAGAAATTATAATAGAAAAATTGTAATATTTAGTATTATTATTACCTATAATATAAGTTGGCTTACCTTTATATAATTTTGTATAATCCATGATTTTAATTCTCTTTAAAATGCCAAAAGTTTGCCATAGTTTTCAAATTAGTAGGTAATATATTAAAAGTTTTAAGTTTTGATGCCAACAAATAAAGCATTATTTTTTAAACGAGTTAAATTAAAATTATCATAACATAAAACATAGATTGGTTTTTTGTCTTGTTTGGTATATATAGGTAATGTTATGTAATTATTTTTTATTTCTATATATATAAAATGGAAGTTTTGTAATAAAGTTGTTTTAAACTCAGAATAATATTATTAACAAATTGTATTTTTGAAGGAAACAAAATATGTTAATTAAATATTATTTTTAAAACATATTTTTGTATTGTTATAGCGGTTTCAAATTTGAGTCGTATGCACTTCCCCAAACCAATTATACCATGGGAAAGAATTGAAGTTAACTATAATGTCATATCCATGACACCTTGTATACCAACATAGTATTTATCTTTCCCAGATATATTACAAGTCTCCGTTTTATATTTCACAAACCATTTGTTTTCAGTTTTCTGCAACATTTAATAAAAAACAGGAACATGCTATATGCTATCATCCACGCTAAAAATAAGGTTAAAACCGAAACATTTTGCGGTAAAAGCACAACTTTTATCGTGATACTGTGGCAGCGGAATTCCACGGGAAGTCATGTTAATGTTGGGGGAGTTTTGGGAAAAAGTTCGATAGAAATTATAAGAAAAATTGTCATTTAAAAATATGTATTAGGATTTTGATTACCCAATATAATAAATAAGCTTTCGAGTATCACCAACGGTTGAAATAGGGGTAAAATACCGGGTATTTCGTATTTTCGGTAAGTATGGAGTAGTGATGTATCTTGATATATAACTTTATTTTATTACCACTAGGCCTAGGCTACACAGGCAATGTATGAAAATAAAAAAAAACACACACCAAGACAGATTATCCCGATGCATGTTTTGGTATATGTTATATGCAGCCCTGCAATCTTATTAGGTAGGTACGCCTATTTTTCGGGCAATATATTGTTTCAAAAAGTTTAAAAGACACTTTTCTCTATACTTATATTATATAAAAGAAAAAAGTAAATACCTACACTGAAAAAAAAACCGTTCATAATATTAATGAACGGCAATTATTAACTAATATTTCATTAAAACAATGAACTTTTTCATGAACGTAATAAATGGCGTTCATAGATTAAGAACCGCATTCATTAATATTAGGAATCCATGTTCATCTATATAATGATTTATATGTTCTTAAATTAATATAAGATGGTCGTTGTTATAATGAAAAGTGCATAAAAAAGATGAACATGTTCATTAAATTAAGGAATTCGTATAGCGTTTTATTTCTTAAATTTTAATGAACACTATTCCTTATATTAATGTACAAATCATAGATTAATAAGTGTACATGGTATTAACGAACGATAGTTATTATATGGATGAACAAGGCTACATTAAATTAATGTATGACTTCGTTAATATAAAGAATAAAACATCAAAAACGATCTGTTCCTATTATTGATGTACGGATTTCATCGCGCTAATGAACATATCATTAAACGGCACCCCCACCCCAGTGGCAGAAACGGTTGCTGCCCGGAAATAAATAGACAAATGCAAGTCTGATCTTGAGTTAGGCGGTTGCGATTTTTGTTTATTGGTGTATGTGTAGATTTGTAGTTATTATTTCAGAGGTAAGAGCAAAACAAATATTTTTTGGGTTCTGGCGCACTTAATGACCCTAGAAATTTCACAATTTTTAAAAGGAAAGCTAAAAAGTATTAATTTTGAGTAATTATACAGTGACCGCCAGAAGTCCCGCATAAATTCTATATATGCCAAAGAAAAAAAAAATTTTAAGAACGCTTGGACCCATCAATCTTTATTTCTAATTACCCGTTTTTTGATATAAAAAAGTAATACAGTACACGCTCGTACATGTGAACAACGCGCTCTTGTGAACACAATATTTTTTATATTGGGTACTTATAACGTGAACAACAGGCCGCTCGATAATATGAACAATCAAACAGTTCATTTAGGAGTGATTTGCGGCAAGCAAATATGTATTATGGAATTATTGGAAAGATACTTTTTACGTCAGGCACTAATAAGGGAATGCCTTATTTTAATAAGGTCTTACCTTATTTCTCAAAGAAATGTTGGAACGCACTCTTTAAATTTACAGTTTTTTACGCCAGCGTTATTTATAACGTAAGAAAATCTACTTGTTACTAATTGTCGAACAGGGCCAAATCGACGATATAAGTATATAAATCTTAATCTGCGTATTTTTGTGCCGCTTTTTTAACCAAGGTTTTGAATTAACCTACCAATACTAATGTTTTTTACATTTTACAGCATGCAAATATTGAAAATTTATTTAAAAAATAAACTGGCACAAAAGAAAGTTTACCAATTTTAAAGTTATAATGCAATCATCTATTTTTTGTGGGGTTCGGTTCGCCAAATAAGGGAACCTTAATTACTTACGGTAACTAGTCGTAAATAGGGAAAGGTAGTATTTTATTATGGGTTCCTTATTAAACTTTTTTTAGTGCGCATGCTTAGCTGTCATTTTAAAGACGACCATAATAAGGCATTTACCTTTTAGGGTTTCCAATAATTCCTTATTATTTAATTGGGTTTTTATGTTCTGAGCGTGTTTGAACGGGGGAGAAAACACGCCACGACGATATTTGTTCTTTAGTTAACTTATTAAATTCTGAGAATACAAAAAATGTAATAACGCAAATTGTTTTGCTATCATTGATAAATTGATATTGAAAAATATGTTATGTATTAAAAATCTTTATAAAAAAGCTTATACAGGGTGTTACAAATTCGACATACCAGCATTGGAATCTCGGAAACCATAGGAGTTAGTGTAACGGCTAAATGGGGGCAAAGTTGCGCAATTCGTTGCTGAACGACAAATTCTTGAAAGATTTCCATCAGAAAAATTGGTAAGAGTAATAGGCATTTTAAAATCTAATATACATTTTTGATATTTGTTTAATAGATGGCACATGCTTATAATGAACTTAATGTTGTTTCAGGAATATTACAGAAGTAGTAAAAGGGGGAAAATATACACAAAGTTTTATAATTTAACTACATCATTTAAGGCAGCGGTATTGAAACATGTATCAGAAGGGAAAATACAAAGAAAAGAACAAAACAAGTCTAGATATGAAAAAGATTTAGGTAAAGGCAAATTGTATCATATTTTATTATATTAGTGGTCAGTACATTTACATCTACATTGTCTGAAAGTATATAAGAAATAAGGTAAAAAATGATATATCCAACAGAATAGAATCAAAGATAGTCAAGATAGAATTATTTACTTGCGTTTTTAATTTAGCACATTCTGATTTATTGTATTGTCCATAGAACCAGAAGAAGATGCTGAAAGCTGCATTCGGGCACTTAAATTTGACAACTTGACTTCTGAGCAATTTGATAGTACATGGAAAGCATGTTGTCAATTTCGGCTACAGTTTATTAAGTCCAACGACACAGCCCAAATAATGGATAAATGGCCCTTTTATAAAACGCCTTCTGGATTTCGACTGGTAAAATTATTTATTCCTTTTATTTCTTCTATTTTCCTAACTAATTGTTTTTAGATCGATATGGATTTTAAGGCTGCTTTCGAAAACAAGGACGGTTTGTTAACCAAATGGGAGCAGACACAAGAAAAAATTCTTTGCTTTTTAACGACTGACAACCATATCAAAGATCATAATGTCAAACAATTGGTGGAGAAACTAAATGGCAGAACCACATCAATAAGTGAAAGTAAGCATTTTTAGGATTTAATTTTTTTAAATTTATTTGATTCATTAAAATTAACACTAACATACTTTGGTATCTAATTATGGCATAATTTTTTTACAGATAGCCGTAATGCAGCGATATTTTGGGCTCTTCACGGATATCTAGTACCGACTAATAAAGTTGTCAAAAAAGACCTGATAACCGGAAAGAAAAGTACTACAAAATTTACTATAAAAGACTCCCAGGAATCGGTTATTTTCGTTGGGAATAATCTACAGGAAATTGAGGATAGAATCAATCATTTAAAGAAAACAAACTTTTCAATCCAGCCCTCCATTTACTGCGTTGGGAGAGATATATTTTCTATTGAAGAAATATATATAAATTTTGATGATATTAGATATAAGTTTACAAATGTTTTAAGAGCGTTAGACGTTTGCTTTAAAATTATATACTTATTTGATCTCGAATTTCCAACGGAATCGACTATGTTTTATTCCTTCATTGAATCTTTCTTTTTTGAATTAAAGCCATCAAACAATTCCAAAGTTCACATTTTAGGCGAGTATTTATTACAGAAATAAACATAATTAGAAATTACTTTTAAATATGTAAGTTTTATTCATTCCCTTTTTTCCAAACTTTAAAATAATTTTAAAGACAAGAGATCTGATTAATGCCATATTGCTATGATGCACCAACCCTTATAAAAATAAACGTTATGCATTTGTAATATTTAATTACAATAAAGATATTCCCCATATCGGCGCGATAGAGCGGTAGCGGTATATAGGCGACCCAAACTCTTGTGGCGGTGTACGACGATCATCATTGTAGTATACCTCCGCAAAAATTTGTATCGCCTATAATACCGCTACCGCTTTATCGCATCGGTATGGGATTGAGACAACATCTGGAATTATTGAATGAATGTTATAAGTTCATTGCAACAATGAATGCGCACATTATAATAATGAACGCGTTCGTTGACGCAATGAATCTGTAATTATTGAATTAATGTTTAAGTTCATTGTAACAATGAACTCGTTCATTGTAATAATGAACGCTTTCGTTGACGCAATGAATCTGTAATTATTAA
The DNA here is from genome assembly GCA_963969555.1 of Polydrusus pterygomalis. Classification (NCBI taxonomy): domain Eukaryota; kingdom Metazoa; phylum Arthropoda; class Insecta; order Coleoptera; family Curculionidae; genus Polydrusus; species Polydrusus pterygomalis. The sequence continues at coordinate 3,379,125 of OZ018377.1, forward strand.
ATTAATGTTTTAAGTTCATTGTAACAATGAATGCGTTCATTTAAATAATTTTTTTGTATTCATTGAATTAATGCTAAAAAATCATCGGAACAACGAAAATATTCATTAAAGCTATAAAACTACTTACATTGTATCAATAAAATTATTCATAAAATCAATGTACAGTATTCATTAAAACAATGATAATAGATTCCTAGATTAAATGAACGAGTTTTCATTATATCGATGTAGTTGTTCATCGGCTCAAAATCAATGCTATCAATCATTGATTTAATGAACTTTTTCTTTGTATTTATGTTCACTTTTGGTTCAGTGTATGTATGTTTATATCAATCCAAGGGTAAAAGTATTCCTCGCCACGGGTCAAGTTCTCGTGCAAAAACTTTTTCAAATTCTTGAACAAGAAATTTGATCAATACAAGTTATATATACCAACTAATATTTGACTTGAGGTTAGGTACGCGATAACATCAAAGATTGGTTATTTTGCTGGTTTTGTTTGTTTTTTTTATATTCGAACTAGCGTGTACCCGGCCTGCGTTGCAATGCCAGGCATTATACGCCTCTGAGATAATAATAAGGCGAGTTCACTATCACGTCAAGATTTATAAATGCAAACCCGAACAAACCTCCAAATTTATCAGTGTTTCTCTCCAATATTATGCATGCATTATACATAAAAACCTTCCTCTTGAATCACTCTATCTATTAAAAAAAAAAAATTAATTAAGATTTATAAGTTTTAGAGTTTAATTGACTTGTTCTCTTCCTTTTTGAACTAAAAACACGACGACGATTCATTTTTAAACAACTTTTAGAAACAAACCCTCAAAAACAATTTTCCATTCTCAAAAATGCCAGAAACATAATCAAAAATTGAGAAGAATTTCCAAGTTTTTGGCAAGAATTTGGGGCAAATTTTAGCTGTTTACACGTAAAAATAAATTGAAGCAACGTTTACAATTTCTTGAGCAAGAGTTTAGGTTTTAAAGCCCAGACCTATCTCTTTCCCATTCGTCAAATGACAATATTGCAATGCGCATGTCTAATCGTGTGTAGCTTTGTTTACATGCGCGAGGCCATAAATTTGCCACTTTAGTGATTATTGTTTTCTTATCTAAAGGTAAATCTCTATGACTGTAACCTATTAGCTCAGACTTACCAGTACTGATGTATAAAGCTGAATGTGACTGTGTTTATCCGGAAAAGATAACTGACTTTGAGATGAGGTAGAAAGATAAAATTTCTGGATATTGCTATACACCAATATGTAGGAAAAAATCTGAAAATCCTAAATATTTAACCTTCAAATATAGAATTAAGAAATATGCAATATATTTTGTTTGGTCTGGCGGCGGGGACTGATATGGGATGGGTATAATAATATAAAAGCTTCTATTGAAAATTATGTAGACAGTTAGTGTAGACTACTGTAGTAGACCCTGCTGATTTTGCTCGCATAGTGAATTAATAGTGTATTATATAATGTGAAGCTATTAATCTCAATTGTTCGAAAACTCCACTTTTTCGCGCTAAATCACTCCATTTGGCAAATCTTCAACAGTTCGCGTGCGGCATGCGGGTTTTAGTTGCGGCGGCAGCAGCTACTTGAGCCATTGTGAAATGATAATGAACTACCGCCGCATTAAACATCACTAACCCCCGGCGGCGACCCGACTGCACCCGACCCCCGAGGGCAATTCCACATTTTATGTTGTGGTTTAAAGTTCGGAGTAAATTAGCCTTTACATGCATATTAAGTCTCCGGGGAAGGTTATTGTGACTCGGAACATGTAAGCCGGGTGTAAAGGCAACATTTTAAAATAATTTATTGGTTCAAAGAAATATTAGTTTACTAGAACTACCTGCATTAACGATAGCTTTGAGGGCAGGGAGGACGGTGGTGTGACAAGATAATATGATGTTTGAGAATTTCAGTAAAAAATTGAGTTCATTGTTATATGTTTCACTCTCGTCTCGCTTTCTCTCGTCTCGTTCTCGCGGGACTAGACGAGAACGAGCCGGTAGTGTTTCGGTCTCCTGCGAGACGAAACGAGTGTGTGCGTTCGAGAATTTCGTAAGACGAGACAAAAATAGGCGAAATATTAAGATTTACCATAAACTTTAAGAAGAATCCAGTTAGTGAGCCTAATGAAAAAAAATTAAGCAATTACTTTAAGCAATTACTTTTTAGTAAAAGCAATTGCTTGAGTAGCAAATGCTATAAGTAAAAGCAATTGCTATAGATCTGTATATGAACATTTTTTTGAAGCAATTGCTGCTTTTCTTTCAACTCTTCAGCAAATGGTTATTCAACACAAGTTCAGACGTGGCTTATCCACTTGATTAGATTATAAATTTCATGTTCAGTTCGGTGCCGAATTTGCAAAAGAGTTGGTCTATTTGGTACTATTACGTTTTTGTGGAAAACAGAAAACTTATATTTGTGATATAGCAGATTTCAGTAAAAATGATGAAAGTGATAGTAGTGATGAAGAAATTAAAGACAAGGAATTGATATTCGTTCGCAAATTGAAGGAACATAAATGAATCTCTCTGACCACAACCGTTTAGCTTTCACAATAGCTTCAGCACTTGTAGGAAATTTAATAAAAATATTGGCCTTCTCCAAAACTGCATTCATTACAGAAGTGTATGTCTTACAGACAGTAGTTTGGTGAACACCGAATTCTTCACCTACAGATTTTTGAAAGCCCGGATACGACATCAGCCAAAAAATAATTTGCCAACCACTCAACATTTTCGCAGTAAAAAAAAACTTTCTGAAATCATCATATCTGCAATTTTTACGTACACTGTAGATTTTTCTTTTACGAATGTTCATATATTCAGCCATAATTGAAGAAACAAATTATGAGCAACGCACGTGTATGCCGCGGAGAACTAAAGTTGACTGCTACCAAGCAAATGATGCAGGGGTCGGCCTACCTTAAAAAGTTGAAACCAATTGCTACCCTAGAAAAAGCAATTCCTTAATTTATTCATCACATTTTAAGCAAACGATAGCAATAGGGAACTTTCCAATTTTTTTTTCAATGATATGATTTAGTGAGGCCTAAAAAAAATATTCCCCAATTATTACTCCTTAAAAATCAGTAATAACTTGGTAAAAATTCTTTAAAGTTTCGCGCGTGTCAAAAGCATTTCAAACGACCTTTTAAGCGCGCCAAGCCCGATGACGTCAGGAAGTATGACTTTTCCGTCATCCGTCATCCTGACCGGTGGCCGAGCTACCGAGTTTGCATTTGGATTGCCGTCTGTTATTGTTATTGTATTGTTGTTTTAAGGTGGAATTCTCAACGTCGTTCAATTTATTGCCAACCTATAACCTATTTCGTGGATGTCACACACGAATTATACTTCTTTACGTCACGACCCGTTTTTACCAGCTTGGGATAATTTGAATTTTGGGGCATTTTTAAATCTTCCTAGCGGTCTTTTGGGACGAAATATGTAGTTTTTTTGCTGTCATATGTTTTATGACAATATTTACTACTAATGATTTATAGAATTTTTTCCCCATTTAAAATTTTTGTCAAGTTCCCTATTGCTTCTATTTTTTTTAAAAAAGCATTAACGAGAAGCAATTCCTGCACTTTTAAGGAATTGCTTGACGCGAAAACAATTACTTTAGTTTTTATTGATTGGCTTTTAAGAAACTACTTCGATTTTATAAGAAAAAGCAATAATTGCTACATTTTTATTCATTGGGCTCATTATCACCCGATAAAAAAGCTATCTATATTACCGATATTGCAAGGCGCAAGGCGGCCAGGGAAAAATCGGGACACGCCGGACACGTTGCCAAAAAACAATAGAAACAAAGACCAAGAGAAAAAATGAACCTTTTTTTTATAACGTTTATAGTTTTTGTCGAAAAGTTTGATAGAGAGAACCATTTGATAAATGATAATCGTCTTCGCGAATAAAGTATAATATTATGTCACTTTCAGCAAGATGTAGGAAGTCAACTAAATATCTACGTATTTGATGTTGTCCAGTTAATAGAAATTGGTTTTGGCCATTTTTTTTTCTATAAATAAATCATCACTGGCCGGAAATTTTAAGCTAGATAAAGAAGTTTCATACCTTGTTTTAAGGAGCTATGGTAATTTAATTTGCACCCTGGAACACTGCAAGTTTTGTTTTTGGTATGATTATTTTAAAATAATGCCGTTGTCAACTAAAACAATCTAGCTTCATTTTCACTATTTACATTTATTTACATTATTTAATTATTATCTACTATTTACTATTTTCATTTAATTTAGATAATTACAGCCTGCAGGATAAAAACACACTTTGAAAAGAATGTCATACATCATGCATCTTAACATAACACTCTGGTTTTAAAGTGACTGTTTGCCGCTGTCTATTAGTTCTTTGTCTTTTCAGCTCACATAATATGATCATAAAGGTCTCTATTTAGTTTATCCATCAAAATATCTTTTTCCTTTTCCTGATGTCTTTTTATAAATTGAGTTGAAAGCGATCCCTTCACCTTTTCTTCCAGCTTTTATATCATCCTAATCCTTCAATCCTGGCGTCCTTTTAGTCACTTAACTAAAAATTGAATGCGATAGACGTGAAACTGATTCTCTGCTTTAAAATTAAATTTTATCATTTTCGCTAACGGTTTTTTATTCCCAGAGATATCGGATTTGGATTGTAACATTCAACAAGTAAAGAAAAGTTAGACATGAGTAACTATTTGCTAAAGATGGCTGGCGATCGCGTTCGAGTTAGGGGCTGATTTAGGGGGGAGGGGGCGCCCCCTGCGGTTATAAAAATTGTTAAAGCAAAACCAATACTTTCCATAAATAATAGTAAAAATAAGCAGAAAGCAAGAAAATTTTTATGTTTCCTTGCAGGTTTGTTACTGTTTCGTATTTTGTAAATAAGCAAATTTTACTTTTTGGTATGGGAAGTAATGCTCCAGAAACAAAAAAAAGAGGAGGAGGAGTAGAGGTATAAAGATTATGGTAACAACGACTTTTGATCGAAAAAAAAACTCCATAACATTTTTTTCAAGAAAGTTTAAGAAAATTATGAGTGAAGAAATTATAAAATTGTTTTGTATCTGATTGAATAATATATATTATGTCAACTCACTTATATTCTTTTGACATGAGATATGGATTTTTTATTTTAATGGCGGTTTAAGGGCATCTGAAATTTTTTTATGTACCATAAAGGCATAAAATATAGTTTTTCTAATTTGGCATCATAACAACTCTATTACGATACGCATTTGCGTATCGTAATGAAGCTATTTCGATACGCGTTTTTTCTTTATTTGATGTTGGTAACATCTAAATGTTTTATTTCATTGACTTGCGCGGCCTTTGTGATTTACGAGAAAACCCATTTTTCGCAGAGGAAAAATAGCTTGATAACTTACTTTTTTATTCTGTGTGGATAACAGTCATGTATGTTGGTTGCATAAATCTATAAATCAATCTTTTGTAGATGCTTCAAGCTATCATTTCCAAAATTTAATCTACTAACCTTCCAATGTCGATTTTAACTTCAACTTTATTTGAATTTTCCATTTTCCCTATACTAAATTGCAATGCCGTGACGTAAAATCACGTCTTTTGAAATTCAAAAAAAAGTAGTAAAATCGCCCGAATTTCCGAACGCGCTGTATATGTACCGAATGTACAAAGATCACACGACGTATTCCGTCCAATTTCAAATCTCATATCGCTAAAATAACTTTAGAATCTCGTGGTGAAAATGGGTCAATAAATCAAAAAATTACAGTTCGCAAAATATTTTTTGTTGTCCAGAGGCTACTATGATAAAAAATAGTATTACCAACATAAAATTTAGACATAAAAATTTACAAAATTTGAAGGATTTATTTTCTTTTTAAAATGTATTTTTCTTAATTATAAAAGGTGAAATAGAAAAAAATGTATAAAGCACATGTTTCATAAGGCGTTTTAGCGCACGTGTCAATAAAAAAACTCGCCACTTTGTGGCTCGTTTTTTAAAATAGACGCGTGCGCTAAAACCGCTTCTTATGAAACGTGTACTTTAATATACTATTATATCATTATACGAGTATATAGGCCGATCCTTACCTATGCATATTCATCCTGCATCAAAATTGCATGCAATTTGGGATTCATATTTATGCATTTCAGCGTGAGTGTTTCAGCGTTTTTTACCCTTGAAATAGAACAAGATCCAATTATTTGCACACCCCATGCGATTTGGACAAAATTCCCTAGATATTTTTGTTGGTGGAATTGATTTATAAATATAACTTGGCTCATTTGACAAAAAAATAAACAAGACATCAGCTTTTTTAGTTTTAACCATCAGTATGTGGTTTAAAACGCGTTTTCCTGCTGCTTTTTGGGTTTGGGGACAACTTATCTGGAGCAAGGACTTCGTCATTGCACTTATTATAACTGTACCAAAATCAGAAGATTTTGTATTCTGTCAAATTGCACCAATAGTAAAACAAAAAATTATAACAACCAAATTTCAAATTTAAAAAAATTAATGTGGACATATTAGGACTCGTCACGTGATTCGCATTATCTTTCAAATTTTAATTTTTTCCAAAAAATAATTCAAACGTGGGGTTATTTCCGAAAATATCAAAAAAAGTTATTGGAAAAAGTTTTTTTTTAATGCAGTTTCTAGCCCACATGCAAAATTTCAGCTGCATAAGATAATTTTGATTTTTTACCCATATTTTGTAAATTGCACCACTTTTGCAAAATAAGACTCAACGCCCTACATAAAATTTTTAGTTTTGACAATGCTTTATTTCAGATAGTAGCGCCATATTAAATGTGTTTTTCTACAAAATCAAAATTGGGCATTAAACCGTAGTTTGTGTCTAATAACTTTTTTCGATATTTTCAGAGATAACCCCACATTGAATTATTTTTTGGAAAAAATTAAAGCTTGACAGATAATCTTATGCAGCTAAAATTTTGCATGTGGGCTAGAAACTGCATTCAAAGAAACTTAAATGGTAAAGTAGGAAAAGGACAATGAACTTTTTCGTTTTATTCAAAAATCGGCCAAATACCCAACTTTGGACTACAATTACCTACAGTTGGATTTATAAATTAATAAAAGCAGAAAACGAGATATGCGCAAACTTGATAAGATTTCGTTTTATGTTTTTATTAATTTATCAATAATTTTCAAATAAAAAATCAAAAATTATCTTATGCAGCTGAAATTTTGCATGTGGGCTAGAAACTGCATTTAAAAAAAACTTTTTCTAATAACTTTTTTCGATATTTTCAGAAATAACCCCACTTTTGAATTAGGTATTTTTTGGAAAAAATTTAAATTTGACAGAATGCGAATCACGTGACTACTATTTTTTTGCTTAATTTTCATCTCGATCGAAGCAGAACTTGCCAAAGTCAAATTTTGAACAAAGCTATTAATAAAAAAAATGCCATATGATGCGGACTTTACTGGTCACACCTTATAATTAAATTTCACAGGCGATATTTCATGACAGCCGCACTCCTGTAGCTGTAGACGCAAAAAGTATTTCAATGTTGCTTAATTATTATCACTACATAGTATAAAACAAAGTCGCTGTCGATGTCTGTCCGTCATGTATGCTTAAATCTTTAAAACTACGCAACGGATTTTGAAGCGGTTTTTTTTAATAGATACAGTGATTCAAGAGGAAGGTTTATAATGTATAAAACATGCATAATATTGTAGAGAAACACTGATAAATTTAGAGGTTTCTAATGTGATGTCGTAAATAAACACATTTTTTGCGCTTACATGGATATTTTGTAGTAGGTAGGTATATTTAGTATCAGTATCCGTGCGAAGCTGGGGCGGGTCGCTAGTACATAATATTTTGAAATAATCGAAAGTCTTAGTCGTTTTTCAGTAAACGTAAATAAATGTAAGGGGCGGGGCGACTGAGAAAATATCCATCAACAGCGATGATGAACCATTAAAGAATAATCTAATTAAAAGAAAAATAGCATTAAATATCCGTTTTCCACCGACTGGAAAATATCCATGCAACGTAGGATTTTTAACGATTAATCATTACGAAACCGAGAAAATAATAAAAAAGTCTCAGCAAGTAATTTATGGCATCCGTTCCATTGCCAGTTTCTAATTTAACGAGAAGCGACGAAAATGAGCTGTTATTTTGCGGGATGTTTTGAAGAAGGGCGTACATTTCGAAAATTATAAAAAATTTCAGTTTACAAATTTCTTTGCAGATAAGATTTAATGAGAAATACGAGGTCCATTGTTGGTAAAGTGTTTTTTCCGAAACTAAAAATATAGGCTGGAACCATTTTTTTTGTTGCCATGATATAAATAGAAGTATAATTTTTTTGGTTTCTTCTTTCATGAGGGAGCCCTAGGTACATGTTATTTTACATTTGAAAATAAGTAAAATATATGCATAAGGACCAAATTATTCATGTCCTGCTTGAACCCACATAACTATACCTAATCACCATGACAGCAATATAATTGTTTCAATAACGATGTCCTATTTTTATGTATTCTTTTCCTGATTACTACACCACTGAATGGGTAAATAATACAGATTATAACCTTACCAGTGAACATATAATTCCGGATTAAAAAAATCTGATTTTCCACAGAGTTGACACTGACCGCACTATTTTGTAAAGTACTTATAACAATTAAATGAAAAATCCTTTAGAAAAAACTAAAAAAAAAACACAAAACACGTACAAATACGAGTATTCCGACGACTAACCACGACATCGCAAAAACAAATACCACGATTACTCACAGAAAAAAAGGAGGGTTTGTTCGATTACTACAGCTGTTTATGCTGCTACCCGTGAATGTCCTACGCGTGAAAAAGACAAGCGAGGTTGCCGCTATCATTCTAGATTAACTACCCAGTAGTAATGTACTAGGTTAAAAATAGAATTATTTATTAGCTTTTTTTTTTGATAAAATTTTTGGCTCAGCTAAGTCAGTGTCATCCCATAGCCAGTTTTGGAAAATAATTATATTAGTAAGTGGTATCACAGGCCTATACAGGGTGTCCGGAAATGATGAGAAAAAAAATTTAGGGGATAATTTTAGATCGAAAATAAATGCTATCTCTTCCTATAACATTTTTTCGAAAATTTATTATTAACAGAGTCACAGGGTGTTAAAGTTAAATTTTATTTGCAGTTTTAAAATACATACGTTACTAGAACAATAAATTAAACATCCAAATCAAAGGTTCAAAGTGACGTCCTTCCTCTACAATGCATAAATTAATTCTTCTTAAAGAATTCCGACCAAGTTCATGGAATATTCCTTCTTCTGCTATGCTATGTTTAGGGTTGAAAACAAATTAAAATGGATTCGTATTCATCACATGCAAGCAATGTTATTTGAGCGTTTTTCTCGAAAACGGTTAGACATATCGAAGCAAAAGTAGTATACCTTTTTTGTGTCAGTTAGTTAGGAGAATAAAAATATTCTGTCAAAATGCATATACAGTGTAGGGCAAAAAAGTTTGGACCATTCAAATTAAAGTATAGGCTGTGGCGCCCTCTACAAAATACGAAAAAACGGTGGGCAAATTTGTATTCCTCATCCCGAAAAAGCTCCATATACGAGATTTCGTCCAAATATTGTAAGCGTGACAAAAGATATTGCAAAAAAAACTGCAAATAAATGTTAACTTTAACTCCCTTAATAATCAATTTTCGAAAAAATGTTATAGGAAGAGATAGCATTTATTTTCGGTCTAGAATTATCCCCTGAATTTTTTGCTCATCATTTCCGGACACCCTGTATATTTTATGATACATACAAAAATTTGCGTGGTTACATGAGAATAAGTTTCTATTCATCGTATAATAAAATGTAAAAATATTTTGATTTAGTGCATTATATAGAAGTCAATGTGCCACACAAACAAAAATAAAGCATGCAAAGGCTACAGCAAGGCGTATTTTTAGATTATTTTGTCTGGAATTATATTTTTATACATACAGGGTTATGAAAAAGAAACAGGACTGCCTTTTATATGAAATATCGCTTGGACCCGTCAAACAAATTTGTCTGAAATGCATTTTTTTTAGAAAAAACATATTATTATAGTTAACTTTTTTTTAAAACAAAGCGTTTCGAAAGAAGACAACGACATTTGACATAAACAGCTGATCTGGTTTCGCTGTTAAAGTTCCCAGATCAGCAGTGGGCCGTAGCAAACTCACGCATCAGGTTGTGTCATATTATTTTCATCCGAGTTTAATGTTTTCTGTGGTTTTTTCTGTGTAGTGTGTGTTTTAAACATTTTGAATTTTATAAATTTCAGAGACAGATTTTGGTGTTTAATATTTAAGTTTAATAGTGAGTACAAACACCATTTTGGCCAACTCATCTGAAAACTTACCACATTATGACGATGTTTTGCACTATTTTCATGTTTTTTTTTTATTTTCTCTGAAAGATTTTTAAAGTCCTGCACCCCATTTATAGTCCAATTATCATCCCCGTCAAAAAGAAAACACACGAAACAAAAAAAGAAGAATTTTTGTCCTCACAACCGCATATCCAGAATTTTTTATTATATATTTATTTGTCAAACTTACGCGTAAACTGTGCCTTACTTTTACATTTTGATTGCACTTGTACTATGTTCAATATTGGTAGTGGCCGCCCTGCATTTTTTAAATCAATTTTTTCACTTAAGCTCAGAGAACTAAACACAAGCTTCTGTAAATCACTGACCTTCATATTAGACGAAATTTTCCAACTTTATAACGTAACTAATAAATCAAATCAAAACAAATAAACAAATCATTAGCGGCATCGACAAGTCGCATCGTCAGAGTACATTTAATATATCGATTATTCTACCGTGGCATCGCGATTCGCGAACAGCTGTTGGGCGCGGAAAATTGAAGCTCATCCGTAGCAGCTCGTTGTGCGATGTGTAGGTGATGTCACGCCTCTGTAGTCATGGCAACTCGCGTTGAATCGGGACGAATAATCGGTCGCCCGCGCTTAGCACAACCTTAAGAGCGCGCAACTCGCTTGTCTATGAGTATAACCTGCCCGTTGGAATAGGGCTACGTTTGGTTTGAATTATTTTAATTGATTGCTTACATACATTGCGTTCTTGGATTTTTAAGTAAAGTATTCTTGGATTCTGTGTGAAATAATTGCAGGGGGGGCGGCGCCCCAGAGCCCTTCATTAGCCGCCACTGAAAATAAGTACCTATTTACGCTATATCTTTACAAAATATTAAGATTCCCTTACAAAATTTAACAGATGGCGAAGTCGGACGTAAAAGAGCTTAGTCCGGTTCTGTTTATGTAGCCAACCGCTTAACGTAAAATATACCAGACTTCAACAGGGTGCCATTAATGACAGTTGATGCGGCGATTTCGTAAATTAATTTGACTTTATACACCCTGGATCATAAAAATGTTAGGTACGTGTATATCAACTCTTAATGAAGCACACATTGCATATTTTTACATTTTCACATTCTACAATCACTTCTAGATATTTTTTATAAACCTATCTTCAACCGTTTACGAAAACTAAAAAAACAAAATATAGACAAACGACAAAGTATGAAAAGTAATTATTTTGCAACATATTGAAAATGCCCTCTACCAAATGTTCTGCCGATCTAAAAATTCCTAGTGTACATTTTGTACTACCTGTTGAAAAATTATCCACTGCCCCGGAAAAAATTGTATTTAGGTACTCCGTTACATGAGCAGCATAATCCGGGGGAGCATCATCCTGCTGGAACCATAAGCTTAAATTTGATTAATCAGGAAATAGAGTGGCGGGAGCTGAAACCCAATCTTTTCGAAGGAAATTTAGATATCTTTTTCCAGTAAGGCTTTTTTCTAGTTCGCTGAATTGAAATAATTTTATATTTGTTTTGTATAATACTCAATTATTTGTGTAATCCTGTCCAATAATATGTCCGTTATGCCAGGCGCTCACATTTCTATTACTTTATATATTTATGTCGTTTTCTAAAAAACGATTACACGAATTCTTTCTTGTTGCTTCCATCGCTCGGTGTTACATAAATTCATTTTCTTGATGCCTAACGCAATGTTAAAAGTTATATTACAAAAATACTGGTTCCTCTTTAAAAAAGTTTTCAGTTTCAAAAGTAGGTATATATATAACAAATAACGTAACAGAGGTAAAGTTTATTTTCGGAATATCCGGCAAACTTTATAAATAAATAATAAGTTATGGAGTAAAATTGAATCGATTCCCTACAACTGTTTGTTGGGGAAAGTTACAAATTGATATTGTTCCATGTGAAGCCAGTATTCAAGTTTCTTATTATTTTGCGTTGGCTTGTAACCGCGTCTTCGCCTACGGCGACGTATAACCAATTGTATGTACCGCTAGAAGTGACCAGGGAAAGTCCTTTGTATACAGGGTCCTGCAATAGTGCGTCAGGGTTCCATAGCTCCTATACGAATTTAGTTAGGAATTTTATTCAAACGCTAACTTATACTGTATCATACAAGGAACTTTAGGAAAATATTTTTTTATATACAGGGTGACCCAAAAAAGTGTGGTCATAAAAAGTTGTGATTTTTTAAATGGCATACCCCATATTTTTTTGCATATTTAGATGTATGCTATCGTCCTTTATAAATGCCTAAAATTTTCTTTGATTTGCTTTGGTAGTTTAAGAGCAATCAATTAAAAACTGAAAAAAAATTATTTTGAAGTCGTGGAAAAAATATAAAAAAAAAACAATCTAAAATTAGTTTTTTAACCACGGTATTAAGTGAGTTTAATGACAAGAGGTTTAAAGATACTATGAATCGAATAGTATTTATTTATTTTATACAGGGTGTTCATAATAAGGTTTCAAAAATGACACATTTCAAACCTATTTTTCTCAACTTTTTCAAATGGAACACCCTGTATATTAATTCGGTATTTTATATAAAATACACAAGCAATTTTTTTTGTAGTTGAAGCATATAAGTTATTTCCAGCCGTTTTCGAAATAAATGCAAATTTCATAAATTATGTCGATTAAACAGAGTTTATTTTTAAAATTAAGCGTAGGCGACTAGACTAATAATTAAAAACTACAGTAATTGTTCAAAATGTCTTCCATTTTGTTCTGTGCACAAGCCAACATGTTTTTGAAAAGGTCTGTTTATTTTCCTTTTAACATTTCAATTGCAATACCAGCAAAGATGTTCATTAGTAAGGTTTATCTCTAAAACCCATAGTAGGCTTTGAAATAAAACATGGATTCTTATACATAGTTTGACAAGTTCTTTAATTCATTTTAAAGAAGTGTAATATCGGGTGAATAAATTATAAGAAATTATCTTGATAATACCTCTCCGAACCAATGGATCGGTAGAAACGGACCCCCTAGCCAGCTAGATCGCCGGATCTTACAAAACTAGACCTTTTTTTATGGGGATACGTAAAACAAATTATTTACAATGATCCAGCTACAATTGCTAATAAAATGCAGCAAAGGATAAGAGACGTGTTTGCTAGCATTTTCCCTGGAATGTTAAGGAAAATAAACAGACCTTTTCAAAAACATGTTGGCTTGTGCACAAAACAAAAAGGAAGACATTTTGAACAATTTCTGTAGTTTTTAATTATTAGTCTAGTCGCCTACGCTTAATTTTAAAAATAAACTCTGTTTAATCGACATAATTTATGAAATTTGCATTTATTTCAAAAACGGCTGGAAATAACTTATATGCTTCAACTACAAAAAAAAATTGCTTGTGTATTTTATATAAAATACCGAAATAATATACAGGGTGCTCCATTTAAAAAAGTTTTCCTGAAGTACCCCGTATGATACAGTATAAGTTAGCGTATAAATGAAATTCCTAACTAAATTCGTATAGGAGCTATGGAAGCCTGACGCACTATTGCAGGACCCTGTATATTGCTAACCACATCCACACCAAATTTAATTTCTTTCTAAAGAGACAATTAAAAGTTATTTAGAAGTAGCTGGGGGGCTGGGGGGGGGGGGGGGGGCTAAGCCCCCTCCTGGCATAAAAATAGCAGTGTTGGCAAATATCATGATATTTATATAAATATCAAATATCGGATATATATCCGATATATATCTGATATATTATAATAATATCAAATAATTTTTTTCAGCTGAAACAGGTAAAACCATACTCTAGTTACTCTAGTAGGTAGCCAAGTAAAATCAAGGAACTAGATATTTAAGTAAATATTATATTTTTATTTTGGCATTTTAAATTTAAATTTTATTACGGATTAACGTTGTAATAAAAAAAAAGCACACACAATGCACAGTCGCGTCGACGAACGCTTCAGTAATGAAAAATAATAATGAAATAAATAGGGGATACCAATCGTAATACCAACCTAAACCATACAACATTCGGCGGTAAATTAAAATTTCCAAAAAAATTTTTTAATATCGTTGTTAACAGTTTTGTTAGCACTTAAAAAAAGTAATTTTTTAATAATAAATATCGTGATATATATTGAGATATAAATATCATGATATATATCAGTGATATATATCATTCCAACCCTGAAAAATAGCCTCCCCTGACGACAAATTTAAGTAAATAAATCACTAAGTTTGGCATATTGGTAGCTTTGTACTACGCCGTGAACGTAAATTAAAAGATGGCAACGCAGCATTGAACGCGAAACATGGGCAGACGCATCGCTTGCCGGGTCTTCTACAATATTTGATCTGCGAAACTCTTGTATGGTGTCAGGGCTCTTCATAGCGTTTTCCGTTGGTAAGTGTAGTGCATGTAAAATATATTTCTATGTTTTATCGATTAATAACGCCAAAACTTTTAATCTATCGCACCTTGCGTCAGATATTTCAATTGTAAATAAAATTAACGCTACATTTTTGCCAGCCATTATGCCAATAAACCATTTAGACCCCCGTACAAGTTTAAAATATGGTGAATGCGATGGTATAAGAACTTAAGCCCAGTCCTGTCTCTGTCGCCTACATCTTAACGTAAAATAGACCAGACTTTAACAGGGAGCCATAAATGACAGATGACGTAGCCACGATGCGGAGTGTTCTTAGAGAAATTTGCCTATATTATGCAATCGAAAATCTGCGCTTCACCATAATGATGTGCTATCTGAATTGTATGACCGTTTAGAATACCGCTTGAATCCTTAAAAGTAAGTGATAAGATTGTAGTAAGATACAAATAAATAATCCTTTTAATTTAAGTGTCCGTTCTACCTGAAGGGAAGGACTGTTCCAAGCAAAACAAACCATTTTCAATTAGCAATTACCTACTTACAATTATCAGTTTAAAAAAATGAATTGATAACTTGTGATTGGCGGGCACCCGGAACCGATGGACTCGTTTCTTTGAACACTCTAACACCCTCTTTTGTGAAATTTTTCGTAAACAATTGAAATAGGATTTTTTTTCGGTTATTAAAATAAAATAAACTAAATGCCGTGTCGCCGTCGTAAATCTGTTGAACAAAAAGGCGGAAGTAGTAAATCCGCGTGATTTCCGTAGCACAGTCGTAAACTATGTTGCTTTGCATGTTACCTTAATCTGATACGGGGGTAGTTTCACGGTAACATTGAAATCGTTGTCATCAAAAATATAAAAAATATAAAATTGGTATAAATGTTCTCGTTTAATCAATTTTACTAGAAAATGTATTAAAATGACCTTCCGGAACATTTCTAGTTAAAATTGGCAGTGGCGTAGCTAGACTCAGGCCTCTCTTTTTCATTGTCCACAATGCCAAAGGGCTAGTTCCTGCCAGGTCATCAACCGATAATCGATATTATTTATTTTGCGGAAATCGAACGATAATTCTGTACTGACTAGACTACCTACTTACTTACACTGGGAAAAATGCTCTGTTTGGACAAAGGAATAGATTCTTTTGCGGTTCTTTTCTTCAGGACAATGCAAATTAGTTTAACCTAAAATATTCACTCTTAGGATAAGAACTCATCTTATTTTGGGATCAGCTTAATGTTCTCTTGACCTTCGATTTTGTTAACGTAAAAGAAATGCATTCTTCCCAAAACCATCTTTTCGTATTTGTCTATTAAATTCTAAACCACTTGCTCAAAAAGTAACAGATTTATCAGCAGAGAAATAAATAACTTGATATCATGTCATCAGATATGCATCGTGCGAATTCGTCACAGTCGGCGTACACGATTCCCGGACCGTTCAATCAGTAGTCGAGTTTTAGTTTACGCAATGAGCCTAATGAATAAAAATTAAGCGATTACATGAAGCAATTACTTTTTAGTAAAAGGAACTGCTTGACTAGCAAATGCTATAAATAAAAGCGATTGCTAGATTTGGACATGAATAAAATTTTGAAGCAATTGCTGCTTTTTTTTAACACCTCTGTAGCAAATGCTTATTCAACACAAGTTCAGACGTGGCTTATCCACTTGTTCAGATTATAGATTTCATGTTCAGTTTGGTGCCTAATTTCCAAAAGAGTTGACGTAAATACAACAACGTTGGTCTATTTATTTAGTACAATAGTAATCTGTTACGTTTTTGTGGAAAATAGGAAACTTATATTTGTGATATGGTAAATTTCAGTGAAAATGAGGAAAGTGATAGTAGTTATAAAGAAATTAAAGACAAGCAATTGATATTCGTTCACAAATTGAAGTAACATGAATAAATCTCTCTAACCACAACCGTTTAGCTTCCACAACAGCTTTAGCACTTGTAGGAAATTTAATAAAAATATTGGCTTTCTGCAAAACTGCATCCATTACAGAAGTGTATGTCTTACAGACAGTAGTTTGGTGAACACTGAGTTATTCACCTACATAATTTTGAAAGCCCGGATCCGACAATTTCCGCAGAAATACTTATTTAAAGACGACAGTGCACCCCCTCGCCTTTTACCAGTATCAGTCAAAAAATAATTTGCCAACCACTCAACATTTTCGTCAAATCGATATAACTTTCTGAAATTATCATATCCGCAATTTTTACGTACACTGTAGATTTTTCTTTTACGGACGTTCATATATTCAGCCATAATTGAAGACACAAATTAAGAGCAGTGCACGTGTATGCCGCGGAGAACTAAAGTTGACTGCTACCAAGCAAATGATGCAGGGGTCGACCTACCTTAAAACGTTGAAAGCGATCGCTACACTAGAAAAAGCGATTCCTTAATTTATTTATCACATTTTAAGCAAACGATAGCAATCGCTTCTATTTTTTAAGAAAAAGCATTGACTAGAAGCAATTTTAAGCAATTTCTGAACGCAAAAGCAATTACTTTATGCATTGGCTTTCAAGAAATTACTTCGATTTTATAAGAAAAAGCGATCGCTACATTTTTATTCATTAGGCTCGTTGTGTTTGTTTTTATCTGTCCGGCATTGATCTGTGGTACAGGAATTCAATAGGTGTTTGTGTGGAAGTGTAAAGTTTTTGTTATGTTTAAGACATTTTTGTTTACTTAATATATAATTATGATTTTTGCATTATTTTATAGGTTTGTTACTCCTTTGTAGATACATATTATTTATTATGTTATCGATTATTTCTTTTAAAGGACCGTCTTCTTTGCATTTGATTTCGTTTTCAAATGCATAATGTTAAATTTTTAATAATTTATTCATAGTCTTAGTCCTACTAACATTTAGAATGGCAAGCTGGACGAAATAACAGTGAATTCAAACGATTTTCTTTTTAAACCTGACGACACAAAATACTGTACTACTTTCGAAAAGCGAAAATCGAAAAGTTATGCTCATAATAAAAAAAAGATGCTTTTTGTAACGGTCCTTATGTGGTAGTTGAGGATAGGTCTCCAAATGTTCTAATTAAAATAGGATAGGTTAGTTCAGATACATAAAAATAGGACAAAAATGTATTTTAATACATAGTACAAGAAACAATTTTTTTTCTTTTTTTTTTAAATTTCGTAGGAGGTGTAATATAAGTATAAAATTGTAAATTATTATTATTATGATCCATTTTAAATAATGTAAAACCAGTTATTATTAGGAAATTATGTACACGGATTAAAGAAAATCCTAAACTCAGCAGCTGACGATTGGGCTTAGAGATAGGGGTATGCAAAGATACTGTTAATAGGATGTCCAGAGAACAATTAACTGCAACCATTTCATGTTCAACGGGTACAAGATCGTTTACCCCATGATTTTAGGCCACGCTGGTTTATCCAAGAACACAGAAATCAAGATAGGAACTTTACACGAAGCATTTTATTCACAGATAATGCCTGCTTCACGCCATGTTGCATAACTAATTTGCAACATGTCTATGCTGAGGAGTATCTTCATGCGACCAAAGTAACCCATTATCAGCATAAGTTTAAGATCAATGTGTGGGCAGGAATCATAGTTATTGGTCTTGTAATTTTACCACTTCGACTAAATGGCGACAATTATTTGGAACATCTGCGGAATAAATTATCAAACTTATTAAATCCCCTGCCTTTGGAACTTCGAAGAGGAATGTGGTTTATACAAAGACATGACGGTGCTCCTTTTGTTAAACGCACGTAATTATTTGAACGAACAGTATCCAAATAGATGGAAAGAAAGAAATTAATGATACACCCGAAAATTGGCCCGCTCGATTCCCTGATAACACACCGATGGATTGCTTTTTATGGGAAACTTTGAAAACCCTTGTGTATTATAGGCCAGTTGATCAGTGGCGGCTCATGACTAGCGAATCAGGGGGCGCTGGCTTTAAATAAAAAAAATTTAAAATGTCTATTATTTTCAAAAGTGCGTGTCTGTTTTTTCTAACTTTCTCGTTGTGAATTTTAATTTCATCAGCATAAGCACTACTTAAACAAGTTAAAATATTAGTTTGTCCTAACATCTCAAAACTTACCACATTATGACGATGTTTTGCACTATTTTCATGTTTTTTTATTTTCTCTGAAAGATGTTTTAAGTCCTGCACCCCATTTATAGTCCAATTATCATCCCCGTCAAAAAGAAGACACACGAAACAAAAAAAAAAGAATTTTTGTCCTCACAACCGCATATCCAGGATTTTTTATTATATATTTCTTTGTCAAACTTACGCGTAAACTGTGCCTTACTTTTACATTTTGATTGCACTTGTACTATGTTCAATTTCTAGTGGCCGCCCTGCATTTTTTAAATCAAGTTTTTCACTTAAGCTCAGAGAACTAAACACAAGCTTCTGTAAATCACTGACCTTCATATTACACGACATTTTTCAACTTTATAACGTAACTAATAAATCAAATCAAAACAAATAAACAAAGCATTAGCGCCTTAGCGGCATCGACAGGTCGCCTCGAAATATATCGATTATATTCTACCGTGGCATCGCGAACAGCTGTTGTTGGGCGCGGAAAATTGGAGCTCCTCCGTGGCCGCTCGTTGTGCGATGTGTAGGTGAATATATTAATATATACAAAATATTATTTATTCATTTCCATACCGAAATAGTCCGAAATCATCGCGGCATGCATCGGTCGGTCAGGTGACAAAACCTATAATCTCGGTCGTCTCGCTCTCGCTTGCGTAGTTCATTCCGTTTAGACTTTAGTTCGCCTTGTTTCAATCTCTCAGTAATTACTGATTGAATCTTTTAGTTCAGTTGTCAGATTCGATCTTTTGAACTAGTTCGTTCGCGAACTACACAACTCTACCGCCCGCGCTTAGTATAACATTGAGAGCGCGCAACTCACTTGTCTATGAGTATAACCTGCCCGTTGGAATAGGGCTATGTTTGGTTTATGCCCGCGCTTAGTATAACCTACCCGCTGGAATAGGGCTATGTTTAATTTGAATTGTTTTAATGGATTGCTTAAATAGATTGCTTTATTGGTTTTTTAGGTAAAGCATTTTTGGATTCTGTTTGAAATAATTGCAGGGAGGGCGGCGCCCCAGAGCCCTTCAATAACGAGCCGCCACTGCAGTAGATACAGAAGATGAATTAAGGAGACGTATTCAAACTGAAATTGAAGCTTTGAGAAATGAATTTTTTTAAAACGTATTAATATTTGTACACACGACAATAGGTTTGAACAATTGTTAAAAGCATTTTTTTTTAAATTGAATTAAATGTTTGTTAATGATAAATCTCTTATCTACTGCTTTTACTAGATAATAAAATTAACAGCGCATTTATGTAATTGTTTTTTTTTTTTAGTTTTTAGGGACAGTTATGTTCATTTCACGCCTTCGCTTTAAATTGTGTTCAATTTTTACAATAATTTGGACTTAGCCATATACGAAGTGAATTTTTGAAATTCGGGTATCTCAAAAACGGCTGCCCAAATCAACTCTTACCACGTAAACCTTTTTTAGGTAAAATACGTTGGAAAATAAGATTGTTTATTTAAAAATGCAATACAGAGTGGTTATAGCTTAATATCATTTAAAGGTTAAAATAAACAGCTGCTGAGCATTGCAGGGCTGGTGGTCGATGGGCGCCGAGAACCCCCTTGCCCAACCTACAAAAAATACAAACTGCTGCTAAAGCCTCTTTTTCGCTAAAAAAAATACTATAAAATTACTCCCAATTACGTCTTTTATAATTTTGCAAAAATGAATGATAAAATATTCAGTGGCCGAAATCGCTTCAAACAAAAACGTAATTTTATAAATTCATGGGAAAACTTTTTCAATAAATATCGTCCCCGAATCAAGGCCCATCCATCACTTCAGTTGACAATATGGCGCAAATCTGTTTATATTGAATTTTCCGCTCGTTATTACCTAAATATGTGTGGAAAGGGGACCTAAAATTACACTATAAATTTTAATTTAAAACTCAACGGCTTGATAATTATTGCAAATATACTCCCAAGTTAAATGAATGTATGTTTTATTAATGATATAGTGTGTTCGAATATGAACTATATAATATCATTTTATAGCAAATTTAGGGTTCAACGGTTCAACCAAATCTTAAAAGGTTAAACAAAATTATTTTTTTCCCAGTCGTCCTATTTGAAATTTTAAGATCAAAGAAAGTTTAGTTAAGGTCAAACACTAGTGATGCTTTCACCATTTAGTTTTGGATCAATATTTCGGTACTTCTTCGTTTTATTCAAAAATCGGCCATAATTACCTACTATTTTACGTTAAATTTATATATTAATAAAAGCAGAAAAGGAAATACGGGCGAATTTGACAAAAATATCGTTTTATGCTTTTATTAATTTATCAATTAAATTTTTTCTAACTTAAAACTGTAGGTAACTGCTACCCCAACACGGGTATTTGGCCGCTTTTTAAAGAAAACAAAAAATAAACGTAATATTGATTGAAAGGCAAATGCGTCACTATTTCGCAGTATCATCACTTTTCTTCATGCCGCTACCATAGACAATTTACCTTTAGATAAGCAAACAATAATTACGAAAGTGGCAGTTTTATGGCCTCGCGCATGTAAACAAAGCTAAACACTATTAGCCATGCGCACTGCAACATTACCGTTTGACGAATGGGAAAATAGACAGGTCCGGGCTTTAAAATTTAAATTCTTGCCAAAAAATTGGAACTTCTTCTCAATTTTTGATCAAGTTGGGAAAAAGTTACTTAGTGATTTTTGGCATTTACAGTGGTAGCAAACCTATCAGATTTTAAGAATAGAAAATTATTTTTACGGTTTTGTTTAAAAATGATTCGTCGTCGTGTTTTTAGTTCGAACAGGAAGAGGACAAGAACAGATAAATTAAACTAGTCCTATAAAATCGAATATAAAAACAAACAAAACCAACAAAATAACCAATCTACGGTGTTATCGCGTACCCAACCTCAATACATCACTACTCCATACTTACCGAAAATACGAAATACCAGGTATTTTACCCCTATTTGGGCATAACAAAATTATACAACGGCTGCTACTAGTACTAGTAATTGTTTATATTCCAATCGGAGTCACTATAAAAGCACAAACACAATTCACTAAACTACACAAAAACTAGAAATCCGTAAATATTAAACACCCACAATTTACGATAGCTAAGAAAACTACAAGAAATCCACAGAGAAACCTTAAAATACAATAACAAAAATAGCGGCCGAGCCGGTTCTGGAGAGTATCTTAAGCATGTCGATTTCTGTCGATAAAGTAGGACAGGCCGATAACACGAGGTTTGTACGCATGCACGAAGGTGTCCAGAAGGAAGGCAGCTGACCGGCGAGTCATGCGCTCGGACGTATTTTTTCACCCATAAAACGTAACTTTTGTTTGCGCAGGAGATAAGTTGTAGGTATCTAAAGGTAAATTGTCTATGGCCGCTACCGCGTGGTCTACGAGAACGAAATAATGTTTTTTGGGGAGAACCATATACCTACATTTACGTTTAGATAAGCAAATAATAAGTGAAACATTTTTGGCCTCGCGCATGTAAACAAACTACACCGGATTAGGCATGCGCACTGCAACAGTATCATTTGACGAATGACAAATGACAGGTCCGGGCTTTGAAATTTCAGTTCTTGCTCAAGAAATTGTAAAAGTTGACCTTCAATTTATTTTTACATGTATAAGCAGCTAAAATTTGCCCCAAATTCTTCATAAAGAATTGGAATTTCTTCTCAATTTTTAGTAGTTGCCAGCCTATTTGATTTTGAGGATGGAAAATTGTTTTTAAGGTTTTATTTCTAAAATGTGTTAAAAAATTATTCGTTATCGTGTTTTTAGTTCGACAAGGAATAGAACAAGTTAATTAAACTAGTCTTATAAAATCGAATATAAAAAACAAACAAAACCAGAAAAATAACCAATCTTCGATGTTATCGCGTACCCAACCTCAAGTCAAATTTTACCTAGTTGGTATCATAGACAATTTACCTTTAGATAAACAAACAATAATCACGAATGTGGCAGTTTTATGGCCTCGCGCATGTAAACAAAACTGGGAACTATTAGACATGCGCACTGCAACATTATCGTTTGACGAATGGGAAAATAGACAGGTCCGGGCTTTAAAATTTAAATTCTTGCTCATATGCCACCATAGAGGGTTTGTTTTACCCCTATTTGGGCATAATACAGTTATACAACGGCTGCAACTAGTACTAGTCATTGTTTATATTACAATTCGAGTCACTAAAAGCACAAACACAATTCACTAACTAAACTACACAAAAACCAAAAATCCATAAATATTAAACACCAGTCCCACAATCCACGATAGCCGATCCGATAGCTGAAAACTTTAGAAAACTACAAGGAATCCGCAGAGAAGAGAAACCTTAAAACACAACAACAAAAATGGCGGCCGAGCCGGTTCTGGAGAGTATTTTTGAGCGCGTCGATTATTGTCGATAAAGTAGGACGGCCGATAATACGAGGTTTGTGCGCATGCACGAAGGTTCCCCGAATGAAGACAGCTGACCGACGAGTCATGCGCTCGGACGTATTTTTTCACCCATAAAACGTAACTTTTGTTTGCGCAGGAGATAAGCTGTACGTATCTAAAGGTAAATTGTCTATGGTTGGTATATAACTTGTATTGATTTTTACAATTTGAGAAAAACTTGGGTACGTGTAAAAGACTTTCAAGCACAATTTCGTGTTCAAGAATTTAAAAAATATGAATTACTATTGAACGATTATACATAAAAAACGGTTCAAAAACATCAGAAATGTCTTAGAAATAGCTTAATATTAATCTTATGGGCCCAGGGTGTTGAAATTCCCCTTCTTACATCTACTTATCTTTATATTATCATTTTGGCCTTATTCAAAAAACTAAAACTAGAGTTTTTTGCGCACATCCCTTAACTTTTAAATTCTATTTAGTTTCTGTTTTAATTCAAAGTGGTTTTCTAGTTCTTGACTGAAATATAAACCAAAAATTTTAATGCTCCCTAGTTCACTCACACACAAGAACTAGACAACCACCACTTTGAATTAAAATAAAAACTACAGAGAATTTAAAAGTTTAGGGATTTGGGCAAAATGCTCTAGTTCAGGCCTCCAATTGATCTTTTAAGATTCTTGACGAAGAACAATCTGATCGATATTTGTACTCTGATCTAAGTTTCAATTATTATTTACAGTTTATATTTCTTCCAATACTTCAGGCAACGAGTTCAGTTACAATTCTTTTTCGTAAATCACCAATAGGGAACTTTTAAATGGGGAAAAAATTCTATAAATCATAAGTATACAGGGTGATTCACAGTGGATGGAACGTTAGACGTTTCTGACGAACCAGTAAAGAAATCGTTCTGAAAATTTGGTCGCGTACATAAACGGACACGCTCTACCTATCTAAAATATTTTTAATAATACAGTGTTGCCGCTTCCACACAAAAATAATAGCTACTTCGATATTTTAAATGAAACACCCTATATATTATTAAATTTTTAAATTCTACATAAAATTATAATTATTTCTTAATAAAAGCATTATTAGTCTATGCTTAATGGTTTCCGAGATATTGCCTCTTGAAAAATGACATTTTTGAACTTTGACAGCTTCTAGCTTTTTAACTGTACGTCTGAGAGCAAAACGGCTGACATGTCCCTATCTTCGATTTTTATTATCTTTTCAAAAGTAACAACTTCCGGTCAAACCGGAATTATTATACTTCCCACATCCGGTTTAACCGGAAATTGACACTTTTGGAAAGATAATAAAAATCGAAGATAGGGACATGTAAGCCGTTTTGCTCTCAGACGTACAGTTAAAAAGCTAGAAGCTGTCAAAGTTCAAAAATGTAATTTTTCACGAGACAATATCTCGGAAACCATTAAGCATAGACTAATATTGCTTGTATTAAAAAATAATTATAATTTTATGTAGAATTTAAAAATTTAATAATATATAGGGTGTTCCATTTAAAATATCGAAGTGGCTATTATTTTTGTGTGGAAGCGGCAACACTCTATTGTTAAAAATATTTTAGATAGGTAGAGCGTGTCCGTTTATGTAAACGACCAAATTTTCAGAACGATTCCTTTACTGGTTCGTCAGAAACGTCTAACGTCCCATCCACCGTGACTCACCCTGTATATTGTCATAAAACATATGGCAGCAAAAGAAATAACATATTTCGTCCCAAAAGACCGCTAACAAGATTTTAAAATGCCCCAAAATTCAAATTATCCCAAGCGGGTAAAAACGGGTCGTGTGACATCAACGAAATAGGTTATAGGTTGGCAATAAATTGAACGACGTTGAGAATTCCACCTTAAAACAACAATACAATAACAATAACACACGGCAATCCAAATGCAAACTCGGTAGCTCGGCCACCGGTCAGGATGACGGATGACGGAAAAGTCATACTTCCTGACGTCATCGGGCTTGGCGCGCTTAAAAGGTCATTTGAAATGCTTTTGACACGCGCGAAACTTTAAAGAATTTTTACCACGTTATTACTGATTTTTAGGGAGTAATAATTGGGGAATATTTTTTTAGGCCTAACTAAATCATATTATTAAAAAAAAAAAAAATTGGAAAGTTCCCTTTTTAGAAGTATGAATCCACGAACAAATAATAACTTGGGTATTAAACACAAACTGTGATTGGACAGATATGATATTATATACTTTCCGTTTTGAACTGAAATAAGGTTTGTTCATCCATTTAGGTAGATTGTAAAAAGTACAGAAAATATACATGTGGGAGTAAGAAAAAACTTAATCTCTTTTAAATATTCAAAGTAGAAAATATATTTACAAAACTTTTCAACGAGACATTCCTTAGGACTTTTTATTAAATTAACTTTCTGTGAGCGCGTATAATAAACACTTTTCAAATACAAAAAACCCTTTTGGGAGCCCTTTGAAACATGCGATTTAACGAGTTACTCGTTTATAAGCCATTAGGAAGGAGTGTACTGAAGGTAAAACTTCCCAAGTTTGTTTTGAGGAGCTTAAAAGTATTAATTTATCTTTGGATTAAGGAAAAAGTTTAAGCGTATTTAATGTTTTTTAATGGAATTAATTTATATTTTTAAATTAAAAGCGTTTTTTGATGATTTGTTAATTTTTTTTTTTATCATAGAAATATAATTTTTTATAAGCTTAGGAAAGCTGGCGTTGGACAAAATTAAGCCTATCGTAATTTTTTTTTAATTCTCATCGATCTTTAACCACATAATGCGTAATAGCCAAACAACACTCTGTTTAAAACTGTGTGCGCGGTATCTGCGCTTGTCAAAAGTAATTATTGTCCCATCATAAATCACGATCACCGGAATAATTAGGAATCAGTTCGGTTTCGTTATCTCTATCACGGCCTTTTTAAAGACAGTTTGACGTAAAATATTTTTTTCTACTGACGTTTTATAATAACCTCTTTTCGATTGTCATTATGGTTTTTTAATAATCTCCTTTTAAGCGCAGCGTGCTTAAAAAACTTTTAAGCACGTTACCAGGAGCAACGTGCTTAAAAGTAACGCAGGTAATTATTTACAATTAAAACGTAACCACAGACTAGGTATAATTTAATATTTTTTGGCAAGTGTCAATGAAACATAGGTAATAAAATGTTAGTAAAATTAAGTTTTTTATTATAAAACCTCAGTAGAAAAAATATTGTATACAATTCGTTACGAAACAATGTCTTTTAGTCACTTTGATGTCGCGTGCCTAAAAGACACTCATTTCGGAACTTATTGTATAAATAGCTATTTTCTTATTTTGTATCATAACAAATCTATTACGATACGCATTTGCGTATCGTAATGAAGCTATTTCGATACGCGTTTTTTCTTTATTTGATGTTGGTAACATTTAAATGTTTTATTTTATTGACTTGCGCGGCCTTTGTGATTTACGAGAAAACCCATTTTTAGCAGAGGAAAAATAGCTTGATAACCTACTTTTTTATTCTGTGTGGATAACAGTCATGTATGTTGGTTGCATAAATCTATAAATCAATCTTTTGTAGATGCTTCAAGCTATCATTTTCTGCCAAATCCTATCCAAAATTCAATCTACTAACCTTCCAATGTCGATTTTAGCTTCAACTTTATTTGAATTTTCCATCTTCCCTATACTAAATTGCAATGCCGTGACGTAAAATCACGTCTTTTGAAATTCGAAAAAAAGTAGCAAAATCGCCCGAATTTCCGAACGCTTTGTATATGTATCGAATGTACAAGGATCACACAACGTATTCCGTCCAATTTCAAACCTCATATCGCTAAAATAACTTTAGAATCTCGTTGTGAAAATGGGTCAATAAATCAAAAAATGACAGTTCGCAAAATAATTTTTGTTGTCCAGAGGCTACTATGATAAAAAATAGTATTACCAATGAATGTACAAGGATCACACAACGTATTCCATCCAATTTCAAACCTCATATCGCTAAAATAACTTTAGAATCTCGTTGTGAAAATGGGTCAATAAATCAAAAAATGACAGTTCGCAAAATAATTTTTGTTGTCCAGAGGCTACTATGATAAAAAATAGTATTACCAACATAAAATTTAGACATAAAAATTTACAAAATTTGAGGGATTTATTTTCTTTTTAAATATGTGTTTTTTATTGAAAAAACCACAAATTAGAAAAATAGTATAACGTACGTGTTATATAAAGCAGTTTTAAGCACTTGTCCCGTTATAAAACTCGGCGCAAGCGGCTCGTTTTTTAATATGGACGCGTGCTATAAAATGATGCCCAGGACTTCGGCCCCTTCGGGGCCATAGCAATAGGCCCTTTCAGGCCCCCCCGCAACTGCGGGGGTTCGCGGTAGTAGCGCTACTCCACTGGTATGATTTTGATGTTAGATATTGTTTATTGTTCGAGTTTTAAGGATTTGCCTTCTTACCTGTATTGGCGTACCATATCAGTATAAACATATTGTTTAATCTGCAGTTATTTGTACATTTAATTATTTTCTATATCAAATATAAAGGCTAAATGCCTTTTTAAAGTAATAAGGTAGAATGAATAAACAAAGCTTGTAAAAGTAATAAAATAAATAATAATACTTTATTCCTTTCCTGAAATATGATTAGTCAAGAATGTAATGAAGCAAAACAAAACAGAAAAAAAATCCTGCACAAAGTACGTATGTCCCAAACGAAAAAACGCCTAAAATATATTAACAGGTGCTTTTGTTTTTCCGCTAACAACGACTTGTTTCCGGAATAATAAAACCAGGAAGTTTGACGAATTGCCAACAACTGGAAGTAGGTAATATGCAAAACGAAAAACGTTGCACGAATACTTTTAGTGTCTGGCACAAAAATATAATTTTATAAATGGGTTTAATCGGTAGAACTTTATTATTTTTAATTATCGATACAATTTGTACTAAAAATATTATAAATTATCACTTATAATCTCCCTAGCAGCAGAATTATCGGGAATTAATTCTGCTGCGTGGGAGATTCGGTAAGAAAATTCCATAAATTGGAGTTTTTTCTTATTGTATTTTGTTTTTGCTAAAATGCTACAAAAACATATTTCCGGCGGCTTTAGTTAATTGTAACTAATTAGAGTTTTAGAAATGAAGTTCATTTTAGCCGTTAGTAACTCATTTTTATTACTAAAATGTGAGAAACATTAAATAACAAATTTGTTATCTGAAATCCAATGTCTTTATAGTTTTAAAATCAAATAAAACTTTTCCGATTAGTTTAGTTTAATATGACGCACTGTATTTTTACAATATGAGTTGATTTTACTTGTTCGTAACTAAGGTTTCTTACTAAAATTTCAGGAACATTAAAAACATTAATTCGTTTTCAACCATCACATCTGAACTTACATGTCTACATAGTTTCAAATTAAATTTAAAAAATATATTTCCGATGAGTTTAGTTAAATTTTTGATGTGTATCTTTTAGCCCCGGTGTTCGATATGTAAAGCAAATTGGTTAGTATTAATAAAAATTATAAGTTAGCAAAATTTATTTTGATTTTATTCTGTGTGACTTTTGCCAATAGATATAAAGCACTTTATTTTTGACAGAAAAATTATCTCTTATTAATTTCATTAAGTTACTAGGAACTAACAAAATTATCGCGATAATCTCCCGTTGCTATAAGCAACGTCAACAAAAAGGAGCCTTCTATTAGGTTGAAAATAAATTTATGTAATTTTTGAAATAATAATACAAACATGTAAGCTATTTACTTATTATTACATATGGTAAAAACTTTGAAGTTTAAGTTGCACATACAATTAATTATTATCTTTAAACTAGAAATCCATAAAAAATAACTACCCACAACAGCAAAAGAATACAATAAACAACAACAATAATATTTACTTCGATACGGTCCTGAAATGTATTCAGATAATGTCTTTAAAGAAGCGACAGCTGAAACAAGATGGTTGTGCTAATATCTACCGTTAATAGACGAGAAATATGACCGGTAAGGCGTGCGTAAAGAAGTATTTTTTCGCCCATAAAACCAAACTTTTGTTTGCGTACAAAATAAGCTGAAAGGGTCTATGGTGCAACTGCATATCACGATCGACCGGACGGCTACCCGCATAGTGCGTGTGAAGCCTTAGGCCAATTTTTGTACAGAACGTAAAAAAAAAACGAAATATCCATCAAAATATAATATGACGAATGCTAGTGGCGTACAAACCCAAACTCTTATAAAGGAATAAATAAATAAATAAGCAGCGCATCATAATTACGGAGTATCTAAAATTGCATTTTTTAAATTATCGTTTGCTAATTCGGTGAGATATCAGCCGCGTAATTAAATTTTAATTAAACATGTCTATTTAATATACCTAATATTTATTATATTTGTTAAACTGCAATAAATAAAATTACAGTAGGGGAGACCGAGGCTTGTTGATAAACTTTTTATTATACAGTGTGTTTGTTTAAGTGTGCAACATATGGGCATTTTTTTTATTACCGATTTCTCAGAAAATTTTATTCTTGATAAAAGTTGGTGCATGTTCAATAATCATATTAGGTGCACTTGGAATGGTTGCAAGTCAAACGGCGTATAGGGTAGGCCAAAATATATAAAACTTGTACAAGAATAAAGTACCCCTATTTCAGAAAAGTCAGCAAAATGTTATTAAGAAAAATTGTTTAGAATTAAAAGTTATGCATATTCAAAAATGTGACCTCTTAAACTAAAAAAATATAATTTTTTAAAAAACATTACTTACATTTTACATAATTTTTTTTTTACACCATAAAGACCTTCAAAAAATAATCAAAATCAAATCAACTTCACATATCTTTGTTCAAATGCAAGCATATTTGTAAAATTTACTTGAATTTTAAATTTATTAAGGAATCACAAACTTTATGTTTGTTGCAACGATATTAAACACAACTTTAAAATATCCTAAAAATTATTTTTAACAAGATAAAACATTAGTAATGATAGTATGCTAATTAAAAAACTATCATTTAAAGTGCAAAATTTTTATTTTAAATGTTTATTAAAAAACTTTATTCTTGTACAAGTTTTATATTTTTTGGCCTACCCTGTACGCCGTTTGACTTGCAACCATTCCAAGTGCACCTAATATGATTATCGAACATGCATCAACTTTTATCAAAAATAAAATTTTCTAAGAAATCGGTAATAAAAAAAAATACCCATATGTTGCAAACTTAAACAACCACATTCTATTATTTTTAAAAAAAATCTAAAAAACGCATGATTATTAGGCAATATCTGCTTTTTTAAATGTTACCTATGTGTCACCTTACCCCTTTATCGGGGTATTATTGAACTAAACTATAAAAATATAGAATACATATCAATATATTTAAAAAATCTAGTCCTAGTCCGCGTTGCAGTTATGGTAAACGTGCAAGAAGATTATTCTACACAATGTACATGTGCCCACATATGACAGACTGTGCACTGGACCCATTTTTCACCTGCTACACTATTTGTAAACCTATCCAAACAAACCAAGGAAAAAGTATCTTCACCTTCGGATTCGCTGTCATCGTCACCATTTTCAGTTTTATCTTTGCATATATCTCGCTTGACACGCTGTTTTTTTTTTTATTTTTTTTTGTCTTTGATTTTCTTTTCTTCTAAGGCGTCTTTTATTGGTGTATCGTAAGAATAGCAGTGAACATTTTTCTTCTTAAGATACCCTTTAATTGTGTTGGTACATTAGGAAAGAGTCGAAAATTCTCAGGCGTTGGAGGAGGTGGTGGCGTTTTCGGTGGCGATGTTCGGGATGGACCTGGTTTAGGGTCGTCAGGATCTAATTCTATAAGTTGGCTCTCGTTTGAAAATACATTTTTCTGAGCATCAGTAACTAAGACAGGTTCTTCAGATTCTTCAAGACCTGCATTAGGTCTGTATGTTACATAACCTGGCATAAACTTATCATCTCCATAAATGTTCTTATTAAATGGATAAATCTCAGTTACTTAAAAACCAGCTTTTATGTTAGTTGGAGAAGCAGCAAGATGCGAACCTGCTGACGGGATGGTTACTTATCCAGGCGTCACCGAATTAATATATATTTTTTAAAGGCCATACACTATCAATTGGCTGGCATATTACATTAAAGTAACAGTTATTAACTTTTCTGCAAATTGTTTTCATAGCAGGTTTTGTGGGGTTAATTAAATAAAATAATTCTAGTTTTGCCATATTATTATATTATAAATAGATACCACCAATACAAATTTTGTTGTGCTTCAATAAAAGAAAATCTATTATTGCTATTGTAAAATAAATTGGTTTATAAAATTTTTTGGTTATGAATGCAGACCAGTTTAATAAATATTAAGTGAATTGCTTTTACAAAAATAGATTATGTTGGTATTGTAGGTAATAATCAAAAGGCTAAATAAATAAAAAATGTGCCATTATATGTTTTACTTGGAACCAATTATTATTTATTCATTTATTTTTGTTTAATCTTGTTAAATCTCATTACAGAAAGGATTAAATAATTTAAAAACATACAGTTTGTTTTAATTCGTGACAATAGTTTACTTTAAACTAATAGCAACATAAAACAGAAATATATAAACTAATAAATGCAATCAATAATATTC
Organism: Polydrusus pterygomalis; assembly: GCA_963969555.1. Lineage (NCBI taxonomy): Eukaryota > Metazoa > Arthropoda > Insecta > Coleoptera > Curculionidae > Polydrusus > Polydrusus pterygomalis. The sequence continues at coordinate 3,411,119 of OZ018377.1, forward strand.
CGTACAGCGTTTTTTAAAATTAAACGCCTATCCCTAAGTTAATCAAATGATTAATTAGCTCAGTGCGCATCCGGAATTTTTCGTCTCGTGAATAAAAAAGTTATATTTCCCGGTTTTTGGCGAAAATCTACTAATCTGTGTTATTAACCAACAGTGCGCATTGCATTAAGGCAGTGATTGTAAAAATGTCAACAAGAAGTTCAAGCAAAACAGACCATGACGAAACTGAGAAGCTCATCAACAAGGTTTGTGCAACTTTTATTTCTCAAATGGAAGCTAAGATAGATTCTAAGTTGAGTAAGCTCGACAATAAGCTCTCTTTAGTGTGTGATTCGTTCAAGAAACTGGATAGTCTCGTCACATAAAATAGTGAGTCTGTCAATTTACTCCATACCCAATTTGATGTTTTGGAACAAAATAATAAACGCAATTGCTTGCGCTTTTCTGGTCTGAATATCCAGGAGAGTAATGATGAGCTGCCTAATGCTGTCGCGAGCTTTATAACAAAAAATTTAAAAACTCAGTGCAGTATTCGCGATTTAGACTCTGCATTTATTGTTCGAAATAAAGATAAAAACAACAGTGATGGCAGTCGTTCTACAATTTTAGTACGATTTTTATCAAATATAAAAAAGTGCGAAGTCTTTGCAGCTAAGAAAATGCTAAAAGGTACGGGAGTTTCAGTATACGAGGATCTTACGCGTGTTAGATATGATTTGTTAAGTGCTGTTAAACATAAATACGGCCAGACCAATGCTTGGTCGGCCGGCGGAAGAATCTATTATTGGGATGCAGTTAAAAAATCCAAAGTATTAGTATCGAGCAAGAACGACTTGTAAACAAACAATGGATCTGTTGGGTACTGCTGGTTTGTTGAGGACTTTGTTCATGGTCGGATACATATCTTTCCTTATCTCGTTAAAAAAATAAATAAAAAATTGTTATTTTTTTATCATTTACATACCATTTGCCTTCTTAAGGATTATAATTTGACTAGGTTTTACATTAAAGATAATTAAGATTGAATTTTTTTTTTCCTTTTTGTATTCTTGATAGAAAATATATATTAAGTTTATGATTATAAATTGATATTAATTATTTATTAAAAATAATACTGGTTTCGCTATATAGTGTAAGTTAAGCATAAGATAAGCTAGCAATAAGGTTACAATGTTATGGAAATTATGCTTAGTAAGATAGAAAAATATAATTTTCCGGATGATTTTCGATATAGTTTATTTGGTTAAAAAATCTATAAAAACTGTATCTACTTATATAATATTTATATTTATTTATTTTTTTTGTTTCCTTTTTTCTCTTCTTTCTTACAAATGGGATATTCTGCGATGTAGTGTCATGGTTAGCGTAGTTAATGGCAATGAGCTCAGCTTTTCACACTTTAATGTTCGCTCACTGTATCCTAGTGTGGATTTATTCTCAAATGTTCTAAACGATGAGCAGATTGATGTCGTAGGGTTGTCGGAAACCTGGCTTAGTCCCGGAGTCGCGGACAATGATTTAAAAATTTCAGGGTATCGATTGTTTCGTGAAGATCGGAAGGGGGGTCGTGGTGGAGGCGTGGCGTTCTACGTCAAGGATTACATTAAGGTAAAGCAGCTGGATTTACCACAGGGCAGTAGCAGTTTGGAGAGTATGTGGTTGCAAATTAGGGTAAAGGGTAAGAATATATGTTTCGGTAGTGTTTATCGGCCACCTAATTCAAATCTTAATTTATGTTTGGAAGATGTAGAAAATATTTTAACAATAACAATTCCACAATTTGACTATGTATTCTTTGGTGGCGATTTTAATGTAAATTTTTTAGACGTCCAAAGTAATGCGTACAAATTATTTAACACGTTTCTTGGTAAGTACAGTTTACATCAGTTAATAAAAGAACCGACACGTATAACAAATACATCGAGTACAGTAATTGACTTAGTTATCAGTACATCTCTCGATATATTTATAAGTTCGGAGGTAATTGATATGTCCGATGTATCAGATCATTCTATGGTTACATGCCATTTTAGGGTCAAAAAAGAAAAACCTGCCTTAAAATTTAGTACTTATAGGGATTACAGCAATTTTGATTATGATCACTTTCTCGCGGATCTGGGTAGGCTAAATTGGCGTGACTTTTTTTATTTAAATAACGTTGACACAATCTTAGAAATATTTAATAAGCACGTTGAGAACATACTGGATATTCATGCGCCGATGAAAACTAGTAAATGTACTAAAGCACCTGCACCATGGCTTACTCCTAATCTAAAGTTCATGATTAAATTGCGTAAAAAAGCCTTAAGCAAATACAAAAAATGCAAGACCGATGCTGCCAAAAATGAGTATAAACAACTTCGAAACCTCGTTACTTCTGCCGTACGCAACGAAAAAAGGGCATTTTTGAACTATAAATTTAGGACGGATCCAAAAAGTTTTTGGCAAACTTTAAAATATATGAATATTTCTAATAATAAGGGCGATAACTTAAATCAAGTTGAAAATTCTGAAACCCTAAATAAGTTTTTCATTGAGAGTGTACCAAGGCATAACTTCTTAGATGGTAACTTTATAAATAACCACTATTCAAACCAATTGCACACCGGTATAACAAATAAATTTAGTTTTAGCGTGGTTGATCAGAAAAAGATCACTGAGATTATCTCTACTATAAAATCAACTGCTAAAGGTGTCGACGGCATCGATATTAAGATTATATCACTTATTACTCCACTTCTTATTCCTCAAATAACATTTCTCATAAATAAATGCATTGAAACTAATACATTTCCTTCACTGTGGAAACAAGCTAATATAATACCTATTCCGAAAGTCAATAATCCTAATAGTTTATCAGAGTTTCGACCGATCAGTATTCTTTGTACAATGTCCAAAATCCTAGAAAAAGTTTTGCATGAGCAAATTGATCTACATGTTAAAATTAATCATATATTACCTTCAACTCAATCTGGTTTTCGCGCTGCACATAGCACAACTACTGCTCTACTCAGTGTTTCTGATGACATCCTAAAAGCGCTCGACGCAAATCAAACTACTTGTCTTATACTCCTTGATTACAGTAAGGCCTTTGATGTTATTTCTCACCCTATTCTTTTACAGAAATTAAAATATTTTGGTTTTGGAGATGGCGCTTTGAGTTTAGTTGAAAGCTATATTACTGGTAGGAGTCAACGCGTTATTTCTCGGTCAAAAGGGCCATCCACCTTTTTATCAACTGATAAGGGCGTTCCACAGGGTAGTGTACTAGGACCTCTTTTTTTTTCTCTATATACGGCCGATTTTTCACGTCATCTTTTGCATTGTTCATCGCATCAATACGCTGATGATAAACAACTTTATTTGTCGTTTTCACCAAGTGACTCAGTACAATCGATACAAAAGATAAACAATGATTTGAACATTATATCTACAATTTCTAAGGCTCATGGATTGATGCTCAATTGTGCTAAGACAAAAATGCTAGTATTTGGAGCAAACAAAGACCAGTTTTTGAATAATAATGATTTTAAAGTATCATTGGATGGAGTGCAATTAGCGTCTTCTGAGGTAAGTAGAAACTTGGGCATTAAAATGGATGTCAACTTGCGCTTTGAGAAACACATTTCGCTGCTATTAAAAAAATGTTATTTTAAGCTTAAACTATTGTACAGATATAAAGATATTTTTAACACTGATGTCAAATTAAGATTAACTGATTCTCTGGTGCTCTCTACGTTAACCTATGGTTTTACAGTGTATTGGCCCATGCTCACTACCAAAAATCAAAATTGTTTGCAAAAGATTCAAAACAGTTGTCTTCGGTATTGTTATGGTCTGCGTAAATTTGACCACATTACCCCTGCTCTGCTGAATTCTGGGTGGCTTACCCTTGATGAACGTTACATTCTGAATCTAACGAACCTGGTTTATAAAGTGTCAAAAAGTGGTTCGCCTAAATATTTAAACGACAAGCTTATTAAAAATAGTGATGTACACGGACGTATAACTAGAAACCGCGAACAATATGCAACCCCAAGACATTCAACTGCTATTTTCCAACGCTCCTTCTCGTTCAATGCTGTCAAGTATTATAATGCGTTGCCAGGCGATGTTAAACTCTGCTCATCTATTCCTGTTTTTAAATCAAAAGCGAAAAATTACATTAAGTCATTGAGAAGCTGACGCTATACAGTGTAATTAACACTAAATAATATATGCTCGACATATTAATTTCTTGTTTTCTTCTTTTTTACTTTTTCTGTTCACCTATCCATTCTTCACATACTATAATTATTTACTAAGTAAGTAAGTAAGTAATAGTTAAGCTAAAACATTGTGTATAGATAGTTTTTGCCTTCCTTGGTGGTTAGGTAGAATAGCGATGGCTAGACCTCGCCACCAAAATACAATAGTATACTGTATAAATTTTGTTCATATAAAAAATAAAAGACCTGTTTATTTATTTATTTATTTATATCCTTTTGCTTCTTCGTCGATCAAGCTTTAAATAAAAATTTGTATGTGGCTTTTTCTTTGCAGCTCAGGTTTTGACTGTTAACAGTTGAACAGCTTCATTTAAACTGACGCCTATCCATTATCTTAAAAGTTCGGATTGAACATTTTAAAACCGGTAAGGCTGTACGCTATCTGACGGCAAATACAATATGCTAGTTAGTGTAGTAATGGCGGTTTTAAATGTTTGCGTTTTAGGTTTTTTAGTAGTTTTAGCGAAAGGTATAGTGTAACGATCGTTTCGTCAGCGACAAATATTTCAGTAGAAAGGTGTGCTATGAATAAAAGCGGTAAGCAGTTTAGAACTGTTTTTTATTTCTCCGAACCGTCCCTCCCATAAACGGATAGTATTGTGTTAAAGCGTCGAATATTGTTTTAGTTTGAATTAAAGATTATATTTATAACGGTTGTTTATCCTTAAATGTTTTTTTAAATGTATTTTTTATACTCTAAATCAGGACTGTCCCACGAGTCGCATGCGGCTACCTTCCAGTCTTTACTCATTACTCAGCTACTTAGAGCAGACCATCAACTGGAATTGTGAGATTTACAGTCAAATTGTTTTTACCAAAAAATAACCGAAATAGGATTGGGCTTTTTTAAGTTACTCCCAGGAGAATGTTACCCTAACTTGCCAAATTTAGGCTGTATAATGGGTTTAAAGCCGGGAAGCATGTATCTTTGCGAAAGCAGCTTTTCGAACATAAAATTTATAAATTCAAAATATAGGTGTTCCCTGTTTGAAGTCACTTACTCATTTGTTTTGTTTTTCAACAACAAATATAACGGAAATATTGAGACACTGGTTGGTAAAAACCAACATCCACAACCTTCCCACTAATTTTTTTTCGTATATATTTGTTATTTTTTGGAATAAATGAAAATAATTATACAAATTATTTGTACCTATTACAAATAACATCACTAAGTTGCATACGAAGAATTTTATGACGCTGCCCTCCAAGCACAATTTTATTGACAACGGCCCTTGGGCCACTTGAAGTTGGACAGCCCTGCCCTAAGTTATCTGATTATCGCCCAATTTAATTCACAGGGTGTTTAAAACTTAGGACAAAAGCATACGTTGATTCCACCCATTATAATTAACACCCATCAGATATGACCATCATTAAAAACATACAGCACAATCCTCATGAAATTATTATTACATTGTTAAAAGAACTGTAAAAATTGGATAAAAACCTGTTACAAAGGGTTAAATTTAGCAAGGGTGCCGGAATTGTTTGTCCGGGAGTTTATGATTGTAAAATTCTAATTTAAATAATTTTTTAAATATATAAATTGATGCTAGTCATTCTCATCTCTCTCAGTGCCACTTTTACCCATGTTTAATAAATATGCCCTTCCTTCCTGTCATCCACGTTGTGATTATCGACAGCTGCTCTCACAGTAAATGATACAACATGTTCATCCATTAGTAGATATTTAGGATTTTTATTAATGTATCAATAAATGCTTTTTTTTTAGAAGAAACAATTAAACACTTACTGTCAATAAAAATTGAAACAATAAAAACACAAACGATATATTGATCCAGTGCCGTTTCTGCTTCTAGGGTAGTTGATGCCTTGGGGCGAATAGTGGCTATACTACCACTTGATACCGCTAGGAAGCAGCGGATTCAGTGGCGGCTCGTAATAGTTGAAACGGGTGGGGCCAAAATATCAAAATAAAAATATTTAATGAGAATATAAAAAAAAACTCAAAAAAAACTTACCGATTAATTCAATGGTGCATCTAAAAATGCCCCGCAAAATCGAATACATTTTATTATTTGGTTCAAAACGTATCTATTTTTGTCAAACTCTTCATTATGTTTAACAAGAGTGTCTGACGATAGACAGAACTTAATTGACTTTTTATATTTAATTTACCCAACATACAAAAGCTAAAAATATTGTCCATGTGTACCTTGGATTTTTCGTGAGATTTCATTTTTTCCGATATAATATGAGCAACATCATCAGTTCCTTTTTGCGACCAAGTTTCTTCTCCACAAAACAAAACGCACACAAAACAGAATATTTAACATTTTATTTGTCTCCTCGCACCCGCACAACCAACTGTTTTTTGAAAAAATATTGTTATTAAATGTCCGAACACGCGATGTTTGTCCACTTTGGGTTTTTGTTATAAGTAACTCTGGCAATGGACGACCCAATTCCTTAACTTGCATTTTCTCTTCTAATGAGAGAAAATCGCGAATTTTTTAAAAAACTTCTAAACCTAACCTACAAAAGTCACAGAATAAAAATAGTCAAAACGAAAAGCTGTTAAAAAACATTTAAACTTCATATTTGGACAGGGAAGCCCGTATTAAAAACAGCCGCCATCTGGTATCTGGTAGTGGAAGCAAATCAAGGCCCATTCGACTGCGACTCTTCATTCTCGTAACTAAAGCAAGTGTAAATCCACCAATCGCGGCTTGATCTAAGGATCCGGCCCGCCACGAAGGCATATGCGCCAGTAAGAGAAGGCGATATGCTTATTATCTCTCTCGTAAGCAAGGTGTTGTCTTGCCATCTCCGGGGAATTTTCCCATTCTCAGGGAGTTTTTGCAGAGTTAGACGTTATCAGATATCCTAAATTTTAAATTATTCACATTCTCATTTACAAAAAGAATGAAGCGTAGTAAGTAATAATTATGAGTGTGAATAAATAGAGGGTGTACAGGTAGGGTAGGTAGGGCCATGGCACTGTGGCCCTACTGTAAGAGCCGCCACTGACACCATCCACATTTACCTTTGGATCCATACAACTTACCTCGTACGCAAACCAAAGTTAAGTTTTATGGCTGAAAAAATGCGTTTGCACGCACAGCTCACCAGTCACACGCCTTGCCGCCCTACAGGTATGGGCATGCGCACAACCTTCTTGTTGATAGGTTGTACTTGTTTAGCGACATCCTCAAAATATACTCATTTTTGTTGTTGTGTTTTACGCCTGTAGCGTTTGTAAACCAATTTTAATTTTTTAGTAGCGAAGATTAAAATTCTACCATTTAGATTTATCGTCTTTCGTAAACTACCCCAAAAGGGTAAATTACCTGCTGTATATGAATTATGAATTCCCAAATAACCGGAGGAAAAAAGTTACAGGATCTCGCGAGACGAGACGAGACGAGAAAAAGCAAGACGAAAGTGAAACACTATATAATCCACTACCAAGTAAATAAAAAAATTCATTTTTTTTGCATAGGTTTTAGGCTTTAAATGAATGTAATTAGCATTAACACGTGGAAGAGTGAGTAAAAGCAAATTTTCATTCTTAAACTAAATTACCTGTTTCAATAAGCAAACAGAAAAACAATAACAAAAAACACTCAAATTAACGTGCGTGAGTAGAATCTAGGGCAAAAGCGTGGGAAACCTTACTGGATGTGTAAGAAAATTTCTTTTTACTAAAAATAACGAATAACCAAATAATACTAATCAATATTGATGTACCCGATAAAATATCTAAATTGTAAAAAAATGTTCATAAAATTTATTTGTAATTTTCGTTAAGGCATGATTAATATAGTAGGTAATGATAAATTGTTAGGATAATAACATCTTCTTCTTTATCTGCTGCTGCTGCTTATCAAGTTTTTAAAATAAACTCAATATGCGCTTTAAAATTGATGTTTCTCGAGTGCCTGCCAATATTTCGTATTATTAGAAATAACTTTTACCCTTTAAATTTTTTACTTTCAGCATTAGAACCTACTGAAAATGTATCCCAATAATAAAAGTCTTTCCAGAATGTCACAAACCGTTCCTGGAAACAATTAAAAAGACGCCGCGAAAGCAGAACGTTTAAAAACATCAGATCAAGTATTTTATTTGCCACTCTTAAGATCAATTATATCGTTATCTTTGTTTCAATAACTTAAACAGACAAGAACAGGAGACTTGCCGTGAGATATTTTTTAAGTAGATGCTTGCGAGTCGACCTTCAGTCGAAGTCCCTGCGACTGGTCAATTTGTTATGGCGTATATCGCTAGTTTCGCTAGTTTTTATTCAAGAACGGCTTTTGTTTAATTATTTGTTCAGTAAATAATTCAAAATTTTAGAAAAGTTTTAGAAAATTTTATTTTTTGTTCCCCCATGCCCTATGCGGTAAGGTAAAAATCAAAATTTAGTGAAAAGCCCATCACTGCACGATTAAAAAAACACTCTGTTGTATGAATACTGTAATTTGTAATTTGAATTATGTTTACTTCAAATATTGTAATTGCATATCTACAAACCCTACAAAATTATTTTCTATACTTCTTTATAACCTCACAACCCTCAGTTTTAATCTAAATACGTACTCGAAATGTACATATGCTTAGTTTTATGAGATACCTACATTCTACATATAATAACCCACTTAAAACAAAAGCCACGCGAAACTCATAAAACTTGGAAGAAACAAGCATCCCCAAGGGCGTTTTTCTTTTCTTCTCTCCTCCATTTCGGATTTCAGCGAAGGTAAAATAAACTAAGATAAAAACTTCAAAATAAAACAATATGTAGTTTGCGAACTAAGATAAAACTTTGTAATGAAAGGACTTGACTGTTTCCACTGGAATGCTTAAAAGTTTTGTTTTAATGGAGATCTTTTTTCAAGCGTTTAGAAAATGATTTATTGCAGCGTTGCGTTGATTAATTGAGACGAGTTTTATAATGTCAGAAATGACATGACAAATTTTTGTAGTTATTAGATGGAGGTAACTCTGCATTTGTCACATTACTTTACACAACAATAATTTACTTCTGCATTCTGAAGTCAAACAACAAATTATATGATTGAATTTAAGTCTATATACAGTGTCACCAGTAAAGTCCGCATCATATGGGGGGGTATATTTTTTTTTATTAATAGCTTTATTCGAAATTTGACTTTGGCATTAAGCTCTGCTTTAATCGAGATGAAAATTAAGCAAAAAAATATTAGTCACGTGATTGGCATTATATGTCAAATTTTAATTTTTTCAAAAAAATAATTTAAAAGTGAGGTTATTTCTAAAAATATCGAAAAAAGTTATTAGAAAAAGGTTTTCTAAATGCAGTTTCTAGCACACGTGCAAAATTTCAGCCGCACAAAAATATTTTAATTTTTTACCTATATTTTGTAAATTGCACCACTTTTGCAAAATAAGACTTAACGCAACTTACAAACTTCTTAGTTTTGACAATGCTTTATTTCAGATACATTTTCTTTAAAGTAGCGCCATATTAAATGTGTGTTTTTCTACAAAATCAAAATGGGGCTATTAAAATTTGGTCGTATGTGATGCAAAGTTTATTTGTTTTTGACCCTGTATAAGGTTACTTCATAAAATAAGTATTTTTGAAAAGGTAGCTTGTATCTGAAAGTAATACACCTTAATATTATGACAAAAAGAGCACAGTGTGTTCAGTAAAGTGTTTTTTAAGTGGAAAATAAATTTTAGTTTAACAACGTAAAGTTTATCTATTTTCAACGATTTAATTTAAAACCCCTATATTATAATTTATTATGAAGCTGTCATAATAACGTTAACGTGTATTACTTTCAACCACAAACTACGTTTTCAAAAATACTTATTTTATGAAGTTACCTTAAACAGGATCCAAAATAAATAAACTTTGCATCACATACGACCAAATTTTAATAGCCCAATTTTGATTTTGTAGAAAAACACACATTTATTGTTGCGCTTCTTTAAAGAAGATGTATCTGAAATAAAGCATTGTCAAAACTAAGAAGTTTTATGTAAGTTGCGTTGAGTCTTATTTTGCAAAAGTGGTGCAATTTACAAAATATAGGTAAAAAATGAAAATTATCTTATGCGGCTGAAATTTTGCATGTGGGCTAGAAACTGCATTTAAAAAAACTTTTTCTTATAACTTTTTTCGATATTTTTAAAAATAACCCCACTTTTAAATTATTTTTTTGAAAAAATTAAAATTTGACAAATAATGCGAATCACGTGACTACTATTTTTTGCCTAATTTTCATCTCGATTAAAGCAGAGCTTGATGCCAAAGTCAAATTTCGAATAAAGCTATTAATAAAAAAAAAAACCCATATGATGCGCACTTTATTGGTGACACTGTATATTTACCATATCTATTCTACCTAGATAATAAATCAATACTCAGCCGAATGACATTTGTACATGTAAATTATTGTACATTACATATTAAATGATGACTTAATGCGACAGATAGATATAAAATAAATTATTAGCAATAAGGACAAGTACTAGGTAAAATTGTAAATTGTGAATAGTAATGAGTTACCTACTCCCATCATTAAAGTCCGGCTATTAGGTAGTGAAAAGATCGAAAACCAGAGTCGGCATGAGACTCATTGGAATATATAGTTTATATAGGAAAGATACTAAAATTTGACAGGCTATTAGTTTCTACCACAAGGAAGGCAAATATTCAATAATATACACACATTGATGGTCGCCCTTCCCCTCCGGGTGCCCCTAATGTAATGGCGTTATTAAGAGGGATTGCAGCCACTTATTTCGGATTGCACGAAGTTTTTTAATAATATTTGATTAATCAGGCAATTTTGACTGCGACAATAATGACATTGACAAACATTAATTACTCACAATCAATTCAATCTTCGAGTTCGGTTTTTACCTCGCAGATGAGACGAGAGCAAGGACATTTTTAAATCATATAACTACTGAGACAAAATCAATTAAATCGTCAAGTTCGGTTTTTACCTCGCAGATGAGACCAGAGCAAGGACATTCTTAGATCATAAGACTATTGAGGATTCGACGCGTTGATAATTACTGAACGATCTTGATGATTTAGACTTTTATTATCTAACCTACAATGTTTTAAACATTAAACATTGTAAATAGAAGTGTCCAACTAGATGGACCTTAGCGCTTCATCTTTTTTCTTCGCCCTAAATTGTTCATAGTTTGAACTTTGTTTTCCTTTCTTTTGTCAGATCCTAGCTTCGCTGATGAGCCAAGATATAGCGACACGCGTCTGGGATGGATCATGGATCTGACGAAAGGAAAAACCACTCCCTATACTTCAGATTAGTAAATGATTTGAAAATTAAAATTAGTGCAATAAAAATTGATCTTTGCTGCAACTGTCAGAATATTGTGCCCTTTACAAACTATCTATTTTTTTATGATGATAGGGTCGGAAAATGTACAGGATTAGCGAAAAGTGAGTTATTTTTAGTTCCTAATTCATCACGTAAACAAGTTTAGACTTTTAAATTTTCCGCTTTTTTGAAAATTCCTCTTAAAAATCGGTCGAAATTCTCCGACGAAAAATATGTCTACCTCCAGTTGCTCGCCGATATGATAAACGAACGGCTTTTAGATTTTGTGCTCTGAAATATTAAAAGAACGGGCGCGGAGCAATCCGACAAATCTGATGGTAAAACCGAACTTTATACATTTAAGCTCAAATAATTTGTGTATCCCAATTTTAAGAACATATTGTATATTGCTATCCCGAATACAAGCCCATTAAAAGCCACTTAGAATGCGCCTTGTCCTTTAAAAGTGACTTACAAAATATTTTATTCATATGTCGCCGTAAAAAGTAATCTTTTTTATACGCCGGAATATAAAACTAAAGAAAGTGCTAACGTAAAATCCAGAGCTTCTCAACGCCGAAAATATTGTCCCGCAGGGAATACCTGCTCTTGAATACGCTTGGTGAATTTATAATTCAGCACGAGGTCTTTGAGCTAGACTACGATACACCAACAATGTGTATCGTCAGCTAGACGTCGAAAAATGATTGTAATATCTCACACTCGTCTAAAGGTTTTCGAGAATAAAAATATCATGATACAAAGAAAACATGATGTGCTAGATGGCAGTCATAATTTCATCTGCCTGGCGCATGACGTCACCTGGTGACGAGAATTTGAATTTAAACTGTATTCATCAACGCCCAGTCTAAACCCCGAATCATGAAATTTCGAGGATGTCTTTTCCTTATAACGTAGGGATCCACTAAAAAGGGATTTTTCGAAAATTAAATGGTAGAATTTCAATCTTTGCCACTAAATAAATTAAAAATCGTTAATAAACGGTATTTTTCGACGTTTTTTATCCTATAATTTTTCTTCTCCGGGTTTTGGGAAATTCATATATAGCAGGTAATTTAGCCCTATGGGGTAGTTTAACAATGACGATAAATCCAAATGGTAGAATTTCAATCTTCGCCACTAAATAAATTAAAATTCGTTAATAAACGATATTTTTCGAAGCTTTTTACCCTGCAACTTTTTTTCCGGGTTTTTGGAAATTCATATATGGCAGGTAATTTACCCCTATGGGGTAGTTTACCAATAACGATAAATCCAACTGGTAGAATTTCAATTTTCGCCACTAACAAATTAAAATTCGTTAATAAACGCTATTTTTCGAAGCTTTTTACCCTGTAACTTTGTTTCCGGGTTTTTGGAAATTCATATATGGCAGGTAATTTACCCCTATGGGGTAGTTTACCAATGACGATAAATCCAACTGGTAGAATTTCAATCTTCGCAACTAAATAAATTAAAATTCGTTAACAAACTCCATTTTTCGAAGCTTTTTACCCTGTAACTTTTTTTCTCCGGATTTTTGAAAATTCATATATAACAGGTAATTTACCCCTATGGGGTAGTTTAACAATGACGATAAATCCAAATGGTAGAATTTCAATCTTCGCCACTAAATAAATTAAAATTCGTTAATAAACGCTATTTTTCGAAGCTTTTTACCCTGCAACTTTTTTTCCGGGTTTTTGGAAATTCATATATGGCAGGTAATTTACCCCTATGGGGTAGTTTACCAATGACGATAAATCCAACTGGTAGAATTTTAATTTTCGCCACTAATAAATTAAAATTCGTTAATAAACGGTATTTTTCGAAGTTTTTATCCTATAACTTTTTTTCTCCGGGTTTTAGGAAATTCCTATATAGCAGGTAATTTACATCTATGGGGTAGTTTCCTAATGATGATAAATCCAAATGGTAGAATTTCAATCTTCGCCACTAAATAAATTAAAATTCGTTAAAAAACTGTATGTTTCGAAGCTTTTTATGCTATAACTTTTTTCTCCGGGTTTTTGGAAATTTATATATAGCAGATAATTTACTACTTTGGGGTAGTTCACCAATGATGATTAATCCAAATGGTAGAATTTCAATCTTCGCCACTAAAAAAATTAAAATTCGCTAAAAAACTGTATGTTTCGAAGCTTTTTATCCTATAACTTTTTTTCTCCGGGTTTTTGGAAATTCATATATAGCAGGTAATTTACCACTATGGGGTAGTTTACCAATGGTGATAAATCCAAATGGAAGAATTTCAATCTTCTAAAAAAATTAAAATTCGTTAACAAAAGCTTTATTCGAAGTTTTTTTATCCAATAACTTTTTTCTCCGGGTTTTTGGAAATTCATATATAGCAGATAATTTACCCCTATAGGGTAGTTTACTAATGACGATAAATCCAAATGGTAGAATTTCAATGTTCGCCACTAAAAAATTAAAATTCGTTAATAAACGCTATTTTTTGAAGTTTTTTATCCTATAACTTTTTTTCTCCGGGTTTTAGAAAATTCATATATAGCAGGTAATTTACATCTATGAGGTAGTTTACTAATGATGATAAATCCAAATGGTAGAATTTCAATCTTCGCCACTAAATAAATTAAAATTCGTTAAAGAACTGTATGCTTCGAAGCTTTTTATCCTATAACTTTTTTTCTCCGGGGTTTTGGAAATTTATATATAGCAGATAATTTACTACTTCGGGGTAGTTCACCAATGATGATTAATCCAAATGGTAGAATTTCAATCTTCGCCACTAAAAAAATTAAAATTCGTTAATAAACGCTATTTTTCGAAGTTTTTTATCCTATAACTTTTTTTCTCCGGGTTTTAGGAAATTCATATATAGCAGGTAATTTACATCTATGGGGTAGTTTACTAATGATGAGAAATCCAAATGGTAGAATTTCAATCTTCGCCACTAAAAAAATTAAAATTCGCTAACAAACGCTTTTTTCGAATTTTTTTTTATCCCATAACTTTTTTTCTCCGGGTTTTTGGAAATTCATATATACCAGATAATTTACCACTTTGGGGTAGTTCACCAATGATGATTAATCTAAATGGTAGAATTTCAATCTTCGCCACTAAAAAAATTAAAATTCGCTAACAAACGCTTTTTTCGAAGTTTTTTTTATCTTATAACTTTTTTTCTCCGGGTTTTTGGAAATTCATATATAGCAGATAATTTACTACTTTGGGGTAGTTCACCAATGATGATTAATCCAAATGGTAGAATTTCAATCTTCGCCACTAAAAAAATTAAAATTCGCTAACAAACGCTTTTTTCGAAGTTTTTTTTATCCTATAACTTTTTTTCTCCTGGTTTTTGGAAATTTATATATAGCAGATAATTTACTACTTTGGGGTGGTTCACCAATGATGATTAATCCAAATGGTAGAATTTCAATCTTCGCCACTAAAAAAATTAAAATTCGCTAACAAACGCTTTTTTCGAAGTTTTTTTATCCTATAACTTTTTTTCTCCGGGTTTTTGGAAATTCATATATAGTAGGTAATTTACCACTATGGGGTAGTTTACCAATGGTGATAAATCCAAATGGAAGAATTTCAATCTTCTAAAAAAATTAAAATTCGTTAACAAAAGCTTTTTTCGAAGTTTTTTTATCCTAAAACTTTTTTTCTCCGGGTTTTTGGAAATTCATATATAGCAGATAATTTACCTCTATATGGTAGTTTACTAATGACGATAAATCCAACTGGTAGAATTTTAATTTTCGCCACTAATAAATTAAAATTCGTTAATAAACGCTATTTTTCGAAGTTTTTTATCCTATAACGTTTTTTCTCCGGGTTTTTGGAAATTCATATATAACAGATAATTTACTACTTTGGGGTAGTTCACCAATGATGATTAATCCAGATGGTAGAATTTCAATCTTCGCCACTAAAAAAATTAAAATTCGCTAACAAACGCTTTTTCGAAGTTTTTTTTATCCTATAACTTTTTTTCTCCGGGTTTTTGGAAATTCATATATAGCAGGTAATTTACCACTATGGGGTAGTTTACCAATGGTGATAAATTCAAATGGAAGAATTTCAATCTTCTAAAAAAATTAAAATTCGTTAACAAAACCTTTTTTCGAAGTTTTTTTTATCCTATAACTTTTTTTCTCCGGGTTTTTGGAAATTCATATATAGCAGGTAATTTACCACTATGGGGTAGTTTACCAATGGTGATAAATCCAAATGGAAGAATTTCAATCTTCTAAAAAAATTAAAATTCGTTAACAAAAGCTTTTTTCGAAGTTTTTTTTATCCTATAACTTTTTTTCTGCGGGTTTTTGGAAATTCATATATAGCAGGTAATTTACCACTATGGGGTAGTTTACCAATGGTGATAAATCCAAATGAAAGAATTTCAATCTTCTAAAAAAATTAAAATTCGTTAACAAAAGCTTTTTTCGAAGTTTTTTTTATCCTATAACTTTTTTTCTTTGGGTTTTTGGAAATTTATATATAGCAGATAATTTACTACTTTGGGGTAGTTCACCAATGATTATTAATCCAAATGGTAGAATTTCAATCTTCGCCACTAAAAAAATTAAAATTCGCTAACAAACGCTATTTTTCGAAGTTTTTTCTATAACTTTTTTTCTCCGGGTTTTTTGGAAATTCATATATAGCAGGTAATTTACCCCTATAGGGTAGTTTACTAATGACGATAAATCCAAATGATAGAATTTCAACGTTCGCCACTTAAAAAAATTAAAATTCGTTTAGAAACGCTACAGGCGAATTTGACACGTACCCAAAAAAAAAAATTCGTTGCTGCATAAACTGTGCTGATTGATAATTATGGATTTCTAGTATTTGTGTAGTGTAGTGAATTGTCTTTGTGCCTTTAGTGACTTGGATATAATGACTAGTAAAGACAATTTTATTGTATGATTTCAGTATGCCCAAATAGCGGTAAAATACCCGTAATTATTATTTGCTTATCTCAATATCTTCCTTGGCCTTGGCTCAATTTAATCATGTTAAACAGGACATGCCTGGCAGTATGAAGGTAGGTAGGACGTAGAGCATACATTTCTGCATTGTCTCAAAGTGAAACACAAATAGAATTCGTTAATAAATATTATGGTTATTGACTATTAAAGAAATAAATCTATATTTTTAATGAGAAATAAATCATTTCGCCATTACATATTACATGTATGTACATTATTAAACACACAAATAATAAAAGCGTTATTTTATGATACTAAAATAATCTCCTTGTATATCAAGCCGAAGACCTGTGGAGACGCGCCGTGAGACATGCATTAAAGACGTGTTCGTTTTTAAAATTTTAAAGAAAAATGGAAAAATCTGGATAACATAACATCGTGCAATGAACAGATATTATGACGTGTAATAAAAATGTTTTACCGACATGATAACATTCGGTTTGAACATTTTTATAGTCACAAGAAATGATGACAGATCTATTTTATAATCAGGTTTTTAACATATTTAGGCTAGGAGGTTCTGCTTCAACTTCGCCTTTTGTAACTTATTTACAATAAAGTATTTTATTATTATTATTATATTCCTTTAGTTGCTTGCTATCTAGTAAATAATTTATTAAACGATGTTGACAAATACCACAAGAGCTCGTGTTTCTTCCAGAACATGTACTAAACCTTTTGAATAAATTAAGTTTGGTTGCGTAAAGGTAACATTTCGGACAGGTAAATCTGATCTACCTGTGGTGTAAAGCGCTGTTGATTTAAATTCCTGGATTAATATCGAGTCCCGTAACGAAACGATTCAAAGCTTTGCAATAAAAATGTTTTACTGGTAACTGTTCTGTCGGACATTTTTATGATCGCAAGTGATGAAGATCTATACATTGTAGAAAAATATAGCTATTAAAGAGTCTCATAGTTACTTATAGCTATAGCTTTTAACTGGATAAAAATACATAACAAAATTATGGAAAAATAAACACTTTTTTCTTTTACTTTTTACCGTGCGAGCAAAAATTATTTGCATCAAAAAGGGCCTTGCATCTATAAGGACGTAATGCTTTGCCGTAGAGATTAATACCTGTTGGGTGTCAGTAACTACCTGAATTAACAATCAATCAGTTATTCCGTCATCTTTGACAGTCATTACAAGTAATTTGATTCATCGCTAATTTTTCCAATTTCTTGAAGAATTTACACAATGGCTAACGTTGCTTTTATTGCTGGGGATTTTTATCATTGCCTGAAAAGAACCGTGGCTGTGTTTAGGGAAACAGGTTCTATACAACACAAAAAAGGAGCAGGAAGACCATCTGTAAGAACAGAAGAACTTGTTGGAAACGTTTGCGAAATAATGCAAAATACGCCAACAAATTGTATAAGACGCTTGTCCCAAGAAGTGGGAAGATCTTCTGGAACATGCAGGACTATTCTTAAGAAGCAGCTAAATTTATTTCCTTATAAAGTGCTAGTATTCCAAGAAATACAAGCCGCAGATTTTGAAAGACGCAGGAATTACTCTCAATGGTTTACCCAAAATTTATTGGAATGAAATGATTTATTAGACCTGACATTTTTTTCAGATGAAGCCTGGTTCCACCTTGTTAATTTTGTAAACAACAAAAATAAATTTGTATTTGTCTACTTATTTTATTACTCATTAGTTTGGCATATCATGTCATAATATGAATTTGACAAAATTTTAACCTAGATTTGGTTAGATATATATATCGTCCCCATATCATTGTGATCTAAACCAAGCCCCACGTTTTTTAATCCAAGCCCTCTTTGATGCAAATAATTTTTGGTCGCATGGTAACTGTCAACGTGAGCGGCTTCGACGGATGTACTACTATGGCGGTGAAACACATGTTCAGTTGACAGTAAGGTTAAAATAAATAGAGTTTTTTTCATCATGCATCCCCAAATATTACCTACTGTGTAATTTAAATTGATTTTTTTATTAAAAAAATGTTTATTAAAAGATTCTTATTAAATTGATAACCTTTAAAGAACGATTGTTACAAAATATGTGTAATTTAATTTAAGGAAAACGTTCAGCGAATATTTTTCTCTTTTCGTATAAATTAAAAAACACTTTTTAAATTAAAAAATCAAAAAAAATTGCTGAAATAATGTTTTGGGTAAATTAATTTTCAAGAGAGGCCTTTTGATTATGCCGAAAGTATGTAATATTTTTCAACTTAAAAATAAAATTGCCTGAAATGGGGAAAAATAAATGTACGATGGATAATTTTAAAAATGTCGCTAGAAGCGTGAAAGAGCCTTATGAAAATTTAGTGGTCGGTGAAAGCACCACTTCCTTCTCTATTACCGCGGTATTGTTATTAACGCTATATTAGGTTCGTATTTAATATTAGGATCAGACAGCTGAAAGGCTGGGTATAATAGTAACTTATTACAACTTTTATCTATAAATCAATTAAGCCTACGCTCATGTGTGTACAGTACTATTATTCCTATATGGTATAACAAAATCATTTATGACGTCAAATGATATATAAAACACGTCATATACTAGATACGTTGTTTTGTTTCCAAAACAGTGGGAATAGAAAATAATATATTTATTTAAAGCCGGGACCGTAATTTGCCTGTTGCTATATTATTCTGTTCATGTAATTAATTGATTTTTGTAATTATGTCCAATTTCACAGGTTCAGTTCCTGATATTACATATCGGACACGCTAGTGTGTATATTATTGCCGTCGTATAGTAGGACACCACAACAATTAAAAATATTATTTTGAATAAAAAATAGTTTTCAAAACGGAACGGGTTGGTGAAGTAATTTTCTCATTAAAAAATTATTGGTTTTAAGGTGTGGTATAAATTATGTAATATATTATATTCATTGACTTTATTTAATAATGGATAACAAAATCATTGCGTCATAGTACTAAGCCCTCGTACGTACTCACTGTTTATAGAGGACATTCTATAGGACAAGTCTATCATAAACACTTTTTTGCTGAATAAAAATCCTGGCACTAAATCAAATACTTTGCAGTCTAGGTAAAAGTACATCCCAAAGTACCGTGTGAGCAAAAATTATTTGCATCAAAGAGGGCCTTGCATCTAAAGACGTAATATTTAGCCGTTGAGCTTAATACCTGTTGGGTGTCAGTAACTATCTGAATTAACAATCAATCAGTTATTCCGTCATCTTTGACAGTCGTTACAAGTAATTTGATTCATCGCTAATTTCTCCAATTTCTTGAACAATTCACACAATGGGCTTTACGGAACAGCACATTCATGGTTGAAGCGTATTTTCGGAACGGGGTTAGAGTAAATGGTGAGTGGCAATACATTCCGGGTTTGTGCATGGACGATTTTCACGAACATTTTCCTAACGTTTCTTTTACTGCTGGGGATTTTTATCATTGCCTGAAAAGAACCGTGGCTGTGTTTAGAAAGACAGGTTCTATAAAACACAAAAAAGAAGCAGGGAGACCATCTGTAAGAACAGAAGAACTTGTTGCAAACGTTCGTGAAATAATGCAAAATACGCCAACAAATTGTATAAGACGCCTGTCCCAAGAAGTGGGAAGATGTTATGGAACATGCAGGACTATTCTTAAGAAGCAGCTAAATTTAGTTCCTTATAAAGTGCAAGTATTCCAAGAAATACAAGCCGCAGATTTTGACAGACGCAGGAACTACTCTCAATGGTTTATCCAAAATTTATTGGAAATAAATGATTTATTATAGACCTGACATTTTTTTCGGATGAAACCTGGTTCCACCTCTCCGGTTATGTGAATTCTCAGAATAGACCCATGTGAAGTAGTGAAAATCCCTATTTTTTTGTAGAGTCCACATTG
The DNA here is from genome assembly GCA_963969555.1 of Polydrusus pterygomalis. Classification (NCBI taxonomy): domain Eukaryota; kingdom Metazoa; phylum Arthropoda; class Insecta; order Coleoptera; family Curculionidae; genus Polydrusus; species Polydrusus pterygomalis. The sequence goes on from OZ018377.1 coordinate 3,431,537, forward strand.
CACCCTCAAAAAATTGGTGTCTGGTTAGCTGTTTCCCGAAGAAGAATTGGTGGTCCTATTTTTTTCCATGACACAGTTACAGCACAGCGGTATAGAGACAATATTTTGAATCCATTTGTGGAGTAATTACTTGACGACGAACTCCGTTTTGGATATTTTCAACAGGACGGTGCAACCGCCCATACAGCCGCCGAAACTATTAACTACTTACGCAATTTTTTCGACGACAGATTGATCAGTTTTCGATCAGACATTGAATTCCCACCTAGATCACCTTGTCTAACGATTATGAATTACTTCGTTTTTCCTCATTTAACGAACACTATTTTTAAAACACCAGTTGCAAATTTAGAACACATATAAGAAAGGATTATCTAAGAATGTGGTAACATTTCTCCAGAGATGCTGGTCAACACTTTCGAAAATATGAAGAGACGTGTGAATTCATGCTTGGAACATGGCGGAGGTCAATTTCAGCAATTTATGTAAATATTTTTCTTTTTCTTTCTGTATATTCTTACTTTGTTAATTTTGTAAACAACAAAAATAAATTTGTATTTGCCTACTTATTTTATTACTCATTAGATTGGCATACCATGTCATAATATGAATTTGACAACATTTTAACCTAGATTTGGTTAGATATATCGTCCCCATATATCATTGTGATCTAAACCAAGCCCTACGTTTTTTAATCCAAGCCCTCTTTGATGCAAATAATTTTTGCTCATACGGTATATAGTCGTGGCTTTTGCTACCTTTAATTTATTTTAATAAAACCTTGTTGTTGTATAGCTGAAAAGCCTACAGGGTAACATATTTACAATTATAATAATGTCACTTGTTCACCATTATTTGACATAGAAATTTTGTTCTTGTTATCAAGAGCAGGTAGGTTCACCCCCATATTCAATAAGTTAATGACGTTTGCAATTGTTATTTGGGTTAGGCACCAGTGTTAATTGACCCCAAGGCCGGGCCACTTTTGAGAAAATTGATTCAATTTAAGTTCAGATAAAACCCAAAAAGGTGGGTTCTTCGGCAACATTATTCTAAAATAAAAATTGGTATGTTTTCACGTAATTTTATTTTAGAACTCGTGAGGAACCCTTTGGAGGAACCTGGTGGACCTTTACATTTGGCATCTTGTCGGCTTCTTATAATACGAGAGAACGAGATATCTATCTTGCTCTGTCCTCGTTGGTGTTAACAGTAAAATGCTACTATATTTATTTGTTTTTCAATCTACCGTGGATAACAACCAGCTTTTAATTGAATTTTCTAACTTGCTTGGTTTTATTTATTTTATTATCGCCCCGTTCTCAAAGCGTTAAATTTAAACGCGAAATATTAATCATAAAATAAAATGGCAAACGCGTCACTACGCATCACTCTTAATTAATGTCGATTACTACAAATCTCAATCGAAAGTAGCGAACTTCACGTGTCATTTTAAGGGGATCTCTTAAGCTTGACAAACAATCGTAATTAGTTGGGGCTCCTTATTTCCGCGAAAGGGTTTTCAAGGATCCCATTGTATGTAAGCCCTTTGTTATAATATGATATTGGCTTTTGGGGGGCGGATTATTGATGGGGTTAGCTTCGAAAAAGATGGTTTTAAAGGAATGAGCTTCTTGTAAATATTCTTTGGCTTTGAGAATTTGATCAACAAAATGAAACGATATTTTTACCTTATTTTTTACATCAAAATAATTAATTACTTTCATTTGTCGCTTTGTGCATAGTACCTACAATATTGACAAATACAAAGAAAATTGCATACCACTGAAAATTGAAAATTCAAATATACATCGAATATGCCGGTCCTTTTTTCATAATAGAAGCTTAAGATATCAAAAATAATCTATTTCCTACAAATTTTAAGTACAAAACTTTAAAATAATTTAAACTGAAGACAATATACACCAATTTTTCCTAATTTTGACAGCTCATTTATTTTTAATTGAGATGAAAATAAAAAACATAACTAAATTTTTTAATGATTGGCCACATCGTGTTTTGTTTTTAGTTCTTCAAACAATTTAAATGGTAAATTTTGTCTTTACCTTTAAATCTTCTTTCTTCAAAACAGAATAAATTGTGTTATAGGTCAATTTTATCATAGATTTCAAATTTATGGCCTCGCGCATGTAAACAGAGCTACACATGATTAGACATGCGCACTGCAGCATTATCATTTGACGAATGAGAAAATAGACAGGTCCGGGCTTTAAAATTTAAGTTCTTGCTCAAGAAATTGTAAAAGTTGACCTTTAATTTATTTTCACGTGTAAACAGCTAATAAACAAAACAAATTCTTGCCAAAAAATTGGAATTTCATTTCAATTTTTAATCAACTTGGGAAATAAGGTAGTTATTTCTGGCATTTTTAGTAGTTGTAAACCTATCAGATTTTGAGGATAGAAAATTATTTTTAACGGTTTGTTTCTAAAATTTGTTTAACAATTATTCGTCGTCATGTTTTTAGATTAAAAAGAAAGATAACAGAAGTTAATTAAACGATGAAACTTATAAAATCGAATATAAAAAGCAAACAAAACCAGCAAAATACCTAACCAATCTTCGATGTTATCGCGTACCTAACCTCAAGTCAAATATTAGTTGGTATATAACTTGGATTAATTTTTACAATTTGAGAAAAACTTGGGTACGTGTAAAATATTTTCAAGCACAATTTCTTGTTCAAAAATTGCAAAGAGTTTTTGCCCGAGAACGTGACCCGTGGAATACTTTCACCCTTGAATTAATATAAAGATACATAGGTATTTACTTTTTTTATTTATAGAATATAAGTATAGAGAAAAGTGTATTTTAAAATTTTTGAAGCAATATATTGCTCGAAAATAGGCGCACCTAATTAGATTGCAGGGCTGCAAATAAAATACAGGGTGTAACATAAAGGTTGGGAATAAATTAAACGGTGGATTCCTTAGTCAAAAATAATAGAAATTTTTTATATAAGGATATGCTCTACAGGATTTCGTTTCCAAGTTACAGGGTGTTGAATTTTTCTTAAAAATTTAGTTTTTGTTTAATAGCTTTTGAACGCTGGCAGATAACAAAACAAAATTTTAGCAGCTTCACTTGATAATGCCCTAGGAGAAGTAAAAAAATTGTCTTCCTGGGATACTCAGTGGCGTGCATACGGATATTGCCGTAGGGTTTTTTAATGAAAAATGTGGTACGCCACTGGTACAATTATTTTTTGTTACAATTTATGAATTTTCCTTTTATTCTAAACAAAATTCCCCTCTTGCGTTTTCTTTGTATCTCTTGCCATTTTCCCGTAATTAAACATTTTGCAAATATCAGTTTTCAGCAATTTCAGTACCTAACAGTAATAAAATCGAGTACCTACGTTGTGATCCAGTGTTTACAAAATAGCAGAAACGACATTGAAATTTTTAGATTTTTGAAACACCATACTAATATGTAATTTACAAAAATTAAAATACTAAAAACTTAGAAATTGAAAACAATTATTTTAATAAAGTATGTAAACCAACACAACAAACAAAATTACAAAAGGCGCTGAAAATGTTGCCCCTCAACTTCAATACATTTTTCAATGCGTTTTCTCATGGATTGTCTTACTCGTCCAAAAATTCCAGGCATCTCTCGAATTTGCTGACAACCCATTTCAACTCTTTGACGCAGAATCTGTAAATTAGAAATGGGAACGGAATAAACCATGTTTTTTAAGTGCCTCCATAAATAATAATCCAATGGATTAAGGTCGGGTGAACGAGGAGGCCACGCTCTTGGCCCTCCACGACATATCCATTTATTGTGGTACGTTTCGTTAAGGTATTCTCTAACTTCTCGCCTAAAGTGAGCTGTAGCGCCATCATGCATAAACCACATTTGCTGTCGCGTTTCAATTGGAACTTCTTCTAATAAAGGTGGTAATCCATTTTGAAGGAAATCCAGATATGATAATCCGTCTAATCTATTTGGTAGTACTACAGGACCAATCAAATAATCGCCAATTATTCCTGCCCAAACATTAATAGAAAATCGTTGCTGGTGCCGGGATTGTATGATTCCATGAGGGTTTTCATCAGCCCATAGATGGTTATTATGAAAATTAATTATGCCATCCCTTGTAAATACAGCTTCGTCGGTAAATAAAACGGATGAGTGAAATGAATGGTTTAAATTGCATTTATTTAAGAACCATGTACAAAATCTAAGACGTGGTGCATAATCCTCGACAGAAAGAGCCTGCACTCGTTGTAAATGGTATGGGTACAATAAATTATCATGTAGGATTCGTTGGACTGTCATATGGCTTACCCTTTCCATTCTTCCAATTCTTCTAGTACTAGATTAAGGATTCGTCTCGACAATCTGAAGGATTCGTTCCTCACGCTGTACTGTTCTTACGTATTGTGGTCTTCCACTGGAGGTGCAATGCTTTAATGATCCGGTTTCACGTAAGCGAGCGTGAATCCTTGAAAAAGTCTTCCTATTCGGAATGCGTCGATTTGGAAAACGTTCAACATACAGACGTACAGCTAACACAGTATTCCTGTTGGCACGGCCATAAATAAAATGCATATCTGCTTATTCTTCAACTGAGTAATCAATAAATAACAAGAAATCCACAGAGAAAACTTAAAACAGAACAACAAAAATGGCGTCGAGCCGGTTCTGGATTGTATTTTGAGCATGTCGATAAAGAAGGACAGGCCGATAACAAGAGGTTTGTGCCCATGCCTAATTCTGTTGGAAGGGAAGGCATCGGACCGGTAAGCCGTCCGCTCGGACGCATTTTTTTACCCATAAATAATGTAACTTTTGTTTGCGCAGGAGATAAGCAAAGTCCATGAATCTTACCCAAAGCTTGAGGCGAGATGGTAACCGAAAATTTCATATTTCATACACAAAAAGACAATAAAAAAACTGTTAAACATCTATTTTTTATCACGAGTTCAAGAATTCTTATTAGTTAAGTATATGAAAAGGACCTATACCAGAGAACGAAGTCTAAAATAAAATGAATTTATCCTCAAAATATATGTGGAAATTTCTATTTTGGTAAAAAATTGTAAATAAATTAACCACCTATATGCCACAAAATATCTAAGAAACAATTCATTTCAGTTTATTCTTCCTGATGAAGTTATTTTCAGTCAATGACCTAGAAAGGAAACTCCACATATTAAACTCCCAAAAAAACGACTTGAATAAGTAAGGATCCAATATTTAGTTTCCAGAGGAAAAACAACACAAATTGAACAAGGTACTTATTAATTATGGAAAAGCAGGAGCTCAAGGCTATTAGGACCCCAATTTTTACACTTGAATATTAAAAATGTGAGTTTTGGAAAAATGCAAAATATGGAATCGAATTTTTAAACATGTCATAGAGAAAAAGAAAAACCACCTTCTGCAATCAGTGGACACGGTGAACTTTCTTGATGGGAGTAATTATTTCCTTTAAAAAGTAGTTGTCATAAAGCGAATGCAATGATTGGCCAATTATTAACCTTAGAAATCATTTTTCTAGCTTTCCAATTAATTAATAATAATAATAATAATCGACTTTTATTAAAGATAATAAGGGAGAGAATATACAATTATTGTAGCATAGCAAGGCGTAGTTTAGCAGAGACCATGGGAATCTGCTATTCTTACACTTAACCTTTACCTAGCAATAAATCAAAAACATGAATATAAAATCTATGGAAATATAAATATCTAATAGTAGTGTGTTTAACCATAGTATAAAAACGCTCACACATGTTATACACCCTGACCAGGAAAGTCCGCATCATATGGGATTTTTTTTTATTAATAGTTTTATTCGAAATTTGACTTTGGCATCAAGTTCTGCTTCGATCGAGATGAAAATTAAGCAAAAAAATAGTAGGTAGTCACGTGATTCGCATTATCTGTCAAATTTTAATTTTTTCCAAAAAATAATTCAAAAGTGGGGTTATTTCTAAAAGTTTTGAAAAAAGTTATTAAAAAAGTTTTTTTAACTGCAGTTTATAGCCCACATGCAAAATTTTAGCTGCATAAGATAATTTTGATTTTTTACCCATATTTTGTAAATTGCACCACTTTTGACTCAACGCAACCTACATAAAACTTCTTAGTTTTGACAATGCTTTATTTCAGATACATTTTCTTTAAAGTAATTTAATATAATAATTAAATGTGTGTTTTTCTACAAAATCAAAATTGGGCTATTCAAATTTGGTCGCATGTGATGCAAAGTTTATTTGTTTTTGACCCTGTATAAGGTAACTTCATAAAATAAGGATTTTTGAAAACGTAGTTTGTGTCTGAAAGTAATACACCTTAATATTAAGACAAAAAAGAACACTGTGTCATCAGTAAAGTGTTCATTAAGTGGAAAATAAATTTTAGTGGTGGGTAAAAAATTAAAATTATCTTACGCAGCTGAAATTTTGCATGTGGGCTGGAAACTGCATTTAAAAACACTTTTTCTTATAACTTTTTTCGATATTTACAGAAATACCCCCACTTTTGAATTATTTTTTGAAAAAAATTTAAATTTGACAGATAATGCGAATCACGTGACTACTATTTTTTTGCTTAATTTTCATCTCGATTGAAGCAGAACTTGATGCGAAAGTCAAATTTTGAATAAAGCTATTAATAAAAAAAATCCCATATGATGCGGACTTTACTGGTATACTTATATCATGTACCATAGATACACATTAACATAATTCCAATGTGAACATAAAAAATCATATCTTAGGCCTAAAACAAGAGGCTGGCAGTCAAAACTGAGTCAGTAATAATTCACGTTTTAATTTCTTCTTGAGCGATACAATACGGAAAAAATGTAAGTTTATTGTAGAGATTTACGGAACAATACGAAAAGCATCTCTGAAACATAGCAGTCCGATGTCGAGGAATGTGAAACAATGAGCGGGATCTAACATTAACAAAGTGTCAATCCCGTCGTCTAAAAAGTCTATTAATAAGGTGGATTGTTTGATTTTTATTATTTGATGCACAAACGTTAAAAACAGCATTTTTATCCGATTCTCCATATTAAGCTAATCAAGTAAGTGCTTCTATATGTCCGATCATATCAAATTTTACTACAGTAAAGGGTACGTCAATTAAGTGGTTGTTAAGAATATCTACTTAGCACAACAAAAAATTTTATTACAATCTCTTTCTGCTAAATGGTACAAAATTTATGACTGACTGTTTCAACTGGTAATAAAATTGTTGCGTTTCAAATTTCCACTATAACTGTAAAAGACGACGACAATAATTAAATTTCTACAATTTAACTCCAACAGGAACCACTAAAAGAATCGCGAAATATGATATTCGCATTGTTAGAGTAATTTATGTTCAGTTTAGACTTTGAGTGCAGTTTATTTATCGGTGCACTGCCAGCGCCGGATTTAAGCTTCGTGGGGCCGGGTGCTAACTGTATTGTGGGGCCCTCATTTTTTTTTAGAAGACTATTGTTACATTGCCTACGGTACGCTGTGATTTGAATAAAACAGATACTTAAACTTTTAATTAAAATTGTATTTATTCAACTTAAACTGAACAATAATACCAACAAGCATAAACAAAATAAAACATCTTGTAAAAACACATAAAAGCAGTTTGTTAAATTAAAAAAAAAACGAACATTCTTATTCTCCTACAAAAAGTCAATAAAAATAACAGTTTACCAAGCTTTTTTACGTTTTTTTTTTTCAACAAATGATTTTATGTGTCAAAATTGATATCCCGCAACACTTCACTTTCAATCGAGCATAACGATAAGGCTACCAATCTGCCTTCTTCCAATAGCGATCTTAACCTATTTTTTATAAAACCTAATTTTGAAAATGATCTTTCAGATTCGCAGTTTGCAATGGGAATAGTTAAATGGATTCTTAATAAATGGATTCTTGATGCTACATTGGTATTTGGAAACACGGAAACTATATAATTTTTTATTATAATCTCTAACATTTCTTTAGCGCTAAATACATAATCAACATCTTCAGAGCAATCTATAGAATCATTGCCCTTATCGCTTGTCACAGATTTTTTTAAAATCTGGCAAAGATACTAAATAATCGCGAAAAAATATGATTTTGTCAGCAAACGTCAAGTCGAGGTCTTCTTTATAGGTTGATACCAATATACTAATTTTTTGGCGCTTTCTACTAATTGTTCTCTTCCAATTTTTGTAATATTAGTATATGTATATAAATCCAAAAAGAGCCGTAATATAACTGTAGGACTCACGGCGCTTTTTTAGTTCTTGGACTAGTTTATCCACTGCAACGTAGAAAAATTCTACTTTGAATTTTTCGTGCCTTCAAGTAGCAACGAGTTGCCGTCAGGAAACTTTTTCTTCATATCCGCTCTTTTATATGTATATTTGTATTCTACAAAAGAACTTAACGTTTTGGCTTTTTCTTCGAAATATTCGAAATTTTCTCGACGCCCCTTTATGTTATTTTCCAAACTTTCGAGTAAATGGTAACCTTTGTTTATGTCAAGTCCAGGTTTCTGGAGATAACTGCTTACCGAACCAAATTGATTCAAAAAGAATTTGTAACTTTATTTATCGTTAATAACGTTATAGTAAAATCTATACAAAAAATACTGGTTTTGTGTTAAGTTCCTCGGTAACTTTCTGGTTATCACCGCCCTGGCCGGGGCACCTTTTGGTCGGAGCCGGGTGCTATAGCACCCTAAGAATCCCCCTAAATCCAGACCTGCGCACTACCATAATATATAGAAATTGTATAAGTGCAATTAGTGCAAAAGACCTCTACCTCGAACTATTTTTATTATGGAAATCCTCTTCAAATAACACTGTACTTTTTTCAATTCTTGATAAAGTTCGGAAGTAGAAACGATTAAAGTACGATAATATCTATATATTATATATTTGATTTGATCTATTATAGTCCGGATATTAGGTAGTGAAAGGAACTTTTAACCAGAGCCGGCATGAGGACACATTGGAAAAGCTATTCATTATTATTAAAGACACTAAATTTTTACAGGTAATTATAGTAGTTACCACAAAGTGCATATCGTGGGCTTGCGGTGAAAACTCACTAAGTCAAAATATGAAGTTTCGAGAAAATGCCATCTAAAAAATTACTTAGACATTTGTCGTTTAAATCCAAATAATGAAACAAATATTTAAGTTTTAAGTTTGGATTATAGACAATATATACTGTTTCTTTAACATTTTTTAACAAAATAATGTTACATGAGTTTAATTTTTTGCGTAAAAATAGAAAAATACAAGTGGTGTGACCCAGGGTGTGACTTAGTGAGTTTTAAGTTTGATCATGTTTTATGAGAGGACTGACTTATTAAAAAAATTGTATATTTTATATTATCGCGGCTACAACTTAATACTTTTTGATACCTGTATTATTTTATTTGTCGATTTGAATACATTGCGGTAGATTTTTGTAGTCTCTAACACATACATGCACAATAATTATTATTAATTTTGGCATATAAAACTCATTAAGTCAGATTTTGCGCAGCACCCTATACATAAAATTCACCAAGTGACTTTTAGTGAGTTCTCGCATTAACTACCAAAGGACAATATTGACTTAATGAGATTCTTAGTATGCTATTTCTGGTTACTTAGTGAGTTTTTCAACGAAAATACATGGTAATATGTTAGACCTAAATCAGACTTGATGAAATATATAAAAATGTCAAAACTGGAAAAATATGACTTAGTGAGTTTTCGCCGCAAGCCCACGATATACATACAGTGTGACCAGTAAAGTTCGCATCATATGGGATTTTTTTTTTATTAATAGCTTTATTCGAAATTTGACTTTGGCATCAAGTTCTACTTCGATCGAGAAAAAAATTAAGCAAAAAAAAATAGTAGTCACGTGATTCGCATTATCTGTCAAATTTTAATTTTTTCCAAAAAATAATTCAAAAGTAGTGTTATTTCTGAAAATATCAAAAAAAGTTATAAGAAAAAGTTTTTTTAAATGCAGTTTCTAGCCCAAATGCAAAATTTCAGTTGCTTAAGATAAATTTGATTTTTTACCCACCACTAAAATTTATTTTCCAATTAATGAACACTTTACTGATGACACTCTCTTTTTTGTCTTAATATTAAGGTGTATTACTTTCAGACACAAACTACGTTTTCAAAAATACTTATTTTATGAAGTTACCTTATACAGGGTCAAAAACAAATAAACTTTGCATCACATGCGACCAAATTTTAATAGCCCAATTTTGATTTTGTAGAAAAACACACATTTAATATGGCGCTGCTTTAAAGAAAATGTATCTGAAATAAAGCATTGTCAAAACTAAGAAGTTTTATGTAGGTTGCGTTGAGTCTTATTTTGCAAAAGCGGTGCAATTTACAAAATATGGGTAAGTATGTGTTTCCTAGTTTCTACTACCCAAAAAAAAAGCACAGATACTTGTGAAAAACTGGTGAATGCACCGTAAAAAAATTTCGCCTGCGGCATTGTCCTTGCTTTCGCCCCCTCCCCTCCATATTAAAATCCTGGGACCGCTACTGGGCGGCCGTCAATTCACTTTGTGGTAAGTACCTACTACAATTTTCTGTAAAATTATAGTCTCTTATAATATTAATAAATAATATTTGTGAATAAATTGTCATGCCGACTCTGGTTTAATAGTTATTTGTGTGCAAAAAGAATATCTTTGTTGCATGATGCATGAAGTTTGCAGCTCAAGACAAAGTCGAGATGCTGAGCGCAACAAATATGCTTTTTGCACGTGTTGCACACAACATTTTTTCTACGATCGAATTTCATTTTTTTTTGTTCAAATTTAAACAGAGAATATTTTATAATATAAGAAATATTACTAAATAATTCTTAACAATAACATGAACAGTCTAAACTAACGTTATTTTTATAAAACTAGTTAGGTATTTCCTCTTTTTGAGTTAATTTCAATTTTAATATCGCAGTTAGAGCAATTTACTATGGTAACTGAGGGACAAAGTTCATGTCCAGTAATTTTTTAAATTTTGTTCTCGTTTTTGCTCCTGGAGGTCTCAGGTTCTTCACGTACTTTTTATCCTAGTGCAAAAAAGTTAAACTTTTGGCACAGTAGATAGTGCAAAAAATAGTAACTTTTTGCACGATCGTAGAAAAAGGTCTTTTTACTACCTACCTAATATCCGCTCTCTAACTATCACTTCTCTTTCCTGCATTCGGCATTGAAAAACAACCTGAACGTATTATAGTAGTTGTTTCAACAGTTGTCTTTCCAAAAGCAAAATTATTTAAACGCATTTAAACCACCTAAAAATGTATATATTATTAGAAACCCCTTCGCACAGCTTTTTATAAATTTACTAGTTCTACCTCTGACCTATTAGAATTATTTCCAAATATTGATATCGACTTTCAATACGATCAAAGAAAAAGTGGAGCGGGTTAATTGATTTTTACATAAAACTATAATACATAATTTTCTTTAAATCTATCTTATACTGTATATGTATGACATTTCATTTTGTGATTGAGTGTACAATATATAGGTAATAAAAGTTTTTTTTTTAAATTTACTATTATAAGTATTTAGTGTGTGTTTGAAATTGTAATTAATCATTCAGTAGCTAACGACCTAGTTAATAATACATTTAAAGATACTTACGTTTATAACCGACAGAGTAAGGTCCAATCTAACAATTTCGTATAAGAAATAGGTATCAACACAAAAAAAAGAAACTATATAACACGCGCGGCCTAAAAAAATCGTTCCTTTCAAAATGGACCACTTTTTACAACTCGATATGTGTAGTTGCTTTAAAATATTTTTCGAAAATGTTTCGCTTAAAATTAAAAAAAGTTTTATATGTCGCGCTTAAAACTTGTTTACCGTTTGGTCTGTAGGCCGGTTTGGTCACATGACGTCGTGAGCGTCGCGTATGAACTGAATAAATTCGGTGAACCGGCGCCGATGACGCCGACGCGATGTGGCGTCGGGACGCGGCGCACGGCGTGTTGCGATAGTGGACAAAAAACTTTCATATTCCCAATAAATAATTAATATATAATATTTTAAAACTATCTTGGTCTTTATACAGAAAATGGTATATTATATAATATACAGGGTGACCAGTAAAGTCCGCATCATATGGGATTTTTTTTATTAATAGCTTTATTCGAAGTTTGACTTTGGCATCAAGTTCTGCTTCGATCAAGAAAAAAATTAAGCAAAAAAAATATTAGTCACGTGATTCGCATTATCTGTCAAATTTTAATTTTTTCCAAAAAATAATTCAAAAGTAGTGTTATTTCTGAAAATATCAAAAAAAGTTATTAGAAAAAGTTTTTTTAAATGCAGTTTCTAGCCCAAATGCAAAATTTCAGCTGCATAAGATAATTTTAATTTTTTACCCACCACTAAAATTTATTTTCCACTTAATGAACAGTTTACTGATGACACTGTGTTCTTTTTTGTCTTAATATTAAGGTGTATTACTTTCAGACACAAACTACGTTGTTAAAAATACTTATTTTATGAAGTTACCTTATATAGGGTCAAAAACAAATAAACTTTGCATCACATGCGACCAAATTTTAATAGCCCAATTTTGATTTTGTAGAAAAACACACATTTAATATGGCGGCGCTACTTTAAAAAAAATGTATCTGAAATAAAGCATTGTCAAAACTAAAAAGTTTTATGTAGGTTGCGTTGAGTCTTATTTTGCAAAAGTGGTGCAATTACAAAATATAGGTAAAAAATCAAAATTATCTTATGCAGCTAAAACTTTGCATGTGGGCTAGAAACTGCATTTAAAAAAACTTTTTCTAATAAATTTTTCGATACTTTTAGAAATAACCCTACTTTTGAATTATTTTTTGGAAAAAATTAAAATTTGGCAGATAATGCGAATCACGTGACTACTATTTTTTTGCTTAATTTTCATCTCGATCGAAGCAGAACGTCATGTCAAGGTCAAATTTTGAATAAAGTTATTAATAAAAAAAATGGGGTACATTGGGATTTACCTTGAGATACGTACAGCTTATCTCGTGCACAAAGAAAAATTAAGTTTTTTGGGTGAACAATGTGTTTGTGCGCATAGCTCGCCAGTCACACGCCTTGTCGCCCTACAGGGACAGGCATGCGCACAACCCTCTTGTTATTAGGTTTTCCTTCTTTATCGACATCCTCAAAATACACTCCAGAACCGGGTCCGCGCCGTTTGTGTTGTTGTGTTTTATGTTTTCTCTGTGGATTTCTTGATAGTGTGTTAGCAATGTTTATGCAGCGACGAAATTTTTTTGAAGTACTTATGTCAATTTCGCCTGTAGCGTTTATAAACGAATTTTAATTTTTTTAGTAGCTAAGGTTAAAATTCTACCATTAGGATTGGCGGCTTTGAAAAACAATGGAATAAAATTGTAATGTCATTCGTTTATTAAACTTATATTGCAAATCAGATAAAATGGTTAGTTTTACTAGAAATTAACAAATTGATATCCTCCTAATTTTTGGAGTGAAGCCGCAAGATTGTATGTATTGTATGTTTTATAAACTAATGACATTACAACTTTAAATTAAAGCCATAATATTGCTTTTCAAAACCATTCCATTGTTTTTCAAAGTCGTCTTCCTTTAGAAAAAAGAGGGCAGGGCGGCAGTAATGCATTTGCGGTTAGGAATTAAGGCAAATTTTTCTGTGTCAATTTTAAAATAGCATAGGAGTGTATGGTATCAAATTGTTGGAAAAAAAATGCTCGTTTTAAATATCCTAGTGAACCATTATCATTCCATTTGAAAAAATGGAGTAAACGTCAAGAAAACATAATTTCATTTTTTAAACGCTTGTGAAAGTCAATTATTATGACATAATTTTAATTTTTATAATATACTACATGACTAAATTAACAGATTTAATTAATTTGTAATACCTACTCTAGATTGGAAAAAAAAATAAACAGAAATTAAAAATGTTATAACACGTCAAAAAATGACAAGTGAGGTGTCATTTCACTCATAATGTTATGTTGAACCCAAATAAGTAAAAATGTACAAGATGTCCCATTTAAAATATCAAAGTCAAGGTCACTTCCGGTCAAACCGGAAGGGCTAAAAAATTGAAAATTATGCCAATAAAAATGCAGACTCATTTCTTATGCATAATCTCAAAATTTCATTTTAATATCTATAAATACAGAAAAGTTATAGGGGTGAACGTCTTTTGAGAAACACCCGGTATACTAGTACTATAATAATTGTCGGTATAATTTTAACCTCTGATAATAAAAAATATTATTTTCCCATTAGTCCTCATACCGACTCTGGTTTAAAGGTCCTTTCACTACCTAATATCCGCACTATAGTCATGATATATCTGTGTGAAAGGTGATTGCAAGGAAATAGATAGATGCATCGGGCAAATACCCACATTTACCTATATAGGCCGCCCTCGAAGAGCCCCGGAAGCGAACCTCAAATTAGTACAACCTAAAACTTAATTTATTTTAGTCAAAACTATGATCAACGGCAGCGCTATGCGTGTTAACACATATTATAAAAAATGAACCCATACAATTGAAAATTTACATTTTGACACTTCCTAAAAGCCCTTTCTATGGAAAAACAAATGGAACAGGGCAATTAAAACCAAAAAAAATATACTTCGTGAAAGCAGGCCTTTGTTATTTTCATTTGTTTTACGTTCAGAGTTTGTTTTGTTCGTTGTTTTTGTCATTTTTGTTACTGCTTTGATGTCGGACCTTTATCACACTGGTAAATGGGATGAACAAAAGGGCCGTTCGGGTTTTCTAAATATATTAAAAAACTTTTAGACGGGTGTGATGGGCAGCAGGTGAAAAATACGTCTCCCTACATAGATGGCGCACCTAGAGGGGGTCCTAAACAAACTATCTTGTCCCCAAAATGCCACTTGGGAAATGTGATAACTTAAGTATTTTTTACACACAAATAGTACACAGTTAGTTTTTCTGACTAAACATTTTTGTAGGTTTTTTTTCACAAAAATGTAGGTTGTCATTGTTTTATTATAAATTTTAAGAAATTTTTAAAGCTTCAAAGTATTTTTCAAATGCTACACGTGCTCTTTTTATCCAAAATAGACATACATTTGTCATCACAATTAAATTGGAGATAAATAATACTCTGAAAATAGATTTTCATACGTAGCGAGACATCTGCTGGTGAACAGCCAAATGTAATACTACCGTTTTTCCAGAAGAGCTTTCCAGAAAACTTGTACAACATAAATTATCGAATTATTCGTATTTTTAATGAAACCACGGTAGTGTTCTACGAGATGGCATTATTAATTTTTCTGTTTTGCTGACGATAGCGAAAATCATAGAAAAAAAACAAACCTGATAATTTTATAGATTAATTTGTTACCGATATCATAGATCTAATATAGTGTATAATACCTATATGGTATATAATGTACCATGCGAGCAAAAATTATTTGCATCAAAGAGGGCCTTGCATCTAAGGACGTAATGCTTAGCGGTAGAGCTTAATACCTGTTGGGTGTCAGTAACTACCTGAATTAACAATCAATCAGTTATTCCGTCATCTTTGACAATCGTTACAAGTAATTTGATTCATCGCTAATTTTTCCAATTTCTTGAACAATTCACACAATGGGCTTTACGGAACAGCACAAAACATTCATGGTTGAAGCGTATTTTTGAAACGGGGTTAGAGTAAATGGTGAGTGGCAATACAATCCGGGTTTGTGCATGGACGATTTTCACGAACATTTTCCTAACGTTGCTTTTATTACTGGGGATTTTTATCATTGCCTGAAAAGAACCGTGGCTGTGTTTAGGGAAACAGGTTCTATAGAACACAAAAAAGGAGCAGAAAGATCATCTGTAAGAACAGAAGGACTTGTTGCAAACGTTCGTGAAATAGTGCAAAATACGCCAACAAATTGTATAAGACGCCTGTCCTAAGATGTGGGAAGATCTTATGGAACATGCAGGACTATTCTTAAGAAGGAAAAAGAAAGGATTATCCAAGAATGTGGTAACATTTCTCCAGAGATGCATAGTCAACACTTTCGAAAATATGAAGAGACGTGTGAGTTTATGCTTGGAGCATGGCGGTGGCCAATTTAGCAATTTATGTAATTATTTTTTATTTTCTTTCTGTATATTCTTACTTTGTTAATTTTGTAAACAACAAAAACAAATTTGTATTTGTCTACATATTTTATTACTATAAAGTATGGCATATCGTGTCATAATATGAATTTGACAAAATTTTAACCTAGATTTGGTTAGATATATTATTGTTCTCATATCATTGTGATCTAAACCTACGTTTTTTAATCCAAGCCCTCTTTGATGCAAATACTTTTTGCTCGCACGGCATATAACTTTATTATATTATGATCAATTTAGGCCTAGGCTATACAAACAAGGTATGAAAATAAAGAGAAACGCATACCAAGACCAAGACAGATTATCCCGATGCATGTTTATATACCTAGGTATGTAATCTAAGGGTGAAAGCATTCCACGGATCAAGTTCTCGGGCAAAAACTTTTTCAAATTCTTGAACAAGATATTTTGCTTGAAAATGTTTTACACGTACCCAAGTTTTTGCCAAATTATAAAAATCAATTTAAGTTATATAATAATAATAATAATAATAATAATAATAATAATAATAATAATAATAATAATAATAATAATAATAATAATAATAATAAGTTTATTTAAAAATTTAATAATATAATAAATATGTTTATGTTGTCTTCTTCAATCCCCTGAAGCTGAGCTTGTTATACAATATATATACCAACTAATACTTGACTTGAGGTTAGGTACGCGATAACATCGCAAATTGGTTATTTTGCTAGTTTTGTTTGTTTTTTATATTCGATTTTATAAGTTTTATAGTTTAATTGACTTGTTCTCTTCCTTTTTGAACTAAAAACACGACGACAAATCATTTTTAAACAAATTTTAGAAACAAACCCTTACAAACAATTTTCTATCCTCTAAATCTGGTTTGCAACTATTAAAAATGCCGGAAATCACTACCTTATTTCCCAACTTGATCAAAAATTGAGCAGGTATAAATTCCAATTTTTTGGCAAGAATTTGGGACAAATTTAATCTGTTTACACGTTAAAATAAATTGAAGGTCAACTTTTACAATTTCTTGAACAAGAATTAAATTTTAAAGCCCGGACCTGTCTATTTTCCAATTCATCAAATGATAATGTTGCAGTGCGCATGCCTAATCCGGTGTAGCTTTATTTATATGCGCGAGGCTATAAATTAGCCATTTTCATGATTATTATTTGCTTATAAAACAGAAACAGGTAAACTATTTTGACAACTAGTCTTTGGACTTTGACAGGTACTGACACGATTATCTAACCTTAGATTTATATTTTCTAGGGAGAATGTTCAAATATTTAAACTAAGCAGGGTTTATTGTTAAAATAGTTTAACTGCAGAACTAAAATTTGAAACAACAAAATATTTTTTTATTGATATTAACAATTATTGTTTTATATTTAAAAAAAAAAAACAGGGATTAACAAACTATTTATTACACTTTAGGGAATTGTTGCATTAGCAAGTTGGTAAAATAATTTAATTAATTTTTGTTTATAGACGCTTGAGTCTAAAACCTTTAAAATTACATTGTAATACATTGTTATTGCCAAAAGGAAATTAAAATGGGATCTGAAACCTATAAATTAATTTCTAGTATTTTATAGCTAAGAATTTATTGCCCTTTTGGCAATTAAAACTGTCTGTACGAAATTTAGTGCATGTTGAAGTACTTAATGTAGGCTAAAGAAGTTTTATTATCCAGTTGAATCGGCTGGAAACAAAATATTATTGCATGGCATTTTTGGATAAATATTTTGCAATTGAATAATATGAAAAAATATCATATCATTTTTATTGTAAAATTTAGAGGTGATAGTCTGGGGGCAAAATACCTATAGATTAAAAAATATTATACAGACTTTCCGCGGATATGGTTTACAATAGCACAAAATGAATGAAAAATTTCATTTTACGGATAAAAAGTTTTGCTTGTAAAAAAAATGCAATTCACAAAGAGAAAATTTTGATTTTTTACAGTGTTCGTAAAAACTTCAAAACGTGATTTTTCTCCAAGAGTAAACTACCTTTATTTTTCATTTTTGACCAAAATCTTATTTAGAAATACGTTTGTAATTTAAATCCGAGATTTTAAATAAATCTTTGATGTTTTTAGTTTTTTAAATTTTTAGAGGTAAAAAATTTTTTTTTTGGATAGCAGCATTAGCGGTCGAAATTCATACATTATCAATGACAGAGGGATATCAAAAAGTTTCAAAAACTGATTTTTGATGTTACCAGAAATATGTATTATTAATTTCACAAATGAAATGACCCCGGAAATAACACAAAAAAATCGTAAAATAACAACACATAATAATTTCATAATTTGCTATTCAAACACTCCCCCTCCATATTCAACACATTTTTCCAGCTGTAAACGAATCTGGTCAAAAATTGTTCGAATTTCTTCAATGGAAATTGTTTGAACAGCTTCAACAATTCGCTGTTTTAGAAGCTGTACGTCGTTCTCAATTGGACGGGAGTACACTAATTGTTTTGAGGAGCTCTCAAAGATAGGCATCTGAAATAGTTAAATCGGGACTTCTTGGGGGCCACAGAACCGGACCATTCCGACCAATCCATCTGTGGCCAAATGTATTATTAAGCCATTCCCCACTTCAATTGCGAAATGCGCAGGGCATCTATCTTATTAAGAGTACATTTCGTTCCTAAATTGGGGAGGCAATTCTCCTAGGTTGTCAAAAAGGAATGTTTCCAACATTTCAAGGTAACTCCTACGGTTACACGTGTTTTCGAAAAAGTATGGGTCAATAATGCCATAATAATAAATCGCACACCAGACATTTACTTTTTTGATTGTAATATTGTCTTCTTGCAGGAATTCTAAAACGGGAATTATTTTCGCTCCAGTGTCTAATATGCACAGAAGACACTTTCCCGTTTGTTGAAAATGTCAATTCATCGGAGAACATGATAAATTTATGAAAATTTCTGTTTTCACTTACAATTTTGTTTCCGACCCAAAGACAAGAATCCAAACGTTTGGCTTCGTCTCCTTCTTCCAACGTTTGATTAAAAGTTAAAAAAATAAAAAGGTAAAAAAATTCCTTGTTTTAACAAAAGATGGCAGGAATGCATTTAAAATTTTAAAATTAGATACACACTACCCATTATGAAAATATAGAGTCTAATAAAATTTTATATTAATATTTTTATTGAGCAGCAAAATTTCCATTTACCTCTAAAATTTAAAAAAACAAAAAAAATCGAAATTTAAATCTCGGATTTAAATTACAAACGTTATTCTAAATGATTTTTCCAACTGGCATTTTGGGCAAAAATAAAAAATAAAGGTAGTTTTCTCTTGGAGAAAAATAATGTTTTTAAAGTTTTTGCGAACCCTTTATAAAAAATCAAAATTTTCTCTTCGTGAATTGCATTTTTTTTACAAGTAAAACTTTTTATCAAGAATTACTTTTTCCCGAAAAATGACATTTTTCATCCATTCGTGCTATTGTAATCCTATCCGCGGACAGTCTGTACCTATATAAAATAAGGCCATCAACTGGTCATATTAATTTTTCCTTTTATTCTTTACAACTAGGTAGCTATACCTAGGTAACTGGCTCAAAACGTTACTGTCACTACAGAAATTTAATTTGCCTAAAGAAAAGTAAAGAAATCTAAAAAAAATTAAATAAAATGGTGAGGGCCAATCCTAAAAAAAAAGGAGCTCAGAAATAGTATATTAAAGTACACGTTTTATAAAGCATCATTTTATAGCACGCGTCCATGTTAAAAAACGAGCCGCTTGCGGCGAGTTTTATGACGGGACAAGTGCTTAAAACTGCTTTATATAACACGTACTTTATACTATTTTTTCTAATTTGTAGTTTTTTCAATAAAAAACACATATTTAAAAAGAAAATAAAGCCTTCAAATTTTGTAAATTTTTATGTCTAAATGTTATGTTGGTAATACTATTTTTTATCTTAGTAGAAAAATTATTTTGCGAACTGTCATTTTTTGATTTAGTCACCCATTTTCACCACGAGATTCTAAAGTTATTTTAGCGATATGAGATTTTAAATTGGACGGAATACGTTGTATGATCCTTATACATTTGGTACATATACAGAGCGTTCGGAAATTCGGGCGATTTTGCTACTTTTTTTCGAATTTTAAAAGACGTGATTTTACGTCACGGCATTGCAATTTAGTATAGGGAAGATGGAAAATTCAAATAAAGTTGTAGTTATAATCGACATTGAAAGGTTAGTAGATTGAATTTTGGATAGGATTTGGCAGAAAATGATAGCTTGAAGCATCTACAAAAGCAAAATAGTTCTCCGTCAATAAAGTTATTATTTAATATGTGGTTTTTAATTAACTAAAACAATACATACAGATTTGTAGATCTAGGCAACCAAACATACATACGTGGGTTCGTGTAGTATTTTGCATATTTGGACTAAAACATATTAGTTATCTAGAATGCTATGCTAAACGGTGAAAAAAAACGTCATGTAGGGCCAACCTTTAAATAATAAAATTCGGAGTTAGAAATAGATCTATTACGAACTCGCTAGCGCGTTCGAAATAGATCTGTTTCGAGACAAAATTAGAAAAAAGATAATTTAGTAGTAGCTAGGTAGACTACCAATAATCAAAATAATTATTTTATAGCTGGCGGACAATTTTTGGGACTAAAAAGCAATACTTTTACTATATGACCTCGTTTAATCACAAAATCTTTTGTTTTATAAATAAAAGATATTTTTTACCACTGCATCATATTATATTTTTTTAGGGCAATAGAGTTGTCTTTTAGCAGCAAAAAAATAATATTTAAAAAACGACCATATTGAGGTTAAAAAGTCATTTCAAACAAATGAACCTAGTAGCTACAACAGAGTTGTTTTCTCGGCGCCATTTAATGCAGATTTTTTGCTACTACTAATGGATTTCTAGCTAGAAAACTCTATTTTCTCTCAGTGTACATTCGTTTATTATCACCCAAATACATTTTTACTGCTTTTAAAAAACTTTTATTAATCCACCAGTGATGCGGTATACGCTACCAAACACCTTATTACTGTCGAGCATAAAGAAGGACCCTCCAGATAATTTTACGGGAACGTGAAGTATGCAAGCTTCAGGCGCCATCGGAACAATTGCATGGTAAGCACTCTTAAGACTTTCAGGTTTTAGGTCAAAAGGATGGTAGAGTTAATGTAACTTGGGGCGAAGACAAAGGTGCATTATGAGGTGAAATTGATTAAACAATGAACAGTTTTAACTTCAGACTTTATTACCTAGTGTTAAATAAACCTGTTATAGGTGGTAAACAAATATATCTTGAAATAAATTCTAAATAAATTGAATAAACCGTTTAAATGCCAGCGACGCCTTGAGCGAATATACTCGTTCGTATACCCAAAACCGACAATATAGATTACAAACAATGAGATCCAGATCGAGAAAATCGATATTATTCTTTAACGCTAGAAGGACCAATGGAGGAGGGAGATTAAAAATTATCGACACTTTTTGTTTATGAGTAAATTATATACAGTGTGACCAGTAAAGTCCGCATCATATGGGATTTTTTTTTATTAATAGCTTTATTCGAAATTTGACTTTGGCATCAAGTTCTGCTTCGATCGAGATGAAAATTAAGCAAAAAAATAGTAGTCACGTGATTCGCATTATCTGTAAAATTTTAATTTTTTCCAAAAAATAATTCGGAAGTTCAGGGTTATTTCTGAAAATATCGAAAAAAGTTATTAGAAGTTTTTCTAAATGCCGTTTCTAGCCAAAATGCAAAATTTCAGCTGTATAAGATAATTTTGATTGTTTAGCCAGCACTAAAATTTATTTTCCACTTAATGAACACTTTACTGATGACACTGTTTCCTTTTTGTCTTAATATTAAGGTGTATTACTTTCAGACACAAAATACGTTTTCAAAAATAATTATTTTTTGAAGTTACCTTATATAGGGTAAAAAACAAATAAACTTTGCATCACATGCGACCAAATTTTGATTTTGTAGAAAAACACACATTTTATATGGCGCTACTTTAAAGAAAATGTATTTGAAATAAAGCATTGTCAAAACTAAGAAGTTTTATGTAGGTTGCGTTGAGTCTTATTTTGTAAAAGTGGTGCAATTTACAAAATATGGGTAAAAAATCCAAATTATCTTATGCAGCTAAAATTTTGCATGTGGGCTAGAAACTGCATTTAAAAAAACTTTTTCTAATAACTTTTATTGATACTTTCAGAAATAACCCCACTTTTGAATTATTTTCGGGAAAAAATTAAAATTTGACAGATCACTTGATGCCAAAGTCAAATTTCGAATAAAGCTATTAATAGAAAAAATCTCATATGATGCGGACTTTACTGGTCACACTGTAGTTTCCTTAATTTATTAAAAAATCCATAAAAATTAGTAATCGTCATATTAGTACCCTATTAGATACCATATTCGTTTGCTGTATAAAACTTCAAAGTGGAAGCTTATTAACATAATATTGAAACGAACATTTGTCTAAGCTGGTTCTTCCAGATCATCACAAGCCTTAAAAGAAGGTACAATTCCTGCTGCAAGATGGTAAAATAAAAAAAATTAGAGAATCAAGTTACACTATAAATTTAAAAATATGTTCAGTGACGAAAATTGACAACTTCACTCTAATTAGAAAGTTTGTGGGTGCGGCATGTAATACGTCACTGAATTTATAGTATAGTAAAAACAACGCAGTAAACATAGTAAGAGGTCTAATATTTGCTTAACTTGTGATGTTCATGTTGCCATTGAAAATAAGGACTTTGATTAATTAGTATAATTTTAAATATGATTTTGGTATTTTAGCTTTAAGGTTCAAAAAACTAGCGAGATAAATTTATTGTTAAAAATCATATATAATAATATGAACATTTTATATCCATGGTGCTCTCAAAAAAGCTTGGTCCTGCTAGGCTTAAACGTTCTGGAGCATCATAACATTAAAATTATCTCTAGAGCTTGATTTAACGAATAAATCTGACAAAAATTTTTTTTAAGGAGGTCGCAGCCAAATTTTGAGAACAGATCACTGCTACTCTTAATCATTCTTTGTATAGGCTAAGGAAATTCATGGATACGCAGCGAAGATCACGACTGGTACAATTATTCATCAAATTCAGAAAGTTTCAAAACGTGCATGGTGCTTTCATTAGTCCTGAAATAGTTTTAAAAACTTGCACTACGAATACTAAACATGTGCGAATAGCCTGCGAGGGGCCATTTTTTTAAAATGATTATTATTAGTAGTAGGTAGTAGTAAAAAGATTTATTTAGCACGTGGCTACATAATACATTTTAACAAGTTTATACACATTTTTTATTTATTTTTTTGAATTAAATGACCTTTTGAAACTGTATTTCTCTTGTTGGGTTAATAAGAAAGATTTTAAACTTTTTTAAAAAGATTTTAAACTTTTTTGATTTTTAATTGACTTGTTTAATTTATTAAATTCAATAAGACCCTTATGAAAAACTGATTTATATGCTATATTTAAAAAAAAATTATTGGTATTATTATTACCTAGCGTTTTAAAATTGTTTTTGGTAAGAATATGCGAATCCTTAATGCCTCTTTGCGAAAGCCTTTGATGTAATAAATCAAAAAAAAAAATAACTTAATAAATCAAAAGTTTTCTTGAGCGTATGATTTTAAAATGCTTAAAACGCGGAAATTAGGATGAAAACGGTTTTCATGAAATTTTCATGGCCGGACAACTTAATGTGAAGCAGAAAAAAAGGCAGTTAAGTTAATGGGACGTTTATTTAAAAATTTAAATGGGATTGATGAGGAAAATATTTAATTTTGCGTTGCCATGACAGAATTGGGTTAAAAAGTGTAAATATTTTCATTGAGTCGATTGAAAGGACATTCGACGGAAATATTCATTAGTCCCTAGCAAGCGGCATATACAAGGGAGGGGGGGGGTCAAGGAATTATGCAACTTTTTTTCAAGAAATAAGGAGATCAAAAGAATTACCTTGTCGGACTTCCCTTTTTTGTTACTTAACACAACGCTTCGGCTAGTTAGTATCTCTAACCGTTTTTAAGTGTACTCACTTTAAAATTGTATGAATAAATGAATGAATATTTATTTGCTGATGTTTTTTACAAATCAAAATCCAGAGGATGTAGAACAGTGTCGTAGTTCACAATATTATAGTTAATTAACTGCCGTGTTTGGTTAAAAATTACAATTTACAAAATAACATTTATAATAAAATAAACCTAAAAGTTAAATAAAAAAGTTACATCAAATAATTTTCAAATGCTTAATAAACTTAATCAGACTAAAAATTGATTGACGAAATATAAAAGACAAATGACAAAAGATATACAAACAGAAAAAAAAGACACATAAGTTAAAAACTCAAAAATGGTAGCTACAGGATTAAAGTCTAGCATTCAATGCTTGGACTTGATCTGTTTAAAAGAACAAAAATCATATTAACGTGTAATCACAAACATTTTAGTGATTTTTACAGCTACAAAAACATTTAAAGTTTATAAGCATTGTTTTGACTGTTTATCAGGATCGTTGAAGAAGTCATTAATATTATAAAACGCCTTACTGACTAGATATTTTTTTAAGGTACACTTAAGTTTAATCTTTGGTAAATTTCTAAATCTGGAAAGCAGTTAAAAATTTTTATAATACAGCATTTTAAATTTTTTTGCAAGTACCTATGTAAAATTCTACTTGTCAGGTACTAGATTACTTTTCTGGCGAGTGTCGTGATCGTATTTCACGTCGCAGTCCGCGAAAATATCTCGGTTTTCAGACACAAACATTACGGAGTCCAGAATGTACATTCCTATAACAGTCAAAATATTTTTTTCAATAAAGATGGGTTTACAACTTTCCCGTTGTTTTATTTTAAAGATACTTCGAATGCACCTTTTCTGCATGACCATGATTCGGTGAATGTCAGGCGAATCACCCCAAAATATCACACCATATCTTAATCTAGACTGGATATATGCATGAAAAGCAGTTACGGCAACCCCAGTATCTACTTGATCCGAAATTACACGCAGAGCATAACAATATCTAGATAGTATACTGCTTACTAAGTTCTGAATGTGCCCCTTCCAATTTAACCTTTCATCAATTTGCACTTCCAAGAAACGCATACTTCTTAGTGCCCTCAACTCATCACCATTAAAGTTGAGTTTCTGTCCTGTTCCCAAAGACGACAGTCTGCGTTTTTTCACATTCAGCAACAGATCATTCTCTGCCATAGCAGTATTGACTTTATAGATAAGAATTTCATTATCGTCTTCACTAAATATAAGAGATGTATCGTCGGCATACATTACAGTGTATTCATCAGATACCTTCGGGAGCTCATTAGTATACAGAAGAGGTCCCAAAATTGATCCCTGGGGAACTCCTATGGATACAATTATTTTTTGTGACCTGTACAAGACCCCATTTTCATATAATCGTATAGGTAATTAACTTTGCTAAAATAAGTATTTTGTGTATTACCACCTTACAAATTCGCAGATTTAACAAAACAAGAAAATGTAACTCGGTTTGCAGTATTATACAAAACAAACCGCCTGAGGTGAAATATTATTCGCACGATTTGCCTCTAATGTCTTTTCTTTGTAGATAAAGAACCGAAACGGACTGAATAAATTCGCCGTCGTTGTATATTTGTATACAAATTATTCCCGTTCTGTCGTTATAATGTTTCCCTAGCATATTCTTTGCTTCTTGGAATAAAATATAAATATTTTAGATTTATGTATAGTTCTGTTCCTGAAAGGGTTGAATTATTGTCATCTGTACAGGGTACAGTAGTATACTATTTCCTTTTTTAGATCTATGAAATGCTAGCCAATTCTCGCCCGCGTCTTCGCTTCCCATCGACGCAAGGCATCCGTCGTCGACGTTCACCGAGGGCAAGGACCGTTCATCAATATGTGGAGTTCCACAAGGATCAATATTAGGTCCGTTATTATTCTTAATTTACATTAATTCCATTTCCAAATTGAACTTAAAGGGCAATATAAAGCTATTTGCAGATGATACAACAATTATTAATTTTGAACGAAAACGACAAATTTTTTAGGATTAGTTTTAGACGAAAATTTAAATTGAAAATGCCATATCCAGTATATTATCAACTCGATATTTCCTTTGGTATCTGTTTTGTACAGAGCTAGATATTTCATTCCTTTGAAATACATAAAAAAAATATATATTTTTAATTAATATATTCAAAATTACAATACTTTATAAATAAAAAATTTGTATTCTAATTCACTCTATTATTTAAAAAGAAAAAAAAATCAAACATAACACTTCAGGAGAATAAGACATTACATGATCATAACACCAGACGTTGTATAAATTATTAAACTATACCAGTAAAAAGTAAATTCGGAAAAAATCGCTTTTATATGACGAAATAATAAAATATAACAATCTTCCGAAAAATATCAGAAAAATTAAAAA
This sequence comes from Polydrusus pterygomalis, assembly GCA_963969555.1. NCBI lineage: Eukaryota > Metazoa > Arthropoda > Insecta > Coleoptera > Curculionidae > Polydrusus > Polydrusus pterygomalis. Next base: position 3,458,185 of record OZ018377.1, read on the forward strand.
ATTGGCAACTTTTAAAAAACAGTTAAAGAGATATTAACTAAATTAAATTATTTATACCATTTTTTTTTTAAATTGATTTTATTAATGAATTAAATTGGATTAACTTCCATTTTTTTTTATTGTTATTTTTTTTAATGGTTATTATTTCTATATTATGTTGTCACTTTCCATGTAATGAACTGTAAAATTTAGTTTGTAATAAAGACATTTTGAAAGGTTAATTGCCAATAAATATTTTACAGAATTATACGTTTATTGTAGAAGTCGTCTCAGGATTGAAAATATGAATATTTTCGAGTTTTTCCTACTTCAAGGTTGTAACCTTCATACCAAAATTTAGATAAATTAAAGCAAAAAAATATAGTTTTGTTTCTGAACTGCCTAAATAAACACTAATAAATCTAAAAAAAAAATAGGGTCAAGTAAGATAAATTAGTTCGTCTATTTGAGCGTTGCAGCTCTCACGACAAGAATCGTTCATCAGTGTCAAAGAGATTGTCTTTTATAGTGTCATAGAATCGCATTCAGTGAGCTGGATCGTTAATTTATTGTTTTTCATTAAGTTGGTTTTGTTTTAGTGCCAGGCGTACATCGTAGACGTTACACCCGCCCCCTCTCTGCATCCTCCCTTGGTCAATAAACAAAAACTTTTTAGCGTTTTTAAGGTTTCCAGTTTCAACAAAGAATTGAATAGAAAACAAAAACCGAAAAAACAACAAAAAACTGGTGATGCGCGCGTCAAGCCACCATGAAGAAGTTTGTCAGAGTAATGAAGTCACTTTCAGAGTTTCAGTTGATATTCGACGCTCGTATCGCCGCGACGCCTACAAGAACGCCGGGAAGCGTCGCTGGACTTGCGTTGAAAAGAGCGAAAAAGTTTTTAGCGGTTTCGGTGCGTTTTGAACTTTGACATTTTTGAGTTTTTTGAGCGTTGTAATTACTATGGCATTGATGTTATAGAAATATATTTTAAGTAAGTACCTATATTTAACTTTCATGTAATTACTGATTTTGAAGTATTATGTATAATTTCATTGATGTGTAACTTTTGTACGTTTTTCGGAAACTTGGCAGCATGGCATTCTCCTAAAAGAAAATTTAAAAAAATTTTTTTCAAAAAATATTTTATGTAAAGAATTTTTTTTTTAATTTTCAATAGTAAGTACGCAAAAATTTTCATTGCATCTGTGGGATAAAGTAAGAATATAAAATATAGAACGCTGTATTATAATTTTTAGTTTCAACATTTCTTCATCATTAGAAGTAGAAGAGGGAAACCAGGATATTTTTGGCTAGGTTTGTTGAGATTTTAATTTAAATACACCCTAAACAATTTTTCCAAAAAATTACCGACAAAAATGTATTAAATAACAATATGTATACAGAGTTGTGATAAAAAACAATTCAGCCCTTAATACAGAGTACCGTATAGGTACTTGATCAAAAATCTGTAGAACACGTCGATTTAATTTTTTGTAATGCTTTTTTTTTAGAAAGAAAATTATACACGGGAAGACAGTAGAGTGAGTGCTAAGTACGGAAACTTCATATTTCTTAATGAAACACATACAACATTGTATTTTTTAACATTTTCAAATTCTGCGATCAATTATGAACATTTAAAAAAACATGTCTTACATACCTGGTGAGGAAATATTTAATAAATTAAAAATTTTACAAAATAAGGCAATGCGGTAATTTTAAATTGTGACAAAAATACAAAAATAAATTTAATGTTACACGTTAACTGCCACAGTGCATAAAAAAAAATGGGTCGCTAGCGCCATTTACTTTGTACGTTTTCTTAATATATATTTTTTAAGATTTTATTTAAAATATTTACTACTAATATACAAAAAATAACGGGGGTTTTTCCATTTTTGGGTCTTCAGCGCCGTACTCTAACGAATCCCATTTAAATATACAAGCACCGAATTTAAACCGATGACTACATTCATGGCCTAAATTCGTGCCATGAAACATAAGTAGAAAAATTCTTAAGGCACAGATACTGTGCCATGTGGCAGTTAACGTGTTAAAAAATTTAGGTTGAATGTCAGAAATTTAATTTTTTATTTAGTATGTATCTTTATACATAAAATTAAAAATAATTTATTGCCTGATTGTTTAAAAAAATTTTGTTCTTTTATTATGATTATCATAATTATAAAACAAGAACTAATCAAAAATTTTATGTGGATAGATTGTCAAAAACATTAGACTATAAATATATTTTTCATAAAGGTTTAACAGAATAATATAATAATTTGGAAATTCTATTAAATATCAAATATCATTAAAACTTTAAAATTAGATTTAATTAAAAAACAAAATTATACGTAATATTTGATACAATTTGCAAATTGTTTAACTTTTCTGTCTGTTTTTGTTAAAAGAAGGTTGCATTTTAAAATTTAAAAATAAATCTATAAAAATTTGTTAAAAAAAATTATCAAAAAATATTTAATTGTAGCTTTTTGCTCAATAAATATGTTACTACTACTACACTACTACTACTACTACTACTACTACTACTACTACTACTACTACTACTACTACTACTACTACTACTACTACTACTATATCTGTAAAGTGGCCACGTAAATCACAAAGATAAAGAACATGTTTTATAAAAATGTCCAGAATTGATTGCAGAATATGAAAATGTTAAAAAATACAATGTGTTTCATTAAAAAAAATAATTTTACGAAAGCAGAACTTTTCTGTTTTACCGTGTATAACAAAATATGCATTATAAAAAAATGTACGTGTCCGAGAGTTTTTTGATCAAGTAGGCAGTACACTTTATAAAAGGCTGATCCAACCCTGTATTGAAAACTTTTTCGTTCTATCTACCTTCATACAAATAAAAATAATGACTAACCTACCCTACGATAAATTGATTTAGTTTCTGCTGTAAAAAAATTTAAAAGCAGTCACGAAAGTTCCATATCTGTCATTGAAATTCGACAAAAACTAATATTTAACAGGCAAAAAATAACGACTTTTATCCATTGTGGTAAATATAGAGCATTTTATTGTAGGTATATGCCTGTGTGTTAGCATGCCGAAAATACAATAAAATATAATATATTATAGATTTATAGCGTGCGTCATACTTCATTGGATAGGGAATTCCTGAGAATAAAATTTAGAACAAATTCAGTGGAGTATTCTTGAAGGCGGGAGAGAGAGAGAAGAAAAATTCTTCCAGATCTTTTCAACAACCATTAACTTTCCTGCAAATTTAAGTCTTTCTTTCCTTTACATTTATCTGTGACTTTTTTTTATTTACGTTTTTGATTTTATAGTTTTAAAAAAAAAATTTTCTCAACGACGAAAAATACATATACGTCATCCATATTCATAATTTTTCTTATTAGTCGAATAAGCAAAAGAGGAATTTTAGCTAGAAAGCTGTTTTTTTGGCGAAAGGTACATTTTATTGTTTGAAAGGACATGGTATTATTTTGTATTCAGCCCTTGCATAAGGGATGGAAAACTAATTGATGCAGCCGATACTTGGTGGAAATTCATAATTATAATATTATGGGATACAGTAAAACAAAGTTATACTTGTAAATTTCCACTATATTAACTAGAAAAATGACATGTTTCGCTAACACTGTAGCTTCGTTAGATGACAATGATTTATTAAAAGGTGAAAATAAAAAGGAGGTGCAATAAAATTAAATTATTGAAGATATAAATAAGACAGTGGAAGGGTTACAGTAGCGGAAAAATCTAACAGAGGGTTTAGAAAACTAAAAAAGGTACAATATGGGTAATTTACAAAGTCCTAAGTATAAGGTCAACAGAATAAATTTAACAAAGGCTAATTATTTAAATCTAATTGATCATTAAGTAACAGATCCGTATTTTTAAGTCTATTTATTTCCCTAGATTCTAACAAATTTAGTTTTAAGCATTTGTTTTCTGTATGTAGAATTTTAAAGGAAGGATCGAAATTATGTTGATCTTCAAGTAAATATTACCAAAGTTTGAGTCGGTTTTGTTTTTTAGAAAACTGTTATAATGTTCCTGTATTATTTTGTTAAAATGTCTACCCATTTGGCCAATGTATGTTTAAGGACACTCTTTGCATTTTAATTTATAGACACCTGATTTTTTGTTTTTATCGCTTTTAGTTTTATTGTTTTTGATAAATTTACTTAGAACGTTATAAGTTTTGTAACACACATTTATATCAAGTTTATTAAGAAAATGGCCAATTACTTTGCTAGGTTGTCCAAAGAAAGTGACAAGTTTAAATTGGTCAAAGAATAGCGAAACATTTTTTCTAGTAAATATAGTGGAAATTTACAAGTTCAACTTTGTTTTACTGTATCCCATAATACTATAAGGATGGAAAATTAGTTACGAATGTGTTTTTTCACCAGTAGCTTCAAAACAAAAAATACTAAAAAAAAGGTTAAGACAAACAAATTTTATAGATCATCATTGTAGATAATTTAAAACTAATTAAAAAAGGTTATAATCATTTTTACGATATCTCTAATCGTTATGGCCATAGAATCATTTCTATACGTTGATTGTCATGTAACAGGATTTGAGTTAAGGCTTTAGTTGTCTATTTATTTTAGCATAAATTGAAAATGTTTAGTTTACGTTACATGTCCAGTAACTTTAGGAGAAAATACAAGTAACGCATTCGTCATTTCGTTTTTGGACCAATCAACTTATTTTGCATCGTAATAGCGCTTACATTCCGACCAAATCATTTTAATAGGATTAAAGTGACAATGATATGGAGGAAGTCTTAAGTCTCGATGTCCATGTTACAATACATCCAACCTATTAAAATAAAATAAAAATAATTAAAAAATAAAATAAATATCGCTTTCTATTATCCAGATCTGATCATTCATTGCAAACAGTGAAACCGGAATTTGTCATTGTTCTAACTATGCAATAAGTAATCTATTTGACCAACTTGTATTTGGTATTTTTTCAATTAGCCCAGAATGATATCTGACGTTATCCATGATAATAAGCGACGGTTCTTCCAAGTTTGGTAACAGTTTTTCTTCAAACCATTTCTCAAAGTTTTCACTATTCATCGAATCATGATAATCACCCAGTCCAGAATTCAATATAAAACTTTCATTATTTACAAATTCATTTTCTGAACCAGCATGTAGAATTATATACCGTACACCCTCTTACTATTTTTTTAGCTTTATGAAGAGTGTGATCTTCGCCTTAAAACCCCCTTACTGTATATCCAGATTTGATACAGAAAAACAAGTTTTAGGAGAAATTGAGAGTTGCCGTTAGTCTTAAATTCTCCTAAAAATTCTACTCGTTTTTGGGCTATATGGGGTTGCTCTATTAAAAAAACCTCTGTTTGATACCATACATTTACGCAATTTAAATTAAAAATGTTTTAAACAGTCCGCTAATGAACCATCAGTGGATATTTAAATATCATCAATGATTTTAAGGTGTATTGAGTGCATGGTAAAATGTTCACCTGCTCTATGCATCCCATAAATACGCTCTCTTATGGTATGTTCATGAATTTCGTGAAGTTGTCGACCACGGGATGACAAAATAGCTACATTATTGCGATTCTTAAAATCTACATCCTTCTCTATCCCATTTGCCTTAATTCGTTGGATTGTTGAACACGAAAAAAATTAATGCTTGTTCTTTTTTACAATACCGTGACATTTTTGAAATATTGTTGATTAAAAATGTCACTGTCAAAAATGACAATAACACTTTTTTGACTGGTAAAATTATACGACATTCATTATTGATCCAAATTTACTATCTCACCTAGTTCACGAATATTGGAAAGATAAGCACCAGTCGTGACGTAGTGGTCAGCGGTCATTGAACAGACTTTACCTCTACTGTTTTACGTTACAAGAGATCGGACTTATAAATTAGGTAATAAAAGCAGAAAAAGAAATATGGGCAAATTTGACCAAATTTCGTTTTTTGTTTTTGTTAATAATTTATCAGTATTTTTTTCTAATTTAAACCGTAGGTAATTGCTACATAAAAAGAAAACTAAATATTGATAATACATCGAAATGGCGAACGCATCACTAGTGTTTGGTCTTAAACTGAAGTAAATGGTAAGTCCCAAAGAGAAATAGAATGACAGCACTGAAGGGGTAAACAATGGGTTTATTTTACAAGATGATGACGAACTACGGGCTCTTAACCTCAACAAACACAAGCTTAACAAATAATACGACGAGACGATGTGAATGGAACAGACACACTCATATTAATCAAGATATTTTATTTCATTTATAAAGTTAAAATCACGATAAGTGACGTTATTGTTCTTGGCACGTTTCTCTTCCTTTTTGTTGTTGTCCTCAATCAGTTGTCGGATCTGATTTAGAACTAAGAATGACAGAATGAAATATAGTCGATTTCTAACTCGCAATCGAGAAATTGTACTCACTTTTTGTATAAAATCTAATATTTAATAATACAGTGTCCGGCAGAAAGTACGCACCAAAGGGGATTTTTTTTTATTTCAAAACTTACCAAATTTTTTTGCAGGTGGAAAAGTTCTGCATGTTCTTGAACAAAAAAGAGCATAGACAAAACTAGTAAATATTGCGTCGTATACCAGGGAGAGATGAAAACGTTAAAATTACTCAAGAATAAAGTGCCCTTATTTTCCACCGTAGAAAATTTTTTATTAGGAAATGTTGTTTGCACTTAAAAGTTGTCCATATATACCAAAATTTCAGCTCGGTAGTACAAAAAAAAGTGTTTTTACTTTTTTTTTGACGCCCCCTCGTATAACGAATCGATAGAAGCTATGCAACCTATAAATTAAATTTTTTAACAGCTCTTGGGCAATTAGACACATAACTTACTTAAATTTGTTTAAATACGCGAGAACTGGACGTTTAATAAAATAACATCAAAAATAATCTAACTTTTCTGGTGCACACCGTACATTATTCTATGGATAAGCGGAATAACTTTATGCAAAACAAACGAGGGTCTACTTCATACATTTAATAATATTTTGCCGTTCCCAATTTTTCAAAAACTCTTAAACCCATTGGTTCATGAATTAAAGTTTAAACCCTTACAATAAAATTCGTTTTCATTTAAATCTATATAGTTGCCATGAAAAATATTTATATTTGTGCTACCGAGCTGAAATTTGGTATTTATCGATAACTTTCAAGTGCAAACAACTTTCCTAATAAAAATATTTTCCACAGTGAAAAATAAGGGCAATTTATTCTTGAGTGAATTTAACGTTTTCACCTCTCCCTCGTATACGGCGCAATATTTACTAGTTTTGTCTATGTTCTTTTTTGTTTAGGGATATGCTGAACTTTTCCACCGCCAAAAAAATTTGGTAAGTTTTGAAATAAAAAAAATCACCTTTGGTGCGTACTTTCTGCCGGTCACTCTATAATATCGTAAGTAGTGATGTTAAATTTCCGAAATTTATTTTTTATTCGGATTTTCTTGAAATTTATTGAAATATGTTAAAATTTATGGGAACATTCAGTTTTGTACCCCAAATTGATTAATAAATAAATCGATTCAACGGTAGGTAAACAAAATAAATATAATTTGTAATATTAAGCATTGGGTTTATTATATAAACGAAACAAAGTAACAATGTTTTCATTACCAACTTACCTCTAAAAGAAAATAACATTTTGATTCTTAAAGCGTCATTAAAAAAAATGTAAGTCAGTTTATAAATAACTAGCGTGTACCCGGCCTGCATTGCAGCGCTTTCTCTGAGATAATAAGGCGAGTTCACCATCACGTCAAGATTTCTAAATACAAACCCGAACAAACCTCTAAATTTATCAGTGTTTCTCTACAATATTATGCATGTATTATACATAAAAACCTTCCTCTTAAATCACTCTATCTATTTAAAAAAACCGCTTCAAAATCCGTTGCGTAGTTTTAAAGATTTAAGCACATATGAAAGGGGACAGACCCACAGCGACTTTGTTTTATACTATGTTAAGATAATCAAAATAAAAGAATCGCATAGCATGCTATGCTCATTTATCTTCGCTTTTTTCAAGGTCCGAAAAATCTTCTTCGCCAATGCTTGAGTTTGTGTCATGCAATGACAATGACATTGAAACATCAGATTCTGAATCAGGTGAATCTGGGTCCGAGCAAGAGCCATCCTTTTCTTTCCATATTTTGGCTTTGCCAACATTTGTTGTCAACGGTATTTTTGATCCCAACTTCGTATCATTTTCTGAGGTTAGGCTACTCTGGCTATCTTGTCGCAATAACTTTAAATTATGAGCCACGTATGTAATCATTCCTGCTCTTTTAACTGTAAGCCTATTTCTTTTGGCATTGTGTATAAACGCATATGTACTGAAGGACCTTTCGGTTGCAGCAGAAGATGGAGGTAGTGATAGTATTGATACAGCTAATTATTTTAATTCTATTTTTTACACATGCCAAGCCACCAAGAAATTGGGTTTACTTCGCTTACCAACGTCCAGATATACTGCATCGCCCAAATATTACTTTTTGCGCAGTAATTCACCAATTCAGCAAAAAATAATATTTTTTTTTATCTTGAAGTGTAGGATGGATAGACAAACACATATCGATGAACTCCATAGCAGTTACGTGTTCTTCTTTATTTAAACATTCTCCTCTGTAGCTGGGGTCTAATAGATTTGCTGCAAAGTGAAGTGGTTTAAGAGCCATTTCCGAATATTCGCTGAAAGTTTCGAAGCGAATATTCGGAAAATTCCGAATGTTCCCAAAGGAAGGGCGAATATTTCGGAAATATTCGTAATTTATGGAAACATTCGCATGAAATATTCGCACCTCACATCACTAGTCGTAAATAATACTTTAGAAAAATAAAAACAGCCACAGAAACATTTAAAAATACCAAAATCGGAAGACATTAATATGACGCAACTTGACGGTTGAGCTTACTACGGCCCACTGTTCTGTCAACTTTAACGACGATACCAGATCAGCTGCAGTGGCGTAGCTAGGATATTGTTTTGGGGGGGGGCATATAGTTGCATAGAGGTGTAAAGCCCGCTGCAGGCAAAAGCGCCGCAGGCGAAAAAAATTTTGGACCACGCCCAAATTTTGCTAAATTTTTCTATTATCTATAATTGTTACGTAATCGCCTAAGAAACAATCCGCAACTGAAATAATCTAGAAGTCCTTCAAACAAACCACAACCAAACGTAATTACCTAGGTTTTCCTACGATGTTTATATCTTAGTTTGTCTTATTTACGTAAATAAAAGAGAGAAAAGGAAATTTACACCACCAGACACCAGATCCGCAAATGTCACATAAAACAAGACGACGGGGATGTGATGACCAAAACAGACGCGTTGTTTCTCAAAGTAAGCCTACCTACGTTAAATTTAAAATGGCAAAAAAATTAAATTTAAATATTGTTTTTGAAATATTGTTGATAATTCCTTTTTTCTATGGCTCTTGGTGGGGGCAAATGCCCCGATGCCCCCCCCCTAGCTACGCCGGTGATCAGCTGTTACTGTCAAATGTCGTCTTATGTCTTGATACGCTTTATTTTAAGAAAAGTTAACTCTATCTTTGCATGTTTACGAATGTGCGTTTTCGAAAATCACATGAAATTGTCTTTCTAAAAATTTTAAAAGATCGGACAAAAAAATACCTTTTGCTTTAAAGTTTTATTTACTATATAAGTTGTATAGAATTTCGGATGCATCTTTTATACACGAGAACTTTGTTTCGCCTTTAAAGAAAAAACTTTGTCGATAAATCGAATTCTCATCACTATTTTACATTAGGGAAATTTCAGAGTTTGAAAATTGAAATATCGTTGAACGAGGAGAAAATAATTTTTCAATATTGTTTTACTTTCTGCTATCGACGATAAAGTTCCAAAATAGAAAGGAAAGAAAATTGTTTCCCAATTGGCACCTTGTATATTACCGTACAAGTTTTTATGTATTTACACCAATAATATTAATAATAAAGTATAAAAATCTGGCAAGTTATTTAAAAAACTCTTCCCCGTCAAAGCATATAAGAGATAATATATCATATTTTTTTTAAATGATGTAAATTAAATTGAAACGCCGTGAAAATGACAGGAAGATTGATAAATTTGCTGGGGTATAATCAACCTCATTATTTTTTACGTCCGCCAGAGCTACTTTACTTTGCCATATGGGTTCTTAAGAAAAAAAACCGGCTTCTCCTGTTGTGATAATATTATAAAGTAGGTATTAAAAAAAAATATTAAAAAAAAACTACATATTGACAATTCTTTCTTTTATCTTTTATAAGCGACTTTAATTTGTTTTTATTAATCCTTTATATTCCACGGGCCAAGTTCTTGGTCAAGAAATGGTAAAAGTTGACCTTCAATTTATATTCACGTGTAAACAGCTAAAATTTGCCATAATTTATCATCAAGAAATTGGAACTTGTTCTAATTTTTTGACCAAGTTAGGGGAAAACGTGGTGATTTCTGGTGTTTTTAGTGGCTGCCAATCTATCAGATTTTGAGGTTAGAAAAGCGTTTGTAATGTGTAAAACGATATTTTCAAGCACAACGGGGCAAGAAATAGTCTATTTCTAACTTCCAAACCGGCTTTCTGAACGAAACGGCCAAAGAGACCAACTGTTTAGTCAAAAGAAAGTCATTTGAACTTATTATTACGGCTTCTCGGAATATAATAGGCCCAAGCCAAGCGATGGTCCAAAATAGTAGATATTAAATCGACTGGATAGTTATGTCTAAGGAAACTCAGTAATAATCGCCAAAGCAGGTTATTTTTTACCTTAGATTGGGCCTTAAAGCCCAAAAATCTTTTAGGCCCAGAAATAAAGAATAAATTACTTTGTTTTTTCTTTAATATATCTTCATGGTCAGGTTACAATGTGAACATTTCCTGAGGTGATTTACCCTCTATATTACTCTAACATTTTGTAATTAAAGCCCTGAAGGCTTTAACGTAGAAAAGAGGTTATAGTAATAACTGAAATAATTTCTTCATAGCCAAACAGCCCTCTTCTTTTGGAAATCATGACCTTTAGGAATAATATTTTACTGATGTCATACTTTTTTAACACGGTGTTTAAATTAATTTTGTTAAATGACTTGTAAGAAGTAACCAAAAGCAAATATATTACAAAAACCGAGCACACAAACAAGCTAACTTATTCGTCCAAGCACAAAATATTGGCTAAATTTTAAAATTTTGTATTTTCAATTTTAATTTATCTTGTTTTTTCTTTAATTAAATGCATTTTTTTCGGGGGGCGAGTTTAGTTTTTCAAGGTAAAATTGAAATATATACGAAACTTTTTTACGCGCACCTAATTTTTTCACTTCACATCGACGAAATAGTGATTTTATAAGTATAATTTTTCTTACTTCGTTTTTAATTAATTCTACTACAGATGCATTTAATGTAGGAGAAATATTATTTCTCCTAATATTGGATTTTAATTGGTGCCATATTAACTCAATAGGATTGAATATACAATAGTATGGAGGAAGACGCAACCCTGTATGTTCATTTTCTGCTGCAAGTTTGTCACACTCGTATTCCTTATTTATTTTAAAAGCTTTTAATACTTCTAGCAGTTGTCGTTTTTTGTAAATTTCTTCAAAATATAAATTTTTTTCAATCATAAAGTTTTGAATTTCTGCTTTTGTATTATTAGAATTGGGAATGATTTTTGCTTGCCGACTATGATAACTAGCATTGTCCATTATAATGACGCTATTTTCAGGTATATTTTTAAGGATTTTATGTTTAAACCAATCTTCAAAAAGTTGTGCGTCGGTATCTTGATGGTAATCTAAAGAAGAATCTGCTATGTTTTTAGCTGAAAGCAACAGACAATTTGGAACAAACCCGTTCTCTGAACCAGCATGTAATATTGTGATTCTTTTGCCTTGATTTGATGGTGCCTTGGTTTGACATTTTTTGGAAGAATCATCCCAACCTTTTCTTGGAGTGTCATGGGTATCGAACCATGTTTCGTCAAGGTAAATAATTGGACGATTTTCTTCTCTAAATTGTTTAACAGCTGTTAAATATTTAAGTCTCAATTCCCGAAAACGTTGAGATTCCATTAATGTTTGTCTTTTATTATTGCTTCGGTATTTAAAACCCATTTTACGCAATATTTTCCTAAGGCTTGAAAGGCAACAAGAGATATTTGTTTCGTCTTTAATCAGCCGCTCTTTGAGGGAAATCAAAGTAGGTACAGTTTGTGCCTCATACATTTGGTAAATCTTTCTTCTTAATAAATCCATGTAATTTTCGTCAATGCTTCTAAATGTGCCAGAATCACTCCGATTTTTTCTAGGATTAACAGGTTTAAGTACTATGTCTCTTACCGAAGATAAAGGAGTTTTTGTCAAAGTAGACGTCTCTGCTAAAGCATCCATCGAATTAAAATTTCTACTCAACAAAGATTGATACACGTTATTAATTATTAGGTTGGCATCGGTAGATAAATGCTTTTTTTTTTAATGACACTTGAAGATGCCCCCCTATCAGCACAATTCCAAGGACGCCACATTCTACCACTAATAAGCCTAACAAAAAATTACTCGCCGGAAAACCACTAAAGACTAAAATTATTAAAAATCAGTTTGTATTTATATATGAATCAGGCATAGGTATAAATTGAATTTGTACCTGGTCCGGCTCTGCTTGAAAAAAGGGTTTTAAAATTTCGGATTTCATTATTTATTTTATGGTCAAGGGGATAATGAGGGCTTATTGCAGTCAAAAGATCAACGGTATAATTCTACAAATACTATAATATACATATAGGTACTACCACTCCATTCAATAGCGTCTGACATGACGTGCTGATTTAAGAAAACTCCTGTCTCCTGCGCTTTGATAAAAATAAAAACAACATAATATTTTCATCTTTTTCTAAAATTGTGGTTATGGTTTTCTAGAAACCTTATAGTCCATAACAGGCCAACAAAAGTTAAATACCTACAGGTAAAAAACACCTCTTTACTAGAAAGACTAATTCTTGGACAGGTGTATTTTACCAGGTTATTCTTGGTTTTATTCCCCACTATAGATGACTAAGTGGTTTATGTTACTCACTTCTGACTATGTAAAGCGGCCTCTCAGACTTTATAATGAAAACCTTGAGTAAAAGTCACCTTTTCTGGACTTTAATTGTTTTTTTTTGGGTACCTTTAGAAGTCTATCATCAAACGTTGTACACGTATTTTCCCGATTTTCTGTTTATGATGCAATAACAAATTTAATTAAAATTTGTATTTCAACCACACAAAGACCAAATTGGCATGGTTTACGTTTAAGCTAAATAATGATCGGTCTTGCGATTATTTCGGCATTTTATAAATATTTTTCCACCCTTTATATCAAGCAAAAGTTTGTGTTTCGTGATAAATTCCGATGTTGGGGGAGAAAAAAATCCATAACAATATTTTCCAGATGTTTGGCTTCAGTTATTTGGAAAGTCATTTTTTGGAAGATACATTTTACAGTACATTTATTGGCACATCTGTTTCTATTCTTTTTGGGATTCATATTTCGTTTAAAAGCGGGTTTGCTATGTATAATTATTAGGTTACTTATGTGCAAGGGCGTCCATAGGGGGGAGGGGGCAAAACGGGCACTTGCCCCCCCCCTAGGCGCCCACATTACTATTTTATTTCATAATTCAGTATAAATATTGAATAGTACAGTGGTTAGTTAGTAGACCAACAAATCACTAAACTGAACAATTACATAATAAAAACATATCAATAAATTATTACATTAGGCATAAATTAAATAAATAGTCTTATACAGTGTCACCAGTAAAGTCCGCATCATATGGAATTTTCTTTATTAATATCTTTATTCAAAATTTGACTTTGGCATCAAGTTCTGCATCGATCATGATGAAAATTAGGCAAATAAATAGTAGTCACGTGATTCGCATTAGCTGTCAAATTTTAATTTTTTTTTCAAAAAATAATTCAAAAGTGGGGTTATTTCTGAAAATATCGAAAAAAGTTATAATTTTTTTTAAATGCAGTTTCTAGCCCACATGCAAAATTTCAGCTGGATAAGATAATTTTGATTTTTTACCTATATTTTGTAAATTGCACCACTTTTGCAAAATAAGATTCAACGCAACCTATACAAAAAATTTCTTAGTTTTGACAATGCTTTATTTCAGATACATTTTCTTTAAACTAGCGTCATATTAAATGTGTGTTTTTCTACAAACAAAATACAAACTATGTTTTCAGAATACTTTTTTTATGAAGTTACCTTATACAGGGTCAATAACAAATGAACTTTGCATCACATGCGACCAAATTTTGATAGGGTGCCATAAATGACAGGTGACTTAGGCACGAGGCGGCGTGTTCTTAGAGAAATTTGACTTTATACAAACTGGGCATTGTTAGCTATGTAAACACCTTTTCAACTTGGAGTTAAGCCACACTGAGTTCTGTAGATGGTGTGAACAGGAAGCGGAGGAAATCAATTATATTCTCTCTGACTGCCTAAATCATGCACACTATTGGGTCAGCTGTGGCCTAAGCGATGGGTAACCTAGCCATGTTACCCTTCACACCTTTGTCCTTCCAGCTCTAGATTATGACACAATCATACAGCTCTCTATGTCGAAACGGCATGTCTGAATGAAAAGGTCAGGCAAGCAGACCCTCGTCGCAGTATTTTAATTGGAAATAAATCATCTTCTTAATTTTAACATAGTATAAAACAAAGTCGCTATCCTGTTCATGTCCCCTTATGTGCGTAAATCTTTAAAACTACGCAACGGATTTTGAAGCGGTTTTTTTTAATAGATAGAGTGATTCAAGGGGAAGGTTTTTATGTATAATACATGCATAATATTATAGAGAAACACTGATAAATTAGAGTAGGGAGAACGAACGACCCAACCTAACCGGCCCCCGGCCCGTTCAACGATCGATCCGAAGCCGGAATAGACGAAGACAGACTATGTTTTATGCATGGAAATTGTGGACGGGCCGGCAAACGGTTGAGTTTGAGGTTCGCCTTATTATCTCACGTCGTATAATGACGGGCTGCAACGCAGGCCGGGTACACGCTAGTTATACAATAAAATATCTTGTAAGTTAAAAAAAAGATCTAACATGCAAATGTTTATAGACATTTTTTTACGCCACGTCTGTCAGATCCGATATTTCCCACGGGTATAATTTCCGACGTCATTAAACTTTACATTTTACTTTTGCCGCGCTGTAAAACCATTCTTCTTTCATTCCACATTCCGCCAGGAAAACATATTTCTTTACACGCCATTTACATGTGATTTGAAACGGAAACAAGCATTGTAAATATCCAGAAGAGAAATTTTATAACTTTTTCTATACATTATTCCTGGTCCCAGGACAATCGAGTCTTTCCACCATTCGTATCTTCTTCTTATCATGTGGCGAGAAAAATTCGGTAATATCCCGAGTTGGAATGCTAAACTGGATTGAGTAGGATTTTATTCGTGCTAATTTTCACTGTAAAATCGTGCTCAAAATTAGAGCAAATTATTGTGAATATTTCCTTCATATATAAAAAATCTCATAAGAAGTGTGGTTTTAGCAAGAATTACAGGGAACATTTTATTCATCCACCAGTACGTTTTGTCAAACTTTCTATAATTTTAAATTTCTTTAATTAATGTTAACTTCTTCTCCACGTAATAATTCGTATTTTGTTGATTTTTCTAAAATATATTGCTGGATGATCAAGAACAAATTATCTTCCTCTAATTCACTACCGCATTCGGCAATGAGATCTTCCAAAAAAAAACATAGTACGGTGATGGGTTTTAACGCGAGATATTTTTTGCACAAAATGCAAATTTTGTATTTTTCAAAACGATTCATTTTAGAATATTAAATTAAATACTTCGACGAACAACTATCAGCAAAATGCAGATCTTACGAACGACTTTAATTGTTGACATTTTAAATCCTCAAAATTAGCATGGCCTTCTAGATAAAACAATAATAAGTAGGCGATGTTTTGTCATGCTTTAAAATTGCTCCGTTTGTTTTGGCAAATATAGCAAGGAAATATTTTAATATATAATATAAATATTTCTAATATATAATTTTCTACCAACTTTAGTGAACTAAACTAAATATTAGATAAGAATATAAGATATATTAAATCTGATGGTGTTGTTTTTGTGTTACTAAAATTGGTAGAAAAAAGTTTAACCAGGATCAGAGAACACACTCGCTGTTAATATTCTGTGACCAGGATTATTTTATTATTACGTAACGTAATGCATAAATTTATGGTACCTAGATTTATTTCTAAAAAAATAATTTTCTACCAACTTTAGTGAACTAAACCCAATTTTACGAAACAATATGAGTTACCTATATGAAACATAGAATTGGTGTTTTTATGTTACTAAAATTGGTAAATAAAAATGTAATCCATTCATAATAATATGTTTTTCAAAATTTGACATTTAAAATAATTTCAAAGCATTCTATATTCATTGAGATATAACTAATTATTAAGAAATATCTATTATAAACTCATTTTGTTGTGAAATTTTCTGACCAAATACCATTCGAAATCAAATTATACCTTAGGCGAGGGAAAATTTTCTTAAAATATTCGTGTTCTCAAAAATATTTCGGGATATAATTTGACTTCAAGTGGTATTACAAGTGATAATTCCACAGTAGAAGCGATAATTCCACAGTAGGAGCCATGAATTCCCAGTAGGTTTTCAAGTTTGTACTACTACTAACTGTGTACTAACAACCATACAAATCCATAATTATTCACTGTTTATATATTGTTTATTATGTACTTTTTTAAATTTAATACTATTATTCATAAATATATTTAAAAAATATTAATATTATTAAATTTTTTTTACTAAAATTAGAGGTTTCTTTTGCATATCCTAGTATATGGGGATTACAGTGTTACCGCAAAAACTTTATTATTTAACTTATTTATGTCTTATCTTCTATCTTTGTCTCTTATCTGCGCCTCTTCGCGACATTTAAAAAGTTAATTGATTACAAATCAAGAATTCTTTAAAGACATGGAACATTCAATTAAAACCATTTGGAATGTTACCGCCAAAATGACAATGGAAAAATTTCATGATGAATTTGGGGTTATTTTTAATTCATTTTTAGATAATATCGAAAGTTTGGTTGTTTTAAAATACAATAAATTTAAAATAATGCTGGTAAATGCAATGAAGTGACTCCACATGGACTACAAAAATTTGTTTATATATTATCTTATTATGAGTTAGTATGGAGACGCGGTGAGGGAAGTAAATGTCTTAAGGTGGGAGTATCAACATGCTTGCCAACCTATAACCTATTTCGCATAGATTTATTTATGTTTTTTAGCTTTTACACAAAATTTAAATAAAAGCAGTATCGACTTGATATTCTATAGGTAATAATTGACATATTTAATAAATATCAAGGAATTTCATAACTTATTTTAGGATAATTGTATAGCGAAAAATATCGGGTAAGATTTTTTTTTAACATTATTATGTCATTGTTCTTTCACTATACATTTCTCCCAAAATGAGCAAAAAAATAAATAGATATTTTTGTAATATATCAGATATTACCTAGGTAATGTGCCGACAATACTGATTTAATTTAAATGTTAGTCAATAAAATAATTAACTTGAAAAAATCACACAAAATAGGTTATAGGTTGGTAATGGATTAAATGAAGTTGAGAATGCCACCTTAAGACTTATTTTAAGGAAGAAATGCATAACGAAGGGGACAAAACTGGGAGAATTGAATACAATCCGTTAGTTACTAAAGCCACACAATGGGGTTCAAAGCCTTGCGCAACTTCAAAATGGCTAATTAAAAACCAAGCAGCTCCAAATTTGTGCCCAGTATGTTTGTATTTGAAATATCAACAGAAACGGCTTGAAATTAAAAACGACCGTATATTTTTAACAGCCCATTCTTTTTGGGAGTGTCGAGGCAGGCAAGTAGTACACGAATATTCCTGTCGGAAAAGACGAGTTAGGTAATTGGACAAACCAAGAAGCGCTAAAAAAGCTGTACTGGACACAACAAAAAAAGTTACTAATCATTTTCTGCGAACCACTGCAGTTTCCAAATTAGCTAAGAGTGGAGTTCATGAACAACGGTTAATTCAAATTAGGTACCGGCCATTCAAGTGCAATATCTATTTTATCGTATCTTCAAATGGATGAAAGCCACCATGAAAACATAGTTGCGAAGATGAGGGATAGTAATCTTAATAATTTTGAAGAATCTTTTCAGCTACAGCAGCCGCAATCTTCTTCATGACAAAATCCTCGGCCACATCCACATTAAAACAAAATCACATTGTTAATTATTCCAATTGTACTTTTAGCGAAAGCACATTTTATTCCTAATTTTAAGTATATTTTTAATAAATTTGTAGTTTGTTATACCGTGCGAGCAAAAATTATTTTCATCAAACAGGGCCTTGCATCTAAGGACGTAATGCTTAGCCGTAGAGCTTAATATCTGTTGGGTGTCAGTAACTTCCTGAATTAACAATCAATCAGTTATTCCGTCAGCTTTGACAGTCGTTACAAGTAATTTGATTCATCGCTAATTTTTCCAATTTTTTTGAACAATTCACACAATGGGCTTTACGGAACAGCACAAAACATTTATGATTAAAGCATATTTTCGAAACGGGGTTAGAGTAAATGGTGAGTGGCAATACAATCCGGGTTTGTGCATGAAGAAATACAAGCCGCAGATTTTACTCTCAATGGTTTACCCAAAATTTATTGGAAAGAAATGATTTATTGGACCTGACATTTTTTTCGGATGAAGCCTGTTTCCACCCCTCCGGTTATGTGAATTCTCAGAATACACGCATGTGGAGTAGTAAAAATCCCCATTTTTTTGTAGAGTCCATGCAGACTGCATTCTCAAAAAATTGGTGTCTGGTTAGCTGTTTCCCGAAGAAGAATTGTTGGTCCTATTTTTTCCATGACACAGTTACAGCACAGCGGTATAGAGACAATATTTTGAATCCATTTGTGGAGCAATTACTTGACGACGAAATACGTTTTGGATATTTTCAACAGGACGGTGCAACCGCCCATACAGCCGCCGAAACTATTAACTACTTACGCAATTTTTTCGACGACAGATTGATCACTTTTCGATCAGACATTGAATTCCCATCTAGATCACCTTGTTTAACGGTTATGGATTATTTCGTTTTTCCTCATTTAAAGAACACTCATTTTAAAACACCAGTTGCAAATTTAGAACAATTACAAGAAAGGATTATCCAAGAATGTGGTAACATTTCTCCAGAGATGCTGGTCAACACTTTCGAAAATAGGAAGAGACGTGTGAATTTATGCTTGGAGCATGGCGGTGGCCAATTTCAGCAATTTATGTAATTATTTTGCTTTTTCTTTCTGTATATCCTTGCTTTGTTATTTTGTAAAAAACAAAAATAAATTTGTATTTGTCTACTTATTTTATTGCTCATTAGTTTGGCATATCATATCATAATATGAATTTGACAAAATTTTAACCTAGATTTGGTTAGATACCTATATCGTCCCCATATCATTGTGATCTAAACCAATCCCTTCGTTTTTTAATCCAAGCCCTTTTTAATGCAAATAATTTTTGCTCGCACAGTATAATAAAAAACGATGTTTTTTTTTTAAATATCAAATACGGTTTTTCGGTAAATATTTCACCAAGTACCACTCGTGCATAAAAAATAACCAGATAATTCTGCTTTCAAGGGCGTTGTAGCTGCATTCAGTTATTTTTATTTTTGATTAAATCTCGAAAAAACCCTTCTTCAAACTCATGCAGTTAATACAACACGCATTCAAGCAGAATTATCGGTAATTTTGATGTACTAGTGGTATTATACCCAAAAATTAAACTCGACATCAGCTTTAGATAAATTCAGAAAATGTTGAAAAAGTTTAACTTTTACTGAGTCTGGAAACTTTTTACGGTAAGATTCAAAAATCCCATGAAATTAATGGTTATTCATTTATTTAACCATTTATATCTATAAGATTTTACCCTATTTATCAGAGACGTAGATAATCATAATTGATACTTCAGTATAAGTTATTCTATAAGGCATATACAAATTTTAATAACTAAAATCTGAAGTACTGTACTCAAAGGAGGATACTGATCTTGGTTACAAAGGAGTAAGCATCGATAACAAGAATATCTAGTTGGAAGGAATTATTATTGTATTGGCTCTACATGTTTTATACTGGCACTATTATCATTAAAGATGTTAGCTGCTGTTGGCAGATAAAGTATAATATCTCATATAGCGGCTGGTAATACTGGTATACAAAACTTTGGAAGAGCAAGAAAATGGGTATAGTCAATTATGATACAATAACTGTGTACTGTAGTCGTTTTTATTGGTAGACACAAAATAACTAACATCGAGATGGTTGTGCAGCTGCGAATCAAGGGAATTTCTTTGCCGGTGCAGAGAGTGATAAAGTCCCTCGGCATTCTGGTTGATCCAAGACTGAAGTTTGTTGATCAGGTGAATGGTACTATCAAAAAGGATTTTCGTAGTTTGAAAATGCTTTATGGAAGTAAATATATATTATCTAAACAGCTTAGATGCATGCTGTCAGAGCCGCTGGTCTTGTCCCATTTTAATTACTGTTCCTATGTCTATGGTCCTTTTGTGTGGAAAGGAATCCAGAGAGTACAAAACTCCTGTTTTGTTTGTTCACTTCATAAATATGAGAATGTCTCAGGTGTACTTATTGAGCTTTAATGGCTCAATTTGGATAATAGTATGGAACTTCAATTTGGAGTTTTTGTGCACAAAATTGTTCTTTCGGCATCCTCCTCTTCGTTACCCAACTAGCAAAATTATATTTATAATGATTGTATAAACCACTACACAAGGAAAGTTGATAAAACCAAATTATTTTTAAAGGGGTTTTTAAACCGTAATACGATAGCTATACAACCAAAAAAGGCCCATTTTTATAAAATATTTTAATTCTATAGTGTCTGTATCTATACAGTCATTATACAATTCATATAGGTATATTTAAATAACACTTATAAAACTATTATATAGATATCCTCTTGGGCTGCCTTATAAATTGCATTTATTTTATAATGTTGAAGAACTACACCAAAATATCGCAAAATTGCTGTATAACCCAGGTCTTGCAAAATAATATGGATAACATTTATAAGTTAAAATGGCGATGGAATATTTCTAATAAAAAATATTTTGTAATGATAGAATCTTTGACCAACGGCATTAAATGACGAATCTTATGTGCCCGGCAACTTTTTCTGACAAAATATATATACTTTTACAGTAAAAAATGCAAACGCCTTCTCTTTGTCGTAAATTTGGGTTTATTACGATAACAAATATTTACCAAAAAAAGTAAAAATTTTATCTGCAGTATATTTTACACCAGATTTAATAAGTGGATGATAGAATAATTATGTAATTATGGTCTTTGTCTAAAAAAATTGATAATTTTCGTGTATTTTTTGTTTAAGAAAATAACATTTGCATAATGGCGTCAGTCGAAATAGCGAAAGGAAGTGAAAAATATGGCGGATTTTTAATACAATGTTTTCGTTCTCTTTTCGTCATTATACGACGCTTTGGTTGAATAATATTGTCTAATGATACGCTAAAAAGTCGTTTGGTTCTTTTTGGGTCATTATAGGAGACTTAAGTGGTGTAATGTTGCCTTTGCAGGCGCTAAAGAAACCTTACATGAACGCCATCTATACCGTTTTTGAAAGGTTGCCAACTCTTAATTAGGTGTATTATAATACTAGACAAAAGTCGAAACCCATTTTTAAATTTTGGGACCATTATGAGCCAACCATGTCCAAAGTAATTAAGTAAGAGGATTTATTTTATTTTATAGTTTGTTGACTTAACTACTTGTGAATTTCAAGGACGTGTTTGTCCCCTTCTCTGTTTTCACCTCTATTTTTAGGTAGGATCTAGAATATATTATTTTATTATATACACTTTGTCAATGAAATTGTATGTTCTTCAACAATAAAGCATGTTTTGATTTAATTTAAACTTGTTTATCGTCATTTTTATTCTATAAACGGAAATGAGGTTAAGTTGTATAACGCGGTGTTAGTAAACATTTTATTCTAATAAGATACGTTTTAATGTTATAAGAATTTTATAATAATGACAATTTCTAATAAACGTCTATAAAATAGTTTTAAAGTAGTTCTGTAAGAGTTGTATTGTCTTAATATTATACTAATTTTAATAAATTATTTTAAAGTAAGCTACACAACTTCTTATTCAATGTGTATAAAACTATTTTATAACTGTTGTATAAGAGTATTGATGACAAATACTATACAGTTTATATATACATCTTTTAGAACTATTTTAAAAGGTGATATAAATAATTATGCAATACTAATAAAACACAGATACTCCTGATTACCGTTTTTACTATAATATTTGTTGTATATTCATTCTTACAACTATATTATGGGATAATTTGATTCGTTCGCTAGAATGGTTTTTAACTATCGGCATTATAGAACTGAAGTATTCTTTAAATAGCACTAACGAACACCTATATAATACTTTTGTCGTTTTGGATATCCATATTGCTAGTTGGGAGTGTCACTATCTTAAAGGGAATAGAATACATCGTGTTGTTAGAAAAACCATATTTCTCCTATCCTACGTACTATTAAACGATAATCATATTTTGAAAATTTATTATATTAGAAATATTTAAACCTTGTTACCCTTTACGTGCAGTGGAAATTATTTTTTAAAATCTTGTCTGTGTCGTTGTACCGAAAAATTAAAACATCAAACTCCATCACCATCAATCTAAATCTGTCAGAAGGCAGGATTCGCAGCTATTATTCACTGACTATAGGATCATGCGAAGAAAACACTTTAAGATAAGGGTGAATAATGAGCTTCATCCCTGCTATTTCAAGCAGAAAAAGATATTTAGGGTATTTTTAATAACATTTCCGTTAGGGACCCTTCATAAGATAAAAATGCCCTTAGCCAGCTGAATGGCAGTGAGGCCCATCCTAAGATCATGGTTATTATTTTGGCATTTGAAAAAATACGTTTTTCACCCTACCATTTTGATGATTTCCGACATTAAAGAAAAAATCCATCAAAATATGTGCCAGATGTTTTTCTTTGGGTGTTCAAAAAGTCGTTTACATGAGATTTACTTAACTTATGGGTAAATATGTTTTCTAAATGGGTAGGACAATGCAATAGAGTAAGTTATTTGTGGATCGCTCGTGATTTGTAATATTTTCTGTGTCAAGTTAATTAGGTCGATATATTTTTATATTTATTTATAATGAAAGAATGGGAATAAGAATAGGTACGTTTTTTATTCTTCTTCATTTATGTTCTGTCCTGGATTATATTAATATTAATCCAATTATTACAAGACGCCGACGTATTTGCTATTGTAAATAAAACACTTAGGTAGACTATCGTGCCGAAAAAAAACTGGTACACAGGAAAATGTCCTGTTTTCTGCTAGACTATTAGAAAAAATCTTATATAAAGCCTGATACCAGTAAAACTTCATATGAAATTTGAATGTCAGTTAAGATTGACACTTTCTTTATGATTAACTAATTTTCTTTGTATAAATATGCCACAATTAACCCTCGAGCAAAAAGCAATTATTTATAGTCGCTTGCGAGATGGTGTTGCTATTAGGAAGATTGCAGACGAATCTTAACATAGTATAAAACAAAGTCGCTATCGCCCGTCTGTCCCTATGTGCTTAAATCTTTAAAACTACGCAACGGATTTTGAAGCGGTTTTTTTTAATAGATAGAGTGATTCAAGAGGAAGGTTTTTATGTATAACTAGCGACCTGCCCCGGCTTCGCACGGGTGCAATTTCAGAAAGTGGCATGCCGGGTACTAATATATCGGGTTTGTTCGGGTTTATATTTATACCAGCGGGTTGCAACGCATGCCGGGTACACGCTAGTTAGGTATAAGTAAGAGTACCGTGCTATTGGCAAAACAAAAAATTAAACACTCAGTGCTATCTGATGCGAAATTTGAAGAGTGTTCTTACTCGCAATCATCTATTGTCGGTATATTTCGCACAGGTCGCCTCGCCTCTTCACTTCGGGATTTGTTTTTGGCGTGCGTCTCCTGCAGCCTACAGATTTTCACTCATCATAAGTTGTGCGTCGTTGCGGGAGTTAGAGCACGGTTTTTCTGTAGAACACTGTTTAATAAATTCAAAATTTTAGCAATGACGTCAATTGTCATACATGAGTTGTATGTCTACATTTTCAAGAATTCTATGTCTTAAATAATGATAATATAAACATGTTTGATACTAGGAATAAATATAATTTTAAACTTTTAGTAAATAGACTTAACTGTAGTAAAAAATCCCCGGACAGCCTTAGCTTAAAGATTTTTAATAAACTTCCAGATTGCCTTAAACGGGATAATGAACTGATGTCCTTTAAAAGGTCATATTTAATTGATAAATGTTTTCACTCTGGAAGAATTCTTTACCACATAGTCTATTGATGGTTTAATAATATAATCTATGTGATGAGTGTAATACCATTATAGTACAAGCTTGTGATTATCTTTTGTTTTGTAATTTTTTTTGTTGACGTTGTCTATACAATTTACAATAACTTGTCGAGTGGAAATAAAGGCTAATATTAGATACTATTATTATTAATAATATTTTTCTACCATTATTTACTCAAAAACATTTCAAGAAAAATTCCAATGAATCTTATGTATGTTCAATGTTCATACTGGGGGTAACAAAAGTATGGTAGAAGAGGGAATATAAAATTTCCAATAAAAGAAAGCGGCGGGAACTGTAATAAAAGATCAGGTCAGTTTCATTTTATGATCAAATATGTTGAAAAAGGCAAGTGTTTATTTTTTCCATAAAAGGAATCGTTAAAGTTGATGGCGATCTCTATGGGTTCGACTTCATATCGAACTTTAGATATAAAACTTTTTAATAAATCATAATTGACAAATAAAGCATTAACTTGGCTTCGCTTCGATCGAACACTAAAATTCATACTGTACTGAGAGAAAATTCTATTAGCCGTTACTAAAAATTTATTAGTAGCAGCAAAAAACCCGCATTAAATAGGCTACGAAAAAACAACTCTGTTGTAGCTACTAGTTTCATTTTTTTGAAATGACTTTTTAACCTCAATATGGTGGATTTTGTAATTAATTGAGGTCATGTAGTTAAAAGAGTATTGCTTTTTAATCCTAAGAAATGTCTTCCATGTAAAAAAAAAACATTTTTATCGTTGGTAGTCTACCTAGCTACTACTAAATTATCTTTTTGTGATCTTAATTTTTTAGGATTGGCCTCAGTGACGTATCCGACATTTTATTTAATTTTTTATTAGCTTTCTTACGCCAAATTAAATATCTGTAGTGACAGTGATATTTTGAGCCAATTACCTAAGTATACTAGTTTTAAAGAATAAAAGGAAACATTAATATGGTCAGTTGCCAGCTGATGGCCTTATTTTATATATAATACTTTTAATCTATAGGTATTTTGCCCCAGACTGTTACCAGTGATGTTTATTTTGAGAAAATAAGGTAAGGAAATTATAATAAAAAACAAAAAGGCGTAAAAGTTCTTACCTAAAGAATCATATCAGTTGAGATAAGGCTTAAAAAACACAAAAATTAACGACAATATTTTTTTATACGAAAACATTTATTTTTACAACCTCGTAAAACCACGTAAAAGTTTTTATTTATTATACAGTATGTTAATAACAACAGAGGATCAAGTTTATGGTTAAGGAGAAAATAAACACAAATAAACCTTGAGTATAAGGATACATCTACACAACACTTAAAATCATTGTTGTTGAAACTTCACACGTCGATTTTTAAAACTGAAGTTAAAACAACAATTTTTACTAGTTACACGATATTTTCCAGTCTATCTAGCTGTCATCTCTCCTAAGAATTCTAGAGAATATGTGTTTGTTTTAACAGGAAAGGTTCCGTAATTGCACAAAACGCGAAAGTAAACAAAACTATGACCGGTTGACTAACATCTGCCTTGCTCTACCAGCTTCAGAATATGTCTGTCTTTGTTCTTCGTATGCGAAAAGAATAAAAATAACTACTCTGATCAACACAGCACTGCAGTGCGCATGCGAATCGTCAACAGTTCGGCAAAACGAATTGACGATTAAAAATGGCGTCGTTAATCCCACTTTAAAGGTATTTTCGTCATAACTTGGATGTTTGCATCACTTAGGGAGGAGTGAGGTTTGCTATGGAGGGGCGCAATAGAAACCATAGCTTTAATTTTTAATTAAGTACCTAATTTACCTATTTTGGACGTCCATTGTTTTTCTATTCGACCTCGTAAAACTGCCCTCGTGGTAACATTTTGCAAAAGCATTTACCTTTTATAAAATTTACATTTCAGTAAACAGCGAGGTAAACAGTAATTTGCATTTGAGCTCATGTTGTCACGCTTATTAGAAGAGGGATATCTCTATGATCCTCATTCAATACCTAGATGCACGATGTGCGTCATAAAAAGCGTTGAATATAAATATTTAATGGTAAAGGATAATGAAAAATTTCAATTTAAAACTTCAATTTAATATTTTATGTTGATTAAGAAAATAGAAAAGCACAAAGTCTTTATCCACAATTTTTTATTCGAATAACTAGGCGAACCTAGAATGATTCATAATAAATTGAATCGACATGTTTCGAGTGTAGAAGACTCATCATCAGGAAAACGAAGTAAATACTACAATGCTGATGTTGTTAGCAGTAGAGAAAATAACAAGTGAGACTAAGCCTTAATGGAGCTTTCAATGGTACATACGAGGAGTGAAAAAATTTGAATAGTCAGAAAGACAGAAAAGACTTCAGCTTACTGAAAAGTTAAGGACCAGTGCAAAGCCACTGTCTTGGGTGGGAAATGAAGAGAAAAATTAAGGAGTTTTAAAAAGACTTTGTAAAAATAATTTTTAAGTGTAAGTAATGAAAAATCTTTAGTTTAATTCAATTATGTCGGAGACATGTGAAAGTGGTAACAAGGATGGAAAGAAAAAAGAAAAAAATGGTTTTTGTAAAAGTCATGCAGATGCTTTCATTTAGCTTGAAATAAAATACTGTTGGGGTACCAGGCTTGTTACGGCCCAGTTACTCCAGCGAGAATTAACACTTACACATTGTGTGCAAAAATAAGTTTTAAGAGATTTTTAAAGAATTTTAAAAAAGTTTTGTTTTACTAGAACATATTTTAAAGAAGTTCCACTGCAACCAGCACGTGTCAGACTTTTTTTTTCTCCCGTCTGACACGTGCTGGTTGCAGTGGAACTTTCTTAAAAGATGTTCTAGTAAAACAAAACTTTTTTTTTATTCCTTAAAAATCTCTTAAAACTTATTTTTGCACAAAACGTTTAACTGTTAACTCCTGCCGGGGTAACTGGGCCGTAACAAGCCCCGACAGTATTTTATTTCAAGCTAAATGAAAGCATCTACATGACTTTTACAAAAAACAATTTTTTCTTTTTTCTTTTCCTCCTATTTTACCACTTTCACATGTCTCCGACATAATTGAATTAAACTAAAGATTTTTCATTACTTACACTTAAAAATGATTTTTACAAAGTCTTTTTAAAACTCCTTAATTTTTCTTTTTCTCTTCATTTCCCACCCAAGACAGTGGCTTTGCACTGGTCTTTAACTTTTCAGTATGCTGAAGTCTTTTCTGTCTTTCTGACTATTCAACATTTTTTACTCCTCGTATGTACCATTGAAAGCTTAGTCTCACTTGCAATTTTCTCTACTGCTAACAACATCAGCATTGTACTATTTACTTCATTTTCCTGGTGATGAGTGTTTCTACACTCGAAATATGTCGATTCAATTTATTATGAATCATTCTAGGATCGCCTAGTTATTCGAATAAAAAATTGTGGAGAAAGACTTTGTGCTTTTCTTTTTTCTATATCATTTAACTCCACTTTGAGTATGGACTACTTCTTCAAAATTATGTTGATAAGTTGAAACTGCGTGCCAGAGTTTGAAATCTTGCAATCAAATATTGTTTTCAGATATACCTAGATGTATTGTGAACAGTTCCTGTACTGAAATGAAGATTGTTTAAAATTCTATAAATTAAGTACTAAATTGCTATAATGAAATCGGTTATCATGTAGCATCTTCCTTTAAAATAATTAAAAAAAAAAACTTTGTATAAAAAAACTAACGGAATTTATTAGAATGAAATAAAAGGTAATTGACCTGCTATACTCGCACTGGTGCCGATATATCCGCTGGTCAATCCTGGCACGAAAGCGCCCGCGGCCAAACGTTTCCAATTACGTTTCTGTCAAACTGGATTAAATCCTGTGATTTATCTTTTCCAGCCAGCCAGGTAAGGGCAATATGTTCCTGTTTGCCTCAAAAGAGCTTTAAAATTTGTCCTGACAGCTTACAGGATCGTGCGGCATGAGCTTTTCAGAAAATTTACCGACATTTCTGTTTTTGTAAATATCTTATCCCGATCCGAGTAACCTTTGGAAGTAAAAATCCCCATTGACCATATTCTAATAATATCTACGATAATATAGTAAACGGCACGAATTCTCTTGTTTTAAAACAGATGAGAGCAGAAATTTGTCATCGATCAGCTGATATTGGGACATAATAGTATCCCCAGATTAGTAGTGGACCGTAATGAGCCCAAGCACCGAGTTTTAGTTTTAGAAGAGCTATAAACGTCTATAAACGGCTAATAAACGGCTAATAAACGGCTAATAAACGGTTAATAAACGGCTAATATACGGCTAAAAACGGATCAAAAACAGTAAAAAAGGCTTAAAAATGGCTTAACACCACCGGCGCATGTGCAGAGGGAATCGCATATATTGATGCAGAACTCTCCATCTATCCCTACTTACAATAGATTTTGCAATCTATCTATACCGCCGCTACAAAACACAGCTGTAATTTGACAATTTGTCACTCCAGGTAGCAGACACTTCAGAAAAAGTCCATAAAATTAAAGATAGTTTTATTAAGGTTTTATGAATGGTATGACTGACAATTTTATAGATAAAAAAAACAATTGTTTAAAAACCGATTAAACCAATTGTTTAAAAACCTATTTTCACAATTCAAATATTAAATCGAAACTATCTATCAAATTGAAAAATAGTAAAAAGCTTAGGAAGTTTTTACTAACAGTTCATTAAATCACTTTGCAATCTGATGTTCTTCTTGGGTTATTATTTAAAGCCTGATCTTAAGGGAGTCCATTACAAAACTCGTTTCAAAAATGTAAGAAATCCAACCATTCCAGGCCGAAGTTATTTAATTTATTTTACCGAGTGACCTACTTTAAATATCCATATAGCACCCTATTCTGCCAGGAAATAAAAACCCAAATTTCTATTTTAAGAAACATTGTATATAAATATCTGCTTAACCCGAAACAGTTACTCCCGAGGCGAGTTTAATTCCACCGAAATGACAAAATTTGTTTAGAGAAAACGCCTGTTTGGTTTAATAAAACATTACCTTTTTGTATTATCTTTAGGTGTTTTAAGGAATTTTTCTTATTTAAAAATTTCATATCAGCTATCTAGTATAAGGAATGATCATCTGTTCGACCTAGCTGCCGAACCACTGAAGATACGCTGGCCTAGGACCAATCAGGACCATAATATATTCTACAAGAACTGGCGTCTGACAATTGCCAATTCTTGCAAAGTTTGTGGCGATTTAAATGTTTAATGCCAAAAAAAACAAAAAATTAAACTCTTGCTGAATTTTTTATGTATGCTTACTTTATTGTAGTGTTTCACGAAACGAGAAATCTCGCACTTTTTAACAACTTGCGTCTCGTCTCGCAAATCGAGATTTTTTACAAATCTTTCGCAAGACGTTTTCTCGTCTCGTCCCGCCAGAGTCTCGCAATTTCCCGTTCTCGCAATATGACGCCATAAAAAAAGTCTTCAAATGCTCCAAGTACATACGGTTTTTTATTATTATCTACCATTACCATGTGAGTATTATAAACGTATCCTTCTGAAACGATTTTCAAACGTGTTTCTAAAATTAAAATCTGGCAGTTCTGGCACAGTGTTGCTGACAGTCAACTCAAACAAAAAAATCGTACTTATATTACCAAACAAATACGCATACGTTAAAATGAACAACTACGGTGCCTTTTGCGGTTCGCATCGATGTCTTTAAATTTGAATCATGTTTTTAAGGTTGCATATGTATATGTCGTAGGCTGATAGTGAAATCCGTCATTTCATGAAAAGCCTAGTCACTTCATGAAGCGTCGACAGATTGTGTAAAAACATGAAATTACACGATCTGCCGCGTCACTTCATGAAGAGACCTTGACGTTTCGGCGTATTATGTATAACACAATCTGCCTAATTTTAAATATCGTCACTTCATGTAGTACCTAACGATGTCATGTCAGTCGGCAGATTGTGTAATTCCGTCTAAAAGGTATATTGGCAACTGGTTTGTTCGTTATTGTTCCCCAGAGCATTTTTTTTTTAATTACATTTTTTCAACTAATTATTTTATAAAAATAAAAAAAATGCTCTGACAAACCCAAACAAACCAGTTGCCAATATACCTTTTAGACGGAATTACACAACATGCCTTGTTTTTGTGGCATTTCATGAAGTGACGATATTTAAATTTAGGCAGATTGTGTTATACATAATACGCCGAAACGTCAAGGTCTTTTTATGAAGTGACGCGGCAGATCGTGTAATTTCATGTTTTTACACAATCTGCCGACGCTTCATGAAGTGACTAGGCTTTTCATGAAATGACGGATTTCACTATCAGCCTACGACATATAAGTACAAAAATATAATTTTATATTAAAAGTAACATAGACCCTTTTTGAGTATTCAAACCACTCATTTTGTGTTGTTGGTTGCCTGCAGGTGGCGAAACAGAATGCACGCAAGTGCAAAAATTGGTCAGTTACCGGCATCAGACTTATAAAAACACGTGTCTGTTTTGTTTACCCGTATTTTCTCGTAAAAATGTGTGTAATATATTTTTAATATAGTGTAAATTATAGTTTAATGTTGTTTTAATTGGACAATTAATAAACCGAGACGTTTCCTTGTGTTTTTTCTATAAACCATTGTGAAAATTTAAGTTTTTATTGCTCTTTGTAATATTCGAGAGAACGAGACGAGACGAGAAAAGGCGAAACAAGAGTACTTTATTGCTAAATGGCAACAAATAAATGTATCTATTTATTATTTCAATGATACAGATTCATTGTGAAATCAAACTTCGATTTTCGAAAACACATTTTAAGTGTATTTTATTAGAAATGGCTTTCTTAAGGTCAAACACAAAAATAACTCGTATATTTAGACTTTCATGCCACTGTTTTATAGGAAAACATTTATTTTATTTGGTTTACATTGTATTATTTACGCCGAATCATTAGTTTTTACTTTTCTTTTATTTTTCAAAAGATTCCAGAAAGTATACTTTAATAATTATTGTTTGACGCATTTTGCTTGGTGTATGTAGGTATTTCTTTTTGAATATTGTTAAAACAAAAATAAGCTGTTTTTAAATACCTTAAAGTAGGTAGATTTTCTATTAGTCTGATTATTTAGTTTCCTAATAATATCAAATTATAAAGCTTCAGGGCAACGGCAACGCTGTAAGGACGTTTCTACTACGAGTGACGCAGAATTTTTGATGTTCATTCATTATCTAACCTTACAGTGTTGGTAAGCTGTGTTTGTGATCAATTATATGTTTCGATTAACTTTTAGTATTTTTTCGAAATAGGGCTATTCAGGGCCGGATCTACAGGGGGGCAAGCGGGGCGGCGCCCCGGGGCCCCCGACCCAGAGGGGCCCCCGGCAGGGGTTGGGAAGAGGACAATATTTAGCTTTATTCGAATACATTAATACATTGCAAACAATTTTTTTGTCAATACTCCAACAAACTTTAAAAAAAAGTTAATAAACATGCTTAGGTAATAGAAAAAAGCAAAATAGATGAATTGTCTCAAGATGAAATATTAAATGATCCTCAACAACGCCTCCGAGTAAACATTTTCTACCCGATGAGAGATACAATATCATCGCAACTCGAATCTAGGTGTGTTGGTATGAAAAATGTTCTGAATACTTATAAAATCCTGCAACCTCAATATCTCACAAATTCATCGAAAAGCGAGTTGGAGCAAGAAGCTGATCTGTTTTCCAAAACTTTCTCAGACGATGTGTCCCCTTCTTTTTCCTCTCAGTTGCTTACTGTATGGTCGGCATTGTCGGAAGAGATAAGTTCAATGAAAGATGTTAAAGAGTTAGCCAGTTTCTTGATCATTCAGAATGCGTCGTTGTCGTCCAGTTATCCAGATTTGTGCACAGCACTTCTGATTTTCCTTACTGTCCCTGTTACTACTGCGAAAGCTGAACGGACTTTCTCCAAATTAAAGTTGATAAAAACTACTTGCGTACCTCAATGGGGCAAAATAGACTCCGTAATTTAGCGCTACTGTCCATTGAAAATCGAAGACCGCGCAAAATTGACTTTAATGAAATGATAAACGAATTTGCCACTATAAAATCTAGAAAGAAGTGTTTTTAGTTGTAAGTTCTTGCGTTTGTGACAAAATATCATGAGAGCGTGGTGTTTACGTAGATTCTATGTGTAGAAAATTGCCAGATTATAGTAATAGCTGTTCCAACAAGTTGGTATAAGATACAATAAATATCTACATTAACAAAATACGGTTATTCTTACCCGACATTAATACTGTGGTATTATCAAAACTAATTTCAATAAGGGGCCCCAAAATTTGTCTTGCCCCGGGGCCTATTCAGCTCTAGCTCCGGCCCTGGGGCTATTTATTATTATATTCAATGATTCGCCAGTGCTTAGTGTGAAAGAGATCCGACTATTCTAACTCTGGATTAATATTTCGGCGGTAAGTGAGGTTATTCCGGTTATTATTTTTTTAGCATAAAAGCAATAATATGGTGTAGATAGTTCTGTATTTTAAGTAATTGTTCTCCTTCTAACTTCTCTGAAACTTTGCAAGTATGTCTGATTATAAATAAATTATTTTTGATTAATAGAACGTTTTGTCCCCCTATATTACATGCCTGTGGTATATTATTTAACGTTTTTCTCTAAAAACGAGCTTTCTGTTCATTTTGATTAACTTTTGTAAAACTGCGAAAGTCCCAGGTGGATTTTCTGGCGAAAACAAAACATTTTGCAAAATGATTCAAGTAAAAACATTTTCTGGCTTATATCTTTAATATATCAAATACTTTTTCTTCATTCTAGTTAATGAAAACTTGATACGCCCTTTTCAATAATAACTTATCCATGATTAGAAATTTGACACGAATTCAATTACGGGCCCATTTTTTAAACTGCGAAAACTACAAAAAACACTTTGAGGCAATTTACGTAATTTGATCATTTTGGTTTTCCATTGTTTACCCAATCGGAGTTTAAAAATCTAGGTTTCCATTCTATTTCCAACGGCCAATGAAAATGTCTTTCTTTCAGGATATCATATTACTGTCAATTACTTGAATAAACAGTGACCTTTAGAAGAGTTTTAAAAATTAAAAAGCTGACAGGATACTTTTGTGGTTATTCGGCATGCGATCGATGCTTTGTTTTTCTGTCTGTTTCCATCAGTACTAGCTTCTAAACAAGTGTTTTATACCTTGGCTTATATAATAATAACAATAATAGTATTAATAGCATTATAGTACCTAACATAATTATATAATATATTATAACAACTATTGTTCATTCACAACTTATGTTCATATCATGCTCTAAGTTCTCCCGGTTACTTTTCTGTCTCTTTTTAGCTCATATAATATTTAGTAATATGTCACGTTAAAATGGAAAAATACGGCAAAAATTGGTGTTTTCTTGGTCAGGATTTAAAATTTGTGGCACTGCATTGGTGGATGGCATTGGATGGTTGTAAATAAAGCATTATATTTGGCTCGCCTATAAATTAACCATTCCGATGATTATAATTATCCTAATTTATTATGGCCTACATTATATGCTCGTTACAAGATGTTATTATGATACGTTTAAGATGGTAAGGTAAGCCAAAGGAACTTCGCAAACGCAAACCCGTTTGTGCTACAAAAACAATCCAAAAATAACCACTGCTTTGACAACCTGTTGTTATGTATCTTAATATACCTATTATTTTGTAATAAAATACGTTTCAACTTTATGGTTGTTAAAGGTCTCCCACCCTATATTCAAAGTAAGAAAGTTTCTGCCCGTCTCATAAAATATTACAAACAATTCCTACTAACGTCCTATCGATATTTGTTGCGTTCAATACTTGGAAATTATAAAACTGAAGTCTGACAGGAAATTTTTGCTTATTATTTACGTTAGAAGGTTCAAAAGTAATAGTTGACATCAGGGCCGTAACTAGGATTTTATTTCGGGGGAGGTTTAAGTTTCTTGGTGATCCATGGAAAGGGAATAAAGGCAGGCGATGCACTGAGGAAAATGATCTAATACAACAGGTTTGCTAAGACATAATTTGTATTGATAGGTTATTTTTTATTAACACATAGTAAATAAATTGCTAGTGTATCAAACCCGCTTTAGATTTGCTAGAACAGTGTTTTTATTGGTAGTAATCAGTTCCATTAGCAGCACAGTCTTGTTGAATAATGAACTACTATTAATACAGTAATTTTGTTAAGAAATAAATTGTATCTGCTCAATGCGACGCATTTTGTTCCCGGTAAAGCAGAACAGCGTCCCCAAAAACAAATTGTATCTGCTAGAACCTATAATCCACAAGACGTTAGTTTTAACGTATTTGTTGCGCAGGTCACATTGTTGTTCGAATTCTTCTATAGCTGTCCTGTCTGAATTTAAATTTTATTGATCGTACCAATAACTGTTTCAATTAATTTATTTTTACTTTGTATAGGTTTTTTTTTAAACTTTGCATGTCAGATAAAGCAATATAGAAGATTATTATTTCACACAACCCTTTATTAGTATTGGACTTTATAATCTATAGATTTTCACATATTATTATTATTTACTTACTTTTTATTTTGTTTTTCAAGGCATTTTAGAAGGTATTAAACCTAAATGAATAGGTATAGCTTTTTAAAAATGGGATCGCTCGTATCTTAAAGACGGTTTGAGCTAATATAGACAAACAATATATTTATGGAATCAGAAAAGAAAGTCCTTTCATAAAAATAAAATTAAACAGGTTGCTCCATTGAAAAAACAACAACTTTACGCCTAGCTACATTTGAGCAAATTTAGTTCCTTTGTGTTAAATGGCTATTTTAGATTATACGCTAAAACATAATCAAAATGACTATATTGGTTTTAATAAAAATACAGGGAAACTGAAAAAAATAGGCCACTGTTCAGTTCTGGTTCAATGACCCTGTACATATGAGAAACACGCTTTAAAAATCCTTGTTTTTAAATACCTCTATATATATGTATAGCACAGGTACTGATAGTGTGATGTCCGTATAATACTGTACAAAGTTTGTTTATAAACTTAAATATTCCTGCTTTCCAGATCCACATATTTTAACTCAAACGCAACAAATGGCAAAAGTTTTCACATTAGGTTAAGGAAAAGGCCTGATGGTAATTTACCAGTGTGAGAGAGTGAATAAAGGAAATTATTTAAACAGAACTTTATAAGCAACCTAATAACTGTACATTATGGTGATTTACACTAAGTGGCCGTTTAAAAAATTTCGGATTCCAAAAACCTTTTAAGAAAATTGTTATAACATTTCAAATCCAAAAAAATGATATCAAAGTGTTTTTTTTTATGATCGAGCACAAGCACTATAGGAGAAATCCTTTAAGGCGCTCTGGGAGCGGTGCGTGTGCGAAGAAAGCGATTCACGTTTTTCTTGAATCGTTGGAGGTTATATTCGGTTGGAAACACGGTCTCAGAAAGGCCGTTCCACAAAGATGACGTCCTCCAAATGAAAGAGTTCCGAAACAATGATGTTCGGGGTGTACTAAGTTGAACCACATAGGAATGGGCGGCAGTGGTTCGTCGTGTGTTTCTGCTATGCATTACTCTAGGTGGAATCGAGCGGGCAATATCTGTCGAACACTTGCCATGGAAATATCTGTAGAAGAGAGTCAAATCACCAACCTGTCTGCGATGTTCTAAGCTGTCGAGGTTCTTAGTCAGCTCGTGGTCGCCGATTAGACGAACGGCTCTCCTTTGGATGGAATCCAACAACCGAAGGGTATGCTTCGGTGCAGAACTCCAGATATGAGAGCAGTATTCCAGTGATGGTCGAATCTGGGCTTTATAGAGTGTCAAAAGTTGTTGAGGTGTATACAACTTTTTGGTACGGAAAAGTATACCGAGTTTCTCAGAAGCTGCCTTGGCGATTGCCACAACGTGATTATGCCAAGACATATTTCCGCCCAGGTTGACACCCAGTAAATTAATAGACGAAGTCAGTGAAATTGTTTGTCCTGCCATAATGATATCGGGTTCTGCAATGTTAACCTTCTTAGAGAAAACTGCTGCCTGGGTTTTTTGAGCGTTAAATTCGACTTGGTTACTGTCACCCCAAGACCAAATTTCTTCCAGTTTGAGGCGTGATACCTCATGTTGTCTGCGAAAATGTGCGTCAGCAGCCGATGTTTGAGATTTGAAGTGTGCTGTCGTCAGCAAAACTATATATTGGATTTTCTGTTTTCGCTAGAAGGTGGTTAATGTACAGTAAGAAGAAAGTGGGGGATAATATGGACCCTTGAGGAACAC
Organism: Polydrusus pterygomalis; assembly: GCA_963969555.1. Lineage (NCBI taxonomy): Eukaryota > Metazoa > Arthropoda > Insecta > Coleoptera > Curculionidae > Polydrusus > Polydrusus pterygomalis. Next base: position 3,495,093 of record OZ018377.1, read on the forward strand.
CAGCATTGATGGTGAAGGTGTCTGAGAGAAACCCGTCAATCGCCACTTGCAGAGAACGGTCCTTGAGGAAGCTAGACAACCATGAACAAAATTGACCGGGCATACCATAAGAACGCAGTTTACTTAGGAGCCCCTCGTGCCAGACACGGTCAAAAGCTTTAGAGATGTCCAGTGCAATAGCCCGGGACTCCCCATGATGTTCGATTGCGTTGCTCCAAAGATGAGTGACATAGGCTAGAAGGTCTCCTGTTGATCTGGACTTACGAAAACCATACTGATGGTCTCTGATAATTTTAAGGCCTTCTAGGTATTTTAGAAGTTGTTGGTTAATAGCTTTCTCCAGCACCTTTGATATAACGGAAAGCAATGCGACTGGTCGATAGTTGTTTGGCAGGGTTTTCTTGCCTTTCTTTGGTATAGGCTGGACTCGCGCCTTTTTCCAGCAAGATGGAAATATTCCTTTTTTGTAGGATAAGTTAAAAAGTCTACAAAATACTTGTGTGGTTTTTTGATTATACTGCATTATCTACCACCTTCAAACATTTTTAAAATGTAAGTGTTTTGGTGAGATTAAGCTGATTGCTGATAATTTATACATATAATATATATAAAGTCTTTCTTAGTCTTTTTTATGAACGATCGTTTGGTTCCTTATCTTTGTTTTTAGGCATTGTTTTCAAAAATAGTTTTTATTATCATCTAAACATACTAGGACCGTGCACACACATTAGGTATTCAGTTGTATACCTAGGTGCATTTTTTTTTTAATTTCTGGGGCCATTATGCCATATGCAATATATGATCCTATTGTAAATTGTAACAAATAACATGTAATAATATTTAAATGTCTAATGCCCTTAACTAGAAATCCTTTATACGCACGCTCTTGCAATTTAAGGGTTTTTGTTTATCCCCCCTGAAATATGGCTGCCTTAACTTAGAGCATTTTGTTTTAAGTGGCTCGGCGACTGCTTTTATATGAAGATAGTTTGGCAGTTTGGATTAAATTACATGGAAAATCCACACGAATTTAAATGGCAGAAAACGTTCGGATTATTTTAGTCTTGTAGATCTTGATCTGAACACAGAAATTAAATCAAGGAGTTACGGCAAAGTTTAAGAAAATTTAAATATAAAGCAAAAATAAATTACTTGAAACAGGTATTGGTATGATCAATAAAATTCAGATAGGACAGCTAGAAGACTACGAACAACGATGTGACCAGCGCAATAAATACGTTTAAACCAATACTACGGCGCGCGGCCATTACCGATCGCTACGAACCCCCACCAACGTCTTGTGGATTATAGGTTCTAACGGATGCAATTCGTTTTTGGGGACACTGTTCTGTTTTCTTAATTGTAAATTGTAAAAATTTTTCGACCACAATTATTCGACAACAATTCTTCTTCCACAATTTTTCGACCACAATTCTTTGACGATACAATTCATCGATTACACAATTGTTGGTACACAATTTTTCGTCCAGAATATTTTCCGAGTTGTATTGGTTGCAGTAAAACGCAATATAGTTGATTTAAAAAATTTTATTTGGAGTTAGTTGTAAAATACAATTATAAATGAAAATAATATATTAGGTACTAATAATTAAATCTAAAATGTTTAAATACAGAGCTAATTTAAAATTCAAAAATGATAAATTTCCTTTAGTATGATATATTATGAGCTATTCCCCTTAAAAAATCAATTCAACAGGGATCAAATTGGCTTCATATTGTCCTAACACGTTGTGCAGAGTCACGGTATTTCTTCTTTGGTTGTTGCTGATCAAAACCACTAATATATTGTTCAATTTTTACTTCATTTAAGCTGTTTTTTTTTGCAATTTATAAATTTCCAAATGTTTGGATGCATCGCAGCAACTTGCTCTTGAAATCCGCGAAGCCAGCCTTCCACCGAGTTATTGGTTTTAGGTAAACCTTCTAACACGGTTTCGTGCAAATTCCATAGTTCGTGAGGAAATTGCGGTGGTCGCCGTTGACGTCTCTGTGGGCGACCAATCCATGTGTCCTCAAAATAGTCTATCACTTGTGCTTCTGATGAAGGTAAAACGTCACTATCGCAAAGTGTCTCAAAAAGAGGTAGCATCAGTTTTAATTAAAATTTGAAGTACCCCTAATGTAGGTAGGCAGGACACGGTAGGTTAAAATTTAAGGATTAGTACCTAACATAATTATAATTTATTATTGTAAGTAATTTACAACTACTATTTACCACAACCACACACACAACTTATTTTATTTTTCCCGTCGAAAAATATTCCTCTCCAAAAAGTGTGGACTAATAACTGTGTAATCGATGAACTGTGGTCGAAAAATTGTGGTCGAAAAATTATGGGAGAAGAATCTTCCGGCTTCCTTAGACTAGTATTAGTAGTATTAACTTTTGTTTCCCCATTCCCCCCACTCTAATTAAAAAGTCACGAGTCGCCACTGGGTGATGAACTTTTAAGTTGTCTGCTTCCTTAATCTTAAAATCGATAATTAAAATGAAGCGCCTGGGAAAGTCGTAAATGACAAAAAAAAGTCGCTCTGTTCGGGTTGGTTTTAACTATCACTTGTTTAAAAAATGCAAATACTCTGATTTGCATTTGCATATTAACTAAACAGCATACCTATACAAACAAGGAGAGCAATTTTATGCCCATAAGTTTAATTAACAAAATAGAGAGTGTTAGTGATAAAAGAGAATTTAAACAAAATACGGTAGTTCTTTTTCCATCCGGAACTATCTTAGGAGATATTGAGCCTAATGAATGAAAATTTAGCAATTGCTTTTTCTCATAAAATCGAAGTAATTTCTTGAAAGCCAATAAATAAAAACTAAAGTAATTGCTTTTGCGTCCAGCAATTGCTTAAAAGTGCAGGAATTGCGTCTAGTCAATGCTTTTTCTTATAAAATAGAAGCAATCGCTATCGTTTGCTTAAAATGTGATGAATAAATTAAGGAATTGCTTTTTCTAGTGTAGCGATCGCTTTTAACTTTTTAAGGTAGGTCGACCCCTGCATCATTTGCTTGGTAGCAGTCAACTTTAGTTCTCCGCGGCATACACGTACGTTGCTCTTAATTTATGATGTCTTCAATTATGGCTGAATATATATTATGAGCGTCCGTAAAAGAAAAATCTACAGTGTACGTAAAAATTGCAGATATAATGATTTCAGAAAAATATATCGATTTGACTGCGAAAATGTTGAGTGGTTGGCAAATTATTTTTCGACTGATACTGGTTAAAGGCGAGGGGGTGCACTATCGCCTTTAAATAAGATTAAAGTCTTTCTGCGGAAATTGTCGGATTCAGGCTTTCAAAATTCTATAGCTGAACAACTCGGTGTTCACTAAACTACTGTTTGTAAGACATACACTTCTGTAATGGATGCAGTTTTGGAGAAGGCCAATATTTTTATTAAATTTCCTACAAGTGCTGAAGCTGTTGTGAAATAATTTACAACAATCTCCTTCAAAAACCTGACATTTTCTTGTTATTATTTTCCTCGCAACCGTCCACCATCCTTCACCTTCCAAAGGTACCAGAAAGGTAACATATTCAGCACAAGGACTGAACATACCGTGTGGTAGCTAAACGGTTGTGGTCAGAGAGATTTATTTATGTTCCTTCAATTTGTAAACGAATATCAATTATTGATTGTCTTTAATTTCTTTTCTTCATCACTACTACCACTTTCCTCATTTTCACTGAAATCTGCCATATCACAAATATAAGTTTCCTATTTTCCACAAAAAGCATTTGCTACAGAGGTGTAAGAAAAACAGCAATTACTTCAAAATTTTATTCATATCCAGATCTAGCGATTGCTTTAACTTATAGCGTTTGCTGGTCAAGCAATTGCTTTTACTAAAAAGTAATTGCTTCAAGTAATTGCTTAATTTTTATTCATTAAGCTTATTATAATAATATTTATATATATATTTTTTTAATATAGACAAAACTAACATAAGACTCAAATTTTCTGCTGCAAAAATGCTGTAGGGATTTTTCTATTTACTCCGGAACACTGAATGTAAGTATTATTTGTTCATTGATAAAATAAATAGTTTACCCATTGAAACCTTAACAATTCGATATGACAAACATGGTATTTTACCCCTCCTCCTCCCCCCTCCTCCATTAACTGCCTTTTATTAATCATAATTGGCCTTATGACTTCTATAACACCAAAAATCATATGGAACTAAACGTTTTCCACAAAAAAAAAATTTACCGCTACATTTCATCTGCATTTATTTATTTTGTGTAAATTTCTTGCAATGGGACGAACCGAACATATTATGCTTATAAACACAATGGCAGGCAGTGGCACATATTAATATTATGGCTGCTAAATCTACCAATAAACCGCCAAAAAGTTTATGAGGGTTTAGCAATTCTTTTATTACATTGATAAAACCTGTCGAAACTTTTTATGAAGGATATTCCCACACGATTAGATGATTATTTTAGGGTTTTTATTGGGTATTAAGCTTACTGTGGTGCCTTACTTATGGTGTTTTGATTGGCGCAACATAGAAAACCCTATGCAAAATTTAAGGCAGTCAAATATTATCTCCGTTGTTAATTTTAGAAAGAACCAAACTTGCTGACAAAAGTTTATACATTTTCATTTTTATGCGGTAGGTATATCCAAAGTTATTGAACAAATATTATTTTTTATGTTCCTTAAATAAATTATAGTGATTTGAACGATTTTACTAAATCAAGTTAGTTTGTATTGGCAGCCATTGTCACGTGAGATATATTTGCCAACCTTTAAGGGCCCAGCTCTCAAGGTTAAACATGTATAAAAGAGGCCTATAAATGGCTTTAATGCATTGGTAACTTCCGGAATGCAAAATGCAATTATTAAAAAAATATATTAATTACCTACAAAGTTTATCAAAATATCCAAATATTAAATTCGTATCTAATGTTTCGAAAATATTTAGAAAAAATTAATTCCAGAGCACTCTCCACCCCCTATACGGGGGGTGTTAATATACTTTTAACCAATCTACTCAATTCCAAATTATTAACCATACCTTTTAGGGTTAGGTAGGGTAGAGTGGGGCTAACTGATCCACTTTGGGATTACACTTTGTTTCCAGCTTTTTCTGAAGCATAAAAATGTCAGCTTTGTTTGTATCATAAGTGTTATTGTCAGAACAACTAAAAATTATAATCTTTAGAACAAAATAAAAAACTGCTTATTTGGCAAATAGCATTTTGTAATGATCTGTAAAATGGCTCACTTAACCTGTCGGGCAGGTTAACTGATTCATGTAAATAGGTTAACTGAACATTACCATAATTATGTTTGTAAGTAACAGAGAAGCGCAGTAACTTTAACAAAACATTTATTTATTTGTATGTACACATACTGAATATTAAAAAATTATTTTTAATATACAGTGAAAATATGTTTTGAAATCTGGCACTGCTACTTTATACTGGCATTGGTAACTTATAAATAATGTCCTCTTCTGAAACAAAACCGCTTTAATTTTTTGAGGAAAATTTGACTGCCACGTCTAAGGGTTGCAATTTGTGACTGCAATGGGGTGGTAAGGTTAATAGGATTATTCCATTTTCTTTTGCAAAATTTAACGCAGCGATGCTTAAATTACTCTCGTGGTTATCAATTATAACAATTAGTTTAGGCTGTTCTTTTGATGGTCTCTCATAATATGCGAAATATTGCAGGACAGGTAAAAACAACTCAGTGTTCATCCACCCGGACGCGTGGCAGCTCCTTTAGTGCCAAGAGAAGTTCCCTTTAGCATATTATGATCCTTAAAAATAACGCGCGGAACGATTAAAAATGGTAGCACGAATTTTCCTACAACACCAATAATTGCTACTAGAGTGACTAAAGTTCCTCTTTCACCCGAAGTCAATTGGCCTACATTTCTTTTACTCGTTGTTGCTAGGATTTTGGGGGGTTAGGAACCGTGTGGTAACTCCGGTCTCATCTAGATTGTATATATCGTTAGCTTGTAACTTTTATGTTTATCCTTTGGGTTTCGCAGATTTTTAAAAAATGCTTCAACATCAAAACATACATTTAAAACCAATAAGAAAACTCTGGCAGCAGGTTAACTGGACACCTGTTCATTTAACCCACATTGAAAGTGTCCAGTTAAACCCACTCCATGCTAAAACCGAAAGACTATAAAATTCGTTAAAAATAATGGCTGTAGGAACACCTACATATCCACAAATGACACTAAAATACTTACTAAGATGAACACACTCCTTTGAAAACAAACTTATTTCGGCAATAATAAAAATGAAACTGGAACCAAATAATTTACTCGGCCGCCATTAAAAATGTTTATACTAAATAAATGTATTCCTGTGGATAATAGAGAAACCTGTATGAACTGCTACTAAAGCATTTCTGGTACCCCTAGCTCATAGATGGCAGTAAGATCACACTGTTCAGTTAACCCGCCTGTTCACTAAACTCCGTTCTACCCTATATGTACCTAAAACCGCAGCCGTCGATAAAAAAAACACATTCCTCTTCGAAAAAAAATCCATTTAACTTGACGGATCCACTAACACCGTTTTTCTTGTCGGATTAGAAACACAAAAAAACATTCCTAATGGCACAATTAGTTAGGCTTATCTCACTTTACAGCGACAATATCGTTAATCTTATCAAAATAAGGGCCGGTATAGCTAAATGTGACAGTTAGTGTTTTATATGTCTGCTAATCGTAAGCCTATAAAAAAGTAGAATGCTGATTTCTCATAAGGCCTGTGTACTTAAAATAGCATCTCGTGAAGAGGCTGTGTGTGCTCCCATATTTAAATTATTTTTGGCCAACACTTTGCATACAATAGAAAATTAGACGGCAATAATGACATTGTCAAAATCGAAATTGAAACAATCAAAAATGCGGTTACCATGATATAATAAATAAATAATAAATAAAAATGCCTTTATATTACGTAAAAAAGAATAACACAATGAAAGTTGAAAGGGTGGCGGTATTCAACTAAGTTGCTCATACAACCACCCAAATAATAAATAATATTATATGCTAAAAATACTAAAAATAATTACATTAAAACGCTAGAGTATACATAGTGGTTTTAAGCTATTAGGGGATCTCTCTTATGTTTAATAAATAGTTTTAAGAGTCTGCTAAAAGACTCAAGGGTGGGGGCTCCCTTGACATTAGCAGGTAACGAGTTATATAATTTGCTCGCATTGTAGGTAAATGAACGTTGGAAGAGGGCAGTGCGGTGTTTGGGGATATTGAACAGATGCATGTGACGAGTCTGACGATCGTGTACATCGGCACCCGTCGTCAGCCTCTCGAATAGGTAAAGTGGCTCGTGCGTCTGGAGTACCTTATAAATGCATTTGCATAATTGAATTTTAAATCTTTCGTCACAATTAAACCAACCGGACATCTGGAGGTATTGAGAAATGTGATCAAATTTGCGGAGATTATACGAAAATCTAAGGCAAGGCGAGTTTTGAATTTTTTGTAAGCTGTACTTATCCTTCTGAGTCAAGCAAGGCCAGAATACTATGTTGCAATAAGCAGAGTGTGATAGAATCAAGGAATCAGTCAGTCTTAACTTAATATTCAGATCGAGAATGTCTTTATGAACATATAGGAGTTTTAATTTGAAAATTGACTTCTGAATAATTGAAGATACATGATTACCAAAACGCAGTTCATTATCCAGGAAAACGCCTAGATTTTTACAGACTACTTTAGGCTCCAACAGAGTTTCACCAAGTTTAATATTGAGGTCATTTAAATTTTTCCCTCTGTCAAAGACCACCAACTGCGTTTTGCTAGCGTTTAAAATAAGACCATGAGCATTTGAGAGTTCAGAGATAGTTTTAAGGTCATCATTAATTCTTCCTACAGCTATGTCCATTTCAGTAGAATTAAAACAAAAGATAAGCTGAGTATCATCAGCATATTGATGGTTGCTACAGTACTTTAGGTACCTGGAAAAATCAGCTGTATAAATTGAGAATATTAACGGTCCCAAGATACTTCCCTGTGCCACACCCCTAGACACTCCCAAGGACGTAGAACAAGTTCCTCTAAATATTGTTTTTTGCTGTCGGTCAGTAAAATAGTTTTTAAAAAATGTGAGCACACCGTCTCCAAGACCAAAATATTTGAGTTTAGCATTTAAAGTGTCATGGTTTAACGTGTCGAACGCTTTACTATAATCCAAGAGCACCAGAACGGAGCTTTTATTGCTATCGTAAGCCCTACATAAATCATCCGTGACAGAAAGTAGGGCCGTTGTTGTACTATGTCCCTTACGAAATCCAGATTGGGTAACTGGTAGGATATTATTTAATTTAAGAAAATGGTTTAGTTGATCAGCTACCACCTTTTCCAGAACCTTAGATAAAGTAGGCAGTATACTTATTGGTCTGAAATGAGAGTAATCTGTAGGGTTGGCGATCTTTGGAATGGGCAGAATGCTAGCGGCTTTCCATATTTGAGGATATTCATGGGAGGTTAAACATTTATTTATAATAAAAGTTAAATGAGGCAGCAGATGCGGCACAGCAAAGAGTAACATTTTAATATTAATACCGTCGACACCCGTTGCTCCACTTTTAATATTATGCAAGATAGTATTAACGGCATCCTCCGTGACTTCCTGAAACTCAAAGCTTGGCACTTCGGGTTGTAACATTGTTTTATTTAAGTAATTTTGGTTTATAAAATCGGTGGGGTCATGAGCAGAGACCGGGATACTATTTATAAAAAAGTTATTGAACCCATCCGCAGTGATGTCTTCGCCAACACCCTGTAAAGAATTGTTTGGGTCTCCAGAGCAAAGATTTAGATATTTTAAAGTTTTCCAGAAATTCTTGGGGTCAGTAAGGAATGCATGCTGCAAATATGCTTTTTTCTCAGCTTTTACCGCCACGTTGACAGTATTTCTTAGTTGTTTATAATAATTACAGGCAGCCTCAGTCCTTGTTTTTTTGTATTTAGATAAAGCTTGGTCGCGTAATTTCATCATAAGTTTCAAATTTTCAGTCAGCCACGGAGCTGGAGGTTTTGTTATATATCGACATATATGGACACCTGAAAATTTTAAAAATTACGAAAACGTTATACTTCATACGAAGTCAGTTGAGACAACGTAAATATTGGGGGTTCGATCAATTTACTGCATCAGACACTTAAACTACAATTCAAATATAACAAAATTTGTATTGATCGCTCCCTATACAGATGTTCGAAGATAGTCCACGTGGACTTGACAAGTCTGTGATAAAAAAAAAATTAGTTTTTTTGTCTGTCTCAACTAAGATCGTATACACTTTATCTGATATCAATGAAATTTAGACGAATAAAATCTATTTGCACTTTCGTAGATTAAATTTTGAATGCTACACGTTCGATATGAACTTTGTTAATGAAAAGTGTGCAACGTTAAACTACGAGGCGTTAGCCGAGTGTTTTAATTGGTGTTCATATCGAACTAGTATCATTAATAACTATTTTAAAATTGTTTATGATGTCCCGATATTATTATTAGCTAATTTTTTTTTACCTTTCAACAAACTCAAATTATAACATAACCCTGTATTTTTAAAATTGGCACGCGTTGACTGCTACACGTCACAGTCAGTTGGAATGATGCTGCCAACTCAAGTTAGTAGATGACAACCTATAAAAACCAAATTCCCTGTTGTACATTAATGTGCCATTTTTATTTATAGCCTGTGTTGCTAATCAAGTTATTTTTTTAAAACAAATAAAACAGAGAATTATTTGTGTTTTGCTGTTAGAGAAGATACTACAGCAATGTATGTTTCTTTTACCTGAATGTAGATCTATCCACGCTAATATGCCAAAAGGATACCATTATCGGCACAATTGTTGGTTGGAAGTTATGTAGCTGCTAGTAAGTACTAACAGGACAATAACAATTTTGGCCTTAGAAGACTAAATTGGATTTATTATATTATATCAAACAAAAAAAACTACCTACATTAAAACACAGAATTTTTTTTTAAGTTTTAAAGTTTCAAATAAGTTTCCACAAATGTTTGTAGAAACAGTGAAAATCCAATTCGAGTGGTAGAATGACTGGGCAACTTTGTTTCGTTCTGTTTTAAACAAAAGTTTTAAATTTAGTTAAGTACGTTGCAAGTTGGAATTGGGAAGAGGAAAAATTCTCTCACACACAGACGTTGAAGCATAGTTTAAACTTTAACAAGCGTATCAGTATTAATGGAGACAAAGCAAGATAGACATCTCATTCTTTTTATCATAACGAGCCAACAAGACGTCAAATGCAAAGGTATTATACAGTGTGTGCAACATATGGGAAAGTTTTTTATCACCGATTTCTCAGAAAATGTTATTCTTTATAAAAGTTGGTGCATGCCATAAAACTATAAATGCATATTTCATATTTCACCTGCGGCTAATAGTAAGGGAGGAAATGCCATATTTTTGAAATTGCCTTAAGAGTAAAGTACCTTAGTTATCAGCAATACAGCAAAATTTTATATAGAAATGTTCTTGCAAATTAGTAAGTTAGTCCAAATACGAAATTTGAGTTAGGTGTCACAATTTTTAATTTTTTTTGGTTAATTTCTATTTTCCCCTAAACGGTACACCTCTGGTCGATTTTTTGTTTACGCAATTTTAATATATTTATTAAATAACTTAAACGTGGGTTTATAATAAAAATGGATTAAGTAGTTGCAAACTTTTTAAAACCTTTCAATGTTACGACTTGGTTCAGATATTAGCGTGTTGCACGCCTACTTAAACACATTTTAGCCAACTTATGATCTAAACAAAATTATGATAGAATCCAACTCTATTCATATTAGTGGAAATAATTAATAATTTATTAGTTATTTCCACCCAGTATGCTGAAGTCCAAAAACCGAGCCAAAGACCTATTTTAAAGAAATGCATATAAAAAAATTAAAAATTAACACACCTAACTCAAATTTCGTACTTGGACTAAGTTTTTAATTTGCAAAAACATTTTCATATAAAATTTTGCTGTATTTCCAATAATTAAGGTACTTTACTCTTAAGGCAATTTCGAAAAAATGGCATTTGCTCCCCTACTATTAGTCGTAGGTGAAATATGAAATATGCATTAAAATTTATAGTTTTAAGGAATGCGCCAACTTTTATAAAGAATAAAATTTTCTGAGAAGTCGGTGACAAAAACTTTCCCATATGCAAGGGCGGATCCAGGGGGGGGGGTCATGGGGGTTTAAAAAATTAAATAAGGTACAATATGGGTAAATTACAAAATCTTAAGTATATGGTCAACAAAATAAATTTAACAAAGGTGCTGATTAATCATTAAGTAACAGGTCCATATTTTAAAGTTTTTTATTGCCATAAATTCTAACAAATTTAGTTTTAAGCCTTTGTTTTCTGTATGTAAGATTTTAAAGGAAGGATCGAAATTATGTTTTTCGGTTATGTTTTTCTAAAAAACAAAACCGACTCAAACTATGCTAACCATTTACTTGATAATCAACATAATTTCGATCCTTCCTTTGAAATCTTACATACAGAAAACAAAGGCTTAAAACTAAATTTGTTAGAATCTATGGAAATAAATAAACTTAAAAATACGGACCTGTTACTTAACCATCAATTAGATTTAAATAATTCACCTTTGTTAAATTTATTCTGTTGACCATAACATACTTAAGATTTTATAAATTACCCATATTGTACCTTATTTAATTTTTTAAACCCTCTGTTGGATTTTCCCGCTATTGCAATCCTTCCACTGTTTTATTTACATCTTTAATAATTTAATTTTATTGCATCCCCCTTTTTATTTTCACCTTTTATTAAATCATTGTCATCTGACGAAGATACAGTGTTAGCGAAACATGTCATTTTCTTCTCAATATAGTGGAAATTTACAAGTTCAACTTTGTTTTACTGTATCCTATAATACTATAATTATGAATTTTCACCTAGTATCGGCTGAATCAATTAATTTAAAAATATATACCAATTTTTGAGTTTTATTTAAGCTTAAATTGACTCAATTTGTAACTATTGGGAGTTTACCAGTGATATGGTGGCGCATAATGCCGGTGTCAAGAAAACCTGTTGGCTGGCAGCCAATAAAAAATTTAACTTTACAGTCAGAACACTAGGTGTATGAGTCGGCAAAACGCGACAAAGTCTGCCATCTGTAATAGAACGCAAAAATCTATATTTTTATTTAAAAGTATTTTTATTTAAAGTGCGTTCTCAGGCAAAACAATATGTTTCCTATTTTTAAATTCAAAGAAGGGCTCTAAAAGCTTTTATTCCAAGAATAAGTATTATAATAAAACCAAATGTAGCTAACTATTTTAAACAAATACCAACGGTTTTTCCTAAACAAATAAATTGCCCAAATTATCCTAAATAGTCGTTAGGTCATAAAGTTTATTTTTATATCCTAATAGTAAAAACTCAACCATAACGTATTGTCAAATTTAAGATACTAAAATCTAACCCCAGATGGGAATAATAAATAAAGGGACTTTCGTGGGTGGTTCATTATAATGAGATAATTATGTTATGAACCATATATTGAGAATAAAATGTAAAATATAGGTAGCAACCTGGGATTTGTATTTTGACCATTCTATGTATGTGAAAGTCGGATCAGATTTATTCTTTTATTTTCCCTGGAACAGCTTAAAAGGTTTTTTTTTAAGTAAATCTGATTGCTGTACTTTAAATTTAAGGTTAATTTAGGAATGTTATTTGTAAGACCGTTTTTACGGTTATTTTATAAAATACTATGTATTGTTTAGCTATAGATATGATTTTTAAGTTAAAATGTCCATAAAGAGAGAAAAGGTTTTAATTAAATATCGAGAGGGTATAACTAGAGTCACCTAGCGGTAATGTCTACAATCATATATTGGGACGACCCTGTTTTATGATCTAAGGCAGAGTTTCAGAGAGAAATGACTTCTGATTGGTTGGATAGAATAGATAAACTGTTTATACCCTAAGACGTGGTACCGAGGGGTTATAATGATTTTAGTACGTTCTATAGGGTGGAATATCTAAATATTTGAAGTAGCATAATTTAAGGGGTCGTATCTAGAAGTTAGATGCTTAATCAGGGAGATTCACAATTCAGTTCCTAAAGTTCTCTTAACGGTTTCGGTTTAGCAGTTCCGAAGTTTCTGTTATCGGGTTCGGTTTGACTAAGTACCAAAGATGCTATTTTCGGGTGTAGTCGCGCGGGGTTTTAAGAGTACATATTTTCGGACACATTTCTCTGTTTGATATACCTCTCGTGTAGTGAATCCTTTGTTTCTTAAAAGTGTAAAGTTAAATTGTGGGTTTTAAGTATAATTGTTGTTTTACCTATAAGTTTCAGGGTTTTAGTGTTTAGACTTTTCAGTTTTCGGGGATTATCAAAAATTAATCTTTGGGTGATTAAATTACAGGGTTGTATTGAATTAAAAATAGTAATTTTATCTGTTCACAGGGTTTTAAACATTAAATGGGTAATTTTCGGAATCATACAGTAAACGCATATCAATAGAAAAATCTCTCTTTATTAGTTAGCATAATACATATTTTGTATTAGTTTTACAGTCTTTCTTTTTCTTGTTCAGTAACTTTTCTTTTTACCTTTCTTTATAATTGTTGTTAATAGATTTATAAGTTGTTGTTTAAAACTGGGTGTTGTTTTATTGTAACAATCAATATAAAGGGTTTCATTAACAAAGGTTGAACGATTCGCTCTCGCGCTATAAAGACGCGTCGCTGCGACGTTATTGTTAACATCATCACCTGGATATTGCTGTTTGGTCGACATTGGTAAGTCGTTTGGTATTAACAGTAGATGCAACTAACAGAACGAAACGACGTGGACGTTATCATTAAGAACTCCAATAGCTCCAAGAGTGCCTTTGCTATAACATTGTTTTAGTTATTTTTACTCGTAACTCTACCCTTATGTGAAATGAACAGGTCTGGTATTCTCGGTCAGAAACGCTACCAGAGATAATGAATACTAGACACTTTAAGCAAACCGTTTTTTTTTCCGTATCCGTATCCGCATCCGTAACGCATTGAGTTACGTTGACCGCAAAAAAAACTGTTTAAGCATCAACAACTATACGTATACGAAACCGAACGCATCCAGCAGTAAAGTAAAACGTCACATGTCAGATTTTCTATTTCTAACCTTAAAAATTGTGATTTTTTCATTTGAATAATTTTGAATTGAAAAAAAAAATATTAGGAAGCTTTCGTTGAAATTTTACTTAACTAATATTAAATTAAATTAATTATATTAAACTATATTTTTGTTGAATAAAATGTTTTGAGCGATTAATATTTATTCTTTTTGATCCAAAATTAATTAAGTAAAATTTCAACGAAAGCTTCCTAATATCTTCTTCTTGTACATCTGTTTACTAACTTAAGACAAATGAGAAACGTCGGTTTTGGCAAAACTGATGTAATTAGATAAACTTTGCATCAAACATTACATACTGATCAATAACAATTTCAGTTTTTGAAGCAAAATAAATAATTGGAAACAAAAATTTTACACAAAATTGCATTAAGATTACAAATGAAGTAAAGGCAAATGGTTTTACATCGATGTATAAAAGTTAATCTACGAGGGTTGATCAAAATTTTCAAGAACCCGGCAAAAAATAAAAATTGTATTAGACCGTCAAAATTTTGAACAGAGGCTAAAAATGCCTAAATAAACAACTTTCTCGAATAAAGTTTTTCGATATTTTGATAAATAATGGCATTTTTGAACCTATTTTATTAAAAATGTCAAATTTGACAGGTAACGCAAGTCGTGCAGCTGCTTCAGTATACGTCATTTTTGGTTTTTAGGTAAGCAAAAACTAACTGCGTTTTCAATTTTTACCTATACCTAATAATAAAAAAAAATCCCATTTGATGCGGACTTTCTTGCGGACACTGAATAAATACGTATTTTCAGTTTTAGGTAGGTACCTATAATAAATGTAAAATAATGATAACAATTAATGATAATTGAAAATAATATAATTTAAAAGTATAACTATTAGGATAACAAGTGCAATAAAAATTAATTAAATTCTAAAAAACTATTGATAAATAATTTATTCAAAATTTAACTCTGTATCACTATCACTATCTTCATCTAAGCCTAAACTTATAATTAAGGTTGAACATTTGTAATAATGTAATTGTAAGAATTATGTATTAATTAAGTACATGCCGTACACAGTTTTTCCAGCTGTCTGCAGAAATTTTTCTTACTTCGTTTTTAATTAATTCTACTACAGATTCATTAATGTAGGAGAAATATTATTTCTCCTAATATTGGATTTTAATTGGTGCCATATTAGCTCAATAGGATTGAATATACAATAGTATGGAGCAAGACGCAACACTGTATGTCCATTTTGTGCTGCAATTTTGTCACACTCGTATTCCTTATCTATTTTAAAAGCTTTTAATACTTCTGGAGATATTTGTTTCGTCTTTAATCAGCCGCTCTTTGAGGGAAATCAGAGTAGGTACAGTTTGTGCCTTATACATTTGGTAAATCTTTCTTCTTAATAAATCCATGTCATTTTCGTCAATGCAGTACTATGTCTCTTACCGAAGATAAAGGAGTTTTTGTCAAAGTATACGTCTCTGCTAAAGCATCCATCGAATTAAAATTTCAACTCAACAAAGATTGATACACATTTTTAATTATTAGTTTGGCATCGGTAGATAAATGCTTTTTTTTAAATGACACTTGAAAATGCCCCCTTATCAGCACAATTCCAAGGACGCCACATTCTACCACTAATAAGCCTAACTAAAAATTACTCGACGGAAAAACAATAAAGACGAAAATTATTAAAAATCAGTTTGTTTTTATATATAAATTAGGCATAGGTATAAATTGAATTTGTACCTGGTCCGGCTCTGCTCAAAAAGGTTTTAATATTTGGGATTTCATTATTTATTTTATGGTCAAAGGGATAATGAGGGTTTATTGCAGTCAAAAGATCAATATAATTCTACAAATACTATACAATGTACTCTCCTCGGCTGTTACTAAATCCCTACGAATTGATTTAAATCATTGACGGATCCATAAAGGACGTTTCTCTTCTCTCGTAATTGATTTTCAGTACTCCCACGAGTAATCGAATTCTTATTTTCGGCATTTAATCAGCAGAATCCTCCTCAATCTGTAAATGATGAGCACCATCGCGTTTCTAATTATTAAAGTTAATTAAAAACGTCAAAACAAAATAGGGGTGACCTGATGCCCGTTTATCGATAATTATCATCTCTCGTAAGAGATTTAATTAGCAGACAGAAAAAAGTAATGTCGACTGCTGCTGTTGCCTTATCTTACCGGATTTGGGTTATATAGGACATCCTCGGGTGTATACACTAAGATAAGAGTAAATAACTGTGACACTAAAAGAGGTTTCTGTCTTTTCTACGTCCCGTCTTTAAAGAAATTGTTTTTCTGCGAAGCTTTTATTAGCAAGTTAGTGAATGATGACATTATAAAATAATCTTCCAAATCTAATTAGTAAAGGGCGGAATATACAGGGTGCTGATAAAGTCTGGAATAATCGATTTTTCTTGAAAACACAAAAGTTTTTCGAAAAACGCTCAGACCTGTCGACATCTTTTACGTATATTGTCAATCTTGTTACTTTAAGCCCCTAGGAGGGAGGGGGGGTAAGATCTAAATCTTAAATGGATACCCCCATTTTATATAATTTTTTTGGATTCTGCATAAAATTCTGAACATTTTTTAATAAAAGCATATACATTCTATACTTACCAGTTTTCGAGATATTGACTCTTGAAAAATGACATTTTTGAACTTTGACAGCGTCTAGCTTTCTAACTGTACGTCTTAGAGCAAAACGGCTTTCATGTCCCTATCTTCGATTTTTATTATCTTTCCAATAGTGTTAAATTTCGGTTAAACCGGACGTAAGAAATATAGTACTTCCGGTTTAACCGGAAATTTACACTATTGGAAAGATAATA
Source organism: Polydrusus pterygomalis (assembly GCA_963969555.1). Taxonomy (NCBI): domain Eukaryota; kingdom Metazoa; phylum Arthropoda; class Insecta; order Coleoptera; family Curculionidae; genus Polydrusus; species Polydrusus pterygomalis. The sequence goes on from OZ018377.1 coordinate 3,512,149, forward strand.
AAAATCGAAGATAGGGACATGTAAGCCGTTTTGCTCTAAGACGTTCAGTTAGAAAGCTAGACGCTGTCAAAGTTCAAAAATGTAATTTTTCAAGAGTCAATATCTCGGAAACTGTTAAGTATAGACTAATAATGCTTTTATTAAAAAATGTTTAGAATTTTATGCAGAATCCAAAAAAATTATATAAAATAGGGGTATCTATTTAAGATTTACTTAGATCTTATCCCCCTCCCTCATAGGGGCTTAAAGTAACAAGATTGACAATATATGTAAAAGATGTCCCCCTCGAAATAAAAATCGACGGGTCCGAGCATTTTTCGAAAAACTTTTGCATAATAATAGCATTTCTCCAAATACCGCGTCGCGGTTTAGATTAGTCCCCTCGTGTTCGCATTAAATTTACGTGAAGAGTTGAGGCTGGCCTCAAAAGAATGTTTTTATGCGCTATTTAAAGCTAGATTCGACTGGACTATTACGGTATTATACATCACCTTAGATATTTCCACTAATACGCTAGACAAGGAAGCGGGAGGCCGGGCCTCTAACCATATACGACCGCATGCAGAAATGAGATGGATGATATAAAAACAAAACAGGCAACGAAAGGATCATGAAAGATAAGGAAGCGCGAGACCGGCTTCTACGATATACGACCGCATGCAGAAATGAGATGGATGATAGATGATATATTTCTAGCGAAGCGCGTTAATATTGACGGCATTAATTCTAATATTTCTAATGTAACAACATTCCCGCTAAAGTGGGTGGTCAGGTAAGGAACAAACTGGATGTAACTGTAAAAAAGAGTGAAGGATTTAAATACTTAACTGCAGTAAAAAGCATTTATGAGGGTAAACCATCCAACGAAATTCTATCTTGGCCTTATATTTGGCTACTTAAGTTGCAGCATTATCCGATTACATCAGTAGATGTTGACAGAAGCTTCTCTTTGTATAAACACATTTTTACTAATTGAAGACTATCACATTTAGTTGAAAATTTTGAAAAATATTTTGTAATAAATACCTTTTTACAATTTTAGGTTAAAAATTTGTTAACTTTTATTTATTTTTGTTTTCTTTTTTACATTTTTTAAAAAATAAAGATATTCTTTAGAACCCAATGTGTTTCTTTACCTGATAATAAATTAAGAAATATTTTATAATAGTGGATATGCATATTAACGCTATATTTTTGCAAACCAATATTCTAATAAACCATTATGACTAGGGCTGTGCGATTACCGAAAAAGATAAAGATTTTCGATTATTTCAAATAATCGATTATTTCCTATTATTCGATTAATCGAAAATAGTTAGTTATATCCGATTAATCGAAAATCAAAAATAATCCACTAAATCGGAAATAATCGATCATTTCCGATTAATCGAAAATAACCGATTAATTGAAAATAATCGATTACTCGAGAATAATAGATTATTTATGATTAATCAAAAATATTGATAGATTAATAGAGAATAATCAATTAATCGAAAATAATCGATTAATCGAAAATTATCGATTGATTTAATTAAAATAAATCAAAAAGTAGATTCAAATATTAGATCGTTAAAAATATTAATTTTATGAAAGGCGCACAGATTGAAACTTTGTTCAAATTATTTCGTTGATTGTCTTGCAATGATATGCCATTATATTTTTTAAAATGATTTTCAGGGTAATATGGTTGCTACTTGCTAATAAATATACACGTAAGGAAAATTTTTGTCCGCCCATCTCTTAGTAATAAGTTAGAATAGTACAAACATGAAGTATCGCAAAGTAAAGAAATAGGTAGATTTTGTTTCCCCCACTCCATCGCATCGGATCTGGCTGGCTCGATGCGTTTTGCTTGATCCTGCTTCGGTTGAATTTTAAATTTTAGTTCTGTTCCGCGGAAACAACAATTTAAAAACACCTACTTCCTTTCATTCAGGCGGCAACGTACGAAAGAATGAATATTTATTTGATATTAATAGATATTAATAGAATCGAAGCGAGTGCCATGAGCGAGATGCAATACGAAGGAGCGGGGTAAACATAATCTACCTACCTCTGTTTGCTTTGCGATATTTCATATTTGTACTATTCTAACTTATTACTAAGAGATGGGCGGACAAACATTTTCCCTACGTGTATAGAGACTTACAGCAATAATAAGTTACTAGCAACCTCAATCATCCAAAAACATACCTAGATTTTCGAATAATTAGAAAAATACTTTTTTTGGTCAATTAATTAATCGAAAAATCGTTTTTCTTTGATTAATAATCGATTAATCAAAACACCGTAAAATTTTTTTTTGAATAGGTACCTAATTAATCGATTAATCGAAAAATATTTTTTTTTGTTAATCGATAAATATTTTTTTTTTCGATTTTGATTTGATTTTTGATTATTCGAAAAATTGTTTTTCGTTTACTTAATAATCGATTAATCAAATTTTTTTTTCGATTACCTAATCAAAAAATTGTTTTTTTTTCGATTATTAGAAAAATAGTTTCGATAGTTCGATTTTGTTGCACACCCCTAATTATGACCCCTGTACAAGTTTAAAATAAGGGAAAGAACTTAGCCCAGTCCTGTCTCTGCCGCGGTCGCCAACATCTTAAAGTAAAATAGACCAGACTTTAACAGGGTGCCATAAACGACAGGTGACTTAGCCACGATGCGGCTTGTTCTTAAAGTGACTTTATTAGTAGTATTTACTATAAATTATCGACCACCCCCTTAAAATTATGGATTATGGAATTTAAGACGATTATTTGAGTAAAAATTGGATAAATAAAATAAAGTACTTGCTGAAATCCTATATTTTAAAAAAAGATTTAATTACAAGAATATTTTTCTCATCCCAAGCTAATTTACAGCCCTTTTGTTAAAGGTATTGGCTTATAGGCAGTTTTTTCAAAAGAGCAGCTTTAATTATTTAGCGCCGCCCTAATTAACTAAGATTTAGGATATCGTCAGCAATAGAGAAAGCAAAGGTACATTATTATTTAATTAGAAAAGGCTGTTGGCCTTTCGGCTGTTTAACCCTCTGTTATTTTTGTTTTGGTCCGTTAGGGTTCGGTATACCGCACTTGGGAAAAGGAATTTTGTTCCAAATTAATTTTTAAAATTACGCAATTCAAGTGTTTCTTGGGTTGTACATTTTTTCACCTTTCAATTCAAATTGAGCCAATTTTGAAATGTTTTCAGAAAGAACAACGGCTATCAAGCAAACCACATAAATCATCCAATGGAAACGTATACTTTTTTTGCGTCACGCCTATTTACGTTTTAATAGAATACGCTCTATCGAACACGATCTGTCTACAAGCGTGGATTTCGGGGGGGGGGGGTACGGGGGGGGTAATTACCCCCCCCCTGGATCCTAAACCTAACCAAACTTGAGTGCCCTCTTATACTTATAAATATTTTATAATTAAATCCCTGCGTACCTGCTGACAATTCTGAAGATTATTACAGAATTTCGACATATTATACCGATTATAGATCACATCAGTTTAGATTTGATGGCGATTTTTTTCAACTTTTGACCTTAAAATTCTGGAAAATCTATATACTGTAAGAACCAACGACGACGACGAGTCGATCAATAATAATTTGTGCTTTCTTCTTGAGCCATTTGTGGATCCAGAGATGTTATTTTAATGTTTAAGAGCAGAAACTGACCTGTGGAGATTATCAAATGCAGTCAAGATTCTCCCATCGAATTTTTGTTTAGAAAATGTGACGAAAAAGTTTTTCCTCTTCTGTTTAAATTATTTATTCTGTTACTTACTCTTCCAGCAAGTGTTGCATCTCGCAAAAGGTCATTGTCTGCTCTTAAGCGGTTGAAATCTTGGACCGAAGCAATATGGCTCAAGAAAGACTGTCTGGTTTGGCTTTGATGCACATTAACCGCGATATTGTCATCGATGTTGAAAGTGTCATTGATCGGTTTGCTGACCTCAAAAATCGTTTAATAGATTTAATTTTATAAATGTGGCTACTAAGTATTTGATTAATATTATGTTTCTTTTATTCTCTTTCCTGTAAATTTTGTTGTAGGTTGGTACCTATAGTACCTACCTTCGTTAATGTAATGGTTTGTTTATTTTTCAATAATTATTATTAGACAATTTGACACTAAAAATGTAGGTACTTAAAAGATATGGGTTAACTTTAACTATATTAAAAAAAAATATCTTTGAGATTCAATTACCCTCCCCCCCCCCTTAGATTTTGACCCAGATCCGCGCCTGTCTGTCTATGAGAACAATTATCAGTTAAATGAAAATACTGACACTCAGTGACTTCAAAGACCTGATTCTGTGTTACAATTTATATTTTAATGTGTATGAATATTGTGTATTGTGTCGTGGAATAAGAACCAACAAATTTTCATCCTAGATTTCCCCCCTTCAGCGAGTTATCGAAGCTGGTTTATAGTAAGTTCGCAGGTTAAATGTATAGTTCTACGCACCGTTCTTAGGCTACGCGATGTCTGAAGAAGAAGTAAAATTAAAAAAAATTAAGGTAAAATATACTTTTTAGGAATTAAATAGTTCCTTTTTTAAAATATGGAGCAATCGTTTAAGTAACTTTTAGCGAGCGCTATATAGTCTATCCCTTACTACAACGGAACAGAGGAGGGACGAACTAACTTAAAACAATGATCTTTCGTTGCTCCGCGTGGTTTAAGTTGAACGGAGTGATTCAAAACATATCATTTGCTTGTGGTTGTTAGTGGGTGATTGATGTCTGATGGTATGGTGTACTTTTAGTGCAATCACCAGGTGCATGACTGCAAACCTAATTTTGTGTTCCGTGATATAAGTGTTGTGTAGAGATGTATCCTTATATTCACGTATTATTTGTATTTATTTTCCCCTTAACTATAAACTTGATCCTCTGTTGTTATTAACATGCTTTATAATAAATTAAAACTAATCCTATTTGCTTTTACTTGGTTGTAAAAATAAATGTTTTCTTATAAAAATATTGTCGTTAATTTTTGTGTTTTATTAACCCTTATCCCAACTGATATGTTTCTTTAGGTAAGAACTTATACGCCATTTTATTTTTTATTATGATTTCCTTACATTATTTTCTCAAACTAAACATTACTATTGATAATCTGGGGCAAAATACCGATGGATTAAAAAGTATTATAATATGTATATAAAATAAGGCCATCACCTGGCCATATTAATTTTTCCTTTTATTTTTTAAAACTAGGTAGGTACCTATACCTAGGTAACGGGCTCAAAACATCACTATCTACAGAACCTTACCAAATTATTTCTTTCTGCTTTCCTTTTATAAAATAAAATAGGATTCCTTAGATAAACAATGCAAGGATCGGCTCAAAATCCCTGAATGCTTAGAGCTCCATCAAAAATTTATGTAGAAGGAGCCACAAAAGAGAATCCTAACGAGTTAGTAAATCAACTGCCTCGAAAAGTTTGCCGAAAAACCGCCGAAATGCGATACATTCTGTAGTAGTTTGCAGACGATATATTTACAACGGGCTTTAGACATGTTTGAATATTATCTGGTTTGAAAATTGAAAAATTTTCGTCAAATTCGGTTCTTTCCTTTAATCGAGGATTTCATCAGAGTGTCATAGAAATTTTGAAAAGGCATGGTTATTAATAAAATAGTGGTATTAAAAAATACAGTAATCTGCTCGCGGTTAAAATGTTAAAATAACTTAATCTGAAGACAAAATACACCAATTTTGCCTAATTTTGGCACCTCATTTAGTTTCAATTGAGACGAAAATAAAAAAGAAATTTTCCAAAGCCTTCAAATCCTAGCTAACTAGATTCAGGGAACAAGTTTTGACTAGTTTATATTCCCCAACGAATTACTATTAATATTTAATTAGATATTATTGATATTGCTTGCAGCTCGTATCTGAAATCCTTTTGTTCTGAAAATTCTGAGCTTCAATCAACAAAGTGTTAAAATACTCTATTTTCCAATCGACGTGCGACAATGGATAGAGAAAAAACGGCTACAATAAATTGCAAGTGCTTTCTTCGTATTATACTTGAGTCCTTCTAGAAAATTGATTGTGTGACTGTGATTGCAAAGTAATTTTATTCGATGTTTGCTAGCTGAAAATGCAATACAACAACACAATACCTATTGCAAGGAAATTGTTTTACTTTAAATTGGATTATGTAGAAATGCATTTGCAAATAGGAACTCTTTAACAACTTGTCCGTATTTTATAAATTAAAATAGGCATTATTTCAGCCTAGCAGCATGCTTACAACCATAAATAACTTAAAACGTTCAGGAAAACATACATAATATGTAAAATGTACATTTACTTAACTACATGTATTTATATAGTTAAAGGCACACCAATGCAATATGTCTGTGTTAGATGTGGCCAAGACAGATTGTGACAGAATAATTAAAATATAAATTAATGTTTTACACAATCTTACTGAAATGAATATTTCGTGATTGCCATACATGTTCTGGTTTGGGTTTTCATAATTATAAAACATGTGTTATGCGTTTGTTTTTGCTAAACATGTAGGCATAAATAATAAATTACATCGAGGCAAAAGCAGATAATGTTACCAACCAAAAAAGATAAATATTTAATTAAAAAGTGAACATTGTGGCATATCGGACAAGTGTGTAACAATTTTTTATATTGGAATACACAGAGATCTAAGCACAATGGATACCCTGGGGCGGGTAGACCACGACGGCCGTTTCGTCCTTGTTAGGACTCTACGGGCAGCCATAACCCAAGCAATCCCGACGGATTGCGCGCATTCTAGTAAGTGCCAGCGTTGATCTGTTTCTAGTCTGCAAAACGGCAGATATTCCGGTAAAAACGCAAACAGCGTTCCCTGTACTGGATTGTGATCCCTTTGTGGTTTATTTGGTTGTCTACCTATCGATATCACCAGGGTGACTGCCTGTTATATTGGAGTTAATTCCGCTGGAATGGCACTACGGTGTATTGATGGCTGTTTTAATTTTGCAAAAAGGCTTTTAATACATCCTACCGCCGTTGTCGGGATTGCTAGGGTTATGGCTACCCGTATAGAGTCCTAACAAGAACGAAACGGCCGTGGTGGTCCCTCTGTCCCAGGGTATCCATTGTGCTTGGATCACTGTGTATTCCAATATAAAAAAAAAACAGTTACACACTGGTCCGATATGTCACAATATTCACTTTTTAATTATTTTCGCGGACACTCTATTATCTTTTATAAATATTTAATGTAAAATTACATAACAATTTGAAATAATTAATTTAACTAAAATGAAATAAAATTATTCAAGCTTAACGTTTTTTTTTTACAGGTAGGTTTTTACTTTAAAACTCAAGATTGTAAAACACTGGCAGTATTTAAATCAACTTTTAGCACTATTAAGAACGGATTATTTTATTTATTACCAAGATTTAATGAACGCTCTGTGAGTAGTATAGAGTTCCAAGATCTCACTGTGTCACTGAGACCCCACTCTGGATATTTGGCTGTTCGGATTCGGTCGTTGTACGTCGGGAATTCAAGGCGGGGCTTATTAAATTATAGTTATAGTGGTGGGGGGTGACTCAAGAACGCCGTATTAGTACTACTCTAAATTATTTAAGCTTTGTATTTTATTAAGTTGAAGATAACGAAGATGTAGCGTGTTGTTGTTTTTCGGTTTTTCATAGTTGGGCCACGAACATTGTTTTTTGCTGAGCATGAAAATTAAATTACATCTTTCCAAAAAAAAATACTAAACGAAACAAAAAATTTAATATAAAAAGGTAAAGCAAATTACATTAAATAAATACCAAACATGAAAACATATTGTCTACAAGGATTGGAAAAGCTTTATTTTACTGAAACCCACACGTAGTTTGAATCAAAAAATTATATGGCAGTGCATTTATATCAGTTTTTTTTACAGTTGACTAGGAAAAAGGTATATTGAAAGGAATGGATGGATACACCCATAGACTTCTTATAAAATAGACTACCTATATTGTTTGCGATTTAATAAAATCAAAAATTCCAGCGTTCAGAATTTGTCTGGCTAAGTGTATGGTCCACTATACTTTATATGTGCATCAAAAGAGCGCTGTTGTCAAACTTACTATTAAGTCCCGTATTAGATTCATAAAATTAGTAAAATATAAGTTTTACAGGTATAATTATTCAGACAAATTGCATACGTTAATAGGATACTATAGGTAGAACAAGTTTTTGTTTTGTTGGTTTAAATAAAATAAATACAATTATTTCAGGTCTTTGTATTTAGTACCTACTTAAGTTCCATGGTGACAAAATCTAGAATGATAGCAGCAACCTCGCTTTCTTTGTCACGCGTCAGCCATTCACGGGTAGCAACAAAAACAGTTGTTGTAATCGAACAAACCATTCTTCCTTCTTTGAGTACTTGTAGTATTTGCTTTTGCGATGTCGTGGTTAGTCGTCGGAATACTCGTATTTGTCCGTATTTTGTGAAGTTTTGGGTTTTTTTCCCAGTTTTACTACAATGCAGCATACCAGAATATGTACAAATATCCTCTACGTGTTTAAACAGGATCAAATATAGAAAATAAAATATTTCTTATTGTCTCTCGCCTAAAATTTCATTAATACCACACTATACATTCATAACCTCGGCTTTTTTCAGAGGCTTCTTTTAATCTTCACTTAAGTAAAAATTTATTAATACTTTAATGAAAACTTTTTTAATTATTACTTATTTATTGTATTAAAAATCCTTGCCACACCATACCCCACTGATGTTGACTAATCGCTTCAAATCCTTGAGCCATTACAATTTCGCATGGAGTAGGAAATTTAACGCTATCTCTCTCTTCTGTCTTTGTTTCACACGTATGAATATTTGATGCAAACAAACAGGTTATTATTCCTGAATGAATGTCTTAGTCTCGGCCTGGAAAAAAATTATTTTTATAAAATAACTAGTGGCTACACATATTAATTGCATGTGTGACGCACAAAAATTTTCCTTATTGTATAATTTTCATTTAATTAAAACGTGCTATCCGACAGGTACGTTCCCTCATACCAATCGGCAATATTTGGTCTGAGTATGTTCCCCATTGTTTAAGCTAATAACTGGTAAAATTAGACAAAGGAAATTTGATCGTTTTGTGTTTCAATAACAATGTATCACATATCGGCCGGCACATCAATTAAACAATTACTAATTGGTTTCCAGGTCGACAGGCGCAGAATATAATATTCCAATAAATTGGAAATTCCAGATTGCATCGCGGTAGCGAATTTTGACGAAATTGCGAAATATTTGTTTTGGCCGCTGGATTAATAAGCGTACTTTTGGATTTGCTCTTTTTAATTTTTTAACTTTAATAAAAAAAATTACACGAGCTTAAAATGGAAGTTTAAAAATAAATATAAAAACATACTTACAAAGCTTTTTAATGGATTTCTAACGTTATTACTACCATCAATACCTGGGCAATATCAATACTTCTCTACTCATTCGAAATTCTGAAATACTCAGACACCTATTTGCCTACACTATAGATATACTTACACGCAGGCTGTTAGCAAAATTTAGATTCCACCACATCCGCTCTGCACTTAAAAGAATCTATTTAAAACGAAAGGATGGAAGAAGAGGTCTCATTAATATATATAATTTGTGCAAGACACAGGAGTCCTCAAGGAGAGTATATTTCCAAGAATCGAATGGAGAACTCTACAGAAAAGGGTAGCAGCAGTCGCTGGATATATACAGCACTTAACCTACAGCAAAATGATTCGCGCGCCTACAAGTCATCGGCTTGTAACGTGACGAGAGAAATCTTTACTGAAACAAAATATCATAATTGATTTTTTTCCATTTCACGTTCATAATAAACCTCAGTACGATACGCATTTGCATATATATTCTTTATTTGATGTTGGTAACATTTAAATGTTTTATTTCATTGACTTGCGCGGCCTTTGTGATTTCCGAGAAAACCCATTTTTCGCAGTGGAAAAATAGCTTGACAACTTACTTTTTTATTCTGTGTGGATAACAGTCATGTATGTTGGTTGCATAAATCTATAGATCAATCTTTTGTAGATGCTTCAAGTTATAATTTTCTGCCAAATCCTATCCAAAATTCAATCTACTAACCTTTCAATGTTGATTTTAACTTCAACTTTATTTGAATTTTCCATCTTCCCTATACTAAATTGCAATGCCGTGACGTAAAATCACGTCTTTTGAAATTCGAAAAAAAGTAGCAAAATCTCCCGAATTTCCTAACGCTCTGTATATGTACCGAATGTACAAGGATCACACAACGTATTCCGTCCAATTTCAAATCTCATATCGCTAAAATAACTTTAGAATCTCGTGGTGAAAATGGGTCAATAAATCAAAAAATGACAGTTTGCAAAATAATTTTTGTTGTCCAGAGGCTACTATGATAAAAATAGTATTACCAACATAAAATTTAGACATAAAAATTTACAAAATTTGAAGCATTTATTTTCTTTTTAAAATGTATTTTTCTTGATTATAAAAGGTGAAATAGAAAAAAATGTATAAAACACATGTTTCATAAGGCGTTTTAGCGCCCGTGTCAATAAAAAAACTCGCCACTTTGTGGCTCGTTTTTTAAAATAGACGCGTGCGCTAAAACCGCTTCGTATGAAACGTGTACTTTAATATACTATTTAAAACGCCTAAAATTAATAAATATAGTTAAAAAAGCCATTCCTGTAGGATTTCAACGTTTTAATAAGAGGATTGCAAAACTTTGCTAAAAGTCGAAATGGAATAATTACACTCTCTCACTATTTTTACGATAACTTTTAAGAGAGAAGAGGACACGACCTGCGGTTTTTGCAGTTCTTTTTATTAACTAGTTAGCTATAGAATAGAATTAAAATAGTTGGACGGTTGCAGTCAAGATTTTTAAGAAATCGAAGCTCCTTTTAAAAGTGCCCTCTATTATCATCCTCACGCATTAACTTAAATAATATTTATATCAACGTTCAATGAGGATAAAACGTTCTTTAAAATAATCGATAGTTTGTTAAATTCGGTTGACACAGAAGGAAGTTACAGCCTTTTAAGTACTTTTAGTCGTTACTCTTCACCACGCTGTTACCATGGTAACTACAAAAAAATTGTTATTACAAAGTTTATAGAGGATATTACAGAGCATATAATAACTGACATTGTATTGCAATTATTAGTAGAAATTAAGGACTGTATCATAGCATAGCGACTACGCACACTAGCGGTAAAATTAGGAACTTAAAAAAATATTTCCAGTGATTTTTTTTGCTCATATTTCATAATAAAATTTTTACCTCAAAGACGTAGCATGTATGATTTTGCAGATACAGCCGATCGCCATCCGTCGTGGTATATAAAAAAAAACTATACAAAAAAAAACTAAAAAAATATTTATTCTTGTATTCTTTTTATGGCATTGCTTATTTAGAATTTAGAGTAATGATTTGTGCAGCCAACTTTCCATAAAAAATAGCGTATTTTGCTTTATAAATGACTTTGCCTAGGAAAAAGCTTTCAGTTGTTTCAAAACATAAATTTGTTCCGTGGTGGAGGGTTAAACTCATCACTTTATTTTAGAGTTGTTCTTATCGTGTGCTATTTTTTAAAATAAGATTTTATAGAAAAGGAAAATACTTCGGTTTATTCTTCAAAAATGTCTTTATTAGATTCGTTTAGGTTCAGGAAAAATGTTTTAAAGTAAGTAGATGCCGAGAGCAACGAATAACGATCAAACGTGCTTCGCTCTCAATTCGAGAGAACATTTTAAAAACATCAAGTAATATTTAAAATATTAAACACTCTTTACCTTTAACTATAAATATTTAATGGACTTCAGAATATATACGTTCTCAATTTAACGTCTATATTTTATTTCTCCGGATAGGGAATTTATGGCGAAACGTTTATAGGATTATATTAATTGTTTTCCATTTGTTTTAATTAAACCTCATAGACCTTAAAAATGTACTTTTGTCTTGTGTGTGTAAGTAATTTTCAATGGCACTGGAAAACTTCCAACAGGCCAGCCGATTTTTGTAGGTTGCCTACCTAATATTGTAATTTTTGTTGTTTTTTTCTTTTCCGTTGGTCTTGATTCATTTAATAACAATAATTTAACCTAACAATAATCTAAAACAATCAGAGTAAGTATTTAAACTTTCCTTTTTCTTTGCATTTTTTTTTATATATATTACACGCATATATATTTTTTAATAATTCTTTTTTTTATAATTCCATTTTTTTTTTATCAGTTTTTTTTATCAGATTTTTTTTGTCTTGTCGAAATTATAAAATGACTATTTTTTTAACCTTCCTTAAAAGGGTTAAAGTCACTTCATTTTTTCACGTCAAAAATGGGGTATAGTGTAGTATTTATCATATAAGAATGTAATGGGCGCCTACACAAACACCTTTACAGTAAGCCGTAAATAAAGTAATAGGACAAAACCGAAACCTAGGTACATCCGTACCTAGGTCTAGGTGAAGTACGAAGCAAAGCACCCACTAAGCGTGCAAAGCGGAAATACTAATCGAGTGGTCTGAATGTTTATACGCCTAAGGCGCGGAAACCGCAGGAACACGGGGAGTTTAGTCGGTAGGCAGCCCCATCAGGGTTGATTCCGACACTATTCTGCTTCACTGTGTATCAGTCTTTAGAAAAAAAAAGCCAAACTAAATTTTTACAAGCCATAAAGATAAACAGTAACTTTGAAAAAGTAATGATTTTTTCTGGAATGATGTATTTTGACACGTATAATCACAAGCTTAAATGTACTAAATACAATCAAAATAATTAATACTACAAGATGGGTGGTTATTTTTTAAAGAGTCTTTATATGACTAAATTGTTTGTGTTCGGGAGATTTCAAATGTAAATAACAGAATAAAGAGGGACAAAAGCAAAATTGCAACAAAATTAGCATAAAATAAAAAAAGTTAATTTAATAGTAATTTATGCAACAAGTGTGTAAAGTATATAGGTATTTTTTTACAAACGCAAATCTCATGATTAAAAAAAAGGCATTTTACGCACGAATTTTTTCTACTACCCAAAAATATATAATAAAAATTAAAATACACACTTCACTTTACGAACTAGTGCGTAAAGTATTTTGTTTACGCATGGTAGAAAAAAAATCTTTCTCGGATATTATCAAACATTTTTTGGAAAGCAAAGCCAAAGTAGCTTTCTGTGTAGAATCTGCAATAATCGGGGGATTGTTCTTTAAATACGATAAATTACTGTCCATATTTTATTAAGATTTAAAAATATAAAATTTAATTAAATTATGTAAATATTTCATTTAATATTACAATTTAAACTTACCTAAAAATTCAGGTAAGCATATTAAAGTAAATTATTTACACATTATCGTAAAAACTTTAATTTCATACACTCTTTCTACAGTAAGCTTAGCTTCAGGGGATTGAAGAATAAGTTTATCGAAGACAACATAAACATATTTATTATATTATTAAATTTTTAAATAAACTTATTATTATTATTATTATTATTATTATTATTATTATTATTATTATTATTATTATTATTATTATTTTATGCACGGTAGTGGAAAAAAGTATTTTAAAAACTATAAGCTTTCACCCTAACGAACTTGTTTAGAGATGTAATCTACGCCGCAAAACATATTTCCTAGACTATCAATTACTTTTGGGCTACTGTTTGTGTAATAGATAATCGTTAAAAAAACACAAAATATGTTTACTTACTTACTTTCCAAGAAAAATAAACCCTTTGCAGACACACACCATGTCCAACAATTATCTCATAAATTCAAAATAATTAAAATAATGGCAATACACTTTCTGAAAACCCTAAAAATGCACAAAAATATTGATAAACTTTTCTTCAAAATCGGAATGTAACGGCTCTGCGAGTTTCCGAGTTAACCGAATCAAAGAATAAAAGACAGACGGGTTGGAAAGAGATATATGCCAGTGCAGGGGCGTAAGAAAATATCCCTATCTACACCGCCTTCTATCTGAGGTGCAGCACCTCTTTCACCTGATGTTCCGGGTACATGGGTTAGATGAGGACGTGTTATATCTTCATCTCTCTCTCATCAATACAACGATTGACAAATATGTTTGGCATATGACAATGATATGACACATTATTATGTGATAAATACTATAATAAAAAAGTGGGAGACCTAACCTACTTTTTCCTACGACCACCTATAAAAATGAGAAACAAAGCCGCCTTACTTGGCTAGAAAGTCCTTTATATCACACGCGTGTTGAAATATTTTCTTTCAATACGTGTGTTGAAATATAAAACAGCTAATGGCCGATGAATTTGACAGCAAAACTATTAAAAAAAAACACAAACTTACGGGACCCGTGGAGCAAATTGGGGTGCTGGGTGGGGTAAAGTACACTAGGGCATTACTGCAAATAAAAGAACTCCTTTTTTTTTCGTTATTTTTGGGAACCTAAGAGTATTTATGATAAAAATAATAATATATCAAAAAGGGAAAAAATGTCAGGCAACTGGCAACCCACCAAACATGTCAACTGAGTTGAACCACAGAAAAAAAAGGGGCAGCTATAGAGCAGAAATAGAATACCCCAGGAAATACCGGTTTACAATTATCTCGGATAAAAATATCCACACAATGTTTAAGAATATGGGACATGTCTGTGAATGTGTTTTATGTAAGTAAATTTATTTTAGCAATATTTAAAACAAATCGAATATAGATAGAACTTTTATAATTATTAACAAGCTATCGATATTTAACTCCAACTCTATATTTCTATAATGTTGAGGTTATGTTTTGTTGTTTTTGTATGTTGTATATTTAGGTATATTATTGTTTTATTGAAAGAATGCAAGCAGCTAAAAAATCAGAAACGAAATTTATTCACTGTACCTACATAGATAGTAGGTATGATGTGCGTAAGCAAATATGAGAAAAAGTTATTCTTTTTATTTAAATCTATAGGTAAGTTAAAATTTTACCTAAGTGGGCGTTGTTTTTATTTATTTCAACTCTAGAGTGGAAATACATTTTTCAACTCTAGTGTTGAAAAAATTTGATTGACACAATGGTGATACCTACAAACTATTAAAAACAAATCAATTTTTTTTTGATTATTTTGTATGGTCGTTGGAAAAATTGTGTACATTACTCGTGTGAAAGTGATTTTCTCACACTCGGAGAATTTCCGCACTCGGCTCACGCCTCGTGCTAAATACCTCCTCATTTGGGGATTGCCACTTTTAACACTTGTTATGTAATATACTATACTACTATAGTAAACCATGCACATTAATTTTTTTTATTTTGAAATTAATTAATTATACTTAAACTCCGCCTATGTTATACCTACCGAAATTAACAATACAAATAGAGCAGGTTTTGGCATATTTTCTCCAATAAATTACAGCCAGTGTGCCAAGTTAACTTCCATAAAATACTCGGGTTGAAATAATACTTATTTATTCTGGTTCCGGCGTAAAGTGTATTTTGGCAAACGGCACTAGAAAGAAATGCATTTTATTACTCCTCACGTCGTCGGCTTCGTCGAATGTAAAACAAAAATGAATTTGGCAACGCAAAATCTGCAAAACGGAAAACAGCAAATAATAAGTTATGAATTAAAAGTTAAAGCACATATAGGTTTTCGTAGTTTTTGATTATTCCATAGTAATGCAGTGTGACCAGTACCTAGAGTCCGCATCATAATAGTATGGGATTTTTTTTTATTAATAGCTTTATTTAAAATTTGACTTTGGCATCAAGTTCTGCTTCGATCGAGATGAAAATTAAGCAAAAAAATAGTAGCACGTGATTCGCATTATCTGTCAAATTTTAATTTTTTCCAAAAAATAATTTAAAAGTGGAGTTATTTCTGAAAATATCGGAAAAAGTTATTAGAAAAAGTTTTCTAAATGCAGTTTCTAGCCCACATGCAAAATTTCAGCGGCATAAGATAATTTTAATTTTTTACCCATATTTTGTAAATTGAAAATAATACTCAACGCAACCTACATAAAACTTCTTAGTTTTGGCAATGCTTTATTTCAGATACATTTTCTTTAAAGTACCGCCATATTAAATGTGTGTTTTGGTGTGTATTAATTTATAAAACCAACCGTTCTTAAGAGGAAGTAACCCCTTTACCACAATGAAAATTGCCGAACGTTTTGCTGGTCAAACGAAAAGAAAAAAGAAAAATTGGTATTTAGAAAATAAATTCTACTTTAAATACCCCATCCAGAAAAGTAAATGACGATCGAAAATATTCCCAAAATTTTTTTTAGAATTTTTTTTTATTTTTAGTAATTTTGTAATATTTTAAACAATTCTTTATTGGTCAAAAGCAAAATGACTTTCCCGGGTGTAGAATGTTGTACCAAACAATTTTTCTTAAAGCCATTTTTCAATATCGGCCTTACTTTTTTCTCAAAAACTTTGGGCGCGTAAAGTAAATTTAAGCGTGTAAAGTAAGGCTGATATTGAAAAATGGCTTTAAGATAAATTGTTTGGTACAACATTCTACACCCGGGAAAGTCATTTTGCTTTTGACCAATAAAGAATTGTTTAAGATATTACAAAATTACTAAAAATAAAAAAAATTTTGGGAATATTTTCGATCGTCATTTACTTTTCTGGATGGGGTATTTAAAGTAGAATTTATTTTTTAAATATTAATTTTTATTTTTTCTTTTCGTTTGACCAGCAAAACGTTCGGCAATTTTCATTGTGGTAAAGGGGGTTACTGCTCTTAAGGGCCCAGTTCTTAAGATTAATCATGTATAAAAGACCTATAAATGACTTGAAAGCAGGGGTAACTTCCGGAACCTTGCAATTATTTTTAAAAAAATAATTAGTATCTAATTTTGGAAGGGCTGCTCAGGGAGGCTGTGACGAATAGTATGCCGGTGTTTGTTTTTATAAATGCACAGAAACTTTTAAAAAAGCAGTTTTTTGAAACCACTAAAATTGCCACAATTTACCTTAAAATCCTTGAAAGTAAACACGTTGATTTTCAGAACTAAAGTAAAAACAACAATTTTTACTGGCAACACGATATTTTCTAGTCCATCTAGATGTCATCTCTCCTACGAATACTAAATATGTCTTTGTTTTGACAGGAAAGGGGTCGTACTTGCACAAAACACGAAAGTAAACAAAACTATGACCGGCTGACTAACATCTACCTTGCTCTACCAGCTCCAGAATATGTATCTCTTTCTTCTTCATATGCCAAAAGCATAAAATATCGTCAATAGTTAGGCAAAATCTAATTGGCAGTTAAAAGCTAGAAAATGGCGTTGATAATCCCGCCTTAACGTAACACTGTAAGATATTTGTTTCCATATGGATATTTGGCCGCTTTTAGGATAAAACGAAGGAGTGGATTAAAAACCGTAGTGCATGCTCTTAAGTCCAAGTCCAATGCAGGGTATAGTTTCCACTGTTACACCAGTCATTGGGTTGTAAAAAAAAATGAGCAAATTACCAATTAACAGAAATTTCCAGTAAAACAATCTTGCATGTGTTCAATTCAATGTTTCTTCCCTATGTCATCCTTCACAATAGTGTTTAATCGAAAATACCAACAAAACATATGGATTTACATAACCCTCTGTGCCAGTGTACCCTATTTAACTATACAGCCTCTACTGTATGTGTATACATCAGTTGACATTTATTCATCCTCTCATATCTGTCTAAGCCAATTAGCTTTTTCAGTTGTGTAACAGATTAGTTACAAAGATTTCGTTAATTAAATTCGCTGGAGTAAAAGCGGGATCGGAGCCGGTAGAAAATAATATTTTAACATAGGTTTTTTGAATATAAATTATAATTAGAATTATTTTTGGATTGGTAGACGATAAATATTGACAAAATTTAGAAAATTTTAGCTTTACGAGTTAAGTGTATACAGTGAGGACGTAAAGTCTGGAATAAATTCATTATTTAGGAAACGCTGAACGTTTTTAAAAATCGCTCGGACACGTCGATTTTGTTTTTTTAATACCAATTTTTTTCAATATTTTTTATTATACAGGGTGTCTCCGAAAGCACTCTGCTTGGACCAACTTTAATTTTTTAAATGGGAACTCCTATTTTTTTTTAAATTTTAGGATTCTGTGCATACTTGTAAACATTTTTTATCTAACATGTCACTATGATTTATCGACAGTTAAAGTTCAAAAATAAATGCGACAATTAAATCAGTATCAGCATAACTCAATGAATAATTACTTGTCACATTGTTACATTTGGTCAAATTAGACAGTTTTATGCTTCGTGTCAAAATATCGTAATATTGTGTCATTATTTTCAAGATAGATTATTTTTACTCTAACGTTTTCTAACTTTTGAAGTTTATTAAGTAATAGTTAAAAAAAAAATAAAAAAAATACATGGATTGGAAGAAGGGGCGCTATTGAATAGCCGCCGAGGTCTCCCGACTTAACTCCCCTTGACTTTTTTTCTGTGGGGTTACCTTAAAGGTAAAGATTTCCAAACTAAGCCAATGGACATGGAGGACTTAAAGAATCGAATTGTTCAAGAAATACGGTCAATCAGTCCGGAAGTTGTCAGAAATGCGCAGAAAGAATTTTTCGAGCGTCTAGGTTACTGCCAATTAACCTTTGGGCAACATTTTCAACATTTATTAAAATGATAAATAATTAATTGTTGTATTTATTTTCGAACTTAAAGTGTTTTAAATCATAATAACATGGTAGATAAAAAATGTTCACAATTATGCACAGAATCCTAAAATTAAAAAAAAATAAGGGTTCCCATTTAAAAAATAAAAGTTGGTCCAAGCAGAGTGCTTTCGGAGACACCCTGTATAATAAAAAATATTGAAAAAAATTCGTAGTAAAAAAATAAAATCGACGTGTCCGAGCGATTTTTAAAAACATTCAGCGTTTCCTCAATAATGAATTTATTCCAGACTTTACGTCCTCACTGTATAGTTATGCAATGGCGATTTTTTTATCGATATTTCGTTTCATTTTTGCATTATCCAAAAACCGATCAAATAGCATCTTAATAGTCCATAGTCCAGGAGTAAGAGGCGTCCAACCTTTCCCGGGAAAGTAGCAACAAGGAAAAAAACAGGCCGGCAAACATGGCATTCCCTGTTATTAGAAATGCAAGGAGTCAATAAATACATACCTTATGTTGCTATCCACCTTCCCGGTATAGGTTGGAGTTGGACGCCTATAATTCCCTTACTATATCCTATCTTTATACCGGGTGTTCCGCTTAAATCGTTCATCGGCTGTACCTATCTTGGAAAGTATTTGTTATAACTTTTTTTTCGTATCTCCAATAATGAGGCTGGGAGATGCTGGTAAATAGTTATTGCTAAAAGTACTGTATCTTCCACATCTTTAATTTCATGCCTAATAAAAAAAGCAATTTTGTTAATGGTCGCTAATTCGTATTTTGTTTTACAGGGGGCGCTATGTATGAAAGTGTCAGTTTTTTTAATTTTCTTTAAAAAAAATAAATGAAACTGTATACTTTTTGTATAATATTTTTGGCAAGCATAAATTTTTTTCCAAAATACCCTTATTTTTCACAAAGAAATTAATGTTAGCCACCTAAAAATTATTAAAAGGAAAGAAAAACACAAAGTCTTTCTCCACAAAATTTAATAGAATAAAATTCTTAGTTTAAGGGCCTCTACATGTTTCGAACGTAGAAACGTTCATCCTCAGGAGACAGAAATTTTTTAAAATTTTATGCTGATGGTGTTAGCAAAAGAGAAAATTGAAAAATTAGAACCTTAATGGAGCTTTTATGGACTTAAAATTGAAGTGTAGAAGAAAACAGGATATGAAGAAGATTGATAATGGTTAAACCATACTGAGTATTTGAAAACGTTATTTAAGGAGGTGTAAACCAACCAAATATTTGGTACATGTAGAGACCTTTAAACTAAGAATTTTATTCTATTAAATTTTGTGGAGGAAGACTTTCTGTTTTTCTTTCCTTTTCATACTTTCAACTCCACTTTAAGTATGGACTATTTCTTTAAATTGTTATGCTTGGAATATTGATTAAGGAGGCCTTGGAAATGACTGTTTGTCTATCTGTCCTCTCTGCCCTTCTCTCTCTCGCGCCTGGGTCGGTCGTTACCTTGCTGTATCTTTGAATTAAATATAGGTTTCAGTAATTCACATATTACCTATATATAGGTATACGTTTTTTTAGTTATTAATATCATTTTGGGCTATACTATACCACATAGACACAATTTATTTGTGCTCTGTGAAATCGGTACTATATAATCGCGGTATAGATAGTCCAATTTATCTATAATTAAAAATCAAATGTACTATTTTAACTATATTTTCTCATTTGATAAATAAATTGTGTTTGAATTTGAATTTGACTAATCTACTTTACCTTGTTAAAAAATTAATTAAATTTTTTGTTGCAGAGAGATTGCAGACCTGGGGGCTATTGACATCGACCAGCTGCTCCTCGAACAGCACCAGGGCCCTCTAAGGGCCACCTTCAAGCCTCCAAGATCTCCACCCACCCCGCACGGCCACGACGGTTATGTGCACGCCGGTATATCGTTCATGTAAATTTCCTAATTGCACTAACCTTACTTTTAGTTAACACTATGCTACTCTACAGGCTTTAGTGGCTGATCCAGAATTTTTTAGGGGGGGTGGGGGCAGGGCCACTTCTCCCTGGATCTGCCACTACCACGCTATCCAATGTATAAAATGAATTCGTTAAAAAATAATAAAAAATCAACATTTCTGCATTACTACAATCATTGTAGGATTAAAGTTACACCGCTTTCTACCTTATTTAGCTTAATCAGTTACTAACAGTTAATCGGTTACTAAATATTCAAACCTATTTTAACCATTTTTCTTTAACCATTTGTCTCGATGGTATACAGTGTGTCCCCGGATAGAGTTGACAAGAGGCCAAGCATCCTTCAACCAAGTGCAGGCCTTCCTAAAAGAAAAGATGGATGTCCACTATATTGACATTTAAAATTTACCATTGATAATCGTAATTATTTTACATAGATACCTACATACACAGATATTTTTTATAATTTTCATGACCAGACATAATTACGGGAACGGCTAGAAAGTATTTAATTATTTTAAAAGCTTTGGTAATGATTCACGTGGTTTTTGTGTTTCCGCAAAATATGTATTTTTAAATAATAAATCATCAAAGAATAATGAAGGTAATTAATAAAAGTGAATAAAATCGTCAGAATAAAGGATGTCAGCGTTGTCAGTTGTCACCCATCGATTCTGTCAAGTGCTGCGAAGAAATGCCCTCACAATGAATTAAACTCGCTGGTAATAAATAGTTTCTTAAATATTATTTGTATTCAATTTATTACAGATTACAGATAATCAATATTTCCAAGACATTAAGTCACGTAAGAAAAAATGGTTTGTAAATCGGTGTTGATTTTAAAGTTCCACTACACTATTATACAGTAGCCTGTACTTAAAGGGCTGTTTTTAATATAAAGAAATGAATATTCGTATACAGTGTCACCAGTAAAGATTTTTTTTTACTAATAACTTTATTTAAAATTTGACTTTGGCATCAAGTTCGCATTATCTGTCAAATTTTAATTTATTTCAAAAAATAATTCAAAAGTGGGGTTATTTCTGAAAATATCGAAAAAAGTTATTGGAAAATGTTTTTTTAAATGCAGTTTTTAGCCCGCATACAAAATTTTAGCTGCATAAGATAATTTTAATTTTTTTAACAATCATATAAACAGATTTACACATAACAAGTTTTTTAATTACTAGTAATTACACAGTAAACACGAACAAATATACATAGAAGATTAAATTTCAATAAGCCCGTTGTTCATCATACACCTACTTAATAATTTTTATCAAAAATGTCAAGTAACGTTTTAAAAAATTTTTTTATCATTGCCCTATATACTACAAATTAGTTAACGATTTAATGCGCCTATCGCGCTTTCCAATTTGCCGGTTAATAAATATTGGTATAAAGTTTTTTCACATTTAGAATTAAAGTGTTTCGTTTTTTGAAACACCATGTACAACATTAAAAAGAAATTCTTATGCCAATCTTAATAATTTTAAAAGCAAAACTTTTTATAAAGAATGACTTTTTTTCGAAAAATTGATAATAAAGAGTTTTCCAATTGGCAAGCAAATCCACGCACACGCTGTATATTTTCATAACATAACAACATCATAATGCCTTTTATGATTTTGAAAAACAATTAGTTTTATTATATTTTCTGTGTCAATATTTAAAAACATCTAAATGAACACGGGGATCCGCCACTGGCCAGTACAAATAATCCCTTCTCTTTATCCGAGAAAAGGCTACGCCATGCGTTGTTAACGCCGACAATACTGGATTTATTGTCTCTATGGCAGGCATTTAAACATATTACTTACTCTCTCATACTAACATAAATTGCCACTGTAACAATCCATCGTTATGCTTGTTTAAGTCATGGGGATTAGATAAAATCGGGTATTTGGGACTAAACATTATTTATGCCAATGATCATACTACATCATTAACGTGAATCATGCGAATCCGGTCATGTAGACCAGTCATGAGAAATAATAAATTAAATTATATATAACTTTAATAATTCAATCAATAGTCAATATTTTAGTGGATACACCTACGAGTATGAGCAGTTTCGGTACAATTAGCTAGGTACTTAAAATTAATGAAATACGTGCTATTTTAAGAAATAATACATCAGGGAGCCAACAGTATGTATTTATGACTAACTAGCGTCATTTATGGGCGATTTTGAAAACTTTGCAATCCAGCTTTATAAGATAAAGTAAAATCTCTCTAAGAACATGCCGCATCGTGTCTAAGTCACAGAATGGTTTATTAGCATAATGGCTTGCAAAAATATAGCGTTAATTTTATTTACAATTGAATCATCGAACTCAACGTGCGATGGACTAAAAGTTAGAGTTTTATTGGTAAAACATACAAATACATTTGACATGCACTAAAATTACCAATGGAAAATGCTATAAATAACCCTGACAACATACAAGAGCTTCCCCGCCCAAATATTGTAGCTACGAGCCAATCAAGCGGCAAGCGGCAAGCGGTGAGATTTCACATGTTTCGCGTTCAATGCTGCGTTGCCATATTATTATAATTTAAGTTCGCGGCGTAGTACAAAGCCCTCAAAATGCCATGTCTTTCTAAATACAAAGAGCTGGATTAATTTTCAGTGAGAGCAAGATTTGGCAACCTATTATATAGTAATTAAAATGGATAAACTAATAATAATACCTTTATAAAAGCCAATGATGATAAATGAAATGCTCTTTATTGGAAATTGGGTAAATTAACCTAAACTGGTTTATTCTACTCACCGTTCAACAAATAATAAAGATCAAGAAAATTTAGTCTCGGAAACCTGCCGCGTGAGGTTGCTACGGCCCACTACTGAACTGGGAACTTTTAGGAAGAAAAAGAAACCAGTCTCAGCTATTAATGTCACATGTGGTTGTAAACTTTTGAAATGCTTTTTTTTTTAGAAAAAGTTGACTCTATATTTACATCATCAAATAATTTCACAAAGAAGCTCAGATTAATTAATAAGCCCCGAAATATAATCGAAAGGCTTCTCAAAGCTTTTCTATATAAAGTTTTTCTGTTGTTTAAAGAAGACTTACGAAACGAATGCTAAATTAAATATTATCAGAATATAAATAACTTTATGCTTTGAAACTCGTCTTTAAACAAACTTGATAATTAAAATAAAGGAAGGAAATAAGGTCAACACTTTCTTTGACAATGGCGTATTTTCTTAAACCTAATAAAAATGCCTAAGATTTCGACAATTTTTTATTTTTTCGACGGTTGTTAAGGTGAACAGTGGCGTATCGAGAATATTGTCACAAATTTATGAGCTGTCAATGTCAGAATAGTTTTTTTTTAACGTAAATTGATAATATATTTTATAGGACAATCGTTGGAAGGTATATCTCACATTGCGCGTCTTTGATGTGCGATATTCACTTATAATCTCCCTAGCAGCAGAATTATCGGGAATTAATTCTGCTGCGTCGCAGATTCGGTAAGAAAATTTCATAAATTGGAGTTTCTTCTTATTGTAATTTTTTTTGCTAAATTGCTACAAAAACATATTTCCGGCGGCTTTAGTTAATTGTAACTAAATTAGAGTCTTAGAAATGAAGTTTATTTTAGCAGTTAGTAACTCATTTTTAATACTAAAATGTGAGAAACATTAAATAACAAATTTGTTATCTAAAATCCAATGTCCTTATATAGTTTTAAATTCAAATAAAACTTTTAAAAACCTATTTCCGATAAGTTTAGTTTATTATGACGAACTGTATTTTTACAATAGAAGTTGATTTTACTTGTTAGTAACTAAGGTTTAGTACTAAAATTTCAGGAACAATAAAAACATTAATTTGTTTTCAATTATAACATCTGAAATTACATGTCTACATAGTTTTAAATAAAACTTAAAAAAACATATTATTTCCGATGAGTTAAGTTAAATTTTTGATGTGTCTTTTAGCCGCGGTGTTCGATATGTAAAGCAAATTGGTTAGTATCAATAAAAATTATAAGTTAGCAACCAAATGTATTTTGATTTTATTCTGAGTGACTTTTGCCAATAGATATAAAGCACTTCATTTTTGACAGAAAAATTATCACTTATTATATAATTATTTCTTATTTCGTTAAGTTAATAGGAACTAACTAAACTATCGCGGTAATCTCTTGTTGCTATAAGCAACGTAAACAAAAGGAGCCTTCTAATTGGTTGAAAATAAATTTATGTAACAATTACCGACCTGTCAATGTCAATGTCAAAATACTACATTTCATATATCTCCGTAACGAAAAGTCGTAGCGAATCGAGCGAGGTGGCGTTGGAAATTGGACGTCAGGGACTAGGGGATAAAATCAAGCACGAGACGAAATTAATCGATATCGATTGACTGGTCGGAACAACCTTTACGTGGGTCCATAATTTCACGTGTTATTATTAGAGAGCGTTTTTTTAAAATTATTCTCTCCGTAAATGATTGAAGACTTTGAAAACTAAAACCGTAGAAAATTCCATATTACTTTTTCTTTATGCGGTAGGGTTATAATCAAAATTTAACCAGACTTGAAGATTTAAATATGCATATTGAAAAAAAATAACCAGAAACGATAAATATTTCCCCAATCTGAGTTTTCGGTTATTCAACGGTTCATCTTGTTAGCTTTTCGGTCGGCTTAGGCAAGTAAAACCCTAATCGGGTTAGTAAACACATTTTACCAATTGTGGGTAGACTTAAACAAAATACTGACGGCTCCCAAAACTCCAATTAACTCCAATCTCTGTACTTCCGAACCGACACTATTTTCCTAATTGGATAAATTAACAAATTACGCATTCTATTTAGATATGCACAGTGCGTTAAAAAAGCATCTGAGAAAAAAAAAACGTTTTGCACCAAAGACAGTATAAACTCTAGATCCAATGTTTCATTATAAAACGCCTGAAAAGCCGATCTGTTATTGGTTGAGATGTTAGTGACGATCAGTATGTATCAGTAATGGGTGGAAGAGAGAAATCCTTGGGTTTTCCAAGAATGGCAACACTGTTCAACGCTTGTTGTTCGGCGCCAGACTCGACTCAGACAAACATATTAAAACATAACCAAACTTACCGATAAAAAAATTAACTTTCTTTCATTTGTCCACTTTTTTACATACTACACAATGTATGTAGGTACCATGATGTTTATCACTAAACAAGATCTTTTACAAAAATCAGCAAAAAGCATACATAAACGTTAATAAAACGATAATAGAAATAATTTTAAGGATTCCCTTATTGATGTTTTGCAAAGTGGTAGAATAATAAGTGATAGGTAAATAATTTATTTGTCAGTTTAAAGGATTGCTCTTTTATTAAAGCAGTAAAAGGAACTTTTGGAATTGCCAAATTTACATATTTTGGGAAATTTTGCAAGATATTTTCGAGAAAATATGTAAATCTGGCTATGACGCAATGAAATGGAAGAGGACGGAATGATGAGGGATCAGGTAAAAATGTAAACAATTGGGTCTCTATTTTGAAAGGTCTTTGGTTTGCACCAATTTTTCGTTTGGGACAGGAACCTTTTTGACTTCCCCTATACGCTCTCGAGAGTATGCCATATACTTCCCGGACGCATTTTTGTATCGAGCGTCCAGTAAGCCGCATTCGTAATGCTCGACCCCGGCACGTATCGAGCGCTCGGTACTACGACAACAGTCGGACTACTCGATTAGGCTGAAATCTTGGTCCATACAGCACCTTACAAATAATGACTCGTGGAATTAGCAGGTATGCATGCATGCGTGGTAGCAGAGGGTATCTCTATAAGAAAAAAGCTAAAAAAAAAATTACACTTACCAGTCAAAAGTTGACAGCTGTCGTATGGTATCTTGACAATCAATCGGAATATCGGCCGCTCGTTTTTAGACAGACCCCGGTTAATGCGAAATTACCCGAATGCGGTGTACTGGGTGCTCGATACAAAAAATTATTGATGTAAATGCCTTGAACTTAAAGTGACGGAACTCTATCTCCTATAACTTCCATTGCCTTTAATCCTACTCCAGAACCCACTCCATTTTATGTATGAAGCTATTTTCTAATTAATTAAAGGAATTTCTATTTAGCCATCAAGATAGAGAGCTTTGCCGCTAACTACTTACCTCGTTTGGCTTACTATTTAATTACCAGTGACTAATATATGTGTTCGTGGAAGCAGGAATGTATTCAAGGTCTGTTTGATCTTGGGTGCTGTTCTAGCTTAATTATCCCGAAGGAAAATTAATTTATTAACACCACATAATCAAATTCAAATGAGGAGAGGTATGTTCGGCTATGCAGCGTGAAACAGCACCGGATTTGGCTATAAAATTTTGATTACTAAGCAATTATTGATCACCTCTTATTTCAAATGCACATATTAGCACTGTGAGCTAGCTAGCATTGATATTGATGGAAATCGTACGGGCGAGAAAGTGGGGCGACGAGGACTGTTCGGATTTTTGTTTAGACAACTAAATGACAAAAAAGGCAAAAAAAAACATTCCACATACCAAGAAACAGATCAACATTTTAATAAAATTATGTATCTTACTGTTTATTGCTTAGGTATATTAAAGTAACGACAACTAAATAATATACCGCATAATATATAAAAGCTTCAAATTCACATCTCCCAAATTGTCAGAGAAATAATTTCAAATCGAAAACCCTACTCAATATGAAGCCTTCGTAAAATGAAATTGACAGAATCTTTGAATTTAAACGTCTGAGGAGATTTAAATCTTAAATGAACTACTCAGCTGTTTTCACCTTTGGTGTTAAAGCCCCTCGGATCATTAGATTTCATCCCTGCTGAGAATATGGAATATGAATAACGAAGTTTGTTTCACATAGCCACTTTCAGTATAATCCCGCGGAGGTGTAACGCTACTTTTGGCATATACAGGGTGTTCGTAAAATTCGTGTTCAACGTTCTTGGCGTATTATAATTTACCACCCGTTATAACAATCCTGGCGACAGGTCGAAGACGGGTATTTGACATATAAATTTACCTTCAGATAAGCAAACAATAATCACGAAAGTGGCAAATTTATGGACATGCGCACTGCAACCTTATCATTTGCAGAAGGGGAAAAAATTTAAGTTCTTGCTTAAGAAATTATAATAGTTGATTTTTACGTGTAAACAGCTAAAATTTGCCCCAAATTCTTGCCGAAAAATTTGAATTTCTTCTCAATTTTTGATCAAGTTGGGAAATGTGGGGAAAAATGGGTACCTAGTGATTTCTGGCATTTTTAGTAGTTTGCAAACATATTAGATTTTGAGGATAGAAAATTTATTTTAAAGGGTTTTTTTCTAAAATTTGTTTAAAAATGATTGTCGTTGTGTTGTTAGTTCAAAAAGGAAGAGAACAAGTCAATTAAACTATAAAACTTATAAAATCGAACATAAAAAAACAAAACCAAACCAGCAAAATAACAAATATTCGGTGTGCATACCTAACCTCAAGTCATATATTAGTTGGTATATAACCTGTTTTGATTTTTACAATGTGGCAAAAACTTGGGTACGTGTGAAACATTTTCAAGCACAATTTCTTGTTCAATAATTTGAAAAAATTTTTGCCCAAGAACTTGATTCGTGGAATACTTTCACCCTTGTATTAATATAAACATACCGTAAAACGGGGTTGCTTTGTCATCTTCAGCGGCGCGCCATGTTTTTTTTATACTTATAGAGGGCATAATGGGCGGCGGAGACTCAAATAATGATGATTCTTTTGTTACAAATCCAGCTACCTAATTGAAGCAAAAAAACCCCTGGCAGCAGACCTTCTTGTGCATGGTGGGACACGGTGATACACGTTTCAGTGTGCCCTACCTAGTGTTGTCTCAGTGTTCCCCACAAGCACGATATTTAATAATCATGTAATATTTTGTAATGAACCCGAAATAAAAATAATATCGCAACGTAAATGAACACACAAATACCTAAACTTTACTTACCACCAATCTTAAAGTTCTAATTAAAAGCACGTCAAATAAACACCAATCAAAACAGCTTTTCGAAAAATTACTTTTGCGGTCAAAATTTGCATAAACGCCGCTCTACAGATAAAAAACAAACTGAACTGAAACAAGAACTCGTTGGTGGATCTGGCGTGTAAAAACAAGCTTGCGCATGGCGTGACGTCAAAAGCGAGGTTTCCAGAATCTCAGAAATTGTACTGTCTTACTGTGGAACATGTCTCACTTTGGACCACTATCCCCTACTTGTAAAAAACTTTATTTCCAATTTTTCGAAAAAAAGTCATTCTTCATTATTTCTTTTGCTTATTAAATAAATATAATTCACGTAAGAAAATTTCCATTTTTTTATACAGGGTGCACAAAAAATGTAGAAATGTAGATTTGCAAAATTAAAAATTTTTGATCCAACTTTTCTGAATGATCAAAATAAAAGAGATTGGAAAGATAATTTGAAAAGCCGAATAAAGTTTTGAGATATGACCTGTGGTAACTACGATATTTTATATTAAAACTTTAATCTAAAGGAAAATATCAATAATTTATTTAACTTTAATATAAAATATCGTAGTTACCACAGGTCATAGCTCAAAACTTTATTCGGCATTTCGAAATATCTTTCCAATCTCTTTTATTTTGATCATTCAAAAAAGTTGGATCAAAAATTTTTTATTTTGCAAATCTACATTTTTACATTTTTTGTGCACCCTGTATAAAAAGAATGGAAATTTTCTTACGTGAATTATATTTATTTAATAAGCAAAAGAAATGATGAAGAATTACTTTTTTTCGAAAAATTGAAAATAAAGTTTTTTACAAGTATAGTTAGGTCCATCCGTGGGCACACTGTATACTTTAACCGTGTAATTTATATCGCTTATATTCTCCATTTATCGATAATTTTACACATACTCTCGAACCAAACGTCTTCACTAAATTTAAAGCTTTAATACTACCCTTAACAAATTTTATTGTAAGAGCCTTATTTCCCCAGGTTGCCAGGACATCTTAAACCCTATTTAATATTAAATCTTTCCGGAATTGCGCTGACGACATCGTAAAAGAAAAATGCTGGTGAAACATAATTTTTTAATAATTTATGGTTATGCTTGATCCCGCTTCTGATAGGAAAATTTGTTCAGATCATTAGTCTTCACGTCAACAAGGATTGAACGGTGAATATCGCAAATTTTTGCTTTTATTTTGGGTGTTGGTCGAGTATTATAAGTGCATATTGCTAATGAATGTACCTACCCGTGGTTATAATAGGCTTCGCATATTCGATCGTCACTTTTATAAAAATATTTTACTCAATAGAAATGAAATCATGCAGGGTGGAATGTTTAACTGGAATAAATTCAGTATAGAAAGCCTCTTTATTTGCTGAAAAAATACAGAACTACGGCTCCGTTTATTTTTAGTTTGGAATACTTTTTTCTTGTCTTCTTGAAGTTTACCCCTTTTTTGGGGTAGAAACCGGCCTCAACTTTTTGTAAAGGTATGTATTGTGAAGAAAAAAATTAGCCAAGGATGTTTGTTTACTTGATATGCCGCATTCAATGGTCACTTTATTTTCGGTTTAGAAGTGAATACTTATCTGTTGTAGTATCTTAATCCTCTAGATTTTTTCCTTTGGGGTCACCTAAAAACCAAAATTTAAGTAACAAAACCAGAAAATTTAAAGGAACTAAGGCAATAATAAAATTTAGGGTCGATCGGGGGAAATAGAAACGATTTTGCAAACTTTATTTTAAAATTATGTAGAAAAGGTATAAATGAAAATTTTAAGTTTTCCTGGGCTTGACGGTTACTTTTTAACTTGGTTTGTTAGAATGTACCCAGCAAAACATGAAAATTTTAGTTGAAGTAGTAGAAAAGATTTTTTTTTAGTGTGTTTTCATTTACCCCATATATATTTCCATTTACCCATTACATTGGGGTAAATAAAAACAACGTGGTTTTCGCCATAAATATCAGTTAAATTCACTGCGGGTTAAGTAAAAACATTTCTTATACCTTCTTCGGTAGTGATGATAAAAATTTTTTTTAATAAGAACAGTTTATTTATGAAAAGTACAAAATAGTAACACAAAAAATAGCTCCTTAACTTGAGGAATAAATGTGAATAAAACGTAAGGTAACTTTAGTATATTTTGAGTCTTTTAGTGATAAACATATAAAAATAGGACCTTAGCAACAACGGTACTCTGAGATATTGGGGAAAAAATGTCGACCTCGCGTAATGCTGGTTTTACATTAGCTAATATTCGGTCAAAAGTAATAATAAGGAAAGTAATAAAGGAAACATGTTTCCATTAACCCCAAACATGTGTTTTCCTTAACCCCACCGCGGTATGATGAATTTGACCTAACCTAAAAAAAACGTGCAACCATACCATTTATTTACCGTAATACATATAAAGACTAACAATATTAACATATTTTAAAACGAAAAAAAATTATTGTTTGGCTCAGCAAAACTGTGTGTCAAATTGTATTGTAGTAAATAGTTTAAATCGACTTTACCGTCACGTTAAACGCTCACCGCCATCACAAATTATGATCAGCTACTAGCAGTGTTACCACTACAACCAACAGGCATACTTCGGAAAAAAAGCGGGATGTTTGAATATAGAGTTAAGGCTGTTTTCATTTACCCCTAGTTTACATTTCCCCCGATTGACTCTACTTTAAAATAGTGGTTTCTCAAGAAAAAAAAATTCCATCAATTTTTACAATAAAATAAATTGCGTCTACATTACCGAAATGCTAAAGTAAATAGTATAACGTATTCACTTTTTTATGCCCTTTCCAGTGAGCTTTCACAATATATACCTTCACGTTTGAGAAAAATGTACCCACAAAAGGGGTTTAAATTTCATGAAGCACTCTTCCACTATTTTTGCGATAACTTTTAAGAGAGATGAGGGAACGACTTTCCGTTTTTGCACTTCTTTTTACTAATAGTTAGCTATGAGTTAAAATGGTTGGATGGTCGCATTCAAATTTATTAACCAGTCGAAGCTAGAAATATTTTTTTAAAAAGCCCTCTATTATCAGCCTCATGCAATAATTTAAATAATATTTATATCAACGTTCAATCAGGATCAGAGTTGGGCAAGCTACTGGAAAAAAGTAGCTAGGTACAAGCTACAAGCTACTTAAAATTAAAGTAGTTAAGCGACCGTGTAATCAAGCTACTTTTAATTAAAAGTATAGCTTAGCTACTGGTAGCTAAGCTACAAGCTACTTTTTTTAAAGCTACTTCTATAAGCTACTCTGCGAAGGTTACTTCACTTTATGTCAGTGAATGCAGTTTTGAAAAACTACGTTCTTCGACATTAAAAGAGTTTAGTAATAAAAATATTATAAAGTTTTAATAATGCAGGTGCCTACTTGTAACTAAGTATTATTATAAGTAAATATATTATTGAGCATGTTTTCAACAGTGGAGAATATCGATACCCTACTATGAAAACCTCGTAAGTGCAATTTTTTGCAAAATTGAACTTTATGCGTCATTACATTAAAGGTGTCATATTTTATGTTATGTGAGAACCTCGTATGGTCATCATGAATAATACGCCACCTATTGGCGAATTTAAATACCTCGTAAGTTACCCGTTTGATATTTCTAACTGAAACCTCGTAAGTTTGATATTTCTAACTGAAAACCTCGTAAGTTTTAGATTTTGGTTAGATAAATAAGAGTAGGTAAGTACTTTTGTTATTTTTATGTGTAATCTAAGGATTGTTACATAATGTTCTACTAATAAAATGTAAGCTCCGTTACATTGTAAAACGTTAGTCATTCATAGTTTATTACTAAAAACTTAAGAGGTTTTCACATACTATTTACAACTAACACAAAACAGTTTTTCTTTGCTACTGCAAAATATAGGAAAATGCACTTACAAGGTTTTCAAAGTAGGGTATCGATATGAGGGGTACATCGTAAAAAATTATTTTTGCCATACTTTTAAACAATTATAGGTAATAGATATTTTTTGACATAATATGACTGACATGATGACTGTCAAAGTTTTATACATTTTTTTTGTGTTTCAAATTTTTATCTCAAAGGCAAAACGCAAAGTTATTAAATAAATTACATAAATTATTACCTAAATATACAAAATATAATATCCGTTAAATTAACCGAAAGTAGCTTAAGCCACCGAAAGTAACTTAAGCTACCGAAAGTAACTTAAGCTACCGAAAGTAGCTTTTTTGACTAACTAGCTACTTTTAAAAGTAGCTTTATGAATACACTAAAAAATAATGTAAAAGCTACAGCTCCAAGCTACTTGGTTTTAAAAGTAGCTCGAATAAAGCTATTAGCTACCAAAAAAGTAGCTAGCTAGTAGCTTAACTACTTAGTAGCTAGCTACTGCCCAGCTCTGACAGGATAAAACGTTCTTTAAAATAAGCCATAGTTTGTTAAATTCGATTAAAGCAGACTAAAGTTACAGACTTGTAAGTACTTTAATTCGTTACCCTTCTCCACGCGGTTACCTAAAATTGTTATTACAAAATTGATAGAGGATATTACAGAGCATATAAAAACTTAATGTCTGGCCTGCATTGTATTGCAGCCGTTAGTAGAAATTAACGACTTTGTATCATAGCGTATAGCGACTACGCACCCTAGCGGCAAAGTTAGGAACTTAAAAATTATTTCCAGTGATTTTTTTTTTGCTCGTATTTTGATATAAATTTAAGTTGTAGCATGTGTGGTTTTGGAGATAGAGCCGCTCGCTACCCTTGTATAATAATACAAATAAATTCCATAATACATAAATAATTGAAAATTTTGGAGAAAACAATTATTTGAAGCACTTAAACCATTTTTTTCTAAAATTTTTAAGAGCTTTTATTGTCCGTAAATTATACTTTCCTTTCAGCATTACAAAGTTGGAAAGTAGGTTGTATACACGTATTATTTCGAATGTTTATTACAGCCGACTCTTTCATTTTAGAAAGGCAAAATTTAAAATTCGTTTAGGTTTATTGCCCTTGCTTGCTTTTTTAATTATTTCCATTAAAAGAAATAATAAAATTTTTATCTCTAATTGCACTTATTTACTAATTAAATTTTACCTTGTAACTTTTTGTTTTCACGAGGATAATGTTTGACGAAAACGATCGAGTTTTATTTTTTTTTAGCTCTCTTTTCTTACGTAATTTATTTCATCACAGCATCTGCTAATATGATTCACCTTTTTTAAAAAACAAACATCCCAAAAAAACTTTCATATTCTAACTCTGCATAAACATTGCTTCACACATATCAAGAAATCCACAGAGATAACGTAAAACACAAAAACAATTTATTTTGAGGATGTCGCTAAACAAAGAAAAACTAATAACAAGCGCATTCCCTTCCCTGTTGGGCGCAATCGACGAGCTGTGCACACAAACGAATTTTTTCACTCATAAACCTTAATTTTTTTGCGCACGAGATAAGCTATACGGATCTAAGGGCGGGGAAGTCAGTCTGGTGGTGCACCATTCCGGTATCAAAGAAATCGTTGCAAGTTCCCGTTGACAGTTATAGCGATGTCTTGTACGAGTAAACTTAATTACTAAAAATCACTTTAACCGAACGAATAATATATTTTAAAATATATTTTGAAAAAGTTCAAAAACTTTTTGAAAATATACTTACTGCACATAACAAACTATATATTGGTTTCATCATACAAACTTAAAAATGTATTGTCTAACGAACGAGTCTATTAATTCTTAGCTTTTAAGGGAACAGTTCTCAAGGCCAATCATGTATAAAAGACCTATAAATAGCTTGAATGCGGTAACTTCCGGAACCTTGCAATTATTTAAAAAAATAATAATTAGTTTCTAATTTTGGAAGTGCTGTTCAGGAAGGCATTGACGAATAGTATGCCGGTGTTTTTTTTTTAAATAAATGCACAGAAACTTAAAAAAAAACAGTTATTTGAAACCACTAAAATTGCCACAATTTACCTTAAAATCCTTGAAAGTAAACACGTCGATTTTTATAACTAAAATAAAAACAACAATTTTCACTGGTAACGCGATATTTTCTAGTCTATCTAGATGTCATCTCCCTAAGAATTCTAGAGAATATGTGTTTGCTTTAACAGGAAAGGTTCCGTAATTGCACGAAACACGAAAGTTAATAAAACTATGACGGCTGACTAACATCTGCCTTGCTCTACCAACTCCAGAATGTGTCTGTCTTTCTTCTTCGTATGCCAAAAGCATAAAAATAACTACTCTGATCGACACAGCACTGCAATGCGCATGCGAATCGTTAACAGTTCCGCAAATCGAATTGACGATAGAAAATGGCGTCGCTAATCCCACCTTAATGTATTTTTTCCACATACTTATATTTTGTCTTGTCTACTATGAAATTATCTTTAGCTGACAATGGAATATGTACACCTTCTTATAACTAAATAGACTTTTCAACTCTCAATAAACTTCGAAATGAGCCTTTAACTTTTACAACTGTTTGCTCTGTAATGAGGCTTCTTTAACTACAGACAACTTCGGATATTTCATTCCGAGTTTGTTTGTAATCACACACCCTAATGTACTACTAGAAATAATTCGAAAAGATAATATACATCCACTATTTTACACGCTCACATTAAGTGCTGGTAGAGTGTAAAAATAAATTTCTAACTAAATGTAAAATTACATTTTGTATTGTTAAAGTCAATTAACACAACTACAATTTATTGACTAAAGTCAATGCCGCCTTTTATACCAACCACAAACTAAATCATAATATGGCATATCTATAAATATTCTGGCACAATATCAGTTACCTGACAAGCCTGGTACTATCTTGTAACATTGTTTTGTTTTCATGCTTACAAAACACGTAAAAACGTTTAAATTTTCATTGCTATTTTCACAATAACCATTCTTATTTCCATTTGCTACCGCTAGGAAGCAGACGTTGTCACATTTTGTGGACTCTGCAGCAGGATTATTGATTATGGGTAAACATCCAAAACATGACTATCATTGTTAATTGTCTAAAAATAACGCGGGTTAAAAAGGAAAGTAATTATGATTAAATGGTGAACACACAAGAAAATGTATTAGAATTCGGGGTTCCCCAAAAATGTTTGAATTAATATATAAACTTTACACCTATAATACACAAGTTTTCTTCGTCCATTACTTTAAAGGTGTATACACCCTTTACTACCCTTACATTGTTACCCCTGTCTAAAAATAGGAGTTCCTAAATTCAAGACTTATGTTTTTTACACTCTTCATTTGCCATTGTGGAAAAATTAAGGTTTGAAACGTGACATATTTTTTGACAAGCTTCTACATCTATAACTAAAAATGCTCCACTAATACCGATAGCCTAGCTATAAAAAACACTGAGTGAAACTTTTTCTAAGAAAAGGAAAATTAAGGTTCAAATATGATATTTTCAGAAGAAAATTAATATATTTCGAGATCCCTTTTAATCCTAAACATAAAAGCAAACAAAAGCCCCGGTAAGTCAGCTAGAATTACGAAATATCTCTGTATTTTCCTTATTTTGTTTTCGAAATATTTTTTGACCCGCATATACAAACATGGAATAAATAAATGTAATAATAAGCCTCAAAGAATTTGCCGAAATTTTATTGGCATATTTGTTCTTAGCAATGATTTGAAGAAGCACGTTTATTAATATTTTATTCAGGAACAGGTAGAAATCCAATAACGAATTTTTATAAAGAAAGAGCAGTTTTATTTTTATGAAATATAATATCTCGTTTTTTTTTATTGTTTGAACAGGATGAATTTTTCTTGCAGAGCTGATGTTTCTGGAATATCATTAACCCCTTGCTCAGTGCTTGATTGGGTCCGGTGATATTATTATAGTACCTAAAAATTAAAATATTGTTTTTGTACAGACTGTAGAAAGCTTAATAGCTTCACTAAAGAAAAACTTATCTTCAACACTGCTTGCACAGGGAGCAGCATTTTATTCTTTTGGCGATTTTGTAAGTTCGAAAGTGTATACATTGAAGTTCATTTAAAAAATATGGAAATAAAGGAAATTCGAGAGTTATTTCCTCTCGGAGCTTAAAAATATCATTTTAAAACTAAAAATTAAAATTCGGCCACCATTAACCTCTTCGACTTTTAGTTGCCTATCTTTGCAGTTGAGAAAAACTTCTTTTTTCCCAAACCTGTAGAAAAATTATGGGTTCATAGTAAAATGCAGAAGAAATTCCGATACTTTTTTTCAGGGAATTTTAAAAAAAAATTCTCCAAAGATGGGAAACTCCTTAGGCGTTGTAGCTATAGAACCTTCCGTCAGACTTTCCACAAACATATTTTATTACCGAAGTTTTTTTATATATTTTATTAACTAAGGTTTATTCCATTTCAGAGTGGAACGGGGGCCACAGTGGCTTCCATGGCATGGAGGTGGAGGTTCGAGAAGAGGCGCACGCGCACCCCTCGTCGTCGCAGGGGGGCGCAAGAGGCGCCCCCGGTTCTCCGCTATTGTCCACGCAAGACCAAACAGCACTAGCAGGTAAAATTATGCATTCTTTTTATAATCGTGTTTGGAGGAAATATGTCTTGGCATAATCACGTTGTGGCAATCGCCAGGGCAGCTTCTCAGAAGCTCGGTATACTTTTCCGTACCAAAAAGTTGTATACACCTCAACAACTTTTGACACTCTATAAAGCCCAGATTCGACCATCACTGGAATACTGCTCTCATATCTGGAGTTCTGCACCGAAGCATACCCTTCGGTTGTTGGATTCCATCCAAAGGAGAGCCGTTCGTCTAATCGGCGACCACGAGCTGACTAAGAACCTCGACAGCTTAAAACATCGAAGACAGGTTGGTGATTTGACTCTCTTCTACAGATACTTTCATGGCAAGTGTTCGACAGATATTGCCCGCTCGATGCCACCTAGAGTAATGCATAGCAGAAACACACGACGAACCACTGCCGCCCATCCCTATGTGGTTCAAATTAGTACACCCCGAACATCATTGTTTCAGAACTCTTTCATTTGGAGGACGTCATCTTTGTGGAACGGCCTTTCTGAGACCGTGTTTCCAACCGAATATAACCTCCAACGATTCAAGAAAAACGTGAATCGCTTTCTTCGCACACGCACCGCTCCCAGAGCGCCTTAAAGGATTTTTCCTATAGTGCTTGTGCTCGATCATAAAAAAAAAAAAAAAAAAAAAAAAAAAAAAAAAAAAAGTTCTCATATAAATGAAGATTACAGAATCAAAAACTATATTATAATATACATAACCATAATGCTACGGACTATATAAAGCTAGCTGGGTGATCTGTGACAGATTCACAACCTTATCACTTTCTAATACCTCATGCATTTGACAGGGGACGCTACTACCTAGAATCTAGATTATTGCATAACGGTAACAACGACGTACTTATACTATTACTATTTAATTTGTGCATCCCACTATAGATTGACATAAAATACAATTCATTTATTATATACGGGGTGAAATTTTTAACTGGAATAAATTCAGTATTAATAATTAAATAATTAATGCAAAAAGTTTTGTCTGTTTCCTTCCGCCAAACTTATCCCCAGACGCGTTTCGCCGTTTACGGCTCATCAGTGAGGCTCAGTCTGGCAGAAGGAAACAGGGCTCGAATACAAATCACTTGTCAGGATCGATTATCGACGGGACTTATAGAACCCGGTGCGACATCTTGCGTTAAATAATTGCTGAAATACAGAACTACGGCTGTGTTTATTTTTAGTTTGGCATATTTTTTTATGTCTTCATGAATTTTAGCCTTTCCTCCTGAAATTGTCCACTCTTTTGGAGGTAGAAACCGTCCAAAACTTTTTTCTGAAATGTAAAGGTGATACTTCGTTGCGTCTACATTACCGAGGCAAAAGTAAATAGTGGGTCGTATTCCCTTTTTTAAGCCCTCCAACAAGCATCACAATACCTCTACATTTGAAAAAAAAACAGTTGGGGGCGGTTTCTACGCCAAAAAATAGGTAAATTTTTAAATTCAGACACGAAAAAAGTATGCCAAACTAAAAATAAAGGCAGCCGTAGTTCGGTATTTTTTCGGCAAATAAAGAGGTCGAGAAATAAACTTCCTAATACTGAATTTCTTCCATTTAAAAATTCCACCTTGTATGTATGTCATTGTCTCGTGACTTTTAACATGTAAATTACTTTAAACACTTAATATTTCTGTTAATTAGTTCATGCCTTATAACTAGATGTCGCGGCAGGCAAGATCTGACTACCTACAAATAATAGTACAGCAATTATTTATTTTCTTCCTTTCATCCGATTATAGTCGTAGTGTCGCAACGAAAGGAAACTCTTCATCATAAAATATAAAATTGTATATAAGCCCATCTGCTAACATATTAATGCCTATGGGCACTGCAATTTCTAAACCATGCATTTGAAGTTATTTCATAACATACACGAACAATATGTAATTTGTAATTGTAACTCTAAACTTTACTCGTGTCTCGAGTTTAATAATTGTTTAGTTTCGCGAAACAAATTCATTTCGGGCAACAGTGTTGCCAAACTAACCATATACCAACTGAATAAAATAGCAACGACATCGATTATAGGGAAATATTAAAAGAGGTTTCAAAAGAGTCGACATTCTTATACCCAGCACGTTAAACTGTCATCAATATTTGCTCTGTGAAAAAGATAATGCCAGCATTAAGAATCCGCCTTGTTTTCAACTGAATTTGTATTTACATAATTTGTTCTAGAATTAAAACTTTTCCAAAAAAAGTTGCCAAAAAAACAATAATTTGTTGACCACCTAAAAATGTCGTTAAAAAAATTAGTACAGTATTCTAGACCCGGGACAGTTATTTTTGTGTCATCATAGACTTTCCCTGGTGGGGAATTTAAAGCAGAATTTATTTTCTAAATAAAAATATTCCGTTCTTCTTGTCGTTTGGCCAGCAAAACGCAGCATAGATTGCTCTTGCCTATAGAACAAAAAGCTTTAATTCACACCGGATTGAGGGACAGGATGTTTTATTTATTTTTTTTATTTATTTTATTTTTTTTTTCAATA
This sequence comes from Polydrusus pterygomalis, assembly GCA_963969555.1. Taxonomy (NCBI): domain Eukaryota; kingdom Metazoa; phylum Arthropoda; class Insecta; order Coleoptera; family Curculionidae; genus Polydrusus; species Polydrusus pterygomalis. Next base: position 3,551,877 of record OZ018377.1, read on the forward strand.
AAACAGCATCTATAAGGATGAACATATAAATCTAAAAGAAAACACATGAATGAACTTACTGTTAGTTGAAAAGAAAGGACTACATTTAAGCAAAGGTGTATTTGCATACACACAGAGCTCACTCTTCCATGTAGCCCTAGAAACTATATCTTAAACAAAATGAACAACATCTAAGTTACTATCTTAGCAATATACAAATAATTGATAATAATAAAATATAATCAATAATAAAATATTTATAATTAACCAATTTAAATTATTCTATTAATTCACTTCTTATTACATTTAAGCTAAATATTAAAATTAACCATAATTCTATTATCCATCAGCTGCTTTTTAAGGTACGCTTAAAATTGTTTGGCTCAAGCTTTTTCATTCGGTAAGACATTAAGACATTTGCAAATGGTATAAGAAAAAGCCCTCTGAAACTGTGATGTGCGATGCTGAGGAATAGTAAGCTGATCATTCCTACGAATGTTTATATTATGTACGTCCGACTTTGTGAAACAGTGTGCAGCAATGTAGGAATCGCCTTTTAGAAACATTTAGCCAGGATAGCTTAGTTAATCTATCAGACACAGATGCCCGCCCCCTTAGGTTAAGTGTGTAACGCACGCAGCAGTTTTGAATTTTTTGCAGACGTCGATGGTTATACTGCGTTAGGCAAGGTCCATAGACCACGTCTCCATAATTAAGGTGTGACAGTACAAGGGATTCACATAGTTGTTTCATATGTTGTTGCGGAATTGAAAGAGTTAGCAGGAATACAGTGATATCATAAAAATAAATAATACTGGGAAATTAAGAGCAAACGAAATTCCGGTGGGAGTTAAATCTCGCTGGACCATGAAGAAGATACCGAGCTGGTCAACTTTCTAAGAAAGCACCCTTTTAAGACAGCCTTAAACCCGGAAGGGGAAACCTATTTCCCCGGATTCTACAGAACAGCAAGACGTCGACTAAGAGCGTCAGAAAAGAAAAGCTGTTCAAAAACAGAATGCTGCAGAGTATTCCTATAACCTTCATCTTTACCTCGTATATTAATAATTACCTTGATAAAATTATACTAGCATAAAAAGCTGCAGACCTACTAAAAGCCATTAGGCTTGACAACACTGTGCTGAAGTAATAGTTCATATTGTTTTATTCGCTTGAAACGCATTCAGCTTGCTCTAAGTAACGTTTTTATGATAAAGCGTTTTAATTTGGGGTTCATTCCCTAATCAAAAATTTTATTTCACAAACAGTCAACGGGGAGTGATATGTGGAGAAAAATTATGTTTGTTGCAATGGGGTTAAGGCTATCTGTGTTTACATGAAAATAATAAAAGGCGGTGGGTTTGATTTACTTTCTAAATTGGTTTCAGTTTAGAAGACATTATTAAATATGATTCATTTATACAATATATAATTTTTCAATAAGGCGTACATATTTATTTTTGTTTACCCCTTGTAAATAAAACACTACTTTCTAAAAAAAAATAAAACACTCTTAGTCTATAAAGCGACGATTGCATGTAAAAATGCCAGGTCGAAAAACACTTTCATTCGCAAACTTTCTTTTATCGGATATCACTTCTCCAAATGATTTTCAAACAAGTTGACACAATATAAAAAATGAAACCAATGCTGGGGCCAAGCAAACATAAATCAAAAGGATAAACATTAAACATTGACTAAAACATCAATAACATAATATTCTTTGGCACTATATTTATTGTATTTTATAAATAATGGAGACAAATGGATTTTTGTTTGTTATATTATTTCCAGAAAATGTATTGTAGATAGACATTTAAGACATTTTTAATTTATTTCTTGATGTGGATAATAGTATATTATTTAAGGAGCGTATAATTTAGGCCATATTAAACAAGGATAATTATAAGAAGAGTCGCTTGCGGCACGGACAAACGGCCAAATAATCTTTCAGCATGATGGTGGTACACCAGCCCACAGCGCAGCAGCTCTAACATTTTGGTCCATTTAAATGGTCTGCCGGAAGCACTGCTTTTTCATCCTTGGATTTCTTCGTTTGAGGATACATAACTTTAAAAGTGTTTAACAATTTTACGGATAGATCATTATTAAATTATTGACGTTTCTCAAAATATTACCCGTGGCGAATTGCAGAATGTTAAAAGACACTTTTATGATGCATCATGTTATTGCTTAGCAGCACTTGGTGGGCATTTTGAATAATTTCTTAAGAAGAGTTAAAAGATAAGATAATTTTTTTACATCTCTGGTAGCTTCACTGGCAAACGTAAATTACTGTAGGGTTTTCCAAGGATCTAATAAACCTGTGTTGCAAATTTAAGCTTTTAGTTCCGAGTGGAAGAAAAGTTAACATGGATTGAAAAAATTTCATGCTTATAAGTTAAGCAATATATCTTCTGATTGGTTGGTTGGTTGATTAAAGCCAGGGCTCGGGAGTTTGGCCGAAGCTTCTTACACTGCAGCCTTCTGGCTTACTGTGCACTCCAGCCTCCAGTTAAAAAAGGTTTGTTCCTCCTACAAGGTCCAATGGTTTCCTACCAAGTTAGTCATGCGGGAGGTTGTTGGGGCGTTGAATATTTTTTTTAGACATTTTATACCTTTTGCGGGTTCGTTCTGCTCGCTGTATATGATATGAGAGGCGGTTTCGTCCTCTTCACTGCAAAGTCTGCATTTAATGGGTCGATTGTAGGTTATCAAGGCGTTTTCTTAAGTGACTTGTTTTAATTAAGTACTCGTTAAGTATAATATTACTTCAATATAAACCTAATTGATTTAAATTTAGTATGAATAGTCTGTTAATCATGTTGTACAGCCGCTTCTACTGTAATTAAACTTATATCAGTATTATTACCAACGAGTTTTATGTCGGACATCAAGAAGTTAAAAAGCTTCTTTAATCGGAATCAAGGCACTCGACAATAATTTATATAAGGACCCTTGTCGTTCATATATTATAGCAAATCTCTTTTTTTTTATTATTTTGATTACCTAATGGACACGCCACTGTTCGTCATAATTCATTACTTTAGTGACAGTTTTAAGGTAAAAACGTCTAAATCTCGAGCCGTTAAAGATGATTTGTAATCCCAAAGCGCTTCTTACCCTCGTTTGCCGCTTAGGCAAAAAGTTATTGATGTTCATAAGGGTATATTGTTTTTTCTATTATAAGGAGCAATTATATATCATTCCTGAGCACGATTTTTGATACAGGCTATTTTTGTAAAAAATGCTTTAATTTTTCGGAAAGTTTTTTGTTAGTATAAATCGTCTGTTATATGACTCACACTTTGTAATTATATATACCTAATGTTCATTATTAATTGTTTTATATAAATATGTAGAAAAACTATATGGTCATTCCAATAATATCAAGGAGTTGGCCAAATTAATTAATAATTGAACCAACTGAAGAACAGCGATTTAGTTTCACATAACACAACAGAAGAGCTTTTAACTAGCGGAAAAGATTCAGGCAAATAATTATGACGCACACTAAAAAACGTTGCAAAAAATACGTAAAAACAAAGCAAAGCGACTGCCTCTGCTGTGAAAGGGCAGAGTTCAGTTTTAAAAAATAAAATAACGTGACTGCTGCATCGATCGTACAGAACCGAGTCTTAATCAAAAAACAACGCGACTGACTAGAATGAGCCTCTAGAACCAAGTCTTAAACAAAAACGTGACTGCTAGAGCAAACATCTAGAACTGAGTCTTGAACACAACAACGTGACTGACTAGAACGAGCGTCTAGAATAGAGTTAAAACGAAACAACGTGAACAACGTTTAGAGCTGAGTTAAAGCAAACACAAAACGTGATTGCTAGAACGAGCGTCTAGAACCCAATGCGCCGCCTAAACGGCGAGAAACGACGGTCTGGTAAAGACCAATGAACGTGGGTTAGCAACAAAAAGCGGTAGAGATCAAAGGTCCAAATGTAAAGCCGGGTACAGACCAAGTTTCAATGCAAACCAACGCCAACTCAACCGAATGTGTCCATTGGCGTTGGAATTGGAAAGGATTGGGATTGATTGAATAACAACAAATTGCTGTCGTCCACACCGAATTGAGTTTTGAATTGGAGGTCGTTGGCTACGGTTCGGTTAGTCCAATGTGAATTAATAATGTCATCAAGTAGTGATGATGATTTAATATGTGCAAGTGCCGGATTTTTAATTGTGAATTCTTTACTTAAAAAGAAGAAATGTAAAAGATGCTGGTGGATAACAACACCATTTAAAAGTAGAAGTATATACCTATAATGCAAGTAATTTATTAAATGAACTGCGTAATGAAGACAGTAATAATTTCAAAGCCTTCTGCAGAATGACTCCAGAAATCTTTAATGAACTACTAGAATCTATAGCACCCAAAATCAAAAAACAAGACACAAATTACAGAAAATCTATCCCCCCTAGAGAAAGATTAAATCAAACATTCCTTTGATGTACCGACAAGCGATCGAACCCAGGCCAACGCCAACGCCAACGATCGCCTTGGAAAGCGTTGGAATGCATTGGAGCGCGTTTGCCGCTGCTGTACACACCGAATCCAACGCATCCAAACATCTGTCCACATGTGCCTTGGAATGCATTGGTACTCCAGTCTGTACGCGGCTTTATATATCGCTTACCTGGGATCAATTTTCTAGGAAAAGCGTCTAGGAACAAGATAGCGGGAGGCGAAGTAAGAAGGTGGCGCAGATCATAGGCGTACCAAAATTATTATTATAGGGATTAAAAGAAATAAATTACCCGTGTTGGGGCTAGTTCCCCAACAATATAGTTTCATTAAACATTTTTTTATTAATTCTAGTTCTAGTCTCGTTTATTAACTTAATCAGTTAACATCAAGCGAATAATATACAATTTCACATCTGATAATTTTATTTATACTAACAATAATAATAAATCTATAAGATATTGTTCATATTATTTAGTCGTGCTATAGTTTACTATATACAGGCTGTTATGGAAATTACCTATTATATTAATTACAAACCCGGTAATCCCAATAGAAAAACAAATTGCAGATAAATATTTTTATAGATGTCTTTCCTACAACAAGCGAGAAAAATCACCACTTGTCTTAAAATTTATGACCCGCCGCTATGTGCTTTAAATATTTAAGACTGGCACAAACCACGATTCAAACTTAAACTGACGACACAAAACTAGACGTTTATTTGGAGAAAGGAATAACTGTTTTAAACTGCTTTCAGTCCGCCATTTAGAGTACATGCTGGTGCCGGCGAGTCAACTGACCGAAATAGGACCGGATTCGAATTTTCGAATCGGCATGTATTCCCACTGACGTGCGTTGCATTTGGTCTAGTTAATTAGGAATTCTTACCCAGCTTTTAAACGGTCGCTTTAAAAAATATAAGACACAAAAGGAGTCACCCATTTAAATATAATTAGTCATTTCCACATAGTATACGTACAAGTTAAATATAATAATATTCTGTTCTTTATAAATAAAACGTCACATGATCTGATATTGTTAGCTTTCATTTTAAAACAATGCACAATTAGATTGAATAATTTAATTCCCTCAAGAATTACTGTAATTTGCCAACTTTAATTTAATATTATTCTAGCCTACTTCTAGCGAATAAATAAATGAGTGATGTTTTGCTTAAACTCGATAAAATCGATATGGATATTGTAACATCATTCTTCTAAAAAGCACCAAACAAAATTAAATAAAGGCAGTTGTTTTTCAATTATTATTGTCAGCATTAGCAGCGGAAGAATTTTTCTTATAAAGGGGCTTAAGCTCCCTAAAAAAAAATTACTTTTTCATAAGATAAAAGACCATCGCAGATTTCCAACTTGCCGCAACAAACCCAAGTCAAGGCAGATAAGCATCGATCGTCGGAGCACCACCCACCCCACCCACCCACCGATCAACCCCCCGCCATCACTTTACTGATACCTACAAGTTAAATATTTTTTAATTTTGAATAGTTAATTTTACAGAAAGAAAAATATAATATAAAATTTATACCACGTAAATACGTCTACGTTGTAGGCAAATTCTAAATTATTTTTATTCACAACAACCTGTTTGTATTGTAATGTTATGCTATTAATATTTCGGTCGTTCTATGTTGTTGGTCAGGCAAAATGAATAATTAATTGAATATTAAATGGAATTAGAAATAAATATTTTAACACCCCATTGCGAGGTAAACTTTTGATGTAATGTTATTTTTGCCCAGTAAATTATTTTAATATGTAAAGCTAATCTATTCTTTAACATGTTACGTGTGTATGTTTGGAATAAAAACATAATTACCCTTTAACAGAGGGTTGTTTACCCTCATTAAGTATATGATTTAAATAACAAATATTATAAAACGGTGACTGGTCACAACCCTTGAAAAATGGGGTACCAGTAAATAGCGAATTTTTTTTTTTTGATTTTTTGGCTTTGCACATAATGCATACAGCCACCACCGTAACTTAATTTTTATTTTTTATTTTTAAAACATTCATACTACCTCATTCTCACTAATAATTAAATCGACATTTCTAAGAGACAAGTATTAACCCTATGCGATACATAAATAAACAGGGACACACGCTTTACGCCACAGGGGTCCTTCTGGGCGACTTAAAAAAAAAACACACAGTACTAGACCACGGATGGTAAAGAGTTAAACACATAGGATAATCAAGGCCCTACAACTTTCTCTCACACATTCTAACAAATGATATAAAAACCTCAAAAACCTTATTGTCACTTCTAACTAGTGTGACATCAAGCTTTCAGCAATAATGGGTAAACTGTTATAGTTGGCCATTTCATGATATATATATTCAGAAGCTCGTTGGTTATGCAGGCAATTAAATAACCAATGGTTTAGATCATCAGTACTTGTACCATCGCACGAGCAGATTGGGCTATCCACAAGTTTCATCTTGTTTAGTAAATATCTTAAGTTTCCATGGCCTAATAATGCTCTCACAAAAATTATGTAGTCTCGTCTATTGAGTGATGTGACTTGTATACTAGGTTTCGAAACTAATAATTTGTTATTCCGGGTATAGTAGTTGGATGCATAGTGTGCATAAGATTCCTTCCACATATTTTTAATATTTCCTTTGACTACTGAAACTAAATCATTATATTGTAACCCAGTTATAACTGTACCGTTTTGAATAGCTTGTTTAGCAAATAAGTCCACTTTGTCATTATGAACAATTCCCGCATGACCTTTAACCCAGATAAAGGAGATCTTAATATTTTTTTTATTTCAGCTCTGATAGTTTTTGACAAATTTCGAATATAATAGGGTTTATATAAACATTTTTTACTTTATTTTCTATAGCTTTGAGACACGACATAGAGTCCGATAGAATAGCGCCGGGTGATTCATTGACAGTTGTAGTATATAATTCAGTGCTTGTTTAACAGCAATTGATTCTGCTGTAAATATGGACGCATTGGAGTTAATCTGGAAGAATCTAACAAAATTGGCATTTGGAACATAGAATGCACATCCGACACCATCCGATGTCTTTGAGCCATCAATATAGATCGGGATAATGCCTGGAGATTCACCAAGGATATTGTTAACAATTGTATTGTTAAGGTGTTTAAGATCGGTGTATTGCGGGAAAAAAGTGTTAACCTTGTCAAAGAAGATATTAAGATTTCCCGTGAAAAACGGCAATTTATCAATAGTCACAAGGTTATCTCGAAATGTAGACATTTTACTGTAAGCTTAAGCAAGTGGAGGGGAGTTCTTGTTTATCCAATATTTTGCAGTCAGGTCATCAGTAGTGACCTTGGCCACCTTGTCAATAAGAAAGTTATTATTTAAATAAATAGCGAATAATTCATTATTTTTCAACAATCGCAACAAAATATTTGTTCACTAAATCGGCAACTAAATACCGTAATAATATTTTGTTAAATAAAATATATTTAATAAAATGCTTTTAAACCTAAAAAATCGAGCTACATTTTTCTTTAAAATGATCCGTTCTGATCTCATCTCCATGACAATTTGAGGGAACACAAAACATTTAAGCTGGTCCCGTTGAGAATAATTTGAAGGCCGAGACTTCTATTATCCAAGTCCTCGTTTTAACAAGGGCTTTATTAATATTTAGCAAGAGAGTTTTTTGGTAGCTGGATTTTTTTTTACAAGTTTTTATGGCAGATATATGATCATGCTAAGCTTCAGCGGCTTTAATTTTTTTCTCAGCCAGGCGAAAAATAACCTAGAGGCTAAATAGTTAACAGGGTGTAAATGTTTTTTTTTTATTTAGTAACGTTATAAGTAAAAGTAAAGTAAAAAGTTAAAAGTAAAAGTTAGTAGTTATAAGTCTTCCACCTTGAGTTGCCGAACGAATGTGAGCAAAAAATATACATTGTTGCCGTAGTGATTGGTTCAAATTTCAATATAATATTAATCATAAATAGTTTATTCACATTTATTTATCTCACTATGGCACATAATTTACTCCTCCACCCGTAACACCTCACAAAGCGATAGACCTAAAGTATATTTTTCAACTCAGCTATATTCACGGTATCGTGCTTGTCCATATCGGTCGCTAAGTTGTCCCGGTTACTGTTCTGTCTCTTTTTTATCGCATATAATATTTAATAACATTGACCTTTGATGCGAACACACCAATATATCTTGAGTCGCCTGTCTGCCAGTGACGGAGTAACATGATTTTATGTTTTGTGGTGATTTATATTTAATAAAATAAATTTAAAATAAATGTATATACAAGGGAGAATATATACAAACGCCATGGCCAAGCTAGGGAAGTGGTTGCCTACGTTTATAGGGTATATGGGAAAGAAGCCAATATCAATTAATTTAAATTTCCACTTAAACAGACGATTGAACGGACACAGGAGTACACAGACCCTAAATTCGGTTAAAATAATTTTCACGGAAGATGAGGAGAGAAGAAAAGATTACCCGGAGCAACTTTTGTCGCCACTAAGAAAAAAATAACGGCCTAATATCATTCACGACTCCGATTTTTCAATAATCGGACGCACAATACGAAATGTTTTATTTAGACTTGAAAATGGTTTTAACAGCCATATTCACTTAGTGGATTTAAATTTAAAACCGTCTTAAATTGACAGTTCTAGGTTTAAACAGTGTCAGAATAAGTCAATTAAGTCCTGATGACTGAGACTTAAAGTCTTTTTTGGTATTTTTTTTTGGAGATTCATTCTACAATATTGGTGCTATTTTGCAATATTGCCAAACATTAAAGTTTTTAAAAAGTCATGCTGCAAGTAGCCAAAACCACCCCGTTTAAAAACAACCCTGTTAAAAAAAGCAACCTGTTTGGTGGTTGTTGTCGTATGCAGTATGCATGGCTTCCAAAAAACTTTAAAATTTGGTAACATTGCAAAATGACCTCAGATTTGCTAAATGAACTTTTCCTTGTACTTCCATGAGAAAAAAAAACATGCGATTTTGGTCCAGTTCCCTCTTGGGTATATCTACTAATACAAATTATTTTAATAATTATTTCTAAATAAACAAATATAGTATCTCAAAATAAGTTCGTTATATTTAGAGTGTTTTGAGTAAATGGTATAAATGCAAGATTCGAGTGAAATATATTCAACAGAGATGATGAACCCATTAAAAGGGTGGCCCACTTTACATCCCTTCTAAATTAAAACTACAAAGTTTAATTAATTTAAAACTTTTGGTTCAAATTAAAATAGCATAATTTTATTCCTGACATTGCCATATATTGTCGTTTCAAAGTAGGTCAGTAAACCTAATATCTAAATAAATCCAATACTTCAAAGGACCCTTTGACATCTCGTATGCATGACCCACTTCCCGAATTGGTAACAGAGTTTCCCGAAATAGTCCCCGTATAATTGCTACCAAACAGGGGCAGACATAGCTACCTCCCTATAAAAATCCTATCGAAATAATATAAACTTGCCTAAAAAAAATTAGTTTTTTAGTTATTCGATAAGGATTTCCTGACAATCATTACACTTTAATGCTGAATATTGCACAGAGATCATGCATCTTTTAAAAATAAGAAACAGCCACAAACTTTAATTATCAAGATAAAGAAGTGATTCTGTATAAAAGCTTTTGTTTCCCAAATTAAAAGCTGTATGCGAGTCATAAACTAGTTAAAGAACATTTTTAGAAAATGTTCTAATTTTTCTCCTTTTTGAATTTTCTTCGCCGCTATCGTACTTTACGAGGCAGTAATATTTTTATGCGCCAACATAACATTTCCAGAGCACAAAAGCAAAATCAAATTGTTAAGATATTTTTAAGAACTTTTTTCCTAGTCTTTACTAGTTATAGTTTTTATGTGATTTGTAAAAGTGTGGTTTTTAAATTAATTTTTAAAAATACGAGATGCACTAATACTCTGACTTTAACAATGAAACATTTCATGATCACGATAAATGAAAGGATGGGTACACAGGGACGTCTCTAAAAGAACGGCAGGGGGTGAACCACCCCACCCAAAAATTAATGGAGTTGGCAAGTTGGCTATTACACATATTGGATATATTTAAATTTTTAAAAAGTAAGTTTTAAATTTTATTTACGCTGGGGTAAACATCCCCGATTTCCGCTTATCGTTACCTACGCACAAGAACTGGGCCTGAATGGGACCACGTGGCAGTGACACGCAGACTGACAGAAAAGTGAGTAGCTGGAAATTTTCGCTAACAAGCCTCGAGTAGTTTTTTTAGTGCGTGAGCGTATGTTATTTACGTTACGTCAGTTACCTTGTTGTTTGTTGTCCTTGGTTGTTTCAGTTTAATTCTAGGTAGGTAAAAATTTAGCATAAAATGGAAAAGAAAATAAAATTTGTATTTTGGTGAAGGGTTGTCTATTTTAACTTTTAAACGACTGACTAGTACCGTGCGAGCAAAAATTATTTGCATCAAAGAGGGCCTTGCATCTAAGGACGTATAGAGCTTAATACCTGTTGGGTGTCAGGAACTACCTGAATTAAGAATCAATCAGTTATTCCCTCATCTTTGACAGTCGTTACAAGTAATTTGATTAAGGTGAGAGTATCAACATGCTTGCCAACCTATAACCTATTTCGCGTAGATTTATTTATGTTTTCTAGCTTTTATACAAAATATAAAGAAAATCAGTATCGACTTGATATTATATAGGTAATAATTGACATATTTAATAAATATCAAGGAATTTCATAACTTATTTTAGGAGAATTGTATAGCGAAAAATATCGGGTAAGATTTTTTTTAATATTATTATGTCATTGTCACTCATTGTTCTTTTACTATACAATTCTCCCAAAATTAGCAATATAATAAATTGATATTTTTGTAATATATCAGATACTACCTAAATAATGTACCGACGATATTGATTTTCTTTAAATGTTAGTTATTAAAATAATAAACTCAAAAAATCAACGCGAAATAGGTTATAGGTTGGCACTAGATTGAATGACGTTGAGAATTCAACCTTAATCGCTAATTTTTCCAATTTCTTGAACAATTCACACAATGGGCTTTACGGAACAGCACAAAACATTCATGGTTGAAGCATATTTTCGAAACGGGGTTAGAGTAAATTGTGAGTGGCAATACAATCTGGGTTTTTGCATGGTCGATTTTCACGAACATTTTCCTAACGTTGCTTTAATTGCCGGGGATCTTTATCATTGCCTGAAAAGAACCGTGGCTGTGTTTAGGGAAACAGGTTCTATACAACACAAAAAAGGAGCAGAAAGACAATCTTTAAGAACAGAAGAACTTGTTGCAGCGTTCGTAAAATAATGCAAAATACGCCAACAAATTGTATAAGACGCCTGTCCCAAGAAGTGGGAAGATCTTATGGAACATGCAGGACTATTCTTAAGAAGCCTTTCTTATAAAGTACATAAAGACATAAAATTCCCACCTAGATCACCTTGTTTAATGGATTACTTCGCCTTATTTAAAGAACACTATTTTTAAAACACCAGTTGCAAATTTAGAACAATTATTACAAGAAAGGATTATCGAAGAATGTGGTAACATTTCTCCAGAGATGCTGGTCAACACTTTTGAAAATATGAAGAGACGTGTGAATTCATACTGGTGGCCAATTTCAGCAATTTATGTAATTATTTTCTTTGTTTATATTCTTACTTTGTTAATTTTGCAAACAACAAAAATAAATTTGTATTTGTCTACTTATTTTATTACTCATTAGTTTGGCATATCATGTCATAATATGAATTTGGCAAAATTTTAACCTAGATTTGGTTAGTTATATCGTCCCCATATCATTGTTATCTAAACCAAGCCCTACATTTTTTATTCCAAGCCTTTTTTGATGCAAATAATTTTTGCTCGCACGGTATTTACTATTAAATATTGACTAAATGTCTTTCGGTCTGATACCCAACATCATGAGTTGGATTTTACTTTTTTAAATTTAAAAAGTTTTAAAAACTAATTTATAATTTTAATGGTAGTTTTCTAAACTAAGTATTATGTGGTTTGAAATAGTTTAATTCATGTTTGAATTATTTTACAACGGACTTTAGCTGTTGTGGTGATAAACATCCCAATGCGGCCCTGGCTGATCTGCATATTTTAACTATGTTGGCTGAACAAATTTGGGCTATTTCGAAGGCACGGTTACCGCGAAACCGCTTAAATGTACATAAATCATACCCAGTAATTATAATAAATATTCTAGAAGATAAATAGCATAATATACTAAAAGGATTATAACATCCATTATTCCAGTAACTCGTTTTATCGTTAGTTTATGGCTTTAGTCTATGACAATAGATAATTATTGTTAAAAAACTCACTTGTCAAAAGAGATAATTTATTGCAATAACGCGATGTCTCATCTTTCATAAATTACTAAGCTTAGAAAATATGCTGTATTCAAAATTAGTACCTACCTATGACATTTTTTTATAACAGCCCAAAAAATATTTTGTCTCTTCCTTTTTCTATTAAATCTTTTGGCAATCGCAGGAACCGTCGGCGAAATTGATGGTTTAACCTGGATCGGTTTGCCAAAATCGCGGTAAATCTTCCGAGAAGTAAGGAAGACTGATTGTAATTCACACGAGAACGCCAAAGAAATATAGTTTACGAATTCGAGGAGTTTGAAAAACTTTATTTGTAATTTAGAATCGGTTAGGGAGACACACAGGCTTTGGTACTTTAATCATGGGCGAAAACTAAAAATTGGGTTGCAATAAAATTAAATTATTGAAGATGTAAATAAAAACAGTGGAAGGGTTACAATAGCGGGAAAATCCAACATAGGGTTTCAAAATTAAATTAAATTAGGTACAATATGGGTAATTTATAAAATCTTAAGAATATGGTCAACACAATAAATTTAACAAAGGCGAATTATTTAAATCTAGTTGATCATTAAGTAACAGATCCGTATTTTTAAGTTTATTTATTTCCATAACTCTTTAAGTAAATTTATCAAAAACAATAAAACTAAAAGCGATAAAAACAAAAAACCAGGCGTCTATAAATTAAAATGCAAAGATTGTCCTAAAACATACATTGGCCAAACGGTTAGAAAGTTTGACAAAACAATACAGGAACATTATAGCAGTTTTTCAAAAAATAAAATAGACTCAAACTATGCTAATTATTTACTTGATTATCAACATAATTTCGATCCTTCCTGTAAAATCTTACATACAGAAAACAAAGGCTTAAAACTAAATTTGTTAAAATCTATGGAAATAAATAAACTTAAAAATACGGACCTGTTACTTAATGATCAACTAGATTTAAATAATTCACCTTTGTTAAATTTATTCTGTTGACCATATACCTACTTAAGTTTTTGTAAATTACCCATATTGTACCTAATTTAATTTAATTTTTAAACCCTCTGTTGGTTTTTCCCGCTATTGCAAGCCTTCCACTGTTTTATTTACATCTTCAATAATTTCATTTTTTCTAATTTTGTCTCGAAACAGATCTATTTCGAACGCGCTAGCGAGTTCGTAATAGATCTATTTCGAACTCCGAATTTTATTATTTAAAGGTTGGCCCTACATGACATGTTTTTTTTCACCGTTTAGCATAGCATTCTAGATAACTAATATTTTTTAGTCCAAATATGCAAAATACTACACGAACCAATAACTCCTACAAACCTTTATCTAGGAGTTATTGCACGAACCCACGTATGTATGTTTGGTTGCCTAGATCTACAAATTTGTTTGTATTGTTTTAGTTAATTAAAAAACACATATTAAATAATAACTTTATTGACGGAGAACTATTTTGCTTTTGTAGATGCTTCAAGCTATCATTTTCTGCCAAATCCTATCCAAAATTCAATTTACTAACCTTCCAATGTCGATTTTAACTACAACTTTATTTGAATTTTCCATCTTCCCTATACTAAATTGCAATGCCGTGACGTAAAATCACGTCTTTTGAAATTCGAAAAAAAGTAGCAAAATCGCCCGACCCGAAGTTCCTAACGCTCTGTATATGTACCGAATGTACAAGGATCACACAACGTATTCCGTCCAATTTCAAATCTCATATTGCTAAAATAACTTTAGAATCTCGTGGTGAAAATGGGTGAATAAATCAAAAAATGACAGTTCGCAAAATAATTTTTATTGTCCATAGGCTACTACGATAAAAAATAGTATTACCAACATAGCATTTAGACATAAAAATTTACAAAATTTGAAGGATTTATTTTCTTTTTAAATATGTATTTTTTATTGAAAAAACTACAAATTAGAAAAAATATTATAAAGTACGTGTTATATAAAGCAGTTTTAAGCACTTGTCCCGTTATACAACTCGCCGCAAGCGGCTCGTTTTTTAACATGGACGCGTGCTATAAAATGATGCTTTATAAAACGTGTACTTTAATATACTATTATTGCACCCCCTTTTTATTATCACCTTTTTTAAATCATTGTTATCTGACGAAGCCACAGTGTTAGCGAAACATGTAATTTTTCTAGTTAATATAGTGGAAATTAATAAGTTCAACTTTGTTTTGTATCCAATAGTACTGAAATTAATAGTATATTATTTAACGATATATAGCGTATACGTGATCTTATCCGATCATCGAATACTGTACCTTATCTACAACCATCCACTAATACAGTGTGGTGAATTAAATTTCTGACAAAAAAACACCACTTTGCCCTTTATTTTGACATTTTATCCTGTTTATGGACGACATAAACCATCGAAAATGCGTTCTGGTCATTTCCTAAAAGCACACGACGCGTTGTGGTTGATTATTGATTACCATACAGCAAAAAAAGAATTTGGTTTCGGTGTTTGGTCTTTTAGCTTTGCCCACAACACGTTGTGGTTCTTTTTTTCGCTCACTGAACGTTTTCGATTTTGGGGCGTAACATATACAGGGTGTTCCTTAATGACGTGCTAATATTTTAGGGTGTGATTCCTCAAGTCATTTTATGAAAAAAAGTTCATATAAACA
The DNA here is from genome assembly GCA_963969555.1 of Polydrusus pterygomalis. Classification (NCBI taxonomy): domain Eukaryota; kingdom Metazoa; phylum Arthropoda; class Insecta; order Coleoptera; family Curculionidae; genus Polydrusus; species Polydrusus pterygomalis. The sequence goes on from OZ018377.1 coordinate 3,567,350, forward strand.
TATGTCGTAAACGGCTTAAATTTTTTGCTACAGGGTGTTGAATTTTTTCTTTTTTAATGAGCTTTCTGTAATATCTCCGAAAGTACTTTAGATAATATTTTCAATTTTGGCACGTGCTAATAAGACATAAAACCATATGATTAAGTTGTAACAGTTATTTTTTTCTCCCACCAGTGGCGTCCCTGCAAACATGTCCTCTGATATTTTTTAGAAAAAAAGTAGTACGCCACTGACATTTTTCCATGTTGATATTATTTCTGATTAGCCTGATCAATTCTTCATAAAAGTTGTCTCCTGCCTTTTTCTCCTTAGGCACACTGTTTTTAATTACAATAATTAAATTAAATTAGCTTCATTTTGCAGTATTGACGAATAATTTTTTATCACATGAATCTAGTTATCCTGGAACGGTGACGTTCTTAAAAACGTAATGAACGCCTTAACGGCAGTCTTATGTGCATTTCCTCCAAGAAGAACTACCTGTGTTACTTCAAGATGTACCAATGCGCTGGGGAATCAAATGTGGTACATGCATGATGGAGCTCCTGCTCACTTCAGTGGAATCGTTCGCGACCATTTAGATGTAGTTTATCCGAATCGTTGGATAGGTCGCGGAGAAGCTCAACAATGGCCAGCAAGATCTCCTGATCTCAATAGTTTTGATTTTTTCTTGTGGGTCATCTTAAAACTCTAGTGTATAGAACTCCCATTAACGCTTTAAAAAATTTAAGGGAGCGAATAATTGCCTTTTGTGAAAAAATTCGCCTGGAATATTTGAACGAGTGCGCTATTCAATGCAAAGACGGGCGAAAACATGCCTATTAAGTGAAGGTGGTCATTTCCAACAATTTTTATAAAACAAAATTTTGCATTATTAATGTTAATAATAAATAGTAGAGCTAATTTAATTTAGTTATTTTAATTAAGAACGGTGTGCCTAAGGAGAAAAACTCAAGATACCATTTTTATGTAGAATTGACCAGGCTAATCAGAAATAATATCTACATGAAACAATGTCAGTGGTGTACCACTTTTTTTCTAAAAGATTTCAGAGAACATGTTTGCAGGGACGCCACTGGTGGGACAAAAAAATTACTTTTATAACTTAAACATGTGGTTTTATGTCCTATTAGCACATGCCAAAATTAAAAATATTATCTAAAGTACTTTCGGAGATATTACAAAAAACGCATTAAAAAAGAAAAAATTCAACACCCTGTAGCAAAAAATTTAGACCGTTTAGGACATATGTTTATATAAACTTTTCTTCATAAAATGACTTGAGGAATCACACCCTAAGATATTAGCACGTCATTAAGGAACACCCTGTATATTTTATCTGGTTTATGGTCCAAGTAAAAGGTGAACCCAAATAATCGTATTTTCAATTTTATAGATGGTCTGCAATTTTGGTACCGGTATTGATTTTTTGAATAGCATGATTTCATATTAAATTAAGCATCATCTGGTATAAAAAATGAATACTGTCAGAATAAAGAAAAAACTGGTCTCTTCTTAGTCAGAATGTAAAATTCATAAAAAAAGGACGTATTTTAAAACTTTATTATATATATTTTAAAACTTTATATTATATTATTTAATATGAAAAATTTTTACTTTTCCACTTGCCTGCATCTAAAATGTTATTTTCCGACCATTTTCCACTTCCCTGTATCTACAATTTAAATTTTCGACAATTCATTATCGAGCACCAGAATATCTGATTCCACAACCGGCATTTCCAGTTTCACTCTGTTATCTTTAAAAAGATATTCAATTTAAGGCGACACCCTCTTCAAAGTGAAAATTTTAAAAGAAAACAATTATTTTTTCAGAAACGGTTAGAGCAGGATTCAAAACCTTTTGCGACTTCCGGTATAACCGGAAGCCGCATATGGTCGTTGTTGTTTCACTTGAAGAGAGCGGATGGTCACCGTCACCCAGTATTCTCCTTGAAAAATCCCAAACCATTATTTTCTACCAAGCGTACACGATTTTTTTGCCTATTTGTAATTGAATTTTTTTTTTAGATGGTCAAGTGGTGCAAGTGCGCGTGGAGGAAGTCCTACTAGTGGCCCTTGTCTTAGTCATCTGGGTGGCGGCTATAGCCCTATTCTTCAACCGCTGGGGCAAGATACGGATGTTAGAGCCCTACCAGCCCAAATTCCACCAACAACCTCATCGTCCATCGTGTCCACTAGCCCCCCTCAGCCCCCCTGGCATCAACCACCAAGTGAGCAACACGTTACCAAGGACGCAGAAACCAATGGCAGTATGTGGGCTATTAGAGAAGGGCTAAAGCCTTATGTGGCTAGACTGCTAGTAGAGGCAAAGAGTATAAATTGGTTTTAACTAAAAGGAAACTTTGATTGATTATTATATATTGCCATTAACTGGGTACAATCAAAATTCATAAACTAAAGCAACTTACGCTAGAGATACGTGATTTTTTTAAATAATTTTATCTATAAACACTATTAAAAATAGACTTTTTAACGACTGCCGTGTCATTCTATGACAATACTGTTGAAGATACACACAAGTATATTTTTAACTTTTATTATTAATATTAACATTTATTGTACAATTTAAGCAAACAAAAACATGAATTCCTTCTCAGATCCACTGATCAGGGGTTTGTTGTAATTTTGTATGCTTGTGGATGGAATAGTACTGGACGATGACGTCGTAAGATGGCTTTTGGCAATTCTCTTCTTATTTTCCAGTCCATTAGATTCTTCTGCCACTGTTGAGGAGCCAGTAAGGTGGTCGAAGATCGACGGAAACAGTGACCAGTGTGAAGCTTTGGATCTGGGAGCTTCAAGAGTTTTGCTATAACAGCAGATAATTTACCAAAAAATTTGATAGCAACTGGATTTCTAGAACATTTATTATTCAAATATTTTTTGATAGAATCTCGACGATGGCAAATATCTGCTGGCCGAGGAGCTCTGTATTTTCTATACCAATTCAAATAAAATGGCTCAACTCTAGTGAAAGTTCGCGGAACCTTAGTTTCTCTGTCTCGGATGTTCACCACTAATGTAGCATCCGATTTCTCGATTTTATCGATTGTCAAATGGCACAGCTCGTCTCTGCTACAAGCACCAAATGCATCCAATATAGGGGCTACTTTCACCATGAGGCACTCATGAATTTCTCAGGAACTGATCACTTTGGTCTCTCTACAAAATCATACTTAAGTTGATATAGCCTCCTCCTTTTCGCTTTCAAAAAACCGTCAAGTTTATAATATTTGTTAATATCTATATTGCAATTTAATTTCAACAGTGCTTTAATCATTAAGTAGTGAGACTGAAAAGATGAAGACTTCCATACTATAGATTTCTCTTCGAAATATGCCGGAAATATTATTTCATTGTATTTTCAAGAAAGGGCTTTCAAGTTGTTATAAGCAATTTCGTACTGCTGCTTGGACTTTGTCATCAACTCAACGATAGCTCTACGAGCTGCTTCATTTATTGGCATATTTGGATCGTTTTTATCAGATTATCTATCGAAAAACGCTTTTTACAAGTTATTAACATCGAGTTTTTTAGTAACTCTAACAACAATACACATTGGTTGGCATGTAACTAAGAACACAGAAGTAAGGTAAGTCACTTAATTTGGGATTTGTTTTTTAGTTTGGTAGAATGAGTATTAACGTTTTTATTCATTTTAGTTTCTGGTTTAATAGCGTTTGTAGATAAAATATTGTATGATTGGCGTATTAAAAGTGGTTTTATCTTGTCCGAAAGGTTGAATTACTCGCTACACTTGTTATCCAATTTCCCTTCGCACAAAATAAAACTACACTTTTAACACTTACCTACATCATAAGTAACTATTAAATTAGATAATAATATGCTTAATCCATATACCGGGTGTAACAGGATCATGGTACACCACCCGTATCTCCGTTAGTTTTAAAGGTAATTGATTGAAATTTGGGATATCCCATATACATAATAAGCGGCACTTTTTGACCTACAAATGATTTTTTTTCACTTACGGTTTCGCCGGAAGTGACACCAACTTTCGATTTCTAAATGGAACACCCTGTATATTATTACATTTTTGAATTCTGCATGATTTTCTGAATCCAATGATACCACAAAAGTGACATTTAAAGCTTAATAAAACTCAGGATGTTTCAGTAATTTATTAATGCTTTTTACAGATATGTTTTTCAAAACTCCCTAATTTTTACTACCCTATCATTTTCTGCACGGCACAGTGTGCTTCTACACTTAACCCTCGACTCTTCAGTATGCTCGAGTCTTGGTTGTCGACCTCCTAATTTTTCAATTTTACATCTGTTGTACACCACTAAAAGCTCCATTACGGCTCAATCTCACCATTATTTTCTCTTTTGCTAAAAACATCAGCATTTTACTTTTCACTTTGTTTCCTGATGATGAGTGTTTCTACACTCGAAACATGTCGTTGTGATACTAGGTTCGCCTAGTTTTTCGATAAATAAAGATAGTGGAGAAAGACTTCGTGCTTTTCTTTTTCTGTAAATATTTATTATTTAATTTTTAATTTTCCATTTAAGTGTGCCATGACGGTTCCGATTTATTCCAATTGATCCATCTAATGCTAGAAAAATCGAGGTCCCGTCAAAAATACTAAATTGCGTTTTTTATAAGCAAATAAAATTCATCGTAATCGTTTTTGGGGTAAAACTCAATTTTTCCAAATGGAACCCTATTGGTACCGTGGTATCATTTCTTAGTACTATTCATAAGGAATTTATTCATACCTGGTAATAACATGTGCGATAAATACAATCAAAATTATAGCTAAAAGAAAATACAATTATTTTGTTCTAATTTAATGCTAAGAAGTTACTAAGGTGAACAAAAATAACAACAAATGTAAAGACTTTTCCAATACACAATAAAAACACCGATACACCACCGAATACTTATTTGACAATCTGAATAATTTCATTGTTTTCAAAGCCACCTTAGTAACTTCTTAGCATTAAATTAGAACAAAATAATTGTATTTTCTTTTAGCTATAATTTTGATTGTATTTGTCGCACATGTTATTACCAGGTATGATTAATAGTACTAAGAAATGGTACCACGGTACCAATATGGTTCCATTTGGAAAAATTTAGTTTTACCCCAAAAACGATTACGATGAATTTTATTTGCTTATAAAAAACGCAATTTAATATTTTTGAAGGGACTTCGATTTTTCTAGCATTAGACGGATCAATTGGAATAAATCGGAACCGTCGTGGCACATTTAAATGGAAAATTAAAAATTAAATAATAAATATTTCTTACGCTTGAAATGTCACTTTTGTGGTATCATTGGATTCAGAAAATTATGCAGAATTCAAAAATGTAATAATATACAGGGTGTTCTGTTTAAAAATCGAAAGTTGGTGTCACTTCCGGCGAAACCGGAAGTGAAAAAAAAATCATTTGTAGGTCAAAAAGTGTCGCTTATTATGTATATAGGATTTCCCAAATTTGAATCAATTACCTTTAAAACTGACGGAACTACGGGGGGTGTACCATGATCCTGTTACACCCGGTATAATATATAATATGCATTAACTTTATAACTTTATCGTTATTATTGTCTGAGTTTCCTTTTGTGATATCCAATTATATTCTTTTGTAGAGGCCATATACAGGGTGGAATCTTTAACTGGAATAAATTCAGTATTAGGAAGCCTCTTTATTTGCTGAAAAAATACAGAACTACGGTTGCGTTTATTTTTAGTTTGGCGTACTTTTTTCGTGTCTTCGTTAAATTTACCCCTCTATTTAGGGCAGAAACCGCCACCTAACTTTTTTTTCTTCTCAAACGTGAAGGTATGTATGTATTACGAGCTCGTTGAAAAGAATAAAAAGGTAAAACGACTCACTATTTACTTTGGCATTTCGGTAATCTAGAAGGCCAGGAAAAAAATTGCCATTTTAGACCAGGAAAATTTGGGTTTACCAGCGCAGACGGTTTAAAAAAAGAAAATATGTTATTGATAAGGTTGTTTGTTTACTTGATGCCGCATTCCAATGGTCACTTTATTTTCGTTTTAAAAGATGTGAATACTTATCTGTTCCAGTATGTTGTGCTGTTTAAATCGTTACTTTATCGTAAGAAGTATTTTTGCTACACTAAAATCGGTTATTTAACTGAATTAAACCAAATTGAAATTTTAATGATGATTGATTTTGGCGACAGATCGCGTACTCAAGCAGAAGTACTTTATTTCACGGAAGACACCCTGATCTACCACCAATTTTTCAAGGCACCATCAGCAAAATTGAAAGACGCTATCGTGAAGTGGACTACATCAAAGACATACTAAGAATAAGGCAGCCTGGAGTAATGGACGCAGACACGCAATTAAAAGTTTTATTTGATCTTCAAGAAACTCCTATTACTCCAGTTCGGCAACTTGCAAGAGAATATAACATAAGCTGTATTTAAGTTAGTGAAATCATGTCTAATGCGTCCTTATAAAATGTTAATGGCAAAAGAGTTACTGGAAGATGATCCGGACCGCCGTTTGTGAGTGCTCCGCCTTATTACGCCATAAATGTTTGACAATATTTAAGTGAAGGTTTTACAAACCGCTGCCGTGCTGGATAGGAAGAAGAGGTACCATTGAATCGTCGCCATGATCACCGGACCTTAATCCTCTAGAGATTATTCCTTTTGTGGTCACCTAAAAGTCAAAGTTTAACAAAACCAGAAAATTTAGAGGAACTTAGGCAACGACTTTTACACGAAATTCGGCAAATAGCCCCGGATATACATGGTACATAATGCCAAAATGAATTTTACTTCAGGTTAAGTGTTTGTCAAGAAAAAGAAGGGCAACATTTCCAACCATTTTTACAATAAAACAAATTGAGTCTACATAGTCGAAATGCAAAAGTAGTGGTTCGTATTCCCTTTTTTATGCCCTTTTCAACGATACATAACTTTATATTTTCAAAAAAAAAGTTGGTAAAAATAGAGGTAACTTTCATGAAAAAAGTAAATAAAAATAAACGCAGTCGTAGTTATGTATTTTTTCAGCAAAAAAGAGGCTTCATAATACTGAATTTATTCCAGCTAATAATTCCACCCTGCATGGATGTTGGTATATACATTTCTATAATTTTTGAAAACCAAGCGCTATTTTACCCCGTATATACCAACTGATGCATATGCTAGAGGCCTAACGCTTTAATAGTTCGCATAGCACTGGTTTCACTGCTGGGAATGATTATAGGCAGAGAACTAAATCAGTATTAATAAATATACAGTGTCACCAGTAAAGTCCGCATCATATAGGATTTCTTTTCATTAATAGCTCTATTCAAAATTTGACTTTCGCATGAAGTTCTGCTTCGATCGAGATGAAAATTAATTAATTAAGAATAGTAGTCACGTGATTCGCATTACCTATTTGTCAAATTTTAATTTTTTCCAAAAATAATTTAAAAGTGGGGTTATTTCTAAAAATATCGAAAAAAGTTATTGGAAAAAGTTTTTTAAATGCAGTTTCTAGCCCACATGCAAAATTTCAACTGCATAAGATAATTTTGATTTTTTACCTATATTTTGTAAATTGCACCAATTTTGCAAAATAAGACTCAACGCAACCTACATAGAACTTCTTCGTTTTGACAATGTTTTGTTTCAGATACATTTTCTTTAAAGTAGCGCTATATTAAATGTGTGTTTTTCTACAAAATCAAAATTGGGCTATTCAAATTTGGTCGCATGTGATGCAAAGTTTATTTGTTTTTGACCCTGTATAAGGTAACTTCATAAAATAAGCATTTTTCAAAACGTAGTTTGTGTCTGAAAGTAATACTCCTTAATATTAAGACAAAAAAAAAACACAGTGTCATCAGTAAAGTGTTTATTAAGTGGAAAATAAATTTTAGTTTAACCTAACGTAAAGTTTATCTATTTTCAACGATTTAATTTAAAACCCCTTTACTTTATTTTTTATTTTTTTACTTTCAGACAAAAACTACGTTTCCAAAAATACTTATTTTATGAAGTTACCTTATACAGAGTCAGGGTCTGCATGTGGGCTAGAAACTGCATTAAAAAAACTTTTTATATGAACTTTTTTCGATATTTTCAGAAATAATCCTACTTTTGAATTATTTTTTGGAAAAAATTAAAATTTGACAGATAATGCGAATCACGTGACATCTATTTTTTTTGCTTAATTTTCATCTCGATCGAAGCAGACCTTGATGCAAAAGTCAAATTTTTAATAAAGCTATTTATAAAAAAAACCATATGATGCGGACTTTACCTACTGGTGGCACTGTAGGTGAGTTAATCCAAATAGTGTTTGCACTCACTATTAAACCTAAATAATAAACACCAAGAATATTTGTCCCTGAAATATATAAAATCCAAAAGTAAAATGTCTAAAACACACACTACACAAAAAACGTAAAAACACTAAAATAGGAAGAAAATAATATGACGCGTGAGCTTGCTACGGCCCACTGCTGATCTGGGAACTTTAACGACGAAACCAGATCAGCTGTTAATGTCAAATGTCGTTGTCTGTTGTCGAAACGCTGTGTTTTAAGAAAAAGTTAACTCTAACTTGCACTTTGTACTGCAAACCATCACATACACTCCTAAAAATGTCAACAAAGTTAAGTAAAGCGACCCTGTTGCGGACGTCCATTCTCACAGCAACCTTCTGGCAATCTGTGTAAATGGCTTTCAATAGCGACCCGATTCACCTTCCGCTCGGCAACCAAAATATCGCTTTGATATCGCCCAATAACGGGACAATCTTTTGGTAATTCCATGGCAAGCGACTAGTTTACCAATCTGGGAGCTCGATAATTACCCAGTGAATGAGCTCTTTAACATATTAAAAGTTGATCAGCTGTAAAAAACAAAAACATTTTATCGACGGGAACTATAGAACCCGGTGCGACATCTTGCGTCCCAGTACGGTACCTTTTCTAAGATACAAGATGTCGCACCGGGTTCTATAGTTCCCTTCGATAATCGATCCTGACAAGTGATTTGTCTTCGAGCCCTGTTTCCTTCTGCCAAACTGAGCCTCACTGATGAGCCGTAAACGGCGAAACGCGTGGGGATGAGTTTGGCGAAAGGAAGGAAACAGCCAAAACTTTTTTGCATTAAAAATATTTTATATTTACTTCCAAATTGTTCAATACCGTATTCATTTTTTATGCAATGTTTGAACAAAGTATGAAATTCTAAAACTCCACACTATTTACCTGCAAATGTAGCAGACTAGTTTAAAATTAATAAAACACAAACACACACAAAAAGCGCACACAGTGTTAATTTTCTTTAAAATATTACTAGGAATTTAAATATCCTCCCCAAGGTTCACTTTATATTCATATACACCCAACTCTGGTCGTTTTGTGTGGAAATATTAGTCTTTTAGATATACAGGCTAACAACTTGAAAGATATAAGGCAATCAAAAAAACGCTAATACAATTTTGATGTAAACTTAATGAGAAAGCCAATGTTTGTTATATATAAAATTTCGATTTTTAAATGGGACACCTTGTATTACTGATTTCACTTGTCACTTTTTGTCATAGTTTTTTTTTATGTAGAGGGCTATGAATACCTTTAAATCACTTATTTCAGTTCTTTAATCTTGGGAAAAATACAATTTTACTATTTTTGGTCCAATGCTATCTGCTGTGTAAAACTTAATCTTAAAAGTTGTATAATTTATTTGTTTCAAACTGCAATATGGTGGCTCGTCGGGTTAAGAAAAAAGAGGATTTTATTACGATTATTGTGATACCTACCACACACTATTCGGTTAGACTTTAAAAATGTATCTTTCCTACAAGAAACTTAAAGGGGCGAACCACCTTCCGCGGACACCCGGTATATAAAGGACTGTTTATCCGGATTGTCGTATGTGCTGTAACTTTTTAATGATAAATCAAGTTCGAAAGGCGATATTATAGCAGGGTGAATCCAGGTGTGTTTTTGTCCTAAGTTTTAAACACCCTGTGGTGTAAGCGGGGCTGTTATTTTTTATAATAATCTAATAATTTCTTTCCCCTTTAGTATAATATTCTATATGCAGAAATTTTAATTTTTTGTTATTTACTTATATACATTATAAAGTATATGTACCTAATTAGATATTTGTCTGGAAAGAGCAATGCCCACATAACATTTTTTTTCAAATATTGTCCTTTAACATGCAATAGGGACTTTATCTAGTCCAGTTTAATTACAGATTAATGAATTAGTTATCATGGGAATAAATAGAATACCAAAAACCATACATTATTGTAGGGGAAAATATCATTAACAAATTTATGGGTTTTTTTTTTAAGTAAAAAATAGAAACAAAATGAAAAAAGGTCTTTGCCGAAACAAATAGTTTCTGATTCAGACTATTAGTATACACTGTGAGTTTGTAACTTGGAATAACTTCAGTCAATCCTCTACAGTTTTTTGTGGCCTTTTAAAATAGTTATTTACCTAACAAGTGCGGAAAGCAGTACTTTTCCGCACGCGGCGGCAGTTGCACGAACGACGCGAAGCGGAGTTCGGGCAAGCCGTCAAGGGCGGAAAAGACACTTTCCGCATGTGTTAGGTACAAAAGTTTTCCTACGATCGATATAGTTCTCAGATAAACGTCAATTAGGTTCGTAATGATATACTTACTGTAATTACAAAAATTATTGAGGTTCTGAGGTATTTCACTTTATTGAGTGTTTTGGATAGGGTATTCATTAATTTAACAAATTGTGCGAAAAGGTTACTAGTGCTAGTAGTCCTGAAAAGTTACTTTTCCGCACTATTTACATATAAACACATATTTACATATAAATATTACAAAAATCTTTATTTTAGACTAGGAGAATAGAGAACTGAGAACAAATTAACCATATTATTAAAGTTAGTAAAATCGTGCGAAAAAGTGCTACTTTCCGCACGATAAATCGTGCCGAAAAGTAACTTTTCCTCACGATCGTAGGAAAAAAAATATTGATACAGTGTCAGGGTCAGTAGCTCAGTATGGAAGCATTTGCGGACCTATCTATGTAAAAATTAACTTTTTTTATATAATTTTATGTATACAATAAAATTTATCATCGTCATTTTCAAGCACACTGCTATAAAAAAACAAGGTGTTCCACTCGGGTCCTGGAAACATGTCATTGTCATTAAATTACCGCGCTTTGTTCATAAGTTACCTAACAACGAAATTTACTTGTCACATGCAGCGTCCACAAAGACTAAGTAGTAAACTCATTGTTCTGTAATTTTATTATTCAGAGCACATTTATACAAAAACATAAAATACGACTTAAAAAGAAACTAGAGCAAAATAAACACATTTTGTGACCGCCAGCGAATATACTATTAAGAGATAACTACCCTGATAAAATACAATGCATTTGAAAATGCATAAAAGAGGTTCCATAAAATACTTTGTCTCTTTAGTGTGCAAAACTATATCGTAACAAAAGACCAGATTTTTTGGGCAATAATAAAATTGCATAATATTCATTGCCAACCACAGTGTACTAACCTGGCTCCATAACTTTTTGGCTTTTTATTAATGACTTACCTAGATTCATCAATAGCCTTTTACGTCTGTTTGCAGATGACCTTAAGATTTTCAGGATTATTCGTTCCTCTCTCGATTGCGATTGTTTGCAAAATGACCCTGACTAGCTCAACCACTGCTGAATAGACGATGAATGTAGACGTGAATCTTCTATAAATATGCAAGGGTTTCATATTCGTACATGTAAAAACTTAATAATATTCAGTAAATCAAAATCCTCTATTACTCATATATGTACGCTCAAGATTGGAATATGTCGCACTGATATGAAATCCACATTACAATAAATAAGTTGTGAAGGCCATTCAAGGTGTACAGAGAAAAAGTTTAAAATACCTTTCCTTTGTAACCGATAGTATCCTCCTCGATGTACTGACCATCTAGCACTACTTTAAATGTTTCAATTTCCATCACTATCTCAACGAAGATCATCTTAGCGTACAGTCCCTATTTAAAATATGCAACCATAAGATATACTGCACTGAACTACTTGCTCCTAAAATTTCGCATCCCAACTGCTAATACAAGACCTATTTTATCTGCCCACAACAACCAACAACTTGATGATAAGTTCGCCAGTTTACAATATGTGTCAACAATATAATAATCTTACCTTCCAACTGGACATTTTTGCTATGAATGCCCATCAGTATTATAATAATATAAGGATGTGCTCCATGGAGTTACAATACTACTTGTGATATAATATGAAATATGACTTTTACTCTTAATATTTAAAATACTTTAGATTTAACAAATTATATTATTTCAACAATAATAATACAAGAACGTATACCGAGTATTCTTTAGGATTTTGATTTGTACGTCTTATAAATGGGGTAAAACCTGTTGTTCTTAAATAAATAAATTACCTATATAATTTTTTTTTTAATCTCCGCTTGGTAAGGACCCCTTACTAACACTGATTTCGGGGAATCATGATAATTACCAGAGTTCAGGCCAGACTTGAATATTAAACTTGCCTTATTCACAAATCCATTTTCTGAACCAGCATGTATGTAATAATATACCGTACACCCTCTGACGATTTTTTTCAACTTTATGAAGAGTATCATCTTGCCAACTTCGTCTAAAAGCCCTTTTACTGTATATCCAGGTTTTATCCAGAAAAACAGGTTTTAAGGGAAATTGAGAGTTGCAGTTATTCTTAAATTCTCTTAAAAATTCTACTCGTTTTTGGGCTATATTGGGTTGCACTATTTAAAAAAACTTCTGTTTGATATACAGTACATTTACGAAATTTTTTTTTAAACAGTCCGCTAATGAACCAGTAAATATTTCACCTCCATCACTGATTTTAAGGTTTAGTTATATTGATACCTGCTCTATACATCACATAATTACGTTATCTTATGGTATGTTCATGAATTTCGTGAAGTTGTCGACCACGAGATGACAAAATAGCTACATTATTACTATTCTTAAAATCTACATCCTGCTATATCCCCTTTGCCTTAATTTCTTGGATTGTTGAACACGAAACTCCCAAAGCATCAGAAAATCGCTAAAACAGAGGCAGAGGTATTTATAAAAACATTGCCACATATTTTTCATATTTATGATTTGTTTTCACAATTCCTGCTCCGCTTCGCGTCATTTGGGTCAACTGCAATCGCGTGCGGGAACGTATCACTTTCCGCACTTGTTAGGAAAATCAATATTTCATGTACTTATATTATTTATGTTTTTTACAATTCCTACCTCGTAAACTGCGTTAAAGGATAAAAGAGTCTTTCCGGCATCACTTTCACTTTGAAAATAATCAAATAATTTTAAAATTAATCTTGTTCTATTTCACAATACCGTGACATTTAAAAAATAATGTTGATTAAAAATGTCACTGTTAAAAATGACAATAAACCTTTTTTGACTGGTAAAATTATACGACATTCATTAATGACCCAAATTTTCTATCTCACCTTAGTTCACGAATACTAGAAAGATAAACACTATAGTCGTGACGTAACGGTCAGCGGTCATTGAACAGACTTTAACTTTGATTAGCTTAATTATACATTAATGCCTATATACACTATTTCGACTAATCAGGGTTAAACTTTAACCGTGATTTATGTCGACTGTTTTGCCAGCTAATAACCACGTCCCCTGATAAGTGCTAGCCTCCTTTGTAGTATGAATAACCATTTTCATCAGTTTTACATGAAAAAAAATCGCATTTTACCAATTACAGTAATTGAAAAATAAAGAACCGGGTGATTTACGTTGCATGGCTGAAAAGTATTATTTTGTAGCGACGAATCAGCAAGTTACCAGGGCGAGCCGCCATCAAGCGAGTTCCTAAAGCCGGCGAGTGCTGTAAAACACTACCTTTCGGCCTGTGACAAAATGGTGTGTGTTTAAGAATTCTTCCTACTTAACTCCGAAACCAACATGAAATAAATTGAATAAATATTATCACAAACATATCATTAAAGCGGAAAGATCATTCATATTTGATTTACACATTCCCTTGCTTATTCTGTTACTGTATGATATTGTAATCGGTGTTAACTAAGTAATCTATAATTGTATTAATGTTTCACAAAACTTCCGAGAAACCGCCTACTGAAATAAAGTTCCAAGAAGTTGGCAAACTAAAAACTTTGGTTTAATGTAAATACCACAAAAAGTTTAAGAGGTAATATCATTTGCTGAGACACATAATGTGACTGAAGACAAACTTTATATTTTAGTATTGTGTCTTGACAATTGTATGGTGTTTTAATTCCTTTTTAAATAGAATTTTTTTTTAATTTAAATGTATTAGAGCAGAGCATAAGACAATAAAATGTTTTATTTATATCTGGGAAATAAGGACGGTGACAGAAGGATAGATATATGTAGATAATATATTGTATGTGTAGTTATAGGCTTCGCTAAAATAAGTCTTCGTTGTTCAATCCGTTTCACAAATCGCCAAAAGAAACATTTTCATCCTAAATAAAGATCAACATAATTTTAAGCAGTATTTCTTGCATTCATAATTTCAGAATATCTACTTTCCTGATTTTCTGCCACATTTTGTACTGCTGTTTTTATTAATTCTAACAATGAATGTTGTAAAAAGAAATACCTTGTCGGACTTCCATTGTGTTTATTTTGTTACTTCGGTTAGTTAGTATCTCTAACCGTTTTCAAGTGTAAACTAAATTATATAAACGCTTACGTGCTTATTGGAGTGTGAAGTTTGAGCTGTTGGTTTTGGACAAGAAGAGGCTTTCAGATATTGGGGATATCTATACTTGGTTTACTAATTACACGAGTATTTTGGTTCATAAAAGCAGCTTCTGTGAATTTGCGTTTTCGCCTGTGCTGTTCCGTGTCCAAAACCTTGGCATCTGAACACTGTATATGGATGTTGGTTGGTCCAAACATGTTTCGCAATATCTGATCTCAAAGTTTCACCTCTTTGGGTATGTTTGAAATGTTCTTAAACTCTTACGGGAAGGGGTATTTTTGTTTCTTTAATGTAGGATTCGTCACACGCGCAAGGGATTCCATATATGTACTTTATTGTGTTTTCATTAGGTACTGCGGGGTTTTGCTTTCACAAGAAAGCTTCAAAGCGTATTTCCGGATTTGAAAACTATTTTGATGTTGATGTTTAGTAAAACAGAAACCGGCCTTTATAAATAGTTGGACTTGTATCCAGAAACGCAACAATATGGCATTTTTACTTAAAAAGCTAAATCAGGAATTGGACAAGAGAAATAGACAAGGGAGATGCACTTATTATTTAATATGCATAAAAGAAAGTCCGTGCAAATGTAAAACCAACATCGAATAAATCCAGCTGATTTCGGAAGGTCACGCGCCACAGAATTCATGGAGACGAGACTGGACAAACGAAAGTGATAAAATGATAGTATTTTAGTCACTTGAAAATATACTGGAATTAGCGTTGATTGTATCTTCTCGATAACTTTCCTGATTTTGGCAATTATTGTCAACGTACTTCATATGATTTCATAAAAGACTACAACTCCCTAGTTTTATAACTTCTATAAAGCAATGAAACAGTTTTATTTCAAAATAATAACTTCAGCAGACGTTTAAATATTTATTAAAGTTAAAACAACGCGTTGTCATGATTTGACAAGCAAAACTTACCAAGCGTCAAATTATTTAGTTAAATTCCGTGCCGCTGACTTTCAGATGCCACCTGAGATGGATTTCATCTCTCGGAGACACCCCTGCCTGGATCCGTCAAAGTACCTTTATGAACAGGCTAGTAGGTACCGTGCGAACAAAAATGTTTTGCATCAAAGAGGGCTTGGATTAAAAAACATAGGGCATGGTTTAGATCACAATGAGTTCGGGACGATAATATTTAACCAAATCTAGGTTAAAATTTTGTCAAATTCATATTATGACATGATATGCCAAACCAATGAGTAATAAAATAAGTAGACAAATACAAATTTATTGTTGTTGTTTACAAAATTAACAAAGTAAAATATACAGAATGAAAAAGAAAAATAATTATATAAATTGCTGAAATTGGCATGCTCCAAGCATAAATTCCTGCGTCTTTTAAAATCTGCGGCTTGTATTTCTTGGAATACTTGCACGTTATAAGAAAATAAATTTTGCTGCTTCTTAAGAATAGTCCTCCATGTTCCATAAGATCTTCCTACTTCTTGGGACAGGCGTCTTATACAATTTGTTGGCGTATTTTGCATTATTTCACGAACGTTTGCAACAAGTCCTTCTGTTCTTACAGATGGTCTTCTTGCTCATTTTTTGTGTTGTATAGAACTTGTTTCCCTAAACACAGCCACGGTTCTTTTCAGGCAATGATAAAAATCCCCAGCAATAAAAGCATCAACGTTAGGAAAGTGTTTGTGAAAATCGTCCATGCACAAACCCGGATTGTATTGCCACTCACCATTTACTCTAACCCCGTTTCGAAAGTACGCTTCAACCATGAATGTTTTGTGCTGTTCCGAAAGCCCATTGTGTGAATTCTTCAAGAAATTGGAAAAATTAGCGATGAATCGAATTACTTGTAACGACTGTCAAAGATGACGGAATAACTGGTTGATTGTTAATTCAGGTAGTTACTGACACCCAACAGGTATTAAGCTCTACGGCTAAGCATTACGTCATGCAAGGCCCTCTTTGATTCAAATATTTTTTGCTCGCACGGTAAATGCTGTCTCTCTCACACTTCTTTAAATATTTGATTTTAATTATTATTAAAACTTTTTCGCACTAGCCATCTACCCTGAATGTAAACGGACCTAAAATTCCTCAAATTTCTGAAACGGGTGCGGATAAACTCGAATTTAGTTATTTGTTTTAGTAAAACTTCTCCAATAAAAGAAGGGTATAACGGACGTGGAAAGTTCTTCACGTCGAAACATTACCATAAAAGGGACTAGGACACGTCTCACCTTCACAAGCTAAAAAATACCGTTCAAGTATACTTTTGTGACCTAATGTTAATATTCCCTGAAAATGTGCCAAAAACATTATCGCTCTTTAACATTTTCTTAGGGAATATGCAGGACACGTACTTTTACCTTTAGAACTAAAAAAGAGAGTTTGATAAGAACCTTCAAGGGCTTTTTTTTTGAATATCTAGGTGTTTCAGCATACTTATTATTGTTCCGCCTGAACTTTTCTGCTTACAAAAAGGTCGAAGTGTTATAATTTATTCTAGACATGTAAGGAAACTTTCTATAGCAATCCGTTAGTAGTAGTTTAAGGTAATTTTACCTCGATTAGGGATTATAGCAAGCGCGGCCCGTGGTTTTTTTTACAGTTGGGCAGTAACGTAACAAGCAAAATGGAGTTTGGTGCATAATTTAGCCAAGGAATAATTATTTACCTTCTAATAAACACCGCAAAAACATAAAATACTAAAATCGCATTTTTGCTGTCTTTTTTAAATTACATTACACAACATAGCTTTACTTTATTATTATTTTTTTATATAATTCTCTTACCTTTACGTAGTACATGATTTGCTTAAAATACCAGGTATTTTAATACGTTTAATAGGTCCCATTTATGCCTTTCCGTTCTGTCTTTTTGATCTGTTTCAGATCCAAAAATGGTTTAGGACGTCCACGTTCTTTAATTTCTAACTCTTGTTTTAAACTGTAATACCGTCCAAGCAAAAATTATTTGCATCAAAGAGGGCCTTGCATCTAAGGACGTAATACTCAGCCGTAGAGCTTAATACCTGTTGGGTGTCAGTAACTACCTGAATTAACAATCAATCAGTTATTCCGTCTTCTTTGACAGTCGTTACAAGTAATTTGATTCGTCGCTAATTTTTTCAATTTCTGGAACAATTCACACAATGGGCTTTACGGAACAGCACAAAACATTCATGGTTGATGCGTATTTTCGAAACGGGGTTAGGGTAAATGTTGCTTTTATCGCTGCGGATTTTTATCATTGCCTGAAAAGAACCGTGGCTGTGTTTAGGGAAACAGGTTCTATACAACACAAAAAAGGAGCAGGGAGACCATCTGTAAGAACAGAAGAACTTGTTGCAAACGTTCGTGAAATAATGCAAAATACGCCAACAAATTGTATAAGACGCCTGTCCCAAGAAGTGGGAAGATCTTATGGAAGATGCAGGACCATTCTTAAGAAGCAGCTAAATTTATTTTCTTATAAAGTGCAAGTGTTTCAAGAAATACAAGCCGCAGATTTTGAAAGACGCTGGAATTTCTCTCCATGGTTTACCCAAAATTTATTGGAAAAAAATTATTTATTAGACCTGACATTATTTTCGGATGAAGCCTGGTTCCACCTCTCCGGTTATGTGAATTCTCAGGATACACGCATGTGAAGTAGTGAAAATCCCCATTGCACCCTCAAAAAATTGGTGTCTGGTTAGCTGTTTCCCGAAGAAAAATTGTTGGTCCTATTTTTTTCCATGACACAGTTACATCAGCACAGCGGTATAGAGACAATATTTTAAATCCATTTGTGGAGCAATTACTTGACGACGAACTACGTTTTGGATATTTTCAACAGGACGGTGCAACCGCCCATACAGCCGCCGAAACTATTAACTACCTACTTACGCAATTTTTTCGACGACAGATTGATCAGTTTTCGATCAGACATTGAATTCCCACCTAGATCACCTTGTTTAACGGTTACGGATTACTTCGTTTTTCCTCATTCAAAGAACACTATTTTTAAAACATCAGTTGCATATTTAGAACAATTACAAGGAAGGATTATTCAAGAATGTGGTAACATTTCTCCAGAGATGCTGGTCAACACTTTCGAAAATATGAAGAGACCTGTGAATTTATTCTTAGAGCATGGCGGTGGCCAATTTCAGCAAATTATGAAATTATTTTTCTTTTTTTTTTTTGTATATACTTACTTTGTTAATTTTGTTAACAACAAAAATAATTTGTACCTATTTGTCTACTTATTTTATTACTCATTAGTTTGGCATATCATGTCATAATATGAATTTGACAAAATTTTAATCTAGAATTGGTTAGATATAGGCCCCCATATCATTGTAAATTGTAATCTAAACCATGCCCTACGTTTTTTAATCCAAGCCCTGTTTGATGCTCGCACGGTACAAATGGTTTGAATCTTTTTAAGCCTAGTAGTAAAAGTAGGTAAACGTCAAAATTATACTTGCTTTTTTTAATGAACAGGTCTGTATTCTGTTACACTTACTCCTCCTTAAATTCCAGAATATTTTGATTTAAATAAATAATAGATCACTTTAAACAAGCTCAGCTTCAGGGGATTGAAGAATAAGTTTATCGAAGACAACATAAACATATTTATTATATTATTAAATTTTAAATAAACTTATTATTATTATTATTATTATTATTATTATTATTATTATTATTATTATTATTATTATTATTATTATTATTATTATTATTATTATTATTATTATTATTATTATTATTATTATTATTATTATTATTATTATTATTATTATTATTATTATTATTATTATTATTATTATTATTATTATTATTATTATTATTATTATTATTATTATTATTATGAAAACATATTTAATACTTCTTTGCTATGATGTCTCTTTTCTTGAATGTCCTAAATGCACATAGGTACTATAAAACGTCTGTAAAGAAAAAACACGCCTTAATAAAAACTCACGAATTTAGAAAATTGTCAAGAAATTCTATAAATTGTTTTCGTTTACGGAGCTTAAAAGCTTTTCAAACTGCTTAATAATAAAAAAGTATTGATTGTCTCATTTTACTTCAACAAAAAAATCATTTGACGAGGTCTAAGTGATACCAAGTGGTGTACTTGTGTAATTTCCTTTTTTCAAATCTTAATCCGAGTATAGACGTGGGGCAAACGTAAAGTTATTTCCTACAAATGAAACAAAATACTATTCTAAGCAAAGTCAATTTTTTACTTTGAGAAAAATACCCATTTTATCACTTTTTTTGCTTCTACGGTTGCATTATACATACAGGGTGTTCATTTGAAAACTTCCCACCTCGATTTTTCTGCTTTAAAATGAAAATGTGTACGTTCTGCTGTAGGGATGGGAAAAACTGATAATTTCGATAATCGATCGAGTAGTCGCTACTTTATTAGTAGGAAATAATACAACTTGCGGTCAGTGCTAGACCGAGTGATGTCGGTTACATATTTCAACAATCGAGTACTCCGGTTTTGAGCTACTTGTTGGGGGGGGGGGGGGGGGGGCACGTGCCCCAGTGCCACCCCCTTGTGTGCGCCACTGCCACCCCTTAATGTTTTAAAACGTGATTATAAATATGGACATCATTTTTCGCGATCATTTAATACTCAATGGTACGATAGTCACAAGTGGCAATGTGGGAGTTATTTTAAACAAGGGTTATTTGGTTCATTGCGTGGTGTGGTCTAAATTTTTATTTTTTTTTTATTTACGTAAATAAGACAAAGTAAGATATTATGATAATCATAGGAAAAATTAGGTACTATATCAGGTAATTCCGTTTGGTTGTAGGTTGTAGGACTTCTAGGTTGTTTCAGTCGCGGTCGCGTACGTATATAGGCGATTACAATTATAGATAATAGAAAAATTATACGTACATTTTAAACGTTTTAATGTGGCTTTTGGGTTTTTTAAAATGATTCATTGTTTCAATATCTAATAATAATAAATGGTTCAAAAAAATTATATTAATTATTATTGTGGTCATTTTTTTTTCGTTTATAAGCGATGAAGTAATAATTTATTAACATTAAATTATTGACTAAATTTGGGCGTGGTCCAAAAAAATTTTCGATTGCGGCGCATTACGCCTGTCGCCTAACCGCATAAATCTGATAATAAAGCTGAAATCCTATAGATAATAAAGGGGAAAAATATAAGTGGGTGGGGCCCGATTTTTCAATTTTTGACCCGCCTAAAAAAAATTGAAGATCCGGGGCTGGGAACTGGTAACTAATAGCTTCGTCTGTACAGCGGTCATAAACCGTCAGCAAACTAACGACGCATGCGAACGTGTTTTAAAAGCACATACGACAAATCCTAAATCCCAAACCGCTGACAGAGAATCCGGCGTTCGCAGAAGCCAAATTGTAACGTAAACGCAAATCCAGTTAAATACCACGCATGCGCAGAGAAAAATTGGAAATCTGTTGACAATTGATTGTACGAACGAAACTATTTCTTTCGATCTGTTATTTATTGGATGAAGGATTGATATCAGAACCACCTATAAATCATTATAAAATGCATCAGTTTTGTCAACCCTGAAATGTTTTGTCTCGGTTGTAATAATGTTTTATAGATGAATACACCATTATTTATGTTCAATTCTAAATCAGCATTTTGTCGTTTGATAAGCTCAATTGCTTTAACACAATGTATAGGTTCGTCGTAAATATTGGCTGCTGATTACAAAATCCATAATAGCATTATTATAGTTTCGTAGTAGGTATCACGAACAAAGTATATTATACATGGTAAATCATTATGATGGTCACAATTAGGGCTGGGCAAAAATTCGATATATCGATATTATCGATAATCGACTATATCGATATATTTTTTTAATATCGATGTTCGATATTGAAATTTCAATATCGCCCAGCCCTAGTCACAATCCTAGTATTGCTTTGATGATTTAGACCGTTGCGTCGGCGTTGGCGTCGGCGTCGTCTGTCATACGTGTTTTATGATCATGTTTTACCTAATAGTAACGAGCCGTCAGAACAATAAGTTTGATAATTTGCTCTACCATTATTTTCTTTATTTTTTGTAATTTTAAGAAAAAAGTTACTGTTTATAAAAGGTTTCGTGTTCAGACAAACATATTTTAGTTTACTAGAACTTCTGATAGCATAATATTGTACATGCAAGACAGACAAGAAATGGAAAAGTTTAAAATTGTGACCGAATTACCAAAGCAACATGAAATAATAAAATGTTACTTGAACTTAAAAACGGTAATTCTTAACTAAAAATGAAATCTTTTTTTATCCAATATTTTATTTC
The DNA here is from genome assembly GCA_963969555.1 of Polydrusus pterygomalis. Taxonomy (NCBI): domain Eukaryota; kingdom Metazoa; phylum Arthropoda; class Insecta; order Coleoptera; family Curculionidae; genus Polydrusus; species Polydrusus pterygomalis. The sequence continues at coordinate 3,589,435 of OZ018377.1, forward strand.
ATTTCCAGTTTTATCATTATTATTATTTCTTTATATCTGGCTAATAATACACCATATTATACAACAATAACTAAAAACCAGCTACGGCGAAATATCTACCAATAACACTCGAGGACTCCCAGACTATCAACGACATTTACGTCGCGCCGCATTGCCTTTTTGTATGGAAACGAGAAATGTCAATATGCCTAGGTATCGTGATTTAAATGTTAAGTATTCGCTTTGTGTGTTTAGTAAGTACCTAATAATGGAAAAACAATGAAAATTAAATACGGAGGGTTGTAGATAAAGCATAGGGCATACATTAATGAACCGTAATAAACTCTGCGCTCATTATGGCTTAAACAGTTACATTATTCGCTCTTTAAATAATATACTATTATTTCGTAGGTCTAGTCTAACCTGAGACATTGAGCACCCAAACGAACCCTCCTCATTCCTCATTAACTTTTTTTGGTTAAACGAAAGTTATGGCGATTACCTTTTCTAAAAAAAACACAATAAAACATAGCCTTTGTTAATTCCTTATCACGCGGCAAGGGCCGATAATAAAGAACAATGGTCGGAAGAGGGTCAATAACAGATTTGGGATATACAGGGGGTTTCAGAATAAGATGCTGATCCTTAACGGTGTGAATCCTTAGGTGATTTTAAGAAGAAAAGTTCAAATTAATATATATCCTTAACCTATCAACTTTCGAACTACAGGGCGTTAAAGTTTTAAGAAAAAAATCGTTTTTCTATCATAACTTTAAAAACTTTTTAGCAATTTTTATGAATTTTTCACACATGCCCTCTAAGCATCAATAGCAATTTTTTGGTGTAGAAAAATTTTAAAATTTTTTAACCAGTGGCGTCCTGAAAGGGTTTGGACTAGACATTTTGGAAAAATATTATGTACGCCACTGCTTTTTCTCAAAATAAAAATTATTTTTAAAATAATCATTCATTTTAGGCCAAATTTAATATCTTGCCTTTTTATCGTTCGACAAACAGTTTCCGACAAAAAAAATACAAAGATTAAATGCGCATCCGCTATGTGCCTATGGTTTGTTTTGACACTATCAGGAATACTCCAGGAATTTTTCAAAGGGTACGAGACTCAATGAGGAGAAGAGCTGAAGCATGCATTCTGGCAAGTGGTGGCCACTTTCAACAGCTAATCTAAATTATTTTCGTTTTTGTTCACACGTTATTTAATGTTAGATGTTTTAATTTATAGTTAAAAAATAAACCATAGGCACATAGCGAATGCGCATTTAATGCTTTTTATTTTTTTTGTCGGAAACTGTTTGTCGGACGATAAAAAGGCAAGATATTAAATTTGGCCTAAAATGAATGAGTATTTTCAAAATAATTTTTATCTTAAGAAAAAGCAGCAGTGGCGTAAATAATTTTTTTCCAAAATGTCTAGTCCAAACCCTTTCCGGACGCCACTGGTTAAAAAATTTTAAAATTTTCCACACCAAAAAATGGCTATTGATGCTTAGAGGGCATGTGTGAAAAATTCATAAAAATAGCTAGAAAGTTTTTAAAGTTATGACAGAAAACCGATTTTTTTCTTAAAACTTTAACGCCCTGTAGTTCGAAAGTTGATAGGTTAAGGATATATATTAATATGAACTTTTCTTCTTAAAATCACCTACGGATTCACACCGTTAAGGATCAGCATCTTATTCTGAAACACCCTGTATATTTACAGGGTCATTCATGGTAAATGGCCTGTTAAAAGATCTCGGAAACCAGTAAAGTTATCTTTATTAAAATTTGGTAGCAGGCATAATTGACTTTGAACTTTTAAAGTATTATATTGTCACCTTTGAATCACTTCCGGTTATACCGGAAGTAATGGCCAACTTTGCTATTGGCACCGCTCCGGTTCTGGAGTATATTTATATGAGGTCATTAAAGAAGGAAAATCTAACAACAAGAGGGTTATAAGCGTGCCCATCCCCATTGGGCGCCAACCGTACGTACAAACGAATTTTTTCATCCTTAAAACTTACATACCGGGTGTTTCTCAAAAGACGTTCACCCCTATAACTTTTCTGTATTTATAGATATTAAAATGAAATTTTAAGATTATGCATAAGAAATGAGTCTGCATTTATTGGACTAATTTTCAATTTTTTTGCACTTTCGGTTTGTCCGAAAGTGACCTTGACTTTGATATTTTAAATGGAACATCTTGTATATTTTTACTTATTTGGGTTCAGCATAACATTATGAGTAAAATTACACCTCACTTTTTGACGTGTTATAACATTTTTATTTTTTTTTAATCTAGAGTGCTACAAATTAATTAAATCTGTTAATTTATGGTCAAGTAGTACCTATATGAAAATTAAAATTATGTCATAATAATTGACTTCCTAAGTTTCACAAGCGTTTAAAAAATGAAATTTTGTTTTCTTGACGTTTACTCCATTTTTCGAAATGGAACGATGGTGGTTCACTAGGATATTTAAAACGAGCATTTTTTTTTCCAATAATTTGATACTATACACTTCTATGCTATTTTAAAATTGACTCTGAAAAATTTACCTTAAATCCCCATCGCAAATTTAAAAGCGTTATGCATTATTGCAGCCGTCTCTTTTCTAAAGAAATATAAAGGAGACTTTAAAAAACATTGGAATGGTTTTGAAAAGCAATATGGCTTTAATTTAAAGTTGTAATGTTATTAGTTCATAAAACATACAATGTATACATCTTGCGGCTTCAGAAGAATTTTTCTGGTCTAAAAATAAGGAGCATATCAATTTGTTTATTTCTAGTTAAACTAACCATTTTATCTGATTTACAATGTAAGTTTAACAAACGAATGACATTACAATTTTAATTTAAACCGACATTCCATTGTTTTTCTAAGCCGCCTTTATATTTCTTTAGAAAATACTATAATGCATAACGCTTTTAAATTTGCGATTGGGACTCAAGGCAAATTTTTTGGTGTCAATTTTAAAATAGCATAGGAGTGTATGGTATCAAATTGTTGGAAAAAAAATGCTTGTTTTAAATATAATGGTGAACTACCAACGTTCCATTTGGAAAAATGGAGTAAACGTCAAGAAAACATAATTTAATTTTTTAAACGCTTGTGAAACTTAGAAAATGAATTATTATGACATAATTTTAATTTTTATATCCTACTTGACTATAATTTAACAGATTTAATTAATTTGTAGCACTCTAGATTGAAAATAAAAAATAACAAGTGAGGTATCATTTTATGCTGAATCCCAATAAGTAAAAATAAACAAGATGCCCCATCTAAAATACCAAAGTCAAGATCACTTTCGGTCAAACCGGAAGTGCTAAAAAATTGAAAATTAGTCCAATAAATGCAGACTCATCTCTTACGCATAATCTTAAAATTTCATTTTAATATCAATAAAATTTATACTTTTTTCTGTATTTAATACAGAAAAGTTATAGGGGTGAACATCTTTTGAGAAACACCCGCAATTGTTAGCGCACGCAAATTTGGTAAACTCACATATACTTACCTACCCACCCCACGAACACTACTTATACACCATAAACTCCCTTCCCTGCGAAAACAAACAACGATGTAATATATAATTTTTTTCCAGCAGCGCATGTCATTTTCAAAGTACAACGTCAACGCCTTAACAGACCCTCTTTCTGCACTCCCGTCGCCCATCATCAGGAGACCTCGACAAAACTCGGTTTTTGTCGGTAGTTCCATCATGTTGAATGCACCTCCCAGAAGAGTGAAGTCGGCAACAGATATACATCATATCGGAATGATGGTGGAGCATAGTCCAACTACGTCACTGTCAGGTAAGGAACAAAAAAAAGGTTATCACCGTATGTAGTTTTATAAAAAAATTTAAATAACCTTCGACACCTTCTTTTTAGGAAGGTTTTTTCTTCTTCCCCAGTTTATTTGGTTGGTTTAGACCCCCCTTAATAACTTTTTCACATACTCAGTATGGTTTAACTTTTATCAATTTTCTTCAAATTATGTCTCTTCTATACATCAATTTTATAATTCCATAAAAGCTCCATTAAGGTTCTACACCATTTTCTCTTCTGCTAAAACCATTAGCACTCAATAATTTTTTTGTCTCTTGATGATGAACGTGTCTACGTTCGAAACATGTAGAGACCCCTAGAGAATTTTTATTCTATTAAATTTTGTAGAGGTAGACTTTTCGTTTTTTCTTTCTTTGCCACATTTTTATTAAGTAAAAACCAACTGGTTTTTCAGGATCATTAAAGTGTCCTGCATATATTTCCTTTAGATATCAATAAGATTTTGTATGCAGTTTACGCGCAATATGCCTTTACGATTCAATTTTCGAATGGGTCTCAGACTGCGTGTTGACCCACCCTTATGATACTTCCCTAAAAAATAACAAAAAATTTACTTGGTTGTCATTTGACAAGAAATCACCATTTTACCAGAATAAACTTTAATAAAATCAACGCGAAACGCTTCGTTTCAAAAATGTGAGAAAATGTCGGTCCTGTCCAGCCCGGGAATATTTTTATTTCAAATCCAATTTCTATCTTTCTCGCACATATGCTAGTACAGTTTAATACAAAGAGAAAAAGGTACAGAACGTTGACCATGCTCATTCTAAATAATTTTTTTCCCGCTACTAACTTTAGGATATGAGCAACGTTATAAAACAAAATTCCTACAATAGCGCCACCAGCGACCGGAACGCAAATTAAACGAACCTGGACCATAGACAATTTACCTTTAGATAAACAAACAATAATCACGAATGTGGCAGTTTTATGACCTCGCGCATGTAAACAAAACTGGGAACTATTAGACATGCGCACTGCAACATTATCGTTTGACGAATGGGAAAATAGACAGGTCCGGGCTTGAAAATTTAAATTCTTGCTCATATGCCACCATAGAGGGTTTATTTTACCCCTATTTGGGCATAATACAATTATACAACGGCTGCAACTAGTACTAGTCATTGTTTATATTACAATCCGAGTCACTTAAAGCACAAACACAATTCACTAACTAAACTACACAAAAACCAGAAATCCATAAATATTAAACACCAGTCCCACAATCCACGATAGCCGATCCGATAGCTGAAAACTTCAGAAAACTACAAGGAATCCGCAGAGAAGAGAAACTTTAAAACACAACAACAAAAATGGCGGCCGAGCCGGTTCTGGAGAGTATTCTTGAGCGCGTCGATAAAGTAGGACGGCCGATAACACGAGGTTTGTGCGCATGCACGAAGGTTCCCCGAATGAAAACAGCTGACCGACGAGTCATGCGCTCGGACGCATTTTTTCACCCATAAAACGTAACTTTTGTTTGCGCAGGAGATAAGCTGTAGGTATCTAAAGGTAAATTGTCTATGACCTGGACTCGACTCCTCGACCGTTGACAGTTGACACGCGGGTCTATTGCCTTCTATAGCCTTTGAATAGTCAGCCAATACGTACTGTAGGTTCAGCTGTTATACAGGGCGATAAATGATTTAATGAAGAAAAGGTTGGCAACGGAATTTAATTGCCTAAATGACATTACTACAATTTTTGGTTCATGACACTATTATAAGTGACAGGAGAATAGATAACTGTTGACCCATTCCAAATGTCCGATTAAAATAATCGGTTATTAAATGTGTTAATGAGGACCGAAAGTAGGTACCTACTAGTCGTTAATGTTTTCGTTTCATAATATTGTTTGCGTCACACACGGACATAGAAGTTTTTCATTATTAAAACTTAAAATTGCCGAGTCACTAATACATTATTAGCGAACTATATAGTATCCTAATTAAGATGACTCTCAACAGCTCATAACAATAAATACCTTTAATTAAAACAAACATAATTTACATAAAAAATTTGTTAAGCGAGGCGCAGTCAAGACAAAGAGGCTACTCTACTACTCTACTGAATCCCGATCAGCCCAAAAGTTTTAAATAAATATAATACAATTATTACAGGGTGGAATTTTTAACTGGCGTAAAGTCAGTATTAGCAAGCTTCTTTATTCGCTGAAAAAATACAGAACTTTTTCGTGTTTTTATGAAATTTATCCCACTTTGGAAAAAAATGGTTGGGGGCGGTTTCTACCCCAAAAAGAGGGGTAAATTTCATGATAATCAATATAGTATACCTATAGTTTACTCCCTACATTTTGCTGAAAGTGGCATAATATTATTCTTAATTCGCGAAGACGTTTATCAAATGGTTCTCTGTATCAAACATTTCGACAAAAACTATAATATTTTTTCTTCTGGTCCTTTTTTCTATTGTTTTTCGGCAACGTGTCGCGATTTTTTCCTGGCCACTTTGCAATATCGATAATAAAGGTAGCTTTTTTATGGACTGGATTTTTTTAAAAGTATATCGCAAATCCTAATCATAATCTTAAGATTTTGCTAGTTTTCTTGTTCTCCCATATTTTTGTGACACTAAGTGAGACAACAGGATTATCAATTTTTAGAAGATTAATATTGAAGTCACCTACACCTATTATTTCATCAACTGTTGGATAGAAAGAAGAAAAATTGTTATCAAAATCATTAACTAAATTGTTAAAATTAGCCTTTGGAGGGCCATAGAAGACGCAAAATCCTTTTTTTTACTTCTAATTTTTAAAATCAAAAACATAAAATAGTTATTAACAAGTTTATTACTTCGGGAATATAATTATTGTTCTTAATATAAGTCGCAACCAACACCTCCACCTCGACGAGCTCTATCCTTTCGAATTACACTATATGCTGGTATAACAAAAGCAGAAACATATGGTATGAATGGTATCATCTATAATATATTAAGCTTAATAAAGTAAAATTAATATTTTAAAACATGTCCATAAGAGCTTTACGCTATAAAACCTGAGTTTTAGAAGTAAAATTAATGATTCAAATATTTGCCTTAAAACTTTGTGCATATTTAGAGCAAAAATTCCAGATTTTTGTTAGTAAAAATTGCAAACAAATTTTCACAAACTGAAAAACAGATTTTTTGTCTTTGGATATGGCACCGCCTCTCGTCATTCATTAACTCGAAACACACTAAAATGATTTTGACGGAATTTTTACCGGAAAGTAGCTAAAACCAATGATCTGCTAGCTATAGATGAAGCAATAACAAATGAATCTATTGACAAAATCGTATCCCATTCTGAAGTAACTCCTGCTCCCAATTGCGCCCCTCCACTTTGTTTGCCAAACGTATGCTCATAAAAGTAGGTATTAACACAATAATGATAGTAATAATACTAAACGTCTTTTATTGAGAACAAATAATCTACAATTTCAAAAATAGAAATAATATTTCATAATACCCATAAACATATTCATCCCTAAAGCCATAAATCTATAGGTTTTACCTTTTTGCAGAAGAAGAAAATATGACGTTATGTGGTAAATTTAAATATTTGTCTAAAACCCATAGATATTTCCCTTAAAAATTATGCAGTTTGGCAACGTAAAAGAGGCCGCGTTCCTCTTCGTCAGACTTTTTCATTCATAATTTCATTGACGTTTGGTGACATTTCAGAAAACCGCGGCGTCGTCCAAAAATGACCTTTTTTTCTGTTATCAATACCATTTTCAGGCCATACCCATAGTCAATCATTGCAAGTCAATAAATACTTTCCATTTGCTCCTTTTAAACAGCTAAGCAAAGTAAATATCTTTGCTGAGCTACGTTGTTAAAGGAATCTCACGAACAAGTTCGTATGGGAAATAGAGAGGGGCATCCTTGACCGTGGCAAAGGGGAAGAAAAATCTTTTTTGTGCTTTGCTTCGCTATTTAAAAGTAACGTAAAAAGAACTTGGCTTTTGTAAACTTATCTCTTTCAAATTTCAATAAAACCTTAAGAACCGTGTTTTAAGTAGGTACCTACCTAGTACCTAGTGTAATTATTTTTAGGTGAGTTCAGTTCACCAAATAATGTTAAATTTATAGCTATCCAAAGTTTCCCTTATAATAATTATTACAAACAGTTATTAACTTACATTGAATTTTATTGCTGCGCGGACCCTTTTTTTCAATTATACATTAAACTTTACCGTTCTACAAACCCTTTTTTTTCACAAAAGTTAAAAAATATTTGATTTCAGATTGGATAATTATATTAATTATATTTTATTGTGAACCCTGAAACGAGACGCCGCTGTGACCATATGATAGCGCATAGTAACAAGGTAAAATTCTAACTGGACCGATGTAATCCCCACTCCCGGCCCCCTCGGGCCTTCACCTCCTCTCTCCTAGAAACGATTTTGTCAGCAGATTTAAATAGCGTTTATGAATGGCGTGCGGCATCTGTAGGTAGCAGATCTTTGAGCTAGAACAAGCAGGATTAAAATAACTAATGTACTTTTATTTCAGTAAAATCTGTGTGAATACAAAAACATTAAAATTGGTTTGGGGACTAGGTCCCCCCCCCCTCCAGTGAATATTTCTAGTTAGTTACGCCAGTAAATATAAATGTTTGACAGAGCCTTTAATACTGGGTGGTTCACTTCCAGTGTGGGCATGGGAAATTCTATGGAAATCTTCCTACCCTCAAATATTGGCTCTCCTAATAATTTCACATCAAAATTGAATAGGACTTTTTTGAAGGTCCTTATTTCATAGACTCGCACACCAAATGTCATTGTTTTCTAATAAGCCAATTAAAAGTTATTTAGAAAAAAATTCCTAAAAACTAAATACGGCTCTGAAATATACCTTAATGAAGCCACCAGTAATAATTATGATAATACCAAGAAGCGATGTGCCTTCCGACGGATATTCGCGTTTGCTAAATGTTTAGCACAGGCAACCTACCTCGTAACTTGTTACAGATTTGTACGTCTTACAAAATTATGAACGGTAAAATGTTTTCACTGGATGGTTTCTCTTGGTTTTGTTTCTCTATGGCAGTCTATGTTATTTACTCATGTTAATCCTAATATGACTAAAGTAGGTAACACTATTCGTTACAATATTAGTGCCATTATTTCGTTAGTACTGACAGTAATAACCAGTGGCGGCTGGTTAATGAAGGGCTCTGGGGCGCCGCCCTCCCTGCAATTATTTCAAACAGAATCCAAAAATACTTTACTTAAAAAACCAATAACGCAATGTATGTAAGCAATCAATTAAAATAATTCAAACCAAACGTAGCCCTATTCTAACGGGCAGGCTGTACTCATAGACAAGCGAGTTGCGCGCTCTCAAGGTTGTACTAAGCGCGGGCTGCGGCGGGCGACGTCACCCACACATCGCACAACGAGCGGCCACGGAGAGCTCCAATTTTCCGCGCCCACTGTTCGCGAATCGCGATGCGACCTGTCGTCTGTCGATGCCGTTGACTCGCTGACGTTTTGTTTATTTATTTTGAGTTATTTATTAGTTACGTTATAAAAGTGGAAAATGTCGTGTAATATGACGGTCAGTGATTTACAGAAGCTTGTGTTTAGTTCTCTGAGCTTAAGTGAAAAACTTGAACTTGAAAAATGCTAGAAATTAAACATAGTACAAGTGCAATCAAAATGTAAAAGTAAGGCACAGTTTACGCGTAAGTTTGACAAAGAAATATATAATAAAAAATCCTGGATATGCGGTTGTGAGGACAAAAATTATTTTTTTTTGTTTCGTGTGTCTTCTTTTTGACGGGGATGATAATTGGACTATAAATGGGGTGCAGGACTTAAAACATCTTTTAGAGAAAATAAAAAAACATGAAAATAGTGCAAAACATCGTCATAATGTGGTAAGTTTTAAGATGTTAGGACAAACTAATATTTTAACTTGTTTAAGTAGTGCTTATGCTAATGAAATTAAAATTCACAACGAGAAAGTTAGAAAAAACCTCGGAAAAAACAGACACGTACTTTCGAAAATAATAGACATTTTAAATTTTTTTATTTAAAGCCAGCGCCCCCCCCCCCCCCCCCCTGACTCGCTAGTCACGAGCCGCCACTGGTAATAACGCTGATCGTATCGGGTTCCAATAAGGTTTGCTTTATTGTATTTGACGTTTTGCTTTTATATACCTGATAATTTCGATATTAAAATGGAAATAGATGGAAATATGTTTTATTTTATTAGCAATAGATGTAAAGTATTAATATTATAACACGATTTTATGCCTCAATATAAAAATGTAATGCTAATGGACACGTATTTAGGGAGCATATAAAAGTTTTATTTTTCCTTTAATAAAACAAATAATGGTACTGGAAAACAGTTAGTTTATTTTCCATTTATAGAGTTATTTTACGGTGTTTTTTAAAGAGACGCGAATTCAAAAAAGGATGAGGTATTATAAAATGTTGATTCGTTCACTCCTAGCTTTATTTTGGTTTAACCAAAATTGATAATTAACATTTTTAGATTTGGTAGAGTCAACAACTCCTACACATCTAGGAGTTATTGGTAGAGTACCTTATACAAAGGGATAATATAATAAAGTACAATAATTATATTTTTCTCTCTGACTGACTCATAAGGAGTTTTAGGCCTTTGTCAGACCCCCAAATCAGGCCACGATTGGCGGATTTCCACGTGCTTTATATCGTCTAGTCGGCTAGTACCAATCGAGTTAGTACTTTGTCTTTGCTACCGCTACCAGATACTAGATGGCAGCTGTTTTTAATACGGGTTTCCCTGTCAAAATATTAACTTTAAAATATATTTCCATCATAATTTAATTTCTGTTATAGGTTATGTCGGTGAATCATCCGGGGTAAGGTCGATCACTTTCCGCGCATTCCGTGGAAGAATTGGTCCGATTTGTTTATACCAAACACTCAAAGTGAGCAGAAATCATGGTTTAAGTTAACATATTAGGTATTTTATTAAAAATTTTTAAAGAAAAACGTAAAATTCAGCAGATGTAATGAAATTGGAAAGATTTTTCATGATACTATGCAGTTCTCGCATAAAATTGGATCTGTGAAGACGTGAAGAAATCAAGTGTGGGATGCTCATTGGCCTGTCTGCCTGACCTTGATATAAAACTATTTTATTGCACAGGAATAAAAAATAATAACTACTTGTTATGTTTCACACATTTAATCAGTTTCCTGACACGTGTTTCGGCCCTTTCGGATCATTTTCAAAGGAATACAAGAAGATACTAAATTCTACGTGACATTACAAAGGTATTTATATCATATTATGGTAACTATAAACATGTCATAAAATTAAAATTAGGATTAGAAGATTGAATGGTCAACTGTGGGTTTTCCTTTAAAAATTAGACCCGTAAGGGCCGAAACACTTGTCAGGAAACTGATTAAATTTGTGAAACATGACAAGTAGTTATTATTGTTTCTTCCTGTGCAATGGAACAACACCAAGCATGATGTAGCCCAACACAAACTAATTATAAAATTATTTTAATCATAATTAGTTCTATGAGGAAATGATCGAAAATGTATTTTTCGGCAACCGTCCGGGAAGTACGTACTTCCTGGACTAGGCTGGGAAGAATCACATCAATATTAGCAATTGCTCGAATTTTAATATAAATATTAATATAAATAAGAATTAGAATGTTTCTGTTAGTACCTATCTTCTGTTCGAGTTTCAATATTTAATACAAATAAGAATTAAAATCTTCGAAATTTTGTTCTACAAAGAAATATAATAAAGAAATGTGTCTCATTGATTTGTTATTCTACACGGTTGCCGAAAAAATAGTGCACGCAACACGTCCAAAAACAGTTTTTTTTTAAACCGGCCAGAACACTTTCTGGACAATTTTTCGTCTAGAAAATAACGTTTTTCCGATCGCAAGACCGGAAAAGTGACATTAGAGACCGGAAAAATCTTTTCCGGACTCAATGTCACTTTTCCGGTCTCTAATGTCACTGTCACCCTGTTTCTTGTTTTTCCAATCGCTCTTTGATAATACAAGATACCTTGATTTCGTTATTATGACAACAACATTTCAATGTATTGTCGAGTGACAGTTCGTTGATTTTTAATTTTGTTCTTTATGTCAATTTTGTTTCGCGTAGATTATAAAATATATCGAAGTGTCGGTCTTAAAAAAAATATTGTACGTCACGCAACCGAAAATTAGTGTTTTCCAGGTCTCTCCAAGCTTCCAGGACTCGCCTATGGCTCGCCCTGGAAATGCTTGTCTCGACCTGAAAAACACTACTTTCCGGTCTTGTAACGTAAATTACTATTTTGGACTCGCAGACTTCCAGGACTCGCCTACGGCTCGTCCTAAAATTTTGTCGACTCGTCCAAAAAAAACAGTATTTTCCGGACTTGTAACGTAAATTTATTATTCATAGACGTGTTTCGCTTGAAGGTGCATGTAACCCTATTTTATCAAGCAAAAGAGGGCAATTATATATATTATGTAATATGTTATATAACATTTTAAAGTCTTTTAGATCCCGGCGTTGAGAGAGTGATCTGATCTGAATATTAGATTCCAGCTAAGAATATGTTAGTTGTGGTGCATGCAACTATGTATTTTAAGAATTTATGTTGAATCCTTTCTAATTTATGAATGTGTACATTATTATACCAAGGATTTCAGACAATATAGTTGCTTAATAGCTTTAGTATTCGTGAAGTTAACGGTAACGCGCTTTATAAATCTAAGAAGTTGAAGAGATTTAGAGAGGGTGTTCTGGATGTGAGGAATAAAAGTAAGCTTTGAATCAATAATTAAACCTAAATCCTTTATTTCGGGAACATTCGTAAGAACCAACACCCAGACAGAGTGTAGACAAAAGAACCGCATGATTGACCTTATCGAAGGACTTGAAGAAGTCAGTGTAGATTGAGTATAACTGAAAGCCATTCTCCAAGGCGCCCGAAATAAAGTCAGCGTAGATTAGCAAGTTGAGTTCAGTATTCCTTCCAGTCTGAAAGCCAAACTGCCTGGAAATAATATATTATGAGCTCAATAACGAGTTCAAATACTTAGTTAAAATATGTTCAACTACTTTTGGAATGGTACTCAGGATGCTAATTGGTCGATAATTCGTTATTAAGTATTTTTTTCCTGATTTATAAACTGGTGCTAGATAACTTTGTTTCCAAAATTCCGGAAATATTCCCTTAGTTAAAGATATGTTAAAAATATATATAATTGAAGTATACCGTCAGGACCACCAAGACCCTTGCTTATTTATATCTAAGGATTTTAGGTATTTTTATTTAAGACAGTGTCCTTATTATGTTTCAATTATAACCAACCGACACTGGTTGAGTGATAAATGTTGTTTGCAGAGTTATTGAGGTCGGAGGTACCAATTTTGAAACCAATATTTTAAAGAAATTAAAGAGATTTTTTTAATAATACATACGACAATGTTCTTAAATATCTTCTTTGTGCATGGAGAAAAAGTTATATATTAGAAAGAAATTTATAAAAGACATTTTAGAAATAGATCTAGGTACTCCACGTTTCTCAGATATTTATTTGAGTAGCACAAATCCCAACGTGTAATTTCAAGAGACTAAAACCTCACCTACATAATATATACATTTATCGGTCGTATATCACAACATATATCCTTTCCACGAGATCAAAGGATCATTCTGTGTCGTGAAATATGGCGAAAATTTCCAAAGATGCTCTTTATTGCCGATATTTTATAAATCTTGGGATGGTCGGACACGATGTGACGAATATAGATCTGCATCGGATGCGGTAAAATTTGATTAATGGGTGTGAAACGCATAGTAGGTTTTATGTTTTTTTACGGATTTGTATCCATTTTTATGCAACAACTTACGTCGAGGATTCATATTGAAAAATAATATATTTTTGCACTCAGAATATACCCTAAAATGTCACGATTAATGCCTCAGGGACTTTGGGAACATTTTTAATCCCTGAGGGATAAACAATGATTTTAATTGTTTAAAAAAGCGAAATGAAAAAATTTAGAACTTTTCGGAAATATATAATTTCGATGAAGAACATGTTTTATACTTTAACAAGTTGTAGCTTCCCTAGGTATATACAGGGTGGCCCATTTGTGTGACAAAGTAATATACCTTTACCATTAGCGTTATCCAAAAATAGTTTTTACAAAAGTTGTGAGATTTAATAAAATATATGAAAAGCAGAACAAAAAAAATATATTTGTTTAAATGAAACACTCTATGTATTTAAGCATTTTTGGTCTTCCCATATATCCATATGACTCCATATATGGTCATAATTTTTTTTGCACCGTTGCCAAACTAAATGGAAAATTCTTAAAATTTCTGGAAAAACATGACAGTATAAAATTACTTGTATTTCTCAATAAGGAAAGCTAAAATTTACTATGAACTCTTAATAATTATAAGAATAGGAAAATAGTTTCAAATTATAAAGTAGGTAGTTAAAATTGTGTATTGTGTATCAGTGGCGGCTCGTGGTTATTTGAAGTGGGGGGTCATTTAGTATTGTAAGGATATAACAACAGCGCCGCAGGCTAATTAAATCGCCGAAGGCGAAAAATTTTTTTGAGTGCAACGCCCATAAAAGTCTTTTTTGGCCTATTAAAATTTTAATTTTGCTTTATTTACACTACTTATATTCTTTTTTCGCAGGAAAAAAACTAATAAGTTTTGTGATAAAAAATCAAAAAATAACCTATACCTACTTAGATTTTAAACAGATTTGAATTTGAGGTGGATTCTTCTCTCCTTAGTTTCTGCAAAGTGATCAATTACCAATTACGAAAATTTCTATGCACTTCCTTATTTTTGTCCTTACTTGTTTGTGTAATTATTAAATTCGGTTGAGGACGACCATTTGTTTTAAACATTAAGCGTTTATCAAAATCCAAACCATTACTGCTTTTTAAGCCTTTAATATTTTGACTATTTTGAGAGAGACACAATAAATTATTTAACACAAGACTCTTTAAATACTTTAAATAATAACAAACAACAATTTATTAAACCCGACCGGCACCCGTAAGTAATTTAAAAATTCAAAAAATGTAAACAATGGCAAACTGACAATGAATATTTGAATATAGTGAATATACATTATACAACCCTCCTTACTGCAGCAATCAGTTAAGCCAATAAATTTAAAATAAACGAACTGCACCTCAATGTAACTCCCAAGATCTTCCTACACGTTTCTGCAAAATGGCGACGTTTGTCGGAACTTCATCGAAAATTGATACGGCTTGAAGCCCGGACGGACTCTTTTTCTTTGTCTTTCCTTCCAGTAGCAGCATATGTTTATTTCTTTCTTGCGCGCTTGCGCATTAAAACATCACTGGTAATACACAGACAGCGGTGGTCAAGCGTTGCCTGGACCAAATATACGAGGAACATACGATAAGTACCGTTATTTGTAGTGCGTGGCTGCGATCATAAACGCGAATCTGGTACAATACGAGGGATATTTTAGAGGTAATAGTAATAGTATACGAAACAAACGATGTTTGTAAACTTAATAAGTGTTAAGTTACATGAGAAGAGAATTAGTGAGGGAGGTCATTGACCAAATGACCTTAAGGAAAAGCCGCCACTGTTGTGTATTCTGTTGACATTGGAATATCTACATATTATTATATAAAAATGTAAAATACAATAACTGGGTTTTATCAAATGAAATACTCTATATTTATTAGACTGGTCCTATTGATATTTTAATTCTAGGTATTGTATTTTTGTTAAGTCATGGGCTATGCCTAAATTCACTAGTTTTGCCAAATTTTTTGCTAAAATTCGCTTTTTAATTAAATTTTCGTATAAAAACTGTAATTTTTATTTTTCTAGTACATTTCAGTACATGACCAGCAAAATCAAAACAAGTGTGCTGAGAAGTTTGTTAAATTAGACATAAAATATTAATGCCAAAACTACTCATATGGTCTTCTATTCTAGGTTCTGGTCGTAAAGTTTAACACTTAAAAAATTATTTTTTTTATACTGTAATGATATTATTTACATTCTTGGAACAAGTGAGAAAAATACATTATTGAAATTATAAAAAATATCCTGACAGTACAGGAAGTGAGGCTATTAATAATAAAATGAATGTTAAGAAAATGTAGAATTTAAAGTATTTTTTATTTTTATTATTTTGCTCTGAAATAAAAAAATAAAAGTAGTTTACTCTTGACCCGATTTAATATTTGGATATTTTCTAAGATTCTGAGCACCCTGTATAAAAAAGTCGAATACTTTCTTCATAGACCATATTCGTTGGTTCATACTGTAGAAAAAACTGTATGTGATGGTAATTTTTTATTCTGCTTTTTAATTTATTGATATGATGTATTGGTGTTTGGGATATTTCAAATTACATATTATAAACAAATGTTAGGTAATCATTCATTTTAATTTGATATTAAAAATTTCATTTGTTAATATTTTGCTTGTCATGGCTAACTGAAAAATAATAATCACCGGTTTTTTACGAAAATTTAAATAAAAAATGTAAACATTGACAAAACTAATGAATTTAGGTATGAAGATGACTAAACAAAAATAAAAAAACAATTAAAATACCTATAGGTAGTGCCTAATAAATATAGGGTGTTTCATTTGAAAAAAAACGAGTTATTGTACTCGAATGTCATCAGAAAATACCCTGTCCAAAATTGTAACTATTTTATGATTTAAAACTGTTTTCCTATCCCCATACTTAAGAATTTATAAGACATTTTCGATTTAAGATTTCCTATTGAGAAATATAGGTAATTTTATACCATATTTTATCATGATTTTACCGAAATTGTAAGAATTTTCCATTTTGTTTGACAACGTTGCAAAGGAATTACAAACCAAATATGGAGTTATATGGATATATGGGAAAACCAAAAATTCCCAAATATATAGATTGTTCCATTTAAAAATATATATAAATTTTTATTGTCCTGCTTTTATGGACTACCCTGTACATCTAGAAATAAACTGAGAACATATATTTTATTAAACCACACAACTTATCAAGACTTATTTTGGACAACTCTAATAGTAAAGCCAGTAGTTATTTTTTTTGAAAAATGCTTGGTTACCCGCAGTGTTTCACTCTCGTCTCGCTTTTTCTCGTCTCGCCTCGTTCTCTCGGGTAAATTGACAGTAAAAAAATATTTCTAAATGTGATTTGATGATTGTGAAATAAGTATCTAATTTTTCAAAATAAATTGATATAAAATTTAATTAATTTGTGGAAAACTCCCAAGATTAGGGTAATTTACGGTCTGCGATTTTTCACTTCATTTCTTTTAACCGATACAGAGTTTTTACTGCCAATTTAGGCAAAAAGGGGTCGAGAGTAAATGGATTTACTCTGCAAAAAAATCAAATAGGTCATTAATAATTGAGGGTATTTCTATTTAACCATTAATTATTTAAATTTCGATAAATTTTCGTTTGTTCAATTTTAAATAAAAAAACTTTATTCTAGAGACGCTTTTTGAACTTAATTTTTTGATGTTTCATTTCTATTTCGTACAAAAATCGGACAAATGCACACCTTTCACTACCAAAGACCTACAGAACAAACCCGAGGGGGCCTCTAATATAAGTGAAAGGGTAGAAAAGGCTGTGTACACCTCTTAACGAATAATGGAAGGAAACTTTTGTATTAGTATTTTTCATATTAAAAAAATTTACACCTAAGAAAGGCGTGGTTTGCAAAAAGATTGGAAAATACTAATTATTGTAAACGGATTAATATATTTTATAAAGTTTTAAACTATTTTTTGTTGCTAAAAATAATACAGAACTACGGCTGCGGATATTTTTATCTAATTTGGCATATTTTTTTTATGTTTTTTTTTTGGGTTTGTTCGTTTTTACAAACCGCTGGATAGGAAGAACAGGTACCATTCGATGGCCGCCACGATCACCGGACCTTAATCCTTTAGATTAGTTCCTTTGAGGTGACGTAACAAAACCAGAATATTTAGAGGAACTTAGGCAACGAATTATACACGAAATTAGTTAAATTACTCCGGATATGGTACATACGATAAGGAATGAATTTTGCTTTAGATTAGGGGTTTGTCAAGAAAACAATTTTTAAAATAAAAAAACATCTACATTACCGAAATACAAAAGTGAATAGTGCGTCGTAATACATTTTTTATTCCCTGTCAAACGACTTATCACACTATATACCTTTACATTTGAAAAAAAAGTTCTAAAAGATGGATAAATTTCATGAAAACACGAAAAAAGTATGCCAAACTTAAAATAAACGCAGCCGTAGTTCTGAACTTTTTTTCAGCGAATAAAGAAGCTTTCTAATTTGCAGATGATACTACAATTTTTTATACCGATACAAATTGGGACAACTTAAATAATAAAATTAAAAAGATTTTAAAATTATAAAAAATTGGTTTGATAACAATATTTTGTTAACAATTAATTTTAATAAAACGAATTATATTCCTTTTACTTTAAACCTAAATAACCTACCACGAAATATAAATAGTATTCAAATAAATGAAGACATTCAAATTTTTTATTGAATTATTATTGACAGTAAATTAAATTGGAATAAAATACTTAATTAAAAAATTAAAAAGTTTACTACCTACATTTAAAAACATTAAAAAATTTTAAATGTAAGACATATGGAAATATTATATTGCGCGTTAGTTAAAACTCATTTAAATTACGGAATTTTAGGTTGGGGAGGAATAAATAGAACTTTAGTTAAAAAATTAGAAATATTACAAAAAAGATTTCTAAAAATTATATTCAATAAAGATTATCTTTGTCCTTCAAAAGAATTATATTCAGAAACAAAAAAGTTGAACATAAGACAACTTTACATTTATAACATCTTAATATATATACGAGTATATTTAAAAATAAAAACCTTATACAATTTATAAACCATAATCATAATACATGTCATAAAAATGAAATAACCATAAAACCTAAAATAAATAAGTCCATAGGGCAAAAGTTTTTTAAATATTTATGTTTTTATTTAAACGATTATTTACCAAAAAAAATTGATTTCATTAAAAAAAATTTTAAAGTCGAAATAAAAACAGCCCAAGCAGCAAAGTAATTTTATATTTCGATGGTTATACAACTGTTTTATTTTATTGCTATTTTATTGATACTTCCAAATTGCTAATCGATCACATAAGAGCTGCAATAAGCACTATTCTGTTGTAGGCAACTAATGTGTTTTATAAATTTATCATCATAACGTTTATATAACATAATTATAAAATATCTTACAAAACAGTCATAGAATTATTGTAAAAACGTTTCTAGGAACATCTTAAAAAATATTTTAGCCTATAAAAGTTAACCATTTTATAAGGGCTTTATAGTGCATTTTGGCAATTTTTTAAATTCACTTATAAATATATTTCAAAATTATTTTAAAGTTGCTTCCTGCGACTTTAAAAAAACAGTAATATCGAAGTACTTTTAACAACAATTCGCCTTTAAAAGTAAATTGTTATTTTAGTGATCACTTTATAACTATTTTATAGTATAACATTTCTACTACAATATAAAAACAAAAACAAATTTCTTATAAAATAAAATTGTACATAATAAGCTGATTAAAAATGTCGAATATAAAACAGTGGAAAAAAATTAAGAAAAGTGGTGCTTTTCGAAGATGGTTAAAAATGTGTTATGAAAATATGATGTGTAGTAAGAACATTGGTGTTGATATTAATAATCCATTAGCGTTAAATAAAACAATGAAATCCGTTAACTGCCTTGGTGCCTCAGATCAATCGTCAATATGCCAAAACACTTATATGTGTCTGTTAATGCAAGTAGGAACGTATGGATTATGTTTATATTTTACGCGGTCATGACGGTTACTTTTACCATCAAATAACAAATTATCTATCACAAAGAAGACAAAATGTAGCAAAATAGTCAATTTATTTTATAGGAGTTACTAAAAGGTTGTGTACTAGCTAAAAAGTTGCCAAGTAGCTATATTCGCGCGCTGATTGTGTAAATAAGAATCAGATGTTTCTGTTTTCCCTCTGAAATGAAGCTGTCTGTGCTGCCAAGGGAGTTAGGTTAGACAAAAGAGCAGAACCGTATTGTAATGTTTTTCGTATTATTCTTGTTTGATTTGATTAAAAAACCCACGAACGTCTTAATTGAAAAATTACATCTACTGCTGTTTTCAAAGGGACTGAACACGAAAAAAAAATGAAAATTTTTGACCTTGCTTAGCCTCGGCACAAAATAAATATACTGCCAGTAAAAAAATAGTGTATAATAAGTTAAACAAAAGAAAATTAGCAGTGTAAAATAATAGTGCCCGATTATTTTATTACAGAACATGAGGATTCAAAAATAATTTACTACTTATTCGAGAATTAGATAGACAATCACAGCCATTTTATGTTTTTTGCCACTGATCAGATTGCCACAAATCTGACTTGAGTCTTAGCGACTATAAATAGATAAATATTAATACAGCACTTAAGATCTGGCCTTCAATAATAAATAAATTATTAGGTAAGAATCCACAATGGCTGGATGATGTGGAGTTAAATAAAAATAGCGCATCATAATATGACGCAGCCAGGTTAGTTCAGGTTAGGTAGTCCCCCCCCCCACCCTTAGGTCTTCAAGAATTAGGACCTATTTTAAACTTTAGCGCCTTAAAAAAAGAGTGTGTAGATGAATTTTGTATTCCCCTCCCCGATCTAGGATTTAAAGCAGTTCGGCCCTGTCGAAGTATCGCCAGTTTTAAAGCATACACATATTTTAATTGTTGTATAGAGATTGTGTAGTAGCTAAATTATCTTAAAATGCTTGCTATTAATACAAATTATTTTATAGAAAGAGGCCATTTTTAAATGGGAGCGCTAGGGAACATAAAAATGGGTAGAGTTGAAAATACCAAATATCTCATTTATGTTAATATTTACAGGTGTTAAATATATAAAAATTATGAAATAATGATGCTTAGAACAAACTGGCTTGAGTTTTTCTGAAGAAAATGGTTAAATCGACAAAGCTAATTTTTTTAGGTTTTAAAAATTTTCCTTAAACATTAATAAATAGGGGGCCAGCTTAAATTTTGTTAGAAATATGCTATATGTTTTCCAATAAAATTTAATTCGCAGTAAGAACTTGTTTTCTCAATCATAATCAACCTCTTTAAAAATCATATAAAGTATATTATATGGAATTAAAATAAATAAAATGGCTTCTTTACTTCTTGTAAATAGTTAGTATATTGATTATATTTTTCCTTTATCTAATACAGAATTACTTCTTGCAGCTTTTAGAATATACATTTAAAAAGCCTTTCGATTTTATTGTTGTTTCATAAAATACAATATGCTAGTATATTTTATAGCGCAACGTGAAAAGCTTTAACAAAACTGTTTTATAACGCTGCTGTTTAAATTTTTTAAGAGTTGCAGAAATGTTCATAAAATTAATATGGAATGCTTGCAAAAGGCTTTACAAAATGATACTGACTACTGAAGTATTTTATAAAATGGTGCCAATATTGCATTTATAGCTGTTGTATAAACGAATTAAAAACGTTTCTGAGAGTAAAGTTGTTTTATAATTTTTTTGTCAAAAACGTTTTCGCGACCATAATAAAATATCAAATTGCTGCTTGGGAGGGATATTAAAAACAGACAATTTAAAAATATTTTTAAAAATGCTTTAATTAATTAATATTGTTCTGAATAATTTATATAAGTAATATTTTTTACTTAAAAATTATAAATTAATAATAATTAATAATACTGATGTTATTTCAGGTAAATATTCCACCCTGTATAGGTACTTATATAGTATATTGTACAACTGTGGCGGCTTTAGGACAGGAGTGCACCCTTTAATTTTTTACATGCAATATTTATCTCTTTACAAACTTTTTATTGAAATATCTTGCAGACTTTTAAGGTTTGATGAAAAAGCTGTTAAATTTTTAAAAAATCGATCGAAAGTTGTTACTGGATCATATCTGTATATCTTTACACCATTTTACTTGCTTACAGGTTCTGTAATTCCTATTATCAACCGAGACCGTCGACCATCGCTCATCACCATCGAACGATCAGACAGACCAATTTTCATATCACGTCATAGACCATCGATCACAATAGAAAGACCTCCTCACTTGTATCCGAGAGTACGCAGGTCGTCGTGCTTCGTGGAACGAGCCACCGGCAAACATAAGAACTTCATTAGTTTTGAACATCCCGATCGCAGAACGCCTTCGACATTGATTATAAATGAACAACGATCTTGCAGGTAAAGATTTATTTGCGGATAAAAAAAATAATACATATCTAGAAGGCAAAGGTGCCCAATTGCCATCCTAATGATGATGGCATAACCACAGCCGTCTTAACTTTCAAGCCATGAAGTGACATCGGGCAACGCCGCATCAGCTGGGAGTTGCGGATCCACAAGCTATTATTACGCGCGGCAATGGGCGACTTTTTATTCTGTCTGATAATATTTTTTGTGTTTTTTTGGCTCTGTTGCCACTATATTGATATTGAAAAATGTACAAAAAAGTAATATATGGTTTTGGATAACAAGAACAACTTACCTAATTATTAAATAATAGTAACATTGCATTGAGAAGCTGTTTTTGTTTCAAGAGTAGATTTATTTGATGGATGAAAAGTAAAATTCTATTATACTAATTATTATCTTCTGCATTTAAATTACAGGATTGACTATTATCTTCTGAAGTCTCAAAATTTAGTAAGCTTAAGGCTTTAACAAATCCACGCTTGTCTTAAGAAAGTCACCTACTATCTGGGTAACTTTGTTACTTTCACAATGTATGAATTGGTACCGAGACAACAAGTTTTCAAGCTGAGACTACGTGCTTAGTTTCATTTCAAAGGGTAAAATCCATTTCAAATCATTGTAAGCCAATTCATTACCTTTTAAAAAAACCTTTACCTTCATATCAATGTCCACTGAAACCTGATTAACAATATTTATATAGTCATTGGTCAAATCTAAACTATAAAAATATATTTTTGAGCCACTTACAATTTTTACTTCCCAAAATTCAGAAGTAATAATTTTTTGTGAATAATTACTGAGATCGTCAAAACTTTAAAATCCGATTGCTCGAAAGCTTGATTAAGTTGAGATGTACGCAGGCCCGGTCCCAGCGCCCGGGCAACCCGGGCAGACGCCGGGGGGCGCAAAGTCCAAGGGGCGCAAAATATTGCAAAAGGTAAAACAAATAAGCGTCTGTATAACCTTCGATGTATAATATACTATTTAATAGATAAAGGCGCCCAAATATTTTTTATAAATTCTGAAACAAAGCGGGTGCCTTTAACCCATTTAATAGGGGCCAAAAAACATCGAAAATGGAACATCGATGATCTTTAAACCTCGATATTTATAGTCCGCCCTTAGCGCGACGCGGTGAGCGCGGCGCGGCGACTAAAAAATACTAAACCATGAATAACCTCAAAAAAGTCACGTGACACATGGATCTTCAAAGCAGTGAACAAGTTAAGACGGCTATGGCATAACGAAGGTCAGAAAATATTAAATACCTCTTATACATAGACCAGAATAGCCGATTCAAAAATTCTCTTTGGTCTTTGTTTTAAGCGTACGAATGCAAATGATGCAATAAAAAATAGGCTATTCATGAATGAATTGTCTATTCTATAATAAGTCTTTGTAAAATATCAAGAGCGGACCGTATATTATGTTTTTCCTAATTGCCATAGCAGACACTAACACATTTTTTTCTTTTTATTCGTTGTTCTTAATTATTGTAATTCTGTTATAACATAAACCGTTATTTCTCTTTCAGTTACCACCAACCGACAATAAGTTTTGAAACGCCACTGGAATCCCTCGAATCGTCTGAGCCTTCCGAACTTCCCCGATCAAGCAGGGTAGTATTTAAGCCAACAATTTCCCGAAGTTTCGAACAGCCGACGATCGCGAAACCGAAGCCCGAGCGAATGGCCACGAGTCTAGATGTGACCAGTTCGTTTAGTATCGATCGAAGGTGTTCGATTCCCGAAGAAGATCGAGCGTCGCCAGTGGTGATACAATTGGAGGAGTTAAAGATTACAGCGCCGTTGTTGGAAAACTTAAAAAGTAGTGATGTATAGCGATGGAGAATGAATATTTTATGTAGATGTGAAGTTGTACTTTTTTATGTTGAAATAAGTATCGTTATCTTTTTGATGTGGTACTATAATATGACGTATCAAAATGTAAAGTGTACTGTTATTCTTCGGTTACAAAGCTTTACTTTTGAGTCAGATATTTTATGTGCGTGAAATTTGTATTTTGATGAGTACCTACTTACTTTTCAAAATTATTTTTAAGGGTTTAGAATAGAATAAATTTTAAACAGTATCAATGTGTCCCAAACTGTTGCATTATTGAAATTCTGTACAAATTAAAATATAAGAGTAGTGTAAAAGCTGCATAGTAGTGTATAATAATATATTATACAAGATTATTTAATTTAGTTTGTATAATGTACATGTTTGACAAAGAATAAATCAAAACCATAAAGGACCCAATGCTTATGGGAAATCGCTTTCCGCCATTTTTTCTAAATTCTCAGTATGTTGTGGATCTTGACGTTCTAAGTAAGTGTCAATGGCCGTAATCCAATCCTATGACTAGTTCTTTATTTATGGCCTTTTAAATTTGACAATCTCTTACTTTGAGATTTTCTGCATTGTAAAAACACTAAAAAATCAGAATAATTAGCCGAACAGGTACGTAGGTAGGGGAGAGGTACTCCCACACACAGGCATAGCTAGGGTTTTATCCTGGGGCGGGGGGCAGACAGGTAGTAGTAGTAGTAACATGTTTTATTTAGCAAGAAAAGATACAATTAAATATTTTTTAATACCTTTTTTTAACAACATTTTTATAGATTCAGTTTTAATTTTAAAACGGAACCTTCTTTCAACAAAAACAGACAGAAAAGTTAAACATTTCGCAAATTGTATCAAATATTACGTATAATTTTGTTTTTTAAATAAATGTAATTTTAAAGTTTTTTTAAATAGTTTTTAATGATATTTGAGATTTAATAGAGTTTTCCAAATTATTATATCCTATCAAACCTTTATGAAAAATAGACTTATAAGCTAATGTTTTAGACACTCTATCCACAAAAAAATTTTGATTAGTTCTTGTTTTATAATTTTATAGTTTTTAATTTTATTTATAAAGATACATACTACATAAAAAATTAAATTTCTGACATTCAACCAAACTAAATTTTTTAACATTAAATTTATTTTTGTATATTTGTCACAATTTAAAATAATCCGCATTGCCTTAGTTTCTAAAATTTGTAATTTGTCAAATATTTCCTCACTAGCACAATATAAAATGGAAGAACAATAAAGAAAATGTGGTAATATAATAGTATTAAATACAGTTTTTTTAGAAAAACTGATTTTTTTAAAATAACCTACTTTTCCGGCAATCTTCGATATGATACTTAAATTATTAAGAAAATTTAATTTTGAATCAATGATTATCCCTAAATATTTAAAACTGTTTACTAATTCCAATTTTTCACCATCAATTACAATATTTATATTTTGACAATTTAAATTATTACCCATAACCATACATTTAGTTTTTGAAATATTTACACATCACACTTTGAATGGCTGTCTCTTTGTGGAGTACCCTTTTCGAAGACCAGCTTGAAAGGAAACTAAAATTTTGTTTTTGTGGCATCAATGAATTCTAATAACTGTTCATATACCACAGAGGTGTAAAGCCAGCCTCTCCCTAGCTACGCCGGTGGGGGGTTACTGTCCCCCAGTACTCCCCATATTTAAGTGCGTGGGCCGAAACCCATTTCCCATGAGTGACCCTTTACATAAGATGTATCATACAACGTAATTGAAATAAAACTGGTAATTTACAAAATGAAATGACAATAAAATTTCTCAGAACACACCTTATGTGTCACAGATGTTAAAATGACAACTAGGGACACACTGTGAACTGTATACCAATAATACCCATGCATCAATTTTAAATAGGCCATGGTATTCCGTTAAAAATATTTTTAAATAAAGTAATTAAGATGGGCTAGGCACTTTTACTTACGCTTCAATAAATAATAAAGTAGTTTTGTTCTCTGTAAAATGAAATAATTTCAGATGGTTTTAAAAACTAGTACGTATGAACGACAAAAACTTGCTCCAGCCTTCGAAGTTATTGTATTTAATTGCGTAATGTGCAAAAACGTGTCTCTTTTTTTAAACTAAGACAACACATTCTTATTAATCACACGACGTTATTTTTGAATTAAACATTCTACGTACATTCGAAAATATGTTTATGATGATTCAAAAGTCAATAGCGTCTAAAAAATGGGACACCAATTTGAATATCAGAAAGAAAAGGTTGTGATATTATTTTAATTTGCTTTATATATAAAAATTTAGCTAAAGCATCACAAAACTTTTCTAAGTAAAAAATTTTAAAATACATAATAGCCCGGGAGGTAGCGTTGCATTTTTGATAGTGATTTCAGGTCGCTTAATTTTGTGTGTATTCGATAGTCTAGATATAGCTAGCAATCAAAACAAGCTTCAGCTGTCAGAGTCGTCGTGGACCTAGTCGTAAGAGAATGTCAATTATGTCAAAAAAGAATATCTAAAAGTGATTTCAGGTCGTTTAAAAATTTGGACAGCAAATGTTTATATGATGACAATAAATTTAAAAAAAAGTCAGCTGCAAAGATGATGGGGGATTATGCGTCAGCTGCTTATACAGGGTCCTGCACCTCTTCTATAGCTCACTTATTAATTAAGTTAAAATGTTGATATTTTGCAAACCTTACCTGTATCTTGGAGTGCATTTTAGGAAAATATTTTTTTTATACCTACAGGGTGTTCCAAAAAAGTGTAACGTCATAAGGATGTATTTTTTTAGATCACATGCCATATATTTTCTTACTTATTTGGGTGCCTCCTATAGTTACCTACCTACCCCTAAAATTTTATTAAAATTGATTCAGTATTATAGGCGAAAAAAAATAAAAATAAAAAATATCAGTTTTGCACCACTGGTTTTAAAAATTAATAAAAAATAAATATAATGCCTCCTTAATAAAATTATACCAAGGTACTACTGTATAATTTTATTAACGAAGCATTATTTTAATTTTTTATTAATTTTTAAAACCAGTGGTGCAGAACTGATATTTTTTAGTTTTTATTTTTTTTTCGCCTATAATCGCCCTGAATACTGAATCGACTAAAATTTTAGGGGTATGTAGGTAACTATAGGAGGCACCCAAATAAGTAAGAAAATATATGGCATGTGATCTAAAAAAAATACATCCTTATGACGTCACACTTTTTTGGAACACCCTGTAGGTATAAAAAAAATATTTTCCTAAAATGCACTCCAAGATACAGGTAAGGTTTGCAAAATATCAACATTTTAACTTAATTAATAAGTGAGCTATAGAAGAGGTGCAGGACCCTGTATAAGCAGCTGACGCATAATCCCCCATTATTTTTGCAGCTGACTTTTTTTTAATTTATTGTCATCATATAGACATCTGCTGTACAAATTTTCAAACGACCTGAAATCACTTTTAGATATTATTTTTTTGAAATAATTGACATTCTCTTACGACTAGGTCCACCACGACTCTGACAGCTGACGCTTGTTTTGATTGCTAGCTATATCTAGACTATCGAATACACACAAAATTAAGCGACCTGAAACCACTATCAAAAATGCAACGCTACCTCCCGGGCTATAATTTTATTGACATCCCACAATTCTTTCATTTCGTCGGGTGTCCGATTATATTGTTACATTCACATTAATAATGATTAATATAAATAATATTTTTCAGTTCTTCTCAGGGATTCTCAAGATATTACAAAATGGAAACCATTGAAAATTAATTTCTTCTAGCTCTATACGGTAGGGTTAAATTCCCATTTTACTGTAAAACCCCATTGAAGTTTGAAGTAATGACGAATAATAACATATCGGATGGAATTATTATATATTCGTTCTATCCCCTTTTTAAATATAACAACAGATGGTGAAACGAAGAAACGACTTGGTCAATTGAAAAGGCAAATTTTAAAGCAGTATTTTAGAAAATATAAAGCCTGACTAATGACTACTGACCGTTACGTCATATTTTCCATATTTGCGGTACGTCGTAAATTGATTCAGTCACTTTGACTTACCGGTGGTAAAGGTTATGATTTTTCTTAGGCTTGATCTCCATAAAGACGAATGCATGTGAACAATTAAAATACAAGCCCTTTTTTTCAAATTTTTAATAATTTTTTTATACTGTTAATGAAGTCAGAAATAAGTAGTTAATTTAGGGTAAAAGGTATCATGGAATGAAACATTTTGTTTTTGAAAAGCGTTACGGAATTTTTTATTAATTTAAATTTACTGAAAATAAATAAAACTCATTTATAAAATTTAAAATTGAATCATATATTTTTTTGTCTAGTGCATCAGTCTATAAATTTTGTTTCAAATATATTCATC
The DNA here is from genome assembly GCA_963969555.1 of Polydrusus pterygomalis. Lineage (NCBI taxonomy): Eukaryota > Metazoa > Arthropoda > Insecta > Coleoptera > Curculionidae > Polydrusus > Polydrusus pterygomalis. The sequence continues at coordinate 3,617,881 of OZ018377.1, forward strand.
TTTATATGACAACACAACAAAATGCAGATTTTTAATCATTTAAATAAAATAAATCATCTCCGTAAGGATCATCATCATCAGATTCGTCTAAGTTAATAATAGGGAAAGGTGTATCTGAAGCATCGACCGTTCCCTTACATCATTTATAATTTTATTAGTGTGTATTACATACTTTTTTTTAAAACAGTCCGCTCATTAACCAGTGGATATTTCAACCACAGAATATTATAGCAAACCAGAAGCGACAGCTCGGCGTTTTGCGTGTCCTGTTTTGGTAGGCGCATGTGGCAAATAAGTTGTGTATCGCTAAAAACCATGTGCTCGTCTAAGTTGCGTTTAGTACGCGAGCTGACGTTGCGCCTAGCTAATTGTGATATTATTTTGTTCTCGTTCTGTTGCATTTGCATCTGCACTAAAAAGTAAGGTCGCTCAGTGTAGAAAATAAGCAAGTTTTCTCGGAGTATCAAGCTGTGGATCGACCGTTATCGTTGTGTAAAGGTCACTGAAAAACGACCAATCGATATCAAAGGTACCGACAGGTATTGTCGCTTCTCGTTGGCTTTGAGTTCTCTGATTTCAACACCATCAATAATTTTAAGGTTTAGTTGTATTGAGCGAATGGTAACGTGTTCACCTGCTCTATACATCCCATGAATACACTCTCCTATGGTATGTTCATGAATATCGTAAAGTTGTCGACCACGGGATGACAAAATAGCCACATTATTGCGATTCTTAAAATCTACATCCTTCTCTATCCCCTTTGCCTTAATTCGTAGGATTGTTGAACACGAAACTCCCAAAGCATCAGAAACTCTCTAAAACAGATAAGTATTTATAAAAACATTGCCATATATTTTTCATGCTTAATATTTTTATCTTTTCACAATTCCTGCTTTACTATGTCTACTTCCCTCGTAAACTGCGTTAAAGGGTAAGAAGAGTCTTTCCGGCACCACTATCTTTTTGAAGATATACCTAATCAAATAATTTTAAAATTAATGCTTGTTCTTTTTTACAATTCCGTGATATTTAAAAAAAATTGTGGTTAAAAATGTCACCGTCAAAAATGACAATAAAACTTTTTTGACAGGTAAAACTATACGACATTTATTATTGACGCAAATTTCCTATCTCACCTAGTTCACGAATGTTGGAAAGATAAGCTCTAATCGTGACGTAACGGTCAGCGGTCATTGAACACACTATAACATATTGTATAATATTATATTATAGATTGGGTTAAGATAAATAGAAAAATTTTAAAAATAGTCAATTTCTCGTCCCTAAAAAGAATAGTTATTCATTTGGGCCCACGATCTATCACGTCTATATTGATGTCAATACCTTTAACGATATAATAAGATTATGACTGTTACCTATTTATTAACGCGTGGAAGGCCCGTAGCCAGGATTCCGTTACTGGGGAGCTCACAGGAAAAAATATAGTACTAAAACATTTTTATTATAAATTGTGAAATTTTATTTTATTTTCAATACTTATGTCACTTTATTATAAAGTTCAAAACCTATATTTTATCGATCAAACTTGAGAATTTCAAAATCGGCAACTCAAAAACGAAATTTTTTTAAAGTTAATACAAACACATTTGCCCGAGTCCATCCTATTGTACAACAGAGATTTATTGATGTGGTAATCATTTATTGACTATTAACTATTTTTATAAATTGTGATATATATTTTTATCGCTTTAAATAGGACCAAATAGTTACAAAGAAAATATTACTCTTTACTCAGCATTCGCTTTATGGGGCATTTGAAAGAGGCTTTACAGATCGATTACAAAATTATATGTATATTTAATAAAGTTAAACTTTTCCTAAATATACTAGTAGAAATTAGAGTTAATAACAAGGGAGACGGGAGGGGGTATTTACATTTGGGTCTAGGATCGCCATATTTAATATTAAACCTTCTCTATATGAAATGTTAATTTGTTAGGTTAAGAGGATGCTTACTTTTAAAAATAGGTATAAATTTGGATGATTTTCGAAGAGGAATTACCATTTTACTATAAAAAAATTGAAACTTTGATTTCTCTTCATCCAGAATTTTCAAGAAACCAACAGGAAGCTATATTAGGCTACTAAGCTATATTTAAAAAAAATAAATGCAAGCCCAAAGTCGCCCAGCTTCAAAACGTAATTAGGGTAAAGGTGGGGAATGCCGGCCCCCTAACAATTTAATTAACTTTATCATTATTATTTATAATAGAAATTCAGACTATTGAGTGAAATGTATATTACAAAAGTAAAAAAAACGAACACATAAATTTTTTTTATAATATTAAAAAAACTCCTGCAGTGGCCGGAATTACCAGCCATGAAAACATAACAAAAATCACACACAAACATCCACGTTCGGTGTCGGCATATGCCTCATGAGCCCATTGACCATACTTGCAACATTGTAGCCACAGTCCCCTATGCTTCCCAACGTAACCGCATATAATAAATATGTCTTCGCCCACATCCTATATTATGGGCGGATAATGGCGGCCGGCCGGCATATCCCGCACAGCAGCGGCCGGCATTACCCGAAACTAACCTATAAAAGTTTGACCCCTGTATTCACTCTCATCGGCTATTATTACTTTAATATATTTTATTTACATAATAGTACATGATATTGTCACAAGACAATTTCATATGCCTTCAGCAAATAGTTAAAATTATTTGTTCTACATACCTTTAAAAATGTCTTCCCCTTACAACAAAGACCGCTAAAAGTCGTTTAGTCACGCAACAAGGCACTCAAGACGTTTAGAGTCGGTAAATTTGAATTACACATACAAAATTGCTTTAGCAGGTGGCGCAGCCGGTATGAGCGGCTAAGGCTAAGTTTACAATAGAAAAATCTAGTGACCGGTATTACCTTCATGGCCGGCATTCCCCACCTTTACCCTACGCTTATATTTTTACAAATTTTCCAAAAACTAAATGAAGTGCACACATTTTTAACATTAAACAAAGGAAGAATCCCATAACAAGGTACGGCATAGGCTACTATATCTATATATACTTAGGGGTAGGAGTTTTTGGCCAGCAATAAACCCGAACAAACCCAATATATCATGTTAAAAAAGCAATATTTACTTCTTTCTTTTTCATTTATTAACGAGAAACCAATGCTGAGCAAGCGGTTTTATGGGGGATTTTCAAAAACCAGAAACAGCCATAACAACAGAATTTTTTAAAATACCTCCGGATTCTATAACTGAACTATTTATATAGCCTTAGAAAAAGTACTTATAGAGGTACCATTTATATTGATCTTGTTGCAAAGTTGTGGGACCTAATATAACTATGTAGTGTTAGTACAAAAAAAAATATATAGAAAAATTTAATATATAGAAATTTTAGGTAATTTATAAGCCTGGGAAAATCTTATTTATTGGGTTTTATAACTTGATAGTTGGGGCTTAGTCAGTGGCAGGGGCGTAGATATTAGAGGAGGGAAAAAAGGGGAGTAATTACGCCCCCAGAAGCATATTAAAGAAAAATTTAAAAATATTACGAATACCTAACTAAAAAATAAAATTTACATAAGATTCTTGTGTGATAAGTATTAATAAAACTTTTAAAAAGTATTTATTTCTTTTGCTGCCCCCTCCCCCTGAAAACAAGTATCTACGCCCTTGGTCAGTGGCGTAGCAAGGCTGTATGAAACCCGTTAAGACTTTATCACCCTACCGTCCGCAATAAGGCGAACAACAGCACCACAAGCGACAATTGTTTCAGTGCCACGCCCAAACGAACCCATTTGAGTTGCTTTTTTTTTATTTTATCAAAATATTTTTCATCTCTGTCGATACTCCTATGTCGGTTTGCCCAAAAGTTTGTACCAAGAACCAGGTAACTTTTGTTTTGTATGCAGAGGTTGATGGAAGAGTCAGAATACTGGGGTTTAAGAGGTCCATTGTATCTCCTATCGCCGGGGTACTGGCCCCTGGCCGTCTTTAATATATTATATTTCTTATGACTATATACATAATTTTTACTATTTCTAAAATAATAATTAAAAACCATAAGTGTTGATAAAAATTCATTTTTAATAGACACAAATTTTCTCTATATAAATAAAGATGGATCTTGTAAATGTACAACAAAATATTGTAGTAAAATTTTACCAACTAAAAAACTGGATGAGCTTGATGAAGGAAAAGAATATAAAACTTCAAATTTTAAAATTTTACTACTAAAAAATATGGTAATCAAATTGTTGTATGTTTAGATACCATTTTTAATGTATTTCTACCAGAGCGTTTTAAAAATGGAATAAAACAAAATAATTTAGACAAATTAAATTCATTATTAATTTATAAAGGTAAAGTTAATAATATGTATAATATTGAGTTCAAATAAATTCAACTAACCCATATAAAATCTATATTTAATCTAATTTTTACTTATAAAATTATTTCATTATTTCATATTTTTCATTAAAATATTTATTTTAATATGTCTCCTAATACTAGTAGGTACTCCTTCTATTAACATATTTTTATTTATTGTAAAATTTAAATATTATCAGAAATATAAATAAAAAAATTAGAATTTTTATTAAATTATTAATATATTTTTCTCTAATTTTTACTAGTAGATAATATAATGTAGATGTTCTGATGCGGTCAGAGAGCAAAATCACCTAAGGACTCCTAAATATTCTAACATTTATCATGATTTTTGTTAAATGGTTGTGCATGGTGATGGTAAAGATGGATGAAACCTCAAAAGTATTTTTATGTGCTTTAACCCTCTTTACCATGCTTTATGCACAGCCATTACACAAAAACCATGATAAATGTTGGAATATTTAGGAGTGTTCTGATAATTTCTCTCTGAGTGCGACAGAACATACGTACTATATCTACTGCCTGGAGCTACAGTTTAGTGTCTAATCCGAACCACGTGTATGCACTGGTCTGCCCATCAACCCCTTCCGGTCACGATATTAGAGATGACCAGTGGCAACTTGAACTGTTACATAAGTGACATTGGCAGAAATGATTTTCTTACAATCAAAGTTGCCTGATAAGTAAAAGAAGAATTAAGCTATACGGGCCACTTTGATCATTTCTGTCAATGTCATTTGAGTCACAGTTAAGGCGCGTTGCCACTGGTCAAGTGACTTGATCAACTCACTTGAATTCAACTAAATTGAACGCTTTTTAAACGTGTAAACCTCCAATTTGTTTTAGCCTATCAAAAATATCCATGTTTGTGGATCACAAAAAGTGTAGATTATAGAAATAGAGATTTGCGAACGATTCTTGTAATTTGTAATGCATCAGAAATTGCTTCCAGGGTATCAGGAATAAACGGGATATTGTGCTTTTTGGTACTCGATAAAGAAATTCCAAACTTTTGAAAGAGTCACCGGTTGCTAAGTATCGAAGTGCTATTTCTAATTTTAATTTAGGAGAAATCGCTTCTCGCATAAAAGTGTTAGTTTTTGATAGTTTTGGTATTACTCTTTCCAGTAGAAAGTTAAACTGCTCCTCAGTCATTCTAAAATTTTTTTTATAATCTTCTGATGCTTTATCTTTTAGTTCTTGTATTAACCTTGGCGATGACCCTAGTTCACTTCTCCGTTTAATCCATTCTCTCCACCAAAATTTTCTTTTGCGTCGAACAGTTTTATTGATACCTTTTTTTTTTATTTCATTAGCAATACCTAGACCTGCTTGTAAAATAACTAGATGAATCTTTTTCGGTGCCATTTTTTTTACTGAAATGCTACATGTCAAATGAAACGTGTAAACTTTTTAAGCGTTCAATTGAGTTGAATTCAAGTGAGTTGAACAAGTCACTTGACCCGTGTCAACGCGCCTTAAAAGCTGCTAGTTAGTTAATTATTTTTTAATGTATATGCATGCAACCCGACATACGATTTTAAACAGGAAAAATTTAAAATAGGCAATTAAAAAAAATTATTGCCTTCATGATTGCCATTGGACCATTGGCATGGGGCCTCATAGGCGCCAGCCTAATACTAAAGGCACCCCCGTTGTGATGGTAAACCGGGGCGAACCGCCTCCCCTCCCATGCCTTGCTACGCCGCTGGGCTTAGTGACGTATTCGCCACTTATGTTTTTGATTAGTGATGGGATCACTGGAGTGAAAAATAACCGATCACTCGATTTTTTCAATCACTTGAATTATTCGGTTATCATCGGTAATTATTCGAGTGACGAAAATACGAATTGTTTTATTTTCAAACGACCCACATGCCATTCATAAATCACCAATCACTCATTGCGGCTACACAAACTAGTTAGTTTACGGAACTGGCCACCTTTTTTTTTTTTTTTAGAAGTCTAAAAATATGTGGTTGATTATTGAAGTGATTAAAAAAACCGGTTTTTTACTACTTTGGCGACCTTTTTTCCCTAATATAGAATTCGAGTGAAAAATCGATTATCATTCGGTTTTTTAAATCACTCGAATGGTCGGTAGTCGATTATTAAAATAACTCGATTTTTCCCATCACTATTTTTGATCAATATTTTGTAACTTTTTCGTTATATGTAAGAAATGACCGAATATCCATATTGGAGCACAAGAATTGACGCTTCACTAGCCCAGTTATTATTTGAAATATGATACCGACAGCTTTAACGTCATGGTTTTGTTTGATTATTTACACGTTTCTTCTGTATATTCCTTTCTTCCCACTGAAACTAAAGTTTATTATTTTTATTTTATTGTCAAGGTTTTTCACCTAAATGCCAAAAGAGTAAATAGGCAAACAAAACTTTTAGAATTTACAATATTTCTAAGGAATGAATTAAGACCAAAATTTAAGTAAGTATTATAAAATTGTAATTTTATGCAGGTTTGGAGAATCCAATAAAAACAACAATACTCCCGAGGCAGTGGCGCAGCGAGGGGGGGGGGTTTTAGGGGTTAAACCCCCCCCCCCCCAGACGCCCAGACTAAGATGGTTTTTTACGGTTTAGACCAAGGCTGAAGCCTTTGAAAATGGTAAAAAGTGAAAAAAAAAATTATAATAGTAGGATGAAACCCATTGGAAAAGGAAGAGAATATAACAAAAATGAAAGGAAAAATAATTTACGGGCGATTCGAGGTCGGGAAGTGGAAAGGCCTGAGTTTTTAAGGGTAGAAAATGATTTATCTCGATTTCCGGCAAAACTACAAGTCCTATGGAAAAACGTTAAATGGCAAAGTTGTAGATAATAAAAAGGTCTACAACTTTTTTATTTACACTTTTTTTATATAACCTCAAAATTTATGTGAAAAATTCAAATAACCAAGTTATTGGTTTTTTATTTTTATCTTTTAAAATAAAATTTTTTTTTCACGAAATTTGGTAAAAAGTTACCTTTTTATGTCCCAAACACACTGTAATTTTTTTGATTTAAAATATTTATTTTTTCACTTTATTTTGACTAATATCGAAAAAGCACCTTAATTTTCAATCGAAAATTCTCACGTCAAAATATCTGCTTTTTTAAAAAAGTCGGTGGGCTTTTTGTTCGTTGAAATCTCTACTTTCTGATGGTGTAAAAAAGATATACATTACTATGGTAAATGTGATGAAATTCCCTTTAAATCCTACCTTTAATTATATTTAGAACAACTATTTTCGCATATTTTTTGCGATCTTTATGTTTTATGGATTTGTAATTTTTTTGTTTATCAATGTAACATGGAATGTTACTTTTTCGAGTAATTAAAGTATAAATTTTAATAAATAGCTCAAAATTGTACATAATAATTAAAAAAAAATTTAGGATTCGAGTTTTTTTCGTTTCTTTGCATTTTTTGACAATATTTACCATAGTAATGTATATTTTTTTTACACTATCAGAAAGTAGAGATTTCAACGAACAAAAAGCCCACCGACTTTTTTAAAAAAGCAGTTATTTTGACGTGAGAATTTTCGATTAAAAATCATATTTTTCTTGTAAAAGATAAAAATAAAAAACCAAAAACTTGGTTATTTGAATTTTTTACATAAATTTTGAGGTTATGTGAAAAAAGTGTAAATACAAAAGTTGTAGATCTTTTTATTACCTACAACTTTGTCGTTTCACGTTTTTCCATAGGACTTGTAGTTTTGCCGGAAATCGAGATAAATCGTTTTCTACCCTTAAAAACTCACCCCCTTCCACTTCCCGACCTCGGATCGCCCGTAAATTATTTTTCCTTTCATTTTTGTAATATTCTCTTCCTTTTCCAATGGGTTTCATCCTACTATTATTTTTTTTGGTTTCAAAAATTATCGACCCTGGTCTAAACGGCCTTTAAACAGGTATTAATTTAAAAAATACAGAATTTGTATTCATACAAATTTTCCTACAGTAATAAAATTAATGACCAAATAAAAAAAAAAACGCTTTTTAAAATTTTGAAATCCTGTTCTTTTTTTTGAAAACCCCCCCTAATACAACATTCTGGCTGCGCCACTGTCCCGAGGTGATACAGTTTTATATTTTCCGATAATTTAATTAAAAATGATATTTTACTGATTAAATTATTTAGATTAATTTTATTGTATTTTTTATTAATGCGCCATAACGATTTAAACAGGATGTTAAACATTCGACGCTTATCACTGGGATCTCGTAAACGCTAGGAGATACAACACAGGGTACATTTTATTATTAAAGGCAGCAGACAACCCTATACCACTATTGGCACTAGCTAATGAATGATCTGGTATCTATAGATGAAACAATAAACGAAGTTATGGCTGCTCTCTATTTGTTTACGTAAGTTCTTTCTTTTCAATTTTTTTTTAAATTTTATTACAAAACACATAACATGTTCTTTACTTACAGCTGCGCCCTGATGATGGCTTATGTAAGCCGAAACGCGTAGGCAATTATATTATAGATATATGTAAGAAGGTAGAAGGACTTTTCTTCCCCAACACCTTTAAGTTAATAACAATTGAACCTATTGACAAAATCGTGATCCACTCTGAAGTAAATCATGATGACGTTGTTTAATTTTTTTCGGTTTAGAGATGTTCACACGGAAAAACATCGATGTTTGCGATGCAACGCTAAAAAAAAATATTTTAAAAGAATTAGAATTACAAATCAAATCACCAATTTAATTATTCTAAGCGCATACTGAAACCAAAGTTAAAATGTATAATAAAGATCGAGAGGCAACGGCAAAATAAGTATTTTACGAATAATACATCGATTAAAATCCATCGATGCATCAACAAAACATCAAATGGCCCGATGCATCGCTTGAAAATGATGAATCGCATTGAAAATATCGATGTTTTGGATGCATCGATATATATCGAACATCCCTATTTCCGTTTTGTGTTTCTTTGACAGCGGTTTGAATTTTGTAACTGTTTGTTGAAATTTTGTTCAGTTTGTCGGTTTTGTTTAATGCTGTTTTGTGATCTTTGTTGGACATCAATTAGGATGACATTGACACTTGCGTCAACTATGCGAGAATTCGAAATATTTCTGCAGTTACTTTTCATTGTGAGTAAATAGAAAGTTGGGTTATTTGTAGGTTACGTTTAAACTATAGTAGCAAGGCCACATTCAAAAGTAACTCCGGCTTAATCCCCACACCCAGCTCTTCACATATTTTAATAGGGTTTATGAATGATATGTGCCATCTATAGGTACCAGATCATTGGTCTCCACTAGGGCTGGGCAAAAATTCGATATATCGATATTTTTATCGATATAACGATATTTAAAAAATAAAATATCGATATATCGACTATATCGATATTTTTATAATATCGATATTCAATATTGGAATTTCAATATCGCCCAGCCCAGCCACTATTTTAAAGCTTAATTATTATGATCCTAAGTTTTCTTTTATACGGAAATGGTATTCGTGTAAAAAATTAAAAAAATATTGGGCTAATAGTTTAGGAAAAAAAGGATGTATTTAAATCATTTCATAAACTATAATTGGTATGTTAAATCAAAAACCCTCGGACGGCCATAGCTTCCTTATAACACATTTAAGGACCAATATTTAATTCAATCTTTCTTCTTCATGTTTTCATAATTAGAGTCGCCCCTTGAAATAAAGGTACGGAGTTTTACAGGGCACATAAGAAAATATTGATATACTTATTTATAATATAATATTTTTATGTTTTATCGATAATATTTATTATCGATATATCAAATAACGATATTTAAAAAATAAAATATCGATAATTATCGATATATATCGATATACCTAATCGATTTATCGATATTTTTTTTTATATCGATATTCGATATTGGAATTTCAATATCGCCCAGCCCTAGTCTCCACGATGTAAATCCCTATTGTGCAATGACAAAAAATACGCTGTTGATTGAAATTATTTAATTTAAAAAAGTCATGTCTCCTTACATCACACCTGAATAAAATAATAATACATACAATAAAAATGGATTCTCCAAGTCTGTAGATAATGTTGGGTTTATGTATTCAAAACAGTATTACACCAAATTATTATACACTACTGGCAAACTCCAAGTTACAGTGACGTTTTATGTGAGTATGAGAGAGTAAATATTATGTTTAGATGTCCGCAATAAGCAGTGGCGGCTTGTGACTAGCGAGTCAGAGCTTTAAATAAAAAAAATTGTAAATGTATTATTTTCAAAAATACGTGTCTGTTTTTTCTAACTTTCTCGTTGTGAATTTTAATTTCATCAGCATAAGCACTACTTAAACAAGTTAAAATATTAGTCCTAACATCTCAAAACTTACCACATTATGACGATGTTTTGCACTATTTTCATGTTTTTTTATTTTCTCTAAAAGATGTTTTAAGTCCTGCACCCCATTTATAGTCCAATTATCATCCCCGTCAAAAAGAAGACACACGAAACAAAAAAAAATATTTTTGTCCTCACAACCGCATACCTGTTCAGGATTTTTTATTATATATTTCTTTGTCAAACTTACGCGTAAACTGTGCCTTACTTTTACATTTTGATTGCACTTGTACTATGTTCAATTTCTAGTGGCCGCCCTGCATTTTTTAAATCAAGTTTTTCACTTAAGCTCAGAGAACTAAACACAAGCTTCTGTAAATCACTGACCTTCATATTACACGACATTTTCTAACTTTATAAGTTTTATAACGTAACTAATAATAAATCAAATCAAAACAAATAAACAAAACGTTAGCGCCTAGCGGCATCGACAGGTCGCCTCGTCAGAGCACATAATATATCGATTATTCTACCGTGGCATCGCGAACAGCTGTTGTTGGGCGCGGAAAATTGGAGCTTGTCCGTGGCCGCTCGTTGTGCGATGTGTAAGTGACGTCACGCCTTTGTCGTCATGGCAACTCATTGAGAAGCCTCGTTGAATCGGGACGGATAATCGGTCGCCTCCGCCCGCCCGTCCGCGCTTAATATAACATTGAGAGCGCGCAACTCGCTTGTCTATGAGTATAACCTGCCCGTTGGAATATGGCTATGTTTGGTTTGAATTATTTTAATGGATTGCAGATTGCTTTATTGGTTTTTTAAGTAAAGTATTTTTGGATTCTGTTTGAAATAATTGCAGGGAGGGCGGCGCCCCAGAGCCCTTCATTAACGAGCCGCCACTGGCAATAAGGACAACCGATCAATTAGGAATGGGACAAAATCGTGCCCGAACACAAGTTGGCAACGTTGGGTCTTGATCGATCCTTTTCTAACTCGCGTGAAGTCCATTTTGTATTAATTTATTTACATTAAAAGCCGTCCTGTAACTTCTGGCTTGCCAGTACGGTATATACCTGGCAGTACTTGGTATTCCCAATTCGTAATTAATATACATACCTACAATTACCGTATTAAGGGGAACGATATTCATATGTATCATATTCATGTATTATGTAAACCAGTTGTGCTGCTAGCATTACAATTTTCGTATACATATGGTTCTTGATCATTTTCATCAAGTACAAAGCTATATTTTTAAAATGTTGCTATGATAAAAAATGTTATATTTTTTGCAATATTTTCCGCAAAAATCTTCTAAATATCGGGCTTTAACGTAAAATCGAATAAAAAATATTTTTTTTAAGTTTATAATTCGGAACATTTATATGAATTTTTAAACATCATAATAATTTACAACTTTTCCGATAAATCATGTCATTTACATGTTTTGTGTAAAAATAACTAACTTATGTAAAATATTTTAATATTTGTAATGTCACAACAAACATGAATCTGATATATATACAGTGACATCCACAAAGTGTAAAGCTGCAGCATATGAAAAAGCTATTGAATTTAATTAATTTATTTTATTTAAAAATAATTCTTTTTTGAAATAAAATAGATTTGTTAATTTTAAAATTAACACTTTTTGTCATATTATGCGGCACAGTTTCTAGCGAGCACTCTGTAAGAACAACCGTATCCGATGCTAATAAAAATTTAAATAATAATTTCTAAAAACTAACATTATAATTAATACAGATCCTATTTAAAATTATACAATGAAATGCATATTATAATATTAAAAATAATATAAATAAAGTACTAATATAGAAAAAAATTGACATTTTCATTTTAAACCCGCCTAATTTTTTTCTACTTTATTCGCAGACATTCTTGTCTAAAATTTTGCAGTTATTTTATTTTTAAATGGGAATAATTTAATTTATAGACATACATTTATGGTCCGGGAGGTGGTGTCACTTTTGGACTAGTGATCGATCTGCACACGATTTTTTTACCATGCGTAGTTCTCCACATTAACATACACGATCCGCGCGTCAGTCAGCCCAGTAGCGGTGGGTGTGGGCGTGGGAGGCTGTGAAACTCGTCGGAAAAACTATGAAAAAAAGTGATAAATCTGGTGATGAAAATTTGTTAGATTGTAAATTATTGATGATTAAACGTGAAAATATTCGTCAGTCACTTTCCCGACGGGGGAAACATCGTCAGTCAGAGGTTTGAAGCCGTCGGAAAAATTGGAAAATTCAAGTGATCGATCTTCACTTGAAATTTTGTGGAATGATTATTAATATCTAATCAAGCATGAAAATGAACGTCAGCCACGTTTATCGTGGTGGATTCTTTGTCAGTCGGCTTTCCAAAGTCGAGAGTGCTGACCAGGTTCCTCTAGCGCGCTGCATCTTATGCAGCTCGACTGACGAAGAATCCGCCGGCGTCGTACCGACTGACGATTGTTTGTTTAAAGTGTGAAACAAGTTCTCTATAATTTATTAATTTCAAGTCAAGATACCGTGTGTCCACGGATTGAATATCAAAGATGAAAAACTTTTTTATTTGTGGGTTTATGAAAAAAAGTTATTTTTCATAAAAACTACTGCTTGTACGACCAGAAAGCATATTATTTTGTTCAAATTTATATACCGGGTGTTCAGAATTTAGAAAAATATGAAAAAAGCTAAGAACAAAGTACCCTTATGTGTAAAGATAGGATAAAAAGTAATTAGTAAAAGTTGTTGTGGTTGAAAACCTACGTCTCATTACCAAGTTTTGACTTATTAGCTAAATGTACAGAGACCGGCAAAAAGTTCAAATTCATAAAATATGATTTGCTTTACATCAACGCATTTTGCAAATTAGTTAGTCTTTAGAAGGTATTATTCTGTAAAATCTTTATCTTTATACGAGGAATTGTCGGAAAATGGCTAAGTAACTGTATAATAATAATATAACTCATATTATTAAAAAATCAATACGTTTTAAAATAAAACCATGCACTATTCATAATTAAACGAATTTATTAGAAAACAAAAAATTAGGAGTCAAAATTTGTCTTAAAGAAATGTTAGTGAAAAAAGGCAGGTTATCAGCAAAAAAAAATATTCAAAGGTTCAAAATTCACCAACCACCTCGCATCGTTGGACTTTCTTAATAAATGCTTTATATGCGTTTCGTATCTCTTGCTTGAATCGCTTCTCTAATTATAATTTTTAAATTTTCAAGATCAGCTTCCAATTGAGATGCATACACTTTCTGTCCATCAATTGTCATCGAAGCGTATACTATAAAGCTTTTACAAATAAATACCGTCTAAAGACAAACAGTGTTTTAACTTTTTGCAAAATGCGTTAATTTTAAGCAAATCATATTTTATGAGTTTCAACTTTTTGCCGTTCTCTGTTAATTTAGCTAATAAGTAAAAACTTGGAAATGAGACGTAGGTTTTCAACCACAACAACTTTTACTAATTACTTTTTATATCTTTATACATAAGGGTACTTTGTTCTTAGCTTTTTTCATATTTTTCTAAATTCTGAACACCCGGTATATAAATTTGAAAAAATAATATGCTTTTTGGTCGTTTAAGAACAAGCAGTAGTTTTTATGAAAAATAACTTTTTTTCATAAACCCACAAATACAAAAGTTTTTCATCTTCGATAGTCAATCCGTGGACACACTGTATATTGACTTGAAATTAATAAATTATAGAGAACTTGTTTCACACTTCAAACAAACAATCGTCAGTCGGCACGACGCCGGTGGATTCTTCGTCAGTCGAGCTGCATAAGATGCAGCGCGCCAGAAGAACCTGGTCAGCACTCTCGACTTTGGAAAGCCGACTGACAAAGAATCCACCACGATAAACGTGGCTGACGTTCATTTTCATGCTTGATTAGATATTAATAATCATTCCACAAAATTTCAAGTGAAGATCGATCACTTGAATTTTCCAATTTTTCCGACGGCTTCAAACCTCTGACTGACGATGTTTCCCCCGTCGGGAAAGTGACTGACGAATATTTTCACGTTTAATCATCAATAATTTATAATCTAACAAATTTTCATCACCAGATTTATCACTTTTTTTCATAGTTTTTCCGACGAGTTTCACAGCCTCCCACGCCCACACCCACCGCTATCGGACTGACTGACGCGCGGATTGTATATGTTAATGTGGAGAACTACGCATGGTAAAAAATTCGTGTGCAGACCTATCACTAGTGCAAAAGTGACACCACCTCCCGGACTATTAGATAAGCAAACAATAATCACGAAAGTGGCAAATTTATGGCCTTGCGCACAAAGCTACACACGATTAGATATGCGCACTGCAACATTCTGATTTGACGAGTGGGAAAGTAGACAGGTCCGGGGTTAAAATTTTAAGTTCTTGCTCAAGAAATTGTAAAAGTTGACCAGCAATTTATTTTTACATGTAAACAGCTAAAATTTGCCCCAAATTCTTGCCAAAAAATTGGACTTTCTTCTCAATTTTTGATCAAATTGCGAAATAAGATAGTAATTTCTGGCATTTTTAGTAGTTGCAAACCTATAAGATTTTGAGGATAGAAAATAGTTTTTAAGGGTTTGTTTCTAAAATTTGTTTAAAATGATTCGTTGTCGTGTTCTCAGTTCAAAAAGGAAGAGAGCAAGTCAAATAAACTATAAAACTTATAAAATCAAATATAAAAAACAAACAAAGTCAGCAAAATAACCAATGTTCGATGTTATCGCGTACCTAACCTCAAATCAAATATTAGTTGGTATATAACTTGTATTGATTTTTACAATTTGGCCAAAACTTGGGTACGTGTGAAACATTTTCAAGCACAATTTCTTGTGCAAGAATTTGAAAAAGTCTTTGCTCGAGAACTTAACCCGTGGAATACTTTCACCCTTGGATTAATATAAACATGTATCTAGGTATTTACTTTTTTCTCTTATACAGGGTGTCCGGAAATGACGATGAAAAATTTAAAGGTATGATTCTACATTAAAAGATATGAAAAAAAGTTCATATTAACATATGTCCGGAAATGTTTCCAGAGGGAGCTACAGGCCCTTGAAGATGGTGTCATAAAAGTGGTTTTTATTTAATTTATTATGATCTACTTACAATACAGGAATTAACTTCTACGAATAAGTTAAAGTAATTGGGGGTTATTCTTTGAAAATATCAGGTGACCAATAATTGCAACCAGTGGCGTGGGAACAAAGGGGTGGTTAGGTATTTAGGGTTATATTTTTTTGCCGAGTGTATTTTCGCTATCTTTTAAATAAATCAGATTCTTTGAACAATTTTACGTTAAAAAGGTTCCCTTGGTATAAAGTCGTATAGTCGACCGTTTTCGAGATAAACGGACTTTAATGCTTAGTATGCAGAGTATCTAATAGTATATTAAAGTACACGTTTCATAAGAAGCGGTTTTAGTGCACGCGTCTAGTGTAAAAAACGAGCCACAAAGTGGCGAGTTTTTTTATTGACACGTGCGCTAAAACGCCTTATGAAACATGTGCTTTATACATTTTTTTCTATTCTATAATCAAGAAAAATACATTTTAAAAAGAATATAAATCCTTCAAATTTTGTAAATTTTTATGTCTAAATTTTATGTTGGTACTACTATTTTTTATCATAGTAGCCTCTGAACAACAAAAATTATTTTGCAAACTGTCATTTTTTGATTTATTGACCCATTTTCACCACGAGATTCTAAAGTTATTTTAGCGATATGAGATTTGAAATTGGACGGAATACGTTGTGTGATCCTTGTACATTCAGTACATATACAGAGCGTTCGGAAATTCGGGAGATTTTGCTACTTTTTTTAGAATTTCAAAAGACGTGATTTTACGTCACGGCATTGCAATTTGGTATAGGGAAGATGGAAAATTCAAATAAAGTTGAAGTTAAAATCGACATTGGAAGGTTAGTAGACTGAATTTTGGATAGGATTTGGCAGAAAATTATAGCTTGAAGTATCTACAAAAGATTGATTTATAGATTTATGCAACCAACATACGTGACTGTTATCCCCACAGAATAAAAAAGTAGGTTATCAAGCTATTTTTCCTCTGCGAAAAATGGGTTTTCTCGTAAATCACAAAGGCCGCGCAAGTCAATGAAATAAAACATTTAAATGTTACCAACATCAAATAAAGAAAAAACGCGTAGCGCAAATGCGTATCGTACTGAGCTTATTATGAACGTGAAATAGGAAAAGGTTAATGTGTACCTATGACTAAATCAGTTACCAGAGGTACTAGACAGACATAGTCTTAAAATATTATTTATTGTTGTATCATGTTCACACTTCTAATATTAAAATCCACAATATTTGTCATATTTCATGTTCGTATTTGTACTTTTTACCGCTAGGTGACAGACGTTGCCACGTTGTGCAAATATGGAATATTCCAAATAATATATCCACTGGACTGAGTTGAGTAGCTGCCAGTCAACAGTTTTTCTTGAAACTGAAAAGTCAATTTAAGCTGAAGAAAACCCAAAAGGGGCGATTCTTTGGATTCCTCGGAAACAGCGTGTATTACTCTCGAGTAAAAATTGCTGCATATTTTCACCTGGTGGATCTTTGCATTTGACGTCTTGTCGGCTCGTTATGATAAAGAGATGTAAAGGGTTTTCCAATAAGAACGATATGATTTCAAAATGAAATAAAATTAAAATAATTTCAAATACAACAAAACGTTTTATATTATCTTAAAGTATAGTCGATAACATTTATGTTTTGAATAACACATCGTTTAAATGTCCTCCGCGACTTAGTGTACACGAGCGAATTCGACGAACCCAATTTTCGATGACTTTATGCAATACATCGGGCGTGATCTGACGACTGCAGGGTTCAATGTTCAACCTTAATGCATCAAGTGTTTGTGGTCTGTTTTCATAAACCTTAGATTTTAAATAGCCCCACAAGAAGTAATCTAAAGGAGTTAAATCACAGCTTCTTGGAAGCCACTGAACAGTAGCATTCCTTGAAATTATCCTTTGGTCAAACTTTTCTTGCAGTTTATCGATAGTTTCATGAGCAGTGTGACATGTGGCACCGTCTTGCTGGAACCACATAACCTCCAAATCAAGTGTATCTAAATTTGGCCACAAAAAATTTCTTAACATCTGTCGATATCGTTCACCATTCACTGTAACTGCATCTCCTGCCTCATTTTGGAAAAAAAATGGTCCGATGACCACACCATACAGTTACCTTTAGCGGATACAAAGGCTTCTCATGAATCTGCTGTGGATTGTTTTCACACCAAAAACGGCAATTTTGCTTGTTAACGTATCCACTTAACCAAAAATGAGCTTCATCTGAAAAGATAATTTTTTTGGCAAAATTATGATCCCTTTCAAGTTGTTCTAAACTCCAAGCAGAAAATTCTCTGTGCCGACGATGGTCCAGTGGCTTAAGTTCTTGGGTCAAAACAATCTTATACGGGATAAATTTGGATCCAGTGCAACACTAGCTCTTACAGCAGCAATATTCTCAACAGTTCTTGCGTTTCGATGTCTTCTTGGTGTTTTTACATCGTGAAGAGTAAAATTATTTTCAGATTTCTCAACGATGCGACGAATGGCAAGCAAAGGAGGACGATTATTTACACCAAAGTTTTCGCGAAGTGCGCGATAAGTGTTCACAAAAGATCGTCTATTTTCGTAAATTTTTTGGATAATAACCAAGCGTTCTTGAAGCGCGTATTTAGCCATAATAAATTGTTATAGTTTACTGACATTAACTGACAACTGGTGACAGGTATAACTTTATTACCATGATTACCATATCGTTTCAAAATCATATCGTTCTTATTGGAAAACCCTTTATATCTTACACTATCGTCATTGCCATCAACGACCACGCGCTAATATCCTTTGAAATGGCCTGAGAATTCCGTCTTTGTCTCCACTTATATCATGGACGGCCATAGGTCAATTAATTCAATTACAAAAACGTCATATGACGTATTAAAACAAAGACACGGTAAAAACACAATTGAGAGACTTGAATAAAATCGAAATATTATCGTATTGCGATGGAATAAAACATTTTAGTAAATACGAGTGTTTAAATTTATACTGAATGTTTTTCAAAATGACAAATATCAACTAAACATTTTTTTATTCTTATATTTGTCGTGCTTTATCTATACCTTACCCATCATCGCATGTTCCGACATAATAATCAAAATCTAATGGATACGGAATATTACCCTGAAATGGATTACGCTCTGGCGCTCTAATTTAATAGAGTTTTACTTTTATAGCCTCTGTCCCCAGCTTATTACATAACAAAGTTTGTGCGCTATGAAAGCTCCGCTTGTGCTTGTTAAGGATTTTATTTATTATAGAAATTAGTTAAAAATATTTTTCTGATATTAAACTGTGAAACAGTGAGAAATGGTTACAGTGAATGCGATGTAATTAAAAAGAACTAAAAATTAACATGAAATAGTAAGTACTTACTACATCTTTATTGATTCTAGTCCTTCTCGATTTTAAAGTAGTGACTATTTTATACAAAGCAAATGATGGGGTATTTATTAGACTGTAAGTTTTGCAAAATAAAGCGATGCGTATAATAATTATTCTAAATGTGCATAAATATACGGAAAATAATTTTTATTCTAAGAAAAAAATAAGTAAATATTCGCTTTTCAATTATTTTCGCGGACACTATATTATCTTCTAAACATTTTTATGGCTTTTCTTAAACGGATTCTAGTGGGTGCCAGCGTTGATCTGTTTCTAATTTGCAAAATGGCAAATGTTCCGGTGAAAACGCAAATAGCGTTCCCTATACTGGATTGTGATGCACTTTGTGGTTTATTTAGTTGTCTATACCTTTCGATTATTACCAGTGTGACAGCCTTTTATATTGGAGTTAATTCCGCTGGGATGGCGCTACGGTGTATTGATGGCCGCTTTGATTTTACAAAAGGCATTTAATACATCTTACCGCCGTTGTCGGGATTGCCTGAGTTATGGCTGCCCGTAGAGTCCTAACAAGGACGAAACGGCCGTCGTGGTCTACCCGCCCCAGGGTATCCATTGTGCCTGGATCCCTGTGTATTCCAATTTAAAAAACAGTTACACACTTGTCCGATATGCCACAATATTCGCTTTTTAATTATTTTCGCAGACACTATATTATATATGAAAAGGAGAGTCGGTTGTATGCCGTATTTTATCAAATAAAACATTATTTTTGTATTTAGCGTAATATATTCACTATTGCCCAAAAATAATGTTTTATTTGACTATATTATATATCTTTTAACTTTTAAACATGTTAATTATAATAAAAATTTATTCGGTTGCCTGTCACATAAACCTCTCGGATCAGGCGTAAATGACTGATTTTAATTTACAGTGCTATTTATGGGGTGTATAGTCACAAAGATACAAAAAGGAATTTACAATAATTGCAATTAAATTAATTAATAAACTGAATTTAATAGGGAACTTTCCAATTTTTTTTTTCAATAATATGATTTAGTTAGGCCTAAAAAAAATATTCCCCAATTATTACTCCTTAAAAATCAGTAATAACTTGGTAAAAATTCTTTAAAGTTTCGCGCGTGTCAAAAGCATTTCAAACGACCTTTTAAGCGCGCCAAGCCCGATGACGTCACGAAGTATGACTTTTCCGTCATCCGTCATCCTGACCGGTGGCCGAGCTACAGAGTTTGCATTTGGATTTCCGTGTGTTATTGTTATTGTATTGTTGTTTTAAGGTGGAATTCTCAACGTCGTTCAATTTATTGCCAACCTATAACCTATTTCGTGGATGTCACACACGAATTATACTTCTTGACGTCATAACCCGTTTTTACCCGCTTGGGATAATTTGAATTTTGGGGCATTTTTAAATCTTGCTAGCGGTCTTTTGGGACGAAATATGTTGTTTTTTTTTGCTGCCATATGTTTTATGACAATATACAGGGTGTAACAAATTCGTTTATCACTACAGCGATCTCGTAAACCGTAAGAGATACGAAGATGGTTAAATGGGGGCAAAGTTGCACAATTTGATGCCTAATCATAATCCAAAAAGAAATTATTTAGATTTCGAGTACTTCCGGAGATATTCGAAAGAACCCGAAAAACTGTCAATAAGATTTTTTTGTTTTGCGCCCTTAATGTAGGAGATAAAAGAAAACCAATTACACCTTTTCAGGGCCACTTTTAATCCTTTCTTAGAATATGTAATTAGTTTTGCCATACAACGTTTCATTTTCCTGAAACCATCATTAATTTCACTATTTTAAATACGGACCTGGATTTTTTCCATTTTTCAATAAAAGACCTAGGACATCTTTATTCAAAGCCTAGGCTAAATATTAATTTTAAAAAATAATTAACTCTCTAATGTAGATTTTATTAAGATATTTTTAATCCGACCCTGTGTTACACAATACCCATTCGTTTTATTACCTACGAATTAAATCTTCGAACACGAGATTTGTATTTTTAAAAAATATTTATTTTCAACTTAGAAATTAATTTTACAAAATATAGTATATGTATTGTTAGCGTGACAATAAAAACCCGACTGAATATTAATTCCCATGAAGATCTTGGCTTCGGTAAAGTCTGTTGATGCTTATTCAGCAACTCAGCATTTTCTTGGGAAATGCAATATTATCCTATGGTTAAGGGTGATATAATTCCTCCCCCCTAAAATCCAACTTTAAGGGCTAGCGAGGAAGTTGGACGTCGGCGAAGTCGATAGCTTCTTTTTCCTTCTGGGCGGTTCTTTTAAGGGTGCATAATTTGGGGTATATCTTCTTATAGGCAAGGTATATGATTCCCAAAATTAAAAGTACATAGATCGCCAAGGTCCAAATACTTGGGGTATTAGAGATAGTATCGTAGACTAGCTTAGGCTGGTTTTCGATTATATGGCTTCTTATTGATTTCAGATCATCGAGTTCGATTTCTTCCAATCGAAGTGTCGCATTACTGATAGCTTGTTGGGCCAAATTTGTATCCAGGTCAGGAAATAATATGGGCTGGTTTAAATTCGTGGATTGTTTTTCATTAATGATTATTTCATTTTGGGTGGATATACGGCATCCAATGGGCAGGTTAATTAGATATGTGCCGGCCATTGGTTTTTGTATTTCTTCTTGTTTCTCGCATTTTAGTTGAAGAGTTTCTTGTTGTGGCAACATCGCAATCCATTGGCTAGAGTCGCTTAACCGTTTGATGATCGATTTCGATACCTTAATTAGTGTTTTTTCGCAGGCGGAGGTGTTTTTGACGTCAAGAAGCTGAACTTCACAAGGGTTGTCTTCTTTGATGTCCTTGATGTCCATTTTAAGGCAGATGAATCGTTGTGGGGATATTTCATCGCAGGGGTTGCTTGCAAATGCATAGTGCAATTCATTTTTTACCAAGAATTTGTTTCGCGGTATTATCGCCTTAAACTGACTCTCAAAAAATATAGGTGTCGAAAATAAATGAAAATAATTAAAGGTCTCAGGATACGTAATTGGAACATGTAAAATGTAATGTATTTTATTGTTTAAAATAAAACTATTAACTTTTATAAATTTTGAAAACAGGGGTATATTTTCTAAAGTTAATTCGACTGGAAATTGTTCCTTATTTAAGTATTGTTTAAGAGTTTTTAATTCGCTTAATAAATCAGCAGTTTTAATTATGCTAGGATGCATAATTTGCAGCTGTGAGAAAGAAATAGAATTTTCAATGTCTTGCAGTACAGAGTTTAGAATTTCATACATGTTGATAATCTGGTTCATGAGATCCTTGATAAACATAGCGTTCTCACGGTGTGTTTGATTCTTTATAATTAAAGAAATTTGGTATATGCGTGATTCCAATAATTTTTCATTATGTCTAATTTGTTGAATGGTATTATTGAATTTATCAATTAGGGCAACTGATAGAGTATTTTGCCTTTTAATATTATTAGCTAAATTCATTTGGTTATTTTGCAACTCTTGAATTAATTTATCATATTTTTCTCCGTCCGCATAATCTAAGTTTCCTGAAATTGATTTGAAGATTGAACCTAAGCCGTTTATAAGACCACGTTTTGATCGAAAAGGTTTCGGTAATATTTCGCGTATTTTTATGTCTACTTTATCTCTAATGAAACTTAATATCTTCCTGTAATTAGAAGTGTCATAGAAGTAGTCTTCGTTCTTGTGAATTAGATTAAATAGGGTATTTGATTGATTATTTAATTTATTGATTTCTATCAATATCGGGTTTAAGTCATAGAAATGTATAAGCTTGTGTGAATAATGTTCTACTTTCGTAGTTCCTAATTTAAGAGGGATAAGTCCAGGGTTGTTGTCTAATTTCCGAATGGAAATTGTTTCTTGGAATCCGAGGGTTCCAGAAAATCTGAAAAGGAAATTTAATTTTAATTATCAAAAGAGTAGGTCTTTCTAAGCGGTCGTCTTAGATTGTCCATATGTATTTTTGGTTGGTTCTCGGTGGAAACTGTTTTTCTTTGGGGATTAGTATTTGTTAATTTAGAAGATTTTTGAAATTTATTTGCGTTTTTCTGCCGCGTGTGTTTTCTAATAAATACTTGATCATCTGGTTGGAAAATTTCGGGGTTATCTCGGTTTTCGTTCCGTTTTTCTATAATTTGTTCTTTATTTTGTATTAAGTCAGAGTTTAATTTTGAATAAATAAGTTTTGCCTTTTCTTTGTGTTCGTTGACATAGTCATTAAGTAATATTTTGTCTATTTCTAAATTAAATGGGTCGTTTGATGAAATGTGACCGTTTATAACATCTATAGGCTTCATTTTGGTAACAGAGTGTAAAGAATTATTATAGGCTAGAATAGCGTATAACATTTTCATATTCATTGGTGTTTTGGAAAAGCCTTGTGTATTTAAAAGTCGTACGTGCTCTGTTATTGTAGAGTGAAAGCGTTCGATTACACCGTTTGACTGAGGGTGGTTTGGTGAAATGAAATGAATTTTGATTTTATGCAGGCCTAAAAGTTCGGTTATTAGAGAGTTTTTGAATTCCGTTCCGTTATCGCAAATTATTTGGCATGGAATACGGTGGTGCGAAAAGTATCTAATTAAATTATCCGCAATTTCTGTACCGCTTGCCGAATTTATGGGGTACGCTTGAGCATATTTTGAAAAACTGTCGACAAGTGTCAAGAATTTTGACTGTTCAAAAGTGAATGTGTCAATGTGAACGATTTCAAAAGGCTTGGAAGCAGTGGGCGTGATGTTCATTTTTATTTTTACAGGGTTACGTTCATATTTGCTTTGTTGACAGATCTCGCACTCGTTAATATATGTCTGTATAGAATTTTTTGTGTTCGGCCAATAATATTTTTCTTTAATTTTAAGATAAGTTTCGTCTATGCCGCGGTGGTTGGTTTTACTTTCATGGTAGTTTTTTATTACTTCTACTATATCGTCTTTGTGTGTAACGTCAATTAATTTTTTCATACAGCGTTTAAATTTTATAGATGGCCATTTAAAATATGTCTGCAAGGTTGTTGAGAACGGTTCGTATAGTTTTGCGTCTAGGAAATAAACATGGTATTGTATGTCGGGAGAAATATAATCTTTAATAAAATTGATAACGTCGTGTTCAAAATTGTTCTCGGATAATTGTACTGTAAGGCGTTTTTTCTTTTCGAATAAAATTGTTATCTTAGTTTTCGCGGGAGAATGTAAGACAGAGGTGACGAATATCTGGTTGTTGCCGTAATTAACTGGGTCATCAGTTATGGGGATTCCAACTATAGGGTTTTGCTCCGCGTTAGAATGCACTGTTGCATTTTCGTCGTCAGGTAGGTCATGGTCGACATTGGCGTCCTCAATGTTTTGTTCGTCATCTGTTTGTACAATAAGCGATACATTATCGTTGTTGTCTTTGTCTTGATTATTTGACGTTTGTCCGAGAAGTTGGTCAATCTGATCTAATTGATCAATGTCAATATTTTGGTTTTGATTATCGTTATTGTCTGAGATTAAATTTTCTATGTCGATATAATCCGAATTTATTTCTTTTGTATGTATCTCGATACGCGAAAGTGCGTCTGCGTTACTATTAAGAGAACCTTTTTTATAAATTATATTATAATCATACTCTTCTAATCTTATTCGCCAGCGCAACATTTTTGAATTGGGATCTTTCAATGAAAAAAGCCATTGGAGGGGCTTATGATCGGTTATGATATTAAATTTTCGTCCGAATAAGTACGGTCGGAAATATTTGGTGGCCCAAACTATTGCCAACAGTTCCTTTTCGATAGTTGAATAATTCTGCTCGGAATCGTTCAAGGTTCTTGAAGCATACGCTATTGGTCGATCTTGTCCAATAGGTCCTTGAGATAGTACTGATCCGATCGCGACGTTGCTTGCGTCACAAGTCAAATTAAATGTTTTTGTAAAATCTGGGTACTGAAGGATTGGATCGTTTATAAGCAGGTTTTTACACGTTTCGAAGCAGGTTATAAATTCTTGATTATGTTCTATTTTCGCGCCCTTTTTTAAGCATTTTGTTAAAGGTTTTGTGATTTTAGCAAAGTTATTGATGAAACGTCTATAGTAACCTAATAAACCGAGAAAGCCTTTTATTTGTTTAGTAGTTGATGGTATTGGATAATTTTTAATTGCTTTGATCTTGTCAGGGTTGGGCTTAACTCCGTCAGGGGTGACTATATGTCCTAGATATGCTACTTCTTTTCTCAAGAATTCTGATTTGTCAAGCTGAATTTTGAAGTTTGAATCTCTAAGGCGTTGGAAAACTAATTTTAAACGTTCGATATGTTCCTGCAAGGATGTGGAAAAAATAATTATATCGTCCAGGTACACTGCACATTTTTCGTTTTGCAACCCTCGCAATATATTATCGATTACCCGTTGAAACGTCGCCGGAGCCCCCTTTAATCCGAAGGGCATGCGCAGATACTCGAAGTGCCCAAATTCGGTGCTAAAAGCCGTTTTTTCGATATCTTTTTCTTCCATTTCGATTTGGTGGAAACCACTAGCCAAATCTAACGTAGTAAAGTATTGGCATTTACCGAGCTTATCTAATATGTCACTTATGTTAGGAAGGTTATACCGGTCGTCTATCGATTTTTCGTTCAATTTCCTATAATCGACGACAACGCGCCATTTCTGTTTACCGGAGGCATCAGCCTTTTTTGGGACTACCCAAATAGGTGAACTCCACGGTGAGTGACTTGGCCTGATTATTTTTTGGTCTAACATTTTACTAATTTGGGATTCAACTTCGCGTTTATGAACATATGGGTATCGGTACGATTTTGTGTATATAGGTACTTCGTCCGTAGTGCGAATCTGATGTTTTATTTTATTGGTAAAGGTCAGGGGTGTATTTTCATCGTAGAAAATATCGGCATATTCGTTTATTAACTTTAAAATTTCGCGTTTTTCCTCGTAATTTAGGTGGTCTGTACGAAATTTAGAAAAATCTATTCTCTGCTTAGGTGAATCATCGAAGTTGTTAAAATTTATTTCTTGAATAAGCTTTTCGTCGAATTTTTCTACTGATATCGGTTCTGAGAAATTTAAAGTTATTGAATTGGTTGTATTATTTAAAATGGTCGTTATGGCTTCGCCATTTTTCGCAATTGTCAATGATTCCGGTATTTCACAATTGTGAAATTTTTGATGGGGTATAATGATCTCGCCGTTTTTTATCGTAGTTTTTATTTTTATAACTTGTTCGGAACGAGGTGTAATTGTTATTAAATTAAGATCGCTTTTAGTTTTATAATAATTTAATTTTATTGTGGCAAAAGGTGTAACTAGGATGCCTTTGTCAAAATCTAAATTTGCCTGTAAAATTTTTAGGTTATCGAGCCCTAAAAGTCCTTGAAAGGTATTATGAAATTTAAATAAAAAGAATTTAAGGTTTGTAATTTGCGGTAGATTAAAAATTTTTGAAGCTGGTATAGAAGCACTGTGTCTATGAGCTGATTTTTGGAAGACCGTTGAAACAATAAATGGGTCTTCTTGGATTAAATTTGGGAAAATTTTAAAAGCAATTTGTGGGTCGATGAACGATTTTGTTGATCCGGAGTCTATTAAAATTTTAATATTGTATTCAGGAAAGATTATATATGAAAGTTCGCTTGAATTATTGGTATTATTAAGCGAAATTATCGGGGGTGATATTTGATATGTCATATTTGGTCGTTTTTCGTATGGGTTAACGGAAAATTTTCATTTTGGTTGCCTTCGTTAAAATTAGTATCAACGTCAGTTGGAAGGTCATTTGGTTCTTCGACAAAATAGTTATTGTTAGATGGGTTATCGGTGTCCTCATAGTAATAGTGTTGGTCATGGTCCTGATAATATTGACTGGGTTGTCCTAGGTCATAGTATGGGTGATCAGGTTGCATTTCGTTTGTTTGGGTATAAAATAATTCTTCAGCAATCCATTTGTTTTGCTGAGGGGGTTGAAACTGGTTGAATGGACGGTTCTGTCCAAAATTTGTATTTCGAGTAGATATGGTCATAGGTGTAGGTTTAGGAAATGTTTTCTGTGGGTTTGGTTTAAAGACATTTTGATTTTGTTGCGGTCGTTGTTTAAAGACTTGCGAATTTGTAAAATATCTTTGGGGTTGATAATTAAATCGGGGTTGAATGGGTATAGGCTGTGATGGAAATCTATTTGGCATTTGATTTCTAAAGAAATTGTTTGGCGTGTTTGAATTAAAATTAATGGGTGTGCTGTGCACTGTTTTTTGTATTTGATCGGGTCTTATTTGGCTGGGCCCTGGTCTGATCGAAATTTTGTTATTGGAATTTTGAAAATAATGTACATTGTCTTCTCGGAGGACGATTTGCAATGCCTCACTAAGATCTTTTGGTTTCATACATCTGATTGTTGTGCCTAAAGGTTCGCGTAGGCCTGACAAAAATGTTTTTAAAGCCAAATCTTGATACAGGTCGCGTTTTAAAACTTTATTTTCGTCTTTCGTTTCGTGTAAATCTACATAAGCACACAAAAGGTTCAAAATATTTAAAACTCTATCATAATATTGCTGCGGTTTTTCTAATGTATTTTGTAGCAACATAACCAAATCTCTGTTTAAACATGACTCATCTCTTTGATCTGCAAAATTGCGTGTAAGTGTGTTACGCACATCTTGCCATGAACTTACATTTTGAATATTAACAACTACTTTTGCATTTCCAGATAATTTTGAAATCAAAGAGTTAAGTAAATAGACATTTTGAAAACCTGTTGGATTATTTGCCTCGTAAAATTCGCTTATCAAGGCTTCACACACAGATATATATCTATTAAGATCATTGGGATTTCCGTTAAATTCCGGAACGCACTTTAAATATTCAGGATTAAAACGGGACATTTTATCAGTATTTTCAGGTAACTGAATTGAAACTTGCTGATTTAAATGTTCTGAAATTTGTTGTTGGATATTTTTTATCGAATGACTAACAGATTCTATAGTTAAAGGTACTTGATTTTCTGGTAAAACTTGAGAGCCGGTTGAAGGGTTATTGTCAATTTTCAAATTTTTCAGAAAATCAGCTAAATTTTCGACTGACATTAAATTGCACTTACATAAATATCGCAACGATGAAACTGGCCTTCATTATCTTCTATAAGAACCTCGTAGTAGGTAGGCGATGTGGTCCTTCCCAAAACTTCGATTCTCGCAAAATTGGACAATTTGTGTTCCAACTTTCGATAGTGGCTTGCCTAGGTGGGTCCAATGGTCTGCGATAGATTGGACGACGGATCCTTGATGGATGATGACGTCACTCCACTAAACACCTCCGCGCAACAAAGTCACTAACAGGTTCGATTTTTCGGTAAATCGTTGACACGAAAATCGCCCGTTCGATACGATCGACTCCGAAAATCTGCACGACTGCGCCAATTAAATCTTCGAACACGAGATTTGTATTTTTAAAAAATATTTATTTTCAACTTAGAAATTAATTTTACAAAATATAGTATATGTATTGTTAGCGTGACAATAAAAACCCGACTGAATATTAATTCCCATGAAGATCTTGGCTTCGGTAAAGTCTGTTGATGCTTATTCAGCAACTCAGCATTTTCTTGGGAAATGCAATATTATCCTATGGTTAAGGGTGATATAATTTACGTCATCTTTTGTGTAACAATTTAAACTAGGTAGCTCCTTAAAAGAATACTATAAAATTCGTAAAATTGATAATATTCGTAATACAAATTCTTGCTAATGATATTAGATTTTATTTAATTAACAATATTTTATAATATTAATAAAATGAATTAAAACTTTACGAAAAACATTATAAGCAATATTAGCAAAATAAAAAAAATACTCCTGAATAAAAGAAGTTGTCATATAAAAATTAATTATTAATTACGTGTTCAAAAATGTTTACCTGGACAGCGCGAGCGATACATTTTCATGTCGTGATTAAAACGAAATGGTATTGTGTAATACAGGGTCGGATTAGAAAAATCTTAATAAAATCTACATTAGAGCGTTAATTTTTTTTTTAAATTAATATTTAGCCTAGGCTTTGAATAAAGATGTCCTAGGTCTTTTATTGAAAAATGGAAAAAATCCAGGTCCGTATTTAAAATAGTGAAATTAATGATAGTTTCAGGAAAATGAAACGTTGTATGGCAAAACTAATTACATATTCTAAGAAAGGATTAAAAGTGACCCTGAAAAGGTGTGATTGGTTTTCTTTTATCTCCTACATTAAGGGCGCAAAACAAAAAAATCTTATTGACAGTTTTCGGTTTCTTTCGAATATCTCCGGAAGTACTCGGAATCTAAATAATTTCATTTTGGATTATGATTAGGCATCAAATTGTGCAACTTTGCCCCCATTTAACCATCTTCGTATCTCTTACGGTTTACGAGATCCCTGTAGTGATAAACGAATTTGTTACACCCTGTATACTTATGATTTATAGAATTTTTTCCCCATTTAAAATTTTTGTCAAGTTCCCTATTAATAACATATTGTAAAATATTGTAAATTTCATTTTTTCTTTATGACTATTCATACACCCTATAAATAGCATTGTTAACGCCGATCCGTACCTATGCATTTTCACCCTCCATTTTTAAACATCAAAATTCCAGAAGGTCTTGGGTACAAGAAACGGGAAACCTTAAAACATATTGTAAAGGTGGACATGAAAGAGAATTACGTTACATCATTTTTCTATAAATTTTAAGGTAATATTTTTTTTTCAAACCATTTATTTAAATATAAGGATATAATGCACTTGATTGTAGATATGATATTTCTTTCGACAATAAACGAATATATTTTTCTTCATCTTCGGTTCAGGCCCACAAACTCGTATAAAAAAACAATTTTCAAAACGAGTTGTACTATTCAAATTAAAACACAATAAATATCAATAATTTTGTTTATAATAAGCAGTTAGTTTTGGATGGATTCATTTGCAAATATATAATGTATTAGGAAAATCAACAAACATCTGAACATGTGACTGAATCCTTGACTTTTATAGACGATTTATTCTGCTTTTTTAAATTTAATTCAGGCCTGAAAATAGAACAAAAAACTAAACAATTAATACGTTTGACGTTTCATTTGACGTGTTATGACGACATCTAGGCTTAGGAAGCATAGTATCAGTTTTCTTCGATACTAAAGCATCATGCATAGGCAAAATAATATCTATAATAGGGAATTGACCTATCGCATGAATTTTATTTAAATGTGACACCGATCAAACTGAAAGCAGGTGTTTATAAAGTATTTAAGGTAGAATTAACGACGCCATGTTCTATCGTCAATTCGATTGGCCGAACTGTTAACGATTCGTATGCGCACTGCAGTGCTTTGTTGATCAGAATAGTTATTTTTATGCTTTTGGCATGCGAAGAAGAAAGACAGATATATTCTGGAGCTGGTAGGCCAAGACCATAGACAATTTACCTTTAGATACGTACGGCTTATCTCCTGCGCAAACAAAGGTTACGTTTTATGGGTGAAAAAAATACGTCTGAGCGCATAACTCGTCGGTCAGCTGCCTTTCCTCTGAGCACCTTCGGGCATGCGCACAAACCTCGTGTTATCGGCCTGTCCTACTTTAGCGACATGTTCAAAATACATTCCAGAACCGGCTCGGCCGCCATTTTTGTTGTTGTGTTTTAAGGTTTCTCTGTGGACTCCTTGTAGTTTTCTTAGTTATTGTGGATTGTGGGTGTTTATTATTTACGGATTTCTAGATTTTGTGCAGTTTGGTGAATTGTGTTTGTGCTTGTAGTGACTCGGATTGGAATATAAACAATGACTTAAAAATGTTTTACACGTACAGGTTATATACCAACTAATATTTGACTTGAGTTTAGGTACGCGATAACACCGTAGATTGGTTATTTTGCTGGTTTTGTTTGTTTTTATATTCGATTTTATAAGACTTAAAAACCTTAAAAACAATTTTCTATCCCTAAAATCTGATAGGTTTGCTACTACGAAAAATGCCAGAAATCACAACCTTTTTTCCAACTTGATCAAAAATTGAGAAGAAATTCCAATTTTCTGGCAAGAATTTAAATTTTAAAGCCCGGACCTGTCTATTTTCCCATTCGTCAAACAATAAACAAACACATATTATCTAGAATTCTTAGGAGAGATGACATCTAAATAGACTAGAAAATATCGTGGTCTGAAAATCGACGCGTTTACTTTCAAGGATTTTAAGGTAAATTGTGGCAATTTTAGTGGTGTCAAAAAGTGTTTTTTTTTAAGTTTCTGAGCATTTATTTAAAAAAAAAACACCGGCGTACTATTCGTCATTTTTTTAATAATTGCTATTCACTTCTAAACAGAAAAGTTCCAACTTGTCTCAGGGTATTTCCCCTGACTGAAGATGACTATCCGAAGTGGAAACAAGTATCCAAACTTAACAGGTTACCGAGCCAACGAATACTTTTGCTTCATTGGATTCTCAAGACTTTTGCTTTTGAACAAAAGGGTCAAACGCGCCACGAAATTCGTGGAGATTGCGAAATCCCAAAAGTTCTTTTGCTATTGTCAAATGAGTCCGAAGCAGTAAACCGGGATTCGGGTTTCACCTTAACCCAATGATAATTAGTAGGCTGGGCCGAAAAAGTGAAAAATTGGAAATTGCAAATGGTATATTTGCCAATATCTGACTATACATCTAAAGGTAATTTGTGGAACATTTCATTAAAATCCGTAAATGTTTCGTCGCGCCCCTGTGACCTTGAAAATTAGTAAAAAGGCCAATTTTTCAATATTTAATATTTTTTAAATCCAAAATTATAATTTTTTTGTGACTTCTTGTGGATGTGGGAATGTGTATAAAAATAATTTTTTCAATAAAATATTTTTCTGTTGGATGGAAATTACAAATTTTTCTCTGAAAACGTTAAATTACGTGTAAATAAAGATTTTAAGGACAAATTTGTAATTTCCATCCAACAGAAAAATATTTTTTTGAAAAAATTATTTTTATACTAATTCCCATATCCATAAGAAGTCACAAAAAAATTCTAATTTTGGATTTAAAAAATATTAAATATTGAAAAATCGGGCTTTTTACTCATTTTTAAGGTCACAGGGGCGCGGCGAAACATTTACGGATTTTAATAAAATTTTCCACAAATTACTATTAGATGTATAGTCAGATATTGGCAAATATACCATTTGCAATTTCCAATTTTTCACTATTTCGGCCCAGCCTAATAATTAGGGTGCATTATGGATGCTTTCGACCATCCGGGTCTCATCAGTTAGGCGAAGAAGCCTAAGAGCTAATTTAATTAATATTTTCATTTATAGGTATTTTATACATGATTGACCTGAAGAAGAACTGTGCCCTTAAGCAATTTTATTTTTAAATCTAATGAGAAAAGTCTATAGTATAGGCGATGGACTATTTGAACCGTCTCTGTTAAGACGTTGTTGTGATAAAACATCTTTATTGAAAAAATTAAAACGGCGGAAAACCCTTTAAAATAAATGTTCCAGTATATTTTTATTTGCGATTGCCTCTAGGCAGCTTAAATATTAATATTAGTCAACTTTTACTAAGGTTTTTACTCGCTTTTTCACCGTCTCCTATATTTAAACCTATTAACCAGCTAGTGCTAAAAAAAATAAATACTGACTCGTCACTGAAATTAAGTTTGTTTAGTTTTATGTACAGAAATTATAGTGCAGATTAAGATTAAATCTACTCATGGATAATACTATAATATACTAGACATATTATTGTACCAATTTTTCTAGAAATGATGGTGTGTCCTATAAATAAATGGTAAGCAATTTTTTTTGTTTTTTTTTATGGAAAAACTATTAAATTTACATCAAAATTATATTAAACTTTTTTAAAGGTGATGATGTACTTGCTCACCAAATTTTATTATTTTATAATAACCCACTTAAAGTTATTTAGAAAAACCCAAATTTTTTTTTAAATAACTACTGGAACTGGAGTAATAGGATTTTCTTGAAGAACAACTAAAACATTTAATTGGGTGGGAAAAAAAGAAAATAACTAAAAGTCTTCCTCCACAAAATTTAATAGAATAGAATTCTATAGGTCTCTACATGTTTCGAACGTAGAAACGTTCATCATCATGAATTTGGTCCCAGCACGCGGACGTTGAACAACCTTTTTGACCTCTGGAAGTTTTTTAAAATATGCAATTTTCTAATTAATTCTATCGAATTTAAATTAACCTCTTGCGGGGTTACTACTCCACTAAACGCGTTGCTGTATGTAATTTTTCATTACCTCTGTGATAATTACTACCTATTTTATCCCATCAATGTCTTTTTGACAAAAACCTAAAAATGTTTTTTTTAAAATTTAAATGATCCTTGACACTTTCTTTTTAGAAAGGTTTTTTTCTTCTTCCCCGGTTTTTTAGTTGGTTTAGACCACATTTACTGACTTCTCACATACTGAGTATGTTTTAACTTTTATTAATTTCTCCATATTATGGCTCTTTTACATATAATTTTTTAATTCTATGAAAGCTCCATTAAAGTCCTTTAACATTTTCTCTTCTGCTAAAACCATCAGCATTATTTAAATACATTTTCTGTCTCCTGATGATGAACATTTCTACGTTCGAAACATGACAGACTTTTAGTTCTTTTCTTTCTTTCCCATACTTTCAACTCCACTTTAAGCATGGACTACTTCTTCAAGTTTAATTCGGTGTCTTCATCCATTCCTTCAGGCTGCCTTGTTCTTGGTATGTCCCTGACGATGGCCCACTTCACGATAACGTCTTTCAATTTTCCTGATGGTGCCTTGGGAATATTGGTGGTGGATCGGGGTGTGTTTCGTGAAATACAACTGCTACTTCTGCTTGAGTACGCGAACTGTCGCCAAAGCTAAATATCATTAGAATTTCGATTTTGTGTGCTCTGGTTAAATAACCCATTTTAGTATAGCAAAAATACTTCTTACTATATAGTAAGGGTGAAAACAGCACAAAATATTAAAACAGATAAGTATTTACTTCTTCTAAAGCGAAAATAAAGTGACTATTGGAATGCGGCATCAAATAAACAAACAACCTTATCAATAACATGTTTCCTTTTTTTTAAAACAGTCTGCGCTGGTAAAACCTAAATTGTAGTATGAATTGTTGCTAAAATGACCGGATTTTTTTCTGGGTTTCTGAATTACCGAAATGCAAAAGTAAATATTGAATCGTATTTACTTTTTTATGACCTTTCCAACCTTTGCATTTGAAAAAAAAGTTGGGGCGATTTCTACCCCAAAAAGATGGGTAAATTTCATGAAGACACCAAAAAAGTATGGCAAACTAAAAAGAAACGGAGCCGTTATTCTGTATTTTTCAGCAAATAGAGGCTTGTTAATACTGAATTTATTATTCCAGCCTATATAATACTTCCAGTAAAGTAAAAATATATGGATTATATTGGATTATCCAGGGTGTTTGGGGAGGAAAGGGCAATATTTTGGGAATGTGTTCAGAGGGTAAAAATAAGAGAATAAATCCATATATTTTAGTTCGATTCTCAGCCATTTCTGAAATAATAGATTTTAAAGTTTTTATAAGTTAATTTTTGTTTTTTAAAAGCGAATAATTGCAGGTACTGCAGTACAAACTAACTTAAAGAATATTTTCAAAAACCCCCTCCTCCAACTTCAATACATTTTTCGGCACGTTTGTTAATCGCTCTGGTAGCACGTTGGATTAAGTGAAGATTGTTTTTTTATAAAAGCTGGAGCATTGAAAATTCGATCGCAGAGTGCTTCTTTCGTTTCCACTCGTGTTTCATATACTAGCGATTTCAACAATCCCCAAAGGCAATAATCAAGCGGGTTTAAGGCTGGTGACCTCTGCCAATCCAGGGATTAGGAATACGATAATTCAAGAAATTTCGCACACGGAGACTAAAATGAGGTAGGGCTCCATTATGGTGGAAGTACATTCGTTGTCGAACATTTAACGGAACATCATCCAAGTTGTGTATCAAATGATCTTCCAAAACCCGTAAATATCCTTCTCCAGTAAGACGCCCATCCATTTCAAATGGACCAAACAACTAGTCGTTAATTACCAGACATTAATACTGAATCGATGTTAAAAGTTTCGTTCAAATGTAGCATAAGGTTTATTATCTGATCACCGATGTTCATTGTGGCAATTATTAATTCCATCACGAGTGAATTGAGCTTCATCGCTAAATAAAATATATTTGTGCAGACTTCGATTTTGATGGACCCATTCACAAAATTGTTCCCTTGAAGCAGGATCACCATCTCGAAGATGTTGAACGGGTTGAACGTGAAAAGGTTTTAAACCGTTTTTTCTAAGTGACTCCCATACGGCTAGATGTGATGGTATATGAAGTTCATTTGCAACCCTTCTCGTACTTATACCTGAGTTCTCTGCGACAATATCCAGAACATTTTCTTCATTTTCCACTTCTAGACCCTGCACTCTTTCAGAAACAATTCTCACGCTTGAAAACATTCCAGTTTCCTGAGCACTTGCAAATACTTTTTGAAAAACTCTTCTATTAGGAACTCTTCGATTTGGAAAACGACGTCGATATTCATTAACTGCGCGCATCGCACTTCCGTTTCAGTAACCATACACGAATATCATGACTGAATGTGTGGGGCATTGCAAGTAAGTAAATCTTGTTTTGTCGATATGCTCAATATGAAGGTAATTGACAAATACTATGCATGTCAAAACTATCAATCAAAATGTATCGGACGTTTAAATCTAAAGTATCCTTAATTATTTCAATATAAAAAAATTCAGAACCGATTATTTCAGAAATGGTTAAAAATCGAACTAAAACATTTGGCTTTATTTCTCTTATTTTCACCCTCTGAACACATTTCCAAAATATTCCTCTTTCCTCCCCAAACACCCTGTATAAAATATATATTTAGGGCAGCGTTCCTCAACCTTTTAGTATTCGCGACCAAATCGTCAAACAATAGCTTTTTGTACAAGAAGAAAATAGATAAACTTTTAATAAAAATGTTATCTTCTATTATCTATAAGTAGGTAAATCAACATTATTTATAAACATTTATTATTAAATTGTAAATTTACAATTTATAAAAATTAACGCAAGGTCATTATTATAAATAAATTTAAAATAGTAAATAACCTAAAACTCATCCTTTAAGTAGTTTATAATATAAAACCAGAAAAACCTATAAAAACATGCGTTGTTTCTGAATAACACTAAAACAATTAGTTTATGTATTACTACGACTCCTGAATAATGTGCCAATAAGGATATGACGAAGTTTGTAAAAAATAAACTATTAATTATTTTTTAGCACGTTCTATACCAATAAGATAGTTACTAGTAATATCATTAATACTGTTCATCTAAAAAGCCTGCTTTAAGGGTATATCATTAGGCTAAAAAAACGTATATGAACTAATCTGATAATATTTTAAAGACCAGGTACTGTAAGGGGCTCATTCAGTTAGTATCACCGATATTGCAAGGTAGCCAGGGAAAAATCGGGACACGTTGCCGAAAAACAACAGAAAAAATTCTATTTTTTATAACGTTTATAGTTTTTATCGAAATGTTTGATAGAGAGAAGCATTTGATAAACTATACTGGATCGTCGAGAAAACTTGACAACCCTGTTTGAGACTGTATTGGAGACGGTTTGGCCGCGGGTCCGTTACATTAGCCCCCCCCGGTGCCCATAACTGCGTAAAATTTTAGCACCCTATAGACCATACCTAGCACTACCTAGCACCCAAATTATAGAGCTAGCACCATAGTCGTTACGGAGTTATTAAGCACTTTTACCGGGGGGGGCTAATGTAACGCTAGCCCCCCCCCGGTGCCCATAACTGCGTAAAATTTTAGCACCATATAGACCATACCTAGCACTACCTAGCACCCAAATTATAGAGCTAGCACCATAGCCGTTACGAAGTTATTAAGCATTTTTACCGGGGGGGGCTAATGTAACGTTAGCCCCCCGGTGCCCATAACTGCGTAAAATTTTAGCACCATATAGACTATACCTAGCACTACCTAGCACCCAAATTATAGAGCTAGCACCATAGTCGTTACTGAGTTATTAGGCACTTTTACCGGGGGGGGGCTAATGTAACGCTAGCCCCCCCCGGTGCCCATAACTGCGTAAAATTTTAGCACCATATAGACCATACCTAGCACTACCTAGCACCCAAATTATAGAGCTAGCACCATAGCCGTTACGAAGTTATTAAGCATTTTTACCGGGGGGGGGGCTAATGTAACGTTAGCCCCCCGGTGCCCATAACTGCGTAAAATTTTAGCACCATATAGACTATACCTAGCACTACCTAGCACCCAAATTATAGAGCTAGCACCATAGTCGTTACGGAGTTATTAACCTAATTTAAGAATGGCATCGATAACGTTGCCGCTAAGCGATTTGAGAATGAATTGGAAGACTTTCAGATAGCATAAGCT
The DNA here is from genome assembly GCA_963969555.1 of Polydrusus pterygomalis. Classification (NCBI taxonomy): domain Eukaryota; kingdom Metazoa; phylum Arthropoda; class Insecta; order Coleoptera; family Curculionidae; genus Polydrusus; species Polydrusus pterygomalis. The sequence continues at coordinate 3,655,584 of OZ018377.1, forward strand.
GCGTGCGCATCCGGAATATCGCCAACGTACCAAATGCGACGTTGTCACGTTGAGTAGGGTAGAAAATAATAGTTTTTTTGCCATAAGGATGACAGTAAATACTTTTAAAATAACTTCTTGTATAGTAAACGGCACGAATTTTCTCGTTTTAAAACAGATGACAGCAGTTATTTGTCATCGATCAACGGACATATGGAAATCAAAACTTTCCAAATTATAGTGAGCCGTAATTAGCCTGTCACGTTCGGAATTGTGTTTTTGCTGCTTTATATTACTTTTTAAAAATGTTTAGTGGTTTTAGCGGATTTTATTTTGAGTTTAATCGACGTTTATTAACTTTTGTGTTTACGGTAAAGCCCATGTAAGTACAATTCACCAAACAAAAAAATTGTAGGTTATAATTTTATTATTCTTTTCTCAGACCTTAAATCATGATGGACCTGTGCTTGTAAATCAACAATGGAATATACAATATGTACTCTTCTCGTTAGTTTTAATAATAGTACTAAAATCTATTTGTTCCTATGTTTTATCTAACAATATTAATAGTATAACATTTTTACAGATTTAATATAAAAAAAAAATTGCTGTCTATTAAGTTAGGCCTTCATTTCTGTTTTGATTGGGCAAAAGTGCTGGACAAGCTAATAAGATGTTTTTACACAAAGTATGTTTTTTTTTATTAGGTGCATAGCTCTTTATAAGCATGCCAAATTTTATCTTTTTAACCATTATATTGTTGGATCTAATATTTCCATATGACAGACGGGCGATTTGTTGAGAATGAAGTTTTAAGGATACATAATATGGAATGCTAAAAGTAAGCAAATGTGTTCCTGGTACCAGCTAGTACCTGTAACATAAATATAATAACTGTAATTTAGATAACCAGAGAAATTTTTTCTTATATTGATTTAATATTATGTCCTGTGATCAAAAAATAAAAAGGTGAATGCGCCACTAACTTTTTCTAGCATAAAAGTGTTGATGAAGTACCAACTTGTATTTTATATTTTCGTATAAATAAAAACAAAGAAGTAAGGTTTGTGTGTTTTATTTATTGGTAGTTTTTAACTCTGTTTTGAGACTTTATCGTCTAACCATAAAAACGTATGTTTATTATTAGGTTCTTTTAAAATATTATACTATTTACAAAATAAAATTTTTAAAATATATACAAAATTTTCAAGTCTGATTCTGGAATTCATACCAACCTATCAAAATTAAATAGACCAAATTTGACAGAGTGTCACGTGACTTTGCCTCCATCTTGCGAGACTATTTAAAATATCTACTATAATAACCAACTGGTTAAAAAAAGGTGTTGTATATGTTTACTATTTTATAGATAAAAATAATAATTTTCATATAATTTAGTGCATGTCGGCAACATCGCGGTAAGATCACAGCCATATTACTACTACAGTGCATAAATTCTTGTACTGTAAATATAAAAGTGTTTTTATGACCAACTGTAAATAGCTTTTTCTCTAGTAATTGGTCTGAGGCGGCAACGTTGTTGATGTCATTTTTAAATTAGGTTAATAACTCCGTAACGACTATGGTGCTAGCTCTATAATTTGGGTGCTAGGTAGTGCTAGGTATGTTCTATATGGTGCTAAAATTTTACGCAGTTATGGGCACCGGGGTGGGCTAGCGTTACATTAGCCCCCCCCCGGTAAAAGTGCCTAATAACTCAGTAACGACTATGGTGCTAGCTCTATAGATTGGGTGCTAGGTAGTGCTAGGTATGGTCTATATGGTGCTAAAATTTTACGCAGTTATGGGCACCGGGGGGGGCTAGCGTTACATTAGCCCCCCCCGGTAAAAGTGCTTAATAGCTCCGTAACGACTATGGTGCTAGCTCTATAATTTGGGTGCTAGGTAGTGCTAGGTATGGTCTATATGGTGCTAAAATTTTACGCAGTTATGGGCACCGGGGGGGGCTAATGTAACGGACCCGTTTGGCCGCCATCGTGGAGTTGATCGTAAATCTATAGTTTGCAGCGCCTCGGCAACAGATGTCTCAAATTCACTGATGTGATGTCGTGGTGTTGCCGCCTATCGTATTTTATTGGAATTTTTAAGGATTTAAGCATTTTTAACAGACAATAAAATAGGAGGTTCTCAATTCCAGCCGAATGTATGTTTAGATAATAATATGTACGCTGATTACTCTGGGGTTATTGGACACGCTTTATTGTTGGTGAACTCATTGTGCAATCTATGAATTTACCGTAGCAGATTTAGGAAATCTGCTTATATGACCTTCTTATAGTTTGATATTCAATGCTATAATGGTCTTCTCGAATTAAGTATAATATGATGCCGCTTTCAGCAAAATGTAGGCAGTAAACTACATACTATTTTGATATGGTCCAGTTATGTCTGGGAATTGCTTTTAATAATTTTCTTTTCTATAAATCATAACTGGCCGGAAATTTTAAGGTAGATGAAAAGTGTGGCACCTTGTTTTAAGGAGCTATAGTATTTTGATTTGCACCCTGGAACACTGCTAGTTTTATTTTCGGTATTATTATTTTAAAATATTGCCGTTGTCAATAAAAATAATTTAGCTTAATTTTCACTATTTACATATACAGACAATAATATCGCAAACTATAATAATATTAAAACAAGGAAACGTCGTGGTTTATTAATTATCCACTTAAAACTACATTAAACTACAATTTACACTATATTTAAAACATATTACACACATTTTTTTACTAAAATTAGACAGATAAACGAAACAGACGTGTTGTTAAAAGTCTGACGCCAGTACCTGACCTATTGTTGCACTTGCATGCATTCTGTTCCGCCACGTGTAGGCAACCAGCGTTCCGATTTGTACCTTGAATACTTAAAAGGGTCTGTCTATCTTAATTTAAATAATCTAAAATTATATTTTTGTATACAGCCCTGAAAACATGATTCAACTTTAAAGGCAACAGCACGAACCGCGAAGGGCACTGTAGTTATATATATACGTTTTCGTTTAAATTCGGTTTCAGCCACGCATGAGTATTTATTAGGTAATATAAGTAATATTATTTTGGTCATGTGTAAGTTGAGTGTTAGCAACACTGTGCCAGAACTGCAGATTTTACCTTTAGAAACACTTTTGAAAAACGTTTCTGAAGGGTGCGTTTATAATACCTACTCACATGGTAATGGTAATAATAAAAACCCGTATGTACTTGGAGATTTTGCAGATTTTTTTATGGGGTTACATTGCGAGAACAAGAAATGAAACGATACTATCGCGAGACGAGACGAGAAAACATCTTGCGAGATGTTAGCGAGGTGAGAGTTGAAAAAAATCTAGTCTCGATTTGCAAAAAAAATTAGTCGAAAGCTAATTCCAATAAGCGGTTGTTTCTATACCGTTAACAACAGTTACTGCTTTCAGCATTATTGATTTAAAAAGATTAAGAAATATGTAGATATAAAATAAATGTCTATAAATAAAAGGCATTATTTTAAATAAAAAACAATGCATTAAATAAAGAGTAATTAGGCGTTAATTTATTACCCGTTATTAACGGATGACCTGGATTATTAATGATTATAAAATATTACTTGATTGGTCACTAGCCTAGTTTCAAAAACAGGACGTGTCAATATTGACATAAATACAACGTCTTTGATGCAAGCAAAAAAAAATTATTTCAGAAATCATAAAATACATAATAAAAAATGCTTATTTAAACAACATTAAACTATAATTTACACTATATTTAAAACATAATACACACATTTTTTACAAAAAAAAGGACAGATAAACCGAACAGACATGTGTTTTTAGAAGTCTGACGCCATTCTGTTCCGCCACGTGCAGGCAACCAGCGTTTCCGTTTTGTGTCTTGAACACTCAAAAAGGATTTTAATTTTCTAGAATTCTATTTTTGTATTCATATTCAACCCTAAAGACCAGGGTTCAAATTTAAAGGCAACAGCGCGAACCGCAAGGATCACAGCAGTCGTTCGTTGTCGTTTGAATTCGGTTCCAGTGACGTTGTTAGGTAATATAAGTACTATTATTTTGGTCATGTGTGAGTTGAGTGTTAGCAACACTGTGCCAGAACTGCCAGATTTTAGCTTTAGAAACACTTTTGAAAATCGTTTCAGATTCAATTCAATGGATTGACTCGTTCGTTACTTTGTGACAATACACTTTAACTATGTAAAATGAAACGAAAAATTTACTTTTCGTTTCATTTTACATCGTTTCAGATGCGTTTATAATACTCACATGGTTGAAATTTTAAGAATACCACATTTCCCTGGTTTCTGGGGGTCAAGTAAACCCAATTTGAAGATCTTTAAAAGATGGGGTTGGAACTTACCACCTCCCCACCTCCCCACCACCACCCCAGGGGCTTAAAATGGCAAGCTTGAAAATATACGCAAAAGATACCCCCTCGAAATAAAAATCGACGGGTCCACATGACCATTGATTTATCATATGTACCTATTAATTAAAAATATTATACTAAATATGTATGCGTTTTACTTCATGTAACTCACATTTTACTACGCGTGACGCTACCGTGTTGCCGAATTTTAGGGATTTTTCATGTTCATTCATTTTCAGACAGTCAAGTGATATTGAACTGGTAGTTGTTACATACTGTTGGCGGTAAGTAAGGTTATTCAGGTTATCTTTTTTAACTTAGGCAGTGGGTATACGCGCAGCTTACAGCCTTGCCATTTTTTAAAGTTATGTAGGTAAACTGTAGAGGTATGTATGATTGTAAACAAATGTTGGCTCTGTATATTACAGGTCTGTGTTCCCAATAGTCACCATATTCAGACGACTATCGTAGTTCATGTAAAAAATTTCATCAAAAACCTTTACTTTTAATACTTAAGGTAGGTACTTGTAATTTCATCGATCGCACTTTTGTTAAGCGATCGGTAGGTATTTTATCTAATCAAACAAAAATTTCTAGAAGGTCGTCTGCTTCCCCTTTTTTTTTCCTTGTCAATGCAATGAAGGCAAAAGATTATTAAGCCAAAATAATGATTATGGGAAAATTAAAGATAAGGAGTCATAGCTTGCATTTATGAACTTGCATTATCGACTACATATTGTTACTATAAACAACTAGCCTATTCAGTTTACATTGAAACATTAAAAACGGCATTAAAAAGTGTTAAAAATACATTTTTAAAATGGAAATCAACGACGTGAACGTGGTAAGTTTTTTTTTTAAATCAAAGCTCTATCTTTGTATCAAAGTATTATTGGTAGGTAATATTTCTACCGGTTTGTTTACGTTAATTAACAATTTTATTTACTATAGAATCATAAGAAACAAAACCAAGAGAAACCATTCAAATTACCAATTCAAATCTGTAAAAAGGTTACGACACGCGTTGCCGGTGATAAACATATTTTAGGAAACGCCAATATCCTTTTAAAATCACTTTGCTTTCCGTCATTGACTTAAGATAATAAGGCGCTAATTTATTGTATTTATCTGGTCAATGCGTACCTTTGGGACAAATTTTACAGCATCCATAGCCTGGCTCACCGCCGCGTCACCCATTAGTACCTATTAGTAGACGATGGCCCGATGACGATTTCTTAAACCAACTCTGATACAAGAATCTAAAAAAGAAAATATATGCAGAACTCACACATACGGTCACTGAACACATGTACGTGCGTCATTGCATTCTTTTAACGTTCTTGATGACGATAAGAAGCACACCAGCGGTAAAACGACTGTTTCAGGTACGCAATTATTTATAGATATGGAAATAAATAGATAATTTTGCAAGTGAAATATGACCGACTAAACGTATCCTCCACGAGTTGAGGTCAATAATACCGATTTGCCTTTTCTCTTCGACTTAGGAATTCTTTGACCGTTTTTTCCCCGCAATTTTCCTTGATTTCCACGGTCAGAATTCGGAGGAGGACTAGCTGGAGCTTATTGGTTGCTCTTCTCGGGCCTAGCGGACAAATTTATGATAGTAGTCAAGGTCCAAGGGTAAAGAGAGGTTCAAGAAACAGAAGCATCCAAGGCTTCCTCGAGCGGTCCTACGTACACATCCTTAGACGGAGAATAGGCTGGTGTTAGTGGTGTAATAGGAGAACATAAGGCCCATGTGCAAAGCTATCATTATTACAACATATTATTAAACAGCTACATTATTGCCCGATCGTCGAGTTTAAATCATGAGGATCATAGCGACGAGGGATTTAAGACGCGAGGTCTATAAGCAGTCTAAACAGTGGTTAGTATAATTTATTTTTACAGTAGGTATTAATAATAATTTTTAAACAAATGTACACATACTGTGGTTTTTAACCATGGTTTTCTAAACAAACATATGATGTAGTGTATACGGCGTTAGAACCTTGTACATATAAGTATGGTTTTAGTACAACGACCCCTAAAGTCAAGGGACGTCGGTCGGGATCCTATGCTTTGGATGGGTGACCGCTTGGGAACTCGGGTGGCTGAATAGAAAAAAAAAGATGTGGCGTCCCCGAGAATCATAGTAAAAGGAAAAGAATCGTGTTATTTTCGCACAATCAAAAAATCAACTTTCCTCCGTTCTCCTTTCAAATAGATTGTTTTCATTAAATGATTGGAAAAGTAGAGAAAAACGATTTCGAAGGTTAATAATCAGTCAATAATGACCCGTGACGTAACAAAAACTAAGTGGACCCCCCCGCAAACGTTTTCAGGGGCCCCTCTCTACAACGAATGGAAAATGATCATTCTTATTTGTATAATTATTAGGTTCAGGTTTATGAATTTTTGAATTCGTTAAACGTGTAATAATTTAAACCCACACACTAAAACAGCAAACAATTCAAATTTATTTTATAATCCTAGGAAGACTGGTATACGACGTAACATAGGTAGTTATTACGTCATTATACGTAAACATAATGCAGAATCGAAATTTTAAACACCAATAATTATAATGTTGCTTACCATGTATGGTAGTAACGGGGGTAGCAGTGATCGAGTCTCATAGAATCCAAAAGACAGAAAACACATGAACACTTAACACAACAAGTCTGCACAAACATTATGTCACTAAGTACTATACAAGGTATTATACAAAACGACCAGATCGTGGAGAATTTTTTTTGCAAAATAGTTTATAATTTCGTCGATATTTAATGTTTTAACAAACTCGTGTTCGATACTGATTAAAGATAAATCCGAAAGGCGTTGTTGTCCCATGGTGTTACGTAAATGGGTTTTTCCATTTTAAGTTTGGAGAAAGGTCCGCTGATGCCACACCAACTGGTAAAGTTAGAAATGACATCACTGCACTAGGTACATCTGGAAAATATGAAGAACACACTGATTTTTTATTAATAAATGATCCGTAAGTTCATACACTGTTTTTAATTTTGAAATACTATCTCCAAGTCTCTTTCTGAGGCTTAAAATTTGACTAGGAAAGTCAATGGACAAGTCTTTACATGCTATATCGTTTGTAAATTCCGCGCTTTCATTAATAATTCTTCTTCATTTAACGAAGTTAAAAAAAAATAAAATTAATTATGAAATGAAATACTTATGAAAAGCAAAGCTGCTGCTGAAGGGGCCGTAAATGTGGGCCCCCCGCGGTCCGGGTGTGTTTGTTGCGCCACTCATAATGGCTCTTTTATAGATTAGTAATTGAAAAAATATCTCAAGATATCAACAAATACGAAAATGACTCGTCGCGTGCCTTGTGTATCTTCTACGTTGGAAGCTTCTTCTAGTTCATTGCTTCAGCAAAACTGTTATCTAATTTTATTAATCGTACAAGTGACTGAGGGCAATAGGGTTATATTTTTGTGTAATTAATATTCAACAGTTTTTAAAATAGATATTCTTCGTACAAAAGCAATCCAAATAGACAGGCGAATCAAATGTATGACATTACGTTTAATTGTACATCGTTATCTCTGTCTAAATGATCGCATCCTTAATGAGAAAATGTGTATTTATAAATATCTCTCCATCACAGAAAATTTGCAGTGGGCTAAGTTAACCGGTGCCTACCTTGAAATACGGTTAACAGCGGTCAATATTAATTTTGGCATATTTGCTACTTGAAAACAACGCTGAAGTAAAAACTTTTTTTTAAATTGATTTTAAGAAACTAACAGCCATCGATATAGGGCCATGGTATAATCTTCTAGTTACAAATAACATTTTCATAGTGAATCGATATAGATAGTAAGCAATTTATAGATTTATGTAATGTGCTAGTGATGATAGATATCATTGATAACAACACTGTGATTGCAAGCGTTAATTATTGAAGGTAATGTATATTAATGCATGTAAATAAATTTGTAGTAGTACCTACATTATGTTACAAGTGCAAAAATTTACAGCATATTAATGGATTGTAATTATTGCGTTTCAAATAAAATGATAAAGGTACCCGAAACAGGAGGGGTACAACAATATAAATTAAAAATATGTTTAAAATAAGTAATTTTTTTTATAATCTATTGCAATGTGACTGACTGATTCATCAACGCCCAGTATAAACCGCTAATCCTAGAATCATGAAATTTCGAGGATATCTTCTCCTTATCAAGTAGATTTCTATTTCGAAAATCGACCCCCTAAGGGGGGGTACAAACACGAGTTGCAATTTTATGGGAATTTTTGTATCTCAAAAACTAAAATTGGTGGAGGTCTAAAAATTGGTACATAGGTTCCTTTAGTAAAATAAGAATATACGTGTTATGTCATGTTTTCATAATTCACTTAGGGGTTGAAAAAAAGGGTGTAGCCTTTATTAAGGAAGGTACCCATAACTGCAAGCTATGTGACCACATTGTAAAAAAACTAAGAATTCTTATACCAAAATTTAAACACTTTAAACAATTTTTAAATATAAAATAATTAGAAATATTGTATTATTCTTTAGTACAAACCCATTTAAATTATGGATTACTAGGATGGGGAGGCATAAATAAGAATTATCTTAATAATATTAAAAATATTCAAAAATACATTTTGCAAATTATTTACGAAAAAGATTACGAATATTCTTCTGATTTACTATTTAAAGATAGCAAAAAAATGGATATTAAACAAATATTTTCTTACAACATCTTAATATATATTTTTAAATATAAAAATAAAATAAATTATATTAATCACACACATGAAACTCGTCATAAAAATACTATTACATATAAAAATAGAGTAAACAAAACAATAGCACACAAAAAATTTTTAAACATCAATCCATAATATATTTTTGATATGCTACCACAGTCAATTAAAATAATTAAATCATTAAATAATTATAGAAATAAAATTAAAAATTGGATATTATCCAATCCAAGAGATATATTCAAGAACGTCATTAATAAATAATAAATATACCAAGCTATAATGAACAAAATAAATAAATATATAATATATATTATATACATTACGTATTGTATCTTTGTATACTGTTGTGATATAAAATATACCAACAAAATATTGTCATATTCGTTCTATATTTATTATATATAGCTGTGCCTGAATTATGAAATATATTCTTGAAAATAAATATTATATTATAATAAAAAAAACTCAAAACAAGTATTTTACTTCTGAGTTCGGAATTAATAGTTTATACAAAAAAAATTATATATTAACATTAAATGGCAAAAAAAATATTTGAATAAACTTCTATTATTATTATTATATGCCGGAAATTGGTACTATGTTTACTGTGTTAAAATAAGCAAGTATGTATGTATATGTATTTTCCTATTTTGAGAAATTTAGCCCCTAGGGGGTAGAAATTAAAGGGGCAAGTTTCCAAGACAAACTCGAAAAAAAAGGTATAAGTAGATAAATTCGTCGCTTGGAGCAAATACAAAATTTTGCTCCTAGGGGATGACAAAAGGGGTACAGAAATTTATTTCGATAAAAATGTTTTTCAAAGGACTCACCTTAAGTAAACTAGTGAAACACTAATTAATTATTTTTTTTACGTCTGCCCCTAAAGAGATGAAAAGGGGAACGTTTATATTATTGAAACCAATAGTTTTGACGGACTTTCTGGACGCATTTGAAAGTTTCAATTCATTTTACCTCTAAGGTCGTGTTTATAAACGCAATGTCCGTGGAAAGGTTCTATGAGCATTATTAACAATCTATAATGAAATAGATATATTTTTTAATGATGATGATGATGATGAACCTATATTTTTGGTATTATTTTCAAAATTTATGACCAAAACCAGGAGATAAATGGCATTTTATTAAAAAAAAATAATATAAGAAAGCATCAAAATTTCTTTTTAAAAATAATATGGGTACTTATTAAAGGTTCTATTGGGTATGTATGGTACCCGCTAATTTTTTCGAACGAATTTATAGCGATTGAATTGCGCGGGTATTTGCTACTTTTATATATATTTAAAAATTTATTACGAAAATAAATTTAAAACATTTCAATTTAAAATTATTTTGGTATAAACAGGGTGGATAAAGAAAAGCTTGGCGAAACATTGCTAGACTTTTTAAAATAAAACACCCTATTATTATTATTATTATTATTATTATTATTATTATTATTATTATTATTATTATTATTATTATTATTATTATTATTATTATTATTATTATTATTATTATTATTATTATTATTATTATTGTTGTTGTAACAGCAGTAGGCGGTTGCACCGATGAAACTGCTGTTGCATAGCCAAATTTAATCTATGGAGAATTTTTCTTTTTGGTTGTTGTTTACTAAAAAATAAGCCAAAACCGAGCTTCTTCACAAGGTTATTTTTTTTTAAATATAATGGTCATCCTTAAAGTTATTTAAACTAACTAATTTAAAAGCACCTAATTATAATCTAAAATTAGTTGATTTTTTTTTAAATAGATTTTTTTTTATGCCCGCAAATATGTTGTATACTTCATACGAAGTCAGTTGAGACAACGTAAATATTGGGGGTACGATCAATTTACTGCATCACACACTGAAACTACAATACAAATATAACAAAATTTGTATTGATCGCTCCCTATACAGATGTTCGAAGATAGTCCACGTGGACTTGACAAGTCTGCTTATGCAAATAAGCTTTATTAGATATAATATATACATATCTCAGCCTGTAGAGGGTTTTAGTTAACTAAATTCAATAAAACAGTTGATTATCCCATAAGAACCCATGCATTTTACAGATTTAAAGGAACACATGCGCCCCTGACGGCCATTTTTAAAGTTGCTTTACCGATCCAAAACTTTGCCCGAAACCAATGTATTGCGATCGGTCTCCTAACCTAAAGCCCTCCATAGGCGTAACAAAAACTGAGTGGGCCCCCGCAAAAACGTTTTCAGGAGCCCCCTTTCTATAACGAATGGAAAATGATAATTCCTATTTTCATTACTATTAGGTTCAGGTTTATGAATTTTTGAATTCGTTATTCATCGAATAATTTAATTAGGGTTAAACTATGGAGGACTTGAGGTAGGAGGCCGATCGCAATGCATTGGATTCGGTCCCAAATTAGCATCGGTAATTCAGCTTAACGAGTTGCTGTAAGATGGCGCGCGTGTTCGAAGTGGGCTATCAAATAATGGTTCCTTATGGACGCAATAACTATTTTTATTTAAATTAGTTCTTTAAGGAACAAATAAGGACTTTTATATGAATTTACACTTACTTTGTTATACTTATTAGTAAACTCGGCCTGTATAAAGTTCCAACGATGCTAGGTTTTTAAAATACAGGGTATTAAACATTCTAGCTATACCTTTGGAGCTAGAAAGAGACTTATTTGGCTGCGTTTTTTTTCTGAAAAAGATCCTGTCTTACACCCCGACACAAAGCAAACTCTACTTTTATAAATTGGACCATTATTTATTATAAATATGGAAATTAATTACAATACAACGTTTATTTGTCTTGTCTTGCCTTCAAACATTATTTGTTATTTCGAAAAATAAAATGTCAATTGTCAAAAGTAAAAGCACAGAAAAATAAAGGGTTTAGTAAAAGTTAAAAACTATGGAGGATCTAGTTTTCCATATTAAAAACGAAGAAGAAGAAGACAACATCAGCCCACTTCGGACGCGAGAGCCATCTATCGGCCAATAGCGAACTAACCAAAAAACCGGGACAGAATTTGAAAATGCTGCCATTGTCGATCGGCCTCCTACCCTATAGTTCTCCATAGGTTAAACCCACATTATGTGTTAAGTACCTACTATTAAAACAGCAAACAATTCGAGTTTATTTTATAATCCTAGGTAGACTGGTAGACATAACATATAGGTAGTTATTAAGTCATTATACGTAATATTCCAGCAAACATGATGCAAGATCAAAATTTTAAAACACCACTTATAATGTTGCTTACTATGTATGGTGTATGGTGGTAACAGGGGTAGCAGTGATCGAGCCTCATAGAATCTAAAAGACAGAAAACACATGAACACTTAACACAACAAGTATGCACAAACATTATATCACTAAGTACTATACAAGGTATTATACAAAACGACCAGATCGTGAAGAGTTTTTTTTGCAAAATCGTTTATAGTTTCGTCGATATTTAATGTTTTAACAAACTCGTGTTCGATACTGATTAAAGATAAATCCGAAAGGCGTTGTTATCCCATGGTGTTACGTAAATGGGTTTTTCCATTTTAGGTTTGGAGAAAGGTCGTTCCGCTGATGCCACACTAACTGGTAAAGTTAGAAATAACATCACTGCACTATATACATCTGGAAAATATGAAAAACACACTGATTTCTTAATAATAAATGATCCGCAAGTTCATACACTGTCTTTAATTTTGAAATACTATCTCCAAGTCCCTTTCTGAGGCTTAACATTTGATTAGGAAAGTCAATGGACGAGTCTTCATGGTATATCGTTTGTAAATTCCGCGCTTTCACGTATAATTCTTCTTTACTTAACGAAATTAAATTCTCAGGATATAAAAAATAAAATTAATTATGAAATGAAATATCTATGAAAACCAAAGCTGGCAGCAAATTTTAAAGGGGCCGTCAATGTGGGCCCCCTAACTGCCCCCCCCCTCCCTCCCACGGTGCGGGGTGTTTGTTATGCCATTGGGTTTTAACAAGCAGCTAATGAGATATCGACATATAAGTTTTTACTTTTCTCTTTATATTATTATAGGTTGTTTTATTTATTTTTTGTCGTCTCGAACTTAAATAGCAATTGCCCTTGTCAATGCCTTAAAAATTGTGACTTGAATTCAGCACATCGCTAAGTCAAAAAACATATCTATGGTGCATACCAGCAAATTATGTTTAAAATAAAATAATTCTAAAAATTATCTAATTTTAATAGTTATTTATGTACCAAGGCAGTAAAGTGATTCTTTATCGGACGAGTCTGAAATTAGGAGATGAGCGAGCGAGGCGAATAACAGGCGAGTCGATAAAGACACTTTACTGACGTGGTGCATACAAAATTTTATCGCCAACCGTTCAGAATTTATAATATAAAAAGTTGAGGTATAACTCATCGCAATAAATCACGAGAAAACTATTATCGAGCTGTCATAGGGAAAGGCGTGACAGTGACAGACGATTTTTGATTAATAAATGTCAAAGTCACTAATTTGCGGAGGGTAAAAGTATTTATCTGCCGCATTTGAGGCAGGTAACGTATTTTATTTTACAATAAAATAAAGTGCTCGTTTACTTCCGGAAATCACTCTGATAATAGACAGTTTTCGTTTTATTGGCAAATTCAAACGGTTAACCATAACGAATACGAATACGAAGCCGCTATTTGACAGATCGTAAAAATAGTTTTCGTTCAATTCGCTTAACGTTAACGTTAAGTCGAGTCGACAGTAAACATAACAAATATAACATAACCTATCTTTAATGGTTTATGTTCATATTTTCATATACGTTTTGTGCTATCTTTTTTTTAAAACATCATGATATAGACGAAAGGTTGCTTTTATTGGACTCATCCAGTGATTCGGATTTGGATGATGCCCTTCTCTTGAAGGTGCTTGATCGCCAGGACATTCAGTATCGTGCACAGTTGTATGGAAATTTCAATTTAGAAAACTATAATAATGCTGAATGCAAACTTTATTTCCGATCAAAAAAATGGTCATTACGCATGCGTTCCGTTTTCGCTATGGCTTTGTCTTCCGTCCGTTAGCTCCCGCCACTTATCCGTAACGATAACGATAAATGACAGCTCAAATGTAAAAGTTGTCAAATAGCGACTATCGGAATCGTTTTTAAAAGACAACGAAAACTGTCTAATGTACGGCTTTACTGACGGTTGACGATAAAATTATTTTATCGTATTTTAAACACAATTGGTGTGAACTTTTCTGTTATACTACCTATACAATTTATACTAATTGGTGTTACACGTAAATACAATTTCAGGTCTTAGCATAGTTTATTTTTTTCATTTTGCGTAATTTTGGTTTACAACATTTGGTAGAAAGTTTTTTCTTTAATTTTTCTAAAATACCACTAAACTCATTGTGATTCTATAATAATAAGGTAAAATTGAGATCCATATTTTGTTAATATCGATTGTAGTTGCGCAAAAATAGTATTTCAATATTTAACATAGCTCATAATTTCATATTAGGTAAGATTTGTTTTACTGTTTTACTACAATTGGTAAAAAATTCAAATTTTATTGATTTTTCATATAGGTAGGTACATGAAGAGATTGTTTGCTCCGGAGCTTCAATTAGCTTTCGGTAGCAATAACATTATATTATTGATTTCTGTTTATTGTAGTTACACTGAAATACAATTTTAAGACTTTAATTTTACATACATTTTGAATTACTAGAAGTGGTAGGAAATTGGCTTTTTTTAGTTTTTATTTCATTTTTTTATACATACATTTTATGACTTGCATAATCAGCGGTAGCGAACCGGTCATAGGGGGCTATGTTTATCATATTTTGACAGTACAAACTGTCAGTGAAAATTAATTTTTGTAGTAAACATAATATTTTGCAGTCAAAAACAAACAATACTTTTTTATTTTTAAAATCAATTGTTTTGAAAATCGTGTTGTATGCAATTTATGCACAAAAATATTTTTTTTTTAATTGTTCAGGGATGTTTGTTTTTAAATTAATCAAAATTAAAACTATTAAAGCGATATGTCCGATTCCAAATCTAGCTTTTATGCCTTTAAAAAGAAAGAAGGTGGCAGAAGAATACCAAAAACATCTTAATTATTTAAGAGAAATGTAAAAAAAAAATTAGTTTATAAAAAATTAACACCTTATTTTGTTTAACCGTAAAAGTGTAAACACGCTTAAATAAAAAAATTTAAGCTAACTTTAAGTCAAACAAACCTATTCTGTGTCCACAATAATTCGCTGTTGGTTTTACAAGGCGAAAAAAATAAAACGTGTTGTCATGGTGATTGGTTAAAAAGTACTGGTGTGGAATTTTCATTAAAAAGGTAGAACATTTTTTTTTTAAATGACCATCTTCAAGCCTGATTTATTATTATCTAGTTCGTAGCGTCACCAATAATAATTTGTGTCTACCTTTTTCTGCTGGCTCGGTTTGTTCGACTATGTAATGGTTATTTATCTGGTTAGCCAATTGAACAACACGTTAAGAAAAACTGGGCCTTAACAATATGACTGAGTACGACTCTGGTGGGTGACCTTAACAACAAAATAGTCACCGGCACAATAATAAAAGCTAAGGGTCAATTTTCCTAACCTTTTGTGTGGATAATGAGCTTAATATTAATTGATGGATAATTTAATAATAAGTTCATCAATGAACTTTAGCATGTACATTAGTGAAAAGTCAAACCAGTTATAAAAAAATAATGTTCTTAATTAGTGAAAATAACTACATTTTTTCTTAGAACTCGATATTTGAACAGTCTAGAGAAACCAAGTTTTGGTGCTTGTTGTGCGTTACGGGAAAAAAATCTGTAAGTGTGTAATTATAAATTAATAATTTAAACTTGAAAAACTAGTTTATACTTTAAGTAGAGTGTAATTTGGTGCTAATATGTCCAAGACGTTTTCCATGGACGCACAATAGGATTACATTGCATCCTAAATTGGCCAGCTGAGTCTTCTGATATTTCATGCACCAATCGACGTTCTTCCTGTGGGGTCACATAAAAGGTATTAAGTATTTATAAAAATTTACATTTTCAATATTTGGAAGAACTGAAGCACAGAATATACGAGATATCATAACAAATATTCAAGCTAATGTCGACAGCAGTAAAAAATGCTGTTTACTATCCTTAGATCTGTATAAGGCTTTTGACACCGTAAACCATGATATTTTATTAAGAAAATTATACAGTATTGGGATAAGGGGAAATACACAGAAACTACTTCAAAGTTATTTAAGCTATCGTAAACAATTTGTTCAAATTGGGGAAAGAAAAATAAATAATATGTGGAGTTTGACAAGGATCAATGTTAGGTCCGTTATTATTCTTAATTTACATTAATTCCGTTTCCAAATTGAACTTAAAGAGCATGATATAAAGCTATATGCAGATGATACGACAATTATTTATTTTTGCTGAAACTCTTGCAGAAATGTATTTTGATATTAATGATGATTTAAAAATACTTCTTTCTTGGCTTCAATCAAATAAACTTACGTTAAATTTTACAAAATCTTCTTTTATGTTTATAACTAAAAATAAAATAAATTCCATCATTAACCCCTTAAGGTGGGAGTATCAACATGCTTGCCAACCTATAACCTATTTCGCGTAGATTTATTTATGTTTTCTGGCTTTTATACAAAATTTAAAGAAAATCAGTATCGACTTGATATTCTATAGGTAATAATTGACATATTTAATAAATATCAAGGAATTTCATAACTTCTTTTAGGAAAATTGTATAGCGAAAAATATCGGGTAAGATTTTTTTTAACATTATTATGTCATTGTCACTCATTGTTCTTTCACTATACAATTCTCCCAAAATTAGCAATGAAATAAATTGATATTTTTGTAATATATCAGATAATACCTAAGTAATGTGCCGACGATACTGGTTTTACTTAAATGTTAGTTTAGAAAATATTAAACTTGAAAAAACACAGCGAAATAGGTTATAGGTTGGCAATAAATTGAACGACGTTGAGAATTCAACCTTAAGATTTAATAAGGAAAATATTCAATATTCAAAAACGACAAAATTTTTAGGATTAGTTTTAGACGAAAATTTAATGTGGAAATGCCATATCCAGTATATTATCAACTCGATATCTCCTTTGGTATCTGTTTTGTACAGAACTAGATATTTCATTCCTTTGAAATACTTAAGAAATATATATTTTTCATTAATATATTCAAAATTACAATACTTAGCTTCTGCATGGGGATCTGCTTGTTTATCAAACTTAAAACCGTTACAAAAATTGCAAAATAAAGTTATTAAATGTATACTATACACAAATTACCACATTTAGAACCAACTGTTCATCTATATAGACCGAAAGGGTATTTACCCGTTCAAAACATTTATAAATTAAACATTTGTATTCTAATTCACTCTATTGTTTTAAAAGAAAAAAATCAAACAGAACACGTCAGGAGAATAAGACATTACATGATCATAACACCAGACATTGTATAAATTATCAAACTATACCAGTAAAAAGTAATTTCAGAAAAAAATCGTTTTTATATGACGGAATAATAAAATATAACAATCTTCCAAAATACATCAGAAAAATTAAAAAATTGGCAACTAAAATAACTAAAAACCAATTAACGAGATATTTACTATAAATTAAAATATTTATACTATTTTTTTAAATTAATTTTATTAATGAATTAAATTGTATTAACTTCCATTTTTTTTAATGGTTATTATTTTCTATATTATGTTGTCACTTTCCATGTAATGAACTGTAAAAGTTAGTTTGGAATAAAGACATTTTGAAAGTTAAGTTAATATTATACAGTGTGAAATTTTTAACTGGAATAAATTTAGTATAGAAAGCCTCTTTATTTGCTGAAAAAAAAACAGAACTACGACTGCGTTTACTTTTGGTTTGACATACTATTTTCGTGTCCATATGATATTTACCCATATTTTTGGGGTAGAAACCGCCCCCAACTTTTTTTTTTCTAATGTAAGGTTAGAAAGGGCTTACAACGATCCACTATTTACTTTTGCATTTCGGTAATCTGGAAAGCCAGAAAAAAAACTGGCCATTTTACCAACAATTCATACTACTATTTGGGTTTTGCCAGCGCAGACTGTTTAAAAGAAAAAAGAAAGAAACATAATATTATGGATAAGCTTGTTTGTTTATTTAATGCCACATTCCAATGGTCACTTTATTTTCGCTTTAGAAGAAGTAAATATTTATCTGTTTCAGTATTTTGTGCTGTTTAAACCGTTACTTTATAGTTAGAAGTATTTTTGCTATGCTAAAATGGGTTAGGTATTTAACTGAATCACATAAATCGAAATTCTAGTTATGATTAGCTTCGGCGACAGATCGCGTACTCAAACAGAAGTAGCAGCTTCATTTCACGGAACACACCCCGATCTACCACCAAAGTGTTTTATACAAATCACTTTTAATTTGCTCAGTGGAAAATAATAAGATTTGGTGTGCGAGTCTTCAAACTTATGGCCAGTCTAGCCGTGGACCACCGGTACCTTTGGGCTAATACGTATTTATTTAATTTCAAATTTCAAAACCAGACTGATTTCAAAACAATAGCGAAGCGCAAACTTTTACCCGGGACCTGTATTTTATTTGACAGCAAAATATTGAATTAATTAATTGAATAACGTCCTGAATTCTCTGTTATCAGCTCTTATCGCTTTTGTACTGTACATATACAGGGTGGCACACCGAAAACATTCCACTCAGGTTTATTTTCTTGTTAATAAATAAATCAAAATTCGCTCGAACACGGGAACCTTAGTGCTCAGGGGGACAATCTTAAATGGAAAGGGGGGGGTGAGAGATAGCTTATTTTAAAGGGAATTGAATTGCCTTCCAAACGCGACCTTGCTCGTTTAAATCGAGTGAATAGTTCCTGAGAAATAGGGCTTAAAAGAAAAAAAAATTTAAAAGTAATAAAATTTATTATCTACTGCTTGTAAAAACGTGGGGCCATCAATTAAGTAAATGTTGAAAATGTCCACCTCCAACCTCCATGCAATTGTAAAGGCACTGTTCAAAATGTTCGCGAACATTATATGGAGCATTGCGGGAGTTATTTGTCGGCACTCGTACACTATTCGTTGTCGCAAGTCTTCCGAAGAATTGGGTTGGGTTGCATACATTTTAGTCTTTAAATGTCCTTACAAAAAAAGTCTAGTGGCGTCAAATCAGGAGATCTTGCAGGCCATTCAATAGGACCTCTTCTTCCATCCCATTTTCCTGGAAAATTTTCATCCAGAAACTGTCTAACAGGGAACGCATAACGGGGGTGCTCCGTCTTGCTGAAAGTAAATATTTTCGTTCATTAACGGTCATTTTCTTCTATGGCATTCGTTAAAGCAGGGTTAATAGTGGGGAGGCAATTCAATTCCCTCTAAAATAAGGTATCACTCGACCCCCCTTTCCATTTAAGATTCTAAGGTTGGAAGCCACCCCCTCGTAGTTATTCCAGCAGTGGGGGTGAAAATAGCAAAAAATATGTCCCCCAGAGAACTAAGGTTCCCGTGTTCGAGCAAATTTTGATTTATTTATTAACAAGAAAATTAACCTGGGTGGAAAGTTTTTGGTGCGCCACCCTGTAGTTATATTTTAAAACCATTCAACAGTAATGGCACTAACTTGTTAAATGATAATTTCTATAATATAAATCACAGCTGCATAGGTTATTGAACATGAAATTTCATCGCGTATTTTTAATAAGCTTAAGTCAAAATTGTCGATTCCTTGGCACTTAAATTTAATAAAGCATCCTGTATAACTATAAAAAGTTGTGTCGTCATCTATGGAGGTAAGTTTGTATCTTAAAAAGTTAAACCTGTTGAGTTAACATAACCTATAAATTACATACGTTTGCCTATTGTTACTGTTGTAGTAATATTTATTGTTTTCAAAATAGCCTTCTCGATTTTAAAGAAGTGTGTGATACAGCTTATTATACTAACCTTTTTTTCCCTAAAAAAAAATTGGCTTAACGTCGACTAAAAACACGAGTCTCGTGCGAATTTGAGAGTCAATGAATATTGTTATTAACTTGTTCGGGTGTTAATTGTTGTGTTAATCAATTCTTTTGAACAATTTTTGGTATATATAAACTTTCAAAACAATGGGTATTAACAATGCCACTGTGTTTAGTGCATAATTGTTTTAATAGTGAGAAAAGTGCGGCAGAGGATAGGTATCTCTTTCAACAGGTAATGAACCTCAATAGCTGCATTGTTTTATTTAGATATTATAAATAATATCATAAAGAAAATTTTAAAATTGTTTATGATGTCCAGATATTATTTGCTATTTTTTTTGACCTTTCAAGAAACCAAATAAAATAACCCTGTATTTAACATATCGCTTTCCGCGATATGTTATTCGTCTCCTTCACGCGGAATCACGACAACCCTGATCGACTCTTGAAAATTTCGCACTATATCGGCTGCTACATTTAAAATATGTATGTTGGCGTTGTAGTAGTTGTTGTCGTTTCGACATTTTCACATTTGCGATTTTTTTTTTCGGAAACGGTTAGAGTGGGACGATTGAAACTTTTTCAGTTTAGAGAGGAAAAGTGGGGGTACGTTGTGTGAAAATTTCGAATATACAGGGTGTACCGGAAAAAGTTATTAAAGTCAAAGTTGAAAAATATGTTTTTTTTCGTTGTAGCGCGATACAGGTGGCAAAAATCATTTTAATCGATTTAAACTTTTTCGACGTGTAGACGACGTTGGGCTACAAAACACTGTTGTTTGCGAACGCGATCGAAAGTTGGGAAGTCATTTTTTAAATTTTTTTAAAATCAATGTAGGATCATATTGGATCGTTAATAAATCGAATTGGGTGCGTCCCACATATTTTTGGTTTGGAGATTTGTTTAGGTCATCTCAAATACTACTTTTTTCAAATATATTGTTCTATACCTAACGGTAATATAAATGGTCAATAATTGTAAACAAGTGAAATAAGCTATTTCAGACAAGTTTTTCTCGTACGGATTGATTGAAATGTTATATACCTTAGCGAAGAAAGCAAACTACAATGAAAAATATTTTTTTGTGTCTTCAATTTTAATACGGAAAAATCGGGTAGCTTTTGAATTCTTACAGCGACAATTTTCGGTACAAAAAAATCGAACTTGGGTTCTGAAGAAACTAAACATATGTTTTTTATCGCAAATCGAAATGCTTTACGATTATTAGAGGTTGCTAAATCGTCAACCAAAGGAAATTTAAATATTGATTTTTTAGTAAAAAATTCACTTTTTCTAAAAAACTTTATCTCCACCTCTTGATTTTTGATCTCTCTTACTTGTCCTACGTAATATTTTATATTTCTATAAAGGGGGTAAGTACGTCCATACAGGCAACACACGTGGACGCACTTGCACCTTCCACACATTTTGCGGGGTAAAAGTGCGTCCACATCGATAACTACAAAACAATAGTATCCACATGGCAAATATTACAAATAACGTTTAGTTTATTAGGTTTTAATTACACAATATACAACAATAAAATCCTAATACTATGGAATTTAAAAAAAATACTTACCTACTCGTTCTGCAAGTTAAAATGACAATGTGAGGTTATATTTCTGATAGCTTATTAATGGGTTGATGTACCGATGTCATGTGACTCTGACGTAATAAGAACTATGAAGGGAACCTGTTATGCCAGCGTTGCCATCTTTAACTTTTGATATGTCTGTATTATCTGATGTGGTCGCACTTACCCCAAATACGCTCTTACCCCAACTGACCTTACTAATTTTTTTTAATAATTGCAAGGTTCCGGAAGTTATCCCTGCATTCAAGCCATTTATAAATAGGTCTCTGTTATACATGATTGACCTTAAGAACCGTGCCCTTAAGCATTTTACTTTTTTTATAGGCCTATAAATACAAAAACGAAAACTTTAATAAGATCGTAAAATTGATGCGCTTTGTTATAAAACTTATAATGTGTTTCACAATTTCTGGCTATAACGTGAGGTATTTGAACTTCAGTTTTTCCGCAATACGAAATCTCCTACACAGTATATTATTTTTATCAATAGTAAAATCGTTTCTTATCGTTGTGAACTTTTTGACCTCTTGTTTTTCTTATTTATTTACTATTGTTTATGTAAATGAAATAATGCAATTAGAGCAACTTAAGGTTCTTTGGTACCAATGTACTCACTGAATACACTACAAAAACATAATGTATATAACAAAAAATACTTTGGAAAAAAGAAAAGCACAAAGTCTTTCTCCACAAATTTTATTTATTAGAATAACTATGCGAACCTAGAATAATTCATAATAATTAAATTCGACATGTTTCGAATGTAGAAACACTCATAATCCGGAAAACAAAGTGAATGGTACAATGCTGATGTTGTTAGCAATAGAGAAAATAATAGTGGGATTGAGCCGTAATGGAGTTTTCACAGGTGTACAAGAGCTGTAAAAAATTAAATAGTTAAAACACCGATAATCGTCATGACTTCAGCATACTGGAAAGTCAGGGGTTAGTGCAAAGGCCCTGTCTTGGGCAGAAAAATTGAGAGTATAAAAGAAAAATTAGGGAGTTTTAACAGACTTTGTGGAAAACATTTATGAAGTAGTGAAAAATCCTAAGTTTTATTCAGCTTTGTTAGAGACATGTAAAAGTATATATTGAAATAAAAGGGAAAGTAAAAATTGTTTTTCGTAAAAGTCATGCATCTGTAAAGGATAAAAAAAGGGGAATGTAGCAAATGAAATTTAATAAAATGAGGTAGATTGGCTTACCATTTAGCTTGAAGTAAAATGCTGTTTACCAGCTGCAGCATGCTGGGTACCAGGCTTTTTAAGGCCCAGTTACCCCGGCAGGAGTCAAAACATAAATATTGTGAGCAAAATTAAGTTTTAAAAAAGGTTTTTGTTTTACTAGAACATCTTTGTTAAAGAAGTTCCGCTGCAACCAGCACGTGTCAGAAGGGAAATGAACTTAAACTTGACATTGTAAAAGGGGGAACAAATGACAAGTGTTTTGGCGGTCAAATTGAATAACCTTCAAGTATGATAAAAAATCCTTTAAAAAAGTTATAGAGAAGAAAAGCTTAATTAAGGCTCAAAATTGCTTAAAAAACTAAAAATCACTAGAAATACAAGATAGTAGTACTGCACTTTGAGTATGGACTACTTCTTCAAAAAAAAAAAATCTTTATTGAATACTTATCGTTTTCTAAGCCCTTTGGTTTTGCTAAATCATTGTAGCTGTTTCATTGGCACTGAATAGGTACTACAATTATAACAAAGGAAATAATTTGACGAACTAAGTTGCCAAATTTTGACGTCATTCATAAGGGGTTATTTAAAAAATTATAACTCTAAAATTGACCAAATTAAAAAATACCATTCTGAAACTTTATAATAGAAGCACCAGTTAATGGGCTTTTTCAAATTTTGATTTTTATCCTATCGCATTGAAAAAAAAAATAGAATTCTCTACGGTTTCAGTTCTTAAAATTTCGAATTATTTACTGAGGAAATAAATAAACAAGACACGCTATTTACACAGCCCTGCATTTTTTAACATTTTGAAAGTTGAATTAAAAATTTTAACTGTTTTCTAGTCAGGGTAGCGCTGATTTCAAATCTGCTTTCAGTTTTTTTATATCACGTAAGGTTATTTTTCAAACAGGTAAAATCCAAAAATATAGAAAAAACACGATTTATTTCATTTATAAGCAAGTTTTTGAATATATTAAGGAAAAAAATACAAAAATATACAAATTATACACATATAAACTATTATAAATGGTTACTTATTCGTTACGCTTCTTCAAAAAACGTTTTATTTTTTCAGAAAAGCTTTTTTTCGTTGTTTTTCTGTTTCAGCTAAAGAAAGATTTCCTCTCAATGTCCACAGAAATCGGCCATCATTTTTGTGTCCCAGCGCCCCTGGTATCTTTTTTCCATCTCTTTAATATATTGATGAAATCTTTCACCTTGCTCTTCACCCACGTCCCCAAGATTTTCAGGGAATTAGTCCAAATAAGAATGTAAAAAGTGAATCTTTATGCTCATATTCTGAAATTCCTAAAATTTTCCAACATATTTTTAACGATCTCAACATAGTATCTAGTAATTTATGCTCGACTTCTTTAAAAGCATTCCATGCATGTTTTTCCTTATCTTCCATTACCTTTTCAAATTCTATATCTTTCATCAAGCTGCTAATCTGCGGCCCTACAAAGATTTCCTCCTTTAATTTTGCCTCTGACAGAGCCGGAAATGTTTTACACAAATATTTAAAACAATTTCCTTCTTTGTTTAATGCCTTAACAAATTGTTTCATACGTACAAGTTTTATGTGAAGTTGTGGAAGTAAAACTTTTTGAGGGTCAATAAGACTTTCGCGAATTACATTTTTGTTGCCAGGTGTAAAGTCTCTCTTTGTGACCAGTCTCTTTTTATCCAATGCTGTTCTCGATTCCTGCTAGCCCACTCGCACAGGAAACATGGAAATTTAGTAAATCCAGACGGCTGACCTAAGAGAAGACCTAAAATTTTTAGATCTTCACACACTTCCCAGTTGTGATTTTCATATTGTATTCTTGAAAGTAATTCCTCTAAATGTACATAGTTTTTCTTTAAGTTAACTGTATGGCCGACCGAAACAGAAGCAAAAACATTGTCATTATGTAAAAGAACAGCTTTAAAGCTCCTTTTTGAAGTCGATAAAAAGTCTCCAGTCGGAAGGTTTATAGTACCACAGAAAATCATTTTTTTTTCATCAATCATTTAGAATTTGAAGTACTACATTCATTTTAAAATGTAATAAAACGCCTATTATAAGTTTTTTTTATATTTTTTCTTTTTTTTTGGAAAAAAAAATCTGTGGGTGATAGAGACGAATTGTATTTTAATTAGTTATTTCTATATAAAAACTGAGCTCAACAAACAAAAATCACGTCATCACAAATTTCATGCAGGCCTGTGTTATTGAAAACACGTCTGCTTCGACCAATAGGCCTCAGTGATTCAGCTGAAGGTCGAATGCCGCGTTTACCTGAATATCGGGTCAGTTGTTTTCTATTTTTCAGCTGTTCGTGTCTATTTAATTTATCAAAACAAAGATGGCAATATAATCCGTCGAGGCTGATAAATAAAAGAATTGGGCGGATAATGGGATGACGTAATAAGGTTTTGATCTCATGTTTTTAAACTTTCTTCTTTCGCTGCGTCTTTTTAATTGTCTTTAGGAAAGGTTTGTGACCCTCTAGGAAGATTTTTATTATTGAAATGTATTTTGTGTATGTTAATACTGAATATGAAGGATTCGGTTATAATGAAAAGGCCTATTGTCAATAACTAAGAGGCAGAAATTTTATGACGAGCTAGTCATATTTATTTTTAAGTTAAAACCAAATGATCAAAATATTTGTTGGTATCTTCACTAAAATAAGTCATCGGTATTTATTTTAGGAACATAAAAGATAATATTGGTTAAGAGCAAACACAAGTTACGCTTTCGCCATTTCGTTTTTTGAACAATATTTCGTTACTTCGTCGTTTTATCCAAAAATCGGCCAAATATCCCTCATAGAAGTACAATTACCCACAGTATTACATTAGTAAAGGTTGTATTTATAAATATAAGCAGAAAAAAAAAATACTTATGCGCAAATTTGACAAAATTTTGTTTTATGCTTTTAATAATTTATCAATTTTTAGTAGTCTCAAATAAACTAGAGATACAATATTTGACCACCTGAAATTTTGCATGGGACTTCCTATATACTTCCTGTGTTTATCAATATTCGTATTTATACTTACACCTACCAAATAAAAAATTTATTCGACTCGACTTATTTTAATTTTGAGTTGTGGCCAAGTGTTAACGATAGATAAAGTAAGAGCAAAGGTCAAAATTAAAAATATTCTTTGCCATAAAACGTAGATTTAGTTGTTTGTTTACCTACAGTTGAGAAATTTTACTTTTTCAAAAAGTGGTGTGGTATCTTAATGCAGTGATTATTGTAGTGAAACTAAGGCAAATAACATTATATTATGACTAAAAATTTAATCAGGTTTTGTATAAGATCGCAGTAGCTTTCCAATAAATAGACATTGTTGGGTAAAAATAGTTAATTAATAATAATGCTAAAGTACATTTTGTCTCTTGTCGTGAAGAGGTATTTTTAGTATTTTGGTATGATATAAATAGAATTATTAAAATTAGGCAATTAGGTTTTTACCATTTTTTATTTGCGTTTTGTATTTTTGACAATCGTGACAACAATGGAAGTGTTTTAATTATATATATTCTAGTAGGAAGGTTATGGTGGATTAAAAATACAAGGCTGTGTAAATTTAATAAAGAATTTAAAAAAGCCCCATATATACATCAGGGTACCCCTATACAGTAACAGGAAATAGTATAGACTTGAAACTAGGTCACTTATGCAAAATTTCTTCTGATAAAATATTTCCCCTGCGGCGCTTTTACTTTTTATACTGATATACAATTTTTGACCCAGAATAATTCGAAATCTTTTTCTAAAATAAATTAAGGAAACATTAAGACGGTAAACGAGTCACGTAAATGTAAAGAAGTAGTTGTGTTTTTTTTTTTTTAATGAAGATCGTAAATGAAAAATTATTTTTGTGAAAGCGTTTCGAAATAGACATATTTCATTATTGATTAGAATTTCGAAATGACACTCTTTTAGGCACTAGTGTCTAAATGTGACAGTTTTAGGCACTAGTGCCTAAAAGTAAAAATGAAACATTAAAATCAATGAAAATATCTATTTATTATATATGTTAAATGTACAATTATGTAAACTGTTGAACTGAATTCTAGAGGCATCTAGCTCCTCTTCTTTAAGAGCAACGTAATTATTAGTAGTCGGAATGTATAAACTGCTAGTACTGACAATGCTAACTTCTGCTTCTGAGTGAACTTCTTTTATTTTTGTATTTTGCGTATCTTTCTGCCCTATGATTCTTTTTGCTATTTCAGTTTTCTGTTCAATGGAATTTTCTATATAACTCTCGGCAACTGAGCTTGATCGCCAACCTCCATGACGCTTTAAAAGTGTCATGTCCGCTCCAGAATCTGCCAACATTGTTGCAGAGCTGCGCCGGAAGCAATGGCCAGTGTATTCATTGGTGTTGGGGAGTCCAAGGAATTCTGCTATTTTTTTTTGGCATACCTCCAAATGTATTAATTCCAACTGGCAGGGTACAGCATCTACCACTTCGAAATGTCAAGAAAAATCGCTGATGTGTCGTATTCAGTGGACGAAGTTTTGCGTACTTACGAAATAGATCTAAAAAATTGATGCCATCTATTGATCCCTCAGTAATCGTAAACATTCTTGGAACATGAGTTTTTGTGTTCGGAATTTTGACACTGATAAACGACTGACAATCTTTGATAGCATCTAATTTCAAAAATGTGATTTCTTCCCTCCTACATGCTCCAAATACTCCAACGATTAAAACAACTTTGGCTAACAGGAATTCTTTATCATCAGCTTGTTTTATAAAGCGTTCTATTTCCAGCTTTGTAAATATTTTTGATTTCTTTGGCTGATATCCGGTAGCTTTCCTTTTTAAAAATGCAATAAGGTTTGTAAATTTGCAAATATCTATGTTTTTGTTCAGATAAATCATGGTGCGGAGCATCGAATATTTGCTCCACAAAGTTTACGGCCTTATGGTGGTGGATAGCTTGAGGAAATAGGCTAGTAATACCTTTTCTGTAAAGTTCTCAATATGTTTTTCTTTGGCCCAGGTTTCAACGTTGTCGTAGGTTTTTTCGTATAAATGTTTCGATTTTTCGGGTACTAAACGTGGATAGCGCAGCTTCAGCAGCTTCAGCAGCTTCAGCAGCTTGTTCAATATCCAAAGACTCGTCAATATCACTCATTTGAAGTAATTTTTTTGAAAAACTTTGCGGGAAAAAAGGCAAAACGCGACATTCGAACTTGACAACACACTTGACATTAAATAATGCATAATACCAACAAAGTTTCACACACTTTTTGTGCCTATTTCTATTTCTAGGGTAATTAATTACGAATACCCATTTTTAGGTTCATTGACAAGGTATCGCAGTGATAACAATGTTATGAACGCGCCGAATAACAATACTATGATTCTACAAACCTCGTTTATACAAAGTGTCCCAATTGGGGATTGTAATACTGCGCTGCAATTTCTGCCTTTAATGTATACCGGGTGTCCACGGAAGGTGGTTCGCCCTCTAACTTTTTTGTTTTTCAAGAAAATGGAATAAAATTTTGGGAATTTGTATAGGACATAAAACTGCATTTTTTTACAGGTGACTCAACATTCCGGTTTAACCGGAAGTAGCATAAACTTTCGTTTTTTAAATGGGATACCTGGTATATTTTTACTTTTTTTGACTCCATATGACATTCCAAATACAACGATGTGTCACTTGTCACTTTTTGTCGCCAAGAAAATATTTTTTTTCCAAATTTATTGTTTTATCTAAAGGGCTATGAATACCTTAAAATCACTTATTTCAGTTCTTTAGTTTTGGGAAAAATACAATTTTACTATTTTTGGTCCAATGCTATGTGCTATGTAAAATTTAATTTTTAAAGTTGTATAACTCATTTTTTTTAAATGGCAACATGGTGGCTCGTCGGGTTAAAAAAAAAGGGGATTTTATTACGATAATTTTGATACCATACACTATTAGGTACTAAATTTTTTTATGGCACCTTTTCTAAAACCTAATAGTGTATGGTATCAAAATAATCGTAATAAAATCCTCTTTTTTCTTAACCCGACGAGCCACCATTTAAAAAAAATGAGTTATACAACTTTAAAAATTAAATTTTACATAGCACCATTGGACCAAAAATAGTAAAATTGTATTTTTCCCAAGATTAAAGAACTGAAATAAGCGATTTTAAGGTATTCATAGCCCTCTAGATAAAACAATAAATTTGAAAAAAAAATATTTTCTTGGTGACAAAAAGTGACAAGTGACACATCGTTATATTTAGAATGTCATATGGAGTCCAAAAAAGTAAAAATATACCAGGTGTCCCATTTAAAAATCGAAAGATTATGTCACTTCCGGTTAAACCAGAAGTTCCATAATGTTGAGTCACCTGTCAAAAAATGCAGTTTTATGTCGTATACAAATCTCCCGAATTTATTTCATTATCTTGAAAAACAAAAAAGTTAGAGGGGCGAGCCACCTTCCGTGGACACCCGGTAGGTATCGTATTTAGTGTTTCACTCTGGTCGACAAGACGAGAGTGGTCCTGTCTACTGCGAGACAAGACGAGATATTTTCCTGCGAGAATCTCGTGAGACGAGACACATATATGCGAGAACGAGAAAGCTCGTAAAAACTTAAGATTTTGTTTAGGATTTGCGATAAACGTTAAAAAGAATCCCGTTAATATCACTCGGAAAAAGCTGTTTTTATTACTAATATTGTAAGGTGGCCAGGGAAAATCGGGACACGTTGCCGAAAAACAATAGAAAAAAGGACCAAAGGAAAAAAATAAGGAAGCAATTTTTTTTTATAACGTTTATAGTTTTTGTAGAAATTTTTAATATAGAGAACCAAAACGATAATCGTCATCTCGATTTAAGTAAAATATTATGACAAAAATACATACTAAATGGGAATTGCTTTTAACCATTTTTTTCTATAAATCATAATTGGTCGGAAATTTAAAGATAAATAAAGTTTTTTACCTTGTTTTTAAGGATCTATGGTAATTTGATTTGCACACTTCAAGTTTTGTTTTCGGCATGATTATTTTAAGATTGTCAATCAAAACAATCTAGCATTTTCACTATTTACACAGATGCAGACAATATTAGAACAACACCGATATTGGACATTGTTTTTTGCTGTTAGGTTATTACACACACCAATACGATACGAATATTACAACGAGCAATAAAAACCTAAATTTCCACAAGGGTTATGGAAAAAAAAAACGTCTCTATTTATGAATTATCCAGTTAAAACAACATTAAACCATAATTTACACTTTATATAAAACATATTATACACATTGTTTACCAAAAGAAGACAGATAAACAAGACATACACGGGTTTTTAGAAGTCTGACGCCGGTAACTGACCTGTTTTTACACTTGCCTGCATTCTGTTCCGCCCCGTGTAGGCAACCAGTGCTTTGTGCCTTGAATACTCGAAAAGGGTCTATCTGACTTTTAATATTCTAAAATTATATTTTTGTATACATATGCAACCCTAAAAACATTATTCAAATTTAAAGGCAACGGCGCGAACCGGGAAGGGCACCGTAGGCGTTCGTTTCCGTGAATTCGATTCCAGTGACGCATGCGTATTGTTAAGGTAAATAAAGTACTATAATTTTAGTCATGTGTGAGTTGAGTGTTAGCAACACTGTGCTAGAACTGCCAGATTTTAACTTTAGAATCCCATTTGAAAATCATTTCAGAAGGATGCATTTATAAAACTCACATAGTAATGGTAATAATAAAAACCCGTATGTACTTGAGTACTTGGGAGCTTACCTTGTATAATGGCACAAATCAACAATTTCGTATTATGTATAAGGAAACTTTATTTTACAAAAAATATAATCTCCTTAAAGCAACACCCTGTATGACCAGTAATTAAAGATAATTATTGTGCTGTCACACGTGGAGCAATGTCCATATTTTTGTTGGTACTATCAGTACTTAGTCAACCTCCCGAACAGCAGACTATGTCTCATCTCATTATATATAACAACAATATTTTTTTCGCGGTGTGAGTCATCGTAAAAATCTTTTGTTATTAATTATTTTATTACAATAATGCATTGCTTTGTGACCAGCCATAATAAAATATTTTAAACCGCTACCGATATCGATGTATTGTAGTTAAAAATTAATTAAATCTAATTCAGTTAAATGACAAAAAGTGAAATACAATTTGTAAAATGATGTAAAATATGTTTGTAAGTATAGTGGTTATAATATAATTATTGTTCATGTTAATATCGAATATAGGTACCATATCATGTACCGGATATCCTGTCATCTATACTTTGTTAGGTTTTGATGAAATATCAGTAAAAATTATTAAAAAAGTCAAAATAGAAATATTACCAATTTTACTTAAACTATTTGAATTATCTGTTAAAAAGGGTATCACCAATTTTTAAAGCAAATTCAAAAAATTATCCAAGTAATTATCGGCCAATATCTGTTTTACCAGTTTTTTCAAAAATTTTAGAAAAAATTATGAACAACAAATTAACAGATTTCTTAGATAATCAAAATTTAATTTCAGATAGTCAATATGGTTTTAGAAAGTATAGAAATACTGAAATTGCTGTTATGGATGTAATAACAGATATTCAATTAAAAATAGATCAAAATCAAAAATGCTGTTTATTATCTTTAGACCTTTGTAAAGCGTTTGACACAGTTAACCATAATTTTTTATTACAAATAATTCATAACACTGGAATAAGGGGAAATATTTACAATTGGTTTGAAAGTTATTTAAGCAATAGATCACAATATGTTGAAATTAATAACAGTAAAAGTACTCAAAAAACTATTAAATGTGGTGTTCCGCAAGGATCAATTTTAGGACCAATATTATTTCTTATATATATTAATAGTATATTTAAATTAAACCTAAATGGTAAGATACAATTATTTGCTGATGATACAACTATTATTTATTTTGGCGATAATTACTTTGACATTTAAAATCAAATAAAAAATGATTTACAAATAATTTTTTCTTGGCTTCAGTCATATAAATTATCAATAAATTTTAAAAAATCTTCTTTTATATATATTACAAAAACAAAAATAAACAGCTTGCTATTAAAAAAAGAAATTTTATTTATTAATAAAATCATAAAATATGCTGATTCTATAAAATTTCTAGGACTGCATATAGATGAAAATTTAAGTTGGAAAACACATATCGATTATCTCAGGAAAAATATTACCCCATTGATTGGAATTTTTTATAAAATAAGATATTATTTACCAATTAAGCTTGTAAAAAATATTTATTATTCTCTAATTTATTCTAAATTTCAATATTTAATATCCGTCTGGGGATCTGCTACCTCTACAATAATAAACCCTTTAAAAAAATTACAAAATAAACTTATTAAATGTATTTACAAGCTTCCTTTTTTAGAACCAACAATAAATTTATACAAACCACTAGGATATTTAAACTTAGAAAAGTAACAGGTCCGTATTTTAAAGTTTTTTATTTCCATAGATTCTAACAAAAAAAGCCTTTGTTTTCTGTATGTAAGTTTTTAAAGGCAGGATCGAAATTATGTTGATAATCAAGTAAACGGTTAGCATAGTTTGAGTCTGTTGTGTTTTTTAGAAAACTGTTATAATGTTCCTGTATTATTTTGTTAAAATGTCTACCCGTTTAGCCAATGTATGTTTTAGGACACTCTTTGCATTTTATTTTATAGACACCTGATTTTTTGTTTTTATCGCCTTTAGTTTTATTGTTTTTGTAAGTTTACTTAAAGAGTCATTAGTTTTGTACCACAAATTTATATCAAGTTTGTTAAGAAAACTGCCAATTACTTTGCTAGGTTGTCCAAAGAAAGTGATAAGCTTAAATTGGTCAGAGTTTTTGCTTCTAGGAAAAACTAAGTCAATGTTTGTCAATGTTGTCAATTTTGTAAGTTTTCTTTTTTAGAATTTGGTCCATTAGATTTGAGTTATAATATCCGTTATTAACTACAATTTGTTTAATAATGTTTGGTACTTTTTGAAAATTAATTTAATTTAGAGGGAGAGTTACTACTGTTACTAGTCTATGAATCATACTGTGAAAAGAAGCTAGTTTGTGTAGTTGAGATGGTTTATGGAAAATGAAGAAAACATGTCTACTATTTTCTATATTTTAATCAAGAAAATTGGTGAATTGTCACTTTCGTATTCTATTGTAAACTTGATATTATTGTGTAGGCTGTTAATACATGGTGTTCCTAAATATCATGTAAATACGAAAAGGGGTAACTCTTTGGCTTATTTAATGACTAAAAATTCATATAAACATAGGTCCGCAAACGCTTCGTTGCCGATCTACAGGGTGTTGAAATTTCAAGATTTTTTTTAGTTTTTTCTTTGTAGCTCTTGTAGTTTTGGAGATATTTAGCTCTAATTTGGAATATAGGTTACGGTGTAGGACTTACATCATTGGGCATACCAAATGGTTTTAAGAATCTACAGGAAGATATTTTTTCAGGGGTCATGCCCCCTTTTCTCCCCAGGAACTTTTTTCGGTGCCCCGCTGGTGGATTCTAAAATACAAAATGTTTTGTTTTGTTCTAAAGCATTTTAATCTCTTATAGTTTTTTCGTATTTACCACCGTTATCGAGAAAAAAAATAAAAGGTTTTTCAAACAAAAGGTTATCTAAATCAAGCCAGAGCTTATTAGGCTATTTAAAATTTTTTAATTTTATCTAGCTTAACACAGAAAACTTTGTTTGTTTGAAGGTTGTAGACAATGATGTATCTTGAGTAATAGATGTGTTTTTGACTTCCATTGCCTTTAGTTTTTCATATCACAACGTTTCAACTGGTAAGTATCTCCAGTCGTCTTCAGGTGAATACTAAACAAGTTACAAAGCTACGAGCCTATTTATATAACTTGTTTAGTATTCACCTGAAGACGACTGGAGATACTTACCAGTTGAAACGTTGTGATATGAAAAACTAAAGGCAATGGAAGTCCAAAACACATCTATTACACAGAAAACTTTGTTTTCCTTATAATTACCTGTCTGTGGTTTTAACACATTAAATTTGATCGGTTCCAGTTTTATTTACTGACTTTTTTATTATGATTAAGCTTTAACGGTTCCACCAATCCAACAGCTTCGAGCATTTAATTATTATAGTTTTAGTTATATTTTAGCGCAACGGTGCAAAAATGCAATTTATGGAATTTTTTTCTGTTTTAATTTTATGGCTAATTAGCAGAGGCAAAATTAAATTTCCTTAAATTAAATTACCTGTGTAATGATCGGAATATTCAACGTAAAAATTAAATCATGGTTAAAATATACACGTCGTTATTACTTTTTGCATAAAATAATTTTTCGGAATCATTAAAATATGGTTGGATGTAGATACAAAATTACCATCTATTACACTGATTTTTGCTCAGGAAATTTTTAATTAAGTGTCAAAGATTGCACCATACATACCATGCATTTAAATTACTGGGTATCTTTATATTATAATTACGAAATAGGTATAATATTTCCACAATTAAATATAAGAGGTAATAAATAATAATTAATAACATAACTTAACTCTAAACTATAATTATTATAATATAGAAAAATTTCAAAGTGCATGATATTGGTTAATCTCGAATCATACCAACAATGTTGCCAGAAAACGCGAAAGCAGAAACAATAATATTTTACATTTCCAGCCAGTTGAATGGCAGGAATAAATATTTATCCTAATATTTAAAAGATGATATAGTGTCCGCGAAAATAATTAAAAGAAAAAGAAAATATAGTGGCATATCGGACAAGTATGTTTTCTTTTTCTTTTAATTATTTTCGCGGACACTATATCATCTTTTAAACATTTTTATGGCTTAAAACTAAAACGGATTGCGCGCATTCTGGTGGGTGCCAGCGTTGATCTGTTTTCTTGTCTGCAAAATGGCAGATGTTTTTTTATTTACCTATGTGATATTGTATCTTATTGTTTGTGTTATTTGATTACGAGCCAAAGTGTTTTGTTTTTGATCTTAGATACTTATATTTTTCCTATTTACTTAATATTTGTTTTATTTTGTCCTTTGTATTAAAAAATTGGGTAGTTATATATTAAAAAAATAAAAAGTAGGGGATGGGGGCAAGAGGCCACAAAAATTATGTAGCGTAGGGCGGCCCCATAAATCGTAAATCCGCCACTGACATCATCTATTATTTGTTTCTTGATTTAAACAACAAAAACGTATATTTTATTTTCAGGTAAACAAGCACTCAAAAATGTATCCGAAGAGATTCAAAAAATGCGCCTGTCTTTGCGGGATTTCGGCCTTCCTTTTCATCCTCGGCATTGTGATAATCTGCGTGAGAGATCTCCTATACAGTGCAATCATGACCAAGATGATTACTCTCAAACCAAACTCGGAATCGTTCGACATGTGGGTGAAGAATCCTGTACCTATGACGCTGACGTTGTACTTGTTCAACTGGACCAATCCTAAAGAAGTAATTAATAATAAGTACGTATATATTAATATTTTTCTAAGGCGGTTTTAGAAATCGGCATTACTAGGCACTACTATCGATCGGTTCAAAATTAAGGAGGGTAGCAATAAAAATAAATATAAATAAATAAAAATAGTCCTGTCAAAGTTTTCTTAAGATAAATTTTGATTTATTTCCCTAAAATTTGTGATGCGTCAAAGCGCCGACCTCAAGAGGTGTGCTTACAATTGTAGGGAAATACAACAAAATTTAACCCATTTAAACTTTAATACGTGCTATTTTATATTTTAAATCAAAGCTTTCTTGCATTGTTTTTTGTTTCACAGCCCAATTAAAAGTTTATTGCAATTTGTTTAATTAATGCAGCTATCCTCTATTTTTGTTGTTGTTGTAAATAATTTAAATTTACGGAACATTAATTTAAAGAAGTATTGTGTTGATTACAGCTTTGTAGAAGACACAATAGTATAGTAGTTGTAATTCCCTGCATACAAATACCATATTAAAACGTCATTTTTATATTTTATTTTTCCATATCTACGATTTAAAAAAAAAAATTGGGTTGCTGGTTTCACAGGTATTCTTCTTATTTATCCTATTTGATCTTTTTGCTAAAAGTAAAAAAGATATATCATGGCATTTAAAATTTTTAAGAAAATAAAGAAATTGTTGATTTTGCTAAATAGCGCCCTCTAGCTGTCGCAACGGAATTCAGAACGACTTTTTTAAACAATTGATAAAACAAAAGAATCCCTATTTAGTGAGTTCAAATTTGTTAAATTCCGATAAGCCAAACCAAAGTTGTGAATATTTTTGCATAGTAATATTTATCCTCTTCTACCCCCTTAAACAACAAAAGTTATCCAGAATTTTCATTAGATTGAAAAATGCATAATTTGGCACATGTTTACTATGAGGATTTTTGAGATAATCCAGCTTTTTGTTTGGTCATTATAGTAACGAACCCTAGCGGCCAACCCAGAAATTTAAAAATCATTTTCAGCAATTTCTCATTAATACTTTTACTAATACGATTGACACTTTCTGAGATACGGCCGAGATCCATTCTTAGTGGGACCAGTGGCGCACCCAGGGGGGGGCCAAGGGGGCCTTGCCCCCCCCCCCAAGCCCCCAATGAAATGAAAAATTATGAAAGTGGATAAGTATTTTAAAAAGTCAATTTTCTTAGATTTACCTCACGGGCCTCGTTTGAGGGGGGCCAGGTGGGGCATTTGCCCCCCCCCCTCCCCCTGGAAGTTGACTTATTGACAAAAGTTGACTTATTGAGGTTTAATATGGTTTGATTGAATGTATGAATTTATTATTTCGAGTTTTCCTTTATATTTTTGTTATTATTTTGGGGTAGTAAAGACTTATTTTAATAAAAATAAACAGTTTTTATGCC
Source organism: Polydrusus pterygomalis (assembly GCA_963969555.1). Taxonomy (NCBI): domain Eukaryota; kingdom Metazoa; phylum Arthropoda; class Insecta; order Coleoptera; family Curculionidae; genus Polydrusus; species Polydrusus pterygomalis. The sequence continues at coordinate 3,692,385 of OZ018377.1, forward strand.
AAAACGACTATGAATGTTTGAGAAACAATTTTAGCTCATTAAGTATTGAGCAAAAAATTGAAATTAAAATAAGGGAAGACCTAAACTCTCAAAATTAACTTGATACATACCACAAAGTGTAAATCTAGGGACTTTATTGTTATTGATAAGTTTGCTGCAAATAAAAACAGATGAATGAACTTTACTCTTAAACAATGTACCCACTAATGAAAAATAAATTAGCCTTTTTATTTTTTATCTTATTTCATTTTCAATAGAATAAGAAGGTAATCATAAATTTTTAAAATATTTACTATAATTATTATTATTGACCAAATTTGGGCGTGGTCTTAAAAAAATTTCGCCTGCGGCGCATTTCGCCTACAGCAGGCTTTTAGTACACCCCCAAGTTAATAAGTCACAAGCCGCCAATGCCCCCCCCCCCTAAAAAACCGTTTAACAACTCCCATGACTAGGCTATTGCGATCTTCCCTGCAAGAGTACCTGTTAAAAAAGCTCCAAAGTTCTAGAAAAATGCGTAACTTAAAAGTTTATTAAAAAATTTGCTTTCAGCACTGGTTGGCGGCCCCCCCCTAACATAAAATCCTGGGTGCGCCGCTGAGTGGGACACCACACCGCTATTTAATTCCACCCAAGTTTTTAATGCTTAGTTCTCGAACTACTATAGCTGACATTTTCCATGAGTGTTTTTCCACGTTTAGTTCCAGAATTTGCCTCTACAGTAATTTGAGAACCAAAGAGTAAAATGGCGATTGTGACTTATTTCTCAATATATATTTTAAAACAGCACACCCTATATATTCCCCTGACGATTTTAATTGTGATCTTGTGAAGTTTATTTTCCCCCTAGTATATTATCAATGCGTTTGTCTATGAAACCTGAAATTAGACATAATCAAAGGTCCATATTAGAAAATTGAAATATCCCACAACCCTTTACTTCATAGCAGTTTTGTATTCAAGGTTAATTCTTAACGTAATAATGTTCATCTAAAACTTCGATTGGCTCGCTGTATACCGTGCGAGCAAAAATTATTTGCATCAAAGAGGGCTTGGATTAAAAAACGTAGGGCGTGGTTTATGTCACAATGATATGGGGACGATTTATCGAACCAAATCTAGGTTAAAATTTTGTCAAATTCATATTATGACATGATATGCCAAACTAATATGTAATAAAATAAGTAGACAAATATAAATTTTAAAATTAAAAATTAACAAAGTAAGAATATACAGAAAGAAAAAGAAAAATAATTACACAAATTGCTGAAATTGGCCACCGCCATGCTACAAGGATAAATTCACACGTCTCTTCATATTTTCGAAAGTGTTGACCAGCATCTTTGGAGAAATGTTACCACATTCTTGGATAATCCTTTCTTGCAATTGTTCTAAATTTGTATTTCCACAATTCATAAGGAAATAAATTTAGCTGCTTCTTAAGAATATAGTCCTGCATGTTCCATAATATTTTCCCACTTCTTGGGACAGGCGACTTATACAATTTGTAGCGTATTTTGCATTATTTCACGAGCGTTTGTAACAAGTTCTTCTGTTCTTACAGATGGTCTTCCTGCTCCTTTTTTGTGTTGTATAGAACCTGTTTCCCTAAACACAGCCACGGTTCTTTTCAGGCAATGATAAAAATCCACAGCAATAAAAGAAACGTTAGGAAAATGTTCGTGAAAATCGTCCATGCACAAACCCGGATTGTATTGCCACTCACCATTTACTCTAACCCCGTTTCGAAAATACGCTTCAACCATGAGTGTTTTGTGCTGTTCTGTAAAGCACATTGTGTAAATTGTTCAAGAAATAGGAAAAATTAGCGATGAATCAAATTACTTTTAACGACTGTCAAAGATGACGGATTTGTATAACTGATTGATTGTTAATTCAGGTATTGACTGACACCCAACAGACATTAAGCTCTACGGCTAAGCATTACGTCCTTAGATGCAAGGCCCTCTTTGATGCAAATAATTTTTGCTCACACGGTATTAAAAATAACGGCTTTTATATTCATATTAAGTTTTTAATGATCAGTTAAAATCGATTAACCACATTACAATTTTAATTAACCAATCATTTTTTGTAATAATTTTAGTACAATTAAGCCCAGGTTCCAAGAACTCGGTCCATACATTTTCGATGAAACCAAAGAAAAAGTGAACATAACTTGGAACGAAAACAACAACACAGTATCCTTCTACCATTTGAAAAAATGGTGGTTTAATGCCGAAAAAAGTACAGGAACTTTAAATGATCCAATAACGTCCATCAATCCTGTTGCATTGGTAAGTAACTAGGGGCACTAGCAAAGGTTTTCCCCAACAATAGAACCATAGACCCCAAACACACATACACTGTATCTAAATAAACAAAAATATCTTAGTCGAGTGCAGTAGCAGCGAAGGATTGGAATTTCATCATCAAAAAGGGAATGAATGTTGTTCTGGGTTCCGCATCATCCAACGTATATGGCACACATTTAGCTGGAGAGATGTTATTTGACGGTAAGCAATAATACCACTTGTACGCTAATAAATAGTTTATTTGGCACAACTGCTTATATAAGGCAAAAAAACACACAGTCGTGTCCACAAATATATTAAAAAAGGTCAAATTAATGTGGTGTATATGTTTCGGTACTAGAGAGTACCATCTTCATCACCGAAAGGCTAAAATAAATTTAGGACGAATAGAAAAAGGAAGGACGAGTTAGATTGACGTACTTACCCCAAGTGCCACTTATACTAGGAATGTAAAAGATTTTAAAAAAATTAAAAACTAAAAACCATGACGAGCACATTTTGAGTGCTTAGACGAATACAGATTAAAAAGTGGTACCTAATAAAAAAATTTAAAAACCTTTTAAAAATATTTAATATTTACGGAATTAAAATGTTCTTACATTACACCAGTGCCAAAAGTAAAAAACATTAAAAGATGGGATGAGATAAGGCCAGTAAATTTTAATGTTTTATGGGATATTGAGAAATTATTAGAAGAACTCGTATATAAACAGTTATTAGAATTCATTGATGCAATATTATTTATTTTATACATCTGCGATATGCCTTTAGTTTTAAAAATGTGTAAGTTACAAATGTTTGCTGATGACACCTTAATTTACATTAATATTTTAAATATTTTTGATGGTCTAAATATTCTAAATTCTGAGATAAATATATTATTAAATTGGCTAAAAGTAAATAAATTAAAATTAAATATTTTAAAAACTAAATGTATGGTTATGGGTTATAATAATTTAAATTGTCAAAATATAAATGTTGTAATTGATGGTGAAAACTTGGAATTAGTAAACACTTTTAAATATTTAGGGATAATCATTGATTCAAAATTAAAATTTTTTAATTATTTTGAAAGTAATATATCGAAGATTGCCGGAAAAGTAGGTTATTTTAAAAGAATCAGCTCTAATTTAAGTTTGTTTTCTAAAAAAACTGTATTTAATACTATAATATTACCACATTTTCTTTATTGTTCTTCCATTTTATATTGTGCTAGTGAAGAAATATTTGATAAATTACAAATTTTACAAAATAAGGCAATGCGGATTATTTTAAATTGTGACAAATATGCAAAAAATAATTTTATGTTAAAAAATTTAGATTGGTTGAATGTCAGAAATTAAATTTTTTATTTAGTATGTATCTTTATACATTTTACATTTCATCAATGAATGAACAATAAACATGAATCAATGCATTCATTTGTAACCATCTGACGAAGACACTGTGTGTCGAAACAATTATTATGGTATAACAATAAAATTTAGTGAAGATTTATACACGAAGTATTTTTTATAGTTTTTGTATCCCATAATACTATAATTATGGATTTCTACCTAGTATCGGCTGAATCAATTAATTTATATTTATATTACTTTATTTTAAGGTTATGAAGATTCTGTATTAACTATGGCCCGAAATATGCCTGCGGTGGACGGTATCACAGTGCCTCCGTTTGATAAATTCGGATGGTTTTATTCGGTAAGACTAATTATGATTGGAAATTTTACGTACCTATGGAAAGAATAATATTCTATGCTTAGATAGAATAGATGTGAAATTCACCGTCAAGAAAATATCTCCCAAACGGGTATTTTACTTGAATGTTACTTTTTGTTGTTGTCGTATCATTCGTTGTTGCTTGCATCAATTTAACAAGTTCAGACGTCTTTTAACATAACATGTATTTAAATAAATTAAAAACAACCTAAAAAATATATACAGTGTGACCAGTAAAGTCCGCGTCATATGGGTTTTTTTTTTTAATAATAGCTTTATTCGAAATTTGACTTCGGCATCAAGTTCTGCTTCAATCGATATAAAAATTTATATCAAATTATCTGTCAAATTTAAATTTTTTCCTAAAAATAATTCGAAACTGGTGTTATTTCTAAAAATATCGAAAAAAGTTATTGGAAAAAGTTTTTTTAAATACAGTTTCTAGCCCCCATGCAAATTTCAGCTGCATAAGATAATTTTTGATTTTCTACCCATATTTTGTAAATTGCACCACTTTTGGAAAATAAGACTCAACGCAACCTACATAAAACTTTTTAGTTTTGACAATGCTTTATTTTACATACATTTTCTTTAAAGTAGCGCGCCATATTAAAGGTCGTTTTTCTACAAAATCTAAATTGGGCTATTAAAATTTGGTCGCATGTGATGCAAAGTTTATTTGTTTTTGACCCTGTATAAGGTAACTTCTGTCTGAAAGTAATACACCTTAATATTAAGACAAAAAAGAACACAGTGTCATCAGTAAAGTGTTCATTAAGTTGAAAATAAATTTTAGTTTAACTTAACGTAAAGTTTATCTATTTTTAACGATTTAATTTAAAACCCCTTTATTAAAATTTGTTATTAGGCTATGTCATAAAAAAAGTAAAAATAGTCTTTAATTATTTAAGTGCAGCTTCCAAAAAATTAATTACAATGATGCACCAAAAACACGTTTACGACAAAATATGGGTAAAAAATCAAAATTATCTTATGCAGCTCAAATTTTACATGTGGAATAGAAACTGCAATTAAAAAAACTTTTTTTCGATATTTTTAGAAATAACTCTACCCTACTTTTGAATTATTTTTTGGAAAAAATTAAAATTTGACAGATAGGTAATGCGAAACACGTGACTACTATTTTTTGCTTAATTTTCATCTCGATCGAAGCAGAACTTGATGCCAAAGTCAAATTTCGAATAAAGCTATTAAAAAAAAAAATCCCATATGATGCGGACTTTACTGGTGTACTTATATTACAATATTTTTAGAGAAATAATTCAGAAACATACGAAGGTCAATTCAACATGGACACGGGAATCGCAGGCCAAATAGGAGAATTATATTCCTGGAAATACATGAATCAGACTCCCTATTACCCGGACCACTGTGGAAAAGTTTCGGGTTCAGCGGGGGAATTTTTCCCGACCAATTTAACGAAGGACAGCTTGATTAAGTTTTTCTCTCCCGATTTGTGCCGCTACGTGGAGTTGGAGTTCGAAAAAGAAGTGGTTATCAGTGGAATTTTGGGGTACAAGTTTGTGGCTGGCGATCGATTTTTGGATAACGGTAAGTGTAAGAATTAGAACACAATTCATGTGTTAGATGCCCTATAATCAGATAGAGCCAAGTAAATACAATCAACATCTGTCATATCTATAATACTGATATTAAATAAGAATACTGTGAATTTCACTGGGTTTATTCTATTCCAGGAACGAAAATTAAGGAAAACAAATGTTTTTGTAACGGCGACTGCATGCCCTCTGGAGCTCTGGATATTTCGGCGTGCAGATACGGATCCCCAGCCTATGTCTCTTTGCCGCATTTCCATAAAGCCGATCCTCTTTACACCAGTCTTATCGATGGACTCAAATCTGATAACAATTCTCATGAGTTCTTTATGATTTTTGAACCAGTAAGTAATAATGGTTATAATGAACCGCCTTAGAACTGAAATGTTCTTTAGGGCATTTTCATTTTTAATAAAATTATCGCTAGAATAAGTTTAATGAAATGTACCCAAATTAACCGAAAAAATAAACCTTAAGAATTTTTAACCAATCCAGAAAAATTGATTATATGCTTCGTTAAACGTAGGAAGCAAATATTATTATGCTTAATGTCAAGTTACACCCACAATACAACTTGACAATTACTGTGAAAATGACATAAATTTATTTTTAACCAATTAATTAAAAGGCTCCTTTTTGTTTACGTTGCTTATAGCAACGGGAGTTTGTGGTAAAATTAATAAATGAAAATTTTCCTGAAACGTCATTTCAAAGACATTTCAAGAATGTCAAAATCATAACGCAGGAATTAGAATCTGGCCATATTAAAGTAGATACATGCTTCAAAAATATTAACAAAAAATGATGTTCCACCAAGTTTAGTTAATAAAAAATGAAAATATAAAATGTTTTTAAGTTACTTATCAATGATTCATATAACTAAAGCTGGAAAAATTTCTCACCAAAAAAATGATTTTTACGTAGGTTTTTTAATAAATGGGTGTAAAATTTTCTTACCGAATATCCCACGTGTTTCAATTAATAACCGGTAATTTAATCACTAGGGATATTATAAGTGATAATTTTCTTAGTTCCTATTAACTTAATGAAATTAATGGGTGATAATTTTTCTGTCAAAAATAAAGTGCCTTATATCTATTGGCAAAATTCACTCAGAATAAAATCAAAATACATTTTGTTGCTAACTTATAATTTTTATTCATACAAACTAATTTGATGTACAGGGTCATCCAACCAGGACTGAACAGCGGCCTATTTTTTTAGTTTCCCTGTATTTTTATTTAAACCAATATAGCCATTTAGTTTATGCTTTGCCGTAGAATCTAAAATTACCATTTAAAAAGCGATCTGACTTAAAACAAAGGAACTGTGGCGTAAAGTTGTTGTTTTTTTAATGGAACACCCTGTATATTATTTATTTTTATGAAACGCCCTTCTTTCCTGATTCCATAAATATATAGTTTGTCCATATTAGCTCAAACCGTTTTTAAGATATGAGCAATCAAACATTTAAAAAGCTGTATTCATTTGAGCTTAATACGTCTAGAATGCCTTGGAAAAGAAAATCCCGGTAATGGCGATGCATTAAAATACAGCTTTTTAAATGTTTGATTGCTCATATCTTAAAAACGGTTTGAGCTAATATGAACAAACTATATATTTATGGAATCAGGAAAGAAGGGCGTTTCATAAAACTAAATAATATACAGGGCGTTCCATTGAAAAAACAAAAACTTTACGCCACAGTTCCTTTGTTTTAAGTCAGATCGCCTTTTTAAATGGTAATTTTAGATTCTTCGGCAAAGCATAAACTAAATGGCTATATTGGTTTAAATATAAATACAGGGAACCTAAAAAAATAGGCCCCTGTTCAGTCCTGGTTGGATGACCCTGTACATATCGAACACCGGGGTTAAAAGAGACACATTAAAAAATTAACTAAACTCATCGGAAATATGTTTTTTTAAGTTTCATTTCAAACTATGTAGACATGTAATATCAGATGTTATGGTTGAAAATGAATTATTGTTTTTAATGTTTCTGAAATTTTATTAATAAACCTTAGTTACTAACAAGTAAAATCAACTTCTATTCTAAAATTACACAGCGTCATATTAAACCAAACTCATCGGAAATATGTTTTTTAAAGTTTTATTTGAATTTAAAACTATAAAGACATTGGATTTCAGATAACTAATTTGTTATTTAATGTTTCTCAAATTTTAGTAATAAAAATGAGTTACTAAAATAAACTTCATTTCTAAAACTCTAATTAGTTACAATAAACTAAATCCGCCGGAAATATGTTATTGTAGCATTTTAACAAAAAAATACAATAAGAAAAAACTCCAATTTATGAAATGTTCTTACCGAATCTCCCACGCAGCAGAATTAATTCCCTATAATTCTGCTGCTAGGGAGTAGTAGGGAGATTATAAGTGAGTATTCTGAGCAATAATAATGGCTATAAATCATTCTATGGTAGCAGTAACTCCTATTTCCTATTGGGGATATTATCACCACACAACGGTCTAGCAATTTTCGTTGTCTTGCAGTAGGAAAGCGCGTTGCAGTCACATTATAGTATTTAACAGTTGTATAAATAACCAAATTAACTATATTTTTAAACCACCCTGTAAGATTTAGGCAAAGGGTTAAAAGCCCTTTGGTATTATTAAACTGTTTACCAAATTTCCGGGTCTTATTTCTTTGTTCACGTTTTTCATCAAAAAAATTGGAATTTAATTAATATTTTAGAAACGGTAAGAGATTGCAACGTGTTTTTAGATCAGGATTTACGGGCTAAAATATAATAATTAATTTCCAAAATTCCCTGTATATTATAAGCGTCAAGACCATGCCGCTAGAAATAGCAGGAAAAATAGTTTATATTCAATAAAAAGCATAAAAAAAACTCGGTAATATACCTAGACTGTTATATACAGTTGAGTTGACATAATAACGAATAAATGTAGGAAAAAGCACATAGATTTTCCCCTACGTCCAGATCAAATAAAGGAAAGAAATTTGACCTGATAAATTGTGTGAATGGCCTCGATAGACAAAAGGTCCTTTCAGAAACTAGACTAACGACAAAACGATACGGGAGAACTATTTTATTTTAGAAAATGTTTATTGAGAAAATTTTTATCACGAAATGTTATTTATTTTACAACAGAATATAAGGTTTATTTCTTTCAGGCCGAAAAAAATGTACTGATAAACAAACTAAAAATAAAAACAGGCCTTGATTACGTAATTTTTATGGCACCTGCGTCCCACCCAGTCAAAGCGGGAGGAATTTTGTAAAAAAAAAAAAGATATAATTTTAAACCACTTTTATAAAAGTAATTCGGCGTTTGCCAATACGCGTATTCTCATTCTCTGAAAAAAAGCTTAAGCAAAAAGATATTTGACTCGGGAATAGATATAGTGAGTAATGTGCTCAATACAATGGGGTAAAAGAGAATTATTCCAACCAATGAGGATCAAGTATATGGGGATATCATTCCCTATACAGTGTGGTTGTTTAAGTGTGCAACATATAGGCATTTTTTTTATTACCGATTTCTCAGAAAATTTTATTCTTAATAAAAGTTGGTGCATGTTCGATAATCATATTAGGTGCACTTGGAATGGTTGCAAGTCAAACGGCGTATACAGGGTAGGCCAAAAAATATAAAACTTGTACAAGAATAAAGTTTTTTAATAAACATTTAAAATAACAATTTTGCACTTTAAATGAGTTTTTTAATTAGCATATTATCATTACTAATGTTTTATCTTCTTAAAAAGAATTTTTAGGATATGAGCCGTAAAAATTACTGCAATCTTACTTCTTTTATCCTTACCTGTTTTAAAGTTGTGTTTAATATCGTTGCAACAAACATTAAGTTTGTGATTCCTTAATAACTTAAAGATCCCAATAAATTTTACAAATATGTTTCAACTTGAACAAAGATATGTAAAATTGATTTGATTTTGATTAATTTATGAAGGTCTTTATGGTGAATATAAAAAAAAATTGAGAAATTATTAATGTTTTAAAAAAAAATATATTTTTTTATTTTAGGAGATCACATTTTTGAATTTAAGCATAACCTTTAATTCTAAACATGTTTTCTTTATAACATTTTGCTGAATTTTCTAAAATAGGGGTACTTTATTTTTGTACAAGTTTTATATTTTTTAGCCTACCTTGTATGCCGTTTGACTTGCAACCATTCCAAGTGCACCTAATATGATTATCGAACATGCACCAACTTTTATCAAGAATAAAATTTTCTGAGAAAGGGGTAATAAAAAAAATGCCCATATGTTGCACACTTAAACAACCACACTGTATATAAGTCCAAGACAACAAAAGCTCAATGGTAAAATTTCAGTTGGTTACGCTAGATAACGCTCGTTACCGCTGACAATCAAGCAAATACAAGATGTTTATTAAGTGCTACTTGTACAAACTTTAAAGGGTTAATCTTTGATTGATTTTAAGATAAAAAAATTATATGAAGATGAATCCGCAACGGCTTGGTTCTTGAGATACAGGGCGCCAAAGAAGTTGTTTTATTTGGTTTTTGGTTATATTTTTGTTTAAATAATATTGCAATTTTACGAAATTTGGGATCCTGATGGCCATTTGCACCAACATCACGCTTAAGGGAGAATTAGTTAAGGAATGATTAGTCTAGGAAGCCTTGCACCAACGTCATTGGTCACCCAATTAGTAAAGTACTGATTAATACATAAGCGCCATCTGCAGTTTTGATCGAAATCATTTTGAGATTTGGCAACGTTTCGAAAGTTAAATATTTTGTAGTTCTTCGGTCAATTTTTTCATCATTTTAACGTAAACAATTGCAATTTTTTAAATTTTATTTGGAATTATTGTTTGTTTGGGTCAGTATTCAATATGAGTGAATGAAAAAGATCAAAAAACGTTACGGATAGGGAGACGGTTGCCCTGCTATCCCTTATATCACAAAAAAAAAATATTATTTTATTTAGTAATCATAATAGAAACTCATAAAAAAAGGATGTCTCCATTACATAAGTTGCACAATTTTATCTTTTTGTTAAATTGTAACCTTAAAATAATTTTTTTTTCTTTTTAGATATAAAAAGTTAAAAAAAACTTTTATAATTTTTCTATATTTAAATTCTTCCTTCCTCAAATTTAAGTTAATTTACTATTATGTGACTGTTCATCTACTCCTCAATTTTTTTAAAAATTTTACGACTTCCACTATTCCAGTTTTAACTATTATTCTTCTCACACTTACATCACTGGTTCAACAAAATGTGACTCTTCAATTACTCCTCATCAGATTATAAAAGTCTTTACAACATTTACCACTTCGTTTTTTATAATTTTTCTTCTCTCCTCACTCTGATGGTGCGATGTCACTAATTTGACACTTAGCTTACTGCTATGTTAGCTTAATTTCTTGGTTTTTGCCATTTCTCCACGAATGACCTCTTGCTAGGTATACCTACCATTACGGTGGACGGTTTTCTAATTACTTCATTTGGCCTTTCCATCATCTTTTATCTCCGTTTGGACTGTTTGCACCTGTTATTTCTCATTTTCCTTATTCTCTTCTCCTGATGATGACTGTTTATACAGTAGAAACATGTAGAGAATTTACCCTTAATTAAATTTATCTTAATATACCAGTGGAGGAAGACTTAAAGTGTCTTATTTCTTTCCCTTTTAAAAACACATAACCTCTTTATCGCTCTAAGGAAGGTTTTAAGTGATCGATTTTCTGAACTTAAAAATAAGGACTTAAGTATCCGTTTACGATCTCCTTATCGTTGGTGCAAAACTTGTTTGTGGTTTAAGGAATAATTAGGGTTAAGTCCGGCCTTAAATACGTTGGTGCAAATGGCCATGAGAGTACTGATGATGACAACTCAAATATTTACTTAGTATTTTTGTTTAATATTAGAGGAGTGCACTTAGATTTAAATAACAATAACTTTTTGTTTCGCACTGTACTTTTTTGACTAGACAGGCCCATTCTCTATTCAATTTTACATACAAAGATACTTTTACTAGCTAAAAGCAGTCGTTTGGGAAAAAAACGGGTTTAAATTTAAGTCGTGGGTTTTTTTGGTGTTGTTATTTTGATTTTTTGCTCAATATTTGCATTTCTAATACTGTTATGGAAATCATAGAAGAGCTTGACTTGTATGACGACAAACTAAATGTACTAAATATGTTACAATATGGTACGAGATGTCTATTTGGGTTTTATTTTTGAAGATTTCAGTCAACAAAGCCTGCAGTGGCCGAAATGTTCATCCCCTTCTTATTAACGACAATAGAGTGCAAATAACTTTATTTAGGAAGATAAAAGGTAAACTTGAAAGAGCATACGTTCATCCCCAAAAGGCGACTTTATAACTACAAGTGATTGAGGTCTGGCTTGCGGTCCTGCTCTCCCTATCATTTTCAACAATTATTGTTAATATTACTAATTTATTTGTAGAAATAGTTTAGTTTTAATCTTGTGAATGATCTAAGTTTGTCACATCGTAATTCAATCAATAAAAGACTCATATTTATACTTATATTTCAAAAATTCTTAATGATTCAACTACAATTTCAACGCTGGTTTTAACTTTAAACCAGTTTTTTTTCCAAAACGGCTACTTTCAGCGACCAATACTAAGAGTGCCTTTTGTATGTAAAATTAAATAGATAATAGGCCTGTCTAGTCAAAAATGGTGTAAGGTGCGACACAAAAAAGTTATGGTTATTTAAATCCAGGTACAACAATGCATCATTAAACAAAAAACTAAGTAAATATTTGAGTTTTTCATCTTTAGGTACTCCCAGTATCTATGTCTAAATTATTTATTAAATCTATCGTATAATTTCGTCAAATTGTCATGTTATTAAACGAAAATATATTCAAAAAACCAAATAAAGTCTCAGTAAACCTGCAAGATGGCCGACATGTCATATGACAAAAGTAATTGAAAATGCAAAAATTTATTTTATTTAGCTGGAATATGACTTTTGTCATATGAAATATCGGCCATCTTGCAGGTTTACTGAGTGAATCGACTGTACTAATACAACAGCTTTTTGGACGCCCTGTGGCTCATGAACCAAGCCGTTGCGGACTCATGTTCATATGAACTTTTTTCTTAAAAGTAGTCAAAGATAAGATATAAGTACTTAAAAAACACCCTGTACAATGACATTCCTGACATTAGGTTAAAAACAATGTTGAGCTGTTACTGTGCTTAAATGGTGGAAAAAAAAAGATTTCGTAACAAAATAATATTTTAAGACAGTACCAGGTCTGGAAGATTAAGTGCCAGAATCATAGTCATGTCAGGCGATAGAATATGTCCTTATAGTAAGTTAGTGAATTGTAGGCGCAGCGAAAAATAGGGTTATGAATGGCATACAATGACATGTCGACAAAATTAATTCATTTTAAGTTTTATGTTAACTGATCGATCTGCAAAATATTATCGATCATTATTTTTTATTTCTTACTTAATTTAATTTTCATTTTCAGAAAACTGGTATGCCACTTCAAGTCTCCGCTAGGCTTCAGTTGAATTTACTTATGCAGCCTGTACCTGGTATCAAGTAAGTCAATGTCAAAAACATATATTTAATAATAACTGTACCTCACCCTAGGTAGCAAGTAGAAAGATGCCGTAGGAATGAAGTTATTTTTCTAGGATATTTGGTTATTGGACGTCATCCGACTAATTAACTACGTAAATTTGACGTAATTATAATGTCGTTCTATTGACGTCAATAAAAAGTCGACATTTAAACGTCAATATCCGTTACATCAGTTTAAAAAAAATAAAATTACGACCTAAATGTAACACAAAACTTTAATAAATATCAAAATAGAAATCGAATAGGAGTCTAAGCTAAGGATAGCTAACTTGTGCCAGAAAGAACCTGCGAATTTATTGTCGCCTTATTGTTGTTATGGAGTTTAGATATTTTTATACAATTTTTTTTAAACTGTGTGAATAATAATAAACAATGATAGATTTATTTTAGGAACGGGTTAAAAGCTAAGTAAGTTTTAAATAAAGTCATATACGACATTGTGTGCAGAGGTACCCAATATATTTAATAGTTATAAACACATAAATCCTTTTTTTTTGTGGGAATATTCAAAAATTTACCGCTTAAATAAATCAAAAAGTCGATTTAAATATTAGATCGATAAGAATATTAATTTTTTGAAAGGCGCACACATTGAAACTTTGTTCAAAAATCGTTTTTTCGATTAATCAAAACATCGTAAATTTATTTTTTTTCGAATTTGTACCTAATTAATCGATTAATCGAAAAATCATTTTTTTTTTCGATTTTGATTTGATTTTTGATTAACAGTGTTTTTTTTTTTGATTACTTAATAATCAATTATTTAAAAAATCGTAAAATTTTTTTTCGAATAATCGATTAATCCAAAAAAAATTTTTTTCGACTAATCAAAAAATAGTTTTTTTTTTCGATTAATAATCGATTAATCGATTTTTCGAATAATCGATAAAAAATGATCTCTAATCGAATGATCGAATGATCGATTAATTATTACTAATCGAGACCAGTCTGTGGGCTCTACGATTTTTTTTTCTTTTTTCAGTACATTCGCAAATCTTCCAAAAGTCTTCATGCCAGTCCTGTGGTTCGAACAGTCCATCCTCATACCACAAGAAATTATTTTCTACATCTCAATCCTCATCAATTTTGAAATTATCTGCCTGTCTGTCGGCCTCACCTTGATATTCCTATCGGCATTTATACAGATGTGTTGTTGTTACAGACTATTGTCGACGAGCATTTTCAAAAAGGAAAGGCATGTAATAACCAGAGAAGAAATGCCTTTGACGCATGAAAAAAACGTTAGAATGCAACTAGGCAAGAAGAATATTAATAATAGGTTGAATGGCAACGTGCAGTATACTGGACATAATGGTTTCCACTGAGAGCCCGCGTCCAGTTAACTGGACACAGTTGTAATGTAATAGGACGTGTTTGTGAGCGTGTGTGATTGATCGGGACCAGTTCGGTTGCGTTCGAATGTTCGAAACTGTGATTTGGCCAGTGGCGGGTTTGCTACGAGACGAATGATTTTTAGACGTAAAATAGTGATTATAAATAAATACTCTTGATTTTATGAAATGCAGGTCTGGCGAAGAGGCGAACGACCATTTTTTGTACTTTCCGAGGGGGGCCCGGTAGCGATTTTACAAAATATAAACTATTACAGCACCAGACACGCCCCCAATTACGAAATGACAAAATATAATCGGCCTCAGCACAATCCTGCAAAATCTAATCGTTTGCAGCACAACGTGGCTGATTCATATAAATAAATCTTGATGAAATTAAGCTTAGATCCGTCACCGTCGGTCAGCAGAAATATTTTTCTTAACCATTCGCACGAGTCCCACCGCCTAACGAGTCCTTGCTAGACAAATTCCGTCGAAAAGGTATATTGGCAACCGGTTTGTTCGTTGTTACCCAGAGCATTTTTTTAAATTTTATTTTTATAAAATAATATTTGTGGAAAAAAAAATGCTCCGGGTAACAACGGACAAACCGGTTGCCAATATACCTTTTCGACGGAATTTGTCTAGCAAGGACTCGTCAGGCGGTGGGACTCGTGCGAATGGTTAAGAAAAATATTTCTGCCGTCGGTCATGCTACAACAAACACTCTGAGCTACAAACGATTAGATTTTACAGAAATGTGCTGAGCGGGATTATATTTTGCAATGATTCACAGGGCGAACGTGTCTGGTGCTCTAATAGTTTATATTTAGTAAAATCGCGCTGAAGCCGATTATATTTTGTTATTTCGTAATTGGGGGCGTATCTTGTGCTGTAATAGTTTATATTTTGTAAAATCGCGGCCCGGTAGACAATCTAAATGTAGTTTCAGTTTCACTAATATAGGATAAGGTTTTATTTGAATCCTGGAAGTTGTGTAGGAAGTGTTGTTTTGAACGTACCAATTTAAATCAGTAATTTTACTTCTTTTATCGTGTATAGATGATATAAATTGTCGTATTAGTAACTCAACTTAAGAACAAACACTAGTAATGCTGTTACTTCTTCATTTTGTCCAAAAATCGGCCAAATACCAGTCTTTAAAGTACAAATACCTACAGTTTTACGCCGAAAAGGGTTGGATTTATAAATAAATAAAAGCAGAAAAAGAAATATGCGCGAATTTGATAAAAATTCGTTTTATGAATTTACTAATATATCAAATAAAACTTTCTTACGCTTGAAACTGTAGCTAATTGCTATCCAAGCACGGGTATCTGGCCGCTTCTTTGAGAAAATGAAAAGTTAAGGAAATATTGATAAAACACTGAAATGCGTCACTAGTATTTGCTCTTAACTTTTACACCGGCAACAACCCCGAACATTCCCCCTTAAGAGGGCATCATCGCATATAAACTAAACCCAATTTTTGCCCTCCGCAGTCACCAAACTCCTGCGAAACTGAACCTACGATTTACTTCAAATTAAAAATGAAAGACCTATCCTAAAACTATGTCTCTCGCGTAGCAGATTTTTCGATTATCCTTTCGTTTTTAAAATATACTATAATTGAAGGGTTCAAACAGGCTAAGTGCCCTTTTATTTTTTTTCATCTTTTTGCATAAAAATATTCTAAGTGTCATCGGACGTGTCCTCAAAAAATTTCAAGTGCCGCTTACCACGTATAGTAGTGCACAATTTGGCAAACCTACAAAATATTAACATGTTTTATTTTATTTTTATTTTTCTTATTTTTTTTTTATAATACACATTTTTTGCATTAACCTTCGAAACAAGGCTAAGCTTACATTACTATAATATGTTTTAGTAAAATCAAGACTTATACAGGGTGTTCATTTGAAAACTTCCCACCTCGATTTTCCTGCTTTAAAATGAAAATGTGGAAAATCGCTCGGACCCGTCGATTTTTATTTCGAGGAGGACATCTTTTGCGTATATTGGCAATCTTGTTACTTCAAGCCCCTAGGAGGGAGGGGGGGTAAGATTTAAATCTTAAATGGATACCCCTATTTTTTTGGATTCTGCATAAAATTCTGAACATTTTTTAATAAAAGCATTATTAGTCTATACTTAACAGTTTCCGAGATATTTACTCTTGAAAAATTACATTTTTGAACTTTGACAGCGTGACAGCTTTCTAACTGTACGTCTTAGAGCAAAAAGGCTTACATGTCCCTATCTTCGATTTTTATTATCTTTCCAATAGTGTGAACTTTCGGTTAAACCGGATGTAAGAAATATAGTACTTCCGGTTTGACCGGATTGGAAAGATAATAAAAATCGAAGATAGGGACATGTCAGCCGTTTTGCTCTAAGACGTACAGTTAGAAAGCTAGACGCTGTCAAAGTTCAAAAATGTCATTTTTCAAGAGTCAATGTCTCGGAAACTGTTAAGTATAGACTAATAATGCTTTTATTAAAAAATGTTCAGAAATTTATGCAGAATCCAAAAAAATTATATAAAATAGGGGTTTCTATTTAAGATTTAGATCTTACCCCCCTCCTTCCTAGGGGCTTAAAGTAACAAGATTGACAATATACGCAAAAGATGCCCCCCTCGAAATAAAAATCGACGGGTCCGAGCGATTTTTCACAATTTCATTTTAGAGCAGGTAAATCGAGGTGGGAAGTTTTTAAATGAATCTTTTACCTTTTTGGAAATAACCACTCAAATCTCGTTTTTCTTAAATATCTCTGTTCTTTAATTTTGGCAATTAGCCTGTTTGTACCGAACACCTTTCAATTTATTTTAGGATAAAAAGGTCAACTTTAAAAACTATTTTTTTCGAAAGAAAGGCCTAAATTAAAAATCTATTACGCGACAGACGATTGAATCTTTAGCTATCCTGCGATATCAAGTTTATTCCTGTTTAATTAAATTTAACCGGTAATATTGGGTGACAGCCGAACAGCTGCAATTATTTTTGAAATATTTATCTCAGCTATCGTTAATAGTATTGAAGTCAAATGTCTTTATTATTTCAAGATTAACAAATATATATCTAGAAATATAATTTGATAAGTCTTGAGGGTTTCGAGTAAATGGTATAAATGCATGTTAAAACCGATGATGCCCCCTTAACGCGTTCGATTTCCATCAATATCAATTATTTAATATTTTGGATTTTATCAATTATTCTATTCCACTCGTGCTTTATATTATTTCCAAACTATATACCTAGTTTTAGGTATTTTCAAATTTTAAAAATACAACCTTAAAAATATTAGTAGCTACTTAAATCAAATTTAATTAAGCGTTATATATTTGTTCCATATACGGCAGAAGTGAGCACTAGACCAACGCCCCCCCCCCCCCCCATGTTGCTCCAATGGTCTTTGCGTGTACATGTAGAGAAGCAAATTGCACACAAAGTTCGACAAAACCCTTTGCATGCTTTTTGCTTCGAGAATTCATTACTTAGGTATAGTCCGTCCCACGACTCCCACGAGTCTGTAGCTATTGAAATAATAAGGGGTAAAATATATACGCTTATGCCCCAACAGGTAAAATTGATTTATTTTTAAATTTTACGGAAATAGTCCATTATCTCAAAGTGGAGCTGTAGAGATATAGGGAAAAAAGACCACAGTCGTCTCCACAAATATATTAAAAAAGGTCAAATTAATGTGGTGTACATGTTTCGGTACTGGAGAGTACCATCATCAGCACCGAAGGGCTAAAATAAATTTAGAACGAATAGAAAGAGGAAGGACAAGTTAGATTGATGTACTTACCCCAAGTGCCACTAATACTAGGAATGTAAAAGATTTTTAGAATTTAATTAGTTTTCTTCTAATTTCTTTCGAATTTTATTACAACTTTTAATCTGTATTCGTCTAAGCACTGAAAATGTCCTCGTCTCATTCATGGTTTTTAGTTTGTAATTTTTAAAACTCTTTTACATTCCTAGTATTAGTGGCACTTGGGGTAAGTACGTCAATCTAACTTGTCCTTCCTCTTTCTATTCGTTCTAAATTTATTTTAGCCCTTCGGTGCTGATGATAGTGCTCTCTAGTACCAAAACATGTACACCACATTAATTTGACCTTTTTAAATATATTTGTGACGACTGTGGGTTTTTTCCCTAAAAATTGATTTATGTTTACTCCCTTTATCACCCAGGCATAGTAGCACAGATTGGTAAGGCGGACTATATTAGTTTGCATAGAAATGTGCATACAAAGAATCTCTGGCCAGACCTGTACCCTGGTCCCCGCGAAACTCAAGAAGAGAACCTTCTAAACGCATGGATGGCGCAATTACCAAAAGTCTCTTTAAATGTTTTCTGTAACCGTAATCGTTATTATTAGTTTAGGTTTTTTAGTACCCCGAATTTGTCTTAAGTCGAATTAAGGTTGCAAGAATTTTGTAAAATCTATTCAAAGTACTTTGAAAGGCCTGGGTTTTTTAGTACCATGAAATAATCAAAGTACTAATTTAACAAACACGTGATGAGTCGTTGTTCTTTAAAAAAAAAGATCATGATTATGTCTGTCATACCTATACTTTGGTAAAATCAGCAGGTGCGGAAAACTCCGATGCTGATCTCAATTTCGGCAAGAATTTATTCTTTATAGGTAAAGTTTAAAAAATCTCAGAATATTATGGATGTCAATAAATCTGGTTTACCAGAAAGCTCTAAAGCATTTCATATTGAAACTTGAAAATATTTCTACTTAAAGAAACGGAAATACAATTTCAGAAGTTAGATCCGAGGACCCCAGGGTATTATGAAAATGACTTATTATATTTAAACATTTTAAAAAATTCCGTTTAGCTATAAGCGAAATTATTTGTATCTTGTTATTTATGGCTCGCGGCTACTGTTCCAACCAGTATTAGCTTCGTTCATATAAGCAACTGATTTCCAATTTTTGCATGGTTTCTAACTGGTTGAAAATTTTATGCTTTGCGAATACGTTAGAAACGGATCCACAACCAACAATTTGGCTTCTACGAACGCCGGATTTTCTGCCAGCTGTTTGGGATTTGTCGTGCGCGTACGCTTTTAAATACGTGCGTATGCGTGGTTAATTTGCTGATGGTTCCTGACATCTGTACGAGCGAAGCTATATTGTTGGTTGCCGGTTGCCGCGACGGTCAAGCCAAAGATATAGACCGCATGTCTATGAATACTTACAGTAGACTCCCGATTATCCGAAACCCGATTATGCGAACTCCGCATTATCCGAAACGACCCATGAACCGGATTATCCGAAATGATTCTTGCTATTCCTCCGCATTATCCGAAATTTCTAAGAAATGTTTTGTTGGGTTTGTTGTTGCGGCCAAAAATCGACAGACTTTAAAATTAAAACAAGTACAAATTACCTCTTTCTTGAATTTATGAATATGAATACATGCTAATGTACATACATAAGTATTAGAATTGATTTTCCTCAATCACCGCATTATCCGAAATTTCAATTATCCAAAATCGGTCCGGTCCACATCATTTCGGATAATCAGGAGTCTACTATATACTTGAAAAATGAAAATGCTGTTACTTTACATGCTACTGTACTGACTGTACTATGGTACTGTCTTGTAAATGTTCTTTTGTTATAATGTTTATACAACACGTTATTGCAATAAATAATATTTTAATAAGCATAAGACCTATCTGCAAAGTAGGTACTGTCCATTCTTTAAAAATACTTTACAACGTAACGTGTATGTTGAGATTCAAGTAAGACGCAACCAAAAAATATAGCACAGGGGTCAATATTAACTTTGGTTTTACGTAAAAGTATTTTTATGAATAATTTAAGATAGGCCTGATGACCATGATAATACTGTAAAATAAATACAATGTAGTATTATTGAGATATGCCAGTATGTTATAACTTTAAGGCACTCTTCCCATGACTTTAATGGTTAATGGGTTTGACTCTTTTTTGCCAAATATCTAGATATACCTCTACGTAATGACGTATGTTGTGGTAAAGAGAATGGCATGTCTATCTTACTCTATTGTGGCCGGCGCTATATTCTTCCCAGAGCAGGTCATTGGCAGCGCATGTGGACTAATTTAAGGTGTTCTTACCTGACTTTTTAGATGCAAAAAGAAGTAGTTTGTGTACGACATCTACCAATTGCACCAAGATTTAAAACAATAATCCTATAAACCAGCAACTTTGACTGTGGTATACCTACATGCCATTGGCAGAAACGATCGGTTTTCTGGCAAATAGAGTGGCCCGGTTAGCTTAATTCTTAATTTACTAAGCAGTTAAAGTTGCCTGCATGGTTGGTTAATTATTGTTGAAAGCCTTTGTGCAACCCAACGAAATCATGAATTTAAATACAATAAGTCATTTTCATAACACACTGGATTAGGATTTGATGACATTTATTGACAATATCCACTCATACTTTTTGCAATTCGATAGTTTTAAAGTAAACTTTTTAAAATTATTTTAATGATATTGGAGGCAAAGGCACAGAATATACCAGGTGTCTCTTAAAGGTGTTGAAAAAATGCTACTACAAATTCCTAAGGCTTAAATATGACGATTTATGACCCAATTTACCTCAGTCCAAAAGATGATGATTTCGGAGATACAGAGCGTGAAAAGTTCAATTTGGTTTCAGTTTTTCATAAATATTTTTTTTAATAATTGGTGTAGCTAGGGGGGTGGTGGGGTGAAAAAGTAAAATCTGCTCTCATTTTTATTGGCGCCACCTACGGTAGATACCTTGCACACATTTAAGACGAAGTAACTTTTTAGGCCACTACTTTTAAATAAACATTCGTATTCTTCAACGTCTTGTTCCTAAAAAAGGTATACTTACGTGGTAAGAGTGGATTAGAGTAGCCGTTTCGGGATATAAAAAATACACTTCGTTTATGACCAGGTCTGAATTATTAAAACAGCTGTCACTAAAACCTGACTGGTGCCAAATCAAATTTAAAAACATTCAAGCATACGTTTGAATGGTCAAACAATTTTCACATTATTTCTTTTCGTCATGGCCGCACAGTAGACCAACGAAGAAATGACTAATATGTTACAGAGTATACAGTGAAAGATTTCCGAGTCGTCGCTTACCAGACCATAAAACATTCGTGGCAGTTGAAAGACGACTTCGTGAAACTGGTAGGTTTACTAGAGAATATTAACAACATATTTACGTAATTGTTTTTTTTTTAGTTTTTATTGACAGTTACTTTAATTTATCGCCTTCGGTTCTAATTGTGTTCAAATATTACAATAATTGGGACCTCTATGTATCTCCGAAATCATCCACTTTTGGACTGGAGTTAAGTTGGGTTAGATCGTCAGGAATTGTGGTAGCATTTTTTCTGCACCTTTTCTAGACACCCTGTATAGATACCCACGGCTATATTATATTCTGTGACAAAAGGTATTCAATAAAACTTTTTATGGTGGTTGTTCTTCTGTAAAAGTAAATCCGATTTAATTGTAGTACCGTATCAGTGTATTTCTCTTTGTTATACAAAATGTTATACTTCCTTAGTTAAAATATACCTTTCTATATTTTTTTATGGCATTAAAGTATTTTTTACCAAAGATCTGTAATGTGTATTTTATTTTACCCCCTCAATCTGTAAGGTTTTACTTCCAAAGTTTGACACTCATAAAATGTCGAACAAAAATGTATGGTCTTTGGAATCCCACCCCGTGTTGACAAAGGCGTAGATGTGGGGAAAGAGTAGGGGGGGTTAGAGGGGGGCAACCCCCAAACAAATAAAACACGCCAAATATTAGGAATACCTCGAAAAAATAAATTTAGACACGATTCTTAAGTGATTAATACAGCGTGTCTTCGGAAGTTCTTACCAAATGGAAAACTTGTTTATTATTCATTTTACGAAAAAAAGTTATTCTTCATAAAAAGCTCTGCATGGTCTAAAACCATGCAACCATCAAATATCGAAATTTTCCAGTCATATACGAGGTTTGTCAAAAAATGTGAATTTTTCCCAAGAGTAAAGTACCTTTATTTTTGACATTATCAAAAATTGTTATTAAAAAAAGTTGATCAGAACTAAAAACTACGGCTAAATGTGCAATTATACGCATTTATGTTGAAAAATTATTTTATTGATTTATTATTAATTATTTAATTTTTTAATTATTTAATTAATTTAATGCGTGTTATTGCATATTTAGACGTGGGTTTTAGTTCTGATCAACTTTTTTTTATAACAATTTTTGATAATGTCAAAAATAAAGGTACTTTACTCTTGGGAAAAATTCACATTCTTGGGAAAAATTACATTTTTTGACAAACCTTGTATATGACTGGAAAATTTCGATATTTGATGGTTGCATTTTAGGTTTTAGACGATGCAGAGCTTTTTATAAAGAATTTTTTTTTTCGTAAAATTAATAATAAAAAAGTT
Source organism: Polydrusus pterygomalis (assembly GCA_963969555.1). Classification (NCBI taxonomy): domain Eukaryota; kingdom Metazoa; phylum Arthropoda; class Insecta; order Coleoptera; family Curculionidae; genus Polydrusus; species Polydrusus pterygomalis. The sequence goes on from OZ018377.1 coordinate 3,715,395, forward strand.
TCCCATTTGGTAAAAACTTCCGAATACACGCTAGGTGGGTATAGTATTAACTGTTTTGTATAGTGGGAGACTTTTGGCACTGTCCAAACAGTCGCATGTAGTCCTGTGAGAACCGCATTAGCTTCCTGATAGTAGAACGTAGAACATGGGAGAATCTTGGCAGCTCATTTAAACCAGCCAGCTTGCTTACTTCCTCCAGATCATTAAAAAATGGTTCGCCCAAGTCATTGAACTTTCTTCTCACGAGGCCAGGGCATTTACACAAGAAATACTGAATACTTTCTTTCCCTTTTCTATCTCTGCAACTTCTGCAAACGTCGTTAGCTGGTATTTGCAAACGTTCGGTGTGTCTACCGAAAAGGCAATATCCGGTGTCTACGGCAGTGATATTTCATAGGTCGTTCCTACCGCGCTGTAATAACGCTGCGGTTTTTCTGTTATCAAGTAGAGGCCACAATTACTTGGAGATGCTACAGGTTTTTAGTATTGTCCATCTGCTTTGCGTAAGTAAACGTCGAAAGCCGCCACTGTCTATATAAAGTCAAATATTATCTCTATATATACCTCATTAATTGAATCAGTCCCTACTTGGTGTGGAAATCCTTAACCAGAGGCGGATTGGGACCATCAATACGGACCGGGAATACAATGTAAAGCACGCCAAGACAATGCATTATTGCTATTAAAGTTATGTTGGTGACAATAGCGTTTAGTAAAATGACCAGGAGTCGAGTATTCAGGGATGTCCAGCAAGACAAAGTGTCCTGGAAATATCCTGCATTCGGTCTAATTTTAGGGGCACTTGAATGAATAATTAAATGATTTACAATTATAGGTACATAGTACATATTACATTATTGTAGGTGGATATTACCTATGTAACAGATTTTTTGAATAAAATTTTATAATTTTTATAATAATGGGCTCATAATCCTTTTGATAGTAGCATAGAGCATTATGCCATGCAAAATACAACGAGTACAATTATGAATTCGTAATAATCCCAGATCTCGATTGAAATTATTAAAATTTGAGCTGTATATAAAAAAAATCAAAATGGGGTATTTAAACTTCAGTTGAAAGTTATATTTAGAGCCACCGGCAGAAAGTTTGGCAGAAATTTTTATCTTTGATTTTAGTAAATTTATTTTAGGTTCTGCATATTCTCAAGCCAAAGTTAGGCCCATCAAATTCGGTAAAAGTCTTATGGTATACGAGGGAAGGTCAAAAATTGTCAATCAATTTTCATTTTAAATTTGTTTTTTTTAAATAATTATTGTCTTAATTTCAGAGATATATTCAAATACCAAATTTCGCTTATTTTTTACAAAAAAAATTATAAAATATAGTTTTAATTAAAATTTTTTTCTTACATAAATATGACGGTCACGATTAAAATCTAAATAAAAAAGAAATATTGTACTTCAATGTACCATTTGGTAGATGCTGTGGGCTAAAATGTATCACAAATATTATTTAGCTGAAATTAATTTCTTTCCTCAAAAAATAAAATACGATGTAAAGCAAAAATATTTAATATTTCTTAATAAAAAAAATTCTAAATTCAAAAATGAAGGCACTTGACTCTTTGATTTTCCAATTTTTGACCCTCCCTCGTCTACCATATCTATATTTTAGTTTGGCCAAAAATAAGGAAAAATGTACGTATTTTATACGGATTTAAAGATGGTCTGCCATTTTTGTACCGGTATTGATATTGGGAAAATTACGTTTTTTTGAATAGCATGCTTTGACATCAATTAAAGCGTGAGCTGATAAAATGTCAAAATATTATTTATAAAATTTAAAGCGATTTTAGGGTTTAGTTTAGCGATTTAAGTCGATAGTTGTAGATAAAGCATAGTATTTGACTCCCGTAAAATGAACCATATTACACTCGGATTATTATAACACAGCAAGCGGCTCGTATTCTAATCGTCCTCGTTTATTATCGCCTACATTATATGCTCGTTAAATAATATACCATTGTTACATACATCAATTTCATTGCATTATCCATATCCATTGTTTTCTAACGAAGCTATTGTTATGACGAATTGATGTCATGAAAGTTCTGAGGGACGTAACTAGGGAACGGGAGGTTGGGGGGCTAAACCCCACTGAATTAATAATTAGCCCCCCCCCCCTAAATATGTATCATTAGATTACCTCTGTCAGAAAATAGCCGTTTTCACACCGTAAGGGCAGGAGGGAGGGGTTATTGGGTTAATATTTATTATGAAAAGTGTATCTATATTATTTGTTGTCGAAATATGACGTCCAAATAGGTCAAAGGCATGATATGAAGCAGTATCATGGGTCAATGGTAACCTTAAGTGCAAGTACATAACTACTTAGAATTTATAATACTTTGTACCATAACAACCAATGAAAATGTGATATCGTAGTTATGAAAAATTGCCTTTTAAGCAAAACGTCCTTTACATTGTTTACCAAAATTATCATCAGTCGTAGAAATAGAACTACTGGGCATCAGAGGTCATTGTGATAATTAGAGAATTACCTACTAAACTACCTACAACTGTAAGCCGATTGACGCCGACGACGTTAAGCGTTTACGATTTAAAAACTATGACAATGAAAACTTTATTATTGCCCTAAAAAAGTATTATTAAAAGTTTATTGCCACACGTAAGATAAACCAGTGTTTATTTTCAGTTATCACTGAGTTTCTTCAAATTGGGACTTGAACCACCCCGTATAAACTTCTAAAATTCCCCATCTTTACTAATTATTTGCTCCCAAGGAAAGCCCTAAATTAGCGTTTGAACCTTTGGTCATTCGGTGATGTCAAATTTATACTTGATTAATTAAATTATAATGGAGATACTTTGTGATAGCAAAACGCCTGCAAGTAATTTTGAAATAATCATCTTGACCTTCGTTAATTATTGTTCTTTAGGCAATTTTTAATTATTGCATCCCTCGATGTAGATACCGTTCTATAGAATTAAATACCCGGCGTGGCATACCACCAAGGGAGTAGTAGCAATACACTTTTGCATGTCTGGCCGGCTATAAGGCTGTGCATTGTAGCTTTCGGGGCATCGTTTCCGCAGTTTAATTGTCGGGAGATTTGCTCGCATTGCGAGTTATGGTTCCCGCACCATAGATATTTAGATAAGCAAACAATAATCGCGAAAATGGCAATGCGCATGTAAATAAAACCACACAGGAATAGGCATGCGCACTGCAAAATTATCGTTTATCGAATAGGAAAATAGACAGATCCGGGCTTTAACATCTTGTTTATGTGGCCTGGGCCTAGTTGGATGAAAATAAAATTACATATCAAGAACTATTACTACTTCATACTTAATGACAATACGTAATACCCGGTATTTTACCCCTATTTGGGCATAATAAAATCATACAATGGTCTTTAATAGTCATTGTATCCGAATCCGAGTCACTAAAGGCACAAACACAATTTACTAAACTACACTGCGCGCCATATTTAACGCATAACGAAAAAATTGCCACAATTTTGATGTTATATATTTTCCAAATTTGTGGTTCGTTTTTAATATTTTTTTTTCTAATTGTAGGTTTTTTCCTTAAGCATATCACTGCCTTTGTTGTTTTGCTTAAAAAAGTAACTTTGGTATTATACCGGGTGTTATAAAACTGTTATGTTTTTTTTTACGGAAATTCAAAATACCCTGTGGGATTTAGTAGCCATTGCAAGTTATCGCAATTACAGCCAAATGAAAGTCCCATGTTTCCTTTACATTTTCTTTTTTGATTCATTGGTTTATCTATGCTTTTTCATGAAATATTCAATTTTTAGTTCAACGTGATTTTTATAAAAAAATGTTTAGTTAAAAAATACAAAATAAACGAAATGCTTTGATTAATGCAACAGCAAGAAAAAACAAATTATAAAGTAAATAAGGAATCGATATCTGGTATTAATTAATTTTATTGAATCCACAAAACAGGCAAAAAAATACAGGGAAAAAAATTGTAATTTCTAAAAGTATTCAAAAAAATTAAATATGAATAATTAGTAGCGAGTATTGCTTCCCCTTGCTCTAATGACTACTTCGCATCTTCTTGGCATACTTAAAATCAGATTTCTGATTTCATCTTGATTAATCTGATTCCATATTTCCATAAGCCTCAATGACAGATCATTTAAGTTTCTAGGAGGAGGAAGCATGGCTCTAAGATGTCGTCCCATGTTATCCCATAAATGCTCAATAGGATTAATGTCAGGGCTTCTTCCTGGCCAAGGCAAAGTTAAAATTTCGGTTTCGTGAAGATAATTTTGTACCACTCTTTTTTATTTTTTTGAATACTTTTAGAAATTACAATTTTTTTCCCTGTATTTTTTTGCCGTTTTGTGGATTCAATAAAATTAATTAATTAATTACAACCAGATATTGATTATTGAAATTTACTTTATAATTTGTTTTTTCTTGCTGTTGCATTAATCAACGCATTTCGTTTATTTTGTATTTTTAACCAAATATTTTTTATGAAAATCACGTTGAAGTAAAAATTGAATATTTCATGAAAAAACAGAGATAAACCAATGAATCAAAAAAAAAAATATATAAACGAAACATGGAACTTTTATTTGGCTGTAATTGCGATAACTTGCAATGGCTAGTAAATCCCACAGGGTGTTTTGAATTTCCGTAAAAAAAACATAACAGTTTTATAACACCCGGTATAATACCAAAGTTACTTTTTTAAGCAAAACAAAAAAGGCAGTGATATGCTTAAGGAAAAAACCTACAATTAGAAAAAACATCATTAAAAACGAACCACAAATTTGGAAAATATATAACATCAAAATTGAGGCAATTTTTTCGTTATGCGTTAAATATGGCGCGCAGTGTATACAAAAACTAGAAATCCATAAATATTAATTACCCACAATCCACAATAGCAAAGAAAACAACAAGAAATCATATGCGTGAAGTTAGCAACGTTCAGCAGCACCGTTTTTTGGGCTACGTGTCAATTCCGCCTGTAGCTTTGTAAACAAATTTTAATTTTTTTAGTGGCGACGATTGATCTACCATTTGGATTTATCGTCATTAGTAAACTACCCCATAAAATTTCACTCTTTGCTACTAAAAAAATAAAATTGGTTTACAAACGCTACTTTTTGAAGTTTTTATTCTGTAATTTTTATCCTCCGGTTTAAATGCTTCATAAACGTTGCGGATAAACATTGCTAACTTCACACAGATTAAGAAATCCACAGAGAAAACATAAAACACAACAACAAAAATGGCGACGAGCCGGTTCTGGAGTGTATTTTGAAGATGTCACTAAACAAGAAAAACCTAATAACAAGAGGGTTGTGCGCATGCCTGTAGGGCAGCAAAGCATGTGACTGGCGAGCTGTGCATTTTTTCACCCATAAAACTTAACTTTTGTTTGCGCACGGATCTTAAGGTAAAATGTCTATATTCCCGCACTCATATTCATGTATATTTATAAGCGGCTCAACGCACAGCAGCTTCGGCTATATAAGTCGTCTCATCATACAAAATTTTAAATTTCATATTTTCCCTGCAAATTAGGTAGCATTATCCAGAAATGTGGAAAATTTGAACTTTGTAGCTCATCTGGAAGTCATACGTAATAAGTTCCTGAACGTAAAAACGTAAAATAAACATAAAATGTACCTTTCTTGGACGTGGTGTGCTATCTGGAATAAAGATAGATTTATTGAGTGACTTGAACGTTAACGTTTAGAATAGTTAACTGTAATAATATCTGTAATAAGTCTCTAACAACGCTGATAGGGATAACAGTGCATTGTATCTCAGTTAAGCTTCTTCAATTTAAGCTTTATTTCAAAACATAATAAATTACGATTTTAATAATAATACCAACCAATAAAGGTATTTGCACAGTGAGAAACAGTGGTTGTGTGTCATATGAGATATTTTGTTATTTTACCGAAAATGTAAACAAATAACTGTGCTTTGTTGACGGAACTATTTTAAGGTAAAATACATATTTTTTTTTCAATAATACAAAATAGTTATTTTATGTAGTACACAGGAGCAGCAAATCGCTGAAATATACACAACAAGACGATTATTATTGAGATTTTTGACAGAATAATATCATTTTTATAACTAACGTTAAAATAGGTTTGTAGGTTCCCAATTTATTTTAAGAAATATTCGCTTATTAAAAAATATAGAATTAATGTTTTCCGAGGGCACACAGGGGCTCTGGGGCGCAAGCCTTTCGACTTTGACATTCGTTCGATTTTATTTGGGTTAATTCAATACCCCATAAGCGGGATTTTAACACGCAAAAAAGTTCTGGGCCGGTAAACCAATAGTAAATTATTTACACTTAAGGTGGGAGTATTAACATGCTTGCCAACCTATAACCTATTTCGCATAGATTTATTTATGTTTTCTAGCTTTTATACAAAATTTAAAGAAAATTAGTATTGACTTGATATTTTATAGGTAATAATTGACATATTTAATAAATATCAAGGAATTTCAAAACTTATTTTAGGAGAATTGTATAGCGAAAAATATCGGTTAAGATTTTTTTAACATTATTATGTCATTGCAATGGCATGTTCTTTCACTATACAATTCTCCCAAAATTAGCAATGAAATAAATTCATATTTGTGTAATATATCAGATATTAACTAAGCAATATGCCGACGATACTGATTTTATTTAAATGTTAGTTTAAAAAATAATAAACTTGAAAAAACAAAGCAAAATAGGTTATAGGTTGGCAATAAATTGAACGACGTTGAGAATTCAACCTTAGGTGGAGGACATCCCGTACTGTTAAAATAGTGTAAACGAATTAATCCATAACCGTAAAACAAGGTAATCTAGGTGAAAATTCAATGTCTGATCGAAAACTGATCAATCTGTCGTCGAAAAAATTGCGTAAGTAGTTAATAGTTTCGGCGGCTGTATGGGCGGTTGCACAATACCCTCTGAAATACAGAGGGTATTGGGTTGCACCGTCCTGATGGAAATATCTAAAACGTAGTTGGTCGTCAAGTAATTGCTTTACAAATGGATTCAAAATATTGTCTCTATATCGCTGTGCTGTAACTGTGTCATGGAAAAAAATAGGACCAACAATTCTTCTTCGGGAAACAGCTAACCAGACACCAATTTTTTGAGGGTGCAATGTGAACTTTACAAAAAAATGGGGATTTTCACTACTCCACATGCGTGTATTCTGAGAATTCACATAACCGAAGAGGTGGAACCAGGCTTCATCCGAAAAAAATATCCGGTCTAATAAATCATTTATTTCTAATAAATTTTGGCTTGTGTTTCTTGGAATACTTGCACTTTATAAGGAAATAAATTTAGCTGCTTCTTAAGAATAGTCCTGCATGTTCCATAAGATCTTCCCACTTCTTGGGACAGGCGTCTTATACAATTTGTTGGCGTATTTTGCATTATTTCACGAACGTTTGCAACTAGTTCTTTTGTTCTTACAGATGGTCTTCTGCTCCTTTTTTGTGTTGTATAGAACCAGTTTCCCTAAACACAGCCACGGTTCCTTTCAGGCAATGATAAAAATCCCCAGCAATAAAAGCAACGTTAGGAGAATGTTCGTGAAAATCGTCCATGCACAAACCCGAATTGTATTGCCACTCACCATTTACTGTAACCCCGTTTCGAAAATACGCTGCAACCATAAATGTTTTGTGCTGTTCCGTAAAGCCCATTGTGCGAATTGTTCAAGAAATTTAAAAAATTTGCGATGAATCAAATTACTTGTAACGACTGTCAAAGATGACGGAATAACTGATTGATTGTTAATTCAGGTAGTTACTGACACCCAACAGGTATTAAGCTCTACGGCTAAGCATTACGTCCTTAGATGCAAGGCCCTCTTTGATGCAAATAAGTTTTGCTCGCACGGTAGGTATAATCCTGTATACAATGCCGATTATTTGTGCTGGTCTGTGCATGGTCGTATATATCACCACAAAAGTTTGTATATCGACGTTGTGGTCTAGTGGTTAGCGCTACAGCCTTACAGATCGTAGGCCCGAGTTCCATTCCCGGTGCCGGCAACGTCGATGTTAAATTTGGAATTTGGTTTAAGAGGTGGCGCCGTCTTTCGGAAGAGACGTTAAACTGTGGGCCCCGTGTCATGGATGTTGGCACGTTAAAGAACCCTACCCTCGACAAAGAGGGATTCGGCAAAATTACCAGATAGTGTGTGACAAATTCCCTGGCGTCGGTGATTGGCCTCGTTGCGGAAAAAGGCCGACGTAAAATAAACTGGTCAATTTCTTTCAATCAATTTTTAGACCTATTTTCAAATTGCTGTAACTTTTTTAAAAATTGACATTTTTGAATGTAGTTTCCAAATTTGGAAAGCGCGATTTTTCTACTTTAAACTGTATTTCATTTATTTTTGGTAGAAATAATATTATTATGATACACAGGGCGATCAACAGAGCGCTGCAAAAAATCACAAAATTTTAGTGTGTGCCATTTCAGTGGTGATTTTTTTTGGTCATTACAATATGGGGTTTTACCAAGGTAGGATCAATATCTCTAGACGTTTTTGCCAGTTTTTGGATTAAGGACCTCTGGCTTTAGATAGGCCAATAAACGTCAAATTTTGGTAATCATTGCTTTAAAACGCTATAACTGGAAAACGGATTGATGGATTTTAACGAGTTTTTCACATTCAAAAGGCCCATTTCATGGAGATGTTCTATGACATACGTATTTTACGAAAGGTGAAAATTTTATTAATATACGGGGTAATCAACAAAGTCATTAAAAAAATTAAATGTTTATTTGCTCGCCATTTGGCCAGCAAAGTGTTTCACTTATAAACAATATTAACAACATTAATGGTAGCAAATAAAATTGATTAAATTTTAACAAAAATAAATAATAACAAATAAAATTAATAGTGAGTAGGTCCACCGTGAACCCTTAGAACTTTCATTACTCTTCTTGGCATGCTACTCACCAAGTTTGCAAGGAAGTACTGGGGAATGGCGTTCCATTCCTCTCTTATTGCATTTGCCAATTCGTTCAAGTTGTTAAAATTATGCTCTCCGTCATTCAATCATAGTTGCATCCAACTCCATACATGTTCTATCCAAATGGCGCGCAAATAAACATTTAATTTTTTTTAATTACTTTGTTGATTACCGTATATTAATAAAATTCTCACGTTTCGTAAAATACGTAGATCATAGAACATCTTCATGAAATGGGCTTTTTGAATGTGAAAAGCTCGTTGAAATCCATCAATCCGTTTTCCAGTTATAGCGTTTTAAAGCAATTATTACCAAAATTTGACGTTTATTGGCCTATCTAAAGCCAGAGGTCCTCAATCCAAAAACTGGCAAAAACGTCTAGAGATATTGATCCTACCTTGCTAAAAACCCATATTGTAACGACCAAAAAAAATCACCACTGAAATGGCACACACTAAAATTTTGTGTTTTTTTGCAGCGCTCTATTGATCGCCCTGTGTATCATAATAATATTGATTCTACCAAAAATAAATAAAATACAGGTTAAAGTAGAAAAATCGCGCTTTCCAAATTTGGAAACTACATTTAAAAATGTAAATTTTTAAAAAAGTTACAGCAATTTGAAAATAGGTCTAAAAATTGAATGGTACGATCTTTTTGTTGACCAGTTTAAATAAATAAAAAAAAAAAAAAAAAAAAAAAAAAAAAAAAGTTTGTATCGCCAGCCGCTACCGCTTTACCGCTTTGGTTTATGGTATTGTATTAAAAAATTAATTATTCGCTGTTATACCGGGTCCGCCAACGAAGCGGGGACGGAAGATTAAGTCCTTATCGATGCACTTATCAAAACTACCAAAACAGCATAAGGTATGGACTTAAAAGCGGCATATTTTAAAAATATTTTACATTATTCAGGGTCTCCCAAAAAATCGTGACGGACTAAATTTGCATTTTTTTAAATGGAACACCATGTATATTATTACATTTTAAAATTCCACATAGAATTATTTTTTATTAAATGAATTATTAGTCTATACTTCATAGTTTCCGAGATATTGACTCTCGAAAAGTGACATTTTTGAACTTTGACAGCTTCTAACTTTCTTACAGTACGTCTTAGAGCAAAACGGCTTACATGTCCCTATCTTCAATTTTTATTATCCTCCCAAAAAAATCAACTTTCAGTTAAACCGGAACAACTATATTTCCTGCTTTCGAATTACATCCGTTTTAACCGGAAGTTGATTTTTTGGGAAGATAATAAAAATTGAAGATAGGGACATGTAAGCCGTTTTGCTCTAAGACGTACTGTTAGAAAGTTAGAAGCTGTCAAAGTTCAAAAATGTCACTTTTCGAGAGTCAATATTTCGGAAACTATGAAGTATAGACTAATAATGCATTTAATAAAAAATTATTTTAATTTTATGTGGAATTTAAAAATGTAAAAATATACAGGGTGTTCCATTTTAAAAAATGCAAGTTTAGCCCGCCACACTTTTTTGGGAGACCCTGTATAATGTAAAATATTTTTAAAATATGCCGCTTTTAAGTCAATACCTTATGCTGTTTTCGTAGTTTTGATAAGTTCATCGATAAGGACTTAATCTTTCGTCCCCGCTTCGTTGGCGGACCCGGTATAATCCTTTCTTTTTATGCGGAAATTAAAACTAATAAATTTAAAAAAAAATAATATTTTTAATACTAGAAATCATCAATTAAGAAATAACAATGCTCATCCGCCTATGTCTCATAATATGGCAGTTAACACTTTAATGACTTCTGTTTGTGTTACTTGAATACTTTATTAGACTAAGCTCAAGTTAGTATAAAGTGTAAGGTTAAGTAATATAAAGGAAACAGCGCAAAATATAAAGTGGTGGAAATAGGTTGTTTGAGGACCGTAGTTTGAACGATAACTTAAAAAATAGGTAACCAATCAATTAACCTTTTCTTGTTGTAGTTTTATTTGAAATTATTATATTTTTTTGTCGTATTTACTAGATAGGTCAGACATAAAAGATCTGGCTATAGAACCCATTCATCTGATATTGGAACTAAATAATTAACTTTGTAATAAATTAAAAGTTAAAAAAAAATCACTAAAAAAGTCAAGCTATTGGATATATACTTTACTAAAATGTATATTATCAGTGGCTTATTAAACAGGGACTAGGCCTCCCTCCCTCTAAATAAGGGCGTTACCAGATTTTTTTTTCATAAAATTTGTTGTAAATTAATTTTTATTTGCCTTCATGCTTTCATGTATAGTTTACAATAAACTGCAATTACATGAGCTGGTGGGCGCCGACCAGTAGGGGTGGGGTGATTGCCCCCCCTTGTCCCCTTTCCCCTTTTTGCCACGCAATTAAGACCGCAAAAGGCATACATATTATAATATTATGACAGGAAATTTGCTAACCAACGTATACTTTGTTTAAATTTAAACACGGTCAGTAACCTTATAGATATTAAAATTACAATAAAAATCAAATGATTCAATAAGCATTTCTACTTATTCTTATGACACAAGTTACGTTCAAACTACTGGCCTTATTGTGTCACAATGCACGTTTATCCTTTAGAGTTTTTCATAAAAGTATGGACCTAATCTTTCTGGTGGTTATATTTTTGTGCTTTATTTTATACGTCTATCTGTGTATAAGATTTATTCCATGATGAATCAACATTTTATGAAGGTAAGAAAATCAGTGTGAGCAATATTAATAGTTCCTGTAGTAAATACATATTAAGAGTATATCTCCTTTCAGTATTTGTCACTCAAACGCCTTATAAAATCAAATTAATGTAACATCACCTGTCATTAATGGCACCCTGTTGAAGTCTGGTATATTTTACGTTAAGCGGTTGGCTACAGAAACAGAACCGGACTAAGTTATTTTACCTTCGCCTTCGCCATCTGTTCAATTTTGTAAAGATATAGCGTAGATGCTAATTTTATTATTTTTTAAATAAAATATTGACATACCCGCACCTACAAAAATAAGTATGTAAAAACATTATAAAACTAAAGGAAAAGAAGAAAGCAACATTTATTTCTTTTGGTATTTATTATACAAGGAAAAAGGTAATACATTTTTTGCGAGGTAAGGTAAGCTTTGTGATGCATGGCATGTCTAAATTAAAACAATATTTTGGGTACCCTTTTGGTGTTTTAACACTTGTAGAAATGTGTCTGGTAACTAAGGGGCTATACAGCAACAGGAGATAGTGGACTTGAAAATATGTTATTTCATTTGTTATACGGTTAAAGAGATACCGGGTGATCCAAGTAAATATTTACTTTATAAAATTGGCCATGATTTGATGTTAAGCGGATATGATTCAAATTTGGTGCAGTTATATTTTTGAGGGCAAGAAGGAGGATTCCATAATATAGTAAAATCAAAACAATTTCCGTTGCACGTCATACCTTCGAGTATCAGCAGTGTTGCCAGTTTGTAATCAACATACCCCGGTAAGGGAATAGCAAAGTATTTTTTTTAAATAAAAACAAGCCAAATTTACCTAAACAACCGCAGATTTATTTATTTTATTATAGGCCGCCCGAGAGATTGGGTTACATAGGCCTTTATTTGAATTTACGTTTTCTAAGTATGGATATATTATAACACGATGTAGTAATCAACAGAAATGTGTATGTATCCCTTTGTTGTTCTTAAATGAACAGTTTTTAATCCTATTTATAAAAGGATTTGCAGTTTTAGTTAAAAACGACTTAAATAAACTCACGAAAACACGAAATGAAAACAATAAACGTCAATCAAAATTCGCCAAAGTAAACTGGCATCACCGACGTTGACACTTCTGTTGCCAACTGTTAGCCCAAAAAATTCAAATGATATTAATTTTTAAAAGGTATAATTTAAAAAACATTTCCTTTAAGCGGCTTAGTATCAAAGGAGAATACATTAAGTTTCTTTTACATTCAATATCGCATGAAATTTATATATTTTTTGCCCAAATTTAATTTTCTTATTCCTGACCTATTTTCAATTATCAGCTGATTGATGACATGCAACGGAAATTGTTTTGATTTTACTATAAGTTTTAAGAAACCTCGTAGAGAACGCTAGCTACACAATATAAGCTTGATAAATTCTCGCATATATTTTTTGTCTTTCACATTTCTGGCCCATGATCACTTTACCTCAAATTATAAAAAAAGGATCTTTTATACGTAAAAAAGTTGTACTTCATTAATCTCGATAATTCAATTAGTTTAATCGTGCGTTCTTAATCGTAAATGACATATTTTCAAGTTTACTATCTCCTGTTTGCTGTATTCGCCCCTTAGTTATGAGATATCCTGTATACAACGATAAGTAAAAGGAAGATATGTTTTGAGATAGAGATACAGGGTGGCCAACACCCTAGAAATACGTTTTCCTGTTTTAAGATAATCGCTTATGTAGATGTAAATATGATAAAAGAAAGAAGATGAAAATGTACACATACCAGTCGATATTATTAATAATAATATTCTCCAGTACATTTTTGTTATTTGTAAATAATCATTATAAGCTTAATTAGTAACGGTTAATGTATAGTCCCTACGTTATCTATATCAGGTGACATGTCCACTTAAAAATTCTTGAAGGGTTTAGTCTTACTAAGATATTACCGATTATATTTTAGGAATTTGACCTAAATCGCAAATTTTGTTTTCAAGCCAAATACAGGGAAAACCTGATTTGCTTTCCATTCCACAACAGTAACATTTTGTTTTCATTCTGAAACAATTATAAGGTCATTTAGCATCAACTGAGACGGAACCTGTACGATATTGCTTTGTTTGGAAGGAACAGTTGGAAGCTCCAATGATAACTATGCTTTATTTCAGATACTTACATTTTTTTTAAAGTAGCGCCATATTAAATGTGTGTTTTTAAAATTATGCTATTAAAAATTTGGTCGCATGTGATGCAAAGTTTATTTGTTTTTGACCCTGTATAAGGTAACTTCATAAAATAAGTATTTTTGAAAACGTAGTTTGTGTCTGAAAGTAATACACCTTAATATTAAGACAGAAAATAATACAGTGTCATCAGTAAAGTGTTCATTAAGTGGAAAATAAGTTTTAGTGGTGGGTTAAAAATTAAAAATGATCTTATGCAGCTGAAATTTTGCATGTGGGCTAGAAACTGCATTTTTTAAAAAACTTTTTCTAATAACTTTTTTTGATATTTTCAGAAATAACCCCACTTTTGAATTATTTTTTAGAAAAAATTAAAATTTGACAGATAATGCGAATCACGTGACTACTATTTTTTTGCTTAATTTTCATCTCGATCGAAGCAGAACTTGATGCCAATGTCAAATTTCGAATAAAGCTATTAATAAAAAAAATCCCACATGATGCGGACTTTACTGGTCACACTGTCACTGTATTAAAATAACCCAAACTGGAACCGGGAGATTGGTTTGTTTATTAACGGATAGATTACGAAATATGGTTTTCTTTTAAAATTAGTAACTCCTCTTATCATCAAACAAGACACGCAGTTAAGACAAGTTATTACCCCACACGAGCGACTTGCAGCGACGCGACTTTAAGATTCTTCGCTACAGGCAGAAGTTACGAAGATTTAAAATTTATATTTAATGATATAAATTTTATATTTTGACAATTTGAGCTATATCCCAGTAAACACGACATGAAAGCTCCGGAGGTGGACAGAAGGCGCATTGCCGAAACGTCAGTGTCGGGCCGCCAGCTACAATATTGGCGGCGTGGAGGTAGGGCATGACCGCTCGGCCGCCGGGCGGCTTAATAGCTACATAACGAACCTGGTTGTGCGGTACAGACGCTACTTTTTACCACTGAGCCGCGGGCTGAACAGACTTAGTTAGCGCGCGGCATCTCGACGAGACCGCGGACGGTTCGCTGGCAATTCATTTAAATACCAGCAAGGGACCGCGCATGGTTAGAGGGAAGTCTTACCATTAAAACTCACCGTAAAGTAGAAAACAACAGTTTTATTGTTTAACAAACCCTGCAAATATAAGACGTTATTCTGATTCATTTACACATAACTTTTTATTATTTTTTTTTGCGACTCATCCGCCCGCCTTCTCAAAGCATTTTTATCCAGTTTCTAATGGTCAGAACAATACATGGCGGTAGAGGGTTACGGAACCGACCAAACAAGGTTTTGCTGAGCGTCATTAGAAGCTACCAAGGGTTAAAATCAGCCCCACAGGCGTTGCCAGTGCGTGTCCTGGGCAGAACCCAGAGGGAATCAAATACATATATATTTATACTTGTATATTATATTATGTAAGAAAAATGTAGTTATATAATGACATGTTAAGAAATACGAAAAATAAAGATATTTTGAAAGAAAAGAAAGAAAGAAAAAAAAAAACAATATATGAATTTGTTGCATTGGACGCTATTGGATTTCTTCGTACAGCACCTAAAAACCATTTGGTTTGGTTAAGTTTATATAAGTACTATAAAATACTGCATACAAAGAATAGCCAAGCATGCACTATTTTTTTTTGTTTTAACACTTTCAACTTTACATATTATGAGAGTAACAGAGGTATAAAAAAATTTACATAAAATTATATAGGTATGAAACTTAAACTCACTTATAGTTTTGTTCTCTGGTACTAAATTATCTGTCTGAGGGGTGTCTTTTTATCTTGGAAATCAGTAAAAGTTCGTCTAATGATGAATCCTGTATTCTGCCTACAGGCACTGAATCTTCTTGAGAAACGTAGCTTTTATAATAATAAAGGAACGCCTCGTGCTCGTGGAAAAATAATTTTAATGTTCTGTCTACCGTCATTCACCTGGCAAGTGTCAGTTCTTTCGCAGAAGCACAACGGCGCGAATTTCAAAAATACGCGGCTGGCTTGCGATTAGCCGTAGCCAAACAAGTAAAACGAGGAACGTAGTAGTGAGCTACCAGCGCGCGGGTGGTACACGGCACGTCGACTCTTTTGTCACAACCGGCGAGATATCTTCTAACAGTGTCCGATTCGAAAGATAAGGTCCGTTTCTCATGTGCTGCGCTACTACCACCATCGGGGTGGCAGACTATTAGCCGTGGTAGTTCGACGCATGGAAGGTAACGCGATAGCCAGAAGCGGCCAGTAATCGGCAACAAGAGCCGTCGATTTCCCGTCAGTGCCGGAAGGCGGCCGAACTTTTACCGCCAGCTTTGGTTTACTGTGATGTTTCCTAAAAACACTCGACAGGAGCGTAATGTAAAGAAAGGAAATGAGAAAATTAAAAAATTCCCGTAGTCTATGAGCTACTACGCTACTGCTACCTACACTGTAAAACATGTACATAGATTGTTCGTCGAGTAGCTTGCCAAGCAGCCAGCGTAGCAAAAAAAAACAGTTTTAATTTATCTGTATGATCCTATTATAGTAAAAACATTAATTTATTTAGGGACCGTGGAAATTTAAGAGGGACCAAGACTATGGACGTTTCTTTCCTCCGTAGTTGAATAGAAATAATCGTACATATTTATTTCGTATCGTAGCAATAGAAAGCACTTAATATTCAATATAATATTGATAAGATTAATTTTGAAATCAAATCAAAGACGAAGTGTGATTTTTAATTTGTTATTATTTTGATATAATAGGATTTCGATCACTTGCACTAGTCGTGGTGGATATTTCTGTGTATAAGTAACTATTTGTGAACATTTTTGGAAAAAAATTGTTTCTAGATGGGCCGTTATTCTCAACTTCAGTAAGAAACAGAGGTATATGTATAACATATTTAAAATAACGCTGTTAAATTCTTTTTTTATAATGTTAGTGTTAAAATTGTAATATTATTTTGCCAGCATTGAAATTGTATAACGGGCGTAGCGAGTGACCCGGGGAGTGATCTAACCATTCAAACAAATTAAAAACACTTTTAATATATCTACAAACACTATTAAACCAGACACTAAAATAAACAAAAAATTAATACCTTTTACCAAATTCAAAATTAAAGCCATAATAATCCCAAATCAAGTGATTATCTGATTTCTTTGGTTTTAGTTGCATGTTACATGGTAACTATAGCAATGTGTACTGCTATTAGCTACGAAAAAACTCGCTGTCAATAACTTGCAAAAATCGTAATTTTTTTGAATTTGTGCGATTTTTGATGGACAATCCAGAAAAGAACGACCCAAATAGTGTTTTACTGTCGTCTCGCTTTTTCTCGTCTCGTCTACGAGACGAGAAGAGAGTACTTTCTGCGAGAATCTCGTGAGACGAGACAAAAATATACGAGAATGAGAAATCTCGCAAAATTTTAAAAGTTAGTATTACTCTATAAAAAGCTATCTATATAACCGATATTGCAAGGTGACCAAGGAAAGATTAGGACACGTTGCCGAAAAATATTTAAGAAAAAGGACCAAAAGAAAAAAATGAACCTTCTTTTTATTACGTTTGTAGTTTAAACGATAATCGATTTTGCGAAATAAGTATAATATTATGCCACTTTCAAAAAAGTTTAGAGAGTAAACTACAAGTTGATGGTGCTAGTTTATGGGAATTGGTTTTAAACATTTTTTTTTATAAATCATCACTGGCCGGAAATCTTAAGACAGATAAAGTTTCATACCTTGTTTTAAGGAGCTATGGTAAATTTGATTTGCATCCTGGAACACTACAAGTTTTGTTTTCGGTATGATTATTTTAAAATAATGCCGTTGTAGATCGAAACAATCTAGCTTCATTTTCACTATATACATAAAGACTTATTATCGCAAATTACAATATTATTATTATAATACGGACATTGTTTTTTGCTGTTAGGTTATTACACACACAAATACGAAACGGATACTACAACAAACAATAAAATTTTAATTTCCACAATGGTTTATGGAAAAAACAACACAAGGAAACGTCCTGCTTTTTTAATTATCCAGTTAAAACAGCATTAAACTATAGTTTACACTATATTTAAAACATAGTGCACACATTGTTTACCAAAAAAGGCAGATAAACAAAACATACACGTGTTTGTTAGAAGTCTGACGCCGGTAACTATCCTATTTTTGTACTTGCGTGCATTCTGTTCCGCCCCGTGCAGGCAACCAGCCTTACCGTTTTGTGCGTTGAATACTCAAAAATTATATACATATAAAGTCGATTCACTCAGTAAACCTGCAAGATGGCCGACATGTCATATGACAAAAGTCATTGAAAATGCAAAAAATTATTTTATTTAGCTGGAATATGACTTTTGTCATATGACATGTCGGCGATCTTGCAGGTTTACTGAGTGAATCGACTCTATGAATACTTACTTTTAATATTCTGAAATTCTATTTTTGTATACATATGCAACCCTAAAAACATAATTCAAATTTAAAGGCACCTGCTTAGTCGTTCGTTTTCAATTGAATTCGGTTCCAGTGACGCACGCGTATTTTTTAGGTAATATAGGTATTTTAGTCATGTGTTAGTTAAGTGTTGGCATTACTGTGCCAGAACTGCCAGATTTTAACCTTAGTAACACTTTTGAAAAATCGTTTTAGAATGATGCAATTATAATACTCACCGAAAAACTTCAAGGAATGTTAAGCATCCTGCTGTTTTCTATAGGCCTGTGATTATTATCGTTTGCTCCTTCTAATCCTGGTTTTTAAAATTTGGAGATGGCAACCCCACATTAAAGTTCATTAAGCTTCAAATGGATCAAATACCAGTCATCAATTTACTGCGATGTTTTCTTTGTTATCTTTTCCTAAATTAGGTGTTTACTGTCTAAGTATGGTGTGATATTACTGATATTTTGTACAAAACAACCAATTAACATTTTAAAAACGGAAGCAATTAACACTGCAAAAAGTGATAAAATCCAATGTGAGAATCTCGTGACACGGGACAAGAATATGCGAGAACGAGAAATCTCGCAAAATCTTAAGAGAAAAGAAAGATTTGCGATAAACTTAAAAAATAATCCCGTTAGTAGATATATCACTAGATAATAAAACTATCTTTATTATTCTTTATTTCCGATATTGCAAGGTGGCTAGGAAAAAATTGGGACACGTTGCCAAAAAACAACAGAAAAAGGACCAAAAGAAAAATAAATCTTTTTTTATAACGTTTATAGGTTTTGTCGAAATGTTTGATACTATATGTCACTTTGAACAAAATGTAGGGAGTAAACTACATACTTTTTTGATAGTATCCAGTTGTCTCTGGGAATTGCTTATCATAACTGGCAGTAAATATTAAGGTAGATAAAGTTTCTCACCTTGTATTAAAGAGCTATGGTAATTTTATTTGCACCCTGTAAGATTGCAAGTTTTGTTTTCGGTATGATTATTTTAAAATAATGCCGTTGTAGATCGAAACAATCTAGCTTTATTTTCACTATATACATAAAGACTTATTATCGCAAATTACAATATTATTATTATAATACGGACATTGTTTTTTGCTGTTAGGTTATTACACACACAAATACGAAACGGATACTACAACAAACAATAAAATTTAAATTTCCACAATGGTTTATGGAAAAAAAACACAAGGAAACGTCCTGATTTTTTAATTATCCAGTTAAAACAGGACTTGGAATACGGGATAATTTTACTGCATACGAAAAAAGATATTTCCTAAAATTGAACAACCCTTGAATTTTTACATCTTCAACGGAAGTCAGAAATCATAATAAATTAGGTCCATGGAATAAGCAATTACGGTAAAACTAATTACCTTACTTCACCCTACGTAAATATATAATTTAAAAAATGCCAGAACATACCTGAGACGCAACAAGTGTCGCACACTGTTTCCACGTCATGCTCTTTCATATAACGTTTACGAATAAACAGACCGGAAGGTTAGGGTCAGTTCGGATTGAATATAGGAGTCGAATTCGAGCGTTACACAGCCGAACCTGACGCGTGACGGCGACGCGTGACGGCTCAGTTTAATTCAGTGCCCACAAAAAGTGCTAAACGCGCCTAAAGAAGTTTTCACTTCAAAAATTTCCATTTGTTTCACACTTAATTGACCACACACTGTATAAGGTGGGTACTTTTACTGGAACAAATTCGCTTTAATTTTAGGAAAAGATATTAGTAAAAAATACAAAAACACGTCGATTAAGATGTTGTTTTTTAAATCACTCACAGCAAAGGGGTGAAGCATAACCCAACTAATATTTTTTAATTGGAAATTGAAAGATATCACTCGTAGTACCTTACTGTTAACAATGGCGTAATAAACATCACCGCAGACCCCGCACTGCGGGGGGCCCACATTGGCAGCCTCTTCAAAATTTGCTGCCAGCTTTGCTTTTCATAGGTATTCCATTTCATAATTAAGAATAAATTTGTTTTATTGCTGTCAATTTTTTAGTCTAATGCCTACTCCCTTTAATTTGAAATGGGAGTTAAGTAATCAAATCATGTCTTGACTGATCTGTTCAAAGTTGAGGCGCTGTAAAGGTTATCAGCTTTTTTTCAAAAAAACCTTTTTATCACACATTTAGTGAAAAATAGTTGATAAATTAAAAATATTCAGCAAACTTTCATATAAATTAACAGAAATAGCAATAATTTCCAGGAAAATATATTCTAAACAATTCAACTATTATTTATTGATATAATACGTCCTAAACCGAGAAGAAATAGCTGTTATCACTAGAGGTCACTGGGTCTGTGATAACAATTTTCAACCGATTCAGTAAATCTAATTGAAAATAAATGTTAGTTTGCTACTTTATATGACTTGACAAAGAACGGTATTCTTTATTTTTAGTTTTTTCGGTACTATGTGACCTGGGTGACCCTAATCGTTGCGGTTGTGGTATATACATAGTTGCAGTAGTAGAGCTCAGTCTGCTCAGTATCAGCTTTAGTTTCATTGTAAACTAGTTTTGATATATGCTCAAAAACTCAATGCAGGGGTAAGTGAATATATTGATATACCTAAACAAGCATTTCTGAAAAAAACCCGTTTCTCTAAAAATCATACTACATACTAGGTACTATGATCTTGAAACTAGCTGTAAACTTTGGACTTTCAATTAAAAAAATAAAATAATATCGTAGCGTGTTGACCGTTTGTAATGTTCCTGTTATTCTTGATATACGCACAGTATACGTAACGTAATGGAAACGTCAAACACAAGACATCGATAAGTAAAACAACAATAATCATTTAACAAAATGTTTCCTTGTTGTTTTAGAGCGCGCAACAACATTCCGTTATATCAATACAGTTTCCTTTACCCTTCAAATAAATATAAATTGTTGTAAGTGTTAGTATTTCCAAACTGGTTTATATAAATGCCTTTTTCAATCAACCACGATAGACATCTCATTCCCTTTACCATAACAAGATGACAATATATCCACACAATGGAAACCACGTGAAAATATACACCAAAGTTAGGATGTATAAAAATAAACACCGGGGATTTCTCTGACGTCAAGGCAATAACATTACTGTATACTTTACTGGTGCGACCACATCTAGAAAATGGATACAGTGTGTGGTCCTCCTATTACAATATTTATCAAGAAATATAAATTAGTAGATAACATTAACTACTGTGAACTGGAAAAGGATTTCAATATACCAAGGCTCTTTAGAAGGCAGGCGAAATAACATGGACGTTGCATTTGTTTTTAAATTGACTAATGGTCTATGTAACTGTCCAGAATTACTATCCAAGTTCAGTTTTTATGTTCCACCTAGATCTCTTTGAGAAAGTAAGATTTTTGATTCTCAACATCATCGAACTCGAATTATTGGTCTAAACAGTGGGATAAACAGAATGATGAACAACTGCATTGAATATCAAACTATATAAGAATCACAGATTACAGAAAAGAACTGTAAGTTTCTGTAATCTGTGATAAGAATGACGGATGTCCAAGAAAAGTTGACAACCCAGTTTTAGACGTCTTGGAGGTGGTTTGGCCGCCATCGTAACTCTAACCTTAAATATGTCGTTATAATGCAGCGCCTCGGCAACAGATGTCTCAAATTCACTGATGTGATGTCGTGGTGTTGCCGCATATCGTATTTTATTGGAATTTTTAATGATATAAGCATTTTTAACAGACAATAAAATAGGAGGTTCTCAATTCCAGCCGAATGTATGTTTTTGATAATAATATGTACGCTGATTACTCCGGTGTAATTGGACCGATTTTTACAATGATTTTACCGTTGCATTGGGTGTTAAATGTTAAACAAATAAAAGTAGATAAAAAGCGACAGCAAGTATAACTAAAATAGGTTTTATTTCGTCGAAAAATAGCAAAATACGTAATACACTAATACAAACAAAGTGGGTGTTTCTTAAGTAAGAAAGTAAAACCGACTTATTTTAACCATTTTGAAAAGTAGTAATAATTGCAAATTAAAACCAAGTTATACAAACAAACCGCACATCATTCATATTTTACCCAACAGTTGTAGCCTAGGTAGGTATTGAATAGTGAGAGTCGTCATTTAATTCTGTTAGAAATAGAATACATGGCGATCAATATGTTTTCATGTAATTAACGTTGGGACGTCAAAAGGTTGAAAATATTATAAGCTACAAAGCAATTAAAAATAGGGACATTTTTAAGTCTAGACTATACTATAGGTAGGAAAATAAATGTAAGCTACTTAAATCTAGGATAGTTGTAGGTACTTATGTGAAATCAAGTTTTACGATAAGCTATAAAAATAAATTTAAAAAACTCATGCAGCAAGTCAAACAGACAGGCGGCAACAATGTTTTAATTTAGCAGTGAAAAGGCTAGTCGCTTTCTTGTTGGTGAATGTGAACTCATTGCGCCATCTATGAATTTAACGTAGCAGATTTAGGAAATCGGCTCATATGGCCTTATAGTTTGATATTCAATGACAACTGTAATAATGCCAAGATTTGTTTAATGGGTCTCTAGCCAGTTTAAAGGGTTCTTTGTAATGCTATATGTAATTGTAATTTATAAGTTACGTTATTGACACTAATGTATGTTATTTTGGGTAGGTATTATATTATATATAATTTTAATTACACAGTCTGGGGTACTGAATGTACCAAACCCCCTTTTCTAATTTTTTTTTAATTTTAAATGCATGATGCTTGCTAATACCTAATTTCTATGCATAACAATTTTCTATATTTTACAATGTCTTAAAGACATACTTATTTTTATTAAAAAACCCCTTTTGAAGTGTTTTTTCTGCTTCCCCAGTCTTTTTGGTTGTTTTAGACCCTTTCAACTGACTTCTTCATATACTCAGTATATTTTAACTTATTTTTGTTTCTATATTTCCTCACAATATGTCATTTCGACAATCCAATGTTTGATGCCATAAAAGCTTCATTATGGTTTTATACCACTTATCATTTTTTCTTCTGCTAAAATCATCAGCAATATATTTTTCTGTCTCCTATCTGATGAACAAATTTTTATTATATTAAATTTTGTGGAGAAAGACTTTTAGTTTTTTCGTTCCTATTCATACTTATAACTCCACTTTAAGCATGGACTATTTCTTCAAATTTTTTAAAATATTTGTTAAGAGTTCTTTTTGTTTTCGTTAATTACTGACGAGGTTTCGAAGGCAAAATACAGTAACAAAATCTAGCGGACGATTATCATCCTTAGTAAAGAATTTAGTTATTTTATTTGCAGCTACTACTCACCAATTTAAAAAATCTCTAACGTAATCAACAAGTTGTGGTATCTTTGAAGTAGGTACGTTATCATCACATGGGGCACCTGCCTTATTAGCAGATAACGTATGTATTTTTTAATCAAACCTAATTATTTTAAAAGATACTATGTAACCTTACGGCCCCCGGCTCATATGACCGGAGTAAAAAGCTGAAAGAAATATTAATTAGTGGGTAATTAAAATAGGTTAATTAAATTAACAATAACCTGCAAAGCTGAAAAATAAAAATTAGTTTATTATTAATATTATTATTACAACAAAAAAATTGTGCCCTTGAAGGTCAGATTTAACACAAAAGTGTTATTTGCACGACTCATGGTATTGAGTCTATTCACCTATTCCAGAATTCCACATGTGACATTCAAATACATAAAGTAATGCATTAGAATGTCTCACATACAATAGAGAAATAGGCTCGGACGTGACCGTCTAGATTCGGGCAAGAATCTATGGCCGACCCTACGTTGTGTTCGTCAGGTTCGCTGAAAAATACTAATTGAAGTATTATACTGAGTGGACAAAATTTTAACCAAAATCTATTATGGCCGTTAGTTAAATAAACACTATTTTAAAGAAAACTTTGAAACACGACAGGAAGGCAGAATTCTTCGCTATTAAAAAAAAATAAAAGAAAATTCAAAACAAAAGTTGTCAGTTGTGCAAAAGAAAGCTCCTGGAACGCACTCTCGACCACGTTTCCAAAGGTTTCCCTACCCTGTGCACCGGACGAGACTATGGGGCTGTCGCCCAGGGCAGTAGCCCTTCTCTATAGGTTCCCCTCATACAGTTGCTGGTCCCGGCTGTCGGCGGGCTGTCCCACGTTGAAGGAAACATTGTGAACCGACAAGTCTGTATCAAAAGAACGAGTCATTCACTGTTCCCTGTACAACCTCCAACAGAATTTAAGGTTAAGTTTTAGGTTTTTAAAGTTACTCATAAAAGAAGCAAAAACTGCCACCTTTTGTTTAAACATCAGAACGCTGGTATCGTTGCTTCAGACTAGCACATAACATAAGAAAATGAGAGGGCTTTTTCCTGCCTGATAAAAATCCCCACATCCCCACGAGATTAATCTCGTTGCTACGTCCAGCGTGAGGCTGTCGGCTCCGTAACAGCGCGAAGGGAGAGCATGGTAATAGGATAACCCTGAACTTAAATCATTTAGGAAAAACTCACATAAACTCAGTTATGAAAAAAAAACAATTAAGGTTCTTTTGGTTTGTTAATCGTGAGGTTTGTTGAGGTTTATTTCATTTGGTCTTCACAACAGATACCAAAAAAAAAGTAAATAAAATAACCTTTGTTACTGTTTTAAAGCCATAATTAGTTTTGGGTAGAAATAAAGGATAACTATAATCTTAATTGTCATTTAAAATTGCTAACCTGGAAGGTCAGTAAAACTGTTTCTCTCCCTTTCACCTTCTGATGGCATTTTAATAATAATTTAAAACTTTTGTTACTCTCTAAAAATTAAAATATAAATTTTAAAATCGTTGTGAAATAGATAATTAGTATCAAACTTTCATTTTGGTATTATATTTAATCTTTTCCTCCCCTTTTATTTAATTTAATTTAGGTTGATATAGTAAACAACGTAAAATTGATTAAGAATTTTGTTGCTGTAGGTTATTATTTTTCTCCTTTAAGAGTGAGAGAAAATATTAGATTTCTTTATTGTTTATTTAAAGACATAAGCGGTGATATCCAAGACAAACGGGATAACCGAGCAGATGTCGTAAGAAAATATGAGATTTATTTATATTTTGTTTAGTTAAAGACATAAGCGGTGATATCCAAGACAAACGGGATAACCGAGCAGATGTCATGTAAGAAAATATGAGATTTATTTATACTTTGTTTATTTAAAGACATAAGCGGTGATATCCAAGACAAACGGGATAACCGAGCAGATGTCATGTAAGAAAATATTAGATTTATTTATACTTTGTTTATTTAAAGACATAAGCGGTGATATCCAAGACAAACGGGATAACCGAGCAGATGTCATGTAAGAAAATATGAGATTTATTTATAATTTGTTTATTTAAAGACATTAGCGGTGATATCCAAGACAAACGGGATAACCGAGCAGATGTCATGCAAGAAAATATGAGATTTATTTATACTTTGTTTATTTAAAGACATAAGCGGTGATATCCAAGACAAACGGGATAACCGAGCAGATGTCATGTAAGAAAATATTAGATTTATTTATACTTTGTTTATTTAAAGACATAAGCGGTGATATCCAAGACAAACGGGATAACCGAGCAGATGTCATGTAAGAAAATATTAGATTTATTTATACTTTGTTTATTTAAAGACATAAGCGGTGATATCCAAGACAAACGGGATAACCGAGCAGATGTCATGAAAGAAAATATGAGATTTATTTATACTTTGTTTATTTAAAGACATAAGCGGTGATATCCAACACAAACGGGATAACCGAGCAGATGTCATGTAAGAAAATATGAGATTTATTTATAATTTGTTTATTTAAAGACATAAGCGGTGATATCCAAGACAAACGGGATAACCGAGCAGATGTCATGCAAGAAATATATAAGATTTATTTATACTTTGTTTATTTAAAGACATAAGCGGTGATATCCAAGACAAACGGGATAACCGAGCAGATGTCGTGCAAGAAAATATGAGATTTATTTATACTTTGTTTATTTAAAGACATAAGCGGTGATATCCAAGACAAACGGGATAACCGAGCAGATGTCATGTAAGAAAATATTAGATTTATTTATATTTTGTTTATTTAAAGACATAAGCGGTGATATCCATGACAAACGGGATAACCGAGCAGATGTCATGAAAGAAAATATGAGATTTATTTATACTTTGTTTATTTAAAGACATAAGCGGTGATATCCAAGACAAACGGGATAACCGAGCAGATGTCATATAAGAAAATATTAGATTTATTATAATAAAGAAAAATTAATAATTTAAAATTATATTCCTATATCATTAAAATAAATTTTGTTTTTTACCATACCTACAGTCTGAAAAATATATTTTGCCCTGTGTATAAAAAAACCAACCAGTATTCCCAAATTAGAGTAACCCAACAAAAAAAAAACTAAAGAAAATAAACTTGGTCTTTAAGAACTTAACACCCTTTTTTTTTAAAAACATCCCCTGAATTTTAAATTGTTACACAAATTAAATCAATAAAAATTAACAAAGTAATACAAATAAAATTAAACTTATTTAACCCAATGCCATTTGTTTTGCTATTTGAATTTTTGTATTTAGAAAAATTAATTTTAAAGAAAATCTGCAGAAAATAAACTTATGATGACTCTTGAATTTAGGTGCTTACCGTACCTATCGAAGTTAATAAGTGTCTCTTTAGAAATTCTCTGTTTAGCAGCTAACCCATCTTCTCCCCCACCAAAGTCTTCGTTTTTGCGTTTTAAAACCCTGCGTCGTTTGTAATACGAAGTACGACGTTGGCTGCTATAAAAAAATCAATAATTGCGGCAAAGATGTGAACGGTCCAAAGTTCACGCGTCCTCCTAAATATCATCGGAAATATACTGAGGATTTTATTTTCAAGACTGGCTACCTAAATAGATTTATCAGGGCCTATATTTGGAAATGAAAAGTTATTACACTTTTAATAAAATATTTTTCCAGTATTGCAGGGTAAATTAAAATCATAATATAATTAAAATCAAATATAAATAATAGAGTAAAATAATTAAACCTCAGGGCGTAACATGGGGGAAAGAATAAGTTTACCAAATAAATAAATTAACAAAAATAGTGAAAAAAAATTCAAATAAGGTCACCTGGGTCTGCTCTGTTACAGTCACCCCCTATTATTTTGAGCGAAAAACAGGGTTATGAGCGAAAAATAATACCAAACAACAGTACAATTAAAAAAAACTTCAATCCTGAAAAAAGATAAATCAACCACATCAGTACAATTTGAAAGAACTTCAATCCTAAACAAAATAAAGCAACCACATCAGTACAATTTGAAAAACTTCAATCCTGGTCACGGCACCACTGTAACCTTACGGCCCCCGGCTCATATGACCGGAGTAAAAAGCTGAAAGAAATATTAATTAGTGGGTAATTAAAATAGGTTAATTAAATTAACAATAACCTGCAAAGCTGAAAAATAAAAATTAGTTTATTATTAATATTATTATTACAACAAAAAAATTGTGCCCTTGAAGGTCAGATTTAACACAAAAGTGTTATTTGCACGACTCATGGTATTGAGTCTATTCACCTATTCCAGAATTCCACATGTGACATTCAAATACATAAAGTAATGCATTAGAATGTCTCACATACAATAGAGAAATAGGCTCGGACGTGACCGTCTAGATTCGGGCAAGAATCTATGGCCGACCCTACGTTGTGTTCGTCAGGTTCGCTGAAAAATACTAATTGAAGTATTATACTGAGTGGACAAAATTTTAACCAAAATCTATTATGGCCGTTAGTTAAATAAACACTATTTTAAAGAAAACTTTGAAACACGACAGGAAGGCAGAATTCTTCGCTATTAAAAAAAAATAAAAGAAAATTCAAAACAAAAGTTGTCAGTTGTGCAAAAGAAAGCTCCTGGAACGCACTCTCGACCACGTTTCCAAAGGTTTCCCTACCCTGTGCACCGGACGAGACTATGGGGCTGTCGCCCAGGGCAGTAGCCCTTCTCTATAGGTTCCCCTCATACAGTTGCTGGTCCCGGCTGTCGGCGGGCTGTCCCACGTTGAAGGAAACATTGTGAACCGACAAGTCTGTATCAAAAGAACGAGTCATTCACTGTTCCCTGTACAACCTCCAACAGAATTTAAGGTTAAGTTTTAGGTTTTTAAAGTTACTCATAAAAGAAGCAAAAACTGCCACCTTTTGTTTAAACATCAGAACGCTGGTATCGTTGCTTCAGACTAGCACATAACATAAGAAAATGAGAGGGCTTTTTCCTGCCTGATAAAAATCCCCACATCCCCACGAGATTAATCTCGTTGCTACGTCCAGCGTGAGGCTGTCGGCTCCGTAACAGCGCGAAGGGAGAGCATGGTAATAGGATAACCCTGAACTTAAATCATTTAGGAAAAACTCACATAAACTCAGTTATGAAAAAAAAACAATTAAGGTTCTTTTGGTTTGTTAATCGTGAGGTTTGTTGAGGTTTATTTCATTTGGTCTTCACAACAGATACCAAAAAAAAAGTAAATAAAATAACCTTTGTTACTGTTTTAAAGCCATAATTAGTTTTGGGTAGAAATAAAGGATAACTATAATCTTAATTGTCATTTAAAATTGCTAACCTGGAAGGTCAGTAAAACTGTTTCTCTCCCTTTCACCTTCTGATGGCATTTTAATAATAATTTAAAACTTTTGTTACTCTCTAAAAATTAAAATATAAATTTTAAAATCGTTGTGAAATAGATAATTAGTATCAAACTTTCATTTTGGTATTATATTTAATCTTTTCCTCCCCTTTTATTTAATTTAATTTAGGTTGATATAGTAAACAACGTAAAATTGATTAAGAATTTTGTTGCTGTAGGTTATTATTTTTCTCCTTTAAGAGTGAGAGAAAATATTAGATTTCTTTATTGTTTATTTAAAGACATAAGCGGTGATATCCAAGACAAACGGGATAACCGAGCAGATGTCGTAAGAAAATATGAGATTTATTTATATTTTGTTTAGTTAAAGACATAAGCGGTGATATCCAAGACAAACGGGATAACCGAGCAGATGTCATGTAAGAAAATATGAGATTTATTTATACTTTGTTTATTTAAAGACATAAGCGGTGATATCCAAGACAAACGGGATAACCGAGCAGATGTCATGTAAGAAAATATTAGATTTATTTATACTTTGTTTATTTAAAGACATAAGCGGTGATATCCAAGACAAACGGGATAACCGAGCAGATGTCATGTAAGAAAATATGAGATTTATTTATAATTTGTTTATTTAAAGACATTAGCGGTGATATCCAAGACAAACGGGATAACCGAGCAGATGTCATGCAAGAAAATATGAGATTTATTTATACTTTGTTTATTTAAAGACATAAGCGGTGATATCCAAGACAAACGGGATAACCGAGCAGATGTCATGTAAGAAAATATTAGATTTATTTATACTTTGTTTATTTAAAGACATAAGCGGTGATATCCAAGACAAACGGGATAACCGAGCAGATGTCATGTAAGAAAATATTAGATTTATTTATACTTTGTTTATTTAAAGACATAAGCGGTGATATCCAAGACAAACGGGATAACCGAGCAGATGTCATGAAAGAAAATATGAGATTTATTTATACTTTGTTTATTTAAAGACATAAGCGGTGATATCCAACACAAACGGGATAACCGAGCAGATGTCATGTAAGAAAATATGAGATTTATTTATAATTTGTTTATTTAAAGACATAAGCGGTGATATCCAAGACAAACGGGATAACCGAGCAGATGTCATGCAAGAAATATATAAGATTTATTTATACTTTGTTTATTTAAAGACATAAGCGGTGATATCCAAGACAAACGGGATAACCGAGCAGATGTCGTGCAAGAAAATATGAGATTTATTTATACTTTGTTTATTTAAAGACATAAGCGGTGATATCCAAGACAAACGGGATAACCGAGCAGATGTCATGTAAGAAAATATTAGATTTATTTATATTTTGTTTATTTAAAGACATAAGCGGTGATATCCATGACAAACGGGATAACCGAGCAGATGTCATGAAAGAAAATATGAGATTTATTTATACTTTGTTTATTTAAAGACATAAGCGGTGATATCCAAGACAAACGGGATAACCGAGCAGATGTCATATAAGAAAATATTAGATTTATTATAATAAAGAAAAATTAATAATTTAAAATTATATTCCTATATCATTAAAATAAATTTTGTTTTTTTACCATACCTACAGTCTGAAAAATATATTTTGCCCTGTGTATAAAAAAACCAACCAGTATTCCCAAATTAGAGTAACCCAACAAAAAAAAAACTAAAGAAAATAAACTTGGTCTTTAAGAACTTAACACCCTTTTTTTTTTAAAAACATCCCCTGAATTTTAAATTGTTACACAAATTAAATCAATAAAAATTAACAAAGTAATACAAATAAAATTAAACTTATTTAACCCAATGCCATTTGTTTTGCTATTTGAATTTTTGTATTTAGAAAAATTAATTTTAAAGAAAATCTGCAGAAAATAAACTTATGATGACTCTTGAATTTAGGTGCTTACCGTACCTATCGAAGTTAATAAGTGTCTCTTTAGAAATTCTCTGTTTAGCAGCTAACCCATCTTCTCCCCCACCAAAGTCTTCGTTTTTGCGTTTTAAAACCCTGCGTCGTTTGTAATACGAAGTACGACGTTGGCTGCTATAAAAAAATCAATAATTGCGGCAAAGATGTGAACGGTCCAAAGTTCACGCGTCCTCCTAAATATCATCGGAAATATACTGAGGATTTTATTTTCAAGACTGGCTACCTAAATAGATTTATCAGGGCCTATATTTGGAAATGAAAAGTTATTACACTTTTAATAAAATATTTTTCCAGTATTGCAGGGTAAATTAAAATCATAATATAATTAAAATCAAATATAAATAATAGAGTAAAATAATTAAACCTCAGGGCGTAACATGGGGGAAAGAATAAGTTTACCAAATAAATAAATTAACAAAAATAGTGAAAAAAAATTCAAATAAGGTCACCTGGGTCTGCTCTGTTACAACTAGAAAAATCGCAATACTTATAAAATAAAACCTGTTGAATTATAACAGGTCTAAAAAGGATGTGGTATATTTCCGCTGTACATACCGTGCGAGCAAAAATTATTTGCATCAAAGAGGGCCTTGCATCTAAGGACGTAATGCTTAGCCGTAAAGCTTAATACCTGTTGGGTGTCAGTAACTACCTGAATCAATCAGGTATTCCGTTATATTTGACAGTCATTACAAGTAATTTAATTCATCGCTAATTTTTCCAATTTCTTGAACAATTCACACAATGGGCTTTACGAAACAGCACTAAACATTCATGGTTGAAGCGTATTTTCGAAACGGGGTTAGAGTAAATGGTGCTGTGGCAATACAATCCGGGTTTGTGCATGGACGATTTTCACGAACATTTTCCTAACGTTGCTTTTATTGCTGGGGATTTTTATCATTGCCTGAAAAGAAGCGTGGCTGTGTTGAGGGAAACAGGTTCTATACAACACAAAGAAGGAGCAGGAAGACCATCTGTAAGAACAGAAGAACTTGTTGCAAACGTTCGTGAAATAATGCAAAATACGCCAACAAATTGTATAAGATGCCTGTCCCAAGTGGGAAGATCTTATGGAACATGCACGACTATTCTTAAGAAGCAGCTCAATTTATTTCCTTATAAAGTGCAAGTACACTTTGATAATTTTGTAAACAACAAAAATAAATTTGTATTTGTCTACTTATTTTATTACTTATTAGTTTGGCATACCACGTCATAATATGAATTTGACAAAATTTTAACCTAGATTTGGTTAGATATATCGTCCCCATATCATTGTAATCTAAACCAAGCCCTACGTTTTTTAATCCAAGCCCTCTTTGATGCAAATAATTTTTGCTCGCACGTTAGAAGTTGCGTTTTGTATATGTTATATTGCGGGGTTTTATTTGTAAGTTCTCTTTTGAATAATAAATATCATACTTGTTTTGGAGTAACATTTTTTTTGTATTATGACTTTTAAATCTGTGCCCCCCACCCCCCTAGAGAAGTTCTGGATCTGTCAATGCGTTAAATAATATACCATTAAAAAAAACACTAATGACGCATTCGCCATTTTCTTTTTTCAATGTATCGATTATTTTTCATTTTCTCCAAAAAGCGAAAAAAGGAAATTTTGTTAATTTGACCATATTTCTTTTTCTGCTTTTATTAATTTTAAATCCAACCTTTTTTAACATATATATTATACTCCACAGAAGGATATTTGGCCGCTTTTCGGATAAAACGAGGAAGTAACGAAACATTGTACAAAAAACGAAATGGCGAAGGCGTCACTAGTGTTTGCTCTTAAATTCAGATTTTAATTTTAACTGTTTAATTAAGTAACGTATGAAAACGTAAAAAAGGAAATAGAAACACGTCAAGTTAGTAAAATGAATGTTAGTTATGTCGTAATCATAAAGTTAAATAAACCCTATGGCAAAAACAACGCCTATGTTCAGCACAAAATAGTAAGTTGTTTAAATCTCATAGTTTTTCTAATATATAGGTTATATACGAAATTTGTACAAATGTTTATATAGAATGTTCGGAATTTGATACTTCACAATATTATTACAAAAATCAAAATAATGCACAATAAAATCAGCAGATGTACACAGGTCAATACCCTCATTAGCAAGTCAACTAAATATTTATTTTCTTCTTATCTTGATGTCTTGTAATAATCTATATCTAATATAACATAAGTAATACCTGGCACACACAACCAAGCATTATTTTTGACTTTTTTTTTTAAATTTCCACTTCCACGTTTTTATTAATAGAACTTAGTAGAAACAAAATCATCGCTAAATCTATGGTAAAACCATGTGATATTTGTGTTCTTTTCCAGACTAACAAAAATGAAAAAACGAAGACGGCAATGCGCCCAACTGAGTCTGCTATTGGGAGGATTTTTTTTAATTAGTCTAGGATTTACTATATTTATTTTTCTCGAATCCATCTACGAATTTATACTTAATGACGCCATGAAATTTGCACCAAACTCTGGTAAGTGCTTCTTCTCCCACATGTATATTTTCTGTTTTCTTTACAATATATTAAATGGATAAATAGACTATTCCAGACTCCATTTCATATTCTTATCAATATTTCGTTTCTTTTTCTTCAAAAAGCGGCCAAAGGGCCCGTCTTTTGGTAACAATTACCTACAGTTTTAAGTAAACAAAAATTTGATTGATAAATTAAAAAACAGCTAAAAAAATTAAATTTAATTACCCTTATTTCTTTTTGTTAAGGGCACAGTTCTCGAGGTCAATCATGTATAAAAGAGACCTATAAATGGCTTGAATGCAGGTAACTTGCGGAACCCCTCAATTATTAAAAAAAAATTAGTATCTAATTTTGGAAGGGCTGTTAAGGGAGGAATTGACGAATACTATGCCGGTGTTTTATTTTAAATAAATGCACACAAACTTTAAAAAAGTAGTTCTTTGAAACCACTAAAATTGCCACAATTTACCTTAAAATCCTTGAAAGTAAACACGTCGATTTTCAGAACTGAAGTAAAAACAACAATTTTTACTGGTAACTAGATATTTTCTGGTCTATCTAGATGTCATCTATCCTAAGAATTCTAGAGAATATTTGTTTGTTTTAACTTAACAGGAAAGGTTAAGGCCCGACTTTGTTGAGAAAGGAATTTATTTGCGACAAAGACTCATCCGAGCTGGACATATTCGCGATATCACGCCGTGTAGGAAAATATTCCATAAACACCGATATACACTGAAATCAGAAGTCTTCACCGCGAGCGAGGCGATCGAATTCCGAGAATTTGTTATTTTCAACGATTTATTTCTAAATAAATGAAGATACATTTGACTTGATTTTATTTCGTAAACGAATTTTATTTTATAGAAAATAGGTAGAATTAGACAAAATAATATACCTTATCCTATGGATAGTATGATTTTTATATTTTTTTGTTTTGTTTTATTTTATTTAATTTTATTAATGAAATCAAAGAAAATTTGTAAGTTTCATAGGTATCTAAAAAATAAAATTTGGGATAGCAAAAAGTTTTGTGAGTAAAGATCTGTTATGATTCTAATTACCTACATCTATTAGGTATTATGAATTCCCTGGAAAACTCTACCTATTATAATGATTTATAAGAAGGTAGGTAATAAAAGTTTTGAAATCTTGGCCCATCCTGAAACTAAAGGTGCCAACTTAAATTGTATTTAGAGGATAACTTCATACATAACAAAATGTAGAAACTGTCATTGACTCTCGTGCGTTATTTTTTCTGTCGCGTTCCGTTATATTTAATTCTTTAGAGCATTTTATTTTTGAGGAACCGTTGTGCTGCCTGCCCCTGAAAAGAGAACAAGGTAAGTAATCGTTTTACATTTGGCGACTTTTTTTTAAACAAGAAAGAAGGTACCGTATCGTCACACTTACGAAAATGAAATAAAGCATTCCAGTATCAGTGTCGATTCAATACAAAGTCGCGGTATTTTGTTGCGGTATTTTTTTGGAGTTATTGCAAAAGTAATGCGACAATAGGCGGGAACCGATGGATATTCCCGTCTATATAACTGCATCATAATGAAAGCGTCAGCGAACATTTGACCATGCGGCGAAAAGTCTTGTACTTACTATTTAGCTGCTAAATTGTACTTTTCGTCTAGAGAAGTAATAAAAATGTTCCTATGTTAAAAACCTAAACCGCAAAAGATCACATCTGCTACAAAAACGGGGACAGAGCATCAACAGCTATGGAATCCGAAATCATTGTTGAAGGATTTTTACAAAGTAAAAAATTACGTAAAAGTACGTTACGTAAAAGCCATTCCTTATAGCAATTTCACAGACAACAGTGCTACAAATTGGGGCACAATAGGATTTCTATAAAAAAAAATTAAAGTTTAAAAAAAAAATGTCTGGCCTGTCGGTAGGTTTACCATTACGTTGAAAGATTTTCCCAGCACTTTGCTTGTTTTTCCATCATCTCGTAGCTCCGTTAGAACTGTTTGCACCTATTATATTTCTAAACTCCTTATTGTATTCTCCTAATGCGTTCGAAACATGTAGATAATTACCCTGTATTAAACCCTGAAACTTATGTTTCTTAATATACCAATGGAGAAAGACTTAAAGTTTATTTATTTTCCTTTAATAATTATTTTGTTTCACATACAGAGATGACCGGTTTTGGCAAGGAAAAATGGAAGAGCAGTTAAAATTTTGTTTTCAGTTGCCTTCTTCCCGAAATAATAAATCCACAATACTCAAACAAGAGAAAAATTAAAGACGATTTTCATTTATTTCTGCTATCTAATAGACTGTCATTGTTAAATCATATTTTTAATAAAAATTTACTATAATATTTATATGTGCCTTATTTAGGGTATTCAACCTAATAATACCACTTGACTGCTACATTTCAGAAGGGGGCAGCCAAAAAACCGTAAAACTTCTCCTATTAAAACCTGGCTGTAAAAAATATAGACACTGTCCCCCTCCCTGTGAACGGCCATGCCTACCAACGCAATGTCTTTTTATACTCTACATGACATACTTTCCAATTTATTAGTGGTGGACAGAGTCGGATATTCTCATGAATCGGATAGTTTAAAATTACGTACTTTTAGGAATCGATTACTTTATTGAGTAGTGATTATCAGCTCGCAAGGGGCCAGAACTTCTAAAAAGATGGTCGTCAATGCCGTATAAACATCTTCCATTTCTTGAAAAAAAAATCCACAGATCTTGCATCTTACGCAAGTATCATAGGCATATTGAAAATACTTACCACATACAGTATATTCACTTTTGAGTTTTTTTCGGTTTTTTTTTTAAATATTCTCCCCCAACTTTCTGTGTAATACGCCAAGACCGCCGCGCTATTTCGCTTTGTTTCAGCGACATTCACTGTTTAGTTTTTTCCAATTTTTTCAATTCTTTACCCCCAACTTCCTTTGTAATATTTCAAGATCGCCGCGCTATTGTTCTTAGTTCCAGAGATATGCATTTTTTAATTTTTCCAGCTTTTTTGCAATCTTCGCCCCCGACTTTATTTGTAATACGTCAAGACCGCCGCGCTATTTCGCTTTGTTTCAGAGATATTCACTTTTTAGTTTTTTCCACTTCTTATTACTTCCTTACCCCCGACTTCCTTTGTAATATTTCAAGACCGCCACGCTAATATTCTGAGTTCCAGAATTATTCACTTTTAATTTTTTTCTGCATTTTTGAAATCTTCACCCTTGACTTTCTGTGTAATACGCCAACACCGCCGCGCTATATCGCTTTGTTTCAGAGACATTCACGGTTTAGTTTTTTTCCACTTTTTAAAATTCTTTACCCCCGTGCAACCTTGACCTACCCACACCGCCAAGCCGACGCGGTCTCTAGCGTGACGCTTGCTGATGTCGTTAATTTTTCATGAAATGGACCCGTATATATGCGACCAGTTAGTATTTTCAATACTAAAAATGGCTTCTTAAAGAATCTAAAAAAAGGTCGCCACACATAAAGATTTCCTACTCGAAAAAGGTATTTGTAATAAAAAAATCCATTCCAGAGAATTACTGATTATCATTATAATCGATTCCGAGCGGAATCGAACTTCACTTCACCTCTTGTAGTTGTACTCCCATTACTAAAATTGATGTTTAGTATAGCTTTTTAGCCGCCTTGTCAATACACAGAAATCTCGGTACATGTGTTGTTAATTGACGCAAAACACACACAAAGCAAATTATTTTATTTAATTAAAAAATTAACCTAGATTTGTCTTTCCAAGGCCGCCGCCTTGACAGAAACCGCGCCGAACCCATAACGTGTGTCTTGTCACTGCTGCAGCAGCGTCGGCCGCCGCTTCGGCAGAAACCGCTACAAAAACGCCGTGTGTCTCATCGCCCTAACAGTTCGTTTTCTTTTTACGCTCCCGTACCAACTAAGAAAGTTCATAAATAGCTTAATTTTATTGCACCTGTGAACCTTTACCAATGCACATGAAACTTTTAACAATTAATATAGGGTTTCCATACGTCCCGGTTTACCGGGACATATAACCAGTTTCAATGGCTTTGTCCCGATGTCTGTTGCGATCAGCTATTTAACTTTATATATTTGTTTTACTATCAAGAGACTTCACTCACTTCGAGGAAGAACGCAACATAAAAAATTAAAAATCCGATAGCCCATTTTTGATTTCAATACACAAACAAATCGGCTGCATTTCGTTTAATTTTTATCCTTTACCAAACATTAAAGACACAATTTTAAAAGTTAAAACATCATTTGTTGAAAAAATGGCGAACGCGCTTTGTAACTTTTGGTCCTGTGTCACGTTATAAACCGTTCCGGTCTAAGCCGAAAGATGTATGCTTACCCAAAATTAACAGGTACGCCTTTAGTGGAGGCGAAACGAATCACCTCCTTCCTTTACTACCTCTCTAAAATTAACGCTCCTATATTCTGTTATTGGCAGACAATACAAAAGAAAATTACAATTAGCACGAAATCATCTCCAAATTATTTAACCTATGTAACATTTTCTCAGTGTATCATGATTTTATCTAGTATCACGTCGGCAGGAAATAAATAAAGCTATAGATAGGCAACTTCTAACACATTTTAACAAAATTTACCTGAAACACGTTTCGCGCGCTGCAGGATAACGGGCTTATTACGCGATATTTAAGTCTCAATTTTTGGAATAGTAAACATAAGACATGGAAGCTCTAAGGTATAGAGCGATTTTTTTGAAAAAAAAATTATTCGCGACGGTATTAACCCTGGAAAATGCCTAAAAATACGTACTTTCAGTGAGCATTTTTTCATATATTTTCTTATTTTTTTGCAAAAAGGGCTCTATACCTTAGAAATAGAAACATTCCTTTACTAAAATATGATTCGTCCCGACAGTAATTTCAAATAGGCTTTCCAGAATCCTGCAGTAGCGAAACAGTGTTAATCATCCTATAATTTTGCGCATTGTAGAGCCTTAAGTAATTGCACAAAACACGATAGTAAACAAAATGACCGGCTGACTAACATCTGCCTTGCTCTTCCAGCTCCAGAATATGTCTGTCTTTTTTCTTCGTATGCCAAAAGCATAAAAATAACTACTCTGATCAGCACGCCGCTGTAGTGCGCATGCGACTCGTCAATAGTTAGGCAAATCGAATTGACGATAAAATATGGTGTCGTTAATCCAACCTTTTTTAACTAAAATTGTAGGTAATTGTTCTCCAAGGAATGGTAGGTATTTGTCAAAAATTTTGGATTAAACGAAGAAGTAACGAAATATTGCTCTAAAAACGAAATGCCAAACGCGTCACTGTCTTAACTGAACCATTGTTAGGATACGAAACCGACCAATCGCGGTTTGTGTTAATTGGCTTTTTACTAAATTTGGATTTTTACCCTATCGCATAGAGAATGAAATCTCATATAAGATTTTTATTATTAGGATGTATTTTCAGGAGGTTCTAATTCAGGATGTTAATGTTAATGCTGAATATGATGAATTCGGTTATGGTGAAAAGACCCATTAAAGTCGCCACAGTGGTTCTTTTCCCGTGCGTCATCACTTTTACGTCATCAAAATCGTATGGATCAAATCAAAATTACGAGACGAAAAAAGTCAAAACTAAGTTAAGTTCATAAAATGGACGTGCCTGCCTACCGTTTGACGTACCTACATAATATCCCGAAAAATTATTATTTATTTTAAGTTTTGCCCGGCATTCTCTATTATCTAAAAGAAATTGACAAACAAATGTTAATACATTTAATACTATTTTTAAAGCTTAAAATCTAGAAAAGTTTGGTGTTTTATTGACTATTAAAATCGCAAAAGTCAAATTTTTAACATCCTTTCGTTTAAGGGAATTTAGCCACTGCCGTAAACTTTACAAAGAACTTTCACGGTTAGAATATTTAAAATAAATAAATTAGGTATTATAAAAATCGATAAATACTTACCGCCAAAACAGATGGTGGGTATAATTAGCTCTAAAAAGAACTATTTTTAGAAAAAGGAACAGTTTTAAGGCACACAGATTTACAAAATACGAATTAGATTGGCAGATCAAAATAAGGTTGACAATGACGTTCTAAAATACAACGGTTGTCAACTAAACAAATAAAAAAAGTAATTAATTAACGTTTATAGTTTTATTCTTGTCTAGCACATTATATTATTGCGGAATCTTGGAGACGTTCTTTTATGCTTTTATTCAAACTTGTTACTGTAATAAACAAGGATGCAGAGTTATTAACCACGTTAAGTCCTGATCGTTGATTGATAACGCACGGGCAAAGATCCACTGTGGCGACTTTACTTAGGTTGCTATTCGTTTTTAAATATTCTTAGTTATTATTTTTATTTCTAGAAGCCTTTAAAGCATGGAAAACGAACGATCCACCTCTAAACTTGGACCTCTACCTTTTTAATTGGACCAATCCCCATGAAATACGAAAACCAAATGTGAAACCACATTTTGAAGAAGTTGGCCCTTATAGGTAAAGCATTTATAAAAGGGTCCATTCATTATAGACAAATATCAAGCTACCAGATTGACAATCTATAGTCGTTTGCGGTCGAATTTCCAAAAAAATTGCCCCGTTATGTTAGTCAATTAAATTGCTGGCGATATTTTGGTTGCCGAGCGATTATTTAACTTCCTTAACTTTTTTAGTATACAGTGTGTCCATGGATAGAGTTTGGAGGAGGAAAAACTTTTTTATTAGTAGGTATAGAAGAAAAAGTCATTCCTTATAAAAACGTCTGCTTGTGCTGAAACTACAATTCCAAATATCACAGTTGCGATTACTACATATAGGGTTCGTCAGAAACAACATTTTTAGTTTTTTAGATTTTGTTTAAAATAAATTTACTTAAAAAACAACTATTGTTGCTTTCTTACTTCGAATATGATTTTATATCTGGCCGAGTAACGATTTTGTTGTAAGAAAACCATTTTTTATATTCCTACTTTTGAAGTAGGATTATTGCATGTCATATTTCTTCAACTCCTTCAATCATAAAACTTTTATTCAAACGTGGTACCACCGAGTTAGCGCATAGTTCAACTCGACATCTGAATTCCCGATAACAGTTCCTAATTTGCTGTATTCAGTTATTTGCAATAACTATTCTTATTTTTTTTCGTTTAAGACATCTAAGTTATTATTGAAATTGGTTTACACATGTGGCTTCAGATATCCCCATAAATAAAAGTCGATAATTGTGAGATCGGGACTCCTACGTGTCAACACTGTCAACTGATTTGGACCATAGGTACCATCCAATCCATTTGTTCCCAAAGTGATGATTTAGCCAATCATCAAAAGGAATTGACAATTACAATTTTAAAAAATCGAAAAAACCAAAAAGTGTTGTTTCTGACGAACCCTGTGTAGTAATCGTAAACCTGATATTCGAAATTGTAGTTTCAGTACAAGCAAACCTTTTTATAAAGAATGACTTTTTCTTCTATACCAACTAATAAAAAAGTGTTTCCTCT
Source organism: Polydrusus pterygomalis (assembly GCA_963969555.1). Lineage (NCBI taxonomy): Eukaryota > Metazoa > Arthropoda > Insecta > Coleoptera > Curculionidae > Polydrusus > Polydrusus pterygomalis. Next base: position 3,756,371 of record OZ018377.1, read on the forward strand.
TCCAAACTCTATCCGTGGACACACTGTATGTATATCATACCTTAAGATAAGCAAACAATAATCACAAAAGTGGCAAATTTATGGCCTTGCGCATGTAAACAAAGCCATACAGGAATAGCAACATTATCACTTAATAGTTAAGGAGCTAGCGTGCAAAAAACGCCATAGTTGGCTGCCCGTCAGTCGAGTTTGAAAAAACGTTGCCATTACTCCACTGAACACCCTGGTGCTTGAAGTTTTGCTTTTACCCATCAACTTTAAGATTTATTGGCAATAATGACATAGGGCGATTGGCCATAGTGAGGAGCCCGTCAGTCACGTTGAAAATTAGGTTCTGTAGGTTGCCAAGATCATGTATCTAAAACTTCGTTGCGATCTAACCACTAGATCGTGCATTAGGCCAAATGGAAGGTTATAATTTGTTTTTTGACCGCCATTTTGTTGGCCATAGTAAAGAGCCCCTCCAAAACTTGTTTCTACCTCTTCGTTTGGATAAAATGACAGGAAAAATGCACTTGACTGACAAATCGAATCACGACGTTCTTCCCTGGGTGACTTATCCAATTTTTCAGTCTTTTGCATGGCTTTTTCAGAAATTCAACCAAAATCATCAGTCAATCATTTTTCCTGATTTTTAGACATCCAATTAAGTAGAAATCACAAACGACTGACATTTTCCTCGAATACTTTCAATTTGGCCATACTTTGAAAATTTTCTGATTTTGGACTTTTTTATAATGGCTTAATAATGCTGTTCCAAATGGACTTAAAAGTAAAACAATGTATGACGATGATGTTTGATGACCTAAAAAACGTTGATTATATTATAACTATTACTATATATATAATATATAATGATTATATTAAGTAAAAGTAATAGTTACAATATAATCAACAATTAAATATCTGTTTTTTTCTATATTGAAATTGAAATGTTACACAATCCAGCTTGCTCAACCCAAATATGCCAACAATTTCATTCAATAAATAATAACAATTTAATTTTCGATTTTCTTCAGTAATTATTCATTTCTTACTGCTGAAATTGGTTATCGTATCTTTTTGTGGGAAAAATTCTATATTTTTTGATTACTGAATCCAATATAATATAACATAAATTCAACGAATGAATAGGGGTGGAGAGTAGCAGAGGGGTGGAGAAAGAGGTAAATAGGTGATAGTTATGTATTGAAACGTTTTTTAGGTCATCAAACATCATCTTCATACATTGTTTTACTTTTAAGTCCATTTGGAACAGCATTATTGAGCCATTATAAAAAAGTCCAAAATCAGAAAATTTTCAAAGTATGGCCAAATTGAAAATATTCGAGGAAAATGTCAGTCGTTTGTGATTTCTACGTAATTGGATGTCTAAAAATCAGGAAAAATGATTGACTGATGATTTTGGTTGAATTTCTGAAAAAGCCATGCTAAAGACTGAAAAATTGGATTTTTCGAGATTTTGTAGGTCACCCAGGGAAGAACGTCGTGATTCGATTTGTCAGTCAAGTGCATTTTTGCTGTCATTTTATCCAAACGAAGAGGTAGAAACAAGTTTTGGAGGGGCTCCTTACTATGGCCAACAAAATGGCGGTCAAAAAACAAATTATAATCTTCCATTTGGCCTAATTCACGATCTAGTGGTTAGATCGCAACGAAATTTTAGATACATGATCTTGGCAACCTACAGAACCTAATTTTCAACGTGACTGACGGGCTCCTCACTATGGCCAATCGCCCTATGTCATTATTGCCAATAAATCTTAAAGTTGATGGGTAAAAGCAAAACTTCAAGCACTAGAGTGTTCAGTGGAGTAATGGCAACGTTTTTTCAAACTCGACTGACGGGCAGCCAACTATGGCGTTTTTTGCACGCTAGCTCCTTAACTATAACGAATGAAAGTATATAGACAGGTTTGGCCTTTAAAATGTCTTTTACTAAGCAGGGGTGCACAGATTTTAAGTCCTTATTTCACGGGCCAAATTCAAGTTGGGGGAAAAGGGTAGTGATCTTTACCATTTCTGGTGTTTAGTGGCTGCCAATCTATCAGACTTTGAGGTTAGAAAATCATTTTTAATGTTTGGTTTCTAAAATTTGTTAAAAATTCGCCGTTTTTAGTTCGTTAGTCTCTTAATGAATGGGCAGTTACTGAGCAACCAGATTGCCTGGAAATTTTTAAGCAATTTGATCGGTTGACTTGGGTGCTCGGTAATGGACCAGGGACTGGGCCCTTTTTAATTACATCAAGAAATAAAAAAAAAAATGTATACAAAAGTTTTATTAACAACATAAATTATCTTTTATAGCGTCAAAGAAGTTAAAGAAAAAACGAACATAACATGGCACGAGAATAATACAATAAGTTATCGTTTTAGAAAACTTTATTTTTATGATCCAAAGAATAGTATTAGAAAACTCGACGAGGATTACATTACCACAATAAATTCCGTTCCTTTGGTAAGTATATTTTAACGACATTTATGGAGTTCGTTTATTTCCTTCGTATGAAATATACCCAAAATACCTAGGAGTAATTTCCAATAATTGCTTACACTCATACCATACTTAACAAACAAAATAATTATCACAGTATTTTTTTTTTAATTGGCAACATTGATATTTTTTAATATTTTCTATGATCGTCTACGATCATGTACGCGAGAACAGCAAGCTCGCTCAGACCCATAGACATGTACCTTTAGATTAGTAAACAATAATCACGAAAATGGCAAATTTATGGCCTCGCGCATGTAAACAAAGCTACACCGGATTAGACATGCGCACTGCAACATCATCATTTGACGAATGGCAATAGGCAGGTCCAGGCTGTAAAATTTAAGTTCTTGCTCAAGAAATTGTAAAAGTTAACCTTCAAATTATTTTCACGTGTAAACAGCTAAATTTTGTCACCAAGTTCTTGCCACAATTTATCGTCCTGAAACTGGAACTTTGTTCTAATTTTGTTGCCAAGTTGGGGGAAAAGGTAGTGATTTCTGGTGATTTTAGTGGCTGCCAACCTAGGTATCAGATTTTGAGCTTGGAAAAACGTTTTTAATGTTTTGTTTAAAAACGATTCGCCGTCGTGTTTTTAGTTCGAGAAGGAAGAGAACAAGTCAATTAAACTTACCCTATCAAATCAAAAATAAAAACAAACCAAACAGTAAGTTATCGCGTACCCAACCACAAGCCAAATATTGCATGGTAACATTTATTAATTTGCCAAAAACTTGGGTACGTGAAAAACAATATTTTCAAGCACAACTTTTTGATCACTAATATGAAAAAGTTTTCGGTACCGGTCATTGTTTATAGCACAAACACAATTCACTTAACTAAACAATACACAAGTACACAAAAACTAGAAATCCAAAATATTAAACACCCAGAATCAGCAATAAACCGAGTTCCTTTTAGTTGCTTTCAAATAGCTAAGCCAACGGCTAAGTTGAGCTTTCCTTTTAGTAATTTAACTTAGCTCAGCAAAGATTTTTTTTCTCCTGCCTTGCCATCTATATTTATCATAGATTATACGAATTGTTCGCGAAGGGTTGGTTCTATTAACAACTTAACTAAGCAAACATTTTTACTTAGCTATGCTGAAAGGAAAGTACCTGATAGCAAAGAATACAAGAAATCCACAAAGAAAACCGTACAACAAAAATAGTGCCGACCCGGTTTTGGAGTGTATTTATATAATGTAGATAAAGAAAGAAAACTTAATAACAGAAGGGTTGTACGTATGCCCATATGCTGTTGAGCGCAAAGGGATCTGACCGACGAGCCGTGCCCACAGACATATTTTTTTACCCATAAAACTTGTTTGCGCACCAGATAAGCTATACGGATCTAAAGCTAAATGTCTAAAAGGAGTAGCCCGGTTCTCGTTAATCAAAGTCAAATTGATAAAATGTTGACATCGATTTGTTCATGATCCCCTCAACTTCCACGATCCCGGGATCCGTCAAGAGGTCATTCTGCTATGGAGGAAAACCAGGCAGAGCATTACAATTAAAGAATTTGTCCAAAAAAACATCAGTCCATTACAAGAGAATTGCAAACTATCAAAAAATATTTGTTTGTGCTGACTATCCTTAAATATTCTGGAAGGCCACACACAAGGAACCGTCGTAAATGCTCATGAAAATTTCTTTTTAGTTGGCTATTCTTCACGTGTAACCTCCTCGTTTCTTTATTTATTTATTTTTAACGTTTATTAGGCCTCTGTTGTGAGTCTCACTCTACTTGCTCACATCAACGATAGATAGCCTTGCTGTACTCAAACAACCCTTCATATCAAATTAATAAAACAGAGCAACTATTGGATAACTAACAAACACCTGACAAAATTGAAGGAGTAGGATATAGATATAATATGTCAGATGGAAGAAAGTACAAAATGACAACAAAAATGTTAAATTTTATTTCTCTGTAAACTGTTTGAAGGTCTGAAATAAACCCGTGTTATTAAAAAAATAATATATTAGAAAGTAGGTTTATATAGTTACTGGGGTAATACTCCTCTTCCCGACCTTTAATCAAAAATGTGCCAGGGACAACGGAGGGTCAAACTAATAAAATTACTGCAAAATTCAAATTTGCTGTCTACCAATTTAAATAATTTAAATTGGGTGAGGTGTTGTTACAATTCAAAATGTGATTAAATTTTCTCAGCGAATATCCCTCAATCAATGATACAGAACTGAAAAAAAGGGCGTAGAAATTAAGGGGGTAGGGAGAGGGGGAGGAATGACCCCCTTTACCCCCCTTGGACGATAATAAAAAAAATAAAATTTAGACAATATTCTTGCCTGATATTAATAATACTTTTTAAAAAATGTTCATTTTTTTTTTGACTTACCTCCCCCCAGATAAAAAATATCTACGCCTTTGTGCCTACAGCAAAGGCGCATTTAGGATTTGATTAAAAACTCTGAAAGTTTCAAGAATATTTTAAACATGAAGATGATGCAATTTTTTTAGTTTTATAGTTTTTGTAGTTATCAATGCTCTTGGGATATTATAAATTATAACTTCTTTATAATATAACTCTTTTCTAGACAGTAGCTTACCAAGCTAGAAACAACAGTTATTTTTCAAAAAAGTTTATGTCTCTGGCTATGTTGGGTACTGGGACGACCCAGTACGTGACAAAGACCGCCAGAGAAATACTCTTCGATGGTTACAGGGATGGAATACTCGACGTCCTTAGCAACGTTCCAGTATTAAATGTAGCAGATAGATTTGGCATATTCTATGGTGTAAGTATGTGGCTATACAAGAGCAAGTAATGCTTGGTCTATTCTATGATATCATCATTTATTTCATTGTCGTTCTATAACGTAAGATAATACCTTACATCTTGGGGACGTACAGTGGCGGCCTGTGCATAAGAGCACATGAGCACGTGCCCCCCTAGTTAAAATTTAAATTGTTAAAATTCAAAATAAAAAAAATCTATAGGTACTAGTTACCGTTTTGTGAATTATCATCACCCTATCTTTTACGTAACGTTAAATTGCGATATCTTTACTTTCCCTATTGTTAGATGTTGCGTCGAACAAAAAATTTCGCTTAAACCGCGGTGACTCATGCGCTTGAACGGCATAACGACCGGCAGAATACGGTGCCGCCGCATGATACAATAAATTCTTTCTTTGTATCATTGTGCCGCCGGTGCCAGACGTTTTTAATGTTCAGAACGGCCGCAATCTTTTCACGAGTCGAGGAGCACGATAGCTCTATCTTTGTTTTATAGCTAGTTTTATTTTCGATCTCATTCTATCTTTATGGCACAAATTTCTGGTGATCATGAGGTTTAGGCACGTTATGATTAGTCAACTTTAAGCGAAAGTGCTCGTTTGTTCTGAATTATGTTTTCTAATTCGATTTTTACTCTGCTGTTGTGCTGCGCCAGCTGGCTGAGCCTTTTAGTGATTTATGTAATAGTATGTCCGCGGTTTTATTTTACGGCTTCTTTAAAAAATAATAAATAATATAAAAATGACGGCAACGGTCTCGGTGCAATATTTAAATAATTGCAAAAATACAGTGAGTTTTTAAAAAAAGTCATTCTCAGGGTTAAGTTTCGATGATAAGATTATTGTAAAGAATGCGGGAAAACCAGTGCCTAACCTCCAAATAACGCAACTAAATAAAGGTCAAAAACGGGACTTTAAAAGAGTTTTTAAGACTTTAGGAGTACATTGTATGAAAAACATGAGTGGCTGTGCGGATGTAAAAAGCAGAATAGTCTATTTTGTTTCCCGTCTTTGTTATTTGCCGGCGAAAAGGCAGAACCGTGTTGGGTTAAAAGTGGTGTTAATCGTATTGGTAAGCTATTTATTTATTTTATTGGAATCTTTTTAAGGAAGGGTTGTTAAAAATATCGGCCAGGACACAAATGCACAATATTTTGATGTTTAATAAAAAAATTACACATACATTTCAGTACCTACCTATATTATAGGTAGGTATGTACCTAATTAGGCTCATTTAAGTTCATATTAAGCGATCTTTACATCTGTGAAGTTCCTCGTGAATTTATTCATGAAGTCACTTTAGGGCTAACTTTGATAATGTAAATGGTCAACTTGGACGTCAAATAAATTCGTGAATTTCTTCGTAAAATTATTCACGAAAATTTAACATGCAAAATAATCAGCTGATGCACAGTGTACTAAATGCTACCGACTTCACGGAGAAATTCACGAATAAATTCATGAATAAATTCACGAAGAACTTCATAGGTGTAAAGACTGCTTTACAAAACAACATGACCTTGAACTTCCAAAAACCGTACGTACCCCCTGCCGCGTTTCCCGTATTTGTGAACCCCCAGACATTCATGTCACGAGCCGCCACTGGGGACGTAGGTATTTTTTAATGTCGAAGATTATAATTAAAAAAACACTGGGTGGCAGAGCTGGGCAGTAATTGCCTCAAAGTGCTTCAAGCACAATAGTGTTTCGAACGCAGTGCTTGCAACCACTTTATAATACAGTGCTCGGTAATTGGTAATTGAAGCCCTTTATAAAAAGTGTTTGGTAATTTAAGGTGCTTTCAAGCAACGAAAAAGCTTGCAAGCACTAAAGGACACACAGCACTGAGTGCTGACTACTACATGCGTATTGCCTTTAGTGCTTTTGCAGCACCTTCCTTCTTCTTGCAGATAATTGAGTATGGTTTGAGCATTATTACCATTATCCAAAAACGTTAGTTTTTATTTTTATTCATTTTTAAAATTAACATGTTGATTAAGTGGGGAGGAAGCAATTGGAAAAGTGATAAGTGCTTGATTATTGATTTGAGAAAGAAGTGCTTGCAAGCACGTGAACGTAATCAACAATAATTTCATTGGTGCTTGGTAATCGAATTGTGCAATTACTTTCTTCGGTAATTGGTAATTGCAAGCACTTAAAATTTCCAAAGCGCTTAGTGTTTGATGCTGGCAATTACCTTTCCAAGGGGCTTAATGCTTGGTGTTTGAAGCACTTTTTTCGAGTGCTTTGCCCAGCTCTGCTGGGTGGTCAGAAATATTTGCAGCAATTGAAAAACCTTATTGATAATAATTACCCATTATTTCTTAGAGAAATGGTACCATAAGCCAAGACGGCATTTTTAGCATGCACACAAAAAACGACAAGAACTTTGGAAGGCAACTGACATGGAACGACAAAAACTACACCAACTTTTACAGGGACAGTTGCAACGAGATCAGGGGATCAGCCTCCGAGTTCTATCCATTAAACGTAAAAAAGTCGAAGTTGGTTTTTTATTCATCGGAACTCTGCAAATATGCCGAACTGGAATTCGTTAGGGAAGAGGTTATAAAAGGAGTGTTGGGATACAGGTTTACTGCTGATAATATTTTCGACAATGGTAAGGGCTCAAATTGATTAAAAATTTCCTGGCAATCTGGTTGATCGATCACGAACTGCTCATTGATTAGGCGCTAATATGCTTAAGGTGGGAGTATCAAACATGCTTGCCAACCTATTTCGCGTAGATTTATTTATTTTTCCTAACTTTTGCACAAAATTTAAATAAAATCAATATCGTCTTCATATTCTATAGGTAATAATTAACATGTTAAATAAATATCAAGGAATTTCATAAGTTATTTAAGGAGAATTGTATATCGAAAAATATCGGTTAAGATTTTTTTAACATTATTATGTCATTGTTCGTTTACTATACAATTCTCCCAAAATAAGCAATGAAATAAATTGATATTTTTTGTAATATATCAGATATTACCTAAATAATGTGCAGACGATATTGATTTTATTTAAATCCTTGCGAATAAAATAATAAACTAAGAAAAACAAGGCGAAATAGGTTATAGGTTGGCAATAAATTGAATAACGTTGATAATTCCACCTTAAGCTTCATTTATACATTTTGAACTACCTACCTATTTACATACAAAAGGTATAAAACAAACATCTAGACAACCTATTAAATTTTCTACTAAAAGAAATGAAAATCCTGAACTTGAAATTATTTTGCAATTAAAAAGTGAATTTTGTGGCGTATCGGACAACTGTGTAACTGTTTTTTATATTGGAATACACAGGGATCCAATCCATTTAGTTATCTACCTTTCGATATTACCAGTGTGACTGCCTTTCAAATTGGAGTTACTTCCGCTGGGATGGTGCTACGGTGTATTGATGGCCGCTTTGATTTTGCAAAGAGGCTTTTAATACATTTTACCGCCACGTGGAATTGCTTGGGTTATGGCTAGGGTTGCCACCCGTCCTGAATTTCGGAGGATGTCCTGCATTTTGAGGTGTTTTTTTGCCGTTTGTCCTGCGTCCTGCGAAGAGCCCTTGCAGGACGCCTAATGTCCTGAATTTTGCAAATATTTCAAAAAAAATTTTACTCAAGATTGTAAGGAATTTTATTCGCTTATAAAGCATAATAAAAGCCTATTGCAAGCCGCAAAATCAAATCAAAAATACTTATTTAAGTATCAGAACAAGTGGGTAGGCTATTTTTATCAATAACAATAAATACCTAATTATTGGTTGTTAAAATATTTTATTTATGTTTTTCTTACTCTGACTAGTTAGTAGTTCCTATTAAAAAGAGTATTATATTTTTATTTAGCATTCATGTTAAAACTTGTTATGTTTTAATGTTAAACTTTTTCGATCAAAATTTTTGATCGCAACATCGCAACGCGTTTTTATATGTCTGTTTTGTAAATTGTGTTTTTAGTTTAGTTTTTGTGTTTCTTGTTCCTTTGTTATACCTACACTATAGATCAGTGGTTCTTAACCGGTGGTCCGTGGACCACTGGTGGTCCCTGAAAGTATCTGAAGTGGTCCGCAAAGTCATTCTAAAATTATTAAAACGACGACCATATTAACCACGATTCCCACTATACATAACGTCAGCTATAAAAGTAGTCAACCTTATAAAAAGGAGTGCACTGTATACACGTCTCTTCAAAAAATTAGGCTTTGATATGAACTCTGAACACGAAACGCTGCTTTCCAAAGGAAACATGCTGTCAAGGTTGTATGAACTGAGAGAGGAAGTAAAATTATTCTTAACTAATAAGGAGAACAAAGAGTTTCTGGATCAGTTCTGTCAGTACAAATTTCAAATACATTTCGCTTATTTAGTGTATTTTTTGCACAACTATATAAATTGAACCTTCAGCTGCAAAGGTCAGGAAATATGAAGTTGGAATGCACGAGCAATATATTTGCATTTGAAGATAAAATCAGTGCGTTTACCGCTAAAATCGACCTATGGATCAGCAAAGTCGAAAGAGAGAACTCTTCAGCGTTTGATACGCTGAATCCAATTATTAATGAGATCACAGGAGAAATGAAAAAGCACATTACACTCCATTTGTAAAACTTAAAAAATTAATTTAATTGCTATTTTCCTGACTGCGAGGACAAAGGTATTCGAGAACTGATCCGCAATCATTTCATTGTCAATATTTCTGAGGTGCCTGATGCAATTCAAGAAGAAATAATTGAAATACAACACGATAGTAACTGCAAGAATACATTCGAAGCAGGAATTAAACTTAAAGATTTTTGGGCCCAAAAAACAATTCCCTAAAATTCGAGAAACTGCTTTACGTTACCTAACTTTATTTTCAACCATATACTTATGTGGCAGGGATTCTTGGCGCTTTTAATAATTAAAAATAACCATCAAGACATTTCTATGTGATGTTGGAATAACTTGTATTACCGCCAGACCGTTTGTGGTCCATAACATGACAAAAATTTACTCAAATGGTCCCTCATCACTAAAAGGTTAAGAACCACTGCTATAGACTATAGACTGGTTCTTACCTTTAAAAATAGATATTTCTGTTCGTTAATAAAAAAATTTTTAATTTCCTGATTTTTTCAATAATGTTCTTAATTTTTATCTGCTTTGTCCTGAAAATTCAAAAATAATAGGTGGCAACCCTAGTTATGGCTGCCCGTAGAGTCCTAACAAGGACGAAACGGTCGCGTCGTGGAGACCGCCCCAGGGTATCCATTGTGCTTGGATTCCTATGTATTTCAATATAAAAAAGAGTTACACATTTGTCCGATATGCCACAAAATTCACTTTTTAATTATTTTCGCGCAGACACTATATTAACCTCTAATTATTTTGCAATTTTTCTTTTAGACCCAATAAATATATTTCGTCTCACCCCAAACTCCCGCCTCCCACTCCACGACTCCACCACCATTTTATTTTAATACCACGAATAATTTCCAGGAACCAAACGTCCCGAATACAAATGCTTCTGCAAGGACGAATGTATTCCCTCGGGAGTCTTGGACGTGTCCACTTGTAGGCAGAATTCGCCCACGTTCCTGTCGTTTCCCCATTTTTACGCCGCCGATCCCTATTATACCGATAGGATTGAGGGAATGAGGCCCGATAAGAGTAAACATGAGTTCTATGTTGTGATTGAACCGGTAAGCTGGTCGGTTAAAGTTTATATTTTGGTTGTTTTGGAGCGTAATCAAAAAGTTAAAGAATTAAAATTGATTCATACTTTATGGCAATAACCACAATACTCTGTACTTAATTAGGTACTTAAAATTAAAGGGCGGATTATATGCAATTAAATTCAGCCAAAATATGCAGGTTTTTGCATTTTTTTACCAAATATGTATACTGGTATGCAATATTTTCTAATTGATTATAGTAAAATGAGGTAAAGAAACACATTTGGTTCTAAAAAATATGTTTATTTATAAAAAAATGCAAAAAAAAAGAAAAATTAAGGTAAACAATTTTTAACCTAAAATTGTATAAAAGACATTTATTACTAAATATTTTTCAAAATTTTCAACTAAAAATTATTATCTATTAGTAAAAATATGTGTATACAAAGAAAAGCTTCTTTCAACATCTACTGATGTAATCGGACAATACTGCAACTTATGTAGCAAAATATAAGGCCAAGATACAACTCGTTGAATGGTTTACCCTCATAAATGCTTTTTACTGCAGTTAAGTATTTAAATCCTTCATTCTCTTTTACAGTTACATCCAATTTGTTCCTTACTTGACCTCCTACTTTACCGAGAATGTTGTTACATTTAGCGGAAAAAGTTTCAACAATACTAACTGAGTCTCTTAAACCTAAATTTCTACTCTCCAACGAGGATATTATGTCCGGTATAAAACTGAAATTAACCTTAATAAAAACAAGATCTTTAGCTACACTTGCACTTTTGAATTATTTTTTGGAAAAAATTAAAATTTGACAAATAATGCAAATCACGTGACTACTATTTTTGCTTAATTTTCATCTCGATCGAGGCAGAACTTGATGCCAAAGTCAAATTGTAAATAAAGCTATTAATAAAAAAATCCCATATGATGCGGACTTTACTGGTGACACTGTATAAAAGTGACAAAATTAAAACTCTTCTAATTATGTTTTAAATTTTAAAGTAAGTAAAATGACGTGGTCTTTTTATACCCATACAAATAAAGAATAAAGAAAAAGAAGCACACACGTAGCGTACATTAGAAGAATTACACATAGTCATTTTTCAAATCTTTTGTAATATAAAAATACACAGTCTTTGTTGACAGCAGAGTAAACGCAAATACTTTTTCCACGAGAAATAAAGTGCCGCCGACGATTTTTTTTTATTTCCCGCGGCGGCGAAACCGAAGAGCAGACTCAAGCAATGTTACGTAAAAAATTGCTTCTCATTTTGAAAATACGTTTTCTCTAGAGTCTAGAGGAACCTTTGAAAAATCATTTTACTTATGTAGGTACATACGAGGAAAGAAAAATATACAGGGTATTTGGAAAATACATGTACAACGTTTGCTAACAGACTCCTGACGTCAAATAAGGTCGATTTAAGCGAACCAATATTACAAGGGAGTTCCCCCCCCCCCCTTCTTCCACGCCCAGGAAATTCTCAAGCTTGATCGTTAAAATCTAGATTGTTAACTTAATACAGAGTGAGAGAGTGAAAGTGAAATTAATTTCTACAATAATTTAAAAAATGTTTTGGTCCTATATTTTTTTGTGAGTTCCCTCCCCTGGCTTCGGGCCTGTCAGTTCTGCTAGCAGGTATTATGTTGTCCAGGGGTTGGAGGCGTCCCACCTGTATAGTGTTTCTTAGGTCAATTTAATGACATAAAACAGTATGAAACTCCTAACCATAGGCGTCCCAAACAAATAATTAAAATGCGTATACACACTTATAAGTTTGTTTAACATTAGGTGTTTGTACATACTACACTTTATAAACCCACTGTATATATAATAATATTATATTAAAATAATAAATATAAGGTAACTCAAAGATTCTATACACAAAACTAAAACCAGAAAAATAAACCTGACACGGCACGACACTGCTCAGAAAATGCTTTAATTTTTTTACCAGAACTCCATTCTGGGACCATTCCCCGGCCTGTCCATAAGTTCCAAATCACGTATATTTTATCTTTGTCTCTTCTACGCCATCGGCGGTCACTGGAATCGATGGTTGAACGGGCTGCAGACCGCTTCAGCTTATACCAGCCGCTTTAACTGGCGCTTATCACCCCTGACAACGTGCATAAATTGTGAACGGTTGCCAGTTCTACCAAATTTTCTGGTTTGTTAATATATTATGTATAAGTATACGAGAAACAAGGGTTTGTTAATTAGTTGTTTTTAAACACTGAAAACACTTTTTGTCTTGATTTCAGTTGTATTGTTTCTTAAGGACTAAAGAATGTATTATTATAACAATGAATGGCTTGTTATTTTTTTCTGTCACACTCAAAACTCCTCGGTTTAAAGTATATTTGCAAACTAGCTTTCAAAGAAAGTTACTGACTAACAATTGAATACTGATATAAATGAAACATCCTTAATAAAAAAAGTTAAAGAATTGAAGAAGAAAGATCTGACAACCCTCGTTGTGAAGTCGGTCTCTTTGAGACTGTTTACCGCCGTATGGAATGATTGGAATGTCATCACTTATCACACTGACTTTGGATAAATTATACCAGGAAGATAATTATCAACATAAGACCCCGACGACCTAAAGGCCCCGATTAATACAAATGCAAGGATGTTATGTGCCTATATTCCCGGTACAGAATGTGTTATACCGACAAAATAAATACTATATTATAAAAAAATAACTGAACCCAATAAAAAAAAACTAAATTAGAGTTGCAAAGGTCTCTCTACAATAGCGTATGGCATGGCAATAAAGATGGTTGGATTTGTTATCCGATCGCTAAAAATTTATTTCATCGTCGGCAGACTGAATATAAAAATAACGTATTTAAAAAAAATTAGCCGATTTTTTACACCGTACGAGCAAAAATTATTTGCATCAGAGAGGGCCTTGCATCTAAGCACGTAATGCTTAGCCGTAGAGCTTAATACCTGTTAGGTGTCAGTAACTACCTGAATTAACAATCAATCAGTTATTCCGTCATCTTTGACAGTCGTTACAAGTAATTGGATTCATCGCTAATTTTTCCAATTTCTTGAACAATTCACACGATGGGCTTTACGAAACAGCACAAATGGTTTGAAGCGTATTTTCGAAACGGGGTTAGAGTAAATGGTGAGTGGCAATACAATCCGGGTTTGTGCATGGACGATTTTCACGAACATTTTCCTAACGTTGCTTTTATTGCTGGGGATTTTATCATTGCCTGAAAAGAACCGTGGCTGTGTTTAGGGAAACAGGTTCTATACATCACAAAAAAAGAAGCAGGAAGAGCATCTGTACGAACAGAAGAACTTGTTGCAAACGTTCGCAAAATAATGCAAAGTACGCCAACAAATTGTATAAAACGCCTGTCCCAAGAAGTGGGAACATCTTATGGAACATGCAGGACTATTCTTAAGAAGCAGCAAATTTATTTCCTTATAAAGTGCAAGTATTCCAAGAGATACAAGCCGCAGATTTTGAGAGACGCAGGAATTACTTTCAATGGTTTACCCAAAATTCATTTAAAAGAAATGATTTATTAGACCTGACATTTTTTTCGGATGAAGCCTGGTTCCACCTCTCCGGTTATGTGAATTCTCAGAATACACGCATGTGAAGTAGTGAAAATCCCCATTTTTTTGTAGAGAGAATTTGTATTTGTCTACTTATTTTATTACTCATAATTTTGGCATAATATCATGACATAATATAAATTTGACAAAATTTTAACCTAGATTTGGTTAGATATATCGTCCCCATATCATTGTGATCTAAACCAAGCCCTACGTTTTTTAATCCAATCCCTCTTTGATGCAAATAATTTTTGATCGCACGGTACATTTTAACAACTGTCAGATAGAAGCATTACATTACACAGACCTGCATGAAATTTGTGATGACGTGATTTTTGTTTGTTGAGCTCAGTTTTTATATAGAAATAACTAATTAAAATAAAATTGGTCTCTATCACCCACAGTTTTTTTTTTGCAAAAAAAAAGAAAAAACATAAAAAAAACCCTATAATAGGCGTTTTAACATTTTAAAAACTTCAAATTCTAAATGATTGATGAATAAAAAATGATTTTCTGTGGTGCTACAAACCTTCCGACTTGAGACTTTTTATCGACTTCAAAAAGAAGCTTTAAAGCTGTTCTTTTACATAATGACAATGTTTTTGCTTCTGTTTCGGTCGGCCATACAGTTAAGTTAAAGAAAAACTATGAAAATTTAGAGGAATTACTTTTAAGAATACAATATGAAAGTCACAACTGGGAAGTGTGTGAAGATCTAAAAATGTTAGGTCTTCTCTTAGGTCAGCAGTCGGGATTTACTAAATTTCCATGTTTCCTGTGCGAGTGGGCTAGCAGGAATCGAGAACAGCATTGGATAAAAAGAGACTGGTCACAAAGAGAGACTTTAACACCTGGAAACATAAATGTAATTTGCGAAAGTCTTATTAACCCTCAAAAAGTTTTACTTCCACAACTTCACTTAAAACTTGGACGTATGAAACAATTTGTTAAGGCATTAAACAAAGAAGGAAATTGTTTTAAATATTTGTGTAAAACATTTCTGGCTCTGTCAGAGGCAAAATTAAAGGAGGGAATCTTTGTAGGGCCGCAGATTAGCAGCTTGATGAAAGATACAGAATTTGAAAAGGTAATGGAAGATAAGGAAAAACATGCATGCAATGCTTTTAACATAGTTGAACATAAATTACTACTATGCTGAGATCGTTGAAAATATGCTGGAAAATTTCAGGAATTTCAGAATATGAGCATAAAAATTAACTTTTTACATTCCCATTTGGACTAATTCCCGGAAAATCTTGGGGACGTGGGTTAAGAGAGAGGTAAAAGATTTCATCAATATATTAAAGAGATGGAAAAAAGATACCAGGGGCGCTGGGATACATAAAAATGATGGCCGATTTCTGTTGAACATTGAGAGGAGATCTTCCTTTAGCTGAAACAGAAAAACAACCAAAAGAAGCTTTTCTGAAAAAAGAAAACGTTTTTTGAAGAAGCGTAACGAATAAATAACCATTTATAATAGTTTATATGTGTATATTTTGTATATTTTTGTATTTTTTTCCTTAATATATTCAAAAACTAGCTTATAAATGAAATAAATCGTGTTTTTTCTATATTTTTGGATTTTACCGGTTTGAAAAATAACCTTACGTGATATAAAAAAACTGAAAGCAGATTTGAAATCAGCGCTACCAAATTACTAGAAAACAGTTAAAATTTTTAAATCAACTTTCAAAGTGTTAAAAAATGCAGGCCTGTGTTATTTATCAGTTTTCGTCTTTGAGGTTTATACATTAATTTATAGTATTCATCGTAATAAGCAAAGAAAATATAGGTACTGGTAATAAATCTTAAAAAACTTAAAAGTCCGGTAGAAAACTCATAATAAAGACGAAAGTTAAAATTATGTTTACACCAATAGGAGCAATTTTGGATCGTCGTACCATCATAATATAACGGATGCATGAGAACTTACCTTCATACGATAGAATGTGTAGAATGAAATGATTTGTCTATTTTTGTTTGGATATCGTCGGTTTCTTCAGTATTGACAGTAATACTGATAAGAAGACATTGATTTTGTAAAGGATTCTAAATTGCATAATATAAAATTGGATAAAATATTTTAATTTTTGCATACCTTTCGTTTGGTCTATTCATGATTTCGGTCAAGGATAGACATACTCCTTTTTCCCTGTATCCTTTATGTTGCAGTTCACACGATTCGTATGTATCCCTCGACACAACCGTTCAGATTATTTTGGTCCCTTTTCGCATAAGTAAACACAAACCGACATAAAATACGGACTGTGCCCTTATGTCAAGGCATATATATTATATTTTTGAAAACATGACAAATGTAGTCATAAAAACTGTGCGAAGCGTGCTGTTCCTTTACCCTTACTTTTTTTATCGTTTTTTTAAAGAAAAACAGAACAAATGTCATAAATAATGTTTAAAATCGCGCTGGATAAAACTTAAAGTGTTCATAAATTTATCAATTTCTCAAAATTTAAGGGCATCGTTTTACCATGTTTTAGTTTAAGCCTAAAGTTACAGTATACAGGGTGTCCCGAAATTAGCTGACAATATTTTAAGGGGATAAAGTACATTCAAAAATAAGACTAAAATCTTCTATTAATATACCTTCAAAAACGCTTCGCTATGGGGCTAGAGCCCCCCCGAATTGGAGCTATAACAAGTCGTTTTTTTACAATATCTCAGAAACCGTTTAGGGTATCAAAACAAAATTTGATACATGTTTTACCCATAGCTAGACGCAATAAATGGTTTAATTAGCTTAACTGTATTTCTTCCAGTGGCGTCCCACTGGGTAGGTACTTGGGAGAATATTGCCCTAAGTTTTTTATTTGTAGGATTTTTTAACTTTAGGTGAAACTTTTAGAAGCCCTAAAGTCTTTTGTTGAAAAAAGGTACTCTTGTTTTACTGCGGTAGGATTTACCATTTTTCAGTAAAATCGATTTTAAAATTTTCGGTTTTTTGAAATCCAGTGAAAAAGCTAAGGTTTTTTTTTTTCATATCTCAGCAAATACTTGATATTAAAGCATGAAATTTATTAGATGTTCTACTAGCGACAAATAATAATAATACATAATCAACTTGGGGATTTATTAGATAATGTGCCACTGGATTTACGTTTAGGACATTTCTTTCAACATGATGGGGCACCAGCTCACTACGGACGTAAAATAAGGAATTGGTTTGAAGAAAATTACCAGGTGGATTGGTAGCCATGGCCTGGCCGCCAAGATCATTTGATTTAAATCCCCTTGATTATTATTTTTGGGGGCACATGACTGGTACTTGCTTAAGAGTTACTTTCCCGAGTGGTTCACAATCAAATTTGATTTGCAAATTGTTATTCTTTTTTTTTTTTAACTCTCTTAAAATCTCCATGAAAATAAATATTTAAAAAACAAAGGAATCTAAAATATGCTTAATTTAAAAACTTTACATTCTGTCAAATTACAATAATGGAAGGTTTTATTAAAAAAAAATTTAGAATTAAAAAAAAATACATTAAAACCATGAAATTAAAAAAAATAAATAATAGTAATATTTACTTAAGGCTCCACCCCGTGCGACGTCACTGGAAACATATTTTAAAGTAACATCCTTTAATACATTATGCCTTATCGCTAGTGGAAGGTCTAATAAATTTCATGTTTTAATATTAAGTGTTTGCTGAGATATGCAAAAAAAACCTTAGCCTTTTCACCGGATTTCAAAAAACCGAAAATTTTAAAATCGAATTTACTGGAAAATGGTGAATCCTACCTCAATAAAACAAGAGTACCTTTTTTCAACAAAATACTTCAAGGCTTCTAAAAATTGCACCTGAAGTTAAAAAATCCTAAAAATAAAAAACTTAGGGCAATATTCTCCCAACTACCTACCCAGTGGGACGCCACTGAAAGAAATAAAGTTAAGCTAATTAAATCGTTTATTGCGTCTTGTCATGGGTAAAATATGTATCAAATTTTGTTTCGATACCCTAATCGGTTTTTGAGATATTGTGAAAAAACTGCTTATCATGGCTCCAATTCGGGGGGCTCTAGCCCCATAACGAAGCGTTTTTGAAGGTATATTAATAGAGGGTATTAGTCTTATTTTTGGATGTACTTTATCCCCTTAAAATATTGTCAGCTAATTTCGGGACACCCTGTATATACATAAAATACAAAATGTGTGTTAGGTGCGAGTTAAAAGGAAATCGATCAGGACTTAACGTTGCCAACTTCTGTTCGAGCGCGATTCATTCACATTCCACTCTCGCTACATTCCCCCTCCATAGCTGTAAATACGTTTCGATAGCGAAGCACCCACCGCGATGTTTAATGTTTTCGTTTTCTATCTTTGCTGAATTTTTCAGGTAAACGAAGAAGATACGGTGAAATTCTGCTGACATTTTGAATTGGTTTATTCGCAAGAACAAAATCTAACATCATTTCATGTAACGCGAAGGCTGTGAGTGCAAAGGAAGTAGTTGGGTGTTTTGCATTTTTGTAGCCCGACCCGACCAACCTGTCTCAACACGTAAAACTATCTTAAATAGTTTTGATAGATTTAATAAACTAATAAAAACGAACTATTTAAAATAATTCTGGCGATAATTACTTAGTTAATGACTTAAATTGAAAAATACGTAAAATAATTCGAAAATGCGCGGTACAACGTAAACCCAAATGAAATTTCAAATATTACTGAACTGAATAACTCCTGCATTTCTGTAGCAGAAAATAACTGATTCCTCGCCATTCGTTCTTCACTCCGTACGCCGGCAACACTGATTTATCTGTTGTCCTTATCGCGGGCATCTAAACATATTATTTACTCACTCCTACTCACATAAAATGCCAGTAGTTTATATTATATAGACTATTGTTGTCTTATTATACTAAACTTTTTAAAATTTTGAATTATCGACTGAAAAAATAAGTGAACAAAATCTGCTCTCTTTAGTATGGGTTTAAAAGTTATTTATTTGTTTTAGAAGTCTGGAATAATCATGGATATCGGTGCCTATATGCAACTTAATATGCTACTTCAACCAGTCAGTGGATTTGGGTAAGGTTTCGCTAATAACTAAAAAAAGTCTACCAGCAACCGGCAAAAAGTCGCAATATAATATGGAAAAGAAATTTAGTAGCAGGACTAGAACTAAAACAAAAAACTTCTTCTTCTACACTTTTTTATGGCGTCAGCTGCGGTAAGCGCCATTCGCCAAACTGAAAAAACTTGCCGGTTTTTTTCTATGCCCATATGCAAAATTTCAAGATTTAATTTAAAAAACGAGAGAGAATATTTTTTATCAACTATCAACAAACCATCCCCCGTATCAAAAAAATACAAGAAAGCGTTTTTATTATAATTAAAGTAAGGATTCATAAAAAAAATATAAAATTTAAAAATATCAGTGCCGTAATATAATTTTCATAAAAAATATGAGAGAATAATTTTATACCGACGCCACTGGTTGTCTCCAAGAATGAATGTTACTTTCAAATGAGTCATATTTAAGTGTTTATTTAATTCACCAAATTTAACCTAAAAATGTCTACTCTTTTATTAATTATCTAAAAATTACTACTTTTTCTTTAAATTTTGGACGCCCTGTATTTCCGAAACAAAGCTGCTAAAGAACATAGTTTATAAAGAGTTTTGAATCACCCTGTAGAGTGAATATAATTTAAAAAATGAGGCGCTGGCGGGAAAAACGATGAGTGTGTTAAAATTAAAGTTCTGAGATATTTCACTTTCAAGATTCAAAACGCTGTTAAGCTGGAAATTTGAATACGGTTTTAATGTCAAAATTGTAAAAGACTTATATTTCACATTACGAAATTACCATGGATAATATTTTAATTTTTTCTGTTCGTTTCTTTTTTTCAAAGGAACTCAATAATTTGGCGGGAAGAACAATGATGACGCTATTTAAACAATACCAAAAAACAAAAAATTTTGATTGCACATTGCAATACAATGTAAACGAAATAATGAACATCTGAACAAACATTTTTGGTTGCTTCTTGCAATTTTCAGAGAAATACAAAACTTATTTTTTATCCCATATTGGTATTTTCTTTCAAATTTGGTGTAAAATTCAACGGAGGCTTTCTTTTGAAGAAACTTCTTCAGATCCTAAAATTTTCACTATGTAACTAGATGGCAGCATGAAAATGAATAAACAGCAGAGGACAACAAACTAATAACATCTCGGCCCTTTTCTGTCACGACTTGAAAATATTGGACTCTCATCAGTTTTACGGCAAACACACGTCACGCTCATCATTTTTCCCGCAACCGTCCAAACTATTTTGCTCTGTGTAGTCGGGACCGTCATTGATATCAAGGCAAACAGTATTT
This sequence comes from Polydrusus pterygomalis, assembly GCA_963969555.1. Taxonomy (NCBI): domain Eukaryota; kingdom Metazoa; phylum Arthropoda; class Insecta; order Coleoptera; family Curculionidae; genus Polydrusus; species Polydrusus pterygomalis. The sequence continues at coordinate 3,777,236 of OZ018377.1, forward strand.
GCAAATAAACTATAGACCATTAGCTGCCGATTGCGCCATCTAACTCAATTTCCATAAAACGTTCATTTTTTCATCGGTTTTCCCGCCACGCCTTAAATATATTTCTTTTGTTTTTAGTTTAATTTAAGTATTATTGCTTTGGTTGACAATGAGCCTAATGCATAAAAATGAAGCAATTACTTTTTAGTAAAAGCAATTGCTTGACTTGACTAGCAAATGCTAAAAGTAAAAGCGATTGCTAGATCTGTAATGAATAAAATTTTGAAGCGATCGCTATTTTTTTACATCTCTGTAGCAAATGCTTATTCAACACAAGTTCAGACGTGGCTGATCCACTTGTTCAGATTATAGATTTCATGTTCAGTTTGGTGCCTAATTTGCAAAAGAATTGACGTAAATACAACAACGTTGGTCTATTTATTGAGTACAATAGTAATTTGTTACGTTTTTGTGGAAAATAGGAAACTTATATTATTTGTGATATGGCAGATTTTAGTGAAAATAAGGAAAGTGATAGTAGTGATGAAGAAATTAAAGACAAGCAATTGATATTCGTTCACAAATTGAAGGAACATAAATAAATCTCTCTGACCACAACAGCTTCAGCACTTGTAGGAAATTTAATAAAAATATTGGCCTCTTCTCCAAAACTGCATCCATTACAGAAGTGTATGTCTTACAGACAGTAGTTTGGTGAACACCGAGATCTTCACCTACAGAATTTTATAAACCCGGATCCGACAATTTCCACAGAAAAACTTTAATCTTATTTAAAGGCGACAGAGCCTTTCACTAGTATCAGACAAAAAATAATTTGCCAACCACTCAACATTTTCGCAGTCAAATCGATATAACTTTCTGAAATCATCATATCTGCAATTTTTACGTACACTGTAGATTTTTCTTTTACGGACGTTCATATATTCAGCCATAATTGAAGACACAAATTAAGAGCAACGCGCGTGTATGCCGCGGAGAACTAAAGTTGACTGCTATCAAGCAAATGATGCAGGGGTCGACTTAAAAAGTTGAAAGCAATCGCTACACTAGAAAAAGCAATTCCTTAATTTATTCATCACATTTTAAGCAAACGATAGCGATTGCTTCTATTCTTTAAGAAAAATCATTGACTAGAAGCAATTCCTGCACTTTTAAGCAATTGCTAGACGCAAAAGCAATTACTTTCGTTTTTATTCATTGGCTTTCAATAAATGACTTCGATTTTATAAGAAAAAGCAATTGCTTCATTTTTATTCATTAGGCTCAATATCTCCGTATTGTGCACCTATTATAGAAGTTAAGGTAATAATGTATACTTTTAACGAATCCATGTATACTGGAAGTTTATCAATGCCCTTAGTGCGCCAAAAATGCCAATACCAAAAAATTACATTTGGAAAAAAAGCTAGGAAAGTGTAGAGCAAAGTAATTTGCGAATTTAAAAAAAAAAAAAATTAAGATGGGCGTGGATAGCTATTATTAATGATCTTGTAAAAGAATATGTTGGCCTCACCGATACTCAATGACATAGGAAAGTTATTGAAAATGTAATCCTTCTGGGTGGCCTTGCAGACACTGGGCGACACCAGCGTGAAGTAGCGCTGACCAGGATATTCTTTCACAAAATACTCATGGATGTTCAACCTCTTCCTGAACTATAACATGTCTTTGTTAAATTTTCAGGCTCTACGAAGGCGTTCCAAAAGTATACATCCCATTGTTTTACTTCTCTCAACACGTCGGTCTTAGCGACGAGCGGGCAGCGAATCTACGCCTTATCCAGAATTTTCCAGAGTTCCTACAATACGCCTCATTAATTTTCGGTACCCTTGGTGCTCTATTAATAGTCTGGGCGGCGTGTTCAATATTTAAAATTTGCTCACCGTCGGAAGATAAAATCGACAAACTGCAGAACACTCCACACGAAGAACTACCGTTAAACGAGAAGATAGGACGAACATGACAATACAAAGTAATTTGTAGATAAGTTAGGTGTAATTTTTGTAAATAAAGATTATTTTTATATTAAGAATAATGTGTTAAGTTACTTCTTACATGGCAATTTATGGAAAGCTGAGGTCGGTATATCTAAAAATAATTTTACAGCCACGAAAGTTTTCCAAATTGGTAATGGCAAACCCGTCAATTATAAAATACAAGTTGATAACAGAAGAGGATGAGCCGCCGACAAAGTTGCAGAAAAATCTTAGGGGGGTCAAGATATATAAAATTATTTCGCTTTATTAAAAAAATAACATTTGCGCTAAAAGTACACATTGCATTGGGGAAATGATGTCAAGTGACTCCTTGCCAAGCCATTGCTTATTCCTTGTTGGTTGGAACGGTGTCGACTTGGTGTCGACGCTCTAGGCACAGAGAAATGATAGGTCGGTCGCTGATCACAAACGACACACATGGCCTTTGACTATGGAGGACTTGAGGTAGGAGGCCGATCGCAATGCATTGGATTCGGTCCCAAATTAGCAGCGGTAATTCAGCTTTACGAGTCGCCGTAAGATAGCGCTCGTGTTCGAAGTGGGCTATCAAATAAATGGTTTCTTATGGACGCAATAACTATTTTTATTTAAATTAGTCCTTTAAGGAACAAATAAGAACTTTTATATGAATTTACACTTACTTTGTTATACTTATTAGTAAACTCGGCCTGTATAAAGTTCCAACGATGCTTGGTTTTTAAAATACAGGGTATTAAACATTCTAGCTACAGAGGTTTTTTTTAAAGTGAGCTTACTTTTGGAGCTAGAAAGAGACTTATTTGGCTTCGTTTCCTCTTTGAAGAAGATCCTGTCTTACACCCCGACACAAAGCAAACTCTACTTTTATAAATTGTACCATTATTCATTATAAATATGGAAATTAATTACAATACAACGTTATTTGTCTTGTCTTGCCTTCAAACTTTATTTGTTATTTCGAAAAATAAAATGTCAATTGTCAAAAGTAAAAGTTAAAAACTATGGAGGATCTAGTTTTCCATATTAAAAACGAAGAAGAAGAAGAAGACAACATCAGTCCACTTCGGACGCGAGAGCCATCTATCGGCCAATAGCGAACTAATAAAAAAACCGGGACAGAATTTGAAAATGCTGCCATTGTCGATCGGCCTCCTACCCTATAGTTCTCCATACCTTTGACCAATCAAAGGAATTATCTCGATATATTTTATAACATGGCCCTCTACGATGTACGTATCAGACAAAGCCGGAATTCTATGGTCATGGCAAAGGGTATTACCGAGGTATTAGTGAAATTGTGAAAGTTGACCTTCAATTTATTTTCATGTGTAAACAGCTAAAATTTGCCTTCAAGTTTTTGCCACAATTTATTGTCATGAAACTGTTCTAAGTTTTTGTCCAAGTTGGGGAAAAAGGTAATGATTTCTGGTGTTTTCAGTGACTGCCAACCTATCATATTTTGGGGTTAAAAAATCGTTTTTAATGGTTTGTTTCTCAAATTTGTTTTTAAATTATTGGCAGTCGTGTTTTTAGTTCGAAAAGCAAGAGAACGATACGTCAATAAAACGTATCTTATCAAATCGAATATAAAAAACAAATAAAACAGCAATCTTCGATGTTATCGTCTACCTAACCTCAAGTCAAATATTAGTTGGTAACATTTAATAATTTGCCAAGAACTTATAGGTACTCAAAAACCAAAATTTGTAAGAACAATTTAAAAAAGTTTTCGGTAGATACCAATCATTGTTTATAAAACAAGCACAATTCACTTAATTACACAATACAAAAGTACACAAAAACTATCTAACACCAAGACAACCAAAAACTGAAATATACTAAGTTTTTTATTTTGTTACTGCTCTCCTAAAGTAAAAATTATCAACAATAACAGAGATCCTTTTAGTTGCTTTTAAATAACAAAGCGAACGGCTAAATTGAGCGTTTTCTTTTAAAAATTTACCTCAGCAAAAAAATTTTCCTCTCCCCTTGCAGCGGTTAAGTATGCCCATATTACTCATACGATTTGTTCTCGAAGCATTTCTGTAACAATTTGGCTCAGCACTGATTTTTACTTACTAAAGGAAAATACCTAATAGCAAAGTATACGAGAAATCCACAGAGAAAACGTAACATCAAATTGAATTGTATTTATATAATGTAAAAGAAAAACCTACTAACAAGAGGGGCCAAGGTAAATATTAACTTTTGTTTTGTGTTTTGTACCTAGTTCCTTATATTACTGAATACTGAAACTGAATTTCTGTCGACAAAGTGAGGTGATTTAGTCAAACGTGGCCAGCACGAACGATCCCCTTTCTTTAACCGAGGGATCGCCTTACCATGAAAGAACAATAACGACAACTTTCGGTCTTTTACGAATATTTTCGGAAATACTCGGAATCTTCTAAAGTTAATCATAGATGTATATTCTACCGTCTATGAGGATAAAAATTGACGATGTATTGTTATTATTGAGGTCCAAACGTTGGTATTCAATTAAAGTAGTATTGCAATAATAGTTTCGTTCTTACAAGCAATTGTCAACCAATCTTCTGAGCATGCGCGGATTGTAACTGGTTGCGAACTGGCTGCAATTTGCGTTTACGTTACAATTTGGTTGAAGCGTATTTTCGAAACGGGGTTAGAGTGGCAATACAATCCGGGTTTGAGCATGGACGATTTTCACGAACATTTTCCTAACGTTGCATTTATTGCTGGGGATTTTTATCATTGCCTGAAAAGAACCGTGGCTGTGTTTAGGGAAACAGGTTTTATACAACACAAAAAAGGAGCAGAAAGACCATCTGTAAGAACAAAAGAACTTGTTGCAAACGTTCGTGAAATAATTCAAAATACGCCAACCAATTGTATAAGACGCCTGTCCCAAGAAGTGGGAAGATCTTATGGAACATACAGGACTATTCTTAAGAAGCAGCTAAATTTATTTCCTTATAAAGAGCAAGTATTCCAAGAAATACAAGCCGCAGATTTCGAAAGACGCAGAAATTACTCTCAATGGTTTACCTAAAATTTATTGGAAAGAAATGATTTATTAGACCTGGCATTTTTTTCGGATGAAGCCTGGTTCCACCTCTCCGGTTATGTGAATTTTCAGAATACACGCATGTGGAGTATTGAAAATTCCCATTATTTTGTAGAGTCCACATTGCACCCTCAAAAAATTGGTGTCTGGTTAGCTGTTTCCCGAAGAAGAATTATTGTTGGTCCTATTTTTTCCATGACACAGTTACAGCACAGCGATATAGAGACAATATTTTGAATCCATTTGTGGAGCAATTACTTGACGACGAACTACGTTTCGGATATTTTCAACAGGACGGTGCAACCGTCCATACAGCCGCCGAAACTATTAACTACTTACGTAATTTTTTCATCACCTTGATCACCTTGTTTAACGGTTATGGATTACTTCGTTTTTCCTCATTTAGGCCCAAATTATTAATGTCCTGTTAGTACTAACAGCCACATAACTTCCATGGCAACAATTGTTCCAACAATGGTATCCTTAGAAGTTATCTTACAGTTAGTGTTAACAGGACATTAATAATTTGGGCCTTAAAGAACTCTATTTTTAAAACACCAGTTGCAAATTTAGAACAATTACAAGAAAGGAGTATCCAAGAATGTGGTAACATTTCTCCAGAGATGCTGATGGTCAACACTTTCGAGAATATGAAGAGACTTGTGAATTTATGCTTGGAGCAGGGCGGTGGCCAATTTCAGCAATTTATATAATTATTTTTATTTCTGTATATTCTTACTTTGGTAATTTTGTAAACAACAAAAATAAATTTGTATTTGTCCACTTGTTTTATTACTCATTAGTTTGGCATATCATGTCATAATATGAATTGGACAAAATTTTAACCTAGATTTGGTTAGATATATATCGTCCCCATATTATTGTGATCTAAACCAAGCCCTACGTTTTTTAATCCAAGCCCTCTTTGATTCAAATAATTTTTGTTCGCACGGTCACGGTATATAGTAAGTGGCAATAAAAATATTAAATTAATTTTTCGGCATCTCTGTAAATAATCCTAAGACAAAGTAAAAAATAATCGGTGTTTTCCGAATTTCTTTGGAAATACAACGGATTTTCCAAATTTTTTTTATGGGTTGTCATCTCCAAATGGCACAATTTTGCCACAATTTAAACTTCGCGATATCTCTTTTCCATTTATGAGATCCCAATGGTGAGCATCGAATTTATAACACCCTGTCCTGCATGTATTGTATAGCATATCTTAAAAATCGATAATTTGACTATCAAATAGCAAAAAATAAATTGTTAATCTTTCCAGGTTTTACTGGTATGTCTAACCTTTCTGTATTCCTCGTAATAAAACTTTTGGTTTGGTAAACAATTAACCAGTTAAAAATTATCAAAAAGTAATACTAATTATTGATAAATAAAAACAATCACTTGGATTATACAGGTCACGTCTAAACTTATGTCTTTGTATGGCTTTTAAATACGACATACAGATTTTGAATAATATGATGAAGTAGAACCTAGCGACATTTTATGGGCGTATGAAAATGAACAATATGATTAGATGCCCGAAGAACAGATCAATGTGTGTTGCCGTCGAAGTAATCAACGCATGTGGTGAGTCGATCCCTCGGTTAAAGAGAGGGCACCATTTGTGATGGCGAAATCAGCTCGACAGAAATTCGAACAATATTCAGTAATATTTGTAACTTCGTTTTGGTTGTGCTGCGTATTTAATTACACTTGAATTATTTTACCTATTTTCCACTTCATGCAGTTCAATAATTAATAATGCAACCTACGACTGACATTTTATAAAAATAGATATTATATTATAAAAAATATCTGAGCCCAATAAAAAAAACTAAATTGGGTTTGTAAAGGTCTCTCTACAATAGCGTATGGCAATCAAGATGGTTGGATTTGTTACACGATCACTAAAAATTTATTTCATCGTCTGCAGACTGAATATGAAAAAAAGGAAGTATTTTATTTATTATAAGTATATTAAGCCGATTTTTTTTATATAAAAAAATACTTTAAGGCCTTACGTCGTTTAGTATTGCCATAGAGAAACAAAATCAAGAGAAACCATGTTATGAAAATATTTTACCGTTCATAATTGCACAATTCGATCACACGCGGGAAGTGCAGGATGATAAGTAAGGAGAACCGTGGATGGGAGCAGGCAGGGGACTGGAGGAGTTTTTTGGTCTTTAAACTTTGCGGGGAAGGTCGAGTTATGGTGGACTACGTGGTAATCAAAAGGTATGTCTTCAGACTGAATGTCGAAATATAATTCTGAACGTTGTACAAATTCAGACAATATACAGTAATGTCACGGATCGAATTATTCAAACTCCATAAAACAGGGCATAATTCAAACTCTTTATCACAGAGCATCTAACGTTTGCAACAATTCGGAAGACCTTAATATTGAAATTTCAAACATCAAAAAAGATTTAAAACAGAATGGTTACCCTGAAACCTTTGTAACTAATACCATCTAAAAACTTAAAAATCGCGATGTCAAAACTAATACAGAAACGAAAGAGGAGCAAGAATCTCTTACAATACCTTATGTTAAGGAGATTTCTAAAAAGATTAGAAGGATCACCAGAAACTATAATATTAAAACAGTCTTCGAATCCGGAAATACGCTTAGAAGCGTTCTTACAAAAGTAAAACCCCCCCGTAATAAAAAACAAAAAATTGGATCTATCAAATGGAAAAACAAAAAGACCTCTTCCCGAACGAGTTAAAGAACATCTGAAATATACTCAAAGAGGTGAAACTTCGAGATCAGGTAATCAGGTATAGCGGAACATGAATACAGTGGTCAGAAGCCAAGGTTTTGGACACGGAACAGCACTTGGGAAAACGAAAATTCACAGAAGCCGCTTTCATGAATCAAAATACCCATATATTTAGTAAACCAAGTATAGATCTCCCCAATATCTGGAAGCCTCTTATTGTCCAAAACCAACAGCTCAAACTTCACACTCCAAAAAGCACATAGGCGGAGTCATGAAGCTTCGATGCACATGGATAGTATTTAAGACAGTAGCCTTAGAATTAGAATTTAGTTTACACTTGAAAACGGTTAGAGATACTAACTATCCGAAACGTTGTGTTAACAAAATTTTCGAGTGGATCGAACTGTCAATCCTTAATTTGTTGGAATTGAATTGAGTGAAGTGGATGTAAAAGTGCCAAAAAACGATAAATACAGGAATTGAAATCGAATCGACTTGAAACACAAATGACAGTTAACAGCTGGGTGTGTAAATGGAACATTGTATAAAAGTTATTTACAGCTAAATATGTATTATGTTCTTTAATTGCTGCATTATTATTAAGGCAGATAATGTTGTTGAAAGTGCATTTTTCTTTTTAAATTTTCCATTTTTATTTTTCATCAAATAGAACAAAAAAATTTGGTTAGAATCACCCGCTCTTCTTTTGTTTTCGCTATCTCTCTCTTTTCATGTGATTTTCTCTATTTTATATTTAAGTATCTCTGGGTATAAACGAAACTTTTTTTAATGGCACTAGAAAAACTATGGGAATTTCTAACTCTTTCTATGGACCCATAATTTTTCTAAGCTGTTTTCTTATCATCAAAGATAGACAACTGAACTGACCTTTTCTAGTTGCTATTTCCAAAATTATTAACAAGACGAAGATCAAAAAATCCCATTTCGTGAAAAATACCATTACAAACCGAAATTCCCCATCAAAACATTCACATTTTATCAAAAAAAAGTTTTCCAAAAATAATTTTAGGTCACTCAAGACTGATGCCAACTTGTTCAAAATTTCATCACCTCGAATTATTATTAATTGCTTATTTTTCTGATGTGAAAACAAATTTGAAAAAAAATAGACGATAATAATTACATTGAAGTCAAAGGTCTTTTGCTAAGCAAAATAGGACGTGTACATTTTTGAGAAAAGGATTTTTTAAAAGATGGTGCAACGTTTATTCAAATTACATGTTTGCCAATAATTGCAATAATTTTGGTACCTGCATCATTATTAGTTATCAGACAAATTTGTTTTTAGTACCGTCCCGAAATATACACTCTTGCTGTTTTACTGGGTCGTGCATCGCCCAACTGGCCATGTACATTTTGCTACCCTTTAATATTCGCTCCCCTATTAATTTTTTATCAAAATTGTATTAGACTTTTTTGAAGGTACTCGTATGGTGGACTCACACAAAAAATAATTACTTTATAATGAGCCAATTAAAAGTAATACTCATACGTTGCGTGAGATTTCCCTATCGTTTTTTACCCTTTCCATAATTTTAAAACAAAAGTTTGCTCTTCATATTTCATCACCTCAGTTCCTGATTTTTTTATATTTATACGGATGATATTACATACGTAATTTGCGCAGTACTGAAAAGTGATACCTTCCAACAGTTTTACCAAGAAATCTGGTGCTAATTCCATTAATTTCTTCTACATGGAGTAAAAGTTCTGAATCTGCATTATTTTCTTGTGCTCTACTATCTGGTACATCATTATTTTGCTCTAAGCAGTGCTATTTGCTAATTACAGTACCTTTACTCTTAAAACTTGGAATACGTTTGTCAAGAAACATCGCAAATAAGTTCAGATACTCACTTACTGGTATATTACTGGTTTCATTGAGGTATGTACAGTGTACAGGGTCGTAACTATTTATTTCGAGGTGGGGTTTAAGTTTCTTGGCGATTCATGGAAAGGGAATAAAGGCAGGCGGTGTGGGACGCAAATAGTAATTTACGTTACAAGACCGGAAAGTAGTGTTTTTTACGACGAGACAAGCATTTCCACGGCAAGCCGTAGGCGAGTCCTGGAAGCTTGGAGAGACCTGCAAAACACTAATTTTCGGTTGCGTGACGTAGAATATTTTTTTTAAGACCGACACTTCGATATACATTTAATTCTTTATTTTATTTTATTTTATAATTTTTTTAAATGCGTCGTATGACTTCTCGTAACGGGCTTTTGAATTTACTGGAAATAAAAAATAAAATAAATATTGTTGTAATAACAATGTTCCGATATATAGTTGCGTTTTTGTTCATTTTCGTGTGGAGTGCAAAGATCCTACCCCGTTTGTCGCTATTTCGGGGGGGGGGGGTTCAAACCCATTAATCCCCCCCTTCGATATGGCCTTGGGTATGTATCAGATCGTATGATGTAATTTTTAGGAATTTTATGAAGAGTTTTATCTAAATAACTTTTAAATGGCTTATTGGAAAATAATGAAATTTGGAGTATGAGTCCATCATACAAGGACCTTCAAAAAAGTTTAATACAATTTTGATGTAAAATTAATAGGGTATCTGATTAGCCTCTATAACCTTATTATCAAGGTGGAACTGATTAATTATATTAAAATTAAACCCAAGTGCGTTGCCAATCGTTCAGGGCTGTTGATTGCATCTTCGTTAGCCGCATGTCGTGGACTGATCCAGTGATAGTTATTATTTACACGAAAGTAATAGCGCAACCTTATAGAGGAATACCGTAATTTTATCACAAGGGTCTTGGTTTTTACAGTAGTTATTAAAAACTGTAAACAGTAACACGTTCAATGTTTACGCAGACCCTTGAGATGCCAGTACCTACGCCTCTGATGGCATCAAATACAACCAAGGATCAATTCCGTAAATTAGCTTTAAGATAAGCAAGCCACGCGCTACCCCGTGAACAATTTTGACCTATTAAAGACCTTTTTACTAAAAGTTCGACTAAACTTTGGACTGTGAACTTTTTGTAGTTGATACTTCCAGGATAGATCAATCACGATTATCTTGACTTAAGTAGTAGTAACCTTAAGCGTTTTTTCCCGCCAAGGTTATAGTTCTCAATATGTTTTCAGGTCAAGCAGGAAGTGTTTGTTTTAAGGGGAAGGGAAAGGGTTCGAATTCAAGTTTCAGCGAACCTGAGCACACCTAATGGGTCGAGAAGCTTAATAATTTTTGACGATCTACTAGCTTTTTTTGTCGGATACATTAAATAAGTCAACATGTCTGATGTTGCAAACAGATTATCTGAATACACGAATATATTTAGCATAGGTAGAGTTGTAAAAATCAATTTTCACAATTTTAAAAAATCTTTAAATTAATATAACTACATTAGTGATGGCAATTCCCCACATTTTATACTCGCTTTAAAGAAATAGGTAATAAAAAACCTGAAAAGCACATTATTATTTTCATAAAACGTATTTTGTAGGAATTAAAACTTGTATGACCATATTTTCAACTTCTGGAATAAATCCTTTAACAAAACACAGCCCTCTAAAATTTGTGAATATTTAAAGTTGGTAACATCTTTTACCTTAATAAAATTCTACATTATCTTTGGGGAATCCCCAAATTTCATGCAATAAAGGAATTAAATTTATATATTATGCTAATTTCATATTATTAGCCTGTGCCTACACGACAATAAAATTAATAATAATAATAGTACCAATAATATTTAACGAGTGTATAATCAGAACTAGAGGGTATTATGGTTCATTATACGCGAATCAAATACATACTATCCTTTATCTACAACCAACCACGACAGAACAAGATAGACATCCCATTATATTTATCATCATAACATCATCAAATTATTTTTTCTACCAATAACACTGTTACGTGTGGTAAATCGGCAAAATTACTGGGAATCACACTAGACGATCAATTAAACTGGTCTGCACATGTTAATATTCTTACAAAAAAACTAGCATCCTGTACCTTTGTCCTGCGCAGATTAAAATATTCAGTTAAACCATCTACCCTTTTAACTGTTTATTTCGCACTTTTTCATTCTTATTTGAGTTAAGGTGTCATATTGCCATTAAAGCTTTTAGACAGCAGAAGAAAGCTGTTCGTGTGATTACCGATGCTGGTTACTTTTACCACTGCCAGCCCCTTTTTAAAAGGTTTAGAATTTTATTATACCTCTACGTTCTCGGTTTATATTCTATCAACTACTCGAAATTCATGAAAACACGAATAGTTTTTCTCTACGACCATTACTGAATGCAATAATTCCAAAATCATTTTTGATAATAGAATGTAAAAATTCTCGCTCTTGAGTTGGAATATTTATTCTGAAACACTTGCTTCTTATGCGTTTTGCGTGTATTTTCATTCCATAACAAGATACGGAATGAATATTCTGTAATTGATATAAACGACATAGGTTGCCATGAATTTCGAAACTGTCAGTGTCAGATAAAAATGGCCGCGTTGTAATAATTATTTTCAGACAAATTTTAGTGCAAGTCAAAAAATGAGTGAAAAATCGGATGAATCAGATATGGAACTGGATGGTCGTGGAGAAAATATAGTCTGCTACTCGGTTAGAATGAAAATTCGATACTCGTGGTTCCTCACGCTCGTGTTCGGAATCTTCCACTCGGATCGAATTTTCATTCAAACCTCGTTACAGAATCTACTATTCTGGCATTCTAATTTTTATAACTACTCAACTAGAGGTTCTAACTTAATAAGACCTAAAATTTGTTACAAGAAGGCCAAGGATAATTCTATTAATATCTCATTGTATAAATGTATAATGCACTGCCTGAAAATGTAAAGCTGCTAAGTTATTGAAAATTAAAATCTATGATTAAAAAATCTTTTCGTCCTCACTGTTTTTATTCAGTTCGGGAGTATATGCACACAGCCACAGCGGATGAATTGTTTTACAATTTTTTTCCTATTGCAGTGTGAGAATATTAAAATATATTAAAACATTTCTACTTGGTTAATTTTAAGCCTAAGGCGCCGCGAAAATTAAATTTAATTTAACTGATTATCTCAAAGGACAGAGCAATGACAATTTCACTTAAAACTAATTTTCTTGTCCCATTTTGGTAGATAATGCGGGAGGGAAAGCGAGGGAAAGCTATAAATTTTGGCCATGCACCAAATGGGAAAGATCTGATATACGGGGTATTTTGGTGGATTTTCTTTGAAATTTCCAGGCTGAGCAGCGAGGATAAAGATTACCCTAAGCTATATGAATTTAAAGGAATTATCTTGTAATCCTTTTTTACATACTGTGATGTGTATCGCATTAAAAATATAAAAAACGGATTTTCTTTTCACTTTATGTTTTTCTTCACTGCCGAAGTGCCGAATAACTTAAAATCACCGACTGGATTGAGTGGTAGATATAGGAAAACACAAAACCAACTCATATTTTTGGGTGTTTTAGATAAAATATTAATAAATAAAAGATATACTTATTAAAAATAAAAAAAACTGAGATTTATATTAATTATTTAATTTTTTTTTTAATTTCTTCAAGTTTTTGCAGGACCCTATTTTGGTTAGTAGGTATCAATTGTACGCAATTATTGGTAACTCCCATATTTCTTATTGTTGCTATACGAAAATTTCAACATGATTATTTAATTTTAATACTTGGTTAGTTATAACAAAATAATTGTAGGTGCTTACTTAATTTTTGCAACTTTTGTAATTCACCTAGAATAATGCTTAGGAACATCATAATACTGTCTCTGGGTCTCAGAGTTTTTAACTATTGGGAATTTAGCAGTGCTATGGAGGCGCGTCATGCCGGTATAAAAAAAACTCTTGGCTGGTAGCCAATCAAAAATTTTACTTTACAGTAAGAACAGCAGGTATGTTATTTGGAAAATTACATAAATTTATTTTCAACCAATTAGAAGGCTCCTTTTTGTTTACGTTGCTTATAGCAACGGGAGATTATCGCGAGAATTTCATTCACCGTATTTTAACAATCAAATACCATAATTTTATTGTGTATTACCATGGTTATTCTATTGTTGCAAAAAATTATCCTGATAATTTTTTGACATATTTTTTGTTGTCAGTCATAATGATACACAAACAAAACATTCATTGCATTTATACTAATGTTAACAAAAACAACAGGCATGTTATCCTATATTTATATTTTATTATAGAAGAAAAAAACAATATTAACAATCGTATAATAATATGAATAAAAAAATTTTCTGTAAACCTTCTGGTGTATTTTCATCCCAAATTTGTACCATTTGCAAATACTGCTTATGATTAAATGCAACTGCACTTGCTGTCCTTTTTTCTGGGTTTTTTTTGTAACATTTTTCTTGCAGCATCGCGAGCATCTTTTGCTGGTTTGAAAGAACGGACGGTGCCGAATGGACATTTTTTGACTTTTTAATTTATTCACAAATTCTGGCAACGCTGATTCGAATTATTCTTAGGTTATGTTTTGCCGACCTAAAAATGCACCATACCATAATCTATTTTTCTAAAAGAAATACGTAACGTAAACGGAAACTGCAGTGCAGAGAGGACACTCAAGAAAGTGAGCATTTTTTACTTTCTTTTTTTAATTAACTGTTTTGCCAATATATAGCAAAAAACGGGTACTTACCAATATCATTAAGCGGCGCACAACACTATAACAAAACCAGAAATGATAAAAACGCACTGATACCAAACTGACGCTGTCTTAATGTGTGGATTTCGTAGGTGCGGAATGGACATTTTTCCGAGGTGACAGTCCTAGAAAGCTAATAGTGCAAAGACTATTGCGGGTTATCTCGGTTATGTCATTGAATATTTTAGTAGAAAGAATAATCAAATCTATGATATATTGTTTTTATTATAATTGTATTTTGATCATATAATTGTATCCCATTTAGCAGTTGCTACGTAGGACAGGTGCGGAAGTGGACAAGAAGGCTCTTTTTTTGAGAAAATTATCGGGTTATTTCTTTTATTTTGTACTCTAAGTGTCCTTTTTATTGAAAACTAAATTAGTTTATTTATATAAATAATAGCTTGGGCTTTTATATGAATTCTCGACGTTTTGAACAAGGAAGGACAGTTGTATTTCCGTTTTGGCCATATTAAAAAAAATCGTCTTAAACCCGCTTTAGTGTTATTTATATCAATTCCAGATTTGCTAGAACAGTGCTTTTATTGGTAGTAATCAGTTCCATTAGTAGTACAGTCTTATTAAACTGAACTGAACTGCTTTTCATATACAGCAATTTTGTTAAGAAATAAAGTGTATCTTTTCAATGCGACGCATTTTGTTCCCCGTAAAGCGCTTTCTCCACAATTAAGAAAGCACAACAGCGTCCCTTAAAACGAATTGTATCCGTTAGAACCTATAATCCACAAGGCGTTGGTGGGGGTTCGTAGCGATCGGCAATCACCGCGCGCCTTAGTATTTATTTGTTGCGCTGGTCACATCGTCGTTCGGAGTCTTCTAGCTGTCCTGTCTGAATTTGAATTTTATTGATCATACCAATACCTGTTTCAATTAATTTATTTTTACCTTGTATTTAAGTTTTTTTTAAACTTTGCATGACAAGAACAATATCACAATAGAAGCTATTTAAATTTTTAGAACTACAATAGTGATTTTAAGTGGTAAGTATATGCTTTATTAACCGTAAGAAGAAAATATTATTATGATTAATGTCAAGTTTCATTACAACTGCCAGTCAGAAATAATACAGTATGCAAAACCAGATTACACCCCCAATAGAACTTGATAATTACTGTGAGTATTCAGAGCAATAATGGCTATTAACCATTCTATGGTAGCAATAACTCCTATTTCCTATTGGCTAAATTACCTTGATATTATCACTACACAACGATCTAGCAATTTTCGTTTCTTACAGTAGGCAAGCGCGTTGCTGTCACATATAGTATTAAACAGTTGTATAAGGAGTATGTGAATTCTTATAAAGAATAGAAGCTTTTTCTCAGTGTATGCGTCAGAGCAAAAGTTTTCGAAAAACCCCGTAAGTTAACTAAGAATTAAATAACACAAAAAAATAAATAAAACAGGATCGTAATCAGCAAAACTAATTTGAACAAAATATTTTACTATCCACAATAACTAAACTAAATTAGGTACAAAAAATCCTGCAACTCTTCTCCTTTTGCCGTAATCCTGACACTTTGTCTCAATTCCCGCCTTAAACAGATAGAAGCTAAATCCTGGGCCCTAAAATTTGATAGCACGTCATAGTTAAAGAGAAACAGGGATATTTCAAGGGAATTTAGTGGGATTTCTGAGGGGATTTCCTTTGGGAATGGGCCGTCTTATCGCCAAGACTGGCCACAACGCCACTTTGAGAATTACGCCTGGGGGATTTAATGGTCGAAAGGGTATGGTGTCGTTTTTCAAAGAAAAAAGTATTCAGTTATGTTATGATGGCATATAACTTTTATAAATATTAGAAAGACAATACTGTACAGAAGTTGTGAGAAAAATGGTAATAATAAAAACCCGTATGTACTTGGAGCTTTTGCAGAATTTCTTTTTTATGACGTCATATTGCGAGAACGAGAAATTACTCTCGCAAGACGAGAGTTTTTTTAAAAGTGCTAGATTTCTCGTCTCGTGAAACACGATTTTGGAATACCACTAATGGTATGGCATCCAACATTCCAACATGTTGACGGTTTTGGTACGCAATAAATAATCTCTTACGCTCCATATTTCACAATTAATGTTTGTTTTCACAATTACAATACCCTTTTTTTAAAACCGACCAGAAAATATACACTTTCTGGACAATTTTTCGTCTAGAAAATAACCTTTTTCCGATCGCAAGACCGGAAAAGTGACGTTAGAGACCGGAAAATTCGGAAAATATTTTTCCGGTCCCTGTTTTTTGTTTTTCCAATCGCTCTTTGATAATACAAGCTACCTGGATTTCGTTACTATGACAACAACATTTCGATGTATTGTCGAGTGACAGTTCGTTGATTTTTAATTTGTTATTTATGTCAAACTTGTTTCGCGAGTTCGCAAATTTATCAATATGAATTCAGATTTTAAATTATCCGACACGGAAAATGAGATTTCAGAAGAAATTTTGGAAGCAGCAAGGAAAGCGACTTACGATATAGTATTGCCAGTAAAATCAAATGCCCGTTACGAGAAGTCATACCACGCATTTTAAAATAATATAAAATAATTTAATGTAAGTATATCGAAGTGTCGGTCTTAAAAAAAATATTGTACGTCACGCAACCGAAAATTAGTGTTTTCCAGGTCTCTCTAAGCTTGTCTCGACCTGAAAAACACTACTTTCCGGTCTTGTAACGTAAATTACTATTTCCGGAAACATTTCGTCCGGAAAGTACTCACTTTCCGGACAGGTTTTTACTTTCGGGATGGTTGACGAAAAAATAGTGTACCCAACACGCCAGGAAACTGATCTTCTGGACTTGTCTACTCGTCCAAAAAAATAGTATTTTCTGGACTTTATAGGGGAGACCGGGGCGCATATACAGTAACAGCACGCGGGCTAGAAAATCCTACTTTCCGAAGTCCTGGCTAGTAACGACACTCGCGCTAGCAGCAGTTACAGTAATAGCATGCGAGGTATAAAAAGGTATATCGGCAATCGGTTTGTTCGTTGTTAGCAGAGCATTTTTTTTTTTAAATCCAATTCATTTCATAATATTTCATAAAATATTAATTAAATTTTAAAGAAATGCTCTTCTAACAACGAACAAACCGATTGCCGATATACCTTTTTATACCTTGCGTGCTATTACTGTAACTGCTGCTAGCGCGAGTGTCGTTACTAGCCACCACTTGAGAAAGTCAGATTTTCTAGCCCGCGTGCTGTTACGCATTCTGCTGTCTAGCACACGTGCCATTACTGATTATGATTTCGGCGATCCGAGCTTAAACGAAGTTTCTAGCCCGCGTGCTGTTACTGTATATGCGACCGGGGCTAGTTGGCGCACGGGTTGGTTGGCGCAGTGCAATTTTGACTACTTTATAATAAATATCGGCAACACTCTATGGTCCTCGGAGACTCGTTGTAGGCAACCAACATTACATACGATAATTCTCGCCTGGATCTCTTAAAGTATGGTTGCAGCTCCACGTACTTGATTTTTTGACTATTTATGTAACTTTTCTGTGTGTTTACAAATTTATTTATACTTCATAGGTAAGTACTACTACATACACAATAAATATAGAAAAGTATACTGTAGACATGGTAAATAAATATTAATTATTTGCATTTACAAAATATTTTGAGGTTGTGTATTTTGAGAAGCAAATAACTTTACACGTGGGTTTGGGGCAGGTTGGCTCAAAACAAACGGGGTAGGTTGGCGCAGCGCCTACTTGCCCCGTTGTTGCCGGATTGTAAAAATTTTTAATTTGTTTTAGTTTTATGATGAGAAACTATAAAAGAAAAACGGAGCGGGGAAACTATTCCAATGAGATATTGATAAGAGCAGCCAGAGAGGTAATTTGAACATTAGAATAATAAGTTTGAACAACAATGAGTTAAATATCTATTATTTATAGGTTTTAATTAATGGGCGATCCAGGAGAAGTGTTGCAAACGATTTTCAGATACCTTCGAGAACGCTCATTCGATTTTGCTCAAAAACTGTGACTCTGATGACGATATGTAAAGTTTTATATATCTACGTATGTCTTACAAACTTTTGCTTTGGTTTGTGATATTACTTTAAGTTGTTTTTTATATGATGTTTTGAGTATTATTTTTAATAAATCGTTATTTCAGTTAAAAACCTTATTTTCATATTAAACACTGGTTGTGCGCCAATTTGCCCCCTATGATGCGCCAACCAACCCCACCCACGGGGTAACTTGGCGCAACTGACATACCTAAATACATATTTTTTTAAAACGAACTATTTCAACAAACTCATTAATTAAGATAAAAAGGTTGTAGATAAGGCTTTAAACTATAATAACACGCCAACAAATATTTTTTAAACGGATCTGAAAGGTGATAAAAAATTTGAATGTTAAAAGTGCACCAACTAGCGCCGGTCTCCCCTACTTTATTAAAGTTACTATTCTTGGTGCAATGAAAATAAAAATCGCTTATTAGTTTCTTTTATTGTTAGCAAGAAAACTTGTCTATTTTCCCTCGTATGCGCGCTTATAACAAAATTAAATTTTCATCAAAACCGTCTGAAAAATGTAATCCCGGATTTTTTAATGAAAAATGCATAATTTTGCAAAATCCAATGGAAGCTGACGATTTAAAATTCGTGTGTTTCGCGAATTTCTCTAACCGTATTACAGCATCGCATAAAGAGTTAAGAGTTTCTCATCGTCTTTCCAGACTCTTCCTCCTTTCCGTTCCCCAAAGACGATCACGGAAAATTAGTTTTAAATAATATTGTCAATTGAGAAAAACCCTAGAAAACTAAATTCTGATTTAAAAATTACCATTTTACGGTAACTTTAATAAAATCGTCGGTAAAATAAGATTGTTTTTATTTAATTAAATTAATATATCGTATTTCTAGGTAGATATAATAGATTTTTTATTTATTATTATTAGATATATTATAGTAGGTGGGCAGTATAGTTTGTTGTAGAGAATAGGAAACTTGCACAATTAATTGCAAAAATTAACATGTAAAATATTATGCCTTAAGTATCGCTCCTTAATTCTTAATTTTTTATAAATACTTAAAGTTCGCCATGTGACGTCACGCAGTATGAATAATCCGCTCTCGCGCTATGTATTTAGGTACGCCTTGACATCATAAGCAAACTTTAATCGCTTCTATTTAACCCCTAACTACTATGCCCCGAACGCAGTACATATTTACTAAGCGTGGGTCCTAGGGACCCATAATAAAAAATTTAATAAAAAAACTGTTTCAAAAAAAATATTTTTTATTCTTTTTTTTAATTTAACATTTGAAATGAAACATGTAAATTAATATTTTACGTGCTTAAACAGTTTGGGCACAAAAAATTGGCGCAAGATTAACAGATAGGCATTTTGCATGTCGTAAATGAATTACTGGTTTTTCTGTCCTTTTTAACTGGACAAAAAGCACATATTTTTCTTTTTGATCTTGAAACCTTTACTGCAGGCGTTGCTTTAACTGGCAAAGTAGTTTCAAGTTTGTCCGCTATGGATTCACGAAGATGACGACGTATATATTTATTGTTCATTCGAAGTGTCATAAAATCCCTACAAAACACTCTATTCGTCAGGGTCATAATCCAAGTCATTCCCAGAATCGTAAGAAAACTCACTTTCCGTGTCATGTTGGCTCAAGACCTCATTATCAATTTCTTCTTGATCGCTTTGATCATTCGCATCTACTAACTCATCAAACTGTGAATTGGAAGAAGTGTGATTTGGAGTCTCTTGATCATTCCAAAAAGTTTCCTCTTGAAACAGATTTTGTATATCAGTTTCTGTTAAAAAATGTATTTGAGAGCCCATATTTAGGTAATAAAACTAAAATAAAATAACCTTTATTACCTATATAGCTGAAAAAAACATGAAATAAAAAACACTTACCAAAAAAAAAGTGTTACGAATTACGAACAGAGAACTATTCGGTATATTTGGCATCTTACGGGTGTTTTGTGAAATAGATATTAGTTTCAAGTTCTACATCAAAGTTCAAACGCGAACAGCTAGAGTGAAAAATTGAGTGTTAGGTACGCTCTGCAATTCCCTGTTACCTGTCGTAAGAGATTATGGAGATATCCTGTGAATCCTGTAAATCCTGTAAATTCATAAGTCAAGTGTTCAATGAATTTTCATTTACAAAAATGACATTTTATTGACTTTAGTAGAAATTTTTATACAGTGTAGGTGACATAGGTACCTACTGGCAGTAAATTATTGTTATTGTAGATTTAAACAATGGAAAGGGGCAGTATAGTAAATGTAGCCCCAATCTTTTAAACTATAAATATCATTTTTATATAGAGTGCGATTTGGGCAACACAAGTCGCGATTTGGGAAACGAGTTCCTTAAATCGCACCATTTGAAGGCTCTTACAAATTTGCTCCAAAATAACGTGCAATGATAGTATTACCATTATACTTTAGAATTGTCTACATGAAATATCAAAAAAAAAACTTTAGTAGTGAAAACTTTATACAAAGTCATGTTTCTAGTATTGCATTATTGTTAAGAAATGTTTAAAAATCATTTCCCAGGACACACGTCTTGATTCGATCATTTATTTCCCATTTCGCAATATCCAGACAAATGATTAACACAAAATTAAGTTACTTATCCTTGAATCGATTTTGTTTAAAGTAAACAAAATTTAAATTTATCAATTAAATTATGTCTGACCAGAGGACTATTTTTAAATTAATTATTCTGGGTCAAGGTTTAAGGTATTTTGGTCTTTTATTGAACATGTTTCCTTACCTTTAATAATTAATTAATCTATACTATATTAAAGACAGATTATTATTATTAATATTATGCAGAATTGTAAAGAAGTGACTGGCTGACTGATTCATCAACACCCTAATGCCTAAACCCCTGATCCTAGAATTATGAAATTTCAAGGATGCCATCTCCTTCTAACGTAGGCATCCAGTAAGAAGGTATTTTTAGAAAATCAGCCCCTAAGGGGGTAAAAACGGGGTTTGAAATTTTTATGGGAATTTCGGTATATCAGAAAATAAAAATATCTGTACTCCGGAGGCATAAGACACTATGTCCAATTTTTACAAAAATTAGGTAACTATGTAGTTTTATTCAGAAAATTAAACACTTTTGTGGGGCATACAACACCAAGTCCAATTAGTTAAAGTAGCTGAGAAACAGGGTAGACTTTTAACACTATGTGCATTTTTGTTCAGAGGCCTAAGACACCGAGGTAATAATATCTGTATGCCTCGGATCTTTAGTAATATCTTTAGCAACACATTTGGCGGCATAGAACATTATATAATCACTTGGTGTTAGATGCCTCTAACAAGATCTATATAATAATAGGAGGGATTACACATAATGGTAAACGCCAGCATGACTATCGGCATTTAGGCGGCAATAAGTTTTTATTTTGTCTATTATTACTTTTCCTTTTACCAAAATGCATACCATTTCGATTTAATATACTAATTTTTTGTTAAAATTGGACATAGTGTCGTATGCCTCCCGAGTACAGTATTATGGCTTATAATTTTTTGCAGGTATAGAACACTATGTCCATCAAAATACAAAAAATTTGTATTATTGTAATTATTATGATAATTAAAATTTTTAAAAAAATTTATTTACAAAGAAACACTAAATAATTAATACTTTGTGTAGTGAAAGTATGATAATACATTCATAAATCAACACTAAATTCACAATTATGTTAAACTTAATAATTGTTTTTACTTAATATTCACAAATCAAGCTAATGGCACATAGTGTCGTATGCCTCAGTGGCGTAACTAGCCCTCTGACCTGGGGGTGGCCCTGTTATTGTGATTTGAAGTGGCGGCTCGTGTAGAGGTGGAGAGCCCGCCGCAGGCGAAATGCGCCACAGGCGAAATTTTTTTCTGGGCCACGCCCAAATTTTAACAAATTTGGTCAATAATCAACAGTAATATCACAAAACCTCGTTTTTTATCGCTTGGATTTTTCAGCTGTCACGAAAACTTTTTTTGGAAATTTTCGAGTTGAATTTGGACATGTTTATTCTGATTAGATCCGCGCCATATTTGAAACAAAATGTTTTAAAGAATTTTATCATACAGTGACCGGCAGAAAGTACGCACCAAAGGGGATTTTTTTAAATTTCAAAACTTACCAATTTTTTTTGGCGGTGGAAAAGTTCTGCATGTTCTTAAACAAAAAAGAGCATAGACAAAACTAGTAAATATTGCGTAGTATACCAGAGAAAGATGAAAACGTTAAAATGACTCAAAAATAAAGTGCCCTCTTTTTCCACCGTAGCAAATATTGTTATTAGGAAATGTTGTTTGCACTTAAAAGTTGTCCATAAATACCAAATTTCAGCTCGGTGGCACAAAAAAAGTGTCTTAACGTTTTTTTTTATGCCCCCTATCGATAGAAGATATGCAACCTATAAATTCAATATTTTAACAGCTCTTGGGCAATTAGACATTAGACACATAACTTACTTAAGTTTGTTTAAATACGCGAGAACTGGACGTTTAATAAAATAGCGTCAAAAATAACCTAATTTTTCTGGTGCACACCGTACATTATTTTATGGATAAGCGGAATAACTTTATGCAAAACAAATGAGGGTTTACTTCATACATTTAACAATATTTTGCTGTTCCCAATTTTTCAAAAACTCTTAAACCCATTGGTTCATGAATTAAAGTTTAAACCCTTACAATAAAATTCGTTTTCATTTAAATCTTAGTTGCCATGAAAAATATTTATATTTGTGTTACCGAGCTGAAATTTGGTATTTATGGATAACTTTTAAGTGCAAAGAACATTTTCTATTAAATATATTTCCACGGTGAAAAATAAGGGCAATTTATTCTTGAGTGAATTTAACGTTTTCACCTCTCCCTCGTATACGGTGCAATATTTACTAGTCTTTTCTATGCTCTTTTTTGTTTAGGGACATACAGAACTTTTCCACCGCCAAAAAAATTTGGTAAGTTTTGAAATAAAAAAAATCCCCTTTGGTGCGTACTTTCTACCGGTCACTGTATAATTTAAGATAATTAAAACAAATAATTTATTAAGGTTAGATTTACGTTCACGATTCATTCCTCCAAAGAACTACATAATATTTTTTCAGTAAATTTAAAGATTTACTTGAAAAATATAATATTTAAAAAAAATTCAATTAATCAATTTGTCGTTTGACTTATCGTTCGCATTTAGGTGGTCTGGCAGAATAAATTTGTTTCTCGCGGATTCTAGGGGGGGGGGCAGACAGACCTCTAGGGGGAGGCTCTGGTCTCCCCTAGTTACGCCACTGGTATGCCTCCGGAGTACAGATATATAATATACGTGAGAAAAGGGTGTTGTAGCCTGTTTTCCCGTCAAAACCGACTAGGTAGGTACCTATTATAGCTATCTATAATTTCAAGCTATATATTATGCTGAAAATTGACAGTACACTTACTCTGTTAAAATAAGCAAGAATGTGCTTTAATGTTTTGGGGAAGTTTTGCCCCTACACTAGGGGGTACAAATGGAGGGAGTAAGTTTCCAACGAAACCGCTAGAGAAATAGATATAAGTAAAATAGGCATTTACGCACACTTAGCCCCTAGCTAATAAGGGGTAGAAAAAGGGGTATATTGGAAAAAAAAAATTTGGTCCGATTTTCTTGAAACTCATATTTCTTATTTTTTTGAACGTCGCCCTAAAGGGTTGAAAAGGGATTATAGAAGTTTCTATTGGAAAATATTTTTTGTCTTTAATAACTTAAAATTTAACAGAAATACTTTACAACACAAATAGTGCAAAACGAATTTCTTCTTTAAAACAATATTGGTAGGCCTATTAAAGGTTCTATTAGGTACTAGTGTGTAGGTATGGTACCCGCTAGTTACTAATATAACACGTCGTCGTGATATGGATAAACGTATTTTCTGGCGGTTAGTAAATAGCGAACTTTACTTACATGAATAAAAAGTGAGCAAATATTACATTAGAAACGAGTTCTTTTAATTTTTTTTTTGTAACGTTTCGCAATTGGAACCCTTCATTCTTTTGTTTTCGCTAAATGAAAACCCATTAAAGTTATTTTAACCATAATTTATAGCTGTGCCTAATAAAAAAATCGGCAGGCCCAGGGCGTTGACCTAGATTTTGAATTTCGGCGACCATCTTCAAACGATTATTTCATTTAAAAAAGCTTAATCCTAATTGCTTAGTTAAACGGGGTAGAATGAGAGCGAGAAAATAAGCGATAATATCCCGGAATGTTTATTTACAAAGTAACGTCTTTTTTTTCATTTAATGAAGTCTCCATAGGATATCTGTTTTATCCTTCCGTCTGCCTGTATCACATGCCTCTATAAATTACATTCCTATATAAAAGTAATTTCATTACAAGACCGGAAAGTAGTGTTTTTCAGGTCTAGGCAAGCTTGAAGAGACCTGCAAAATACTAATTTTCGGTTGCGTGACGTACAATATTTTTTTTTACCGACACTTCGATATACATTTAATTCTTTATTTTATTTTATATTATTTTTAAATGCATCGTCTGACTTCTCGTAACGTGTTTTGGATTTTACTGGCAATATATCGGTAAGTCGCTTTCCTTGCTGCTCGAATTTCTTCTGGAATATCATTTTCCGTGTCGGATAATTCAAAATCTTAATTCATATTTTTAAATTTGCGCCCTCGCGAAACAAGTTTGACATAAACAAGAAATTAAAACTCAACGAACTCTCACTCGACAATACATCGAAATATTGTTATCATAGTAACGAAATCAAGGTAGATTGTATTATCAAAGAGCGATTGGAAAAATTAAAAAACAGGGACCGAAGAAATCTTTTGCCGATCCCTCACGTCCATTTTCCGGTCTTGATCGACAAAACATTATTTTCTGGACGCAAAATTGTCCAGAAAGTGTATATTTTCTGGTCGGTCTTAAAAAATAGTAATTTACGTTACAAGACGGGAAAGTAGTGTTTTTCAGGTCGAGACAAGCACTGGTGGTTTCATTGAGGTATGTACAGGGTCGTAACTATTTATTTTGAGGTGGGGTTTAAGTTTCTTGGCGATTCATGGAAAGGGAATAAAGGCAGGCGGTGTGGGACGCAAATAGTAATTTACGTTACAAGACCGGAAAGTAGTGTTTTTTATGACGAGACAAGCATTTCCAGGGCGAGCCGTAGGCGAGTCCTGGAAGCTTGGAGAGACCTGGAAAACACTAATTTTCGGTTGCGTGACGTACAATATTTTTTTAAGACCGACACTTCGATATACTTACATTAAATTATTTTATATTATTTTTAAATGCGTCGTATGACTTCTCGTAACGGGCTTTTGATTTTACTGGCAATATATCGTAAGTCGCTTTCCTTGCTGCTTCCAAAATTTCTTCTGAAATCTTATTTTCCGTGTCGGATAGTTCAAAATCTGAATTCATATTGTTAAATTTTCGAACTCGCGAAACAAGTTTGACATAAACAACAAATTAAAAATCAACGAACCGTCACTCGACAATACATCGAAATGTTGTTATCATAGTAAAGAAATCAAGGTAGCTTGTATTATCAAAGAGCGATTGGAAAAACAAAAAACAGTGAGCGAAAAAATCTTTTCCGGTCTCTAACGTCACTTTTCCGGTCTTGCGATCGGAAAAAGGTTATTTTCTAGACGAAAAATTCTCCAGAAAGTGTATATTTTCTGGTCGGTTTAAAAAAAAAAGTATTACCGTACCTATAGTTAAAAACCCATCAATTTTAAAACAATATTAAATTCACAATGTTGACTACTAACAGAAATTCTGAATTTTTTGTTACATTTGAATGTTTTCCAATCATTTGATGTCCCTATATACATTATATCGTGTTCCAGAAATAAAAGATATTGAGAAAAGAGGTCAGAAATTCTTTCATTTTTAGGTGCAGGACTTATTTATTGAACTACAAAGTGGAAAAGTGAAAAATATCGTGCGCCAAAGAAATAACATAAAGCTTTTTAGAGCGAAATAAAATAAGTACAATTTTTCTTTGGTAGACACGCCATGCAATAACATTGATGTTTTAAAGTAAAACATTTTTTTTAAATCATTTTAAGATTTTGACTTCTTCCCCAACTTTATCACTTTCATTAATAAGAAGAATTGTTGATAAAGGAGCCGGTACCGGATGAACGGTGCGGGGTCTGCAGGAGGTGTTTGTTACGTCACTGAATAAATATAGAAAGAAAGATAATATTTTTCCAACCATCTAAAAAAGTATTATTATTCGGTTTTGATTTTTAATTTTTTGCGCCTTAATTGTCTTGCGAAGAAAAGCAAAAACACTTTTTCATAGCCGCTGTTTATGTTTTACAAGACGGTGATATTATAGTTAGGCAAAATTCCGACTTTTTGTTCTTTAGATACCACCGTCATTCATGTCAAGTTTTTTAAATGCGGACCTGGAGTTTTAAATACGGTCTTATTTTTTTAGGAAAAAAAATATTTGTTTTTATTCTTATAAAAAATTGACAGTTCCGCCATTGTTCCCGAATGTGGAATACTCATATTTGCTACAAACGTTCTATTGGGATGACGATTATTACATTTTTTATAATTTTTTTTTTAATTAAAACAGCTCTATTATATTTATGTCACTAATTTTATTAATAAAAGTTAAAATAAATAAAAGTTAAAATAAATAATATGTTTACATTTTCTACTAAGTAGAGAGTAAGACACTCTCGTCCGATAAAATAACACAGAAATATTGAAACCCAGTCTTAACATACATAAGTAATTAAAATGAGTTTTTACATAATTAAAAATTTGACTTTTACCATTTTATATTGATTTTAAAGATGTAAAAGTTACTGGAATTTTAAAATCCTATTCTCATTCTTCTTACATAAAAAAATTGGTATATATTGACAATTTTGGGAGAATGAATTTATAAAATACAAAATTCAAGACAAATTCCATTAAAAATAAACCATACAATGATGTTTTTTTATGTTTCAATAAAATTACATTATAAATAATTGATAATCTTGGTAAAAATAAATTAAGTGAAACTTACATATACGATACTCTATACTGCTATAAAATTATATTAAAAATAATACTTTTTCAGTGCTAAAAGCACTCTAATTTATTTAAATTAACTAATAAATTAAATACTTCATCCATTCTGCCATAATAATATATTATAACCACTAAGCTGACATAAACTATATTTCTAAAACCCAAACAAAATGATGTCCTTAATAATTTCAATTATCACTAAGAACTCTTAGGGTGTTAATGAATGTCAGGTAGATATTTATGAAAATTATAGCGCTCCTAAAAACAGGAAAAAACACGAGATCAAAAAGGCTTCATCATAATATTTGATATAGGTACATGGTATAATATAAATTTATGAATATTGTATCTATTTTTGTAGAGATTCCATAAACAAATAAGGGTATTAAATTGGAAATAAATATCTCGGAAGACGTGTGGCAAAAATTAAAAAAAAAACGAAAAAAAATTAAATCCTTGTCACTTTGCATATCAAAAATGAAGCCATTTTGATCGCATGATTATAATCTAATAACACCTTGCCATAAGGGTCACAGAACCAAAACAGTTACTTTTCCTATTTGGGTTCTTGTCCTTTATAGTCCCATACAACTGAGCACTTTGTTTTTGCGATGTTTTTTGTTGAATCTTCTGCGGAACATACACCAAGTCCTCGATGATAGCTCCAATTCTTCCATCCTCCGAGAGGATGATTTCAAACTCCATAGTTTTGTCCGGCTCCATAAGATCAACTTTTCCGTTGGTAGAAGAAGTCACTTGGTAGAAGTTCTTGTTTAGATCTGCCGTTGTTCTAGAAAATACACTGTTCGGCGTACAAACAAAAAGAACACTGGCGATAATAGTTACATTTTTTAAAAAGTAAGACATGTTTAAAGTGGTGTGTCTTCTCAAAAATCAAATCTAGTACTGGTAACGTTTGTTATTTCCGCAGTGTTTTGTACTATATTCTATAGTACCACTGAGTTAATATTGATCACTGATCACTTTCGGGGACACTTTTCTTAATGAACACAAACAAAGAGGGATTTTATTTAAAGTGTTTAATTTTTTCTTGACCTCTAAAAGTAGCGATAATGCATCTAATGGTGGCAAAATGATAATTAATAGGCAATACAAGATAAGGCGCTTCACGCAGTAGGGATTTCGGTTCTATCGGAATTTTTGGAATTAAGCTCTGAATTTTTTGAAAAAAATGCGCTTTTACTTGGTTTATGTTTCGCTATTTTAATCTTCTTGATAATATTGTTTTCTAAAATTAATCGCGAGTATTTTGGAAATTTTACTGTTGGGTTGTCATCAAAATTGTTATGTTAATTATGTTTAATGTAGCGTGAAGTTGAAACAAAAATTTCACGCTTATCTTATTGAATTATACGGAGTGTCCGGGAAATACGTGTAGGGGAAGGTGGGGCAAGTTGACAAGCTTAAGGAAACATACTTGTAAAAAATTAACAGAGCATTTGATCAATCAATGAATCAATAAATCAATCAAAATACACTTTATTGTTAGAAGAAGTACATCTTGTTAACAAAACTTTGGACAGTATCAAAACTAAAATTATGTATGTAAATTACAATGTTCACAAATGTAGACAAATAAATAGATAATCACACCTTTATATTATCATTGTAAAATTCCTGGATAGTATAGTAGGGTCTAGTAATTAGTTGCCCTTTTAGTCTTTGCTTAAAAATCCTGTCATCAATCACCTGCCGATAAGCCAGTGGTATGTGGTTATAAATTTTGATCCTCTCAAATATCAAGGAATTTTTGGTGAGAGTTGTTTTTGGTATAGGAAGAGGAATATCATTCACAGTACGTATGTTATATAGGAGCTGTTAGTAGTATAATCTTTATATTTTTTATTGATAAGGCAGGCTGTTTCCAAGATAAAAATGCCAATCAAAGTTAAGGTTGAATTATCAACGTCATTCAGCCTATTGCCAACCTATAACCTATTTCGCGTTGATTTTTTGAGTTTATTATTTTAATAACTAACATTTAAAGAAAATCAATATCGTCGGTACATTATTTAGGTAGTATCTGATATATTACAAAAATATCAATTTATTTCATTGCTAATTTTGGGAGAATTGTATAGTGAAAGAACAATGAGTGACAATGACATAATAATGTTAAAAAAAATCTTACCCGATATTTTTCGCTATACAATTATCCTAAAACCAGTTATGAAATTCCTTGATATTTATGAAATATGGCAATTATTACCTATAGAATATCAAGTCGATACTGATTTTCTTTAAATTTTATATAAAAGCTAAAAAACATAAATAAATCTACGCGAAATAGGTTATAGGTTGGCAAGCATGTTGATACTCCCACCTTAAAATCTTTTCCCTGACAAATAAAGGTTTACAGTGGGTATGACAATTACAACACAAGTATCTTAATGCCTTTTTTTGCAAAACCAATGTAGAGCCCAATAGGCCCTTACTACTAAATCCCCAAAAAGCAATACCATACCTCTAGGGGAATAACAAAGCCATATCATTTCTACCCGAAGTCCAGTTTTTGCAATGAAACTATAATAACTGCTATACTAAATATCACGAATAGTCTCGTTTTAAAACAGATGACAGCGGTTATTTGTCATCGATCAGCTGATATTGGGACATAATAATATCATAGATTTGTAGCGGACCGTAATGAGCCCAAACACCGAGTTATGAATTGCGTTTTCTTTACATTTAATTACATTTTAAAAATTTTAATTTAATTACTTTTGTGTAAGTACCTACAATTATCATTCATTTGACCAAAAATTTAGATACAGGTTAAAAATTTTTAATTCTTTTTCATTAGGGATCATAATTATTAATGTGTGCCTTGCTCGTTAAGTTGATTTCATCGATAAGTAATAAGTTTTATTTCATCTGAACGCCGTTTTTGTCGAAAAGTTAGTTTGTAAAATTTTTGTTCTTAAATGTTTGTTCGTTAAGGTTAGGTTTCTAATGTATAATTTTCGCATTTTACATTATCTAGGTATCCTTTTCTGTTTCAAGAAAAATAAGTAGAAATTAAGTATTTCCCTGACTTAGGTAGGTAGGAGAGAGTTGGACAAAACCGGGTAGGTTGATAAAACCGGGTATCGCCTAGTTCTACCATATGCCAAAACAGCTTTCCATATTATTAACCTTTAAAAAGCAGCTATTTGATTTTGAAGGAATTAGTTTTATTATTGTTATTAGTAAATATTATTATTGTTTGGCAATAGTAAGGTAATAGTAAGTAACATTATGTTACTATAGTAGTTAAAATAGCTAACCATATTAGTATGTAATAGGATAGCGAACAAATATATAATTCTATTTTCTGTGTCTACGTACCTTATAAGTGAAATTATTATTTGATATTACTATTATTATTGTTTGTATGACCATAAAATAAAGTTTTTAACATAAAGTTAGCCTACATACAAGTTTAGAAATGTAACTGTATCAATAAATTGCATTTTAACAAACAAATTCCATAAAAACCACTTTTGGGTCTACGTAAGTCAAAAACTGTTAAAGTAGGGTTTCCACTGACAGAAAAATTTAATCCCTGGCTAAACTAAAGCTTTTAACTTTATGTTAGCCTACATACAAGTTTAGGAATGTAACTGTATTATAACCAACAAATTCTATAAAAACCGTATTTGGGTCTTCGTACCTTACGTTAAATCAAAAACTGTTAAATTAGGGTTTCCATTGACAGAAAAATTAAATCCCTAGCTATATTGAAGCTTTTAACTTTATGTTAGCCCACATACAAGTTTAGAAATGTAACCGTACCATAGCCAACAAATTCTATAAAAACCATATTTGGGTCAACGTACCTTACGTAAGTCATATATGAGGATTTTCTTGACAGTAAATGTAATAACTTGAATTCAATTAGTTTATGTTGAACTGTAGGTATTTTAGCTATAGGTATAATCTGAACAAATAAAACAAAAAAAAATCTATTCTAAATATGAGTGACAGAATCCTATTTTAAGTTGTGTTTCAGTTAGTTTAGTATTTTTAAGGTTTGGATATTTATAATATTATAAACTTTTTAAATCTATTTTGACACTTTATCTTTAAACCATATAGAAATTCATGCTTATTACCTATTACCTACCTTAAATTATAATATTTATAAAACATAACTTTCAAAAGAAATTATTACCTATTACTTATTATTTGGCAATATTAAAGCGGTAGAACCGATGAGGCTATTGCATAAATTGTTTTAGAAAGTATCACATGTATAATTTTCAAGTCCGGTCCTGTAATTCATGCCAACTTATAAAAATTTAATAGACCAAAATTGACAGAGTGTCACGTGACTTTGCCTCCATCTTGCGAGAGTATTCAAGATTTTTACTATACTAAATGACCGCCCTTTTTCGTCTTTCGCGAAATTACGCTGTGGTTTGCAGGACCCAATTTTTAAAATGTGCTCTTTCATTTTAGAGTCTATTATTTTGTCACTATAAAGGCCTACCTAAGTCCGAATCTAATAAATCTAATTCGTTGCTTTCATTTTTACAATCATGCATTACAAAATCTGAGTCTCTTATTATTACATCAGATAGTTCGGATTGGGTGTCGAAATTTTGTATTTCAACCTCAGAATGAAAGCAGCTTATTTCACTTTCATGAATCTCCTTACTCGTTGTCGCTACAGGCCCAGGTTCGGATTCTGATGCTTCTGGGGTAGCACTTACACTCGTACTCTTACTCGTACTTGCACTTCCAAAAAAAATTTCAATTTTAGCATTTTTTTAAATTTTCTCATCTCGTTCTTTATTTCTCTTTCGCTTTTGAGCACCACTTAAGTATTTAGTTTTTTTATCCATTATAGAAAACTTAATTAAAATTTAATTACAAACTGTGAACACGTTCGCGAAATATTCCGTACTTGTGTCATCCAAGAAACTAAAAGTGCAACTAAAAATAATTTTTATTTTTACTGCTTAGGTTTTCCTATTTCCAGGACTTAATAAATAAAAAACAATAAAGTCTTCCAATGGTATTCCGAAAAGGAAGCCGCGTCGCGCTCATAGCGGCAATTGTACCGTCAAAGGATCAAAGGCGTAAAAGCTAAAGCGGCAAAATGGGCTTGTTGGCTTGCGGCTTGCGTTTGTGCTTTGTGCGTGATAAACCGACAATATGTTTTCTTTTTTGTGTTCCAATCGCCGAAATTCTTTTATTTATGTTGTTGTGTCTACTACCGTATAAAAAGGTTTTTAAGTTTTTATTAAACAAAATGTAATAATTTATTTAAAAAATTTAATTAATTATGAAATAAAATACCTATGGAAAGCAAAGCTGGCAGCAAGTTTTAAATGGGGGACGGCCATCCGTTAATGTGGGCCCCCCGGCGGTGCGGGGTTTGCGGGGGTGTTTGTTACGCCACTGCATACCTCAAGTGACTCTCAACAAGTGAAAAATAAACCATTCTACCCACACTCTTCCCCAATTCTCTTGAGACAACTCTCACTGCGTAAGAACCGGATGCTAGTCTCTCATTCAATGCAAGAATGTGGTCCTTAAACTTAAGTTTGCCGTCGATTTGAACACCCAAGAATTTAGCAACGCCCTAGTTCTTAACAAAATTATTTGTCAAAGTTAAGTCAGAAAACGAAAACTTAAAGATAAGAATACTAGTTTTGCTGATATTAAAACATAATAGATTCGCATCACACCATTGTTTGACAAGCAGTAAATCGTTCTGCACAATCTGCCTTAACTCTTCTGCACTTTTTCCACGCCACAAAACAAACTTGTCATTATACAAAAGATACATTTATTAACTATCAAAAGAAACGTCAAAGGTATTTTCAAAAAATAACGAAAAAAAGTCAAATTTTTTTTATATTTTATGCATATTGGGGCAAGTTGACGATTATAAAAAAATGTAAAATTTATTAGCCAATCTTTACCGGCCATCTTTTTGGTCTTATTGAATTGGTGCTGAATGCTATTTTCTTCTGCGAATTCATACGCTAGCTTCCTGCACTGTATTGGTGTAAGGCCAAATGCTCTGCTGTCAAAATGTTTGAGGTGGTTAGCTAATTCGTTTTCCTGTGGATCGGTAGAGGTAGTTTTTGAATTGGCCTCCACTATTTGATAACTCTTCATTTCGTCTTCTTTTTTTCACATATCTTCGAAGCCAGCGGCGCACCCAGGATTTTATGTAAGGGGGGGCCCGGGAAGCAGTGCTGGAAGCTTTTTTAACGAACTTTTAAGTTACGCATTTTTCTAGATCTTTGTAGCTTTTTAACAGGTATTCTCAGATCGCAACAATTGTATTCAAGTTTGGCGACCTTTTTTTTTTTTTTTTTTTTTTTTAGAAGTCATGAATTAAAATTTGTCATCAGTAATGTAAACAGATGTGGGGGATAAACTGGTGACCTTTTTTTTTTTTTTTTTTTTTAAGAACAATGAAGGTTGAGACAGCTTTGCAAATATTTTATAATCCTGAAGAAAAATAATAAAAATTATATCGTTCTTTGTATCGCGCCTGGAAATTTACGTTTTTTTTAGTAGTGGGTTAGTGGGTATAGTAAGTTGAAGTTAATTTTATCGGGGGTTTTGGGGGGGGCCAAGGCCCCCGTTTTTTTTAGTGGCTTAGTGGGTATAGTAACTTTAAATCAATTTCATCGGGGGTTTTGGGGGGGGCCAAGGCCCCCTTGGCCCCCCCCCTGGGTGCGCCACTGTTCGAAGCGTATATTAGGTTCTGGAATGTTGAAAATTTCACTGGCACCATAGACGTTATGATTTTCTTCTTCAACAGCATGAATCGCAGCGATTAAGTTTTCGTCCGACCATGATCGACGGTCAGTTTTTTTTATAATTATATTTTAAACAATGATTATATTTTTATAATAATAATATAAAGGGGCAAGTTGACGAATTCGCCATTTTGCCCCCGTCAACTTGCCCCCATCAACTTGCCCCAGAGGTAACCTCAAATATAAATAATAAAGTAAAGAAAAAGGATGACAAAAAGGCAAGCTACATATTAAATTTACTTTGTGATGTTTTAATTAGCAAAAAGCTAATATTTTTCAATACATTTTAACAATTTTTATAGATTTATTTTTAAATTTTAAAAGGCAACCTTCTTATAACAAAAATAGACAGAAAAGTTAAATATTTTGTAAATTGTATCAAATATCTCGTATCATTTTGTTTTTTAATTAAATGTAATTTTAAAGTTTTTTTAATAGTTTTATAATGATATTTGAGATTTAATCGAATTTTCCAAATTATTACATTCTATCAAACCTTTATGAAAAATAGACTTAAAAGATAATATTTTCGACACTCTATCCACATAAAAATTTTGATTAGTTCTTGTTTCATAATTATGATGGTCATTATTAAAAAACAAACATTTTTAATACAATCAGGCAATAAATTATTTTTAATTTTATGTATAAAGATACATACTAATTAAAAAAAAAAATTTCTGATATTCACCAATCTAAATTTTTTAACATACAATTTATTTTCGTATATTTGTCACAATTTAAAATAATCCGCATTGCCTTATTTTGTGAAATTTATAATTTATCAAATATTTCCTCACTAGCACAATATAAAATGAAAGAACAATAAAGAAAATGTGGTAATATAGGTATAATAGTATTAAATGCAGTTTTTTTTAGAAAACAAACTTAAATTAGGACTGATTCTTTTAAAATAACCTACTTTTCCGGCAATCTTCGATATGATACTTTCAAAATAATAATTTTTTTAAAATTTTGAATCAATAATTATCCCTAAATATTTAAAACTGTTACTAATTGCCAATTTTTTACCATCATATATTTTGACAATTTAAATTATTACCCATCACCATACATTTAGTTTTTGAAATATTTAATTTTAATTTATTTACTATTAGCCAATTTATTAATATATTAATCTCAGAAGTATTTAGACCATCAAAAATATTTAAAACATTAATGTAAATTATGGTGTCATCAGCAACATTTGTAACTTACACATTTTTAAAACTAAAGGCATATCGTTGATTTAAATAATAAATAATATTGGACCTAGTATACTTCCTTGAGGAACTCCTATATTATTTATTTTTTTATTTGAATATGTTTTTGGTATTTCTGTTTTTGTGACCTGTTACTTAAATAATTTTTAAACAGTTTATAAACGTTTCCGCAAATACCATACTGATACAATTTATTCAATAAGTCTAGCCCTGTCAATAATTATTTCGAATGCCCGCTTAAAATCCAAAAATGCAGCTATAACATTTTCCCCTTGATCAATGGTTCTCTTCCACGCCTCAATCACACATTGAATGGCTGTCTCTGTAGAGCACCCTTTTCAAAAATCAGCTTAAAAGGAAACTAAAAACTTTTTGGCATAAATGAATTCTAATCAAGGGCGTCCGAAGGAACTTTTCCAAGGGGGGGCAAATCATAATTGGATTTTTTTTTGTTTCTAGCACTTCAACAAACCTTCAATAAAATAATAGAGCAAAACAGTCAAAACACCTATGGAATCGGGATTGGGAATTAGATGTGTTGGTTGTATATCTATTTGTATATTGCTATTATGACTAGCTGTGTAAATTAAAATAAAGCTTTATTTATTCTATTCTAATATTTTTCCTTCGCTATTTAGTGAAGATTTTTGATTTTCACATTTCATTTTATGCAACAAGAGTTCGTTTTACCAATTTTGTCAATTGAATTATATCTCAATAAATATGTATATTCCAGTTAAATAAAATATCTCAAATCTACTTGGGCCAGGGGAGGGCAAGCGCACCCCCTTGCCCCCCCCCCCTTCGGACGCCCTTGATTCTAATAACTGTTCATATACGACTTCTTCTAATAATTTCTCAACATCCCATAAAATATTTACTGGCCTCATCTCATCCCATCTTTTAGTGTTTTGTACTTTTGGCACTGGAACATTTTAATTCATCAATCTGCAAAATGTTTCTTTTAACACCTTTATCAATATTTCTTATATTATATTTATTTTGGGTACAGTTTTAAGTTAAAAAACATTAATTGATGAATAATAAAACCCTAAAAAGAAACTTTGTCAAAATTGCCCATATTTCTTTTTGTGCTTTTATTATTTTATAAATCCAACCTTTTTTAACGTAAAATTGTATGTAATGGTACCTACTTCAACGATGGGTATTTGACCGATTTTTGGATTAAATGAAGAAGTGTCGAAATATTACTCAAAAAACGATGAATTTGATCAGGGAATTGTGGCAGTTCTGAGTCACAAATTATTTCAAATTTTAACAGCTCATTACGAACATGTCAAACAGGGTTCCCTTTCATTTGTTTAAAGGTTGAAGACAATGATGTTTCTTGAATAATAAAAAAATTTTGAACTTGCATTGTCTCTTTGTTTTAAATCACAATGTTTCAACTGGTATGTAGCTCCAGTCTTCTTCAGGTGAATATTAAGGTACTTACTTAATACTTACTAATACTACTAGACAAATGCCTTATTTACGGTTATTAATGTTTTTATGTAGAGGAATTCCCTTCGTTCCTTCACTTCTTTTATAGTACTCGTGCACTAAAGTAAAACAAGAAAATACGAACGATGCAACAACAATTTTGAGAACGAATTATTTACTTCCCTGACATTCAATTCAGGGTCTTTAGACTCTCCATTAAATTTCTCTGAAAACACGTACGTATTAAACAAACAAACGAATCAGAACCAATCAACTATCCGCAAAAAAAGTTACCTTGAGGTTCCTCAAAAGCTGACCTATTTTCCGTGCGAACGCGAAACATCCCATGGAAAACTGGAGCGGAAGTACAATTTGCAAAAATATATTTTGATTTATGATAAATTGCCCGGTAACATTGACCATAAATAAAAGTACAAGAACGGGAGTCTTCGCGCGAATAGATTTCATAGGTCATCATGTTCTTGTCTTATCTTCCGGAAGGTTGTTTTACCCAATGACCTCTGATACATATACATAGACCAGATTGTTTATATTTTAAACCAATCAAAGATTTCAGGGTTCACAATTTGTCTGGTTAGATGTATGGTTCAATATACTTAACACAGACATCAAAATAATAGCTGTTGCCAAACTTACTGTTAAGTCACATATTATAAGATTCCTTAAATTAATAAAATACATTTTTTACAAGTATAATTGCAGATAAACTACAAAAGTTAATAGAATACTCTAGAATACCTAATATAGATAGAACATGTTTTTGTTTTGTTGGCAAATAAAATAAATATGTGGTATTTAGCAACAGGTCTAACAGTACCGACTTATTATAGTTTCACAATGACAAAATCTAGAATGTTAGAAGCAACGTCGCTTACCTTGTCCACACGTCGGCCATTCTTAGGTAACAACTGAAACCGCTGTAGTAAGCATAATATTTTTTTTTGCGACAGTGTTGTTAGTAGTCGGAATACTCGGAACTTGTTATTTGGCCTTAATCCGAAATTATCTTTTCCCAAGTATGGTTATATTCTCTATTGTTTGCGCAATTTGAGGATACCATTAACTGAACTGAACAAAAATTGTTGTCATGGTAGTTATGTGGCAGTCAGTACTAACAGTACACAAACAATTTGAGCATTATGAATTTATTTTCTCATTCAGTTACAAACCTTTATCAAGAACAAATTTTTTCAGCAACTGGAAACAGTTTGTTTTCAAACGTTTTTTTACCACCCAATGGAGTTGGTAAATAGTTTCAAACCGAAAGATGTTTGATTTTTCTTTTTTCTTAAAAGTTACCTACATGATATCGAAATCTTTCAAATTCCATTAAAAAGTGTTAATCGAACAACGTAAAAATTGGTAATTTTGAAATTTATTAATATAATTTTTTTTGCATAAGAATAACGTGCAGATCAACGCAAAAACTACCAACGGTAGACCTTCTTCTACGCGTGGGGGTCATCTCAATTTTAATGTCACCGCGACATTCACCATAAAACAAAAAGAAATGCTGCGGCCTAAGACATTGTCATTCGGTAGATCTTATAAGGAAATTGTTGGTGCAGTATCTCGCAAATTGGAAGAGTGAGAGATTGATGCAGTTGGGAAAAGTTTTTCTGTGAAAAGAAGGATAAAACATTTAGTGAAGTGAGGAAAAGTTTACAGTTTATTAATGAAAATGTGTTCTAAAAATAAATCCGAGAATAGGTAGGTGGTCTTTACCTATATATAGGTATTTTTCCTAAAATTTTAAAGTTTTGGCATTGGCCGCATTCTTGTTATATTTTTTAAAATTGAATATGGAGTACCTAGGTAGTTTTTTATACATAAGATATGTGTCATACTACAGGTAGTATGATATTTTTTTTGAAAATCCAGATAATGGCAAAAAGTAATTTATTTTGCAGAAAAAATTTAAACTTAAGGAATAATATCACAAGATCTTGCAAACTGTAAAAGTATTATATTCAAAATTGAATACTCTTTCTGGTTGCAAGTAGGGTGACCAGACGTCCTCTTTTAACCGGAGTCCTCTTTTGGGAGTATAAAATTATGTCCGGTATAGATTTAGCCATTACAAGTTAATTGTCCTTTATTTTAATGGGAGTAAAAAATTTACTGAAAAATCACAAATTCGTCGCCCTTTCAAATTTTTTTTTAATTAAAAGAGTGTTTTAAAGTCTGGCATATCGCCGCAGATTAAGCTTTACGGTTATTTTACCCAAAAAAGGGCGTGGCACCCAAAAAAGTTTCGCCTTCGGCACAAGAAGGATTGCACCTTCGGCGCAAATCCTTAAAAGTACCCCCCCCCCCCCCTCCCAGAAAAACGTTCCAGGATCGCCGTTGCGGTTGCCGCCACTGCGTCTGGTATGCTCTTTTTTTGTGTAAGGAATCTGGTCACCCTAGTTGCAAGTCACAATATATCACCAAAAAAAGTTAATTACATAAGTGTAAATTTGGTAGCTACCATTGTATGTTATGTAGTGTCCGACCGAAACAAGATTTTCAGCCGAAACCGAATCTTCGGCCTTGGTCTCAGTTTCGGCCGAAACCGAAACTTACAAATTTTATTGTATTAATGAAATTTAATTTATTTTATATAGGAAAAGATCGAACTTGGGAACGGATTGAACTCTATTCCCACTAAAAAAAAAGTCGACAGAGAAAAAATCTATTAATTATATAGACAACTCTGCCTACGAACCCACCCAAAGTTAGAGATTCTTTGGCCGAAACTAGAGAAAACCCAACCTTCGGTCGGTCTCGAATGTTATGTAATCAGGCACGTCGAATGGGGAGGGGGTACACACTGTTAATGACACAATAATACTTTGCTTTTATTCATTTTATAAAATAATTTTACTTATGATATAACATCATTAATTTGTCAACATCGATGTAACTCTTTAAAATTACGTCAAAGTCCTCTCCGATGAGAATAAACATTCTTACCTCGAAATCTCGAACACAGTAGTTTGAATTAATTAAACCGTTCCTACCCGATTATGACGCAGTCATCTCGATTTATAGAAGTTATGTAAGTAAAAAACTTTCTAAGAAAGTGGCGACAGTCGATAACGAATTTTAATTTGGGAGTTTTAATGGCATTCAATTAAATTTGATTTCTATCCTTCTTGAGACAGGAATTATTTTACATATTTTGTAAAAGGCTCTAAATTTAATGAAGACAAATATGAATTATTGATACCGATGATATAATTTATGATTTACACAGGGCCGTCTTAAACGCAGCGACAAAGCCCCGGGTAGGCAGACTGTAGGCATTTGGCAGAATCTTAACATAGTATAAAATAACTAGCGTGTACCCGGCATGCGTTACAACCCGCTGGTATAAATACAAACCCGAACAAACCCGATATATTAGTACCCGGCATGCCACTTTCTGAAATTGCACCCGTGCGAAGCCGGGGCGGGTCGCTAGTTATACATAAAAACCTTCCCCTTGAATCACTCTATCTATTAAAAAAAACCGCTTCAATATCCGTTGCGTAGTTTTAAAGATTTAAGCATATATAGGTAGGGACGGACAGACAGCGACAGCGACTTTGTTTTATACTATGTTAAGATGTTAAGAAGTCGCTGTCGCCCGTCTGTCCCTATTCATATGTGCTTAAATATTTTTTATTTAGCAAAAAGCTACAATTAAATATTTTTAATAAATAGAGTGATTCAAGGGGAAAGTTTTTATGTTCTTAACATAGTATAAAACAAAGTCGCTGTCGCTGACTGTCCGTCCCTACTTATATATGCTTAAATCTTTAAAACTACGCAACGGATTTTGAAGCGGTTTTTTTAATAGATAGAGTGATTTAAGGGGAAGGTTTTTTTGTATAAATAGCGACCCGCCCCGGCTTCGCACGGGTGAAATTTCAGAAAGTGGCATGCCGGGTACTAATTTATCGGGTTTGTTCGGGTTTGTATTTATACCAGCGGGTTGCAACGCATGCCGGGTACACGCCAGTTTTGAATTAAACGAAAAACTAACAAAACATTCATCAAATCAAAATGTTTCAGAATCAGAACCTTTTTCAGAAATGATACTGAACTATAATAATTTAACTAAGCATAGTTGTTTTGTGTTATATAATATTTAATCCTATTCATTTGTATGTCAAAATCATTTCTATTGTATATTTAGAAATTTGTGACTGATGTTACAGTTTTTATTACTAAGTATTAATTACTAAGGGTTTAAACAATAATCACCAAAGTTGCAAATTTATGGCCTTGCGTATGTAAACAAAGGTACACCGGATTAGCCATCCCCACTGCAACATTATCATTTGACGAATGGAAAAATAGACAGGTCCGGGCTTTAAAATTTAGGATCCTGCTCAAGAGGTTGTTAAAGGTGACCGTCACTTTATTTTCACGCGAAAACAACTAAAATTTTCCCTCAATATTGTCATAAAACTGGAACTTGTTCTAATTTTTTGATCACCTTGGGGGAAAAGGTAGTGATTTCTGGTGTTTTAGGTGGCTGCGACCCTACCACTCTTAAAATATTTTATAAAATTCCTTCATATTTGTTTATTTAATATGTCAATTAGTAGGTCCTATAAAATATGCAGTCGATATTGATTTCATTTAGATTCTGTGTAAAACTTTTAAAAAATTAATAAATTTATGCGAAATAGGTTATAGGTTGGTAAGCATGTTGATACTCCAACCTTAAGCCTTAAGGTCCAAATATCTCTATGCATTTTAGGTAATTGCCTGCGTATCCAATTGGATACACAAAAGTACATTAAAAGATAATTTGTCTCGAAGTTTGGGTAAATTTAATTTTTTTCTTTTTTTGTTACAGTGCTGAAGATAATAGCGAACCAAATTCCAACAATAACTGCGAGACACCCTATACTCCTCTGAGATGCAAAATTTCCGCAAAGGGAAGTACCCATAAGAAAATAATAGCCCAGGTTAGTTATTCTAACTTCTAAATTTACATTTTTTATTTAATTTAAATTACATTAAATTTTTTTTTTGGTTATTTAGGTATGTTTGACCAGCGCAGTGATGCTGACCTCGGCTAGTTGCGGAATGCCCGTAGGCTACTCAGCTATACTACTACCTCAGCTAAAGTCGAACAATGGTACTATGCAAATAGATGACGAAATGGGTTCGTGGATCGGTAAGCTTTGTTTATTTTTACACGGTGTTCCAACGGAAATCGCTTTGATCTATAATATATAATAGTGTCAGAAAGTCAGAATAAGTCAACTTCAGAAGTAACATTCGAATTGTGATTTTCTGTTGATGGGAAAATATGCATTCTTTTTAAAAGAATGTAGATTCACAGAAATTGCATTTATATTGTGTCTGACTTGTTTACGTTTTCTTTCATGTCTCTTTCATACTCTGTTTATTATAAAATTGCCTTTAACACTCTAATTCTGCTTTTTCGAAGGGACCTAAAATGCTCGTAATTTGTAGAACAATAATTATTACAAGAAAACATAATTTAACGTTTATAAACACACTTTAACAATAAATATGATGACTATTAATGTCCATGTCATCAACGGCCGAACTGTAGACGATTGTTTCTTTATTGGACCTAAATCCAGCTAACACTTTTTTTAAATTTCGGACACAAAATTTTGCCAGGGCCAAATCTGGTATATAGAATGGTTTAGAAAGAATATCCGATTTCCTAAAATCAACTTATTATGTTATCTTTTAATTCGTTCATATGAGATGCCCTACAGCCTATAGCCCTAGGCAACCTCAAACCTCACAAACTAAGATAGGCTCCATCCTCTTTAACTACGGACAGTACGGAGCCATCTAAATCCAAAATTTACTTTTTATTATAAGACAATGAGTAGGTACCTAAATATAACGTCAATCGAAATAATTATTTTCCCACCAAAATAGCGCGCGTAGAGTAATTTTTCTTCATCAAACTTCAATAAATCATAATGATTTTTTTATTTAAAAGATCTTGACCTAGGATTTATAGGATTGAAAGCACAACAAAGTTTAGCAACAGTACTTAGACATAATTTGGGTGAATGGCCTGATGTCATGTTCAATTCAAATTGTCATTAAGTACTTGTTGTCTGTCTTGGATATCGAAATTATTATTATTATTTTGTGGGATCATTTAAATAAATGTGTGTAGAGTTCAGAGGTATAATAACATCGTGCATGCCTATGATATCCAGGAAGTAAAAAGAAATAACACTTGGTTAGTCAGTTTTTTTTTATAGCACACTGAGAGAAAATTATATTAGCCGTGCTAGATATCCATTAGTAGTAGCAAAAAATCTACATTAAATAGGCGCCAAAAAAACAACTCTGTTGTAGCTACCAGGTTAATTTTTTTGAAATGACTTTTTAACCTCAATATGGTCGTTTTTATATATTATTTTTTTGCTGCTAAAAGACGACTTCATTGCCCTAAAAAATATAAGATGCAGTGGTAAAAAATATCTTTTATTTATAAAAAAAATACGATTTTGTGATTAATTGTCTGCCAATTATAAAGAAAAATAATTTTTATCATCGGTGGTCTACCTATAGCTGTCCTTAGATGCATAAATGAACAAGGTGCTCACTCCGGTCCTGGAAAAACGTCATTGTAATTAAATTTTCGCGCTTTGGTTATAAGGAATTCCAGTAATTGTCTACGTCCAATAAGATGTCACTTTCCGGACTTGTGACGTATATAACTATTGCGGCTCATTTATTTTCATTTCGCTGGACATAATTTTCAATGACATAAACTACACTATAACCTCTGTTGAATAATATAGTAAATATAGGTAAGTAATGACCTTACACATGACACATGACATTGCATGTTGGGATTTACAAAAACAAATTGTCCAAGGATAAATTTGACTTTTATACAAGATCTGGTTTCTACGTAGGGCGTGCGATATGCAAAATTAAATATTAATTATTGTCGAAATAAAAATTGCTTTATAAATTACAAGAATTACATAGAAAATCCCATGTAAATGTTGCTACTCTTGGCTTGCCTATTAATTTAACAAAAATTGTATTAGATTTTTTTGAAGGCCCTTGTCACACCAAATTTTATTATTTT
The DNA here is from genome assembly GCA_963969555.1 of Polydrusus pterygomalis. Lineage (NCBI taxonomy): Eukaryota > Metazoa > Arthropoda > Insecta > Coleoptera > Curculionidae > Polydrusus > Polydrusus pterygomalis. The sequence goes on from OZ018377.1 coordinate 3,821,288, forward strand.
ATAATAAACCAAGGAAAAGTAAACAACTCTTCATAAAATTCTTATACAGGGGTAACTTCCGGAGACTTGCAATATTAAAAAAAAATAATTAGCTTGGAAGGGATGTCCAGTCCAGGGAGGCATTGACGAATAGTATGCCGGTGTTTTTTTTTTCAATAAATGCACAGAAACTTTAAAAAAAATAGTTTTTTGAAACCACTAAAATTGTCACAATTTACCTTAAAATCCTTGAAAGTAAACACGTCGATTTTCAGAACTGAAGTAAAAACAACAATTTTTTATGGTATCTGATATTTTCTAGTCTAACTAGATGTCATCTATCTTAAGAAATCTAGATAATATGTGTTTGTTTTAGCAGGAAAGGGGTCGTAATTACATACACAAAACACGGAAGTAAACAAAACTATGACCGGCTGACTAACATCCGCCTTGCTCTACCAGCTCCATAATATGTATATGTCTTTCTTCATCATATGCCAAAAGCATAAAAATAACTATGCTCTGATCAACACAGCACTGCAGTGCGATGCGAATCGTCAATAGTTAGGCAAATCGAATTGACTATAGAAATGGCGTAGTTAATCCCACCTTAATAGAAAATAAAAGAACAGGTTAGAAACGGGAAACAAACAAGGCTCGATGCATCATTCTGCATTCTGGTAGAAGCGCTTTAGCCACTGGTCTGGGCGGCTCTTATATGGGTTAGTGTTTAAGAGTACTTTTATTAAAGAGCGTATTTTCTCAGTAAATAATTTAATATTTTAAAAATTGAAACCGTAGAAAGGTTTATTATTTGCTTAGGTACCTACGCTATGCGGTGATTTGGTATAATTTATCCAAACTCAGTTTGAGGACATTCCAATCATTCCATACGGCGGTAAACAGTCTCAAAGAGACCGACCTCACAACCAGGGTTGTCAGGTCTTTCTTCTTCAATTCTTTAAGTTTTTTTATTAAAGATTTTTCATTTATATCAGTATTCAATTGTTAGTCAGTAACTTTCTTTGAAAGCTAGTTTGCAAATAAACTTTAAGCCGAGGAGTTTTGAGTTTGACAGAAAAAAATAACAAGCCATTCATTGTTATAATAATACATTCTTTAGTCCTTAAGAAACAATATAACTAAAATCAAGACAAAAAGTGTTTTCAGTTTTAAAAACAACTAATTAACAAACCATTGTTTCTCGTATACTTATACATAATATATTCACAAACCAGAAAATTTGGTAGAACTGGCAACCGTTCACAATTTATGCACGTTGTCAGGGGTGATAAGCGCCAGTTAAAGCGGCTGGTATAAGCTGAAGCGGTCTGCAGCCCGTTCAACGATCGATTCTGTCAGACAGAGATAGGCCAGTGACCGCCGATGGCGTGGAAGAGACGAAGATAAAAATATACGTGATTTGGAACTTATGGACGGATCGGGGAATGGTCCCCGAATGGAGTTCTGGTAAAAAAATTAAAGCATTTTCTGAGCAGTGTCGTGCCGTGTCAGGTTTATTTTTCTGGTTTTAGTTTTGTGTATAGAATCTTTGAGTTACCTTATATTTATTATTTTAATATAATATTATTATATGTGTGGGTTTATAAAGTGTAGTATGTATAAACACCTAATGTTAAACAAACTTATAAGTGTGTATACGCATTTTAATTATTTGTTTGGGACGCCTATGGTTAGGAGTTTCGTACTGTTTTATGTCATTAAATTGACCTAAGAAACACTATATCTATACATCGTTTGTAGGAGAGAGGCGGTGAAGACCTGGGTGGGGCAAGGAGTAGGGATTACGGTGGATTTACCTTTGAATGCTTATAGTAGCATTATAGCAACTATAGTTAGTTTAAAAGATAGAATTTAAAAAAAATTGGACTGAATGATTTTCCTCAGTGCACGGTAACATCAAAAATAACGACGAGTCTGTTCTGGAGTGTATTTAGATGTCGCTAAAGAGGGACAGGCCGATAAGCAAAGGGTTGTGCGGTTGTGCGCATGCCCATCGTTAATGGACGTCTAGAATTATGACGGTCAGCCGTGCGTACAAACGTATTTTTTCACCCATAAAACTAGTTTCGTTTGCGCACGAAATAAAGCTGTACGGGTGTAAAGCTATATTAGGTCGGAAGGCGTAAATAATACCTTTAAAAGAAAGGATTCCGCATCGCTAACTTGATTTACTTAACCGCTTTTAAATTGTTTTTTGCCTAACGGGGACTCGAAACGGTTAATATTTTATACAGTTAAAACCTAATATATGTTGTCTCTGGATAAGGGACAAAGAAAAGGGCTCAGCAAATTCACTAAACCGAAACGATCCTGATAAGACTGGATAAAGGGTTGATCCAGGGGCAATTTCCCAAAGAATATTATTTTTCTTTAAAGGACGCGAAAGTCTTTAATACAAAAATGCAGTATTTCCTTATTCTTATTCTATAAGTACATATTGTTTTTTGTATGTACCTATGTATGTATTATTTGATTTGAAGAAGAGCTCATATTTATATTATGAACGAACAGTGGCATATGACGTAGCAATAAAAGACTGGGGGGGGGGGGGGGGGGGCCAATAGATTTTTATTAAATTTATTTAAACGATTATTTACCAAGAAAAATTTAAAAATTGATTTCATTAAAAAAATTAGTCGAAATAAAAACATGGATATTAAGACACAATTTGAAAATATTTTTAGAAATGCTTTAATTAATTAATATTGTTCTGAATAATTTATATAAGTAATATTTTTTACTTAAAAATTATAAATAAAAATTATAAATTAATAATTTTATTATAGGTAATAGGTATATTTCTTCAAAAAAAATGCGTTTATACTATAAATTAACATGTTTACTTTAAAACTTGATTTTTAATGCATATTTATGATTTATGATTTTACATACTAAAACAAAAAATAAGATTTGCTCCTAACAAGCTCAGCTTCAGGGAATTGAAGAATTAGTTTATAGAAGACAACATAAACATATTTATTATATTATTTAATTTTAAATAAACTTATTATTATTGGACATTTACCTTCAGATAGGCAAACAATAATCACGAAAGCGTGCATGTAAACACACAGAAAAATAAAGGGTTTATTTGTAAACAAAGCTACACCGGATCAGGCGCACTGCAACATTATCATTTGACAAATAGGAAAATAGACAGGTCCGGGCTTTAAAATTTAAGTACTTGCTCAAGAAATTGTAAAAGTTGGCCTTCAATTTATATTCACGTGTAAAGAGCTAAATTTGCCCCAAATTCTTGCCAAAAAAATTTAATTTCTTCATTTTTGATCAAGTTGAGAAAAAAGGTAGTGATTTCTGGCATTTTTAGTAGTTGCAAACCTCAGATTTTGAGGACAGAAAATTGTTTTTAAGGTTTTGTTTCTAAAATTTGACCACAAAAAAAGAGGTCCTGCAATTTATTTCAAAACGTTATAACAACGGTGTGTCTTTTATAGGTACTGGTAGAAGTATTTTTTATGCTAAATAAAAAAACCATATCAAATAATAACTTATTACATAATTTATTTTTCTTTTTAGCCAGCGTTCACTCGGCTGCCACACCATTCGGCTCACTACTTAGTGGTCTCCTCATGGACAGATTAGGAAGAAAATTTGTTCTTCAAATAGCTTCAGTACCTTTAATTATTGGATGGATTCTGATAGGGTTTTCACAAAATCATGCGGTTCTTCTGATAGGGAGACTGGTTGCGGGCTTATCAGCAGGTCTGAGTGCTGCTGCTGGACAAGTAAGTCAACGGCAATTTCATAGAAAACTTATCAATGTTGATTAATTTGTTGTAGTTGACAAAGTTTTATCAAAAAGGTTAAAGTTAAAGAAAAGGGTTTTATATAAACAACTTGATCACCTAGTAAGGAATAAAACCAAGGTAAAAAAATATAAACTGTTAAAAAAACACCTGTTATTAGAAGAATTGGGCTTTATAGACAATGCCAAGTAGTATTCGTCGTGGTAGTAAAGTGGTGTTTTTACCTGTATTTAACCGTTGTGGGCCTGTTATGGGCTATGAAGTTTATAAAAAACCATATTGTGGATCATCTTTTGGGCCTCTTATATTTTCCGACTTTAAAGACGTAATAAGTTCGAATCACTTTCTTTTGACCAAAAAATTAGTCTCTTTGGCCGTTTCGTCCAAAAAGTCGATTTGGAAGTAAAAGAAAGTCTATTTTTTACTTAAATAGCTAATTTCCTCCAAATTAGAGCCTTAGAGCTTTATGCTTGTTGGATTATATTCCTTTTCTTTTAACCTTAGTGCAAAACATACTATTTCCTTGATCTTTATACCAAAAACCAATAATAAGTATATATTTTCATATTCTACACTTACTAAATACTAAATATAATATAGCTTAAACGTTAAGTATATTTTTTGTTTCTAGGTTCTGATCGGAGAGTCAACAGAACCCCATCTGAGAGGAATGCTTTCCAGCGGACCTTTTGCCAGCTATTCATTCGGAATTCTTTTGGTTTACGCCTTTGGTTCAATACTACCCTGGAGATATGTCGCAGGTACAGATTCAATACTTAATTATGATAAATATTTGAAATTATATATAGATATACCTTTGGATCAGCAAACAATAATCCCGACTGGCCAATTTATGGCCTTGAGTATGTAAATAGAGTCCAGCATATATTACGTTATGCAGCAAAATATTCATGTAACATATATGATTATGCATTGGAGGCAATCTTGTTTTAAGAGATCTGTGGAAGCAATACAGTACCTAATGATAATTTCTTTTTCAGGGATTAGCACCGTGTTACCTCTTCTGGCAATATTAGCATTCGTTTTTCTTCCTGAAAGTCCAGTTTATTTAGTGAGACACAATAACTACGAAAAGGCTTTGGAAGCTTTAACATGGTTAAGAGGAGGAAATAGAACGCAGGTTGGTAGAACTTCTACTATTACTTCGATTAATATTCAGTTCTCGTTAATATTATATAAAACCAAATGCATAAATCCTTTTTTTTTAGGCTAAAGAAGAGACCGACCACCTTCTCCAAAGAGTGAAAAACGAAAGCTCCCTCCCACAGGAAAACACCATCAAACTATTCCTGAAACCTCACGTGATCAAGCCTCTGTTGATCATCAACATCTTTAACATCTTGCAAATATTATCGGGAACTTACCTTATAGTATTTTATGCAGTGGACATGTTGAGTCACATGAACGGCCAAAACATCGACCATTTTCTCGCTGCCTCTCTCACTGCTTGTGTTCGATTTGTTTTCACTATTATTGCCAGTTTGCTTCTGGCCGTTGTAGGAAGGCGAACTCTGGCATTAACCAGCGGAATAGGAACGACTCTTTCAGCACTTTGTCTAGGTGTTATATTACACCAGGGCTGTCAAGAATCCAATCACCTCGCGGCAGTTTTTGTTTTAATATATGTGGCAATGAATACAGTGGGATTTTTCGTTCTACCCGGAGTCATGCTCGGGGAACTATTCCCCGCCAAAATCCGGGGACACGCCGGAGGTTTCACTTTTATGCTTTTTAATTTTACGCTTTTTGGCGTCGCTAAAATGTTCCCTTTCGTTAAGAGCGTTATTGGCGTGCATGGAATTTTCTGGATATTTGGATTTTCCTCGTTTTTAGCGAGTATATTTTTGTATCTGGTTTTGCCGGAAACTAAAGGAAAAACTTTAAGTTACATTGAAGACTATTTCCAGCAAAATGTATTTGTTTGGATCAGGAGGGATAAAAATTGGGAAAACAAATTTCATAGGAATGAAACGCAAAAATTGAATATATGATATTAATGTTGTTAGAATATGAATTATTAATGGTGACAGTGTAAATACAGGTGTATGAAAGATGGCTGTTAACTTATGTTAAGTATATTTTGTGATATAATTTATTTATTTGATAATAATAGATAAGATTTTTTAAACTTTTCTGTTTTTTTTTCTTTCTACGCTAAATCACTGTATACTTTTGTATAAAGTCTGTTCAATGGTCGCTGACCATTACGTCATATTATTCTCCATATTAGCGGTACGTCGTAAATTAATTCAGTCAGTTTGACTTACCAGTGGTAAAGGTTATGTTTTTCTTAGACTTGATCTACATAAAGACGAATGCATGTGAACTAGCGCAAATTTTAAAATTTTTAATTATTTTCATATTTAATAAAGTCAGAAATAAGTAATGTATTTAGGGTAAAAGTGGAACACTTTTTTTTTAAAATCAGTATGACATTTTTCATTTAAATTTGTTTGTGTTATTTCCGGGGTCATTTCATTTGTGAAATTAAAAATACATATTTATGGTAACACCAAAAATCAGTTTTTGTAACTTTTTGATAACCCTATCTGTCATTGATAATGTATGTATTTCGACCGCTAATGCTGCTATCCAAAAAAAAATTCTTTTACCTATAAAAATTTAAAAAACTAAAAAAATCGAAGATCTATTGTAAATCTCGGATTTAAATTACAAACGTTATTCTAAATAAGTTTTTTAATTGGCATTTTGGTCAAAAATAAAAAATTAAGGTAGTTTACTCTTTGAAAAAAATCATGCGAACCGTGTATAAAAAATGTGTGCTATTTTAAACCCTATCCGCGGACAGTCTGTATAAAGGAGAATGAGATGTCTATATTGTTCTGTCGCCGTTGATTATAAACACCGCTGCTTTTGGGATGAAAGTCACTTGGTTGTGTAGAATTAGAATCCGGGAACATCATTAATTTACCAATCATATCAAGCTTTCTACTTCATATGCGTGAAAATTAATTAATGTACAGTGTTATCAATTTAGTTTGTCCCACTTTTAAGAGCCTGTAACTTTTTTGTATTTTGAGTTAGCGAGTTCATTCAAGAAACAAGATGTACCATTTCTAGCCAAGTTTTTATGAGTGTTATCAAAAATGACAGTAGGTGTCACATGTCACATTTAAAAGAAAAAATTTATATTTTTTAAATGGGACACCCTGTATATTAGAGGCGCATTAGATGGTCCCTTTTCTTCCGATTTCAAAAATATAACACACATATGCATTATTTTCTTCATTCCACCAAACATTGACAAAAATATGAAAAAATATATTATTGTTAAAAAGCATCAAGATAGCTATGCAGTTGGTTTGGTTGTTAGCTTATATTATGATCAATGAAACACGACACATTGAAACGAATAAAATATCTCAAGTTAGTTACTTTTTACATACAAAATAACTTTTCTACAATATTCGAAACGATTAATAATGCTGAAAATGAAAGACTGAAATATAAATGAAGATAAAATCCATAGCAACCAAAACCGTTGCATAGCTATCTTGATGCTTTTTAACAATAATATATTTTTTCATATTTTTGTCAATGTTTGATGGAATGAAGAAAATAATGCATATGTGTGTTATATTTTTGAAATCGGAAGAAAAAGGACCATCTAATGCGCCTCTAATATACAGGGTGTCCCATTTTAAAAAATTAAATTTTTGCTTTTAAATGTGACATGTGACATCTACTGGCATTTTTGACAACACTCATAAAAACTTGGCTAGAAATGGTACATCTTGTTTTTTGAATGAGCTCGCTAACTCAAAATACAAAAAAGTTACAGGCTCTTAAAAGTGGGACAAACTAAATTGATAACACTGTACGTCACTTACTAAAAGAAAACGACAAAAATGACATTAATTAACTTTGTCCTTTATTTTTTCATTTTTAATTTATTATACATTTTCTATTACCTTTTAACACGACGGTCTTCTAAATGACTTTCCTGCAAATCGCACATTTGGACCGAGTTCCTCCTCAATCCGCAATATTTGATTGTATTTGCACAGACGTTCCGATCTACAGGGTGCTCCAGTTTTTATTTGACCGGTCGACAGACCAACCACAAGGTCTGCTATAAATGTGTCTTCTGTTTCACCAGACCTGAAAAAGAATTGACGTGGTCAATTTAAAATGCATCACCACGGATAGAGTTTGGAAGAGGAAATACTTTTTTATTAGTAGGCATAGAAGAAAATGGCATTGTTTATAAAAACGTCTGCTTGTGCTGAAACTACAATTTCGAATACCAGATTTGCGATTACTATACATGGATCGTCAAAAACAACAGTTTTTGGATCTTTTTTTTTAATTCCTTGATTAATTAAATTAATTTTGCTAGTGTTAAAAAAATTACAATTTCAACTATTAGATAGGCATGCGATTACTATACTTACCTACAGGGTTCGTCAGAAACAACAGTTTTTGTTTTTTGGATTTTGGTTCTCAATTCTAATTTTCAATTCCTTTTGATGATTGGCTAAATCATCACTTTGGGAACAAATAGATTGGAAAGTACAGGGTTATCCAACCAAGACTAGACAAGGCGATTTTTTGACTTTTCCTGTACTTTTATAAAAAAAACTGAAATAGCCATCTTAAGTCATTTTCTCCCGCGAATTCGAATATCTTCAGCAAAAACAATTGAACATCAAACAAAAGTACTAGGGGTCACTTTGATATTTTTTTAAATGGGATGCCGTATTTTTAATGAGCTTATCCGATTTCTCATATAAATTTTGATCTAAAATGTTGGATTTTTAATTCAAAAACGCCTTTTTTCTTCAGTTTTAAATTCGGAAAATGTTCGTCTACCGTACGATTAATACCTGATAGATGGATACCCGTTTCACCTGTTCACCCTTTAACCTGCTTTAAAGTGTCCGTCAGTTAGACAAAATAATCAAGTGTCAAATTTCTATATATTTTTCACGAATTAATTACAAATTTAGTAGTTTTTGCAAATCTATTATTGCTTACGTATAAAAAAAGTATGACATATTAGAAAAAACTATAAACTAAAGTGAATAACTTTAATCAAACAAAATAAATTTGTAATTAATTCGTGAAAAATATATAGAAATTTGACACTTGATTATTTTGTCTAACTGACGGACGCTTTAAAGCAGGTTAAAGGGTGAACAGGTGAAACGGGTATCCATCTATCAGGTATTAATCGTACGGTAGACGAACATTTTCCGAATTTAAAACTGAAGAAAAAAGGCGTTTTTGAATTAAAAATCCAACATTTTAGATCAAAATTTATATGAGAAATCGGATAAGCTCATTAAAAATACGGCATCCCATTTAAAAAAATATCAAAGTGACCCCTAGTACTTTTGTTTGATGTTCAATTGTTTTTTGCTGAAGATATTCGAATTCGCGGGAGAAAATGACTTAAGATGGCTATTTCAGTTTTTTTTATAAAAGTACAGGAAAAGTCAAAAAATCGCCTTGTCTAGTCTTGGTTGGATAACCCTGTACCTATCGTCCAAATAAGTTGGCACGTAGGAGTCCCGATCTCACAATTATCATTTATGTGTATAAAACCAATTTCAATAAGAACTTTTAGATCTCTTGAAAGAAAAAATAAGAGTATCTAGTCATTGCAGATATCCCAATACAGCAAGTTAGGAACTGTTGTTGGGCATTCAGATGTCGAGTTGAATTATGCGCTAACTCGGTGGTACCACGTTTGAATAAAGGTTTTATAATTTATGATTAAAAGAATTGAAGAAATATGACATGTAATAATAAAAATACTTTAAAAGTAGGCAAATGAAAAATGGTTTTCTTACAACAAAATCGTTACTCGGCCAGATATAAAATCATATTCGAAGTAAGAAAGCAACAATATAGTTGTTTGTTTTTACGTAAATTTATTTTAAACGAAATCCAAAAAACTAAAAATGTTGTCTCTGATGAACCCTGTCTAGTAATCGCAAATGTGATATTTGAAATTGTAGTTTCAGCACAAGCAAAATTCATTTAATAAATCAAGAAATTGAAAACTAGAATTTAAAAAAAAATGCTAAAAAGTAAAAATGTTGTTTTTGACGAACCCTGTATAGTATTCGCAAATCTGATATTCGAAATTGTCGTTTCAGCACAAGCAGACGTTTTTATAAAGAATTACTTTTTCTTCTATACCTACCTACTATCAAAAAAGTTTTTCCTGTTCTAAACTTTATCCGTGGACACACTGTATGGTGGATGGACCGGAAAAACCCAGGAAATCGCATGCAAAATTTAAGGCGGTCAAATATTGGTTCACTTACCTCTTACATTTTTCTTGGGATTTCACAAGTATGTTTCACTAGCATTATATTTAATACAAAAACTTAAAAATTCATTTGTAATATTTGGTAGGAACGTTCAAAATTTTTCGGTAGATGGTAAAAAAAATTCGGTAGCTCTGTTTAGAGATCTCATATCCATTCCTGCATCCTCTACCTACCTGTGAGACACCATGGTACCCCAGCCATTTTGCTTTCCCAATAAGTGAGCTCGGATGGACTCGGTGACAGTGCCAATTTGGTTGACTTTAAGTAGCAGACAGTTGGAGGCATCTTTTTCAATTGCCATCTGGATCCGTTTTGGATTTGTTACTACGAAAGTACCAGTTAGTTAATTATAAATTATTATTACATCACAAATTTTATCACGCAACGCATTATTTTACAATTTAGCGAGACATCAGCTATAATTCTTTTTGATCATTTTTGAATAACGTGCATTTTTTGAACGTATCATTTTTTATACCTGTTAAATCATCTGCAACAATCTGAATGTTTGTACAGCTCTTCATGAGCGCCCAAGTATCCCAGTCGTCTTGATCAAAAGGATCTTCTATGGATACAATGGGGTAAGATTTAATGAAATCTTGATACATGGCCATCAGTTTATCGCCTTTTATCCAATTCTTCTTGTCGCTCTTTGGGTTTTTAAAGTCTAAATCGTATAGACCTGAAATATTGAAGATGGAAAATAGAAGTCGGAACGTTTGGATAAAATATGAAATGTCAAACGTAAGCTCGGGATCAGCGAATTTAAGTACAATTCAGCCATTAAAAAAACTACAAAACAAAATAATTAAATGCAAATACAAACTTCCTTTTTTAGAACCAACTATAAATTTGTATAAACCAAATGGATATTTAAATTTAGAAAAACTTTATAAATTAAAACTATGCATTCTAATACACTCTATTATTATTAAAGAAAAACAATCTAATATAATATTTCCTTCGAGCAACATTATTCACATCACGAGACACAAATCATTATATACAAACAGTACAATAGTACAAACACCAATGATAAAGAGTACTTTTGGTCAAAAATCAATATTATATAAAGGAATAACAATTTACAACAGTTTGCCGAAAAAAATTAAAGAAATGTCAAAATTATGGACTTAAAAAAAAAACACTAAAAAATATTTCCTAAAAACTTTAACGTAGGTAAGTATCTATTATACAGGGTGGTCCTTAAGTACATCAAGAAAATCTAGGATATGATTCCTGGCATCAATTTAAGTTGAAAAGTTCATATGGACTTATGCCCTAAAATGCTTACCCTCTAAGATACAGGGTGTTAAAATATTTTCCATTTTCCTTTAAAACTACCATTTTTTTCAAAAACATAGTAGAGACAACTTTTGTTCCGCTTATATCAGTAATGCATAAAAATGCATCAGAGTTTAAAAAAAACTGTGGCGTATCACATATTTTCACAAAAAAAATATTGATGGTATCTTCATGCACGCCACTGGTGGAAGTAGGCAAACCCCTTTTTAACCAAAAAGTGCAGTTATTTACGAAATCAATCGACATCAATTTTCAATACCGTATCTTCAAGAAGTTTCGAAATTTTAAAAAAAACAATTATTTTTTAAAAATATTTTAACACCCTGTATCTTAGAGGGTAAGCATTTTAGGGCATAAGTCCATATGAACTTTTTAACTTAAATTGATGCCAGGAATCATATCCTAGATTTTCTTGATGTACTTAAGGACCACCCTGTATATTAATATTTTTTTTTGTAAATGGTTATTATAATATATATTTATTTTTTTTGAATAATTTCGATGGAGTTATTATCTAATAGTTACTAAACATGGTTTTTATTATTTGTGAATTTATATATTGCATATTTGGTGTTATATTCTCTGTAATAAACTTTTTTAAGTTGGTTGAAAATAATAAATAAAAAATAAATAAAAAAAAAATTTTTACCATCTTTATAAAATTCAGACGCGGCCACGTCCATCCCGATCTCGATCCTCCCGGTGTAACCGGCCTTGGCAATGGCGTCGTTAATAATTTGGAGCGCGTCCTTGTTATTAGTGATGTTCGGGGCGAAGCCCCCCTCGTCCCCCACCGCGGTGGCGTCCAGCCCGTACTTGTCCTTGATGATCTTTTTCAAAGTGTGATACGTTTCGGAACCCATCTTCATGGCTTCGGTAAAGGAGCTGGCGCCTGTGGGAAGAATCATAAATTCCTGAAAAATATTTAATAAATTATTAAAGATTTATCAAGGCTCATTATGTGTTTTGACAATACGTTTATTATTTTTTCATATTTATATTATCGATTTATTTAGTATAAATTGCGATGGACAAATTCATAGTTTTGCAGATGATACTACAATTTTTTATACCGATACAAATTGGGAAAACTTAAATAATAAAATTAAAAAAGATTTTAAAATTATAAAAAATTGGTTTGATAACAATTTTTTAACAATTACTTTTAATTAAACAAATTATATTCCTTTTACTTTAAACCTAAATAACCTACCACGAAATATGAATAGTATTCAAATAAATGAAGACATTCAAATTTTTAAAGTTAATAAAATAAAATATTTAGGAATTATTTATTACAGTAAATAAAATTGGAATTTTTACTTAGAATACTTAATTAAAAAATTAAGAAGTACTACTACCTACCGATTTTTAAAAACATTAAAAAATTTTTAAATGTAAGACATGGAAATATTATACATGAAACTCATTTAAATTACGGAATTTTAGGTTGGGGAGGAATAAATAGACCTTTAGTTAAAAAATTAGAAATATTACAAAAAAGGTTTCTAAAAATTATATTCAATAAAGAATTATATTCAGAAACAAAAAAGTTAAACATAAGATAACTTTACATTTATAACATCTGTATATTTAAAAATGAAAACCTTATACAATTTTAAAAACCATAATCATAATACACGTCATAAAAATGAAATAACCATAAAACCTAAAATAAATAGGTCCATAGGACAAAAAAAATTCAAATATGTTTTTATTTAAACGATTATTTACCAACAAAAATTAAAAAATTGATTTCATTAAAAAAATTTAAAGTCGAAATAAAAACATGGATATTAAAAACAGACGATTTTAGAAATGCTTTAATTAATTAATATTGTTCTGAATAATTTATATAAGAACCGTTTTACACGAACGTAATTTTAACACAAAATTTGTGCTAAAATTTATTATAAAATTTATTAGTAAAAATTTATTACAAAATTATATGGAATTTTGATGTGTATGACACAGTAACAAATTTGGATGCAATTTTTGCAAGAAACGATGCGCACTAAACACCAGTGACGCATTGTTAAAATGTCAATGTCAAATTATATATAACCCAGCTTTTCGGTAAATAAAAATAAAGTAATTTATAGTAAAAATCAAGTAAAGTTTTAACGCGTTCAGGTTAGGTTCTGTCATATTTGACATAAATTGTGTGCAATATATGTCAAATATGACAGAACCTAACCTAAACGCGTTAAAACTTTACTTGATTTTTACTATAGGAAATAGCAAATATAACTTCCGAATGCCAATTTCAATCAAACGTAACCTTTCTTTTTCGGCTTTTCTTAAAAGATTTTGACAAGTGATTTTGACGCACTTTTATTAATTTTTTTGATAAAATATAGAAATGTTTCTATATTTTCGTAAAATATTATAATATTTTTCTAATAAAATTTGTAAAAGTGTGTATTACACGTTAAAATTTAGTTGTAAACAAATGTCTGCTTACATTTATCGTCAAATTTGCTACCGTGTAAAACGATACTAAGTAAAAATTTTACTTAAAAATGATAAATTATTAATTTAATTACTATAGGTAATATATTTCTTCAAAAAAAAACTGCGTTTATACTATAAATTAACATTTTTACTTTAAAACTTGATTTTTAATGCATATTTATGATTTATGATTTTACATACTAAAACTAAAAATAAGATTTGTCCCTAATAAGCTCAGCTTCAGGGGAATAAAGAATAAGTTTATAGAAGACAACATAAACATATTTATTATTATATATTTTACCTGCATGGCTAATTTATTTCCAGCATGTGATCCACCATTAATGACATTAAAAGCAGGGACAGGCAGAATGATATTTTTATTTCCCGCTAAGTCAGCTATGTGGCGGTAGAGGGGCAAGCCCCTTTTAGCTGCACCTGCTTTACATACGGCCAAAGATACCCCTGAAATTATCAAGAATTAATATACCGGATGCAACAGACCAAAAATTTCTTTAAATTATTTTTTTCTTTGTAAAAACTTTGGTTTGTTGAAAAATAAGTTAGCCTATGAAAAAAAAATATATAGGGTGTCCGTAAAGTTGAAAAACAATTTTTTTACGAGAGTAAAGTACCAATATCTTAGAAGCCTAGATGTGATGATTAGAAACAATTCTCTTAAGGTTGAATTCTCAACGTCATTCAATCTTTTGCCAACCTATAACCTATTTCGCGTTGATTTTTTGAGTTTATTATTTTAATAACAAACATTTAAAGAAAATCAATATCGTCGGTACATTATTTAGGTAGTATCTGATATGTTACAAAAATATCAATTTATTTCATTGGTAATTTTGGGAGAATTGTATAGTGAAAGAACAATGAGTGACAATGACATAATAATGTTAAAAAAAATCTTACCCGATGTTTTTCGCTATACAATGCTCCTAAAATAAGTTATGAAATTCCTTGATATTTATTAAATATGTCAATTATTACCTATAGAACATCAAGTCGATACTGCTTTTCTTTAAATTTTGTATAAAAGCTAGAAAACATAAATAAATCTACGCGATATAGGTTATAGGTTGGCAAGCATGTTGATACTCCCACCTTAAAGGGGCATTTTGCCGAAAACTTTAGAATAAGGAAGTGTTATTCAAATTGCTGTGTGTTCTAAACATCGATTATTTTTAATGTAAAATCCAAGCTTTTACGTTTCTATTCCCAACATGTTCTAACTAATTCAACGTATAAGTAAACACAAACCTAAAATGGCATTGGCTCCGAAATTAGCCTTATTTTCCGTTCCATCTAATTTAATCATAAATTCATCAATTTCCTCCTGCTGAGTCACATCCAAATCCTGCTTAGTTAACTCCGGTCCTATAATGTTATTGACATTTTCCACCGCCTTAAAAACACTCTTGCCCATGTACTTGTCGGCAATGTTGTCCCTAAGTTCTAAAGCTTCGTGGACACCTATAACAAAAAAAAAAGTACTGTGTTAGAAATTTTACAAAATAAGGCAATGCGGATTATTTTAAATTGTGACAAAAAAGTATACAATATACAAAAATAAATTTTATGTTAAAAAATTTAGATTGGTTGAATGTGAGAAATTTAATTTTTTATTTAGTATGTATCTTCTACATAAAATTAAAAATAATTTATTGCCTGATTGTTTAAAAAAAATTTGTTCTTTTAATCATGACCATCATAATTATAAAACAAGAAGGAAATTAATCAAAATATATATATAATATATTGTGGATAGAGTGTCTAAAACATAAGCTTATAAGTCTATTTTTCATAAAGGTTTGATAGAATATATCTAATAATTTGGAAAATTCTATTAAATCTTAAATATCATTAAAATTATTTTAAAAAACTTTTAAATTACATTTATTTAAAAAACAAAATGATACGTAATATTTAATACAATTTGCAACATGTTTAACTTTTCTGTCTGTTTTTTGTTAAAAGAAGGTTTCGTTTTAAAATTAAAAATAAATCTATAAAACTGATTTTGTTAAAAAAATGTATTAAAAAAATATTTAATTGTAGCTTTTTGCTAAATAAAACATGTTACTACTGTTACTAACTGTTAGTTGATTGTCATTATCATGTGACGCTTTCCCATAGATAAGCAAGCTCATCTGCGCTGTATTTTTTTTTAATTCGAAAAAATAAAAAACTCTAAATTTCTGATTTTTTTTTAAATTTGGATTTGATAGTTTTCTTACCTGTACTAGCTCCGGAAGGTACGGCAGCCCGAAATAGCCCCAAATCCGTTATCAGATCGACCTCGACTGTGGGGTTCCCTCGCGAATCAAATATGCTTCTTGCAAAAACGCTTTTTATTTTGGATTTGTTGCCGATACTAGCAGCCCCATCTTTACGGCAAGACATTTTGAGTTGCTGTGTGGCGCTTACGGAAGTTTTCGTGTGATTAATCAAATAATTTAAAAATCTAAAATTTCTAATAAACATGTCATTTTAATTTTATGTCAGAAATAATCGCCAAAGCTTACTTGATATTTTTTCAAGCTGGTACATAAAAATAGCTTACAACAGCCTTCTCGATATAAGGTGCGTTAGGGACTCGGGCTCAGCCCATACTCAGCCCTACAAACTTATGGGACCCGTCAAAGCGCTATTTAGCCTAGGCCAAATATTATTATTCGTCTTAGCATACTCGTAAACATCATAGACGGTCATTATAAACAAAATTACATCATAGTTTCATTAGGAACGCTTCGCGAAATGGGAAATAGAGACGGGCATACTTAACCGCGGCAAGGGGTGAGGAAAAAAACTTTGCATGCTAAGTTTAATTTTTAAAAGGAACGCCGGTGGCTTTGCTTTGCTATTTAAAAGAAACGTAAAGGAACTCTGTAATTACTCAACCGCTGTCATCTATTGTTGTTTGCTCAAACCACAGAAAAATAAAGGGCTCAAATCTGCCGCATATTATGCAGTTGTATTTATTTTTCTAGGAAACTAGAAAAATCATAGTGCTGGCATCTATACGGCAAAGACAGAAGTTAATGAAAAGATAAAACAGGTATCTGTAACTTGACAAAATATAATATACAGAAAACTGTATATTATGCGCTGTAAAAAGACAGTTTTCTGTACCCATATTCTGTACCTTTAATAAATATTGTGGATGTTTAATTTTTTGCAATAGAGATGACGCTACATAACTGATCATGTTGGTTTTGGCCGTTTTGAGTCACCGAGTTATCCTTTACTTTTTCTATCATAATGAATTAAATAAAGAAGTATCAATCCATCGAACCCTTTAGTAATCTAGCGAGTTTATGCTAAACGAATAGTTCGACTGACCTTCATATCACCTTGAAAAGGTTAAAAGAGTCAATCAGCAGATTTTTGACATCTCTCAGTTCGTCAGTTCGTGCCGGGTAGCCAAAAAAGTGGCTTTTGGGTTGGGAGATTTTTACAAAGTTTTCGAAGCTTTTCCACTCGGTAAGTAATTTTTTTATAAATTATTTTAAACGGTTAACATGTGGTGTACTAATAATTTAACTTAAATGAACGTAAAAACATTTTTTTAAATTAGAAAATAGAATTTTTACGTAACGTTACCCAATAGATATTTAGGAGTATCCCATTTTTCTTTTTTCTATAATATCCATTAAAAGATTACTTTTGTTATAAATATCCCACCTGTAAATAAATTTCCATTCAGAGTACTAACAAATTATATGAAATTTGTATATCAATAAAGTAGACCAAAACATTAATTGAATTTGTAGTTTGCAGTACATGCTTAGCAATTTTTTTTGCTTGATTTTTGAAAGTACAAAAGTTTTCATCTAGCATATTTTAAGATATTTTAATTCATACCTATTAGCCACACATAGGTAGGTACTTATTTTACGATTTATTTAAGGATATAAGAGCAAAAACATTTGGTTATCCATCCCTAATTCTCCTTCAACTTCTTATAAAAAATGAATTTTTAAACCTTACTGACCTTTTGTTTGGACAAAAGTACGGATACATTTTTTTTAATAAGTAAATAGGTATCTACCTTGTAGGACTCAACCAACAATATTATATTTTCCCTTTTTTTAGAATTTACAAAATGCCTATCAAGAGTATCCACGCCCGCAACATCTTCGACTCCAGAGGCAATCCAACTGTTGAGGTTGACCTAATAACTG
Organism: Polydrusus pterygomalis; assembly: GCA_963969555.1. NCBI lineage: Eukaryota > Metazoa > Arthropoda > Insecta > Coleoptera > Curculionidae > Polydrusus > Polydrusus pterygomalis. Next base: position 3,839,333 of record OZ018377.1, read on the forward strand.
ACCTTGGCTTGTTCCGTGCTGCTGTACCATCCGGGGCTAGTACTGGTAAAAAATTAAGATTAAATAGTATAATATACCTAACTAAATTTTTTTTTGAAAGTCAGTAAATTTTTTACTTCATAAATTCATCATTTTTTACTTATCATATTTTCAATATAGGTGTTCATGAGGCCCTTGAACTTCGTGATGGTGACAAATCCCGTTACCATGGAAAATCAGTCCAAAAGGCCATTGACAACATCAATAAATCTCTAGGGCCCGAAGTTATCAAATCTGGTTTGGAAGTCACCCAACAAACAGAAATTGATGAATTCATGATCAAACTTGATGGAACTGAGAACAAGTCCAAGTTTGGAGCTAACGCCATTCTTGGTAAGAAAATTTATTGTTTTACAGCTTTTATTTAATGAAGGGACTGGGTCCCCTTTCTCTCTCGCAGCAAATAAAAATTCGGCAGATTTATATTTTTAGTTATAATATTTAATTAACATACTTCTTAACTATCAAAAACATTGTGTTTGGTAACGAAATCAGTATTTTGATAACAATTTTGTAGTTACAAAAGTTTTTTTTTGTCAACATTTGAAAGATTACACATAAAAAGTAATTTTAAAAATAGATTGACACAAATTTATCTGCATACCTACAAGATTGTATTTGTAAAAAAACAAGTATATTTTTTTATATACCTAAGTAAATTTATTTTTATTTTGTTGATTTCCAGGTATTTCCCTGGCTGTCGCCAAAGCCGGCGCTGCCAAAAAAGGCATTCCATTGTACAAACATTTAGCTGACTTGGCGGGAAATACCAACATTGTCCTACCAGTCCCCGCCTTCAATGTAATCAACGGTGGATCGCATGCTGGCAACAAGTTAGCCATGCAGGTAAATAAAAACGTATTATTGACTCCTTTTTGTCAATTGCCTCGTTTTTTTGTGTTCTGTACTAAAATTAAAATCGCTTTACTGTCCGTGATAAGTACCTAATCGAAAAATATACAGTGTGCATCTAGTCAAAGGAATAAATCACATTTAAAAAAATAGGAGTCTGGTTTATTCCAGTTTAATTGCATTTCTTTACGGTAATTTTTCTATAGGAGTTTATGATTCTTCCGACTGGCGCTACTAACTTCACTGAAGCTATGCGTATGGGCTCTGAAGTCTATCACCACCTTAAGAACGTTATCAAAGCGAAATTTGGATTGGACGCCACTGCTGTAGGAGATGAAGGTAAAAACTATGTCATTTTATTGATTTAAGGTGGAATTCTCAACGTCGTTCAATTTATTGCCAACCTATAACCTATTTCGCTTTGTTTTTTCAAGTTTATTATTTTTAAACTAACATTTAAATAAAATCAGTATCGTCGGCACATTACTAAGGTAATATCTGATATACTACAAAAATTTCAATTTATTTCATTGCTAATTTTGGGAGAATTGTATAGTGAAAGAACAATGACATAATAATGTTAAAAAAAATCTTACCCGATATTTTTCGCTATGCAATTCTCCTAAAATAAGTTATGAAATTCCTTGATATTTATTAAATATGTCAATTATTACCTATAGAATATCAAGTCCATACTGATTTTCTTTAAATTTTGTGTAAAAACTAGAAAACATAAATAAATTTACGCGAAATAGGTTATAGGTTGGCAAGCAAGCTGATACTTAAACACGTATACCTAGATAAATTTTCACCAAGAAATACCAATAATAGGATTAGGAGGGTTGGAAATTAACTTTCAAAATGTCTGTTCCAAACTAAGCATATTAATAATTATATGTTTAGGTGGTTTTGCACCCAACATCTTGAACAACAAAGATGCTTTGGACCTGATTATTGACGCCATTGCCAAGGCAGGCTACACTGGCAAGATTGAGATTGGTATGGATGTTGCAGCTTCTGAATTCTACAAGGACGGTGAGAAACTACACATTTATTTAATAAATCGTACAAGTCAAATAGATACTTAACTTTTTTTTGATTTGGGTAAGAAATTATACAGTTACCAGCATTGGAATATTGAAAATACTTTTTATACCGATTATGGATGAGATTACAGAAAATGCATACATACCTGCAGCTTTGCAGATCTGCAAATATGGCGGACTTGCAGACGCAAAATAATTTGCAGAAATTTGAGATTCCGGAAACTATTTGCAAATTCGCCATTTTTACTGTGGTTAAACCGTTTTACTACTTCTAGTTTATTGATATCAACTGCCAAATATGTGAAATATGCCCAAATCCATGGCAATAATAAATTAATAAACTTAACTTAACAGCAGAAAATAAATACCAACTTGTGCAGTATCTGGAATCATATTTTCAGTGGCTGTGTTATAACAAATTAACTATTAATAATTTAAAAAAAACTGTATATATGATTATTTATTAAACAACATAGAACCACATTTCAGATGTCTGCTGCCGTGTTGGGGTAATGCAAGTGATTATCTGATTTATTTATTCGTGTCAGAAGCATCATTAGATAACAATAAATACCAATTAATTAATTAACACATTATACCAAATGTCTATAGTCACACCCTATTTGCCCAGAAGCGGGCGACATCAATTGCGTTCGGCTTTGCTGCCACAAGGTCCTCTATGGTACAACTAGCGGGGCACAGCGGGCAGGTGTACATATGTTGCGTGGTTTGCAGTTCTCCACAATCACAGAGATCGGAGTCCACGGGGTAGCCCCACTTATTTAAGGTGTCTTTCGATCTCGCCGTGTCCGTTCGCAGTCTGTTCAACGCCTTCCAGATTATCTGATAAAAATACTAAAAAGACTGCAAAATAAATCAATTAAAACTTTATTCGCGTTAGACTATTTTACACCAAGTGAAAATGTATACAAACAGTACCCCTTTCTAACACTTAACCAATTAAAAACCCTTGAACAAAAAAAAAAATTAATGTATTGTGCACAGAACAAACTGCTTAAAACAAACATTCTAAACAAAGTAAAGACTTTCACAACTATAACGTGAGATTTAAGCGTGCGCTCAGAAGTACTTTTGCAAGGCAAAAGAAAAAACAAAATTCGCCTTATCAAAAAAGCATTAGAGTCTACAATACCATACCCCCTCGACTACTGGAGGGACAATACAATAAAGTTTTTCATAACCTAATAACATATATTAGAGACAAATGTAGCTTAAATTAAGGACATATTGTTTATTAATCCTTGTAACAATTATGAATAATTGTCAAAAATTGTAAGCTTAGGCCTCGGTACCAGGTCCTTCTGATTTGAGATCAGTAATAAACCATTAATAAAAAAAAACTCTTAAAATTCTTAACGTTTTTTTTTTTATATAAAAATCGGATAGAAAATGTAAATAACCACCACTATTATCGTCCGTCAAATTCCCAAAATATAGGTTAGTTTTTAACAAATTTTATACATTCTGCAGGACCTTCCAACCGTCTGCAAATTTGCAAACGCAGAGTATGATAACATTTTCTGGAATTTCAATTTTGTCATTTGCGTCTAGAAACTGCTACTTGCAGATGCAGACGTCATATGCAGCTACTGTAATCTTACCCTACATCTGCAGAATGGACTACTCGTGTGGCGGAAAAATCCGGAAAATTGTCAAAAATATATTTTTTCATAAGAATTGGTATTAGACGACGAGATATCGATTAAAGTTATTTGAAAAAAGTGTTTAAAAATCCTTAACATTTTTTTTTTAAATGTCCAATATTATATTATTATTCTTGCAAAATAGGCAATGTTAATTAAGTTTCTGTACTGTAAAAAACTTAATAGGCTGTATAAATGGTACCCTATAATATTTCTGTACTAATGGGATTTTGGTTTTTATCGATTGCCATCCACTAATTTGAGTTGGCAGTGTTTAGAATAGTATGAACTGTACGAATTTTAAATTGTTCGCATAAAAAATAGGACGTATTTTTCGGTTTACATAATATATTTAACTTCTACTTTTACATGTATATTAAAACGTATTTCAAGAAAGTTATAGTTATAAATAGCTAATAATATCTGGACATCACAGTTTATGATAAATAATTTTTTTAATTTAATAATAATATATATCTTTATATTATATTGGTGTTTGAATATAATGATTTTGTCTCGTGATGTGAATAATGTTGGTTGAAGGAAATATTATATTCGATTGTTTTTTTTAATAATAATAGAGTGTTTTAGAATGCATAGTTTTAATTTATAAAGCTTTTCTAAATTTAAATATCCGTTTGGTTCATACAAATTTATAGTTGGTTCTAAAAAAAGAAGTTTATGTATGCATTTAATTCTTTTGTTTTGTAGTGTTTTTAATAGCTGAATTGTAGTTAAATTCGCTGATCCCCAAATTGAAGTCATATACTGTAATTTTGAATAAACCAAAAAATACTATATACCTACCTATGTTTTAAATATTTTTATAATATATAATTTTTAGCTTTAAATAAAATGCCAATTATTGGTATTATATATTCAATATGTTTTTCCAACTTAAATTTTCATCAATATATAAACCTAAAACTTTTATTGTATCTACTTAGGTATATGATTATTGAAAGTTAGTGAAGAAATATTATTATTTTTTAATTTTGATTTACTTATAAACATAAAAGCTGATTTATTAAAATGTAATGATAATTTATTAATTTCAAGCCATTTACATATTATATTTAGGTCGTGGTTAATGTTATTATAAATTTGAGCACAGTCTTCATGAAAATATACAATAGTAGTATCATCAGCAAACAATTTTATTTTTCCTTTTAAATTTAATTTTACTATAGAATTAATGTAGATTTAAAAAAAAGTCGTTCCTAAGGTTGATCCTTGCGAAATACCACAAGTTATGTTTTTTTGTGAACTTTTAACATTTTCCATTTGAATTTATTTATGCTATTTATAATATAGCTTAATAAAACAAATAAAGGATTCTATTCTATTCTATTCGTTCGGCTAACTTTGAATGGGTTCGTAGGCCATGTTGTCTATATAAATAGATTTTTTCTTTGTCGACCTTTTTTTTAGTGGGAAGAGATCAATCCGTTCCCAAGATAGATCTCGTTCTATATAAATTAAAATTTTAGTATACAATAAATTTTTAACATGTATACATAAGTTTCGGTTTCGGCCGAAGCTGAGACCAAGGCCGAAAATTCGGTTTCGGCTAAAAATCTTTTTTTAGACGGTACCCTCTGCTTTGTTTCGATAGAGAATTTCGTGAGCGAAGCCGTGGGTACCCACTTGTACAGATATAATCGGCAAAAGTGTTTTCAATATTCGATTAATATAATTGTTTCCATATTTTTACTTTATGTTCACTGTATAATTAAATTATGTGTGAATCGACTGTCAACTCGTTAGGTCAATACGATTTGGACTTTAAGAACGCCAATTCCGACAAGAGCAAATGGCTTTCCCCCGAGAAACTCTTGGCTCTTTACCAAGAATTCATCAAGGACTTCCCGATGGTGTCCATTGAAGATCCCTTCGACCAAGATGATTGGCAGGCGTGGACTTCCATCACTGGCGCCACCAATATCCAAGTAAGGCCATAGAAAAAAATCAGGACTGTTTATTTATTTATTTATAATATAAACAAGTTAATTATAGATACATAAACCTTATTTCTAAAAGCTTATACTAAGCTTTAATAATAAATCAATTACAAGTATTGCAATTACAGTAATTGAGTAAGCGGTTCATTCCTTAATTTTTATTTGAATTTTTCATAGTTTAAATTATATTTGTTTATGTCTCTACAGTATTTATTAAAATAAGAGCACAGTCTTATAAGCGTTGAGCTTCTATACAGATTTGTCCTCGGTGCAGGAATATAAGATATATCGAGGGTAATATATCATAAGGGCGTTAGAGCCATTTTTTGTAAAATTGAGATTTTCACGGTATAACCTAAAGAAAATAGATGTGCACAACATATCAGAACGGCGTGCCAAACTAATTGAAAGTAACAGGTGTTTTAGAGGCGTATGTGCTAAATTCTACACTTTTTAAATTTATCAGAAGGACATAAACGCTCGTAAGACCAAGTAAATCTTTAAAGTATTGCAACATAAAGAATCATATAGGCGTATAGTTTTGTATGTGGCGTTCGCGTCGGATTTAAGCGTGGTACGCCCTTGTTGTTTGCTTTAGTCGTGCTAAAACCTGCAAAGCGAATGGGTCATTGCACGTGTTCTTTAATATTCAACGGTTTTTCATCCCAATTTTAACATCTCTACAGTGCTAAATTCGAAAAATGTCAAGTGGTTACGAGTGGAAAAAGAAAAACCTATAATTTTATTATATAAAAATGAAATGTGGGAAGAGTTCCATAGGCTTGACATAAAACATATTCAAAGAAAAAGTCGAAAGATCCCAACAGTTCATCAATATTTTTCAAACTTGAATGATTACCCTGCGTACTAACTGACTAACGTCATCGAGTATGTATAAACCATTTTACACGAAATTAACACACCACGCCGACGACGGCGCTGCATCTACCGACTCAGATGAAATACCACTTTCTGTCATGAAAGAAAAAATGCGAAAAAGGAAACGGTTGTAACGATTTTGTTTTAATTATATTTTAGAGATTTTTTTTAGTTTAATAAAGATTGTTTGTTGTTTAAAGTAATAAAAATTTAATGATTAAATATTTGTATCACTTTATACGCCTGTTAAAAAACCTGAATTTGATGTAAACGTTGTATCAGACAGGCGTATGCGCCATTAATTGTTTTATACAAATTAATAAAATAATTTTAACATAAAAATGTCGTAGATACCGATCAGTTTATCCTACAGTCAAATTATCATGATTATTCGTCATTACAATCTCAAAATTTCTAAGAAATATTGAAAAAGTGAACAAAATCATCTCTACTTTTACAGTAGGAAAGTGGCGCATCCGCCCTTCTGATATATTACCCTCGATATGTGCGGATCTAGTATTGACTAAGCCTATTCTAAATGGAAGCTGTCCTAAGAACTCTTTATTACCTATTTTGTCTCAAATTATTTTATATAGGACAATAATTCTTGCTTCTATACGGAATAGTCTTGAAAAGGGGAAATTAAACAAATTACATAAAGCCTTTGATCTGTACCTCTTGGCGGATAACCTCAAAATGACTTGTACCTAGTACAAAAATTTTTAAAATTTACGCTAAACACATTCCAAAAGAACAGTTTTATTGGCATACTGAGGATCCCAAATAGGGCATGCATACGGTTTTGTAATACCTGGAATTTATATAAAATTATTATGGCGTTATCATTTTGAAGTATTATAATAAATCCTAGCATTTTTAAAGCGCTGGCAGTAATATTATCAATATGCCCAACAAAAATCAACTTACGATCAAACTAGACACCGAGATCTCTGTGAAAATCAGTTCTCTTTAGAGGCATATCATCGATGCCGTAATTAAAGTAAATATTTTGAGTTCTACATGTAAAGGACATTATCGCACATTTGCCTACATTTATATTTAAATTAACCTTTGGCGGGGTTACTGAGATTTAAACCTCAGTACCCCACCAAGCGCTTTTATGTGATTTTCATCACCTCTGTGATAACTACTACAAATTTTATTCCACCAATGTCTTTTTGACATAAACCTAAAAATGTTTTTTAAAAATTTAAATAATTTTTGACACTTTCTTTTTAGAAAGGTTTTTCTTCTTCCCCAGTTTTCTAGTTGGTTTAGACCACATTTACTGTCTTCTCACATACTGAGTATGTTGTAACTTTTATTAATTTTCTCCATTTTATGGCTCTTTTACACATAATTTTTAATTCCATGAAAGCTCCATTAAGGTCCTTCACCATTTTTCTCTTTTGCTAAAACCATCAGCATTACTTAAATACATTTTCTGTCTCCTGATGATGGACGTTTCTACGTTCGAAGCATGTAGAGACCCTTGAGAATTATATTCTATTAAATTTTGTGGAGGAAGACTTTTACTTTTTTCTTTCTTTCCCATACTTTTAACTCCACTTTAAGCATGGACTACTTCTTCAAATTAAATTCAAATCGTTTTGTATGGTCCAGTTCATCCACAATAGTATGAAATAGCTTATAATCATCAGCAAAAATAAGACCTTTGGTGAAATTAACGCTCTTTCAATTTTATTTATAACTAGCAAGAACAGAAGTGGTCCAAAATTTGAACCCTGGGGCACCCCTGGTGAATATATGTTTGATGTGTAGATCTTAACTTCAACGAATAATGATATTTTATAGGGACACTACACAAAGTATATCATAACGTATTTAGTAACTTTACTTCATTGCTTTATGAGATACGGTCGGTCAAAATCAAAATTTAGTGAAAAAACCTTTATTTTAAATTTATGACAAGTTACGATTTAACCCTGCTATACATATTTTTTCTATTTTTTTTTTAGATTGTTGGTGATGACTTGACAGTGACCAACCCAAAACGTATCCAAACGGCCGTCGAAAAGAAAGCCTGTAACTGTTTGCTTCTCAAAGTTAACCAAATTGGTACGGTCACCGAGTCAATTAAGGCACATTTGTTAGCCAAGGAAAACGGATGGGGTACCATGGTATCTCACAGGTACGACTCTATAATAATACATAAAGGTTTCTAGCTAGTATAAATGCCAATGCACTTCATCACTCTAAGTGTCTGAGCAACAATTTCTTTGTTTGTTTGAAGGTGGTAGAAAATGATGTAATATCAGAAAAATTACCTTGTCGGACTTCCATCGTGTTTATTTTGTTACTTAACACAACGTTTCGGTTGGTTAGTATCTCTAACCGTTTTCAAGTGTAAACTAAATGATAATTCTAAGGCTACTGTCTCAAATACTGTCCATGTGCAATGAAGCTTGATGACTCCGCCTACGTGCTTATTGGAGTGTGAAGTTTGAGCTGTTGGTTTTGGATAAGAAGAGGCTTCCAGATATTGGGAATATCCATACTTGGTTTACTAAATATATGGGCATTTTAATTCATGAAAGCTGCTTCTTTAAATTTTCGTTTTCTCCAGTGCTGTTCCGTGTCCAAAACCTTGGCTTCTGACCACTGTATATTATGTTGGTTGGTCCATACATGTTCCGCTATACATAATCTCACATACACCCCCAGACTGAATAGTCCAAGGGAGTAAGGTCTGGGGAACGGGGTGGCCATTTAACAGGAGCATCTTGGCTCCGATCAATCCAGTGATTAGGAAAGATTTGAGTTCCTAACTTTTCTAATTTGACTATTTGTCAATTGATTGTAACATTGTAACTCTTTATGGTGAAGCAATGTACCAAATTTGAAATCTATATCTTATTAAATACTCGAATTATTCAAAAAAATTAGTTTTTAACACATTTGGTCCCGGTGCCACTGCATAAATATGTTTTTTGAACATATTACACCAGATTTTTAGTAAAAAAAACAAATCATTATGCATTTAGCAAGAATACTTACATCAAGAAATCATATTTGTTTCATTATTAAAAAATAATGACAATTTAAGGCCTCAAATTAGCGCAAAAAATTTGAATAGTTGTCTTAAACTTTGGTTTCAAAGTTAAGTAGTTATTTAAAACAAAAAAATGTATTGTTTTTATTTTAATGTAATATCTAAGGGTACCACTTTACAAAATGCTTTTTAACTTTTTGTTATTACTAACCCAAATAAAAATATCTATCGAAAAACTTTATTGGTGCGTTAGCGCACCACTGGTATAATAGATGAAGTTTAAAAATGTTTTGACTCGCAGAGATATGTTTGCTTTGCTTGGCAGAAACTCGATAAAATGTATAATGTACTAGTTTCAAGTTACTTGTAGTACAGAGAGGTTGTTATAAAGTTGATTTGGAAAAAAAATGTCGGTCAACACTGCCCACTAAAACCCTCAAAAGAAGTCCGAGGATCATACGATTCTGCGTATGATAATGACACAAAATTATCTTTTGTACGCTGGAACGATAATGACATTGTGACTGTTGGTAGGAACATATTTAATATCCAACCTGTAAATAACGTAAAGCGATATGACCGAAAAGAAAAAACTATATTCAGATACCTCATCCCAATGCTATTATCCAATATAATAAATTCATGGGTGTAGTTGATTTGCACGACCATGGAATAATTGCCAATTATTATAGGTCAAAAGTTTTGGGTAAAAAATGGTGATGGCCTCTATTTCGAAATTCTTTGGACAGCATTTTAGTAAATGCTTGGAAACTATAATATTGCTAACAAAGCAAAAATGTCGCAACTTGATTTTAAGTCCTATATTGCACTACGCCTCATAAAGAGTGCCAGAGTACAGAGAGTGAGAGAGAGCGATTATTGTTTATACTTTTAAAAACATTTTTCTTTTTTAAGTTTTTTTGGTTTTGTGGTTTTATTTCAGGAGAATTATCTTAGTTTATGCATTTAATAGTTTATGGTATTTACCGGTGGTGCGTATACGAACCAGCTATTTTTTGTAAAGTTAAAGAGAATGTAAATTTGTAGAACCATAAAATGTATTCTTAGAACCAAAATATACCATGTTTTATAAAAAAAATACTATTTATTATTTGTATCGATGGTTGGTACTAAATGGGTTAATTTCAAACTCATTTCAACAAATTGAACATGAAGACCCTGTATAATAATATTGTTTTACCTGGAAATGTAAAGTCCAGGCAAATTTTTTTTGGCCCAGTATTTTTTGACCGATTATATGACTGACAATTTAAAATATCCCATATTTACACAACTTGCAGTACCTGTCATATGGGGAGAGGGGAGAGGTAATCAAGTATATGCTGTGCTATAATAAGAAGAGTCCTAAAAATTCAACCGTTTTTGGATAATCTCATATTTTTCAGATCTGGAGAAACTGAAGATACCTTTATCGCCGATCTTGTCGTCGGCCTCTCCACCGGCCAAATCAAAACGGGAGCCCCTTGCAGGTCGGAACGTCTCGCCAAATACAACCAGATCTTGCGCATTGAAGAGGAATTGGGAGCCGCAGCCAAATACGCTGGTAAATCGTTCAGAAAACCACAATAAACTTGTCGAATATCCAACAAGTTTGTCAGAAATGTTTGTATTAGATACTATAAGATTTAAAAACGAGTATAGGGAAAAATAAAGTTAAGTGGTAACAGTTTTTGGTAAGGAATATCTACCGTCTGCCAAAAGTTATTTTTATTTGATGCAGACGCAAAAGTTGTGAGATGTAGAAGTGTAAGTACTAATTTTTTTCCTAAATTTTGCAAAAAGTTTACCTCTAATTAATTTTAATTAATGTTTAGACTGTAATCATCTTTAGGTCTATGCTTTAACTAAGAAAATCAATTTGTTTATTTAATGTTCACTTTATTTATTATTTTTACTGAATATATGCTTTGTTTTAACCGTACTATTACTGCTATTTTTTACTAGATTATTGTATTAAAGTGTCATCTATTGTAAAAATTCTCTATTAAAGAATATTACCAACTGAAATTGTAGAATTGTTTTTGTCTGTGCTTCTTCTTACTTCACTCATCCCCCTTTTTATATTGTACACTGATGTGCAAAGGTCAGAGCATCACTTGGATGGATGAAGATAATAGTTGAACAGACGCTAGACATTTGTGTCTGTCGAATCGAACCTCGCCCTTCTGTATAAACAAATACCTTAATTATAACGTACGCTCTAGCCACAAAGTGCGCACGAAATCCGACAATAACGTTGTTTAGGATGTAATTTTTTTGGACAAGCGCTGATATTCTAGACGACGCGGAGCGGACGCGTTAGATAATCGGTTAATAACAAACACTAATGACGTAATTTCTGTTTTTGATCAATAAATAAATAGAAGTGCCTTTATATTACTTAGTAAAGATTCTTACAACGAGTGAAAGAAAGGGTGGCGGTATTCAACAACGTTGCTCATACAACCACCCGATTAAAAAGATAAAAATTACAAAATAATGGATAGCCTATAATTAAAAACTAGTAGTTCTAAACTATTATGAGATTGCTGTAGGATCTCTCTTATTTTTAATAAATTGTTTAAGTAGTCTACTAAAAGACTCAAGGGTGGGGGCTCCCCTGACCTCAGCGGGTAACGAATTATATAGTTTGCTCGCATCATAGGTAAATGAACGTTGGAAAAGGGCAGTGCGGTGCTTTGGGACATTAAACAAATGCATATGACGAGTCGGACGATCGTGTACATCAACCCCCCTCGTCAGTCTCTCAAAAAGATAAAGTGGCTCATGCGTATGGAGTACCCTGTAAATACATTTGGAAAATTGAATTTCATATCTTTCTTGAATATTAAACCATTCGGATATTCCAAGGTATTGAGAGATATGATCGAACCTTCTAAGATTAAATGAAAATCTAAAACATGAATTTTGAATTTTTTGTAAGCTATACTTATCCCCTTGAGTTAGACAAGGCCAAAATACTATGTTGCAGTAAGACAAATGTGATAGAACCAGGGAGTCTGTTAATCTCAGCTTTATATTTTGTTCAAGAATATTCTTGTGTGCATAAAGAAGCTTGAGTTTAAAAATTGATTTTTGAATAATTGAACATACATGTTTACCAAATCGTAATTCGTTGTCTAAATAAACACCAAGATTTTTACAAACTTCCTTAGGTACCAGCAAGGCATCACCAAGCTTAACACCCAGATCCCCCAAATACCTTCCCCTATCGAAGACCACCATCTGCGTCTTGCCAGCATTCAGAATAAGACCATGAGCGTTTGACACATCATACATTGTTTTAAGATCAACATTAACTCTTTCAACAGCAGCATTAGTTGCACTTGCATTAAACGAGAAGATGAGCTGAGTATCATCAGCGTAACGATGATCTCTTCAATGCTTTAAAAATTTGGAGAAGTCCGCTGTGTAAAGTAAATACTTCGTCGTTTTAAAATACTATTGTAGTGCTTAAACTCTCCATATTATTTTTTTTTGCAGTAACGCAAATACTTTTATAACTTGTTTTGACTTCCTAAATATTATTAATTCCTAACAAACTTGAAAAGTACTAATAGTCTATTATTATCATTATTTTTTTTTCTAATCGAAATGCATTTTTAATACAATTTTCTATGTACCCACTATGGTTCCTTATAAAAGTACACTACATCGTGTGGTATCCAGGGCACTAAATGATAAAATCAAATTTATGTGGTACCTAAATGGAAAATTAGTTATTTTAGGCTAAACCGCTATTTTAGGTCGGGTAGGTACCCTAGTATAATTGAAGACCTTGGTGCAAAAACCGGACAAGTCCATATTTTATAATATTTGGGAAATTGACAAAAACGTCCTGGACTTAGCTGTTTCTTGCACCCAAAAATGCCAGCGGCCAAGTCCTAAAATTATATATTAACGTTGCATTCCTTTGGACTTGGCTGATTTTAGTACCAATCGATCGGGATATTTTAATACATACATTTTAAGGGAAATCGTTATTTCGACTAACATGGACTTGTCCGGTTTTTGCACCAAGGGCTTCAATTGAAAATGCATTTCGATTAGGTATAAAAAATAATTAATACAGGTTGTATGTAGTAGATTTTAGGACCTTTTAGGTTTTTAAAATTGTTACATTGAGAATAGTAATTTTAAAAGCCATCGGTAAATTTAATTTTTTAAATATGACGCCCTCCTAAAGAAAAGAGTGAGCAAAATTTACTAAAAAGTATAATTTAATATTCAACAAAGGCATTCCTTCATCTAAATGCAAATGACCAAACTTCCAAAAGAAGTGACGAGAGAAAGTTATATAAAAATAAATTAAATTTAAAAGTATTCAAATTTTTATGGTTGTATGTAGGTCTACGAGTAGAAGCATAAATCAATCAATGCGATGGCAAGAGTTACAAAATGCAAGATAAAAACAATAAAAATTGTTGGAGCAATTTAATCGTTATAAACTTGGTATCGTAACAAAGCTCTGCGGGTACCATACATACTTTTATTTCTTCTCTTGTAATTAAAAATGTAATTTACCTATCTCCTCCAAGGTGGGATTAACGGATTAACGACGCCATTTTCTATCGTCAATTCGATTTGCCTGTAACAATTGCAGTGCTGTGTCGTTGATCAGAGTAGTTATTTTCATGCTTTTGGCATACGAAAAAGAAAGACAGACATTCTGGAGCTGGAAGAGCAAGGCAGATGTTAGTCAGCCGGTCATGGTTTTGTTCACTTTCGTGTTTTGTGCAATTAAGGAACCTTTCCTGTTAAAACAAACACATATGCTCTAGAATTCTTAGCATAATTGACATCTAGATAGACTAGAAAATATCGTGTTACCAGTAAAAATTGTTGTTTTTACTTCAGTTCTGAAAATCGACGTGTTTACTTTCAAGAATTTTAAGGTAAATTATGGCAATTTTAGTGGTTTCATAAAACTGATTTTTTTAAAGTTTCTGTGCATTTATTCAAAAAAAACACCAGTATACTATTCGTCATGCAATGCTTACTGAACAGCCCTTCCAAAATTAGATAATTTTTTTTTTAATAATTGCAAGGTTCCGGAAGTTACCATTGCACTCAAGCCATTTATAGGTCCTGACCTTGAGAACTGTGCCCTTAAGTTTTTATGAAAATAATACTAAAAATATTTTTTCCAATATAAACTTTTATACCTAAGTACTTACCCCTTTTTCCACCTTCTAGGGGCAAATTTCCCAAGCACGTGCTAGCTTTAGAGTAAGCTTAGTGTCAATTTTCAGCAATATAGCTTAATAATTGTTAAAATCGGTACCCCCTCAAAATATGCTACACCCTCAGCCCCTACGATAATTTTGAAAAAATAACGAAACGCATATAATTTTATTGTATTATGCCTTATTATGTACCTTACCTACCAGTAGTGATTAATTATTGTGTTCAAATAGCTTATGTTAATAAACTTGATTACTAAATAAATTTTGAATCAATATATCCTTAATCGTGATATACAAAAACCTTATTTTTCTCGAAAACTGCTAATTCCTTCGAGACAAATGTAGAATAGGTACCTTTTTTAAATAAAAATAACTAAAGTATTTAAAAAATCAGTTTTTAGCTCTGTAAAATGACACCTGTCAAAATTTTGGCTTAACGAGTGTGGTGGCAAGTCCGTTCCTGACTTCCCTGACGATGTAAAACATCTAATGTAGTACGGTTTTATGAGTCTCTATGGCCTACACAAAATACTAAAATTTCATTAAATTATACGTGTCCGTTCAAAAGTTAGAGCCGAAAAGGTAAGTCGCTGGGCACCTCTGTGGGGCCCTGTATCTTCGTTAAGGGGCACTTTAGGTTTTTTTATATGACAAAGTAGAGTTATTTTGACCTCCCCTATACGCTCCGGAGAGTATGCCATATACTTACTGGGCACTCTGTATATTAGTATAGATAAATAGATTATCAACAAGTAGCATTCAGAACTTAAAAGCCAACATGTCGCATTCACCATTTCATTTTGTCATTCGCTGCTCACGGACACACTGTATAAACAGAAAAGGGTCAAAGATCGTAAATATTTGTTCATGTCAAATCTTGTGCAATCAAAATTTTAATAAATAATTTCGGTCACAATGACTCATTTTTTTTGATACGCATCAAGAAAATGTTGCCCATATAATAATTAAAAATAATATTATCAACAGAGCAGCCTTACTGTGAGCACTCACTTAAAATACTTTAGTATATTTTACTTTTACTGTCGAAAACATTTCGTTTTACTGAGACTTTTAAAGTACATCAGGCTCAATTTAATAATAGTTAAATTTTATTGTAAATAGTACTTAAGTAATTATAAATATACCTAGAGAGAGTATAAGTACATTTAAAAATAAGTATTTAATCAAAGCATTTTTTTTTGTTTCACTGTCCACTTTTACTGCAATTTGCTTCTTTAATACAATCATCCTCTATTATTTTTGTTGTAAGTAAATAATTTAAATTATAGAACATTAATTTAAAGAAGTATTAATTGTGTTGATTATAGCTTTGTAGAAGACAAAATAGTATGGCAGTGGTTTGAAGGTGGTAGACAATGAAGTAATATAATATTAAGAAAACTACCTTGTCGGACTTTCATTGTCTTTATTTTATTTCTTAACACAACGTTTCCGTTACTTAATATCTTTAACCGTTTTCAAGTGTAAACTAAATTATAATTCTAAGGCTACTGTCTTAAATACTATCCATCTGCAATGATGTTTATTGGAGTGTGAAGTTTGAGCACGGAACAGCACTGGAGAAAACGAAAATTCAAAGAAGCAGCTTTCGTGAATCAAAATACCCATATATTTAATAAACCAAATATAGATATCCCCAATATCTAGAAGCCTCTTCTTGTCCGAAACCAACAGCTCAAACTTCACACTCCAATAAGCACGTAGACGGAGTCATCAAGCTTCATTGCACGTGGATAGTATTTAGGATAGTAGCGTTAGAATTAGAATCTAGTTTACACTTGAAAACGGTTGGAGATACTAACTAATCGAAACGTTGTGTTAAGTACAAAATAAAGACAATGGAAGTCCGACAAGGTAATCTTTTTAATAGTATGGTAATTGTAACTTTGTGCCTATTGTATTAAAACGTCAGTTTATTCTCATGGTTGGACTTCATTCATTTTTATATTAAATTTTCTAAATCTCCGGTCTAAAAAAATATATTGGCTATCACAGATTATTTATTCTTCTTTAAACTTACGTCCAAAAATATATATCATTCCATTTAAAATTATTAAGAAAAATTGAGAAATTTTTTATTCTGCTAAATAGCTTCCTCTAGCTGTCGCAACGGAATTCAGAACAACTTAGTTTTTTTTATCAACTTGATAAAATAAAAGCAACCCTATTTAGCATGTTTAAAATTGTCAAATTCTGATAAGCCAAACGAAAGTTGTGAATATTTTTACATAGCAATATTTGTCCCCTCATATACCCCCTAAAACAAACAGGTAGACCAAAAACTCAAAAACAAAAGTTATCCAGAATTTCCATTAGATTGAAAAAATACTACCCTATGTCCCTATAGTTACGCCCCCTAGCAGCCAACTTGGAAACTAAAGAATAATTTCCAGCAATTTCTCATTGCCACTTTTACTAAAAAACTGATACCTACCTATTAGATTTACTGAATTAGTTGCAAACTCACAATACTGACTGCTAATATTGCATGACAAAACGTCTGACACTATTTTTTCAAATATTTATTTCGTCGTTTATTGAAAGCACAATAAAAAAGTAAAAAGTAGAAAAATTGCGTCAATTTTTTTTTAATTTGGTATATTTTGAAGTTAATTCGATATACAGGGTGGTACGGAAACCTCATGCAAAATTTAAGGCAGCCAAAAATTAGTTCCCTGGTTGATTTTAGACCGATTATTTATTTTCTTTTATTAAGGGAAATAATTTGACTAACTAACTTGCGACCGTTTTACGAGATTTATTTAATAATAAAGGGGTTATATAGAAAAATGTAAATCTACATACATAGCACAATATACAGGTTCAAAAACACGACGCGCGCGCCTCTTATCGAAAAAGTTATAAATGAGCGCGGACAAACTGAAATACGATAATTCAGAATCGTTCACCAAGTAGTAGATACTGAAAGACCTATGTGTGTGTGTTTTTTTTTGGGACGAAAAAGTTTGCGTGTTCTTTGTTGTTAAATATTTTCACTGTCTATAGATCTATATAGAATTTAGTGAATATTATAGAGATATCAGATTCGCAAGACAAAATGGCTGCAAAGAGTATGGTGATTTTGTTAGTTTCTTCTATGATTTTTCAAGTAGTTTTCAGCGATGCATCAAATGTAAGTACCTAATTTTATTATTTAAATGAAGCGTGTGGACTTTTCTTTGCCATTTTAATTTCAAAAATTTACGCAACAAGAAGTCAGTGGCGGATTTAAAGGGGAGGGGGGGGGGGGAGGGGAGGCGCACTGCATCTTGGTTTTTTGATATTCATAATTTAAATATGTAAGCATTCTACACTTCTCAGTCTTAGGTATAGCGGTAACATAATATTATTATGTTTTTTCATCCTTTTATAGACTTTTCATAAATAACTTTAACAGAATTACTTGTTAGGTACATAAAGTAACATCGGTAGATCTTCGTGAAAAAATAAAATTAAAAAAACTCCTATTTATCTTCATTGTTCAAAAGATTTTTTAAACCTTGATAGTTTTTAAAAGTTAAGGATCGACGTCTCGACGCGTAGATCACGAATCTAAAACCGAAATTTATCGGAAAAGCTTTGGTTTCCTAATATTTTCATGTAAAGTGCTTATTTTCCATAGTTCTGTTTACGTGGCGTTCGCATTGAAGCAGTGCTTTTTCTTCAGATTTTCAGTAAAAACTATGTTATACCACTCTTATACTGCTATACCACCTTCTTCCAAAATATTACAAAAAAAACATAACGTTATAATAACAAAGGTAAAACCGCAATTTTTCCTCTAAAAACTTTCTCGACGAGTTTAATGTATTTTTTTTAAGGTAGAACTGAGCGAGAATTGGAATTTTAAACAAATCAAAGTAGGCTTAGCAATATTTTTTTTTGTCTATTGAAACACGCGTCAATTTTTGCCCTTAAGGTGGGAGCATCAACATGCTCGCCAACCTATAACCTCTATTTTTATTTTTCTAGCTTTTACACAAAAAACAAATAAAATCAATATCAACTGCATATTCTATAGATAATACATGTAATTGACATATTAAATAAATATCAAGGAATTTCATAAATTATTTTAGGAGAAATGTAGAGCGAAAAATATCGGGTAAAATTATTTTTTTAACAATATTGTCATTGTTCTTTCACTAAGGTAAGTGCGAATAATAAGGACCACAAGGGTGTTTGTTTTTTTTTGCAAAAGTTATACATACTTATATTTGAGAATTTTTTATTTTGCAGAAATATATTAACATGAATTTATAAACCGTGATATTTTCAATAAAAATAAAAACAAGAAAATCAAAAACTCTTCAATTTTTAAAAATCCTGTAAACTGGCCTTGTTTCATGAAGGTACAGGAGAAAATTAGGCCCATCTATTTAGGGTGTATAATCCGGGTAAACAAAGACACCCTGGTCATCAGCTGTGAATCCAATGCAATCCTCGTGCACCCAGATAAGACACATGGCACACTATTGGTCGTATATATCTTCATTCTCAGAAACAACTTCTAATGCAGGTCCAGTTTGATTTGGTAAGAGTTGGTAAACATTTTCTTTTCCCACACTGCCGCACACTGTGCGTTCATTGGTAAAACAACATTGAGTGAGAATTCTGTTTGCCCCTCTTATAACTTCAAAACAGAATTTGTTTGAAGGTGTTAGACAATAAAGTAATATGAAAAAAATTACCTTGTCGGACTTCCATTGTCTTTATTTTGTTACTTAACACAACGTTTCGGTTAGTTAGTATCTCTAACCGTTTTCAAGTGTAAACTAAATGATAATTCTAAGGCTACTGTCTCAAATACTGTCCATGTGCAATGAAGCTTGATGACTCCGCCTACGTGCTTATTGGAGTGGAAGTTTGAGCTGTTGGTTTTGGACAAGAAGAGGCTTCCAGATATTGGGGATATATATCTATACTTGGTTTACTAAATATATGGGTATTTTGATTCATGGAAGCTGCTTCTTTGAATTTTCGTTTTCTCCAGTGCTGTTCCGTGTCCAAACCCTTGTCTTCTGACCATCATTACTGAATATTATGTTGGTTGGTCCATATGTTCCGCTATACCTCATCTCGAAGTTTCACCTCTTTGAGTATGTTTCAGAGATGTTTTTTAACTCGTACGGGAAGAGGTCTTTTTGTCTCTTCAATGTACGATTCGCCACACTCGCAAGGGATTTGATAGATATAATTTTTTGTGTTTTTATTACGGGGGGGGGGGTACTTTTGTAAGAAAGCTTCTAAGCGTATTTCCGGATTTGAGGGCTGTTTTGATTGTAGTTTTTGGTTAGATTAGAAGGATAATAGGAAAATAACTAATATTTGACATTATAGCTTCGTTCGGTCAACAGATTTCCAATTTTTGTCTGCGCGTGTGTGATTTTTAACTTTTGCGTTTACGTTACACTGATTTTTAATAATAAATGATCCGCAATTTCATACACTGTTTTTAATTTTGAAATACTATCTCCAAGTCTCTTTCTGAGGCTTAAAATTTGACTAGGAAAGTCAATGGACAAGTCTTTATGGTATATCGTTTGTAAATTCCGCGCTTTCACATATAATTAATTCTTCTTCACTTAACGAAGTTAAATTCTCAGGATATAAAAAAATTTAATTAATTATGAAATGAAATACTTCGTCAATGTGGTCCCCCCCCCCCCCCTGGGGGTCTGTGTGGGTGTTGTTTGTTAGGCCACTGGAGTCAATATTTGAGGGTAGTATTTATAAGCTTTTATAATGTTCCTGTTTTAAGCAGAGTACAAACATATTTGGGCAATTCTCTCTGTCTTGCTATTATTTGTCTAGATCTAGGCGTTGACGTCCATTTGTTTTTTATATTCAACCAAAAAATCATTAATTACTATGAAATTTAAACTAACTGTTAAAAAAACAACATGCCTTTACGCATGTAGAAATATATTTTTTAATTAATTCGTATAAATTGTAGTCGTAGTAACTCGTAAAATCCAGTTGAATGAACGTTGATATTTTTTTATCAATGGGAACTTATATATGAATTAAATAGTTTGTACCAGTGTCAACGTAAGTGACACGCGATAATCGACAGTAATTTTATTTTTGAAAACAACAATAATTAACACCAACTCGGACGTAAAGGATATACTAATTAAATTGTTGCAATGGAGTTTTTGAACATATTAAACTTTTTTTTTTATTCCGTAAAGCAACAAAAGTCGCGAAGTTTATTACGTAATGAAAACGCAACCCCATGCATACTCTGAAGTCTGCAATAATTAACACTTTTATCTACACCCATATAGTCGCATATAATACTTATTATAGTAAGATCAATATGCAACAAATACAATTATAATTACTCATAGAACAACCAGTGTAATTATGAATTTGTTATAATCCGAGACCTCCATTGAAATTACTAAAATTTACGCTGTCAAAAAATTGGGACTTCAGTTTCTTTCGAAATGGGTTATTTGGAATATTTACCTATTGTTTTGCAATATACGTTCGCTTTGCAAAATAGGGCCAGAATTGACCATGTATCATAGATATATAAAGAATATTGAAAATAACTTACAACAAGATATAAACTGATTTTGGAAATTTATTTATTCAAAAAATAAAAATAATGATATTCCATCAATAATGAAATAAATATAAGAATGTAAACTATGATAAGGGAAATGACTTTGCGAATGCCTTTGCTGAGCATTTTGCAAGTGTCTATGTGAGCTCAAATACTGATTCTAACAATATCCACATCGATCCTGACTTAAGGTGGGAGTATCAACATGCTTGCCAACCTATAACCCATTTCGCGTAGATTTATTTATATTTTCTAGCTTTTACACAAAATTTAAATAAAATCAGTATCGACTTCTATAGGTATATTATACCTAATTGACATATTTAATAAATATCAAGGAATTTCACAACTTATTTTAGGAGAATTGTATAGCAAAAAATATCGGGTAAGATTTTTTTTAACCACCATACAATTCTCCCAAAATTAGCAATGAAATAAATTGATATTTTTTTAATATATCAGACATTACCTAAGTAATGTGCCGACAATACTGATTTTATTTAAATGTTAGTCAATAAAATAATAAACTTGAAAAAATAACGCGAAATAGGTTATAGGTTGGCAATAGATTGAATGACGTTGAGAATTCAACCTTAAATATCTCTTCATATTATGTTTCAATAGGTAATATTTTCAACAAGTTAGAATCCATCCATGTAGGTATCTAAAGGTCCGGGCCCCGATGGTATATCTGCTTTTTTTTCTTAAAAATTGTGCATTTCCATTGTTGAGACCGTTATAAATCTCTTTCTAATGGATTATTTCTAGAAACCTGGAAAACTTCTTATGTAGTACCGATCTTTAAAAACAATGGAAGTAGAGAAAACATGGGAAACTACCGACCTATTTCATTAATGTCACTTATTCCTAAGATTTTTCTATTTCTTTCTATTTTCTATTGGTGTAGACTTTATCAAAAAAATATTATAATTTCAAATCAACATGGTTTCTCTCAGAGTCGTTCAACTGCCTCCATCACGAGCAGATAGTGGTGGCTTTGGAAACTGACTCATTTACACAGACTTTGTTAAAGCCTTCGACAAGCTAAATATGTATATCCTTTTAAACAAACTTATTCATACTTATGCTATCCAAGAAAAAGTTTTGTGTTGGCTGAAATCATTCTTAGTTGACAAAGCTCAAATTGTAAAAATAAACAACCACGTGTCTCAACTCAATCAAGGTTCAATCGGGTGTTTCGCAAGGTGTCCATTATTGTTAACATTTTTTTAAATTACGTTGATGGTTGTTTTCATTTTTGCTATGTACTCTTGTATGCTGACGACATCAAGATCTATTTACCGTTACTTAATGTTGTTTCAGTGTTTAAATACAAAGTGACCGTGATCGATTCTACACTTGGTGTAGGAACAAGCTGTTTTTAAATATGTATATCAAATTAGTAAATCTCTAAATAGTGTTGTAAATGGTCATTTTCATCATTTTAATAAAATGTTAGAAAAAGTGAGTTATTAGAGATCTTGGAGTAATCTTTGATTATAAACTAAGTTTCAATCAACAAATTGAGATTTGTAGAAATAAGGCTATGAAAATGTTAGGGTCTATAAAAAGAAACACCAGGGATTATTCTGACGTCAAGGCAATAAGATTACTGTATACCTCACTGGTGCGACCACATCTAGAAAATGGATGTAGTGTGTGATTCCCCTATTACAATATTTATCAAGATATGTTGAACGGTCTTCAAAGAAAACTTCCTAAATATGTAGCTTACAAAAGACATATTATAAGATTACATTAACTACTCTGAACTGGAGAAAGATCTCAATATAGGCCATTTAAAAAGCAGGCAGGCTAAATACCATGGACGTTGTATTTGTTTTTAAATTGACTAATGGTCTATGTAACTGTCCGGAATTATTATCCAAGTTTAGTTTTTATGTTTCACCTAGATCTCTTTGAGAAAGTAATATTTTTGAATCTCAACATCACAGAACTCGATATGGTCAAAACAGTGGGGTCAACAGAATAATGAACAACTTTAATAATGCCAATATTGATTTGTTTAATGCATCTTAAGCCAGTTTGAAGAGTTATTTAAAAGAGAAGGATTTTTATCTTAAGTATTTTTGAAAATCTGTAAAATAATTTGAGTGTAATTAAATGCGGAAAGCAAGTTCCAAATATTACTGAATATTGGCTGAATTTCTGTCCAGCTGATTTTGCCAGCACGAATGATCCATTCTCTTTAACCGAGGTGTCGACTCGCCATGCGTTAGTCACGTCGGCAACACCGATTGATCTGTTATCCTTATTGAGTGTGCGTCTAAATATATTATTAATTCTGTTACACCCAAATAATAATGTCACTGTAAGGTCGAATTATTGGTCAAAACGGTATATTATTATACTTGCTAAAACTACATTATGTGTTTTTCATTGATCCAATAAGTAAGAAAACATAATATAACACGCAATAATTTTTATCATAATTGTTGATTAATGACCATTTGTTTTTATTTTTCTGAGAAGAAAGTTTGAACAATGTTTCACACGTACTCAAAACTGAAATATTGTTTTAATCGTTTTGTTTGCTTTAGATAGGGTATCATTACAAAAACCGTCATTATGTTTTTATTGGGAAAAATACTTGCGTGCGTAAAGAAAATTGTCACATCGTAGGTCACAAGATATAAGTCAAGACGTATGAATTTTCCATTATTTGATGTTTCAAAGTAAATTGCGTTTTTCTTTTCAATATACTAGGTACTCTATAAAATTTTAAAGTGACTTGACGTCCCGTCTAAACCACTCAACCCCTAAGCTTAGAAACGTGGAAATTCGAGGATGTTTTCTTCTTATAACGTAGGCATCCACTAAAAATTAAGGGATTTGACGAAAATCAACCCCCTGGGGGGGGGGGGTGAAAACGGGGGTTGAAATTTTTAAAAGAATTACTGTATCTCGGAAACTAAAACTGGTAAAGGTCTAAAAATTGGTAGGTACATAAGTTCCTTTAATAAAATAATATTATACGTGTTTCGTCATTTTTTCAAAATACACTTGGGGGTTGAAAAAAGGGGTGTAGAGCCTATTTTGAGGAGGTATTTATAACTGTGTATAATTTTAAGCTATATTGCTGAAAATTGGTACTAAGCTAGGCTTACTCTGTTAAAATAAGCAAGTACATGTTGTGATGTTCTGGGCCCCAAGGGGGTAGAAATGGAGGGGGTAGAGTTTCCAGAGTAACCGCTTAAGAAGACATAAGTAAACAATTTTATTTCAGACACATTCTTCGCTTGGAACAAATAAACATGTGATTAGGCAGTCACGAAAATTTCGCCCCTATATAGATAGGGGGTGGAAAAGAAGAATAAAAGTTTATAATGGATATAATATTTTTAATCGAATTTCTTAAAACTCAGCATAAATACTCTAATATAAGTACAATTAGTAAAACAAGTATTTATTTTTAAAGATCTGTCCCCAATGGACTGATAAGGGGCTATAAAAGTTTCTATTGGATAAATATATGGTGGTGCACTTTAGGACCTTCACAATTTCTGAAAGAATATTTATTTTGAGTAATTGTACATACAAATTTTTATGGATGAACCGTTTTTTATGAAGCTATATCAGCAAAAATCATTTGAGATTGTTATACAAGGAAGTGTGTGAGTTTTTTACAGCAAGCATACCTTAGGCCGGCCGTACACAGCCGGAATGTCTATCTGAATTCAGAAATGGAATTAAGAATTTGAATTCAGAACGTACGGAATTGTATATATTTTTATTATACAGCACACATTCTGATTTTTTCAGATTATGAATTTTTCAAATTTTCAATGGGACGGAATTCAGATTCTGGATTCCGTGTCTGAATTCAGATAAACATTCCGGCTGTGTACGGCCGGCCTTATTATGGAATATTTCTTACCCATTTCTTATCCGTCGAGATTAAGCCTCGGTTTCCTACAAAGCGGCACCGCAAAAAAGCGGCCGTAATTTGATAGCGAGCCTCGCCGCGAAAAAATGAGTATGTACTTGCAAATCGAAGTGTGTTCCTTCAGAGCGTTCAGCGCAACGTATTTTCTAAAGCGGCCGCTCTGTACGTTGGGAGATAGTGCAAGCACGATTTTTGACGGTGCGCTAGTATTTTATCGAACCGTGTGTAATGTTACTTTCCAATAAATATTCACCGTCCAAAGCGACCGTACTACTGTTGGCAAAAACAGCCTACAAATTACGGCCGCTCTTTTGTGGTGCCGCTTTGTAGGAAACCAAAGCTTTACTAAAGTATATGCAAAAGAAAAATTAGATAAAAAAAAGGCTGATTATTATTAAAAAAGTAATTTTATTGATAACATACAATTACGAAATTATTGGTAGCAATTTATCATATCAAAACTGTTTTCTTTTAACCACGAAATATCGAAACCGTTTTTGTTTTAATTTAACTAAATTGGCCAAAATAGTCATATTCTTTATGAATATCCTATCAATTTATATTTTATACCAAGTCTAACAACATTGTTAGGAGTTTTCGCATGAAGGGAGCATTCAAACGCGAACTATCTCGTCCATAAATTTTTCGCCTATAATGTGCAGGGCCTCCGCAAGGATTAGCGGCGCCCGCGCGCGGAAATCACTTTGGCGCCCTTTAATAAGTAATATACTTTTATGATATAAGTAGGTACCTAATTTAACACTTTAAAATATAGTATTTTGTACTTAATGAAATAACAGAAATTTTCAAACTAAAACTTTATTCTTCATTGAATTAGATAAAAAGACACAACAGAAACCTAACAATGCCGATTAAAGAGATGTCAGAGGGGCCCTGGATACTTTGAAATAAAATTTTAAACTTGTCTTCCACATAATCTAAGAAACCTACCATTGAAGGAATTTAAAGCGAACATAAAGAAATTGTTGATTAATGGGGCCTTCCATACATTTGAAGAATTTTTAATTGTGAATTTTAACTCGTTTTCGTCTTTTTTAAAAATAAAATAGTTTTAAATGGTCTTATCTAAAATTATATATTATATTTAAATGACGTATGTAAATGCATTAGCATGTTCACATGAAAATAAATGATTTGAATAAATCTATATAAGAGCTAATTCTAAAATTATATAGATATTTTTTTAGATTTGGCTGATGCAAATTCATTAATAATATTACTAAAATCAATTTTATTAAGGATATCTTGCTCTATCGCTAAGATTGCTAAACCAGATAACCTTTTTTGCAGCATAGTCGACCTCAAACAATTTTTAATTATTTTTTCTTTTGAGAAGGATCTCTCACCAGAAGCAACAGACACAGGTAAAGTGAGGGGGATTCTTAATGATATGCTGCATGCATATATTTGGTAGAGACTAAGTTAGATTATTTTCAAATATATACTGTAAAATGTCCAGAGGATTTGACGCTTCAGGTAATAAAAATAATCTTAGAGCTTTGATCTCATATGCTTCCAAGTCAACCTCCTTCTTTTCCTGATCTGTAAGTTTTTGTTGTAGAGCATGACATTTTTTTAAAATATCGTCGTCATTTAATTTTAAAATATCACCAATAAAAAACCAAAAACATTGTCATAATCAGACAACATATCAAACATCTAGTTAAATAACTTAGCGTTTGATCAATTATTTTTAAAAATAAATTTATTTTATAAGCGGTTTTTGGATGTTGAGGTGTCTTATCCCTCTGTTTATAATCGAACAATTTTGGTTTATACTTTCGTCTAAGAACAGTATTTAACGCAGGAAAACTTTGCTCTATCTCAAGTTCAGCAGCTATAGTTTTCCAGCTTGAGCAAGTATTTCCTCTCCAACACTTTATCATCTCTATAATTCCTAAAATGATCAAGTAGATTCTTTAAATACTTTTGACACACTGGGTGTGAGTGGAGGGTTACGGTTATTGGACATTGTGAGTTGAGAATCAGTTAAAAAAAATTAAATCGATTTCGTTATAGTACGTTACTTGTTGCAAATTGTTGAAAAAGTAAACATTCAAATTATCTTAAAATTGAAGTTCCGGTGGAAAATTAAATATTTGACTTTTTTTTTGTTAATATTTTTTAACACATTTATACTTTCTTAAACCTTTGATTTGGCGCCCCTTTGTTGTGGCGTCCGCGTGCGGTGCACGCATTGTGCTTATGGTTGCGGGGGCCCTGATAATGTGTTCTATTCAAACAGGTCTTTCCATTGCACTTTTAAAAATTGTAAAATTTCGAGGGTCCTACAGTGCACCAGACCCAAATATTTTTGTCATATATCCTTGAAATTGAGCATAAATATTCAGAAAATACAAAAGAAATGATACAAATACAAAATATAAATTCTACCCCTAAAGTGTTTACAAAAGCAAAGTCTATGGACAGGCTCTGTGAGGGTTTTTAACGATCTGTAATAAAATATTTTTTATAACGGTGATAAATCTATATTTTTGAATGATCAATGAAATTTATTTTTAAAATACACTCCCGTACAAAAAAAACGGGCATCATAAAATTTGGATTAAGTTTAGGGCTTTTTAACTTTTTATTTTTAATCCGATTTAAGTGATTTTTTAGAGAGCTCTATAGCTACATTTATTAGTTTTAACATGCCTATACAAATTTTAAGGGAAATTGTTTTTTTGACATATTATACAAGGATAATCGAAAAGAAGTTTTTTTTTTGCTTTGTGGAATAATTAAGAAGCAAAATTACTTCAGAATATCAGTTTTCAATAAGCCGCAAATATTCTTTGCATTTTGGTTTTTGGTTCATGTCAACACGTGCATTTGTTCTCACCCAAATGCCAAATGATCTTGATGATGTCAATAATTTAGGAAACGCAAAACTAAAGCTATTGATGACCGATTTCTTGTACTTAAAACTTTTCGAAATCGTCGTTTGACGTCAGTAATGGAGGAATATTACCCAGGATGATATTCGCGGGCTAATTGATGGCATAAATCGATGTGTACAGGGTCTTCCAACGAGGATTGAACAGGGGCTCATTTTTGAGCTTCCTTGTATTTAAAGAAAAATCCAAAATAGCCAATCGATGTACTTTTTCCTGCAGAATTCAAAAATGAAACAAAAAATTTATTTGAACCAGAAACAAAAGAGTTACGCTATGGATAAGGTGTTTTTTAAATGGAACATAGCTTTGGACCAAGTGATTTTTTTTGTCCGTTCTGATTAAAATATTTAATATTGTGACAGCTATTTTTATTAAATTTTAATGTTTTATCCAGTATAATTTAACTTTAACCTGTTTGAAACATACACTAGGTAATAAAGGTATAATCACCTTTGAATCCTTCAAAGTCATTACGGCAATATTATAGTAAATTTGTCAAATTTTTTGGATATCTATTAAAGGTTCTATTATTGGGTAGTTTCTATATAGAACCCGCTAGTAACACGATAAAGATAGAAAGACAATAATTATATTGATGATCAAAAGCAAGCTTAAAAAATGTAATAAACACAAACTGATGGATATTTCCAAATACAAAAACTGTGTTACTTATTGAACAACGAATTTTAAGATTACCTTAAAGACCTTAAAATATTTCGATTTAAACAAATTATTATCTATCAATAATTGACCCGCAATAACTATAATTTGTGGTATTTACCCGACAGTTGATAAACGAGTAAACAAAAAAACATAATTTGTAATCAAAGTTATCCATTGACAGATAAATTAACAAATAAATCAAATAAATGATACCAATATACGACATATCAAACATAGAACAAAAACTAGAAAATCTCGTAGCAAGGAGTTAATTTAGATAAGGAAACTGCATTTATTGGTAATTCTGTTATCACTATACAACTAAATTTTTTCTAATGATATACGATTGGTCGAATAAACTGCTCCTGTTTATTTATTATAAAAATGTGTGTAGATTAAGTTAAACACAATGTCTGATTGGTTGTAAATTTAAAAAAAAATTTTTTTTTTGCAGAGCACCGATAGTGCGGAAGAACCACAAACCACACCACAACCACAAATGGAAGAACACAAAGAAACTGATAAAAAGGTGGTGTGTGGGCACAACACGCCTTGTGGTTGGGCTATTTATAATAAAATCGGCCGAAAGATCGAATATTTTATGAAAAATTTGTAAGTATACTTTTATCTCATACTCATTTTCTCAAAAATTTGGACCTCCTTTGGGCCTATCTTTCTAAAAAAATTCTTTTATACTTTGGAGATAGGATTTATAAAAAAATATAATTCAGTAATTTTACCATTGTTTCTGTTCAAACTTATTATGACTTTACGGTGCTTGTAGAAAACTTTGAAGTGACGCAGGACCGCATCTACGATTTTATTTCGAGGGGTGGTGGTGTTACGTTTCTTGGCGAAATAACAGAGCCTTAACTTAAACGACCTAGGCACAAAACGTCAAAAAATTTTTTTTTTGTAATATCTAACATATTATTATGTATGGTGGTCAAATAAGCGAGGACGTCGGCTTTATCTCGGAAACCATTAATCGTACAACTTTCGGAAAGATTTTTTTATGAGTAAAGTGGTCAAGAGAAATTTCTGGAAATCACTTTTAAGTTCCTCATTTCGCAGCAAGGGGGCACAATTAAAAATTGTTTTTTTAAATTCTAAATTTCTCCAAAAATTCCCATATTAAGGTATAACTCTGATTACATTATTGGAAAGCTTAGACAATTTTGCATCATTTTGGTTTAAGACTCATTGGCGTACCGACCTTGATAAGAGTGGGAGAAGCTATTGAAAGTGTAAACATTAAAATCGCTGTAACTTCTAAACGACTTATCCAATTTTACTAAATTTAAGCTTGTTTGGAAGGGGAAAATAAGCATCTTCAATTGCCGTATCCAACAGTACACGATAGTGTTTAATAAAATTGCTAGAGGGCGCAATTTGTAATAATAACAGTTTTTTCGATTTTATCCCGAAAATTCAAATCATACGGTATAACTATAACATCATAATCGAAAAGTAGATGAAATTTGTAAGAAAAAATGTGAAGACCGCAGTTCAATATCTTTGTTCGTTTCAGAGTTATTGCCAAAACAATAATTTTTAATACAAATTGCGCCCTCTAGCAATTTTATTAGAAACTATCTTGAACCATTGGATACCACAATTGAAGGTACTTACCTTTTTCTTCCAAACAAGCTTAAATTTAGTAAAATCGGTTAATGCGTTTAGAAGTTACAGCGATTTTAATGTTTACACTTTCACTTGATAAGAGTGGGAGAAGCTATTGAAAGTGTAAACATTAAAATCGCTGTAACTTCTAAACGACTTATCCGATTTTACTAAATTTAAGCTTGGTTAGAAGTACCTTCAATTGTCGTATCTAATGATACACGATACTTTCTAATAAAATTGCTAGAGGGCGCAATTTGTATTAAAAATTGTTTTGGCAATAACTCTGAAACGAACAAAGATATCGAACTGCGGTCTTCACATCTTTTCTTGCAAATTTTATCTACTTTTCGATTATGATGTTATAGTTATACCGTATGATTTGAATTTTCGGGATAAAATCGAAAAAACTGTTATTATTACAAATTGCGCCCTCTAGCAATTTTATTAAACACTCTCGTGTACTGTTGGATACGGCAATTGAAAATGCTTATGTTCCCCTTCCAAACAAGCTTAAATTTAGTAAAATCGGATAAGTCATTTAGAAGTTACAGCGATTTTAATGTTTACACTTTCAATAGCTTCTCCCACTCTTATCAAGGTCGGTACGCCAATGAGTCTTAAACCAAAATAATGCAAAATTGTCTAAGCTTTCCAATAATGTAATCAGAGTTATACCTTAATATGGGAATTTTCGGAGAAATTTAGAATTAAAAAAAACAATTTTCAATTGTGCCCCCTTGCGGCGAAATAAGGAACTTAAAATAAATTTCCAGCCATTTCTCTTGACCACTTTACTCATAAAAAAATCTTTCCGAAAGTTGTACGATTAATGGTTTCCGAGATAAAGCCGACGTCCTCGCTTATTTGACCACCCGGTAGTTGTTTTTGTAAATTTTCGTGAGGAGTGCGAAGTCCTGCACCGTTCGTCGCTATTTCGACGAAGAGGGGGGGGGGTGTTGAACCCCCCCTAATCCCCCCATGGGTACGGCCCTGTAGGGGGTCATTATTATTGAAATATACTTTCATTGGGTTCTAATCACAGGCCTATAGAAATTACCGGTCATGAATCCAATAGGTGCATTGTTTTTATTAAGATATCTTATAAAAACCACAGACTTCTAATACTTATACACGTAGGGAAAATGTTTGTCCGCCCATCTCTTAGTAATAAGTTAGAATAGTACAAATATGAAGTATCGCAAAGCAAACAGAAATAGGCAGTTTATGTTTCCCCCACTCCATCGCATCGGATCTGGCTGGCTCGATGCGTTTTGCTTGATCCTGCTTCGGTTGAATTTTAAATTTTAGATATTAATAGAATCGAAGCGGCGCGGCGTGCCACCAGCGAGTGCCATGAGCGAGATGCAATACGATGGAGCGGGGGAAACATAATCTACCTACCTCTGTTTGCTTTGCGATATTTCATATTTGTACTATTCTAACTTATTACTAAGAGATGGGCGGACAAACAGTTTCCCTACGTGTATATTAGAAGTCTTTGATAAAAACCATAAAAAAAATTTGTTTGTGATAAACTGCTGGTGATGACCAAGTATTATCAGCTATTTTTTTTTGACCGTTCAACAAACCCAAAGAACGTAACCCTGTGTTTCCGAAGCTGGTGCGCGTCGACCGCTACACAGTTGCAATGATGCTGCCAATTCAAATTAGTGGATGGCAACCTATAAAAATCAAAACCCCATTCCTACAGACATCTTATACTGTGCCATTTATACAGCCTATTGAGCATTCTACTTTTTTTTTAGTTCTATGGTTTTAATTTAGCATATTATTGCTGAATAATAAGTATGTTAAATTCGATTATGGCAAAAAAGGCCACTGTATCATAAAAACAAAGAACATAATATAACGTTTTACTATTTTTTAAATTTTTCAGTTGCAGCTGTGTGTTGGATATAGATTGTGTAAGGCAAGAAGACGACATTTCGATTAACGCTTTTGTTTATAGATGTCAACAGAAAACTAAAACATCATGATCCTAACATTACTATATTATATATAATAATTTTATTATTTATTTAATTTGATTAGTCAGATCTGTTGTCAGGTAAATAACAATTTTTAATAGATAATTACAGATTAATTTGTAAGGAAATTTATGTAATTTGTATTTTGTACAGGATGGCCCGTGTATTATGAAGCTATCTTTATGTAAGAGGTCCCGGAAAAAATAATCCATAGAATCTCTTCCATCACTTTTAATACTACCCTAGTTGTAGCCTAGAGAAAGAATAATTTGAAAAATGGGACATCCTGTACTTATGCCATAGACATGTCAACTTCATAACATTTTTTTTGGGTTTCGAAGGACTGAGATAAGGCATAATAGGCTTTTTAAAATAAGACAATATCATTTCATTAATGATGGAAAATTCTCAAGCTGACATAAATGTTTTGTATGTTACATATTATTATTATGTTAAAATTTACAGTTTTCGTTTAGTGATAAGTATTTTTACAATAAAATAATGTATCTGTTTTTTTGACAATTATTGGTAAACAAGTCTTTTAGTGTGTTTTAAGTACGATTTTTCTATCAGTATTTTTAATTACTATTTATTTGTAATGTTTTACTTAAAATCGACATAATTAATGATACCAAAATATACGTTTGTAATTAAGTTTAAATGATTTATTTTTAATATTTAAGGTCCCACATACAGTATCACCAGTAGGGCTGGGCGATATTGAAATTCCAATATCGAATATCGATATTAAAAAAATTTCGATATATCGATATTTTATTTTTTAAATATTTTATAATATATTATTTTATCGATAAAACATAAAAATATTATATTATGCCCTGTACCTTTATTTCAAGGGGAGACTCTAATTATGAAAACATGAAGAAAAAAGATTAAATTAAATATTGGTCCTTAAATGTGTTATAAGGACGATATTGAAATTCCAATCAAATATCGATACAGTCGATATATCGATAATATTGATAAATATCGATATATCGATTTTATTTTTTAAATATCGTTATTTGATATATCAATAAAAATATCAATATATCGAATTTTTGCCCAGCCCTAGTCACCAGTAAAGTCGGTATAATATGGGATTTTTTTTATTAATAGCTTTATTCAAAATTTGACTTTGGCATCAAGTTCTGCTTCGATCGAGATGAAAATTAAGCAAAAAAAAATAGTAGTCACGTGATTCGCATTATCTGTCAAATTTTAATTTTTTCCAAAAAATAATTCAAAAGTGGGGTTAACTCTGAAAATATCGAAAAAGTTATTAGAAAAAGCTTTTTTAAATGCAGTTTCTAGTCCACATGCATAAATTTCAGCTGCATAAGATAATTTTAATTTTTTACCTATATTTTGTAAATTGCACCACTTTTATAACATAAGACTCAACGCTACCTACATAAAACTTCTTAATTTTGACAATGCTTTATTTCAGATACATTTTCTTTAAAGTAGCGCCATATTAAATGTGTGTTTTTCTACAAAATCAAAATTGGGCTATTAAAATTTGATCGCATGTGATGCAAAGTTTATTTGTTTTTGACCCTGTATAAGGTAACTTCATAAAATAAGTATTTTTGAAAACGTAGTTTGTGTCTGAAAGTAATACACCTTAATATTAAGACAAAAAAGAACACAGTGTCTTCAGTAGGTAAAGTGTTTTTTAAGTGGAAAATAAATTTTATCTATTTTCAACGATTTAATGAACACTTTACTGATGACACTGTGTTATTTTTTGTCCTAATATTAAGGTGTATTACTTTCAGACACAAACTACGTTTTCAAAAATACTTATTTTATGAAGTTACCTTATACAGGGTCAAAAACAAATAAACTTTGCATCACATATGCGACCAAATTTTAATAGCCCCATTTTGATTTTGTAGAAAAACACACATTAAATATGGCGCTACTTTAAAGAAAATGTATCTGAAATAAAGCCTTGCCAAAACTGAGAGGTTTTATGTAGGTTGCGTTGAGTCTTATTTTGCAAAAGTGGTGCAATTTACAAAATATGAGTAAAAAATCAAAATTATCTTGTGCAGCTGAAATGTTGCGTGTTGGCTAGAAACTGCATTTAAAAAAACTTTTTTTAATAACTTTTCTCGATATTTTCAGAAACCTTTGAATTAATTTTTGGAAAAAATTAAAATTTTACAGATAATGCGAATTACGTGACTTCTATTTTTTTGCTTAATTTTCATCTCGATCGAAGCAGAACTTGATGCCAAAGTCAAATTTTGAATAAAGTTATCAATAAAAAAAAATCCCATATTATGCGGACTTTACTGGTGACACTAAAGATATACAGGGTGGCCCTTTAGTGTGGCAAAGTACAATAGCTCCGTTACTATTTCAAATACATTAAAAATATTAATACAAAAGTTGAAGGGCAGTAAGTGACTTATAACGTAAAATTATTTTTAACTCTATAGGGTGGCTCAAAAAAGCGGAACAATAAAAAATGTACTTTTTTCAAATGGAATACCCTGTATATTTTTTCATTTTTAAATTCCACATAAAATTATAATTAGTTTTTATTAAATACATTATTAGTCTATACTTAATAGTTTCCGAGATATTGACTCTTGAAAAGTGACATTTTTGAACTTTGACAGCTTCTAGCTTTCTAACAGTACGTCTTAGAGCAAAACGGCTTACATGTCCCTATCTTTAATTTTTATTATCTTCCCAAAAAAATCAACTTCCGGTTAAACCGGATGTTACTCGAAAGCAGGAAATATAGTTGTTCCGGTTTAACTGGAAGTTGATTTTTTTGGGAAGATAATAAAAATTGAAGATAGAGACATGTAAGCCGTTTTGCTCTAAGACGTACTGTTAGAAAGTTAGAAGCTGTCAAAGTTCAAAAATGTCACTTTTCAAGAGTCAATATCTCGGAAACTATAAAGTATAGACTTATAATGTATTTAATAAAAAATAATTATAATTCTATGTAGAATTTAAAAATGAAAAAATATACAGGGTGTTCCATTTGAAAAAAGTACATTTTTTCTTGTTCCGCTTTTTTGAGCCACCCTATAGAGTTAAAAATAATTTTACGTTATAAGTCACTTACTGCCCTTCAACTTTTGTATTAATATTTTTAATGTATTTGAAATAGTAACGGAGCTATTGTACTTTGCCACACTAAAGGGCCACCCTGTAGATAGACTTTACAAATACAACATACTTTGAGGGTAGCAAAATTTACATGGTTTTTCCCATGGCCATGTTATATAGAAATTGCATTAAATCAGTACTTTAAATATCAACTGTAGCCAGTAAAATTGCTCAAACGCGATCGCAAACTGCAGCATCCGATCAAGCCAACGAAATAGCACCTTAACAGAGCTTGAAAAACGAGCAAATAAACTAAACTGACCTTTTCTGATTACAATTTTTATTTTAACAATAAATTATTGTTAATGTTACTTAACAATCAATGGTTACTTAATAGAAAGCTAAAAAATAGACAAGGAATGCATACAGGCTGCCTGTAACTATAAAGTGGTAGGTAAGGTTGCATTCATAAGAAAAGCGTAGTAATTAATTCAAAAGAGTTTTGTCTGTTTCCTTCTGCTCTTTTGAATTAATATCTGTGGTCCGGCACTTGTACCGGTTTTGAGAGCGCTCTTGCAAAATTTTCTGTTTTTACAGAATAATCCCTTTACGACTGACCTTTTCTAAGGTACCGTACTGGGACGCAAGATGTCGCACCGGGTTCTATAATTCCCGTCGATAAAAGCGTAGTAGTTAAAGGAGAGGTGACAGGTGACATGACACCAATGACAAAATATATGACCAATCCCACACCTCTCATTTTACCACCGTAAAACTTTCTTTATGAATACGCCTGTACTATAAAGAGTATAAGTAGGTATTCGAAAGTTCAATAGAGTGGAGACAATGTAAGAATTTCCTATTTACAGTTAAGGACGGCCCTAGACTAAAAATGGAGGGGTGGGAGAAGGTGGTAATTCCTAGGATAAGAACCCAAACTTTCAATATATTATTTTATTCCTAAATAAACTGATGTCCTAGTCTTGTCCATTGACTCTGTTTAACGAGCCTCGGACGTATATCATCCTCAAACCACCCTGCTAATACCGCTTGCGATGACCTGAGAGCTGTCTTTGTCTTCACGTACATCGACTATAGAGGAAGAGACCCAATTTTGAGATAGGCGCCTAATTACAGATCTCCGCATATTAACGTATATGTAACGCCATCTAACAAAAGTGGCGTAACCTTACTCAAATAAACTAGACTGCAGTGGTAAAGAGTTCGTTGTGTAAATAAACCGGCATTTGCAGTCAACGTAAGTGGAAATAAAATATTTTATGTGTCGAAGTAGTTAGTTTAGGTGTTGCCTAATGATGCCTTATTAAAATTTGGCTGTATTCTTTCATAACTAACCTAAAATATTGTTGTCAATTTTTATAACGAGAATTCCTAATTTGCGATACTAAATGATGCTGTATTAAGGACTATCTCAAATTAGGCACCCTATACAATATTTTGATATTTTATTACAGATGCCTAAAAAACACGAGAAATGGGACCCTCAAGCTATGGTGAAAGCTGTGCGTAATAAAGAGATGGGATATCTAAAAGCCTCAAAAGTTTTTGGTGTACTGTCTCAAATTAGGCAACCTTTTATTTTATGGGAAAATTGACAAAAACAAAGTTCAATTACTTCTCTAGATAGCTATTTTAATGTAGATTCTTTGTTGCGATGTTTTGTTACTACACCAAGCAAGCGATTTTGTACAATAATAATAAAAATTTGTTCAATGATGAATTTTATTTCAAATTTACAAAAAAAATGTTTCAAATTTGGGTCCCTTCCTCTACCTAGGGTAAATTCCATTCCTTGGAAAATTGGCAACAACACTTTCTCTGCGTTCCCCGATTTTCTTTTTGTAGGTTATTTTCTAATAGTTTTGCCCTCCCCCCCCCCCCCCCCCCCCTCCTCCTTACCCGTAGGACCGCCCTTATCTACAGTAAAACGTAATAAGTATATTTTAAATATCATAATAACATTTATAGCTTGGGTTTTTTTTATTTGCAATGAAACTAGGCTTGTGTGCCATTATTAATGGGTTAATCGGTAATAATAAACACATGCGTAAAATGTAATAAAGCAAAACCTCTCGGCCAGTCAAGACGCATAAAAACTCAAAGCAGCTACTCCCCTGATACAGTATGCCAGGCCAGGACTTTAATACATGGGCAATTCACTCGTCTATCCCTCCTCAACCGAAGAAGTGGCGTGACACAATACTGCCAGGGAAGTAGTTGCTCTGGGTTTTCAGAAGAACATATTGCTGTTCCAATGTTAAAGACGCGAGTAAACTAGTTTTATTTATTAGAGTTAGGTTATGTTAAGGGTTTATTAGAGTATTGATCGTGATTTTTGCAAACTGTCTCTGGTATTGTACAGTGGTACAGGTCTAAGTTAAAAAAAAGCAATGCAAAATTATAGTGCATTCGTTCGTTCCAATCATTCGCGCCTTTAACATAGGTGGGAAAGAAAGAAAAAACTAAAAGTCTTTCTCCACAAAATTTAATGGAATAAGAATTTGTTCAAAGGTCTCTACATGTTTCGAACGTAGAAACGTTTATCATCAGGAGACAGAAAATATATTTGGTGCTGATGGTTTTAGCAGAAGAGAAAGTGGTGTATAACCTTAATGGAGCTTGTATGGAATTAAACTTGAAGTGTAGAAGAGACATAATATGAAAGAAATTGATGAAAATTAAACAATACTGAGTATGTGAGATGTCAGTAAAGAGTGTCTAAACTAACCAAAAAAATGGGGAAGAAGAAAACCCTTTCTAAAACGGTGTCGAAGATTATTTAAAATTATTTAAAAAGAAGAAAAACCTTTCTAAAAAGGTGTCAAAGATTATTTAAAAAAATTTTTTATAAAACAATTTTTAATAATCTTCGACACATTTTTAGAAAGGTTTTTCTTCTTTTTAAATAATTTTAAATAATCTTCGACACCTTTTTAGAAAGGGTTTTCTTCTTCCCAATTTTTTTGGTTAGTTTAGACCCTCTTTACTGACATCTCACATACTCAGTATTGTTTAATTTTCATCAATTTCTTTCATATTATGTGTCTTCTACACTTCAAGCTTAATTCCATACAAGCTCCATTAAGGTTCTACACCACTTTCTTTTCTGCTAAATCCATCAGCACCAAATATATTTTCTGTCTCCTGATGATGAACGTTTCTACGTTCGAAACATGTAGAGAACCTTAAATATTTTTTTATTCTATTAAATTTTGTAGAGGAAGACTTTTAGTTTTGTCTTTCTTTCCCATACTTTAAACTCCACTTTAAGCATGAACTACTTCAAATTTAACATAGGTTATCCAACAAGCACAGAAAACCATAATTCATTGATTAGTGGGAGAACATGACCATGGTTGTGATAAATTCTGGCCGTTAATGTGATGTAGGTCATATACACAACTTATTTCCCACCAATAACTTAGCTTTGACTGTGACATCGACGTATAAATAATATTTTATTTTTGATACATGCTTAATGTGAAGAGAGCTTCTAAAACACCGTCACCACGGGTATCATTTCACTCATTTAGCCAGATAGTCAGTTTTGATTGTGAGGTAATCAGTTCAGCCAATGTCATTGACGTCACAATCAAAGTTAATTAAAGCTCTCTGGTCAGTGAATTGTTGTTTAAAATCTTCCTGCAGTGCAATGTGTCATAAATGAGCCAAAAATGAGGGACATGTTTTCCAGATAGTTGTATCGAGAATCGAGATTATTTTGTTCCAACATTAATTCCCCAAGCAAAAATAAGGCATTTCTGGTGTCGAGTAGAAGCTACGATACCTAGTAAAAGCACCCTATAAATTCGTTGATATCATGACTAAAATTTGAGTAAACAATATTAAATATGTCTTAAATATTAAAATTATATATAAATATAAAATTGTATACAAATACCACCTAAGAAAATTAGAGCAAATAAACCAGTAGTCTAAAATAAAAATAACACAGAACCGATAAATATAACGTAACGTCGTACGTCATCAAAACTACAGTTTAACAGTATCAGAATAAATATTTCGACGAGAAAGAAAACGTCTCCTTCAACGATGTGAAAACCAACTATTATCACGATCCGATGAACAAACGTCATTAGTTGTTTCCTAGTAACGTTTAGTTTGTGAGTGATTTAGCGCTTGTTTGATGTAAATTATGTTTCTATGTATTAAAACACGGTTACTGGAGCTAACTTTACTATCCTCGTGGAAATATTTACTCTGAGGTAAAAGATCAGCGTTAGATTAAATTAGGAGTGAGTGTGACAACTTATACTAGCCACTTCGCAACGGCACTTGACGCATCCAGGTGGGAGAACGTCTCCGAGGGATAAGGTCCACCTGAGAAACCGTCCTCCATTCAGCGGCATGGAGTTTAACTAAATAAATTGAGGTTAGTTTACAAACTATAGATCTGTTAGTCTTGTTTCGGCTTGCTCAAAGATTTTAAAATTAATTATTTGTAATAGAATTTATAACGATGTTAAACACATAATTTCGGAACAACAACGTGGATTTTTACCACAGCGCTCAACTATTACTAATTTAATAAACTTTACACAATTCATTCATGGTTCTTTTAAAAACGGCCAGCAAGTTGATGCCATTTTCAACGATTTGGAAAAAGCGTCTGACAAGGTGGACTGTGGTGAGATAATTACAGCTCTTCAAGACTTCTCAGTGGACCAAAACATTATTTCATTATAGTAGAGGATCCGACCATAGAACGACCTTCGCCCATCGCGTTACGGGATGAAACACCTCTTATCAATAAGCTTCGTCAAAAGTTTTCCGCTATCTTAGTGGTACAGGAGATATTAGACAGTTTTCGTTGTCTTTTAAAAGCGATTCCGATAGCCGCTATTTGACAACTTTGACATTTGAGCTGTCATTTATCGTTATCGTTACGGATAAGTGGCGGGAGCTAACGGACGGAAGACAAAGCCATAGCGAAAACGGAACGCATGCGTAACTAGTTTTTTTCAAATCGGAAATAAAGTTTGCATTCAGCATTATTATAGTTTTCTAAATTGAAATTTCCATACAACTGTGCTCGATACTGAATGTCCTGGCGATCAAGCACCTCCAAATCCGAATCACTGGATGAGTCCAATAAAAGCAACCTTTCGTCTATCATGATGTTTTAAAATTTTGGGTACTAGGAAATTAAAACCAAGCAAAAAAGATAGCACAAAACGTATACGAAAATATGAACACAAACC
The DNA here is from genome assembly GCA_963969555.1 of Polydrusus pterygomalis. NCBI lineage: Eukaryota > Metazoa > Arthropoda > Insecta > Coleoptera > Curculionidae > Polydrusus > Polydrusus pterygomalis. The sequence continues at coordinate 3,880,012 of OZ018377.1, forward strand.
ATTAAAGATAGGTTATGTTGTATTTGTTATGTTTACTGTCGAATTCGACTTAACGTTAACGTTAAGCGAATTGAACGAAAACTATTTTTACGATCTGTCAAATAGCGGCTTCGTATTCGTATTCGGTATGGTTAACCGTTTGAATTTGCCAATACAACAAAAACTGTCTATTGACCTTTGTCGCACTAATGGGCCACCCTGTAGTAAATACCAAGCAAAGTTTTAACCCATTTAGGTTAGGTTCGGTCATATTTGACATATATTGCACACAATTTATGTCAAATATGATAGAACCTAACCTAAACGCTAAACGTTTAAAAAAAATAATTTTTTAATTTTTAATTAAAAATACTTGCACCAAAATTTTCAGGCAACCTTCACGAAATATATTTTTTGACATATTAAATTTTATATTAAAAACATGTTTCATCCCGTAACGCGATGGGTAAAGGTCGTTCTATGGTCGGATCTTAGACTATTATTATCATCATATTTACATAGACGATCATTATTCGTTAAACTAAAGGTCTACACATCACAAATATATTCACCCACATCAGGGGTGCCCCAGGGTTCAAATCTTGGACCGCTTCTGTTCTTACTAGTTATAAATAAAATTGGAGTGAGCGTTAATTTCACCAAAGGTTTTATTTTTGCTGATGATTATAAGCTATTTCATACTATTGTGGATGAACTTGATGCAAGGACCCTACAAAACGATTTGAATTTAGTTGTGCGGAACATAATGTAAAAATAAATGTAGGCAAATGTGTGATAATGTCCTTTACATGTAGAACTCAAAATATTAACTTTAATTACTGCATCGACGATATGCCTCTAGAGAGAACTGATTTTCACAGAGATCTCGCTGTCTATTTTGATCCTAAGTTGAGTTTTGTTGGGCATATTGATATTACTGTCAGCGCTTTGAAAATGCTAGGATTCATTATAAGAACTTGTGAATACTTTTAAAATGTTAACGCCATAATAACTTTATATAAATATCTGGTAGTTACAAAACTTCAGTATACATGCACTATTTGGGATCTTAAATATGACAACAAAACTTTCCTTTTGGAAACAGTTCAGCGTAAGTTTTTAAAATGTTTGTAGTACAAGTCATTTTCAGTTTATCCACCAAGAGGTACAGATCAAAGGCTTTGTGTACTTTGTTTAATTTCCCTTTTTTAAGACTATTGCGTACAGAAGCAGAGATTATTTTCCTATATAAAATAATTAGAGACAAAATAGATAATAAAGGGTTCTTAGGACAGCTTCCGTTTAGGCTTATAAGACTGTGCTCTTATTTTAATAAATATTGTGGAGACATTGACATAAGTATATAATTTAAACTGTGAAAAATTAAAATAAGGGAATGAACTGCTTAGTCAATTACTGTAATTGCAATACTAATTGAATTATTATTATAGCTTAGGTATAAGCTTTCAGAAATAGGGTTTATGTATCTATAATTTGTTAAGTTGTTGATACTGTAAATAAATAAATTACGGGACGTTGATATCGGTACATTTTCAGGTTAGTTTTGCTTCTTAAATCATTTCAAGACGTCGAAATTTCACTTGCATTTTTTAATAAACATCAGGCGTGTATTTTGTTTCACTCACTCCCCTATAAATCCCAGCAGACCTGACGCACGGCCATTAGACTTCTTTACTTTTAAGAGCGGAAATTTAGAAAAAGTAATGTAAAAATTCAAGAACCCAAAATGGATTAAAAATTCTAGACTACTTACACCTTGTATCACAAGTATTAGGACCTATGCATAGTTACATTTCTGCCGATATAATCAGTAAGTGTCAGTAAGTTCGGCCTCCAAAATAACATAGGCACTATTATTTTACATGTGTAGTAACGGAAAGTTATCACTTCTAATAGAATTTCAACCTAATTCTAATGTTATTTTTGGCAAATTAACAATGTAACTATTCCGTGAAACATTCACGAGTTGGGAACTTTTAGAAAAAAAGGCATTTTATTTTTCTTCTTCGTCGTTTTTTGGCCGCTGTAATTTCTCTGGATGAGAATAGGCAAGCCTGGAGAAATCCCTCACCACGTCATTGAACATGTCATCGCCTGAGATTCCCGTCTCCGAATTTTTCATTTCCTCGTTGAGGCGCCCTAATCTTAACCTAAAAAATATAATAAAATAATATACTTATGCCGATTATCTCTGCAACCTAAAAATAAATTTTGATTTTTTACATGACTACTGGTTTGGCGGGAAAATTTCACAAACTATATTTTGGCATGAAAATTGGTATTAGATAATCGAAAAAGGCGTTTAGAATTTAATTTTGTGATCATTTACAAAATTTGATGCAAAAATTCGAAAATTAATTTTTTAAACGTTAAGTCAACGTTACAATAATTAATTTATTTTACACCATTTCACAGTTACAATGAACCAATTAACAAATGACTATTAACTATTTAAAATAAAATAGTTAATATGATAACAATTCAAAAAAATTATTTGATAACAAGAAATTTAGACTTAAATTATTATATTGAAACGGAATAATAATGCCTAAAAAGACACTAACACGCTAATTTAGATTTATACTGGACAAACTACAGCTAAAAATGTCAAATCTATTTTGGTGCAGATTGTATGTGTTGCACAATCGATAAATAGGGGAGTATTTACAGATATTGGCACGCGCGGTTGGTACATAAAAAGTGTGGGAAGGACGTGTTCTAGGGACGAGGAATTGCAGGTTTTCTAATACATCACTGCATTCAACTCTATTATGCAAGATATTATGGAGAAATTAAAGTTGAGAAACTCTACGTCGATCTTCTAAGGAGCAAAACGAGTGCCTTTGCAATAGAGCTTCTTCTAGAATACCGATTTCAGGATACTGACCATCAATTTTAAAACTTAGATATTTTAGAAAACGTCGTTGGACCCTTTCGATGCGATTAAGGTGCACTTGATAATATGGAGACCATACAACCGAGGCGTACTCCAATTTAGATCTTACAAATCATAAAAAAGTATCTTTATGGAGAAATTAAAGTTGAGAAACTCTACGTCGATCTTCTAAGGAGCAAAACGAGTGCCCTTGCAATAGAGCTTCTTCTAGAATACCGATTTCAGGATACTGACCATCAATTTTAAAACTTAGATATTTTAGAAAACGTCGCTGGACCCTTTCGATGCGATTAAGGTGCACTTGATAATATGGAGACCATACAACCGAGGCGTACTTCAATTTAGATCTTACAAATCATAAAAAAGTATCTTTAGTGTATGACAATTTAAAAAATCACGAGAATGTCTTATTATAAAACCTAGGGATATATGACAGGCCGCAACAAGGTCATTTATGTGGGGAGCAAATAAAAGCTAGTTTACTAATAATTTTTTTTTAATAATGCTAATAATAGACCCAAATAGCAAAATAATACTTACAAAGTAACAATATCGGCATGTTCCTTTTGCTCGGCCATCGAAAGCGGCAACTTCCCCTCGTCATCCTCTATGTGCTGATCGGCCCTGTATTTTAAGAACAGGCAGACCTGCGCGGTGTGTCCTTCCTGCGTGGCCAAGTGCAGGGCCGTCTTGCCGTTCTGGTCTTGAGCGTTTATTTTGGCCCCGTTTAACAGTAGGAAGGCGCAGGCCATTACGGATCCCTGTAAGGAAGATACAGTGTGATTGAAACAAATTGCACGGTAATTTTGTTTGAATGGTAGTTGTTTTGGAATTATATTGTTTATTTAGTTATATATATATATATATAATACTAAATATCACTGTCAGATTTTTTTATTTATTGTTAAAAAATTACGTAAGTAATAGAAAACAGTTTAATCAAATGGAAAATATTTAAAGTTCACAAAAAAAAACATAACTTGTGGTGTTCCGCAAGGATCAACCTTAGGACCTACTTTTTTAATCTACATTAATTCTATAGCAAAATTAAATTTAAAGGGTAAAATATTATTGTTTGCTGATGATACTACTATTGTATATTTTCATGAAGACTCTATTCAAATTCATAATAACATTAACCACGACCTAAATATAATAATTATGTAAATGGCTTGAAATTAATAAATTATCATTAAATTTTAATAAATCATCTTTTATGTTTATAAGTAAATCAAAATTAAAAAATAATAATATTTCTTCACTATCTTTCAATAATCATTTAATTAAATATACTAATACAATTACATTTTTAGGTTTATATATTGATGAAAATTTAAGTTGGAAAAAACATTGAATATTTAATAAGTTACATCTCACCAATAATTGGCATTTTGTTTAAAGCTAAAAATTATATAATATCGTTAAAATATTTAAAAAATATATATTATTCTTTGGTTTATTCAAAATTACAGTATATGATTTCAATTTGGGGATCAGCGAATTTAACTACAATTCAGCCATAAAAAAACTACAAAACCAAATAATTAAATGCCTACATAAACTTCCTTTTTTAAAACCTATAAATTTGTATGAACCAAACGGATATTTAAATTTAGAAAAGCGTTATAAATTAAAACTATGCATTCTAATACACTCTATTATTATTAAAGAAAAACAATCGAATCTAATATTTCCTTCCACCAACATTATTCACATCACTAGACAAAATTATCATATTCAAACACCTATGGTAAAGAGTACTTTTGGCCAAAGATCAGTACGTAAAGGAATAAAAATTTACAACAGTTTGCCGAAAAAAATTAAAGAAATATCAAAATTATGGACTTTTATTAAAAAAACACTAAAAAAATATTTTTTAAAACTAAACTAACTTTAACGTATTATATATTATTATTATTATTTTTTTTGTAAATGGTTATTATATACTTATATATTTTTTTAAAATAATTTCGATGAAGTTATTAATAGTTACTAAACATGATTTTTATTATTTGTGATTTTATATATTGTATATTTAGTGTTATATTCTCTGTAATGAACTTTTTAAGTTGGTTGAAAATAAAGATATAAAAATATAACAAAAATTCATAATATTTTACCAGGCTTTATTCATAAAAACACGTTTTCTTTATGAGCATTTAGTTTTTCCTAATACGTAGGTATATGTTTATATTCAATTTTTACTTACGCTCAATACTGCAGCGTGTAAAGGCGCTCTGTTTCTATCTTCACAATTGACCCAATTCTTATCGGCACCTAAAGCTAAAGCCTCACACATGACAGGTACATTATGTGCGGACGAAGCCTTATACAGCAATAAACTGGGATGTAGCTTTGAAATATCTTCTTCCCCTTTAAAACAGAAAAAAAATAATTACATACTATTACTTTTGTATGGCTTGATGTCATTAAGCACAGAGGAATGGCGGGTCGACGATAGGGCTGGACCAGTCACTCCGATTTTCTGACTAATACAGAAACTTTCTCGATATTTTTCCATTATTTAAAATTTAATAATATAATAAATATGTTTATGTTGTCTTCTATAAACTTATTCTTCAATCCCCTGAAGCTGAGCTTGTTAGGGGCAAATCTTATTTTTGTTTTAGTATGTAAAATCATAAATCATAAATATGCATTAAAAATCAACTTTTAAAGTAAAAATGATAATTTATAGTATAAACGCAGTTTTTTAAAGAAATATATTAAGTACCTATAATAAACTTATTAGTTTATAATTTTTAAGTAAAAAATATTACTTATATAAATTATTCAGAACAATAGTAATTAGTTAAAGCAGTTCTAAAAATATTTTCAAATTGTCTGTTTTTAATATCCATGTTTTTATTTCGACTTTAAATTTTTTTAACGAAATAAATTTTTTAATTTTTGTTGGTAAATAATCGTTTAAATAAAAACATAAATATTTGAAATTGTTTTGTCCTATGGACTTATTTATTTTAGGTTTTATGGTTATTTCATTTTTATGACGTGTATTATGTTTATGGTTTTTAAATTGTATAAGGTTTTTATTTTTAAATATATTTATTAAGATGTTATAAATGTAAAGTTGTCTTATGTTTAACTTTTTTGTTTCTGAATATAATTCTTTTGAAGGATCAAGATAATCTTTATTGTATATAATTTTTAGAAACCTTTTTTGTAATATTTCTAATTTTTTAACTAAAGTTCTATTTATTCCTCCCCAACCTAAAATTCAGTAATTTAAATGAATTATAACTAACGCGTAATATAATATTTCCATGTCTTACATTTAAATTTTTTTTAATGTTTTTAAAAGTCCTAGAATTTTTTAATTAAGTATTCTTAGTGAAAATTCCAATTTAATTTACTGTCAAATAAATAAATAATTATAGAGATGTCCTTCTCTTAATAAACGCAAGAGAAGATAAGATCAAATGCAAAATTTATGGATAACCATTAAAACTCTTCATAAAAACATAGATTTACGGAATTTGTGCAAACTTACCAACTGTCTCACTCTCCTCCCCCTCTGTACTCTCCTGGTCGCTACTAAAATCGATATTTTCAACCGGTTGTTTCTCCAAATCGTTGCCGAACAAAAGAACGGTATTCCTGTCATCTGTCGTCTGTTTCTCCACAGGTTCGTTGGTCGTTGGTTCATCTTTAATACTGGTACCTGATAAACTGGAATTTTCTGAACATTCCGATAACTTATCACAGGCAGTTTTTTTTAAAACCTAAAAAAAATATAATCCAAAAACAAATTAAATAAAAAATGGAATGTTATAATAATATGGTCATTAAACTTAAGTTTATCGTCGATTTGAATACCCAGAAATTTAGCGACGCCCGAGTTGAACAAATACGTTGGACGAAATGGGTTATTTGGTATCTCTAGAATTTAGTTTGCCAAAAATAAGGGAAAATATATGTAATTTATATTCATATTTTTAATTTTAGTTAGTTAAGTTAGGTTAAGTTTAGTAGTTAAATAACATACAATTATTGGACTGTAATTTCAAAATTTTACAAAAATAATCTATATAAATTACCTTTCTTTTTTTATCCCGTCCATCCACACTTCGGGGTCTCCGCCTCATTTTTCTGACACTCCATTTCCTAACTTCCATCAAACTGACCCTGGACGTTCGATTTTGCGACGGAGATTCTTGTAATCCTTCTTTAAATTCCGGCAATTTTTTTACGAATTTTTTTTCTACGTATTTTGTTCTAATCCATTCTTCTCTTACCATACTGTAAAGTATACCAAAAATATTTAACTATGGAGTCCCACAAGGCACAGTTTTAGGACCATTGTTTTTTAATATATATATAAATGATATATTTAAACTAAATTGTCAAGGTAAATTACAATGACAACATAATATGAACTACCAATTAAATTAATTTAGGTACTTAACATTTAATAATGAAAATATTCAATATTCAAAAACGACAAAATTTTTAGGATTAGTTTTAGACGAAAATTTAAATTGGAAATGCCATATCCAGTATATTATCAACTCGATATCTCCTTTGGTGTCTGTTTTGTACAGAGCTAGATATTTCATTCCTTTGAAATACTTAAAAAATATATATTTTTCATTAATATATTCAAAATTACAATAGTTAGCTTCTGCATGGGGATTTGCTTGTTTATTAAACTTAAAACCATTATAAAAATTGCAAAATAAAGTTATTAAATGTATACACAAATTACCACATTTAGAACCAACTGTTAATCTATATAGACCGAAAGGGTATTTACACGTTCAAAATATTTATAAATTAAAAATTTGTATTCTAATTCACTCTATTATTTTAAAAGAAACAAAATCAAACATAACATTTCAGGAGAATAAGACATTACATGATCATAACACCAGACATTGTATAAATTATCAAACTATACCAGTAAAAAGTAATTTCGGAAAAAAATCCGCTTTTATATGACGGAATAATAAAATATAACAATCTTCCAAAAAATATCAGAAAAATTAAAAAATTGGCAACTTTTAAAAAACAATTAAAGATATATTTACTAAATTAAATTATTTATACTATTTTTTTTAAATTGATTTTATTAATGAATTAAATTGGATTAACTTCAATTTTTTTATTGTTATTTTTTTTTTAAGGTTATTATCTTAACATAGTATAAAACAAAGTCGCTGTCGCGTCTGTCCCCAGCTATACGTGCTTAAATCTTTAAAACTACTTAACGGATTTTGAAGCGGTTTTTTTTAATGGATAGAGCGATTTAAGAGGAAGGTTTTTATGTATAATGCATGCATAATATTGTAGAGAAACACTGATAAATGTAGAGGTTTGTTCGGGTTTGCATTTATAAATCTTGACGTGATGGGGAACTCGCCTTATTATTATCTCAGAGGCGTATAATGCCTGGCATTGCAACGCAGGCCGGGTACACGCTAGTTTTCTATATTATGTTGTCAGTTTCCATGTAATGAACTGTAAAAGTTTGTTTGGAATAAAGACATTTTGAAAGTTATTTGCGAATTAACTAATAATCTGCTTCCCATAGCTTACCCGGTACAATGTTCAGAAGCCTTCACTACCCCCTCCGGTACGTTCGCCTCATATATCTGATTAACAATCGTATTACCCAATTCGGCCATTACTTTTATAATTTCTGGTTCCCAATCGTCCAAAGTGAGAGATCTGACTTTGCTGTTATGTACGCCCAGACTTCTATGAACCCCTGAACATTCTAAAACACAAACAATTGTGTTAGGATATTTAGATAGTTTAAAAACGTTTTAAAAATGTTTTCATAAAAAAGTGTGATATGACCTACCAATACATAACGTTATTCCTAAATTAATACTAGCCCAATGAGGATTTGGACATCCACAGTCACAGCAGAAGTTGTTTCCTGGGATCTTCAGAAGTTGTTCCCACATTCTAAAATATTAATAATAATAATTTACTGACATCAGAAGCTATAGTTTAAAAACGTACCTAACTTTTTTAATCTTGTTGTTGTTATTAAAGGTGGATACATCTCCGCCGTCAATATGATAAAAACAACTTGTACTCTTTATGTTCTTCTTATGGTCTTGTGTTTCAGTGCTTTGTACCATCTGGATAGCAGCTCCGATGCCTCGCTGGAGCGCTTGTATCCAGGCGTCATACATTTCCTTGGAATCGGCTTGAAGAATGTGACTTCTAAAATAAAAGTAATGTCCATATTTACGTGTAATCTTAGACAATTTAGAAAAAAACAACTAATGGACTTACTTTGAAGGTGACACTATTTCAAAGCAAAACCTTCTTTCTCCATCTGTCACGGGTTTAACTGTGCATATTCTTAGGTCGTCCTCCATTATCGTTTCATGTTCTTCGCCAGATCTTTTTCTGGAAGTGAAAACAGTGCCTCACTTTAACAAGCTTAAGATGATTGGCAGAAAAAGTTTAAAACACTTAAAATTTAAACATATTTTTAATGTTTTTCTCTGTCATAATTTATTTGTTTGAACATTTTTACAACATATGTATACCTCTACGTTTAGTGTTGCCTTCATAGTTAAATAAAGATAATATAGCAAAATATATCATCTTAAAAAATATAATTTTTGAAGAATTTCAGCGCTAGTATTGCAGGACTAAGAACTATGCTTGACATTGACCATTTACAGTGGAGTGGGAGCTCTATATTTATTTTATTTATTTATTTAAGTAATATAGCTCTTACAGGTTTTACCCCATTTATAAGACTTACATAATCAAATATCATAAAGTATAATATAGTTATGTTTTGAAATATTTTTATACATTAAGACTAGAAGTCATATTACATTACAATTAGTGATGTGAGAAGAGAATATTCTCGCGTCCTATGTTTTTAATAGTTAAATGTGATCTTTCTTTATTTGACTGTTTTTTTTTGTTTAGTTTTTAGTTATTCTTGGGAAAGTATGTTATGTTTTTTAAATAAAAATTTCTAGAAAATTTTTATTTCTTTACGTTTTGTTTGATTAAGGTCGTTCGCCGTTTGACATTTGCCGAAACTAAGCAGAATAGGTAATTTTTAATTTCTTTTTATTGCCATTTCTAGCGGTTTTCTTACCATTCTCAGAAAATTCTCTAACTCGAGAATATTCTCCAAAAGATTATTACCGAGAATTTTCCATAAATAATTACAATATTGAAATTTCAAGGAGCACAGCCTTGGTTACATTAGAATACTGATGGGCATTCATAGCGAAAATATCAAGATGGAAGCCAAGATTATTATATTGTTTACTATAAGGAGATCCTGTTTTTAATTTATAAAAACAAACAACACAAGGGTCAAACAATTACCTGTAGACCAATTTGTTGTCAAATAAATAAAACCATCGTCGATTCCACGTTTTAAAAGCGTTGGATGTTCTCTTAAAGAGATATCCCTCCATTTTCGGTGACCTTCTGTCGTCCATCTGTACCGGCGACAATTTTTCCAAGTTAGATACTACTGCATGGCGATTTTCCAGTTCTTTTTCGACTTTATATGTGTCATCCCTCATACTGGAAATCTAGGTAAAAGAGAAACGTGTATTTGAAATGCCAAATCCTTTAAATACGCTTTATACCAAAATTATTAATAGTTGACAGAGTGGGTACTGATAGGTTGCAACTTTTACTAACACTGAACTAGAGAATCTAAAAATATCGTTTTTTTTAATGCCAAGTAATGTTTTAATAGTATTTCTACCCCCTTACTAAATTTAATTAACAGCTTGTTTCTTTGAATAGTGCTTATAATGGTACAGCAACAATTGTTGATAATTTTTAAATATGTACTCACGTCATCTGCCAAGGTTTTAAAAAAAGGTTGAAGATCGTCACACAAGTCCGAGCCCTGGTGGTAATATGTAGTACAGGCGTGCATATATGACAATAGCTAAAAAAGAGTTTCATTATAGTTGTCACAATCCCAACCTAATTTGGGCTCATACTTTTATTAAAAATTTTAAATAAAAAAACACCACGTTAAAAAAAAAAACACCCTTGCGAAATAGCCAAAAAACACTGTGAAATATGGAGATGCATATCTAATAATAAAACATTATCAAAGCAAATATGCTCTGCTAAAGTGAGAATTGCCAAACCTTTTAAAAAAATAGATTAGATAAGTGATTTTATGCTTCAATGAGTTTATGTTTCATGGAAACAATAAGTATTGGACTTGCCAGAATTCCATCCATTCCGTAATGACGTCATTAACAGGTCGGCCAGGTTTTCTACTTGAGGGCACGCAGTCGTCAGTAGTCGCACTTGATTACATGTTTTTAAGCAATTATTTAAAAACGTATAGTTTAATTCGACAAATTTTATTTAAAAAAATATTGGAAATGCCATTATTCCGTAGTGTAGAATGCAAGCCTAAACAGATAAGGTGTCTTTTTCCAGGAGCATAAAAAAAATATCTCCAAAACATCGAAATACTTGAGTTAAGGCATTCAAATTCAAAGAAATGGACCTGTGTGTTCCCGACATTTTATAAACTGTGAGTTATTAAAAATATAATAAATTAGTATTTCTAAGCTTGCAAGCCTTTATCCTTTATAAGACTTCATCTGTTGTCCAGTGTAAGACTATGACTCAAAATAAGATAATTCACCAGACCATGTTTATCTTAGATATATTGGGTAACTTCCAAGAATCAAGATGGAGTCATCAAATGTTGAAACGGGTTTGTCTGATCATGTGATGCAGGTGACCGGCTTCGCATTCCAGTGCTCAACTAATATTTCCAATCCCAAATATATGAATTTTAGGAATTTTAAAAAAGAGGCAAATATAATTTCATTTCATAATTCAATAGCAAATGAACACTGGGATGCTGTACATTGGGGTAATGACGCAAATGAGAAATTCCAAATATTCTATGATATTTTTAACAATATATTTTCAAGGGCTTTTCCTTTAGAACTTAAGAAAATAAACTCGCAATCGGTGAATAAATATGCATGGATAACTAACGAAATAATTGACAGAGGGTGTGAATTAAGGGAACTACATAGGATTGCAAAGCAATCCAAGGATGAGGAGCTTTTGATTAGGTATAGAAAATTGCTAAAGGAACATAAAGAAATAATTGCACAATCTAAACGATCTGTCAACGAAGATTTTTATCTGAAGAGTAATAATAAGAGTAGGGCTGGGCTGCATGGCAGATTATAAAAAACCAAGTTCATATTGATAAGAGGTGTCCCTATCCCAACACCTTCGTAGATATACAGGGTTGTGAGTTGGGGAACTTCAATGAGGTATCTAATGCATTTAATGATTATTTTCTTGATTCCCTACCAACGATCAATGTTGGAACGGATAATCAGGGCTTATCATTTTTTCATAAAACTATGTATCTATATCCTGTTGAAGTAGATGAGGTTGAGGGAATAATAAAATCAATAGCCACAAAGGATTCTGCTGGATATGATCAGATTCCCTGCTCAGTCTATAGGAATATAAGTGCACTTATTACACACTATTAATGAATCATTCTCAGAGGGTGTCTTTCCCTACGGGAATTCTTTGATAGAAAGTTAAGTCCGAACTCCTAGTCCAGAGACTTGGTTGCGGGTGCTACAAGGCCATGTGCGTTTCGTTGTTTTGGTGTGTTGTATGTTTCATACTTCTCTTTTTTTAACTTGTTTGATTGTAAATGTTCATTCTTGTATTGCCTGTCTAAACTTGTCTGTCTCTATCTGCGTATTTTATTATGTACTTAGTGTTTAAGTTTTTTTAAAATTTTTATCTGATTATGACTTAACGAAGCTTATGTATTTTGTATACCATGTAGTGAATGAATTAATAAATAAATAAATAAATAAACTTCCTTGTATGATAACACATAGGGGTGGATTAATATTGTCTATTATTATAAGTTTTTGGTCATACCGGCACTTAATATCAACACCAAGAGTTAAATAATATTCACTTCTAAAAATTTTTAATTAATATTCAGAAAATTAACTATTTATAACAAGAGCTATCAAAAACACAATGGTTAAACGTGAAATAATTTTTATGTGTGCCTTCCAGAAAACATGGCCTACCTGTCAAAGTTAGGAGTGCTGGAATGGTCAATTATTATTGTTGTTACTAGGGCTGGGCGATATTGTATCTGAAATAAAGCCTTGTGTCAAAACTGAGAAGTTTTATGTAGGTTGCGTTGAGTCTTATTTTGCAAAAGTGGTGCAATTTACAAAATATAGGTAAAAAATCAAAATTATCTTATGCAGCTGAAATTTACATGTGGGTTAGAAACTGCATTTAAAAAAACTTTTTCTAATAACTTTTTTCGACATTTTCAAAAATAATCCCACTTTTGAATTATTTTTTGGAATAAATTAAAATTGGACAGATAATGCGAATCACGTGACTACTATTTTTTTTGCTTAATTTTCATCTAGATAGAAGCAGAACTTGATGCCAAAGTCAAATTTTGAATAAAGCTATTAATAAAAAAAAAATCCCATATGATGCGGACTTTACTGGTGACACTGTATATCAATATTTTCTTGTGTGATATAGTCGATATATCGATAAATATCGATAAATCGATATTTTGCCCAGCCCTAGTTGTTACACTGATAATTCAGTTTTTAAAGTCCCTTCAATAATAAAACAGTTTATAAATAATAAGCAAATAAAAACCACTTTAAATGTGATGGACTGACTTTCAGTGATTGCCCTTAAAACGAGTAGGCTTGTTGACTACTTTCCATACTATCTATTGTAAAAGTTAATTTAATAAAATGTTCAAAAAATAATTTATGATTTTAAATTTGCCAAACCATTAATTAAAAAAAAACTTACAGTACTTAAAATCTCATGCCGTTTTTTAGTTTGCAACACACAAATACTGTTAACATAATCCAAAGACTGGTGGCCAAAACACGATCTTACTGCGAGCAAAATATTCTGCACTTCCTCGACTTCTTGCGGTTTGCTACGTGGAGTGTGAGAGTTACGTAACAGGACATTGTCATATTCACCGGAGATTTTTTCAAAGTGTTGTTTGTAGTCCTTTACAGCTTTAATATCACTAAATTCACAGAAATCACAAAATTAGAATTTTTAATTTCAAAAATCAAAAACAACTTTTTTAAAAAGGTGCTTATGTTTTTATGTGTTAAATTTACATAATTGTCTTGTGGAATTACCATTACTCACTCTACAACCTACAACTTGTGGCAGTAACAATACTGCATTTAAATAACTAACTGACAATTACTACAAAACAAAACTTTGTTGACTTCATGTATTGTTAGGCTTATCATTTTATAGCCTTAATTTCTAAATTACATACAGCTTTAAAATTAAACCTCTATAGATCTTATATCTTATCTTAATCTAGTACTTACTTTTTAATAAAAGACGTTAAATTTTTCAAAATAGTTCGGGAAGCTTGGTCCAACAATATTGTATGAAACTTGTTCATTTCTTGCAAGCTATGAATAAGTTTGTTTAAAGAAGACAAAACTTCTGGGTCCTCCTTGAAATGTGTACTGAGGTCCCATAAACTGTTTGCAAATAAACTGAAAAACAAAGGCACAATAAACAGGTTTAAAATAGTTTACATAAGGTTTAGCATTAGTTGTATTTATTATTTTTTGATAACTTTTCTAATTTATAAACCTAATGTATTCTACTCTTTGTATTTGAAGAGTCCTTAATTGCTCTGAAATGCAGGAGTTTGATTTCTATAGAATCTTTGAAAATGTACAGGTTTATCCTTATTATAGTGTCTTACTCATTATCAAACTACGAGTATCTTTGTAGGTGCCTACAGGTTTAGAGATATAGATTAGTTTAAAGTTTACCTCTGCTGTCCAACATATGTTTTTCCTGTATCGATCATAGTGGAACATACTTTAAGAATTTTTTCCAGTCTTTGTTCTAAGTGATCTACACTTTGCTCCTCCTTTTCCAACAAATATCTACAATAATACAAATTTAGGTGAGCGCAACTCTACTTCGTCTGAAATATCTAATTAGTTGTTACATAAAGTAGGTATAGATCCAAAGAAATTTTACCTGAATTTAGGAGAGTCCCTTAGGCACTCGTGCAATTCTATCTTCACAACCATTTTTGCGTTAAAATAATGTAATTATAAACTACTTTAAACAATGCATTTATTTATAAATGTTTGTAAAATGAGTCAGAAGCATAGAAAAATATTTATACACGGGATCATATCATCAGACGAAAAGAAAACATTCATTCCCACTTAGCAAAACACAATCCACAAGAACTAGAAGACAATCTGTAATCTGTCATTGTCAATCCGAATCCATCAACGCAACGTCAGTTCAAATGTCAAAATAAATAGCTTGTATAATATTTTTATGGATTAGTCTCATCCTTGTCTAACATTACCATTTCAACAAAGAGATCTTGCAAGCTCGAATATGAATAGGTCGACCAATGGGCCATGGCCCTCTAGGATGTTTAGAGTAGACGACAGGCGTAAAAGGTGCTTTCCATTTGCATCTTCTAAACAGTTAAGCAAAATAAATATCTTATAGTTGTTAAAAGAACGCACGCTTTGCGAACAACTTAATATAATCGTTTATAAAAAATCTTTGTTGTGTTATGCTTTGCTATTTAAAGGTAACGTAAAAAAACTCGGTTAAAAAGTCAAAATAAATAGCTTGTATTATTTTTTTGATGTACTAGTACCATCCTTGTCTAATATTAGCTGAGGTCCTTTTAAGCTTCTTTTAAATAGCAAAGCAAAGCCAACGGGGCAACGGCTAAGTTGGGCGTTCCCTTTAAAAATTTAATTTAGCACAGCAAGATTATCTCCCCTCTTGCCGCGGTCAAGTATGCCCCTCTCTATTTCCCATACGAAAGCAGAGTTCATTTTAAAAATAACAAAGCAAAGCCAACGGGTAAGTTGGGCGTTCCTTTAAAAAATTTAATTTAGCACAGCAAGATTTTCTTCCCTCTTGCCGCGGTCAAGTATGATTGTCTCTATTTCCCATATATGAAGTTGTTCGTGAAGCCACCATGCAAAGCGTTCCTTTAACAACTTAGCTAAGCAAAGATTCTTACTTTACTTTGCTTTTTAAAAGAAGCAAATGGAAGGTACTTTTTTTTATGTGTTCATGCTAAGGAGACGAAGGAACATGATTTTTTTTTCTTGTCTTGGACTTTAGACAGCGCGTGCGCGATCTAATAAAAAGAGTAAGTTATAGGTAGACGTGTATGCTTGATAGTCTTTGATAAAAGTACAGCAAAAAAAATTAAAAGGTTGGTAAAAATCGTTTAATTGAAAAAAAATTGTGTGTATAATACAAATCTTTTGTATAAAGCTGCATATTATAACGTCAAAAACACTAAATATTTCTAATGAAATAGAAAAATCGAAATGAGAAAATTTGTAAAATTCTAATTCCTACATATATAATATCATAAAAAGTATATAAATTGTAGAAATACACTAATTAATTGATTTTTGGTTTTCCTTTAGTAAAAAGATACATAATAGAAAATGGACGGCCTACATATCTTAAGAATATAAGTGCACTTTTTACGCTTAAAACTCTAAAACACCTATACCTACTAATAATGGTTTTTACAAAATTCATATATTATCAGTCATTACAATCATATCAGATCTAAAATTTATATTCTTGTGTCACATTGAAAAAAAAAACGCTGTGCCTAATATAAAATATGTTTGTATAAAACACTAAAAATAAAAGCATAAATTGCCGATAAAAGAAACTAAACTAAATAATAACTGCAAATTGTTTAGCGACAAGTTTTTGAAAGCTATGGCAACATTGCTTTTCTACTCTATGCGCCACTACATAACTTGTCTTAACGTCGAAAATTGACAACTACTACAGATTAAATCAATTTTTTTACGAATCCATGGCTCAATAAAACCACGACGATAAAATAAAACCATAAAAAATCACATAAAATGTTTCCTTTCTTCTCAGTTTTGTGCCAACCTACTTTAATAAAACCATAGCAACCACTGAAACCACTAAAAGACCTAACGTCGCTACAACAGATGGCGCTCCCGCATGACAATCGACTATCCTTCTCGCTCTCATAAAATCGGAACCCAGATAGTCCGAGTAGTACCGTTTACTCGGTTCGATTACTTTCAGTTGTGTTGTGGCATCTTGGAAGATCAAATCGGAGTAGGGAGGTTCAGAAGTAAACATACTAAAGCTGAAAAAAAAACTAGCCTTAAGAGAACTGGATTGGCTAATTAACTGGCGATTTACGACTTCGACAGAGTCTTAAGGTGGGAGTATCAACATGTCTGCCAACCTATAACCTATTTCGCGTAGATTTATTTATGTTTCCTAGCTTTTATACAAAATTTAAAGAAAATCAGTACCGACTTGATATTCTATAGGTAATAATTGACATATTTAATAAAGATCAAGGAATTTCATAACTTATTTTAGGAGAATTGTATAGCGAAAAATATCGGGTAAGATTTTTTTTAACATTATTATGTCATTGTCACTCATTGTTCTTTCACTATACAATTCTCCCAAAATTAGCAATGAAATAAATTGATATTTTTGTAATATATCAGATACTACCTAAATAATGTACTGACGATATTGATTTTCTTTAAATGTTAGTTATTAAAATAATAAACTCAAAATATCAACGCGAAATAGGTTATAAGTTGGCAATAGATTGAATGACGTTGAGAATTCAACCTTAAAAGCACCATTGGCTGCCTTTGTTACTTGTTTGAGGTTAGAAAATGTTATCGTTTGTTGACAATTTTGACATTTCCATGAATTAAATGTCAAACGTTGACTGGACAGTGTGATAGCAGCCGAATGGTTTTTAGTTACTTATTCTTATCCATATTTTCTTTCTCTGACGGAGATATCGGACACCGTAATTTATCAGCTGATAACAGCAAGAAAATTATTGCTTACCTGAATTCATCCGTCGTTTTTCTGCCGTAAAACGTTTGAGCATACAAGAACAGATTGATGTAAGAATGTATGTGTGTTTCATTGTATCCATAACCACCTCTGGCAACAATTGCGTTCGCTTTCGCTTTGCCCAAGTTGCATTTCCTATATTCGTTTGTCTCGGCTCGAGTTCCTATTACATAATAGTTATTTGTGTATCCAGGGTGCGAAATACTAGCGTGGTGATCGAGAACAAAAATTTTTGACGAGGCGCAGCCAAGTCAAAAAATTGTTTTAGACGACCAAAGAATTTCCTACACGAGTTAATATACAGGGTGTCCGGAAATGATGAGAAAAAAATTTAGGAGATAATTCTAGACCGAAAATAAATGCTATCTCTACCTATAACATTTTTTCGAAAATTGATTAAACGGAGTTATAGGGTGTTAAAGTTAAATTTTATTGGCAGTTTTTTTGCAATACCTTTTGCCACGCTCATAATAATTTGACGAAATCTCGTATATGGGGCTTTTTCGGGATGAGGAATACAAATTTGCCCACCGTTTTTTCGCATTTTGTAGAGGGCGCCACATAGGAACCTATAATTTAATTTGAAGGGTCCCAACTTTTTTGTCGTAGACTGTATGCGCATTTTGGCTGAATATTTCTATTCTCCTAACCTTTTGACAAAAAAAAAGGTATACTCTGCTTCGATACATCTAACCGTTTTCATAAAAAACGCTAAAATAACATTGCTTGCATGTGATGAATACGAAATCATTTTAATTCATTATTTTTTAATTTAATTAATTTAATTCTTTAAGAAGAATTAATTTATGCATTGAAGAGGAACTACGTCACTTTGCACTTTTCATTTTAATGTTTAATTTATTGTTCTAGTAACTTATGTATTTTAAAACTGCAAATAAAATTTTACTTTAACACCCTATAACTCCGTTTAATCAATTTTCGAAAAAATGATATAAAAGAGATAGCATTTATTTTCGGTATAGAATTATCCCCCATATTTTTTGCTCATCATTTCCTGACACCCTGTATAAATAATATTTTTTCTACAACGACTTTAATTTGATTAAACTAATAGCACAAAACGATAGTTTTAACTAGATTTTTGTTTAATTCTTGTTTATACATTAGAAATAACTATATACTATACAGGGTGTCCGGAAAATATGTGTACAACGTTTGACGACAGACTCCTGACGTCAAAATAGGTCGATCTAAGCCGACTTAGTTATATCCAAAATTGTCTCGTTTAGCCGGTAGAGGGCATCAAAAATTTGTAAAAATATTGGTTTTTCCTAAATTACGTGAAAACCTGCTAATCGATTTTAATGATTTTTAGTATGTAGACTTATACTATAAAATGACGTTTTCTAGTAGTATAGTCACCGGCTGTAAATAAGTGGAAGTGTTATAAAAGTGATATAATACGTCAACATTTCTCCTCATTTTTTATATGAACGGCGTTATGACAACCCAGATATTTTTGTAGAGTGACTGGATGTATTTGGAAGCTATTTTACCTCTTTAATATTTTTCGTTGAATGAGCTGTTTTGCCAGAAGAAAATATTTACAATTACCTGCATACATCAATTATTAACAATAAAAATAAAACAAAGTACAACAAACTTGAAAGTATGTATTGTAAGAAACTGAGTAAAACAATGATGAATGATGCACCAGTAAAATGGCCACCACGTTCTCCTGAGTTAAATATGTGTGACTTCTTTTTGTGGGGCGCTATTAAACAGAAGTTTACAAGACTCCGGTAAACACACGCGATGATTTATTGCAGCGGATTTTAAATGCATGCAATCATTTTAATAACCCCGAGACATTAGATAGGGTCCAATATCATGTTTTAAGGAGTATTAATAAGTGTATTCAGCAAGATGGCGGTCATTTTACACATTTGCTTAAGTAATGTTTTTGTTTTACTTAGTTTCTTACCATACATACTTTCAACTTTGTTGTACTTTGTTTTATTTTTAT
Source organism: Polydrusus pterygomalis (assembly GCA_963969555.1). NCBI lineage: Eukaryota > Metazoa > Arthropoda > Insecta > Coleoptera > Curculionidae > Polydrusus > Polydrusus pterygomalis. The sequence continues at coordinate 3,899,850 of OZ018377.1, forward strand.
TGTTAATAATTGATGTATGCAGGTTATTGTAAATATTTTCTTCTGGCAAAACAGCTCATTCAACGAAAAATATTAAAGAGGTAAAATAGCTTCCAAATACATCCAGTCACTCTACAAAAATATCTGGGTTGTCATAACGCAGTTCATATAAAAGAGAAATATTGACGTATTATATCACTTTTATAACACTTCCACTTATTTACAGCCGGTGACTATACTACTAGAAAACGTCATTTTATAGTATTAGTCTACATACTGAAAATCATTAAAATCGATTAGCAGGTTTTCACGTAATTTAGGAAAAACCAATATTTTTACAAATTTTTGACGACCTCTACCGGCTAGACGAGACAATTTTGGATATAACTAAGTCGGCTTAGATCGACCTATTTTGACGTCAGGAGTCTGTCGTCAAACGTTGTACACGTATTTTCCGGACACCCTGTATATATAACTATATGTATATCATTTGAAAACTTCCCACCTCGATTTTCCTGCTTTAAAATGAAAATGTGGAAAATCGCTCGGACCCGTCGATTTTTATTTCGAGGGGGACATCTTTTGCGTATATTGTCAATCTTGTTACTTCAAGCCCCTAGGAGAGAGGGGGGGCAAGATCTAAATCTTAAATGGATACCCCTATTTTATATAATTTTTTTGGATTCTGCATAAAATTCTGAACATTTTTTATTAAAAGCATTATTAGTCTATACTTAACAGTGTCCGAGACATTTACTCTTGAAAAATGACATTTTTGAACATTGACAGCGTCTAGCTTTCTAACTGTACGTCTTAGAGCAAAACGGCTTACATGTCCCTATCTTCGATTTTTATTATCTTTCCAATAGTGTGAACTTTCGGTTAAACCGGATGTAAGAAATATAGTACTTCCGGTTTGACCGGAAGTTGACACTATTGGAAAGATAATAAAAATCGAAGATAGGGACATGTAAGCCGTTTTGCTCTAAGACGTACAGTTCTAGACGCTGTCAAAGTTCAAAAATGTAATTTTTTAAGAGTCAATATCTCGGAAACTGTTAAGTATAGACTAATAATGCTTTTATTAAAAAATGTTCAGAATTTTATGCAGAATCCAAAAAAATTATATCAAATAGGGGTATCCATTTAAGATTAAGATCTTACCCCCCTCCCTCCTAGGGGCTTGAAGTAACAAGATTGACAATATACGCAAAAGATGTCCCCCTCGAAATAAAAATCGACGGGTCCGAGCGATTTTCCACATTTTCATTTTAAAGCAGGAAAATCGAGGTGGGAAGTTTTCAAATGAACACACTGTATATTGAGTGAGTATACGAGGTGTTCCAATAGAGCGTTGTTGAAATGCGAAAAGAATTTAATAAAGTGGGGATATTTAAAAATTGTAACTAAATAAATACTGAGTAGGATAAGTTTAAACCTACGATAACTTACCGTCAGGACACAACAACTCGAAGTCTTCCACCAGATTATCTCTCACCCACCACTCCTTCTTTTTCCCACCAGTATTTTCGAATACAGTTGTATGTTTGACGAAGGCCACGTCTCCCCCTCCCTCTACCAGACATCTGAAAGCGCCAGTGTGGCCGTAATAGTCCTCGGAAGCGTCCCTTCTACAATACCTAAAAAAATGTCGGAAGAATATACTGGCGACTGGCGAAGCGGAATATACAGGGTTAGTTGAAATAAATAACCGCCGGAACGGCTAATTTTCTTTAAAACTACCAAGGCTAAATCAATGAATTTTGGTACAGGTGGATAACTTAAAAAACTGAATTGAAAATTGGCAATTGCGACGTTGCCAGATTTTTAGTTTTTTCTGTAACTCAAGGAATGTTTTTTTTTTCAAATGTAACACTACTATTTTTTTATTGAATGCGATTCCTCATCAACATTACCATTTCCTGATACTATCAAATTTTTATCTCAAATAGTTCTATGGGAAAAAAAGTTAATTAGTTAGTAATGTGAAAAGGAAGGTTGGTAGACATAATGTACCTAATAGTATCGATAACGATAATAACAACAAACAGCTACTAACAATAACATAGCTAGTAAAAATTACTTACATATTATAGTACACTACATTAATTTGATTACAAATCCGATAATATGTAAGTAATTTTTACTAGCTATGTTATTGTTAGTAGTTGTTAGTTGTTATTATTGATACTATTAGATGGATTATGTCTACCAACCTCCCTTTTCACATTATTAGAAACGGTTTTAAATGGAAATAGATTGGATTTTAGTTGTAATTAATTAACTTTTTTTTACATAGAACTATTTGAGATAAAAATTTGATACTATCAGGAAATGGTAATGTTGATTGGAGGAATCCAATTCAATAAAAAAAAATAGTAGTGTTACATTTGAAAAAAAAACATTCCTTAAGTTACAGAAAAAATTAAAAATCTGGCAACGTCGCAATCGTCAATTTTCAATCCAATTTTTTAAGTTATCCACCTGTAACAAAATTCATTGATTTAGCCTTGGTAGCTTTGAAGAAAATTAGCCGTTCCGGTTATTTCAACTAACCCTGTAGAACCACTTTACTTCGGGGGGTATTTTATATATTCCTTTATCATTTCATGTACTTACCTATAACTTGCCCCGTGACACAAATCGCACATATTATCGTACGGTACACCGGTATTATATTCTGTACTGATCGCACCGGGTACACAACTTTTGGTGAAGTACTCGGCGGCCGCCCGTATACTGTCGCATCCGTATGGTCTTATCCAACCGTTGCTTATAAGAAAGGCCAAAGGATAGACCCACCCAGCCGCTGTGTTTATACCTCCATGACAAGTGTTTTTTGCTAAAAAAAAATATTTAATAATATGTATATGTATACAGTATGTCTCCGTAAGTTTGCACCATATGGAAAAACTTTTTTATTATTAATTTTATGAAAAAAAGTTATTTTTCATAAAAAGCTTTGCATGGTCTAAAACCTAAAATGCAACCATCAAATATCGAAATTTTCCAGTCATCTACGAGGTTTGTCAAAAAATGTGACTTTTTCCCAAGAATGTGAATTTTTCCCAAAAAGTACCTTTATTTTTGACATTATCAAAAATTGTTATTAAAAAAAGTTGATCAGAACTAAAAACCACGTCTAAATATGCAATTATACGCATTTATGTTAAAAAATTATTTTATTAATTTATTATTAATTATTTAATTTTTTAATTATTTAATTAATTTAATGCGTGTTATTGCATATTTAGACGTGGTTTTTAGCTCTGATCAACTTTTTTTTATTACAATTTTTGATAATGTCAAAAATAAAGGTACTTTACTCTTGAGAAAAATTCACATTTTTTGACAAACCTCGTATATGACTGGAAAATTTCGATATTTGATGGTTGCATTTTAGGTTTTAGACCATGCAGAGCTTTTTATGAAGAATAACTTTTTTTCGTAAAATGAATAATAAAAAAGTTTTCCATATGGTGCAAACTTACGGAGACATACTGTATATAAAATAGACTATACACTCATTAAGAAACGTAACGATGTTGTTAGATTTTCACTGACAAAAACGAAATGGAAAATAAAATACTAACAGTTAGTAGTTTGTACATTTTAGAGTCGGTTATGCTTATAAAGAAAAATCTTACTCTTACATTCAGAGAAATGTTATAGTTTCAATTATTAAGGTTTGGAATAATGGTTAAAGAGGCTCCTTCTTTCTAGGGCATATTATTCAACTCAAGAGTTCTTAAATGATGCGATTGTTGAACTGTGATTACTGATGTAATACTGTGATATTTATATGTTCAATTATATTTCTTAACTATTTTATTCTAACTCTTTAAAAAAACATTGTTTCTTTTTCTTTGATATGTTCTATCTATTGATCGGGATGTAAACGATCAAAGATATATCACTAGACACCGTGATATTTTGTACCTGGCACATAGGTTAACCCTAACTGAAAAAAGCTCTTATTACATGTGCATCAAATTGTTCAATAAATTGCCCAACAGTTTCAAAGATAACATTATTTAAAAGGAAAATTAAAATATTGTTGCTAGACTAGAGCCCTGAATGACTTTTTGAATTATGGTTTTTAAGATAGGTAGGTTAAGTTGACGTCGGTTCATTTTATGTATTTATGATTGTATAATAATTGTACCTATGTAATTTGAAATAAAGAGATTTATTATTATTATTATTATTATTATTATTATCCTTAATTGGAATTTTTGGAACAAATAAATATTTTGTATTGTGTTGTATCGTATATGAACGTTCTTATAAATGCCTTAATGAAAATTATATGCAAATCAAATTGCCTAAAAAAATTCAAGCCATAATAATTATTATTAATTCCCATTCCCAATAGTCATGACTATGAGAATCATTTGGTTTTAGTTGAGAACCGTTATTACGCCAATCGAGAGGTTGCAAAGTAAGTTCTATGGGTGTGGTAGAGACATTTATACTTACTTCTTAAATAGGTCAATTCCGTATCAGGATCGGATTCCTTAGCTACAGCTACCACATAGTAATCGGCATCTTCTAGATTATAAACTTCGCTTATAAAGGGCACTAAATCGAAGTTGAGACCTGCCGTGTACACGTCACTGGCGTCTAGGACAGTCACGTCAGCTGTACCTAAAAAATAACAATTTTTAAATATTAGTATTTTATGGATACCTTGCATATACTTTTAGATCCGTACAGCTTATCTCGTGTGCAAACAAAAGTTACATTTTATGGGTGCAAAAATACATTTGTACGCACGGCTCACCGGTCACATGCTAGCGCCCAACAGGGATGGGCATGCGCACAACCCTCTTCTTATTGGATTTCTCTTCTTTATAGACATTAATACACTCCAGAACCGGCCTGGCGCCATTTTTCTCGTTCCATTTTTGTTGGTAAATAATAGTTAAATAAAAACATAAATACATATTTGAAATTTTTTTTGTCCTATGGACTTATTTATTTTAGGTTTTATGCTTATTTCATTTTTATGACGTGTATTATGATTATGGATTTAAATTGTGTAAGGTTTTTATTTTATATAATTATATTATATTAAGATGTTATAAATGTAAAGTTGTCTTATGTTCAACTTTTTTATTTCTGAATATAATTTTTTTGAAGGATAAAGATAATCTTTATTGAATATAATTTTTCAAAATTTTTCCAATTTAATTTACTTACTGTCAAAAATAATTCTTAAATATTTTATTTTATAACTTTAAAAATTTTAATGTCTTCATTTATTTGAATACTATTCATATTTCGTGGTAGGTTATTTAGGTTTAAGGTAAAAGGAATATAATTTGTTTTATTAAAATTAATTGTTAACAAATTGTTATTAAACCAATTTTTTATAATTTTAAAATCTTTTTTAATTTTATTTTTTAAGTTGTATTGGTATAAAAAATTGTAGTATCATCTGCGAAACTATAAATTTGTCCATCGCAATTTATATTAAATAATTTAAAAGCAACTAAAAGGAACTCGGTTTATTGTTGATTGTGGGTGTTTAATATTTTGGATTTCTAGTTTTTGTGTACTTGTGTATTGTTTAGTTAAGTGAATTGTGTTTCTGCTATGTGCAATGACTGGTACCGAAAACTTTTTCAAATTCTTGATTAAGAAAATAAATAATAGGTAAAAATAAATTGTTAAATGCTAGGATCTAATATATTTGACTTGAGGTTAGGTACGCGATAAGATCGAAGGTTGCTGTTTATTTTCTAACCTTAAAATCTGATAGGTTGGCAGTCACTATAAAAACACCAGAAATCACTACCTTTTCCCTCGACTTGACAAAAAGTTAGAATAAGTTACAATTTTTTGGCACGAATTTGGGGCAAATTTTATCTGTTTACACGTAAAAATCAATGAAAGGTTTTACAATTTCTCAAGCAAGAACTTAAATTTTAAAGCTCGGATCTGCCTATTTTTCTATACGTTAAATAAGACTTTTTCATTGCGCATGCCTACTCCTGTATGACTTTGTTTATATGCGCGAGGCCATGTCTATGATATCTTGTCATCTAATCTAATACCAATTTAAAAAAATATTAATTTAAAATAAAATATGTGATGACACAATTCTGTAGCAAATATTTACTCCCCTATAAGCTTACAGAGACGGAAGAATGTACTAGTTGACTTTCCCGACACTTTTGCATTTATTCTAATAAATTCGATTATCAAAAAAAAAAACCACAATAAATATCAATATTGCACAGAAAGAAAAAATATTAACTACTTTTTATGTTCCACATTTAATCAGTTTCCTGACACGTGTTTCGGCCCTTGCGGGCCATTGTCACAGGAGTACAAAAAAATACTCACTCAGTATCTTCTTGTACTCCTTTGACAATGACCCGCAAGGGTCGAAACACGTGTCAGGAAACTGATTAAATTTGTGAAACATAACAAGTAGTTATTATTTTTTCTTCCTGTGCAATGAAACAACAGTTTCACCAAGCATGTAGCCTAATATAAATTAATTATAAATATCAAAATTCTGGGAACAAGATTTTCTTAATTACCTGCTCTGATAGCCTGCATACAATGAATCTGTGAATGTCCTTTATAACAGTCCATCTCCGGTTTTAACAGTTGAGCTTTAAGAGCGGTCTAAAAAGTAAAATGATTAATTTATCTTTTCTGAACGTTTGAGTATCTTAGAGCGAGAAGATGTGAAAAATATGGGCTTGAAAAGAGTCTTATTATTTAATATTCCTTATAACACACCCGCATTTTCACACATTTATTCTTCTCCTCATCGGAAGTAACGCACAACGTCATGCTGTTAACGGGACATTCCCGCACTCCCATGATAATTTCGTGGGTTTCCCCCAAGAAAGCCTTATAAGTCTGGAGATTTTCTGGGACTGGGGCTATGCCTCTCGTTGAATCCTAAAAAGTAGGAAAGACAATTTGAGAAGGGCCTATTCTGGTCGAGAAGACAGTACTAGTACTCTAAGATGCTCTAATTTCGATCTGTACCTCAAAAATCAAATTTGCATGATCGCCATATCGTGGGGAAGATTCAAACAAATCGAAATATTCGTAGTAGGGATATTCTGTCTGGCCCCTTCCATGAGTTATGTCATTACCATTTTGATTTTCATCTGGCCCGTATCTACAAATATAATTAATCTTACAAATTATGTTCTTGTTGTTTCTCGCGAATGTGCATTAGAACTACTTTTGAAAAACACAAACTTATTATTATACATCCATACCTATTCCTATTGAAATCTTGTCCATACTGATCCTGGTTGTAATTATCTTGTCCATACCTAAAAATTACGATCCGTTATGACAGAATAAACGTTAAAAAAAATTTGCGGGCATTATCGTTCTTACCTGTCTTGATCTCTAGTATTATCTTGATCCCTAGTATTAAAATCTTGATTTGGTGGCCTTTCAGGGTCTTGTCCATATCTATTGTTGTTTTGATATTGATTATACCTGAAACAAATTTTTCTTTGTATAATTTAAAATATTTTGAGAGATTTTGAAGAGAAAAATTATCACACACTTATTAGTATAAAGTTTACCATAACTGAATTGTACCCTTAAAAATGTTTTCTCTACCTATCTTGTCCATCACTCTGCCTTTTAAACCTTCCTCCCCTGTTCTTGAATTGATCATATTCAGGCCTGTTACCGTATTGATCATACTCAGGCGGATTTACTCTGTTTCCATTCTGATCATTCTCAGGCGAATTGATTCGGTTTCCATACTCGTCGAATTGATCCTGAGTAGGACGAATTCTGTTACCAAAATTATCGAATTCCGGTTCGTTTGTAGTAGAGTAACTTGGCCTGGATCCACTTTTGGGGTATCTACAAATATTAAAATGTACTTAAAGTATTTTTGTGTTAGTAAATAAGGTTAAAACCTAAAAATACTATCCTGAATACGCAATAGCTTGCATAAAACCTCCCCAAAACTATAATATTAATAATAATAAGTTTATTTAAAATTTAATAATATAATAAATATGTTTATGTTGTCTTCTTTAAACTTATTCTTCAATCCCCCGAAGCTGAGCTTGTTAGGGGCAAATCTTATTTTTTGTTTTAGTATGTAAAATCATAAATCATAAATATGCATTAAAAATCAAGTTTTAAAGTAAAAATGCTAATATAAACAGAGTTTTTTTTTAAGAAATATAAGTATTACCTATAATAAAATTTATAATTTTTAAGTACTTATATAAATTATTCAGAACAATATTAATTAATTAAAGCATTTCTAAAAATATTTTCAAATTGTCTGTTTTTAATAATAAAATATTTTAGGTATTATGGTTATTTCATTTTTATGACGTGTATTACGGTTATGGTTTTTAAATTGTATAAGGTTTTTATTTTTAAATATTTAAGATGTTATAAGTATAGTTGTCTTATTATGTTCAACTTTTTTGTTTCTGAATATAATTCTTTTGAAGGATAAAGATAATCTTTATTGAATATAATTTTTAGAAACCTTTTTTGTAATATTTCTAATTTTTTAACTAAAGTTCTATTTATTCCTCCCCAACCTAAAATTCGGTAATTTAAATGAGTTTTAACTAACGCGTAATATAATATTTCCATGTCTTACATTTAAAATTTTTTTAATGTTTTTAAAAAGCGGTAGTAAACTTCTTAATTTTTTAATTAAGTATTCTAAGTGAAATTTCCAATTTAATTTACTGTCAAAAATAGTTCCTAAATATTTTATTTTATTAACTTTAAAAATTTGAAACGATTTTTTTTCATTAAAATTGCTTAATGTATTACTTACTTAAAATATAAATTTCATGCTTAAACTTAATTATTAATATCTTACTTTTCCGCAAACATTTGCAGAAACTTCTGAAATTTTTCCCTTTGTTCAAACGAAACTGCAGAAGACACTACAATGGAATTAGATGGCACCCTTCCCCAGTGACAGTTTGTATACTCTGATAATGATCTTCTGGACCCATCTTTACAGAATAACTCGAATTGGTCTTCACGTACTCCAGCTAACCAAAAAAAAAAAAATATCAAAACAATAAAGCTTGTTAAAGTTAAAAAAATAATATCATTTTTAAGTGTCAATATCTAAAAAAAAGGTATAGATTACATAGCTACAATATTTAGACCGGGGCGTAAATTTGACAGACAGCATACATATTAGACAGTTTTCGTTGTATTGGCAAATTCAAACGGTTAACCATAACGAATACGAATACGAAGCCGCTATATGACAGATCGTAAAAATAGTTTTCGTTCAATTCGCTTAACGTTAACGTTAAGTCGAATTCGACAGTAAACATAACAAATATAACATAACCTATCTTTAATGGTTTGTGTTCATATTTTCATATACGTTTTGTGCTATCTTTTTTGCTTGGTTTTAATTTCCTAGTACCCAAAACATATCATGATAGACGAAAGGTTGCTTTTATTGGACTCATCCAGTGATTCAGATTTGGATGATGCCCTTCTCTTGGAGGTGCTTGATCGCCAGGACATTCAGTATCGAGCACAGTTGTATGGCATGTATGGAAATTTCAATTTAGAAAACTATAATAATGCTGAATGCAAACTTTATTTCCGATTTGAAAAAAATCACTTAAGAAGACAGGCTGATGCACTTAGGATTCCCAATAATGTGATAACAGAAAGAATAGGTTATGTTCATTACATCTGTAAAAAAAATGGTCATTACGCATGCGTTCCGTTTTCGCTATGGCTTTGTCTTCCGTCCGTTAGCTCCCGCCACTTATCCGTAACGATAACGATAAATGACAGCTCAAATGTCAAAGTTGTCAAATAGCGGCTATCGGAATCGCTTTTAAAAGACAACGAAAACTGTCTATTATCTAAGATGTGATTGGTTGTTTAACAGCCATATTTAAAAATGATGTCACACTTACTCTGTCATATTTACGCCCGTAGGGACCCGGTCTTAGTTTCATTCCTAATATTAAGAAAACAATAAAAATAATAATTAACTCAGACAAAAAAAAATTATGATTATAGTACACTACACATTATAGTAGATATTATAAAAACTCACCAAATTCCCTTGTTTTAAGTAACTCTGGCATAGTAGTGTGTTTTATAAAAGCAATTTCACCTCTTTCCAACAAACACCTGAAAGAAAACAGCACAACCAAATCAAACTATAAAAAAATATCTACAAAAATAATAGTTATTGATATGCTACCAACTTCAGTAAGTAATAAAGTTTAATTTAATACCAACCTAAAAGCACCATCATATCCAGCATATGGATCTGCATCTGTACACCACCTTCCAGGGATCTCGCCGACGCACAACTGACATAACTTGTCCGAGTTATCACCAATGGGATTGTACTTGTCTGCCAGACAGTTTACTGCACATGACGGGCCGAAAAAGTTGGTTGCCGTTTTAACGTGATTGTTACAGTCTATTATTTCCATTACACCTTCTTTCATTAACTAAAAATGTTAAAATAAGCTTGGATTATTATTTTTAGGTAAAAACTTGCAGATTTCGTTCTCCTTTCAGACATAGACGACAAGCATGTACTTAGTATGCTTCTGGCCGATTGCTTTTTGCATATTATGTTCTATTTTGTGTTTTAATATTCACAGCAAATAAATCATTACTGTGAAAAATGTATAAAATAGGCAACTTACTGTGCTAATGGGTAGCATCCATCCTGCATAAGTTTCAACACCCGCAAAACAGCCTCTTTTTCCTTTTAAGTCTCGTAAAGAAATTACATCACTTAGACTACCTTGTTTAACAACAGCAACAGCATAGTAATAATTAAAACCACCTGTAAAAATACTATGGGATTAAATTAACAATTACACAGATTGTAATAAGAAGCAAAGTAGGCACATTAAAGTTTTTTACCTTCTAGCAAAACTTGTGCAATTGGAACTAAACTGTGGAAGCGGCCCCCTACAAAAATTTCTCCAGAATCCAGTGTTGTCATGGTGGCTTTTTCTTCATCCAACATTTGCATACACTCATCTAAAAATACAGAAATACAGACTTTATAGGTTCCAATAAGTACCTACTTTACTTAGGTTTTTGTGGATTGCTAGCTTAACCCCAGTTCTGAAAATACTTGGGTTGGTGTCAAATTAGGTACGGTTTTGAGACACCATGTAAAATGTATCTAATATTTAGTTAGTAGGTATACCTAGATAATACCCATATAATCCTAAACATTTAAAATATTCTTACCTTTATTTGCAGCCTGTTTACACTCAACTTTAATTGTTTCATAGCCAATCTTTATCTGATCTCGTTCATTGGCTAGTGATAAGGCCTCACATTTTCTAGTTTCGTTTATGTTTATTGTACACCAAATAATCTTTAGCTCCTCAGGTGGCTCTTTGTTTTCAAATTGTCTTATTTTCCAATAATTATCTTGGGCTGCAAAAACATGTTTGAGTTTGGGTGAGTATCAAGCCTTTTTATTGTATAGAAAATAAACAAACCTTTTGGCATGTAGTATTGGGTAATTAATCTTCAGTTCATTTTACGAAAATGGAATTATTTGAATTTTGAATTATAAACATAAAATTTGTTTGATTAAACTTGCATTTTGCATTGACCCCACCTTACAGGTGTTTTGTTCCCTTATAGCCCTGTTTTTAAGTTATTTTCTCACCTGATATAATAACAAATAAACTAAACACAACACATAACTGATAACAGAGATAAGTCCTATCACTAAAACTCATTTTATTGTATAATTTTTTAGATAAAAAGAAATAAATTAAACATTTAATAAAGTTCATTAACGGACACGTAACACACCTTACTAATATAATTATTTCTCTCTCTGTTTAATTTAAATGTGTGAGAAAGATGGAGAGAAAACAAATTTACCTGTCTTTTTACCTGAACAGGGTAGACCAAAAATATTTTTTAAATATTTGTAGTAGGGAATGTTTGGATTATTATATACTCAAGTATTATGAGTTAGCCAAAAAATCATAAAATAATATTATTCTTTCCGCACTGACTGAGACGCTTCAAAAAACGTGTAAATATTAATATTTTAAGATAATAAATAATTTTAATATTATTCTTTGGCTCACTGTGTAAAGAGTGACTAATTCTTCTTTAATAATAAATAATTAACTGGCGGTGACTAATAAGCAACAAATTTTACCGATATCAAAATGTCTAATTTTACTCTGTGGTTATTGGAAAGAAGTTTTGTTCATATTTTTTGACGTGACGTGCCATCAAAATCAAAATATAACCACAAAATTTTCATTTTTCTGGAGAAAAATGTCTCCAGAAGTAATTTTCACCCTTTTTTATTTATTAATAAGCTTTGGGATAATATATCCTCCTACGGAGTTCATCAGTGCTGGCTTTACAATCCAAAATTGGTTTAGCAATGTTTTGGGGTCTGAATTAGAACGATTTATTAGATATCACCTAAAAAAGTCGATGCTAAATTTGATGGTTTACTCTTGTTTACCCCTCTTTTATATAGTGTTACTGTTTTTGTTGGGATTTGTAGATGAAGTAAGTATGTAGATAAACCTATTGTCATTATTTTAGGGACACGTCTTAGTTAATACCAGCACTACCTTCAATAGACCTCTGAAAGAACTATAATTTACTTTTCTTTGTAGCTATCAAGCCTTTTTATTGGAACAACCCTTTATTGGAAGATATTTGCTACATCCAGCATAGCATTACCATTGCTTGCATTATATGAACTAAAAAGATGGACTGATGACAATTATAAACAGCATCCTATAGTAGTTAACTTACAAAAATTCTGTAACAATAATAATACATGGGAAGCAGTTGCATCTGATATAGAAAATGAATATAGGCGGTAAAAGGTTTTACTTAAAAGCGATAATGTAAGATATTTAAAAATATGTACTTATATTAATAGTCTCTCTGTCTTTGTTTTCAGACTAGAAAAAGTTTGTCTATCTACAAATCCAATAGCCAAAGTGGTTGTAACAGAAAATTGGATTATGAAAGTATCACCGTTAACAATATTTTTAACTCATCAAAGTGACGCTTCCCTGGCTGTTAAGGCAGCAACAAGTTATCAAATGTCACATATAAATTCAAGTGAAACACAGTTTTTGAGTATTGAAGTAAAGAGTGGAAGGGTAGATCCTTTTGTTATAAGGATAAATTCTACAGATCTGAAGGTATGAGGCTGAGTGAATTGCTTTTTTTAAATTTCTGTGTGGATTTGAAAAAGCCCAAACTTTATACGTTAAGTAACGTTTAAAGAAGTTAGGCATTAAAAAATCCAGAGTGAACTATTACTTTTTTTGTGAAGTTTGTCTTTGTCCTGTTTCCCTATTTATCTGTTTTTCTCGATCTGTATTATACCTACCTTGTGCAGCTACATTTTACTGGTAGAGTTGCTTCACTGGGTATGAAAGAAAAAGTGAATTAAATAATGTAAAAAAAAAACATTGCACTTTGTGTATGTTTCGTTTATTGTTTATACCACTTAATTTTTAGATGTATACCTTTATTTCATTTAAAAATTATATTTTTATTCTTATTTGTGATATTACCCTGTATTTTTTTAGATTAGTTAATAAGAATGATTCTTATTCTTTAGAACAATAAAGCATATTTTAAATTGAATTGAATTCAATGTTTTTATGGTTTTATATGATTCACCAAAGTTTTTTTGTAGGATTTAGAAGATAGACTTGCCAGATCAATTAATGTATTACCCGATGTTAAATTTCATAAATCTGTTGTGGAACAGTTTGTTGATGTGTTTAAGGATACAATTGAGAAAAATCCAAAATATACCACCAACATGGTAGGTTTATGTTTAGAAAGAGGAGGGACAGAACCTCTTGTCAAAAATAAAAGTGGGAATAAATCTTTTTTGGAACTGTTGGGATCAGGTCAAACGATTTTCATCAATATTTGCAAACAGCAATCAATGTATTTTTTTAGGAATTAGACACATGTATAGGATGTCTTCAAGTACCCCCAGGCATTAAAATCCAAAAGCGATGTGAAGACAGAGAAAATCAGCCGAACACAAACTGTACAAGCTGTTTCTGCCGACCAATGTGGTGCGCTGACTGCATAGCGAAGTGGTTCGTTTCCAGACAAGATCCGGAAATAAAAAGCAGTTGGCTATCCAGCAAGTGCACTTGTCCAATGTGCAGAGCAACTTTTTGTGTATTAGATGTGTGCTTGTTAAATAACGAAGCTGATAATGAAAATAACTGATTATATATTATTGAAGGACAGGATTGAGTTGACGTGAAATATTGACGTATATACATTTAAATAGATAACTATTAATCTTGTTTTAAAACCTTACATTTTATTTTAGCCTATAAGTAGGTACCTACTGGTGATATTTTGTATTCATTCATCATAAAGTTTTATTTGTGAATGGTTACAGGTCTTTGAGTCATCACATCCCATACAAATATTTTTGGTTGACATTTTAAAACCCTGGCAATTGTAAATAGAAAGTAAAGTTTAGTGAAACTACCAAATATATGTAAGTATGTAAGTAAAAATTGTGTAAATTTTAATAACGCTATAGTTAAAATAAGTTATAAATTGTTTTATAATAATGCTTATATGTATTACCTGTTTAAAAAAAAATAAACACAAATATAACAATATTCTACTAAAGTTTGTCTGTAATTCCTATCAGGTGGTTTTATTCCTATTGTATGTTAATGATTTGCCTTCCATTGATATCAGTGGTACTTTATTCGCCGACGATACTACTATCTTGTGGCGTGGAAAAATGCAGAAGAGTTAAGGCTAATTGTGCAGAACGATTTATTGCTTGTCAAACAATGGTGTGATGCGAATCTATTATGTTTTAATAGATCAGCAAAACTAGTATTCTTACCTTTAAGTTTTCGTTTTCTGACTTAACTTTGACAGATAATTTTGTTAAGAACTCGGGCGCTGCTAAATTCTTGGGTGTTCAAATCGACGACAAACTTAAGGTTGAATTCTCAACGTCATTCAATCTATTGCCAACCTATTTCGCGTTGATTTTTTGAGTTTATTATTTTAATAACTAACATTTAAAGAAAATCAATATCGTCGGTACATTACTTAGGTAGTATCTGATATATTAAAAAAATATCAATTTATTTCATTGCTAATTTTGGGAGAATTGTATAGTGAAAGAACAATGAGTGACAATGACATAATAATGTTAAAAAAAATCTTACTCGATATTTTTCGCTATACAATTATCCTAAAATAAGTTATGAAATTCCGTGATATTTATTAAATATGTCAATTATTACCTATAGAATGTCAAGTCGATACTGATTTTCTTTAAATTTTGTATAAAAGCTAGAAAACATAAATAAATCTACGCGAAATAGGTTATAGGTTGGCAAGCATGTTGATACTCCCACCTTAAGTTTAAGGACCACATTCTTGCATTGAATGGGAGACTATGTCCGGTTCTTACGCCGTGAGAGTTGTCTCGAGAGAATTGGGGAAGAGTGTGGGTAGAATGGTTTATTTTTCACTAGTTGAGAGTCACTTGAGGTATGGTATTGCTTTTTGGGGATTTAGTAGTAAGGGCCTATTGGGCTCTACATTGGTTTTGCAAAAGAGGGCATTAAGATACTTTCTATACCAGAAACAACTTCAGAAAAAATTCCTTGATATTTAAGAGCATCAAAATTTATAACCACATACCACTGACTTATCGGCAGGTGGTTGATGACAGGATTTTTAAGCAAAGACTAAAAAGGCAACTAATTACTAAACCCTACTATACTATCCAGGAATTGTACAATGATAATATCTAGACATTTCCATTCATTTTTTTTTGATTAGTATTCTTGCCAGATTTTTTGTAAGATTGAGCTTGTCGTCGTCTTAGATTGATTTGTGTGTACATTTTTGACCATGACTATTTTATTGTCTCATAAGGTGTGATTATCTATTAATTGGATTACTTACTCTTACTTTATATAGTGAACATTGTAATTTCCATACATAGTAGTTTTAATACTGTCCAATGCTTTGTTAACAAGGTGTAGGTACTTCTTATAACAATAAAGTGTATTTTGATTTGATTTGATGATATTTTTTTAATAACATTAAATACCCAAACATATTTTCCGTTTGTTTATAAACTCTTAAAAATTCTAGCAACTCTTGTCAGTTCACAGCTACATCAGAACGTTACCTCCTCTATATTCATAAAGATATTGAATTACTTTTAGAAAAATACATATTATTTGCCAAGTCACAAAGAAAACTTTACTTTGATTTGTCGTTTTTATAGATGAACAATTGTTATTACAATTATTACCTCTTTTATTTTATTATGTTTTTGTTACTTTTTTAGAAATTAACACTTGTTTTAGGTTTGATTTGTGAATTTTTAAGTTAGTTAGCTTTTTGTTTGCTTGTTTTTTAATCCATGAAGTATTTTTTATTTGCGAACCCCCTGATGAGATTAATTTCTGGATCCGCGCTGGTGTATGTGGGTGTGCCAAAGTGATTTTCAATGGCACTGGATAATTTACAACAGGCCAGACGGTTTTTGTAGATTAAGTTCACCTAACATTGCCATTTTTGTTTTCTACATATTTTTTTTTCCTTGGTCTTGATTAATTTAATATATATTATATTAATTTAATAACAATTTAACCTAATAATTAATCTCTAAAAATAACAGAGTAGGTAGGATACTTTTTTCTTTATATTTCGGGAAAATTATTTTTAGTGTGGTTGTTTAAGTGTGCAACATATGGGCAATTTTTTTATTAGCGATTTCTCAGAAAATTTTATTCTTGATAAAAGTTGGTGCATGTTCGATAATTATATTAGGTGCACTTGGAATGGTTACAAGTCAAATGGCGTACAGGGTAGGCCAAAAAATATAAAACTTGTACAAGAATAAAGTACCCCCAGAAAATTCAGCAAAATGTTATTAAGAAAAGTTGTTTAGAATCAAAATTGATAAAACCATTGGCACCATTAATAATGTTTACTTTTAGCCCTTATTTGTTTATTCCATAGGTATCCGCGATTATTTTAATAGGATTTCATGTTTGTCGCTTAATTTGTACAGGGTTTTTCCGTATATTTTGGAGCACCCCTGGAGCTTTTATTTGAAGACATAGAAAAACCTTTAAATTACCAAAGTTGCATGATTTCTCCTGAACTGCCAGAATTTGTTATCGGACAAAACAAATGAACATCGTAAATTTGTTTAATAATGCCATGCCAATGTCGATTTTTTAAAATGGAACACCCTGTATATTAATTTTTTTTTAACTCCTCACTCTTTTCTGATTCCAAATATGTATAAATGTTATATGTTTACTTTAGTATTATTATCATTATTTATATTAATTATTATTACTGAATAAGCATTATGTTCTAGCATGTTTCCCTCACACCAATATAGATTCTCTAATCCGTAATATTTTGAAATTAAATTTTGCCTAAACGACTAAAGTAAACATATAACATATAGACATATTTGGAATCAGAAAAGAGTGAGGAGTTAAAAAAAAAATTAATATACAGGGTGTTCCATTTAAAAAAATCGACATTGGCATTATTAAACAAATTTACGATGTTCATTTGTTTTGTCCGATAACAAATTCTGGCAGTTCAGGAGAAATCATGCAACTTTGGTAATTTAAAGTTTTTTCTAGGTCTTTAAATAAAAGCTCCAGGGGTGCTCCAAAATATACGGAAAAACCCTGTACAGTTTTTTTAATAAATATTTAAAATTAAAATTTGGCACTTTAAATGATAGTTTTTTAATTATTAGCATATTATCATTACTAATGTTTTATCTTGTTAAAAAGAATTTTTAGGATATTTTAAAGTTGTGTTTAATATGGTTGCAACAAACATGAAGTTTGTGATTTCTTAATAAATTAAAAATTCAAGTAAATTTTACAAATATTCTTGAATTTGAACAAAGATATGTAAAATTGATTTGATTTTCATTAATTTATGAAGGTCTTTATGGTGAATATAAAAAAAAAATTTGGGAAATTATTAATGTTTTTAAAAAAAATATATTTTTTATTTTAGGAGGTTACGTTTTTGAATCTATGCATAACTTTTAATTGTAAACAAGTTTTCTTAATAACATTTTGCCGAATTTTCTGAAATAGGGATACTTTATTCTTGTACAAGTTTTATATTTTTTGGCATACCCTGTACGCCGTTTGACTTGCAACCATTCCAAGTGCACCTAATATGATTATCGAATATGCACCAACTTTTATCAAGAATACAATTTTCTGAGAAATCGGTAAAAAAAAATGCCCATAATATGTTGCATACTTGAACAACCACACTGTATAAGAAAGTCTTATACAAATCTGATGTAAAGCCAATATTCGATAGTACATATGTATATAGCATTTTTAGATATACCTAAGTAGCTATAGGTGATGAACCTCAGTAATTAACAACAAATTCGTTTAACCAATACGTATGTACACAAACAAAATTGACAATTTTACCATTTTTATTAAATAATCCATAAAATTTAAAAAATTGGGGCTTAATAAATAATAATCATAGTAGAATAGTAAATATTAAAAATCAATAACCATATAGTTTCTGCACGAAAAAGACTGGTAAAAAACCTTTATTTTACGAAAATACGGCATATACATGCCTTTATCCAAACATACTAACCAGTTCTTCGGGAGTCTTGTTGAGAATACTATCAGGATTTTCATACTGGTTCACAGGATTGTGTACTGCTTCATACAGTTGTTTATAAATTGCAAGCAGGAGGTCAAACGACCGTTTTAGGACAGATTTTTTATGTTTAGAGGACAATAGCAGGTTGATTTGCGGTAATAGAATCGAATCTGGCTGCGCTGAGAGGTGGTCTAGTTTTAACAGGAAGTTTTTGAGGTTTGTTGGTTCCATACCTAAAATATAAATTTTTTGTATTGCAGCTTCTTTATTATAATGAATTAAATTGGATTAAATTCCTTTTTTTTTGTCAGTTTATATTCCAACTGTTAAAGTTAGTTGGAATAAAGACATTTCAAACAGATTTTAAAAAATTGGCTTAATAACAATTTGTTAACAATTAATTTTATTAAAACAAATTATATTCATTCAAATTTTTAAAGTTAATAAAATAAAATATTTAGGAATTATTTTTGATAGTAAATTAAATTGGAACTTTTACTTAGAGAATACTTATTTAAAAAACTAAGAAGTTTACTACCGATTTTTAAAAACATTAAAAAATGTTTAAATGTATGACATGGGAAATATTATATTACGCGTTAGCTAAAACTCATTTAAATTACGAAATTTTAGGTTGGGGAGGAAAAAATAGAACTTTAGTTTAAAAAATTAGAAATACTACAAAAAAAGGTTTTTTAAAAATGATATTCAATAAAGATTATCTTTATCCTTCAGAAGAATTATATTCAGAAACAAAAAAGTTGAACATAAGACAACTTTACATTTATAACATCTTATTATATATATTTAAAAATAAAAACCTTATACAATTTAAAAACCATAATCATAATACACGTCATGAAAAGGAAATAACTATAACACCTAAAATTGGACAAAAAAAGGACAAAAAAATTTCAAATATTTATGTTTTTATTTAAACGATTATTTACCAACAAAAATGAAAAAAATTGATTTTATTAAAAAAATTTTAAGTCGAAATAAAAACATGGATATTAAAAACAGACAATTTAAAAATATTTTTAGAAATGCTTTAATTAATTAATATTGTTCTGAATAATTAATATAGGTAAGTAATATTTTTTAATTAAAAATTATAAATTAATAATTTTATTATAGGTAATATATTTCTTAAAAAAAAACTGCGTTTATACTATAAATTCGCATTTTTACTTTAAAACTTGATTTTTAATGCATATTTATGATTTTACATATTAAAACAAAAAATAAGATTTGCCCCTAACAAGCTCGGCTTCAGAGGATTGAAGAATAAGTTTATAGAATACAACATAAACATATTTATTATATTATTAAATTTTAAATAAACTTATTATTATTATTATTAAAAGAAAAAATATAAACAAAGTTTAGATCAATATTTTATTCTACACACCTGGTATTCCTGATAAGGGTCCCTGACTATGATCTTGGAGAATTGTGTAGATTGGGCCCAAACTTAGATTAGCGACCAATGAGCTTGCTTGCTCTGAAGTTAGGGTGTCTATTTGGGCATCAGACTGTGCCTAAAATGATATGATGGGTTCAACAGTAAGTACAAGAGTCTACGGATACCGCGTTATTCTTACATTATTGAACATTAAAAATGTATATTTAAAACATGACTAGGTATGCGTATGCCTTTGCCTATATACCCATGATAGAAGATAAACCCTACGCGCATTCGATAAGCTCGTCTCTCTCGCACGTCTGACGTCATTGGCAGACAAAATATCATCTCAATAATAAAAATCTTCCTAGACGGTCACAAACCTTTCCTGGAAACAATTAAAAATACTCCGCGAAAGCAGAAAGTTTGAAAACATGAGATTAAAACCTTATTTAAGTCATCCCATTATCAGCGCAATTCTTCTAATCGTCAGCCTCGACGGATTATATTGCTATCTTTGTGCTGATAAACTAAATAGACAAGAACAGCTTAAAAATAGAAAACAACCCGCCCAATATTCAGGTAGACGTGGCGTGGCGTTCGACCTTCAGCTGAATAATTACTGGGACCCATAGGTCGAGGCAGATGTGACGTCATGTTATTCCCGTGTTATTATTAAAGAGTGTATCTTCTTTATTTACTTTCTCAGTAATAATTCAAAATTTTAAAAACTGAAATCGTAGAAATGTTATTTTTTCTTTCTTTATGCAATGGGGTAAAAATCAAAATTTAGTGAAAAAGCCAATTAGAAAGAAATAGAGATATTAAAGGATAATTCATGTACCGTGCGAGCAAAAATTATTTGCATCAAAGAGGGCTTGGTTTAAAAAACGTAGGGATTGGTTTAGATCACAATGATATATGGGGACGATATTATGACATATAATATGCCAAACTAATGAGAGATAAAATAAGTGGACAAATACAAATTTATTTTTGTTGTTTACAAAATTAACAAAGTAAGAATATACAGAAAGAAAAAGAAAAATAATTACATAAAGTGCTGAAATTGGCCACCGCCATGCTCCCAGCATAAATTCACACGTCTCTTCATATTTTCGAAAGTGTTGACTAGCATTTTTTTCACGAACGTTTGCAATAAGTTCATACAGATGGTCTTCCTGCTCCTTTTTTGTGTTGTATAGAACCTGTTTCCCTAAACACAGCCACGGTTCTTTTCAGGCAATGATGCATTAAAAGTAACGTTAGGAAAATGTTCGTGAAAATCGTCCATGCACAAACCCGGATTGCATTGCCACTCACCATTTACTTTAACCCCGTTTCGAAAATACGCTTCAACCATGAATGTTTTGTGCTGTTCCGTAAAGCCCATTGTGTGAATTGTTCAAGAAATTGGAAAAATTAGCGATGAATCAAATTACTTGTAACGACTGTCAAAGATGACGGAATAACTGATTGATTGTTAATTCAGGTAGTTACTGACACCCAACAGGTATTAAGCTCTACGGCTGAGCATTACGTCCTTAGATGCAAGGCCCTCTTTGTTGCAAATAATTTTTGCTCGCACGGTAGAAAAAAAAATGACAAAAATGTTAAAATAAATTAATAACACTTGGGTTTTTTGTGTTAATTTTGTAAATAATATACGAATAAGTAATATGTATGAGAACTTAATAAATAAAACAAAACTGTTTATCATTTTATAAATATTTTTTTAACACCTACCCTGCCTACCCATAAAGAAATCCCCCAAAAAAATTAAAATGTATTTATTTTTTTATAACAATCGAAAAATTCAAACAAAAAGTCCAAACTGGAAAATTTTTATTCTCTATATCTACTAGGTATATATTTTTTATATACCTAGGAACTAATATTTTTCTACAGATAAAATTATCTGAATTTAATTAAGTATTCATCACGCCCGCATGTAAAATAAACCCAATTCTTTCCCCTCCGCTGTCACCTTCTTCGAAACAGCACGCATACCTGTCGATGGTAGGTTCTGCGCCATGGTTGTAACGGGTAACGGGGAATAATTTACTTCCAATTTAAAAATACTAAAAGACCCTTTGAATCTGTATCTCATGTAGCAGATTTTGCGATTACCCTTTCGTTTTCAAAAAATACTATAATTTGTGTCATTATAAATTGGCCATCTTTAAAAATTATTTTTTACGAAAGGAAGGCCTAAATTAAACATCTATTGCAAGACATAATATAACGACTGAACCTTTAACTACCCAGTATAATGCCAAATTTATACCTGTTATTTTACTAGTTATATTTAGGGACCGCTGAACGCTTGCAATTATTCGTGAAATATTTATCTTGATCGGTAATTATGTCTAAATAACAAATATATATTTTTTTATATTGAATGAAATTCGATAAGTTCGGAGGGTTTCCAGTAAATGGTATAAATGCATTAAAATCAATGGTAGATTCTTATAGAGGAAATATAAATCTGCTGCATGTTTTTTTTAGTTTAATACATATTTTTTAACAAACAACAACCCTGCTGTTCTAACTCTCCATGATAGTATCTCACTTTTACATTTAAATACTTTATAGTATTCAAAATCGTTTATTGTTCGTTTTTAAAACTTGAAGCAATGATAAACTTTCAATGAGAATTTATTTTATCTAGTAATACTTTACTTAAAGGCTTATAATTATTATATATCCTATTGTAGATCCTAAATCCTACACTAAATCATAAAGGATATATCCGGCATACTATTAATGATAGAAAATTTAATATATCAATATTGTTAAATAATAACAAATAAAAAAATTGGATCGCCAAGTGGTTTTATCTTCTTTAGTAATAGTATCATGGCCTATATATCATACAAGAAAGTAAATTGTGTAGAAATTATTCTCTTGAATGTTACTGGGGGGTGGCTCATATACTTTTTTACTGGTGTCAATTTGCGTTGCTAGAATTTTGATCCATCCATAATAATATACCTACTAATACTGCCAAATAAAAGTTGCTAGCTACCTGCAATCTTTCAAGTCTGTCCTCCATAAATTCATACATACTAAGACAAGTATACATTGAATACATACAGTTAAGTAAGTATACAGCCATATCGGTGGGTGGCAACCTAGAGGCCTGTTCGTTGACCGCTCTTAGAAGGGGTTCCAGAATAGTGTTTGCAATTTTTATCATGTCAGTTTCACGACCTACAGAAATACAACATTATAAAGTGGTTTGTTGAAAAGTGAGTCAAGGTTTATAAGCAGAAGATTCATATTAATATTGACACAGCTATGATAACAAGGTGTATAGTGGTCTGTAGTTCATCCACAGCTATCAAATTTAGAACCAACTTTTAATCTATATAGACCGAAAGGGTATTTACACGTTCAAAACATTTATAAATTAAAAAATTTTATTCTAATTCACTCTATTATTTTAAAAGAAAAAAATTAAACATAACACTTTTGGAGAATAGGACATTACCGTAAAATGGGGTGAATATGATCAATTTTCCACTTTGAAAGCTTGTAACTTGAAAATTATCTGCCTGAATAAATTTCTCAATAGCTTAAAACATGAGGGGGGAGGAGGGGGGATTATGGTATAGTATAATTAATAAGGCTCTTTGCTTTATCTATTGTAAAGCTGGACCTGTAGATTACAGAATATGTGGGAATTTTCGATAAATAATACTGAGGAAACCACTGCATAGCAAGTAAAACAGTCTCATAACGTTCTTAAATAAATGCATTTAAAAAAAAATGTAACACAACCCAGTATAGGAAAAGGGTAAATCAAAAGATATTAAGAGCAAACACTAGTAAGGCATTGGCCATTTCGTTCCTTTTATATTTAATCCAAAAATCGGCTAAATAATAAATACCCATCGATGAAATTAGGCCCCGAAGAGATTTTGTCCCGGGACCAGGCAACCCTAACTTAAGGGACCGCATATGGCATACGGTAACCAATTTAATTGGTGGATATTTATGGCTCTATCGAAGACACAGAGGAGAACCTATATTTTTTTATGATGGTACTTTGAAATGGTGGTATAAGTTTTTATACAGGGTGTACCCTGTTGTATATATATATTTTTTTGTGCACAAATCCTATTCACCCCACAAGTGGTGTCAATAGGATCATTGATTGATTTATTGACTGTATCGCATTTAAACAACCGTATAGAATTTGGCACACACATTTATCTTAAGTAATATAAAAGAGTACTAAAAATAATATTACCTAAATTTTATAAGTGCTGCAGAGTTGTAGAGATATGAAGTTTGTAAGACAAAAGCAAAGATAATATGACAACAGTTTAACCGCTAAATTTGACGTTTTAGGTCATGGTATTCAGCCTGCGATGTGGCCAAGTTATTTTAAGTTTAATGTCATAAAAATTACTTTTAACAACCGTTACTTAAAATCTACACTTTAAAATTACAATTATTACAGATTTTTGAAATTTGAAGGTAACATTCAATCCTTTTTACCCCGATGATCCAATTCACCCCATTTTACGGTACATGATCATAACACCAGACGTTGTATAAATTATCAAACTATACCAGTAAAAAGTAATTTCGGAAAAAAAAGCGCTTTTATATGACGGAGTAATAAAATATATATCTTCCAAAAAATATTAAAAATTTGCACGATGGAGACAAGCGTCAATGGCGCTGTCTCGGACATTCTGTGAATAATACTAAGACAAACGTAATTGAAAATTCATATGTCCTAGACAAGAAAGGCGAAATATTTTTAGCAAATGAAGATATTTCTATCTACCTGCTAAAAGATAATTAAGCCATCATCACTGTCGCCTTAGTTATTTAATAGTTTAGGACAGTGGAGTAGGTGGTTTAACATATTTGCTGTAATTTACGTATTTAATTTTGGTTTATACCTGTGTACTGTTCGTAACGTTTTTTTTACTTAATATATTTTATTGAGTTGTGGCTTTAAACATAAAAAATTGACAATCGAATGGTTATAATGGAACCTCGGCGTATTGTGGAACTACGACAGGAGTATTTGCGCTAAATAAAAGAGTAATGGGAATCAGATAAAAATATAATTTATTTAGATGAAACATGGTTCGATACGCATGATGTTGTGAAGTATGGTTGGGTAGACAGTTAAAAAAATTGGCAACTTTTAAATACAATTAAAGAGGTATTTACTAAATTAAATTATTTATACTATTTTTTTTTAATTGATTTTATTAATGAATTAAATTGGATTAAGTAACTTCCATTATTTTTTATTGTTTTTTTTATGGTTATTATTTTCTATATATTTATGTTGTCAGTTTCCATATAATGAACTGTAAAAGTTAGTTTGGAATAAAGACATTTTGAAAGTTAAATCTTATTTTTAAAAGAAATAAGCAACATTACCTTTTTAGACTTTGAAGATATTTTTTAAAAGAGGTACATCATAATGAGTTGTTTTTGAGTTATTATAATAAAAATAAAGGTTTACCTTCACTCATACTGGCAGTGGATAACATGTCCCTCAAAATAGCTAACAAATGAGAAATCGCTGGAGTAGGACTCAAATCTCTTGGAGGAGCCTCAACTCTTACCAAAAGACCATTAACTTGTTGCGTTAGTGAATTTAAAAAGACTTGTTCACTTTTGTCTTGAAGTTCGGTTAAAGTTTCCTCTAGTTGACCTCCTGTTACTAATTTACCAATACATTTTCTATAGTATCTGAAAAATAAACCATCATCAAAATAAACTTAATATAGTATCAATTTATCATATGAAATTATACAAAATTTTATAAATCATGATATGAAAATCATTAAATTATAGATGTGTAGTCATAAATTAACATTAAATTTGGAAAAATCCTCTTTTTTTATGTATAGGAAAGAAAACCAATTTCTACAGAAGTGATTTAAAATTAAAAGTCGGGCATTTAAAACAATCAAATAAAATTAAATTTTTGGGGTTGATAATAGATTAATTGGAGTGAACACATTGAATATATTAAACAGAAAATAGTTGCACCAGTGGGGATTTAAAAAAAACTCAGTTTTTTTACTCCAAATTATATGTTACGTCCTATTTATTTTGCTATTATTCACTCTCATTTACAATATTTAACTTTAATATGGGGATCAACTTTTCAAAATTTGCTTAACCCTTTACAAGTTTTACAAAATAAAGCAATTAAAAATATATATTGCTTGGATAGACAATATTCAACTAAACTTTTATATAAAAATTTTAATATTATGTCAATTAAGGATATTCACTTACTGCAAAATATTGTTTTTGTTCATCAAATTGTATCAAAAAATAAACATTCAAATATAAAGTTCAATTACAGACATGACGTACATGATCATTTAACTAGAACACTGTTTTGAATATTGATTTACCTTTAATACACACAAGGGCAGGTCAGAACTCCATTTATTATCAAGGTATGAAATTTTACAACGAAATACCCCAAGAATTCAAATTTTTAAATATAAAACGTTTTAAAATGATAACTAATAAAATACTTAAAAAAGGGAAAGCTAAATTTTAAACTAAAAAATATTTAAAAGTGCACTTATTTTATGATTAATTATTCATTTTAAATTATTTATAAATAATATCTAAACGATATTGTTAGTAATATTATTTTATTAAAAGAAATAGTAATTAAATAATTTTATACATATTTAAATATTTTAATTTTTTTTATTGAGTTAACAGTTTTTTAAGTATTATTTTGACTTGCCTTGTATTTTAATTAAGTAGTTATATTTAACAATTATATTTTTAAATGTTGTTATTAGTAGAGAATCCAGCATGAACAAATGTTTTGGGGATTTTATTTTGAATAAATAAATAAAATAAAATAAATAAATATTAGAGGTTACAGGTAGGACTGGTCACCAGCATAATATAATAAAAAGATATCAATATAATATGCAACAAGCATGGGCGTCCATAGGGGGGTGCAAAACGGGCACTTGCCCCCCCCCCCCCAAGGCGCCCACATTACTATTTTATTTCATAATTCAGTATAAATATTGAATAGTACAGTGGTTAGTTAGTAGATAAAAAAATATTGTTAAAGTTTTTGCCCCCCCCCCCCTGAAAAACGCTCTATGGACGCCCTTGGCAACAAGCTTATTATACCTTAGCATATTGACTACAGCATATAATGTGGCAGCCTGTGTTGGCACATTTAAAATTTTCTCAATCCTAATTTTCAAGGGTTGGCAAATTCCTTCACAAATACTGGCTAAAGCTTCATTTAGCATTTCATTTAAATCTAAAAATATACAAAATTGTTTAAATATAATTTTTTTCAATGTAATTTTTTTAAGTTTACTATTTACTTGATACAAATAAATGCAGTATGTTAATAAAATATACCATTTTTCTATATTATACATTTTTTTAACTTACCATCAAAACTGCATAATTTGACTAACAAATGTAAGTTCTGCTTCTCCAATGGAATGGCCCTGTTAATCCACACTAACATGTCAGTAACATAAATTTGGGGATCATGCGCTCGCATTTCTATTGGAGCAGGGTTTCCCGAAGGACCTTAAAATATCAGAAACAATAATTTATAAAAAGTGTTATTTTAAGATGATGTAGAGACGTAAAGGTATACTTTAACAGACAAAATAACAAATCAGTATACATATGCCACCTAGATATGTTAATTGGATAAATTTGAAATCAACTTTTAACATGAGCAATACTTACCACCTCTTGTAAGAGCATTGATAAATTCCCCTACCAAAAAACTTCTTCTGCAAATACAATATTCATTGATCACGTACTTATACAAAACAGGTCTATCCTGTAGTTTTGCCATAGCCTGGGTTATGATATCAGTCAAGTCTGGATTGTCTACGTTTCTACAGTGGTTCTGTGTCCAACGATATAGAACTTCCAGTGCACCTAGTTTAATAAAAGGTAATTTAATATTACTTATTGTACAGAAAGTGCTGAAAAGAGAACCTTTTATTTATGCAACAAAATATGAAATGTACCTTCTTGATGAAGTGTCATTTGTTCCATAGTATCCAAAGCCAAAGTCTGTAAACCTGCTTGCATTAATATTTTACAGTTATTGTGTATGCCTTGCACTCTTTCCAATGCCTTAAATGTATCAAAGGTGATGGGGACATCTCTATTGTTTCTGTCACCATGTAACGCTACAATTTCTTCAGGTCTTAGCTGAAATGTTTTCAAAAAAGTTTTGGTAATGTTCATTTGCATTGCGTTTTTCTCTTTTTCTTCCTAAAAATTATTGTTGATTAGGTTCCGGTGCTGTTAAAAGCATAAACTAAATAACCTGTAAGGTGCTGGTTTTCTGCAACAATTGTTTAGTCTGGCTCTTAGCATTTTGTAACCTATTGGTCATTTCTTGTATACTCCTGTTCATCTCTGCTATGTCATCGTAAACCTTATCAAAACCTTGTTTGACTTCTTTAAAGGATGTTAAAAAGTTTTCATTTATGTCTAGACTCCTCTTTTCTATCTGACTACGCAAATTTCTGCGAGCCTGTAGGGTATTTTCTGTATAGAAAGTAGATAGCTCTCGGAGAGCTTCAATGGTGTCCGGGTCATTCTCTATACGAGATTCTAATATTTTATTTAGTCTTCTGGATAAGACGTGTTCTTTTTCTGGCTCTGATATCATGGTTGTTGGGAATATCAAATTGATTTGGTTACATATATTATGTGGATGTAGCCAACAAATTTTTAGAACGAAATAAATAAATATTAAAAAGTTTGGTTATGCTTAAAATTTTGACATTTAAGAGAGAGAGCAAGACAAGGAAACAAAGCTATCAATAGACTTTAGGCAATTTTAGATTTTAATTATTCGGATAAATGGGAATGGTATAGCATCAAACGTCAAAAATACTTTTTTTTGTAACCAAACTTTTTGTAAAAGCACTATTTCTATTCGGTTTTACGTCGTTTATATTTTGTGTTGTCAACTTTAGTAATTTTAGTGGCGTAATGGTGAACGTAACCCACGAGCAGATTTTTTTATTTACGTTTTAAAAGTTGCAGTTCTTTTCTAAATAATAATATTATCCGTTTGGAATTAAATACGGGGTAAATAGAGCAAAAATAAGTGCCAAAGAGCGTCGACAAAATGTCGAAAATCTACAAAAAGCCTCCTCATGTTAAGGTAAGATTTTTATCCTTATTTGGAACATATTATTCACACTCCTTTAGTTTTGTGTCACATGGAGACTAGGTACCTTTTCGAAATTTTTAGTTTAAAAATTATAACAAGCTACGCAATTTGTTTTAGGGTATCGACGATCATCAGAAGTACCTATCCAGAATAACAAAAACTTTGTACTATGGAAAATTGCCAAAAAATGATATGCTTAGTTTACCCGTAACAGGTGGGTACCAATATTTGCATATAAAATGAAATAATAAAACATTTACCTACTTAGTTTGGTTTAGTCTGCAGAATTTAAGTATCCCACTAAAAAAGTGTGGTATTTTACAGAATTTGTAGGTAACACTAGTTGAGTTTTTTAGAATTAGCTGTGGAAATATTCTCAGAAGCTCAGAAAGGAAAATCTTTAGACCGTCTACATTGCAATACAGCCTCTCAAATATCTAGAAGTGCCTGTGTGTCACCATGTTCTCTTGTCCTGGCAATGCTGTACTTCGAAAGATTAAAAAAATGCAATATGGATTATTTGGAAAGAACTGCACCTTCTGATTTGTTTTTAGTATCATTAGTAAGTAGTGAATAACTCTATTAAAGTGTAGTTCTGTAGTTATCCTTTATTTTATATCTGTGTATGATTTTTCTTAGATAAATGTCAATCAGTAATCTGCAAAAATTGAATAGCAACAAATACCTAATAACAAGCATAAGCATAACAAGTCAAGTTTATTTATAATAGTTAAGTGCATTTTTTTGTACCCATTATTAATACCTATTGCTTATTTTTTGTTATTTCAGATGGTTTCTTCAAAATTTATTTTTGACGATGGAGAGACTGATGAAGTGTTTATGGATGAATGGGCAGCCTCAGCTGGTATGACCAATAAGGAGCTAGTTTTGTTGGAAAAAGATTTTCTTAAAGCAATTGTAAGTAGAAAGAAATAGCTTTCTTTAAAGGTTGTTTCTGTAAAAGTTCTCTACAGATGGAAAACATACTAGTACATAAAATACCTACCTTATGTTGGATGAGAAAATAATTCAACTTATTAAGTGATCGCAAATTCATTAATAACGTTGATAGGAAATTGTTTAAACCTAAATAAAATCCTACAATATTTTGACCAGTCAAATAGCTAGTGGTTAATTGACCTGGGGATGGTCTCCAGTTATAATGTTCACTTTTCTTCCAGGATTGGGAAATATATGTCAATGAAATATCTTTTTGGAGAAAATTGGGTGAAATAGAAACTAAACTAGCTCGAAAAGAAGGCAAAAGAAGGGGCCACTTTACATATACTGAATTACAAATATTAGCAGGCACCATAGGTAAAAGATAATTTTTAACAGGTTTATAACAAGTCAATTTTTTTTTATAAAAATTTGTATTATTATTTTTAGATCTCCATAATATCGTCCAGTGTGTTGTAGCAGTGTCTATGATTTTGGCAGCTACTTATACTGCTGGATTGTTAACTCTATTAGGGTCAGTTGTTCTAGCCAGTCACGTACCAGGGACAAGCCTTTATCAAAAACGCATGGAAGACTGCAACGCTTTACCCATTGAATATAAGAAACAGCTAGAAGGTAATACAAAACAAAGCGAAATGAATAAAAAGAAATACTTACACAATAAATAGTGATATTTTGCACAAAAACACTTAGTGAATGCAAATTTGATCTTTTAACATGTGTACCAGTTTTTCTCTTTTGCAATCTTTTGTAAGGCGTTAAAGAGCAACTATTTTTTCTAGAAAAACTTGCAACTCCGCCACAATCCAATCAAACCAAGACTGAACAACCCACAAAATGTCACAACGTTTGGAACCTGAATGCGCTAAAAGTCCTTAAAGCAGGCATACTCTTAGCCTCCATCAAAACCGACGTTTCGACTAACTATTCAAAACTCTCTTCAGGGATACAAAGTGATGACATGGCAAATGATAATATAGAATATCAGGATATGACATGGGATTGGTGGAATATTCCCATAATGAATTGGTTGACGAAAACTTCATCTGAGTTTATAGAAAACTTTGAGCTCCCAGTGATGAGGAATTATTTATACTTTTTGGAGACTAAGGTAGCCAATGAGAAGTATATTTATTTGGAGGATCATATCCATAAAGCTACGAAAACAAGAATCCAGGACCAGATGGAAGGATCATGGCATGCAGAGTGGACTGATACCATAAAGTATCATGCATACTATAATATTTTACCATATTTGCAAAATTTCAAGTCTTAAGTCCAGTGGTAACAAGTCTACATAAATTTTGTTAAAATACCGAGTAAAATGTTAAACGAATTTAATACATATAACTAAAAGCCTTATATCAGTTGTATCCAGTGAAAAGCTCATATATTCAAATTTTTGTTTAATAAAGCTTGATAATAAAGATATATATTATGTATTTACTTTTTATTTACAACTAAGACATTTTTGCTGGATGGCCTGCAACTTTTCACCCATTGCCTAAAAAGTTTGAATTCCGATTTGACAGGAAAATGGAATTTGTTTTGATTCGTGAATTTGAATTTATTAATTTGACATCAAAGTTCGCCCTTGACTTCAATATTCAATCCGTGAAGTACGACCTTGAAGTAACCATGAATAACTTCACACTAGGTTTGCTAGGCAACCAGTCATTCAATTTTAGACTATTTGGTGGCCTAAATTATATTATACAAATTATTATATTGTCAAGTTAAGACATACTTTTAGACAAAAAATATTTTTCGTATTTTGAGGACGTTCGTTAGAGAATGAAATTTAACGGACCGGTTTTATTGACACACAGGTCCGTGGTTTTAGCTTTCAGTCGATGAGAAACTCGAGAGGGCTATTCGATTATTTGCCCTTTCTACTTTTTGTTGGACAAAGCGACAGTGCTGCCACATCAGCATCGACGGCTTTCGTCGAAACTGTCAAGTTTTGGGCTCGCCCATTGTTTAATTTGACGTTCATTGTCAATTTCGGCCACTTTTGTGATAAAATCGTATTTTTTTACGTGGTACTACTTTAAAGTATGCAGTGATAGCGATCCAGGACTCCTATCGTGTCTTTGTGACTGGAAGAGCGCCGCTCCATTCATAAATATGGGTAAGTAAAGGGGTTACATGGGTACCGGTTCACGGAAGTTTTGTACGAGCGTTTTAACATAATTTATTACACTTTGCCCTTGTTATTTAATGACTATAATTAACTTATTTGGTACCCCACATGATATGCTTTTTAGATAAGGACGGTACATTTAAATATTCACTAACATTCACCGCTAAACAGACTGTTTATTTCATTCAATTTCGAAGGATTGCGATATTTCAATTAGGGCCTTGGGCTCCTGTTAAATTATCTTCATGAAGGGTTCAAATTAATTATTTCATTATGGTTCATACATAAAGCGTTTAATCTCTTTCACGGCCCATAAGTTCGTTAGTTTTATCAACGTATATTAAACCTATTTACTCAGGGATCATAAAAACGACAGATTTATGGCTACCTACTTCTACTAGAATGAGCCTCACCGAAAAACGCTTTTTAATTGTGTAAACTCATTATTTTCCCCATTAGAACAATCACTTCAAGGTGAAGTAGCATATCTCTAGGTCTATTATTATCATTAACATGATCATCTAGCTTTCAGCTTGGTAAAATCAATATTTGTTTTTTGGTTGGTCTCTTATTTAGCTCTTATACACACTTAGCTTGTTAAATGATGTTTGGTTAAACTGGAATAGGGTATTTTATGTTATGACCTGATAATGGGGTCATGCAGGCAATTAAAACACCCAAAGTTTTTTTTTTATCATGTCCGAGAGGTCATGAATGTCTATTAATGTTTTCGTCCCAAATGTTTTTGTTACATACTGGGAATTATAAAATTGTAAAAATAACACTGATTACATTATATGAAAATATAAGGTTTTAAACACTGTGTTAATAACATTGAAGGATGAAATGGAAGAAGATAATATTGTATTCAGTAGGTCTAGTTCTAGTATGAACCTACCTAATACCTACAATTGGAAAATTACTAGGGTGAATCGCCCAGTTGTCGGCCACTTAACTGCATTTTCACATTGAATTAACGTTTAAAAGGAGCTGATTGATTGAATTATAGTCCGGATTATTTTATCTGATAGCCTGTAGTATACTAAATTAAAATATGTCATACAAAAATGTAAAATCTATTAAGTTTTTTTTCTGACAAATAAAATATAAAGAATGTGCTTTTTGCTAGTTCTCGGTCATTTGATTATTTTCTCGGCCATTAACGTACCAGTTCTTGGCCGGGTGGTCGAAAAACACCATTTTCGGCCATGCTATTAAAAAATTTAAATGAAAGTAGAAAATAACAACTTTATTACATAAAAATATTCTAGTGAACACAATCTTTTTAAAATTTAACAGATATCCTAAAAACAGTTACAAACCAAATAATATTCTAATTATGTAAAAGTAGGCAACAAAAAAAACAATACAAAAATAAACCAACCTACGTATTTTAAATAAGTAAGAAATACAAGAAAAACTACCTAAAATTTATTTGCAGGAACTACATATGAAATCTTTCGTTGCAGCTTCATCGTAGGGTAAAGCAGATAGCTCGCAGTACAAGCTAAATGAAACCAATTAGGGCATATATCACAACCCAAGTTTTTCATGGAATCATCTTCTGCTCGCTTATCGCTTATTAATTAATCTTCGCAAGAAGAACACATCAGTTTGAATTTCTTAGCTACATTTTTTTTGACTGATTTATATTTTTGTTTGCATTTTTTGTGCTCTGTTTCTTCAGTCTTTCATCTTTTTCCTTCTGCGGCCATCTGAAAAAACACAGTTATATAGGTAGTAAGCAGTTTTAAGGATTCTTAATTTATTTAAAAAAAAAAAACACGTACCTACTTGATAGATAGGTACCCACAAACGAACCTACAAAGCAATAGTAAAAAAGCAAATCAAACGTTTACAAGTTAAAGGTATGGCCGAGAAATGGCCAAAATACCCTTTCTCGGCCGCTTGTCCAAGCCTGTTTATTTGTCGCGTTTTTGTAGATGGTCCGGCCGAAAACTGGCTATTCTGTAGTACTAACATTTTTAAGTTCATCAGAAAATAAGATATTCCCGAATTATGATATAGTATATTAAAAAGAGATAAAAAAATATATTACTTTTAAGACCGGTTCTCGGCCACCCCGGTCGACAAAGGGGATGGGCGTTTTAAGTAATCCAGTTTACCGGCCACCAAAAAAAACACTTTAAGTCCATCATTTATCACTTTTTCTAAACATAATAGGAATAGTTCAACATATTATTTATATAAAACAATAAAACCTTACCTTTAAAACCAGTAATTTAAAAAATAATCACTATTTCTTTATGGGATGCACACTACGAAAATTTTAGTGAACGGCCACGCCACACGTCTTCCTTGAGCGACAAGTTTTAACTAACTTTTTTTTTCTTAGGCAAGCTTGCAAAATGGCGTTTAGTGCAAAGTGGTGGGGAAAAGGAGTATGAAGTAAAGTATATATTTAAAAAATGCGCGAGCCGTCAAAAACTTATAATTTATTAACCATATTCTCGAAAAATGGCCGAGAACTGGTGGTGGCCGGCTAACTGGACGATTCACCCTATTAGGTATTTTTAATATTAAATTATTCTGCTTTGCTTGTACCCACTACGTATTTACAGGCTGGATACTGGATACTATCCTTTGCTTCAGCGTTCCTATCTTACTAAAAATAGAATGACCATTTTTTATCACTCAATGAGAAGAAGATAAACAGTTTATAATTATGCAAAATGATTTTCACAAAATTACTTTTTACAGATAGGTACAAGGTACCTAATTTAAATAAAGCCAATAAGTAAATAACTTTAATGATTTGTGATATAAATTAATGGACCCTTTATTTGGTAAATAACTATCCACGATCAACAGTTTTTCAAAGAATCATTTCTATATCTTTTGTATACTTATTATATTGGTAAAAACATCAAATAATCTTTTATTACACCCCTGTGCCTCTCTAATTTATGTAAAATATATTCTCAGTGGCTGTGGTTAAAAACAATGTAATGTTTTAAATTTTAGCAGTATTGTAATTTTTATGTTACATAATATGGATTATAACATCAAGACCCAAACAATAGTCATTTCTATTTTTAGACATTAAATTTTTGTACAACATTCCTATAAATGTGTAAAATTATTTTAATAAAACTAGGTGGGTATTATTGTTCATTTATGTATGTAGGTTTTATCTACTGAGATAACAATGGTTACATTCAATGATCTGGTACCTTTAGATGGACATGTCATTTATAAACGCTATTAAAATGGGTTAACAACATCGTTTGTGGGAGAGAGACGGTAAGGATCTGGGTGGGGCAAGGAGTAGGGATTACGGTGACCTTTGAATGTGACCGTGCTGCTAAACCTCCCCAAAACATTAAAGACAACAATATTACACAAAACCTATAAGCTGCAAAAAATTTCAGACCGCTGTCAAAGTAACACTACGTTAATTAATACTTTTAACAGCGTAAGTTTGGCAAACAAAGTGGGCGAAATTTGTATGTTGATTTACTTTAGATTGGAATACGATTTGGTCAATGAGTTCATTTGTTATATGTATCAGAGATTTATGCCTGTTCTGTTATTATTATGAATATTTTCGAAAACTGGACAAAAACAGTTCCTATTTCGCACTCCGTTATGAAACATCCACAGAATACGGAAGAAAAACATCAAACGGCTTACCTAAAGCGTATTGGTTAAAATTCTCTGACTATTAAAATTACTGACCCAGAGTGACCCATCATCACGGTACTTTCCATTTGTCAATAATTTCGTATGGGCACGAATGTAGGAAGTGTTTTTGATTAACAAATAACGATTCTGTTGCCTAGAGTCCCTCTGGTAATTTTTGTTGGAATAATTGGTATGACGTCATTTCGTCGTTTCCCTATTATTACTCTATGCACTGTGTCTGTATGGGAAATTAACTACATATATAAAATTGTTGGCACATGAATTTAATGTGAGACTGTAAAAATATGAAACAAATTAAGGTTTAAAAAATGTTTCATAGTTCTAGCGATGATTATCAGCAACACAGCAACGTTTATGCAGCGACGAAAGGGTACGTGTCAATTCCGCCTGTAGCGTTTCTAAACGAATTTTAATTTTTTTAGGGACAAAGATTAACATTCTACCCATCGTATTTAGTAAACTATCTCACAGGGGTAGATGAACTGTATACTTTATGATTTTGATTATGCACGTCTTATTAAGGGGGTAAAACCCGTTAGACTTACTTACTTATGTGTCCAACGAAATAAAACAATATTTATTAAAGGATCATCTGTTGAAAATCGAATCAGCTGAAGTGAATATAAAATGACTTTTCCGCATATGTGATTAATATCAGAGCCAAAAAAATCGCTTAAACTCAATGTTGCCACTTATGTTTAAAAGTTTTTTCTTTAAAATACTATTGAAATATCAAACTAGAGCCAATCATGGTTATAAAGAAGTGCGGGTCAAACTTCTCTTGTGCCACAACCACAACCCATTTTTGTTGCAAAACGCTCCCTCCAACACTAAATACATACAGTATGTTCGCTTTCGTGTCCACATTGAAAAATGTAAAAATATACTAATATACATATCAGCAGGACATACTATTTTTTACTGTTTCTTTGCTGTAGTGGAAATCTGAAAATGGTACCTACTTTTAAAGAAAATTCCCCAGATGTAGCAACGCCGTGGGAACCTGTTACCACGGTGAATCATAGCGTGACATTCCGCATTCTTCTTCCTTTAGACAGAACGGCTTTCGCTTTTTTTTTGTTTCTGTTGCATGCCACCTGAGTTTCGTGCTCTTTTAATCTGGTATATCTTTGTCGTTAGTATAAGCGCTACGATAGATTATATAAAAATAAATAATTATAAAAACATATTTATACAAACTGAAATAAAGATCTTGTGCCTTATTTGATGGGATTTTTCGAAAAGCTGCTAACTCCCAAAAAAAGTGTTCCTATACGGATTTTAAATCAGTTTTGACCTAATCTAATTTAAATAGAGATTTCGGATTTAAATTGTCGTGCGACGATTTACCAAATGTTGGTGATTTTTGTGGATTTAAACCCATTTAACAAATTTAAAATATTTTTTTTAACTAGTGATTTAACAACATAATGAGCCTAATAAATAAAAATGTAGCAATCGCTTTTTCTTAGAAAATCGAAGTTATTTCTTGAAAGCCAATGAATAAAAACTAAAATAATCGCTTTTGCGTCCAGCAATTGCTTAAAAGTGCAGGAATTGCTTCTAGTCAATGCTTTTCTTAAAAAATAGAAGCAATTGCTTTCGTTTGCTTAAAATGTGATGAATACATTAAGGAATTGCTTTTTCTAGTGTGGCGATTCCTTTCAACCTTTTAAAGTAGGTCGACCCCTGCATCATTTGCTTGATAGCAGTCAACTTTAGTTCTCCGCGGCATACACGCGCGTTTCTCTTAATTTGTGTCTTCCATTAGGGCTGAATATATGAACGTCCGTAAAAGAAAAATCTACAGTGTACGTAAAAATTGCAGATATGATGATTTCAGAAAGTTTATCGATTTGACTGCGAAAATGTTGAGTGGTTGGCAAATTACTTTTTGACTGATACTGGTAAAAGGCGAGAGGTGAGGGGTGCACTGTCACCTTTAAATAAGATTAAAGTATTTCTGCGGAAATTGTCGGATCCGGGCTTTCGAAATCCTGTAGGTGAAGAACTCGGTGTTCACTGTCTAGTCTGTAAGACATACACTTCTGTAATGGATGCAGTTTTGGAGAAGGCCAATATTTTTATTAAATTTCCTACTAAGTGCTGAAGTTGTTGTGGAAGCTAAACGGTTGTGGTCAGAGAGATTTATTTATGTTCCTTCAATTTATGAACGAATATCAATTTATTTTCTTTAATTTCTTCATCACTACTATCACTTTCCTCATTTTCACTGAAATCTCCCATATCACAAATATATATAAGTTTCCTATTTTTCACAAAAACGTAACATATTACTATTGTACTAAATAAATAGACCAACGTTGTTGTATTTACGTCAACTCTTTTGCAAATTAGGCATTAAACTGAACATGAAATCTATAATCTGAACAAGCGGATATGCCACGTCTGAACTTGTGTTGAATAAGCATTTGCTACAGAGGTGTAAGAAAAACAGCAATTGCTTCAAAATTTTATTCATATCCAGATCTAGCAATTGCCCTTACTTATAGCATTTGCTAGTCAAGCAATTGCTTTTACTAAAAAGTAATTGCTTCGAGTAATTGCTTAATTTTTATTCATTTCAAGGTACAACGATTTAAGAGAACTTGCAATATGAAAATGAGGGCTAAATTAATTTTTATCTGAGTAAAACCACTGTGAATACTGAATACATTTAGTTTATATAGGTGAATTTACAAGAAGTTTTTAGTGGTGACAAATCGTCATTTTATCTACTCCAAAATGACAAATGCGTTCATTACTATTTCGATTGGTCTTTGTTTATTTTGGAGGGTATTTTTAGATAAATGCATTACTCACTGGTCATCATCATATATTATACAAAGGAAACAAAATTAACGATCTCCGATGTATTCGTTTCATTATTCCAAGATATAACAAGAAGAGTTCAAATATATATATCTACATAAGCATAACAGAAAATCATATAAAATAACCTGTTAGAATGCCGGGGATGGACAAATCAAATTTTTAAATTGAAATATCTTCCACAGATATTTTTTTTTAATTTCCTCTAACACCATCGTTCTTTTTTGAATGAATGAATATTTATTTGCTCATGTTTTTTTACAAAAACAAAACCCCAGAGGGTGTAGCACAGTGTTGTAGTTCACAATAATTACTTAATTATCTGCAGTTTTTGGTTAAAAATTACAACTTACAAAATAACATTTATAATAAAATAAACCTAAAAGTTAAATCAAAATACCTAGATTTGATCTGCCTAAAAGAACGAAAATCATATAAATGTGTAATCACAAACATTTTAGTAATTTGTACCGGGTGTTCTACCTAAGGAGGTAATCGGCTATATTTTAGAAAGTAATAACACTAGGACTTTGGGAAAAAATATATATCCATAAAAGCGGACAAAGGAAATTGCTGGAAATTATTTTCAAGTTCGAAAAATGACCGCTAGGGGGCGTAAGAGAACTTTCAAAATACAAATGCCGATTTTCTCTTGATTTTTCTTAATAAAAATATGTTAAAAATATAAGCATTGTATTCTTCATAAAATTATGCAACTTTATGTTAGGAATCGTTTTTTCTATTTTCAATAATAAAGTGGTGGGAGAAGGTGAAACCTTTTTTCTTTCAAACGCTGATATCTCTGCTTTGGATAAACTGATTTTATTCAACTTGGTCTTGAAAAAATGGCCCTTCTTTTCCTCTACACGTGGATCTATTAACTATACCATATTGATTCTTATGGTGGCCACTATATGGCGTTTTTCCGTAATTCCTCAATGAATAAGGATTTTCTCAAAAAAATCAAATGTTATGATATCACTTTTTTATCATATTTTATTTTAGGCTTATAAAGGCTATTAAATAGTGGAATAAAAAATCCAGGTCCGTATTTAAAATAAAAAAGTTGATGATGGTCGCTCGAATCCGAAACGTCGGATTAAAAAACTAACCCCATCAGCTTGTAAAGGAGGAAAAGTTACTATAAGGAACTGAAAACCGCAACGTGATATCTTTTGTTAAACTATTTAGATCTAGGACCGCCATAGATAAGGATTTCATTATTTTCGTCACTAAATATGAGAGATGTATCGTCGGCATACATTACAGTGTATTCATCATTTAACGAGAACATTTTCTTTTATAGTTGCTTGTCCAATTTAAAATCTTTGCACCTCTTGATTTGTTTATTTTTCTCAGTTAGTTAAAGGAATTCCATTCGGCGAATCATTTTAAAACTGTTTACATATTTAATATTTTTTACTGAGCCTGAGCTACTTACAGTCTATAAACATAGTACTTTATTGTATGGGGAGGGGGGACTGAACAGCTGAATTTCATAGTCCATCACGAATTTTAATTAATACATTTTCAGCAATCAAATTCAAATTTCGTGATTCATCATCGTCAAATTAATCAAGTCGGCCATGCACCTAATCGGCAGACAATCGCCCATCGCGAAAGCCAGGGAGTCGACTTTTCGTTTTCATTTCACGTTTTCAGGCAGGCAGTCAGATTTCGCGTGTGGCGCGTGTAAGGTGCGTGGAGCCGTCAGCTGTTTCACCGAATCGTTTTTTTTTCGTGTTCGCGTTGTGAGCGGTGTATCCGATTGTAGTAAAGTGTATTGTATTTTGTTCGATGCGATAGATAAAACACGATACGTTCGCGAATAAATGTAAATGTGGAGAAAGGATAAAATCTGATTTTTGTCGATAAAACTGAGGTTTTTATTTAAATTTTAAAGTAGGTAGGAATTTGGCAATAAAAATTCTCGTTGTTGCACGAACAAGCAGTTACCATCGTTGTTATATCATATTCCTTTTCAATGCCGAACCTACCTATGTTGTAGGAAACTGCAATTTGGTACAGGTTCTCGAAACAGAACGCTGTCAACTGCAAGTCGAACTTCCACGATAAGGGGTACTTGGCATGATACCTACTTTTTCTCAATATGGACAAGCTTTTTACAAGTCTTGATTTTTGCAAATTGTTTTGTAAATTACTTTACACGATATAGAATAGAAAATGATTGTTATTACCTTTTGGCACATTGTTTTTTGAATATGTAAATTCGATACATATTTTTCGATTTTTTATTTTGCACGAAACCGTTCCGCGTTTAGCTCAAACGTAACGAGGCAAAAGCAATAACTTCGTTGCTGTTTTTAATCTTCCAGAAATAACCTATTTTTAAAACCATAAAAAATTCGGCTCGACTAATTGCTTTGCATTACTAATCTTTCAACGGGGATTCATTTTAACACTCCTGGAAAGCCGGGGAGTAAGGAATCCACATCCTGTTTTCCCACTCCCGATTCAGTAGCTACGTTTATACTTTCAGTGGCATATGACCTAAATTGTTTTTATAAGTAAATACAATAATTTAAAAAATGTTACTCCAAAACAAGTGCACATATTTATTAGGCAAGAAAGAACTTACAAATAAAACTATGAATTCTATACACGAAACGTAATTTCTATATACAGTATACAGAGTGTCTCACTGTGATCTTTCATTGAAATATTTTGGAAAGTAATGCCATTTTAATCCTGTCAATTTGGACAATGGGATTTTCGGAGACGCTTTTTTCAAATGAAATAACTGCGACTCCCGATTATGTCGTAATTTTTTTTTTAAATGAAGTAGGGACCCTGTATAGTGTATAATACATATTTTTGTGGTTCTTTCTTTTTTTTTGTATCGTATTAACCGTTTCTGTTTGGTTTTCTCAAATTTTGACCTTTTACAGGATGTCGCCTAAACTTGAATATATTTTCAAAGATAAAAGATGGAAACTCGAAATTCCGGTTGTGAAATTAAATATTGTTCTGCTCGATAATGAGTTGTCGGAAAATGGAATTTTAGATACAGGCGAACTGGAAAAGTAATAATTTTTGATATTTATCAACAAATTAAAAAAATTTTTTTTTAAATACGGTGCTATGTTTAGAACATTTCCTATCTATTCCCTAAGATGAGGTAAACGGCCTTATTGGTTTTTGGCAAGACCATGTAAAGTATTAATTGCAACTGACAATGACACGCGTCCGTATACACTATACAGTGTGTCCAAGAAAGTATGCAACATATGGGAAAGTTTTTTTTTCACCGATTTCTCAGAAAATTTGATTCTTTATAAAAGTTGGTGCATGTCTTAAGACTATAGTAAATGCATATTTCATATTTCACCTGCGGCTAATAGTAAGGGAGTAAGTAAATGCCATTTTTTCGAAATTGCCTTAAGAGTAAAGTACCTTTCTTTAATTATTAGAAATACAGCAAAATTTTATATGGAAATGTTCTTGCAAATTAGTAAGTTAGTCCAAATACGAAATTTGAGTTAGGTGTCACAATTTATAATTTTATTATTATATCTATTTTCCACTAAACGGTACACCTCTGATCGATTTTTTGTTTACGCAATTTTAATATATTTATTAAATAACTTAAACGTGGGTTTATACTAAAAATGGATTAAGTAGTTGCAAACTTTTTTTATTAGAAATACAGCAAAATTTTATATGGAAATGTTCTTGCAAATTAGTAAGTTAGTCCAAATACGAAATTTGAGTTAGGTGTCACAATTTATAATTTTATTATTATATCTATTTTCCACTAAACGGTACACCTCTGATCGATTTTTTGTTTACGCAATTTTAATATATTTATTAAATAACTTAAACGTGGGTTTATACTAAAAATGGATTAAGTAGTTGCAAACTTTTTAAAACCTTTCAATGTTAAATACGAGTTGGTTCAGATATTAGCGTAATGCACGCCTACTTAAACACATTTTAGCCAACTTATGTTCTAAACAAAATTATGATAGAGTCCAACTCTATTCATATTACTGGAAATAATTGATAATTTATTTGTCATTTTTTACCCAGTAGGTACGCTGAAGTCTAAAAACCTATATAAAAAAAATTGACACACCTAACTCAAATTTCGTATTTGGACTGTGTTTTTAATTTGCAAAAACATTTCCATATAAAATTTTGCTGTATTTCTAATAATTAAGGTACTTTACTCTTAAGGTTGAATTTTCAACGTCATTCAATCTATTGCCAACCTATAACCTATTTCGCGTTGATTTTTTGAGTTTATTATTTTAATAACTAACATTTATACAAAATCAATATCGTCGGTACATTATTTAGGTAGTATCTGTGTGTAACAATTTATTTCATTGCTAATTTTAAGAGAATTGTATAGTGAAAGAACAATGAGTGACAATGACATAATAATGTTAAAAAAAATCTTACCCGATATTTTTCGCTATACAATTCTTCTAAAATAAGTTATGAAATTCCTTGATATTTATTAAATATGTCAATTATTACTTATAGAATATCAAGTCGATACTGATTTTCTTTAAATTTTGTATAAAAGCTAGAAAACATAAATAAACCTACGCTAAATAGGTTATAGGTTGGCAAGCATGTTGATACACCCACCTTAAGGCAATTTCGAAAAAATGGCATTTGCTACTATTAGCCACAGGTGAAATATGAAATATGCATTTATAGTTTTAAGGAATGCACCAACTTTTATAAAGAATCAAAGTTTCTGAGAAATCGGTGATAAATTTTTTTTTCCCATATTATGTTGCATACTTTTTTGGACACACTGTAGATACAATTACAACATTTTTTTCTCTCAGAAATTGATAGAGTAGGATATAACAACTTAATAAATCCAATAAAAGTTATTGGAATTAAAGGAACACAAAAATTCATATTATACAGGGTCTACCATTTAAAATAAGCAAGTTTGAGTTAACTTCCGGATAAAAAGCCGGAATTCGCATATGGTAGCTGTTGCTTCACTTAAAGATAGCGTCTTCGAAAACCTCATTATCCGGGCAGAAATAAAATCGCATTACTTTTAAAAATTTTCTACTCACACTCATCACGTTTTGTGAATAATTATTCTAATAAATAAGTATCTTAAATCTTACGAAATTGGTACAGGCGTCCTAAGGAGGGGTAGGAGGGCAAATATACCGAACGATACCCTTGTTCTAGGGTAAACTATCAGTCGCGGG
Organism: Polydrusus pterygomalis; assembly: GCA_963969555.1. NCBI lineage: Eukaryota > Metazoa > Arthropoda > Insecta > Coleoptera > Curculionidae > Polydrusus > Polydrusus pterygomalis. The sequence continues at coordinate 3,943,919 of OZ018377.1, forward strand.
CGAGAAAGTGTTATTTTTTTACGCCCTCTGGTATCATATTAACTATTTTAGACCTTCCGTAGGCGGCTTTAATATAAACCAATATATTATTTTTTTATTATTCAATATTTTTAACACTCCTTTTTGAATGAATTTTATATTTAATATTACATCATTTCCGAGATCATTTCGGTGATTATTTGCACAATTTTGTCGTTTATCAAAATTTATATTTAGCCTTCTAAGCCCGCTAGATAGCAAATTGAGAGTTATTAACATTGAATAAAACAATTTAATAAAAGATGTTTTCATTAGTCTTTACTCGTCCTAAAATTTGAATTTTAAAATAAAAAAGTTACCAAGCGTACCAATAATTTTTTGGAAAATATTTTTACTTTTCAATCATTTCATCGAGTAAAATTCTAAAGATATACAGTGTGACCAGTAAAGTCCGCATCATATGGGATTTTTTTTTATTAATAGCTTTAATCGACATTTGACTTTGGCATCAAGTTCTGCTTCGATCGAGATGAAAATTAAGCAAAAAATAGTAGTCACGTGATTCGCATTATCTGGCAAATTTTAATTTTTTTCAAACAATAATTCAAAAGTGGGGTTATTTTTGATAAAATCGAACAAAGTTATTAGAAAAAGTTTTTTTAAATGCAGTTTCTAACCCACATGCAAAATTTCAGCTGCATAAGATAATTTTGATTTTTTACCTACCACTAAAATTTATTTTCCACTTAATGAACACTTTACTGATGACACTGTGTTCTTTTTTGTCTTAATATTAAGGTGTATTACTTTCAGACACAAACTACGTTTTCAAAAATACTTATTTTATGAAGTTACCTTATACCTACAGGATCAAAAATAAACTTTGCATCACATGCGACCAAATTTTAATAGCCCAATTTGGATTTTGTAGAAAAACACACATTTAATATGGCGCTAGTTTAAAGAAAATGTATCTGAAATAAAGCATTGTCAAAACTAAGAAGTTTTATGTAGGTTGCGTTGAGTCTTATTTTGCAAAAGTGGTGCAATTTACAAAATATTGGTAAAATCAAAATTATCTTATGCAGCTGAAATTTTGCATGTGGGCTAGAAACTGCATTTAAAAAAACTTTTTCTAATATCTTTTATCGATACTTTCAGAAATAAGAAATAACCCCACTTTTCTATTATTTTTTGGAAAAAATTAAAATTTGCCAGATCATGCGAATCACGTGACTACTTTTTTTATGCTTAATTTTCATCTCGATCGAAGCAGCACTCGATGTCAAAGTAAAATTTCGAATAAAGCTATTAATAAAAAAAATCCCATATGATGCGGACTTAACTGGCCACACTGTACTTATTGAAATATATTTTTTTAAATCATAACCCAACAAACATTAAAATTGGAAGAATTCGTCCATATTTTCTCAAAGAGGCCTAATTTAAGTATAAAATGTAAAAATGACACAAAGTCTCTGCCTCAGATTAAAACTATTTTTCTCTGTTTATTTTAACTCGGTAACATGTTTCGCCTTAAACTGGCATCATCAGACCTAACAAGGAAAGCACAAATATTATATAAATTGCACGAAAAACTAGCTAGCTAGCTACCTTACAAACAGTTGGAAAGAAATCTAAAATTGTTGTTACAAAAAGTAAAAAAGCTTTATCACGGTCAACAAAACAAAATTCTTGAAAAAAGCTTAAAATAAAATTTTAACTGCATTTCTTAGCAAAAAGTATTTGTGTCCAAAAATAACAAGTTTAATATTATTATTTTATTATTAGTATTAGTCCTCTCACAAAGACAGTCTGTTAGCCTGTTTCTCTGCTGTTAGCATTTAAAAAACACATCAATAAAAAGTGCTTGTTTTATGTCTGGTGTTTACGTCTTGTTTTGAGGATATTTTTAGACTGCAAAAATGGAACCTTTCAACAAATTTTATTTAACTTCTCTCATATTTGCGTAAAAGGTTTTGAGCTTCTAGATTTGTCTCTTACATTTAATGTCAGTTGTCTGAAATTTAAGGTAAACTAAGTTAGTTCATTTTATATGACGAAACTCAAATTATAATGTATGATCCTAGTAGTAGTAGAATAGTTTAGTAGAATAAATTTAATTTGAATTTTGAATACTAACGGATCGGCTGGGTTTTCAGAGGTTTTATAAATGAAACATTGGGTCTAGCTAGAATTTACAAGATCTTTGGAACTGACCAAAACTTTTAGTTCAGGAGCAACACTAAAATACTGTGCAACGCAGTAACCTTAAATTTGTTCTTCTTTTCTATATCTTGTATTTCTCGTTGTGTCCTTTGTCGATTTAATGGCCTTGCGCAACCAGATTTATGTTTAGTCTAAGACTCGCTTTTTAACACCGTTTCTCGAGCCAGAACGCTTGACATAAATTGCCTTTTTTGGCGTCAAAATTGACGTAAAATTTGTCTTGCTTTGTAAAGAATTGTATAAATAAAATAGGAAACTAACTGACGATGACGCAATGTATGTATGCAGTGAGTAGATTGTCTGGGTCCCGTACACGATTGGATTTTCTAAATTTTGCAACCAAAAGATGAGCATTTTTTCGGACTTATAAACTAAATCTAATTAACCAGAAAAATTCTTCTGAAGCGAAAGCCTCAAGATTGTATGTATTGTATGGTTTATAAAGTAATGACATTACAACTTTAAATTAAAGCCATATTGCTTTTCAAAACCATTCCATTGTTTTTCAAAGCCGCATTTATATTTCTTTAGAAAAGAGAGGGCGGCAATAATGCATATAACGTTTTTAAATTTGCGACTGGCATTTAAGGCAAATTTTTCAGTGTCAATTTTAAAATAGCATATAGTTAAATTCACATAAAGTTTTAATGCCAAATGTCAAGACTTGTCATTGTCTAGTTACTTTAAATTTCACCAACTTACTAAATTTTTTATACAGCTGAGATTGGTCAGTGTTTTTTCTTTTTCTTTTCTGGAATTGTTCGGCCAACTCTTTTTATTTCTATCTCTTTTTAATCGTATGAAATAATACAAGATAGACATACTTTGTGTGCAGTACAATTACACTAATTAAATTTTGCCATTAGAAATTTATATTTTATGAGTTGCTGCAGTATTTGACAAGTATGACAGAACTGAAATGTCACTGCATTAAAAGTTTATGTGAATTTACCTATAGGAGTGTATGGTATCAAATTTTTGGAAAAAAATGCTCGTTTTAAATATCCTAGTGAACCACCATCGTTCCGTTTGGAAAAATGGAGTAAACGTCAAGAAAACAAAATTTCATTTTTTAAACGCTTGTGAAACTTAGAAAGTCAATTATTATGACATAATTTTAATTTTCATATACTACTTGACTATAAATTAACAGATTTAATTAATTTGTAGCACTCTAGATTAAAATTAAAAAATAAACATAAAAATGTTATTACACGTCAAAAAATGACAAGTGAGGTGTCATTTCACTCATAATGTTATGCCGAACCCAAATAAGTAAAAATATACAAGATGTCCCATTTAAAATATCAAAGTCAAGGTAATTTCCGGTCAAACAGGAAATGCTAACAAATTGAAAATGATGCCAATAAATGCAGACTTATCTCTTATGCATAATCTCAAAATTTCACTTTAATATCTATAAATATAAAAAAGTTATAGGGGTGAACGTCTATTAAGAAACACCCGGTATAGAGTTATTGGAATAGGGAACTTTCCATTTTTTTTTTCAATAATATGATTTAGTTAGGCCTAAAAAAAATATTCCCCAATTATTACTCCTTAAAAATCAGTAATAACTTGGTAAAAATTCTTTAAAGTTTCGCGCCTGTCAAAAGCATTTCAAACGACCTTTTAAGCGCGCCAAGCCCGATGACGTCACGAAGTATGACTTTTCCGTCATCCGTCATCCTGACCGGGGGCCGAGCTACCGAGTTTGCATTTGGATTGCCGTGTGTTATTGTTATTGTATTGTTGTTTTAAGGTGGAATTCTCAACGTCGTTCAATTTATTGCCAACCTATAACCTATTTCGTGGATGTCATCATGACAAATAATACTTCGTGACGTCACGACCCGTTTTTACCCGCTTGGGATAATTTGAATTTTGGGGCAGTTTTAAATCTTTCTAGTGGTCTTTTGGGACGAAATATTATGTTGTTTTTTTTTTGCTGCAATATGTTTTATGACAATATACAGTGTCCGCAAGAAAGTCCGCATCAAATGGGATTTTTTTTTATTAGGTATAGGTAAAAATTGAAAAAGCAGTAAGTTTTTGCTTACCTAAAAACCAAAAATGACGTATACTGAAGCAGCTGCACGACTTGCGTTACCTGTCAAATTTGACATTTTTTATAAAATAGGTTCAAAAATGCCATAATTTATCAAAATATCGAAAAACTTTATTCGAGAAAGTTTGTTTATTTGGACATTTTTAGCCTTTGTACGAAATTTTGACAGTCTAATAGAATTTTTATTTTTTGCCAGATTCTTGAAAATTTTGATCAACCCTCGTAGATTAACTTTTATACATCGATGTAAAACCATTTGCCTTTACTTCATTTGTAATCTTAATGCAATTTTGTGTAAAATTTTTGTTTCCAATTATTTATTTTGCTTCAAAAACTGAAATTGTTATTGATAAGTTTGTACTGTTTGATGCAAACGTTATCTAATTACATCAGTTTTGCCAAAACCGACGTTTCTCATTTTTCTTAAGTTAGTAAACGGATGTACAAAAAGAAAATATTAGGAAGCTTTCGTTGAAATTTTACTTAATTAATATTGGATCAAAAAGAATAAATATTAATCGCTCAAAACATTTTATTCAACAAAAATATAAGAACTATAAAAAATACTTCGTGTATAAATCTTCACTAAATTTATTGTTATACCATAACAATTGTTTCGACACACAGTGTCTTCGTCAGATGGTTACAAATGAATGGATGATTTAAATTATCTTAAACTATAAAATTTACTCTAAATATTTACCTGGGTAACAGGTATTTATTGTTATATCATAACAATTGTTTCGACACACAGTGTCTTCGTCAGATTACGTCAGATGAAAAACAATAAATTTAGTGAAGATTTATACACGAAGTATTTTTTATAGTTCTTATAATGGATCTTCATCAAGTAACTGCTACCTCTATGCAACAAAAATATAGTTTAATATATTTAATTTAATTTAATAATAATAATTAAGTAAAATTTCAACGAAAGCTTCCTAATATTATTTTTTTGTACATCTGTTTACTAACTTAAGAAAAATGAGAAACGTCAGTTTTGACAAAACTGATGTAATTAGATAAACTTTGCATCAAACATTACATACTGATCAATAACAATTTCAGTTTTTGAGCAAAATAAATAATTGGAAACAAAAATTTTACACAAAATTGCATTAAGATTACAAATAAAGTAAAGGCAAATGGTTTTACATCGATGAATAAAAGTTAATCTACGAGGGTTGATTAAAAGTTAATCTACGAGGGTTGATTAAAAGTTAATCTACGAGGGTTGATGAAAATTTTCAAGAATCTGGCAAAAAATAAAAATTCTATTAGACTGTCAAAATTTCGTACAAAGGCTAAAAACGCCTAAATAAACAACTTTCTCGAATAAAGTTTTTCGATATTTTTATAAATAAGGGCATTTTTGAACCTATTTTATTAAAAATGACAAATTTGACAGGTAACGCAAGTCGTGCAGCTGCTTCAGTATAGGTCATTTTTGGTTTTTAGGTAAGCAAAAACTTACTGCTTTTTCAATTTTTACCTATAACTAATAATTTAAAAAAATCCCATTTGATGCGGACTTTCTTGCGGACTCTGTATACTTATGAGTTATAGAATTATTTCACCATTTAAAATTTTTGTCAAGTTCCCTATTGCTAAACTAGCATGTTGGGATTTTGCAAGGTATTTTTGACAAATATGTAAATGGCAATTGAATGGAAGAAAAGGACGAAACGATGAGGGATTGGGGATTGGGAAAAATGTAAACAATTGGGTCCTACTTTGAAAGCACTTTGGTAACAGCAGATGTCGACCAAAAAAAAAACACATTTAGCATTTAGCTAAAACGTAACAAGATGTAGAATAAGATCCACCACATTGAGAAAAAAGCTGGGTGTGAAAACCTATTTACGCGAGTTTGCCATGTTTTTTTTTATTGCCACGTCTTTTTAAGTTTCTGTTTGTCTGATACAGCGGCGGATCCAGAAAATGGTTTTTGTCTAATAACTTTTATTAAAAGTTTTTGTATCGTACTTTAACCGTTTAAAAAATTACGGAGCTTATATGTAAGGCAATATTTATTTCAGGCTACAAATAAATATACATTTAAAAAACATTAAAAACTGACATAAAAATCGTATAAAAATGAAAAACAAAACTAAAAGGAACTCGATCAAAAGCATCGCGAGTGACGGGAAAGTGACTTCGGATCAGCTGATCATGTCGGAAAAATCAAATCGGCTGTCGCAGGAGAAACCTCCGTTGCAAACGAGGAAAGCCGCCAGGCTAGAAAAGGAAAGGGCTAGGGCCGAGGCTAGAGCGGAAAAAAAGTTTCAGGAAAAAATTAAAAAAGGTAAGATATTTATTTACAAACTATATACAGGGTGTCCCCCATAACTAAGGGGATATACGGTAGATTTGGAAATAGGTCGTTTATGCCATAGACATGGAACTTTCTAGATAAGCAAACAATAATTACGAAAGTGGCAAAGGTATGGCCTCGCGCATGTGAACAAAGCTACACCGTATTATGCGTACCTACTGCAACATTATCATTTGACAAATGGGAAAATTGACAGGTCCGGGCTTTAAAATTTAAAGGGCCGTAAAAAGCCTGGTACCCCAACAGTATTTTACTTTAAGCTAAATGGTAAGCCACTATTACTACCTCATTTTATTAAATTTCATTTGCTACATTCCCCCCCTTTTTTTTTCTTTTACAGATGCTTTGACTTTTATGAAAAACAATTTTTTCTTTTTCTTTCCCTCTTATTTCAATACTTTTACATGTCTCTAACAAAGCTGAATAAAACTTAAGATTTTTCACTACTTAACAAATGTTTTCCACAAAGTCTGTTAAAACTCCCTAATTCTTCTTTTACACTCTTCATTTTTCTGCCCAAGACAGGGCCTTATTCAATTTTTTTCACCTTTAAAAGCTCCATTACGGCTCAATCCCACTAAATTATTTTCTCTATTGCTAACAACATCAGCATTGTACCATTCACTTTGTTTTCCTGATGATGAGTGTTTCTACACTCGAAACATGTCGAATTTAATTATTATGAATTATTCTAGGTTCGCCTAGTTTTTCTAATAAAAAATTGTGGAGAAAGACTTTGTGCTTTTCTTTTTTTTTATATATTTAACTCCACTTTGAGTATGGACTACTTCTTCAAAATTTAAAATTTAAGTTCTTGCTCAAGAAATTGTAAAAGTTTACGAGCAATTTATTTTTTCGTGTAAACAGCTAAAATTTGCCCCTAATTCTTGCCAACAAATTGGAATTTCTTCTCAATTTTTGATCAAGTTTGGAAAAAAGGTAGTGATTTCTGGCATTTTTAATAGTTGCAAACCTAGCAGATTTTGAGGATAAAAAACTGGTTTTAAAGGTTTTGTTTCTAAAATTTGTTTTAAAATGATTCGTCGTCGTGTTTTTAGTTCGAAAAGGAAGAGAACAAGTCAATTAAACTAGTCTTATAAAATCGAATATAAAAAACAAACAAAACCACCAAAATAACCAATCTTCGATGTTATCGCGCACCTAACCTCAAGCCAAATATTAGTGGGTATATAACTTGTACTGATTTTTACAATTTGACAAAAACTTGGGTACGTGTAAAACATATTCAAGCACAATTTCTTGTTCAAGAATTTGAAAAAGGTTTTGACCGAGAACTTGACCTATTATATACTTTTTCTTTTTTATAATATAAGTATAGAGAAAAATGTCTTTTAAACCTTTTGAAGCAATATATTGCCCGAAAAATAGGCGTACCTGCTCTGTCGTTTTAAAGTCTACTAATTCCTGTTGCTGTATGGCCTCTTAGTTACGATACACCCTGTATATAGGTACAGAGTTTTCCCGTTATCGGACCATCCTACTAATGTTAATTTCACATTATAATAATGATAGATCATAATAATTACAACCTCATAACGGCGATGTGCCAGCCTGAGAGTGACAAAAGGTCACGTGAATAACGTCATATCCGCTGCCGCCGCGCCTGATTGGGGTTAATTGCGAGAGGTAAATGTCACTTAGCAAACAGTTGAGCCTAATGGACGGTGCGATGCGGGCCAGTTTTCATAAGATACGTGTATGGATTTCTTGTGTCTATTTTTGATAATTTTCATAATATTATCCTTTTATCGCCAGAGAAAAAACCCAATGGACATAGCAACGTCAAAACAAAAAGATTAGGTTATTGCCATTACAAATTAAGAATTATAAAAGAGTTCATACACACCACAGGTAAAAAATCATGTAAGAGAGACGATTGCAACAAATTAAAATTATAAAAAAAGTATCATATAAGTATAAGTACACCACAGGTAACTTCAAACTTTCAGAACGATTTGGATAGCCTTCATGAAAACGCCTTCTAGGATCAGACTGAGGTCGGAATTTTCGACGATTCTCCATAAAAACTTAATAATTATTTGTTAGTATTCGATCTAAGACTATGGTGGTAATAGAATCATGGTTGGCACCTAATTCTAACATAAATTAAATTAACAACAATAGATGATAGGTACTTAGAACTGCATGCATACGTATGATAATATATTATGTTGATTTAATCAATTATTATGCACATGATATTTACTTAAGTAAAGTAAATATTTAGATCTGCAGATTGGCTGAAAAGTAAATTGTAATAAACTTTATGCAAAACCTTAAAAACTCGTTTCTGTTTAAGAAAAGATGTATATTAATTTTACGCCTGCACACAATGTTAATACCTATTTATAAAATGCATGTTACTACGCGTCTTTTTTAGGACTTGGTAAGGTTAGAAGTAAATTTCAAAAAGTGACAGGCCTGTCACGTAATTAATTTTTTGGGGTTATGTTACGTAAGAAAAGATAATGGTTTTATTGCAGTTGCTCAGAAGAATAATAGGTAAAGGCCGAGACACAATTAAAAAAATAAGCGATACCTATAAAAAATATGAATTAGTGAGGGCACAATTAGGGCTGCACCGAGTACGGAGTAGTTCGGTGCTCGGCCAGAATTTTCACCGAGTAATGAGTACTCGGTGCTCGGTCTTATATTCATTACTCGGCCCAGTATAGTAGAATATTAGAAGCAATCATTTTCGGCATGTCAAAAACAGTAAGAAATCCTCCTGTACCATTAAAGATAGCGAAAATTTTTTACCAAGCTTATTAAGGGTTAAGAGATGCTTCTTTTAAAATTAATTCCGTCTATACTATACAGGGTGCTCCAAAAAAGCGGAACGGTAAGAATTGTCCATTTTTTAAATAGAACACTCTGTGTTTTTTTAAATTTTCAGATTCTACATAAAATTATAATAATTTTTTATTAAATGCATTATTAGTCCATACTTAATAGTTTCCGAGATGTTGACCTTTTGAAAAATATCATTACTCGGCAGCCGAGTACTAGATACTCGGTCAAGTTAAAAAACAGGGCTCGGTGCAGCCCTAGGCACAATACAGTATTGAGACATAATGGTTGAAAATATACCAAAACATGCATCGGGATAATCTGTCTTGGTGTGGGTTTCTCTTTATTTTCATACCTTGTTTGTGTAGCCTAGGCCTAGTTTGATGTGTTTGAATTGATCATAATAAAATAAAGTTATATATATCAAGATACATCACTACTCCATACTTACTGAAAATACGATATACCAGGTATTTTATCCCTACTTGTGCATAATAAAATCATACAACGGCTGTTACTAGTCATTATTTATATTCCAATCCGAGTCACTAAAAGCACAAACGCAATATACTAAACTACACAAAAACTAGAAATCCGTAAATATTAAACACCCACAATCCACAATAGCAAAGAAAACTACAAGGAATCCACAGAGAACCCTCAAAACACAACAAAAATGGCGGCCGAGTCGGTTCTGGAGACTACTTTGAGCATGTCGCTAAAGAAGGACAGGCCGATAACACGACGTTTGTGCGCATGCCCGATGCTGCTCAGAGAGAAGGCTGAAGCTGACCGGCGAGCCATGCGCTCGGACGTATTTTTTCGCCTATAAAACGTAACTTTTGTTTGCGCAGGAGATAAGCTGTACGTAGGTAAATGTCCAGGTTTTTTTAACTGTGTTCCAGGTTTCACCTTGGATCACTGAACCTTTTAACTGCGACTGAACTGATTTTTAAGATCAGATCGATCCAAATCACTTTCCCAATCGAATACGGCTTTAGGTGGGTTCGGGATGCTCACTCTTTTAACTCTACGTGCACAAAACGCTCCCGATCCGTTCGGGTATTGTCCTTTCGAGTAAAAGGTGTGACTCGAAGTGCGGTTGGGTATTGCGACACGGAGTTAAAGGAGCTCACTCCAAGAGTTTCACCTCGCGAGAGAAGAACTCCGGAGCGGGCATGCGCAGTGATCGTGTTTTTAGTATTTTACATATTCATAGGTTATGAGTTTAGCTTATTTGTCTTCCAGAAATGAAGAAATTGTTTATTGATTGGACATCAGAGGTACTGTAATCTCTGCAAAATTCTCAACTACTTCAACATTCTCTTCATCAGAAAAATCTTCAAAAAATATTTCTCTGACAAAATTAAGTATTGGCACCAGATGACGAGAAAAATCCATATTTTAAATTAAATAATAAAGGTACAAAAAACACAAAATATTTACATAATATAAAATAATAAACCACAAAGACGAAACAAGCGATTGAGGTTATGGTGATTAACTCTAAAAACTCTCGAGCGTTCGGGACAGACCATTCATACACCTAAAACTCTAAGGTCACGTGATTAAAACGCCACTCTAACTCTACTCCAGCTCCGTAAACAATCCCGAACCCAGCTATTGTACGTAAAAGAAAAGCCAAATGCCCTCAATAATAATATGTCGCAGTGTAATTTGGACCGTGGAGTAATTGACCACTGTGGGAATTTTTGTTCGATTGTTTTTCTGTTGTCTTTCTCTCTTGAGTGAACAGTGAAAAGACCTTCAGACCTTCATCCTTTCTGGCATTTTCTATCTGAATCACGCAACTGACATTCATTAAAAAATCTAATTAAAAGCAATCTACCCAAAACTAGGCTACAAACACAATAAATCCACAGTTCAAATAGAGATATATATCATTTCGAATGACAGGTCACTTAATTTTCACGGTGCGGAGGGAAAGACCATCATTTTTACGAAAAATAGGACGCGACGAGTCTATTTCTGTATTTTTACAGATGGATGAATAGGTGGAGCCGTTTCCGCATTTTTGTAGTGTTTATGGTTTTCCGTCTAAACAAAAACAAAGGTTCGGGGTTATTTAAAAAGTTGTAATAACAACAATCTCAAGCTTTTATTTATTAGTTGTTTTTTTTAAATTGGGTTTCCTTGTTTTTTTTCCTCTATAATAGCTTTTTCAGTTTTCGTTAAAACTCCCGGATTTTAAAAATTATACACTCCCGGGCAAAAAAACGGGCATCATAAACTTTGGATTAAGTTTAGGGCTTAATAATTTTTTTATTTTTACTCCGACTTAAACCACGTATGCGGAGAGAAAAATTGGAATCGGTTGACAATTGCTTGTACCGTGCGAGGAAAAATTATTTGCATCAAAGAGGGCTTGGATTAAAAAACGTAGAGCTTGGTTTAGATCACAATGATATGGGGACGATATATCTAACCAAATCTAGGTTAAAATTTTGTCAAATTCATATTATGACATGATATGCCAAACTAATGAGTAATAAAATAAGTAGACAAATATAAATTTATTTTTGTTGTTTACAAAATTAACAAAGTAAGAATATACAGAAAAAAAAAATTATATAAATTGCTGAAATTGGCCACCGCCATGCTCCAAGCATAAATTCCTGCAGTAATTCCTGCGTCTTTTAAAATCCGCAGCTTGTATTTCTTGGAATACTTGCACTTTATAAGGAAATAAATTTAGCTGCTTCTTAAGAATAGTCCTGCATGTTCCATAAGATCTTCCCACTTCTTCGGACAGGCGTCTTATACAATTTGTTGGCGTATTTTGCAATATTTTACGAACGTTTGCAACAAGTTCTTCTGTTCTTACAGATGGTCTTCCTGCCCTTTTTTTGTCTTGTATAGAACCTGTTTCCCTAAACACAGCCACGGTTCTTTTCAGGCAATGATAAAAATCCCCAGCAATAAAAGCAACGTTAGGAAAATGTTCGTGAAAATCATCCATGCACAAACCCGGATTGTATTGCCACTCACCATTTACTCTAAACCCGTTTCGAAAATACGCTTCAACCATGAATGTTTTGTGCTGTTCCGTAAAGCCCATTGTGTGAATTGTTCAAGAAATTGGAAAAATTAGCGATGAATCAAATTACTTGTAACGACTGTCAAAGATGACGGAATAACTGATTGATTGTTAATTCAGGTAGTTACTGACACCCAACAGGTATTAAGCTCTACGGCTAAGCATTACGTCCTTAGATGCAAGGCCCTCTTTGATGCAAATAATTTTTGCTCGCACGGTACTACGAAAGGTTTGGTAGGTTACAAACACGGGAGGCATCAAGCGAAAAGCCCCCCCCCCCCCCCCCCGCGTCCTTTGACGTAACTGGCTTGACGTTAGGCCAGTAAGACTATTTTCTCTCGTTTCTATGTAGTCTCATTGACAACCGTTTAAAAATATAATAATATAGTACAACAAACTTATATTATTTATATGCACTTCATTTAACATCGTGTTATTATACAATAATACCGGCTATTATTATCCATCATAAGATTTATAAGCAGTTTATTTTAAATGGTTTTGATACAGTTCGGTTAAGTTGTAATGTAATAAGTAGTAATGACAACATAACGGCCACACATGCACAAGTGCATTGTGCTTCGTTGCAGTATCAAATTTCGAGTTTAACGATCTCGTAGTTTTTATTTTTAATAACGGGGAGTTATAATGACAGTTATCGTTACTTTTTAAACGCAATGCTCGCCAGAATCGACGTTGCTTTACGGTTTAGCATTTTTTTATGATATTTTGGTACATTTTGAAAAAAATAACAGAAAAAAATCTTTGATCCCTTGACGAGGCCAGTTCAAACTTGGTGAATCGACCTATTTTTACGTCATCAGACGTTGTACAGGGTTATCCAACCAAGACTAGACAAGGCGATTTTTTGACTTTTCCTGTACTTTTATAAAAAAACTGAAATAGCCATCTTAAGTAATTTTCTCCCGCGAATTCGAATATCTTCAGCAAAAAACAATTGAACATCAAACAAAAGTACTAGGGGTCACTTTGATATTTTTTTAAATGGAACACCCTGTATATTTTTACATTTTTAAATTCCACATAAAATTATAATTATTTTTTATTAAATGCACTATTAGTCTATACTTCATAGTTTCCGAGATATTGACTCTTGAAAAGTGACATTTTTGAACTTTGACAGCTTATAACTTTCTAACAGTACGTCTTAGAGCAAATCGGCTTACATATCCCTATCTTCAATTTTTATTATCTTCCCAAAAAAATCAACTTCCAGTTAAACCGGAACAACTATATTTCCTTCTTTCGAGTTACATCCGGTTTAACCGGAAGTTGATTTTTTGGGAAGATAATAAAAATTGAAGATGGGGATATGTAAGCCGTTTTGCTCTAAGACGTACTGTTAGAAAGTTATAAGCTGTCAAAGTTCAAAAATGTCACTTTTCGAGAGTCAATATCTCGGAAACTATGAAGTATAGACTAATAATGCATTTAATAAAAAATAATTATAATTTTATGTGAAATTTAAAAATGTAAAAATCTACAGGGTGTTCCATTTAAAAAAATAATAAAGTGACCCCTAGTACTTTTGTTTGATATTCAATTGTTTTTTGCTGAAGATATTCGAATTCGCGGGAGAAAATGACTTAAGATGGCTATTTCAGTTTTTTTTTTATAAAAGTACAAGAAAAGTCAAAAAATCGCCTTGTCCAGTCTTGGTTGGATAACCCTGTACATGCAGGGCCGTCGAGAGCCAGGTCAGGCCCAGGGGCTGTGCGGCATCCCGGGCCCGCTCCCAGGGCTGCCAGATTTGAAATAATAAAAAGCGGGAGATAGGGTCCTAGCCAGTGGAGGCTTTTGACTTATTAACTTGGGGGTGCACTAAAAGCTCGCTGCAAGCGAAATGCGCCGCAGACGAAAAATTTTTAAGATACGCCCAAATTTGGTCAATAATTTTTAATAAATATTTTAAAAATTTATGATTACCTACTTATTTTATTGAAAATGAAATAAGATAAAAAACATAAAAAAGGCCAATTTATTTTCCATTAGTGGGTACATTGTTTAAAAGTAAAGTTCATTCATCTGTTTTTATTTGCAGCAAACTTATCAATAACAATAAAGTCCCTAGATTTACACTTTGTGGTCTGTGTCAAGTTAATTTCGAGTTTAGGTCTTCCCTCAATTTTAATTTCAATTTTTTACTCAATACTTAATGAGCTAAAATTGTTTCTCAAATATTCCATATTCATAGTCGTTTCGGCATTAAAACTGTTCATTTTTAATAAAATAAGTCTTTACTACTCTTTACTATAATATAATTTTTAAATAAGAAACCATTGTGGGTCAATTCTAAAATGTACAAAATTTTCGGGTAGGTTCTCCAAAAAAGATGAGAGTTTAATAAATTCTTCGAATAATAAATCGATGTTAATACAAAATATTGGGCCGGACGGGCGAGGACAAAATGTATCGATATTTGATATTTAAAACATTAATTATTCGCCAACTCGCCTAACAATTTACATACCTATGTAATATTTACAAACTAATTTTTTGTCAACAGAGATTTTATATTTTTTTTTATAAATTATCTTTTTTTTTAACTGCGCAGCCCGAGTACGGGCCCTTAAAAGAGTCGTGGGCCCGGGGAATTTGCCCCCCCCCCCCCCCACTTGTCAGCCCTGTATAAGTACTAATTAACGTTGCATACACTGTATATATATTAAGAAATCTCTCAAGTTGTATTACAAAAGATGCCATCTGTTGCTCGGTATTAATTAAATTAATTTACACTTAATTGAATTACAAACATCGAAACGGAAAGGTTAAGTCGAGTGAGAAGAAGCAAAGTTCTATTATACAGTGACCGGCAGAAAGTACGCACCAAAGAGGATTTTTTTTATTTCAAAATTTACCAATTTTTTTGGCGGTGGAAAAGTTCTGCATGTCCCTAAACAAAAAAGAGCATAGAAAAAACTAGTAAATATTGCGCCGTATACGAGGGAGGGGTGAAAACGTTAAATTCACTCAAGAATAAATTGCCCTTATTTTTCACTGTGGAATTTTTTTTTTATTAGGAAATATTGTTTGCACTTAAAAGTTATCCACAAATACCAAATTACAGCTCGGTAGCACAAATATAAATATTTTCCATTGCAACTAGATTTAAATGAAAACGAATTTTATTGTAAGGGTTTAAACTTAATTCATAAAGCAATGGGTTTAATAGTTTTTCAAAAATTGGGAAATGCAAAATATTATTAAATGTATGAAGTAAACTCTCATTTGTTTTGCATAAAGTTATTCCGCTTATCCATAAAATAATGTATGTTATTTTATTAAACGTCCAGTTCTCGCGTATTTAAACAAACTTAAGTAAGTTATGTGTCTAATTGCCCAAGAGCTGTTAAAAAATTGAATTTATAGGTTGCATAGCTTCTATCGATTCGTTATACGAGGGGGCGTAAAAAAAAAGTAAAAACACTTTTTTTGTGCTACCGAGCTGAAATGTTTGTATTGGTGGACAACTTTTAAGTGCAAACAACATTTCCTAATAGAAAAATTTTCTACGGTGGAAAATAAGGGCACTTTATTCTTGATTTTAACGTTTTTACCTCTTCCTCGTATACAGCGCAATACTTACTAGTTTTGTCTATGCTCTTTTTTGTTTAAGAACATGCAGAACTTTTCCACCGCCAAAAAAATTTGGTAAGTTTTGAAATAAAAAAAAATCCCCTTTGGTGCGTACTTTCTGCCGGTCACTGTATTTATTTTTATACACTATTAAAAATAACCTATTGACCTCCGAGCAATAGGTCGCGAGATATTTGCGAAAAACTGATTTTCGTGACCTTTTGACCTTTATAACTTTTTTAGCCGGCACGATATCAATTAAATGTCGATTTTTCACATTTTCATTACAACGCCGTAATAAAGGTGTATACAAAAATTCAGCTCACTAGGAATTTTTTCGCAGATTTGGGTTTAAAATGCCTTAAATTACTGGATTAAATTAGAAAACTTATTTAGAATAGTGTTTGTAATTTAAATCCGAGATTTAAAATAAATCTTTGATTTTTTTAATTTTTAGAGGTAAAAGAATTTTTTTTTTGGATAGCAGCATTAGCGGTCGAAATACATACATTATCAATGACAGAGGGGTATCAAAAAGTTTCAAAAACTGATTTTTGGTGTTACCAGAAATATGTATTTTTAATTTCACAAATGAAATGACCCCGGAAATAACACAAACAAATCTTAAATAAACAACAAATAATAATTTCATAATTTGCTATTCAAACACTTCCCCTCCATATTCAACACATTTTTCCAGCTGTAAACGAATGTGGTCAAAACTTCTTCGAATTTCTTCAATGGAAATTGTTTGAACAGCTTCAACAATTCGCTGTTTTAGAAGCTGTACGTCGTTCTCAATTGGACGGGAGTACACTAATTGTTTGAGGCACCCCCAAAGATAGGCATCTGAAATAGTTAAATCGGGACTTCTTGGGGGCCACAGAACCGGACCATTCCGACCAATCCATCTGTGGCCAAATGTATTATTAAGCCATTCCCTCACTTCAATTGCGAAATGCGCAGGGCATCCATCTTGTTGATAGTACATTTCGTTCATAAAATTTTTCATTTATCGGAGAACATGATAAATTTATGAAAATTCCTGTTTTCACTTACAGTTTTGTTTCTGACCCAAAGACAAAAATCCAAACGTTTGGCTTCGTCTCCTTCTTCCAACGTTTGATTAAAAGTTGGCTTAAATTGGAATATTTTGTTTGCCTTTAAAATATACTGAATATGAGTTTTTTTTACGACATTAAGTTCTTACGCTCGATTTCTTAATGAAAGGGTAGGATTGTCAGCAACAAACTGCAATACGATTAGGGAAGCTGCGTCATTCTGATCATAGTTTTTTTTTTAATTGGAAACTGAACCAGTTTGCTGAAATTTTCTTAATAACTTATTAGGTCCCATTTTTGAGACGTAAACGTTAGGGTATCTTTGATTAAATTTCTCTATCACAAAGTTAGTTGTAAGAACTTTCGCCCGCACCGTAACATTGAACTAAATAAACCCTTTGTTCTAAGGTCAACATTTTTAAAACACATCAAATTCTATTTAACAACTTCAAATTTGCCCCATACGTAAAGCAAAGTAATAAAAAGGTAAAAAAATCCTTGTTTTTATAAAAGATGGTAGGAATGCATTTAAAATTTTAAAATAAGACACACACCGCCCATTATGAAAATAGAGTTTTATAAAATTTTATATTAATATTTTTATTGAGCAGCAAAATTTCCATTTACGTTTAAAAATTAAAAAAATAAAAAAATCGACGATTTATTTTAAATCTCGGATTTAAATTACAATCGTTATTCTAAATAACTTTTCTAATTGGCATTTTGGTCAAAAATGAAAAATAAAGATAGTTTACTCTTGGAGAAAAATCATGTTTTTGAAGTTTTTGCAAACCCCGTATAAAAAAATCAAAATTTTCTCTTCGTGAATTTTTTATCAAGAATGACTTTTTCCCGAAAAATGAATTTGTGCTATTGTAAACCCTATCCGCGGGCAGTCTGTAACTGTATATTATATAATACCTATATGAACATTTTTTATTTGAAAGTGCAAGTAGACCATGTGTGTCTACCTGTTCTACCATAAATTTGCACCGAACCAAACCTGAAACCAACTAGTCCGTAAATAGATTCGACTCCTGAGAATTGGATGTTCAAGGTCACCAACTATGCATTCGAAAAAAGCAGTCGCTTTAGCTTAGATCAATGTTCCAAATTGCTTAAAAGTAGGTGACCATACGCCATAGTTTATAATGTAGGAGGGGGGGTCTCCTACCGTGAGTCGCGACAATCATCAACTACACAATTTCAATTATTCACTAAATTTGATAATTTCACCTCAACTATTTAAATGTGTACGAGCTGGTATTCAAACCAGCAATTAAACTGATACGTCCCTGGGCGTACTTTTACTTTTCGTCTACACTTCAAAGGTTTTTTTTTTAAATAGGAAATAAATAAAACAGGACTAATTAGAATTTAAAGGCACGTTATTCAAACGGTATTTGAATTTGAAATTTTATTTAAAAATGACTTAGGCAAGCTTAATGGTTAATAATTTGTCAATTTAGTTACACTCTGATTGTCTTTTGATAATGGCTATGTGTTATTGTTTCCTTTAGAAAGTGTTCCATTATGACTCGTGTATGTAGGATGTATGCACGGTCGAAATTTAAATAGGCTTTTGTAATTATGCAAAAATCTTGGGTACTTAAACATAATCAAGAAATTGTATTTATGGGTATCTAATGTAGCTATTAGAGAGCAAAAATTACGAAAGAGCCTAAAGAATTAAAAAAATATATCCTTTTTCTACGATCGTGCCAAAAGTTACTATTTTTTGCACTATCTACTGTGCCAAAAGTTTAACTTTTATGCACTAGTGCAAAAAGTAACATACTTTTCAATTCACTTTCAACCAATTTCTAAGAAAACTAAAATAGCGACTCAAATTCTGGAAGGTGAACCAAGTATAATTTATCCAAACTCAGTTTGAGGACATTCCGATCATTCCATACGGCGGTAAACAGTCTTAAAGAAACCGACCTCACAACCAGTTGTCAGATCTTTCTTCTTCGATTCTTTAAGTTTTTTTTATTAAAAATGGTTCTTTTATATCAGTATTCAATTGTTAGGCAGTAACTATCTTTGAAAGCTGGTTGGCAAATATATTTTAAACTGAGGAGTTTTGAGTGTGACAGAAAAAAGTAACAAGTCATTCATTGTTATAATAATACATTCTTTAGTCCTTAGGAAACAATATAACTGAAATCAAGACAAAAAGTGTTTTCAGTGTTTAAAAACAACTAATGAACAAACCCTTGTTTCTCGTATATACTTACATTGTGCTTACAAATCCGAAAATTTTGAAGAATTGGCAACAGCATGTAATTTGTTGCGATTGCAAGCGCCAGGATATAAGCTGAACCGGTACCCGGCCCGTCTGACGATCGATTCTGCCAGACAGAGATAGGCCAGTGACCGCCGATGGCGTGGAAGAGACGGAGATAAAATATACGTGGTTATGCCTTGATGAACGGGCCGGAGTCTGGTTGACGAGAATGAAGTTCTGGTATAAAAATTAAAGCATTTTCTGAGCAGTGTCGTGCCGTGTCAGGTTTATTTTTCTGATTTTAGTTTTGTATATAGAATTTTTGAGTTACCTTATATTTATTATTTTAATATAATATTATTATATATACAGTGGGTTTATAAAGTGTAGTATCTACAAACACCTAATGTAAAACAAACTTATAAGTGTGTATACGCATTTTAATTATTTGTTTGGGACGCCTATGGTTGGGAAATTCCTACTGTTTAATGTCATTAAATTGACCTAAGAAACACTATACTTACTTATTGTAACAGAGTAAGCTGACTACCAATTTTCAGCAATATAGCTTAAAATTATAGAAAAATATGTACATACCCCCCTTAAAATAGACTAAAATATAGGTTCACCCCCTTTTTCAATCCCTAAGTGGAGTTGGAAAAATGACGAAACAAATATATTATTTTATTAAAAGAATTAAAATACCAATTTTTACAATTAGAACAAAAGTCAAATCTGCATTAACAAAGATAAAAGTCGATGGGTTAAAAAAACTGATCTAACTGATTTTATTTTTTTCAGGCAAAACCTACTGCCAAGCCTGCAAAAAAAAATGTTCGGGCGAAGTCCTCCGGGTCCAAGACAAATACTTCCACACGGCGTGTTTCAAGTGTAAGGCCTGCGGCTCCTCATTGGCCCAGGGGGGCTTCTTCAGCAAAGATGGCGCTTACTTCTGCACAACGGACTATCAAAAAAGCTTTGGAACGAAGTGCTCTTCTTGCGGGGATTACGTAGAAGGAGAGGTAAGTGATGATTTACAACTATAGCTTTTTGTGCAAAATTTCTGATTTCTTGTATAGATATGTAATTTTCTAAAGGTGTGCAATGCATGTATATAAAGGGTTTTCCAATAAGAACGATATGATTTCAAAATGAAATAAAATTAAAATAATTTCAGATACAACAAAACGTTTTATATTATCTTAAAGTATGGTCGATAACATTTATGTTTTGAATAACATATCGTTTCAATGTCCTCCGCGACTTCGTGTTCACGAGCGAATTCGACGAACCCAATTTTCGATGACTTTATGCAATAAATCGGGCGCGATCTGACGAATGCAGGGTTCAACGTTCAACCTTAATGCATCAAGTGTTTGTGGTATGTTTTCATAAACCTTAGATTTCAAATAGCCCCACAAGAAATAATCTAAAGGAGTTAAATCACAGCTTCTTGGAGGCCACTGAACAGTAGCATTCCTTGAAATTATCCTTTCGTCAAACTTTTCTTGCAGTATATCGATAGTTTCATGAGCAGTGTGACATGTGGCACCGTCTTGCTGGAACCACATATCCTGCAAATCAAGTGCATCTAAATTTGGCCACAAAAAATTTCTTAACATCTGTCGATATCGTTCACCATTCACTGTAACTGCGTCTCCTGCCTCATTTTGAAAAAAAAATGGTCCGATGATGCCACCATACCATAAACCACACCATACAGTTACCTTTAGCGGATACAAAGGCTTCTCATGAATCTGTTGTGGATTTTTTTCACACCAAAAACGGCAATTTTGCTTGTTAACGTATCCACTTAACCAAAAATGAGCTTCATCTGAAAAGATAATTTTTTTGGCAAAATTAGGATCCCTTTCAAGTTGTTCTAAACTCCAAGCAGAAAATTCTCTGCGCCGACGATGGTCCAGTGGCTTAAGTTCTTGGGTCAAAACAATCTTATACGGGTGTAAATTCAAGTCTTCTTTCAAAATACGACAAGTTGTCGTTTTTTTAATCCTTAACTCTTGAGCACTACGAGGACGAGGAATTGATAAATTTGGATCCACTGCAACACTAGCTCTTACAGCAGCAATATTCTCAACAGTTATTGCGTTTCGATGTCTTCTTGGTGTTTTTACATCGTGAAGAGTAAAATTATTTTCAAATTTCTCAACGATGCGACGAATGGCAAGCAAAGGAGGACGATTATTTACACCAAAGTTTTCGCGAAGTGCGCGTTCACAAAAGATCGTCTATTTTCGTAAAATTTTTGGATAATAACCAAACGTTCTTGAAGCGCGTATTTAGCCATAATAAATTGTTATAGTTTACTGACAATTACTGACAACTGGTGATAGGTATAACTTTATTACCATGGTTACCATATCGTTTCAAAATCATATCGTTCTTATTGGAAAACCCTTTAGTTTCGTTAATAGTTCTATAAAAGGCACCAAATTATTATTAGAGCAATATTGTTTATTTTTATTTAATTTAAATTATAATTAATAAATGACGGTCATTCCTGTAAACTCCATTACACCATACGCACTCAATGCCAAAATATCAACATTAAATTTCACTTAATTTCCTAATAAGAAACCCCGTAACATTATGACCAAGCCAGAACGAGTTGTATTATCTTCACAGAAACTATCGCACGACCCCCGTATAACCTATTAAAATTTAATTATAAACACGCGGTATGTGTAAGTTTGGGTATTTTTTTTTTATACAAATCGATTATATTGAGATGGCTCAATATAATCAGTACTCAGTATATGGATACTGTACCTCAGCAGAAAGTAGAGATTCCAAATAATCTATTACGTCCAACATTTCAGTTCAAAATTTCCATTTTCGCCTAGTTTTGACAGCTCCAATTATTGTATTAATTTTAAGCGAGAGAATAATTTTCACAGCCCTCTCTTTAGACCCGAAATTTTGACTTCTGTAAAGATTTTCATGTCTCGTTCTGAAAATATCGATTTTTCTCAAATTAAAAAAAAACATAATAATACCTTCAGATATGCAAATGTGTATGGGAAAGATTAGAGATTTTGTGTAGAAAAAATCTGTCAGTATATAATATTGTAGGAAATATAGTCGAATAACTAAAACTTTTGATAAAAATGCGTCTAAAAATTTTTTTATTTTTTTTTGAGCCGTCGAATACGTTTAAGTGGAGCGCGGTTACTTTACAATTTAAGGCTTATTTATCCCTTGAAGTGATGGAACAAAAAAAAATCAAGAAGTTAAATACAATCGATTGGAGACGCCTTTAAGTGTACCAGTAGCACGCAAAAAAAAGGTCAAAAAATCGAAATTTAAAAGTTTTCTGTTTTGCTCGTACAAAAGATTAAAAAACAAAATGTATAATATAATAGTTTGACGAGCTCTTTCCTATAAAGTATGCATCGACTAAATTTCGACTTTAAAAAAAAACAAAAAAATTACTTCCCAACAATAATCAAGAAAAATGATTTTTGCGACCTGTATCGCATTACAGCGAAAAACCAATATTTTTCTACTTTGACGATTAATAACTTTTTTCCGATCCACCCTGTTATATTCGAAATTTTCACCGAACGTATCCCTACTACTTCTCTCTCTAAACCCAAGAAGTTTCAATCGTTCGACTAACCGTTTCCGAAAAAAAAATCGCAAATATCGAAGGTGAGGCCGACAACATAAATATTTTCTTTGGTGCGGAAGGTATATAATATAGCTTTCGTTCACTCAAGCAAGATAGACAAATCGCCTAGAACTCACTGTTTATTAGAGGACATTCTATCGTATGTACCTCGTACCTCCGATGACGATATTCTGAGCATGTCATCTTTAGAATCTAGAGCCCACGACTGGTTTTCAAATAATGACCTACAGCTTAATCCCGAAAAAACACGGCGTATTATTTTTTCTACCTATAACACTGTTACTGTGGTAAATCGGTTAAATTACTGGGGTAATACACCTTAATATTAAGACAAAAAAGAACACAGTGTCATCAGTAAAGTGTTCATTAAGTGGAAAATAAATTTTAGTTTAACTTAACGTAAAGTTTATCTTTTTTCAACGAATTAATTTAAAACCCCTTTACTTTATTTTTAATTTTTTTACTTTCAGACACAAACTGCGTTTTCAAAAATACTTATTTTATAAAGTTACCTTATACATGGTCCAAAACAAATAAACTTTGCATCACATGCGACCAAATTTTAATAGCCCAATTTTGATTTTGTAGAAAAACACACATTTAATATGGCGCTACTTAAAAAATGTATCTGAAATAAAGCATTGTCAAAACTAAGAAGTTTTATGTAGGTTGCGTTGAGTCCTATTTTGTAAAAGTGGTGCAATTTACAAAATATAGGTAAAAAATCAAAATTATCTTACGCAGCTGAAATTTTGCATGTGGGCTAGAAACTGTATTTAAAAAAACTTTTTCCAATAACTTTTTTCGATATTTTCAGAAATAACCCCACTTTTGAATTATTTTTTGGAAAAAATTAAAATTTGACAGATATTGCGAATCACGTGACTACTATTTTTTTACTTAATCTTCATCTCGATCGAAGCAGAACTTGATGCCAAAGTCAAATTTTGAATAAAGCTATTAATAAAAAAAAATCCCATATGATGCGGACTTTACTGGTGACACTGTATGTGGTCGAATAAAAATATGTCTATGACAGGTGTATCAATCGACCTTCATTTTCACCGCCAGTGGTAGTTGAATTAGTGCAGCTCGACGTTTGTTTGAGTCTAATGTCAGAAATGTCATTGTGTAGTAGCCAAGTTTTTCCTGTAAAGCAGTTTTTAGATAATGTTCCAGATTGATCACGTTTTCTTTTTAGGTCGTAACAGCTCTAGGCAAAACCTATCACCAAAAATGTTTCACTTGTGCCCGTTGTCGACAACCGTTTCCGTCCGGCGACAAAGTGACGTATACGGGCAAAGAGGTGCTCTGTCAAAAGTGCGTGGCAATCCCTGTAAGAGATGCCACGCCCAAAACTAGTCCTACGATGACGACGACGACGACAACTAGTCCGAGTCCGAACGGTAAGATTGATTTTTTTAAAGCTTTTAAAGATACCGGTGTAGTACCGGCACTTTTTTTCCAAACTTGCGATCATATGGAGGAGAGGCATAGATAGAGGTAGTTGGATTTTATTAGGTCTATGATGGAGGTCAACTCAGAGGATAAGCTATGTGTTTCTAATTCACTCAATTGTACACAAGAAGTTGAAATGGAACTACGTTCTTATAAAGGGATGGAAATTGTACCTAATTTTTTGTATATCTAATGAGATTGTTGCACTATACTCAACAAATATTAAACAAAAGAAAGGCAATCAAAGATTACAACTCAAATAATGTAAATTAGATTTTTAAAACACTACACTTTAACCTAATAATTGATTTCTTATCATATCTTTATCGTTAGTTTGCAATTTTAACAAGTAACTTTAAAAGTATCTATGTACACTTGAGTTTTTTAAAAATATAAATTCATGTCAGTCACAATCAATGTGCGTTGTACAAAATCCGTGTCGTTTCTCTAAGGATAACATTTATGAAATATCACACACAAAGTTGGTTTTTGTAAGTCGTTTTTAAACATAAACCTGCAAAAATAAAATTTTAAAAAGCTATAATAGACAAAATTACCTTCAATTCGATATAGACGTATAAAAAAAAATATTATGTAGATGTATATATAGTCTTATTTCCAGAGTGTGCTGGCTGTAGGGAGGACCTCAAAGAGGGACAAGTGCTGGTGGCACTGGACAAGAGCTGGCACATTTGGTGCTTCAAGTGTCATTCCTGCAGTACCGTCCTGCATGGCGAGTATATGGGCAAAGACGGAGTGCCGTATTGTGAGCGAGACTACCAGAAACAGTTTGGGGTGAAGTGCGCTTATTGTAATCGATATATTAGTGGGAAGGTGCTACAGGTAGGTTCAAATATTTCGTCTGTAAAACGTTTTTAGGTATTCTTTATAAATTATTTATCATTACTATTAAAAGTCAAATTACCTACCAAAATAAGTATGTGAAAACGTTATAAAACTAAAGGAAAAGAAGAAAACTACATTTACTGCGAGGTGTAAGCTTTGTAGTGCACATCTAATTAAAGCACCATATTGGGAACCCTTTTGGTATTGTTACTTTTGTGGGATTTTTTTTTATATAATTATATATAAGGTGTCTAGTAACTAAGGGGCTGCTGTATTTGCCCATTAGTTATGAGACATCCTGTATATAACGATAAGTACATGATTTAACTAGGCACTTTATTGATTTCATAATAGATGAGTTAACCAAAATGGCGTTTGTAGTCACCATTAAACTTAAATAATAAACACCAAGAAAATCTGTCTCTGAAATATATAAATTATATTCCTTTTACTTTAAACCTAAATAACCTACCACGAAATATGAATAGTAGGTATAAATAAATGAAGACATTTAAATTTTTAAAGTTAATAAAATAAAATATTTAATTTTAAATTAAATTGGAATTTTCACTTAGAATACTTAATTAAAAAATTAAGAAGTTTACTACCGATTTTTAAAAACATTAAATAATTTGAAATGTAAGACAATATTATGGAAATATTATATTACGCGTTAGTTTAAACTCATTTAAATTACGGAATTTTAGATTGGGGAGGAATGAATAAAACTTTAGTTAAAAAATTAGAGATATTACAAAAAAGGTTTCTAAAAATTATATCCAAAAAAGATTATCTTTATCCTTCAAAATAATTATATTCAGAATTTCAGAAACAAAAAAGTTGAACATAAGACAACTTTACATTTATAACATCTTAATACACTGCACCGCAAAATTAACCGGATGGAAAAAAATTCGCTTCAATTCAATCTTAAATAACTTTTAAGTGTTTTGATTAAATTCGATAATTTTTTGACACGTTGCAGATGCAGTCGTCTTTATCATGTTCTGATATCGCTTTTATGAACAGTGAAAATGGATATGTTCACATACAGGGTAGACAAAAAAATTGCATTTTACGCTTAACTTCTAAACACCCTGTGGAAAAATTGAAGAACTGATTGATGTTTTTTTGTACGGCATTTTTAAGTCCCATCTTTTCTGAACAACTTGTTTTTTGATTCATCTCGATATCTAAATTATTAAAGGAAAAACACAGGTTTAAAGGAAATAATGCAATAATCCTTTATTAGCAACAATAAATTTAAAAATTTGTAGTTGGCTTTGTCTTTTTTTGTCTTTCTGAATCTCGTTTCCATGGTACCATGGCTTGTCAGGAAGATTTTTGTCAACAAATGTACAGATTTATTAATTGCTGTACTTCAAGCGTTTCTTAAGTAAATTGTTGTTTTTTTTTTAATGTAATTTGTTGGTTGTTTTATGTTTTGAAGCTGTTCCGTAAACGGTAACGTAAAAGTGTATTAATTTAATTTAAATATGAGACCAGAAGAAGTGGCACAAGCCGTCGCTTTACAAGATGATGGTCGTCCGATTCTGTATATCGCAGAAAGGCTTGGCCATCCACGCAGTACCATATCCGATGCGATCCAAAGATTTAGACAAACTGGTTCTTACTCGAGAAGACCCGGGCAGGGAAGACCAAGAGTCACAAATGCAGTTGAAGATCGATTTCTTCGTCTTCAGGCTCTTCGGGAGCGAACAGCCTCTGCTCCGGTTTTAGCTGTAAGATTGGCAGATGTTCATGGTACCTTGGTGTCATCTGACACTGTACTTAGAAGGTTAAGACAACAGAATCTAACATCTCATGTACCTGCCACAGGACCTCTATTAGACGCAGGTCATCGAAGGCAGCGCCTTGAATTTGCTCGAGCTCATGCAGATTGGAACATGAACAACTGGCAAAACGTTCTATTTACAGACGAGTCTCGTTTTACGCGATATTCACCTGACGGACGTCAAAGAGTGTGGAGGAGGCCTGGAGAACGATACTCTCAATGTTGTTTCTCCCCTAGAGTGCAATTTGGTGGCGGAGGAGTGATGGTATGGGGCGGCATATCTTTGGAGGCCCGTACAGACCTCATTACACTTCAGGGGGGTATTAACGCTGATAAATACATCAGACAGTGCTTAGAAGAACATATGATACCATATTCGCATTTTATAGGAGAACATTTTAAATTAATGCAAGATAATGCTCCACCACACAGAGCACAAATAACGAGGCAGTATTTGAACGATGTTGGCGTTCAGGTATTGGACTGGCCCTCAAGAAGTCCGGATCTGAACCCTATTGAGCACATGTGGGATACACTGGAAAGGAGAGTTAGGCAAAACTACGGCGAATTTCAAACTTTGGAGGCGCTAGCACAGGCACTGACAAACGAGTGGCAGCAGATACCCCAAGACGCAGTTGCTTTTTTAATTCAATCTATGCCTGAAAGGATGAGAGCTGTTATTCAGGCTCGTGGAGGAAATACTCGATTTTAATCTTACCACTATTGCCCATGTTAATTTTTAAATTTATTGTTGCTAATAAAGGATTATTGCATTATTTCCTTTAAACCTGTGTTTTTTCTTTAATAATTTAGATATTGAGATGAATCAAAAAACAAGTTGTTCAGAAAAGATGGGACTTAAAAATGCCGTACAAAAAAACATCAATCAGTTCTTCAATTTTTCCACAGGGTGTTTAGAAATTAAGCGTAAAATGCAATTTTTTTGGCTACCCTGTATGTGAACATATCCATTTTCACTGTTCGTAAAAGCGATATCAGAACATGATAAAGACGACTGCATCTGCAACGTGTCAAAAAATTATCGAATTTAATCAAAACACTTAAAAGTTATTTAAGATTGAATTGAAGCGAATTTTTTTCCATCCGGTTAATTTTGCGGTGCAGTGTATATATTTAAAAATAAAAACCTTATACAATTTAAAAAACCATAATCATAATAGGTACACGTCATAAAAATTAAATAACCATAAAACCTAAAATAAATAAGTCCATAGGACAAAAAAATTTCAAATATTTATGTTTTTATATAAACGATTATTTACCAAAAAAAAAAATTAAAAAATTGATTTCACTAAAAAAATTTAAATCGAAATAAAAACATGGATATTAAAAACAGACACTTTGAAAATATTTTTAGAAATGCTTTAATTAATTAATTAATATTGTTCTGAATAATTTATATAAGTAATATTTTTTACTTAAAAACTATAAATTAATAATTTTATTATAGGTAATATATTTCTTCAAAAAAAACTGCGTTTATACTATAACTTAACATTTTTACTTTAAAACTTTATTTTTAATGCATATTTATGATTTATGATTTTACATACTAAAACAAAACAAAAATTGCCTCTAACAAGCTCAGCTTCAGGGGATTGAAGAATAAGTTATAGAAGACAACATAAACAATATTATTTACTGATTATATTATTAAATTTTAAATCAACTTATTATTATTATAAAATCCAAAAGTAAAATGTTTAAAACACATATTACACAAAAAACTACCACAGAAACACTTAAAGAACACCAAAATCGGAAGAAAATAATATGACGCAACCTGACGCGTGAGCTTGCTACGGCCCACTGCTGATCTGGGAACTTTAACGACGAAACCAGATCAGCTGTTAATGTCAAATATCGTTGTCTTCTGTCGAAACGCTTTGTTTTAAGAAAAAGTCAACTCCATAATGAACGTATTTTGGTATCTACTGTTTGCCCTTAAACTTTTGTCTACTACTGTATAATGTATAAGTTTAATGCAAATTATTAAATAATTTTAGATGTCCCAAAAGCCGAACCGGTTCGTTCTGCAACTTGTTGAGTCACAATTTATTATTTATTTGTTTATGCGAATTACTATTGACAGAGAACGCTAATAGTCGGTTTCACCTATAAAAGTTAAATATGTCTCGGGGCTATACTGGGCAGATCCCCAAAAATGGGTCTTAACTGGAATAAGGTTTAAAATACAGTTTTGTTTTCTGGAGAGGAAATTCAATTTGACATTTTAAGCGTGTTTATTGGGGCTCAAACGAGTGTCCGAAATATTTCTGTTTCATCACATCATAAAAGCTATCCAAAAATTATTTTTATTTTTTTTATTTAGGAAAATGTTTCTCGGGCAGAAAAATAGTTCTACCACCTTTGGATCTCGTAAAATAAACTCCCATTTGACTTTCCCAATTGGCCATTTGTGGAGAATGTCCCCTTTTCTCCTCGTTGCCTCATTGCTCATTACGTAATTTGCACCAATAATATTCGAAATTTATGCTAATGGCGTTTAATTAAAAAGTTAAACGGTGACATCATTTTACCTTGTAAAAATTTCAGTTCATATTATATATTGTCCTGTTATTTCATTATTTAATTTGGTTTTGTTTATTTTTAGCGGACTAGTCATAGATTAAGTTAATTTTTTTATTATTGGGCAGTAATTACCGCTAGTTTTACAACTAAACGTTGGATGGGGTTTACGGTCAAAATTAAAGTGGTCTGCATGTAACCCGGATCTGAACCCCATTGAACATTGCCGGGGTCATCTAAAAAAGTCCGTCTGGCGTCGCTCTGTACCACCAAGCCCCCTTTAAAAGAGCTAAATAAAAAAAATATCTCGTTATTCAGTTTAAAAGATAATTAACATCTATAAAAAATAAGATAACGAGATAATTCAAAAAACATGTTAGGAATATTAGCTATATGTATTATGAATTATTGTCACAACAAACGTGATTTTAGCAATATGAGCTTTAAATATGTCATGTTTTAAACTTAAAACAAAAACACAATACTTTCTCAAAAAAAAGTATTTAGAAATACTTGAAGAAATTTCATGCTTCAAGTATCTTCTGTCGCAGTCCGGGGCGTTGAAGAGCTGGGTGTGGCCGGGAGTAAGGATTACGGTGGATTTACCTTTAAATGTGACCTTGCTACTATAAACTTAACCCACAAATAACTCAACTTTCTATTTACCCACCTATGAAAAGTAACCGCAGAATTAATATTTTCCAAATTCTCGTATGCCTACTTGATACTTGCGACTCGTCTTAATTATGCCCCTAAAAATATCACAAAACACAGCAATTTATTACACAAAACTGATCTGAAGAAAATTTCAAACCGTCAAAGAAACACCAAACAGAAATTTGGATGTTCAATATACATCGAAAACATCGATATTTTCAATGCGATACATCGTTTTTAAGGGATGCATCGCGGCCATTCGATATTTATCGATGTAGGAGGCCTTAATTTTATTCGTAAAATAATTATTTTGTCATTGCCTCTCGAACTTCATTATACCTTTTACCTTTGGTTTCTGTTAAGGCGTGAGCTTAGAATAATTGGTTGTGATTTGTTTTGTAATTCTAATTCTATTAAACCATTTTTCGATGCATTGCAATCATCGATGTTTTTCGGCGATACATTTTCTGTGCACATCCCTAAACGGAACTGAATGAAACAACGTCATCATGGCCTCAGACCAATGTCGTGCCGTACTGCAGACTTTTTACAAAGTTTTAGACAAACATTTAAATTTCTCACATCGTGTTAATACTTTTAACAGGGTAAGTTTGGCAAACAAAGTGGAGGGGAGCATATTCTACGTTGATTGATTTTCTGAATACGATTTTGTCAATAGGTTCGTTTGTTATTGCTTCATCTATAGGTACCAGATCATTGGTTAGTTCTCTCTTACACCCATTATTGATCTGTTACTAGATCCGATGGACTCATATTAATATTGCTCTGAATAATTTAAGTAATCTTTTTTACTTAAAAATTATAAATTAATAATTTTATTATAGGTAATATATTTCTTCAAAAAAGCTGCGTTTATACTATAAATTAACATTTTTACTTTAAAAAACTTGATTTTTAATGCATAATAAGATTTGCCCCAAACAAGCTCAGCTTCAGGGGATTGAAGAATAAGTTTATCGAAGACAACATAAACATATTTATTATATTATTAAATTTTTAAAATAAACTTATTATTATTGTTATTATTATTATTATATGACTGGAAGAAGAATATATCGATAAACTGCTGCCGTTAGTTTTCCCTAAATAATTTGCAAAATTCCTGGTTCCCTAGCACTAATCCAGCCGGAAATATTAATGGAAAAACGTACACTTTGATTATTTTATGGGTATATCTCTGGTCATAGATCGTGTTTTTGAAAATATTACCTTTTCCCATAAATTATTCGGGTTGAGACATTCCCTATTCCCTGCAAAATTCAAGTGGAGAATAACAAAACAAAACTTAGCTACCGCAACTTCATCACAAACATTGCTTTCTTCGACTTTTTGAAACCATTGTCTTTGCGACACCATTAATTATTCCCGTTCCTTTCCTCATTGCCACACTATTATTAATGGTACCGACGATGGTACTGCCTTATAAAGTTAAAAATAGTTTTAAGTACCCACTCGTTTCCTGGTATAGGAAGTGCCCATCTACCATCGCGTATAAATTAACATTTAAAATGGATAGTACCATTTTAAAGGTAATATTATTCAAATACGGTTTGCTCTGATGACATGACTACCAACAATTATTATTATTAGTACTTTCACCCTGACAGGAGATAAGCGTTATTAAATGGATGCGTTCAAATAAACGCATATTTTAAACGGATACGGTAATTGTGAAACGTTTAAAGTCGGCGCCGCGCGCCGTAAAAGGTGTAGTAATTTTTAATTGGAAAATGATACTCGACAGTTGATGCATTTGTTTGTTCTTTAAGGACGTCTTAAATTTGTTACTTTTCGAAATAGAAATAAATAATAAATTGTTGTTTGTTTTAGGCTGGCGATAACCATCATTTCCATCCAACTTGTGCGAGGTGCTCCAAGTGCGGCGATCCCTTTGGCGACGGGGAAGAGATGTATCTTCAGGTATGGTTGGCGAATATTAACTTTCCCCATTTATATATACAGTATGTCTCCGTAAGTTTGCATCATATGGAAAACTTTTTTATTATTCATTTTACGAAAAAAAGTTATTCTTCATAAAAAGCTCTGCATTTTCTAAAACCTAAAATGCAACTATCAAATATCGAAATTTTCCAGTCATATACGAGGTTTGTCAAAAAATGTGAATTTTTTCCAAGAATGTGAATTTTTCCCAAGAGTAAAGTACCTTTATTTTTGACATTATCAAAAAATGTTATTAAAAAAAAGTTGATTAGAAGTAAAAACCACGTCTAAATATGCAATAACACGCATTTAATTAATTAAATAATTAAATAATTAAAAATAAATTAATAAAATAATTTTTCAACATAAATAAGTATAATTGCATATTTAGACGTGGTTTTTAGTTCTGATCAACTTTTTTTAATAACAATTTTTGATAATATCAAAAATAAAGGTACTTTACTCTTGGGAAAAATTCACATTCTTGGAAAAAATTCACATTTTTTGACAAACCTCGTATATGACTGGAAAATTTCGATATTTAATAGTTGCATTTTAGGTTTTAGACCATGCAGAGCTTTTTATGAAGAATAACTTTTTTTCGTAAAATGAATAATAAAAAAGTTTTCCATATGATGCAAACTTACGGAGACATACTGTATATATAGAAAACTGGCATGCTTAAACCTATGTTTTAATGGTAAAGAAATGAATACAAAATGAACTTGGCGCAAGTTAAAAAGAGATCGATCAAGACACAACGTTGTCAACTTCTTTTCGAGCGTGATTCACGTTTTTTTACTCCCGCTGCAGTGCCCCTCCATAACAGCAAATACGTTCGTATTTAGTAGTATCATGCGTTCGGATTAGCTACTAATTGCAATACATGTGACACAAAAAACTCACCGTGCATTCGACGGCACAATAAAACGAACTGAGTAAGGGTATTCCGGTTTTCGTCTGTGCGTCGTGATAAAATGACCTACTAATACTATTATATGCTGATGATACTACAATTTTTTATACCGATACAAATTGGGAAAACTTAAATAATAAAATTTAAAAAAAAATTGGTTTGATAACAATTTGTTAACAATTAATTTTAATAAAACAAATTATATTCTTACTTTAAACCTAAATAACCTACCACGATATATGAATAGTATTCAAATAAATGAAGACATTCAAATTTTTAAAGTTAATAAAATAAAATATTTAGGAGTTATTTTTGATAATAAATTAAATTGGAATTTTCACTTGGAATACTCAATTAAAAAATTAAGAAGTTTACTACCGATTTTTAAAAACATTAAAAACATTTTAAATGTAAGACATGGAAATATTATATTACGCGTTAGTATACAACTCATTTAAATTACGGAATAATTTTAGGTTGGGGAGGAATAAATAAAACTTTAGTTAAAAAATGAGAAATATTACCAAAAGGTTTCTAAAAATTATATTCAATAAATATTATCTTTATCCTTCAAAAGAATTATATTTAGAAACAAAAAAGTTGAACATAAGACAACTTTACATTTATAACATCTTAATATATTTATTTAAAAATAAAAACCTTATACAATTTAATAACCATAATCATACACGTCATAGAAATGAAATAACCATAAAACCTAAAATAAATAAGTCCATAGAACAAATTTTTTAAAAATATTTATGTTTTTATTTAAACGATTATTTACCAACAAAAATTAAAAAATTGATTTCATTAAAAAAATTTAAAGTCGAAATAAAATTAAAAACAGACAATTTGAAAATATTTTTTAGAAATGCTTTAATTAATTAATATTGTTCTGAATAATTTATATAAGTAATATTATTTACTTAAAAATTATAAATTAATAAAGTTATTATAGGTAATATATTTCTTCAAAAAAAAAACTGCGTTTATACTATAAATTAACATTTTTACTTTAAAACTTGATTATTAATGCATATTTATGATTTTACATACTAAAACAAAAAATAAGATTTGCCCCTAACAAGCTCAGCTTCATTGAAGAATAAGTTTATAAAAGACAACATAAACATATTTATTATATTATTATTATTAATTTTTTTTTTAATAAATACCAATTTTTAACGAAAAACATAGTCACATTAAAAGTATATTACTGATAACTTAGGACAAACACGCAAGAAAGGAGGGTGTGTTTGGAACCAAACGGAACTTAGCATGTGAGCTCGTGTTGTCTTGCGTTTATTTTAAAGACGTTTAAAAGATATTTGAATAAACTTTTTATTATTATTATTATTATTATTATTATTATTATTATTGTTATTGTTATTGTTATTGTTATTGTTATTGTTATTGTTATTGTTATTGTTATTATTAATATTATTATCATTATTATTGTTATTATTATTATTATTATTATTATTATTATTATTATTATTATTATTACAGGGTGGTGCAGTGTGGCATCCCAGGTGCGGTCCAGGACCGCAAACGGAAGACGGTAGAATTTTAAATGGGCCTGAAAACGGGAACGTGACGGACACCGACGTTAGTACCAGAGAATTTGATAGACATAGTACTAGTGGTGCTAGTGAATTGCAAGTAAGCAAGAGCGTTTTGTGTATTTTTTTTATTATTCAGTGGTTGTCGTTTTTACAATTTGATGCTGTTGCTGACTTTTTCTTTGTGCTCATGAAAATAATATGCTACGCAAGTAGCGTTTTTAGACATTTGTTGGTAAATGTATCGAAACCTATGTTTCTATTTCCGACACAAAAATGAAACTGTTGGCTCCAAATTTGAAAACATTTTCGAAACGTTCAAATTAAAGTCAAATTAATTGAAGTCTGGTATATTTTACGTTAAGCGGTTGGCTACAGAAACAGAACCGGACTAAGTTCTTTTACCTTCGACTTCGCCATCTGTTAAATTTTGTAAGGTGGTCTTAATATTTCGTAAAGATATAGCGCAGATACTAATTTTATTATTTATAAAATAAAATATTGACAGACCCGTACCTATCAAAATAAGTATGTGAAAACATTTTAAGACTAAAGGAAAAGATGAAAACAATATTTATTTCTTTTAGTATTTATTTACAAAAAGCAAAAATAGGTATTTATTATACAATACATACAGTGAGGACCGGTCCGCCCCCCCCCACCCCTCTAACCTCTAAACCGTTCGGTATATTTTAATAAAATTTTGAACGATACTATTTGAGCAAGTCTTGCACTTTTTGACATACCAATGACAGCTTTAAATGTCAAGATGACAGCTGGGTCCGCTTTTGGAATATTTTGTTAAATGGAACACCCTGTATATTTTTACATTTTTAAATTCCACATAAAATTATAATTATTTTTAATTAAATGCATTATTAGTCTATACTTCATAGTTTCCGAGATATTGACTCTCGAAAAGTGACATTTTTGAACTTTGACAGCTTATAACCTTCTAACAGTACGTCTTAGAGCAAAACGGCTTACATGTCCCTATCTTCAATTTTTATTATCTTCCCAAAAAAATCAACTTCCGGTTAAACCGGATGTAACTCGAAAGCAGGAAATATAGTTGTTCCGGTTTAACTGTTCCATTTAAAAAAATATTCCAAAAGCGGACCCAGCTGTCATCTTGACATTTAAAGCTGTCATTGGTATGTCAAAAAGTGTAAGACTTGCTCAAATATTATCGTTCAAAATTTCATTAAAATATACCGAACGGTTTAGAACTTAGAGGGGGGGGACGGACTTTAGGTCCTCACTGTATACAGTGTCACCACTGTCACCAGTAAAGTCCGCATCATATGGGATTTTTTTTATTAATAACTTTATTCGAGATTTGACTTTCGCATCAAGTTCTGCTTCCATCGAGATGAAAATTAAGCAAAAAAATAGTAATCACGTGATTCGCATTATCTGTCAAATTTTAATTTTTTCCAAAAGATAATTCAAAAGTGGGGTTATTTCTGAAAATATCAAAAAAAGTTTTTAGAAAAAGATTTTTTAAATGCAGTTTCTAGCCAACATGCAAAATTTCAGCTGCATAAGATAATTTTGATTTTTTACCTATATTTTGTAAATTGCACCACTTTTGCAAAATAAGACTCAACGCAACCTAAATAAAACTTCTTAGTTTTGACAATGCTTTATTTCAGATACATTTTCTTTAATAGCGCCATATAAAATGTGTGTTTTTCTACAAAATCAAAATTGGGCTATTAAAATTTGGTCGCATGTGATGCAAAGTTTTTTTTTTAAGCCCAAGTATAAGGTAACTTCATAAAATAAGTATTTTTGAAAATGTAGTTTGTCTGAAAGTAATACACCTTAATATTAAGATAAAAAAGAACACAGTGTCTTCAGTAAAGTGTTTTTTAAGTGGAAAATTAATTTTAGTTTAACAACGTAAAGTTTATCTATTTTCAACGATTTAATGTAAAACCCGGGGTAAAACTCCTATATTATAATTTATTATTAAGCTATGTCATAATAACGTTAACGTGTATTACTTTCAGACACAAACTACGTTTTCAACAATACTTATTTTATGACGTTACCTTATACAGGGTCAAAAACAAATAAACTTTGCATCACATGCGACCAAATTTTAATAGCCCAATTTTGATTTTGTAGAAAAACACACATTTAATATGGCGCTACTTTCAAGAAAATGTATCTGAAATAAAGCATTGTCAAAACTAAGAAGTTTATGTAGGTGTTATTTTGCAAAAGTGGTGCAATTTACAAAATATAGGTAAAAAATCAAAATTATCTTATGCAGCTGAAATTTTGCATGTGGGCTAGAAACTGCATTTAAGGTGGGAGTATCAACATGCTTGCCAACCTATAACCTATTTCGCGTAGATTTATTTATGTTTTCTAGCTTTTATACAAAATTTAAAGAAAATCATTATCGACTTGATATTCTATAAGTACCAATTGACATATTTAATAAATATCAAGGAATTTCATAACTTATTTTAGGAGAATTGTATAGCCAAAAATATCGGGTAAGATTTTTTTTAACATTATTATGTCATTGTTCTTTCACTATACAATTTTCCCAAAATTGGCAATGAAATAAATTGATATTTTTGTAATCTATCAGATATTAGCAAAGTAATGTGCCGACGATACTGATTTTATTTAAATGTTGGTTTAAAAAATAATAGACTTGAAAAAACAAAGCGAAATAGGTTATAGGTTGGCAATAAATTGAACGACGTTGAGAATTCAACCTTAAACAAACTTTTTCTAATAACTTTTTTCGATATTTTCAGAAATAATAACCCCACTTTTGAATTATTTTTTGGAAAAAATTAAAATTTGACAAATAATGCGAATCGCGTGACTACTATTGTTTTGCTTAATTTTCATCTCGATCGAAGCAGAACTTGATGCCAAAGTCAAATTTTGAATAAAGTTATTAATAAAAAAAAATCGACACTGTGGTTTGTAAAATTTTTCAAAACAAACAGTTCAAAAATGTTCGAAAATGTGTCGAAAAAGTTTCGAAACGAATTTGTGTCCAATTTGTGTCTTAATATGCTATTTGGGTAGTTTGGTTTACCGTTGTTGCATTTTTATTTTCTTAGTTGTTTATAGGAATTTTGATGTATTTTTTCGTCTTGAAAAGCTTTTTATGAAAACTATACCTTCGAAATATTTGCGTTTTGGTCTGTACAAAAAATTGGCTTAAGCAACCGTTCTCTCGAACTAGGGGAACTCCAAGGGCGAGCCTACGAGGGGTAGGAGGGGGAGATGAGCGGGGTAAATCCTTCCCGAGATCTCTGAATGAAATAATTTGTCAGATAAACTAGGTATCATGAAAATCGCGTATTGCGAACAAAGCGATGTTGCTGACATTGGTTTGTTTGTTAATAAAATAAATAATAATAATACAGGGTTCCCCATTTAAAACGAAACAGGCTAAATATCTGGTTCCACGTTAATTAAAAAAAAAAAAAACGCTCGGACCCGTCGATTTTTATTTCGAGGGGGACATCTTTTGCGTATATTGTCAATCTTGTTACTTCAAGCCCCTAGGAGGGAGGGGGGGTAAGATCTAAATCTTAAATGGATACCCTTATTTTATATAATTTTTTTGGATTCTGCATAAAATTCTGAACATTTTTTAATAAAATCATTATTAGTCTATACTAAACAGTTTCCGAGATATTGACTCTTGAAAAATGAGATTTTTGAACTTTGACAGCGTCTAGCTTTCTAACTGTACGTCTTAGAGTAAAACGGCTTACATGTCCCTATCTTCGATTTTTATTATCTTTTCAATAGTGTCAACTTCCGGTTAAACCGGAAGTACTATATTTCTTACAACCGGATATCTCGGAAACTGTTTAGTATAGACGAAGAATGCTTTTATTAAAAAATGTTCAGAATTTTATGCAGAATCCAAAAAAAATATATAAAATAGGGGTATCCATTTAAGATTTAGATCTTACCCCCCCTTCCTCCTAGGGGCTTAAAGTAACAAGATTGACAATATACGCAAAAGATGTCCCCCTCGAAATAAAAATCGACGGGTCCGAGCGTTTTTTTTTAAATTAACGTGGAACCAGATATATAGCCTGTTTCGTTTTAAATGGGGAACCCTGTATATGGCTCCTAATACAGAATAAAATAATGTTAGTGCTATTTTTGTTATTATTATTTTTTGTAAGTAACTTTTATTTGCTATGCACAGTTCTTCGTAACGTGATTGTCGTTTTATTTTGTTTTTGCATGTATTTTTTCAGTTTTCGATGAGGTCGCGCACACCTAGTTTGAATGGCTCGTTGTATAGTCCGACCAGCATGCACAGAAAGGTTTGTGTTACTTTTTTAGTGCTTATTTTTAACTTTAGGAATTCGATAAATTTTTTAAACTTTAAATGTATTTATTGATCAAAATTAACTAGCCCTAGTAGTAGGGCCTTGTGTAGTACTTTCGCCCTAAGTACGGGGTTGAAATTTGACAGTGTAAGCGTCTCTACGAGACTATTGGTTGATTAGAATGTAAAGCAGCCATTTCACAGTTATTTTATTTCATATTTTCTTTTAAACTTACTACTTTACATTGAAACCTATGTTTTATAGCACCACTATACCCATAGCACCTACAGGACCCCCTCTCCGGGCCTTATCCTACGAGAGTACAACAAATCGGGCACCTTAGCCGACGATATATCTCGGATATACACCTATAGTTACCTAACCGACGAACCTTCCTTGGGATATTTAAGAAGGCCCATCGAGCCCTACGATAGGGCGCCCACTTCGCCACATTTCCATAGACCCACATGTAAGTTAATAGATTAGTAGTAATAATTAATAATTATAATTAGTCGAGCGAATATTGTGGCATATCGGACAAGTGTGTAACTGTTTTTTTTTTATATTGGAATACACAAGGATCCAAGCACAATGGACACCCTGGGGTGGGTAGACCACGACGGCCGTTTCGTCCTTGAGGCTTTTAATACATCTTACCGCTGTTGTTGGGATTGCTTGGGTTATGGCTGCCCGTAGAGTCCTAACAAGGACGAAACGGTCGACAACTTCGCCAACATCCTTATTTTAAATTCAAAACTCCTATTAATTTCCTAACCACATTCTTTAACATTATCCTATATATACCTCTTGCCGTTTCTAAAATAAGAATTAAATTTCTATTTTTTTGGAAGATTGTTACTTAGCTTACTTGAAGTCATTATTTATGTAAACCTTAAATTAATTAATTATCATTAAATATTAATAAATCATCTTTTATGTGTTAAAAAATAATAATATTTCTTCACTATCTTTTAATAATCATATAATTAAATATACTAATACAATTAAATTTTTAAGTTTACCTAGTATTAATGGCATAATTGGCATTTTGTTTAAAACTAAAAATTATATATCATTAAAATATTTAAATAATATATATATTATTCTATAAATTTATTTAGGAGATACAAGACTGTGACTGTGAAGACTATGTGTGTAATATACAGATATGGAAATGCGTAGGGTAAAATAAAATTGTTTGCTGATGATACTACTATAGTATATTTTCATGAAGACTATGCTCAAACTCATAATAACATTAACCACCACGACCTAAATATAATATGTAAATCGCTTGAAATTAATAAATTATCATTAAATTTTAATAAATCATCTTTTATGTTTATAAGTAAATCAAAAATCAAAATTAAAAATTAATAACATTTCTTTACTATCTTTCAATAATCATATAATTAAATAGGTATACTAATACAATTAAATTTGTAGGTTTATATATTGATGAAAATTTAAGTTGGAAAAAACATATTAAATATTTAAGAATTTACATCTCACCATTAATTGGCATTTTGTTTAAAGCTAAAAATTATAATATATCATTAAAATATTTTAAAAATGTATATTATTCTTTGGTTTATTCAAAATTACAGTATATGATTTCAATTTGGG
This sequence comes from Polydrusus pterygomalis, assembly GCA_963969555.1. Taxonomy (NCBI): domain Eukaryota; kingdom Metazoa; phylum Arthropoda; class Insecta; order Coleoptera; family Curculionidae; genus Polydrusus; species Polydrusus pterygomalis. The sequence continues at coordinate 3,984,645 of OZ018377.1, forward strand.
GATCAGCGAATTGAACTACAATTATTTAGCCATTAAAAAACTATAAAACAAAATAATTAAATGCATACATAAACTTCCTTTTTTAGAACCAACTATAAATTTGTGTGAACCAAACGGATATTTAAATTTAGAAAAGCTTTATAGATTAAAACTATACATTCTTATACACTATATTATTATTAAAGAAAAACAATCGAATATAATATTTCCTTCAACCAACATTATTCACATCACGAGACAAAACCATCATATTCAAACATCTATGGTAAAGAGTACTTTTGACCAAAGATCAATATTATGTAAAGGAATAACAATTTACAACAGTTTGCCCAAAAAAATTTAAGAGATATCAAAATTATGGACTTTTAAACAAAAACTAAAAAAATATTTTTTAAAACTAAACTAACTTTAGCGTATTAAATATTATTCTTCTTTTTTTTTGTAAATAGTTATTCTGTATATATATTTAAAAAACAAATAATTTCGATGGAGTTATTAATAATTACTAAATTTGATTTTTATTATTTGTGAATTTATAGGTATATTGTATATTTGGTGTTATATTCTCTGTAATGAACTTTTTAAGTTGGTTGAGAATATTATAAAAAAACCTGATATTTTTCTGGAAAAAAACCTCCAAACTTTCTAATTTTCCAGCTCAAAACTCGCTACGTTCCTCTTCTGGTGCGGGTGGCAAACGTTACGGTTCCCGCTCTGCCATGAAGGTACTAGTCGATTCGATCCGTAGCGAAACGCCGAGGTCGAAGTCGCCACATATGAATAACGAAGAACCTATAGAGCTGAGCCACTATCCTGGCGCTAAGCCTCCACTGCCAGGGGAGCCACTGAAGATCGAAAGGGACGATTTTCCTGCTCCGCCTTATCCTTATACAGATCCAGGTATGTAAATAATAAATAATATCTACGATCTACGTTATTTCTGTCTTTTATCCATAATCCTTTAACATGAAACATTGTTGATTTCATTCTGAACCGACGTACTAATTTTAAAAAGTTTTGACTACTCCTCGTGTAGTATAGTAAAAATTTTAATTCCTCTCGCAAGTCAGGTGATACTCTGTCAATTCTGGTCTATTGAATTTTTATAAGTTGTTATAAATTCCAGGACCGCACTTGAGCAATATACATGCTATAAAGTCGCCACAGTGGATCTTTTCCCGTGCGTCATCAATCAACGATCAGGACTCAACGTGGTTAATAACTCTGCATCCTTATTTATTACAGTAACAAGTTTGAATAAAAGCATAAAAGAACGTCTCCAAGATTCCGCAATAATATAACGTGCTAGACAAGAATAAAACTATAAACGTCAATTAATTACTTTTTTTATTTGTTTAGTTGACTACCGTTGTATTTTAGAACGTCATTGTCAACCTTATTTTGATTTGCCAATCTAATTCGTATTTTGTAAATTTGTGTGCCTTAAAACTGTTCCTTTTTCTAAAAATAGTTCTTTTTAGAGCTAATTATACCCACCATCTGTTTTGGCGGTAAGTATTTATGGATTTTTATAATATTCAATTTATTTATTTTAAATATTCTAACCGTGAAAGTTCTTTGAAAAGTTTACGGCAGTGGCTAAATTCCCTTTAATGAAAGGATGTCAAAAATTTGACTTTTGCGATTTTAATAGTCGATAAAACACCAAACTTTTCTAGATTTTAAGAAGCTTTAAAAATAGTATTAAATGTAATAACATTTGTTTGTCAATTTCTTTTAGATAATAGAGAATGCCGGGCAAAACTTAAAATAAATAATAATTTTTCGGGATATTATGTAGTTCCGTCAAACGGTAGGCAGGCACGTCCATTTTATGAACTTAGACTTAGTTTTGACTTTTTTCGTCTCGTAATTTTGATTTGATTCATACGATTTTGATGACGTGAAAGTAATGACGCACGGGAAAAGAACCACTGTGGCGACTTTACCTTCTAACACTTTTAATGCAATAGTCTCATTGGTTCTACCCGAGGTTCTACCGCTTACTATTGCCGACCAATGATAATAAAATTGATGAAATTCAATCAGAGAAAATTCAGGGTAGGGGTACAATCAAAAAATGTTCAATACATTTTTACGTAGCAAAAAATCTTTCTAGGTATGTTCGCCTTTTAATTAAAACTGTTGTCGTCTTTTAGAACGCAGAAAGAGATGGTCAGATTCCTACAAAGGCGTGGGCGATTCGGACGAAGATGACGTAGACGGTATGACTGAGAAGGAGATAGAAGATAGGAAATTGAAGAAGGAGGAAGAGGAGCTGAGTAAAATAGCTAGCGGTATTGGCAAGGTGTTTTTGAAAAACGTCAAGGAGAGAGAGAAGTTTAAGTTGTGGAAGGCGGCGCACATGGATCCACGTAATGCGTCGAGGTAATTTATACGTTGTTAGGAACTATTCCATCGTAGTTTTAAAACAGTCTCAAATGAGCCAAATGCAGACTATAAATTGAATAAAGTAAGGTATACAGGGTGTTTCAAATTCGATGCATTAGCATTGCTGTCTTGAGATGGTTAAATGAAAGAAACTCATATTTTTTTGGAGGTTGTTGTATTTTATTATTCCGCCATATAAAAGCGATTTTTTTCCAAAATTACTCTTTATAGTTTGATAATTTATACAATGTCTGGTGTTGTGATCATGTAATGGCTTATTCTCGTGAAGTAGAGTGAATTAGAATACAATTTTTTAATTTATAAATGTTTTGAACGTGTAAATACCCTTTCGGTCTATATAGATTAATGGTTGGTTCTAAATGTGGTAATTTGTGTATGCATTTAATAACTTTATTTTGCAATTTTTGTAATGTTTTTAAGTTTGATAAACAAGCAGATCCCCATACAGAAGCTGAGTATTGTAATTTTGAATATATTAATAAAAAATATATAGTTTTAAAGTATTTCAAAGAAATGTATTATCTAGCTTTATACAAAACAGATACCAAAGGAGATATCGAGTTTATAATTTACTAGATATGGCATTTCCAATTTATATTTTTCGTCTAAAATCCTAAAAATTTTGTCGTTTTTGAATATTGAATATTTTTATTATTAAATGTAAGGGGTTAATGATGGAATTTATTTTATTTTTAGTTATAAACCTAAAAGAAGATTTTGTAAAAGTTAACGTAAGTTTATTTGATTGAAGCCAAGAAAGAAGTAAATCATTAATATCAAAATATATTTCTGCGAAAGTTTCAGCAAAATAAATAATTGTTGTATCATCTGCAAATAGCTTTATATTGCCCTTTAAGTTCAATTTGTAACACCCTTTATAAATATCGATGGTGGACATCGATCGAAAAATAAATTATCAGCTTTTTTTCTCAAGGACTCCCTCTGCGAAAAAAGAACCAGTGTACGGCATGCGTTACGACAACCCGATCGGCGCAAGTCCGTCCCGCAACCTAGACCATCCCCGACCGTACGACGAAGACGAATTTGACAGGTCGTTGAGTTGTCGCTCGTCCTCTATGAGCAGACCCGGCGGCTGGAACTATAACGGTGAGTGGTCGGTGGTTTTTGAGCTGTTTATACGGCGTAGTCTTGTCCTCGCAATTTCAAAGGTTTGGCAAGACTATGAAAGTTATTGAACTATTGAACTTTACGCCTTTTTGGTTTAATTAATTTAACGAATATTAACTAAATATATTGAGAAAAAGTTATGACATGACCATAGACATTTACCTTTATATCCGTACAGCTCATCTCGTGCGCAAAATGCGTTTGGACTCCTTGCCTCCCTACAGGTATGGGCATGCGCACAACCCTCTTGTTATTAGGTTTTCCTTGTTTAGCGACATCCTCAAAATACACCCCAGCAGCGGCTCGGCGCCATTTTGTTGTGTTTTAAATTTTCTCTGTGCAATGTTTATGCAGCAACGAAAATTTTTTGGGGTACGTGTCAATTCCGCCTGTAGCGTTTGTAAAAGAAGTAACATTTTTTTAGTAGCGAAGATTAAAATTCTACCATTTTGATTTATCGTCTTTAGTAAACTACCAACTGCTATAGACGAATTTCCAAAAAGTCCTGAGGAAAAAGTTACAGGATAAAAATTTCAAAAAATAGCGTGTATAAAACCAATTAAAATTTTTTTAGTCGTGAAGATTGAAATTCTACCCCTATGAGGTTGTCTACTAATGACGATATAACCAAATGGTCGAATTTCAATATCGCCTGTAAAAAAATTTAAATTAGTTTACAAACGCTACAGGCGGAATCGACACGTACCCAAAAAAAAAATTCGTTGCTGATGAGCGTTGCTAACTTCACACATATGATTTCTTGTTGTTTTCTTTGGTACTGTGGATTGTGGGTGATTAATATTTATGGATTTCTAGTTTTTGTGTAGTTTAGTGAATTGTGTTTGTGCCTGTAGTGACTCGGATACAATGACTAGTAAAAACCATTGTATGATTTTATTATGCCCAAATAGGGGGTAAAATACCAAGAATTTCGTATTTTCAGTAAATATGAAGTAGTGATAGTTGTTGATATGCATTTTATTTTATTATGATCAATTTAAACGCATCTAACTAGGCCTACGCCACACAAACAAGATTTAAAGTCCAAACCAGACCAGATTTTGCAGTGCGCATGCCTATTTTCCTGTGTGGTTTTGTTTACATGCCACTTTCGTGATTATTGTTTGCTTATCTAAAGGTAAATGTCTATGGGCCTGACACATCATTGGCGAAATTAGCACTGGACAGTTTTAGTCGCCTAGGGCAACTAAATAGCCATTAAAAGGTTGTAAGTGCGCTTATAAAATATAAATGTTGATGGAAGTAACCAATAACCTAGTTCGGCTTTTTTTTTCAAAGTAATACTAGAGGTACATGCTGGTAAAGTTCAAAGTTCTTTAACTTTTTAAAACTTTTTTAATAATTATTATTTTTAGAGGCAAAATTTAATTTTTTTTCACTTTAATGTGAATATATAATATTATAATTCGGAGTTTAGTAAATTAAAATTAGAAAAACAACCCAAAAATTGATTTCTTAGTGTTGTTAAGAAATAAAGAAAACAAACTATATGGGTTGTTTTTCTAAGGTGGTTGTCAAAATAATTTCTACAAACGATACACAAAAATTATTATCTATTAGCCTTAAAAGAGTTAGAGATAAGCAAAATTTGAATTTTTAGCAACTGTTGGCCAAAAAGTAACTGTAAAGGTGAGGTGTTAACCTAAATGTGGAATGAATAAAAATTTAACAAGCATGAATCGATGTTTACCCTTAACGGGAAACCACATCTTAAACGACTTAGATATTTTTGTTGTTAAACGATCAATTATATAGAGCATGCTTACTTCTAATAACAGGTATACGAAAAATGGTGTAAACACTTAGAAGCGCGTAGTTTTGTTACTATTATTGCCATTGTTTAAAATTATTTCTCTTATTGGTTTCGATACATCAAAAATTCAAGATTGAGACATAATGTACACGTTAATAAATAAACAAACCGCTATAAATTTAATGTAAAAATGTATTACCCATGACACTTACTACATCCATGCGAGGAAGAGAGTAGATAATTAATTACTTCCAAGTCGGATTTTGTTCGCACTTCGTGAGTGCAGCACGAGTTCTCACCTTCTTTGTCAATAATATACTTTACTTTGCAAAAAAGATTTCGCCCTTCTTAGTGTTTCACAACGTACCTACATATTTTTTTAGAAAGTGTTAAACAAATATATTTATTTCAATAATAAAATTACAAAATATATTTACAAACTACACTTTTAAAGACATCACATTCTCTTACACCCATCTTTCTGCCAAGCAGCACCTTTGATTATAATTTGTTTTTTGTTTGCATGCAGTACAGCCGCTTAGATCACAGACCAATTTTTTTTTGTTATCTTAGTTTTGCCGTACAAACCTAAAAACTTCTAAACGACATTGTTATTTCAGGCAAGAAAATACCTCTACTTATCTATCGACCACGTAAATACCGTCCGGAACACGCGTCGTTTCTGCTTAATTATGCCGATGGTCGAATGGCCAGTGGTTTCTCCCCGTCGCAACTATTAACACTGTTTATAAACTGTATATTAACATGGTCGATAGCTTAATCGAAGTATTTTGTTCTAAGGAAATAAATGCTCTTAAGGGTAGTCATCTGCTGGAAAAATGATCCTTAACCTCATTCTGCACTAACGAAGGCATGTCAAAATTGAATTTTGACGTTTGTTTGACGGATGACATTTTATCGACAATGACATGGGACAGGTGACTTTTGTTTTGTAATATCTTATGAGGTAATTTAGAGCACGTATTGCATATTACTTTAAAATGCCTTTATTTCAAACTTGCTGTTCTTTATAATATACAGTGTGACCAGTAAAGTCCGCATCATATGGGTTTTTTTTTATTAATAATTTTATTCGAAATTTGACTTTGGCATCAAGTTCTGCTTCAATCGAGATGAAAATTAAACAAAAAAAAATAGTAGTCACGTGATTCGCATATTCTGTCAAATTTTAATTTTTTCCAAAAAATAACTCAGGGTGGGTTATTTCTGAAAGTATCGAAAAAGGTTATTAGAAAAAGTTTTTTTAAATACAGTTTCTAGCCCACATGCAAGATTACTTACTTTTCTTTAAAGGCATATTAAATGTGTGTTTTTCTATAAAAGCAAAATTGGGCTATAAAATTTGGTCGCATGTGATGCAAAGTTTATTTGTTTTTGACCCTGTATAATGTAGCTTCATAAAATAAGTATATTTGAAAACGTGGCTTGTGTCTGAAAGTAATACACCTTAATATTAAGACAAAAAGGAACACGGTGTCATCAGTGAAGTGTTCATTAAGTGGAAAATAAATTTTAGTGGTGGGTAAAAAATCAAAATCATCTTATGCAGTTGAAATTTTGCATGTGGGCTAGAAACTGCATTTAAAAAAACGTTTTCTAATAACTTTTTTCGATATTTTCAGAAATATCCCCACTTTTGAATTATTTTTTGGAAAATATTAAAATTTGACAGATATTGCGAATCACGTGACTAAGTACTATTTTTTTGCTTAATTTTCATCTCGATCGAAGCAGAACTTGATGCCAAAGTCAAATTTTGAATAAAGCTATTAATAAAAAAAAATCCCATATGATGCTGACTTTACTGGTCACACTGTAGAAAATAATATCCATGTTGATAATTAATGCTATAGTAGCTATCGCCATTGTAGCTAAGGCCAGTGTAGCTAATGCCAAGAAACTTAGGAAGTCCTGCATGGGGAACGTACGTAAGCAAGAATAATTATTGGCAAGGTAGAACAAGTGACAAACGGCGGCGGCGGTTCTTCGGTTTTACGGTTAAATAAAATTCTATCCTGCCCATCATCTTAGCTAACGTGTCTCAAGCGTTTTGGGGAACATTTTTCCAGGCGTATATTATCCCTTAACTTTTTAGAATTGTACGTCGAAGTAGTATTTTTGTTTTTTCTTTTTTTTATTATTTTTGCACTATTTTGTTTTTGTGTGCTGTGCAGTAGTGTCGTCGTTGAGAATGGTACCTAGGCCAGGTTATGGACTTAAGGCCAGCACCTTGCCCAGTAGAAATGGATATGTAAGTATTCTAGGTAGGAAAGCGAGATTAGGGGAGAAAACTTGCTCGATTGTCAGTCATACAATATAAATTATCCTTAGAACACGTTTTGTATAAAGCATTTGTATTTCCTTTAAAAAAATAATAGTTATCGTTTTATGTTTCACATTTTATCTTGACGTAAGGAATTATACATTTTTTAACGTATCGAACAAATTTTTTCATTAAAATATGACTTATTATTTTTCGTTTCATATACCAAAATTAAAGTGGAAAAAACGAATACTTCGATGTCTGACAATCGCGCAAGTAAGTTTATAATCGAAAAGTTAGCATCCAAAGAACACACACATTCAAACAGTATTAGTATGTATCTATAAACTATGTATGCCCATAAGATTTTTAGCCGTTTAAGCCTAATGATGAAAATTGTTGCTATTTTTTTAGATGAGTATTTTTACAACATAATATTGTTACTGCACTTTATCAAAAAATTTCAAATATACAGGGTGTCCGGAAAAGGGAGGTCAATCCGTTAACCATATAATCCTTGAGCAAAAATAATATGACTTTTATAATGCCATTTTTTATTTTTGATCCTTATGTTCGATCTACCAAAGTTTGAAATTAAAAACAAATTTTTTTTAATAATTTTCATTTTCAATATTCAAATTTCTTAAGATATTAATGTCAAGTTTCGCACACTGCTTCAGCATAAACAGTATTCTTCTGTCATCTTTTGAAAAAAACAAAACCAACACCAATTGTCAAGTTATCAAAATAGGATGGGGTTCAGTACTGGCTGACCCCCCTTAGTTTTTAGTACGCACGCCAGTAACTTTCGAACTATATTTCATCCGGTAATCAGTTGTTTTTGATTATTTTTTGTCTCTTATAAAAGTTCGATAAAATACTGCGTTTGGAGATTGATTTGAAAAGTATGGGTCCCTAACTGATGCTAACGCGGCTGTTGTGGCATTACCATAAATACAAGATGTTATGATAATTAAGTGAAACTTTGCCAAAGGTGATAATACCAAAAGCAAAGGGCTAACCAAAAAGAATGTAAGGACAGTGCCGTACAGATAAAAACCTGTAGTACTAAACCAGTTAAAAATGAAATTATTTGATTGCCCTTCTAAGAACTTTTTATTTACTATTATGAAAAATGACATTATAAAAGTTATATTATTGCTCCAGGCATATATGATTAACGGATTGACATCCTTTCTCCGGTCACCCTGTATACTTAAAACTGTTTGATCAAGAGTGTATATTTTTTTCCGAAAATTGGAATAGATAAGTTTTTATTATCATTGTTTGGCTTTTGCTGTGAATTTTCTGTAGTATAATATGAAACATGTTTTGTGTATGATAATTTTAGAAAATATTCTTACAAAAAATAGCAACAATTTCGAAGACAATATGAGCGATTTAAAATGTGAACAATTTCGACCGCTTTAAGTGATTTTGAAAATTTACCTTCTGAAATATTTACAAAAATAAAGAATTCAGTTAAAAAGACCCAACATTTTAATGTAAAAATTGATATTTCTTTAAAATATCTTTAAAATAAAAACAGACGTCACCACGATACACATAGACACCGTTTTCCGTCCAATGACGATCATGCAAAGATAGACAACTCGTTCTCTTTATCATAACAAGCCGACAGTACGTCAAATGCAAAGGTCCACCAGATTCCTCACGAGTTCCGCAATGAAACTACTTGAAAATATACACCAATTTTTACTTTAGAATAATACGCTGTCGTCAAAGACTCGCCTACTTTTTATTTGCGCTTAAATTGAATCAATTTTTAACTATTGTGACTTTATCAGTGCTATGAAGACGCGCAATGCCGGTTTCAAGAAAAGCTGTTGGTTGGCAGCCAATCAAATATTTTAAAAACGTTACAGCATGTCATATGATTGGGATGTCCAATATAAACAGTGACGCAAACAGTGGCGCAAAAGTACGTTTATGAATGATTTGCTTTATCGTTGTTAAACGTAGTTTCATTCATGAATTCGCGTTATCATTTTAGGTCTTGTCGGCTTGTTGTGATAAATATAATGCGATGTTTATCTTCGCTCGATCGTTGTTGATTCCGTCGCACTTCGGCCGTCATTGCGTCAGCAACGTAGTTCTCGACACGAGTTACGTTGTAAGTGTATGCAAACAACAAATCACATAAATACAGGGTGTCCGGAAATGATGAGTAAAAAAAAATTATGTGTGACCACACGATAGAAGTGAAAACTTCAACAAGGTGAAATTAATAATATCGAATAAATATATTTCCTAAAATTGAACAACCCTTGAAAAAAATGCCAGAACATACCTGAGACGCAACAGGTGTCTATCTTGTGATCTTAAACACACAAACAACGCACACTGTTTCCACGTCGATACTGAATGCGACTGCTGCGGCATGCTCTTTCATATAACGTTCATTCGGGTCAGTTCGGATTGAATATAGCAGTCGAATTCGAGCGTAAAACAGCCGCGTGACGCGTGACGGCTCAGTTTAATTCAGTGCCCACAAAAAGTGCTAAACGCGCCTAAAGAAGTTTTCACTTCAAAAATTTAGGGGATAATTCTAGACCGAAAATAAATGCTATCTCTTCCTATAACATTTTTTCGAAAATTGATTATTGACAGAGTTACAGGGTGTTAAGTTAAATTTTATTTGCAGTTTTAAAATACATAAGTTACCAGAACAATAAATTAAACGTTCCAATCAAAGATTTAAAGTGACGTACTTCCTCTTCAATGCACAAATTAATTCTTCTTAAAAAATTCCGACGAACTCCATGGAATTATCCTTCCTTTGCTATGTTTAAGGTTGAAAATAAATTAAAATGATTTCGTATTCATCAAATGCAAGCAATGTTATTTTAGCATTTTTCTCGAAAACGGTTAAATTTATCGAAACAAAAGTTATATACCTTTTTTACGTCAAAACGTTAAGAGAATAAAAATATTCAGTCAAAATGCGCATACAGTGTAGGACAAAAAAGTTGGAACCATTCAAATTAAACTATAAGTTTCTATGTGGCGCCTTCTACAAAATGCGAAAAAACTGTGGGCAAATTTGTATTCCTTATCCCGAAAAAGCCCCATATACAAGATTTCGTCAACATTTTATAAGCGTAGCACAAGGTATTGCAAAAAAAACTGCCAATAAAATTAACTTTAACACCCTGTAGCTCCGCTAATAATCAATTTTCGAATAAATGTTATAGGAAGAGATAGCATTTATTTTCGGTCTAGAATTTTCCTTTAACTTTTTTTCTCATCATTTCCGGATACTCTGTATATATAAATACATCGTAAAGAACGATAAAATGACATACTGTATACAGTGTTTTGTGTACCGTGGACGTGTATAGCATCAGCACACCGGTACATGCAAAAACGTATATTTAAACGACCATTCCAGAGGTTAAGTTTTCTAATGTTAGTTACGTTAGGACGTTGTTTCCGCATTGTATTGTATCACGAATAATTTTGTTGTCAGTTGTGAGTGCGCTGAGACAAGTCCCAAAACCCGGATATGGTTTGGCTCCCCGATCTCATACATTCTCATCAACAGCCGGTAGCTACCCTCATATCCCTGTAAGTTTCCCACACCCCCCTCAGCTTTTTGTTGTCCCCTTTGTGAGTCTCATGTGATTTTTGGGGACGTATTAGGAAAATGCTAGAAGTAGCTGAACGCGGTCAATGGGCCTTTTCACTAAATTGTAATTTTGATTCTATCGCACAGAGAAAGAAAATATAAAATTTTCAACGGTTTCAGTTTTTAAAATTAATTATTTACGAATAAAATAGATAAACAAGATACACTCTTTAATAAAAACACGGTAATAAATTCACTGACGTCAGTCTAATGAATAAACATGTGGCAATTGCTTTTTCTTAAAAAATAGAAGCAATCGTTTGCTTAAAATGTGATGAATAAATTAAGGAATTGCTTTTTCTAGTGTAGCAATTGCTTTCAACTTTTTAAGGTAGGTCGACCCCTGCATCATTTGCTTGGTAGCAGTCAACTTTAGTTCTCCGCGGCATACACGTGCGTTGCTCTTAATTTTTGTCTTCAATTATGGCTGAATATATGAACGCCCGTAAAAGAAAAATTTACAGTGTACGTAAAAAATGCAGATTTGATGATTTCAGAAAGTTATATCGATTTGACTACGAAAATGTTGATTGTTTGGCGAATCATTTTGTGACTGATGCTGGTAAAAGGCGAGGGTGCACTGTCGCCTTTAAATAAGATTAAAGTTTTCTGCGGACATTGTCGGATCCGGGCTTTCAAAATTCAGTAGGTGAAGAACTCGGTGTTCACCAAACTACTGTCTGTAAGACATACACTTCTGTAATGGATGCAGTTTTGGAGAAGGCCAATATTTTTATTAAATTTCCTACTAAGTGCTGAAGCTGTTGTGGAAGCTAAACGGTTGTGGTCAGAGAGATTTATTTATGTTCCTTCAAACTGTGAACGAATATCAATTGCTTGTCTTTAATTTCTTCATCACTACTATCACTTTCCTCATTTTTACTGAAATATGCCATATCACAAATATAAGTTTCCTATTTTCCACAAAAACGTAACGCATTACTATTCTACTAAATAAATAGACCAACGTTGTTGTATTTACGTCAACTCTTTTGCAAATTAGGCACCAAACTGAACATGAAATCTATAATCTGAACAAGTGGATAAGCCACGCCTCAACCTGATGTTGAATAAGCATTTGCTACAGAGGTTTAAGAGAAACAGCAATTGCAAATTTTATTCAGATTTAGCAATTGCTTCTAGTTATAGCATTTGCTAGTCAAGCAATTGCTTTAACTAAAAAGTAATTGCTTCAAGTAATTGCTTAATTTTTATTCATTAGGCTCATTTAACTGAAGGTCTACCTGAAAATCGGGCGGGTTGTTTTCTATTTTTAACCTGTTCTTGTCTTTTTAGTTTATCAAAACAAAGATAGCATATAATCTGTTGGGGCTGATGAATAAAAGAATTGCACGGATAATGGGATGACTGTTTTGATCTCATGTTTTTAAACTTTCTGCTTGCGCGGCTCGGCGTCTTTTTAATAATTGTATTTAGGAAAGATTTGTGACCCTCTAGGAAAATTCTTATTATTGGGATTGATTTTCAATAAGTTCTAATTCAGGATGTTTATGCTGAATATGATGAATTCGTTTATAGTGAAAAGGCCCATTATGAGATATCTCCATGTGGTGACAAAAACCTAATAACACCAGCCTTGTCATTTCACTTCTAGGATTTTTTTAAAATTGCGTAGTGTGTTTGAAGTTTTAATAAAAATATTAAAGTAACATAAACTAAAAATTAAAGTGTATCAAATAATATATTTATAATAATAGTTTACGTTTAAAAACTAAATTAGGGTATTTGCAAGAACTGTCTATTCTTTTTTTCCGTTCTCAGTCGAGTATCTGGTGAATATTATTGCTATTTACTTGCGCACACACTGTATACTGTACTACGTCTATTGCTGTGCGTTTACGAAAACAAAAGATTCCAAATTTTTTGTTTATTGTTACTTTTTAACTCTGCTTTTTGTAATTTTTCTTTTTGTTATTTTTAAAACAATATTTTCCCCCCTTTTTTTGTTTCCAGTGATCACTAACACATTTTTACATTTATTTTGGACTGGGTGTCCGCATGAATGTTTTCCGTTAGTTTATTTTTTTGTTGTGTATTTTACATTTTCGTTTAGGATGCATGTTATTTTTTTGTGTGTGTTTCTTTTCTTTTATTAGGGGGATTTTTTAATTTGACATATGGTTTACTGTCGCGATAACTATTTATTGATTACAAAGCTACATTATCGTTGATTTTTGATCCCTTAATCCCTTTGTAACAAAAAATAACCCCTCCCATCCAGAGATAAGACATACATAACATACAGCAAATCGCTTAAAAAATATCTATTCTATATCCAGATAGTTTTCTTATTCTGGGACTTCAATGAGAGAGGAGAGTAATTAACTTGGCAAGGCCGGAAGACTAGGTCCTGTGGGAGGATACTTCTAAATTTGTTTACGTAAAATTTTTTCAAAAGTTTCGGAAAACACATCGGAATCATCAAGTTCTATGTAGACCGATAGAACGTGCATTAAATAGATATCTTGTACAGTAAACTACAAATTTACATTTTCTTAGGGTGTATGACGAATGTTAGCTTTAATTGATAATAAATTGCTATTCGCAGGGCGACTATTCCTTTAGCGTTAGCGGAATGGGTGCTAAAACTCACAGCACTGACTTCAGTTGCGGCAAATCCGATAGTAAGTATCACTGGCTTCGTTGAATGCTTCATGGCTTTTAAAATAGATTAATATGTTTTTTTTTAAAGAAGAAATCTTTTAGTTGCCAACTATGGTAATTTTTTGGTTAAAAAACGTTACTTCTAGATCACAGTCTTGAAACTCTTAGGTGTTAGGCGAGTTCTTTGCGGCAGTGCCGCTTAGACTGTGAGTAAGATGGAGCTGTTCGATTGTTCTGTTAGTATTCGGCATTGATTTCACATCAAAATGAAGCCCAAGCTTTATGTAGATAGATAATGACATATAATGGACGGGCACAGTCAACATTTTTATTTTTATTTAGAAAGCGGGCTAAAACTCCCAAAGCCCCCTTAATCAAAGAAAAATCTCCCAACTTTTTTAATGTTTAAAAAGGTTATACAGTGACAGACTGGTAAAAAGTTTACAACATAATATGGTAGCAGTTTGGGAGAGGAACACTCACGTGTTGCATGTGTGGTTACTTAAACCCTCAGACCAAGTGGTATTTGGTCTGAGCTTAAACCAACAAGTTTTTGGATAGACTGTAATCAAATCAAGACACTTGGATTTTAGTTTTTTACGATCTAACAAACCATTTTTTTTTGGATGCATTTTTGAAGTAGCAGTTTTTTGGGTTAGTGGTATGAATTTTTACACCAATGGAGATGGTAATCACATTATAGAGTAATAAACTTTTTTTTACGGATAGATTAATATTATATAGACCTACATGCATTAGTGCGCTCAGCTTTTCCAAGCGATTTTTTTTGTAAAATTTTGCCTAAAGCTTGTGCATGATGTAAAGGCACCTTTAACAACGTAGACTGCACCAATTACGTGAAATTATTACGAACAGTTTTAATTAATTAAATACCACAAATTTCCAAAACTTAAACATTTTTATTTATTACTATATATATATCAATCTACGCTGTACATTTTCCTATACATACGATAAATATAATTTTGCAAAAAAGTACACTAATAAATTGCCCTTAGTCGTGCAGACAACATAACCCCAAAAATACGAAAAATCGTTTAACTTTTGGTTGTTCAATAAAAGAAAGACAAGCTTTTATTTTACTCACTCGCCGATCCTTAATTATCTTTTAATCTCACTTTAAATAATTTGTTGGTTGTTGTACAGTTGTATTAATAAAAAAAAGCTTACACGAATTAGAATGACAGGAAACCTTAACCATATTTGCGTAAAACCGGCTTATCGCATGTTAAAGGTTATTAAAAATGCAATTGGCGTTGGGCGTTAGTTAAATAGAATAACAAAAATTTTTTTTTTATTTTATAATATATCTTAACAGTTTTACAAAAATTATAATAGAAAAAAAACGTTTAATAAATAAAATCAAAATTTGGTCATATATCCCTGTTTTTCTATTACTTGAGCCAGTCTATTCGAAATTGACTGAATTATATTTGATTTGGATCAAGCTCTTCCCAGCACGCATGTATTATTTCCCATAAATCTTCTGAATTTTGTGGCCTAAAATTTCAATTAGGTATTTTTATTATATTTATTTACGATTATACTTAAAATATTTTCAATTGGATTGATATTGGGACTATAAGCGACCCAAGGCAGCACTTCCGCATTATGGGTTTGAAACCAGTGGGTCACAACATTGGCAGTGTGGCCTTGACAATTATCTTGTTGAAATATGAAAGTATTATTGGGACAGCAGATGGTAACAATATGTTTTCTAAAATGTAAATGTAATTTCAGGCATTAAATCTTCCCTCTATTTGCCAGCAAACACCAGGTCCATGAATCTAGCCCCATACATTTACAGAGAAACGCCCATGTCTAGAAGTGGTTAGTATATCGCTCTTCAAACCTGGTATTGTTTGGACGGTACACACGAATTTGTCCGTTATAAGTCGACTGGAACGTCTTTTCATCAGGAAAAATTACCCTGTTCCAAAATTGATGATTGCGGTATATATAATTTAAGGCAAAAAGAATCCTTGATTGTCTCTGTTCTTCGGTAAGAAACATTTTTTTCGCAGCTGGGCGACATTTTAGTTGAGACTCTTGACTCTCCTGCTGGCGGTAGGTTGGGAGGCTGTAAATGCTTTATCAATAACAGCATCCTTGCAGTTGCAAATGGATTATTTCTTAAATATCCCAAAAAAGCAGCAACCTGTTCATGGTTTGACCGTTTGGGTGGACCTGAATCAATTTTTCTCTTTAGGGATTCTTCTTGTTCCCAGCGTTGCATAATTTTCAATATAGTTTTTTTTATTTCTATTATACACAGCACGAATTGACCATTCTTCTTCGATTCTTGATACAATTTAAGCCTTTTCAACTTCAGACAACTGACTAGGCATTTTTATGTTCTTCTGTCATCACCATGCAGTTTCAAAATTAATGAATAACCGACGCCAATGCTTTGCATTTTTGATAATCTATGACGTGTGATAACCTCCAATAAACAATCATATAGACAAGCCGATTTTACGCAAATATGACATAACTTACCTCTCATTGTCCATTGTATTGCATTTTCAAATAGTTTATGTTTTCAATTAGCGATGTTTAGTGTACTTTTTTGTAATTATTGGTGACACCACAGACGAAAAAGCAAAGAGAGACGAGGCTATTTATATTTGGCAGCCGATATAATATACTTTATGATCGAACAACGTTTTGCCTACGCACATTCTCAAACGCCTGTTGTCTCTATGCAAGAGCGAATTCTTATCCCCTGATATTATTCCCCAATAATGGGAGACTTACCCGCTTCGCGTGGACGCGACAAAATCCGCTTCGTGAAGGGATAGCTTTGTCCGTTTTACTTTTTCGCCTGAGGACTAAACGATGAAAATATAATTCTAAAGCTGTTGCTTTTTCTTCAGTTTCAACTGGATCCATCACGGATGTCGAAACGCGTATGGTATGTAAATAACGCTTATTTCTTGTTGCTCTTGTTTTAGTGCTACTAATTTTTTTTTTGAAGTTTGCTTTAAAACTTTTATTTAACATATAAACACTTTTTTGGCATAGGTAGTTTACTAATCACAGGTAGGTACTAATAATATACTTATCAAGCCTAGAAATTGCACGTGCTTTTCATAGGGACCTTTACACGATTAATATGGTATCAAGAATAACAAAATAATGATACTATTAGTAATTTTTTAGTAACTTGTGTAACCTGTTTGAGGTCCCTATGTTCGCTAAATTTCTTTATTGAGTTTTGTTTCTTTTCCTTATTTTATTGTAAATACATTTTTCTCAAAAAAAAAATACAATTTCACTCTTATCCAATCTCTCTGGCATGCTCTACTTGTACGAGCTGTTGTTCTTGGTCCACACAAAATGCTGACCGTTTTGGCTTACCTGTTTTGACATAGTGAACTGTTAATGTCATAGTTTAATGTCAATTCACTAGAACCTAATATGATGTACAGTACTGGTAAACCGGAACTTACAGGACGGCTTTAAATGTAAAGAAATTAATACAAAATGGAGTTGCCGCGAGTTAAAGAGAGATCGATGAAGATGCCGACTTCTGTTCGAGCACGATTCATATTTCGCTTTCGCTGCATTTCCCCATACGTTCGGACTGCATTTTTCAGGTAAGCGTACGGTGAAATATCTGCTGGTGTTTTTAAATGGTTTATTCGCAAAAACAATAAATTAAAATTATTTTATGCAATTATTTATGCAAAGCCTGGGAGTGCAGATGAAGTAGGCGTAATACCGACCATAGTCATTTACCGTTAGATAAGCAAACAATAATCACGAAAGTGGCAAACCTATGGCCTCGCGCATATAAATAAGGCTACACCGGAATAGGCATGCGCACTGCAACATTATCATTAGACGGATGGGAAAATAGACAGGTCCGGGCTTTAAACTTGAAGTTCTTGCTCAAGAAATTGTAAAAGTTCATCTTCAATTTATTTTTACGTGTAAACAGCTAAAATTTGCCACAAGTTCTTGCCAAAAAATTGGAATTTCTTCTCAATTTTTGATCAAGTTGGGAAATAAGGTAGTGATTTCTGGCATCTTTAGTAGTTTCAAACCTATCAGAGTTTGAGGATAGAAAATTGTTTTTAAGGTTTTGTTTCTAAAATTTGTTTAAAAATGATTCGTCGTCGTGTTTTTAGTTCGAAAATTAAGAAAACAAGTCAATTAAACTAGTCTTATAAAAGCGAATATAAAAAACAAACAAAACCAGCAAAATAACCAATATTTGATGTTATCGCGTACCTAACCTCAAGTCAAATATTAGTTGGTATATAACTTGTATTGATTTTTACAATTTGGCAAAAACTTGGGTACATGTAAAACATTTTCAACCACAATTTCTTGTTCAAGAATTTGAAAAAAGTTTTTGCCCGAGATCTTGTCCCGTGGAATACTTTCACCCTTGGATTAATATAAACATACGTAGGTATTTACTTTTTCTTTTATATAATATAACTATAATGGTCCGGGAGGTGGTGTCACTTTTGAGCTAGTGATCGATCTGCACACGAATTTTTTACCAGGCGTAGTTCTCCACATTAACATATACGATCCGCGCGTCAGTCAGTCCAGTAGCGGAAGGTGTGGACGTGGGAGGCTGTGAAACTCGTCGGAAAAACTATGAAAAAAAGTAATAAATCTGGTGATGAAAATTTGTTAGATTGTAAATTATTGATGATTAAACGTGAAAATATTCGTCAGTCACTTTCCCGACGGGGGAAACATCGTCAGTCAGAGGTTTGAAGCCGTCGGAAAAATTGGAAAATTCAAGTGATCGATCTTCACTTAAAATTTTGTGGAATGATTATTAATATCTAATCAAGCATGAAAATGAACGTCAGCCACGTTTATCGTGGTGGATTCTTTGTCAGTGGGCTTTCCAAAGTCGAGAGTGCTGACCAGGTTCCTCTAGCGCGCTGCATCTTATGCAGCTCGACTGACGAAGAATCCACCGGCGTCGTGCCAACTGACGATTGTTTGTTTGAAGTGTGAAACAAGTTCTCTATAATTTATTAATTTTAAGTCAATATACAGTTTGTCCACGGATTGACTATCGAAGATGAAAAACTTTTTTATTTGTGGGTTTATGAAAAAAAGTTATTTTTCATAAAAACTACTGCTTGTTCTCAAACGACCAAAAAGCATATTATTTTTCAAATTTATATACAGGGTGTTCAGAATTTAGAAAAATATGAAGAAAGCTAAGAACCAAGTACCCTTATGTGTAAAGATAGGATAAAAAGTACTTAGTAAAAGTTGGTGTGGTTGAAAACCTACGTCTCATTACCAAGTTTCTACTTATTAGCTGAATATACAGAGAACGGCAAAAAGTTGAAACTCATAAAATATGATTTGCTTAAAATTAACGCATTTTGCAAAAAGTTGAAACACTGTTTGTCTTTAGACGGTATTTATTTGTAAAAGCTTTATAATATACGTTTCGATGACAATTGACGGACAGAAAGTGTATGCATCTCAATTGGAACCTGATCTTCATAATTTAAAAATTAGAATTAGAGAAGCGATTCAAGCTATCCCATTGCAACTTGCAAGAGATACGAAACGCATATAAAGCATTTATTAAGAAAGTCCAACGATGCGAGGTGGTTGGTGAATTTTGAACCTTTGAATATTTTTTTTTTGCTGATAACCTGCCTGTTTTCACTAACATTTCTTCAAGAAACATTTTTACTCCTCATTTGTTTTCTAATAAATTCGTTTAATTATGAATAGTGCATGGTTTTATTTTAAAACTATTGATTTTTTAATAATATGGGTCATATTATTACTATTATACAGTTATTATTATTATACAGTTACTTAGCCATTTTCGACAATTCCTCGTATAAAGATAAAGATTTTACAGAATAATACCTTCTAAAGACTAACTTATTTGCAAAATGCGTTGATGTAAAGCAAATCATATTTTATGAGTTTTGAACTTTTTGCCGGTCTCTGTACATTTAGCTAATAAGTCAAAACTTGGTAATGAGACGTAGGTTTTTAACCACAACAACTTTTACTAATTACTTTTTATCCTATCTCTACACATAAGGGTACTTTGTTCTTAGCTTTTTTCATATTTTTCTAAATTCTGAACACCCGGTATATAAATTTGAAAAAATAATATGCTTTTTGGTCGTTTGAGAACAAGCAGTAGTTTTTATGAAAAATAACTTTTTTCCATAAACCCACAAATAAAAAAGTTTTTCATCTTCGATAGTCAATCCGTGGACACACTGTATATTGACTTGAAATTAATAAATTATAGAGAACTTGTTTCACACTTCAAACAAACAATCGTCAGTCGGTACGACGCCGGCGGATTCTTCGTCAGTCGAGCTGCATAAGATGCAGCGCGCTAGAGGAACCTGGTCAGCACTCTCGACTTTGGAAAGCCGACTGACAAAGAATCCACCACAATAAACGTGGCTGACGTTCATTTTCATGCTTGATTAGATATTAATAATCATTCCACAAAATTTCAAGTGAAGATCGATCACTTGAATTTTCCAATTTTTCCGACGGCTTCAGAACTCTGACTGACGATGTTTCCCCCGTCGGGAAAGTGACTGACCAGATTTATCACTTTTTTTCATCGTTTTTCCGACGAGTTTCACAGCCTCCCACGCCCACACCCACCGCTACTGGACTGACTGACGCGCGGATCGTATATTATGTTAATGTGGAGAACTACGCATGGTAAAAAATTCGTGTGCAGATCGATCACTAGTCCAAAAGTGACACCACCTCCCGGACTATAAAGAAACCTTTTTGAAGCAATATATTGCCCGAAAAATAGGCGTACCTAATTAGATTGCAGGGCTGCAAATAAAAATACCAAAACATGCATCGGGATAATCTGTCCTGGTGTATGTTTCTCTTTATTTTTATACCTTGTTTGTGTAGCATATGCCTAGTTAGATGTGTTTAAATTGATCATAATAAAATAAAGTTATATTTCAAGATATACTGAAAATACGAAATACCCGGTATTTTACCCTTATTTGGTAATAATAAAATCATACAACGGTTTTTACTAGTCATTGTTTATATTCCAATCCGAGTCATTAAAAGCACAAACACAATTCATTAAACTACACAGAAACTAAGAATCCGTAAATATTAAACAGCCGCAACCCACAATAGCCAATAAAACAACAGGGAATCCACAGAGAAAACTGAAAAACACAGAACAAAAATAGCGTCGAGCCGGTTCTGGAGTGTATTTTGAGCATGTGGCTAAAAAAAGGACAGGCCGATAACACGAGGTTTGTGCGCATGCCCAATCCTACTGGGAGGGAGGGCATCTGATCGACGAGCCGTGCGCTCGGACGTATTTTTCACCCATAAAACTCTTATGTTTGTGCACGAAATAAGCTCTACGTATCTAAATGTAAATGTCTAACACCCAGAACTATCTTAAATATTTTTGATAGATTTAAAAAGTGCCAGCGTTTTACTTTCACCGTAGGCTAACAAAAACAAACAATTTAAAATTAAGTAGTTAACTACATGAAGTGGAAAATACGTAAACTAATTCGACTGTAATAAAATACGCGGCAGAAGCAAAACGCAGTTTCAAATATTACTGAATATTGTCAGAATTTCTGTCGAGCTGATTTCGCCAGTACAAATAATCCCCTTTCTTTAACCGAGGAATCGACTCGCTAAGCGTTGGTCACATCGGCAACACTGATTGATTTGCTGTCCTTATTACGGGCCTCTAAATATGTTGTTTACTCTCTCATACCCACATAAAATGCCGCTGTAAGTTCAAGTTGGCCAAAACGGTATACAATAAACTACACTTGCACTTGTACATAAATTGCACTTGTTCTTTTGTCTATTTTAATAGTTAACAGTCGTGTGTTATTTATTTGTTGATATTTGTCCTGTTTGTTTTAATGTTGATATTGATTTTGGAATGTATGAGCCAACGAATATTGGAAACGCCCGGCGTCGGAAAAAAAAAGTGCCAAAAATTATATTATGTTCTTATACTTTTGTTGCTTGCAAACCTGAAAAAGAAACAATATTCTTTGGCTGATATTCGGTTTCCTACGTTGGGCACATGCATAAGATATTTTGCTATGGACTACCTATATTCTCACGCCAAAATAAAAAAAAAAAGGTTTTGAATTCAAAACTAGTATTACTATGAATATGGTGACATAAAAGTTTGTGTTGTCTTATGCGAGTGCCTAGTAGTAAATTTACCGAAACCTAACCTTAGTTCTCTGAATACTAGTTTTGTTGGACTTCTGTTGTAATTATATTGGGTTTTAAACAGTAGAACTTTACGTTGTGTAATATTCTATAAAAACTGTGATAGATTTTTTCCCTGTTCTTTTATTTGCCACTCTTGGGGTCGATTCTATCATTATCTTGGTTTGGATGACTTAAATAGAAAAGAACAGAAGACTAGAGACGCGAGATATTAACTTTCAAAATGCCTTTATTCCAAAGTGACTTTTACAGTTCACTACATGGAAAGTGACAACATCATATAGAAAATAATAACCATTAAAAAAAAAGTTAATCCAATTTAATTCATTAATAAAATCAATTTAAAAATGTCTTATTCTCCTGAAGTGTTATTTTTTTTTCATTTATAATAATAGAGTGAATTAGAATACAAATTTTTAATTTATAAATGTTTTGAACGTGTATATACCCCTTCGGTCTATATACAGTGTGACCAGTAAAGTCCGCATCATATGGGATTTTTTTTTATTAATAGCTTTATTCGAAATTTAACTTTGGCATCAAGTTCTGCTTCGATCGAGATGATAATTAAGCAAAAAAATAGTAGTCACATGGTTCACATTATCTGTCAAATTTTAAATTTTTTCCCAAAAAATAATTCAAAAGTGGGGTTATTTCTGAAAGTATCAAAAAAAGTTATTAGAAAAAGTTTTTTTAAATGCAGTTTCTAGACCACATGCAAAATTTTAGGTGCATAAGATAATTTTGATTTTCCCACTTTTGATTCCTACTTCTCTAATATGGCTGGGAAATATCTTACAGATAAACAATTTGAAGAGATATTAGCCAGAAGTGACAGCGAATATGAGGAACAAAACGTGAGTTCCGGAATCCGAGAAACCGGCCAAGTGTGAGTCAGACTCGCTCACGAAGGGTTCCGTACCATTATCTTTACAACATTAGACACTATATAACCTTTTTTTTAGTTTCACTTGTGTCTGGGAGGTTATAATATAGTGTCTAATGTCATACTCAATTAGTTTACAGTGCTCTTAACGAGCATATTCGCAAGCGGTAAAAAAATAGGCAATTTGGCGTGCGACTTTATTTGAGCACCGCGCAGTGAGAGGGCTAAGGCAATCAGCAGAAGTTTGTCATCATTGATTTCTGTTAAAACGATTTCTGATCGGGGTCTCCTTATATATTACATGTTACGCGGCGTCGTTTAGCCTGTGAATTAGATGAATTTACTACAAAGAACCATTGAACTTATTAACTTAACTTTTACTTAACTCTTTAATTTTACAATGTTGAAAGGTCCGACAAAATTAGTATGTCAATCCAACGATATAAAAATGGCGACTGTGGGTAAATACTGCTTTGTGATTAATACATGCTACTTAACTTTCGTCATTACAGTACATGGGTGGATTTGTGATTTTTTCAAACCAATTTTTCTCCATAGCCGCCATTTTAAGTCGCGTGGTTCGATTTGCTAGTGACACATCCACCATTTCATTTTTCTTATCAATATTTCGTTTTCTCTCTACAGTTTGAGGTTAAAAAAAATTAATTAAAAAGCTTATAAAAGCATTAAAACGAAATTTTGTCAAATTCCCCCACCCCCCCCCATATTTCTTTTCCTGCCTATATTAGACATAATTTATAAATTAAATCCAACCAATTTTAACGTAAAACTGTAGGTAATTCTACTCCATAGAAGTAACGAAATATTGTTCAAAAACGAAATATTGTTCAAAAACGAAATGGCGTCAATAATATTTACCCTTAAGTGCTCTAGCACACCGTATGGTTTCTATCCGGATCTGTATTAGCGGTTGCCCTTTATACGGATAAAAACAGTAACGCTGTGTCGGAGCAGCAACATTTTTTTATCGGTTCCACCCAGAAACCTAACCTTACATTTTTCCACCACTAGCACTCGGAAATGGGTCCCGTGTCTTACGCGGTGGGACGATACGCGGGGGCCCCCGGCGGGTACGGCTCCCAAGTAAGGCGCAGCCTGCCCAACATGGCGCACCAGATGCTAATCAACGAACCGGCGAAGATCTACCCGTACCACCTGCTCGTTATCACCAATTACCGGCTACCGGCGGATGCTGACAGGTTAAACTTAGAGGTAAGTTAAACGATATAATACATTTTCGTAGTAGTAGGCCATTATAATATTTCCATCATATCCATGCAATGTTTTATACCGTGCGAGCAAAAATTATTTGCATCAAAGAGGGATTGAATTAAAAAACGTAGGGCTTGGTTTAAATCACAATGATATGGGGACGATATATTATCTAACCAAATCTAGGTTAAAATTTTGTCAAATTCATATTATGAGATGATATGCCAAACTAATGAGTAATAAAATAAGTAGACAAATACAAATTTATTTTTGTTGTTTACCAAAATTAACAAAGTAAGAATATACAGAAAGAAAAAGAAAAATAATGACATAAATTGCTGAAATTGGCCACCGCCATGCTCCAAGCATGAATTCACTCGTCTCTTCATATTTTCGAAAGTGTTGACCAGCATCTCTGGAGAAATGTTACCACATTCTTTGATAATCCTTTCTTGAAATTGTTCTAAATTTGCAACTGGTGTTTGAACACTATTTTTAGTGTTCTTTAAATGAGGAAAAACGAAGTAATCCATAACCGTTAAACAAGGAGGTGGGAATTCAATGTCTGATCGAAAATCGATCAATCTGTCATCGAAAAAATTGCGTAAGTAGTTAATAGTTTCGGCGACTGTATGGGCGGTTGCACCGTCCTGTTGAAACTATCCAAAACGTAGTTCGTCGTCAAGTAATTGTTCACAAATGGCACAAATGGATTCAAAATATTGTCTCTATACCGCTGTGCTGTAACTGTGTCATGGAAAAAAATACGACCAACAATTCTTCTTCGGGAAACAGCTAACCAGACACCAATTTTTTGAGGGTGCAAAAAATGGGGATTTTTCACTACTCCACATGCGTGTATTCTGAGAATTTACATAACCGGAGAGGTGGAACCAGGCTTCATCCGAAAAAAATGTCAGGTCTAATAAATCATTTATTTCCAATAAATTTTGGGTAAACCACTGAGAGTAATTCCTGCGTCTTTCAAAATCTGCGGCTTGTATTTCTTGGAATACTTGCACTTTATAAGGAAATAAATTTAGCTGCTTCTTAAGAATAGTCCTGCATGTTCCATAAGATCTTCCCACTTCTTGAGACAGGCGTCTTATACAATTTGTTGGCGTATTTTGCATTACTTCACGAACGTTTGCAACAAGTTGTTCTGTTCTTACAGATGGTCTTCCTGCTCCTTTTTTGTGTTGTATAGAACCTGTTTCCGTAAACACAGCCACGGTTCTTTTCAGACAATGATAAAAATCCCTAACAATAAAAGCAACGTTAGAAAAATGTCCGTGAAAATCGTCCATGCACAAACCCGGATTGTATTGCCACTCACCACTTACCCTAACCCCGTTTCGAAAATACGCTTCAACCAGGAATGTTTTGTGCTGTTCCGTAAAGCCCATTGTGTGAATTGTTCAAGAAATTGGAAAAATTAGCGATGAATCAAATTACTTGTAACGACTATCAAAGATGACGGAATAACTGATTGATTGTTAATTCAGGTAGTTACTGACACCCAACAGGTATTAAGCGCTACGGCTAAACATTACGTCCTTAGATGCAAGGCCCTCTTCGATGCAAATAATTTTTGCTCGCACGGTATTTGTTTCCACTGACAAAACGATTTGTAACATTGTCCATCTGTTTCTTTTGACTTGGAATGGTAATAGATAAACCTTTTTTGCAGCGTCACCTGTCAGACCAAGAATTCGAAGCAATCTTCCAAGTGCCCCGCCCGGACTTCTACAGGTTACCCCAGTGGCGTAGAAGCGAACTCAAACGCAGGGCGCGACTGTTCTAAAACATTCTTCTTTATCGACATAAGTTTTTGTATGTAGGGAATAACCGAAAACGCATTTTTTTCTTGCTGGCGGGGAAGTTTAATGGTTATACGGTGGCGTCCGGAAAAAACCTGAACAACTTTCGATGACAGATTCCCATCGTCAGAATAGGTCGATTCTATACACATTTACCTTTAAATCAACAAACAATAATCATGAAAGCGGCAAATTATGGTCGCATGTCTATAGTTAATAGACGCCGATAAATATGACCGTATTTTTTCACCCAGTAAACTTAACTTTTGCTTGCGCAGGATATAAGCAGTATCCAGGTAGCAGACGGTTGTCATTTCGACGTCGTTTTTAGGCACCGGCAACAGGATGACTTAAAAAAGACGTTAAAAAGACATACCTAAGTCATAGACCGTTTTACGTCAAGATATAAAGTCGCCACAGTGGTTCTTTTCCCGTGCGTCATCACTTTCACGTCATCAAAATCGTATGAATCAAATCAAAATTACGAGACGAAAAAAGTCAAAACTAAGTCTAAGTTCATAAAATGGACGTGCCTGCCTACCGTTTGACGTAACTACATAATATCCCGAAAAATTATAATTTTTTTTAAAGTTTTGCCCGGCATTCTCTATTATCTAAAAGAAATTGACAAACAAATGTTAATACATTTAATACTATTTTTAAAGCTTAAAATCTAGAAAATTTTGGTGTTTTATTAACTATTAAAATCGCAAAAGTCAAATTTTTGACATCCTTTCATTTAAGGGAATTTAGCCACTGCCGTAAACTTTTCAAAGAACTTTCACGGTTAGAATATTTAAAACAAATAAATTGGGTATTATAAAAAACCATAAATACTTACCGCCAAAACAGATGGTGGGTATAATTAGCTCTAAAAAGAACTATTTTTAGAAAAAGGAAAAGTTTTAAGGCACACAAATTTACAAAATACGAATTAGATTGGCAGATCAAAATAAGGTTGACAATGACGTTCTAAAATACAACGGTAGTCAACTAAACAAATAAAAAAAGTAATTAATTTACGTTTATAGTTTTATTCTTGTCTAGCACGTTATATTATTGCCGAATCTTGGAGACGTTCTTTTATGCTTTTATTCAAACTTGTTACTGTAATAAATAAGGATGCAGAGTTATTAACCACGTTGAGTCCTGATCGTTGATTGATGACGCACGGGAAAAGATCCACTGTGGCGACTTTAGTAATTTTCTGTCGTAAAAATTACCTCTTGACGACATATTATGTCAATATTACGTTTGAAAATCATGGATTTGGACTGGTTTATAACGTGTATTAATAATTGTGTGTAAGTTCTAAGACGAAATCCTGCAATTGTAAAGGTTTTTTTTTAACAAAAGAAGCCTTCCTATCCTTACCGGTTTCTTCTCATTGTTTATATTCACACAGTTTTAAAAAAAAATTGACACGAGTTAGCTAAAGAGTCGATTTCCATTTTTATAATTTATTATAATATTTTCTGTTACATTTAGGTCGTAAAGTGTGCTTTTTTTTTAAACTGGTGTAACGATCAAAAGTTGCCGTTTAAATGTCGACGCTTTAGTGACATCGATAGTACGGCATTTGAATTACGTATAATTTACCCACTTAATTAGTCGAATGACATCCAATGACCAAATATCCCCTAAAAATAACGTCATTCTTACGACAGCTTGCTACCTGGGTAGGTATGAGTCTTAAGGTATATTATATCGATTCAAGCCGACTGCCCTCTACCAGCAAACGAGGCACTTTCTAAGTTGGCTTCTTATATTGACGTCAGAAGTCTGTCATCAAATGTTGTACACGTATTTCCGGAACACCCTATATATTATTATGTATACAATTTCACTGTTCCTCTACTGTAAGAAAAATATGGTTTTCGGCGACTAGGGACATTTTTTAACCAATTTCACATTTTAAATAGCTTTGACGGTGCAGCTTCGAACTATTGCAGCTGGTAGGGTTTTTTTGCCAAATGTTTTCGCTCTAAGAAGTGAAACGAGTTTGTAACGGTAGAACCTTATACACTCCCGTGCAAAAAAAAACGGGCATAATAGAATGTGGATTAAGTTTAGGGCTTTATACCTTTTTTATTTTTACTCCGATTTAAGTGATTTTTTTAGAGAGCTATAGATACATTTATTAGTTTTAATATGCGTATACAAATTTTAAGAAAAATTGGTTTTTTGACATATTATACAAGGATAATCGATAAGTTGTTTTTTCTGCCTAGTGTCAAAACACCCCGTGGAATAATTAAGAATCAAATTACTTCAAAATATCAGTTTTCATTAAGCGGCAAATATTCTTTGCATTTTGGTTTTTGGTTCATGTCCATACGTGCATGTGTTCTCACCCAAATGCCAAATGATCTTGATGATGTCAATAATTTAAATTTTCCATAATTTTCTCATTGCCATTGTATTCAAAATAAAAAAGACTATTAAAACGCAAGAAAACAAATGTAATTGTAATAATCAAGATTTAATTATTAAATAAATTTACGGAAAAAGGTGCGTATACCTTTTTGCAAAACAAACTTAACAGGTACCAACAACAATTTTTTCGCTTAAACACATCTCTATTATTTCTATTGCCTTCTCTAGCCCTTACTACTGCCTGTACAGTACACGTCGGTTTATGCCATCAATTAGCCCGCGAATATCATCCTGGGTAATATTCCTACATTCTTGACTCTTATGACGCGGTAGTAATTTAGATCCAGTTGCTGGTCTGCGTGAGTTGAAATTACCCTCGTGTCATCTTCGACGAACTGTCCAAAAACTGACATTTTTATACGAACCTCTCGAAGTTGGTTTTTCGCCTGTACTGACGTCAAACGACGATTCCGAAGAGTTTTAAGTACAAAAATCGGTCATCAATAGCTTTAGTTTTGCGTTTCCTAAATCATTGACATCATCAAGATCATTTTGCATTTGGGTAAGAACAAATGCACGTATTTGCCGCTTAACGAAAACTGATATTTTAAAGTAATTGTGCTTCTTAATTATTCCACATGGTGTTTTGACGCTAGGCAAAGAAAATAACTTTTCGATTATCCTTGTATATTAAGTCAAAAACCCTATTTCTCTTAAAATTTGTATAAGCATGTTAAAACTAATAAATGTATCTATAGCTTTCTAAAAAATACTTAAATCGGAGTAAAAATAAAAAAATTCTAAATAACTTGTAGTGTATTTTCGATCACTTCTTAAAGAACCAAAAACGAGTACATTTTGCATCACCACAATAGGGCTTCACAATAAATAGGTAGTCTCAAATACTTTTTATTTGGGTATAGTGTGTACGTATTATGTATATTTCAATTCTATGAAATAAAAATAATAATTTGTATAAATAGAAAAATTAGGCTTTTTGAAAATTCTGACGGGTATAGGGTGTGTCGCATATGTGCCGTGAGCATCAATTAAAACTAATAAATTGTGCGACCTGTGAATGGTCAATTTATATTATTTATTATAATAAAAGAAATCTTTAAATCGTTGTGAAAAAAAAAACGCGCAGCTTTTTATATAAACTTAAAGCAGCTATTTTTCCAATAAATTAACACCTCCGTATCTTTTAATTAAAATGACCAAAAATTGTTTTTGTCACAAAACTGTAGTAGTTCGTTACGGTTTTCCTTGTTCTGTAGTTGTTTATTATACTTTTTTCGGTAGAGAATAAGTCTAGAAAATGTGTTCCCATAAGCTTAAGTGTTGGTACCTCGGATTAAATATGTCTTAGAAGATTGTTTATACCAAATAGCTCTTATAGAATAGATCAAACCGTTCATTCGTAAATAGGCTGTTTGTTTACATCAAACATTCGTACCTGTGGAACAAAGTAAAGAAAGAGAGCGTAAAAATTCCGACTCCACGCGGTATTGCAATGCAAAGGCTCAAGGATTCCAACCGATCAGTCAGGAGGGAAAATGCCTTATAAATAGTTTTTAGCGGTTTTCGTTGCTACCTACGAATGGCCGACGCGTGATACGGTAAAGCGACGTTGCCGTTATCATTCTACGTTTTGTCGTCATGGAACTAAAATAAGTCGGTACTAAATACAAAGACCTGTTACTGAATACCACATATTTATTTTATTTACCAACAAACCAAAAACTTGTTCTATAAACTTTTGTAGCTTTATTTGCTATTTTACTTGTAAAATATGTAATTTTATGATTCTTATAATATGTGACTTAACAGTAAGTTTGGCAACAGCTATTGTTTTGATGTCTGTATTAAGTATAGTGGACCAGACAAGTTGCAAACTCTGGAATCTTTGATTGCTTTAAAATGCAAACAATATGGTCTATGTATAAGAGGTCTTTGATTTACTCAAATACCAATGACGCGGCGTCATATTTCGGACCGGTCGCAAGAAATTTAACCACTTCGTTTCATTGAAATATTTAATCTAAGGTTGGTACATTTTTTTGACAAAATAGTGTTAAAGATTTGACGTGGCGATAGATTTTTTTTAAAGTAAAATGTCTGTCTTTGTGACTATTTTCCAGGATTCATTTTCTTTCTAAAAAATAATCGCCACATTTATTATTTTTATACGTGTTAGACGTTTCTTAAATTTTAAACCAATTAAAACAGAACTCACAATTGCAAGAAATAAACAGAGTGAATTTTTTTATGGTAGCAGGCAAACTTAAAATGTTAGCAAGCAGCCATGCCTGTATACAGTGTGACCAGTAAAGTCCGCATCATATGGGATTTTTTTTTATTAATAACTTTATTCGAAATTTGACTTTGGCATCAAGTTCTGCTTTGATCGAGATGAAAATTAAGCAAAAAAATAGTAGTCACGTGATTCGCATTATCTGTCAAATTTTAATATTTTCCAAAAAATAATTCAATAGTGCGGTTATTTCTGAAAATATCGAAAAAAATTATTAGAATTTTTTTTTAAATGCAGTTTCTAGCCCACATGCAAAATTTCAGCTGCATAGGATAATTTTGATTTTTTACCCACCACTAAAATTTATTTTCCACTTAATGAACACTTTACTGATAACACTGTGTTCTTTTTGTCTTAATATTAAGGTGTTTTACTTTCAGACACAAACTACGTTTTCAAATAAACTTATGTTATGAAGTTACCTTATACAGGATCAAAAACAAATAAACTTTGCTTGCATCACATGCGACCAAATTTTAATAGCCCAATTTTGAATTTGTAGAAAAACACACATTTAATATGGCGCTGCTTTAAAGAAAATGTATCTGAAATAAAGCATTGTCAAAACTAAGAAGTTTTATGTGGGTTGCGTGGAGTCTTATTTTGCCAAAGTGGTGCAATTTACAAAATATGAGTAAAAAATCAAAATTATCTTAACTTTTTGTAATAACTTTTTTCGATACTTTCAGAAATAACCCCACTTTTGAATTATTTTTTGGAAAAAATTTAAATTTGACAGATAATGCGAATCACGTGACTACTATTTTTTTGCTTAATTTTAATCTCGATCGAAGCAGAACTTGATGCCAAAGTCAAATTTCGAATAAAGTTATTAATAAATCTCATATGATGCAGACTTTACTGGTCACACTGTATACAAAGATACGTATGATATTTAGTACAACTTAAAAAAAAAACTAGTTTTGGAGTAACTTTGGTCTCCACCAATCAATCTTTGTGTCTGTCTCTTCATTCTTCTTGTTTGGAGCTGACTAAAACTTTTCCAAACCCTCTAAAAACATCATGGAACCCTAAAAAAATATAATTTTTTTTGTATCAACACCAATACCTTTTCTGTTGGTCAGATTGTTGGATTTTACGTTTGGCCCGTTCAATCGAGGTAGCTATTTATCGAGCCGATTAAACGGTCCTCTCCTTCGTATCGACCTGATAAATTGACACGTAAAGTTTTGACTTTTGAGTGAAATGCCATTTTTATTGACATACTCTAACTGCGCTGACAGTTGCTAACATTATTAAAGTTTGCCCGAATTTACTCGGTTATACCCGAGACAGCTATAGATAGAACTATTAAAAAAATTATAACTATAACAATAGATATTTTTCTAGTTTTTAAGTGTACCTTAGATATTAAGAGGAAAATATTAAAATATATATATATATATATATGGAAATAGAAGTTTTTCAGTTGTAATTAATTTTTTTTAGGTTATATATTGCTTCATAGAGTGCTTTACATGGGCTAGTCTTTGAAATAATTCGGTAATTTTAGAGCCAAATTGTTAAAGGTAGAAGTTGTAAAAAGGGGGGCATTTCTGGTGCTTTATTTACATGAAGAGTGAAAAAATAATATATTTATCACATCAGTCACATCACTAGCAAACAAAAATACAGTCGCCACCATAATATTGGAATCGGTTACCCTCTGCCGCGTGTTTCAAACACCCTGTATAAAAAAAACAACCACGTGGCATTTTTAATAATTTATTTTGAAATTTACCAATGTTGAGATGTACCCAACAATTAAAAAACAATTGACTGTGACATAAATCACATTGGTCGGAATGATTTATTCAGAAAATTGCCTAATGGTCAATTAAGGATATTAGTGGGATTTTTCGACCTCGGATCGCCCGTAAATTATTTTTCCTTTCATTTTTGTTATATTATCTTCCTTTTCCAATGGGTTTCATCCTACTTTTATTTATTTTTTAAATTTTTACCATTTTCAAAGGTTTCAGCCCTGGTCTAATAGGGTAATTATTTGTATACAAAATATGGTTTATGCCATACGATAGGTAATTCAAAGCTAGAAAATGACGATGAATCGTGAGAAGTTATTCCAATTTTTAAAAGAACCAAGAAACTATTTTGGCGCAGGACCGGCCTAAAGTTGCCGCATATGGGAAAACTTTATTGATGGAAAATTGAAAAAAATACTTTTTATGCCGATTATCTCTGCTTTTAATGGGTAACCTAAAAATTCATTTTGACATTTATTTTGTCACGTGACTGCTGATGTGGGAAAATTGTAATAAATATATTTTGCATGTAAAAACCTTGTTTGGAAAAGGTGTTTAGATTTTAATTTTATGCTAGTTTACAAAGTTTGATGCAAAAATTCGAAAAATATATTTTATAACATTAAATAAAAAGATCCGATATTAATTTTATATTCTAATGAATGAAATGGTCGAAAACCAAGTCGCCACAGTGGATCTTTTCCCGTGCGTCATCACTTCACGTCATCAAAATCGTATGAATCAAATCAAAATTACGAGACGAAAAAAGTCAAAACTAAGTCTAAAATAGACGTGCCTGCCTACCGTTTGACGTACCTACATAATATCCCGAAAAATTATTATTTATTTTAAGTTTTGCCCGGCATTCTCTATTATCTAAAAGAAATTGACAAACAAATGTTAATACATTTAATACTATTTTTAAAGCTTAAAATCTAGAAAAGTTTGGTGTTTTATTGACTATTAAAATCGCAAAAGTCAAATTTTTGACATCCTTTCATTTAAGGGAATTTAGCCACTGCCGTAAACTTTTCAAAGAACTTTCACGGTTAGAATATTTAAAATAAATAAATTAGGTATTATAAAAATCCATAAATACTTACCGCCAAAACAGACGGTGGGTATAATTAGCTCTAAAAAGAACTATTTTTAGAAAAAGGAACACAAATTTACAAAATACGAATTAGATTGGCAGATCAAAATAAGGTTGACAATGACGTTCTAAAATACAACGGTAGTCAACTAAACAAATAAAAAAAAGTAATTAATTGACGTTAATAGTTTTATTCTTGTCTAGCACGTTATATTATTGCGGAATCTTGGAGACGTTCTTTTATGCTTTTATTCAAACTTGTTACTGTAATAAATAAGGATGCAGAGTTATTAACCACGTTGAGTCCTGATCGTTGATTGATGACGCACGGGCAAAGATCCACTGTGGCGACTTTATTTATTTCTGTATTAGATAAATATTTTTGTTGTTTCTTAAAGTTTTTATTTGGTAAAACTTAGCTTTTTACCATGTACCTACTTTGAGTGTGATCAGTCCCTGTGTCTGACAACCATATATACAGTATGTATCCGTAAGTTTACACCATATGGAAAACTTTTTTATTATTAATTTTACGAAAAAAAGTTATCCTTAATAAAAAGTTCTGCATGGTCTAAAACCTAAAATGCAACTATCAGATATTAAATTTTTTTTAAGCGTATACGAGGTTTGTCAAAAAATATTAATTTTGCCTAAGAGCAAAGTACCTTTATTCTTGACAATATCGAAAATTGTTATTAAAAAAAGTTGATCAGAACTAAAAACCACGTTCAAATATGTAATTACACCCATTTACGATGAAAAAATTAGGTTTTGTTATTTTTTAATAATTTTTCTGCATTATTACTTAATTATGAATGAACATTTATCTCTTGTAATTTTTAAAAACATGATAACCTTTTTGTTTCTTAATTTTATCTAACAATGTTACAATTTAAACAAGTCCGTAATAAATACATATGCATTTATATTGCAAATAAGAAAATATACATCCTAGATTACATGTAACTACTGTACAGTTAAATTTGCATACACATACGTTTCAAAAAAGAAAAAATAATTTTTTCATCGTAAATGGGTGAAATAACATTTAAACGTGGTTTTTAGTTGTGATCAACTTTTTTTAATAACAATTTTCGAGATTGTCAAAAATAAAGGTACTTTGCTCTCGGGCAAAATTCATATTTTTTGCCAAACCTCGTATACGCCTAAAAGAATTTATATCTGATAGTTGCATTTTAGGTTTTAGACCATGAAGAATACCTTTTTTTCGTAAAATTGATAATAAAAAAGTTTTCCATATGGTTCCAACTTACGGAGACATACTGTATATATAACTATAAATGGCAAATATCTAAAATTACAACTAAAATTAAGTCTATGTCACTAATTAAATCGCCCTCAGCATGGTCTTCCTCATTTAGCCAAACAGCTCGGATTGGCAAGTTTGGATCCTTTCTTTTTATGAAATTAACACAGTCGGAATACAAATCTACCCATTTATATTGTAGTTCTAAGGATGTGCCAGAGATATTGAAACTTTTCGTATATTTACAACAAGTTTCGCTTTTGCTTGATCCTTGAATAAAGTTGATCTAAAAAGAGGCCACCAAATAATCCTTATTATGTCCCCAGCATGCAATGAAAAATTTCGTTCTGATTAGAATTGGCGTAGTAGTCTTTTCATCAGTAAAAATGACCCTGTTCCAAAATTGAGGTATTGCGGTATTTATAATTCAAATTCAAAGCAAAAATATTCCCTAATTGTCGCTGTTCTTCGGTAAGAAACATTTTTTTCGCAGCTGGGCGACATTTTAGTTGAGACTCCTTGACTCTCCTGCTGGCAGTAGGTTGGGAGGCAGGAAATGCTGTATCAATAACAGCATCCCTTCCAGTTGCAAATGGATTATTTCCTAATTATCCCAAAAAAGCAGCATCCTGTTCAGGGTTGGAACGTTTGGGACGACCTGAACCAATTTTCCTCTTTAGGGATTCTTCTTGTTCCCAGCGTTGCTTAATTTTCAATATAGTTTTTTTTATTTCTATTATACAACTGCGCTACATCGCGGATTGGCCATCCTTCTGCGATTCTTGATACAATTTGAGCCTTTTCATTTTCAGACAACTGACGAGGCATTTTTATGTTCTTCTGTCAAAGTTTATCAAACGTTACCGCCATGCAGTTTCAAAATTAATTACACCGACGCCAATGCTTTGCATTTTTGATAATCTATGACGTGTGATAACCTCCAATAAACAATCATTTAGACAAGCCGGTTTTACGCAAATATGACAAAACTTTCCTCTCATTCTAATTCCTGTACGCTTTTTTTATGAATACATCTGTACATGGTAAAAAGCTAAATTTTAACAAATAAAAACTTTCATAAACAACAAAAATCTTTAAATAATAGATTAGTACCTTGGTTTTTGATCATTTAACACATTTTCATTCATTAAATTCATGGAAATATTAAATTAATATTGGGTTTATTCAAAAAATTCTATAAATATATTTCTCGAATTTTTGCTTCAAACTTTGTAAACGAGCATAAAATTAAAATCTAAACACCTTTTTCAAATACCTAAGTGTTTCCGATATCTACATTATATACAGTAAAGTCCGCACCATATGGAACATTTTTTTATTAATGGGGTTAGTTAAAATTACCTATAAGCAATCGTGTTTGCTTCAAATTAGACTAAAAATTATATATTCAATTGTCACCATCTGTCATTCGGTATCTGTCAAAAATTACATTTTTGTTAAAAAATGCTGAAAAATGGCATTGTTTTACCGAATTTCAAAAAATGTTATTAGAAAAAGTTGTTTCTAGCACAATTGTAGGCCTAAATACAAAGTATCAGATGTCTAGCGCAAAGTTAAATTTTTTGCCAATTTTTCAAAGTAACTTTTTTTATATATAATGTAAATTGGCTTAATGGATTTTAAACTATTTGTTTATACCATACTTAATATTTTATTTAGTTTGTATGCTTATTTTTTCACTAAAATACCATTTTTTTTCGAAATATAAAATTAGAGGCAAAAAAAATTTACACGGGTGGTGCAAAGTTATCATAATTTAATAATTTTAACAGATAAACGTCATAATATGTTCTATTTTTTTATAGTACATACACGTAAAAAGTTTAAAAAACTTATAATTAAATTTTCAGATATCAGATTAGTTCACAAATTTCAAATGACAAATTATATTATTTAATATTTCATAAAAATGTAATTTTATACTAAATATAATTTGTCATTTGAAATTTGGGAACTAATCTGATATCTGAAAATTTAATTATAAGTTTTTTAAACTTTTTACGTGTATGTACTATAAAAAAAATAGAACATATTATGACGTCTATCTGTTAAAATTTTTAAATTATGATAACTTTTGCACCACCCGTGTAAATTTTTTTTGTCTCTAAGTTTATTTTTTGAAAAAAAAATGGTATTCTAGTGAAAAAATAAGCATACAAACTAAATAAAATATTAAGTATGGTATAAACAAATAGTTTAAAATCCATTAAGCCAACTTACATTATATAAAAAAAAAAGTTACTTTGAAAAAATGGCAAAAAATTCAACTTTGCGCTAGACATCTGAAACTTTGTAGTTAGGCCTAAAATTGTACTAGAAACAACTTTTTCTAATAAAAATTTTTAAAATTCGGTAAAACAATGCCATTTTTCAGCATTTTTTGACAAAAATGTAATTTTTGACAGAGATACCGAATGACAAATGGTGACAATTGAATATATAATTTTTAATCTAATTTGAAGCAAAAACGATTGCTGATATTTAATTTTAACTAACCTCATTAATAAAAAAAAGTTCCATATGGTGCGGACTTTAATGGTGACACTGTAAGTACTATATATTTTTTATTTTTCTGCCAAACAACTTTATGGCGGACACTGTACATTACTATTGGAATTTGCTTTCACAAAATATGCAATATAAACTTTATAACCAAATGCTTTTGACAGTTTGGCTTTAGAGAGAAAATAGTGCTAATAAAAGGCTTATATTTTTATATCTTTTTTAAATCTTTACATACAGAGAGGGGTCTTCGGTTTTGTATATTTTTTGTAGCCCTTATTTTGTAAGTGAATATAAAGCAGTATACCAAGTGTTTAATATTAATGACCAAACCAATGTTGATGATTATGTTGTTGAAAAATACGATGTTTCTGTTCGAATCAACGACAATCAAGGATAGATAGACATACCGTTTCATTCATAAACAGAGAAAACATTCTATCGTATAACATTTGTAAAATTCGAATATGATGGCACTAAATTATTTACTTTACAGACCTGGTACTGTCTTAGAATGTTGTTTTGTGATAATGTTCACCTAAAAAGTTTAAATTTCATCACTATTTTCACATTAACCTAACATTTCTAATGTCAGAATTGTCATATTATTACATTTTCCTATTTTCACTTGTTACCGCTAGGAGGCAGACGTTGCCACGTTTTGCGGGCTCTAAACCAGTGTAGTACATTCGGAATAATATACCTACCGTTCTGTAAAGTTAAATTTTTGATTAGCTGCCAGCCAACAGCTTCCACTGTATAGTTTGACCATATATAATTTTAAACACTGGGTATTTGAGAACTATTGCATTTCTTACCATATAAAATCTTTGTATTTATTTATTTTGTTGTACCTTATTTATAGATATGTTGTAAAAATTTGTTTCTTTCTATTTGTAGGTATATTTCATAACTCAGTTTGATCGGTCGCATTATTATGTTGATATTTATTTATAATAAAATCATTAAAAAATTGAATTATAGGTTTTTTAGCTACCTATTTTACCTTATTCTGCTTTAGGGTTTAAATATTTGTTATTATTAAGCATGCTCCCAGGAGAAAAATAAAAAGTTTTAAATTATCATATTTTGAGTTTTATTGTGTTTTCTAACGACTCTTCAGCAATTTTGGGTCGATACAGCATCCACAATTCCCAATTAATTCGCGATCAATGTAAGGATTACTTTTTAATTTTTCCCCCGTCATGCAGGAGTAGGACAGGGAATGATCCATAACTTTTTGAGCTCACCCGGTAAAATGTCTTCGAAAGCTCGTGACAAGTGACAAGTACCAACAGGCCAAAGAGAATGAAGGTGACGTTGTTGCCACATTGTGCCTTACAGGATCCAGCTTTATTATTGTTTTTCAGTATAACACTAGGAAAATAGCGAGCCTGGTTGTGCTTATCTTTCCTCAAAATGTAAACTTCGTAATATAATTATTTGAATTGTAGTTTCTTTGCATGTGGAAAAATTTAACCTATTCCCGTTTTCCCGAAACATAAATTTGACAACACGGTTATCACATTGGACGATAAAAGGGTGGAGGGGATCGTTCTGACAGTTTCTTTTCTGCGAACGTCGTGTTTCGTGTTTGCAGGCGAACGGCTGGCTGTTCAAGACCAAAATTTTCGTGAAAACTTCGAAAAGAAACTCAAAATCGGCAAAAGGCACTGACAACAGTAGTTTGGACAAGGGATTAACCGCATCGGCCCGGAACAGAACAGTATCACAGTCTAAAACCAGTAAAATTAACAAAAATACCTAAAAATGAACGCGGACGATTATGAAACTCTACCCACTGACAATGTTGGAACGCATATGATTGCGGGTGCCATAGCCGGCATAATGGAACATTGCGTAATGTACCCCTTGGATTCCGTCAAAGTGAGTAACTTAAATGAGCCCCATTCTACAATAAATTTTTTTATATTTTAAACTAGTAACACCATAACTTTGAGGTTAGGTATCTCAGAAACGAACTTTGAATATTCCCTGTTTAATTACATTTGCTTGATTTTGAGTTATTTTTGGTAACTTCGGCTATTTTCAGCATTTAGAGCTACCTGGACATCATAGTTACTTAATAAGTAATTAATTTGTGTTATAATTTTGAGTTCAAGGCTGTTTAGTTCTGTTGAACTGTTTATCCATAAAATATTTCATTTGTTATTTTCCGTTTTCTTCTTCTTGTTATACCATAACGACCTCGTTGGGTTTGGATTTTTGACTTAATGCATTGAAAATAGCGTTAAGGAAATTATTTATATAAATATAACTTCAAACTTTTATTGTAGCTTTTGAGGTTAAGGTATTTTAGAATTTATGTTAAGAAGGGCTCTTTTTTTTAATACTCATCACTACTCATTACTTCTAGAGTTTATATTTACCACTGGGAGAACCTAAGCATCCAAATTTTTGTTCTTAGAACAGAGTTGGATAGGTTAGGTTGAAAGTAAGTGGGTTATATTTTTAACCCTCCACTGCGATGATCTATTGTGACTTACACCTTGTTATATTATATTTCTCCCAATAGATCTAGCTTCTTAATTATTGTATTTGTATTGGGAGAGGCATTCTTCATGTCTTCCGGCAGCAGTGTGTGAGGAAGTTAGTATGTTTCTCGGTATGTCTAATATAAAGTTTATTTTGCCTTTTTTTGGGTCCTGGGTCCATTTATCGGTAAGAGTGTATTTCTTATCAGGCAACAAGGAAACAATCCTTTTACTAAAAGTTGCCTAAAAAGTAAACCTACCTTGCATACCTATATTCTTATTGTCACCTTTTTCATTTAGACTAGAATGCAGTCTCTAGCAACATCAGGCACCGAAGGAATAGGGGAGACGCTAATTAAAATGGTCAGACAAGAAGGCATTTGGCGACCTATTCGCGGAATGGGAGCCATGGTCTTGGGTGCAGGACCATCGCACGCCCTATACTTTAGCTCGTATGAGTACTTGAAGGAGAAACTGACAGAAATGGTACCGAGTACTAAATATAATCCATTGTGTTATGGTGAGTATGAGATGAAGAAAGTCATAATATAGGTTTGTTTAAGTACAAGAAGCGTACACCAAAACAGTATAGTATACCTAATTGATATAGGTATTACAAGATATTAGTGGTAAAATTTA
This sequence comes from Polydrusus pterygomalis, assembly GCA_963969555.1. Taxonomy (NCBI): domain Eukaryota; kingdom Metazoa; phylum Arthropoda; class Insecta; order Coleoptera; family Curculionidae; genus Polydrusus; species Polydrusus pterygomalis. The sequence goes on from OZ018377.1 coordinate 4,025,170, forward strand.
ATTAAATAAGTACCTACATATACATTTGGTATCATTGGATGACATATTTATACTAGTCTTCTTGTTTTTTACATTTATTTGTCGTACTCTTGTACTTTTCAAATTATTTTACATTTATTGACGTGTGTAAATACATTATGTATATTTGACATTAATAAACAATTTGAATTTGAGCAAACTTTAAAAAAGAATTGTGGTAAATTTCTAATACTCAGACTGTGAATATGACAAGTATATGCAGTTTTTTCTGTGAATTAGTAGGTACCTACAGTAGGCTCTAGTATGTGTATATGTGTACCTACCTATTGAATGGAGATTTAAATTTTATTTTACTTGCATAGGTACTTAGATAAGTTTTACAGAGAGTATTTACCTTGATGATAAAGTGATGCTTTAATAGGTAAATATTTAAACCCTATTATTTTACTGATTGTATAGAAAAAAATAATATTTTGCTGAGGCAGGGTTATTTTGCAATTTTACACATACCTACATATATTATGGTAAAATACATATTTTGGCAAATCATGAAACATTTTATCAATAATTAAAAGCTCAGTTCCCTTGATTCATATAGTGGTTTAATTGATTATAGTATAAAAATTATTATTATCTGTTAATTCTGTTATGAAGTCCACTTTATTTCCTAGGTATACATAGAAACATTCAAAGCACTTAGAAAACTTAGATTATATACATACCTATCTACCTATTATAATTTAAATGTACCTTATATTATATTAACGGGATTTTTAAAATTTTTACCAGACTCTGTTGTGTATCAGTTAATTTATATCTCCAAACCTGCATGGTTAACTGAATTTTATCATTTTTCGTAGTAAAAATTATTACATAATAGTGACAGTTTATATTTAATTTTTTTCTGTATAACCCCCCCAAGAAGTTTTAGGCTGTATTCGCGATTGGTAACCCGTGAACGTGCTTCACATCACTTCTTCGTAGCCTTCTGATCTTATTTTCTAAAAATGTAATTCTTTTATTGCAAAGTAACTATTATTAGGAAAACGTAATTTGTAGTTTTTCAAGGCCATTACAGGACATCATTGTTGAATAACCATAATAACACTAAATTGGAGCTTCAAAGGTTCAAAGCTATTATTTAATAAAACGTCATAAATTGAGCAAAAAAAAATTAAATTAAATTAAATATGTATAGAGAAGCGATGGAATTAATATTGTACATTGTGTGGGTCGTCAAGGTACCTATTTAGTTTAAAGTTTGAGAGTTATAATAAACAATTTTAAATGAAAGATTTTGTAGTACACCACCTGGGTTAGGTCCAAACCATGAAGGTTTCCATAAACATTCATAATATGTGATTTGTTTAGGTGACAGCATATTATTCTGGAGTAAAAATTGTTGAATATTTTTACGTAGGTTCTTTGTGAAACTCACCCCCCCCCTCCCTAAAGATGTAACCGCCACGATATTGGTCTGGGGCCATGATGACGTTTTCGTTGCGTCGAACATCCCTTTTTCCGTTTGGTGTTTCTTTGACAGCGGTCTGGAATCCTCTTCAGTTTATCGGTTTTGTGTAATAATTGCTGTGTTTTTAGTGTTTTGTTATATCTTTTTGAGGCTAATTGGAAAAATAATAATTCTGCAGTTACTTTTCATAGGCGAGTAAATAGAAAGTTGGGTTATTTGTAGGCTAGGTTTAAAAGATAGTAGCAAGGTCACATTCAAAGGTAAATCCACCGTAATCCCTACTCCCTGCCCCACCCAGCTCTTCACCGCCTCACTTCTACAAACGATGTTGTCAACACATTTTAATAGCGTTTATGAATGACATGTGTCAATGGGTTTAAAAACTCTGATTAAAAGCATGAGTTGTAGATATTATTTCTACTAAAAAATCATTTTAGTTTTTCAAATTTATGTCGGAATATAATAATCCAAAATGGGCATTTTTTTACATAAGTTAGATCAGTAAAAGCAAAAACCATAATGAAATTAGGTACATATTTATTAATATGTTTTATTTATGGCTTATAACACAACTACTCAAAATAACCTTTACCTTTAAACCTATTTAACATTTCAGGTGTAATATTGATTGATCGAAAAAAACTCGACCCTATATAACTTTTGCAAAGAGTTTGTGTACCATAAAAAAAGTGTTCTTCAAAAAAGAACAATTACTACTTATTTTAGATTGTAATGTTTACGTCGTAAATAAAAATATAAATCATCATCGTCATCATCATCATACTAATAAATAAATAATGTCATAGAATGTAGGTATAATATTGCAGGCACACTTATCCTAATGAATGATTTTTTTATCAAAGAAATCTTCATATTTTGGCCTCAAGGATTTGTGCTTGTGGCATTTTTTATAGACCCCCTTACCCACTGTAGAGGTATTATTTTATAAATTTTTTTTTTGTTCAGGATGATTAGTACAAATAATTTGTTTTGTTACCTAGAAATGGATTTAAATGATCTTTGGTATAATAATTCTTAAGTATTATCAATATTGTTTTATGTAACGTAATATCTTATCATCTTTTACTTATTCATCACGTTGTAGATAACATCTCGAAAGTAAACAGTGCTGTAATCTTTTTCTATTGAGATGCACTTAGAACATTGTAATGAACCAAGCGCACCATATTCAGCACTGACATCTTAAAGTAAATCTTGTTAATATACTATTCATACATATACAGTGTGTCCACGGATAGAGTTTGGAAGAGGAAACACTTTTTTTATTAGGCATAGACATAGAACATAGACATATTTATTTGACCACATTTCTCTAAATTACAAATTGTAGCAAGCCATATAAAATGTAAAGCATTCCTGGACGCATTTATTTAACTAAATTAAAATATATATTAAAAATTAAAACATAATTGAATAAGATCATCGCATAAACAAACAGTAATAACAAAAATTTCTTCTACTGAGCAGAAAGCATGGGATTCAAGAAGTTTAATAATTACATCTTTAATTTTTTTAATATCTCGCACACTACAACAGGAAAAAATTGTTAAAACAACAAATCCGCTGTGGCTGTGTCCATATATTCCCGAACTGAATAAAAACGAAAAGATTTTTTAATCATAGATTTGAATTTTGAATAACTAGCAGCTTTACATTTTCAGGCAGTGCCTTATACCATGAAATTTCTATAGAATTATCCTTGGCCTTCTTGTAGCAAATTTTTTTAGGTCTGATTAAGTCAGAACCTCTAATTGAGTAGTTATGAAAATTAGAATTTAAGGAAAAACTATTCTCGTTTTTATGAATTTCGAGCAGTTGATAGAATATAAACAGAGAAGGTAGAGGTATGTAGGTATAGAAGAACAAGTCATTGTTTATAAATACGTCTGCGTGTACTGAAACTATAATTTCGAATATCAGATTTGCGATTACTATACAGTGTTCGTCAAAAACACCATTTTTACTTTTTAGGTTTATTTTTTCAATTTTAATTTTAAATTCCTTGATTTATTATATGAATTTTGCTTATGCTGAAACTACAATTTCAAATATCACATTTGCGATTACTGTACAGGGTTCGTCAGAAACAACATTTTTAGTTTTTTGGATTTCGTTTAAAATAAATTTACGTAAAAACACACAACAATTGTTGCTTTCTTACTTCGAATATGATTTTATATCTGGCCGAGTAACGATTTTGTTGTAAGAAAACCATTTTTTATTTGCCTACTTTTGAAGTATTTTTATGTCATATTTCTTCAATTCATTCAATCATAAATTATAAAACTTTTATTCAAACGTGGTACCACCGAGTTAGCGCATAGTTTAACTCGACATCTGAGTTCCTAACTTGCTGTATTGGGATATTTGCAATAACTACTCTTATTTTTTTCTTTCAAGAGATCTAAGTTATTACATATTGAAATTGGTTTTATACACATGTGGCTTCAGATATCCCCACAAATGAAAGTCAATAATTGTGAGATCGGGACTCCTACGTGCCAACTGATTTGATTTGGACCATAGGTACCTTTCAATCCATTTGTTCCCAAAGTGATGATTTAGCCAATTATCAAAAGGAATTGAAAAAAAAAGATGCAAAAAAACTAAAAATTAATCGAAAACTGGGATTGATCACAAACACAACTCACCAACACTATAACATTAGATACCTAATCAATAAATATCAATAATTCTGCGTCACTCGTAAACCTCCGTACGTTTCGTTATATTATAATTTGATATCATTAGGAAACTATAAATATTTGACTAGTAGAAAATTTAAAAAAACATAATATTTAGTAGGTAAGTATAATATTTTTACTCAATAGGTACACGTGACGAATGCATCTAATATAATTAATATAACCTTCGTTTTCAAACTCAGGCGGCAATTCTAGTGCCTTCAGCAGAAATTTGTCATCATTGATTTTTGTTAAACACTATTTCTGAAGACGCGTCGCTTAGCCTGTGAATTAGATGAATTCACTACAAAGAACTATTCGACTTATTAATTTAAAAGAAAATGCTATAAAGAAAAACAGTTACTTTTGATGCTAGTTAGAAGATTTGTGTTAGTAAATGTGGTGCATTTATCTTTGGAACCAGCCATGCAGTGCATGTTGGCTGGTTCTAAAGATAATTTGGTTCTAAACTTATTAATATTGTGAAACTAGTCGCAAATTAGTTCAACATGCATGTTTTGATAAAAACATTGTTTTTCTAGTTATCTGCGATTATTTAGGTATATGTAATTCCATTTGAAGTAATCAATTTAATAATTAATTGTTAGGTTGTTAAAGACTGCGTAATAATAATTTTCTGCCAAATGATTGCGGCTTTTTAAAAAAAATAAGTTATGACAATACTAGTGTATATTATTTCTGTAAATATTCTAATACGGTCTTTTCTTATCTATAGTTATATATTTAGTTTTCACCTATTTACGTATTTATTTGACATTGCAAGACGCCATTGTAAGAAATGGTTGATATTTACCTTAATTGTCTTATCTTATCAGATCGCTTTACTGCACTTTCTTTGCAGGCGAATTAACCAACGATAACAGAGCGAGATATACCTACATCTCATTCTCTTTATTATAACAAGCAGTCAGATGCAAAGGTTCCTCACGAATTCCACAATCAGTGGCGGTTGCTCTATAAGGCCGCGCGCCCCTCCTAGGAATTTTAACATAACACACAAATTAAATGTTTATTTAAATATTTATTATTACTATTCATTTTAATACTAATATTATTATTATTTCTAAATTTTAAAAAACCATAGCAACTCACCAATTCTGAACTTATCTCTAATTGTCCGTTTTCGTTGACCAACGATAAGCAAGCCTCCTCGTGTGAATTTTAGATAATTGAATTCCGTCGTTGAAACGCTGCGACGGACGGCGAATCTCGCCTGGCGTATATAAATTTCGCCGAACAAACCCGAACGTCACCCGGGTATATCCGATTTATTTGAAATAACCATAAAACCTAAAATAAATAATTCCATAGGACAAAAAAATTTCAAATATTTATGTTTTTATTTAAACGATTATTTAGCAACAAAAATTAAAAAATTGATTTCATTAAAAAAATTTAAAGTCGAAATAAAAACATGGATATTAAAAACAGACAATTTGAAAATATTTTTAGAAATGCTTTAATTAATTAATATTGTACTGAATAATTTATATAAGTAATATTTTTTACTTAAAAATTATAAATTAATAATTCTATTACAGGTAATATATTTCTTCAAAAAAGCTACGTTTATACTATAAATTAACATTTTTACTTTAAAAAACTTGATTTTTAATGCGTATTTATGATTTATGATTTTACATACTAAAACAAAAAATAAGATTTGCCCCTAACAAGCTCAGCTTCAGGGGATTGAAGAATAAGTTTATTGAAGACAACATAAACATATTTATTATATTATTAAATTTTAAATAAACTTATTATTATTATTATTATTATTATTATTATTATTATTATTATTATTATTATTTAGGGACTCGACGGCCGCGGTATTTTAGCGCCTGCATTGCTTTATACATTTCGGACTTTGTTGTGGCGTAAGCGCGCGTCGAGTTCGAACTAATAAAAATGAATTTCGTCAATAATATAATTATTCAAATATATTTTTGTAGGCTGCCATTAGCGGATAAACTTAAAATTAAAGAACTGGGGAGGCCGTTGCCAGATATAAAGTTATCACAAACTTGTGAACGACGGGCCGAAAACCGATCTTTTACGCGTCGGTTTTCAAAAGATATTTATAAATGTATGTATTAATTTACCTAAAAATTTTTTTATAAATAGATACTTTTTCGAGCAATTTGCTTATATGTCATTTGGTATTGGAATTCTATTGCGCCCCTCCAAACACAAACCCCACGACACGCCACTTTCCCATAGAAACCATGTAAAAATATACACCAATTATATGTGAAGTAGAGAGTGGTTTTTCCTTTCATTCCGTCAGATCGATCCCTACACGCGTTATCCAATTGTTACTCTGCCGAAGATTCCAAATATACTTACCCCTTTTGGGTTTTGTTTGAGTTTAAATGAACTCGATTTGTTACTACTGAGAGTTTAATATAGGGACGCATAATGCCGGTTTCAAGAAAGCTGTTGGCTGACGGCCAATCACAGATTTGCCCTTTGACTTCTGACTCATAACATAGGAAATGTATCATAAGAAGTAGTCTCATAAACAGTTCCATATTCGAAAATAAGAAATTTCTAGACAGGGCATTCAATATTTTTAATCTTCGTACATTTCTTATATCAACTGAAATCAAATTAAATAATTTAGATGCAAGATGTGCTACAAAATGTTGATTTATCTCATTGTGGTAGGGATATCTAGCATAAGCGCAGCGTTACCTGTGGTTTTAACATTGCACACTTCTGATTGGTAGAGCGTATTAGTGGTAAATAACCTTGGTGTCTTTAGGGCTCTAAATGGTGCACATTCCTCCCCAAACAATTATTATTAATCATTTATTTACTTATAAATACATTATACGATTTGATACATTAAATTTATATTCTAAACACTAGATTTATAAGTCAAATAGTTCTTAATTCTTAATCTTAATCTTAATTATTAACAGGGTTGGCAAATATCATGATATTTATATAAATATCAAATATCGGATATATATCCGATATATATCCGATATATATCTGATATATATCAAATAATTTTTTTCAGCTGAAACAGGTAAAACCATACTATAGTAGGTAGCCAAGTAAAATCAAGGAACTAGATATTTAAGTAAATATTATATTTTTATTTTGGCATTTTAAATTTAAATTTTATTCCGGATTAACGTTGTAATAAAAAAAAGCACACACAATGCACAGTCGCGTCGACGAATGATTCAGTAATGAAAAATAATAATGAAATAAATAGGGGATACCAATCGTAATAGCAACCCAAACCATACAACATTCGGCGGTAAATTAAAATTTCCAAAAATTTGTTTAATATCGTTGTTAACAGTTTTTTCAGCACTTAAAAAAAGGAATTTTTTAATAATAAATATCATGATATATATCGAAATATAAATATATGATATATATTAGTGATACATATCATGATATATATCAGTGATATATATCATGCCAACCCGGATTATTAATTCAATTTAAATGCATATATATTATAAGTAGCACCTAAGTGTTAAACACTTGTGTTGTGCTATACCTTAGTAAGAAGGCAATTACTAAACTAAATCTAAGAGTGAAAGAAAAAACTAACTAAAAGAAAATTATAAAGATATTATTATATACCCACATATCTAATAAATAAAACGCTCAATTTTCTATTATTTTAACAAATTCACGGTAATTTTCAAAGATACATTTTTTTGACAGTCTTGAGAATACTTTTATGTTATTTATCTGTTTAATATATAATGGTAAGATATTACAATAATTCCGTATCTCAGCAGGGGCTCAATCAGTTCCTTATAAAACCTGATAATTAGGTGTTAGTTAAGTATTTCACGAAGTATATAAAATTTATGTACAAGACATGTATCATCTGCATACCACATCGTCCCCCCCCCCCCCCTCCACACACCTCAAGCTTTTATAGGTGGTTATAAATGTAAGACAATATTGGAATATTGGCCCCATTATTGTGCCCTGGGGCACGCCACATTTTACTATTGCAGGATCACTAATAACGCTACCAATCTTGACATGTTGTGCTCGACCTGCCAGGTAATCCGCAAAGACATCCGACCCGATACCTCTCACCCCACACCTCTCCAGCGCTTGGAGCAGTATGGAATGAGATACCGTGCCAAAGGCCTTCGCCAAAAATGAACCGACGTTATGCGCGCCCATAGCACTGGTAAATCTCAATAGTTACAAATGAGTCAATTTAAGTTCAAATCAAATCCAGAAGGGGTTAGTCTTTGGATTCTTGGTTGTTCTAGAATCTAGAATAAAAAGTGTTGCATATTTTCACGTGGTTTCATTGCGGAACTAGCGAGGAACCGGATGGACCTTTGCATTTAACGTCTTGTCGGCTCGTTATGATAAAAATAATGACATGTCTATCCTCGTTGGGGTTAACCTCTAAAAATATGTGGGTATTTCTCTACTAAATGGAAAATCGCCTATACATCTATGTCCATACTATTTTTATCTTTCAAATTAAAAACTGAGTAAGTAGAACTAAAGGCAATAAGAAATGAAATTATTATTTGGAAAAAGCAGACACATTATTTTTTTATTTCAAAAGTTTGGACGATTTTTTAAAATTCCAGTGGACTGCTAAAATGCATAAAAAAACATGTTTCTTAGCAAATTAACTCAATTAAATTTAGGCGGCATGATGGCCCGGAGCAAAACCACCTAAAACAACCACCAGTTTGCCTACTGTCAGTCCCAGAAGTCAGAAAATATTTTTTTATAGATAGCGCCTCAAGATTAAACAGACCCATGGAGCACAGACAGTCCCCTGTGTTATAAACTGGTAATTATTTTATAAAATTATTTTAATTTAATTCCTTAAAACAATAGAAGAGTAACTTACCAGTGGACTGTTCAGGCAAGCGGCCCAGACGCGTGGCACTGCAACAAACGCAATCTCAAGGCTGAATAAAATGGTGCCGCCGGCTTGTATGAACATTCGAACGAACTTTACACTGAAAGTGTCTCGTTCCACCCAATATACGACACCTACTTTATGACATATAATTTTGGCGCGAATTTCAAATTATAACAGGGGACTGTTCTAATAATATTAGGACAACATTCGATTCGTTATTTTTTGTAATGCATGTTTATTTATATCTATTTAAATTTCCTGATTTTAAATGTAAGGTTTTTTTTATCCCGAAATTAAATAATTGTTGCACAACTTGCCATTCTGAAAATGGGACATACAGGTGACTTCGTTTTGAAATGCTTGAAGAGCATTTAAATTAATATTTTAAAATTATATCAAATAATTTCCTCTGGATAGTCAAGAATAGTAATAATACTATCGTTTTTGGTATACCGAACTCGGTAATAATAACTCGCAATGCATAAAAATTGTCTGGGACATCGATTTTCCATTTAGTAGAGAAATGCCCATGCCCATGTATTAAGGAGGAAATAAATTGGCCGAGTTTTCCACGATATTTCTGTTGAAAATTTGACCATTATCAATTTCTGGGACCACTAATTGCCCAACAGATTTAAAAAATGCTCTAATTAGCTGTGTAGCTATGACATAATGTAAACAAATTTCCATGGTGTAATAATAAAACGTCACAGAGCAATAAATCGGTTGTTATAACAATAAAATAAAGCATGTTATCGACAAAAAAATACATTTTATTGCCGGTATTTAGTTAATCATCGGATCATTATCATCATCCAATTATTTAACGTCTATTAAGATTTTGTCAATATAGAGATATGAAGCAAGCGGCTACCACTTAATCATAAAAAATACTTCCGATTTTTTATTTTGATTTTTTTTCGTTTGCCAAGTCATTTGTTATGAAATCGATTTGAGATCTTTGTATTTTTCGGAATGCTTGTTACACACGGCCTTGTCAGGTACCTTTTGAAAGTTTAAAGTATGGATTAGGTAATGGGCTTTTGTACTTTTTATTTTAACTCTGCCGGATAGATATGGAAATATTATATTACGAGTTAGTCAAAAATCATTTAAATTACGGAATTTGAGGTTGGGGAGGAATAAATAGAACTTTAGTTAAGAAATTAGAAATATTACAAAAAAGGTTTCTAAAAACTATATTCAACAAAGATTATCTTTATCCTTAAAAAGAATTATATTCAGAAACAAAAAAGTTGAACATAAGACAACTTTACATTTATAACATCTTAATATATATATTTAAAAATAAAATCCTTATACAATTTAAAAACCATATTCATAATACACGTCATAAAAATGAAATAACCATAAAACCTGAAATAAATAAGTCCATAGGACAAAAAAATTTCAAATATTTATGTTTTTATTTAAACGATTATTTACCAACAAAAATAAAAAAATTGATTTCATTAAAAAAATTTCAAGTCGAAATAAAAACATGGATATTAAAAACATACAATTTGAAAATATTTTTAGAAATGATTTAATTAATTAATATTGTTTTGAATAATTTATATAAGTAATATTTTTTACTTAAAAATTATAAATTAATAATTTTATTATAGGTAATATATTTCTTTAAACAAGCTGCGTTTATACTATAAATTAACATTTTTACTTTAAAAAACTTGATTTTTTAATACATATTTAGGATTTGTGATTTTACATACTAAAACAAAAAATAAGATTTGCCCCTAACAAGCTCAGCTTCAGGGGATTAAAGAATAAGTTTATCGAAGGCAACATAAACATATTTATTATATTATTAAATTTTAAATAAACTTATTAATATTATTATTATTATTATTATTGTATAGAAATCATTTACTGAGAAAGTAATTAAATAAAACACGCTCTTTAGTAAAAACACTGACCCACGTAAAAGTGGCTTTGACCAGTCGGCGGACGCGTTTCTATCTAAATGATTCTTTAAGTCTTGCTGTTTCTAAGCTGTTCTTTTCTATCTCAGTTATCGAAATAAAGATAGCGATATGATCGGAAGCTCTACCGCAAATAAAATAATTGCGGGTAATGGGACGACGCAGGTCTGTTTGTGGTCAAACCCTATGTTTTCGGCTTCTTTTTAATTGTTTCTAGAAAATTTTGGTGATAAAAAGATCAGACCTCGATAATAAAAAAAACCACGTCATACGTTATGTAAATTACATATTATGTAACGAATTAGGCAATGTTACATAAAATTTACATTTGATTGTGTTAAAGATTGTATTGTTTCTAATTTTTTTCAATATCAAATTTTTGATTCGTATAGTAACCGTAACCGTAAAATTATTGTAGGTACAAGGAAAACATATGTTACTTTTACTAAAAGGCAGTTTTTTTTAAATCCTAATTATGTGTTGTTTTAATAGGTAGTTGTATTTTTAAGCAGGTATCTTAAATTGACATCTTCGAAATAACAACATCTGCGGCTTTTTTAATTTTAATTTTTTTCTAATATTACATTTCCTTTAACTCTGGTTCTAATATTTGCAATCCTGTATATATCCAAAAGCAGGAGCGTACCTACCGAGCGGACTACCATAGACATTTACCTTTAGATACGAACAGCTTATCTCGTGCGCAAACAAAAGTTAAGTTTTATGGGTGAAAAAATACGTCTGAGCGCACGGCTCGCCGGTCAGATACCTTCCCTACCAGCAGGATTAGGCATGCGCACAAACCTCTTGTTATCGGCCTGTCCTTCTTTAGCGACATGCTCAAAATACACTCCAGAACCGGCTCGGAGCCATTTTTGTTGTTTTTTAAGTTTTGTCTCTGGATTCCTTGTTGTTTTTTTGCTATTGTGGATTGAGGGTGTTTAATATTTACGGATTTGTAGTTTTTGTGTAGTTTAGTGAATTGTGTTTGTGCTTTTAGTGACTCGGATTGGAATATAAACAATGACTATATAGTAAAAACCGTTGTTATGATTTTATTATGCCTAAATAAGGGCAAAATACCGGGTATTTCGTACTTTCAGTAAGTATGAGAGTAGTGATGCATCTTGATATATAACTTTATTTTATTATGATCAATTTAAACACATCTAACTAGGGCTAGGCTACACAAATAGGGTATGAAAATAAAGAGAAGACACACACCAAGACAGGTTATCCCGATGCATGTTTTGGTATATTTTATTTACAGCTCTGCAATCTAATTAGGTACGCCTATTTTTCAGGCAATATATTAGTTCAAAAGGTTTAAAAGACACTTTTCTTTATACCTACTTATATTATATACAAGAAAAAAGTAAATACCTAGGTATGTTTATATTAATACAAGGGTGAAAGTTTTCCACGGGTCAAGTTATCGGGCAAAAACTTTTTTAAATTCTCGAACAAGAAATTGTGGTTGAAAATGTTTTTCACGTGCCCAAGTTTTTGAAAAAATTGTAAAAATTAATACCAACTAGTATTTGACATGAGGTTAGGTACGCGATAACATCGAAGATTGGTTATTTTGCTGGTTTTTGTTTGTTTTTTAGATTCGATTTTATAAGACTAGTTTAATTGACTTGTTCTCTTCCTTTTCGAACTAAAAACACGACGACGAATCATTTTTAAAAAAAAATTCCTATCCTCAAAATCTGATAGGTTTGCAACTACCAAAAATCACTACCTTTTTTCCTTGATCAGAAATTGAGAAGAAATTTCAATTTTTTGGCCAGAATTTGGGACAAATTTGATGTGTTTACACGTAAAAATAAATTGTAGGTCAACTTTTACAATTTCTCGAACAAGAACTTAAATTTTAAAGCCCGGACCTGTCTATTTTTCCATTCGTTCATCGATAATTTTGCAATGCGCATGCCTAATCCGGTGTAGCTTTGTTTACATGCGCGAGGCTATACATTTGCCACTCGTGATTATTGTTTGCTTCTCTAAAGGTAAATGCCTATGGTTTGACCCCGTAAATAACATTGGAACGTTTAAAATTTTTACAAAATTAAAAAAAACTATAAATTACGTTCTGCTTCTGCATCGAAGAGTCCGAACAAGGTGGAACTGACTATTTGATAAGATTAACGAACAGCGCGATGCGAAAAGGAGGAGGATACTTAATATTTTTATTCTTTATACCTACTTACTACTGATAATATGAGGGGACAAGACATTTCCTTTATGTGTAACTCGACCTGATTGCCTGACAATGGGCGTTTTCACACTAGCCGACACGACACCGGCACGATCACGACACGGTAGCGACACCGACACGATAAATTGGCGGGTATTTTCACATTTGCCGACAACCATCTCTGTCGTGTCGTAGTGTTGTGCCGGTATTCGCAGACATGGCTCCTGCAAATAAATTGTATTTGCTACATTTATTGCATTTAAGACTCAAAAAGCAAAGACCGCAAAGAACATTTTTGATACATCCAATAATAAAGGTGCGCTACTTACACGACACCTATTACACTCTTTTTGAGACATTGACTAAGGATTCTGACAAATTTTTCGACTACTTTCGAATGAGTCATGAAACATTTAACTATGTGCTGAGCAAGTTAATTGACGAAATCAAAAAACCAGAACAGAAACAACTAGGAAAAGAAAAAACCGCCAACGACACGAGTGGAGCGCTTGCTGCTCGCCGACCTGTCGGCGCCTGTAACGACACGATAACGATATATCGGCAAGTGTGAAAGCATTCCCTTTAGGGCGTTTTCACACGATACCGGCACGATCACGACACGGTAGCGACACCGACACGATAAATCGGCGAGTATTTTCACATTTGCCGACGGCCATCTCTGTCGTGTCGTAGTGTTGTGCCGGTAATCGCAGACATGGCTCCTGCAAATAAATTGTATTTGCTACATTTATTGCATTTAAGACTCAAAAAGCAAAGACCGCAAAGAACATTTTTGATACATCCAATAATAAAGGTGCGCTACTTACACGGCACCTATTACACTCTTTTTGAGACATTGACTAAGGATTCTGACAAATTTTTCGACTACTTTCGAATGAGTCATGAAACATTTAACTATGTGCTGAGCAAGTTAATTGACGAAATCAAAAAAACCAGAACAGAAACAACTAGGAAAAGGAAAAACCGCCAACGACACGAGTGGAGCGCTTGCTGCTCGCCGACCTGTCGGCGCCTGTAACGACACGATAACAATATATCGGCAAGTGTGAAAGCCTCAGACCAAGTGCTTGGTCTGAGGTGAAAGCATTCCCTTTAGGGCGTTTTCACACGATACCGGCACGATCACGACACGGTAGCGACACCGACACGATAAATCGGCGAGTATTTTCACATTTGCTGACAGCCATCTCTGTCGTGTCGTAGTGTTGTGCCGGTAATCGCAGACATGGCTCCTGCAAATAAATTGTATTTGCTACATTTATTGCATTTAAGACTCAAAAAGCAAAGACCGCAAAGAACATTTTTGATACATCCAATAATAAAGGTGCGCTACTTACACGGCACCTATTACACTCTTTTTGAGACATTGACTAAGGATTCTGACAAATTTTTCGACTACTTTCGAATGAGTCATGAAACATTTAACTATGTGCTGAGCAAGTTAATTGACGAAATCAAAAAAACCAGAACAGAAACAACTAGGAAAAGGAAAAACCGCCAACGACACGAGTGGAGCGCTTGCTGCTCGCCGACCTGTCGGCGCCTGTAACGACACGATAACAATATATCGGCAAGTGTGAAAGCCTCAGACCAAGTGCTTGGTCTGAGGTGAAAGCATTCCCTTTAGGGCGTTTTCACACGATACCGGCACGATCACGACACGGTAGCGACACCGACACGATAAATCGGCGAGTATTTTCACATTTGCTGACAGCCATCTCTGTCGTGTCGTAGTGTTGTGCCGGTAATCGCAGACATGGCTCCTGCAAATAAATTGTATTTGCTACATTTATTGCATTTAAGACTCAAAAAGCAAAGACCGCAAAGAACATTTTTGATACATCCAATAATAAAGGTGCGCTACTTACACGACACCTATTACACTCTTTTTGAGACATTGACTAAGGATTCTGACAAATTTTTCGACTACTTTCGAATGAGTCATGAAACATTTAACTATGTGCTGAGCAAGTTAATTGACGAAATCAAAAAACCAGAACAGAAACAACTAGGAAAAGAAAAAACCGCCAACGACACGAGTGGAGCGCTTGCTGCTCGCCGTCCTGTCGGCGCCTGTAACGACACGATAACGATATATCGGCAAGTGTGAAAGCGTTCCCTTTACTTACATGAGATTACGCGTCCACCGGTGTCGTTGTCGTTGTCGTACCGGTATCGTGTCGGCTAGTGTGAAAACGCCCAATGACGCGTAGGATTTATGTTTACATCGCGATCGGCCTACCTAGGACATAAATAGACTTTAGTTATACCCTTTTTTAAAAGTAAATCCAAAGCTTTATACTTCCTTTAATTTCCCATGTATTTATTTTACCGAATTACTTCAATTTACCACGAATTTTGTTGTGTGTTATTTACTTGCTACTTGTCGACCTTGATTATTAAAAACAATATATCATTAGAACCAGTGTTTTTTTGTCAGTTAAATATTTTATTAGAGTATAATATAAGCATGTGGGCAGATTTTGCACAAGGAAGAATGTGTTGAGCTCATGGTGATGTGATCACTTTGGACGATGCCCAAAACGTTTTTATATATGCGATGGTTGTTTAAAATGGGATAGTTGTATTGTAGTTATTGAAATTACGTAAGATTTGGGGAGTTTTTGTTTCCAGTGTGTTGTTATAATCTTATTCAATTGGTAGTTATCTCTAAAACTGTTCAGGCACTAATAACAGCGGTATTTTTATATAGAAATTTGAAAATTTTCCAATGTTTCATTGTAAGGATTTATTCTTATCTACTGCCCCTCGTAGTAGGAATTTGTAATATTTAATTATAGCTACTTGCTTGATGGGTAACTCCTAGGACTTCCCCACAAAATGCTTTAATTTACCACAAGCATTGTTTAATAAATCTTAACACGTAAATTTCTTTGTAAACGATAATTTAAATTAAAATCGCATCGTGGACAATTAGTGACAATAAAACAATAATAGAACGTTTTGTGGGTTCCCAAACAGGATGGAAACGAACGCTACTGGTTTTCTGTTTATTTATTACAATATTTGCAAGTCATTTAGACGATTTTTTCATTGTTGGGCACGTTTTTCTGTCAATATTGTTAATAAAAGAAAAAAATTTAACGATTATTTTAAGTGACATTTTTTCTACTGATTAGAAAAGTAAAAACAGAGGCAGAATAATAGATGGGTCATTATAAAATAATTTCACAGGTTTAAATTTGCCATCACTGGATACCTTAAGGTTTAAATTTTAAACGTTGTTTCTTCTGATGTAAACGATTTTTAACTTAGGTATTACATTGAAAGGACTAGTGTTGTAAGTGGAAATATTCCCAATTTAAACTGTTCCATGGGTATGGAAATATTGGAAATTTCCTAACGTGTCTCGGAAATATAAAAAAAAACATTTAAACCCCCTTTTTAAAATCCCCAATTAATTTCCTAACAACTTTCTTTAACATTATCCTAGACCTATCTCTTACCGTTCCTAAAATAATAATTAATGACCAATTTTTTGACGGAAAACGCCTGGGGGCTTTCGACCCTACACTTGCGATATATAGGGTGGTTTAAAAATACAGTTAATTTGGTTAATTGACAAAGTGACCATAAGGATATTTTTTTTAACACCCTGTATATTATCACTGATTTAAAAAGCTACCTAAATTTGCCCTGTATATCATATCTATACCTAACTATAGTCTATTTATTTTCAACTGGCAGGAAATAAAAACAAATACACGACCTGAACAGGGTCGCATTCAAACCTTTATAATACTTTTACTGCTGCGCGATTTTAAAAAAAAATCTGCTTATTTTGCATATAAATCACCATTACAGGTTTAGTACCGTGCGAGCAAAAATTATTTGCATCAAAGAGGGCCTTGCATCTAAGGACGTAATGCTTAGTCGTTAAGCTTAATACCTGTTGGGTGTGAGTAACTACCTGAATTAACAATCAATCAGTTATTCCGTCATCTTTCACAGTCGTTACAAATAATTTGATTCAGCGCTAATTTTTCCAATTTTTTGAACAATTCACACAATGGGCTTTACGGAATAGCACAAAACATTCATAGTTGAAGCGTATTTTCGAAACGGGGTTAGAGTAAATGGTGAGTGGCAATACAATCCGGGTTTGTGCATGGACGATTTTCACGAACATTTTCCTAACGTTGCTTTTCTTGCTGGGGATTTTTATCATTGCCTGAAAAGAACCGTGGCTGTGTTTAGGGAAACAGGTTCTATACAACACAAAAAAAGGAGCAGGAAGACCATCTGTATAAGAACAGAAGAACTTGTTGCTCCTGAAATAATGCAAAATACGCCAACAAATTGTATAAGACGCCTGTCCCAAGAAGTGGGATGGGATATTATGACTTGATATGCCAAACTAGAGTAATAAAATAAGTAGACAAATACAAATTTAGTTTTGTTGTTTACAAAATTAACAAAGTAAGAATATACAGAAAGAAAAAGAAAAATAATTACATAAATTGTTGAAATTGGCCACCGCCATGCTCCCAGCATAAATTCACCCGTTTCTTCATATTTTCGAAGCAATGTGGACTCTACAAAAAAATTCGGATTTTCACATGCGTGTATTCTGAGAATTCACATAACCGGAGAGGTGGAACCAGGCTTCATCCGAAAAAAAGTCAGGTCTAATAAATCATTTCTTTCCAATAAATTTTGGGTAAACCATTGAGAGTAATTCCTGCGTCTTTCAAAATTTGCGGCCTTTATTTCTTGGAATACGTGCACTTTATAAGGAACTAAATTTAGCTGCTTCTTAAGAATAGTCCTGCATGTTCCATAAGATCTTCCCACTTCTTGGGGCGGGCGTCTTATACAATTGGTTGGCGTATTTTGCATTATTTCACGAACGTTTGCAACAAGTTCTTCTGTTCTTACATATGGTCTTCCTGTTCCTTTTTTGTGTTGTATAGAACCTGTTTCTCTAAACACAGCCACGGTTCTTTTCAGGCAATGATAAAAATCCCCAGCAATAAAAGCAACGTTAGGATAATGTTCGTGAAAATCGTCCATGCACAAACTCGGATTGTATTGCCACTCACCATTTACTCTAACCCCGTTTCGAAAATACGCTTCAACTATGAATGTTTTGTGCTGTTCCGTAAAGCCCATTGTGTGAATTGTTCAAGAAATTGGAAAAATTAGCGATGAATCAAATTACTTGTAACGACTGTCAAAGATGACGGAATAACTGATTGATTGTTAGTTCAGATAGTTACTGACACCCAACAGGTATTAAGCTCTACGGCTAAGCATTACGTCCTTAGATGCAAGGCCCTCTTTGATGCAAATAGTTTTTGCTCGCACGGTAGAAACGGCAAATTGTTTGGTAATAATTTTATATGGTCAAGTAGTTTTGACAACCCAGTCTCCTGGTGGAAAGGCCTTTGTTCATCATCTTCATTATTAAAGGTAGCGTCACGGATTTTGATGATGCCAGGCCAGCATCTTCAGCAGCCACTGAAGGCAGTTCTACCATTTATAGTAACATACATTTTTAAAAAAGGAACAGACCTACGTGTCCCACAACGAAAACAAATAAAAAGTAGCAACAGAAAAAGTAGCAACAGATCAATTATTATTTTTGACACTGTTGAAGATTTAGAGGAAGTTTAAGTTATCATGAAGAAGGCATAGATGCTGAAGATAATATGAAAGGTGATGATGACAGCGATAAAGATATGCCTTTTGCTCGACTTATTACGAATTTGACTGTATTCTTTGTTTGTTTTTCTTATTTAACCTTTTATTTATGTTTATGTATTTTGCTTTTAATTTTTTGGATGCTATATTTTTATTTAAATGATTAGTTTTTTCAGTTTCTCAGTTTTTAATTTGTTTCCAATATTTCCATATATTTTCAATGTTTACAAAATATTTTAGGATATATTTCGGAAACACTAGAAAGGTAGTAATTGAGAAATATTTTGAGAGATTTTGAATATTTTCCAGTTACTGATTCACAGCTGTATATTGAAAGGCGGTTTCTTCCTCTTCACCGCAAAGTCTGCATTCAATAAGTCCATATTATTGTGGGACTCGTGAGAAACCTGGTAGACCTTTGCATTCGACGTTTTGTCTGCTTGTTATGGTAAAGAAAATGCGATGTCTATCCTGCTCTCTCGTTGTTGGTAAATACAGTAAATAAATATAGAATTTATACAGGGATTGGCTCTAAGGGGATTTTAAAAATATATTATTATGTTATGACCTAAACATGCATGGGTCTGATACTATAAGTATCCCCCCCTGTAACCATTAAAATTAACAGATATGTAAATATATGTATAGGAACGTGTTTATCAAATCGATTTTTTACACATTGGTTAATGTACCTATTTGTTATTACTGGAATTTTTTTTTATTTGAATATTACAAATGCACCTAATTTATTCTATTGTTAAATGAATAGAAAGGTAAATATTTCGCCACCTATGCACCCTGCACATTGCACACTAATTGCATTAATAAGGTTATTTTCCTTCATCATGTTAAAAAACCAGATTTGGTTTCCTTTTAGTAAGATTTCAAAAAAATTAATCAACACAAAATGCTATTGGCTATCTAACAGAACAAATATATGATGCACTGGATAATAAAAAACCTTGTATTAGTATTTTTCTAGATTTAGCAAAAGCCTTTGATACAGTTAGCCATAATTTACTGTTAAAAAAGTTTGAAAATATTGGATTCAGAGGAAAGCAATTAGAATTAATTAAAAATTATCTGAAAAATAGACCAATTTATGTTCAAATAGATAAAGAAAAAAGCTATCCAAAGGTATTTAAGTATGGTGTTCCTCAAGGAACAATTTTAGGACCATTATTTTTTAATATTTATATTAATGACTTATTTAGTATAAATTGCGATGGACAAATTCATAGCTTTGCAGATGATACTAAAATTTTTTATACCGATACAATTTGGGAAAACTTAAATAATAAAATTAAAGAAGATTTTAAAATTATAAAAAATTGGTTTGATGACAATTTGTCAACAATTTAATTGGAATAAAACAAATTATATTCCTTTTACTTCAAACCTAAATAACCTACCACAAAATATGAATATATTCAAATAAATGACGACTTTCAAATTTTTAAAGTTAATAAAATAAAATATTTAGGAATTATTTTTGACAGTAAATTAAATTGGAATTTTCACATAGAATACTTAATTAAAACATTAAGAAGTTTACCACCGATTTTTAAAAACATTAAAATGTTTTTAAATGTAAGACATGGAAATATTATATTACGCGTTAGTTAAAGTTAAAACCCATTTAAATTACGGAATTTTAGGTTGGGGAGGAATAAATAGAACTTTAGTTAAAAAATTAGAAATATTACAAAAAAGGTTTCTAAAAATTATATACCATAAAGATTATCTTTATCCTTCAAAAGAATTATATTCAGAAACAAAAAAGTTGAACATAAGACAACTTTACATTTATAACATCTTAATATATATATTTAAAAATAAAAACCTTATACAATTTAAAAACCATGATCATAATACACGTCATAAAAATGAAACAACCATAAAACCTAAAATAAATAAGTCCATAGGACAAAAATATTTCAAATATTTATGTTTTTATTTAAACGATTATTTACCAACAAAAATTAAAAAATTGATTTCATTAAAAAAATTTCAAGTCGAAATAAAAACATGGATATTAAAAACAGACAATTTGAAAATATTTTTAGAAATGATTTAATTAATTAATATTGTTCTGAATAATTTATATAAGTAATATTTTTTACTTAAAAATTATAAATTAATAATTTTATTATAAGTAATATATTTCTTTAAAACAGCTGCGTTTATACTATAAATTAACATTTTTACTTTAAAAAACTTGATTTTTAATGCATATTTATGATTTATGATTTTAAATATTAAAACAAAAAATAAGATTTGCCCCTAACAAGCTCAGCTTGAAGAATAAGTTTATCGAAGACAACATAAACATATTTATTATATTATTAAATTTTAAATAAACTTATTATTATTATTATTATTATATTATTAAGTATTTTTGTTTTATACAAAAAAACTTAAAATTTGCCCCTGGCGGTTCGCGCCGTTGCCTTTAAATTTAAATCATGTTTTTTAGGATGGCGTATGTACACAAAAATAGAATTTTTGAAAATTAAAAGTAAGATAGATCCTTTTTAGTAAGTATAGAGTATTCAAGGCACAAAGCGGCTTCGCTGGTTGCCTGCACGTGGCGGAACACAATGCACGCAAGTGCAAAAATAGGCCTGATACCGGCGCCAGACTTCTAAAAACACGTGTCTGCCTCGTTTATCTGTCTTTTTTTTGTAAAAATGTGTGTAATATATTTTAAATATAGTGCTAATTATAGTGTAATGTTGTTTTAACTGGATAATTAATAAACCGGGACGTTTCCTTGTGTTTTTTTCCGTAAACCATTGTGGATATTTTTTATTGCTCGCTGTAATATTTGTTTCGTATTTGTGTGTGTAATAACCTAACAGCAAAAAACAATGTCGACGTTATGTTATAATATTGTAGTTTACAATAATATTATTGTCTGTATGCAAATAGTGAAAATGAAGCTAGACTGTTTTGGTTGACAACGGCTTATTTTTAAATAATCATACCGAAACTAAAACTTGCAGTATTTCAGAGTGCAAATCAAATTACCACAGCTCCTTAAAGCAAGGTAAGAAGCTTTATCTACCTTAAAATTTCCGGCCAGTTATGATTTATAGAAAAAAAAATTATTAAAAGCAATTTCTAGAGACAACTGGGCTCCATCAAAGTAGTATGTAGTTTGCTCCCTACATTTTGTTGAAAGTGGCATAATATTATACTAATTCGCGACGCTGATTATCGTTTATCTGGTTCTCTGTATCAAATATTTCGACAGAAACTATAAACGTTATAAAGAAAAGGTTAATTTTTCTTTTGGTCCTTTTTTCTATTGTTTTTCGGCAACGAGTCCCGATTTTTCCCTGGCAGCCTTGCATTATCGGTAATAAAGATAGCTTTTTTACTAAGTGATACTAACGAAGTTCTTTGTAAGGTTTATCAAAAATCCTAATCAAAATCTTAAGATTTTGCGATATTTCCCGTTCTCTTATATTTTTATCTCGAGATTCTCATTTGATTGATTTTTTGAAAATTCTAGATGTAGAGCGCTTGAATAATATTATTAATAATAATAATAATAATAATAATAATAAAAAGTTTATTCAAATAGTTTGTAAACATTTAAAAAAATATATAATTTTTTTAAATGAACGAACAATTCAGATTTAGGTAGTAAAAAAATACTTGTAAGACATAATAATATTCATTATCTTAATCTTAACATAGTATAAAACAAAGTCGCTGTCGCTGTCTGTCCGTCCCTATCTATATATGCTTAAATCTTTAAAACTACGCAACGGATTTTGAAGCGGTTTTTTTTAATAGATAGGGTGATTCAAGGGGAATGTTTTTATGTATAACTAGCGACCCGCCCCGGCTTCGCACGGGTGCAATTTCAGAAAGTGGCATGCCTGGTACTAATATATCGGGTTTGTTCGGGTTTGTATTTATACCAGCGGGTTGCAACGCATGCCGGATACACGCTAGTTATTTATATATTATTAAAAATATGTTTACTTAAATAAATCAGAAACATTTAGTTTATAAAAAGATGAATAAGGTAGTGTTTTATTATTCGATATAATACAATAATATATCTAAAAAAAACATTATAAAATCCAAATGACAGATGTTTTTCTTCTTTGTTATAGGTGCAGCAGGCTGTATGTCAACACTTCTACACGATGGAGTAATGAACCCAGCAGAAGGTAAGTGTAAATAAATACAGATATATATATATAGGGTGTATAAAAAAACACTGTCCCATTTTTCTTAAGGTGGAATTCTCAACGTCATTCCATCTATTGCCAACTTATAACCTATTTCGCGTTGCTTTTTTTAGTTTATTATTTGATTAACTAACATTTAAATAAAATCAATATCGCCGGTACAATAGTTAGGTAATATCTGACATATTATTACAAAAATATCAATTTATTTCATTGCTAATTTTGGAAGAATTGTATAGTGAAAGAAGAATGACATAATAATGTTAAAAAAATCTTACCCGATATTTTTCGCTATACAATTGTCCTAAAATATTTAATGAAATTCCTTGATATTTATTTCATATGTCAATTTTTACCTATAAAATATGAAGACGATATTGATTTTATTTAAATTTTGTATAAAAGTTAGAAAAAATAAATAAATCTACGCGAAATAGGTTATATGTTGGCAATCATGTTGATACTCCACCTTAAGGTTGAATTCTCAACGTCGTTGAATTTATTGCCAACCTATAACCTATTTCGCTTTGTTTTTTCAAGCTTATTATTTTTTAAACTAACATTTAAATAAAATCAGTATCGTCGGCACATTACTTAGGTAATATCTGATATATTACAAAAATATCAATTTATTTCATTGCTAATTTTGGAAGAATTGTACAGTGAAAGAACAATGAGTGACAATGACATAATAATAATTAAAAAAATCTTACCCGATATTTTTCGCTATAGAATTCTCCTAAAATAAGTTATGAAATTCCTTGATATTTATTAAATATGTCAATTATTACCTATAGAATATCAAGTCAATATTGAATTTCTTTAAATTTTGTATAAAAGCTAGAAAACATAAATAAATCTACGCGAAATAGGTTATAGGTTGGCAAGCATGTTGATACTCCCACTTTAAGAAAGATGATAAAAACCCATTTTATACAAGGCACATTTTACGCATCGTTGAATGACATTAGAAAAGGTAGAGTAGATTTCAAAAAGTGACAAACCTGTCAGAAAATAATTAATAAATGTTCTGAGGTTATGTTACGACAGAAGAGAAAACGGTTGTGTGTAGTTGCACAATATTGGAATATTTGGAAAATGATGGAAGAGTTTTAATTTATTTTTGAGAAATTTTGGCACAAATGTGATCCTTTTTAAAAACTCACCACCTCGGATGTATCAATCGCCATTATTAGTGAAAATTAAATAGTTTTATATTATTTTTTTTAAGTCTTTTAGAAATCAATTTTAAGCCAGTATGCAAATATTTTTCTGCAGTTTATTTTCATGTTAAGATTTGCGAGTTAAAATTTAATACGTCATTTCCATAATATCCTTTATACAGGGTGATCCACGACGGGTGGCTGCTGTATCTCCAAAACCATACCATGTTATGACTTTGGGGTAAAAAATTTAGTATGAAATATGACAAAAAAAATGCTGGAAATAATCTTTAAATTCCTAATTTTACCGCTAGGGGGCGTAGTCGCTATGCTATGATACAAATTCCTTAATTTCTACTAATAACTTCAATACACATTAACAATTAAAAATACTTAAAAGGTTGTAACTTTGGTTTAAAATTAAGGACCTTGTATCATAACATAGCGACTAAGCCCCTAGCGGTAGGATTAGGAACTTAAAGGTTATTTCGAGCATTTTTTTGGTCATATTTCATATTAAATTTTTTACCCCAAAATCGTAGCATGTATGGTTTTGGAGATACAGCCGCTCTCCATTCGTCGTGTATCTTCCTGTATATGCTTCTACTCGGAAACAATAATTATACTTGCTAATTAAAAGCAATTAAAAAAAGTGCTGTACCACTTTAAATGTGCTTTAAAAGAAATTTAATAGATTTATGAATAATTAGTAATTAATTGTGAATACATTGTTTTTAAAGATCTTAGCTGGTATACAGATTCGAGCTTAATCGTGTTTTGACTATAAAGTTTATTTTAAAAATGTATTGTCGATTACTATACTATATTTAGATTTCATTTAGGTACGCTGTAGTAAACCCGTTGGCTAATAACAGCAGAAGGAGGAAGGCTGTTATTGGCCAAGGCGTGTTTACTCCACATATAACCAGTATATTGCCAATGGTATGCAATCAGGCTATTGAAAAGTAAGGCTACAATGCGGGTCGTTACCGGGATAGTAAGCATGCGTAGTAAGATTTTTTTTTGGAAATCACTTAACTATGCATATAGCAACATTTGCACACCGGGCCGTTACAAAATACTTTTTTTTATAATTTTTCGATATTTTTCGATCCACCTTAATGCGTAGTGCAGCGCAATAATTTTATTGTATTGTATTTCCGGATTTGAAGGCTGTTTTGATATTATAGTTTTTGGTTATCCTTCTAATCTTTTCAGAAATCCCCTTGACATAAGGTATTGTAAGAAAGAGGAGCAAGCATTTCTTACGATACCTTATGTCAAGGGGATTTCTGAAAAGATTAGAAGGATAACCAAAAACTATAATATCAAAACAGCCTTCAAATCCGATAATGCACTTAAAAGCTTTCTTACTTTACTACTTATCAAAACCCACCCCGTAATGAAAACACAAAAAATTGTATCTATCAAATCATTTGCGAGTGTGGCGAATCGTACATTGGAGAAACAAAAAGACCTCTTCCCGTACGAGTTAAAGACCATCTGAATCATACTTAAAGAGGTGAAACTCCTAGATCAGGTATGGACCAACCAGCATAATATACAGCGGTTAGAAGCCAAGGTTTTGGACACGGAACAGCACTGGAGAAAACAAAAATTCAAAGAAGCAGCTTTCATGAATCAAAATACCCATATATTATTTAGTAAACCAAGTATAGATATCCCCAATATCTGGAAGCCTCTTCTTTTCCAAAACCAACAGCTCAAGCTTCACACTCGAATATGCACGTAGGCGGAGTCATCAAGCTTCATTGCACATGGATAGTATTTACGACAGTAGCCTTAGAATTATAGTTTAGTTTACACTTGAAAACGGTTAAAGATACTAACTAACCGAAACGTTGTGTTAGGTAACAAAATAAAGACAATGGAACTCCGACAAGGTACTTTTTTTGAAACTAGTATATCACAAAGTTAGCCTTAACATATAGTTAAATACATTTTTAGCTGGACCTGTTCAGTGTTTATATGATCCACAAAATGATGCGAACTGCTCAAACTCCGTATCCTTAGTCCTTCACAGGGGTCACAATTGTTTTGTAACATGCCCTTAGCAATATTTTGTTTACCCCGGCGTAAATGAAATCGGAATATAGTATAGATGTTAGTTTTGTTCTGTTTTATTAAAAGCCAAGTTTGTTTATTAAGAGTAATACTATATATTTTTGTACATTGAACTTTTGTACAGGGTGTCCCATTTTCGACACTTTTGACGGGTATCTCCGTTATCGTTGATCCTATCAAAAAAGTAATATAGGTGTCATGTCCTCTTTTTGGGTCAAACTTAAAATGGTAAAATAAAAATTTGAAAATTTTCGCTCGCTTAAGAGATACGGGGGAAAATCTAAAAATTGACAATATCAAAATTACCCTATATTTTCTGATTTAAAAGAGATACATAAAAATATTTTATACAAAAGTTTCTTTATAATGATTGCTGAATAATCTACCGGTTTCAGAATAAGTATACGGGGTCAGGTAAAAAAGTTATCGGACCTAACCTCATTTTTTTAAATGGAACACCCAGTATATTTTAATCTAAAAAGATAGCATTTCAAATTGTCTTTTCAAATATATAACACATCATGGATGATATTGGTTTCCTAGGCGATTTATTTAAACTTTATTACTTTGAAACCAAACAGAAGATTCAGATTAAGGTAAAAACTAACTGGAATCATCGCAAATGTTCGAAAGCTCCTCCGTTGTTTTCAATGCACTCTTGACATCTTTTTCGAACGGATTTTAAGGCATTCATGATGTGTAATGGTCTTATTTCGGCAAAGGCCTCATGGATTCTTTGATCAAGTTGTTCTGGGGTTAAAATAACTTCTTTATAAATTTTATTTTCCAACACTCCCCAAAGAAAAAAATCAGGAGGTGTTAGATCCGGAGATCGTGGTGGCCACCTTATAGGTCCATATGTTCCTATCCAACGGTTTTCAAAGTGAGTATTTAAATAATCTCTTATTCGAAGGGCGTTATGGGTAGGGGCGCCATCTTGTTGAAGGTAAATATCTCTTACTTCATTTAAAGGAATATCGTCAAGGATATCAAAAAGGTTTAATTGTAGTATGTCCAGATATCTGTTTGCATTTAAATTTTCTTCAAAGATGCGATATACCAGTTTGTTTCGGAACAAGAAACAACTTATATTTACCCCAAATCGACCTTGTTGGCGAACAGGTCGTACCATGTGAGGATTTGTGGAGTTCCAATGTCTTTCATTATGTCGGTTATGAATACCGCAACTTGTAATTCGACATTCATCTGACCAAATAATTTTTTGATGAAAAGAACAATCCTCGTTAGATTTATTTAAAAACCAGTGACAGAATTCCAATCGTCTTACATCATCACCAGGTTGCAAATATTGGGTAATTTTAACAACATAGGGAAAATATTTATTGGACGTCAAAATTCTTTGCGCCTTAGATTTTGAAATTCCAGTTTCAGTTTCTACGTTTCTGACGGACGTAGATTTTTGTTCCTAAAAATACAAAAAGATTGTAGAGAATAAAATTAGGATGTGTATTAAGACCACAAGACGGAAGTGAAAACCTCACAAAGACGAGATTATCCATTAAACTTTCAGAATCTAACATTCTCAAATTCAAGACTATAATAGAATATTTCCATAAAAAGCAAATACACTATGCATTTGGTCATATTTTATTACCTTGCTTTTTTCCCCGACTAAACTAAACGCGCCTAAAGAAGTTTTCACTTCAATAGAAGTTAAGCTATTAAGCTATCACATATTACCTGATTATTGGCCTCGACAAATCCTAACACGCTTATTTCTTTATTTTCCTTGTTTTCTTTATTATAATTTTTTGATCTCGACATCGTAAAACAGCCGTATGTTTTTAAATTATGTTCCAGTCGTCGGAATATGTCCTGAAATGGTTGCCGTCTTTCCAGATAGCGCTCAAAATATAAATTTTGCGCTATTTCTTCGTTTTTTCCACTTTCAATGTAAACTGATATCATATCAAATTTTTCGTAATGTTGATAAGCCATTTTCACAAACGAATATGTAAAAATGAAATTGACGTTAAATGTTAAAAACAACCAGACTGTCAACATAGTTGTTTCTATAGGATATTAGCTTTTGTTTCATGGCCTACTGTGGTTTATGTAATAAAGTTTAAATAAATCGCCTAGGAAACCAATATCATCCATGATGTGTTATATATTTGAAAAGACAATTTGAAATGCTATCTTTTTAGATTAAAATATACTGGGTGTTCCATTTAAAAAAATGAGGTTAGGTCCGATAACTTTTTTACCTGACCCCGTATACTTATTCTGAAACCGGTAGATTATTCAGCAATCATTATAAAGAAACTTTTGTATAAAATATTTTTATGTATCTCTTTTAAATCAGAAAATATAGGGTAATTTTGATATTGTCAATTTTTAGATTTTCCCCCGTATCTCTTAAGCGAGCGAAAATTTTCAAATTTTTATTTTACCATTTTAAGTTTGACCCAAAAAGAGGACATGACACCTATATTACTTTTTTGATAGGATCAACGATAACGGAGATACCCGTCAAAAGTGTCGAAAATGGGACACCCTGTACTATTAACTAATATTTAAAAAAATTGTGCCAGCGGTTGGCTATCACTACATATCACCAATCAAATTTAATTAAACAGGTATAATTTTGATATCAATTTATTACCTAGATTATAAGGGCATTCATTGGAAGAAAATAATTCCTAAAGAAGACCTATTAATAAAATACTGTACATTTGAAAAATTACAGGTAAATCTGAAAATCTGTTACAGAACGAACACAATTTAAAGATCTTCCTTTCGATATCTTTAAATTGACGTAAATAGTATACGTCCCAAGTTAGACAAATTAAGTAAAAATGGAGCGCAATTTAGGTCTAAAATTTCAAATTTTACTTTTACAGTTGTCAAACAAAGAATGCAAATGTTCAACTCCCCCTACCGATCAGTGTTGGCGTGTATGGAAAACATCTACAGGACAGAAGGCGCCGGTGCCTTTTACAGATCGTATACGACACAATTAACGATGAACGTACCCTTTCAAAGTATCCATTTTATGGTATATGAATTTGCACAATCGGTAAGAAATAACATTTTAATAATATTATTGTTTTTATTTCTCTTTTTCACAGCTTTTTGTAGGTGTTGCTGGTATTTTTTTACAGTACAGAGATTCATCTTAAGGTGGGAGTATCAACATGCTCGCCAACCTATAACCTATTTCGCGTAGATTTATTTATTTTTTCTAACTTTTATACAAAATTTAAATAAAATCAATATTGTCTTCATATTCTATAGGTAATAATTAACATGTTAAATGAATATCAAGGAATTTCATAAGTTATTT
The DNA here is from genome assembly GCA_963969555.1 of Polydrusus pterygomalis. NCBI lineage: Eukaryota > Metazoa > Arthropoda > Insecta > Coleoptera > Curculionidae > Polydrusus > Polydrusus pterygomalis. The sequence goes on from OZ018377.1 coordinate 4,054,813, forward strand.
AAGGAGAATAAAATTGTATATCGAAAAATATCGGTTAAGGTGGGAGTATCAACATGCTTGCCAACCTATAACCTATTTCGCGTAGATTTATTTATGTCTTCTAGCTTTTAAACAAAATTTAAAGAAAATCAGTATCGACTTGATATTATATAGGTAATATTGACATATTTTATAAATATCAAGGAATTTCATAACTTATTTTAGGAGAATTGTATAGCGAAAAATATCGGGAAAGATTTTTTTTAACATTATTATGTCATTGTCACTCATTGTTCTTTCACTATACAATTCTCCCAAAATTAGCAATGAAATAAATTGATATTTTTGTAATATATCAGATACTACCTAAATAATGTACCGACGATATTGATTTTCTTTAAATGTTAGTTATTAAAATAATAAACTCAAAAAATCAACGCGAAATAGGTTATAGGTTGGCAATAGATTGAATGACGTTGAGAATTCAACCTTAAGATATTTTTAACATTATTATGTCATTGTTTTTTCACTATACAATTCTCCCAAAATAAGCAATGAAATAAATTGATATTTTTGTAATATATCAGATATTACCTAAATAATGTGCAGACGATATTGATTTTATTTAAATCTTAGTCAATAAAATAATAAACTAAGAAAAACAAGGCGAAATAGGTTATAGGTTGGCAATAAATTGAATGACGTTGATAATTCCACCTTAACCTGTACCTTTGAATATCAAGCTATGAGAACGCCATATGACCAGTTTTCCTCCATCTGTTACGTCAAATTCATAGATGGCACAATGAGTTCATCAAAAATAAATTGTATTGATGCAGCCACCAACGACACGTCCTTTCAAGGCTAAATAAAAGCATTGTTGCCAACTGATTTGTCTGTCTAATACAGACATTTACCTTTAGATAAGCAAACAATCAAGAAAGTGACAAATTTATGGCCCCGCGCATGTAAACAAAACCACACAGGAATAGGCATGCGCACTGCAAAATTATCGTTTAACGAACGGGGCTTGTTTGTGTGGCGTAGGCCTAGGTCAGAGGTGTTTAAATTGATCATAATAAAAAAAAATTACATATCAAGAGTTATCACTACTTTATACTTATTGAACATACGAAATACCCGGTATTTTACCCCTATTTGGGCATAATAAAATCATACAATGGTCTAACTAACACAATTCACTAAACTACACAAAAACTAGAAATCCATAAATATTAAACACCCACAATCCAGAATAGGAAAGAAAACAACAATAAATCATATGTGTGAAGCTAGCAACGTTCATCAGCACTGTTTATGCAGCAATGACATTTTTTAGTGGAAAAGATTGAAATTCTACCATTTGGATTTATCGCCTTTAGTTAACAACCACATAGAAAGAGATGTTCTTGAAGGCAAGGAAGCATCTTTGTTACAAGTAGCAAGTGGGGTTCCACAGGGGTCCATATTAGGTCCTTTGCTCTTTGTTATGTAACGATTTGTTTAATTATTTAAAACCATTTGATTGTGATATATAATTTGTCAAAATCGGTCAAAGATTACAAAATAAAGCATTAAGTCTTGTGCATCTTGTACAAGCGCATTATAGAAATCACTGTAAACCAATTGTTAAAGAATTAAAAAAATACTAACATTGTCGTGTCTTTACATTTTGAATCAACTTTCAGAGATTCATAAAATAAACTGTTTTTCAGAATAATTCAAAATTTCATGAATATTGCACAAGATCGGTATTTTACGTTTAATTGATTTCTATTTTGACCTGCTACAATTGTAATTAAACCAAAAGTAGTTAAATAAAATATTCTTTCTTTTTCCTTTATTTCTTTACTTATAATGCTGTCGTCTCTTATAATTCTTTGCCTGGAGAATTAATTACTGTTGTCTCTATTTGTATATTGCGGTATTAAAAAAAGGTATAAACAATTTGTTTTGGGAGTACAAAATAAATAATTTCTCATTTTAATTTGCCGGGTTCTTTGAAAATTATTATATCTATCTTTAATTTTTATTTAGTCATTGACAGTCAATAAACGATGCTTGTTTTTAACATATTTAGTCAAAAGTTTTCTGATTAGTATTCATGTTACTTTGGTGTTGTTCTACTTATAAATTATAATTTTAAATTAGTAGTTTAATACATTTTCTTTTAAAAGTTGTTGTCATGCGTGGTTCAGTAGAGTACCTATTCACAGCGACTGCGCCATGCGGCAGCAAATACTTTCAAGAAATAAAAATTCCTTATTTTTCTTATTGTTTTGTAATTTTTTACCATGTTTTTTTTTCAGGTGACCAACAAAGATAGAAAATACAATCCACCTGCGCACATGTTCAGCGGAGCCCTTGCCGGCGCGGTGGCTGCTGCCATAACTACTCCTTTGGACGTCTGCAAAACCCTGCTGAATACTCAACAAAACACGAAAGTCCAAGGACTAAGGCACGCCATCAGGTTGATTTACCAGCTAAAAGGACCGGCTGGCTATTTCAGAGGCATGCAAGCTAGGTAAGAAGGGGTACCTCGATTTCCTCTGTGTTGTTTTTAGACAAACCAGCAACAACGTTTTGTCACGACAACATTTATAGCGATGAGGTGCATTGTGATTTACGTATTTATATTTCAGAATAATGTATCAAATGCCTTCGACTGCCATCTGTTGGTCCACATATGAATTCTTCAAGTACCTCCTGGGATCCACTCAAGAGATTAGGATAGTGACGCCCGCCACGATCGTCCTAGCGGAAGAAAGAGATAGCGACTCAAATAGTTTGGAGAAAGCGAGCAAGTTAGATGGTAGTTCGTCGAGTCACACCAGTGAGAAAAATACTTTCAAGACCAGGGATAGTAGTGGGTTGCCTAGGGAGTTACCAGCTATGTCAGGTAGGTAGGAGGTTTACCACTAAACAAATATATCATTTGGTATCACTGGAGAGCTAAGGGTTGCAAGATTGTTTGTGATTTAGATTTTTAATTTAAGGCTTTGATGGGAAGAAACTAGGTCGTTAAGTTACTCGATGAGGGAAATCCGTCTAACTGAAATGTGTTCAAATAACACCGACGCACTAGCCGCACTTTGACGACACTCCTCGTAAATAAGTAACATGTTCACTTTATGGTTTTTATGTGCCATTTTAACTTAACCTAACAACAATAATTAAAAAGTAATTAATATTATAATACTTCAGTGATAGGGGACAGTTTATGCGATGATGCGATGATGGACACGTTTTCAATTTAAAAAAAGTATATACAGGGTGTTATTTAATAAGTGTCCGATATTGTACAGGACAATTCCCCAGTTATTTATAAGGTGAAAAGTTTTTATAAGCATGGGTTCGCATGGCCTTCATTTTTAAGATACAGGGTGTTAAAAATTTTATTTTATTTTTGTTATTCGTAAATAATTTTTGAAATAATGTTGATATTTGGAAGAAAATTAGTATTTGTGGATTTTTTACTATAAGAAATTCAAATTTTGATCTTAGTTTGGCCCTTAATTGTATAGGGCGCCACCCACAGGCCTATTTCTCTTTTTCGGAGTCACAAATTTCTTGTGCGTGTATGTATCACATTTTTTAAACGAAAAATCAATTTTTCTATTATTTTTATTCGAAAAAGCAATGCTTGTTAAAAATTGCTACAAGAAGACGTTTTCCAGATATTTTGATTTAAATTAATCGATGCTTCTTTTTTTAAAAGTGAAATAATTGTGAAAACCTTTTTTTTTTAATTATCATCGAAACATTTCAAAGCTAGTTTTAAACAACAATAAACAACGGAACCCTAGATATGTTAAAACTAAATTAAAATCACAATAAATGTTGAAATTGATTTTTCATTTAAAAAATGTGATACCTACATACACGCACAAGAAATGTGTGACTCCCAAAAAGAAAAATAGGCCTGTGGGTGGCGCCCCATACAATTAATGGCCAAACTAAGATCAAATTTGAATTTCTCATAGTAAAAAATCCACAAATATCGACATTATTTCAAAAATTATTTACGAATAACAAAAATAAATTAAAATTTTTAACACCCTGTATCTTAAAAATGAAGGCCTTGCGAACCTATGCTTATATGAACTTTTCACCTTATAAATAACTGGGGAATCGTGTACAATATCGGACACTTATTAAATAACACCCTGTATATATTATATAGGTATATTATTTTTTACAGGAGCCGGTTTATATGGTTCCTTATCATTCAATACGATGCACAAAGCTGATTACCGACAGAAAGATTCGATTCTGGACGCTGCCCACACATAGTTGTAAATAGTGTACTCTTGAAAATACTGTAAGTATTATTTTATTTAAAAACGCTTAATAGGGTTGCCTACCCACCCAAAACCCCATGTCACCTGTCATTTTCATACATGATTCATAGAGCGTTATGATAAAAAAACAGATCAGCCGTTTAATAGAATGATCCAATTTAATTCATTAATAAAATCAATTAAAAAAATAAATAAAATAAAAAGTTCATTCGAAAAGAAAAAAAAGCACAAATTTCATCAGTTGCTTTAAAGGGACAAAAAATATTTTTTTTAAAATGATTTATTTACTTGTTAGTATCGTTTTACACAGTAACTAAATTTTAACGTGTAATACACACTTTACAAATTTTATTAGAAAAATATAATATTTTACGAAAATATAGAAACATTTCTATATTTTGTCAAAAAATTAATTAAAGTGCGCCAAAATTTGCGCAGTAATTTAAAATAACACTTGTCAAAATCTTTTAAGAAAAGCCGAAAAAGAAAGGTTAAAGGAAAATTGGCATGGAGGTTATATTTGCTATTTTCTAAATTACTTTATTTCTATTTTACGTAAAAGCTGGGTTAGATATAATTTGACATTGACATTTTTAACAATGCGTCACTGGTCTTTAGTGCGCATGATTTCTTGCAAAAGTTGCATCCAAATTTGTTACTGTGTCATACACATTAAAATTCCATCTAATTTAGTACATATTTTTGTTATACATTTTTACTAATAAAATTTATCACAAATTTTAGCACAAAATTTGTGTTAAAATTACGTCTGTGTACAACGGCACTTAGGCTTATTTTAAAAAAATTAAATATTTGGCCCAAATTACTTAACTTATTGTACTGTATTGGGATAACACGAAAAAAGCATAAATTTCCTCCAGTTTAAATAACTTTTTTAAAAATTATTTATTTCTCGTTAGGCTTAATTTTTAAAAATTAAGTTTTTAGACGAAACTACTAAACTTATTGCGCTGTATTGGGTTATTCAAAAAAAGGACATCGTCATTGTATAATATCTTTTTTCTAAAATAAATGCAAAAAATAAATTTGAGGGGTCTGAGTAATTCTTCATTAAGTGGGCGGTATTCTGTAACGACTGAGACTGAGCCGTTTGTTAATCATAACCCTGTAGAAAAAAATGCTTTAATCACCGTAAGGTAGGTATACCTTCAAATATATAAATGGTCGCGTTGAAAATGAAAACAAATTGTAATTTATTTCGCTATTATCAGTTAAACTACACAATAAAACTTATATGTTCGTAATAAATAAAACATGCCTCCCGAAATAATAACTAAAATAGTTTAACGCACTTAACTAAATAAATATTATTACCTTGACATCATACAAATAATATTCTAAAAGATAAGAGTATGTATATATTGTAGTAAATAAAGTAGAGAGGAATAATACTCAGATATATAGGGATAACTTAATGATTCGAAAAGCTAAATGGTAGGAATACATGAAACTTCAATTATCAAGAAGTTATTATGAAAATTCCACACCAGTACTTTTTAACCAATCAAGGTGGTTTTTTTTTGACAGCTCGTCATAGCGACACACATGTATTTTATCGCTGTGACTTATCAACAGCGCATTATGGTGGACATTTTTTGACAAAATCATTTTCAGTTAGTTTTAGATTTTTTATTTAAATGTTTTTTCACTTTGTAAAAACGCAATTGAGCAAAATTAGGTCATAATTTTTTATAAACTACAATTTTTATACATTTCCCTTACATAATAAACATGTTTTTGGTATTCTTTTGCCACCTCCTTTCTTCTTAAAGACGAAAAAGCTGGACTTGGAGTCAAGCATATCGCTCATTTCTTTTAAAAAAATTATTCCGCATTAAAATACACAACTTTGTCTTCGTTTAAGCAATAGCGATGCTATTGCTTCGAATTTGTAACGCCCTGTATAAAATAATAACACCTAAAATCCTGCTATTTTGAAGGGATCTGCACCAACGCTCTTCAATTGTTTCTTCTTGTTACTGACATATTCTGAACGTTTAGATAAAACCCTAAAAATTTTCCTTTCCACTATTGTTCGATATATTGCTTTAAATGTAGGTTGCAGACCCCGTTTAACCCCCGTAAAAACGTCGTTAAAGACTTTCTGTTACTTGATTGTGTAAATGAACGAGATAAGGACTCGATAAGATAATGGTTTTTTAAAAGTACCAGGCAACAACCTATAAATTGTTCGACAAACAAAAGAACTGCCGGGGTCAGATTTATGTCAATGCCGTTTGTTATCAGAAGTTCTCGTTGCATTCTGTTTTGCATAGTAATATACGGGGGTGTTCCTATACTTCTATACGATAATTTAATAATTAGTGAAACCAATTTCGGAGGAGTTGAATAAACTCGTTTAACTTATTTCTTCATATGGTGATAAGATAAGTGATAACAATTTGGGGGACATGAGGATGCATTTCAAAGTCGGTCAATCATTTCTTAATAATAAAACTTGACAACTCCAATAATATATTCCTTAAAATTTGATATTTCTATTATTTTGGAATTTGATTAAAATAAAGGTAATATAAAAAATAAAGAAAATGAGAAGCGCCATATCCATTAGACGGTAGTACGCCAACCTGTGAGAAAACTACAAATCTTTGCCGTCGGCTCGGGAACATGAAAGGGATCGCTGGTATTTCGTATAGCTGCCCATTGAAAAGTATGTTTTGCCTTCTGCAATTAACAAAAACCAGCAAAAATTTAAAAAGGACGGAAGTGTTGCAGATGCTTACCTTTATTTTAACTCTTCTAGTATAACTAGTAATGTTAGTCGGCGCATTCGTGGTATTTTCAATTTCCATAATTATCGCCGAACAAACCCAAAAAAAGTAAAAACAAGCACAAACACCAAAAAAAAAAGTAAAAACAATACCAAAAACGCAAAGGTTAGGTTTTAACTTCTTTCAACGAGTGCTTTTGTATTGTTTGTTAGCAACCCTACAAACTTTACAGAATTTATCGTAATTTTTAAGACTCTCGTGCAGTAACGAGAGGGGGGGGGGGGGGTTATTATCCAATTTTCGAAGTTCTGCATGCAGAACCGATCCCCGGCAAAGCTTTTTCGATACTTTACTAATAATTTTTTTTCAATATGTTGCGAGGTTTCTGCCGCCCTTAAAAAAACTATAATTTTTTTTTTATTATGTTTTTAGCCACCTTTTTTGACTACCGAGATCACAGATACATTCATTTTGAATCATCAGAGGAGACAAAGAAAAGCTACTCACCCTGTAGAGTCTACATTTATTATACTTGTATCCTGTAAGATAGTCAAGATATATTATTAAGTACGCTGAAAAGTGCAAACCATTTTGGTTTTTAAAAATTTGGCAGATGTTTTCGGTTCTTCGTGATTTTAGAATATTATAAACTTTACCGTATTTAATAGAATTTTTTTTTAGGGTAACTGATAGAAATTCAGCGAATATATTTTTAATAAAAATAGCAAAAACTACCAAAAAAAAAATACGCCAGTTTGTCAAATTAATTTAAGAACCACTGCGGCGAGTGCTAGTTGTATTTTGTATTGTCATCGTACGATGACTGTTTAAAGCTGTGATAAAGTCCTTATCAACTGTTTTTTTGTATGATATTGACTTCGTTCAGATGGGGGTACTATCATATTATTTTTTACCGTACGTATACACCATTTCTAATCGGTTATTAATTTTAGTTTGTTTGAAGGTCTAGCGGGAACTGCAGATTCACTTACGTCATTATTATTATAAGAGAACTGTTTACCGGTTTATCGTTCGTTAAGGTTGAATTCTCAACGTCATTCAATCTATTGCCAACCTATAACCTATTTCGCGTTGATTTTTTGAGTTTATTATTTTAATCACTAACATTTAAAGAAAATCAAAATCGTCGGTACATTATTTAGGTAGTATCTGATATATTACAAAAATATCAATTTATTTTATTGCTAATTTTGGGAGAATTGTATAGTGAAAGAACAATGAGTGACAATGACATAATAATGTTAAAAAACATCTTACCCGATATTTTTCGCTATACAATTCTCCTAAAATAAGTTATGAAATTCCTTAATATTTATTAAATATGCCAATTATTACCTACAGAATATCAAGTCGATACTGATTTTCTTTAAATTTTGTAAAAAAGCTAGAAAAATTAAATAAACCTACGCGAAATAGGTTATAGGTTGGCAAGCATGTTGATTCTCCTACCTTAACGCTCGACGTACGTTTTTTTCTTCTCCAATATCCATTGAAAGTGTTCCAAATGGGTTTCGTAACCTGAGGAATAGATTATTGCGTCATCCAGATATATCTTAGCAAATCCGGGCAGCCGACATTTCTGGAACGTGGCCGGAGCGTTGTTTAAGCCGAACGGCATTACTTTTACTTACTTACTTACTTACTTACTTACTTACTTACTTACTTACTTACTTACTTACTTTTACGGATCATGGCTACTTAGAATGTTTAAGAGTAGAAAAAGACAGAAATAGTATTATAAGTATTTTTTTGTACTCTAGGACGTCTGTTGGAACCATGTCACCAGAAATAGAAACATTTTTTTTCGCTCAATGACGTAATTGGTACTGCAGTCACCATATTGACTAATATTTTTGCAGGGTCGCTTCTAAAAATTTTAGTTTTAATTTTTTTTTCTGTCTTTAATTATCCCCTTATTATTTAGTATGAAAGTCTTACGAGTTGACTATTGGTATAATGTTAGTTTTTTTTTTAATTTGGAATTTTTCGTTTTTGACATTTATTTATGAAACCAATATTTAATTTTTAGAAAAATAATATTTATTGTTAAAACTGAATTTTTTGTTTTTAAATTTTGCAGAAATATAAATTTCGATAATTGTTGCAAAGCTCTGGTTGTGTGTATAGAATTTTGAGTATGTACTTAATAAATTCAGTTTTGGTGTTTTTTAAGGGGATTCCTACTTTTTTCTGATCGCATTCGCGCGTCGTCTTTTTAATTAAAGCTCTTCGATTCTTTTTCAAAAATCCTCCAAATTTATACCTATGTATTTTTAAAAGTAAGAATCTCCTTAAGGGCAATCTATCACCTATGTTAAAAAAATAAATAAAAATGTTGTCACCCTCAATGTCTGCGGCTACTAGTTGCCCATCTTTTTAGATGAGAAAAACTTTTTTTTAAACCCCCCTAGAAAAATTTGAAATTGCCACAATTTTTTTAAAGAGGTTTGGAAAAAAAATACTTTTCCCATCTGCAAAGATGGACAACTAGTAGCCGCAGAGATTGTTGGCTGCCGAATTTTAAATTTTGATTTTAGAACAAAAATATCTTTAAAAAACTAAATTTTTATGGGTGATATAAAAATTTTCTAAAAAAAAAAAAACACTAGGGAAGTGTTAACGAGTCAATTACTGCCAATTAGAGTGGCCAATAATGATTGTCACTTCTGTAAAATTCTATCAAATAAAAGTACCTATACGTAAAATTATTGAACAAAGACAAACTAGTTTTTATTCCTCGTCCGTACTAGACTGTCCCTAATAATTTATGTAAGATATTAGTTTAAAAGTATTTTTTGTGACCCTGTAGAATGATGAAAAAAGTTTTTGTGTTTCAGTCACATACAGGTATGAAAATGCGGTGTCCGACCATATTCTAGTAATAAGTTAGGAGAATAATATTAAGTATCGCAAAGCGATCAAAAATGGGTAGAGTATGTTTTCCCCATCCCCCACTACCTCGTTCTCCTGGTGTCACGCCTCCCTCTTCGATTTAATATTAAATACATATGCATTGTTTCTTTCGGACGGCCTAAAAATGCTCTGACAGATAAACTAAAAATAAAAATAGGCTTGGAATAAGTAAGCTTTATGTGTGTCCTTTAAAATTCAGGCGAAGCGGGAGGAGTGACACTAGGAGAACGACCAGTGAGGTGCGATGAGATAGATTACTTATTACTGCGATATGGACTGACGACGCATTTCCATACCCGTATATGCATACAACATATTGCTATTACAAATCGCCGCACAATGTAAAAACGTCCCTGATATGCGATGTGAATCAGTCCGGTGGAGTTTGCGCAGTAGAATGGATCAGATATTATGTGTACTTGCCGTGTATTGATAGCCACGAAACACGGCAAGTACAGGACAGTAACAGAAGTATTTGACAGAACCGGACTTTGTTGTTTTGGTTCAGATCTGCCGTGTAATTATGGGAAGGAATCTGATTATTATTTCCAGTTTCGGACTGTCAGTGACTTCCGACCACAGGTCCATAAAAAATAAAGTGTGTCCAAAAAAGTATGCAACATGGGAAAGTTTTTTTATCACCGATTTCTCAAAAAATTTTGTTCTTTATAAAAGTTGATGCATGCCTTAAAACTATAAATGCATATTTCATGTTTCACCTGCGGCTAATATTAAGGGCGTAAATGCAATTTTTTCAAAATTGCCTTAAGAGTAAAGTACCTTAATTATTAGAAATGCAGCAAAATTTCATATGGAAATGTTCTTGCAAATTAGTAAGTTATTCCGAATACGAAATTTGAGTTAGGTGTCACAATTTTTAACTTTTTTTGGTTTATCTAAATTTTCCCCTAAACGGTACACCTCTGGTCGATTTTTTGTTTACGCAATTTTAATATATTTATTAAATAACTTAAACGATGGGTTTATAACAAAAATGGATTAAATAGTTGCAATTTTTTAAAAATCTTTCAACGTTACGAGTTTGTTCAGATATTAGCGTGTTGCACACTTACTTAAACACATTTTAGTCAGCTTATGTTCTAAACAAAATTATGATAGAATCCAACTCTATTCATATTACTGGTAATAATAATTTATTTGTCATTTTCACCCAGTACGCTGAAGTCCAAAAACCTATTTTAAAGAAATGCATATAAAAAAATTAAAAATTGATACACCTAACTCAAATTTCGTATTTGGACTAAGTTTTTAATTTGCAAAAACATTTCCGTATAAAATTTTGCTTTATTTCTAATAATTAAGGTACTTTCGAAAAAATGGCATTTGCTACCCTACTATTAGCCGCAGGTGAAAATAAATATAAAATATGCATTTATAGTTTTAAGGAAAGCACCAACTTTTATAAAGAATACAATTTTCTAAGAAATCGGCGATAAAAAACTTTCCCATATGTTGCATACTGTTTGTGTTCTGTGGTTGACGTTAATATAATTTCAAAGGGTTGCCAACTGTTTTCTGGGACAACAAAATAATTCCCCGACCCTACAGCCGTGTTCCTAAAGCTATTTTAATAACACCACAGGTCTTATGGGGAATAAGCATTCTACTTTTTTTTATAGGCCTGACATGTCTGACATCGAGATGGGTAGAAAAATGTAAGCTTATAAAATCGTTAAAAGCCGGTTCTGTCGAATATTGACATTAACAAGAACATTTCCTAACTGCGCACGCTCGACGGGCCCTGATCGGATGCCCACAGTGGGGACATAATTATTGAAGTGAGCAATATATTGTATACCTATATATGTGGTTTCAGTGTATACGTTCCACTATACCGTGATAAGGGTTCTTGTCACTCTAAAACCCATTTCATTCTATTTTTTAGTGTCATAGATTTGTTTTGTTTTGAACGGAGAAAATGAGTTTTTTTTTTGTAAAAAAAGGATGTTTAAATATATTAGATACATGTTACACAAAATAAACGATTTGTTTTATTTAAACTTATTGTAGTTTTTTTTTTGCATCCTCAAGGAGAAGTTCGTCCAGCACGTTTCCTTTTCGAATAATATATGCATGGCTACCGTCAACCACCTTGGTAAAAGTGCCTGTGGTAGACCACCATGATACAAAGATTACCAGATATGATATTCATAGGGAAACCACATAATAATAATAATAATAAGTTTATTGAAAATTTAATAATACAATAAATATGTTTATGTTGTCTTTTATAAACTTATTTTTCAATTCCCTGAATCTGAGCATATTAGGGGCAAATCTTATTTTTTGTTTTAGTATGTAAGATCATAAATATGCATTAAAAATCAAGTTTTGAAGTAAAAATGTTATAGTATAAATGCAGTTTTTTTTGAAGAAATATTACCTATAATAAAATTATTAGTTTATAATTTTTAAGTAAAAAATATTACTTACCTATATAAATTATTCAGAACAATATTAATTAATTAATTAAAGCATTTCTAAAAATATTTTCAAATTGTCTGTTTTTAATATCCATGTTTTTATTTCGACTTTAAATTTTTTTAATGAAATCAATTTTTTCATTTTTGTTGGTAAATAATCGTTTAAATAAAAACATAAATATTTGAAATTTTTTTGTCCTATGGACTTATTTATTTTAGAATTTATGGTTATTTCATTTTTATGACGTGTATTATGATTATGGTTTTTAAATTGTATAAGGTTTTTATTTTTAAATATATATATTAAGATGTTAGAAATGTAAAGTTGTCTTATGTTCATTTTTTTTGTTTCTGAATATAATTCTTTTGAAAGGTAAAGATAATCTTTATTAAATATAATTTTTAGAAACCTTTTTTGTAATATTTCTAATTTTTTAACTAAAGTTCTATTTATTCCTCCCCAACCTAAAATTCCGTAATTTTATATTTTCATTTGTCTTACATTCAAATTTTTTTTTATGTTTTTAAAAATCGGTAGTAAATTTCTTAATTTTTTAATTGAAAATTCCAATTTAATTTACTGTCAAAAATAATTCCTAAATATTTTATTTTATTAACTTTAAAAATTTGAATGTCTTCATTTAAAATTAATTATTTAACCATGAAAACGACCAACTGTTTTTATGGTTACTTGCTCACCACGTAACAGCGCAGCCTTTAAAGAAAACCTGTTATATTTGTATCATATGGTAGACCACCCTATAGCAATGCATGTTTTGGCAATTGCTCGCATATACGTCATCGAGTAAAACAAAACTTCAAAAACAAACGCATATAATGACAAAATGATACAAAACTGTTATGATAGTCAGAGGCTCTGACGTCATGTGGTGATTGCAATTTATATTCGCAACCATGGAAACAATAAAAATTACCAGCTGCTTCTGTGGTTACGTACCACGTGACGTCAAAACAAAGTACGGAGTTTGAGTTTTATGAACATTTAAAGAATCTATTATTGATAAACAAAGTGATGTCAACGTCTTGTCAATTTAATTTCGATTAACGCACCTCAGGCGACCCGCCGCTTTTCCAAGGCCTCGAGACTTCTGCCTTGAGTGTCTTCCCTTAAATCGTAGTAGGTCATAGTCTTATTTACATATAGACCAGCAACAACAAAACGATGTTCGATTACGAATTTCATTTTGCTGCCTCTCGATCAATAAGTGTTTTCTTCTGTAGACAAAACGGCAAACAGCACCTTTTCGCGCTCTGTTCTTGAACGTCACCGACAATGTCAAAACGGTGTAAAAGCAGTCTGGCACGACGGTGCGAGTATTTTAGTTGTTTTCGATCTTTAAACGACTGAATTTGATTTTTCTCCAACAAATAATACCTACCTATAATAATAACTGCAACAACAGTTTTTTTCATTATGTTCCAAATAAAATACAAAGAATAAGCAAAAGAAAAGCATCACCAATAAAAGCTACTGAAAGGCTACGATAATTCCACAAATTAGAAAAAAAAGAAACAGGTGGCTTATTTTAAAAATGTCACACACATGACATTTATAAAAGGTTCAAATTGACATTCGTTCAAATTCCGGTAAACATATTTTTCTAAATTTTAAGTATTAAAAATATCGCGTTTCCAAAATGTCTCGAATACCCAGAAGTGGTGGCGGTCAGCCGTTGATGAAAACCAGCAATACCGTAACTGGCAAGACACCTAGTGGGGGCCAAAGGACGGTAACGACGAGACAAATCAGGGAACTAGGACCTGCAGGTAAGAAATTTTTCAAAAAAAAATGATGCTCTCTGATGTAGTGACCTGAGAGTAGGTGGAATCTGTATTTACTTTCACAGATACGACTCTTACTTTGGTAATTTGGTAAAGAAAATATACAGAATAATTCTTAATTTATCTATATTATTCCCTATAATAACATTTCAAAGAAAGTTACTCAGTGCGGTGATCGCCGGAGCCTATTATAGAAATTGCCTTTCTCAAAATTAAAGAATGTATACCTATACCTTATATAAATATAGGACAATTCCTATACAAGGTGGTCCAACGAAAACTTAACACCTCAATTTTCCTGCTTTAAAATGAAAATGTGGAAAATCGCTCGAACCCGTCGATTTTTATTTCGAGGGGGACATCTTTTGCGTATATTGTCAATCTTGTTACTTCAAGCCCCTAGGAGGGAGATCTAAAATCTTAAATGGATACCCCTATTATATATAATTTTTTTTGGATTCTGCATAAAATTCTGAACATTTTTTAATAAAAGCATTATTAGTCTATACTTAACAGTTTCCGAGATATTGACTCTTGAAAAATGACATTTTTAAACTTTGACAGCGTCTAGGTTTCTAACTGTACGTCTTAGAGCAAAACGGCTTACATGTCCCTATCTTCGATTTTTATTATCTTTCCAATAGTGTCAACTTCCGGTTAAACCGGAAGTACTATATTTCTTACATCCGGTTTAACCGAAAGTTGACACTATTGGAAAGATAATAAAAATCGAAGATAGAGGCACATGTAAGCCGTTTTGCTCTAAGACGTAGGTACAGTAAGAAATCTAGACGCTGTCAAAGTACAAAAATGTAATTTTTCAAGAGTCAATATCTCGGAAACTGTTAAGTATAGACTAATAATGCTTTTATTAAAAAATGTTCAGAATTTTTTGCAGAATCCAAAAAAATTATATAAAATAGGGGTATCCATTTAGGATTTAGATCCCCCCCCCTCCCTCCTAGGGGCTTGAAGTAACAAGATTGACAATATACGCAAAAGATGTCCCCCTCGAAATAAAAATCGACGGATCCGAGCGATTTTCCACATTTTCATTTTAAAACAGGAAAATCGAGGTGTTAAGTTTTCCACCCTGTACGTTTAAGTATAATATTCTATTCAACAGAAAGAATTAAAAAGAGCATATATAATTTAATTAAAAATTTTTGACATCTACCTTTTTTCCAACGATCATTTTTGCACTACACTCATTTTTGTATACCAATTATAAACAATAGAATCTTCAGAGCAATCGCAAAGTGGTGGCGCTCCATGCGATACATGTTCCACCAACCAAACGGGTGGACGACCAATAAGTAGTGTAAGTGGAATAAGACCACCAACTGCGGGCCGCGGAAGACCAACATCAAGTGGTGGCAGTGGAATGAATAGAACAGGTACAGCCAGTAGAATGGGACCACCAAGTGGCGGCAGTGGAATAATTAGACCAGGTACTATCAGTGGAAGAGGACCATCAAGTGGTGGCAGTGGAATGAATAGACCGGCTCCACCGAGAGGTATGGTATAGTCAACTTCCATTTAACTTAACTAGGCGCCCCAATCGCCTACGAATCAATCATTGGAAGCAGAGGTCCCAAAAATATTTCTAAAATAAAAAAATCAAATAGGGGTACATAAGCAGCTAATGTTTATTTATACTGTTCTTAGGTTAACGGTAACAATATATTTGAAACGGACAAACAAAATGAAAACTACGGGCTCGTTACGAAATGAAAGCCTTAAAAGTGCATTCGTGTTGTTGGATGAGGTTAAAATAGGACATCATAGAGATGGGCATATACTAAACCGCGGCAAAACGCAGCTTATATTTCTTGACGGGAATGTCGACGGGACTCAGCGTTCCTCGGGGCGCGGACGGTAAAGTGTTAGTAATATATAAAATACTATGCTTGTAGCTCCTATGCCTGGCCAGTACAACGTACCAGCAGCATATGGTCCAATGTCACGACAAGGACAGGGAATGGTTTATTCTTCCCCCGAACCACTGAGGGGGCAAATGGAGTCAAGAGTACCCAAGGATCTTAAATATGAGGCTATTAAAATGGGACGAGAGGGAGGCGTTCGAGATAGGAGTTTTTTACAGGTGAATTGTTAAAGTTTTCAAATGTTTAGTTTAAAAATATTTAGCCCTTGGATTGAGGATTTCCGCTTTACCAAAGTAATTTATTGTAATTGTCAACAGCCGACAACGTCAATAAGGTTCTAATAAAACGAAAAACAATTTCTTATAGCTTGTTTACATTAGGTGCAGTCAATGCAATTGCAATAAAAAATTGCCCGAAGGCATGCGCTTAGGTGGCTTTCTGATCAGCTGCTGCAATTTTATTTGCCAGGAAATTAGATTGCAAATAGCATGCAATTTTAGTGATTTTTCCAGTGTACCAACCCGATAAAAAGTAAACATGACCTGCACAAAAGTATTTGTGTCGTTTCTTGTTGATTCTTGTAAATATTAGGATCAGTAAGATACCTTCACGGACCTCGCCACTTCTGTATCCATTATTTTAATTAATAGAAATAACAGAAACGCACTTACAATAAAATCAGCTGATTGGATATATTTTAAAAAATTGATTATATCTGTTGTTGCATAAAAATAATTGCTTCATACTGTAAATTGCCATGCAATGCGATAATTGCCTCGCTGTAACTTGCATGCACCTATAATCAGTGGCGGATTTACAAATTTGCCGGCTCGTGGGTTGTGAAACAGGTGAAGTGTTCGGGAAAGAAAAAGCCTGCTGCAGACGAAATGCGCCGCAGGCAACATTTTTTTAAGACCACGCCCAAATTTGGTCAATAATTTTTAGTAAAATTTTAAAAATTTATGATTACCTAAGTACTTATTTTATTGAAAATGAAATTTCTTTCTGCAAAGCCAGTAAAGTTCCAACTACCTTTTTTTTATCCCCATTAACAGACACGGCCAACAATAAAGTTTATTTAAAAAAATACTACCCGTCGACCATGAATAAAGATTGTACCATTTATTTCTGTAAGACAAAAAAAATTTTTGGACCAAATTTGCCGCCCCCTAAAACCTGCCGCCCTAGGCTCCAGCCTACTCAGCCTAATGGTAAATCCAGCACTGCCTATAATCTACCAAATAGTCTCAGTTCTACTAAAGAAAATATTACCTATCAAAATATATTTTCATTAAGAATTTAAAGACGCACCAAAAATATATTTACAAAACAAAATTTAGTTGACTTATTCTGACACTTGTCAGGTCAAACCTGCTAGAACTGTCAATTTAAGACGGCTTTAAATTTAGGCTCCTTCAGTGAATACTGCCGTAAAGGTTGTATTTACTTATAATCTCCCTAGGAGCAGAATTATCGGGAATTATTTCTGCAGCGTGGGAGATTCGGTAAGAAAATTTCATAAATTGGAGTTTTTTCTTATTGAAATTTTTTTGCTAAAATGCTACAAAAACATATTTCCGGCGGCTTTAGTTAATTGTAACTAATTAGAGTTTAAGAAATGAAGCTCATTTATTACTAAAGTGTGAGAAACATTAAATAACAAATTTGTTATCTGAAATCCAATGTCTTTATAGTTTTAAATTCAAATAAAACTTTAAAAAACATATTTCCGATGAGTTTAGTTAAATTTTTGCTGTGTCTCTTTTAGCCCCGGTGTTCGATATGTAAAGCAAATTGGTTAGTATAGTTGAATTCACATAAACTTTTAACGCCGTGACATTTCAGTTCTGTCATACTTGTCAAATACTGCAGCAACTCATAAAATATAAATTTCTAATGGCTAAATTTAATTAGTATAATTGTACTGCACACAAAGTATGTCTATCTTGTATTATTTTATTTCATACGATTAAAAAGAGATAGAAATAAAAAGAGTTGGCCGAACAATTCCAGAAAAGAAAAAGAAAAAACACTGACCAATCTCAGCTGTATAAGAAATTTAGTAAGTTGGTGAAATCTAAAGTAACTAGACAATGACAAGTCTTGACATTTGGCATTAAAACTTTATGTGAATTTAACTATATCAAAAAAAATTTATAAGTTAGAAACAAAATGTATTTTGATTTTATTCTGAGTAACTTTTGCCAATAGATACAGGGTTCCCAATTTAAAACGAAACAGGCTAAATATCTGGTTCCACGTTAATTTAAAAAAAAACGCTCGGACCCGTCGATTTTTATTTCGAGGGGGACATCTTTTGCGTATATTATCAATCTTGTTACTTCAAGCCCCTAGGAGGGTGAGGGGGAGTAAGATCTAAATCTTAAATGAATACCCCTATTTTATATAATTTTTTTGGATTCTGCATAAAATTCTGAACATTTTTTAATTAAAGCATGGTCTATACTAAACAGTTTCCGAGATATTGACTCTTGAAAAATGAGATTTTTGAACTTTGACAGCGTCTAGCTTTCTAACTGTACGTCTTTAGAGTAAAACGGCTTACATGTCCCTATCTTCGATTTTTATTATCTTTCCAATAGTGTCAACTTCCGGTTAAACCGGTTGTAAGAAATATAGTACTTCCGGTTTAACCAGAAGTTGACACTATTGGAAAGATAATAAAAATCGAAGATAGGGACACGTAAGCCGTTTTACTCTAAGACGTACAGTTAGAAAGCTAGACGCTGTCAAAGTTCAAACATCTCATTTTTCAAGAGTCAATATCTCGGAAACTGATTAGTATAGACTAATAATGCTTTTATTAAAAAATGTTCAGAATTTTATGCAGAATCCAAAAAAATTATATAAAATAGGGGTATCCATTTAAGATTTAGATCTTAACCCCCCTCCCTCCTAGGGGCTTGAAGTAACAAGATTGACAATATACGCAAAAGATGTCCCCCTCGAAATAGAAATCGACGGGTCCGAGCGTTTTTTTTTAATTAACGTGGAACCAGATATTTAGCCTGTTTCGTTTTAAATGGGAAACCCTGTATAAAGCACTTAATTTTTGATAGAAAAATTATCACTTATTAATTTCATTTAGTTAATAGGAACTAACAAAATTATCGCGATAATCTCCCTTTGCAAGCAACGTAAACAAATAGGAGCCTTCTAATTGGTTGAAAATAAATTTAAGTAATTTTCATTATAATTTTAATTTTTTTTTAGGGAACATCAATGGCAAACACTTTTTCGGGAAGTTACAATGTATATGGTGGCCCTATGCCACCGCAAGAAATGGAAGACAGAAGTGCTATGGACGAACGGGTATATTGTTATAACTTTATATACCTACTTTTATACATAGGCAAAAAAGGCCACTCCGAACAGAGTTACCTACTAATTTTTCCAACTTGATTTTTTTACGCACTCTGTATATTTTGATATAATTTTTTCAGCAATAAGCGAGTGATATTTCGATGCATGTTTATCACAAATAATATTTTTTTAAAGAAATTAAAATGTAGGATTTAACTTGTTTTGAATATGAGCATGCAAGCCTTATTCAATTTAAGTAACCCTTTTTAGGAGATAATTTTTTCTGTATCGGTTGCAGATTAACCAATAAGTATAAGAATTAATATTTATTATATTAATATTTTCTGATTGTTTGATAGAGTGTGGCTACGCCACTGGTTCTGTTTCATTGATTTATAATAGACACGTTTTTGTTTCCAAGTTTTTATTGATCTAACAGATATCCACAAAAAAACCCTACATTTTCTATAAGTTTTATATTATGCACAGGGGTTATATTTGTATCAGTTATTAAGTTTTCAACGCTATTTAAAAAAATCAAATTAAAAAAAAATGTCTAACCCAACGAAGACATACTACGCCAACAACCGAAAATACATCCTCAACTCGAAAAAACTAACGGATCCGCCGATACCGATGGATCTATCCAGGGAAATAACCAGGATTTTTGACTTAAAATCGCGGAAAACCGAAAGAATTTCGGAATATATGTGTAAAAATATCCGTCAAACTAAACTGAAGGCGTTAAAACGGGTGGCCAAAACGGATGTCGTGCCCAGTGCCACTAGACCAGTGACAAGTAAGGATTTCAGGGCTTTTTCGGAAAAATGTCCAACTATAGAAATGTCAAGGTAAGAGAAAAATATATGATGTGCAGTTATGCATATTCTCTTTAAGGGGGCATCATTGCCATGTAAAAGACCTATCCTTTGCGGTATCTCTTACCGTTTACGAGAGCCCAGTGGTGAGAGTTGAATTTCTAACACCTGTACATCTAATTCTTAGAATTTTACATTTTTTTATATACAGCGTGTCCAAGAAAGTAGGTAGGTATGCAACATATGGGAAAGTTTTTTTATCGCCGATTTCTCAGAAAATTTTATTCTTTAGAAAAGTTGGTGCATGCCTTAAAACTATAAATGCATATTTCATATTTCACCTGCGGCTAATAGTAAGGGAGTAAATGCCATTTTTTCGAAATTGCCTTAAGAGTAAAGTACCTTAATTATGAGAAATACAGCAAAATTTTATATGGAAATGTTCTTGCAAATTAGTATGTTGGTCCAAATGCAAAATTTGAGTTAGGTGTTACAATTTTTAATTTTTTTTGGTTAATCTCTATTTTCCCCTAAACGGTACACCTCTGGTCGATTTTTTGTTTACGCAATTTTAATATATTTATTAAATAACTTAAACGTGGGTTTATAATAAAAATGGATTAAGTAATTGTAAACTTTTTAAAACCTTTCAATGTTACGAGTTGGTTCAGATATTAGCGTGTTGCACGCCTACTTAAACACATTTTAGCCAACTTATTTTGTAAACAAAATTATGATAGAATCCAACTCTATTCATATTACTGGAAATAATTAATAATCTATTTGTCATTTTCACCCAGTACGCTGAGGTCCAAAAACCTATTTTAAAGAAAGGTATATAAAAAAAATTAAATATTGACACACCTAACTCAAATTTCGTATTTGGACTAAGTTTTTAATTTGCAAAAACATTTCCATATTAAATTTTGCTGTATTTCTAATAATTAGGAATTAAGGTACTTTACTCTTAAGGCAATTTCCAATTCCCCCTACTATTAGCCGCAGGTGAAATATAAAATATGCATTTATAGTTTTAAGGAATGCACCAACTTTTATAAAGAATAAAATTTTCTGAGAAATCGGTGATAAAAAAACTTTCCCATATGTTGCATACTTTTTTGGACACCCTGTATAAGATTTCAGGAAAAAATCATCCGTCAAAATATTCAAGCCAGAGGTCTAGAAAAGCTATTTCCGATTATCGTAGAAGACATAATGAGGGACACCAAACTCGAATTTAAAAAAATAACTCACTACGCCGGAATAAACCTCAAAGTCAAAGACAAATACCCAGAAGAAGGGTTTGTTGTGGAGGGGTACAAATTTTTAGGGAAAACCGAAAATTACCAACATTATTTATGGGTGAGGGAACAGTTGAAAATAAAATGGATTTTACACTATGGGGTTGTAAAGAAGTTACTCAGTGAATGCGTAACGGTTTTGCCGTATGAGTTAGTAACCATTGAAACCAACAGACTATTGGACCTGGAGGATTTACAATATATTTTTAAAGATGTAAGTAACAACGTGTCGGTACTGAATCAGTCGGGTTTCAACATTAAATAGTTCGAAAGAATCATCATCATCAGTTCATCAGTCATCAAAACTATGACGCGCCAGTCTGCATGACCATAGGAAATTCCATTTGCTTCCCTCAAATATTTTACATTAAAATTGTGCTAGACTTTTTAAAGGTCCTTTGTATTATGGACTCGCATACCAAAATCCTGTTAAAGTCTAGTTTATTTTAAGTTAAGAGACAGGGCGGGGGGAGTCTTAATGGTTTATTAGTATAATGGCTTGCAAAAATACAGCGTTAATTTTATTCACAATTGAAACATCAAACTCAACATGCTATAGTATAAAAGTTATGGCCTTATTCATTGATAATACATAGAATAACATTTGATATGCACTAAATATACCAATGGAAAACGCTATGACATATTGTAGTTACAAGCCAATCAAGCGGCGTGCCTGCGTATGTTTCGCGTACAATGCTGCGTTGCCATATTATAATTTACGTTCGCGGCATAATACGATGCCGCAAAAATGCCATGTGTTTTTAAATATAAACAGCTGGATTAGTTCTCAGTGAGTGCAAGGTTTGACACCCTAATTAAAATGGATAAGCTAATAATATTAAATTTATAATAGCAATTGACGATAAATAAAATGAAGAAATAGTCCATGCTTAAAGTAGAGTTGAAAAAATGGGAAAGAAAGAAAAACTAAGTCTTCCTCCACAAAGTTTAATAGAATAAAAATTCTCTAGGGGTTTCTACATATGTTTCGAACGTAGAAACGTTCATTATCAGGAGACAGAAAAATTTATTTAATGCTGATGGTGTTAGCAAAAGAGAAAATGATGTAGAACCTTAATGGAGCTTTTTTGGACTTAAAAAATTGAAGTGTAGAAGAACATGATATGAAGAAAATTGATAAAGGAAAATAACTTTTCCACATACTCAGTATGGTTTAACCTTTATCAATTTTCTTCATATCATGTCTCTTCAATTTTTTAAGTCCATTAAAGCTCCATTAAGGTTCTACACCATTTTCTCTTTTGCTAACACAATCAGCATTCCTGATGATGAACGTTTCTACGTTCGAAACATGTAGAGACTGAGAATTTTCATTCTATTAAACTTTGTGGAGGAAGACTTTTAGTTTTTTTCTTTCTTTCTCGATAAATAAAATGTTTGTTATTGGAAATAGGAGAGTTAATTAACCCAAACTGGTTTATTCTACCCACCGTTCAACTTAAATAATAAACACCAAGAAAATTAAGTCTCTGAAACCTGACGCGTGAGCTTGCTACAGCCCACTATTGAACTGGAAACTTTTAGGAAGAAACCAGTGTTAGCTGTTAATGTCAAATGTGGGTGTCAAATATCGAAACGCTTTGTTTTTAGAAAAAGTAGACTCTAGCAAAATTTACATGAGATTTCTCATGGCTAGTCTGGCGTTGCACCACTCGGTATATGGTTTATTACACGAGTCACAAATTACTATACTCAAAACCCAATATTATAGATTATAGGCAGTGACGTATTATTCGAAACCATGGAAACTAATGCAAACCGCCAATGACCATACAGTATTTTGGTCGTTTCCATGGTTATGAGAGCTACGTCACTGCCTATATTTTTGGTAATAGACTATAACACAAATTTTTCTCAGAAAATCCAGTACACTGCAGCGTTCCTTCACGAATTCTATAAAAAAGTTTCCGCCATCTTGGACAATGAGGATGAAGTGCTCAAAAAACGCCAGTTAAAAGTGTTGCCAGCTTGTACTGGTCTATTTTCGGTGCACGTCAGTCGGAGCATCGCTCACACTATACAGGGTGTGGTAAAATTCACGGAGTCTGTAGATAATCCTCCATATTTGAAGCTGTATGTCGATTTTGAGGCAAGTCTGGTTTTAACTCCTACTGCGGAAGAGGTAAGAAACCTCAAGTATTGTTTTTTTTTTTAAATAGGTACCTACATATTATTTGTAAATGTCCTACATTTCAAAATTTCAAGAAACTGGATCCATTAGAAATTTAAAAAGACAACAACCTAGAGTTGATGGATTTTTTTAAAAGCAAACTACTTTATTATCTTTCTTCTTTAAATATTAATAATAATAATAATAATAATAATAATAATAATAATAATAATAATAATAATAATAATATTAATAATATTAATAATATTAATAATATTAATAATAATAATAATAATAATAATAATAATAATAATAATAATAATAATAATAATAATAATAATAATATATATAAGTTTATTTAAAATTTAATAATATAAGTATAATAAATATGTTTATGTTGTCTTCTATAAACATTTTCTTCACTCCCCTGAAGCTGAGCTTGTTAGGGGCAAATCTTATTTTTTGTTGTAGTATGTAAACGCAGGTTTTTTGTATAAATATATTACCTATAATAAAATTATTAATTTATAATTTTTAAGTAAAAAATATTACTTATATAAATTATTCAGAACAATATTAATTAACTAAAGCAATTCTAAAAATATTTTAAAATTGTCTGTTTTTAATAACCAATGTTTTTCTTTCGACTTTAAATTTTTTTAATGAAATCAATTTTTTAATTTTTGTTGGTAAATAATCGTTTAAATAAAAACATAAATATTTTAAATTTTTTTGTCCTATGGACTTATTTATTTTAGGTTTAATGGTTATTGCATTTTTATGACGTGTATTATGATTATGGTTTTTAAATTGTATAAGGTTTTTATTTTTAAATAGATGTTATAAATGTAAAGTTGTCTTATGTTCAACTTTTTTGTTTCTGAATATAATTCTTTTGAAGGATAAAGATAATCTTTATTGAATATAATTTTTAGAAACCCTTTTTGTAATATTTCTAATTTTTTAACTAAATTTCTATTTATTCCTCCCCAACCTAAAATTCCGTAATTTAAATGAGTTTAAACTAACGCGTAATATAATATTTCCATATAAAAATTTTTAATGTTTTTAAAAATCGGTAGTAAACTTCTCAATTTTTTAATTAAGTATTCTATGTGAAAATTCCAATTTAATTTACTGTCAAAAATAATTCCTAAATATTTTATTTTATTAACTTTAAAAATTTGAATGTCTTCATTTATTTGAATACCATCCATATTTCGTGGTAGGGTATTTATGTTTAAAGTAAAAGGAATATAATTTGTTTTATTAAAACTAATTGTTAACAAATTGTTAATTTAATAATAAATCGGCATCTTTGTCCTATAGCCCGCCACATTTTCCAGACCCAGTCCGTCCCTGGTAATGGTACGTGCTACTTTTTTTAATTGATTTTTTAAGGTAACCCAGAATTTTTGCAAATTCTTGGACGACCTCATCAGCTCAGGCGAGGAGTTGTACGTGTTGGAAAAGGGACGAATCAAAGGCTACGAAACGAAAACGATCTGTCTGTGTTTGACGCAAGATTTTATTGCAAAATGTAAAAGAAAGATCGCAGCGAACATTTCCAGACTGTATGAGCCAGTTGTGAAATACTTGGATAAGTTGGGATCCGACTTCAATGAAGTATATTCAGATATAAACTCGGAGAGTTTTTTTCAGAGTATATCTGATATTTTGTTTTACGATGGATGCCGAAAAATTGAATATTATAAAAAGTAAATATAGCATACATACATACATAAATACCAACAGAGTTCTTCGTGGGGTCGTCTTTGCCCACCAGTAAGACCGTTTGCCAAACTTATCTTATTATATTAAACACGAAAGAAAGTTACAATTTTGTTGACTAACTTTTGTAATTTCTTAGATACCTTCACAAAGTTGCTTACATACCTAACAACGAATACTTTAAAATAGGGCAACTAGTTTTGACAAACTATAGGGAGAAGCTGCACGACAGTTTACAAATGATTACAGACTCAATTTTTAATAACCTGTCATTCCAACATCTGTGGGAGGTGAACGATATTTGCGACAGTTTTTTGCTAATAAAAATTAGGGCTACGCAAAAACCAATAACTACTGAAGAGCTTATAGAAATTGGTAAGATGCATAACATTTTTTTTTAGTTTTACAAAAATTCATAATTTAATGGATAATGATTCACACTTCTTAATTGACTCATTATTTTATAAGTAATGATTTATATTTTCTACTTGACTCTTGCCACAGAAAATATAGCTAAGCTATATTTTCTGTGCTCTTGCCTCGTAATTTTATGGGCAATGATTCACAACTTCCTGTTTATAATTTAAGAATTCTCGATTTTTTAAAATTTTGTGTATATAGTGATAATACATTTTATGTTTTCTTTAAATTAAAGCTTCTTGTACAGGATTTCCCCTTATTTGATATATTTTTAGGTAAATTTATGACATGGGTCAGAGACGAGCAATTAGATAATTTAACTCAACGTGTTGAGGCTTCCCTAAATTCTTTATGCAACATTATAACATTGGGACTTTTGGATAAAGATCATATGGTCACCACTTCTACTGGTAAATGTTAATAAGTTCAAAATTACATATTTATTTGTTATTTACATATAATAGGGAACTTTGCATCTTTTTTTTCAATAATATAATTTAGTTATATAATAACTTGGTAAAAATTCTTTAAAGTTTCGCGCGTGTCAAAAGCATTTCAAACGACCTTTAAAGCGCGCCAAGCCCGATGACGTCAGGAAGTATGACTTTTCCGTCATCCGTCATCCTAACCGGTGGCCGAGCTACCGAGTTTGCATTTGGATTGCCGTGTGTTATTGTATTGTTATTTTAAGGTGGAATTCTCAACGTCGTTCAATTTATTGCCAACCTAAAACCTATTTCGTGGATGTAACACACTAATTATACTTCTTGACGTCACGACCCGTTTTTACCCGCTTGGGATAATTTGAATTTTGGGGCATTTTTAAATCTTGCTAGCGGTCTTTTGGGACGAAATATGTTTTTTTTTTGCTGCCATATGTTTTATGACAATATATACTTATGATTTATAGAATTTTTTCCCCATTAAAATTTTTGTCAAGTTCCCTATTGTTTTCAGCCATAAACTGGCTGGAAGATATCCTGCCAATAGTGGAACAGCATTCGATTAACTATGAACAACTAAAATTCGAAGCCGAGGAGAAACTACAGAAAGTTATTGAAGATATTAATGTTCTTATCACTGCGGCAAATCCGCTTTTGGTTATTTTGGATGAGATGGACAATATTAAGTTTACTAGGAAGTATTTGAATCATATTACTTTACACATGAACAAAATAAAGGTAAAAATTGGTTCTCCTTTCTATCTATTTTTCATATACCTAAATGGCATGTCTATTTTATTTTGAAAACCCTAAATAGGCACGTTGATGTTTCGTTAATACACATGTATCTATTGTTGGTTGTCTTCCTCTGAAAATCAGTGATGCTAAAAAAATTGGCCAAAATAAATTTCTATCATCTTTCTCAATATAAGATTGACAAGGTATAGTTGCGTAATATTCTGTAGTATAGGCCACTTTTGGGTGACAAAATATACAAAATTAAATCCACAAACGTATTATTTTTTAGGAAATACATCAGCAGATCGAATGGATCAACAACGAGGAAGTCTGTCTTAGTTTTCCAAAATCAACATATATAGAATTCGAAAATTTAAAAGATTACGTTTGTCCATTCTACCATCTTTTAAAATTATGTTTGGACGTCCAAAAACACGTCTCGGTGTGGCAGTACGGACAGTTCGACCAGCTCGATTACGAAAGTACCAATTTAATAGTAAATAAATTTTGTAATGAATTGGCAGAATTACAAAAAAATTATAGGAAAAAATTACGACAGGCTCAAGACGAAAACCTGCCGATACGGTATGATACTTTCCATAATCCACTTAAAAACATGTACTGTTTACTTTTCTATTTTATTTTTTAGATTTAAAGGTACAGTAGATGATCCAGATCTTTTGAACTGGCCAGCACCGCTAAAATTATGCGCTACTGCCTACAAAATTTTAGAGGAATTTAAACCATCTCTGACTGTCATGCAGATCATGTGCAATGATTCGCTTCGATCGCGTCACTGGAAAGCCATGTCGGAAATAGCCGGTTTTAACTTGACACCTAATGCTGGTAAATATTTTAAAAACTATAATTTACCAGTAATTGAATCAACGGCGATCATTTCCCTGTATTAGTACCATTCATCGTTGACCTTATGTTTTGTATTGAACTTTTAAAGAGAATGATATTTCTATACGCTAGATTTTCAATGAATGATACAACTACTAATTTTTCATTTAATTCTAGCTATCCCATAGTAAATTTATACAGGGTGATTCAAAAGTACTTTGACAAACTTCGGGAGGTAATTGCCGGCAATATTTTAAGATGAAAAGTTTTTATAAACAGTGGTCCTTTGCGACTTCGTTACGGAGATACAGGGTGTTAAAATGAAAAAAGGAATAATAATAATAATTTTTAAATAACTCCTTAACGAGTTATTTTCTTTTTATGAAATTTTGTGAATTAAATAGGCATCTAAGGACACTTATTTTCAAAGTACAACACGTTCGTAAATTAAACCAGTGGCGTCGGTACAAAATGTTACCATCATACTTTTTGTGAAAACTATGCCATACCACTGACTTTTTTATTTTAACTTTCTTCATATGAATCCCCCCTTCATTTACAACAAAAAAGATCACGTGTGTTTTTTTGATACGAGGGACGGTTTAAGGGTAAATGATTATTTTATTTGACTATACACAAAGATTAAAAAATGTGTTTTAAACTGATCAAACACTAAAATATTTATTAAAGTATTTTAACGAATACCTACATACTTACTTACTAATAAACAAATATGTATATGCCTAAGGAAGGCATCTGATGATGCCTATTTTGTAAGTATAACACGTTCTCAGTGGCATACATATTTATTTATTAATATGTTATTTTTTAATATTTTGTGTTTTGACAAGGCGGCTTTCGAAATGCATTTGTCGATAAATTAAAACATATTTGACAGTTAGTTACCATTGAGTTTTATTTCTTCAGTTTTGTTATTTTCATTGGATATTATTAGTATTGTTTATAAGGTATGGATTATTTAAGAAATAATGCGCATTTAGCCGACATGCATTTTGTATATGGCCTAGCCGGCGTTGGAAATACACGAGAAACTAGACGAATTTATCAGGAGCGATATCCTAACCAAGTACAGCCTGCTGCTGCAACATTTACGATTCTTCACCGCCGTTTGGCTGAAACAGGGAGTTTTACGCCACTAATATCCAATGAAAATAACAAAACTGAAGAAATAAAACTCAATGGTAACTAACTGTCAAATATGTTTTAATTTATCGACAAATGCATTTCCAAAGCCGCCTTGTCAAAATACAATAATATTAAAAAAAACATTTCCAAAGCCGCCTTGTCAAAACACAAAATTAATATTAAAAAATAACATAATAATAAATAAATATGTATGCCACTGAGAACGTGTTATACTTAGAAAATAGGCATCCTCAGATGCCTTCCTTAGGCATATACATATTTGTTTATTAGTAAGTATGTATGTAGGTATTCGTTAAAATACTTTAATAAATATTTGAGTGGTTGATCAGTTTAAAACACATTTTTTAATCTTTGTGTATAGTCAAATAAAATAATCATTTACCCTTAAACCGTCCCTCGTATAAAAAGAACACACGTGATATTTTTTGTTGTAAATGACGGGGGGGTGCATATGAAGAAAGTTAAAATAAAAAAAGTCAGTGGTGTAGCATAGTTTTCACAAAAAATATGATGGTAACATTTTGTACCGACGCCACTGGTTAAATTTACGAACGTGTTGTACTTTAAAAATAAGTGTCCTTAGATGCTTATTTAATTCACAAAATTTTATAAAAAGAAAATAACTCGTTAAGGAGTTATTTAAAAATTATTATTATTCCTTTTAACATTTCAACACCCTGTATCTCCGTAACGAAGTCGCAAAGGACCACTGTTTATAAGAACTTTTCATCCTAAAATATTGCCGGCAATTACCTCCCGAAGTTTGTCAAAGTACTTTTGAATCACCCTGTATATTTAACTCCTTTTTTAGGTACAACATTAAAAAAAATTATGGAAATCGATCTAAAAGACAAGCTTTACGAGTACGAAATCATTTCTACTGGCGCAACGAAGGAACATGAATTATTGGATCACTTAAACAGTCTTGAAAAAGAGTGGGAGACCATAAAATTTAATGTAACGAAATCCAAGGAAGAAATTTCTATTTTAACGCGCTTAGAAGACATAGAAACTATTGTCGATGACCATATGATCAAGGTTTTGAACATGCGTGGTTCCGTGTTTGTCAAACCCTATGAAACAGAAGTTCTACGGTTTTATGAGAGTATTTTAAAAGTAACTTCGGTGCTGATGAACTGGAAGCGTATACAGAAAGGTTGTTTGAAGTTATTTCCAATATTCTCGATTGGCGATGTTGGGAAACACATTCCAAAGGAAAAAAATTATTTTTCCGAATGTAACACCATATTTAAAACGTACATCAACAAAATTCTAGAAAATCCTGCTGTTATGAATCTTATTTGTAATACCTCCATTGTTATAGACATAGAAAACTGCCTTGTTAAACTGGATGAGATCCAAAAAGGTGTCAATAATTACTTAGAAGTCGTGAGACTGAATTGTCCTAGACTCTATTTTATTTCCAATGAGGAACTAGTCAATTTAATATCTAATAACGGTGATTTAACTCAACAAAATTTTCTTATCAAAATATTTCCTGGATTTTGTCAGGTTAAAGTTGGAGAAACAAATGACATTGTTGCCTTAATGAGCTCGTCCCAAGAAGAACTAACACTAAGAAATTCGGTGAAAGTTTCTGCTGCCACAACTTTAGATGACGTCCTTACTGCTTTGCAAAACGAAATGATCAATACTATTAAATACAAGTCTGCCGAGTGTTACAAAATTTTTAGAAAAACTGACCTTAAGGAACTGATGAAAAAGTATACTCAGCAAATCTTGCAACTCACAGCACAAGTTCATTGGACAGATCAAGTTGAAGGAGCCTTGAAGCTGACGCATAATATTAAGCTTTTGATTTATAAAAGAAAACTGGAAAATCACATTAAATATAAAATCAAAATAATCAATGAAAATGATATTACAAACCTGGAAAAATCGGCTTTAAGAAATCTTTTGCTCGTAGATTTAAACAATCAGTATCTTTTAGGTACATTTCTTAAACGCGGGGTCGTCACCAGTGACAACGATTTCGACTGGCAGGTGCAGTTGAGATATTACTACGAGAAATCTCTTTGCACTGTTAAAATATTGCAGAACAGCATCTTGTATGGTTATGAATATTTGGGAAATGGAAGTAAAATTATTTTAACCCCAATGAGTGATAGATGCTGTAGGACGTTACTGAATGCATACTTTTTAAACTTTTTTGGTTTGGTAAAAGGAAGAAGCGAAACTGGTAAAAGTGTGACAATAAAAGGTATTGCTGAAGCTTTGGGGATCTTTTATTTTTCTTTTAGTTGCACAAAAACTGTTTCTACTAAAGCTCTGGAACAACTTTTAAAAGGTACTGTACTTTGCGGTGCTTGGTTAGGTTTAGAAAACCTGGAATTAGTTCAACGAGAAGTACTGTCCGTGATATCTCAATGGTTTTTGAGTATACTTCAAGCTAAAAAACAAGTAGCTGAAACAGTGTTCTTGGGTGAAATGAACTTTAAATTGAACACGAGATGTTTTGTTTGTGGTATTACGGATTTGAAAAATAAGGTACAGTTGCCAGAAAACCTAAAGGTGTTATTCAGAACTTTCACATTGTGTAAACCAGATTTAGAATATCTTACCGAGATATTTTTAATCAGCCAAGGTGTTAATGATGCAAAGTTTTTAGCCAGAAAATTAAGTACATGCTTTAATATTCTAGAAGATGTATTATCTTTTCAAAAACAGTACTCGTTTGGACTTAGAACACTTAAAAACGTATTAACTACGTTCGGAGAAGCAGTCGTGTTGTCGCCAACCTCACCGACTGACATGGTGCTTTGTAATAGCATCAGAGAGGTGTTTGGAAACTGCCTTGTAGAGTCTGATAACAGCATCTTTGAAAACATACTCTCCGATGTCTTTCAGGAAAGTTACTTGGCCGTACAAGTTGAAGAAGACGGAGAATTTAAGGACATATTGAAAAAAGTGTCTAATCAGCTTAACATTCATATAGATGATAATTTTACGAAACGAATTTATGATGTGTATCGCCTTCTTCAAGTTAGACGTAATATATTGGTGGTAGGCAACTCTTTCTCCGGAAAAACTACCATTGTAAAAGTATGTGCCAATATTTTTAAAGAGCTAGAAAAGACTGATGTTTTCTTGAATTACATTAATCCAAAATGTTTGAACTATAATGAGTTAATGGGAAGCATGTCCGAAGACAAAAATAAAGAGTGGACCGATGGAATTCTTCTAAATATTTTTAGAGAGACCGAAGAAAATAAGAACAAATCTGCAAAGAAATGGGTAATGCTTGATGGTCATATTGATTCAACTTGGACAGAACATTTTCCAAGCATTCTCGAAGATGGAAGAATATTTTTGGAATCACAAGAAATGTATCTAATTGGAAGTAACGTTACCTTTATAATGGAAGTTACTGATCTCAAAGATTGTAGCCCATCATTAGTGAGTTTTTTTAAATTGATTATAACAACTTGAAACAAAGCTCTTAAGTAACCAGTTCTGGTAATGTATACAGTGTAGAGCAAAACTCCCTTTGAAACTGCATTTTTTCTATTATACAGGGTGGCCGGGAAAATGTGGGAAATATCCCGGATATGAAAAAAACACGTGAAAAGAATACTACAAGTTCATATGAACTTTTATGAACTTTTTTCGTATTGGTCTCTTATTCGGAGATATGGGCTCCCAAAGAGCTCCCAGGGAAATACATTTTTGACAAATAATTATTAGACCAATATTTATATTTCAATTTTTCTTCCATATGATGTATACCAGGTAAGACCCTTCAAATTACTTTACCAGACAGTGTTGCGAATAACTCACAGCTGCAGGGACGGACTAGCTGTAACACTAATTTTTTACGCCCTGTATAATAAAAACTTTGGACAACGTTTTTTACATACCTTTAACTATTGACTAAAAATTAAGTACTCTTCATTCATGTCGCTAATCCTAACCGTTTTCGGAAAAGCGTCATTTTATTGCCATCATGTATTATGATTAAGCCGTTAAAAGTGATCGTTTATAATTTATAGAAACAAAGATGTATCTTTTATCGAACTACGCTAAATACATGATGTAAATAAAATGACGTTTTTCCGAAAACGGTTAGGATTAGCGACATGAATGAAGAGTACTTAATTTTTAGTCAATAGTTAAAGGTATGTAAAAAATATTGTCCAAAGTTTTTATCATACAGGGCGTAAAAAAAATGGGCCCATTAGTGTCACAGCTAGTCCGTCCGTGCAGCTGTGAGTAATTCGCAACACTTTTTGGGATAGTAATTTAAAGGGTCTCACCTGAATTGAAATATACCTGTTGGTTTAATAATTATGTGTCAAAAATTAATTCCATGGGAGCTCTTTGGGAGCCCATATCTCCGAAGAGGAGGCCGATACGAAAGAAGTTTATATGAACTTGTAGTATTCTTTTCACGTCTTTTTTTCATGTCCGGGAGATTTCCCACATTTTCCCAGACATCCTGTATATTTATTAACAACTGTTGAACAGGTTAATTTTTTTTAGGTATCTCGTTGTGGAGTAGCCTATATTAAGTCAAATACCCTCGTATGGACTCCCTTGATCGATTCTTGGTTGAAAACATGTCAGTCCTTATGGTTGATAGAATACAGAACACAAATTGAAGATATCTTTAAATGGTTTATATCGCCATGCCTAGAGGCCCTTCAAACCTTAAAACTTCAAAAATATTGTCACCCTGATAATAATGCCTTAGTTAAGAACACCCTAACTTACTTTCAGCTTATTTTGGATGACGCTACTTCAAAAGCAAACGAGGATTCTAAAAATTTGTCCACGTGGATCCATGCAACATTTCTTCAATCGGGAATTTTCGGATTTTCTAGTCTTCTTGATTATTCTTCACGCCAAAAATTCGACGAGTTTTACAAACACCTCTGGAAGGGACAGAATGAAAACCACCCTTATCCGAAATCAATGGAACGATTGGACGTCGGTATTCCCCAAGATGGTATTCTTTTTGATTACTGCTATCTTTATAAACAACGGGGCACGTGGAAACTATGGGTAGACCTACTTAAAAACGAGAAAATCATCGAGGGTCCTTATTTAAGCAATTGCGTCGTACCTATTGTCGACTCGATAAGATGCAATTTTCTTTTGGACTTACATGTTCAGTATAACATAAGAATGTTGATTACAGGGCCTCGCAGTACCGGAAGATCTTTAACGTTAAAGGACTGCTTCGTAAACAGAATTAAAGAGAACATTTTTGAAAAGTCCTTTGTAACGTTTAGTGCGTCTGTTACCTCGACCGTTTTGCAAAACGCCATTTTGTCAAAATTAAACAAGCGAAAAGGGGGATACTATTCTCCGAGTGCGGAAAAGCGATTCGTATTTTTTATAGATGATTTACAGTGTTCGCATCAGGATTCGTTTGGAGTGTCTACAGCAACAGAACTTTTAAGAGCGCATTTTGATCACAACACCTGGTATGATCATAAAACATTTGAAAAAATATATTTTGACAATACTAATTTTATTGCTACCATGGCGGGAACTAGTGACAATTCAGTATCGAAACGATTTTTACGCCATTTTAATCTATTTGGAATAACCGAATTCTCCCCTGACACCATATCGAAAATCTTTTCGCAGAGCTTATTACATTCTTGGAAAAAATCTGGCTTTCCCAGTGACATCGCCAACGCTGCGAATCAAATTGTAAACGCCACTCTAGCCATGTTTACACTTGTACAGACAAATCTTAAACCGACTCTGGGTAAAGCTCAGTACGTATTTAATTTGACAAGCTTTTCGAAGGTAGTTTACGGTTGCTCTTTCTTAAAAAAAGATTCCTATGATGCAAATAAAAAGATCTATCTGAAATTGTGGGTTCACGAAATGTTACGGGTATTTTCGGACAGACTTGATTTGAATGACATCAAATTTGTTTCGGGCTATTTAAAGAAAGCTATAACCGAGCACTTTTCCGAAGATTTTGAGGAGATTTTTGGTGATAATTATGAGAGGGCTCATATCTTCTCCAAACTTTATTTCGGTACTTTTAGCGAAAGACACCTGAAAAATGGGTCGAGGCATTATGAGGAAGTGAACTTTGCCAGTTTAATTGAGTTAGGCAATCAATGTTTGCGCGAGTACAACGAGACAGATAGATATAAGCTGGATCTCATATTTTTTGACTACGCCTTAGAAAAATTGGCTCGGATATGCCGAATATTATCAATGCCAAACGAAAATGCTCTGTTACTCGGTCTTACAGGTTGTGGAAGACAATCTTTAGCAAAGTTTGCTAGCTTCGTATACAAACATGATTTTTTTCAGCCAGTAATGACCAGGACATATGACCTCACGAGCTGGATCCAGGAATTTAAAAATATCTTTAAAATAGCAGGAGGCATGGACAAGGAGTGTACTTTCCTTATTTCAGAAGAAGAACTAGTTGATGAGAGCTTTTTTGAAGTCATTGATTATTTCGTAAGAGATGGAGAACTGACTGATTTATACAACTTGGACGAGAAACAAGAACTTCTGGAGCTATGCAGGTTGGCAGCCCAAGGAGGAAACAGAAATCTCGATATAAGTTCACAGAAAGTGTTTCTTTACTTTAACAAAAAATGTCGCGAAAATTTACACATACTTCTGTGCCTAAATTCGGGAAGCGGAACTTTGAGAAAAAGGATTCTGCAATATCCGTCTTTAGTCAACAGATTTAACGTTATGCTCTGGAAAGATTGGCCAGACAGTGCGTTGCAAAGCGTAGCTAATTTCTGGCTTCAAGATGTAAATATTCCCGATGGAATTAAGGAGAAAACAATCGAGGCCACCATATTCTTTCACAGGACCTGTCAGGATTTACCACAGCTAAAGAACTTTATAACACCAAAAGCGTATATTCATTTAGTTAAGCTGTTCTCTCATTTCATAATCAAGAAGCAGAAGCTGCTGTCAACGAAAAAGGAAAAATTCTTGCGAGGTTTAGCTAAGCTGTCTTACGCGGAAACTCAGATTTTTAGTATGCAAAAGGCTTTGGCTGAGTATCAGCCTCAGCTGGAAGCGATGACTAAAAACGCCACAGAGATGACTAAAGAGATCGCCTTAGAAACTATAGAGATAGAAAAAGTGTCCGCGTTAGTTCGAAAGGATGAAAATATTGCAAGCGAGCAAGCTGCTGTAGCGCAGGTTTTAAAATCGGAGTGCGAATCAGACCTTGCACAAGCGATTCCAATTTTAGAAGATGCAATTTCTGCATTAAACACTTTAAAGCCCTCAGATATAACCTTGGTAAAATCCATGAAAAACCCCCCAGATGCCATAAAATTGGTCATGGCTTCAGTTTGTGTCATTAAAGATGTAAAACCTGATCGGATTCCTGATGCTAGTACAGGGAAAAAATCATTCGACTACTGGGGACCGTCTAAAAGAATTCTTGGTGACATGAACTTCCTTCAAGCATTAAAGGACTTTGACAAAGATCACATTAAACCGGAAATTATGATGAAAATTAGAAAGGAATATCTCCCTCACAAAGATTTTAAGCCTCATGTGGTCGCTAAGGCATCTAGCGCAGCCGAAGGATTATGCAAATGGATTATTGCTATGGATATGTACGACAAAGTTGCTAAAGAAGTAGCGCCGAAGAAAGAAAAGTTAAATAAGGCTGAACGGGAGTATGCTGAAACGGTAAGGGTGTTGAATGCGAAAAAAGAAGAGGTGGTAAGGATTGAGGCGAAGCTTGCTCAATTGAACGTGCTTCTAGACGAAGCTATAGAGAAACAGTCAAAGTTACAAACCGATGTGGATTTATGTAATAAGAAGCTTAATAGTGCGCAAAAATTGATCGGAGGTTTGAGCGGCGAGAAGTTGAGGTGGACTGAAGCTTCAGAAAATCTTCAAAAGCACTACGATTTACTTGCCGGTGATATAATGCTTTCCAGTGCCGTAATCGCTTATTTAGCTCCATTGAATAACTGCATTAGAGGTAACGTTATGCAGGAGTGGCGCAAACACGTTTTTAAACACGAGATTCCTAGCACTGATCAGTTTGATTTATCACAAGTTTTATCGAACGAAGCTGAAATAGAACATTGGAAAGAATATGGACTCCCTTCAGATCCATTCTACATTGAAAATGCTGTCGCTTTTAACAACTCCAAGTATTTTTGTTTATTTTTAGATCCCCAAGGTCAGGCAGTGAACTGGATATTGCAAACAGAAGCAAGAAGTAACCTTATTGTTACAAAATTTAGCTTTAAGAATTGGCTAACTTCTCTAAAGTACTGTATTACCAATGGAAAGCCAATAATAATTAAAGATACCAAGGGTTATATTCCACCATGTTTGTACTATCTATTGTATCGACAGACTTTTACTCGAGGTGAAAATACTTTCGTCACTATAGGCGAGACAGATTTTAAAATAAACACCAAATTTCGGCTCTACATTGCCTGCACTCAGCCGAAAGCTCCTTATAGCCTTGAGCTTAAGAGCAGATTGACTATAATTAATTTCAGCCTTATTCATACTGCTTTAAAGGAAGAACTTTTAAAAATTGTTGTAGAGATCGAAAGGCCAGAAATAAAAAAACTAACCAATGAGTTGGTTATTAGAAGCAGAGAAAATAGAGCGGAACTGAAAGATTTAGAAGTGAAAATTTTGAATACCCTCTGTGAAAGCGAGGCAGATATATTAGAAGATGAGGAAAGTATTCTTGTATTGGGCAAATCTAAGGAGCTCACCAAAATTGTTAAGGAGAAACAGGAGGAAACTAAAAAAATTGATGATGTTATACAAGAATTTAAAAATGGTTATAACAATGTAGCCAAATATGTCACAGATTTGTTTTTCTGCCTTAACGACCTCCAGAAATTACATCACTTCTACCAGTTTTCTTTGGATTGGTTTAAGAACCTCTATTTTATTTCAATTATAAATGCAGGAAAATCTAGAATCTTGGAAATGCGTTGTCAAAAGCTTTGTGAAACTTTTACTTACGATTTGTATCAGAGTGTGAGTAAGGGCTTATTTGAGAAAGATAAGTTACTCTTTACCTTTTGGTTAGCTTCCTGCGTAGCTATTAGTAAGGGACTTATTGGCAGGAAAGAATTATTGACTTTTTTGGGGACGGAACGGTTTTTTGAGGCTTCTAATAACTTTAATAAGCCCTCTTGGATTTCTGATGAAACGTGGACAACTATTAAAAAACTTGAAAGCCTGGATGTATTTCGAGGTTTTATAAAATCCTTTGTGGAAAACGAACATTCGTGGAAGGAGTATATTGAAAGTGTAAGCGTTAAAATGCCAAAACCCTGGAACAGAACTAATCATTTCAGTAAATTAATGATTTTAAAAGTGTTAAAACCAGAAAAACTCTACTATGGAATCATAGACTTTATAAAATGCTCTTTGGGGGACCAATTTTTGGCTCCAATATTTTTCGATATGCAAGAAGTATATAATGAAACATATAGTTTAGCTCCGACAATATTTATTTTAACTCCTGGTATAGACGTGCTAAATAGCTTACATACTTTTGCTAGGGTTAAACAGGTTTTGCATAAATTTACGCACATCAGCATGGGCGATAAAGATTATGAAAAAGCAGATAACGTTATCAGGGAAGGGCAGAAAGAAGGTAGTTGGGTTTTGCTTCAGAATTGTCACTTAGAGAAACAGTGGTTAGATTATCTGGAACAGAAATTGGAGAGCTTTGACTTTGAAAATACACATGAAAATTTCAGGCTTTTCCTAACTACTGAACCTCAAAATGACTTTCCTTTGGAACTCATTCAAAATTCTCTAAAAATCGTTGATGAAGCACCCAGCATTTTGAGAAAAAATCTTCTAAAGATCTACAATCAAATACCCATTACAACTGACGAATTTTTTTATGGCTGCCCTGGCAAGCAAGATGTTTTTTCAAAACTATTGTACAGTTTTTGTCATTTTCACTTCGCGCTGCAGGAACGTCAGAAAATTTTAAACTGGAACGTACCCTACAGATTTGAAGAATCCGACTTGATGATATCCTTGGAACAGTTAAGAAATATTATCAATGAAAACATTTGTATTTTTGAAAAAATTTACTCTTTAATAGGGGAGTGTAATTACAATGGTTATTTGCAGGATATATGGGAGAAGCAATTTTTATTGAGCATTTTACATGAATGTGTAAACAAAAATATTTTTGAAAAAGGTAGTGCTTTATTCAATGGAGCTAAACAGTATGGGTTACCAAGCAAAAACGACAGACAAGACTATCTAAACCATATATATAACCTACCATCACAAGACGATCCTCAAGTCTTGTATTTGAGTGAGTATGAGTTCTTGCGGCATAAACTTGTCAAGACTCAAGGTTTCTTAAATTCAGGTTTAAAGATGGTACAAAGTAATGAGGTTTATTTACTAAGTCGAGATGAATTTAAAATTTTAAGTGTCGTTGATGACGTTTTAACAATTGTACCAAAAATGGTTCTACAAGAAAATATAAAGGGACTTGATGAGTTTATTTTAAGGGAAATTCATCTTTATAATAGATTGTTGCGGATCGTTCGAGAATCCTTAAATTATCTACGTTCTGCTTTAGGAGGGGATTGTAAGTTAACCGAAGATTTCGAGGAATTGGCGAAAGACTTGGCTAAAAACAGGCTTCCAAAGATGTGGCGAAAATATTTATATCCTTCGTTATTAAAGCTATCAAGTTTTATTAAAGAGCTTCCAGAAAGAGTAACGTTTTTTGAAAATGTCAGATTTGATAACAGAAGATATTGGTTGGGGGCATTTTTCTTTCCTAGAGCTTTAATTGCGTCCGTTAAAATTCAGTTTTCTAGGAAAGAGAAAGTTCCTCTTGATCGGGTCTGTTTGGATTATGACGTTTTGCCAAATGAAGATATATCTAATGTTTTTAAAGGAATAATGCTCGATAAGCTGTTTCTCTTAGGTGCCAATTTTGACATAACCAATAAACAACTGACAGAATTATCTCCTAAAACGTACTATCATAAATTAGCGCCTCTCTTAATCAAACCTGTGATCTTACTTAGTACAGACTTAGAACTTAACAATAATATTTTTAAATGCTACGTATTTAAAACTGAAGCTTTGCCCGATCATTTTAAAGGCGCCTTATTTTTGCCTGGCTGCCAGAATTATGTTACAGAAATTTCTTTGCCATGTAAAAATGATGGTAGCTTCTGGGTAAGAAGAGGTGTAAGTATAGTGTGTGAAATATGTTCTGCATAAGGCTCTGTTCTTACTTCGGGCCTATTCTCCTTCGGATCTTTTCTACAACGTTTTTATCTGTTAAAAATAATAAACAGAAAATAAGTCATATCTCGTTTTTACATTTTAGGTAGACGTTAAGACCAAAGTATAATAAATATAGATACCTAATCATTTAGGTGATTATTTTTTATATGTAGCCTAGGCTATAAAATAACCTTTCATGTAGTGTGAATTTAATATAAAGTTTACTCCGTAAATATGATGTTTTATTTAACCATTACCAATTATTTTAGGAAATAAAATATTGATAAGACTTGAAACGATATTTAAATTTATAAAGGAAATATAATAATAATAATATTGGTTAATCTGCAAATACGTATACAGAAAAGTAAAGTCTACTACATACATAAAGTCATCAACGTCTTGATGATGAGCGAAGGTAGCTGTACTCTCTATGTATGTATGCAGAAGGCTGCACTTCTATTTAATCATTTACTAGGAAATTAGGTTCAAACCTATAAATTAAATAATATTTGTTTATAACATATAGATGAATCTATCAACCGCTGAAGACCTGTTTAACATGTCTAGTCCAGAAGTAAACATGGGTGAGATTCCAATTTTATTTTATTTTAAAAGTTATTTTTCTCCTGATGATATAAACACAATATGGTTCCTATTCTTAAAATATTAAAGGTATTACTAATACTGAAGGTCCCCTTTCCAAAATTTAGTTGAGCAATCAGTTGCCGAAGAGTTGATGGAGAAATCGATGATGGGACCAGAGGAACAAGTATTTGCAAAGGGTAAAAGAATACAATGTGTTAAACAGGCACCAATGATTCAAACGCCAGCAGGTTCGTACTGTAATTGAATAATGTTTATATTTAAATTAAAGTTTTTATTTTTAATCTATTCGACTCTGTTCAATATCTTTTAATTTATTAAAATAATTTATTTAATAATATGTAATGAAATGAAGTGTTACAAAAATTTACTAAATATACAGTGAGTCCCAGAAGTAATGTCTAAATTCATTTAAAATTCACCGGTAAGTTTTTTGAAAAAACGGTCGTACCAGTCGATTTTTATTTTTTAATGTGTTTTATTTTGTGGTAATTTCATGTATACAGGGTAGCTCAAAAATAAGGTACGACCATCAACTTCATTTTTTCAAATGAAAACATATATTTTTTATTTCATTTTTGAATTTTGCATTGAATTCTAAGCATGTTTCATGTACCATGTCCTGTACATTAACTCAACAGTTATTGAAAAAATTAGGATTGAACATATCATTTAGGGAATCCAACGATCTATTAAATCTTTTGGCAATATGGCATTTTGGGCTCCCTAATAAGTAAGAGTGTACTGTCTGTCACTGTCACCATTTATTTCCATAGAAACTGTATGACAATTTTATTTCAAATAAGTATAATTATTGTCAAGCATCGTTTCAAAGTTGCGGTTTTCACAATAATGGTGAAGTTAACGGAACGGGAAAAAATTGAAATTCTATGCATGGTTGGGTTTGGTGATAAAACACGTACTCAAGTAGAAACAGCCCAATTATTTAATGAAATCCAACCTGATCGTCCTGCCATATGTCAAAAGATGGTGAGTAGAATAGAGGCTAAGTTTAGAGAATTCGGTCATGTTAGAGATTTGCCTAAATCTGGTCGTCCTACTCTAGATGAAAATGAACAACTTGACGTTTTGCTTTCCTTGGAAGAAAATCCATGTA
Source organism: Polydrusus pterygomalis (assembly GCA_963969555.1). Taxonomy (NCBI): domain Eukaryota; kingdom Metazoa; phylum Arthropoda; class Insecta; order Coleoptera; family Curculionidae; genus Polydrusus; species Polydrusus pterygomalis. The sequence goes on from OZ018377.1 coordinate 4,096,784, forward strand.
CTCCCCTGTCGCACATTGGGGCCGATTTACACATGCACAAATATCACCTATACAAAGTTATTCCGGTGCATGAGTTATTTGAAGATGATTTCGATAGGCGAAATGAGTTTTGCGAACGCATGCAAAATATGTGCAATCTAGATAATAATTTAGTAAAAAATATTATTTTTTCGGATAAAGCTACGTTCTATTTGAATGGTAATGTGAACAGACAAAATTGTCGATATTGGGCAACAGAAAATCTGCACTGGATGATAGAGGTTCACAGCCAGTACCCAAAAAAAAAAAAATGTTTGGTGTGGAATCGTACGCGAAAGAGTAATTGGTCCATTTTTCTTTGAACAGCCTTTAACTGGACAAGTATATCTCGAATTTCTCCAACTTGAATTAATTCCAGCATTAGTGGCTTTATTTCCGAATCCATTGGATCCAGACTCCCCTGACGAAGAACTGATATTCCAACAAGATGGTGCTCCTCCGCACTATGCTGCCACTGTGCGCACATTTTTGGATGAAACCTTTCCCAATCGGTGGATAGGAAGGAGAGGACCTATCGAATGGCCTGCTAGGTCGCCAGACCTAACTCCGCTGGACTTTTTTTTGTGGGGTTACCTCAAATCAAAAGTATTTGTTAACAGGCCAAACAATATGCAGGAGTTGAAAAAGAGGATCCGAAGAGAAGTGCGTGTCATAACTCCGGAAATGGTTGGAAACGTGCAAAGAGTGTTTATTGATCGTCTTGGATATTGTCAAGCCGTAAATGGCGCACATTTTCAACATTTAATTTGATTTTGTTGTGTTTTTTTTTAATAAACAGGTCTTACTTATAGATATGTTCAATCCTAATTTTTTCAATAACTGTTGAGTTTATGTATAGGACATGGTACATGAAACATGCTTAGAATTCAATGCAAAATTCAAAAATGAAATAAAAAATATATGTTTTCATTTGAAAAAATGAAGTTGATGGTCGTAACTTATTTTTGAGCTACCCTGTATAATACATGAAATTACCACAAAAAAAAACACATTAAAAAATAAAAATCGACGGGTACGAGCGTTTTTTCAAAAAACTTACCGCTGAATTTTAAATGAAATTAGACATTACTTCTGGGACTCACTGTATATTAATATTTTTATCATTTACCAATAAAAAACACTTTTTAGGCGAAACTTCTCAAATACAACCACCAATACCACATTTTTATTGACTTCTTGTTAAAACTGTTTCTGTTATATATTTTAGGAATGGAACCCATTATTCAACAAACTTACACCGAAAAACGTGTGGAGAGAGATGAACATGCCGAAACCATTATAAAAAGCATGGCTGTGACTGATTTAGACGCAACTACTGGTAGAGGTGCCAGAGTTACTATGAGTGAGCAACAAATGTTAGTACGGCTGATATACCTAAATATAGTTTCGTATATTTCTCGTTAATAAAATTGATAAACTTGACTAATAGACCACGGTCGATAATTTTTGAAACCAAAAAAAATAATAGTAGGATGAAACCCATTGAAAAAGGAAGAAAAGATAACAAAAATTAAAGGAAAAATAAATTACGGGTGATCCGAGGTCGGGAAGGGGGGGGGGGGGAGTTTTTAAGGGTAAAAAACGATTTATCTCGATTTCCGGCAAAACTACAAGTCCTATGAAAAAACGTTAAATAGCAAAGTTGTAGGTAATAAAAAGATTTACAACTTTTGTATTTGCACTTTTTTCACATAACCAAATTCAAAATTTATGTTAAAAATTCAAATAACCAAGTTATTAGTTTTTTATTTTTATCATTTACAAAATTTTTTTTTTATGCACGAAATTTGGTTAAAACTTTCCTTTTTATGTCCCAAACACACTGTAATTTTTTTGATTTAAAATATTTCTTTTTTAACCTTATTTTGACTTAATATCGAAAAAGCAACCTAATTTTCAATCGAAAATTCTCACGTCAAAGTATCTGCTTTCTTAAAAATGTCGGTGAGCTTTTTGTTCGTTGAAATCTCTACTTTCAGATGGTGTAAAAAAATATACATTACTATGGTAAATGTTCTCAAAAAATGCAAAAAACTCGAATCAGAATTTTTTTTTTAATCATTATGTACAATTTTGAGCTATTTATTAAAATTTATACTTTAATTACTCAAAAAACGTAAGATGTCATGTTACATTAATAAGCAAAAAAATTACAAATCCATAAAACATAAAGATCGCAAAAAACATGCGTAAATAGTTGATCTAAATATAATTAAAGGTAGGATTTAAACGGGGGAATTGAATTGAGTTGAGAACATTTATCATAGTACCTAATGTATATATTTTTTTACACCATCAGAAAGTAGAGATTTTAACGAAAAAAAGCCCACCGACTTTTTTAAAAAAGCAGATATTTTGACGTGAGAATTTTCGATTGAAAATTAGGTTGCTTTTTCGATATTAAGTCAAAATAAGGTTAAAAAATAAATATTTTAAATCAAAAAAATTACAGTGCGTTTGGGACATAAAAAGGAAAGTTTTCACCAAATTTCGTGTATAAAAAAATTTTTTTGTAAAAGATAAAAATAAAAAACTAAAAACTTGGTTATTTTAATTTTTCACATAAATTTTGAGGTTATGTGAAAAAAGTGCAAATACAAAAGTTGTAAATCTTTTTATTACCTACAACTTTGCCATTGAACGTTTTTCCATAGGACTTGCAGTTTTGCCGGAAATCGAGATAAATCGTTTTCTACCCTTAAAAACTCGCCCCCCCCCTTCTCGACCTCGGATCGCCCGTAATTTATTTTTCCTTACATTTTTGTTATATTCTCTTCCTTTTTCAATAAGTTTCATCCTACTATTATTTTTTTTCACTTTTTACCATTTTCAAAGGCTTCAGGTCTAAAAATACAAAATATAAATAAATAAATATAAATACAAAGTGCAGTAACTGTAAAATAAAAGTAAATTTAAACAATCATTTCTTATATGGCTATTCTTTTTTAGGGATCCTGAATATGGATTATCATCTGAGGTAAGTCTATCACATTAATTTTTCTACGTTGTCTGTAACAAAGTTTGCTTTCTAGGGAAGGGACGCAGTAACTGTAAAAGAAACTGTGTCAGTCACTCGTTCCTATACCACAACTGTAAAAGATGTTATTCATGAAACCATTACGGTATGTACAGTTTTCAACTATTGGCCAACAATCCATCTCGAGAAAAACAGTTTATGTAACAACTCAATAAAATGTTTCTGATAAGTTGTTGTTATTCGATTAGTTAATTATATCCCATGGTTACTACACAACTATTTTTTAGCCGAGACTGGATATTGATCCTGATGAGCTTGCCCAAATGGTGGAAGATGAAAGTCAGGACGTAGAAAACACTTTAAAAATGGCACCTCCGGACTTAACTCTTAAAGAAGACAGATACGCAGTAAAAAGGAGACTGCAAAAGATGAGATTAAATAGTGAATCAATGATTTTATTGGAAGAAGTAAGTATTTAAATACACGTATGTTATTATTTAATCCTATATTTTGTGATTGCATAACGACACCATCAATACAGTTGCCACTAAAAAGTATTGAAAAATTCCAATAATTTATTAAATTCAATTCGAGGAAGGTATTCTTTAACATACAATACAATGTTAATATGGGAGTAATGCAATACTGCCAGAGATTTAAAATTATTGTTATTTAAGAATATCACATGTTTTAGTCTGTTGTGAATCCAACGCCTACTGCAGATGATGCGATGGTAGAAACCCCACCAGAAGCGTTGGCAAATATCATGCACACTGTTGAAAGTGGAGTTACGCCTGAATGTGCTCCTGATCAAATTTTTCACACTTTGTTCGAAGAAAAATTAACCGAACAGTCAGTCGTTTTGAGGTAAAAATATGCTTGTGCAGCGATTATTGTATCTAAAGATATCCTAGGATGTCTACCTTCTACCTTATTCTTTGCAGTATTAAAATTGATAACATTTTTGCTTTACACTGTGTGTTTATTATTTTTTCATTGTTTGTATATAGTTCTATTGGGCCAGGACCACTGCAAGATGTTGTGGTTCCTCAAACACTGACTAAAGATATTCACAAAGAATCTATGACGCACGAGTTAACAGATTTAACAAATATTTTCAAAAATGTGACTAATGCCGAAGACTGGCCACCGGTGGATATATTTGATTCTGTAATGGATGAAGAAAAGAAAAACCCTAAAAATGGTATATAGCTTGTTAGGTGTTATAGAATATATAGAATAATATAGATACATACAAATATTTATTAAATTGGCATATTTACAAAATTAGTAGAAGAGTAAAGCTTAAATTTATCACTAAATAGCTTTTATGTTTTTTAGGAATTAAAGCAAGAAAATTTAAGCCCCTTAATGACGAAGAAATGCCATGGGCAGAAGAAGGTATTCTTTATATTGATTATATTCGATGGTTACTGAAGAATTTTAAACCCGAAAACACTCGGTATGTTTTAAAGATATTTTAAAAGCGTGTAATTTGTAGACTTAGAATCTATGGTAAATATTGTGGGAGCAGAACCCTCAGTGGTCTTAGATCCAGCTAACGTTCCAGATTTGGAAACTTCTGGAAATTTACAACAAGAGTTGACCCAAGGTATAGAGTACTTTGTAGACGCGGATCCAGTACAGTACATGTCAAGAGTTCAGTTGCGAGGGTCTCAGCCTCCATCATGGTTTCCAGGCGAGTAATATGTTTTTTGCACTACTAACCTATAAAACGGCTATTATTGACCGATTAAACGTCAGAAATTATTTTTCAGTTTCTCTACCTTTTTAATTTATTATTGACCATGGTTAATAATGGAAACAATCAATTAGAAAGGAGGTAACTTGATTTTTGATTATGCCAAAATAACACGATTTTTTTTTATATTATCTGGAGGACTTCACATTAAAATTTGTACTATTCGGCCACCCAAGCGGTCATCCATCCAAATCATAGTCACGACCAACGTCGCTTGACTTTAGAGATCGTTGTACCAAAACTATATACAAGGTTGTAACGCCTTATAAACTTTATCTTTTATGTTTGGAAAACTATAAAATATTTATGTATTGCATATAATACCTCCTGTAAAAATAAATATCGTGTGAATGTGTTATTAGTGAAAAAAAAATATTAACCACGGTTTAGACAGCTAATAGCCCTCGCGTCTTAAATCTCTCGTCGCTACGCTACTCGTAATTTAAACTCGACGCACAGGCAATAAAAGAAGCTGTCTAAACCTTGATTAATACTCTACTATTACATATACACGGCCCTTCCAAAATGTATACCTATAAAATTTTTCGGAAATTTAATATATTTTAAATAATTGTGGCTGCTGTTTTCGTGTTTTTGTAACAACTTGTTTAATGCATTTTACCTTGTTTTTCGTAGGATATATTTATTCCCTTCCCGAGTTTCCAGATGTAGTTAAACTGGCAAGACATCCCGACGATGTTTTCACTGCAGCCTGGAGATCTTGTCAACCGAAAATGATTCCAGAAACGTCAATGTCTATACTTCATTAAAAAGTCGATATATTTAAGCAAAAATTCATTTAATTTGTAATATTTTGTACAATAAAAGACTTCTTAATAATTCGTTTTGTGGATATTTTCCATATAACATAATTATTTTAATAATTAAAATTAAAAATATTCGAACTTTATTTATTTCTGAAAGATTTATTGTCATTGGGAAACTAACCTTGAAAAGTAATAAAATAGATATAATAACTATTACGGAATCACATAGTCAAAGGAATGTCTATTTTTTAAATGAGGGATGTTGCTTTAAAGACCCTTGTTGTAAAATACTTGATCTGTATTGGCGACGTCATGTTTTTTCTTAATTTCCTCCTAAAAATTAAAAAGAAAATCTTGCCTAGATAAACTATTATATATTCATTACAATGTTCAAGTTAGGAACACAGCGATTTTTGGCTTTTGCGACTTTAAAGTCCGATTTATACGATAAGTCAAGCCACGGTCTGATCATAGGCCGGTGTATTTCTTATCAACAATATTTTGATCTGACTAGAGTCATTGAATATCAAACTATAAGAAGGCCATATAAGCAGATTTCCCAAATCTGCTATGTTAAATTCATAGATGGCACCAATAAGTCATCAAAAATAAAGCGTGTTGATGCAGCCACTAACGACAAGCCTTTTCACTGCTAAATTAAAACATTGTTGCCTGTCTGTTTGACTTGCTGCATGAGTTTTTTAAATTTATTTTTATAGCTTATCGTAAAACTTAATTTCACATAAGTATCTACACCTATCCTAGATTTAAGTAGTTTACCTTTATTTTCCTACCTATAGTATAGTCTAGAGTCTAGACCGAAAAACGTCCCTATTTTTAATTGCTTAGTAGAATATAATATTTTCAACCTTTTGACGTTCCAACGTTAATTACATGAAAACATAATAATATTGACTGCCATGTTTTCTATTTCCAACAGAATTAAATGACGACTCTCACCATTCAATACATACCTAGGCTGCAACGTATTTGTTGGGTAAACTATAAATGATGTGCGGTTTGTATAACTTGGTTTTTATTTGCAATTATTACTACTTTTCAAAATGGTTAAAATAAGTAGGTTTTACTTTCTTACTTAAGACACATCCAGTTTGTTTGTATTAGTGTATTACGTATTTTGCTATTTTTCGATGAAATAAAACCTATATTAGTTATACTTGCTGTCGCTTTTTATCTACTTTTATTTGTTTGACATTTAACACCTAATGCAACGGTAAAATCATTGTGAAAATATGTCCAATTACTCCCGAGTAATTAGCGTACCTACATATTATTATTAAAAACATACATTCGGCTGGAATTGAGAACCTCCTATTTTATTGTCTGTTAAAAATGCTTATATCATTAAAAATTCCAATAAAATACGATATGCGGCCACACCACGACATCATATCAGTGAATTTGAGACATCTGTTGCCGAGGCGCTGCATTATAACGACATATTTAAGGTTAGAGTTACGATCAACTCTACAATGGCGGCCAAACCAGCTCCAATACGTCTAAAACTGGGTTGTCAACTTTTCTCGGACAGCCGCCATTCTTATAGTTTGATATTCAATGCTAGAGTGCACCGTTGGTTGGCACAAAAATACGAGCGTGAAACCAGATTGTGATTAGACCCTGACTTGATCTATAGTACGAATCGGCCTTAACTCAGCACTATGTACTGTCAGAACTATATCACAAATAATATATATTATGTAAGTAGGGTAAACTTGCCTTGCGCTTTAACAAGTGAAAGATCAAAAAATAAGCCTGTATTTAAGAATATTATATACTGTGATCTGAACATGAACGATATATGGTTTTATTATTTGATAGTGGCACGTATCTTACGGCCGATCCGTACCTATGCATTTTCACATAATATATTTAATTCTAGTATAAAATATACTTTAATGGGGGAATAGCATTTTATTCGTTACACAATTACATTTACAAAATAGTAGGATAATAGTTGGACAGTTTTGACAATAAGGATATTGGTTCTTGTTTGGACGGGCACTTTCAGGATTTAGGATCTCAAAGGTATGTGAAGGTTTCGATTGTAAAAAACATATTTTGGTGGGTTACATCGGAATTTTCTGATTAGGTCACACTAGAAAATAAAATAATCGACGGTAAGAGTAATACCATAATATTTAAATTTTTCCGCCAATCAAAAATATTGACATTTCTGGCTTTTAGTAAGTCGATACTATGGAGGACTTGATGTAGGAGGCCGATCGCAATGCATTGGATTCGGTCCCAAATTAGCATCGGTAATTCAGCTTTACGAGTCGCCGTAAGATGGCGCTCGTGTTCGAAGTGGGCTATCAAATAAATGGTTTCTTATGGATGCGATAACTATTTTTATTTAAATTTTTTTTTAAGGAACAAATAAGGACTTTTATATGAATTTACACTTACTTTGTTATACTTATTAATAAACTCGGCCTGTATAAAGTTCCAACGATGCTTCGTTTTTAAAATACAGGAACATTTTAGCTAGAAGGTTTTACCTTTGGAGCTAGAAAGAGACTTATTTGGCTGCGTTTCACCTCTGAAGAAGATCCTGTCTTACACCCCGACACAAAGCAAACTCTACTTTTATAAATTGTACCATTATTCATTATAAATATAGAAATTAATTACAATACAACGTTATTTGTCTTGTCTTGCTTTCAAAAGTTATTTGTTATTTCGAAAAATAAAATGTCAATTGTCAAAAGTAAAAGTCACAGAAAAAAAAGGGTTTAGCAAAAGTTAAAAACTATGGAGGATCTACTTTTCCATATTAAAAACGAAGAAGAAGACAACATCAGCCCACTTCGGACGCGAGAGCCATCTGTCGGCCAATAGCGAACTAACCAAAAAACCGGGACAGAAATTGAAAATGCTGCCATTGTCGATCGGCCTCCTACCCTCTAGTTCTCCATAGTCGATACTATGGAGGACTTGAGGTAGGAGGCCGATCGCAATGCATTGGATTTGGTCCAAAATTAGCATCGGTAATTCAGCTTTCTGAGTCGCTGTAAGATGGCGCGCGTGTTCGAAGTGGGCTATCAAATAATGGTTTCTTATGGACGCAATAACTATTTTTATTTAAATTAGTTCTTTAAGGGACAAATAAGAACTTTTATATGAATTTACACTTACTTTGTTATACTTATTAGTAAACTCGGCCTGTATAAAGTTCCAACGATGCTTGGTTTTTAAAATACAGGGTATTAAACATTCTAGCTATACCTTTGGAGCTAGAGACTTGTTTGGCTGCGTTTTCTCTCTGAACAAGATCCTGTCTTACACCCCGACACAAAGCAAACTCTACTTTTATAAATTGTACCATTATTTATTATAAATATGGAAATTAATTACAATACAACGTTATTTGTCTTGTCTTGCCTTCAAACATTATTTATTAATTCGAAAAATAAAATGCCACTTGTCAAAAGTAAAAGCACAGAAAAATAAAGGGTTTAAGTAAAAGTTAAAAACTATGGAGGATCTAGTTTTCCATATTAAAAACGAAGAAGAAGAAGAAGACAACATCAGCCCACTTCGGACGCGAGAGCCATCTATCGGCCAATAGCGAACTAACCAAAAACCGGGACAGAATTTGAAAATGCTGCCATTGTCGATCGGCCTCCTACCCTATAGTTCTCCATAGTCGATACATCTGGTCGTTGCTAGGAAACAATAAATAGTATTAAGGAAATATTCATTCCTGAACTTTAAATAATAACATTTTTGAACTTTAAATAATAACATTTTTGTACTTGTCTTTGACAATACAAAAAGTACACCACGGCTACACAACGAATTCTAATTAGGAATTTCAAGGAATCAGTTACTTGTGCATGGCACAGTCTTTGTCCCCTGTAGGTATGTCTACCTAGTAGGAAAAGGCACATTCAGAAACTCTGAGTTTCTTCACAGATAATGTGTGTTTTCCCACATATCCCTTCAAGATAATTTATCATTTTATTATTTTAAGTTAGTGTTTAAATTGCAATTAGTGAATCAGGACCGCCATAAAACCGTCTGTAATAACTTAACGAACTGTTCAAGAATTCGCATGCGTTACGTGACGCACTGTCTCGTTTTTGACGTAATTCATTCTATTATTGACTACATTATACAGTGAGGACCTAAAGTCCGCCCCCCCCCCCCCCCCCCCCTCTAACTTCTTAACCGTTCGGTATATTTTAATGAAATTTTGAACGATAATATTTGAGCAAGTCTTGCACTTTTTGACATACCAATGACAGCTTTAAATGTCAAGATGACAGCTGGGTCCGCTTTTGGAATATTTTTTTAAATGGAACACCCTGTATATTTTTACATTTTTAAATTCCACATAAAATTATAATTATTTTTTATTAAATGCATTATTAGTCTATACTTCATAGTTTCCGAGATATTGACTCTCGAAAAGTGACATTTTTGAACTTTGACAGCTTATAACCTTCTAACAGTACGTCTTAGAGCAAAACGGCTTACATGTCCCTATCTTCAATTTTTATTATCTTCCCAAAAAAATCAACTTCCGATTAAACCGGATGTAACTCGAAAGCAGGAAATATAGTTGTTCCGGTTTAACTGGAAGTTGATTTTTTTGGGAAGATAATAAAAATTGAAGATAGGGACATGTAAGCCGTTTTGCTCTAAGACGTACTGTTAGAAGGTTATAAGCTGTCAAAGTTCAAAAATGTCACTTTTCGAGAGTCAATATCTCGGAAACTATGAAGTATAGACTAATAATGCATTTAATAAAAAATAATTATAATTTTATGTGGAATTTAAAAATGTAAAAATATACAGGATGTTCCATTTAAAAAAATATTCCAAAAGCGGACCCAGCTGTCATCTTGACATTTAAAGCTGTCATTGGTATGTCAATAAGTGCAAGACTTGCTCAAATATTATCGTTCAAAATTTCATTAAAATATACCGAACGGTTTAGAAGTTAGAGGGGGGGGGGACGGACTTTAGGTCCTCACTGTATATCAAGCTTGATATTCCAAGCTGACTAAAATACTCATTGATTTATATATTTTTCTGAATATGTACTTACTTGTAAATCTCTTTCTAAATGCGTAAACGGGAGGCTAGCTTTTTGTTTGAAAAACGCACAAGCCAACGGTGTGGCAAATGTCAAACACAAACCCAACATACCCACTGATGCGGGTAGTGCTAGCCATGGGTACCTGCAGAGAGTTCCCCTTTTTTCCAAGTAATCCATAAACACTGGGGTTAAAACTAAAAGTTAAAATAACATATTTTTCTACTATTAACAATATCTACTACTAGAAATATAAACTAAGAACCTCAGTTTAGAAGTTTATATATCAATTAAAGGTACCGGGTCTACAACTAAAAAGGAACGCCGGCTGTATCCTGGAAACCGTTTACCGTACCGAAAACTGCAAGCCAATATATTTTTTTAAACAAGAGATATGGAAAATATAATATAAAATGAGGTCCATAAGAACAAGCTGACGTTTTAATGCGGTATTTGTAGGCAATATTACAAATACCACACGAATGTGTCTTCTTCGGTAAACGGTTTCCGAGTTGAAACTTGGTACATTTATTGCTTCATATCGTGGGTTCAATTCAATAACTAGATAACTAAAAAATTGTAGTTTTGAGATAATTAGCGTTAACTAATCTTCTTGCGTACTTTCTTATTCCTACTCTGAAACAGACTAATTAGAAGTTTTTTTGTATGTACGTAATATAAGAGGGTATAATGGAACCCTGGAGGACAGTTTTAATGAAAATAATAGGTACTAATTAATTAAAATTAATTTAATTGCGAGATGTCTAGTTTTAGCACTATTTTGAATTTCATTATTCTAGGTATGCACTAGTTATCCACTAATAAAATACGAAATAAATATAAGATTTTATTGAACATTTTTGAAAAAAAATATTTCTAATAATAAAACACTTTTATTAGAAAATAATTATAACTTAAAAAATTTGATTTCAATCATCATCAGCTTCAGTGTTCGAATAAGCTAAATTGGCGGTTTGCTGGTAAAATGAATCATCAAATCATTGTACTTTTTTTTGCTAATGCATTTGCGTTTTTTGTACAATTTAGACAATATTATTATGCCAACGTGACTTGTCTACTTTTGATAAAGTTAGACTGGCATGACCGAAATGGAAAAAAAAAGACATCTGTTATCGACTTATTCCACTAATATTTTCTTTGTTTACTTATTTATCTAGTTTTCGAATTCATCTCCAGAGGTCACTAGGGTGCATCTTTAAGTTAATTACTTATAGCATTCAAGAGCATATATCTTAACGAGTTCCATGAAGTTGATATCTCAAATACTGCAATTTTCGAGTTATCTAGTTACTGAATTGAACCCACGATATGCAAATACATACCCATTCCTGGCAAAGCCATACAAATTCTGCTCAAAATAACCTGCCCTATTCCATGTTGGGCTGCGATCTTTGAATATCCAAGCTTGTTGCCTTTAACATCGTAGATAGGAGTACCATGTTTAAGTTCCCTAAAACAATATAATAATTACTATTAAATTTGAAAAGGACCTCATTGGAAGTATGTATTGCCAAGTTGGCAACAGATGAATTCCCTATTTTTACTGGTTTCAATAATTGTATTGTATCATGACAACTTACTGTGCTCTCATCATGGGTATGTTGATGCAATTGGCTGCGGCAACGGCTGCAAAAGGCACCATGCGTCCTACCAATGGCGGCATCTTCTGCGGTACAAAAATGATTGATTGGCCGCTCGTACCTCTAAGGAGAGCGGTTTTCAAAAATATTACGTTAGGAAAGGCGGGGAATGACTTTAATTACTCTACCAGGAGAAATTATTTGTCAAAGAAAATAGTTAAATTATTTCAATGAATGGAAAAATGTATTCGCGTTGTATGCTCAAGAAAAACTGTACAGAGTGAAAAGAAAACTGTTAAATATGAGAGATTGACGATAAAAGCAATTTTTATGATATCAAAAGAGGTTTGATATTACGCATTGCCATTCATTGAAAGTTTTAAATACTTTAAACGAGCATCACAAAATTTCGTCTATTTTTTTGAATTTGACTCTAGCCGTGACTAAGACTAAAATTTCACACATGAATGACACGCAGACATTTTTTTAAAACGAAATTAATTTTTTTGCAAAGTGCTAATAAAGAAGTGGGGCCTAGTAATATTTCAAAATCACACTTTTTTCTCTACTTACTTTAACTAAACTGTTTAGTCCTAAAGCAGTACCAACTGCGCCAGTAGTTGCGAACACATACGACGTTACAATCTGCCTAGAAAAAAATGTTTTACAATAACAATACGCAACAAGTTTTTCTGTCTCACGGTAAAGCAAACGTACAGATAAAAAATGGCGTTTACATATCAGCTTATTTCAGTATTGTGTTTGGTAGGCAGAGTTATCTTACTTTTGTCTTTTAGCAATTTCTTCAGGGCTTTCTCGTTTACCAGAATCAAGCGAACACTGTGGTCCTATTAAAGGAAGGCTCCTGAATACACTATTTATGACTTTTTGTATCCAATATTGACTAGAAGAAAGATTGAACAAACGGCGTTTAATTTTTGTTCAACTGTGGTAATCCTTTAAATCTTTTTAAGGCTTATTTAGCAGCACCATCTCCATTTAGCCCAGTACGTGGGGGTTTTTTGAATGCAAAAGGTGGTGTAGTAGCGATTTTTTAGTATGTTGTTAGGCTTGGGGCCCTAATGAAAAATCCAAGTTTTCGACCTCGAGGCGCATGCGCTCGAGCCGCCATCTTGGATTTTAGGTACAAAAATTTGATTTTTTGACAATAACTCAAAAACGGTGGCTTTTACGACAAAAGATATTCTATACAAAGTTAAAGAGGATAAAATTTTTTTGTAGCACACATATGTTAAGAGTTACAGCTCCGTGAAGTTGCACTATTTGAAAAAAAAATGCGGAACCTTCATTTTGGTTGAGTTTTATTTTATTATTCTTATCTTATTATATATCATTATAGACGCTACTTGAGGTTCGTTTTTTTTACGACAATACGCGGCGATCAGTTTTTCATTATTACAATTTTTTTGACATGCGCCATGCACAGTTACCAAAGATAGTGTTCTCAAAATGCGCGTATGTGCGCGATTACCTCGTAACTCACTCGATTTTAAAAGTGTCTTTACACCTCTTTCCTTTACAACGACAACGTCACTTTCACTTAAAGTTTTCTCACAAATAAAGCACAACTCAACTTGGAAATTTTCCATTATAACAGCGTAACGTTCTGCAAAGCTAGACATGACACATGACATGACACATGACACACTGACGCATACAGACTCGATGCACGGAAGGTTATTTATGACCCTCTCTCAATAGAGTCTCTTTAAAAATTATTTCAATATGATTTGTATTTGTTTAAATTATTTATATTCTTTCACAAAATTTTGTGGAGGAAGACTTTTAGTTTTTTCTTACTTTTCTATACTTTCAACTCCACTTTAAGCATGGACTACTTCTTCAAATTATTTATTTTAGTTATTAACAGCCAATTTTTTTTTTATTTTTTTTTTCAAATAGTGTAATTTCACGGAGCTGTAACTCCTAACATAGGTGTGCTAAAAAAAAACTTTCTACAAAAATGTAGGTAATTTTGTCCTCTTTAACTTTGTATAGAATATCTTTTGTCGCAAAAGCCACCGTTTTTGAGTTATTGTCAAAAAATCAAATTTTTGTACCTAAAATCCAAGATGGCGGCTCGAGCGCATGCGCCTCGAGGTCGAAAACTTGGATTTTTCATTAGGGCCCCAAGCCTAACAACATACTAAAAAATCGCTACTACACCACCTTTTGCATTCAAACACCCCTTTTTGATACCCACGTACTGGGCTAATTAGGCAACAAACAATTTTATAATGATTTTCGATATGTAACCGTGACGGATTTAGTAAGTGGGCCTGACAAAAGATTTGATAACGTTCTCAGATTTCATGTCTGTACAATAGTTTAGGAGATATAACGTCACAGATTACAAGGCGGTGGATGCAGAACATTCCTTCTACCCCTACTAAGTTTGTAATAATAATAATTAGCCCATTAGTCTTTAGCCCAAAAATAATCTTGCAAAATAATTTACACACGCAGGCCTGACTTTTTTTAGAAGCGTTCGTTTCTACAACGTCATAACCTCATTTTTTATTGAAAAGTATTTAGAAAATAATTTAACGTCAGTGACACTGCTAAATAAGCCTCAACAAGCCGCGTACAGACCAAGTTCGCCAGCTTTTACACGTACTATACGTATACCCTAAGGGCGCGTCCACATTAAAAGGAGCCACTGGAGTCAACAATAAAGTCTGCGATATATAGCGATACCTAAATATAAAGATGCCGACTGCCGACTCAATAGAACGATGTTGAGCAACCAGGTTGGCGGTAAGTATATATAATGTGGACGCACCTGAAGAGTTCGCGAACCTGGCCTGGACGCGAATTGACGCGAACCAGCAGTGGGTTCGTTGTGAAATTTACTACAATCGTTTCTCTCGGAAACATAATGTTTTGTGTACATGCGAACCGAGTAGTCTTTACGCGGAGAGCCAGTTTTGGTCTGTACGCAGCTGTAGCATTTTTGTTTACGATAAATTGTACAAATATTTGACCGAGTCAGGGGACTCCGAAACCTTGTGCATTAAGAGCAAACGCTAGTGACTTCTTCGCCATTTCATTTTTTATCAATTTTTCGTTCAAATACCCGCCCCTTATTTTTTCGTATGTGCGCCAGTGACTTTCGAACTATATTTTTTTAGGCAATCATTTATTTTTGATTATTTTTGTCTCCTGTAAAATTTCGATAAAACGATGCGTTTTGGAGATAATTTGAAAAGTATGGGTCCTTAACTTATATCGGTCAACGGAAATCTCAAAATTTTCAAATGCTAAACCAATTCAGCCATTGTGGCATTACCATGGACACAAGATATTAGCAGTCAAGTTTCCATTTTAATTAAAAAGTCATTTTACAAATTGCGACTTCTCTATATTCACCGAAATAAAGCACTAAACTAAAGCTAATGTTAGTTAACTGACTCGCTTGTTATATCTGACCTATTGTGACGTAGTTTATTGGCCCGCTTTATTACAAAAAGATAAAAACAGTCTATAGAAAATTCAGAACGCCTGTTTGAGATTTGCTTATAATTTAAGAAAATTTGATCACATCACTCCCAGTCTTATCAACTCTGGCTTGCTTAACATTAAAGAGCGCTTCGAGTTACATTGGGCCAGGTTAGTTGTTCGCATTGATTCGTCTGGTATCCCAATTTATTTAAGCGATCTTTTAACCAAATGCTCTGATGTGTACAATCGCGAGACCAGGAATAGAGACCTTTTTAATATTTTAAGGCATCAACTCCTCTTTATTTCAACGATCTTTTAGCTACAACGCCGCCCTAATTTACAACCGCCTGCCATCAGGTTTTTAAGTTGGATACCGCCACCCGATATCATTATTTCGTTACATTTATTTTGTCAATATGAAATAAAGACATTTTTGATTTGATTTGATATAATTAAGTAAAACCTTTGCAATAGGTGACAATGCTGAAAGCAAAGGACTAGCCAAAAATAATGTAAGGGCAGTGGGGTGCAGATAAAAACCTGTACCAAAATTATATCTTATTCTATTTACTCTAATTAAGTATTAAAAAAAATCAGTTTTTAATTTCAAACTTTGATATATCGAACATGAGAGTCAAAAATGAAAAATGGCATTATAAAAGTCATATTATTTTTGCTCAAGGAATATGGTTAGGGTCAATCGGGGGAAATGTAAACTAGGGGTAAATGAAAACAGCCCTAACTCTATATTCAAACATCCCGATTTTTTTTCTGAAGTATGCCCATGGGCGTCCATAGGGGGGTACAAAACGGGCACTTGCCCCCTCCCCCCCCCCCCCCCCCTAGGCACCCACATTACTATTTTATTTCATAATTCAGTATAAATATTGAATAGTACAGTGGTTAGTTAGTAGATAAAAAAATATTGTTAAAGTTTTTGCCCCCCCCCCCCCCCTGAAAAACGCTCTATGGACGCCCTTGATGTATGCCTATTAGTTGTAGTGGCAACACTGCTAGTAGGTAAGTCGATTTAAACTATTTACTACAATACAATTTGACACACAGTTTTGCCGAATCAAACAAATGATTTTTTCCGTTTTAAAATATGTTAATATTGTTAGTCTTTTTATGTATTACGGTAAATAAATGGTATGGTTGCACGTTTTTTTTTTGAGGTTAGGTCAATAATATTTCTGGGATGAAAACACACTAAAAAAATTTTTTTCTACTACTTTAACTAACATTTTCATGTTTTGCTGGGTACATTCTAACAAACCAAGTTGCAAAGTAACCGTCAAGCCCAGGAAAACTTTAAAATTTTCATTTATACCTTCTCTACATAATTTTTAAAAAAAGTTTGCAAAAATCGTTTCCATATCCCCCGATTGACCCTAATGGATTGACCTATTTTTTCCGGACACCCTGTATAGATCAAAAACGAAATGGCAAATGATTCACTAGTGTTTCCTCTTAAGAGTTCCGTACTTTATTTTCAGTTTAGTTTATTTTCATTTGGATCATATCTATAAAAAAAAATAATCGACCATATAAATCGAAGTAACACCAAAATTGTTGTTGCTGTAGATACGGAACTCTTGGAATGAACTAACAAACAAATAACGTACTTGTCAGTCTGTACAATATCTCCACTCCTGTTCGTGTAGTTCACAAGGGCATTGAAGGATTGATTGAGCCATTGCCAAAAAACCACTGCTCCGGTTGTCTGATAGAAAGTTATCATTCCTCCAGTGATCAACATGTTCATGGGAACCTAAAATTACAAAAAATATAAAAAAGTAATTATTACAATTTTAACAACATGTTATTGTATTAGGGAGGAGTATTGTGCTTCTTAAAACACGAACCCTTCACTCTTCCATAAAATATAAATTTTACCAAATTGGTGAAATATATCAGATGATCATTCACAAAATGTGAAAAACATTATACAGGGCGTGGACTGAGGTAAGTTGGGTTAGATCGTCATATTTAAGCCTAAGGAATTTGAAGTAGCATTTTTTCCGCACCCTATATAAAATTATAATCATTCGCCAGGGCAAGAGTGCATCACAAGATCAGCAAGTCGTTCGCTATAACACAATAACACGGCTCGACTTGGATTGGCAGTTCTAAAGTAGTAGCAGAAGCGGACGCGAAGTTGGAATTTTACATAGAGAATAAAAAACTAAGGTACGAATGTGCCAAGAAGGTGTTGAAAATGCCTTTCGTATGCTTACCTGCGCCGACATGCGTCCAATCAAATTCATCTTTTCTCCCGTGTCCGGGTGATAAGCTGAATCATACAACGTTTTGGCCCTCCACAGGCGGGCTTCAGTAATATCGTCGGGTAGTTTTTGGCCACATCTAAAAATTATATTGAAAGTTACATACATTTATTTTCAACCAATCAAAACGCTCCTTTTTGTTTACGTTGCTTATAGCAACGGGAGATTATCGGCGATAATTTTGTTTCTTCCTTTTAACTTAATGAAATTAATAAGTGATAATTTTTTTATCAAAAATGAAGTGCTTTATATTATCTATTCGCAAAAGTCACTCAGAATAATATCAAAATACGTTTTGTTGCTAACTTATAATTTTTATTGATACTAACCAATTTGCTTTACATATCGAACACCGGGGCTAAAAGAGACACATCAAAAATTAAACTAAACTCATCGGAAATATGTTTTTTTAAGTTTCATTTGAAACAGTGGCGGCTCGTGACTAGTGAGTCAGGGGGGGCGCTGGCTTTAAATAAAAAAAATGTAAATGTCTATTATTTTCGAAAGTACGTGTCTGTTTTTTTTTTAACTTTCTCGTTGTGAATTTTAATTTCATCAGCATAAGCAGCACTACTTAAAGAAGTTAAAGTTTGTTTTAACATCTGAAAGCTTACCACATTATGAGGATGTTTTGCACTATATTCATGTTTTTTTTATTTTCTTTGAAAGATTTTTGAAGTCCTGCACCCCATTTATAGTCCAATTATCATCCCCGTCAAAAAGAAGACACACGATCACACGAAACAAAAAAAAAGAATTTTTGTCCTCACAACCGCATATCCACAATTTTTTATTATATATTTCTTTGTCAAACTTACGCGTAAACTGTGCCTTACTTTTACATTTTGATTGCACTTGTACTATGTTCAATATTGGTAGTGGCCGCCCTGCATTTTTTAAATCAAGTTTTTCACTTAAGCTCAGAGAACTAAACACAAGCCTGCTTCTTCTGTAAATCACTGACCTTCATATTACACGAAATTTTCTTTATAACGTCACTAATAAATCAAATCAAAACAAATCATTAGCGGCATCGACAAGTCGCATCGTCAGAGTACATAATATATCGATTATTCTACATTGGCATCGCGATTCGCGTACAGCTGTTGGGCGCGGAAAATTGAAGCCCATCCGTGGCAGCTCGTTGTGCGATGTGTAAATGACGTCACGCCTCTGTAGTCATGGCAACTCGCGTTGAATCGGGACGAATAATCGGTCGCCCGCGCTTAGTACAACCTTGAGAGCGCGTAACTCGCTTGTCTATGAGTATAGCCTGCCCGTTGGAATAGGGCTACGTTTGGTTTGAATTATTTTAATTGATTGCTTACATTAAATTACATTACATTGCGTTATTGGTTTTTTAAGTAAAGTATTGGATTCTGTTTGAAATAATTGCAGGGAGAGCGGCGCCCCAGAGCCCTTCATTAACGAGCCGCCACTGATTTGAAACTATGTAGACATGTAATTTCAGATGTTATGGTTGAAAACGAATTAATGTTTTTAATGGTCCTGAAATTTTAGTAATAAACCTTATATAGTTACTAACAAGTAAAATCAATTTTTATTGTAAAAATATAGTGAGTCATATTTAACTAAACTCATCGGAAATATGTTTTTTTAGGTTTTATTTGAAACTATATGTAGACATGTAATTTCAGATGTTATGCTTGAAAACGAATTAATGTTTTTAATGTTCCTGAAATTTTAGTAATAAACCTTAGTTACCAACAAGTAAAATCAACTTCTATTGTAAAAATATAGTGCGTCATATTAAACTAAATTCATCGGAAATATGTCTCCCGTTGCTATAAGCAACGTAAACAAAAAGGAGCCTTCTAATTGGTTGAAAATAAATTTATGAAATTTTTTTACCGAATCTCCAACGCAGCAGAATTAATTGCCGATAATTTTTTTTTGGTTTTATTATCGGTAATAATTTTGCTGCTAGGGAAATTATAAGTGATAATAATAAGTTTGTTTTAAATATTTGACGCGTTTCCTGCTCACAACGCAACAGTGAAGAGTGGAAAAGATTTTTGCCCCTATAACAGCACAGTGGACAAAGAAAAGAATGCGCTTCTCCATGGAGTCCATAAAAGGATTGATTATAATCAAGTTTCATTTTAAAATGAAAAATGACATTCCAACAGCTTTATATTAACGGAAAAAATTGGGTCTCCGGAAAAATGTGAAAAATAGATAAAAAACAAACAAGAACACTTACTTGTACGCCTGAATTAGACATTTGGCGTCTTCCAACTTCCTATTGCTCACAAACAAGTTCATGGGGTTCGTCGTAAGGAAAAAATGTTTTGCGCGCCCTGAATATGTTTCTTGATCATATCTTGGTTCATCGAGGTTGATTTTTTTGGGCACGCAAGCGCAGTCGTCCTTTGCGCAGTCCTTTGAGTTGCCTAGTTGCATTGTTATTATAGTTTTATTGGATTTAGGATTTTAGCTCTAAAACAAAGATATAGGTACTTGGATGGATTATTCTGGGAGTTGTTTTTTGCTTGCCGAGGCTTTGATGTTTCAAAAAAGCTTGATTTGGTACGGAATTGCGTTGATCGCCCATATCCTATACCGGGTGTCCACGGAAGGTAGTTCGCCCCTCTAACTTTTTTGTTTTTTAAGATAATGGAATAAACTTCGGGGGATTTGTATACGACATAAAAATGCATTTTTTGACAGGTGACTCAACATTCTGGAACTTCTGGTTTAACCGGAAGTGACATAAACTTTCGATTTTTAAATGGGACACCTGGTATATTTTTCCTTTTTTTGACTCTATATGACATTCTAAATACAACGATGTGTCACTTGTCACTTTTTGTCACCAAGAAAATATTTTTTTTCCAAATTTATTGTTTTATCTAGAGGGCTATGAATAACTTAAAATCACTTATTTCAGTTCTTTAATCTTGGGAAAAATACAATTTTACTATTTTTGGTCCAATGCCATGTGCTGTGTAAAATTTAATCTTAAAAGTTGTATAACTATTTTTTTTTAAATGGCAACATGGTGGCTCGTCGGGTTAAGAAAAAAGAGAATTTTATTACGATTATTTTGATACTATACACTATTAGGTTTTAGAAAAGCTGCCATTAAAATACTTTCAAAAGTTAACTTAGAACTTTCCTAAAATAAAACATCTTTTGAGAATAAATTTAGATTTACTTAAATGCATCAAGTAGCCTGTGACCAGCAAAACTGATAAAACAAAATCATGCCTTGAAGAAAATTGACATGCCGACAGCTTCTGCCAAAGTAAATTAGTTTTTTGTTTAAAAAACATGGAAAATAATAGTTTTACAAGAAGTGAAAAAGTTGATATGTTATTTGTCAGGCTCATTTCGCATTTTCGGAACCAGTTTTGGGTACCTAATAGTGCCGGCTTGGATGACGCCGATTAAAATATCTGTGTGCGTAAAGTCGTGCAGTGTCGGTTGAATTCTTTCTACATTCTCCAAACACTAATAACATAATTATCAACTTTTTCACTCCTTGTAAAACTTTTGTTTTCCATGTTTTTTAAACAACAAATTAATTTACTTTAGCAGAAGCTGTTGGCATGTCAATTTTCTTCAAGGCATGCTTTTGTTTTATCAGTTTTGCTAGTCACAGGCTAGGCTACTTGATGCATTTAAATCTAAATTTATTCTCAAAAGATGCTTCATTTTAGGAAAGTTCTAACTTAACTTTTTAAAGTTTTTTAATGTCAGCTTTTGTAAAACCTAATAGTGTATGGTATTAAAATAATCGTAATAAAATCCTCTTTTTTCTTAACCCGACGAGCCACCACGTTGCCATTTAAAAAAAAATTAGTTACTTATACAACTTTTAAGATTTAATTTTACACAGCACATGGCATTGGACCAAAAATAGTAAAATTGTATTTTCCCCAAAATTATAGAACTAAAATAAGTGATTTTAAGGTATTCATAGCCCTCTAGATAAAACAATAAATTTGGAAAAAAAATATTTTCTTGGTGACAAAAAGTGACAAGTGACACATCGTTGTATTTAGAATGTCATATGGAGTCAAAAAAAGGAAAAGTATACCATGTGTCCCATTTAAAAATCGAAAGTTTATGTCACTTCCGGTTAAACCGGAAGTTCCAGAATGTTGAGTCACCTGTCCGAATTTTATTCCATTATCTTGAAAAACAAAAAAGTTAGAGGGGCGAACCACCTTTCGTGCACACCCGGTATAGTAATTATAATAAGTTAAATGTAGATATAGTAAAGTAAATATTAATTAAGTATCTCAAAGCGAACAGAAATTGGTAATTATCGTTCTCCTGGTTTCACACAAGAGCGTAAAGCAAAAAAAACGAAATTTTTAAAAAGTTTTAATATAATATCACATACGAATACTTACGAAGGAAACTGTCAAGCTAAATACCGTGCGAGCAAAAATTATTTGCATCAAAGAGGGCTTGGATTAAAAAACGTTGGTTTAGATCACAATGATATGGGGACGATATATCTAACCAAATCTAGGTTAAAATTTTGTCAAATTCATATTATGATATGATATGCCAAACTAATGAGGGTAATAAAATAAGTAGACAAATACAAATTTATTTTTGTTGTTTACAAAATTAACAAAGTAAGAACATACAGAAAGAAAAAGAAAAATAATTACATAAATTGCTGAAATTGGACACCGCCATGCTCCAAGCATAAATTCATACGTCTCTTCATATTTTCGAAACTGTTGACCAGCATCTCTGGAGAAATGTTACCACATTCTTGGATAATCCTTTCTTGTAATTGTTCTAAATTTGCAACTGGTGTTTTAAAAATAGTGTTCTTTAAATGAGGAAAAACGAAGTAATCCATAACTGTTAAACAAGGTGAAAGGTGGGAATTCAATGTCTGATCGAAAACTGACAAATCGTCGGAAAAATTGCGTAAGTAGTTAATTGTTTCGACGGCTGTATGGGCGGTTGCACCGTCCTGTTGAAAATATCCAAAACCTAGTTCGTCGTCAAGTAATTGCTCCACAAATGGATTCAAAATATTGTCTCTATACCGCTGTGTTGTAACTAACTATGTCATGGAAACAAATAGGACCAACAATTCTTCTTCGGAAAACAGGCTAACCAGACACCAATATTTTGAGGGTGCAATGTGAACTCTATAAAAAAAAATTGTGTGCTTAAGACCACACGACAGAAGTGAAAACTTCAACAAGGTGAAATTAACAATATCAAATACACGAGTGGAAACAACGTTAGGAAAATGTTCGTGAAAATCGTCGATGCACTCACCATTTACTCTAACCCCGTTTCGAAAATACGCTTCAACCATGAATGTTTTGTGTTGTTCCGTAAAGCCCATTGTGTGAATTGTTCAAGAAATTGGAAAAATTAGCGATGAATCAAATTACTTGTAACGACTGTCAAAGATGACGGAATAACTGATTGATTGTTAATTCATATACGCGCATACAACGCGTCCTCTGGTGTACCGCAAACCGCAAGGTTCCAACTTAGGACCATTACTGTTTCTACTTTTCATCAATGATTTAAATAATATTGTAAACTGTAAGAAGCTAACTTTTGCGGATGATTTAAAATTATTTTTGCAGATTGAATCTCTTCGTGACTGTATTTTCTTGCAAGAACAGCTGAATTTGGTTCAGGGTTGGTGCGACAGAAACAAACTCAACCTTAATGCAACTAAATGTAAAGTTTTGACCTTCAGTCGCAAGAAACAGCCACTATTGTATCCTTATTCCATCTCAGGTGAGGTTTTAGAGCACCCCAGGTCGTTGAAGGACTTGGGCGTCACCTTCGATCCTATGTTGACTTTTGTTGAACATATAAATAACATAGTTTTGGAGGCAGGCAGGATGCTGGGCTTCATCGTGCGCAACTGCAGAAACTTTTATGACCCTAGAGTTTTTAATACATTGTATTTTTCTTTCGTCAGATCCAAGCTTGAATATGCTTCACTGATTTGGAATCCTCTTTATGCATGTCACGTAAATAACATCGACAAAGTTCAAAAGAGATTTTTAAAATATTTAACATTTAAATCAGAAGGAGTGTATCCTGAGCAAGGAACCGATTATGACATTTTATTAAACAGATATAATTTTATAACCCTGGAAAAAGAGAGCAATTGCATCTCTAGTATTTTTATTTAAGTTGCTGCGCGGTGGAATCGATTGTCCTGATCTGCTATCTCAAATAAATTTGTTTGTACCTAGAGTAAATACTAGACATCATTTAACATTTTTGTGTGAAAGAGCAAGAACAAATGTAATGATTAAATCTCCAATTAATTTTATGTGTTACAATTTTGACAGCATGTGCGAAGATTGTGATATATTTACATGTAGCTTGCGCGATCTGAGGAGGAGTGCCGAGGGTGGTCATTAACTTAGTTGTTATATATACATAATGGTATGTGTTATTGTAATACAGTATACGAATATGTGCATAATATGGCGATAATTTTGAATTTATTGTATTTCCGTTGTTGGTGGTTTATGTTTGCAGATTTATATAGTTGTGTTAAATCGAGTACATTATTATTTATATTTAATTTGTAATATTGCTCTGTAAATGGGTTTCTTGTTGGGCAATAAAGCTATTATTATTATTATTATTATTATTATTATTATTATTATTATTATTATTATTATTATTATTATTATTATTATTATTATTATTATTATTATTATTCAGGTAGTTACTGACACCCAACAGGTATTAAGCTCTACGGTTAAGCATTACGTCCTTAGATGCAAGGCCTTCTTTGATGCAAATGCATACTTAATAAGCACATTAAAAATAGTCAGTAAAAAACCATCAGGATTGCCGTTTCAAAAATTATCGATATCGTCATATCTCTAATTATTTGGGACATACCGTATCAAGATTAAAAAAAAAAACACAAAAAACTGTACTGGATTTACTGCATTTAGTCCAAGTTACGAACTCACACTGTATATACCTACAGTGTCACCAGTAAAGTCCACATCATATGGGATTTTTTTTTATTAATAGCTTTAATCAAAATTTGACTTTGGCATCAAGTTCTGCTTCGATCGAGATGAAAATTAAGCAAAAAATAGTAGTCACGTGATTCGCATTATCTGTCAAATTTTAATTTTTTTCAAAAAATAATTCAAAAGTGGGGTTATTTCTGAAAATATCGAAAAAAGTTATAAGAAAAAGTTTTTTTTAATGCAGTTTCTAGCCGACGTGTAAAATTTTAGCTGTATAAGATAATTTTGATTTTTTACCTATATTTTGTAAAATGTACCACTTTTGCAAAATAAGACTGAACGCAACCTACATAAAACTTCTTAGTTTTATCAATGCTTTATTTAAGATACAAGTAGCGCCATATTAAATGTGTGTTTTTCTACAAAATCAAAATTGTGCTATTAAAATTTGGTCGCATGTGATGCACAGTTCATTTCTTTTTGACCCTGTATAAGGTAACTTCATAAAATACGTATTTTTGAAAACGTAGTTTGTGTCTGAAAGTAAAAAAATAAAAAATAAAATAAAGGGGTTTTAAATTAAATCGTTGAAATAGATAAACTTTGCGTTAAGTTAAACTAAAATTTATTTTCCACTTAATGAACACTTTACTGATGACACTGTGTTCTTTTTTGTCTTAATATTAAGGTGTATTACTTTTAGACAAACTACGTTTTCAAAAATATTTATTTTATGAAGTTGCCTTATACAGGGTCAAAAAAAAATGAACTGATAAACTTTGCATCACATGCGACAAAATTTTAATAGCCCAATTTTGATTTTGTAGAAAAACACACATTTAATGTGACGCTACTTTAAAGAAAATGTATCTGAAATAAAGCATTGTCAAAACTAAGAAGTTTTATGTAGGTTGCGTCGAGTCTTTTTTTGCAAAAGTGGTGCAATTTACAAAATATAGGTAAAAAATCAAAATTATCTTATGCAGCTGAAATTTTGCATGTTGGCTAGAAACTGCATTTAAAAATACTGTTTTTTATAACTTTTTTCGATATTTTCAAAAATAACCCCACTTTAAAATTATTTTTTTGAAAAAATTAAAATTTGACAGATAATGCGAATCACGTGACTACTATTTTTTTGCTTAATTTTCATCTCGATCGAAGCAGAACTTGATGCCAAAGTCAAATTTTGAATAAAGCTATTAATAAAAAAAAATCCCATATGATGCGGACTTTACTGGTGACACTGTATACGTATTTGCTATAATTTTATTATTGGAAACCAAATTAGAATAAATACGACACAATCATAAATCGCGTCAAAAATGGTAATTTTCGCACGTTGATCGATTGGTTAAACTGAAATTTCTCGAAAACGGCTTGCTCCAGCAAATCAAAAATTTAGCTGCTGGAAAGAAAAGCGTATTATCCGGAATAGTAATTAGTATTGACAAAATTGCTTAGGTGGGTTCGGAGATATTTACATTTAAAGATATAATTAGCGTATTTGGAAGAACTGTCTAATTTAATTATAAATACCTACGTAACAGATGTCAGATGTCCTATGTTCGTTGTCACTATTGATTTACTATGGTCAACTTTTTGGCGAATTAGCACTTTTACAATGGGAAAGACGCTTTATTTAATATAAAATATATAGGTATATTTTTTAGTTCATGTTGGTAATTATATACGTTCCGTAATCGATATATAATACATTTACAGGTAGATACAGATACATCACACTTTTATGAAACACAATAGTTCAAATCAAAAACAATATAGCTTCTCTACTCACCTGAGAAATAACCATTAAATTTAGCAATAATTTAAATTGCTAATCGTGCCCAGTTTTCATTTTAATTTTAAATCAAATTCCACTTTACACGCTTAAATTCACTTTACGCGCCCAACGTTTTTGAGAAAAAAGTAAGGCCGATATTGAAAAATGGCTTTAAGAAAAATTGTTTAGTACAACATTCTACACCCGAGAAAGTCATTTTGCTTTTGACCAATAAAGAATTGTTTAAGATATTACAAAATTACTAAAAATAAAAAAAATTTCTAAAAAAAATTTTGGGAATATTTTTGATCGTCATTTACTCTTCTGGATGGGGTATTTAAAGCAGAATTTATTTTCTAAATACCAATTTTTATTTTTTCTTTTCGTTTGACCAGCAAAACATTCGGCAATTTTCATTGTGGTAAAAGGGGTTACTGCTCTTAACGTGCGATAGATTAAAAGTCATGGCGTTAGTTGTTGGTAAAACATAGAAATGTAATACATTTGACATACACTAAACTTAAGAATGGAAAACGCTATGAATATTGTAAGAGCCAATTAAGCAGCAAGCAATGCGACTGCGCATGTTTTGCGTTCAATGCTGCGTTGTCATATTATAATTAATTTACGCACGTTCTATACGTAGGGTAAAGTCGCCAAAATCGTACCATTGCCTAAATACGCATCCATCGGACATAGTGGTAGTGTCGAAAGTGTCAGTTGCATGGTTTAACCGTTTTGCGCCCGTTGTATTTCGCTAAGCGGGAAAAACAAGTTAAAAGTATCCGGCTAGTTTCATATTAATTTTGCTGATTTTTTGTAAGGCTTTCTCATTGATAAGTAGTAGGGTAAAGTTGGTAGAGATGCCCCAGTGGTAGAGATGGCCTACCTTTATAACTCGAAAACATTTACATATACGATCGTTTCGTTTGTCCAAACCCAATCAGTTGTTTATGCTAAAGCCTGAAAAGTGGTGTAGCTGCTCACAATTGTCTGGTTTTGACAAAGTTTTGTGATCGTTTTTTTGAGGTAGGTGCAAATTTTTATACATGATTACGCTATAGGTTGTAAAATCATTAATATGTTTTTATTTAATTTGCAATTTGGTCAAACAATTGTGGAATGCATGTGCTACAATATTCTAACCTCAAAACACATGTACCTGTATATTTATACAAAATACATGGTGAGGCATCTTATACCATCTTTTGGTATAGATGCCCTAGTCAAAGTGGGTAGAGATGGCCTGTTAATATTGCGGGATGTGGAGAGAAATATTCCTAAACCACCAGAAAAGATGACTGGGTAAAATGTATACACTGCGAGCAATGGTATCACGATGGATGCAGCAAATTTGTTATTTTTTGCTATCCCTGTGGAAGAGTAGCTAGAGTCGATTCACTCAGTAAACCTGCAAGATGGCCGACATGTCATATGACAAAAGTCATATTCCAGCTAAATAAAGTGAATTTTTGCATTTTCAATGACTTTTGTCATATGACATGTCGGCCATCTTGCAGGTTTACTGAGCGAATCGACTTTACTAAAAAGAAGACCTAACTTATTTTGTATCCGCGTACATAGGCCATCACTACCACCCTGCGTGGGGCATCTTACCCAACCTCTAAGGGAGAGATGGCCAATTACAAAAAATTTTCTTTATGCATTATTGTGAAATAAAACTTGTTTTTTTTGCATCTTATTATAAATATCGTAACTGAATAAAGTTTCAATTACTGAAAAGCATGCTCATTTTTTTTATTATTTATTTTTATAAAATTTAGGCCAGGTTAAGAAAAAGTGGGGCATCTCTACCAACTTTACCCTATTTAAACAATTATTTTTTTGGGAAAGAAAGAAAAAACTCAAAGTCTTCCTCCACAAAGTTTAATAGAATAAGAATATTCAGTAAGAGTCTCTACATGTTTTGAACGAAGAAACGTTCATCATCAGGAGACAGAAAATATGTTTGGTGCTGATAGTTTTAGCAGAAGAGAAAATGGTGTAGAGGCTTAATGGAGCTTTTATGGAATAAAAAATTTGATGTGTAAAATGAACCTAAGTGTAAATTATTTTTTTAGTAATATAGCCTAGGAAGTTCTTGTAATTTTCCAAAATTTATTTAATTTTAGATCTGATATTTTTGTGTAATTTTTTTTTTCTTTATATGCGAACAACATAGGTACCTACTGTACTTATTTTTATTTTTATTTAATGGAAATATTATATTACGCGTTAGTTAAAACTCATTTAAATTACGGAATTTTAGGTTGGGGAGGAATAAATAGAACTTTAGTTAAAAAATTAGAAATATTATTATACAAAAAAGGTTTCTAAAAATTATATTCGATAAAGATTTATCCTTCAAAGGAATTATATTCAGAAACAAAAAGTTGAACATAAGACAACTTTACATTTATAACATCTTATTAATAATTTCAAAATCATAATCATAAAACACGTCATAAAAATTAAATAACCATAAAACCTAAAATAAATAAGTCCATAGGACGAAAAAATTTCAAATATTTATGTTTTTATTTAAACGAATATTTACCAACAAAAATTAAAAAAATAATTTCATTAAAAAAATTTACTGTCGAAATAAAAACATGGATATTAAAAACAGACATTTTGAAAATATTTTTAGAAAATAAATGCTTTAATTAATTAATATTGTTCTGAATAATTTTATATAAGTACTATTTTTTACTTAAAAATTATAAATTAATAATTTTATTATAGGTAATATATTTCTTCAAAAAAAACTGCGTTTATACTATAAATTAACATTTTTACTTTAAAACTTGATTTTTAATGCATATTTATGATTTATGATTTCACATACTAAAATAAAAAATAAGATTTACCCCTAAAACAAGCTCGGCTTCAGGGGATTGAAGAACAAGCTATAGAAGACAACATAAACATATTTATTATATTATATTATTATTAAATTTTAAATAAACTTATTATTATTATTATTTAATATTAATATACCCCAAAAGAGCACTGTGGGTACGATTTAGGAACCTAGTGGGTTCCTAAACCCACTAGTATGATTTAGGCAACCATCAGTTTCCCAAATCGTACTGTCTGCAGGCAGCCCCTTACAGAAACTCCTGTTTCCCAAAAATTAAATAAAAAATAATATTAAAAAAAATGCAGTTACGTGTCCAAAAGAAAGACCGATCTATTGTTTTAAACTAAAAAATATATATTTCATTTATCAGTATGTAAGAAAACAAATAAAAACCCATGTGTGGTACGCTTTAAGCAACCTTACCCTACATATGTTCGGCGACTTTTATGCAACGTATACGTCCGTGGAACGTACTTTTGCTATCTGGGTTATGTATGTGCATTTATATACCTTCCCACCATTAAAGTTAAACAAAAATGTTCAGCTGTATACCTAAATAAAATCTGGGGGCGGTCAAAAGGCAAATAAATTATTATACTTATAGGTAAAAGTATAATTAATATAATGCTTTAAAAAAAATCCATTCAAAAGTGTACTTACCCTAATCTAATGTTTTTCACAGTATTTTAAAATTACCCAAAGCTTAATAAACCAACAAATTCCTTTTCATCCTAGAATTTTTTCTTATTTTTGGATGCCCAATTTAAAAAATAATTTTGTCGTCCTTCAACTTCACTAAGACTTATGTCACATAAATCTGCAACTTGACTTTAAAACGATATTTAAAAATTATTGGAAATTCCGAAGCAGAAAAGTTAATAAGTGAACTGTTCACGTCCTTGCGTTTATTTGTTAAGTAATTATGTTTTTAATCCAAAACCGATTAACTTATTGGTGTGTTTCTTATCTGGTAGTTATCATATACGACGTCGTTAAATTACCAAACCGTTTTATGTAACTTATTTTGTTATAAACGGAGATATTCTCTTTCGAAATTGTTTTTGAGACATTGTCCGGGTTCGTATTTTCGATTTTCTTTAGTGCGTCTAATCAAGGATTTAATATTTAGCGCGCTTGAGCTAAAATATTGACCTGTAATATATGCAGGACCGGCATTGATTTTGTAAATAAAAATTATTTATTTTTATTATTCTCGACATAGCTATAGGTATTTACCTGTTCTATAGTTGTTACAGGTCTACGGACTACAATATGAGGAAATCTATAGTCATGTCAAACCGATGCGAAGCCGAAGATAACGGCTTAGTTTTTAGTTGGTTATTATGCCTAATATTATTACCTCCCTATAATACCTATATAGATTATAGATTGAGTTTGTAGATACCCCTCCTAGATACGTCACTGCTTCTACCTAAAAGTTTTAATAAAAATGTTAAGCATTTCATTAATATGAATATACATATTTTAAAGTCAATAGTTCAATTTATATCTATAAATGTTTAAAAAATTTATTTTAAATCACATTTAAAGGTGTATTGAAAGGTGGATGCGCCAGTTCAATTACACAAAACCCTGAATATATTTGGTTGTCTAAGACAATAAGTCCCATTTTCCCGAAAGAAATATATAGGATATTTCAAATGTTTTTGTATTAACGTGAGCTAAAATTTATTCGATAATAATAATTGTCGAGTTCGGTTTTTACTCGCAGATCAGCCCAGAGCAAGAAAACGTGTAGATCATGTAACTACTGAGGATCCAGTCGCGTTCATATTATTTACCGAACGATCTTGATGCTTTAAGGTGGATTCATAGTCGCCGTAACGTAAGCCGTAAGAGTTAAGACGTAAATACCATTTATAGTCAAAAGTTAAGACGTAAGAAATTTCAAAATTGTAGGTTATGATTTTTTGACATTTGACAATGTTTTGAACATTTGAACCTAAATTTATTTTGTGGCAAAGATTTGAAGAGTGTAAAATGGTTGTAATATTATAATATTTGCTGTAATGCAAAACTGGAAAATGCAAATACGTTAGACAAAAAAGCAAAATGGCGTTAAAATGAAATCACCAAAAATAAACAAAGGAAATCTCCCTCCCGTCGACTGTCAAATTTGGTAATGACGGCCGGGTATGCACGAGTAAGGCCGATCCCGACCGAAACTTAAGACGTAAGACGTAAGGAATGGAAATAAGCCATTTCGTGTTACGGCTTGCGGCTTACGTGTTACGTTACGGCGACTATGAATGCATGTATTTATAATCATATGTTTATTTTTCTTACTGCTACTATGAATCCACCTTTAGCCTTTTATTTTCTAACCTACAAATTTTGTAAACATTAGTAAATTAATTAGTGTTGGGAAAAACCGATGATTTTAATAATCGAGTAGTCACTACTCGAGCGATTTCAATAATCGAGCGATCGCTCGAGCGATTTATCACTCGAAATTTCCGTTCAAGTATCAAGTAGTGAATGAATTCAATGAATAGCGCATTGAGCGAGTGGTTGATCGCTTGCCGCTCGATTCGATTCGATAGCGAATGACGCCGAGGGCAAGCGATCACCACCGATTGCTTTTTGAAGGCCAGACCAGGCGTCGCAGATGTTTAATATCCAAAATCCAAACCAAAACGACGAAAACGAAACGCATGTCGCGATAGCGCCTTCTCTTTTATGTTTATGTGCCGTTAACAAAGACGTATGTCGTGTGAGACTTCGGAGCATTAACTTGAAAGCCGTCAAGCGACGATGGCCGAGCGGATATCGAATGAACGAACTTTCGCTCAGTGGTTAGTGCTTGACTGCTTGTTAAGCGACGATTTTCGCTTGAAATTATAACTCGAGTAGTCGTGTCAATAACCGAGTGATGTCGGTTATTTCAATAATCGAGTACTCGAGCGGTTTTTCACTCGAGCGATCCCAACACTAAAATTAATTTACAACTAAAAGTAGGGCAATTAAAATAAATTTTTCTGCAATTGCCGGAAAATCGTGCCATTAACAAACTATCTATTTTTTGATGATGATAGCTCTGGTCGGAAAATGGCAAAGGCGAAAGTATTATGACCGTATGCACCAAGGCCAGTTAATCATGATTAGCTTATAATCATGATTAAATATCTCAATTAAGAAAATTTCCAATGCGCCAGCACTACTCAGGAACTTAATCAAGATTAAAGTTAACCAGCCAATCTTGATGGGTTATATATTTAATCATGATTAAAAGGTTATTTTCCTGTTTTGTTTTGAAATTTGTCTCGAATTTTCAATAATAAAATTAAAATGGGAGACGAAATCATCTTCGATGATGATTTTAATGTAATGAATATTTTTAATGATGGCTTTCCGAGAGCTAGAAAGACCTCGGAGACAAAATTATTTTGATTTGATAGATAAATAGGGTTTGTTCAGCTAAAAGTTCTTTTCTTTTTCGCATCTAATATATTATTTTCTTCCTCACCAGTCAAACCCTTTTTTTTTCTGTGAGTCAAACTCCATGACTCTAGATGCCGAAGTGTGAAATTGGGGGTTTAATGCGCAAAACAGCCAAACTGGAAAAATGTCTCGGAAAAGTTGAAAAAACAACAAAAAGAAAACAATCACAACTGTCAATCTGCTTGGTGTTTCTGGTCACAGAAAAATAAAGGGTTTATTTTTCTGGTTGATGGCACGGATTTTTGCATCTGAGCTATGTTGCCAAATCGAGGTTTTAACTTTACCCTGATTACAAAACCCACATATCCTTTTAGTTGGTGCATAGGCTGTTTTATTTAATCACGGTTACCTGGTTAATCAAGATCACCTAATCATGCCTAATGGGTAAAATGGTGCATACAGTCATTAGACTTTTCCGAAGCAACTGTTTTAGCGTCAATTCCAAGGTTAGCTTTTTTACACGGTATATTTTCAAGTTAGTTTGAATTCCCTCTTGAATTTTGGATTCTGTTTTACTCACTTCTTACATCGTAAAAAGCCTTACATGAATTGATTCATAAACATTTTAAACAGGTCATATATTTGTATATTTGGTTGCCGATATTGTATTTATTTATTACATAGCCTTCTCAATTTTTAAGGAGTAGAAAGAAACGGGATTCCGTTTTAGTTTCACTCACTTTTTCAGGACCTCTCTAACTTATTTCTTAAAAATTAAATTAAATTAAATATTGATGCCCACCAAAATAAATATAATGATTTTATTTCTGCCAACCGTAAACAACTCTTTTCAACTCAAATAAATATTTGAAAATAAAATTAGGGGAAATGGGTAGTAGATAATTTGCCTCCTCGAGTAAATGGGACTAATATCAGCTGGCTGATCGATGTCGTGTTGTTGCTTGACACTGACACTGACAGTTGTGCCGTTGCCACCGCATCATGGCATACTCCAAGAACACGAAAGAAGTTTGCACAGTATTTTTCTTGTGTATAGCATGGTACATCATCAGTTCAACCAACAATGTTATCGGCAAAACTGTCCTCACCGAATTTCCATACCCCATGACCATGACAATGGTTCAGTTGCTCAGTATAACCGTCCTAAGTGGACCCTTTTTTAACCTTTGGGGGGTACGAAAGTACGTGGATATCCCTTGGAATTACTACTTAAAATTGATAGTACCCTTAGCATTTGGCAAGTTTATCTCTAGTGTATTCAGTCATATCAGTATTTGGAAAGTGCCTGTCTCCTATGCACATACAGGTAAGTTTTGATTTAGGTTATGTTTACAATATGTTTGTGATAAACCACATAATATAATGTATAAAGGTCCTGTGTTAATATAGATTTACAGCTGCAGTTTGTTCCTGAAACTACACTACTGCATACTGCAGGTGTTGCCTCAGTGTCAAGGTTGATAAGAATATTTACTTAAACCTTGATTATGTATTTTACATTGAAAATCCTTTACATAATTGATAAGGTCATTGGAATAAAAAATAAGGTAGATCTGTATTCTGTAATATTAATATATGCATCCTGTTTTATATTTTCTAGAGAGGAGTTATAAATTATTGAATAATTTAGAACATAATTCATTCCCTTATTCTTTTCAGAGGCAATTCTATAATTTTGTTGTATTGTTTGTTAGTTTTATTATTAAAGCATATTAAATAATACGTATTCATGGAAATTTATTGTATAACATTACCTACATTAAATACTAATTCTAAAATAACAGTATTATTATCTTGTGTAAGCTTATTAAAACAAAAAAGTAAGTAGGTACCCAACTAGCTGTTTATTATAAAGTTTAGATTATTTGTTCTTATTTTTTTGGCGCATTACTAGAATTTTTACCTAAAAAACCCATAAACTAAAGTATGGATTAGAGGGGTTACCTATATCTACATATTTTTCTATTTCAGTGAAAGCTACTATGCCACTGTTCACAGTGATTCTATCCAGAATACTCATTGGAGAGAAGCAAACCTTCAAAGTTTACCTAAGTTTAATACCAATCATTGCCGGGGTGGGAATAGCAACTTTAACAGAAATCAGTTTCGATATGGTAGGACTAATATGTGCACTAGTTTCTACTGCTGGATTTTCATTACAAAATATATTTTCAAAGAAAGTAAGTAGTTACATGTGTAGGTTAAAAAACATCAATATTAAACTGTACAGGGTGAATCACAGTGAGTGTTAAATATCTTTAAAATTAGTTGACTTAATTCATTAAAACTTTGGTAGGTACCTACTAGGTCATTTACTAACTAATTAAATATGTAGGTACTGTTCTACAAGGTGTAGTAACCTTTTATTATTTAATTAAATTTATTCAGTATCTTTTATATTACTTTTTAACAATCTTGTCATGTTGCCATATCACTTTTACTTAATATCTTGCTGTGAATTAATACCTATCGGTGTTTACAAGGGGTAATTTATTTTCATTGTACCTACCTAAGCTTTTCAAAAGCTTGCTTGTCATTTCATACAATTCAATAGTTATTCACTTTGTTATTGCTAAATTTATAAAAACAATATGTTAAACAAAAAAAGAAACGAAAAAAGGAAAAAGGCAAACAGAGAATAAACAATTTAAAACAATGCTTTTATTCTGCAAGGATATAAAAGACAGAAACAAAGTATAGGCATTATTAAAGTTAATTTTTATGTTTTATTATTTATACTATTAAAAATACCTATTGGTCACTCACCATGTCTACCTGTATTAATATTTGTACTTTTTTATACTTACCTACATATTATAAGTATATTATATTATATATTCTTATAGGTAAAACTTCCAATAATTTTTTTTATAGGTATTAAAAGATACCAAAGTTCATCATCTCAGATTACTGCATATTTTAGGAAGACTTTCCTTATTTATGTTCCTTCCAGTATGGATTTATGCAGATTTCTTTAGTTTACTTCATGATAAAACGGTGGTAAGTAACAACACCTACATAAAAAATAACTTTTTTCTAGGGAAAAATATAATTTCCCCGTCAACGCAGCCTTTCCTATCGAGATGCTGTTTTAATAACACATGTCTTATGGGGAATCAGCATTCCACTTTTTTTATAGGCCTGTGATACCAACGAACAATGTATTCTTTTAACGAAAAATCTATCCTTGTTTCAGGCATACCACGACTACAGAGTTATAGCTCTACTTTTCGCAGATGGAGTTCTAAATTGGCTCCAAAACATTGTAGCTTTCAGTGTTCTATCTCTAGTCACGCCTTTGACGTACGCGGTAGCCAATTGTAGTAAACGGATTTTCGTTATCGCGTTATCGCTGTTTATACTGGGGAATCCAGTGACCACAACTAACGTTATGGGAATGTTGACGGCCATATTTGGGGTTCTTTATTATAATAAAGTAAGTGACATTTTATACTTTTATGCGGTGGACCAAAGAACCCCGCACTTCTTTTATGGAAAATGGCCCTCGGTTAAATTCCCTAAATTTTTAGTATGTTGTAGAGAATGTCATTCTGATGAAAAGTATCCATGGCCACAACAAAATCTGCCGACCAGTTTTTGAGATACAGGGTGTCCAAGTTGCAAAATATGAATTTTCACTACATTATATTTTCGTAGTTTATAATATTAAATTCGTTTTATTTTTCTAGATTTTTGTTGACCCCGTCGTAGATAGGATAGAATACTATAAAAGTAGAATACATTTTTTATTATATTATACCGGGTGAGTGACGAAAATTATTAATTGTTTTTTGTTAAATCATTGTATTTTCGGCATTAAATTAAATGTTGACAAAGTAATAATCTAGATGACATTAGCTTGGAGCAAGCTATCAAAATTTATATTTTTTTTTATTGATACCCTATTTCGCTTATTTAAAGTACGCCTCAGCGTGTTTAAATTCCACTTTCAAAAACGCGCGTGTTTTAAAGTTACCATGGCAACATCAACAACCCGTGAAACGTAAAGTCTAAATATGTCAACTTTTGAATTATTGATTTGACAGAATTACCTTTTAACGTCAAATAAAATATTTTTTTAAGCAATAGACAACCAATGTCAACGGTGACAACAATGAATCTTATGTGACAGATTGGAAGGTATTTTTTGTTCTCCTCATTTTCAACGACAGGTATATCACATCGCGAATTCGACCATTTCACTTACTTATACTAAGTTATTATTTCCATTTTTTGTAATATAAATACCAATAAAAAAAAATAATGTAAAGTATTCGTGGATAACTGGTCTTTAAAACACTTGCTCTATTTCAAGCACTCCGGCTGCGCCGTCGTGCTTGCAAAATCGCGCGTGTTTTAAAGACCTTAATATCCACTTATACTTTAATATACTATTTTATATTTATACAAGGTGACTCAAAAAAGTTAATAATTTTTTAATTAGTTTTCAAAGAAACATTGTAGATATTTCTTTATATACTACTTGTCGCTTATCGTATGGTTCCAAATATATATAATTATCAAGGTTATACAGGGTGTTTCCGATGGTAAGCGATAGAACTATAACATAAAAATGCTTGTATTTATAAATCACCTGGTATATTAAAAATGGATCGGTTAAATTTCGTTATTTTTTAATATTTTTGTCTTAAAGTATCTTACTTACATTGTTTACTATTGATTTCCCTTTTCCTATGACCAAATCTAGATGTTTACAATGTCAAACAGACCCAAAAAAAAAAAGCATATAAAATAACATTTTTTTTATTTCAATAAAATTGTTATGTAAGTTCATATTATGGTTAAAAATAAATATATTTAATGCTATATAGGGTGTTTCGAATAATTATTGTATTCTAACACTGTATTATGCAAATAAGAAATACATATTTATATAAACAAGCAAAGTCTCAATACAAAGAATTAATTTTATTCAAAAATAGTAAGTAGGCCTTGAGAAAACTTAATATACAGAGAAATAAAATTTTGACAGACGTTTTATCCCAATACCCGTAGAACAAACGTACAGAAATATTAATTATCCACTATTTGAAGATCGTGTTCTATATTTTCAGGCGGTAATCTATTTTTGGATAAAATTACTTATTTGTATAGTCTTGTTTATACTATTTATATATTATATTTCTTATTGGCATAATACAGTGTTAGAATACAATATTTATTCGAAACACCTTATATAGCATTAAATATATTTATTTTTAACCATAAAATGAACTTACATAACAAATTTTATTGAAATAAAAATAACATTGGTATTATAAATTTTGCTTATTTTTTGAGTTTTGAGTCTGTTCGACGCTGTATATATCCAAAACTGGTCATAGGAAAAGGGAAATCAATAGCAAACATGTTAGTAAAACACTCGCAGCAAAAAATATTATAAAGTATTGAAATTTAACCGATCCAATTTTAATGTATTGGGTGATTTAAAAATACATGCATTTTTCTGTTATTTTTCTATCGCTTATTATCGGAAATACCCTGTATAACCTTGATAAATTATATATATTAGGAACCATACGATAAGCGGCAAGTAGTACATAAAGAAATATATACAATATTTCTTTGAAAACTAATAAAAAAAATATTAACTTTTTTGAGTCACCCTGTATAAATATAAAAAATATCAATTTTGATAGCTTGCTCCAAGCTAATGTCCTAGAGTATTATTGTCGACATTTAATTTAATGCCGAAAATACAATGATTTAACAAAAAATATTAAATAATTTTCGTCCCTCACCCGGTATATAATAAAAAATGTATACTACTTTTATAGTATTCTATCCTATCTTCCATCCTATCTACGACAGGGTCAACAAAAATCTAGAACAATAAAACGATTTAATATTATAAACTACGAAAATATAATGTAGTGAAAATTCATATTTTGCAACTTGGACAACCCTGTATCTCAAAAACTGGTCGGCAGATTTTGTTGTGGCCATGGATACTTTTGATCAGAATGACATTCTCTACAACATACTAAAAATTTAGGAAATTTAACCGAGGGCCATTTTCCATAAGAGAAGTGCGGGGTTCTTTATTAATTGAATATTCAAAAACGATTAGAAAAAACGTTATTTTCAGAATACCTATGAACCGGGGTAATTCTAATATCATTGTTACGTTTTTAGGCAAAATATGACCAGAAAAGAGATGAGCAAAAAGAAACAGTGTTGCCGATCGCAGAGAAAAATTGGCACCAAGACAAAATTACATACTCGCCAACTTACACCCAAAAAGGCGACGGCGATATAAGCAAGTATTCTAATGGATACCCAAATGGGTATTCCAATGGATATTCAAATGGGTATCCTAATGGTGATCTCAATAATATTAATAACAATTTTAGTTACAATACCAGGACTATAAGGTCAAAAGGCAACATGCTTTTATCTTAAATAAATTAATTTAAATATTCATGTGCAGTTTGCAAGGACGGTCCCACGAGTGAGGGGGAGGGGGCGAGGTAAACCCCTTCCCCCGAATTTTAGTATAGGACCGTCCTTGGCAGTGCGATTTTTTGACGTTTGACTGAATGATTTTTTGTCGACGATTGGATCATATTGTTTTTGTTGATATGATTTGGCAGTTGTGCTTGCCATTTGTTGGTAGTTTTTTATAAAAGATATTTAGCTATCAAAAAATCTTATAAATAATTGGTGTAATGTACGAACGCTAATGTAGATATAGATAGCAAAAAAGTAAAAGCTTTTAAGTATAATAGTAATTTTCGACCATAATGTTTTACTGGGAAATAAGTGAGGTATTTTTCTGTACATAATTTTAATTATAGTAAGTATTTAATTCGGTATACCCCCATAGATAACAATCAAAAACCACAGACATATTATATATAAGGAGACCCCATTGTTTACATTGGGTCCCGATTAGAAATCGGTTTGACAGAAATCAATGATGACAAATTACCGCCGATTGCCCTAGATCTCTACACTACTTTTTAATTTTATACTCTTCAAATTATTTATTCCCAGATTATATCAAATTAAATTGTTTTAGAGAGATCAACGTGGCAACGTTTTACGGGCGTTTTACTCACATTTTACTACGCGTGACGCTGAATTTTTCATATTCATGCACTTTCGAACGCTGCAGCGTTGCTCAGCTGCTTTTGGTGGTTTTCGGTTGATGTTTAATCTTTTTGTCAAAATTTAATTATTTAGTGGTATTTATTAGCTTTGTTGGCGGTAATTTAGGTTATTCACTTTTTTAAATTTCAATAGCAATGGTGCACATAGTTCTGCGTTTTAAGTAAAAGTTACACAATATATTAATCGTTTTTGATTCTGAAAATACCACTTGCCAATGCACTGTAAGGATAACAGCTAGGTTACAGTGTTGCCATTTTTTCAATCCATTTTTTAAAGCCCTCTCCTTCTAACTTATCTGAAACTTTGAAAGTATGTATGATTGTAAACAAATGGTTCTTTATGAATAGAATGTTTTGTCTCCTTAT
This sequence comes from Polydrusus pterygomalis, assembly GCA_963969555.1. Classification (NCBI taxonomy): domain Eukaryota; kingdom Metazoa; phylum Arthropoda; class Insecta; order Coleoptera; family Curculionidae; genus Polydrusus; species Polydrusus pterygomalis. The sequence continues at coordinate 4,137,275 of OZ018377.1, forward strand.
AAATTATATGTCTGCGGCAAAAACCCTTTCTTATAATTTTTGTCTAGAGGGTGTTTGTGGGGAACACGACTTACTTATTCATATAATATAAATGTCAATAGTTTGCTAGGTAGGAACAACTAATTTTTTCTGTTCTTCGTTTATTTTATAGGTTGCAAAGGTCCCCACGGTGCTATAATGGTAACTATATTAGCTATTTAAGCTATTTATTTTATTTTTAGTAAACCATGCTGGTGAGAAGTTTATCAGGAACGTGTGACGAATTTAAAAATAACAAAATTTGCTGCTACACATTTTTTTGTATGTGTATAGAAAAACTACTTTACTCCGTGATCTTAAGTTGAGGAAATGTAGGTGATGTCTATTAATATTTTTAGTACGTATCGACGAAAATTATGTTAAGATTATTGGACAAATCCCATTTAAAGAGTTCAGGGAAAGAGGGCGGGGGATGTACCTATGTCCCCAACATGAAATATTTTGGGAGAGCAAAATTAAAATTCATCATGTCATAACCGTTGCAAATTGATATACAAGACACATCCCTTATTTTCGGCCAAATCAATTTACAAAATTCCCTCACTATTGTATCGCGTCGTTTGACTTTTCCTTTCCCTGCTGTCATCGGCCCCCTTAAAGGCGTGCGCGTTGGCAACAGCGTTCGAGTCCTGCCCATGTACGGGAAGTACAAACAATGTGTGGGGATCATAGATAATTACCTTTAGATAAGCAAACAATAATCCCAAAAGTGGTAAATTTATGGCCTCCCGCATGTAAACAAAGCTACACCGGACAAGACATGCGCACTGCAAGATTATCATTTGACGAATGTGAAAATAGACAGGTCCGGGCTTTAAAATTTAAGAGAAATCGTAAAAGTTTACTTTCAATTTATTTTTACATGTAAGCAGCTAAAATTTGACCCAAATTCTTGCCAAAAAATTATAATTTCTTTCTTTTCAATTTTTGACCAAGTTGGGAAAAAAGGTAGTTACTCCTGACATTTTTAGTAGTTGCAAATCTATAAGATTTTGAGGATAGAGTATGGTTTTTAAGGGTTTGTTTTTAAAATTTGTTTAAAAATAAACTATAAAACTTATAAAATCGAATATAAAAAACAAAACAAGGAAAATAACCCATCGTCGATGTTATTGCGTAGGTACCTACCTAACCTCAAGTCAAATATCAGTTGGTATATAATTTGTATTGATTTTTACAATTTGTCAAAAACTTTGGTACATGTAAAACATTTTCAAGCACTATTATCTTGTTTAAGAGTTTAACGTTTTTGCCCGAGAAATTGACCCGTGGAATACTTTCACCCTTGGATTAATATAATATAAACATACCTAGGTATTTACTTTTTTCTTTTTTGTAATATAAGTATAGAGACAAGTGTCTTTTAAACTTTTTGAAGCAATATATTGCCCGAAAAATAGGCGTACCTAATTAGATTGCAGGGCTGCAAATAAAATAAACCAAAACATGCATCAGGATCATCGGTCTTGGTGTGTGCTTCTCTTTATTTTTATACCTTCTTTGTGTCGCCTAGACATAGTTAGATGTGTTTAAATTGATCACAATAAAATAAAGTTATATCTATCATGGCTGATTTATACCTCAATTAAACTAAATTAAATTAAACTAAACTAAGAAATTAAGAAGTTAAAATACCACCATCATATGGACGCATTTATACCTACAATTAAGGAATTAAATTAAATTAAATTAAACTAAGAAGTTGCCGAACTTTTAACTTCTTAGTTGAATCGACATAGTTCATGGGGCGATCGGCATAATCCGTGATTCCCGTCATGTCATTTGTCATTTCGCTGAATGAATGAATGTAATAAAGAAGAATTTGTGCATTTTGTGCACATAACCCTAAATTCTTGTTTAATTTTAGAATTATATTTTCGATATTTTGATTATTCCAAAAAGTTTCACGATGGTTGTTAACGACGGTATACATTGATTGAATTAGTACAACAGTATTTATGTTTTAAAACAATAATATTCATTAGGTTAGGAGCACCTTCTTCTTTTCGCGTATATTCATTAAGTGGCTTAGTTGAAGAAGTATAAACCATCGCCTTAATTTCTTAATTTAATTTTCTTAGTTTAGTTTAGTTTAGTTTAATTTAATTGAGGTATAAATCAGCCATCAAGATAAATCACTACTCCATACTTACTGAAAATACGCCACTATTTGGACATAATAAAATTATACAACGGCTGTTACTAGTCACTATTTATATTCCAATCGGAGTCACTAAAACCACAAACACAATTCACTAAAAAATGAAAAAACTACAAATCCGTTATTTTTAATTAAACATCCATAATAAGCAACAAGGAATCCACAGAGAAACACAAAAACAAAAATATCGCTGAGTCGGTTCTGGAGTGTATTTTGAGCATGTCGCTAAAGAAGGACATGCCGATAACAAGAGGTTCGTGCGCATGCCAAATCCTGCTGGGAGGGAAGGCATCCGACCGGCGAGCGGTGCGCTGGGACATATTTTTTCACGCATAAAACTTAACTTTTGTTTGGGCCCGAGATAAGCTATAGGTAGGTACCTACCGATCTAAAGGTAAATCTTTATGGTGAGAATGCCATTGGGGGAAATGAGGCTATGTAGTTGTTTGTACTACAAGAATCTCTTTCTAGTTTTTAGAACGTCATAGTCACATGAATTAATAAAATGTATTTTCATGTACTACCTCCGCCTTCTTTTCCTGTCGTTTAGTTATATCATAATTTGGTTATTGGTGTAGGCATTTCAGATAAACCAATAAAATACGTGTGTCGCCTTACCAATAACCCACGAATTTTCATCTATCAATTTACAAACGTCGAGTCAATGATTTTGCGAAAACCCAAAATTTCCCGACAACATTCTTAGTCGCATTGTTGCCGCGCGGTATCTCAACCTGATAGAGTTATAGAATTTGCTTTAGCTATTTTATATTATTTTGTAACTTATATACTTGTAAGCTGCCAGGGTAGCAATTACTTACAATTTTAATTAAAAAAAAGTTAATTTTATTTAAAAAAAAGGTAATTAAAAATTAATAAAAGCATAAAACGAGATTTTGTCGAAATTGCGCATATTTCTTTTTCTGCTTTTATAAATTTATAAATTCAACCTTTTTTTAAAGCCTAGCACTATCGGTTATATCAATTTATGAAAATATTTCTTGTGCCATAAATGTGTTTTGGTAATAACCAACAATCTACTATAGATGGACGAATACTTTTATTCATAAAAACGACTCCACCTATTGACTACATTAGAATGGACCAGGTGACTGCGGGGTTCAATGGTTCACAATATAAGCGGCTACTATCCCTAAACTATGACACTAGAATAGTGTCAACATACTCTCATTGGTGAAAAGTAATATTTGGAGATGAATCACCATATTTACATATTTTCAACACAAAGTACCGTATCTAATCATTGTCGATAAAATTTTACACACTAACAACACCAATCAAACCACAAATAAACCCCAATTTACTGAAACATAACCTTAATTTTGCCAGATTCCTGGAGGGATCTGGTAAAAGAGCTTAGACTGCGAGCTAATGAACGTAAAGTAACAGGGTCCATCTATAGTATTAGGTTGTTGGTATAATCACTAAAGGGGACAAGTCATTGTCAAAACAAGCTGGTATGTTGATAAACAAACTGCTTTTATGCTGTTCCGCCCTATTTGTTGCTAAATGCATGTTTTGTTTGTTAAAACGCACCGACGTTTGTTTAGAAAAATGAAAATAGGCGTGGCTTATTTGTCTTTGCAACGGCGTAAGCGTCCCGTGTTTGTAAATAACAATTTGTTGATATAAACAAACATAATCAAAAATTGCTCAAGATAGTCAAGTTTTATTTATTTTCGCTTAAGTCTTTGATGTGATGTGTATATAGATATAGTTTTAAAATAGTAGAAACAACTCTTATGGGTTTATTATAGTTAAATAAATATGCACGAATCATAATAAATTTATGTATTTCCAATATTTTGCAAATTTGATCGCCAGAAACGCTTTTGAGGCGTCCACTATTTTATTTTTTGATCATTACTTTTTTGTTTTATCCAAAAATCGGCGAGATATCCATCTTTCTACAATGTTAACTTACAATAGATTCAATTTATTAAATAGTACAAGCAGGAAATGCAATATTAGCAATTTGACAAAATTTCGGTATTAACTATCAAAATGTCTTTATTCCAAACTAACTTTTACAGTTCATTACATGAAAAGTGACAACATAATATAGAAAATAATAACCAGTAAAAAAAATAACAATAAAATTTTTTTTAAGTTAATCCAACTTAATTCATTAATAAAATCAATTTAAAAAAAAATAGTATAAATAATTTAATTTAGTAAATATCTCTTTAATTGTTTTTTAAAAGTTGCCATTTTTAAAATTTTTCTGATATTTTTTGGAAGATTGTTATATTTTATTATTCCGTCATATAAAAGCGATTTTTTTCCGAAATTACTTTTTATTGGTATAGTTTGATAATTTATACAATGTCTGGTGTTATGATCATGTAATGTCTTATTCTCCTGAAGTGTTATATTTGATTTTTTTTCTTTTAAAATAATAGAGTAAATTAAAATACAAAATTTTAATTTATAAATGTTTTGAACGTGTAAATACCCTTTCGGTCTATACCGGGTGTCCACGGAAGGTGGCTCGCCCCTCTAACTTTTTTGTTTTTTAAGATAATGAAATAAAATTCTGGGGATTTGTATACGACATTAAACTGCGTTTTTTGACAGGTGACTCAACATTATGGAACTTCCGGTTTCACCGGAAGTGACATAAATTTTCTATTTTTAAATGGGACACCTGGTATATTTTTACTTTTTTTGACTCCATTTGACATTCTAATTACAACGATGTGTCACTTGTCACTTTTTGTCACCAAGAAAATATTTTTTTTCCAAATTTATTGTTTTATCTAGAGGACTATGAATACCTAAAAATCACTTATTTCAGTTCTTTAATCTTGGGAAAAATATAATTTTACTATTTTTGGTCCAGTGCTATGTGCTATGTAAAATTTAATCTTTAAAGTTGTATAACTCATTTTTTTTAAATGGCAACATGGTGGCTCGTCGGGTTAAGAAAAAAGAGGATTTTATTACGATTATTTTGATACCATAAACTATTAGGTTTTAGATAAGCTGCCATTAAAAAACTTTAAAAAGTTAACATAGAACTTTCCTAAAATGAAGCATCTTTTGAGATTAAATTTAGATTTTAATGCATCAAGTAGCCTGTGATCAGCAAAACTGATAAAACAAAATCATGCCTTGAAAAATAATTGAAATGCCAACAGCTTCTGCCAATGTAAATTAGTTTGTTTTTTAAAAAGCATGAAAAATAATAGGTTTACAAGGAGTGAAAAAGTTGATATGTTATTATTGTCAGGCTCATTTCGCATTTTCGGAACCAGTTTTGGGTACCGAATAGTGCCGGGTTGGATGATGCCGATTAAAATATCTTTGTGCGTAAAGTCGTGCAGCATCGGTTGAATTATTTCTACATTATTCAAACAATAATAACATATCAACTTTTTCACTCCTTGTAAAACTATTATTTTCCAAGTTTTTTAAACAACAAACTAATTTACTTTGGCAAAAGCTGTCGGCATGTCAATTTTCTTCAAGGCATGATTTTGTTTTATCAGTTTTGCTGGTCACAGGCTACTTGATACATTTAAATCTAAATTTGTTCTCAAAAGATGCTTTATTTTAGGAAAGTTCTAAGTTAACTTTTTAAAGTTTTTTAATGGCAGCATTTCTACAACCTAATAGTGTATGGTATCAAAATAATCGTAATAAAATCCTCTTTTTTCTTAACCAGACGAGCCACCCTGTTGCCATTTAAAAAAAAATTAGTTATACAACTTAAAAGATTAAATTTTACATAGCACATAGCACTGGACCAAAAATAGTAAAATTGTATTTTTCCCAAGATTAACGAACTGAAATAAGTGATTTTAAGTTATTCATAGCCCTCTAGATAAAACAATAAATTTGGAAAAAAAATATTTTCTTGGTGACAAAAAGAGACAAGTGACACATCGTTGTAATTAGAATGTCATATGGAGTCAAAAAAAGTAAAAATATACCAGGTGTCCCATTTAAAAATAGAAAGTTTTTGTCACTTCCGGTGAAACCGGAAGTTCCATAATGTTGAGTCACCTGTCGAAAAATGCAGTTTTATGTCGTATACAAATCCCCCGAATTTTATTTCATTATCTTGAAAAACAAAAAAGTTAGAGGGGCGAGCCACCTTCCGTGGACACCCGGTATAGATTAACAGTTGGTTCTAAATGTGGTAATTTGTGTATACGTTTAATAACTTTATTTTGCAATTTTTGTAATGGTTTTAAGTTTGATAAACAAGCAGATCCCCATGCAGAAGCTATGTATTGTAATTTTGAATATATTAATGAAAAATATATATTTTAAAGTATTTTAAAGGAATGAAATATCTAGCTCTATACAAAACAGATACCAAAGGAGATATCAAGTTGATAATATACTGGATATGGCTTTTCCAATTTAAATTTTCGTCTAAAACTAATGATAAAAATTTTGCCGTTAATGAATATTAAATATTTTCATTATTAAATGTTAAGGGATTAATGATGGAATTTATTTTATTTTTAGTTATAAACATAAAAGAAGATTTTCTAAAATTTAACTTAAGTTTGTTTGATTGAAGCTAAGAAAGAATTAAGTATTTAATTTTATTAGTTTACCAATCACATTTAGGGTAATCGTTTTATCCAAATGACTGACCTGGGGCTGTCCAAGTGCATCATGTCCCTTTTAAAAATAAAATATTAAAAATTGTATTGAAACTGTCATTGCGCTCTGGTCCATATAAGAGTAACGCGCACTTAACTACAGCGACCGCGCGACTTTGGTTGGCTAGTGCGCGTTTGTGCTTAGAGCGGCGGGTTTTTTGCCGTTTAATTTTATTGATCGAATAATAAAATGGGTTCACTTAAAAATTATAATTCAAAATGGTTGAATATAAATAGTTAGAACATTTTAGTGGTAAATTGTAAAATTAGCATTATAGCTATGTTCTTACGTATTATTGTGATAAGTTTATTGCATAAACGTATAGGGTATTTAATTTATGTAAGTAAATAATTTAAATCAATAGTATTATTTAATGTAGGTATGTTTGCCTAAAACTGTTTGTATTGCATTAGAAACGTCTAAAAATATTACGTTAGTATAATGAAATTCTAAAGTGGCGTTTATATTTAGAAAACAGTATGATCAATTTTTAGTGCGCATACTGTAATTAGTGGAGTAGTAAGTAATAGTCCAATAAACAACACACTTAAAAAAAATTTTAGTTAGAAAAGTGCTTTTTGGAAAAAGGATAGACTTTAATCATGTGACAGAACACTTCAGTACTATTTTATACAGGGTGTTCGGAAATGATGAGCAAAAATTTATTTAGGGGATAATTCTAGAGCGAAAATAAATGCTATCTCTTCCTATAACATTTTTTCGAAAATTAATTATTGCAGGGTGTTAAAGTTATATTTTATTTGCAGTTTTAAAATACATAAGTTACTAGAACAATAAATTAAACATTCAAATCAAAGGTTCTAAGTAACGTCCTTCCTCTTCAATGCATTAATTCATCTTAAAAAATTCCGACGAACTCCATGGAATATTCCTTCCTTTGCTATGATATGTTTAAGGTTAAAAATAAATTAAAATGATTTCGTATTCATCACATGCAAGCGATGTTATTTGAGCGCTTTTCCCGAAAACTGTTAGATTTATCGAAACAAAAGTGGTAAACCTTTTTATGTCAAAAGGCTAGGAGAATAAGAAAAAAATAAGAGATAAAAATACTCAGTCAAAATGTTCATACAGTGTAGGACAAAAAGGTTGGGATCATTCAAATTAAAGTATAGGTTTCTATATGGCGTCCCCTACAAAATGCGAAAAAACGGTTGGGTGTGTATTCCTCGTCCCAAAAAAACCCCATATACGAGATTTCGTTAAAATATTATGAGCGTGGCAAAAGGTATTGCAAAAAAAACTGCAAATAAAATTTAACTTTAACACCATGTAACTCCGTTAAATCAATTTTCGAAAAAACGTTACAGGAAGAGATAGCATTTATTTTCGGTCTAGAATTATCCCCTAAATTTTTTGCTTATCATTTCCGGATACCCTGTATATTTGGGCTATAACTCTTAAACGAAAAAAAGTTTCTACAAATGTTGTAGATCATTTAATTAGTTTGTAGTTAGTATGGTAAGTAATTTTCCATCCGTTTTCAAACAATAAATGTACCTTCCACCAAAAAGCATTTATTTAAATTTAAAAATTTTTCATTTATTGGACTATACCTATAAATATATGCTTTTATTTGTGCTATGAGTGCCGTCAAAATAAATCAGATTTAACCTATGAAATAAGGAATCTTCAAAATTCTGTTTATTGGAGAATATTATATACTAGTATCTATTTGTAAAATAAAAACCCTGGCACTTAAACAGTTAATTGAGAGGTCTGGTATTGTTAAGTATAAAGATAGGTTCAATAAAAAAAAACATTTTTAAAAAGCACGGGATCAATTTAAAACCTTGTATTTGATGGACTAAATAGGATTCGTTTTTGGCGACATATCAGCATTCACGAAGCATGTTTACTTCTGATGTACTTAATTTTGATGTATCGGCAAATTATTTTATGCGATGGAACCACAGGCACAGTCAGGGGGGGGGGGGGGGGGCAGGGCGTCCAGGTCACCACAAGCCATCCTTCTCCTGAAGTAAAAAAAACTTGTCCCCAACTTTATGGAGATGCTCAGTAATAATAAATAAGGATGCCTTCTGGTTTACATTTATATTAATTTATACTTTTTTCTTTTACAAAATTTCTCTGGCTCTTTTGTTATAAAATTCAATATTTTTAAAGAATCTTTGGTTGTGGTACTCGATACCCCTTCCCCCAGACTATTTGGTTTCCCAAAACAGCTTTAAGGTGTCCTCTATGGATTTCCCGACAGCACAACTGGAATTGACTGATATGCATGTGTATCAGTGGATTCTAGTAACTTATTTTCCTAACGAGTGCGCAAAGTAATAGATTTTTGCACGTGACTGGCTTTGTTGTAGATACGAAAGCAATGTCTAAACATTTTGAAAGTATCTTTTTGGTATTGGTGCGAAAAACTTTAAAATTTCGGCACACTCGTAGAAAAAGAGCTGCGTTTGCATTTAACGTGGAAAGGTTATATTTTTCGCACTCGTTAGAAAAAATAAAACTCAAAAATAATAATCATCTCAAACTTTATTAACAGAATTTTTTTAATAATAATTATATTAAATTGTAAATAGTGATATTATAATGTTAACTAAGAATAAAAATAAATATTTTTTTATTATATATTTCTGGAATTATTTATTTAATAAATAATAACTTATTATAAAGTTTTCGTTATGGTATTTTGGCTCGATGAAAATGACATTTTTGATACGCTCTGCACATCCTGCAACAATAAAAGTATTTAAGAAGCTGATCTATGTGTTCCATTAGTTTAAAAAAATAGATACGTATATACAGGGTGTGCCAAATCGATGCTCACCATTGGGATCTAGGAAACGATAAAAGATACAGCAAAGGTTAAATAGGGCAAAGGTGGGTAATTTGGAGCTTAAGATAATGCCAGTGAGAAATTACGAAAATTTCGACTACTTCCGGAGATATCTGAAAAAAACAGAAAACTTTATTTTTCGTTTTTGTTTTTTTTGTGACGTTATTTGTAAACATATTGGAAACGGAAAGAACTTTCTACAAGCACTTTTTTACGACGCATTTAAAGATATTTTCTAATTTATAAAGGGCGTTTCGGTTTTCAGTTATCCTTTAGATTAAAATTTTTCAAATCTGGTAACCCAGCAGGATTGAAACTTTGGACCATTTTCTTTGCTTTGTGACTTCATCAAATCCACGTTCTAATTGTACAACCCTATTTAAAGTATACAAATCTAGAACCCTCTGCTCTACCATATTTTAAAGGAGGATCCCTGCAACTCCCAGATTTTTGCTATCTGATCAAGAAAATTCAATTTTACTCTTGTTCTGGCCTCTAGTTTTTTAAGCCTTTGTATTCTAGGAGTAAATCTTATTTTATCTACGTCCACAGCAAATGGAGGCTGTCACTTTGCTGGTGGTTTAATTTTGCATATTCCTGTATTTTCGGCGAAGGGGCTAATTTAGACTATATACAGGGTGTTTCATTAAGGGTGGCCACCGGCCTTCCCGGCTTCCCCCACTCTTATCAAGATCGGTACGCCAATGAGCCTTTAACCAAAACGATGCAGAATTGAAGATCGATGAGAATGATGTAACCACAGGTGTACCACTTGGGTGTGGGTATAAAAAAAAACATCCAAACTCGGAAATAATACCGGGTTAGGTATCCGTAATTGTTTTGTTTTGGGGGAACAAAATATTTCAAACAGTAATATTTAAATTTCAAGTCCGTATTAAAAAATTTTGACCTGATGGTGATATCTTAAAATGAAACGTTGTTTTTTAAATTAGAAACGCAAGATGAAGTTTTCGGTTTTTTCGGACATCTCTGGAAGTAGTCGGAATTTTCTTAAGCTTCAAATTATCCAACTTCCCGAGATCCCAATGGTGGGACACTTTGTACACATAAGGTGATTCACGTTGGGTGGCCTGTTAGCTGTTAGAATATCTCGGAAACGAGTAAAGTTTTTATTTTTGAAATTTGATAGCGAGCATAATTGAGGTTGAACCTTATAAAATATTATATTTTTACGTTTGAATCACTTCCGGTTAGACCGGAAGGTGTGTCCATAACTTTGGCATTTCAAATAGAATACGTTGTTACTGTATGTTCTTACCTTTTCCGATGTGTTTGGCAACAAATACGGATTTCTTGCTACAACTAACTCTAACCTATCCCCTGCGGAGGCTATCAAGGGCACTGTTAGACAACAATCAAAATCTACTGTCTTCGTGTCGTTCACCTAAATAAAAAACAAATTTAAAGTAACTTGCAAACTATTAGGTAGGTAATAGTTTAGGAAATAAGTACCCTTTTTTGACCACGTCAATTCAATTCAATTTTTATCTATTACCAAAAATATAGGCAGTGACGTAGCTCTTATAACCATGGAAACGACCAAAATACTGTATGGTCATTGGCGGTTTGCATTAGTTTCCATGGTTTCGAATAATTCGTCACTGCCTATAATATTGGGTTTTGAGTATAGCGTGTACCCGGCCTGCGTTGCAGCCCGGCATTATACGACTTCACTTTCTCTGAGATAATAAGGCGAGTTAACCATCACGTCAAGATTTATAAATACAAACCCGAACAAACCTCTAAATTTATCAGCGTTTCTCTACAATATTATGCATGTATTATTCATAAAAACCTTCTTCTTGAATCACTCTATCTAATAAAAAAAACCGCTTCAAAATCCGTTGCGTAGTTTTAAAGATTTAAGCACACGGACGACAGCGACTTTGTTTCATACTATGTTAAGATTCTCAACCAACTTAAAAAAGTTTATTAGAGAGAATATAACACCAAATATACAATAAATATAAATTCACAAATAATAAAAACCATGTTTAGTAACTATTAATAACTTCATCGAAATTATTCAAACAAAAAGATATATAAGAACCATTTACAAAAAAAATATTACCTAATATACATATAATACGTTAGTTTTAAAAAATATTTTTTTAGTGTTTTTAAAAGTCCATAATTTTGATATTTCTTTAATTTTTTTCGGCAAACTGTTGATAATTGTTATCTATACATATAAAAATAAATGTCTGTCTGTATGTCCCGCATGCGTTCCTATACCATTTATCCGATTACGATGAAAATTTGGTGAGTTGTTGTGTGCAGGCCGAGGAAGGTTTCGGCATAAAAAAAAGTGGCGCAACGCATGCCGAGTACTAATAAATAATAATATAAAATGTTTGTTGACGCGATGGTGAACCCGCCCTATTATTATGGGAGTAGCAACGCGCGCAGGGTATAGCTAGTTCCTTTATATAATATTGAATTTTGGCCAAAATTACTCTTTACCATTGGCGTTTGAATATGATGATTTTGTCTCGTGATGTGAATAATGTTGGTAGAAGGAAATATTATATTCGATTGTTTTTCTTTAATAATAATAGAGTGTATTAAAATGCAGAGTTTTAATTTATAAAGCTTTTCTACATTTAAATATCCGTTTGGTTCATATAAATTTATAGTTGGTTTTAAAAAAGGAAGTTTATGTATGCATTTAATTATTTTGTTTTGTAGCTTTTTTAATGGTTGAAATGTAGTTAAATCCGCTGATCCCCAAATTAAAATCATATACTGTAATTTTGAATAAACCAAAGAATAATATATATTTTTTAAACATTTTAATGATATATAAACCAAAAAATTTAATTGTATTAGTATTTTAATTATATGATTACTGAAAGATTATAAAGAAATATTATTATTTTTTAATTTTGATTTACTTATAAACATAAAAGACGATTTATTAATATTTAATGATAAGTTATTGATTTCAATCCATTTACATATATATTATATTTAGGTCGTGGTTAATGTTATTATGAATTTGATAATAGTCTTCATGAAAATATACAATATAGTAGTATCATCGGCAAACAATTTTGTTTTACCTTTTAAATTTAATTTTGCTATAGAATTAATGTAGATTTAAAAAAAAAAGTAGGTCCTAAGGTTGATCCTTACGGAACACCACAAGTTATGTTTTTTTTTGTAAACTTTTAACATTTTCAATTTGAGCAAACTGCTTTCTATTACTTAAGTAATTGTTTAACAATAAATAAATATTTCTCCGATTTCCAATATTGTATAGGCATTTAATAATAATAATAATTTACGTCTGTACCTACCTGTATTATCCTGTCATAAGGCCTTAGCAATCCTACTATATCGGCTGGGCCTCCCTTTCTTATTCTGTTAATATAAACCCCTTTGACGTATAATCCATCACTGACGCTAAATCCATAATCGTCGTATATAGAATCCTAAAAAAATATTTTGTGGGTCAATAAATTATATTATTTTTAATTTTGTTTCATCCACTCCGACTCTGCACCTGCCTTACTTACCTTATAAAGCATCACGTGGTATATTTCCTTTTCTAACATATTTTCTGTACTGTAGGATCCGGGTAATCTTTCCATGGTACCCATGGAGTGGTTGTAGTGACTAAAAAAAAAAATTGGTCAAAAACTATATTAATAAATTGCCTTTGTTGGTTAAATACCTCGTTATACACTGTTTTTTAGGTCACAGCTTTCAATTAATTGTTTTATTGCTATCTAATAGAATTAAGAGTTACGCCTTTACCATTTCGTTTTTTATCAATATTTCATTAGGTACTTCGTTTTATCCATAGACTACATTGTTTACGTTTTAAAGAAATCAAAGATTCCTGCTTTTACAATTTGTCTGGTTAGCTGTATAGTCCACGTGTGGTCCACTATACTTAACACGTGCTGTTAAGTCCCATTTTAGATTCATATAATTAACAAAACACACGTTTTACAAGTATAATTCCACCCTAAGATAATGTTTTTTAAACTGACTTTTAAAAGCCGAATAATTTAGGTTTTTTTTATATCAGATTCTATATTGTTATATATTATTGAAATATAATATTTAAAAGAAGTTTTATATTTTCCTTTATGATGTATTTATATCTTTTATTTTATTTATACGTCGTTGTCTTTAGTACCTACTTATTTTAATTTCATGGTGACAAAATCTAGAATGATAGCGGCAACCTCGCTTTCTTTGTACACGCGTCGGCCATTCACGGGTAGCAACAAAAACAGCTGTAGTAATCGAACAAACCCTTCTTTTTTTCTGCGAGTAATCGTAGTATTTGTTTTTGCGATGTGGGGTTAGTCGTCGGAATACTCGTATTTGGACGTTTTGTGTTTTTTGAGTTTCTTGTAAACAATTTTTTATTTTATTATATGGTACGTTAGTGTAAGATTTGTGAAAAATTGGATTCTTTAAATCCAGAATTATTTTTAACAATTAAGGTTATAATATGCCTTATTTGCCCATTCAGCGGTTTCGCACGGAGTCGGAAATTTAACGCTATCTTTCTCTTATGTCTTTGTTTCACACGTATGTATGATCCAAACAAAGAGGCAATTCATGAATGAATGGCTTAGTCTATTCTATAAAAAGTCTATGGTTTTATTCAAAAATCGGCCAAATATCCTTCCTTCCTCTTAGGAGGACATATACCTACATAGTTTTACGCCAGAATGTTTTGAATGAATCTATAAATTACAGTGGCGGCCCGCCCGAAGACGCAGGTGAAGCGCTGCTTCACCTACCTTTTCACCTACCTCATATTATTTCCAGACTGACTAAATAATTATTTAAAAATTCATTCGCTTCTATAAAACTTTGTTTTCTGATATTATTTACATATGATGCGTTTTATTCAATTAACAGAATGCTACAGATTTGATTTTATAACACACTGGAAAAACCATTCGGCAACCTGTAAAACGCGCTGCTTCGCGCTGTGAAGCAGAGTCTTGATGACGCTTCCGCTGGCTCACGTCAGACACGAGGGATGCGGCGGTTGCCATGACAACACGACGCGCGGTCTCGATTCGGCCGGCGACAAGTGATGCAAATTTTCCACCTGCGTTTATGTCGCGTGCCGGGTATTTCTTTGCGGTATTTAGTTTTATATTTCACAATGTTTGAGGCTGACAAACTTATCAAAAATTTCGATCGAAAAAGAACTATTAAATGAACTTATACTTGCACAGCCATTTTACGAGGACATTATAAATAGGTTTGCAAATTTAAAGGACAGAAGAATTTGCCTCACATTCAAACAGTAAAATATTTCTAAATTAGTCGTGTTACCTTCCTAATTTCCCTGATGTTACCGAATTTAGGTAAGTTTTTAGTAGAAAATTCATATTATTAACATATTGCAATATTATTTTATGTATGCATGTATACGATCCAAATTTAAGTATCAGGTAGGGGGCAAGCGCGGATCCAGGGGGGGGGGTCATGGGAGGAGTCATGCCCCCCCCCCCCCAATTTTATAGGTATATTATGAAATTGAATAATTTATCATACACGTGTTCACTGCAAATATTAGAAAATAGTAGACAAAAACGAAATTTGGGCGTGGTCCCCAAAAATTTTCGCCTGCGGCGCATTTATTGCGCCTTCAGCGCTTCTCGCGCGATGCTGCATCACCTATTCATAATGTCACGAACCGCCACTGATAAATTTATAAAAACAGAAAAAGAAATATGCGCAAATTTGACAAAATTTGGTTTGTTGCTTTTACTAATTTATCAATTCAATTTTTTTAACTTAAAACTGTAAATAATTGCTACTCAACAACGATATTTGATGTTCTATTTGGGGAAAACGTAACAGTGATAAAAAACTGAAATGGCGCGAATGTGTCTCTAGTGTTTGCCCTTAAAAGAAATTAAAAAATCCACAAAAAAATTACAGAAAAAATAACTATTATAGCCAGGTAAAAGTACTTACTTCATTGTATTCCCGAAATTATAATTTGGCAGCGGCAAAGGACTGGGACAAAATATTTCTTCGGTGTCTGAGTAGTACTGCAACTCCGAATTTCTCTTTTTGTTCTTGGTGAGGGTGAGATCTTTGTCCTGTTCGTGTATTTGGTCTTGATACGACAGCGGCTCGCTGAGGACGCTTTCTATGTCCTTGAGTTCTGGAATTTTTTTAATGTCAGAATCAAATTATACAGAATGTATGAGACGTACTATATTTAAACCAGCAAAATTTAATATTAAAAAAAAATAACCATAACTCATTACCTAAGAAGTAGTTTTCTGATGTACCTGATGTATTTTCATTTTGGTTATCTCCTGTGTTACTGCTATCCCAACTGTGAATAGCACTGTCTACACTCATAAGTCCAGGACTGGAATAGCTGCATCTAGGTTCCTCCAAAATTGCTGGATCTAAAAGATATAATAAAATAATATTTGTGTTTGTATTGAGTGGTCCGTTACTTTCTTATATTGCATATTAACAAAAACAATATGAATATAATTTACTTTGTTATAATATCGCTTTATTTAATTTTAATAAAACAAATTATATTCCTTTTACTTTAAACCTAAATAACCTACCACGAAATATAAATAGTATTCCAATAAATGAAGACATTCAAATTTTTAAAGTTATAAAAATAAAATATTTAGGAATCATTTTTGAAAGTAAATTAAATTGGAATTTTCACTTAGAATACTTAATTAAAAAATTAAGAAGTTTACTACCGATTTTTAAAAACATTAAAAAACATTTAAATGTAAGACATATGGAAATATTATATTACGCGTTAGTTAAAACTCATTTAAATTACGGAATTTTAGGTTGGGGAAGAATAAATAGAACTTTAGTTAAAAAATTAGAAATATTACAAAAAAGGTTTCTAAAAATTATATTCAATAAAGATTATCTTTATCCTTCAAAAATGAAATAACCATAAAACCTAAAATAAATAAGTCCATAGGACAAAAAAACTTCAAATATTTATGTTTTTATTTAAATCATTATTTTACCAACAAAAATTAAAAAATTGATTTCATTAAAAAAATTCGAAAAAAAAACATGGATATTATTAAAAACAGACAATTTGAAAATATTTTTGGAAAGGCTTTAATTAATTTATATTGTTCTGAATAATTTATATAAGTAATATTTTTTACTTAAAAACTATAAATTAATAATTTTATTATAGGTATATAGATTATATATTTCTTTAAGAAAAACTGCGTTTATACTATAAATTAACATTTTTACTTTAAAACTTGATTTTTAATGCATATTTATGATTAATGATTTTAAATACTAAATCAAAAAATAAGATTTGCCCCTAACAAGCTCCGCTTCAGGGGATTGAAGAATAAGTTTATAGAAGACAACATAAACATATTCATTATATTATTAAATTTTTAATAAACCTATTATTATTTAAAATATTAATGACAGTTTCGTAGTACTACTACATTGCATGTCAAACTGGACACCTTAAAACTACGGTGTACCATTAAGTAGGTTTGACAAAGGATGTTCGTTCATAGCAATATAATACAAATCATTATTCTTTAGTTAAGTTAAGTGTTTTTTGTTTGGCATAGAAGAATAGTTGAGACATTTTTTGTGCTAGTGTGAAAGCTACTTTTTGTAAAAGCCCATTCCTCTTACCGTTTTTAAGATTCCTCGCAATCTTCAACTGTACTCTATCGCCAGAAGTTTGCAGCAACCTTATCGCATCCGACAGAGGCCTATGCTCCAAGCTATCTCCGTTTATCGCTAATATTCTATCGCCTACGTGAAGAGCTCCAGTTTTTTCCGCCAAACCACCTTCGGTTAACCGGGATAGCACTATTGGATCGCCACAATCCTCGCTGCCAGATATGGTGATTCCAAGAGGGCCTCCATACCTAAATTTATTGACAAAATGTCAGGGGTTCAGCAGGAAAAATGTTCAGTGACATATTTTAAGTGTTTGTTACACATGCAAAATTTCAGCTGCATAAAAAAATTTTGGTTTTTTACCTATATTTTGTAAATTGCACCACTTTTGCAAAATAAGACTCAACGCAACATACATAAAACTTCTTAGTTTTGACAATGCTTTATTTCAGATACATTTTCTTTAAAGTAGCGCCATATTAAATGTATGTTTTTCTACAAAATCAAAATTGGGCTATTAAAATTTGGTCGCATGTGATGCAAAGTTTATTTGTTTTTGACCCTGTATTATAAGCTAACTTTATAAAATAGGTATTTTTGAAAACGTAGTTTGTGTCTGAAAGTAATACACCTTAATATTAAGACACAAAAGAACACAGTGTTTTCAGTAAAGTGTTTTTTAAGTGGAAAATAAATTTTAGTTTAACAACGTAAAGTTTATCTATTTTCAACGATTTAATTTAAAACCCCTATATTATAATTTATTATTAAGCTATGTCATAATAACGTAAACGTGTTTTACTTTTAAACACAAACTACATTTTCAAAAATACTTATTTTATGAAGTTACAGAGTCAAAAACAAATAAACTTTGCATCACATGCGACCAAATTTTAATAGCCCAATTTTGATTTTGAAGAAAAATACACATTTAATATGGCGCTACTTTAAAGAAAGTGTATCTTAAATAAAGCATTGTCAAAACTAAGAAGTTTTATGTAGGTTGTGTTGAGTGTTATTTTGCAAAAGTGGTGCAATTTACAAAATATAGGTAAAAAATCAAAATTATCTTATGCAGCTGAAATTTTGCATGTCGGCTAGAAACTGTCATTAAAAAAACTTTTTCTAATAACTTTATTCGATATTTTCAGAAATAACCCCCAGTTTTGAATTATTTTTTGGAAAAAATTAAAATTTGACAGATAATGCGAATCACGTGACTACTATTTTTTTGCTTAATTTTCATCTCGATCTAAGCAGAACTTGATGTCAAATTTTGAATAAAGCTATGAATAAAAAAAATCCCATATGCCATATGATGCGGACTTTACTGGTGACATTGTATATACACTGCGCGCCATATTTAACGCATAACGAAAAAATTGCCTCAATTTTGATGTTATATATTTTCCAAATTTGTGGTTCGTTTTTAATGATTTTTTTCTAATTGTAGGTTTTTTCCTTAATCACTCATATCACTGCCTTTTTTGTTTTGCTTAAAAAGTAACTTTGGTATTATACCGGGTGTTATAAAACTGTTATGTTTTTTTTTATGGAAATTCAAAACACCCTGTGGGATTTACTAGCCATTGCAAGTTATCGCAATTACAGCCAAATAAAAGTTCCATGTTTCCTTTATATTTTCTTTTTTGATTCATTGGTTTATCTCTGTTTTTTCATGAAATATTCAATTTTTACTTCAACGTGATTTTCATAAAAAATATTTGGTTAAAAAATACAAAATAAACGAAATGCGTTGATTAATGCAACAGCAAGAAAAAACAAATTATAAAGTAAATAAAGAATAAATATCTGGTAGTAATTAATTAATTAATTTTATTGAATCCACAAAACGGCAAAAAAATACAGGAAAAAAAATTGTAATTTCTAAAAGTATTCAAAAAAATTAAAAAGAGTGGTACAAAATTATCTCCAAGAAACCGAAATTTTAACTTTGCCTTGGCCAGCAAGAAGCCCTGACATTAATCCTATTGAGCATTTATGGGATAACATGGGACGACATCTTAGAGCCATGCTTCCTCCTCCTAGAAAGTTAAATGATCTGTCATTGAGGCTTATGGAAATATGGAATCAGATTAATCAAGATGAAATCAGAAATCTGATTTTAAGTATGTCAAGAAGATGCGAAGTAGTCATTAGAGCAAGGGGAGGCAATACTCGCTACTAATTATTCATATTTAATTTTTTTGAATACTTTTAGAAATTACAATTTTTTCCCTGTATTTTTTTGCCCTGTTTTGTGGATTCAATAAAATTAATTAATACCAGATATTGATTCTTTATTTACTTTATAATTTGTTTTTTCTTGCTGTTGAATTAATGAAAGCATTTCGTTTATTTTGTATTTTTTAACTAAACATTTTTTTATAAAAATCACGTTGAACTAAAAATTGAATATTTCATGAAAAAACAGAGATAAACCAATGAATCAAAAAAGAAAATATAAAGGAAACATGGGACTTTCATTTGGCTGTAATTGCGATAACTTACAATTTCTAGTAAATCCCACAGGGTGTTTTGAATTTCCGTAAAAAAAACATAACAGTTTTATAACACCCGGTATAATACCAAAGTTACTTTTTTAAGCAAAACAACAAAGGCAGTGATATGCTTAAGGAAAAAACCTACAATTAGAAAAAAAATTATTAAAAACGAACCACAGAACCACAAATTTGGAAAATATATAACATCAAAATTGTGGCAATTTTTTCGTTATGCGTTAAATATGGCGCGCAGTGTAGTAACTGGCATT
Source organism: Polydrusus pterygomalis (assembly GCA_963969555.1). Lineage (NCBI taxonomy): Eukaryota > Metazoa > Arthropoda > Insecta > Coleoptera > Curculionidae > Polydrusus > Polydrusus pterygomalis. Next base: position 4,157,381 of record OZ018377.1, read on the forward strand.
TATCCTAAAAACATTGTCTGTGTCTGTTTAGTATGTTACCAACAAACAGGGCTACAGAAATGGAATTTAAAGTTTATTTGTTGCTGTATATTATGTAGGAATTGAAAACTTTTCACTGCTAAAGTTTGTAAAAATGCATTCAAAGCTAAGAAAACATATTTCCTGAAAAGGGAAAAAGAAAGCTACTAACCACAAAATATATGCCTGCAAAATAGTCTGCATTTTTCTGTCGCTTTTAACTGTCAATTCGATTTGCCTAACTATTGACGAATCGCATGCGCTCTGCAGCGCTGCGTTGATCAGAGTAGTTTATTTTTTATGCTTTTGGCATTATGAAGAAGAAAGACAGATGTATTCTGAAGCTGGTAGAGCAAGGCAGATGTTAGTCAGCCGGTCATACTTTTGTTTACTTTCGGGTTTTGTGCAATTATGATCTCTTTCCTGTTAAAACCAACACATATTCTCTAAAATTCTTAGGAGAAATGACATCTAGATAGACTAGAAAATATCGCGTTACCAGTAAAAATTGTTGTTTTTACTTCAGTTCTAAAAATCGACGTATTTATTTTCGAGGATTTTAAGGTAAATTGTGGCAATAATAGTGGTTACAAAAAACTGCTTTTTTAAAAGTTTCTGTACATTTATTTAAAAAAAAAACACGGCATACTATTCGTCAATGCCTCCCTGAACAGCCCTTCCAAAATTAGATAAGGTAAGGTGGGGGTAAGTGTGTAGCAAAATTTGAATAGTTCATGTTTAGGTGGATATAAAAAAAGAAGTATTAGTTATTTTAAATTAAAATTTTATCCACCTTTATCTATAGCCAATAGCTTTAGGTGACTTGCATTAAAAGTTTTTATAGTAATTGGTTCCGAAGATATTATTTTTTTTCAAATCTATGTTTATAACACACACTTTCCCCGTAGAACGGGGTAAGTGTGTAAGCGGCCAACATTGTTTAAATACATTCAGTAATTGTGATTTTTGGGGCAAGTGTGTAAAAGTATAGAATCATAGCTATCGATTGCTGATTGAACGGTTTATTTAAGTTGAAAATGAAATGAGCTACAAACTTTTAAGTTACTTAAAAGTGTTTTAACATTCTTTAAAATAAAAACTAAAAAATTATATTTTTGACACAACTTTCAAATTAAAAGTGTTTTAACATTCTTTAAGATAAAAACTGAAAAATTATATTTTTGACACAAAAAGAAAAAAAAAGTAGGAGATTACTGAATATTATAATTGGTAAACGAAATCCCGAAACGATGTAAACCTCGTTTAGTAACGTCGGGTTTTGGTAAAATCAAAACAATGTCTTTTATTCCTACAAAGCTACATTCTCCTGGATGTGCCCAAACAAAACAAGTGGATCTTTGAGGATCTATGGAACGTACTTTACGTGTAAATTTCTCTTGTATCTCGTAATCATCTTTCTTAACGCATAATATTTGATCGACATTACATACACACTTACCCTCTCAAAATAGTACACACTTCCCTGGTGACATATTTTTAGAGGGCAACTGTGTACTAGCCCAAAATAAATACCAAAAAACGGGAAACAAAATAACAGTAATAGGTCAAAACTACAGTGTTTCTTACCTTATAAGTAAAAAAAATGGATTAAAATCAATGTACTTCTGCCGATGATTATAGATTGAAAAAAGAGCAACGAACTAGGTGTCTTTACAACACAAACATGATAACCGAAAACACGCGTTTTTATCCTAACCGCACTTATCTATTTTTGCTTTATATCTTAGTTTGACAGTTTATATATGTGTCTTCAGTAATTTATAGATGGCGGGACCAGTATTAATACCACTTAAGGAATATTTTTAGCTTACACACTTAACCCGCAAACACATTTACCCCACCTTACCTTACTATTTTTTTTTAAATAATTGCAAGGTTCCTGAAGGTCTCTTTTATACATGATTGATCTTGAAAACTGGGCCCTAAAATAACCGAGTAACGGCCTGGCTTCTATATTTACCTGTGAAGTTCTACCGTATACACCACACTATCCAAAAACAAATTCGAATTTTCTGTCTCTGTCTTCTCTACTTTGAGGGTAACAATTTCGTTGTTTGAGATTTGTAAAATGTCGAACGCAGATTCCAGACTAAAATATATAAAAACATTGATACTGAACACGATTATAAACAGTGTTTTATTTATTACTCAGGTTTCAATAGATTCATTGAATGTCAAGCTTGATATTTAAAGTAGATGTCAATAGATTTTAAAAACATTTTTGTGATTTTAATCTTTGGTAAAATAAATGGATTAAATCAACAACAATCAATATGACAACATTAATTTAATTTAAAAAAAAGGGGTTTATTGTTATTACCTTAGATGATCCAATGGTCGTCCATCTATAGCCAATAATCTGTCTCCTGCGTGGAGGGTACCCGTTCGATGTGCTATAGAACCCCTTCTTATTTCTGAGATAATAAACGGCTCCTCAGGTTGATTTTTCGATGCTGAAATGATAATACATTACAATTATCTTGCCACTAATTACCCCCACGAATTTTCTAACTACAAACCATTGAAAAGTAGGTTAAAAACTCTTTAAACATTTAAAAACCAGCAAAAACTCTGTAACACAGTGTAAACGTCCACTTTTTACTTTTAAGGAGTCAGATTTTTCGCAAGTTATGCATAATATTCATGCTTCTCACTTTCAAGAGGCCACTTCCAGAAAAAGCGCTTGCTAAACGCGAGTTTTTTTCTCGCGAAAACTGCCTGACGGAGCGGAAAATTTTCAAGAGTTCGGTTTTTCGTGATTAAGTGTGTTTTAAAAGACCTGACTTAGTAGGTCGATCGCGTAATATGTCTTTCTTAAAAATTAGGTAGGAGCGGACGTTTAAAAATTGGAGCAATTTTTATAGATGCACCAAACTCTTGTGGACTTTCGTAAATACGTTACAATGACAATTTCAAAATTTTATTTATCTAATTATGTAACGATTAAAATAAGATCGATAAATTCGGCCCTCGGAAAGACATAAAGTCTGTTCAATGACCGCTGACCGTTACGTCACGATTAATGCTTATCTTTCCAACATTCGTGAACTAAGTGAGATAGTAAGTTTGCGGCAATAATGAATGTCGTATAATTTAACCAGTCAAAAAAGTTTTATTGTCATTATTGACAACAATGTTTTTAATCAACATTGTTTCAGAAATGTCACGGTATTGTGAAGAAGAACAAGCATTCATTTTAAAATTATTTGATTATTTTCAAACAGAAAGTGGTGCCGGAAAGACTCTTTGACCCTTTAACGCAGTTTACGAGTTAAGTAGATATAATAAAGCAGGAATTGTGAAAACATAAATAAACAAGAAAAATATATGGCAATGTTTTTATAAATACCTTATCTGTTTTAGGGAGTTTCTGATGCTTTGGGAGTTTCGTGTTCAACAATCCAACGAATTAAGGCAAATGGGATAGAGAAGGATGTAGATTTTAAGAATCGCAATAATGTAGCTATTTTGTCATCCCGTGGTCGACAACTTCACGAAATTCATGAACATACCATAAAAGAGTGTATTTATGGGATGTATAGAGCAGACGTTTACATTCGCTCAATACAACTAAACCTTAAAATCATTGATGGTGTTGAAACATATCCACTGGTACATTAGCGGACTGTTTAAAAAAATTAAAATTTAAATAGCAAAAATGGACTGTATCAAACCGGCGTTTTTTATTAGAGCAACCCCATATAGCCCAAAAACGAGTAGAATTTTTAAAAGAATTTAAGAATAACGGCAACTTTCAATTTCCCTTAAAACCTGTTTTTCTATATTAAACCTGGATATACAGTTAAGGGGCTTTTAGGCGAAGATACTGGAAACTTTGAGAAATGGTTTGAAGAAAAATTGTTACCAAACTTGGATAAACCGTCGCTTATTATCATGGATAACGCTACCTATCATTCTGGGCTAATTGAAATAATTCCAAATACAAGTTGTTCAAAAAGATTACTTATTGCATGGTTAGAACAAAGACATATTCCGGTTTCACCATTTGCAATGAAATATCAAATCTGCATAATAGTGAAGCAGCATATCCCACCCAAATGTCACAAGTAATCTGGAAAGTGCTATTTATTTTATTTTTTAAGTATCTTAATAGGTTGGACGAACTAGCATTGCAACATGAACATCGAGTTTTAAGACTTCCTTCGTATCATTGCCACTTTAATTTTTATTTTATTTAATTTAATTTAATGGTTTGGTCGGAATGTAAGCGCTATTATGATGCAAAAATAAGTTCTATGCATCCTGTAACAAATGACGTAGTTTTGGAGTCTATGGAATGAAGCCAAAGGAAATGTAGCAGTGGAAAAATGAAAAATTATGTCACACATACTAATAAAATTATTATAAATGATGTAACTTAAGACGAATCTGATGATGATTCTTGCGGAGATGGCTTTTGAGAAAATATTTTAAAATTGTCTTTTGCAAAATTTGGCATATTTAGATTTGGCAAAATTAGAAATTAAAAAAATTATGAAAAATGGTCCCAAGCTTAAATAAAAACGCCATTGTAGTGCTAAAACTCTCTATTTTTCTTTTGCAATAACATAATTATTTGTTTTTGTTCCTTTTTGTAAGATCTTTAATACAATTTGCATCTTTTAAATTATTTATTATTTAAGACTAATTACTGAAGCAAATGTATTTTTATAAATTCGAATGTTGCTCTAATTCTCCCTATTCATGGTTTTACAAAACTGAATTCTTTGGTCCGGATTTTTTTTTTATTAGTGACTTACAATTTAACGTTTTCATAATGAAAAACTTCCATGCCCAAGTTCACGCAAATTATTGACAAAACAAAAAAGCCTCTATCCATTATCTCTCGGATAAGAACTGCCGAAAATTATTATGAATAGATACAGATAAATGTCTTTATTATGGCAACACCGGCGATGAACAAATCAAACAAAAAAAATTTATATTTCTTTCATTGTTATTTGGCCTGTGATTTGTATTTTTTCCAAACTACAACGTTTGGTCACAGTAATATTTTAGTACTCTCTTTCAGGTAATTAGGTTTATGCATTTCTTAGCTTCGTTCGTACAGCCGTCAGAAACCGTCAGCAAATTAAGGACGCATGTGCACGTATTTAAAAACTTTCGCAGGCGACAAAACCCAAACCGCTGGCAGAAAATCCGGCGTTCACAGAAGCCAAATTGTTGGTTGTGGATCCGTTTCTAACGTGTTCGCAAAGCAAAAAATGTCCAACCAGTTTGCAACCAGCTAGAAACCATGCATGTGCAGAGAAAAGCTTGTACAAACAAAAATATTATGTCGTACCACAGATTTAAACAAACCAAAACTTCCCTTTTTTATTTTATTAAGATTGATCGTTAAACTGGTTTCCAAACAGCACGAAATCTATATTGATAGACACCTGTCTCACGAGTCGGGTCTAAAGGAATAACAAAAACGCCCTTCAAAAAGCGGAAACTCTTGTAAAACCCAACAATACCTCAATTTTCTTTTTCGCCGGCTCATCCTTTCAAACGGTAAACGTTATGCATTAATTCCCGCTTTGCGAGAGAAATCCCATTCGGGCATTTAACACGAAAAGCGCAGTGCATCAGACCGGTCGTTGAAAAAGCTGTGGTTCCGGTTCCGAGTCCGGGCCGTCCTTATTTTCCGGTAAAATTTACGACGACCGCGGCGCTTCGAGACCGCCGAAACCGATATAGGCAGAGGATTTATCAAATAGTGCCGCCTGAAATATCGGCCCAGTCTGTTTGAATAGATTGAAACGTAAAGGTTTTTCAGATCACTTAAAAAGATAGTTCGACTAAGCAGTGCCGTCTCTAGCATCCCGGTGAAACTTTAAATGGCCACAAGGTCATATTTATCTCAAGTTGCGGCCATCTGGCTATCAGAGTCAAATTGGCGCTGTTGTCGCTTGATGATTCTCCAGCTGGCCGAGTAACCGGGTTCTGTCGCATATTTTTGACGTATAGAAGAGGAGGACAGTTATATTCTGACATAATATAACACTTTCTTTACTGCGCCAGGAGCTAATTGGCCAGCCCGCCATGTCAAAACTGTCAGTTAGTTTCTATTCTAGAAAACTTCGCCGATGTGTGTAATTTTTCAGTTATTATTCCAGCCTACCATGGAGGCAATTATTTTTTATTGTTTATCAAATTGATTTTACACTTATACCAATATTTTATATTGGAAAAGTAGGTTTACAATAAATAAATTAACATGAAATGTTTCACATACGTAATAGGTGTTGGTTTACAAGCCAATCTTAACAAAATATCACTGGGCAGCCGGCACATTTGGGCCCGAGGTAATACCTAACAATCTATCAGTTACGAACAGATAGTTTGAAATGATAATTTTAACATTTTTGTTTTACTTAGTAGATTATAAGTATAACATGATGGCACAAATAAGAGTTTGAGCTAACTCGATAAGTAGATACTTGGCCATTGGCCATATTTTACAGAGAAATTTAATGTCAACCCGATAATGTTTCTTTTGTTTCAGAGAATGCTGTAAGAATCACGTGATAGTTTATGGATGTTTTAGTACATGTCTCGTTGCATCCTAGTGCTTGTGTTTTATACAATATTTGTGATATATTATATGAATTGAGACAATTCCTGATGAGTGGGACCTGTAAGACGTAACCTAAGGACATTATTTTAATCTAAACAGTTATTTTTGTTATGGTTGTCAATGCAGTTTTTATTTATAAATAAACGTAGAAAAAATTATTTACGATAAAGTGCTTCCATCTTTATTTTCCAAATCTTGGATAATATAAAAACGCGCCTTTATTCCATAAAATGAATACTTTTGTGTTTTTATTGATTTAATTTGTGATTTAATAATATTTATATTGAGTCACAAATTAAATCAATAAAAACTCCTTCAAAAGGTAGGTAATAATAAAATTGAAAAGTTCTAAAACCGCTGTTCAAATTTCCCGCCATTGCGCCTCTGATGGCCGGCAGGCACACTAAAATCGCTCTCTCTCTCTTTCACTCCCTCTTCTTTCTCTCTCCACTATGTTGCGATTTTTTAACAAGGAGTTACCATTTCTAACCCTATAAATTTTCTTTGGTCTCTAGGGTAATTGACGCCCTGGGGAGAACATAGACTATCGAGCAAAGACCTCATATACAGGAGTCGGAGTTAATAGGTGCGGAAAACCCTTATTTCAAAAGTGGATGATTTCAGTGGATGACAGAGTGTCAAAGGTTCAATTTGAATTTAGTTTCTCATAAATAATTTTTTTAATAACGACGACCGCTGAGAACGTTTTTTAAAGATTTATAGTAAAATCGTACGTAACTTCAATTAAGTACTACTAAATTAGTAGCAAGTTTAAAAATTTTACAGTCCACTACAATACCTTCACTTTACAATATTCTAATCCTTTAAATCGTACATTTTACTGTTAAACCACTGGACCTATAGGTTTCTAGTTATCCCTCCCTGGCTTTATATTCGAGATTAAGCTGCGATTAACTTTAATCCCGCTGCTTACGCCGAACCTGATGTTTTTATAATTGCTTGGAAATCTTGTATTATTTAATGGCTAAACCTCTGCTTGCATGAGTAGCTTACTAATTTCAAAATTCGCAACCCTGTTAAATGGGTTTTTATATTTCGGAACTAGCACGAATAATAAGAAAATGTTGTATATGTACACGTATACCCGATGAATATAAATTAGGAACGAAGGGAATAACTCTTACAGAAGTACTTATGTCATTCCCAAAGAAGTGCTTCTCAATCTGTATTATGCAATAAAAAATCATAAAAAATTTGGTCTCATTACTGCATAGGTTATGATTTGTATTTTCTCAAGAAGTACACTCAATATATTGGATTATGATTCACAATTTACTATAACTTTATTCACAATTTTTAAATATTTGTGAGCCAAGAAAATATAATAAACCGCACATAAACAGTTTAATCTTCCGAGGTATTCATATCAAAATAAATCCAGTAACCTATCCAAATCCAAAATAAATCCCTAAACAAATCAGAAGATTCACGGTAAATAATCCAGAATAATCTAGGGACGACCCTATCTTTATTGGAAAACACAGATTAACTTTGAAAAAAAGGTTTACTGGACCCGAAATCTGAATCCATTACCTGGAATAGTTGAGCGGGATCTTTTTAATGTGTCCATTTTATTGTGTATTTTAGTTTATTTACTTTCGTAAAATAAATTTTCCCGAACAAAGGCGTAGATGTATTAAAATAAAAATAAATAAAAATGTCTTAGCCCTGATCACTCTATTTCAATATCAAGAATGCAACTTTTCACGAAGGTTTTTTTCTCTAATGCCTGATGGCTATACAGAGAGACGCTGGTTTTATGAACGTCAAATAGGTAAACTAACCTGTTATGGTAATTCCCAAACCTGGACCTCTCTTCGCCAACCTCACAGTGAAAACGCCGCTAGATGGCACTATGGTATCTGCCACGTCAAATTCCGCTGTCAACGTGATGGTTCGGCCTCCGGTAGAGTCGGCACCCATTTCCAAAATGGAGCTTATCTCTTGAAGAGTAAGGTTTGTTTGGTGATTTACTGAAACTATTCTGTCTCCTATTTGAAGGCATCCACATCTGGAATAAAAGGAAATCGAAATTAATATACCTTTTTATAATCAGAGTTTAAAAACCTTTCATTAACGGCTTCTTTACCCTTATAAACTATGTATTTACGGATATCCGAATTATTTCATAGAATACCTGCCTACTTTTCTGTAATTTATATAAGTAATTACTTGGTTTTTCGATAGTTAAAACAGAAATATTTTGACCGGCATTTATAGTTGGACTTGCATCCATAGGAACGCAACAACAATATGGGATTTTACTATAAAACTTAAAAAACTAAACCAGGAATTAAAGTAGACAAGGGAGATGCACTTATTATTTAATATGCAAAACCAACATCCGATAAATCCAGCGGATTTCGTAAGGTCACGCGCCACAGAATTCATGGAGATGGGATGGATGGCAGTGCTATTATAAAATGTTCTCAGTCACTTAAAATATAAGACCTTAGATAGTAAATATCATTGTGTCCTTCTTAAAATATGTTTTGCTTCCTTAATGAAAATATTGCTAGAAAACACTCAACTGTTTTTAATTTTGGCAGCGTTGATAACTTTCCCGATTTTGCCAATTATTTTCAATGTACCTTCATAAGATTTCATTTATCAAATACTAGAAAACTTCCTAGTTTTATAATTTTTTTTATAAAACAATAAAACACTTTTAGATTTGCATTTTGATGTATTTCAAAATAATAAGTTCAGCAGACGTTTACACATTTATTTAAGTAAGTAAGTTGCTGACTTTAAGACGCTACCTGAGATGAATCTCAGCCCTCGGAAACGCCCCCCCCCCCTTCCCTTCCCAACTGGATCCGTCAAAGTGCCTTTATAAACAGGCTAGTATAATATGCTGTCTCACTCACTTCTTTAAAATCGAGAAGGCTATAATTAGGATTAACAGAATGATGACATTGACTAAACAGCTGTATTCGGTCTAAAGCTCTGAGCTAAATGATTTTTCAGTTCTAATTTTGCATGCAAATTAAATACCCATTCAACATATTTTAAACCACACAGATAATTGCAACGTGGTCCATTTGGTGGGTGCTTTGTTACAAGTCGACAATTTTCCGAATTTGGTTTCCGCATCAATGGCCAATGCTGACAAATATAGCGATTGTTCTACAAATATAATTGTAAAATGGCCTATGTAGGTTACGACTAATTTCCTTGCATTTTAGCATTGATGTAATAGCCATACTGAAAATTATTCGCATTTTTTCGTAGTTTCCTACATAGAACATTGGAAGTACTAAGTAAAACCAATATTTAGGACCCTATCATTCGACGGCGACAAAACGCATGTTAAAGTATAAAGATTTAAAACCACTTGAGCGATTCGAAGCTCCAATTTTAGAGCTGGTGCATTTGTGGGAGAGTCGTGGCCAACCATGTCAGCGGGGAATAAAGTTTTAAAACAGGATATTGAATTTAATATTCCAAATGCAAAATAGCGACGTGATTTCATTTCAATGTAAACCGAACGCATCCGCATAGATCAACACTTCAATTATAATTTAATGGAAGTTATAAATGACGTATACGTATATTTAGCTAGTTCGATTCAACAGGAAATTATTTGCTTTTGTTATCGGAATTGTTATTAAAAATTAATATAGTGGACACAACAAATTGCTCCAAGGTTTATTGCCATACGTATTGCAATTTCTCAGTGCTCTTAGATTATTTGCAGCCAAGCTGTAGGTACTCGTGAACCAGATAATAGCTCAAAAATGCCTTAAATTATGGAAGTTTCCCAAAGATAAATATGAGGGATGCAAGGTACACCCTTCGAATAAATATGTCTACGAAGATATGTACTCCACTACCTATACCACGGCCATTAATTATGGTGTGTCCGGTATCCATTGTGCTCGCAAAGCTTTGGTAGCTACTTCACTGATTATGCGGAATTACGATTTAATTTCATTCGTAAAACTGAAACTCGCCGAATTAATGGTTATAGTAAAGCTAACGTAAAAGCGAATTATCAAAAGCCCGTCCTCAATTTGTGTTAATTAAAGATTTCAATGAGAGCTATAATTCAGAATAATCAGGTATTGACAGAAAACAATAGTTCAATCTATTTAATAAGCATGGGATTTCATCAGAGAGACGGGTAACTGAAATACACAGTCTCCAAAAATGTAAATGTCCATAATGTTTGAAGATGGTAGACAATGAATTATTATCAAAAAAAAAAATTACCTTATCGGACTTTCATTGTCCTTATTTTGTTACTTAACACAACGTTTCGGTTAGTTAGTATCTCTAACCGTTTTCAAGTGTAACCTAAATTATAATTCTAAGGTTATTGTCTTAAATGCAATGATACATGATGACTCCGCCTACGTGCCTATTAGAGTGTGAGGTTTGAGCTGTTGGTTTTGGAAAAAAGAGGCTTCCAGATATTGCGAATATCTATAAGTACTTGGTTTCCTAAATATTATATGGGTATTCTAGTTCATAAAAGCTGCTTCTTTGAATTTTTGTTTTTGCCAGTGCTGTTCCGTGTCCAAAACCTTGGCTTCTGACCACTGTATATTATGTTGGTTGGTCCATACATGGGGTTTTAATATTATAGTTTCGCACCCGTCGTGGAATACTGGAACATTGCAAAATAATCAATTTTCAGCAAATGGATGTTAAAGTTTTTTTATTTTTGCATTTTGCTTTCTGCCGATTATGTTTATGTATTTTCGCCGGGATTTAAGCTAAATATACTAGTTAAGATGTTTAGTTCGCTTTGTTATTGATAAATAGACGTATTTCGCCAATACTAGAACACACTATGCCATTTTGTTTAAAATTTCGTACTTGTTACAGTATTCGAGGGACAAAAAAAATAATTTTAAATTTGTTTTAGTGTTTCATGGACAGTAATTCCTAATTATTGTTCATGGTTTAGTGTTTCATGGACACTAATTCTTAATTATTGTTCATGTTTCAGTGTTTCATGGACAATAATTCTTAATTATTGTTCATGTTGTCATGATAATGATAATAATAATAATAATAATAGTAATAACTTTATAGACAATAATATCGACGGTGGAACCTATTTTATTTTAAACTAGTTTATTCTTATTTATTAAAACGCATGTAAAAAGTTTGTTTTGGTTAATGTCTTAGGGTGGTACAAACGACATTTCTTTAATTAAAAATAATTTATCAATAATATTAATAATTTAAGTATGTGGGTGAATAAGTAATATTATTATCTACAGCTTATGGATACAGGTATTTAAAGGAATAAATTATTAGCTTCTTAAAGGAACGCAAAAAAGTATTTATTTTAATATTAAGAACATTGTACACTTAAACAAAATATTTTTTAACAGTAACTCAGCAGACAACCATTATGTACTCAAGTTGTTGTAAAAATCAAAGTAAGTTTTTTTAAACATAGTTATTGTTTACTAGGGACATTCTGAACATTAATTTATTTAAAAGCAACCGGAATAGTTGCGTTGTATGCTTTTTCACAGCCCAGTTGTTAATTTTTTTCAATTCTCTCGTCCAATGTAATAATTGTAGCAGATGCCCTTGTTTTTAATTTGCTTTTGTTAAGATAAGCATCGATAACGTTGAAATTTTCGGCGCGGTACGATATTTTGTACAAAAAGGCAAAAGGATTTTCCCGGTTAAACTTCATAATCTTAATTTTGGCGAAGGGAACTGCCTCATTTTTTTTGTTCGTTTTAAAATTTTGTTCAATCTCTAAATATTTAACATCGATGAAATCTTCGTGACTGAGTTCGTTTACGGTGTAATCGCTGTTCTCGTAAGTTGAAAGTATTGGGATGGGACATAAATACGTTCTCTTAATTTCTTTTTCAATGACAGAATGAGCGCTATCGCCCTTATTCTGAGTATGCCCCTTGATTTAAAATGTATGCTCTATTGTTGTAATGTTTTTGAATGGGCAGAAACAATACATGTATATCATTACCATGTATATAGCAAAAACAATTAGTCTGAACAACATTGTAACATTAAAAAATGCCACGACAGGTGTCCGTTAAAAACAGTAACATCTTGCGTCTCTTGACCGACTCGTCCGGTAGCTTTTAAGTGTGACTGAGATGTTGCAGTCTTTCGCAGACGCGGCTTTAAGAATCCCACCACCGAAAGACTGAAACAAGTGCCATCTACCGGTCGACCGTTAAACTAACTTTGGCGTCTTGTTCCTCGAACAATTTACTTACTTTTCTTAGTTGAATGCCGTAACAAACCCAAACTTAAAAAAAATTGAGATGTTACAGTATTCCACGACGGGTGCGGTTTGTGGTTCTTCTAATCCTTTCAAAAATCCCCTTAACATCAGGTAATATAAGAAATTCTTGCTCCTCTTTCGCTTTTGTACTAGTTTTGACTTCACGGATTTTGAGATGGTATTAGTTACAAAGGTTTCAAGGTAACTATTCTGTTTTAAATCTTTTTTGATATTTGAAAATTCCATATTAAGGTCTTCCGGATTGTTGCTAATGTTAGATGCTGAGTAATAAAGAGTTTGAATTATGCCCTGTTTTATGGAGTTTGAATGATTGGATCCGTGATTAAGGTATTGCCCCGTGTGAGTGGGTTTTCTGTACACTAAAGTTTTTATGTTTTCTGCACTTCGTTTGACGAGAACGAGGTATCCATAATATTCTTAGATATTTAAGTTGTAATATTGTCTATCAGCACGGCAGCTTCCTCATATTCCATTACTTAGAGAGAGGAACCAGCATCATTCAACATTGTAACACTATCATCAATGCCAAAACTTATCGGATTTACGATCAGTGATGGGCTGGAAATGAGGCGAATTATTACAATCCGGACTCGATAGTTGCTGCTAATAACAGATACAAATTATTGCAGTATAATTTGGTACTAATTATATCGGTAAATATTTCATAATAAATAAAATCATGGGAACGACTAATGGAAAAAATATTAATCTGATTTGAAAATTTAATGTTCTTGTTATGTTATCAAAATAAAGCAAAAAAATATTTCAACAAGTGGAATGATGTTTAAAACGCAAATTGTAGCACAGCCTTTACACACTTTTCTACCTTTAACGACCTAAATTATAACTTCAAAATAGTATATTAAAGTACACGTTTCATAAGAAGCGGTTTTAGCGCACGCGTCTATTTTAAAAAACGAGCCACAAAGTGGAGAGTTTTTTTATTGACACGTGCGCTAAAACGCCTTATGAAACATGTGCGTTATACATTTTTTTCTATTTCACCTTTTATAATCAAGAAAAATACATTTTGAAAAGAAAATAAATCCTTCAAATTTTGTAAATTTTTATGTCTAAATTTTATGTCGGTAATACTATTTTTTATCATAGTAGCCTCTGGAGATCAAAAATTATTTTGCAAACTGTCATTTTTTGATTTATTGACCCATTTTCACCACGAGATTCTAAAGTTATTTTAGCGATATGAGATTTGAAATTGGACGGAATACGTTGTGTGATCCTTGTACATTCGGTACATATACAGAGCGTTCGAAAATTCGGGAGATTTTGCTACTTTTTTTCGAATTTCAGAAGACGTGATTTTACGTCACGGCATTGCAATTTAGTATAGGGAAGATGGAAAATTCAAATAAAGTTGAAGTTAAAATCGACATTGGAAGGTTAGTAGACTGAATTTTGGATAGGATTTGGTAGAAAATGATAGCTTGAAGCATCTACAAAAGATTGATTTATAGATTTATGCAACCAACATACATGACTGTTATTCACACAGAATAAAAAAGTAAGTTATCAAGCTATTTTTCCTCTGCGAGAAATGGGTTTTCTCGTAAATCACAAAGGCCGCGCAAGTCAATAAAAAATAGAACATTTAAATGTTACCAACATCAAATAAAGAAAAAACGCGTATCGAAATAACTTCATTACGATACGCAAATGCGTATCGTACTGAGCTTATTATGAACGTGAAATAGAAAAATATATAAAAGGTTGTGATTATCACAATCGTCAAAAATTAAGTAGGGGAAGGTCGCCTTTGATGGCATACTTTCCATAATGGCATACCACAAGTATCTTTGGAATAAACCGGTTTTGCGTCATCCCACAGAGTTAGACGGGCGCGCGATATTGACCGTTCAGTTGTGAGTTGTGAGTCAAATTTGGTGACGGACGTTTTTATGTAAAGTTATTTAATAGAACAGAAATTGTTAAGTGCCGAAGTAATATTAGCCAGTTTTTAAACCAAAAATTTATTATGTTAGGTGCATTAAATTAGAATGCACGATTTGGTCCATACATGTTCCGCTATAACTGATCTCGAAGTTTCACCTCTTTGAGTATGTTTCAGATGTTCTTTGAAGTCGTACGGGAAGAGGTCTTTTTGTTTCTTCAATGTACGATTCGCCACACTCGCAAGGGATTTGATAGATACAATTTTTTGTGTTTTCATTACTTCGACTTCGAGATCAAAAATACACATGTATGGACCAACCAACATAACATACAGTGGTCAGAAGCCAAAGTTTTGGTTACGGAACAGCACTGGCAAAAACGAAAATTCAAAGAAGCAGCTTTTATGAATCAAAATACCCATATATTTAGTAAACCAAGTAGGGGAGACTCGGGCAAGAAGAACCACTTAATTTTAAATCCTGCCAAAATGTTCCGATTGTTCTCATATTTTCAGGAAAATGAAATAATTTACAGCATATCTTTAGAAACAAAACTTATTTCTTAAAAACACAAAAGAAAATATATTTTCCTTTCAAAAACAACATAAACCAAAACTCTGCGTTTGGTTTCTTTTGCCCAGAACCGCGGGCATAAAGAACCTTTGTCTTGGGCAAAATGAACCAACATATAAAATGCCTTTGGGCAACACAAACCTTAAAAAATAATATTATTATTTAGTGTCTTTTAATGAGCTTAAAACCGTACCCTTGCAAGTGTCGCAGATATAGACACCAGTATATGGTAGTCGGCACTTAAGTGATGCGCCCACTTTTGAATTACACTGAATTCACCAGTTCCTTTTGCCCGGTTCTTTTTGCCCTATTTGTAAGTTAAAATATATCAATCCGTTTAAAAATAAATGGATTTCAGATACCGCGGAAATATCTTGAGGTTAATTAAGGCAAAAGATCCTTTTTCCATATATTCAATCATGATGTTACACATTTTTACTGCTTAGAAATAGTTTCAAAACTCCTGAACCCTGTTAAATGATTCAGAACGTACATATTTCTATATTATTCACTGTAAAATATGAAAAAAACAACTTACCGTAACATATTTCACAACAAACACTGCATAAATGCGGCGGCTATCGAAACTAGATGACAAAATTAGAGCGGCAAATTTAAATTTTAAAATATTTGATTGATTCCTTTTGCCCATATGGTTCTTCTTGCCCGAGTCTCCCCTATAGATATCCCCAATATCTGGAAGCCTCTTCTTTTCCAACACACAGCTCAAACTTCACACTCAATAAGCACGTAGGCGAAGTCACCAAGCTTCATTGCACATGCATTGTACAGCGTGTCTTCGGAAGTTCTTACCAAATGGGAAACTTTTTTATTATTCATTTTACGAAAAAAAAATATTCTTTATAAAAAGCTCTGCATGATCTAAAACCTAAAATGCAACCATCAAATATCGAAATTTTTCAGTCATATACGAGGTTTGTCAAAAAATGTGAATTTTTCCCAAGAGTAAAGTACCTTTATTTTTGACATTATTATTTTATTGATTTATTATTAATTATTATTTAATTTTTTAATTATTTAATTTAATGCGTGTCATTGCATATTTAGACCTGGTTTTTTGTTCTGATCAACTTTTTTTAATAACAATTTTTGATAATGTCAAAAATAAAGGTACTTTACTCTTGGGAAAAATTCACATTCTTGGGAAAAATTCACATTTTTTGACAAACCTCGTATATGATTGGAAAATTTCGATATTTGATGGTTGTATTTTAGGTTTTAGACCATGCAGAGCTTTTTATGAAGAATAACTTTTTTTTCGTAAAATGAATAATAAAAAAGTTTCCCATTTGGTAAGAACTTCCGAATACACGCTGTATTTAAGACAGTAGCCTTAGAATTATAATTTACTTTACACTTGAAAACGGTTAGAGATACTAACTAACCGAAACGTTGTGTTAAGTAACAAAATAAAGACAATGGAAGTCCGTCAAGGTAATTTTTTTATATCACTGCGCTTTCAATACACAAATATCTATTGTATGCAGATATTAATTAATATTATTTCTACTTATTTTAGAATTAAAACTATTTTTAAATACTAACAGGTTTATGAATTCAACCTTTTTTAATAATGAAGTTGTGAAAATAAAATAAATTGAAAGTTTAACAGTAAAAATTCTTTAATGTGAGAATCTCCTCGAATCCCTTCGTTTACGGGTATTCGGTATCAGTCAGCATCAAACCGCGTTATCCATGCTGAAACTATCTGGATTTACGGTCAGCAACGCGCTGGAGGTAAAGCAAATCACAGCGATTCAGTGGCCGATAAGCGATGCTAATGGAAGACGCGATTTGGAAAAATAGTTGTGACTAATTATTAACTGTAGATATTAGGGAATAATTAGCTGGAAAACAGAATATTGGGACGGCCAAAATGTTTATCTAAGTACTATACAGGGTGTTCCTTAATGACGTGCTAATATTTTAGGGTGTGATTCCTCAAGTCATTTTATGAAGAAAAGTTTATATAAACATACAGGGTGTTGAATTTTTTCTTTTTTAATGCGTTTTTTGTAATATCTCCGAAAGTACTGTAGATAATATTTTTAATTTTGGCATGTGCTAATAGAACATAAAACCACATGTTTTAGTTATAAAAGTTATTTTTTTGTTCCACCAGTGGCGTCCCTGCAAACATGTCCTCTGATATTTTTTTAGAAAAAAAGTGGTACGCCACTGCCATTTTTCCATGTGGATATTATTTCTGATTAGCCTAGTCAATTCTACATAAAAATGGTCTCTTGAGTTTTTCTCCTCAGGCACACCATTCTTAGTTAACCAGGATTATTTTATTATTACGTAACGTAATGCATAAATAGTAGATTTTTTTCTAAAAAATAATTTTCTACCAACTTTAGTAAACTAAACCCAATATTACGAAACAATATGAGTTATATGAAACCTAGAATCGGTGTTTTCATGTTACTAAAATTGGTAAATAAAAATGTAATCCATTCATAATAATTAGGCACTGTAACTACAACTGACATATTTTTTTCAAAATTTGACGTAATTTCAAAGCATTCTACATATATTTATTGACGTATAACTAATTAATAACAAATATCTATTACAAACTCATTTTGTTGTGAAATTTTCTTACCAAATACCATTCGAAATCAAATTATACCGTAAAATTTTTTCTCGCACACGAATATTTTAAAAAAATTTTCTCTTGCCTCCAGCTCGGAAAATTTTTCGAAATATTCGTGTGCTCAAAAATATTTCTGGATATAATTTGACTTCTAGTGGTATTACAAGTGAAAATCCTGATATTGAAGAGGTTTGGAACATGGGACGCTCAGCTATTTTACCAGACAGATCTAAGAAATGATCTTTGGCGTCGGTGATTGGCCTCGTTGCGGAAAAAGACCGACGTAAAATAAATAAATTAAAAAAAAAAAAAAAAATGATCTTTAAATGAGTTTAGTAGTTAATCAAATGGCTCAGGTAAGCAAAAATGGTTACATACTATTTCTATGTTGCAACTTGTTATATCGACCTAATTTTAACAGAGAAATAAACACCACCTAAATTATTACCGGCAATTGGTTCAAACCGCATTTTCGATCTTCAATTAGCATAAATCGACAAAAGGCTTTTAGTTGCAGCAATTCGCTTTATGCCAGCGTTTGCAGGACAGCCCACGGCGAAAATCCTGCGAAGCTCTATGTAAATGTAGGGCACGTTACTTTTTAATTGATTTATTTTTGTTTTCGATCTTGTTTTAGATACATTTGTCAAGACACTATTTCTCCCTTTTTTTCGAGTTTTCAAATTTACTGGTTCCTGGCCTTAGGAAAATAAAAAAAGTCGATTTATGTTTCGTATTTCCATCAATAATTATAATATACGGCAGCACGAGACAGTACATTTGAAAATATATGCTTAATTTCTTATAATAAAATATCCACGGTTAAAGCGGTACAGGGTGAACCAAGTACAATTTTATATTTTAGACAATTGGCAATGATTTGAAAATGGTTAAGTGGATATTAACTAAAACCAGTATAGTTGTGTTTTTGAGGGTTAGAAAGATGATTCCATTAGTTTTAAGATACCTTCTAGGGGACGCTAGTGACACAATATGAGTTTGGCAAATTCCCGCATATATTTTTTGACTCTCACTTTTCTGACCGCTTCAACTCAAATTATGAAAGAGGGTTCTTTTATACGTAAAAAGGTTGTACTTCAATAATTGCTATATTTCAATTAGGTTTTGAGATATTTGCGTTTGAATGATAGGTAGATGGCAAAAAATATTTAAATAATATAAATCACGTCTGGTCAGGCATTGTTAAACGAAGTTATAGTTGCTCTTTAGAAGAGTCATTGTTAAGATAGTTTTTAGTTTGCCAAACAACCTTTAAAACTATGTGGCATTGTTAAAAATCGGACCATTTTTCCTTGATTTTGAGCCTCGTTGGAGAAAGATATCTAAACTTCCTTTGATGATCCGGTTCCAGCTCTTGGCACTTCCAGATGAGAATGTTCATGAGCAATGATCTGGTATCTATAGATGGCATAATATGTCATTCATAAACGGTATTAAACAGTGTTGACAACATTGTTTGTAGGAGAGAGGCGGGTGGGGCAAGGAGTAGGGATTACACCTTTGAATGTGACCTTGCTACTAGGTATAGTTTAAACCTAACAACCTACAAATATCCCAACTTTCTCTTTACTCACCTATAAAAAGTAGGGGAGAGTGGGGGAATTGTGCGCAGCGGGGAATCGTGCGCATCAAATTATTTCATAGTTCGCGGGCTTTTAACCGCCACTGACGAGTGCAAAGCTGTCGCCTTCCTATTGTGGAGCACCGACACCATTAGTAACATCAGTTGTAAACGTTTGCATAAAACGAGCTTTGTTTATTTGAAATCAAGCAGATTTTTATAATTTTTTAATATTGGAAAATAAGACGGTGAGTCAATTTTTTTCCCTAATCGATGGAACATATTTATTTTATGTGAAAGTATGATCTTGTGCATCTATTGATGCTTGTTTTACATTGTTAGGTTACGTAGTTTGCTAACTGAATAAAATATTGGCATTTAATACCTAAAGGGGTAATGATGCGCGTGCATGCGCACGATTCCCCCACACGTAATCTATTAGTAATTTTTTTCTTATGGATGCCTATTATACAAGGAGAACCACAGTTCTTGCATATACGACAAAAGATTTAAAAAACGCATTATTGGCGATAAGAAATTATAGCAGAAAAATAAGGAAGGTTAAAAGGGCCTTCAATATTCCTGGATCGACACTAAGAAAAAAACTCTCGGAAACTGACTCGAAGCTTCCTCGTTTGGGTTGCCAGCCTGTGTTTTCAGAAAAAATAGAATCTGAGTTAAGGCTAGCAAAGCTACTTTATGGCCTAATACCCATGTGACGACTAGCTTTTAGGTTCTTGTTCTGAGCAACATAACATTGTCCATAAATTCGACAAAGGAAAAGGATTAGCTGGGAAGGACGATGTATGGATTTTTAAGGAGATCACCTGAGATACAGCTACGCCGGAATACTTAATACTTTGAATGCGCACGATTCCCCACCCTCTGCGCATGATTATCCGCAACTGCGTGGAATGGTGCGCAAGAGCACTCTTGTACTTTCAGCAATATTGTACTTTAAAAACTTTATTTTTTCCTAAAATTGATTTACATGCTGAGAGTAAACTAAATAGCCCTTTCATTACGGTATTTACATTTAAATTATCTACAATGACATCAGTGCTATAACGATTTCCGCTTAATTGCGCACAATTCCCCGACTCTCCCTTAACGGCAGAATTATTTTATTACACGAAACTGATAAACTGAAGAGAACTTTAGACCACTGTCAAAGAAATAGAGACCAAACGGAAATAGAAATTTTTGATATAGGCCCTACATCGACATATCGAAAACATCGATATTACCATTGCATTTAACATATTTTAAACTTGTACGGGGTTCTTAATGGTTTATTACTATAATGGCTTGCAAAACTACAGCGTACATTTTATTAAAAAAAAAATGCAATCGAGCGATTCTTATTGAATAATTGGGTGGTTTTCTACAGTATGACCAGTAAAGTCCGCATCATATAAGATTTTTTTTTATTAATAGCTTTATTCGAAATTTGACTTTGGCATCAAGGTCTGCTTCGATCGAGATGAAAATTAAGCAAAAAATAGTAGTCACGTGATTCGCATTATCTGTAAAATTTAAATTTTTTCCAAAAAATAATTCGAAAGTTATTTCTAAAAATATCGAAAAAAGTTATAGAAAAAAGTTTTTTTTAAATGCAGGTTCTAGCCCACATGCAAAATTTCAGCTGCATAAGATAATTTTGATTTTTTACCCACCACTAAAAATTATTTTCCACTTAATGAACACTTTACTGATGACATGACATGGCATGTGTTCTTTTTTGTCTTCATATTAAGGTGTATTACTTTCAGACACAAACTAGGTTTCCAAAAATACTTAATTTATAAAGTTACCTTACAGGGGCAAAAACAAATAAACTTTGCATCCATGCCACCAAATTTTAATAGCCCAATTTGGATTTTGTAAAAAAACACACATTTAATATGGCGCTACTTTAAAGAAAATGTATCTGAAAGAAAGCATTGTAAAAACTAAGAAGTTTTATGTAGGTTACGTTGGGTCTTCTTTTGCAAAAGTGGTGCAAGTTACAAAATATGGGTAAAAAATCAAAATTGTTTTATGCTGCTAAAATTTTGCATGTGGGCTAGAAACTACATTTAAAAAAACTTTTTTCAATAACTTTTTTTGATAGTTTCAGAAATAACCCCACTTTTGAATTATTTTCTGAAAAAAATTAAAATTTGACAGATAATGAGAATCACGTGACTACTATTTTTTGCTTAATTTTCATCTCGATCGAAACAGAACTTGATGCCAAAGTCAAATTTTAAATAAATCTGTTAATAAAAAAAAATCCCATATGATCCGGACTTTACTGGTCACACTGTATATAAAAGGCCGATCCGTTTATTTATCACAACCCTGTATGTTATATAAAAAGTTGAACGTAACTAACTATGTTCTCCTGCAAAAGAAGACCCTTCGAGAATAATACACAAACAATACTACTAATACTAAAGCCTTTACAATTTATAGGCTTTATCAACCTATCAGCGTGCGTTTGTTTTTATTGTTCAGCTCGTTAAACCACAATTTAAATACCTTTGTTGTTATGTTTATCCTTTTTGGGCCCACAGGCACTAACGACGACCAATAACAATAACATACACATTTCCAACGCTCCTCACTAATTCCTCCACGGGAAATGTGGCGATAGTGTCGCCCGAAAATTTCAACCCTCAAGGATAATTTCGCCTTTTGAAGTTTGTCTATTTCGCCTCTCTTCTCGATGTTTTGACATGTTTATTTGATAGTTGCGGTTCTCATAGCTAATCTTTATGTCCCATAGGGTTACTGTTTTAGTGCCTTAGGGTCCGGAATGTTCCTTTAAAAATTACTATATACAATATACATATGGAACAGTTAATAAATTCTTGTTGGTTAATAAGTAATACTCAGTAATTACTTCATTACCCTACTTTTATTATTTAATAACTCTGAGGTCATTGCATTAGCTTATACAGCGTCTCACAGATACTAAGCGAGCAAAAATTATTTGCATCAAAGAGGGCTTGGATTAAAAAACGTAGGGCTTGGTTTAGATCACAATGATATGGGGACGATACATCTAACCAAATCTAGGTTAAAATTTTGTCAAATTCATATTATGGCATGATATGTTAAACTAATGAGTAATAAAATAAGTAGAAAAATACAAATTTATTTTTGTTGTTTACAAAATTAACAAAGTTAGAATATACAGAAAGAAAAAGAAAAAGAATTACATAAATTGCTGAAATTGGCCATCGCCATGCTCCAAGCATAGTTCATACGTCTCTTCATATTTTCGAAAGTGTTGACCAGCATCTCTG
Source organism: Polydrusus pterygomalis (assembly GCA_963969555.1). Lineage (NCBI taxonomy): Eukaryota > Metazoa > Arthropoda > Insecta > Coleoptera > Curculionidae > Polydrusus > Polydrusus pterygomalis. The sequence goes on from OZ018377.1 coordinate 4,180,243, forward strand.
AAGAAATGTTACCACATTCTTGGATAATCCTTTCTTGTAATTATTGTTCTAAATTTGCAACTAGTGTTTTAAAAATAGTGTTTTTTTAAATGAGAAAAAAACGAAGTAATCCATAACCGTTAAACAAGGTGATCTAGGTGGGAATTCAATGTCTGATCGAAAACTGATCAATCTGTCGTCGAAAAAATGCGTCCAATGCATAAGTGGTTAATAGTTTCGGCGGCTGTATGGGCCGTTGCACCGTCCTGTTAAAAATATCCAAAATGTAGTTCGTCGTCAAGTAATTGCTCCACAAATGGATTCAAAATATTGCCTCTATACCGCTGTGCTGTAACTGTGTCATGAAAAAAAATAGTACCAACAATTCTTCTTCGGGAAACAGCTAACCAGACACCAATTTTTTGAGGGTGCAATGTGAACTTTACAAAAAAATTGGGATTTTCACTACTCCACATGCGTGTATTCTGAGAATTCACATAACCGGAAAGGTGGAACCAGGCTTCATCCTAAACAAAAAAATGTCAGGTCTAATAAATCATTTATTTCCAATAAATTTTGGGTAAACCATTGAGAGTAATTCCTGCGTCTTTCAAAATCTGCGGCTTGTATTTCTTGGAGGTACTTGCACTTTATAAGGAAATAAATTAAGCTGCTTCTTAAGAATAGTCCTGCATGTTTCATAAAATCTTCCCACTTCTTGGGACAGGCGCCTTATACAATTTGTTGGCGTATTTTGCATTATTTCACGACGTTCGCAACAAGTTCTTCTGTTCTTACAGATGGTTTTCCTGCTCCTTTTTTGTGTTGTATAGAACCTGTTTCCCTAAACACAGCCACGGTTCTTTTCAGGCAATGATAAAAATCCCCAGCAATAAAAGCAACGTTAGGAAAATGTTCGTGAAAATCGTCCATGCACAAACCCATATTGTATTGCCACTCTCCATTTACTCTAACCTCGTTTCGAAAATACGCTTCAACCATGAATGTATTTTGCTGTTCCGTAAAGCCCATTATGTGAATTGTTCAAGAAATTGGAAAAATTAGCGATGAATCAAATTACTTGTAACGTCTGTCAAAGATGATGGAATAACTGATTGATTGTTAATTCAGGTAGTTACTGACACCCAACAGGTATTAAGTTCTACGGCTAAGCATTACGTCCTTAGATGCAAGGCCCTCTTTGATGCAAATAATTTTTGCTCGCACGGTATGTAAAAATGTAACAGCATCAGGTCTATAAAATAACTGGATTGGATTCAGGATCATAATTTTAGAAATAATAAGTGTTCAAAGATAGAATGTGTCTAATAAACAGCCAGTTGCAAAAGTACCTTTAGGAATTAAATTATTTGTTTTGTGCCAAATAGACGTTGATTACTAGACTTAACGTTTTTTATTTGATTACTGCCAGACTCCAGCGTACGATCAAGAACGCCTTAAAAATAAATGTATATAAATATAATATATCAACTGGTTACAGAACACTTCTCACGCGATTCAGACATATGTTTTTAAACAAACAACACTTAACGTTACTGTAAAAATACCAAGCTATACCATTAAATTCTAGTGTAACCGTAAAAGAAGGAAATAACAGAACAAAATGTAGTTTGGTTATAAGATTTAGAGATCTAACAAACTTTAATCCGGTATTAGCTGAAGCGAATACGGTTTATTGTCATGACATAGTTGTACTATGTACAATAATTATTAGTCTACATCTGAACAATAATTGGTAAAGGTAAACTGCTCTTCACTAAGCTTGATAAATTGTTTTTTAACTGCCTTTTTACAGGTGTGTATATCGGAAACAACACTACGAATTTTAAAGTGGTTTAGAGGGTTTGAAAGAGTATTTCTTGCAAATTAGTATGACACCTATGACGTAACCGACGCGCTTCAGTTACATACAGGGCGGGAAGGAAGGTAGGTACTAATGCAAAAAAATAAAAATTTCAAGTAAGAAAACATTTGTTGATAATGTTTTTTCATGTTATATTATAACTGATGCTAACTATTGGAATAACTAAGAATCAGGTAGTTTTAAAATAGGTTTACTTACACCCTCGATTTCCGAAATTTTAATTTAAATGCCTCTTACCGTCTTCTACTCTCAACAACTGGGTAACCGTAAATGTGGCCAGTGGCACGTAGCAGTGATACGCAGACAGTCAAAAAGCGAGTAGTCAGAAATTTTTATTCTCAAGCCCCGAGAAAGTTTGATAGAACGTTTTCTTCAGTGCGTATATAATTTACGTTACGTAAGTTATGCTGTTGTTTGTCGCCCTTGGTTGAGGGTTTGGAGGACTTTACCTTCAAGACCTCCATAGTTGAGGGTTGAGTTAGTTTAGTTGTGTATATGTGGTATTAGGTAAAAATTTATCATGAAAAAAATAGTGTGGGGCGCTTTGTGCTATATTTTTCGTATATCGAGCACCCCACGCTTTTTCACAATAATACTAAAGTTTATCGTTCATTATTATTTTCTGCCTATATTAAGAATTTTAAGAATTATTTTAAACTATATTTATTTTCCGCTTTTTAGTTTGATTAATTTATTAAAGCGTGTTTTTTAGTTTTTTTTTAAACTATATTTAATAATGTGAAACTGTAGGTAATAATTGTACTCCAAACATGGGTAGGGGAAGATGGGGCACAGTGTTACACAAAAAAACATTTTGTTTAATAATTTTTTTATTTGTCAAATTAAAATAACAATTTAATTTTGCTTAGGTTTGGTGATGTTTAGCAACTGATTTTCGGAGCGTCTGTTGCCCTAAATATATAGGTTTTTTATAAAAAAATAATTATCTCCACACGTGTCGAATGTAACACTGTACCCCACTAGCGGGGCACTCTGTTACACAAGGGGGGAAACAACATTAACGTTTCAAATAAATTTAGATGACCTTTACTAATAGTGCTATTTTTATTCAGAACATTTACAAATACAAAAAATAACAGGTAAAAAAATAAACATCAGTTTAAACAATAAAAAACAAGTCAAAACTCAGACAGAATCTCAAAATGTAATGATTTAAAAAATAAAAACTTAAATGTTTCAATTTAGAATATTTAAATTAGTATCAAATAACAAAGAAGTGTTCACATAAAACACTATTTTAATTCATTAAATATGTATAATCAACAGAAAAAATTTACATTTCTGATCTTCTATTATTGTTTTACATGTAACACTGTTCCCCCAGTATAGTGTGAAACTCTGTGCTCCAATCGCATTTTTACCAAAAATATGCTGGCTTTTAGGAAACAAAATTTTTTTAGGTTATGTATTACATGGCATGCTAATCTACAAACATGTTCCTTAAACATGATACCATAAAGTTTACGATATATTATTGTCAAGAAACACAAGACAATTGTAAAACTGTATAAAAAATTTACTTTTTGACTAAAAAAATATAAAAAACTTACTTGGGTGGTATAAACAATTTACATTTCACCACGCGTTCGGATAATTGAAGGTAATAGTCTTAACTGGAAGTGGCAATTATTCCAGCGCCGTGCTGCTTCGCGTAAGTTTATAATTTCGAATATAACACTGTACCCCGTGTAACACTGTGCCCCTCCTTCCCCTATTTGACCGATTTTTGGATAAAATGAATAAATTAATGAATGAGTCAATAGTTCTTAGTTCCCAAAACTTGAAAATTCAATTTTACTCTATTTGTAAAATTCAATAAGTACCTAATCAAATAAATGCAATCTGCTATCAATGCTGACAACGAACACTGTTAACCGTTTCTTTACAAGGCTGATATAAAAAAATCCAATTCATAGCACTGCTGCAGCTGCATTTTCTCTTATGTTTCCAATGCGATTATTTCCAATAATATAATTGCCAATCAGCATTGGTTATTTTAATCGAAACTCATCAGATTTGTGGCTATCAAATGTGGCGGGAACTAAAGCGATGTATGGTTATTATATAATTATCGGCTTACTCAGGAAAAATAGCGGTTTTCAATATAACACATGGTTGTAAATTAAAATTATTTAAAGAGAACAGTTAAAACATCGTCAAATATCGAAAAAATAATGTCACATATGGAAAAGCTGTTCGTAAATAATTTCAGTCTAGGCTTAATTATTTCAAACGACCCCTAGTGCGTATGGATATAAAATAGGGGAGACCGGGTAACAGTGGCACAGAATAAGAACGGAGAGTTTCTACTACCTATAAAACATTTATTAGCACCCCAAAACAATTCAAACAATATAATATTTTCAATTCTTTGAGAATATGAAAAAATGGCCACTGTACCCTTACAAGCGGGTATCAGTGGCCATATACCGGGTGTTTCTCAAAAAACGTTCACCCATATAACTTTTATATTTATACCGGGTGTTTCTCAAAAGAGGTTCACCCCTATAACTTTTTTTTATTTATAGATATTAAAATGACATTTTAAGATTATGCATAAGATATGAGTATGTATTTATTGGCATAATTTTTAATTTGTTAGACATTAATTTTGATATTTTAAAAGGGACACCTTGTATATTTTTACTTATTTGGGTTCAGCATAACATTATGAGTGAAATGACACCTCACTTGTCATTTTTTGACGTGTTATAACATTTTTATGTTTATATTTTATTTTCAATCTAGAGTGCTACAAATTAATTAAATCTGTTAATTTATGGTCAAGTAGTATATTATGAAAATTAAAATTATGTCATAATAATTAACTTTCTAAGTTTTACAAGCGTTTAAAAAATGAAATTTTATTTTCTTGACGTTTACTCCATTTTTCCACTGAAAAATTTGCCCTAAATCCCAATCGCAAATTTAAAAGCGTTATGCATTATTGCCTCTTTTCTAAAGAAATATAAAGGCGGATTTGAAAAACAATGAAATGGTTTTGAAAAGCAATATGGCTTTAATTTAAAGTTGTAATGTCATTAGTGTATAAAACATACAATACAATCTTGCGGCTTCAGAAGAATTTTCCTGGTCACTCCAAAAATTAGGAGCATACGAGCATATTAATAAATTTGTTCATTTCTAGTAAAACTAACCATTTTATCTGAGTTACAATGTACCTAAGTTTAATAAACGAATGACATTACAATTTTAATTAAAAACCATAAGAAAATACATGCACGCTATTAAATTTGCGATTTGGATTTAAGGCAAATTTTTTCGTGTCAATTTTAAAATAGCATGGTATCAAATTGTTGGAAAAAAATGCTCGTTTTAAATATATCCTAGTGAACTACCATCGTTCCATCAATCGTCAATTATTATAATTTTAATTTTCATATAGGTACTACTTGACTATAAATTAACAAATTTAATTAATTTGTAGCACTCTAGATTGAAAATAAAAAATAAACATAAAAATGTAATAACACGTCAAAAAATGATAAGTGTATCATTTTATTCAAAATGTTATGCTGAATCCCAATAAGTAAAAATACACAAGATGTCCCATTTAAAAAACCAAAGTTAAGGTCACTTCCGGTCAAACCGGAAGTGCGAACAAATTAAAATTTATGCCAATAAATGCAGACTCATCTCTCATGCATAATCACAAAATTTCATTTTAATATCTATAAATACAGAAAAGTTATGGGGGTGAACGTCTTTTGAGAAACACCCGGTATATCAGGTAATTTATCCCTTTGAGGTAGTTTACTAAAGACGACAAAAACAAAGGACAGAATTTTTATCTTTATCAGTAAAAAAAACTAAAATTCGTTTACAAAGCTACATTGACACGTACAATTTTATTCATGAAAATTGGGTACACTAAATTTGCTATATTGTAAATCGGACTTGATTAATTTTGACTTTTTAAAAAGTGAAAGACTGTCAATGCCAAAATTTTAAAAATGCCTCGTCATTTGACAGAACTTGAAAAAGCTCAAATAATAGCCCGAATTGAAGATGGGTGGTCAATACGGGCACTAGCAAATTTTTACGGAAAAGGCAAGAACACAATTTTAAAAGTTAAGCAACGTTGGGAGCAAGAGGCGTCTTTAAAAAGAAAGGTTGGTACTGGTCCGGTCCGCATTTCCAATCCTGAACAAGATGGCGTATTTCTGGAATATCTAAGGGCAAATCCTTTCGGAACTGCAAGAGACGCTGTCATTGATGTCGGATTTTCTGGATCTCAACCTACAGCCAGCAGAAGAGTAAAAGAATCAGAGTTAAAAAACCGCGTAGCTGCGAAAAAAATTATGCTCACAGATCAACATAGGCAATCTCGGGTGCTTTTCGCCCTAAATCATATATACCGCGACCATCATTTTTGGAACACGGTAGTATTCACTGACGAAAAGGTTTTTCAGTCTACATATAATGGACCACCGTCCAGACAACACAAGATTCTAAGAGCGGTATACTAGCGATCTTGCTTTTCGACCTGGACGATTTTCTGTGAATGTCTGGGGTTGGAATTGAGGAATTGTGTTCATGGACCTGGTGTCTTATGGCGATTGGAGGGCAGATTCAACGCCGAACATTATATGCGTGTTCTGGAACATATAATGCTACCATCTGTTGGACAACTATATCCACATACCTCATTCGTCTTTCAGCACGATAATTGCCCGGTTCATACCGCAAAAGCTGTGAGGGAATGGTTTCAACATAATAATGTAGAAGTTCTGCCATGGCCTGCTTATAGTCCCGATATTAATCCAATAGAAAATGTCTGGGGTTTAATTGCAAAAGAAATATACAGAAGAAATTTTAGACCTCACAATACTAATGAATTATACGAAGTAATTCATGATTGCTGGGAAGGCCTTGATCAAAATATTATTGTAAATTGTATTAACTCAATTCCAAACAGATTAGCTCAAGTAGTCGAAAAATAAGGTCATATGACAAAATATTAAATTTTAATAATTGAACCATAGGCTGGAACAACGTTGTAACCGCCATAAAGTGTAAATGCGGTATTTCCGTGGAACAACGTTGCATATGCCATAAATAATGTACCCACGCGATATGGACAACGCCGCACATTTTTTTGATGATTTCCCAGTATTTTTTCGATCAGTACAATTCGTTATTTCGTGGAGCAACGTTGTATATGCCATCATTGTTGTGAGTTTCGCGCGTTTTTGACTTGCTTACATGTGTTTGAGGAGTAATTTGTTGTTTTAAGCAAAAATGGATGTTTCTTTGACGGATTATCTTAAGGTGCAGCTAAATAGAGGCAAAAAGCGAAAGGTGCATGTTGACAAATTCCACTAAAATATATTGATTTTTATCAAAATATTAAGAGCCACGCTTAAAACTACATGTAATACATTTCCTTTTCTGTTCATTTCTTTAATAAAAAATACTTTTTTATTTTCACTTGTACTTTATTTTTAATATAAAACAACGTTGTAACCGCCCTAGTTTCATAAAACAAGGTTGTAACCGACGTGGATATACAACGTTGTTTTATTAAAATGAGGAAAATATGCTCGTATTCGTAATATCCTGCATGTGATCGAATCTGCAATACCTGTTATATAATTAGTTTATTTTAAGTAGTCATATCAGTCATATAATAACTTTACCTGAAAAAGCAATAGATCATATTTCGTTTTTTTCAATTTCCCAACAAAATGATATTTGGCGGTTACAACGTTGTTCCAGCCTATGGTTCAATTATTGTTGATATTGTTTTTACATTCGATGTTTATATTGTTGTTATTGTTATATAGGTAAATGTAAATGAATACATTCGCAAATTAGTTAAAAGTGGCCAGGATGCCCCGTCCTCCCCTTTTCTAAAAAAAATGGTTAATCTATATCACTGCAATGTCAGTGCCCGTATTAAGGCTCGATTATTTCCAATTGCGTCATGCCAATCGCCCAGGCCATGCATTCGATAAAATCGGGCAAATATATGGACAGCGTTAGCAGAAAATAAAGCAAATTACTGCGATTTATGCCAATATAACGCCTGATTTGACAAGGAAGTGGAACTGATTATTGGTAAATATTACCAGGATAGAGTATTTTGACCTGGCAAGTAATTAAGAGGTCATTAGCGCATGTAAAATAACCCAAATTTTTACTACCCGCTGTCACCAAATTTCTCGGAAACCGCACATACGATTTATTTCAAATTAAAACTATGTCTCTCATGTAGAAGATTTTCCGATTATCCTTTCGTTTTTATAATATACTATAATTTGTGTTATTATAAATAGGCCAACTTTAAAAATTATTTTCTCCCAAAGAAAGTCCTAAATTAAAAATCTGTTACAATACAACCTGGTTTGGTCGTCAGTAGGCAGACGATTCGACTATGATAATTTCTGGACATGATGAGGCTGGGATCTATCAGGGGAATGTCAGCATTACCCCGGAGAAAGTGTAAATTAGCCATCCTGTATCACAAGGACATTTTTATCTTAAGCCGCGCAGCTGGCCACCAGAGTCAAATTGGCGCTGTCGCCACTTAATGATTTTCCAGCTTGCCAAGGGATCGGGTTCTCTGTTGCATATTTTTGACGTATATATTCATACCTACGTTACGTTCTATATATATATAATATATATACGTTATATTCTGACCTACTACCGTGCGACCATAAATTATTTGCATCAAAGAGGGCCTTGCATCTAAGGACGTAATGCTTAACCGTAGAGCTTAATACCTGTTGGGTGTCAGTAACTACCTGAATTAACAATCAATCAGTTATTCCGTTATCTTTGACAGTCGTTACAAGTAATTTGATTCATCGCTAATTTTTCCAATTTCTTGCACAATTCACACAATGGGCTTTACGGAACAGCACAAAACATTCATGGCTGAAGCGTATTTTCGAAACGGGGTTAGAGTAAATGGCGAGTGGCAATACAATCCGGGTTTGTGCATGGACGATTTTCACGAACATTTTCCTAACGTTGCTTTTATTGCTGGGTATTTTTATCATTGCCTGAAAAGAACCATGGCTGTGTTTAGGGAAACAGGTTCTATTCAACACAAAAAAGGAGCAGGAAGACCATCTGTAAGAACAGAAGAACTTGTTGCAAACGTTCGTGAAATAATGCAAAATACGCCAACAAATTGTATAAGACGCCTGTCCCAAGAAGTGGGAAGATCTTAGGAACATGCATGACTAGCATGACTATTCTTAAGAAGCAGTTAAAGTTATTTCCTTATAAAGTGCAAGTATTCCAAGAAGTATAAGCCGCAGATTTTGAAAGACGCAGGGATTACTCTCAATGGTTTATCCGAAATTTATTGGAATTAAATGATTTATTAGACCTGACATTTTTTTCGGATGAAGCCTGGTTCCACCTCTCCGGTTATGTGAATTCTCAGAATACATGTAATTATTTTTCTTTTTCTTTCTGTATATTCTTACTTTGTTAATTTTGTAAACAACAAAAATAAAGTTGTATTTGTCTACTTATCTTATTACTCATTAGTTTGGCATATATCATTTCATAATATGAATTTGACTAAATTTTAACCTAGATTTGGTTAGATATATCGTCCCCATATCATTGTGATCTAAACCAAGCCCTACGTTTTTTAACCCAAGCCCTCTTTGATGCAGATAATTTTTGCTCGCACGCTCTAACGCTTTCTAAACTGAGCTAGGTGCTAGTTGGATCAAACCAGCTAGCCCGCCATGTTAAAACCTGCCTACCATGCAGGTAATTATTTTTTTACTGTATATCAAATTTGATTTTCCACTTCCTTACCTATTTTTTATATTGGAAATGTAAGTTTACAATAAATAAATTAACTTGAAATTTTTACAAGCCAATCTTAAGGAAATATCATTGGAAAGCCTGCAGATAACTGCAAGACATTTGTGCCCTAGGTAATATCTAACAAACTCAGTAACGAAGTAATAGTTTAGGCTCTTGAAATGATAATTTTAACATTTTTGTTTTATGTAGATTAGAAGCATAGTTTATATTACTTAGAACTAATTTTTTTGTTTTAAGGAATATTATACATCGAGCAACATTAAATTTCAATAATATTTGTATTGAATAATTTATTAAATCACAAATTAACTCAATAAAAACTCGTTAAAAAAAGTTAATAAAAAAATTCAAAAGTTCTCAAGCCGCCGTTCAAATTTCCCGCCATTGCGCCACTGGTGGCCAGCAGGCACACTAAAACCTTTCTCTCTCGCTCTCTCTTCTCTCTTCGTCCATTTTGTTGCGATTGTTTGGCAAGGAGTTAACATTTCTAACTCTATAAATTTCCTTTGGTTTATAGTTGGACACAGACAGTGGCAGTATTCGAATACTTTGTAAGGTTGATAGTTGATAATCGAATGCATTCGAATACATGCCAGAATCGAATACTACTATGTTGTCAATTCGAATTGTCCCTTTACTGTTCTGGGGTCTTCTCTAGTCGTGCCAAGGACATATTTCTATATATTATAATAATAATAATATATGTATTAAATAAATGTTTATACCTTGATGATTTTATTGTTCCCTTGTGTATGCCGAGATCATTTGAATATGTGTCGTCGGCTCGGATACGTGTATGAGCTGCCATAAGATATTAACTATGTATTATCATGCTCTAGGGTTAATACATTCTATTTGTATTATAGGGTAAACAGCCTCAGTATACCTTGATGCTACAGACCAAGATTTAATCGGTATATAATATAATAGAGGTAAATTATTTGATAGTAAACAAAATTTGTATCCTATTAAAAGCGTAACAAATATTAAAGAGGAGAAATTATATCGACTAAAAAAATTTGACAATCTCTGTGACTGTTAGTAGGTACCTACTTCAAAAAGTTTTCAACATTTAAATTTTAGAACACAGAAATATCGTTCTAAACTTTTTGAAGTGTTAGAACAAATGGGTAAAAGAACATGAAATTAAAACAATGAATCAAGAAATGCATAATAAAAATTAAACTATAAAAGTATAAAATTAAAGTTCATAAAGTTGCCCTATTTTAAACTGTAAAAAGTCAAAGGAGAAGTGCCACTTAGCACACATATTAAAATCTAACCTTCTTATAACTGAGATACTTATGAAAAGAACTACTTCTTTTCTATGCCGCTTGTTTGAGAATTTCATCTTTCAATCTGCATAATTTCATACAAATTTCCAGGAAAGTGGGTTTCAAAGATAAAATGCTTAAAACTGGATACTTTGATGAATGTGCCTAAATATAAAACTCACTTTATGAGGAGAATTTCTTAACTTTTATTAAACGTAACAAAACATTCGATTAAAAAAAAATTCTTTATGTTTCTCTTAAATTTTCAGTTTAGTGTTTTTAATTTAAACTGGCTTTAATTTACTTCTCATAATTTTATTTTAATCCAAGTTAGTATCTATATTTTGACTTTTTTATAAATTGCTTTCGCAAAGATACGTGCCTCCCAGCATTAACCCTATTATACGGCATATGAATTTTTTCGCAAGTTTGGGTAACGTTCTCCTGGAAGTAACTTAAAAAAAAGTTCAATCCTATTTGGGTTCTTCTCTGGTGAAAACGGCTCGACTACAAATCACACAATTCCAGTTGATGGTTTGCTCTGCTTATGTTTTCAACAAATATAAAGTGGCTGAGTAAAAACTCGCTAAATAGGTTTTTGAATTCTTCTGCAATTGTGTCAATGTATTTTATACGAGTAAAGTATGTGTTTTTTTATTTCATCGTTGTCGTAGCTTGTGTATATTTTCGTTTTTAGGCATTTCTATATTTTATTGGTCGCTAAAAGTTTCGTATCTAGTATATCGGACAGCCCTGACAGCTTTACAGATACATAATCACTTGAAAAATAATCATATGTGTGACTATGTAGTATAATATAAATCAAACTAAAATAACTGTAATTTGAAGAAATAGTCCATGCTTACAGTGGAGTTGAAAGTATGGGAAAGAAAGAAAAAAATAAAGTCTTCTTCCACAAAAAATAGAATAAAAATTCTTTAGAGGTCTCTACATGTTTCGAAAGTAGAAACGTTCCTCATCAGGAGACAGAAAATTTATTTAATGCTGATGGTTTTAGCAGGAGAGAAAATGGTATAAAACCTTAATCGAGCTTTTATGGAATTAAAAACGAAGTGTAGAAGTGACATAATAAGAAGAAAATTGAAAAGGTTAAGACATACTGAGAATGTGAAAAAGTCAGTAAGTCACATACCTTGCTTCGACAAACTTTACCTTTATATTGTCTTACAGACATGTTTTAAAATTTAAAAAAAAACACTTGACACCTTCTTTTTAAAAGGCCTTTTTCTTCTTCCCCAGTCTATTTAGTTGGTTTAGACCTACTTTACTGACTTTTTCATATACTCAGTATGCATTAACCTTTTCAATTTTCTTCTTATTATGTCACTTCTACACTTCAATTTTTTAATTCCATAAGAGCTCCATTAAGGTTTTATACCATTTTCTCTCCTGCTAAAATCATCAGCATTATATAAATTTTCTGTCTCCTGATGATGAACGTTTCTACGTTCGAAACATGTAGAGACCCCTACAGAATTTTTATTCTATTAAATTTTGTTTGGAAGACTTTTAGTTTTTCTTTCTTTCCCATAAAAGAACTGTAGCAAATATACAAGTGTTAATCTTGATAATTTATTTAATTTTAATTCGTGTTTTACCTAGGCTTTCAGAGTGTGTAAATCTTTGTCTAATACCATTTTACCATTTTACTAACTTTTGGAAGATGAAGTTGGATTTTGCGACTCTTACGCCATAACCACTTCTCTATGCTGCCACAAAGGATACTTGGTGCGTTCTAACTTTTCTGTGTCGTCGTTCACACGACACACTCTCTTTACTCTGTGCCGTGTTCTTTTCAGCCCTCTTATACTATCACTTGTCACTTCCAAATCCTCAGCTGTCTGGCTCACTTGTTGAAAATTTTCTGGTTTTTTGAACTTTTCTTTTAATTATGCTGAACCTAAGACTTCGGGATTACTACTATTTTTATTCCTAAGAATTTTGGAGAGTAAGTTGCATACACACATATTATATTTTCGCTAACCAGAATTTTCTCCCGGATTGTATTGCCACTCACCATTTACTCTAACCCCGTTTCAAAAATACGCTTCAACCATGAATGTCTTGTGCTGTTCCGTAAAACCCATTGTGTGAATTGTTCAAGAAATTGGAAAAATTAGCGATGAATCAAATTACTTGTAACGACTGTCAAAGATGACGGAATAACTGATTGATTGTTAATTCAGGTAGTTACTGACACCCAACAGGTATTAAGCTCTTCGGCTAAGCATTACGTCCTTAGATGCAAGGCCCTCATTGATGCAAATAATTTTTGCTCGCACGGTATAATAGCCTAGTTAAATATTGGTGTGAGATGTTCATTGAATCAGTCGATACTTGTAGGAAATCCATTTTTATTTACTGACATGAAGCAAAAATAAACTATTTAGGTACAATAATTTTAATGCTAAAAATACTTAATACTTAATAAAAATATTTGTATTGATACACAAATAATGATATTTCCATGATACACCTATAAACGGTATGCCGACGCGCATAAATGATCATTGTGACGTCAGAGGAAGTCCAGTACCGGGGAGTCAAGGGAGTCAAATAATTAGACTTTATTATTTAAATAATGGGGCAGTTTAACAAACAAACAACCCATGAATATGGTAAAGGCATTGTTTTAGAAAATAATTACGACCAGTGAACATTATTTCTCGAAAAATGTGCTTTAAATGACCTAAAAATGAAGCGACAGTGTATGGGTGTATCGTGGATATTTCCATATTATTTCGTCTGATACAACTCCTCTCACTGCGATAAACTTACAATTCTTTTTGAACCATGCATGCATCGTCTGGGTCTCACTGGGATGATTGTCTGGGCGCCCTGCCCTACTAAAAGATTAATGCTACCGCTAAGCCAGGATACCACCTCTTCATTTTGTTAAGTGACCGAGAGGTATTTAATTACAATGTAATTAAATAAAGAAATAATTAATAATGGAATCCCTGTAAACAATATCGTCTATTCTATTGTCAAATTTTCGCTCTCGAGTTGTGTATTTAAAGCCTTTGAAATACGGTTTGTATATTAACCATTGGCAAAATTAATAATTAATTGTTAATTACTACGAAAGTTCAAAAATTTGATCTCAAGAAAGTTAACAGAGAATGAGTTCATTTGATGTGGTAGAACAAAGGCTACATTTTGCGCTTGTTGTTTAATAAAACAATTCAACCAAAATATCAGAAATGTTTAGCTAATTAAAGAAAGTTGTACCTTTATTAATCATAAACTCGTAAACATGATGAACATTTTAGTACATGCCATATTTTTTATACTTACATTCCTACTCCTTAAGGACTATTAAAGAAATTGATATAAATACTTTTATCTACGACTATTTAATAATAGAAGCATAATGTGTTTGTTAGTACCTACATATATACATATATATATATGCATTTTGACTTATACACCACCAAAATATATACTCAATGGACGCACACGCCTCAAAAATCGGAGCCCACTGCGAAAAACCGGAGGCGAAAACGAATCCCCATGTATAACATTTGCAAACAATCGTCAAGGTCAAGAAACATCTGTTGGCAATTTTTCGGGTGGAGGCATATCGGTACAGTATACAAGTACAGTTATACAAATGGGTTCAGCGAAATTCCACCACGTGGCGCTGCTGTTTTATACAGTATACTGCGAATTCATGGACAATGCTTGCATGCCTCCGAGTATCGCCCCGTCTATTTTACCTCCAGAAAAGCGACAACACTGTTAGGAGGGGCATACGTACGATGGGTGTATTTAATAAAACATATTATATTTAAAATAAAATATAAATGATTTGCTCTTCGTATTTGTGCTTGGAGGCGACGTTAAATATATACAGATCGGGTTTTCTGAAAGGGCAATAACCTTAATATAGTGCTGTTTCCAATTTTGACAAGATAGTTTGTGTTTTTTATACATTTTATCCATTAAATTGATAAATAGTTCTTTTGAGATTTTATCCTTTTTAATAATTTTCAATTGTTATCTTACTTATTACTCTTATACAGGGTGTCCAAGATAAGGGGGGCCTCTATGGGGATCTCGGTTATGGTAAGAGATATAAGTTTGATTAAATTAGGAAAAAGTTGCTCAATTTAAGAACTAATAATGTGGCATAAAAAAGTTTTAGTACGATTTTTAAGTTTTTAGATATTAAACAAAAACTAAAATTTTGGATTTTTGAGTTTATTTTTCTTTGAAGTTTTAAGTTTTCAGATATTAAACAAAAACTAAAATTTTGGATTTTTGAGTTTATTTTTCTTTGAAGTTATTATTAAAGTTAGAGCAAAGCTGACAAAACTTCCTTACAACAACTTGTTATGAACTTACAGATTGCAACACAATTTCTTTTATACGACGTTTCGTTTTCAAGCAATCACCATGAATTTTATTTTTTCTAATACTGCCATGATTTTCTATTATCAAATTTTGGAAGCATTTTTTATTCTTAATTCAATGATGTATCAGACACCATCGTTTAATTGCGTTTCGAGCCTTTTTAACCGTCCTTATAAAATTTTCATGGTACGGACTGGGATTCTAGAGTGTTGCATGTGCTTTTTCAGCTTCTTTAATTTAAAAAATGAAATTGATGGATGTAGAAAGTAACAACGTAGGTAATACATTTCTAATTATTTATTTAATATTGTAAAATTTTGATTTAGAAACCATAATTTAAATTATTAAAATTAAACTTTAATTAATTAGAATAAAACTTATATTAACTAACTCAATAGAAATTAATCCAGGTACAGGGTTTTTCCGTATATTTTGGAGCACCCCTGGAGCTTTTATTTGAAGACACAGAAAAAACTTAAAATTACCAAAGTTGCATGATTTCTCCTGAACTGCCAGAATTTGTTATCGGACAAAACAAATGAACATCATAAATTTGTTTAATAATGCCAATGTCAATTTTTTTAAATGGAACACCCTGTATATTAATTTTTTTTTAGCTCCTCACTCTTTTCTGATTCCAGATATGTATAAATGTTATATGTTTACTTTAGTATTATTATCATTATTTATATTAATTATTATTACTGAATAAGCATTATGTTCTAGCATGTTTTCCTCACACCAATATAGATTCTCTAATCCGCAATATTTTGAAATGAAATTTTGCCTAAACGACTAAAGTAAACATATAACATATATACATATTTGGAATCAGAAAAGAGTGAGGAGTTAAAAAAAAATTAATATACAGGGTGTTCCATTTAAAAAAATCGACATTGGCATTATTAAACAAATTTACGATGTTCATTTGTTTTGTCCGATAACAAATTCTGGCAGTTCAGGAGAAATCATGCAACTTTGATAATTTAAAGTTTTTTTTAGGTCCTTAAATAAAAGCTCCAGGGGTGCTCCAAAATATACGGAAAAACCCTGTACATACCCTGACAATTTCATTAAGATGGTTAAAAAAGCTCAAAACGTAATTAAACGATAGTGTCTGGTACATCATTAAATCAATAATAAAAAAATGCTCTTAAAATGTGACAATAAAAAATCAGGGCCGTATTAGAAAAACTAAAGTTGATGGTGATTGCTTGCAAACGAAATGTATAAAAAAAATTGTGATACAGTATTTAAGTTCATAACAAGTTGCTGTGAGAAAGTTAAAAATCTTACTAAAACTTTTTTGATGCCACATTATTAGTCCTTTGAAATTAACTTTTTCCCCATTAAATCAAAGTTGTATCTCTTACCACTTTTGTTTTATTTTTCCTATGATTTTTTTAAAAATGATTATAGGGTTTACAGCAGAGTAGTTTGCGTCCTGATGTACGGGGTAGCGCATAAACTTTAGATGCATGTAAATTTCCTTAAATAAATCAAAACTGACAAGTCTTACATAAAAATTTAATTTAATTTATTTTCTAAACGAAACCAATTAGACATCTATATGCGCTAGAAACTTCCCAAACAGTTTTGCCATGCCACTGGAGGCAAAGAAAAAAATTACCATTTCATCAAAATAAATTATGTTGCCGAAAAAATGTTTCATAAACAATCAATGCGTAATTTTATCACTTTTGACTTTTACTAAATTTGGAATAAAATGTCAACAAATAAAGTCTATAAAACAGAGTGCAACGCAAATAAATATCCATTTAATTAATTTACTTAAAATTAAAAATACAAAAATAACGATACAAATACAAATTCAACGATACATTTTTAGTATTTAGTATTGCCTCCACGAGCATTTTGACCCCCCAAAAATAAATTTATTAAAAAATGAAATAAAATCAAGCGCCTCTAAATAGGTCTTTCTTTGATGCACAAATAAACTTTATATAAAAATTAAATTGGTTAAGGATGAATCGCATTTATAAGTTTTTAGACACCTATTTGACCCACAAAGATAAATGTATTAAAAAATGAAAAAAATCAAGCGCCTCTAAATAGGTCTTTCTTTGATGCACAAGTAAACTTTTTATGAAAATTTATTTGCTATCGGCTGAATCATTTTTATAAGTTTTTAAACACCTATCTGACCCCCCAAAAATAAATTTATTAAAAAATGATAAAAGTAAAGCGCCTTTAAATATGTCCTTCTCTGATACACAAGTAAACTTTTTATGAAAATTTATTTGGTTTAGACTCAATCGTTTTTTTAAGTTTTTAGACACTTATCTGACCCCCAAAAATAAATTTGCTAAAAAATTAAAAAATCAAGCGCCACTAAATAGGTCTTTCTTTGATGCACCAATAAACTTTTTATGAAAATTTATTTGCTGTCGGCTGAATTATTTTTATAAGTTTTTCAATACCTATCTGACCCCCCAAAAATATTTTTTTTTAAAATGAAAAAAATCATGCGCCTCGACTAAATATGTTCTTCTTTGATGCACAATAAACTTTTTTTTTAAATTTATTTGGTTTAGGCTAAATCGTTTTTATAAGTTTTTGGACACCTATTTGACCCCCCAAAAATAAATTTATTAAAAAAAGAAAAAAGCCAAGCGCCTCTATAGGTCTTTCTTTGATACACAAGTAAACTATTTATGATAATTTATTTGGTTTAAGCTGAATCGTTTTAAAAAGCTTTTAGACACCTATCTGACCCCCCAAAAATAAATTTAATAAAAAATGAAAAAAATCAAGCGCCTCTAAATAGGTATTTCTTTGATGCACAAATAATTTTTTTTTGAAAATTAATTTGGTTAAGGCTGAATTATTTTTATAAGCTTTTAGACACCTATCTGACCCCCCAAAAATAAATTTATTAAAAAATGAAAAATCAGGCTCCTCTAAATAGGTCTTTCTTTGATGCACAAGTAAACTTTTTATGAAAATTTATTGGCTGTCGGCTGAATCGTTTTTATAAGTTTTTCGACACCTATCTGACCCCCCCAAAAATAAATTTATTAAAAAATGATAAAAGTAAAGTGCCTTTAAATAGGTCCTTCTCTGATACACAAGTAAACTTTTTATGAAAATTTATTTCGTTTAGACTGAATCGTTTTAATAAGTTCTAGACACCTATCTGACCCCCCAAAAATAAGTTTATTAAAAAATGAAAACAATCAAGCGCCTCTAAATAAGTCTTCTACCAAATTAATATAAGGTATTTTATTCGTCGTATGCTAAAAATAGATTGAAGGCCAAGTTTGGCACGGTAGACCAGTTCACAATTTGGCAACATCTTCGGTGACGAGTACGATCGATTGATTTATATTGATATAGGTACAGCGGGGAAGTGATATGGCCATCTTGTATTTGGAGGTCTGTTACATTTAAGACTGTAGGATATATTTCCAAATAATTTTTTGCGTTTTTGCTTACCCCTCTAATGGTGGCCATATTTGTGCTAAATTATCGAGTCAATAAGTGAAAAATACACATACATAAACACCTCCGTTCTGGTGGAGGCCTGGGTGCCTGTCCCGTGGGTGGAGGTGAAAAAGATACGCATGCACGTATATATATATATATATATATAATGTGGTTCATATTACCATAGTTACTCATAATCTACAACCGTGGACTATGAGATTTCATAATCCAGGATCCCAACAATGAAGGTTATACTGCTGATTCAAAAAAAACTAAAATAGACGCTGATAATAAAATTTTAAAACAAATAAACTCAAATTTATGCCCATCCACATCTACTAATAAAAACGATATGAATATAAGTAATATTCCTGGTCCCATTCATTTTCATAATTGCTCTTATGTTACAATAAATTTCATGAAAAATTAGAAATAAGTAATTGTATTTTGTTGAATTATTGTTAACATTGTTGAATTGTATTTTTTAGTTAAGAAATACCATTAATAATATTACCTTGTTATGTAAAAATATCCTATTGTAATCAAATTTGTTGCTCTGAACGCATTTTCTAATTTTTGGAATACTGAATAGTCCTAGATAAGTATAGTAGTTGACTCGCGTATAATGGCTATATTACACTCGGATTCTTAAAATTTTGTGTAATGTAGCCTACCTACATTATACGCTCGTTAAATAATATACTATTAGAGATGACGCTGTGCGTTATAGGGCACCCTATATCAGATACTAGCTTTACTGACGAGCTCCGACACAGCGAAACGCGTCTGGAAATGATGGAAGGCGTTAAATCTAGAGTACTTAAAGTTGTGTAAAAATAAAATCAGATAATACCCTGTGGCCTTAAGGCGACGCCTACGATGTGATAACATAAAACGATAATTTACGAGATAAATCGGTAATTATATTTGCTGAAACTGTTAGGGTTTCCAGTAAATACATAAATAAGGAGTCACTTAATCAAATCATAATATCAAGACCTCCTAAATCACGTCGTAATGACGTCAACTAACTGAACCAGATATAATCTTGATTCAGTGCTATGAAATGCAAGAGCAACGGCTATATATTTCGATATACTCTATTATTAACGTCAGATTACCAGCAAAGTAAAGTGTAATTGCACTAAAATTTAAAAAAATGTTCTTTGCAGTTCGAGTTTGTAACTAATGAGTTGTATAGCGTTAAATGTTTAAAGATAACAAGTTAATTTTTAATACTACGGTTATACAATCGGCCAACAATATTTAACAGAGGAAACAACGAACCTAAAGCCGCGTTCTCACGAGTCAAGTTTAGTTGAACAACTTTAGGTGATCAACACAAATTGAATAAAAACTATAGTCAGAACCTCTGTTTCAACAGAGTTGTTCAACAGAAGTTTCATCCATTCAACTTTTTATCGTTCAAGTCCCGAATCGCTTTCAAGTTGAAACAAGTCTTGAAACGTATGAACTAGGCAGTCTATTCACTTCACTAATCACAAATGATTTTAAGAACCGATACAAGATTCAATACCGGGACGAAACTTACTGAGCCGACCGTGTTGACTGATCTTTAATTTTTGCGTAGGCTTCACAATTGCCAATAAAATTAACAACATTTTGTTCATTAGGGCGAATACCTTGAATTCCGAACTACTGAAACTTTTCACAAGAACGGGTTTATTTTGATGTGGTACAACAAAGCAGCCCTTTGTTTTTGAGGCCGGATGAAATTGAATGAAAGAATTTCTTGAAATGCCTGAAATGCTTTTGGCTTAATATAAAATATTATGCATTTCGTTCTTTAAATCTTGCGGTCTGATTACCTATACAAAGGTTTGTATTTTATTTTCCTTTCTTTTAGCAACTATGATTATTATATGTCTACCTGGTGGTGCACCGACAGACGGCCTATACAACCGTATTTATCATATTCATCCTGAATTAAAACCTATTGAAAATATATCCTAATAATTAAAATATTTCTAGAGTATCACAAACCTTTCCTAGAAACTAGTGTTGGGAAAAATCGACTTATTATAATAATCGACTTCCGAGGATTCGAGTGATTTAAAAAACCGAATGATAATCGATTTTTTACTCAAATGCTAATATTAATATTGGCATTGGCGGTTCATCGTTCATGTTGATATACAGCATTTGTATTGGGAACAATTGACTCGGTGTTGTTAATCGATTGATTTTTTGCGGATTATTAAATGTGGCGAAGATATTTGTGGATTTTTTGGCATGGTTCCCAGATCTTACAATTTAACAACTTGACTACTTGACCTTGAGATGTCACGATATTGCATAACTCATGATATTTATGAATACTGAATACTCACCACTAAATATTAAGTTTTCAGTCAGTAGACGCCGACGATTTATTTATTTATTTAATTTCCCAACCAACTTTACAAAAGTTTATTACAGGGAAATTTCTAATTAAAAAAAATTAAGATTAAGAGTCAAAATTATACAATAATTATAGTATCATATATAACAACAACAAAAAAAAAAAGAAAACAATAATATGTTATATTTTCAATAAATGTTTTTTAAATAAATATTTAAACTTTTTTATATTGATTGTATTTTTAATTTTTTTTGGATTATTATTATAAATTTTTATACCATCATGAAGGATTGACTTTTTTCCAAAATTAGTTTTTATTTTTAGTTTTTAAATTTTTATTTTTTCTTGTATTGTGATCATGAAATGTTGTGCTATCAATAAATTTTATTTCAGAATTTTTAATCTTTTCATTGATTGAGTGAATTAATATACCTACTTTTAATTTATATAAATTTTCTATATCCAAACAATTATTTGGTTAATATAAATTTACAGTAGGCTCTAAAAATGGTAATTTATGAATGCATTTTATGGCTTTATTTTGTTATTTTTTTAAAGGATTGATATTTGACAAACAGGCAGAACCCCAAACTGATATTAAATATTGCAATTTTGAATATATTAATGCAAAATAAATATTTCTTAAAAATTTTAATGGGATGTAATATCTCACTTTGTATAAAATACCAATTAAAGGAGAAATATTATTTCTTAAATTATTAATATGTGTTCTCCAACTTAAATTTTCATCTATATGTAAACCTAAAAATGTTATTGTATTTGAATATTTTATAATATGTCCATTAAAAAGTAATTGCAAATTATATCCAACATATTGATTTGTTTTAGTTATTATCATAAAAGAAGATTTTTCAAAATTTAAAGTTAATTTAAAACTTTGTAGCCACGAATAAATTTGAATTAAATCTTGTTTTATATTATCTAAAATTTGATCTATATCATCATCAAAATATATAATTGTTGTATCATCTGCAAATAATTTTAAATCACCTTATTTAAATCTAAATAAAATAATAAATCCTATTATCCTACGCAGGCAATCCGTAATGCAGTATTTAAATCTAAATAATAAATCATATTATCTTACACAGGTAGCCCGTAATGCAGTATTTAATTTGAATTATATCGCCAATAACCGAAACCACTCGGTGTAACCTAGGAGATGGCTCTGGCCGCAGTGAGTGATTGACATGCGGACAGCAACTTTGGAGATGCGTTGGAAAATAAAAACAATATGTTCGTCATTCGAATTATTTCAATATTATTCCAATATTACTAGAAAAATTATTATAAATGTTTAAATAAAGTTATCTTATCAGTTCGTACAGTTTGTTTCTTGTCCAAATAGTTTATTAATTTATCGTCTAGCAATAACTATATCAATCTGTCGGAGTCTGTGCAAACTAAGAACGTTTATTATTTATTCCTACTGCGATATTAATGATATTATCACTTTTAATGCAATTGCTATATTCTTGTCTAGTAATCCTGGATGAATAATAAAGGAGACTACGGCGCCAAGGCAGACCTAGTTTAGAATATTTAATCAGCTGAGCCCGATAGTTGTGATTAATCGTTACGTAGTGTTAAGCAGATAGATAGATATATATCCATAACGAATGAGAAATACAAATAAATTGTATTATTTTCTCACATTGAACACTTTAAATTTACAATGTATTATACCACAAACCAGGGCCGTAGCCAGAAAATAATTTCGGGGGGGGGTTTTTTGGTAAAATAACCGTAAAGCTTAATCTGCGGCAATATGCCAGACTTTAAAACACTCTTTTAATTTAAAAGAAATTTGAAATTTGAAAGGTCGGTCGACAATAAATAATAAACTATTTATTTTACTAATTAACATGTCTCTTATATTAAGTCATAATTAATTATAATAAATTATATTATGTAATAATAAGATCAAAAAGAAAATAAGAATGAAAACGAAAAATAAACAATAAGAACAAAAAAAATATCTGAAGTACCTACCTACTTACTTTGTACTAAATTACAAAGTCAAGTTTCCTGTTCTTAGAAGAGAAAATATTTATGATTTTGTTTAAGTCTCTACGTTTGTTATGAACCAGTAATTAATTTAAGGTAGTCAAGTCAATGTAAAAAAAAATATAGTTCGGACTTCAAAAATATTGTTAAAAATTAGTTTAACTTGCTGGAGTTGCCGGGGAATAAAATTGTTTTGGTATGGGGAAAAAACACACAGTCGTCTCCACAAATAATTTATAAGAAGTAAAACAGGTGGACATGTTTCGGCACTAGAAAGTCCCATTATCAGCACCGAAGGGCTAAAATAAATTAAGAATAGAAAAGGAATGACAAATCAGATCAATTTATGCATGTACTTACCCGAAGTGCCACTTACACGAATGAATGTAAACAAATTTTAAAAACATGAAAAGGACAAGAACATGTTGTATAATTGGACGAAAACAAAGTTAAAATATTTAAAAAGTGTTAAAAAATTAAAAATCTATACCACTGACTTCTTTTAAATTATTTGTGGAGACGACTGTGTGTTTTTTTCCCTATATCTTCACGGCTTCACTCTGAGATAATGGACTATTTCCGTAAAATTCTTTTGGTGTTAGCTTTAGAATATTGGATGTTTTACTGTAATAATTGGTTTAGTTTGGTGTTCAAATATTTATTAAAACTTTTTAAGTATTAAGCGAGCAAGTAGTAATTATTATTTTGATTTTGTTAACATTTCGGGGAGGGGGTTACAACCCCCCTAACCCCCCCCCCCCCCCCTCCTCCTGGCTACGGCCCTGCCACAAACAACATTTAAACCTTAAGCTACTCAGTGTTACCAAATTTATACCTTTAAGTCTCACTTAATAATAAAATGAAAAAATGAAATGAAAAAAAAAAGTGAATAATAGGTATATCCGTCAAAATAAGGTAAAAATTACGTTTTTCGTCGTAATAATTTTAATGAAATTTAAGCGTTTCGTGCTTTGAAGTTGACCAGTATTAAAAATTGGGAAATCTACTTTCTATTAAGAGATAATGGCACAAATTTATTAACATAATTTTTTTTTCGGTTTAAAACGTAAACAATAATTTTTTATAGACTAGGTACCAATAAGTCGTCAGTTATTTAAAACACCCCAATAAAACAACACCTTTTTCCATCTACCAAAATGCATAAAACAAAACACTACAAACGTAAAAGGATTCGTAAACAACGCTGAGGACGCGACGCGACGCTCAATAAACGCCGCGAAGCTGCAACTGCATTTTACAAAAGGATATCAAACAAAAGGAGAGTAGCTTCGATATGGATGCATAAAAGAACAGCACAGAATGTGGACCCGGTGCTTAGGGTTCCGTCGGTGACAAAAGAACAGAGCGCGAAAAGGTGCTGTTTGCCTTTTTGTCTACAGAAGAAAAGGTCACGAATTTTACTATAATATAATGATTCGAGTGTTGCCGGCTCAGGTGATGTTATGCCATGATACAATAAAAAAGAAGATATTATTATGATACCGTGCGAGCAAAAATTATTTGCATCAAAGAGCTTGGATTAAAAAACGTAGGGTTTGGTTTAGATCACAATGATATGGGGACGATATATCTAACCAAATCTAGGTTAAAATTTTGTTAAATTCATATTATGACATGATAATATGCCAAACTAATGAGTAATAAAATAAGTAGACAAATACAAATTTATTTTTGTTGTTTACAAAATTAACAAAGTAAGAATATACAGAAAGAAAAAGAAAAATAATTACATAAATTGCTGAAATTGGCCACCGCCATGCTCTAACCATAAATTCATACGTCTCTTCATATTTTCGAGTAATTCCTGTGTGTTTCAAAATCTGTGGATAATATATTTCTTGGAATACTTGCACTTTATAAGGAAATAAATTTAGCTGCTACTTAAGGTGGGAGTATCAACATGCTTGCCAACCTATAACCTATTTCGCGTAGGTTTATTTATGTTTTCTAGCTTGTATACAAAATTTAAAGAAAATCAGTATTGACTTGTTATTCTATAGGTAATAATTGACATATTTAATAAATATCAAGGAATTTCATAATTTATTTTAGGAGAATTGTATAGCGAAAAATATCGGGTAAGATTTTTTTTAACATTATTATGTCATTGTCACTCATTGTTCTTTCACTATACAATTCTCCCAAAATTAGCAATGAAATAAATTGATATTTTTTTAATATGTCAGATACTACCTAAATAATGTACCGACGATATTGATTTTCTTTAAATCTTAGTTATTAAAATAATAAACTCAAAAAATCAACGTGAAATAGGTTATAGGTTGGCAATAGATAAAAAGACGTTGAGAATTCAACCTTAAGAATAGTCCTGCATGCTCCACAAGATCTTTCCACTTCTTGGGACAGGCGTCTTATACAATTTGTTGGCGTATTTTGCATTATTTCACGAACATTTGCAACAAGTTCTTCTGTTCTTACAGATGGTCTTTCTGCTTCTTTTTTGTGTTGTATAAAACCTGTTTCCCAAAACACAGCCACGGTTCTTTTCAGGCAATGATACAAATCCCCAGCAATAAAAGCAACGTTAGGAAAATGTTCGTGAAAATCGTCCATGCACAAACCCGGATTGTAATGCCACTCACCATTTACTTTAACCCCGTTTCGAAAATACGCTTCAACCATGAATGTTTTGTGCTGTTTCGTAAAGCCCATTGTGTGAATTGTTCAAGAAATTGGAAAAATTAGCGATGAGTGATAGGTAAATTAGTCTTTAAAGCTGTTCATTAGCTGTTTAAAAGCTTTTGAACAGCTAATGAACAGCTTTGGAACAGCTTTGAAGCTGCACACTGCTGGCGCATGCGCAGAAAGAAATTGATAGTGAACATATAATCTCCCTCTATTGATATTATCTCTCATAGCATACGCCATCTCATCCAAGGCATTTGAGTTTTTCTCTTTTTATTTTGATTTATAAAGGTGTTAAATAGCCCACAGACTGCGGCATTGTTAGCTGCTTTGCCAACGAGCGACTCGTCGAGCAAACCAGCGAACAAAAACGGCGCGCAGTGTTAGGTAGCAGTATCGTAGTAGCCCACAGACTGCGTTTAAACTAGGTAGCATAGCGCTAATCGGCACCAGACGGTGCCTCTAATATTAATATCTACTAGGGCTGGGCATTTATAAAATTTCATAATCGAAAAGATCCCAACTTTATTTTAAACAAATTTGAATACAAATTAGGTATACATTACAAAAGTCAGGAGAATATAATCTCGCAAATTGGGCTGGGCTAATATAAAATTTCATAATTGAGTTTTGATTATAAAAAAAATCGATTAAAAAAAAATTATTATCGATTCATCGAAATTAATCGATTAAAAAAAAATATTATCGATTAATCGAGAATGATCGATTTAAAAAAAAGTTATAATCGAATAATCGATTATATTGCCCACATCTAGTAACTACCTAAAATTAAATAAAAAAAACTTATTTTTACCACAGCTTGTAAACATTGTACGTTTGTGACTGTACAGCTTTAAGCGCACTATCCCTTTGCGTTGCTAGATAAAGTTTTTTGTAAAACAAGCCTTACGACGTGTAAGTAGTATGCAAATTTTAAAAGTACAGAAATAAATAACGACGGACCTCGTTAGCATTTTAATTTGTGGTTTTAAAAAATAGTTTACTATAGTATAGGTATATATAGGTATAATAACAAGGTGAAGACACCCAAAACAAACTCTAAGCGAACCTAAACAAATATAATTATTTATATAAGAATAGTCGATAAGAGATGGAGAAATTTTTCAATAAATTCAACGACGTCGATTCGTGAAAATAGAACATTTTCTTATTGTCAATAATGCATTTCTTCGTCTGCACTATATGCATTAAGGGACTTGGGCTTCCCGTGGCTTTCCGAATTTTCTTCCCAAGGGAAACATTGCAATAACGTTTACTTGGAAATATCAATACAATTGCACAAGTGTAGCGCCAGAGGTTCTAAAGTTATTGATATTGAGAGCGCTCCAAATTGAAAATAGCATCGAATTTTTTACAGCCGCGCGCCGGGAGACAAAAAGTAAAAGAAAAACATCGCGAACAAACTAGTATTGCTAGGGACAATAAAACTGGACAAATAGGTAACCTAAAAAATAAGTAATTTTCGCACACTTGGAATAGCTATTTACCAAACAAGTGCGGAAAATGAACTTTTCCGCACGAGTCTGCCGTTCACCGAACGACGCGTAGCGGAGTTCGGTGAAGCAGCCGAGTGCAGGGAAAATATTTTCCGCACGTGTCAGGTACAATAGTTTTTCTACAGACGTATGGAAATAAGTAACACATATTTCAAAGAAGTTTAATAATTTTTAATTAACTATAACAATCACATACATATGTAACAGTAACTAATTCTGAGAAAAAAAGTAATAACTACAAGTTATAATTGATATATTGTTGATTTTGACATAATCGTGCCGAAACATTTTTCCGCACTAGTGTGGAAAAACCAATTTCCCGCACGGATATCAGTGCGGAAAATTGATTTTTCCACACGCCTGTATGAAATAGCTATTTACCTAACAAGTGAGGAAAATGAATTTTTCCGCACGAGTCTGCCGTTCACTGAACGACGCGTAGCGGAGGTCGGTGAAGCAGCCGAGTGCAGGGATAACATTTTCCGCACGTGTCAGGTACAATAGTTTTTCTACAGACATGCGGAAATAAGTGACACATATTTCAAAGAAATTTAATAATTTTTAATTAACTATAACAATCACATATGTCATATTATGTAACAGTAACTAATTTTGAGAAAAAAAGTAATATACATTAAGTTATAGGAAACTTGATTTGAAAAAATAGTCCATGCTTAAAGTGGAGTTGAAAGTATAGGAACGAAAGAAAAAACTCAAAGTCTTCCTCCACAAAGTTTATTAATAAAATTATTTAGTACAAGTCTCCACATGTTTCGAACGTAGTGACGTTCATCATCAGGAGACAGAAAATAAAACTTAGTGCTAATGGTTTTAGCAGGAGAGAAAATGGTGTCGAACCTTAATGGAGCTTTTATGGAATTAAAAATTTGATATGTAAATCAAACCTAATATAAAGAAATTGATGAAATTTAAAAACATACTGAGTATGTGAGAAGTCAGTTAGTAACGTCTAGACTAGACCAACCAAATAAACTAGGGGAGAAAGAAAAAATCCTTTCTAAAAAGGTATCGAAGAATATTTAAAATTTTTTAAAAAACATTATTAGGTAGGAAATTGTCATTGTGAGGACAAAATTAGAATTAATGTAGGTAATGAATGTTTCATTCAAGAACATTTGTTTACTGGGGTAACAAATTGTGAGGACAAAATTAGAATTAATGTAGGTAATGAATGTTTCATTCAAGAACATTTGTTTACTGGGGTAACAAATTGTGAGGACAAAATTAGAATTAATGTAGGTAATGAATGTTTCATTTAAGAACATTTGTTTACTGGGGTAACAAATTGTGAGGACAAAATTAGAATTAATGTAGGTAATGAATGTTTCATTCAAGAACATTTGTTTACTGGGGTAACAAATTGTGAGGACAAAATTAGAATTAATGTAGGTAATGAATGTTTCATTCAAGAACATTTGTTTACTGGGGTAACAAATTGTGAGGACAAAATTATAATTAATGTAGGTAATGAATGTTTCATTCAAGAACATTTGTTTACTGGGGTAACAAATTGTGAGGACAAAATTAGAATTAATGTAGGTAATGAATGTTTCATTCAAGAACATTTGTTTACTGGGGTAACAAATTGTGAGGACAAAATTAGAATTAATGTAGGTAATGAATGTTTCATTCAAGAACATTTGTTTACTGGGGTAACAAATTGTGAGGACAAAATTAGAATTAATGTAGGTAATGAATGTTTCATTCAAGAACATTTGTTTACTGGGGTAACAAATTGTGAGGACAAAATTAGAATTAATGTAGGTAATGAATGTTTCATTCAAGAACATTTGTTTAGTGGGGTAACAAATTGTGAGGACAAAATTAGAATTAATGTAGGTAATGAATGTTTCATTCAAGAACATTTGTTTACTGGGGTAACAAATTGTGAGGACAAAATTAGAATTAATGTAGGTAATGAATGTTTCATTCAAGAACATTTGTTTACTGGGGTAACAAATTGTGAGGACAAAATTAGAATTAATGTAGGTAATGAATGTTTCATTCAAGAACATTTGTTTACTGGGGTAACAAATTGTGAGGACAAAATTAGAATTAATGTAGGTAATGAATGTTTCATTCAAGAACATTTGTTTACTGGGGTAACAAATTGTGAGGACAAAATTAGAATTAATGTAGGTAATGAATGTTTCATTCAAGAACATTTGTTACCCCATTAAACAAATTTTCTTGAATGAAACATTCATTACCTACATTAATTCTAATTTTGTCCTCACAATTTGTTACCCCAGTAAACAAATTTTTTTGAATGAAACATTCATTACCTACATTAATTCTAATTCTGTCCTCACAATGAAAATTTCCTACCTAATAATGTTTTTTAAAAAATTTTAAATATTCTTTGATACCTTTTTAGAAAGGATTTTTTCTTTCCCCCCTAGTTTATTTGGTTGGTCTAGACCTTACTAACTAAGCTCCATTAAAGTTCGACACCATTTTCTCTCCTGCTAAAACCATCAGCACTAAGTTTTATTTTCTGTCTCCTGATGATGAACGTCACTACGTTCGAAACATGTAGAGACTTGTACTAAATAATTTTATTATTAAACTTTCTGGAGAAAGACTTTGAGTTTTTTCTTTCGTTCTTATAGGAAACTGTTAAAAAAACTTATTCTTTGCTGAAATTAACATGGTAGGTAACCGAAAAGTGATATTGATATACATATTATTGATTTTGACATAATCGTGCCGACATTTTTTTCCGCACTAGTGTGGAAAAACCAATTTTTCGCACTGATATCCGTTATTTTGCATTTAAAAATATATATAATAATAAAATTAATTATTTTAAATTATTTGTTTTAATAAGCTTATGGTGAAAAATGAGCGTCTATAAAATTTCAGCTTTCTGGGCATTACCGTTTTTGAGATTTCGCTTTTTAATATTGAAATTACATTAGGGGCAGCTCGTCCCAAGAGGGGAAAAGGGCATCGTTAATGTATGTATGCCCTGTGTGGTAAGCCTGTAAAATTTTAGTCTCTTTAATTCAAATAATATTTTCCAATGAGTCCTCATGCCGACTCAGGTTTAAAGGTCCATCACTACCTTATATCCGCCCTCTATTTATTACCTCCTACAGTTTGAAAAATCGACTACATTATGTTTCAAATTCCATTTCAAAGAGACATTTCTTACCACACCAAGCTACGTCAAAGTTTTATATTGCCTTAAGCAAATATACTCTGTTCTAGATACTCCGACAATAAATAAAAATCTCTTTCTCATTGTACGTTAAAAAGTTTCAACAACCAACAGTTCCACTATAACAATAAAGATGTATCATGAAAAGGACGTTATTCCACTTTAAGAGGCAAAAATAAATTCAAGCGTAAACTCCATTTCGTAAAACGAACTCTGGCAATGCTCAAGAGGCTCAAAATGTACTTAATTTGATGTCGCGGCACTAAACTCAAAACTACAAAATTCAAATAGTCCTCCGGAGGACTTGTACTCGAGTGTTTACTCGCTTTCTCACCGTTATTATTTTGATTGTCTACATGTCATCTCTAATAATTGGATTGTTTTATTAGAGATTCTTACTTCTTTGTAGTAATCGCTTTTATAATTATTATATATAAAATTGTGCAAAATTCGGTAAAAGAATTGTTATAATAATTATCACATAAGAATGTAATGGTTGTTATATATATTTGCTAATATGCCATATTTTCAATAATCAATCCCTTATTCAGGAAACACCTCGTTGATACAGACAATCGTTGCATTGATGAGAGATGGATGTATAAATGGCCATTTATTTACATGTACAGTTGTATTCATAAAAAAAGCGTATACGAATTAGAATGAGAGGAAACCTTAACCATATTGTAAAACCGGCTTATCGCATGTTAAAGGTTATAAAATGCTAAGCATTGGCCTTGGACGTTAAATCAATAGAATAGGTAACAAAAATAATTTTTTTTTATTTTATAATATTTATCAGTTTTATAAAAATTACAAAAGAAACAAGAAACGTTTAACAAAAATAAAAAAAATCTAATATTTGGTCATATTATCCCTGTTTTTCTATTACTTGAGCCAGTCTATTCGGAATTGACTGAATTATATTTGATACAATAACAATATTTGGATGAAGCTCTTCCCAGTAAGCATGTATTATTCCCCATAAATCTTCTGAATTTTTTGGCCTAAAATTTCGATTATATATTTTTTTTACGATTATACCCTAAATATTTTCAATTGGATTGATATCGGGACTATAAGTGACCCTAGGCAGCACTTCCACAATATGGGTTTGAAACCAGTGGGTTACAGCATTGGCAGTGTGGACTGGACAATTATCTTGTTGAAATATGAAAGTATTATTGGGATATATTTGCTCAGCAGATGGTAACAATATGTTTTTTAAAATGTAAATGTAATTTCAGGCATTAAATCTTCTCTTTATTCGCCAGCAAACACCAGGTCCATGAACGCTTATCTAGCCCCATACATTCACAGAGAAAGGTCCAAATCTAAAAGTGAGGGGGTTAGTAAGTATATCATTCTTCGAACCTAGTATTGTTTGGACTGTACACACGAATTTGTCCGTTGTAAATCGACTGGAACGTCTTTCATTAGTAAAAATGACCCTGTTTCAAAATTGAGGATTGCGGTATATTATATAATTTAAAGCAAAAATAATCCTTGATTGTCGCTGTTCTTCGGTAAAAAACATTTTTTTTGCAGCTGGGGCGACATTTTAGTTCAGATTCCTTGACTCTCCTGCTGGCGGTAGGTTGGGAGGCAGGAAATGCTGTATCAATAACAGCATCCCTTGCAGTTGCAAATGGATTATATTAAATATCCCAAAAAAGAAGCATCCTGTTCAGGGTTGGAACGTTTGGGACGACACGAACCAATTTTTCTTTTTTAGAGACTCTTCTTGTTCCCAGCGTTGCTTAATTTTCAATATAGGTTTTTTTTAATTTTTATTATACACAACTGTGCTACAGCACGGATTGACCATCCTTCTTCGATTCTTGATAAAATTTGAGCCGTTTCAACTTCAGACAACTGAGGAGGCATTTTTATGTTTTTCTGTCAAAGTTTATCAAACGTTACCACCATGCAGATTTCAGTTAAGTTATTTACACCGACGCCAATGCTTTGCTTTTTTGACAATCTATGACGTGTGATAACCTCCAATAAACAATCATTTAGACAAGCCGGTTTTACGCAAATATGACAAAACTTACCTCTCATTCTTTCTTGTACGCTTTTTTTGTGAATACGACTGTACACGACGAAGATACAATCATATTCCTCCTCTAACCCTTGTATCCGGAAAACAGGAGAAATATGTGCAGCACCTCAAATAGAATGCCGTGTAGATAGGCATCTTTGTCTACGCCTTTGTATCGACATATTATCATGTTCACTTTTTCCGGTTCGTCCGTCTATTATTCTTTCATTCGGTAACCTCGGAATCTCGCAGAGTCGTTACATTCCCATTTACATTTATGAAGTTTAAATCAAAGTTTGGTTTTTTAGAATTTTGTGCATTTTCAATGTTTTTTAGAAAGCATTTTGCCATTAATATATTTAATAAACATTTAAAACAACATGCCAGTCACAATAATAATGATGGTAAGAATACAAATAAACGTTTTCTCTCACGAGGACTGTTTAGATTTTGTGGCTTTTTGTTTAGTATTGCGACATCAAAAAGTACTCTTGAGTGTTGCTGGGCGAATTCATGTTGCGAAACAGAGTTTGTGGTTAAATTTATTTATGCTACAAAAGCAGAATAAAATCCACTTTAGGATGAATTGGTTGAAACTTTACAACATACAATGAGAGGACTTTTATTTAGTATTTTAACAACTATATTATCCTACGTATTATGTAAATTTAATTATACAGGATGTCCTATACCTATGGAGCCATACAGCAAAAGGAGACTTGTAAATAGATTATTGCTTAATTTCTTAAGATATAATATCTACAGTTAATTATTTGTCAATTGTTTCGTTAATAAAGGTGTTTATTTAAATGTTTTGCGCCATCTAGCATTTAAACGCAAATATCTCCAAAACTAATTGAAATATCGAGATTAATCAAGTAGGTACCACTTATTTACGTATAAAAGACACCTTTTTCATAACTTGAAGTGAATCAGTCAGAAATGTGAGAGACCAGTGCATCACTGTCAAAGATGAGCCTAGTACTTCGCTGTATTCATTAACACCTGATGTCAGAACAGAACCTGACTTAACTGGGTTAAATATAAAATCTCTGTTGTAAAGTAAAGTAAAGTGATATTATATTTTTTAAGTCCAGTAAAACCTGCTTATAGCTAACCAATTTTTAAATCGCAGTATAAATGGTCTTATTCGAAGAACAACTGCTGCTTGTCACTTGTCAGTGTTTTTGTTTACATTCGAATTATTGTGGATCTTTGATTTATTTTCGATTAAAATAACTTAATTATTTTTATTTATTTATTAACGCAGTTAGTTTGAAAAATACTGGTCAGTTCTATACAGCCACTGTATGCAAAATCTGAGATGTATACCATAGTTGTGAATAATCACTACATCACTACATTATTCAAATGATTTTCTTACCTGTAAGCTGGCGAATCAGGCAGAATCCTTGTAATCAATATATCAGCTGATCGATTCTCGGTATGTTCGCCAACTGAAACTGTCAATCCGTAACCCAGGCCCCGGTCAGCTGTCAAAGTGATGGTGAGGGTTTCGGGATGGGATACGCCCATAGATCCTGAACATCCGCAGTAGTTACTACCTGCAAAAAAATTGTTGTACATAATATAAGCAAATATTATACTATTACTTAAATCTGATTAAGTTTGATATCGCTGAAACGCATTTTTGATACGCTTTTCCGAGAGCTGTCACAATAGGGAACTTTCCAATTTTTTTTTTCAATAATATGATTTAGTTAGGTCTGAAAAAAGTATTCGCCAATTATTACTCCTTAAAAATCAAAAATAACTTGTTAAAAATTCTTTAAAAGTTCGCGCGTGTCGAAAGCATTTCAAACGATCTCTAAAGCGCGCGAAGCCCGATGACGTCAGGGGGTATGACTTTTGGTCATCCGTCATCTTGATACTCCTGACAGGTGCCGAGCGACCCAATTTGCATTTGGATTGCCGTGTGTTATTGTTATTGTTATTGTATTGTCGTGTCGCTTGACGCGTGGATGTCAAATCTGACAAATCATCAAATTTATTGAAAACCTATTTCGTGGATGTCACACACAATTCTGACAAATGATACCCCTTGACGTCACGACTACTAGCAGCGCGTTTTTACCCGCTTGGAATAATTTGAATTTTGGGGCATTTTTAAATCTTTCTAGCGGTCTTTTGGGAAGAAATATGTTTTTTTTTGCTGCCATATGTTTTATGACAATATGTACTTATGCTTTATAGAATTTTTTCCCCATTTAAAATTTTTGTCAAGTTCCCTATTGGGGTAGTGCCATTTAGGATTTTAAAGTAGATAAGGGTGGTACTTCAGGGGTGGATGAGGGTGGTCCGCCAAGTCTTTCGAGTCTTTGGCAACAGCGTATTATTCTAGAGTAAAAATTGGTGTATACAGGGTTGCTCAGAAGTCCGGAATAAAATTAATATATATATGATCACATTTTGACGTTATTCGTTTTGTTTTTTATAGACATTTGTCAAAGATATGACGACATCGATCTTTTTTTTAAATGGAAACATACAGCTTGTGATGCATCATTTGAAAGCTAATATATCGTACCTAAATTGCTGATCAATTTTGGCTCTGTCAAGCTATTTTAAATTGCCGACTGTTAAAAGTTTTTAAAAAATCTCTATTTAAATAAGCGAAAATGATAAATCATTGATGTTTTTTTACCTTTCAAGGTAATAAATCTTTATTGTTTCACGTTCTGATATTTTGTGACTTAACAATAGTTATGGTTTATTTGTTATTGATACTAATTCGTGGAATATTTTACTAACAGTGCCCAGTGAAATTTGATTATCCGGATATTTAGCATTAAATAAAATGCACACTTCACTTTGACTTCTTATTTTATCTCCACATCCTAATAATATATAATATATAATATATATAATTATACAAGTTCACAAAGTCACAAAATGTCAGAACGTGAAACAATGAAGATTTCTTACCTTGAAAGGTAAAAAAACATCAATGATTTATCATTTCCGCTTATTCAAATAGAGATTTTTTAAAAACTAAAAACAATCGCCATTTTGAAATAGCTTGCCAGAATCGCGCCAAAATTTATGAGCATACTGTACGAGATATTAGGTTTCAAATGATGTATCACAAGCTGTATATGTTTCCATTTAAAAAAAAGATCGATGTCGTCATATCTTTGATAAATGTCTATAAAAAAACAAACAAATAACGTCAAAATATGAGCAAATTATATAAAACTAAATTGACGTTTCCGAGCGTACCTTTATTTTTGACATTATCAAAAATTGTTATTAAAAAAAGTTGATCAGAACTAAATACCACGTCTAAATATACAATTATACGCATTTCTGTTGAAAAATTAATTTTATTAATTATTTAATTATTTAATTAATTTAATGCGTGTTATTGCATATTTAGACGTGGTTTTTAGTTCTGATCAACTTTTTTTAATAACAATTTTTCATAATGTCAAAAATAAAGGTACTTTAAAATTCACATTCTTGGGAAAAATTCACATTTTTTGACAAACCTCGTATATGACTGCATGTTGCATTTAAGGTTTTAGACCATGCTGAGCTTTTTATGAAGAATAACTTTTTTTCGTAAAATGACTAATAAAAAAGTTTTCCATATGGTGCAAACTTACGGAGACATACTATATATTAATTTTATTCCGGACTTCGGGGCAACCCTGTATTTTTACATGATTTTATTGTGGAACTCGCGAGGAACCCGGTGGACCTTTGCAATTGACCTCTTGTCGGCTTGTTATGATAAAGATAATAAGATGTATATTTTTCTATGTAGTCGTTGAATACATCCATTGTTATACAGTGTGTCCCCGGATATGGAGTTGACAAGAGGAAAAAGATCTTTATTATTGATTTTACGACGAAAAGTTATTCTTTATAAAAAATTCTGCTTGTCTAGAAAATGAATTTACTATATAAAAATTTTGGATCAGATTTAGAGGGTGTTGATAAAGAAAACATAAAAATGCTTTAAGAAAGAAGTACCATTATTTATTATTTTAGACAAAATATTTATAAAGCAAAGTTGTTTATTATTCAAAACAAAGCCTAAATACAAAATTTGAAATCTGAATTTTAAATTTGGTTTTTTATTTTATACAATAGAATTTATAAAGATTCACAATGTAAAATTGTGGAAAAAGTTATTATTCTACATATCCTCCTCCAACCTGCACACATTTCTCCAAATTAGAAATAAATTGAATGAATAGGTCAGCACTCTCAGGTTTTCATTTTAAATGTTCATAAATTCTATTGTAAAAAATAAAAAACAAAAATTAGAATTCAAATCTAAAATTTTGAATTTAGGCTTTATTTTGGATTATAAACAACTTTGTTTCATAAACATTTTGTCTAAAATAATAAAAAATGGTACTTCTCTACTAAAGCATTTTCATGTTTATTTCTTAATTTATCAACATTAACATCTGATCTAAAATTTTTATATGGTAAATTCATTTTCTCGACAAGCAACATTTTTTTTATAAAGAATAACTTTTCGTCGTAAAATCAATAATAATAGCTATTTATGCAACTAGTGTAAAAAGTGTATGTTTATTGCACACGGCATAGAAGTTATTCACCGAGACGTAGTCGAGGTGAATAATATGCCATGTGCAAAAAACAAACTTTTTGCACATGTTAGGTACATACACTATTTTTTCTACGATCGTTTTTTCATTTAACAAAAAAGTTTAAAATCGCTCTGTATTACCTCTCCTTTGTGTGTAAAAGCTGTTATTTAAATTTGACAATGGATCATAGATACCTTCGACTTCAACAAAAAAAAATTGCCCTGTCAACGTGAATTCTATTTCCTTAGGGTATCGACGGTGTGCAACACACAATACACATACTATAAACAAATTGTTCGTTTCCTAGGTAATTTACTTTATTGCACTAGGGCAAAAAGTACTTTTTCTATTTCACGTTCATAATAAGCTCAGTACGATACGCATTTGCGTATCGTAATGAAGCTATTTCGATACCCGTTTTTCCTTTATTTGATGTTGGTAACATTTAAATGTTTTATTTCATTGACTTGCGCGGCCTTTGTGATTTACGAGAAAACCCATTTTTCGCAGAGGAAAAATAGCTTGATAACCTACTTCTTTATTCTGTGTGGATAACAGTCATGTATGTTGGTTGCATAAATCTATAAATCAATCTTTTGTAGATGCTTCAAGCTATCATTGTCTGCCAAATCGTATCCAAAATAATTCAATCTACTAACCTTCCAATGTCGATTTTAACTTCAACTTTATTTGAATTTTTCATCTTCCCTATACTAAATTGCAATGCCGTGACGTAAAATCACGTCTTTTGAAATTCGAAAAAACGTAGCAAAATCTCCCGAATTTCCGAACGCTCTGTATATGTACCGAATGTACAAGGATCACACAACGTATTCCACCCAATTTCAAATCTCATATCGCTAAAATAAATTTAGAATCTCGTGGTGAAAATGGGTCAATAAATCAAAAAATGACAGTTTGCAAAATAATTTTTGTTGTCCAGAGGCTACTATGATAAAAAATAGTATTACCAACATAAAATTAAGACAGAAAAATTTACAAAATTTGAAGGATTTATTTTCTTTTTAAAATGTATTTTTCTTGATTATAAAAGGTGAAATAGAAAAAATGTATAAAGCACATGTTTCATAAGGCGTTTTAGCGCACGTGTCAATAAATAATCTCGCCACTTTGTGGCTCGTTTTTTAAAATAGACGCGTGCGCTAAAACCGCTTCTTATGAAACGTGTACTTTAATATACTATTATTGCATGGTATGCAATAAAGACCTACTTTTGTCATTAGAAATTCATACACAAAATGAAATTTTTTGAACGATCGTAGAAAAAGATATATTTCCTCTTGTCAACTCCATCCGGGGACACACTGTATTTTTTGTTGTCCAGAGGCTACTATGATAAAAAATAGTATTACCAACATAAAATTAAGACAGAAAAATTTACAAAATTTGAAGGATTTATTTTCTTTTTAAAATTTATTTTTCTTGATTGATAAAAGGTGAAATAGAAAAAATGTATAAAGCACATGTTTCATAAGGCGTTTTAGCGCACGTGTCAATAAAAAATCTCGCCACTTTGTGGCTCGTTTTTTAAAATAGACCCGTGCGCTAAAACCGCTTCTTATGAAACGTGTACTTTAATATACTATTATTGCATGGTATGCAATAAAGACCTACTTTTGTCATTAGAAATTCATACACAAAATGAAATTTTTTGAACGATCGTAGAAAAAGATATATTTCCTCTTGTCAACTTCATCCGGGGACACACTGTATTTTCATTTTGCGACCACAAAACAAACCTGAATAAAGTTTATTTAATTTCGTTCACCTATTCAAACTGTTATACTGCGAGACGCAAAATCTCATCTCTCGCCTATGGCACTTTTCCAGTCACATGAAAATTGAAACGGGACAGAAAATTTACTTTAGGCGAGATAAAAGCTTTCGCTAATTAAAAATGGGCGAGCCTTTTGGATGTTGTTTGAAAACAAATAAATATGCATTCGGTTTGTCTCAGAGTAGTTTTTTCGAAAGATATATAAAGCCCTCTACACGACGACCAGATTTATAGCGCGAAAAAACCCGGTTTTGTTAATTAAAAGTGAACGCTTTGAGCTTATAAAAGATCAGAAAAGTGCTTTTCCCCCAACCGGCTACCGGATTTAATTAGCGAATTGGAATAATTTAAATTTGCCTTTCAAAGGACGAGGACGATTGGCAATATCGGTTTGGGATCTTGGTGATTTTTTCTTGAAATAGAAAAAGCGGGTAGTAAAAGAATAAAATAGTGCATTGTTTTATAAGGAGTAAAAGCGAAACTTTTATGACGAGTCTGCAGAGTCATAAGAAGTTGGTTTTGTTTCGATTATTTCCTTCGTATCAATTTTG
Organism: Polydrusus pterygomalis; assembly: GCA_963969555.1. NCBI lineage: Eukaryota > Metazoa > Arthropoda > Insecta > Coleoptera > Curculionidae > Polydrusus > Polydrusus pterygomalis. The sequence continues at coordinate 4,219,781 of OZ018377.1, forward strand.
ACCAATCACTGACAAGAATTCGTATGTCATATTTAATTTTCAAGTGGAAAAATTGCATGACAGCTCCTGTCAGTAATTTTTCCGGAAAAATGTTTGATAGGTACTGTCATGAAGCATTATAAAAAATTATAACCAAACAACACTCCCGTAGTATACAATAACTGTAAATTTTACGTAAATTGTAACTTTAGTAATAGTAGATACTCAGTAATAGTAGATTTTGTAACGAGGTTGGAATGAAAATTCGATCCGAGTGGAAGATTCCAAACGCGATCGTTGCGAGCGTGAGGAACCACGAGTATCGAATTTTCATTCTAACCGAGTAGCAGACTATATTTTCTCCACGGCCATCCAGTTCCATATCTGATTCATCCGATTTTTCACTCATTTTTTGACTTGCACTAAAATTTGTCTGAAAATAATTATTACAACGCGGCCATTTTTATCTGACACTGACAGTTTCGAAATTCATGACAACCTATGTCGTTTGTATCAATTACAGAATATTCATTCCGTATCTTGTTATGGAATGAAAATACACGCAAAACGCATAAGAAGCAAGTGTTTCAGAATAAATATTCCAACTCAAGGGCGAGAATTTTTACATTCTATTATCAAAAATGATTTTGGAATTATTGCATTCAGTAATGGTCGTGGAGAAAATGATTTATAGTAGTAGTAGTAGTAGTAGTAACATGTTTTATTTAGCAAAAAGCTACAATTAAATATTTTTTAATACATTTTTTTTTACACATTTTTATAGATTTATTTTTAAATTTTAATACTCATCCTTCTTTTAACAAAAACAGACAGAAAAAAAAGCTTCCTCTTGAATCACTCTATCTATTAAAAAAAACCGCTTCAAAATCCGTTGCGTAGTTTTAAAGATTAGGGCACATATAGCTGGGGACAGACGCGACAGCGACTTTGTTTTATACTATGTTAAGAAGATTATACGTTGCTTTGATTGATTAAATTATCATATTACTAGTAATAGGCTTTTTTTGTTCAGTCAGGAAATAATCTTGCCAAACATCATTCGTGCATCTAATTTTTCCTATGAAAAATATCAAATAACTCACATGACACACATGCAGTTTCCCTACAAAAAATTATTTACGATACATACGATACATTGTAATTTATTTAGAAATTATTGTGAAAAAACGATATTAATTTGAGAAATTTAGCGCCCTGTAGCGGCAAAACGAAGCAACATTGCATATAGGTAAGTTTGCCTAGATCGCGTTATTTAAGGGACACTTTGTATATATCACCAAACATGTGCAAACTTTCGTAGAAACTTTTTTTGGACAACTCTAATAGTAGAGCGGATATTATTACTTAAGCTTACAAATAATGAGCCACCCTGTATCTATCTATTATACCTTCTCTATACGTGGCAAATTAAATTTCAAAAATAAACAGGAACATTACGAAGTAGGTAATGTTGAAAATACATTTTAGAGTTTTTGAAAAATGGGGCAAATCTGAAACGGCGAAATAGATAGATAGATTTATCGAACTCGTTGAAAGATTTTACCACACAATTTTCTGTTCCTTCGACTTATTAAAGATGAAGACGAACGTGTGGCCTAGGAGAGATTTATGGCGCAAAAGTCGTTTTAAAATGTCCATACTTTAAAAGATTTATAATTCCATCGAGTCTGAAGCCTCATAAATAGATATAGATAAACTTATTTATTTTTACCGTAGGTACACGCAATCCATGTTAATAAATATATAATAATATTCGCTCTCAATAACTTGTAAAAAGTATTCTTCCACCGATTAGAATTGTCGTTGTTCTGACTATGGGTCGTATCTCATTATTACACATATTATAATATTGTATTTTCTGATAATATTATTGTGTGTATGTAAATAGTAAAAATGAAGATTGTTTTGATTGACAATGGCATTATTTTAAAATAATTATACAGAAAAAAAATGCAATATTCAGAGTGCAAATCAAATTACCATAGCTCCCTAAAACGAGGTAAGAAAAAGATTAAAAGCAGTTCCCAGAGACAACTGGACACCATTAAAATAGTATATAGTTTCATTTTGCTGAAAGTTGCATAATATTATATTTCTTTTGCGAAGACCATTATCGTTTATGAAATGGTTCTTTCATTTATAATCTCCCTAGCAGCAGAATTATTACCGATAATTTTTTTTAAGAAACCGAGAAAAAAATTATCGGAAATTAATTCTGCTGCATGTGAGATTCGGTAAGAAAATTTCATAAATTGGAGTTTTTTCTTATTGTAATTTTTTTGCTAAAATGTTACAAAAACATATTTCCGACGGCTTTAGTTAATTGTAACTAATTAGAGTTTAAGAAATGAAGTTCATTTTAGCCGAGAAAAACTCATTTTTATTACTAAAATGTGAGAAATATTAAATAACAATTTTTTAAATCTGAAATCCAATGTCTTTATAGTTTTAAATTGAAATAAAACTTTAAAAACATATTTCCGATGAGTTTAGTTTAATATAACGCACTGTATTTTTACAATAGAAGTTGATTTTACTTGTTAGTAACTAAGGTTTCTGACTAAAATTTCAGGAACATTTAAAACATTAATTCGATTTAAACCATAACATCTGAAAGTACATTTCTACATAATTTCAAATGAAACGTTTAGTTAAATTTTTGATGTGTCTCTTTTAGTCCCGTTGTTCGATATGGAAAGCAAATTGGTTAGTATCAATAAAAGTTATAAGTTAGCAACAAAATGTATTTTGATTTTATTCTGAGTGACTTTTGCCAATAGATATAAAGCACTTCATTTTTGACAGAAAAATTATCACTTATTAATTTCATTAGGTAAGTTAATAGGAACTAACAATCGCGATAAACTCCCGTTGCTATAAGCAACGTAAACAACAAGGATCCTTCTAATTGGTTGAAAATAAATTTATGTAATTTTTGTAATTTATGAAACATTTCGACAAATTCTATAAACGTTATAAAAAAAGATTAACTTTTCTTTTGGTCCTTTTTTCTATTGGTTTTTAGCAACGTGACCCGGTTTTCCCTGCCCCCCCCCCCCCCCCCCCTGAGGCCTTTATTCTCTTTTACTTGCTCCGCCTTAAATCCCAGAAGGTCCTGAATTTTATATAAGTACCTTGATAAATAAGTATTTTTATTGGTTGGTTAGTTTATTGTAAATTATAACCCCATTGCGGCACATATTATACCAAATTATAGTTTTCCTTCCTTTTTAAAACAGATAAAACAAGTTGTCATGCCTTAACTAATCCCAAAGGGTTTTTAAAAATAACAATAAAAACATTGGTAGTCTTATTTCTTGTTACCAAAAATTAAATATTCCTCTCTAGAACAAAATAAAGAATCTACCAGTATATACCTCGGCCTTAGAATGCCAATAAAATAGTCCCACTAGCAATCCAGCGCTCCATTATATCATTGCATTAAATAATTTTCTTTTTGAACGTAATTTTCTTTCTGGCAATTTAATCCGGAAAATATAAACCGGCTTTCCACAACATGCTTGGAAGAAAGGCCGCCAGTTAAAACCGGGAATTTCCTGCGCACTGTATTATTGTAAAGACAGTTGTTGCTGACGTGTACCTAATTATTAAAGTGGATGAATAACGTAAACAAAAACTGCCGTTTAACGCTGAAAGTTTAAAGATGACAAAACTGTATAAAACAAGGTATTTATACAGCATTGCATATTGTAATATAATAGTACACTAAGGAAAATTATTCAATACAAGTTTTTTTTTAATACAGTGTCACCAGTAAAGTCCGCATCATATTATGATAGTATTTTTTATTAATAGCTTTATTCAAAATTTGCCTTTGGCATCAAGTTCTGCTTCGACCGAGATGAAAATTAAGCAAAAAAATGAAAAAATCTGAAAATGCCGAAAAAAAAATTAGAAAAAGTTTTTTTAAATGCAGTTTCTAGCCAACATGCAAAATTTCAGCTGCATAAGATAATTTTGATTTTTTACCTATATTTTGTAAATTGCACCACTTTTGATTCAACGCAACCTACCTAAAACTTCTTAGTGTTAACAATGCTTTATTTCAGATACATTTTCTTTAAACTAACGCCATAGTAAATGTGTGTTTTTCTACAAAATCAAAATTGGGCTATTAAAATTTGGTCGCATGTGATGCAAAGTTTATTTGTTTTTTACCCTATATAAGGTAACTTCATAAAATAAGTATTTTAAAAACGTAGTTTGTGTCTAAAAGTAATACACCTTAATATTAAGACTAAAAAGAAGACAGTGTCATCAGTAAAGTGTTCATTAAGTGGAAAATAAATTTTAGTTTAACTTAACGTAAAGTTTATCTATTTTCAACGATTTATTTAAAAACCCCTTTCTTTATTTTTTACTTTCAGACACAAACTACGTTTGCAAAAATACTTATTTTATGAAGTTACCTTATACAGGATCAAAAACAAATAAACTTTGCATCACATGCGACCAAATTTTAATGGCCCAATTTTGATTTTGTAGAAAGACACACATATAATATGGCGCTACTTTAAAGAAAATGTATCTGAAATAAGGCATTGTCAAAACTAAGAAGTTTTATGTAGGTTGCGTTAAGTATTATTTTGCAAAAGTGGTGCAATTTACAAAATATAGGTAAAAAATCAAAATTATCTTATGCATCTGAAATTTTGCATGTGGGCTAGAAACTGCATTTAAAAAAACTTTTTTCGATATTTTCAGAAATAACCCTACTTTTGAATTATTTTTTGGAAAAAATTAAAATTTGACAGATAATGCGAATCACGTGACTACTATTTTTTTGCTTAAGTTTCGTCTCGATCGAAGCAGAATGCCAAAGTCAAATTCATCAAATAAAGCTCTTAATAAAAAAAAATCCCATATGATGCGGACTTTAGGTACTGGTGACACTGTACATATGGGTTACCACAAAAAGAAATCCTTTAATCCCCAAAATATTTCCCTTAGACACACGCGAAGTCGTTTTTTGGACATCATATTTGCCCCTGTTCGATACTTTTTTCCGGTAATAAAATAAAAATTTAGTCTATATTCGTACTAATAAATTTTGTTTATATTTTACACTTTATACTATATTTTATTGATTATTATGCCAAGAGGTCTTCAATATATCACAAACTAGACCAATATACACACAATAACGGTCCATTTCGAATTAGACAACTACCGGTAGTCAGTTATTTATCACTTCAGGCATGAAACATAACTTCCATCGTTATAACTAGTGTCGGGATTTGAATGATTTGATGGTAGACTCCAGGGAGGGATTTTGTGGAAAGGAAACTATTGACAAGGGTCAATTATTATTAAATATTTATGTTAGTTTGCGATTTTTAACGATTGAAAACTAACTAAGTTGTTATTAGATAAGATAAGAAAGGAGCTGATTATTATTAAATATTTACCATATAAGTTATTCTTAATCTAGATGCAAAACAAGAGGTCTGAATTTGTAAACAAAACCACACAGGAATAGGCATGCGCGTTGCAAAATTATCGTTTAATGAATGGGGAAAATAGACAGGTCCGGGCTTTATCGTTTTGTTTGTGTGGCCTAGGCCTAGTTAGATGTATTCTAGCCTTATTTGGGCATAATAAAATCATACAATGGTCTTAACTAATAATTGTATCCGAGTCACTAAAGGCACAAACACAATTCACTAAACTATACAAAAACTAGAAATCCATACCTAAATATTAAATATCCACAATCCAGAATAGTAAAAAAATAAGAAATAATAGTAAGTGTATTTTGAGGATGTCGCTAAACAAGGAAAACCTAATAACAAGAGGGTTGTGCGCATGCCCTTACCTGTAGGACGGCAAGGGATGTGACCGGTGCGTACAAACGCTGGGTTGTCAATTAGATCAGGATGAAACTTTTTGCCTATAATCCTGATTTTTCTTCAACTTAGGTATGACGTAGATGTAATAATAAATTTAAAATACTTGTACTAAAAATTCAAGTACCAGTACCCTAATTTAAGTACCTACTTAACGTACTTAATCTTAATATACCGCCAATCGTTAAAACAAATTTTAATTTAAGTATTGAATTAACTGTATGTTTAATTTATTTTTTTACAAAATCCGCCCCTGAACATTGTCCGTGTATGCACTAGCAATGTTTGGAGTGTCACCGGTGCACGTTATGTTTTCCGTTGGTGAACAGAACATCGGTTACGGGTGCGTTAATTTGGTCACACAGGGAGTTTTCGCAGCAGATTTCGAATTGACGATAGAAAATGGCATCGTTAATTAAAAAAAATAATTAATCTTAAAGTTATCTGTCTTTAAATAGCCACACGTCGACATAAAATAAAGCCTCAGCTGATATTTAAAATATAAAATGTCAAATAAGCCACAAATTGGGAGCAAACTCACAAATCCAAAAAAATTGAATTTAGAATCATGTAGAGGCCTGTTTAAAGTAAAAAAAATACTTACAAGTTATGCGTTGTACATTTTTGATATAACTATGTTTTTCTATAAAAACAGAAACACATTTGGTACGCATTATCAACATTATTATAACACATAAACTAATGATATAAATGCCACAGCTAACATTTATTTTCTTTGACATTTAAAATAGTATTGTGTGAAAAGTTATATTTTAAATTAAAAGAAGGTATATGTTTTTCTTATTTAGGAAACGTGATACCTTTTAAGTTGAAAAATATATTTTGAAATTTAAAATTTGAATTGAATTGAATAAACCCACCGTCAAAAATACCGACTGACTTTATCTGAAAAAAGCCTCTACTACATGGGTGTTAAATTTTATAAAAAACTAAATAATGATGTTAAAAATGCACCCTCAGAGAAATTGTTTAGGAAATTTGTGAAGGAATTGCTTATAAATTTGGAGCCATACAGCATTAGTGATTTTTTGGAGATGTAAAAAGAGAGAAAAGGATCAGGAATTGCCTTTAGGTATTTAAACTTGATTTTTTTTGTTGACGCCATTTCATTTATGTTTGTTTGTACATTTGTATTGATTGACGTAATTTGAAATATATATTTTTCTATTCTATTCTATTCTAATTGTGTATTCATAGTCATAACTAATTTAAAACTCCCGGCACTATACGTGGATGGTTGTAAATAAAGACCATACGACTCGTGCATACTGAACTATAAGTCAGGAGTCACACTGAGCGACCATGATCGACCGTCCGCGATCGACCGGCTACGACCAACAATCAAAATAGCTTAAATTCAGGGTTCTAGTCACACTGGTCGACCGACCACAGCTGTCGACCGCTCGTACGAAAATGTCAAACCTGTCAAATGTCAAGATTCTTTTGTAGATAATACTTTGTCTATATAAACACAAATGACCAAGAGCAAATAAAACCAGCGTGAAAAAGTAGGGCTAGGTTTTAGAGTTGCACGCCACTTCCACTTGGTGTAAAATAAAAAAAATAAAAAATTTTGTCATGCGCATTAAGTGGGATGGTCCGAGACCGACCAAAATTTCCAGCAGGTTGGAATTTCAAACAGGGTCGACGTAGATCGGTCGCGGACGGTCGAGGACGATCGTTCAGTGTGATTTTTGTGGCAAGAATGTTCGTGTTGGAAATTTGATCGTCACTGGTCGATCGCGGACGGTCGATCATAGTCGCTCAGTGTGATTCTTCCCTAAGACGCTCTTCTCTTCGGTAAATAATAAACTATTAAAAATCTGCTATACTAATTTGTAAAAATAAATTATTATTCCACGAGAAACGTTTCTTTTCCAAAACAACCGACGATTTGATCTTGATTCCTGTATTCCTTTAACATAACATGTCTCCCTTTCTATGAGGCGAATTACGTTACGTAAAAAAATATATTTTCATTGTGTATTATATTAACGGTTTACTTACAGCTTATTCTTTTTAACTTCAAACATAGACGAGGAGAAATAAAAAGAAAAGCGCTTTTCCGGTGATAAATCACACACGCGAGGCGACGTGGGCACGTTCAAATTGTAATAGTCCAATTTGTTTGTTGTGCGCTGCTCGAAATCGTTGCGAAATACATAAATAATCCGAATGCCGCCTTAGGAAAAATGATGCCGCAATGAACCCGGCATAAACCTGAGAAAAACTATAGTTCGTACAAGGGCTTCCTTTGATGCGAAAGAAGAGAGAGAAGGAATCCGGGAGCGACTTAAGGGCATTTTAAGTTGTGCAGTTTAAAAGACCAGCACAGCGCGAACCTGCAACCTGCATGATCTCGCACACTTTACCAGCAGATACCAGCAACTTTAGACAAGCGTCTAGCTAGACTCTATATAGAGTCTGGCTGTGGACTTTTCAACAACACAATCAACGAACGTAATAAAGCGCGGGAAACTTAAAAATAAATGTGTTAGAATGCGCACATAAATCATTGTATTATTTCCTGTTAAATTGATGAGAAAAAATTGATGAAATAAAATAATAAACTAAACGAATTACCTTGATTTTCGCAGACGAAAAATAGTGAATATGGAAATATTTCTGAATGCGGAGGTTTTTTTGACGAGGATAGTTTAGATTGGAAAAAATTGTATATTTTTGAGAACGGTTTAGACTAGTAATGTTAAAACCTTCCCGAGTGTGACTATTATGTCAACCGGTCAATCATAGGCCGCGGTCTTAAAGAAAGTTTTTTGAGGTTAAGCGATATAAAGCCGGTTGTTGTAAATTAAGAACATTAAATGCTATTTATTAATATCGGTATATAGGTTTCTTTGAAACGTTGGGTATGCCAAAAACACTCCTTTTCAAAATTCTCAAAAGTTCATCACACAAAAAACTACAAGTGTTATGAATATAATAAACAATTCGACACTAAACAGTGTCTTTCAAGGCATGAAAGAAAGCAACATAATATTACATACGTTAGGAATAATCAAATTTACAAGTGTACATACTAGAAATATCAATATTACAGAATAAATACAATACTTGACCATTTAACAATTACCTATATGTCATAATTTGAATTTAACTCCAGAAGATAAACAGTTTCAATGTTGTAACGTAACCAGAATTGTTTCATAAAAATATTTAAAATAAACCGAAAATTATTTTCATGTGTTTATTTTCTGTTTTATTAATTATTTTCTATTTTGCAATAAGATTTCTCAATAAAGAAAAAATTAAAACCTGTAAAAATAGTAAGTACATTATTAACGTAGGTAAGTAGTAGGTTTAGTCGACCATAATAGTCACACTTGGGAAGGTTGTAGCATCACTAGTCTAAACCGCTCTTAAAAATTACAATTTTTTCCAATCTAAACTATCCTCTTCAAAAAAAACCTCCGCATTAGGAAATATTTCCATATTCACTATTTTTCGTCTGCGAAAATCAAAGTAATTCGTTTAGTTTATTATTTTATTTCATCAATTTTTTCTCATCAATTTAATAGGAAATAATACAATGATTTATGTGAGCGTTCTAAAACATTTATTTTTAAGTTTCCCGCGCTTTATTGCGAACGTTGATCGGGCGGTTGGAAAGTCCACAGCCAGACTCTAGAAGCTTGTCAACTTAAGCCTGCAGCGAAAAAGTTTTGTAGTGGTAGTTGAGTAAGCAACATGGAAGTGTGCAGATCGGAGGAAGAAATTTGTGTTTTAGCCATGGCGTGTGAAGAAGAGGAGGAAGAGGAGCAAGCCAAGAAAAAGAGAAGGTTTTGGGTCAAGTTGACATTATGCTGTACCGCCGCCCCCCAACCTAGTTGGCTTGATTTTTTTTATATCCCAAACTTGAAAGTTGAGTGTATTTTTTCAGTGCATAGTATAATAAGACTGCGAAAACCGAAAACATAGACATATTTCCAACGCTTTAAAACAGAAAAAAAAAGTTAGAAAAGTGGCAAGTCATGCCTCGTATAGGACGCTCTGGTATCCTTTTCATTCCGAACATAAGTAGAAAATTGGCCATTCCAAAGTTTTATTAGTTATTACAAGCACACATGGGTCTGGAACATAAACTACTCGAAATACGAGTATATCTATGTATATGCGTTTACCGCTTTTTAAAAAGTTTGTTTCCAACAACTTGAATAAGGTACGAGAAGAAAAGAAGATTTACGAAGTAAAATGAGGGAAGTTTTTGGATTGTTAGCTGCTTTATAGCCGTCATGTATACCAATAAAATATAATACGGTTCTTTAATTATTTTCGTTTCAACGTCTGATAATCTATTATTGGCAACACTTACAATTTATTAGTTACGTCTATTTTTCCTTGCAGATTTAGTTCAAAAAGTTTGAGCATTATTCTTTCAAGCTTGTAGTAGGACGTACATTTGAAATATTAAAGTCCGCACCTGTCTATCTTACCATTCCTTTAATGAAAATTTTGCAGTGTGCAATGTGTGCATGCATTGCCCATGTATACAGTGTAATCAGTAAAGTCCGCATCATGTGGAATTTTTTTTATTATTAGCTTTATTCGAAATTTGACTTTGGCATCAAGTTCTGCTTCGATCGAGATGAAAATTATGCAAAAAAATAGTAAATTGAAGAAGTAGTCCGTCCACACTTTAAGTGGAGTAAAAGATTGAAAGGGAAAAGAAAAACTCTAAGTCTTTCTCCACTGATATATTCAAAATAACTTTAGTTAAAAGATAACTCTACATCTTTCGAAGATATAAATGTTCATCTTCAGGAGAATTAAGATGTTATAAAAGAAAAATAACTAGTGTTAACGTTTTAGACTAGGCTATAAGATAGTGAGAGGGACATATTAACATTCTAAGTCATAAAAGCACCAAAGAACAAGTTACCGAAGTATTAATATACCAGGTATAGGGTAATGATAGTAAAAATTAAAGGAAGCAAGGCCCATACGTGAAGCAAAATGATTAGTAAAGCAGTAGAAGAAGGAATAAATTGGGTTTAAGCATATGCTGATGAAAAGGAAAGAAAATGTGGTCAAGTGTGAGGAAAAAGTAATGAATAAAACAGTAAAATTAAGAGTAAAAAACAGACTTAAGACTTAAAATTGGGTCGTCATAAAGTTAGCCACAGGTTAATATTTAAAATTCTTAGGAATAAAAATAGTAGGAATCCTGAAGCCTTAGGTTCAACATAATTAAAAGAAAAGTTTAAAAAATCAAATAATTTTCAACAGGTGAGCCAGACCAGGTCTGGCCAGGATTTTTTAAACTTTTCTTTCAATGATGTTGAACCTAAGGCTTCAGGATTATTACTATTTTTATTCCTAAGAATTTTAGAGATTAACCTGCGGCTCACTTTATGACGACCCAATTTTAAGTCTTAACTATGTTTTTTACTCTTAGTTTTACTGTTTTATTTATTACTTTTTCGTCACACTTGACCACATTTTCTTTCCTTTTCATCAGCATGTTTAAACCCAATTTATTCTTTCTTCTACTGCTTTACTAATCATTTTGCTTCACGTATGGGCCTTGCTTCCTTTAGTTTTTACTATCATTACCCTATACCTGGTAAATTAAGACTTCGGTAACTTGTTCTTTGGTGCTTTTATGACTTAGAATGTTAATATGTCCCTCTCACTATCTTAAAGCCTAGTCTAAAACGTTAACACTAGTTATTTTTCTTTTATAACATCTTAATTCTCCTAAAGATGAACATTTCTATGTTCGAAACATGTAGAGTTTTCTTTTAACTAAAGTTATTTTGAATATATCAGTTGAGGAAGACTTAGAGTTTTTCTTTTCCCTTTCAAAAAAATAGTAGTCACGTGATTCGTATTTTCTGTCAAATTTTAATTTTTTTCAAAAAATAATTCAAAAGTGGGGTTTCTGAAAATATCGAAAAAAGTTATTAAAATAAGTTTTTTCTAGTCCACGTGCAAAATTTCAGCTGCGTAAGATAATTTTGATTTTTTATCCACCACTACAATTTATTTTTCACTTAATGAACACTTTACTGATGACACACTGTGTTCTTTTTTGTCTTAATATTAAGGTGTATTACTTTCAGACACAAACTACATTTTCAAAAATACCTATTTTATGGAGTTATCTTATACACGGTCAAAAACAAATAAACTTTGCATCACATGCGACCAAATTTTAATAGCCCAATTTTGATTTTGTAGAAAAACACACATTTAATATGCCGCTACTTTAAAGAAAATGTATCTGAAATAAAGCATTGTCAAAACTAAGATGTTTTATGTATTTTGCAAAAGTGGTGCAATTTACAAAATATGTAGATACTATGCCACGAACGTTAATTATAATATGGCAACGCAGCATTGACGCAAAACATGCGCAGGCGCATTGCTTTCCGTTTAATTGGCTCTTAGCTATGATATTTGGGCTGCGAAACTCTTGTATGTTGTCAGTGTTGTTCATAGCATTTTTCATTGGTAAGTTTGGTGCATGTCAAATGTATTTCTATCCTTTACCAATGAATAACGTCATAGCTTTTAATATATCGCACGTTGAGTTCGATGTTTCAATTGTAAATAAAATTAACGCTGTATTTTTGCTAGCCATTATGCTGATAAACCAGTAAGACCACCGTACAAGTTTAAAATATGGTGAACGATGTTAAAAGAACTTAGCCCAGTCCTGTCTCTGTTGCCAGCATCATAATGTAAAATAGACCGGACTTCAACAGGGTGCCATAAATGACAGGTGACTTAGCCACGATGCGCCGTGTTTTTTTTTCTTTACTTAATTAACAGAGAATATAAAGAGCTATAGACGTAATATTGAAATACTTCGAATATAAACTGGGAACAAACATTTTCCTGTTTTAATAGATTAACGGTGATTAACCTTAATTAATTAATCCAAAAAGTAAGACAAAAAACACTTACTACAATCGCTTTCGAACGACTTATTAATGGTACTTTGCCTATTTGTCCTATTTGCCCTGCTAGCCCTGGACCTCCTGCTGTTCAACGTACTAAATCCTGCTACACTAGAACTGCTCCCAGAAAATTGTCCTGCAACAAATAATTAAAATAATTATTAAAATACTGACGGGCAGAATTTACACAGCATATTATGGGACGAAATTTCATTGTTAGACTTTTAAAAATACCGATGTTGGCAATCGATTCGTCATATCTCTAGTTTGGGACCTCCTGCATCAATATTGTTTTTATAAAAAATACCACAATTTAAAATGTTAATACAAGAGCCCAAGCATTGTTCTAAAAAAAACTGTGCTGAATTAACTGAATTTATTCCACGTTACAAAGTCACACTGGATAGAAAAGCAGACCTTCCTAACTCTCTTAGGATGGTAAAAGAAAGATTTACTTAATACCTTTTAATCCTAGGCGTGTTCGATTCGCTGGTTTAGATCGATCCGGATCGATCTAACTGATTCTAACTGATCTGCCTTTGTTCGATTGGCAAATTATCACTGTTCCCCCACTACCGTCAAAGTGATCCCATGTGAACATAAATCGCCAAAATCAGATCAGTTGTTTGTTTTGTTTACTTTATGGTTTTGGAAGTTATAGTTCCATTCTGTCCCTGTTTTTAGATTTTCGTTGGGTATTTATTAGTATTCTTTGATTATGTCTTTTTTCAAGAAAATTAACTGTGATGTAGAAGTAGAAATGGCGAATTACGTCTGTTTAAATCCATCTGGGTAAATAATATTTCCTGTACGTGAATAAGAAGAGTAGAAATAATAGCATATTACAATGCAAGTACGGTAGGTACGTCTTTACCGTATGTGCGTGATGTTTAACAAAACGAGCCGAAGACGTAAATGTACGATATTTTATGTACAAGCATATTTTAGGGTACCAATATTAAAGACTAAAAGAGCACTGTTTTAATTTACCCCGTAGGTGCCTCGTAAGTCTTTATCAACAATGCATTAATATCAGGTTGTTAGGGAAATAAATGATAAAAATTTAATAGTTTGCTTTTATATGACAGATGTAAAACTTGACAACGGAATAAACGATTAGTTATTTACGATATATGTGTTGTAAAGATTCATATTACAACACGAGATGTTAAAGTTGTCAAACGAGGCGTCAGCCGAGTTTAATAAAACATCGAGTGTAGTAATATGAATTTACAACAAGAATATTGTACAAAATTTTATCTACTTTCATCTATGAATACAAATATTTGGCAAAAGGCATTTTTAGAAATAAAAATGCACCTGTAAAAATGCACCTGCTATTAAGTTTACTAATCAAGTTTTTTTTGTTACCTTTCGCATGGTTACTGTTTTGCATGGTTACTGTCGAAACTTTGTCAAACAAATTCAAAAATATTAAAAGCGTTTTTCAAAATGAGCGATTCTGATGGAAGTTTACCCTCTGATATAGAAGCAGCGGTAAACGAAGCGATCTTAAGTTTAGTTCCGATAAAATCCAAGGCGAGGTATGAGTTGGAGTACCAGAAGTTTGAAGATTGGTGCAAATCTAACAAAATAAAAGAGGTGTCTGAGAAAATCCTTTTGGGTTATTTTTCAGGAAAGCAACGCTCCCAGAAACCATCTATACTATGGACTCACTACTCAATGTTGAGATCTATGATTTCAGTCAAGAAAAATCAAGATATAAGCAGTTTTTCCATTACAGCACTAGTGCTGTAATAGATGCCCTTACAAAACGATTTACAGAACTGTAAAATTCATATTACCAAATGAAAGTAGATAAAAATATTTTTGTAACAATTTCGTGAAAGTGTGTTTTAAATGGAAGTCAGTAGCAGTAGTGATGATGAAATACCGAAGGAAGTTCTGGACATTGCTAAAGCAGCTACCCTTAATTTATTGCCGGATAAATCACGGCATAGATATGAGAAGGAATATGGGCTCTTCATGGAGTGGATGTAATTACTTACAGCACTAGTGCGGTAAAGTGATACTTACCGCACTCAAATCAGTGCGGTAAGTAGTTACTTACCGCACGCTTGTAGATAAAAATTGTTGAAAATGCCATAGTTCGTAAGTCCACGACTAGGTATCTAGGTATATCCACTATGTTACTTTTCAGATTTTTGTAAATATGTTTTAAAAATATTTAAAAAAAAACGGGGAAAATTGTTTCAATCAAATCACATTTAAGTGCTTTTTCGTAAAACCCCTTAAAATAAGTGGTCGTTAGTGGGATCACAACACCGACGCAAACACACAAGAAAAGGCCTAAAGCTTTTGTTTTTGCTGTAAAATACATTTTATCTCGCTACTTTGTGCCGAAATTAATGTAATATATGAAGGCAGGGGAGTAATCATAAGAAAGTACCATTCATTAAAAAAAAAGGTATGTATCATTTAAAAATATTTCGACGCTAACAAAGCATTTATAGAAATTATTTAGGGGTAATAGCAAAAGTGCGTTAAAATTACTGATAATTTTTCATAAAGGCGTGTTTTCTAAAAACTGCATAAGTTTATTGACATATATTTTCGAATTTTTTTAAAATATAAAAATGAACGAATGCAGTTTTTAAAGATAACGGCCTGCATGCAAAAATATCTGGTTATTTTAAAGCACGAATGCTATTGAGTGGAATATGTTCCGAAAAAAAATACACACAAATCAAAACCCAACAATATATTAAAAGATAAGAATTACAATTAAATACAGAGTTAACATAAGTACCTATTTCCTTTTTCCTTTGACATACAGCATACAAAATTATTGTTGAGTGTGGTTGCTATTAAAAAAAAATTCATACATTGTTGAATATGGTTCCTATGGAAAAACTTATACATAGATCACTTTATTCCTGTGACTTATTTCAAAACCCAGCTGATAACGCAAAGAAAAGTATTTTCATATGTTGGCAGGAAACTTACCCACGAATATATTTTTTTTTGTATACCTACTCGGTGAGCATTAAATTCACCAATGGAATTTGCAAATTAATTTTAAAATGACAATGTTTAATGTAATCAAACAGAATAAGACCTGCCGGGTACTTATCGGTACCTGCCGTGTAATTATCGTTGTAAAAATTGCACACCTCTTATAAGAATTTTTATACATGAGGAAAATATTTGAAATAATAACGCGAACGGTTAGTCTTCACTTTTTTTAATTCTCATTAGCAATAACAATGGGTTTTTTCACGAAATTTTGAACCGCATAGACGAAAAATTTTTTTTCTACCATTTCAGTTTTTAAAATTTTGAATTGTTTATTGAGCAAATAATTCAACAAAAGGCGCTTTTCAATAAAAATTCGCGGAATCAGCGATCTACGTCATACACTTATATTTCGTTTAGATAAAATGTAATTTTGAGGGTACTTTTTTGGGATTATTCCTGTTTGTATCCCTGTTGACCATGAATAAATAAAATAAATAAATAAATAAATAAATAAATAAATAAATAAAATAAATAAACACGAGGTCGTTTTTTTGGACAACATATTTTTGCGCCTATTCGTTATCTTTTTCCGGTAACAAAACACCGTTTAACCCACAGAATATTGAGTTCTCTGGTTTTACCATTAAAATATGTACCTATCGAATAAAATATTGTAATAGATGATTTTTTAATTCCTACAAGGTTATCTAATTTTCTCCAAAAATAAACTAAAATCTTTTTATATCTAAAATATACTGTTTAGGAACTAAATAGTCCTCTTTTTAAAATATGGTGAAATGGTTTAGGTAACTTTCAGCGAGCGCTATATATCCCTATTCCTTACTAAAATAGAACAGAAAGGAACAAACTAACTTAAAACAATGATCTGTCGTTGCTCCGCGTGGTTTAAGTTGAACGGAGTAATTCAAAACATATCATCTGATTGCCGGTGATTGATGTCTGATGGTATGGTGTACTTTTAGTACAAGAGCGAGGTGCATGACTGCAAGCCTAATTATGTGTTCCATGATATAATTGTTGTGTGGTTGTGTCCTTATATTTAAGGTTTATTTGTGTTTATTTTCCCCTTGACCATAAACTTGATCCTCTGTTGTTATTAACATACTTTAGAATAAATAAAATATAATCTTATTTGGTTTTACATGGTTGACAAAATAAATGTTTTCATATAAAAAACATTGTCGTTAATTTTTGTGTTTTATTAAGCCTTTTATCCCAACTGATATGTTTCTTTAGGTAAGAACTTCTACACTAATTTTTTTCATTATAATTTTCTTATTTTATTTTCTCAAAATAAACATCACTCATGACAGACTATCATAATACCTATAGATTAAACAGGGTTACCTATATATGTATGTATAAAATAAGACCATTAACTGTCAATATTAATTTTTCATTTTATCTTTAAAACTAGGTTATCATACCTAGGTAACTGGCTCAAAGCGTCACTGTCATTACAGAGATTTAATTTGGCTAAAGAAAAGTAAAGAAATCTAATAAAAAATAAAATAAAATGACGGATACGTCACTAAGGGCCAATCATAAATAAAAGGAGCTCAGAAAAAGGTAATTTAGTAGTAGCTACGTAAAATACCAATGATAAAAACAATACTTTTTATATAGCTGGTAGAAAATACAATACTTTTTTAATTACATGACCTCAATTAATCACAAAATCATATTTTTTTTTATAAGTAAAAGATATTTCTTACCTCTGCATCATATATTTTTTTAGGGCAATAGAGTTGTCTTTTAGCAGCAAAAAAATAATATTTAAAAAACGACCATATCGAGGTCAAAAAGTAATTTCAAAAAAATTAACCTAGTAGCTACCGTGCGAGCAAACATTATTTGCATCAAAGAGGGCTTGCATTAAAAAACGTAGGGCTTGGTTAAGATCACAATGATATGGGGACGATATATCTAACCAAATCTAGGTTAAAATTTTGTCAAATTCATATTATGACCTGATATGCTAAACTAATGAGTAATAAAATAAGTAGACAAATAAAAATTTATTTTTGTTGTTTACAAAATTACCAAAGTAAGAATATACAGAAAGAAAAAGAAAAATAATTACATAAATTGCTGAAATTGGCCACCGCCATGCTCCAAGCATAAATTCACACTTCTCTTCATATTTCATTCTTCTGTTCTTACAGAATGGTCATTCTGCTCCTTTTTCGTGTTGTATAGAACCTGTTTCCCTAAACACAGCCACGGTTCTTTTCAGGCAATGATAAAAATCCCCAGCAATAAAAGCAACGTTAGGAAAATGTTTGTGAAAATGGTCCATGCACAAACCCGGATTATATTGCCACTCATAATTTACTCTAACCCCGTTTCCAAAATACGAATACATGAATGTTTTGTGCTGTTCCGTAAAGCCCATTGTGGGAATTGTTTAAGAAATTGGAATAATTAGCGATGAATCAAATTACTTGTAATAACCGTCAAAGATGACGGAATAACTGATTGATTGTTAATGCAGGTAGTTACTGACTCCCAACATTTATTAACCTCTACGGCTAAGCATTACGTCCTTAGATGCAAGGCCCTCTTTGATGCAAATAATTTTTGCTCGCACGGTACAACAGAGTTGTTTTTTCGGCGCCTATTTATTGCAGATTTTTTTCTACTACTAATGGATTTCTAGCTACACGGCTAATAATTTTCTCTCAGTGTTACTATTACAACACATATATAGTAAGTGCTATTTTCTTCGTTATTATAGTTTTTGTGGGACCGATGAAGGCAATATAAGAAATATCCGAAACCGGTATTCCTAGAAAAAAAATTGTGGAAAAAAACTTTTTTGAAATTTCAATAATAAACGGTTAAAACTTTGTTTAAAAAAATTATTTATATATGTTAAATTTTCCAAGACTAAACGCCAGACCTGGCCACCAGTCACTTAGTGCGTCCTAACTATGGAGAGATAACGAAATTATAAAGGGCTAAGCCGAAGGTTTTATCTGGAATTGCCGAAAAAGATGTTATCTGCGCTTATGAATAGCTGAGGACTATTGGGTGGCTAATTCGCTAAGAACTTTTCCCATTGACCCCGATTGTGGAATAAAGAAAAACGGCCCCCTTGTGTCTCTATTAACTTGAAAATTTGCAAATGATCTTCTTTGTTCTTGTTCTTTGACTGTTAGAAATAGATGCATCTTGCTATTTACCTCGCTTTTTGACGATATTTTTGTTCTAGAACATACATTTTAAATCTGGCCCATATTAATCTTTGGAAGTACAGTACACAACATTTTCAAGAACAATTTCTTAATCAAATATTTGAAACATTTTTTGGTACCAGTTATGGAGAACTAGAGGGTAGGAGGCCGAACGACAATGGCAGCATTTTCAATTTCTGTCCCGGTTTTTCGGTTAGTTCGCTAGTTGGCCGATAGAGGCTCTCGCTTCGCAGGTGGGCTGGTGTCGTCTTCTTCTTCTTTTTTTTTTGACTTTTACTTTGGCAATTGACATTTTATTTTTCGAAATAACAAATAACGTTTAAAGACAAGACAAAACAAATAACGTTGTATTGTAATAATTGATTTCCATATTTATATTATATTGAATAATGTTAAACAATTTATAAAAGTAAAGTTTGCTTTGTGTCGGAGTGTAAGACAGGATCTTCTTCAGAGAGAAAACGCAGCCAAATAAGTCTCTTTCTAGCTCCAATAGTTGTTTAGTTGCTCACTTAAAAAAAAAACCCTCTGTAAAAGTCCTTATTTGTTCCTTAAAGAACTAATTTAAATAAAAATAGTTATCGCGTCCATAAGAAACCATTTATTTGATAGCCCACCTCAAACACGAGCGCCATCTTACGGCGACTCGTAAAGCTGAATTACCGATGCTAATTTGGGACCGAATCCAATGCATTGCGATCGGCCTCCTACCCTCTAGTTCTCCATAGTACCAGTCATTGTTTATAACACAAACAAATATTAAACACCCATAAGCAACAATAACCGAGTTCCTTTTAGTTGCTTTTAAATAGCACAGCCAAGGGCTAAGTTGAGCGTTCCTTCTAAAAATTTAAGTCAGCTCAGCAAAGATTTTATCCTCCTTCCCTACCGCGGTTAAGTATGCCCATCTATTTTTCTGATACGATTTTTTGCGAAGCGTTCCTTTAGCTAAGCAAAAATTTTTCTTTTCTATGTTGTTTAAAAGAAGCAAAAGGAAAGTACCTAATAGCAAAGAATACAAAAAATCCACAGAGAAAACGTAACAACAAAAATGGCTCCGAACCGGTTCTGGAGTGTGTTTATATAAAGTCGATAAAGAAGGAAAACCTAATAGCAAAAGGGGTTGTGCGCACGCCCAATCCTGCTGCGAGAGAAGGCATCTGACCGGCGAGTCGTGCGTACAGACGTATCTTTTCACCCATAAAACTTAACTTTTGTTTGCGCATTAGATAAGCTGTTACTGTTAACTTTTTCGTAAAACAAAGCGTTTCGACAGAAGACAATGACATTTGACACTAACAGCTGATCTGGTTTTGTCGTTAAAGTTCCCAGATCAGCAGTGGGCCGAAGCAAGCTCACGCGTCAGATTGCATCATATTATTTTTTTCCGATTTTGGTGTTCTTTAAGTATTTCTGTCGCTATTTTTTGTGTAGTGTGTGGTTTGTTTTTGTTATTTTACTTTTGGATTTCATATATTTCAGAGACAGATTTTCTTGGTGTTTATTATTTAAGTTTAATGTTGAGTACACCATTTTGGTTAATTCATCTATTATCAAATCAATAAAGTGCTCAGTTAAACCATTCCCAAGTAGCACAACATATTGGCTGATCATTGGTTCCATATTGGCACAATATAGATTCATTTGTATCGGCAAAACAATATAATATTACTATTGGTCCAATATTGCATTTCGTGAAATATTACAATACTAGCTGAGAAACAAAATAAGGGGCATCAGTCAGATGCATAGCCATAGTGTTTAATGTTCATACAATTTTTAATTTAAAAATAAATTAAGTTAATAATACTAACAATAATTATTGCCATACTAATTATTAATTATATGCCTAATAATTTAAGTAACAATTTTTCAAACTTTTTAGATCAATCACAATATTTCAAGAATTGCCAATATTTTACCATTAATTTTTAGTGTCCACAAAAAAATATACCTTAATAATTTTATGAAAAAAAAATACAATAATGGGCAAATAATTCAAAAAGTCCACATTTTTTTATTGGGCCAATATATGAACGATATTGGGTCCATATTGGATCGATATTGTTGTGCTACTTGGGTTTACTTATCGTTATAAATATACAGGATGTCGCATAACTAAGGAGCCAATACAGCAACAGGAGATAGTAGATTTGAAAATATGTCATTTATGTTTAAGAAAGCACGGTTAATTTGCAATAAATATGATTCGCTCAGAAAGATGTTAATTTAAATGTTATTTTTTTTTAAACGCAATTATCTCAAGAACTAATTAAAATATCGAGATTAATGAAGTACAACTTTTTACCTATTTTGCTTTTTATAAATAAACACTAATCGAAATATTGTTTTCTTTTTTTCCTTTAATTTTATACTCTGTTAACATAGTTATTTTGGTTGGTACGGGTCTGTCCATATATTATTATATAAATAATAAAATTAGTATCTAAGCTATATCTTTACAAACTATTAAGACTCCCTTAAAAATTTAACAGATGGCGAAGGTAAAAGAACTTAGTTCGGTTCTGCTTCTGTAGCCAATCGCTTATCATAAAATATACCAGGCTTCAACAGGGTGCCATTAATGACAGGTGATATTGTGAGTTCTTAGATTAATTTGACTTTACATGTCTATGGGTGTCTCGTAAAGCAGCTGGGAAACCTTCAGCGTCGCCTGCAGACGAATGATTGATTTAATTCATCCCCAATGACTTTCTTATTATTGCGTAATGTGTATCTTAAATTTTGTATTTAAAATAGCTATTTATGCCATCAGTTACGAAATGCCTAATTTTGTGTAACGCGTGAGATTTTTGCGGAACGAACGAAGTGAGTTTCGCAAAAACTCACAAGTTACACAAAATTTCATTTCGTAACGTATTGCATACAAGATTTTTTCTAATTTTGAAGAAAGTAATAAAAAAATAAAATTTAATATAATTGATAAAAATTTGGAAAACATAAATTTAGTTTTTCTAATTTTGACATATAACTGACGGCATAAATAGCTATTGTTGCTGTTACTTCATGTTAGTTGTCAGTTTGACATTTTGTAAAAAAGTCTAGACGGAAGGTTTTTAGCGAGATTGATATATTTTTAGTTTTATTTTTAAAATTCAAGTTCTGAAGAGCTACCAAGCGATATTGAAGAGGCAGCAGGTAATGCTCTATTATCAGTAATTCCCAAAAAGTCAAAGGCAGTTTATGATTTGGCATACGAAAAATTTGTTACGTGGTGTGATGAGAAGAAAATTAAACATGTTAATGAGAAAGTTTTACTTACATATTTCGAGGGTAAGAAAGATCTAAAAGTTTCCACATCATGGACACTTTACTCAATGTTAACTTAATTTAATTTTAATTTACTTAATGTCACTAATTTTGAAATACATTTTTCGTCACCAATTGCATAAAATTTTACTTTATGCAACTAGTTACAAAAAGTAAGACGTTTCATAATGTCAATCAGTTTTAAAAAGTGTCACTTTATATGTCAAAATTAGAAAAAGTTTTTTATAAAAGTTGTTCATAATTTATTTTTCGTATTCACTACTAGCTACTGTATATTATTATTTAATCCCTATTACTTCGGCCAACGCGGTTATGAAAATATATGATGGTCTTTTTACGGCTCAAGAAGTATGATTAATATACAGTTGATGTAAACATCAAGTCATGCCACACTGGGGGGTATTTGTAGTACACCGACTCGCTAATATACTAAGGCCTTTGATGTCACTCCTTTTACTCATATTTACTTTATGATTAATTCATCCACTATGTTATTTGCTTTGATAATTTTAGAAAATAAGATTAAAGCAGACAGGGGCGCACAGTGGCGCAGCAAGGGTGAATGGCACCCGGGGCGGGTATCAACCATAGACACCATAGACATATACCTTTAGATCCGTAGAGATTATATCGTGCGCAAACAAAAGTTAAGATTTATGGGTGAAAAAATACGCTGGTCAGATCCTTTGGATCAAAGAGGGCCTCGCATCTAAAGACGTAATGCTTAGCCGTAGAGCTTAATACCTGTTGGGTGTCAGTAACTACCTGAATTAACAATCAATCAGTTATGCCGTCATCTTTGACAGTCGTTACAAGTAATTTGATTCATCGCTAATTTTTCCAATTTCTTGAACAATTCACACAATGGGCTCTACGGAACTGCACATAACATTCATGGTTGAAGCGTATTGTTCGCTGTTTTTATTGCTGGGGATTTTTATCATTGCCTGAAAAGAACCGTGGCTGTGTTTAGGGAAACAGGTTCTATACAACACAAAAAAGGAGTAGGAAGACCATCTGTAAGAACAGAAGAACTTGTTGCAAACGTCGTGAAATAATGCAAAATACGTCAATAAATTGTATAAGACGCCTGTCCCAAGAAGTGGGAAGATCTTATGGAACATGCAGGACTATTCCTAAGAAGCAACTAGATTTATTTCCTTATAAAGTGCAAGTATTCCAAGAAATACAAATAATACAAATACGTTTTGGATATTGTCAACAGGATGGTGCAACCGCCCATACAACCGCCGAAATTATTAACTACTTACGCAATTTTTTCGACGACAGATTGATCAGTTTTCGATCAGACATTGAATTCCCACCTAGATCACCTTGTTTAACGGTTATGGATTACTTCGTTTTTCCTCATTTATAGAACACTATTTTTAAAACACCAGTTGCAAATTTAGAACAATTACAAGAAAGGATTATCCAAGAATGTGGTAACATTTCTCCAGAGATGCTGGTCAACACTATCGAAAATATGAAGGGACGTGTGAATTTATGCTTGGAGCATGGCGGTGGCCAATTTCAGCAATTTACTTATGTAATTATTTTTTTTTCTTTCTGTATATTCTTACTTTGTTAATTTTGTAAACAACAAAAATAAATTAGTATTTGTCTACTTATTTTATTACCCATTAGTTTGGCATATCATGTCATAATAGGAATTTGACAAAATTTTAACCTAGATTTAGTTAGATGTATCGTCCCCATATCATTGTGATCTAAATCAAGCCCTACGTTTTTTAATCCAAGCCCTCTTTGATGCAAATAATTTTTGCTCGCACGGTAGGTATTAGGATTTCCTTCTTTATCGACATTATATAAATACACTCCAGAACCGGCCCGATGCTATTTTTGTTGTTACGTTTTCCCTGTGGATTTCTTGTATTCTTTGCTATTAGGTACTTTCCTTTTACTTCTTTTAAACAGCATAGCCACGTCAAAATCCTTGCTTAGCTAAGTTGTTAAAGGAACGCTTAGCGAACAAATTCTATATTCATGTGAGAAATATGAATGGGCATACTTAACCGCGGCAAGGGAGTAAGAAAAAATCTTTGCCGAGCTGAGTTAAATTTTTAAAAGAAACGCTCAACTTGCTTGCTATTTACAAGCATCCAAAAGAAACTCGGTTATTGTGGATTGTGGGTGTTTAATATTTCGAAATCCTAGTTTTTGACTACTTGTGTATGGTGTAGTTAAATGAATTGTGTGCTATAAAACAATGACTGGTACCGAAAACTTTTTAAAATCCTTTATCAAGAAATTGTACTGGACAATGTTGTTTTACACGTACCTATTTGCCAATTTTAAGGTCGTTCTCATCGTTACCTTTATACCTTTGTTTCAATAACTTAAACAGAGAAAAACAAGAGTCTAGACGTGAGATATTATTCGGGTAGATGCCGGCGGGTTGACCTTTAGTCCAAGTTCCTGCAACCGGTAAATTTGTTATGACGTAGATCGCTGGTTCCGCTAAGTTTTATTAAAGAGCGTCTTTTGTTTATTTATTATTTTCCATAATTCAAAATTTTAAAAGTTAAAATCGTAGAAAATTTTATTTTTTCTTTATCTAAGGTCGGTGCGGGTAATAAGGCCTGTCGGCTAATAAGGCCTAAATAATAAAAATGCCATTTAGAATGACCGATGTGGTTGAAGGTCACACTCGTAGGGTAGCTAGCAGTCGTAGAATGGCCCCTCGAACTTATCGCGACGCGTAGCTCACGGGCTACCGCCAGTACTGCGTTATTCATTGTGAGTAGTGATTGCGCGGCACGAATAATAATAAATCGTCCGAATCAATCGTAAGTATTTTTTGTAATATTACACTTATATATATAATTTTGCGCTATAGTGTTTTGTTTGGTGCTTCTACGACCTTTGATGTTTGAATAATATATTATTGTCCGAATTTTTTTTTTAGGTTTCTTTACATAACTTGTCAGCGGGTATTAAGGCCTACCAAATTTGACAGTAGGCCTTATTATGCTTCTTTTTTTTATCAACATTTTTCTGTTTTATAGTTCATTTTATGTCTTTTTCATGTAAATAAGTAATAATACTACATGTTTATGCTTATTAATAAAAACAATCATTTCTGGCGCCGAAGTCATAAACTTTCAAGTGGTATCGGGTTTCCCTGATGACGATATGGGTGTCGACGAGAGAAAAGCCCGCGAACCGCAGCAGAACGATTTTGGAGATGTCCGGTTACTTGCCTCCAAATAGAAAGACAATAATATTTTTTGTTGTTAAATAACACAGTTTTCAATTGTTAATGAAAGTACGTAAATAAATTAAGTTTTTGTTCAGGTTTACGTATAGTGTGTTTTATTAAAGAAAAAGAAGCGAAACGAAGAATACAGTCCACTACGAAGCTATTGCAGGGCTTAAACATACATTTTGGTCCTTCGAGCCGGATTTGAACCAGCGACCTGTTTACTAATTTATTTATTGTTATTTTTAGTGACTACAACCACGATGCCGCGTATTTTTAGATCTTAGGCCTTATTACCCTAATATAGTATAATAAGGCCTACTGACAAGGTTTTAAAAAATGTTTAATTTTGTTGTTGTTTACGGTAGTAGTTGCCATTTTTCGTTTATATTTTATAGTAACTGTTCTGTAGGATTAATTAACATTAAATTTTGTTGATTCGTATACATAGTTTTTTTTCAAATCTTAGATCTCCCTTAGCCTAGGCCTTATTACCCGCACCTACCTTATATGGTAGTGTAAAAAACGAACTTTGGTGAGAAACCCAATTTATGTGTGTTACGTTTTATATTTTCGGCGTGTCAGTGTATCCAAATTAATTTCCTTGCAACCACAACAACGTAATATTTATCATTTGGACCCTCACAACCTGAATTACAAAATCATATCTACTCTCCAGAAGAGTAATTATGAACTGAATGAGAAATCTTCACTTACTTTATCAGTTCCTCACAACCGGTTTCACAGATTTAACATAATATGAAAAATAAAAACTTAAAAACCTAATAATATGAAACTCGTATTTCTCAATAGACTGTATGATACGACTATACTTCTAAAACAAACAAAAAAGTCTGGATACGCCAATGATTTGCGGATTCCTCCGCTACATAATTTGCTTTAACAATTTTAGAAAATAAGATGAAATCCGCTAAGGCCATTAGTCGTCAAATAGGTTCACTTTGAGTGGATATTCATGGCTTTAATAACAAGATAATTACGAAAAATCAATGGTCTTTTTAATAAATGTTGTTATCTTGCCATAAATACCGATTTGGTTGGAAAAATAAACCCAGTTTACTTAGTTTCCATAAAGAGGTATTGATTAGTCGATCAATCAATCATTTAATCAATCAATCAAGGCCGGAACCCAAAAATACGTCGCCGCTGGATTCAATCCAGTCACATGCCTTGCCGCCCCACAGGTATGGTCATGCGCACAACACTCTTGTTATAGTCGATTCAGCCAGTAAACCTGCAAGATGGCCGACATGTCATACGACAAAAGTCATATTCCAGCTATTTAATTTTTAGTAAGAATAATATTGGCAGCAATGAGTATAATTATATCTCTGTCTAACACGTTATATTCCGTTCAAGACGTATTGCGTGTTGCTACTCCTGGAAACCCCGGAAACGGTCTCTCCGTTGCGCTTTACAAAAGCGATGCCTGGCCTGCCCTGTGATCATATAACGGTTCGTGTTGGTTAGCACCGGTATGTGTC
Organism: Polydrusus pterygomalis; assembly: GCA_963969555.1. Classification (NCBI taxonomy): domain Eukaryota; kingdom Metazoa; phylum Arthropoda; class Insecta; order Coleoptera; family Curculionidae; genus Polydrusus; species Polydrusus pterygomalis. The sequence goes on from OZ018377.1 coordinate 4,246,808, forward strand.
TCTCTCTATCACGCATTTAACTCGATACGAAGAAACAAGAAAGATATATGATTTAGGGACTTAATAATAGTAGCTTTTACTTATGTTTGGAATTGAATTTTAATAATTTCTGGTGTGAAATCCTAGTAACTTTTTGCCTTAATTTATTAGTGATTGGAGAGCGCTGACATGGATTATCCGCCGCCATCATGCAGGTTTACTGGCTGAATCGACTATATTAGGTTTTCCTTGTTTAGGGGCATCCTCAAAATACACTTCAAAACCGGTTGCTGGGTCTTACGTTTTCTCTGTGGATTTTTTGATTTATGTAAAGTTAGCAATGTTTATGCACCAACGAAATTTTTTTTTGGGGTACGTGTCAATTCCGCCTGTAGCAATTGTATCGAATTTTAATTATTTTAGTGGCAAAGATCGAAATTCTACCATTTGGATTTATCGTCTTTAGTAAACTACTCCATAGGAGTAAATTACCTGCTATATACGAATTTCCAAATACCCGGAGGAACAAAGTTACAGGATATTAACTTTGAAAAGTAGAATTTGTTAACGAACTTTAATTTTTTTAGTGGCGAAGATTGAAATTCTACCATTTGGATTTTTTGTGCTACAGGGGGAATTAACATGTGCCCCAACAATATTTCGTTGCTGCATACATGGTGCTGATGAGCTGAGTGAATTGTGGTTGTACCTTTAGTGACGCGGATAAAATTACTGGTAAAGACCAGTGAATGATTTTATTATGCCCAAATAGGGGTAAAATACCGGGTATTTCTTATTTTCAGTAAGTATAAAGTAGTGCTATAGTTTCTGATATGTAATTTTATTTTATTATAATCAATTTAAACACATCTAACTAGGCCTAGATCACACAAACCTATATATTTTCCCGTTCGTTAAACGATAATTTTGCTGTGCGCATGCCTATTCCTGTGTAGCTTTGTTTACATGCGCAAGGCAATAAATTTGTCACTTTCGTGATTATTGTTTGCTTATCTAAAGGTAAACGTCTATGGTTGGGTGCAAGTTCAATTTCCATTTTACAAGAACAAATGATGTTGTTTTTTATTCGTGATGGGCAACATAGCGCCACATGCGAAATTGTTGCATGCAATTTTTGGGTCAAGAGCATTGGCGTTACTAGAAGAGGGGGAAGGGGGCGGCTGGCCCTCAGAGAATGTAATAGTATTTATGGTGATTTCACCAGTGGCGGCTCGTGAGTTTCGAGCCAGGGAGGGCGTAGGGCCGCAGGAAGAAAAAACAAAGTGCGTCACGAAAATGTTTGCACATTTCCTCATTTTCCAAAAAAAAAACAACACTAACCTAACATAACACTGTCAATTGCCGATGCAGAACAATTACCATGTAAGTAAACAATCAACAATCGCGAAATAGAATGCCAATTGGCTTCACCCACGTTGAGTCCCCAGAACCACTTCTCTTACCTCTCCCAACCGCGGATATCTGCTGCTGCTGCTGCTTGTCTGCCTGCTTCTGCGACAAAAGGACGTTCGCGTAAACGTCCGCTTCATCGAGAAAGTGTTGGTTGGAGTTAGTTTCGTAAGTTAAGCGGTGGAGCTAATATTAAATGGATTTGTTGAGGTGAAACGATTTAATTTATTTAAAATTATTAAAATAAAGCGTAAGCCTTATAGTAGCTAACTAGTACTTATATATTTATGTATGAAATTAAAAAAAACACGATTCTTACTAGAATTCTTGGGGGGACGGAGTCCCAGAGTCCTCCCTCACCAGCTGCCACTGGATTTTACGGATATAAAATTAGCCTTTATTTTAATTCTGAAAGTTCTAGCCAACGAGGATAAAGCAAAGATAGACCAGCACGCATGTCATTCATGAACGTACTTTTGCGCCGAGCCGATATCTTACTGTTTATAGAGCATATTCTATCGTTCCTTATTTTTATCCAATTTACTATTAACCATATATTTTAGAAGATCTAGTCTAGGATATACACACAACTGTATGTACAACTTTGGTAAATTTATTAAAAATTGCGTATGATTGTATTTTAAAAGTGTGCCTCTGCCCGAATAAACAATGAGAGAAAATTTGCCTCTGGAGAATTTCAACATAAGTGCATTTTATTTTTATTGACTGAAAGTAAATTTGATAAAGCCGAGAATACAACAGGTAAAAAGGTACAAAAGGCGCAATACAAGAACATAAAATAAATCTTTCTGGGAAATGTTTTGGATATAGAGCTATTTTATTATACTGATAAAATTTATTGCATTGAAAAAATCCTAACACAGTCATATCGCGACTTTAAAAATCTAACTGTAGGTACTACAGTCAACTTTTTCTAAAAACAAAGCGTTTCGACAGTTGACACCCACTTGTGACATTAACAGCTGATACTGGTTTCTTCCTAAAAGTTCCCAGTTCAGTAGTGGGCCGTAGCAAGCTCACGAGTCAGGATTCAGAGATTAAATTTTCCTGGTGTTTATTATTTAAGTTGAACGGTGAGTAGAATAAATCAGTTTAGGTTAGTTAACTCTCCTATTTCCAATAACAAACATTTCATTTATCATTATTTGCTATTAAAAATTTAATATTAATAATTTACCCATTTTAATTACGGTACAATAGGTTGCCAAACCTTGCGCTCACTGAGAACTAATCCAGCTGTTTGTGTTTAAAAATACAGGGCATTTTGGCGGCTTTGTACTACGTCGCGAACAAAATTGTAATATGGCAACGCAGCATTGAACGCGAAACATGATTATCTATTATGCAACATGTTTTACTGAGATCGTTAAATTCGTTCATAGATTATAAAGTCCAGTACTAATGATGGGTTGTGCGAAATAAGAACCTTCTATTGCTTTATCTGACATGCAAAGTTAAAAAAAAAACAACGCACTTATGCATTCTTCTCTTAATTCCATCAAAAATATGTAAAAATAATATTATTATAAAAAAGGCATCAAGATAGTTATGAAACAAACCGTTTTGTTGCTATGGATTTTGTCTTTATTTATATCGCAGTCTGTCACTTTTATTGTTATTACTCGTTCCGAATTTCGGGATTTTTTAAATTTTTCGGAAAATTTTTAAGTTTAAGAAAAAAAAATCATGAATTTTTTTTTAAACGGTCAGATTAACAAAATCCCTCAAAATAATTGTCAGATTATGAATCAGCACGACCAGGACACCAAGCTGAACCGTCTGTATGAAAATCTGACGCGCTTGAGTATGTCAAAATAGCGTTTTTTTTTTGCATTTTCGAAAAGTCGTCACGAGCTTGCGTCACATCCGAATCGTCAGTCTATTGAATGGGAGCTTCCTTAGAGATCCCTTAATATCCCCCCTGAATATCTGACAGGCTCGAGTAATTTTTTTTTCCCCCATTTTTAACCCTTCCGTACCGCCGCCCCCACCATCAAAACCGGCAGATTAATGTACCTCCGTCATGAGAGTCACGTGGGGCATATACACTATTAATATCTGACGCGCTCGAGTATATCCATTTGCCTGTTTTTTTTTACATTTTTGAAAGCCTGTATTAACTCCCCCCACCGGTGAAAGGGTACACATGATATGACATTTTTTTCTTTCTACCATCCAATCTTCAAGATCCAATAGGTCCCCACGACGCTCGAGTAAATCCCCATTTAGCATCGTGGGCTCCCCTACTATTATAAAATTTAAAATTTTCAAAAAGTAAAAACTAAATATGGCGATTCAATTCGTGTGGAATTAGAAATTAGAAACGTTTATTACCTTTTACCTAAAATTTTTGTATGTAAAAGGGACGAAAAAAAGATTTCTGACGTTAATAATATGGATTTATCGCTGATATTTAAAGGTCTTAACGAGGCTGATGGTGTTAAAATTAATTTTAAAAAGAATTAAATAGTTCAGCTTAGCTCATTTTTTAGTACATTTTTATTTTTAGTATTTTTTAAGATGTGGGAGTCAGCTCTCAGCTAGTCATTTTTTTAACCTTTTCTTTAGTTTTCTGGTTCTATTTTCTTTGTTTTTTAGTTTTTTTTGTCTAGTTTTTTCAGATTTTTAGCTTTCTTAGTCTGATTTTTGAGTAGTTTCGCTTAGTAGTGGAGGTGCGCACCACCACTACTAACTACACAGCGGGTTTGATACACTAGCAATTTATTTAATATGGGTTAATAAAAAATAAGCTATCAATACAAATATGTCTCAGCAAACCTGTTGTATTAGATCGTTGTGTCAAGTGTCAATATTTTAAAGATAATTATTATTAATGACCACGAAATCTTTTTTATGACTTTCAAAATGTTAAAATATAATTTTGAATCGTTGAGGCCTTTACTTGATGGAAATTCATTATAACTCAATGAAATTGTACCCTGAATTGAGTAATTAAGTATCTAGACCATTTTGTTATTGTACTGAAATAAAATTAGTTAGCACCATACACCCGAAGAAGCTACAATGTAGCGACACGCGTCGTGTAAAGAAAAAGTTTTTCAATAAAAGTGGAAATTTGACAAAATAAATTGTCTTTCATTGAGTTAAAATAGAATTATCTGTTTTCATTATTCATTTATCCGGTTCCAATGGGGCCGCGTAAACGTCATAACTTTTTAATATGACGCTACGAGAATTAGATCGGTCGCAACAAGGAAAACGCTGTATATTTTGCATCCAGTAAAAGATCAAAGAGTCGCGTCACGCTTCCTTCGAAGTAAAAAAGACTTTCCAGACTTTCCAGCCTATTTACGAGCTGTTTATATGTTAAACGAATTATGATTTATTTTGCACGTGTGATTCATATTCAAGCTTGCTTATACAATGAACTGTAAAAAATATTTATATTTAAATGGGATGTCACAAGACTCCCAAGCAATGAAATTTTTGAGTCAGAAGCGCGTGCTAGGAGATTTAAACAAGGTATATTGTCGATAGAACAATAAAATTTACCTTGACGAACTTCCATTGTTTTTATTTTGTTACCTAACACAACGTTTCGGTTAATTAGAATCTCTAATCGTTGTCAAGTGTAAACTAAATTATAATTCTTTAAGTCTTAAATACTATCCACGTGCAATGAAGCTTGATGACTCCGCCTACGTGCTTATTGGAGTGTGAAGTTTGCGATGTTGGTTCTGAATAAGAATAGGGATATCTATACTTGGTTAACTAAATATATGACCTCGCCGGTGTTGTTCCGTTTCCTGTATAGGATGTTGGATGTCAAAGTCAAAGTCAGATACAGCTTTATTATCACAAGAACATACTCTCATTGACAAAGCATGGTTTAAAATTTAACGTAAAATTATAACCAAAAAGTCTTTAATTAATTTGGTACAAACATTTAAAAAATCAGAACACAACTACAGTTAAAATTCCTCAATATAGCAGCTGGAAGCTGGCCATTTAGTTTCAACCAGCGCCACAGAACACACACAATAGTCAACGTAATTCAGTTAATAACACCGTACAAATACAACAGAACGTATACCTACTTTAAGTTAGTGATACCTCAAAATATTCAGTCATTGAATAGAATGCAACTTTCTCAATTAATAACTTTTTTAGCTCTCTCCGAAACTTCTTGTCGCGAATAATATTCCGTAAACGAAGGGGCCGATGATTAAATGATTTCTTGCTGTTATACACTAAGTGACATAGAAACCCGAACACCCAGTAAAAATGATTTAATTTTAATAATATTTTGTATACAAGTTTATCATCATAAAAGGAAGGTATAATTAAATTTTTAGCCTTATCAGCTTCACATCCTTTTTTTTTTATTCCGAATTTTTTCCTATATGTGGTTGCTAGTACTTGGGTTTTGAAGGAGCAGTGTGATCGTAATTGCCGGTAATCGTGTTAGTAAACGTTGTTTGCAAGTGTTATAATGCCCAGAGTGCGAAGAAATGCAAATTATCGCCAATTAAGCGAGTTTGATAGGGGACGAATAGTTGGATTAAGGGAGGCTGGAGTGTCTTACCGGGATATTGCTGCTAGAGTGCAAAGAAGTTTAGATACTGTGGTGAGATGCCGTCAGGCAAAGAACCAGGGGCACCGGGCGAGTTCGCAGAACAACAAAGCTTCAAGATCGTCGCCCAATATTGCTAGCTTTGCGAGATCGTTTCTCTACCACCAGGACAATTGCAAACCAGTGGTTCGCAGAACATGGAAGGCGTATTGGAATGCGAACCGTTTATCGTCAAATAAGGTCCTTCAGTCTTTTTTCATTCCGTCCTCAATGGGTCCTACCCTTAACTCGAGAACATCGAAACAATCGACTTGAGTGGTGTAGAGAACGACTAGCGTGGGACCAGCAATGGAACACAGTGGTCTTTAGCGACGAATCCCGATTTTGTTTAGCCATGCATGATGGTCGGCAACGGGTAAGAAGGCGACGTAGTGAACGGCGTGATTCACACTTTTTTGTTGAGAGGCATGTTCATCGCACTGTTGGGATTATGGTGTGGGGTTCCATTGCTTACGGCTCTAGTGTTCATTAGAGGCAACATGAATGCGCAGCGTTACATTCAAGAAATAGTGGAACCACATTTAATCCCATACCTTAGGACTCTCCAAAACCCAACTTTTCAGCAAGATAATGCCCGACCACATGTAGCAAGGGTAACGTTGGATTACTTTGAATATGCTCAAATTAATTTGCTGCCATGGCCTCCACGATCTCCTGATTTGTCTCCCATTGAACACGTGTGGGACATGATGGGTAGGAGATTAAACAAATTATAACAGCCTCCTCACCTGCTGCGCTCCAACACCAGGTTGAGGTGGCCTGGAATGAGATACCCCAGGAGGATATTAATCACCTAATTAGAAGTATGCCTAGACGCATTAATGAATGTTTCAGGCACCATGGTGCATCAACACATTATTGAAGGTAAAACCGAATAAACTTAGTCTGTCTTTAAAGATTGGATTGCAATTTTAATCATTTCCTTACTATGACCCTCCGAATGTTTATGTAAAATATTATTGAAGTTAAATCATTTTTACTGGGTGTTCGGGTTTCTATATCACTTAGTATATAAGAGAGAATTTTTGGTTAAAGTGGAAGAAGCAATGGGTAGAGCTATGATATTGCTTCTTGTGGCAATTGCCGAGGGAGTTTGAATTTCAGATTTAAACTTTCTGTGCATAAGACATGCTGTTTTGAGAATAAAAAGAGAAGCGAAGGTTAAAATCTTTAAATTTATAAAATGAGGTCTACAGGATGTTCTGTGACCCACATGAAAAATGCACCTTATTGCTCTTTTCTGCAAAACAAATACCGATCTGAAAAGGTGCTGAGAGCAAGATTCCCAGAAACACAAACCGTATCGAAAGTGGTTCTCTATAAGTGCAAAATAAACATTCCTCGCAATAAACCCTCCCAACTCTCGAGATGCAACCCTTAAAGCGTAGCATCCGCTAGATATACTGGCATTTAGGTTAGTTATGTGACGTTCAAACTTTAATTTATTGTCGATATAAAGCCCCAGAAATTTGCTTATTGACGAATTATCCACCGTATAAGACTCCGGTCCAACACTATGAATGTGACACCTAAAAGGAAACAAGTTCGTTTTAAAAACATTGAGCGACAGAAAATTCGAGTCACACCATTCTTTAATCTTTATAATGTCGAGATTAATAGTTTCCTCCAACTGAGTCACGTCAGAGTCCGGCCAAAGAATCGTTGTATCATCCGCAAATATTGTCAATCTACCAGATATATCCATTTTCGGTAAATCGTTAACGCTATACCTAATATACAAAAGACAAGAGAGAGACCGACACAGACGGCAGTGACGCCAGGCAGCCTTCACTTTTCATTTTCGACTTTTAAATTTAAAGATCGTAACAAGATATGCAGCTTGGACTAAGCAGAAAATATTCCAATGCTTCTTTTGTGCCAAAGTCAATTTAAAAGTCAACAACTGCCTGGAAATATCAGAAAGCGTTTTCAGCTTTCTATTGGATATTTGTTTAACGTTGCTGCCTATACCTGAAATATGTGCAGTACATGCAGGAATTGTATAGCTCCATCAATTCTCGTTTACGCTACAGTTTATTTGCTAATAGTATAGACAGCGCAATGCGGAAGTTGCTGTATTTTTACTTTTTGAGAAAAAAGGGAAAAACAAATAAATAAATAAAGGAAATGCAAAGACGAATATAGAAAGGTTCCTTGTTTTGTTTACTATACTGTTTACTATATTTTCTTAATGAAAAGCTAGGTACACTGAGGATAATTAACTAATATAACAAGTTTGCTAAGGCTTAGTTTGTATTGATTAATATGATATCTTTTATTGAGGCATATTAAATAAATTGCTAGTGTATCAAACCCGCTTTAGTGTTATATCAATTTCAGATTTGCTAGAACAGTGTTTTTATTGGTAATAAAGAATATGTGAATTCTTATAAGGAATAGAAGGCTTTTTCTCAGTGTGGTTTCGCTATGAGGTATACACGCCGGCAACACTAATTGATCTCTTGTCCTTATCGAGGGCATCTAAACATATCATTTACTCACATAAACTGCCACTGTAAGTAAATTTAAAGCTTATTATGAATGTAATTTCTGATCTGCTGAGTATTGTTCTATATGCATTTATTTCTAATAAGTCGATAATAAGAAGCTCCTGACGTCGCGTCGCGTCGCTTACTTCAGTTTAAGTCTACTTTATAATTAATAGTTAACGATGTAATCTTCTCTGCTAATTTTGCAAAATAAGATGAAACGAGAAACCGACTAACATCATTAGGAGAGAAATAGCTTAGTTTCAGCTATATGCAACCTATATATCTTTCAATCCGGAGGATATTGACATACTTATTAATAAGATTTTTACGTGGAAGGATAATATTATACATTATTAGTCAGCACTTCAAATATATTATGACGGAATTATGCATTTAAAAAAATATAGTAATAATAATAACAAACGTCTTTTATTTCAATATAATAAAAAATTTACAATTAATAAATCAGGAAATGAATGTCAAATCCTGGCGCAGTCTAGCTGTAGTAGCTACTCTATTGAACCAGTGAAAGACAAATAAGTAACATTTAATTGTCATCATTAAATGAATATTTTTAATTTTAATGAAATTTAATATAGACTATGAAATAGACAATTATTATAAAATTAATAAGAAATGTAAACAACTTAAAGCAAATAATTAAATAAATAAAATACGTTTGTATAATTTACATTAAAATGTTAAGTATTCTGCACATTTAAAAGATATTTTCTATATTTAATTTTAAACGAATTTACATTTAGAGGCAACATCTCAGTGGGAATCGAATTATAATATTTCACTGCATTATACGAAAATTATCGTTGAAACATGGCGCTCCGATGATGAGGCATGGTTAATTTACTTCTGTCTCTAACCCGTCTATCATGAATATCATGACGAAAAATCAGACGCTCTCGAATCGAAATATGGGAGTCAGGAATATTAATAATTTTCATCAAGAATGTGCAAAAATGAAGCATTCTTCGTTCATCCATCCTCAGCCAGTCAATTGTCCTATACAAGTGGGAAATATGATCGTACTTTCTTATACCATATACAAAACAACAAGCATTCTGCACTTTCTGTATCCGAGATCTACTTTCAACATCCAAGCAGAAACCGTAGACAAAATCACAATAATTAAAATTTTACAAAACGAGAGATTCACACAAATCTTTCCTTAATTTAAAATCTAGAATATGTCTATTACTGTATAGTATTTTTAAAGAAAGATAAGTTTTCTGAAATATTTTTCTTAAATGCTCGTTAAACCTTAGTTCCGGGTCGAGCAATAAACCCAAATTTTTAACACTATCCACAATATTTAATTATGTTCCATTAACGGATACTTACATTTAAAATATTTTTTAAACCATTGACCTTATTCTTATGACCAAAAATTAGCATGCATGATTTAGTAGGATTTAAATATAAATTGTGCCTTCGAGAGAGCTCACTCAATATTTGCAAATCTTTGTTTATACAGTTCTGGACTTCGGCGTAATCCTCAGCATCAAAACAGCAATATATTTGTGTATCGTCAGCAAATGCTTGCACTTTACAGTGCTTTAAAGATCGAAGTATATCAGAGGTATACATAAGAAAAAGTAGGGGGCCCAAAACTGAACCTTGTGGCACTCCAGAGCGTATGTCGACTTGTTCAGAATAATTATTACCAGAAAACACTTTTTAAAATCTATTGAACAAGTATGTTTTAATAAGAAGAAAAGAGTTATTAAAAAAAGCATAATATTTTAATTTGGAAACAAGAAGTTTATGGTTAATAGTGAAAAAACATATTTTTATTATTATAATTTTAAGCTTTTAAATCAAAAACCAAGAATAGTCCGAAAATAAATTTCCAAACCTCACGAAAAGCAGCCAAATCGCTTCCGAAGAGGTCTTTAAAGGCTTAGTTTACGGTGCCAACTGACTAATAGAGAAGATATGGCTCCAAACTGGCTCTATTTACACTTATAATTGGCTCTAAGTTCTTATTTTTATCGACTTAAACATCTTAAAGACTTAAAGGGAAAAGATTAACTCGAGGCGTTATGAATTTTAACTTTTGGAAGGCAATTTATTAATGGTTCGTATAAAACTGTTATCCGTGCTCATAAATAGTTCATCACTTGGTAGAAGGACTGAAATTACCAGGAGAATCGATCAATTTGCAGTATGTAACAACATTTTAACGCCAAACAAGCAGCTACTAAAATTATAGAGTAAAATCGGGGAATATGGAATAGTCCGGGTAATATGGAATAGCTGCTAATTTTTTTGCGGCTGCCGACATCTGCAATTTTATACCTAAACTGACTTCATTCCCACCCTAAACCATTATTAACCTCAACAGGTTTCAACGGTTGCGTTTTATTAGTTCGCAAAACGCCATACGCCATTATACGTGTTTACCAAGTTTTTCAATAGAGATTTTTAAATTTATGTAGTAGTTGTATTTGTACAGAACTATCGCTCATTCTGGCAGGTAAGTCGATCCTAATGATTAATTTTTTAAATTGTTGTGAGTACATTGTTTCAAAAAAACATATTTTTGACAGGTATTTTTTCCTCCAGAAAATGTTTCGGGTATTATGGGATACTCCATAATTCCCTACCCATTGGTAGCCCAAATTTCCCGCCATGTCACAGCAGATGCGGATCAAGTAGCTTGTCAACAACAAAACATTCTCCCTAAGGATGTCATACCCATACCACAACTAACCAAGAAAATTGGCACTAGGGGACAAAAACCTTGTCGCGCAAAAGTGGAAACTTCAACTCCAAATAAGGACGAGTTAGAGGAGTCTATCAATCTTTCGCGTGATAAAGGTACCAAAAAGATACTTAATTAAGCTGGTATAAGTTCTCTGAAGATACCCAATGAAGCTGGTCCAAGTTCTCTAAAATATTCTACCAAGGAAAAGCGGAAGCAACGTTCACCATCAACGTCATCTTCAGATTTTCATTCTAAACCCTTTCACACAGACTCTTCTGATGATAATGATATCCCCTTGTCGAACTTGTTAGTCGCAAGCAAGTTGTTAATGACACGGAATGTATTTTCTGTGATGAGAAGTTTACAATGAATTAGAGAGGTGTGGGTGCAGTGTATCATTTGCGATGGATGGGCTCATGAAGCTTGCACATCTGGTGCAAGAGATGTGTACGTTTGCGATTTTTGCAAGTAGAGCTAGTTAAAGTTAAAACAAGTTATCTGTTTTTTTTTTGTCAAATTTTGTCAATTTAGAATTAATTTTATTTTCGTTTCTTTCTTCCTATGTTTTACTCTATCCTATATTAGCCCATATACCTATTCCATATTACCCTGCACTTTTGTTCAGCCCATAAAAGTGACTAATTTGACTTTTTTTTCTCAGCTGAAACTGTGTTTTTATAATCAAAACTGATTATAAGCTACTTATAGATATTGCCCTGACCATCTCATTTACCAAATTTCAGAGTGAAATGTGTATTATTTTTCCAGTTATTCAACAAAACGAAAATGGTATTCCATATTCCCCGATTTTACTCTAATAATTGTTATTGTCAATGTTAAAAATTGATATTTTCGGGCGAATCTTGTAGCATAGGCGAAATTATTGCACTGTGTGCTACGCAGCCACGCAATCGACATTGATTGATCACTATTATCAAATTATTTATTTGCGTTACACGTTTTGGACGTAAAAGTTTTTCATTTCAAAAACAAAAAGTTCGTTTTAAAAAATTAAGCCTAACGAGAAATAAATCATTTAAAAAAAAATTAATTTATGTCTCTTTAAAGCAACTAAATGGATGAAATTTGTGCTTTTTTTGTATAAATCCAAGACAGTACAATAAGTTAAATAGTTTCGGCCATATAGTTCATTGTAAAAAAATAAGCCTAACAAGTAAGTAAATAATTAAAAAAAAAATTATTTTATGTAGCTTTAAAGTAACTAACTGGAAGAAATTTATGCTTTTTCCCAAACCACTAATTCGGAAATCATTAATTTTCGAGGACTCCAAAACGTAAGCATCCACTAAGGGATTTTTTGAAAATCAACCCTCAAGACAGCAAAAACGGGGGTCGAACTTTTTAAAGGAATTTCTGTAAGCAAGACTGGTGGAGGTCTAAAAATTGGTATCTAAGTTCCATTAATAAAATATTAATATACGTGTTTCGTAGTTTTTTCAAAATTCACTTAGGAAAAGGAGTCTAGCCTATTTTGAGGGCGTTATATGTAACTGCCTATGATTCGTCGGTTTTTTTCATGTAAGCGCGCAACTCAAAAAAATCCAAAATTGTGATATGCTACATAATGAGCTTGACCTACGTAATATTACGCCCATACATCATGTTCTTCGAGGTTAGATTTTTGAAACAAATCTTTTGACGCGACCTAAGTTATGCCAATACGCAATTTAGCTTTTTTCAGACAGATGTAGATGTAGAGGGCAGAATAACAACTCTGTAATGGCTGCAATGCTTTTATATTATGTAGTATGTCGTTGTCCCAATTTGAGCGTGATGTTTTAAAGGTTTTTTGAATCGTCTCATGGGCAGAACAAAGAGGACTTGGCCAATAGCACTATTAGTTCTGCCATTAACATATCTGGAAATATCTAACAACTTGCATTTTGTTAAGCAACATCCAGACAACGGTACCTACCTATATCGTTAAAAGTTTTCACACCGAAGACTTTCGTGATTTCAAGCAGTTGTCAAAAGATCAAAGAATGTTATCTATAAGATCTAGTGATTCAGGATATAATGTAGAATGTGTGGTGGCCTAAGAGCGCCTGACTTCCCCCACCTCTTGTAGCTTAGGATTAGTCTGATATAGGTTCGAACATTTATGATTAGTGTTAAAATGGTATCGCGATCGAGCAATTTATTGTTGTCAATATAAAGCAATAAACCATGTAGTGTTTTCGGGAAAACGTAGTTTTATTTGTAGAAATACCCAAAATACTGCAAACATTACATTGGCGCAGTCGGTAAAAAACCAAATCGTCGTTTTAAGTAATTAATCGGTAATTTCATACAGTTTAACGAAATTTGTGCAAGGCAGACATGGGTAAAAACGACGCGCCGACAGCCGGCGTGGTCGAGGCGGGAACAAGCAGTGCTATTGGAGTTTTCGCATCGCCGATGGGGACCATCCGCGAGTTCGACCCAAACGTTAATAAATGGGAAGTGTACAAAAAACAGTTAACCCAGTTCTTCATTATAAATAAAATCACCGACGAAGACATAAAGCGAGCTATATTATTGAATAATGTTAGTGAAAATGCTTATAGCATTGTGAGTGATTTACTAGTGCCCGAGGAACCCGAGAAAGTGTCATTTAATAAAATAGTCGAGAAATTAGACAAACACTTTGGGTTGAAGACGAGCATTTGGGGAGAAAGGATGATATTTTATACCGCTGAACAGTATCCCGACGAGCCGATCAACGAATGGGCCGTCAGAGTTCGTCATTTGTCGGCAAATTGTTCATTTGGTACATTTCTCGACGAGGCCATAAGGGATAAATTTATTTTCGGCATGAAAAAGGGTGCAATTTTGGAAAAATTGCTTCAAGAGGATGCCAAAACCCTTACGTTTACCAAATCTGTGGAGGTTGCCCAAGGCATAGAAGCAGCTAAGACTTGCTATGGCAATACCTTCAATGAAAAGGAAATCAAAACAGAACCACAAATTTATCGAATGGGCGCTAGTGGAACCTCAAATTGGGGGTTGCAAGGAGGAAGTCGTCAGCAGTCTTGGTCATCACAACGGCCAGTAAATAATCGAGTAAATAACAGTAGAAACTGGTTAAGTAGCAGCGGCAGTTTTCCTGAGGGAAGAGGGGGTAGGCCACTGCTTAGAGACTCTGAAGTCACCAGGAGTTGCCAAGTTTGCGGAAAAATGGGACACTCTTCAGAAATCTGTCGGTATCGTTATCATGCATGCAATATTTGTCGTGAAAAAGGTCACTTATCGAACGTATGCAAAAACTCTCGTAGCGTAAATAAAAAACGGTCTCATTTTCTTGAACTTGAAAATTCATCAAATAACACTGATATCAACAAAAACGAAGATTTTTTGCATATGTTCAAGTTAGGCATAGGAAATAAAGATTTGCCCATTACATTGGAGGTTAGTTTAGAAGGCGTAGTTTTAAATATGGAATTGGACAGCGGTAGTGCTGTAACAGCCGTGTCAAGCGACTTATATAATAAACATTTTTTACACATACCGCTTTCTTCTTCCAAAACTACATTAATCAGCTATTCTGGGGAAAAAATTGATCCTGTAGGGACAGTGTCATTAAATTTTACGTATAATAATAAAACACACCCAGTTGATGTTTACATTGTTGATAACGGGGGACCACCCTTACTGGGCCGTGATTTTATGTTCAAATTCAATTTAGGTATTCAAGAAATTAAACATATTACCACTGAGAACGAGATTGTACAAAAATTACAGTCTAAATACAGTAATGTATTTTCAGAGGGTATTGGTACCTTTAGCAAAGGTAAAATCGAAATTAAAATAAAACCTAATTCACAACCAAAATTTTTTAAACCACGGGCGCTTCCGTACGCGCTTAGAAATAAAGTTGAGGAGGAATTAGATAGGTTAGTTAGATTAAATATTTTGACTCCTGTAGAGTATAGTAGCTGGGGCACACCGATTGTTCCTGTGTTAAAAAGCGACGGCACAGTGCGTTTATGTGGCGATTACAAAATTACATTAAACCAAGTCATTGAAGTAGACAGATTTCCCATCCCTCGTATAGAGGATTTATTTACACAGCTCCAAGGAGGGCAAACTTTTTCGAAGATTGATTTGTCGCACGCTTACCAACAGGTTTTATTAGACGACGAGTCGAAAATGCTGACAACTGTTAGTACTCATAAGGGTTTGTTTTACTATAACCGGTTGCCTTTTGGAATTTCAATAGGGCCCTCGGCTTTTCAAAGAACCATCGAAAGGGTTTTACAGGGAATTTCAGGGGTAGTATGCTTTCAGGACGACGTCTTGATAACGGGAAAAAATATAGCTGAGCATGCTGCACGAATAGATGAGGTATTTTCAAGGCTGAACTCCTGCGGTTTAAAGGTAAAAAAAAGTAAATGTGTCTTTTTCCAAGAGTCTGTCACATATTTGGGTTATATATTAAATAAAGATGGCCTTAAAAAGTCGCCTGAAAAAGTTCGCGCAATTTTAGAAGCATCCCCTCCCCAAAATAAAACTCAGTTACAGGCATTTTTGGGGTTAATAAATTATTATAGGAAATTCATGCCAAATATGGCAACATTGGCGTATCCGTTATACGTTCTATTAAAAAATGATACTTTGTGGAATTGGTCGGAAGAGTGCAACTTAAGTTTTAACAAATTAAAGCAATTAATTACATCCCCTGATATATTAGTACATTATAATCCGGATTTAAAATTAAAGTTATTTTGTGATGCATCACCTTACGGAGTCGGAGCAGTGCTGTCCCATGTATTTAATAATGGGGTAGAAAAGCCTATATGTTTTGCATCCAGAACTCTGAGTGATACAGAGAAAAAATATAGTCAAATCGATAAAGAAGCGGTTAGTTTGGTATTTGGAGTTACGCGTTTTCATCAATATCTTTTTGGTCGACGTTTTACTTTAGTTACAGACAGTAAGCCGCTTTTGGCTATTTTTGGAAATAAAAAAGGTATTCCTCAAATGGCTGCAAATAGATTACAGAGATATGCATGGTTGTTATCAGGTTACGTTTACGACATTGAATATATTAAATCAGAAAAAAATGTGTCTGATTTTTTTTCTCGTTTTCCATTAGCATCAAATAGTCATAGCCAAGTAAACTCAGTTTATTTCGAAAAAGACTTTACTTATTTAAATTTTATTGAAAAACAACAATTATTTAAGCTAGACATTCCTACAATTCAAAAAGAAACATCAAACGATGTAATTCTCAAACGGATATTTCAGTATGTTTTAAATGGGTGGCCGTCCAAAGTAGAAGAAAACTACAAATTTTATTTTTTGCATAAAGATGAACTTACAATAGAAAATAATATTTTAATGTGGGGACATAAGGTTATTATTCCTTCTTCAATGCAGTCTTTTTTATTACAGGAATTGCATAGTTCCCACATGGGGATAGTTAAAACCAAGTCGTTAGCTCGAAGCTATGTTTGGTGGCCATCATTAAACAAGGATATAGAAAGAATTTGCAAATCTTGCGAATCCTGCCTTCGATTTCAATCTAGTCCGGAGCATTGCCCTCTAATACCGTGGAAATTTCCAAATAACCCGTGGGAAAGGCTACACGTAGATTTTTTGGGACCTTTTTTTAATAAGATGTACTTGTGTGTAACAGATGCATTTTCTAAATGGATAGAAGTTTATCCGGTACCTAGTACAACATCTGTTACCACAATAGATAAACTCCACGGTCTTTTTGCACAGTTCGGGTTACCTACTTGTTTAGTATCGGATAACGGAGCACCTTTTTCTTCGGGAGAGTTTAAAACATTCTTAAGTAAACTCGGAATTGAGCACAAAACTATAGCTCCTTTTAATCCGAGTACTAACGGTTGTGCAGAAAACACGGTAAGGACAGTAAAGCAATTTTTGAAAAAGGTGATTAATGAAAAAAATCTGTCTTTTCGGTTGCAAGAATTTCTGTTTGATTACCGGAATACAGCACACTGTTCAACCGGTGAAACCCCTGCTAAATTGTTATTAGGTCGTAGCATTAGAACCAGATTTAATTTAATTAATCCCATAGGTTTTAATAAAGAGAATGGGAGTACTCACGACGCAGTGTTTAAAAATGTAGATAAAGCGCAAAAATGCCAAATTAAAAACTCTGGGGGGAGACGGAAAGTAAAGCTTAGTGTAGGGCAATTAGTTATTTGTAAGGACT
Source organism: Polydrusus pterygomalis (assembly GCA_963969555.1). Classification (NCBI taxonomy): domain Eukaryota; kingdom Metazoa; phylum Arthropoda; class Insecta; order Coleoptera; family Curculionidae; genus Polydrusus; species Polydrusus pterygomalis. Next base: position 4,264,213 of record OZ018377.1, read on the forward strand.
ATCGTAAACCAAATCAAGTTTTGTGGACAAAATGCACAGTGAAAAACAAAATTGGTGCTTATACGTATTTAGTTAGAGTGGTTGGTACTACATTAATATGGAAGCGTCATATTAATCAAATTCGCGAGTGCGTAGATATAAGTAAAAATGAACTAGGTAATTTAGAAGTTAGTTTAGCTGATAGTATGATTGAGACAAGAAATAATGATTTAAATAGGGGAAGGCCTAGTCTGTCTATGGCGGATAAGGACACTAGTGACTCAAACTCAAATTTAATCACAAGGCCTCAGCGTGCTAGAAGGCCACCAGACCGTCTAAATGTCGAATGGTAAATTAAGAAAGATTTTCTGTAAATTTGATCCGAGGGAGTGTGGTGGCCTAAGAGCGCCTGACTTCCCCCACCTCTTGTAGCTTAGGATTAGTCTGATATAGGTTCGAACATTTATGATTAGTGTTAAAATGGTATCGCGATCGAGCAATTTATTGTTGTCAATATAAAGCAATAAACCATGTAGTGTTTTCGGGAAAACGTAGTTTTATTTGTAGAAATACCCAAAATACTGCAAACATTACAGAATGGACCGTAGAAGTAAATGTAAAAAAAAAAGATCCTTGTCGCTATTTTTTATAAAATGAACCATATACGAATCTTTGCTACGTAAACGAAAACAACTAGCTATCAAACAAAAGAATGAATAAGGAATGAAACAAAATAAACAAAGACAAGTATCAGGCACACAAGTACACCGATTATTAGGCAGGAAGAACATAAACAGTTTTTTTAGATCTTTTGTATCTTGTGTCCTGTCGTTTTTCTTTATATTATATATTTATTAAAAAATAATATCATTACAATTTAGGCTATAATAATGTTTGGTTTAAATTTACAATATGCATAACAAATATATAAAATGTATTTTTTTTTCTTGTGGACGTATCTCGAGTAGGGTAAAAGATATACAGTGTGACCAGTAAAGTCCGCCTCATATTGGATTTTTTTTATTAATAGCTTTATTCGAAATTTGACTTTGGCTTCAAGTTCTGCTTCGATCGAGATGAAAATTAAGCAAAAAAATAGTAGTCACGTGATTCGCATTATCTGTCAAATTTTTATTTTTTCCAAAAAATAATTCAAAAGCGGGGTTATTTATGAAACTATCGGAAAAAGTGATTAGAAAAGGGTTTCTTTAAATGCAGTTTTTAGCCCATATGCAAAATTTCAGCTGCATAAGATAATTTTGATTTTTTACCCACCACTAAAATTTATTTTCCACTTAATGAACACTTTACTGATGATACTGTGTTCTTTTTTATCTTAATATTAAGGGGTATTACTTTCAGACACAAACTACGTTTTCAAAAATTTTTATGTTATGAAGTTATCTTATACAGGGTCAAAAACAAATAAACTTTGCATCACATACGATCAAATTTTAATAGCCCAATTTTGATTTTGTAGAAAAACACACATTTAAAATGGCGCTACTTTAAAGAAAATATATCTGAAATAAAGCATTGTCAAAACTAAGAAGTTTTATGTAGGTTGCGTTGAGTCTTATTTTGCAAAAGTGGTGCAATTTACAAAATATGAGTAAAAAATCAAAATTATCTTATGCAGCTAAAATTTTGCATGTGGGCTAGAAACTGCATTTAAAAAAGCTTTTTTCAATAACATTTTTCGATACTTTCAGAAATAACCCTACTTTTGAATTATTTTTGGGAAAAAATTTAAATTGGACAGATAATGCCAATCACGTGACTACTATTTTTTTGCTTAATTTTCATCTCGATCGAAGCAGAACTTGATGCCAAAGTCAAATTTCGAATAAAGTTATTAATAAAAAAATCCCATATGATGCGGTCACACGTAAAGGCGTACCTACTTAATTATTCTTTTGTTATGTTTTAGAATCAGGTACAAACGAAAAAAAAATGACGACAATAATTATTATAATTTTTTTTGAACCGTTTATTTAAGAGTTTTTTTCAAAAATCGGCCAAATATTCTTTGAGTATTTACCTACGTTACAGTAAAATAAAAATAATTTCATAAAATTAATACAAGCAAAAAACGAAATTTAGTCAAGTTTGCCCATATTTCTTTTTGCTTTTATTACTTTATAATCCCAACCTTTTTTCACGTAAAACTGTAGAGTAGATTGAGATGATGTAGATTAAGCTGTTTTTGGAATATGTTTTTGCTCTTTTTGAGCCGTTTTAAGCCGCTCTAAAAAGGAAGCTCTTAAAAACAACAAAAAATGGTTTAAAAACAGCTTAGCACTACCAGCGCATGCGCAGGAGTCAGTGCGTACTTGGCGCAGGACTCCTCATCTCCCTCTCCTGATCAAGAAACGAAATGGCGGATGCGCCACTATAGTGTTTGCTCTTAACTGAGCTTCGCAAACAACACCAACGTGATCTGTCGCATGTCCATCAATCATTTGCGCAAGTCATACTAAAATATTTTTTTACGCCAAAGCCTGGCACTCATATAAAATCTAGTTCCTATCATTTGAACATAATCTTCTTTTATGTGGTGTAACTAAAAATAAAATAAATTCCTTCATTAACCCCTTAACATTTAATAATGAAAATATTCAATAGTCAAAAACGACAAAAATTTTGGGATTAATTTTAGACGAAAATTTAAATCGGGAATGCCATATCCAGTATATTATCAACTCGATATCTCCTTTGGTATCTGTCTTGTACAGAGCTAGATCTTTGAAATACTTAAAAAATATATATTTTTCATTAATATATTCAAAATTACAATACTTAGCTTCTGTATGGGGATCTGCTTGTTTATCAAACTTAAAACCATTACAAAAATGGCAAAATAAAGTTATTAAATGTATACACAAATTACCACATTTAGAACCAACTGTTAATCTATATAGACCGAAAGGGTATTTACACGTTCAAAACATTTATAAATTAAAAATTTGTATTCTAATTTACTCTATTATTTTAAAACAAAAAGAATCAAACATAACACTTCAGGAGAATAAGATTATTACATGATCATAACACCAGACGTTGTATAAATTATCAAACTATACCAGTAAAAAGTAATTTCGGAATAAAATCGCTTTTATATGACCGGATAATAAAATATAACAATCTTCCAAAAAAGATCAGAAAAATTAAAAAATTAGCAACTTTTAAAAAACAATTAAAGATATATTTACTAAATAAAATTATTTATAAGTAGGTACTATTTTTTTTAATGGTTATTATTTTCTATATTATGTCGTCACTTTCCATGTAATGAACTGTAAAAGTTAGTTTGGAATAAAGACATTTTGAAGTTAAATTAAAAAAAAACAAACTAAAAAAATTCCACAAATGACATGTTTACCAAATCGCGATGTATTTATTTCCAGAGCTCTTTTGGAAAAGCTTGTAAAAGTTACGACCTGCGACCGCTTAAAACCTCCGTTACAAAAATAAGTTTCCAGTCACTTTAAGAACTGGAAAATTTATCATTTCCTTCTTTGAAATGTAGTAATAACCGATGTGATTTAAAGGATAAGAAATTTTCGAGTAGAAATCCCGGCATGTGTTTCGAATTAGTATAATTGCGAAATTTCAAAGTCGTTTTGGTCCGCAAAGAATTATTATTATTAATTATTATCGTCCTTTGATGCTTCAAATTGGTTTTTTGGTTTTAAAACGTCCAGATTAGAGGCTCTACGGACAGGGGCGTAATAAGTAAGCAGAAACTGAAGGGCCTGTTGTCGACATTTTTAGAACGGGCCCCTGTTTTCAGCTCATGCATTGATAATGAACAGTGTAATAAAAGCTTTGCATTTTTAACGGTGGGACTTAGAGAGGGTTGCCGGTAGCCTTATCCTGGGTCTGCCAGGATTTTGCATAAAACAATGCAAGAAATAAAATGTTAAAAGTTTTAAATGTAAGTAGATCTGATAAGCTCTCAAAATGACATACTTTTCCTATTGCTTTTGCATTTTTATACCGTGCGAGCAAAAATTATTTGCATCAAAGAGGGATTTGCATCTAAGGACGTAATGCTTAGCCGTAGAGCTTAACACCTGTTGGTTGTCAGTAACTACCTGAATTAACAACTGTCCCAAGAAGTGAGAAGATCTTATGGAACATGCAGGACTATTCATAAAAAGCAGCTAAATTTATTTTCTTATAAAGTGCAAGTATTCCAAAAAATACAAGCCGCATATTTTGAAAGACGCAGGAATTACTCTCAATGGTTTACCCAAAATCTATTGGAAACAAATGATTTATTAGACCTGGCATTTTTTTCGGATGAAGCCTGGTTCCACCTGTCCGGTTATGTGAATTCTCAGAATACACGCATGTGGAGTAGTAAAAATCCACATTTTTTGAGTCCACATTGCACCCTCAAAAAATTGGTGTCTGATTAGCTGTTTCCCGAAGATGAATTGTTGGTCCTATTTTTTTCCATGACACAGTTACAGCACAGCGGTATAGAGACAATATTTTAAATCCATTTGTAGAGCGAGCAATTACTTGACGACGAACTACGATTTGGATATTTTCAACAGGACGGTGCAACCGCCCATACAGCCGCCGAAACTATTAACTATTTACGCAATTTTTTCGACAACAGATGGTAACATTTCTCCAGAGATGCTGGTCAACACTTTCGAAAGTATGAATTTATGCTTGGAGCATGGCGGTGGCATTTCAGCAATTTATGTAATTATTTTTCTTCTTCTTTCTGTATATTCTTACTTTATTAATTTTGTAAACAACAAGAATAAATTTGTATTTGTCTACTTATTTTATTACTCATTAGTTTGGCATATCATTTCATAATATGAATTTGACAAAATTTTAACCTAAATTTGGTTAGATATATTGTCCCCATATCATTGTAATCTAAACCAAGCCCTACGTTTTTTAATCCAAGCCCTCTTTAATGCAAATAATTTTTGCTCGCACGGTACTTAGACCATTTTATGACCTCTAACTAATAATACGTTAGTGCCTTGTTCCGATTTTGAGCGAGATTTGCGGTTTTTGCACTTCCCTTTACTAACTAGTTAGCTATAGAATAGAGTAAAACTGGTTGGATGGTTGCATGCAATTTTTTTAAGAAATCGAAGCTAGAAATACATTTTTCTAAAAGTGCCCCCTATTATCAACCTCACGCATTAATTTTAATAATATTTTTATCAACGTTCAATCAGAATAAAACGTTCTTTAAAATAAGTCATAGTTTGTTAAATTCGGTTAACGCAGACCGAAGTTACAGCCTTTAAGTACTTTTAGTCGTTACCTTTCTCCACGCTGTACCACCATGGTAACTAAAAAAATTGTTATTACAAAATATATAGAATATTTTACGGGGCATATGAAAACTGAATTTCTGACCTCCATTGTATTGCAGTTATTAGTAGAAATTAAGGACTTTGCATCATAGCATAGCGACTACGCACGCATCCTAGCGGTAAAATTAAGAACTTAGAAATTATTTCCAGTGTTTTTTTGCTCATATTCAAATTTTTAGCCCAAAGTCATGTATGGTATTGTAGATACAGCCGATTGCCACCCGTCGTGGATCATAAGCACTTCAAATTATTTTGATTTTATTTATATTGTGCCTAGAATGTGCTAAAATAAATCTCTCCCCAATATGTAATATAAGTTGTTAATTATTTCAAACAAATTGCTTTTCACAAAATAATATAGCTTATAATATTATAGTCAATATGATGAAATGTAATGCTATTTAATTTCCGTTGCCTGTAACAAAATATTTCAAATTTTAACGCAAACAGAAACCTGGCAATTGTTTGGAAACGAAATATTTTAGAGAGCTTTCTACAAAAGAGCGCTAAATTGTTTAATTGGGCAATAAAATTTAAATGGAATTTCCTTCTAAAACATTGTTACAAAGTCTTTCGTTTGGTATCTTCATTGTAATTATTGCTACCTCGGCAATTCCGAATATTAAATATAAATTCTTTTACTAAAAAAGTTTTGTCTGCTCGGATTTGGAAATGAGGCTGTTTAAAAGAAGCTATTTTAAATAAAATGAAAGGGGCATTAGAAAATTATTCTTTTTAACAATGAAACAAAATGTTTTTTCGGTAAATTTTGAAAATTAAGGATCGCACATTATGTTCAGGTGGGAAGCTCTTTTGGGATTCTAGCATGGATATAAAGCAAACAATAATCACCAAAGTGACAAATTTATGTCCTCGCGCATGTAAACAAAGCTACACCGGATTAGACATGCGCACTGCAACATCATCATTTGACGAATGAGAAAATAGACAGGTCCGGGCTTTAAAATTTTAAGTTCTTGCTCAAGAAATAGTAAAAGTTGACCTTCAATTTATTTTGACGTATAACCAGCTAAAATTTGCCCCAAATTCTTGCCAAAAGGTTGGAATTTCTTCTCAATTTTTGATCACGTTGGGAAATAAGGTAGTGATTTCTGACAATTTTAGTACTTGCAAAAGATTGTGAGGATACAAAATTGTTTTTAAGAGTTTGTTTCTCAAATTTATTTAAACATGATTCGTCGTCGTGTTTTTAGTTCAAAAAGGAAGAGAACAAGTCAAATAAACTATAAAACTTATAAAATCGAATATAAAAAACAAACCAACCCAGCAAAATATTCAATTTTCGATGTTATCGCGTACATAACCTTAAGTAAAATATTAGTTGGTATATACAGTGTGTCCGCGGATGGGGTCCCCAAGAGGGAAAAAATCTTTATTATTCATTTTACGACCAAAAGTCATTCTTAATAAAAAGTTCTGCTTGTTGAGAAAATTAATGCACGATAAAAAAATGTTAGATCAGATGTACAGGGTGTTAATAAATTAGGAAAATATGAAAATGCTTCAAGAGAGAAGTACCATTATTTATTATTTTAGACAAAATGTTTATGAAACAAAGTTGTTTATAATCCAAAATAAAGCCTAAGTATAAAATTTGAAATTTCGAATTCTAATTTTTGTTTTTTATTTTTACAATAGAATTTAACATTCAAAATGCAGAATTGTGGATAAAGTTATTATTCTACATATTCTTCTCCAACCTGCACACATTTCTCCAAATTAGAAATAAGTTAAATATATAGGTCAGCACTCTAAGGTTTTCATTTTGAATGTTCATAAAAGGACCTGTTCTTATATCGAAAATAAGGGTTCCTCATTTTTTAAAATATTTTTCTGGTTGTCTACGAAGCTTATAATGAAAACCCAAAAGAACTAAATCATTTTTGCAACATTTTTTTTGTCCGCCTTATCTGGGTTGCGAATGAGGCTCAACAAGTAATTTAGAATATATAAAAATATTTGCAAATGCAACATTACCTAGGTATCTACCTAAATTAGATTATCATTAGGCGTGGCAACAATAAAGCAATTAAGTTCCCTTTCCTTCTTCAGCGACCAGTTTCAGGGTGGTACTGTGGGCCGACAGGTACTCTGCGTCCAATTTATGGCCGGCGCTTTTTGGAGCCGAGTTGGGCGATGCCCTGACAAACAATTAAAATTAGTGCTAAGTATAGATCAAAAGTTTGGGGTTTTCCTATCTTAATTTTAATATGATAACTATGGGCTGGTTACTTACAAAATTTATGAATTCGGAAGTTATATAGATTGACAAGAATATTAAAATAAGTTCAATAACGGCCAATGGGCCTTTTCACTAAATTTTGATTTTGGTAGTAGTGTATAAAGGAACAAAAAATAAAATTTTCTGTGTTTTTACTTTTCTATACTTTTAAGCCATAACTGAGAAAATAAATAAATAAAAAAACTCCTTGAATAAAAACACGGACTTAAACATACCTACGTCATCGCGCCGGAAGATTGATGCACAGAGGAATGATAGGAATACCCGAGTCGCTGGCTTAAAATATCAAGAATTCACAAAATCAGCAGCTTGACAGTGTTGCCGATACTATCAAAAATCATTTATTATAGTTTATAGTACCAGTGTAATGGAAATTGACTAGCAATTATTAGTAATTATAATATACCAGTTTTCCATTCAATAGCTGCGGAATGAATTATTTTACCAGTATTATGTTTATATTTATTTAAAGTATCCAAATAAAGTTCTAAGAAGAAAGTATATTATTAAGATTGTAAAACTTTCTACATATGGCAACAGCGGCTTAATTTGCCGATTGCAGTTCGACAGATCAGCATTTACGCGTGTGCGAGGTTAAACGCATGCGCTCTAGCAAGCTTTAAACATATCTACGTCATGAGTCGCGCCTGTTTTGAGATTTTTAAATTGGCTGAATTTTACCCGGTTTTTACTGTGCTGAAATAAATTAATGTTATGACCTAGCAATAATTTTATTGATGAAAAACACTTATTATAGCACCGACTAAACAATTCAAATGCCAAATGTATCAAATTTAAGAATAGTGAAAAGGCCCATTGTTTAGGTCTAATGGATTATTTAATAACACATTTGCATTTTTAAGCTTGTTTATTTTTAGTGACTCGAGATGGTTAAATTTTGATCCTTTATTTTCTATATGCAGTTTTTTTTCTTCTTTAAAAGAATGGTTTGATTCAATAAGATGATTCGCATAATATTGTAAAAAATAAAAAACGAAAATTAGAATTCGAATTTCAAATTTTGTATTTAGACATTATTTTGGATTATAAACAACTTTGTTTCGTATACATTTTGTCTAAAATAATAAATAATAGTACTTTTCTCTTGAATTATTTTCATATTTTTCTAATTTATTAACACCCTGTACATCTGATCTAACATTTTTTTTTATCGTGAATTCATTTTCTCAACAAGCAGAACTTTTTATAAAGAATGACTTTTGGTCGTAAAATGAATAATAAAGATTTTTTCCCCCTTGGGGACCCCATCCGCGGACACATTGTATAACTTGTATTGATTTTTACAATTTGGCAAAAACTTGGGTACGTGTGAAGCATTTTCAAGCCCAATTTCTTGTTCAAGAATTTGAAAAAGTTTTTGCCCGAGAACTTAACCAGTGGAATACTTTCACCCTTGCAATAACATAAAAATATCTAGGTATTTACTTTTTTCTTTTATATAATATATTATGTATAGAGAAAAGTGTCTTTTAAACTTTTTGAAGCAATGGTATAATGGCGCCGAGCCCGTTCTGGAGTGTATTTTGAGCATGTCGCTAAAGAAGGACAGGCCGATAACAAGAAGTTTGTGCGCATGCCCGATGCTGCTGGGAGGGAAGGCAGCTGACAGCCGAGCCGTGCGCTCGGACGTATTTTTTCACCCATAAAACGTAACTTTTGTTTGCGCAGGAGATAATCGGCACGTATCTAAAGGTAAATGTCTATGGATTTTAGCAAATAAAAACAACATATAAAAAATCGACTAAGACACTAGACACTAGATGTCGCTTGATTTAATTTGTGATTTAATAATACTTACTTATATTGAATCACAAATTAAATCAATAAAAACTCGTTCAAAGTTAATAATAAAATTGAAAAGTTCTAAAACCGCTGTTCAAATTTCCCGCCATTGCGCCTCTGATGGCCAGCAGGCACACTAACACCCCTCTCACTTTCTTTCTCTTTCTACTGTGTTGCGATTTTTTAACAAGAAGTTAACATTTCTAACCCTATAAATTTTCTTTGGGAAAAACCACTCTCTTCTACAGAAATCGACAAATTGCTCACATTGCCTTGTCGCAAAAACCTGCCAGGTTAAAAAGCGCCATACTTCAAAATGTCAACTAAAATAAAACCACAAAAACACAATAGGCTTCAAACGAGGCCCTTTAGCTTGTAACTAAAGCATTCCTACCAGAAATAAAAAGCGCAAACATGTTATAATAAACCGTTGCAAATTTTAGTTAAAGTTTACATCCGCAATTAAACCGTTATGCGGAATTTTAAAACAGTGACGTAGGTACAGTCCCGGATCTAGGAAGGGGGGGGGGGGCAAGCCGGGGCCTATGCCCAGGGCGGCCAAATTCACACTTTACAGACGAATGGACAACTCATCGTTTACTTAACTTTGACCACGGAATAAATAATAGTACAAGTACAAAAATTTCACGGCCAACTCGACCGATACTCAGAGCGCGGAGTGAGACGTGCTGCACGAACATTTCTATTGTTTCTTTAAATCATATATCTTTTGTAACATGGATATAATCCTGTTCATGATATAATTTGTTCTTTACACGAAACGCCATTTTATAGACTTAGAGATAACGACAGGAGAGATGTAAAAAAGGTCGCCCTAAAAAAAATGCAACCAGTTATAAACCACGCATGCGCAGAGGAAAATTGTAAATCAGTGCAATTGCTTGTACAAACGAAGCTTATAATTCGAGTATTACCGATTTCGTGACTTTGGATCTGGTTACCTATTTTATTGGATAAAACCGTATCTAGAAGGGTTTCTTAACCCAATCATAGACTGCTACGTCACTGTGCTGTGGAATAAAATTTATAAATGAACAATGGCTGTATGTTCGTTACCACATTTTTTGTTACAAGTTTCCAGAGTGTTGTTAAAGGTTAAAGTAAACCATACAAGGTAGTATTTGTGCATGTTGTTAGCTACGTCGGGGTTATAAAAGATTTTAAATTAAATTTGCTTAATTATTCATCTTATATTTCGAATGTATGGGGAAATTTTAAAGAGGGCATTAGTTTTAGCTCCTGGCGAATGTTGTTAAAAGAAAATGTAGCAAACTATTCTAAATAATTTGCTTTATAGACAGGGCCGTACTACTGGTTTTACTATTGGACCAAAAATTGTAGTTTTTTAAACTATAAATAACAGTCAATCTATTACTGTGGCTAGTGTAAAAAGTAGCAGATAGAGTTAACTTTTTCTTAAAACAAAGCGTTTCGTTAGAAGACAACGACATTTGACATTAACAGCTGATCTGGTTTCGTCGTTAAAGTTCCCAGATCAGCAGTGGGCCGTAGCAAGCTCACGCGTCAGGTTACGTCATATTATTTTCTTCCGATTTTGGTATTTTTTTAGGTGTTTCTGTGGCTGGTTTTTATATAGTGTGTGTTTTATACATTTTACTTTTGTATTTTATATATTTCAGAGACAGATTTTCTTGGTATTTATTATTTAAGTTTAATAGTGAGTACAAACGAAATGAAATGAAAAATGAAATCAATAAAGTACCTAGTTAAACCATTTACTTATCGTTATATACAGGATGTCTCATAACTAATGGGCAGATACAGCAACAGGAGATAGTGGACTTGAAAAAATATCATTTTTGCTTAAGAACGCACGGTTAATTTTCAATAAACATGTTTCGTTACGAAAGGTAGATATTTATTTAAATGTTTTTTGCTATCTAGCATTAAACGCAATTATCTCAAAAACTAATTGAAATATCGAGATTAATTAAGTAGGTACAACTTTTTTACGTATAAAAGATCCCTTTTCCATAATTTGAGGTGAAGCGGTTAGAAATGTGAGAGACAAAAAATATATGCGAATATTTCACTCATGTATAAATTTTCCCATAAGAAACGTTAAAAATAAAAAAATATCAGCGGATATACAACGTTGCCTAGACAACGTTGTATATCCAACACACAACAATCGAACCTATTTGACGAGACAGTTTTTTTAATTTTTATTATTCAATCAATAATTAGTTAATATTTTTCAATTGTTTGTTGCTATTTGTTAAGTTTTTTTATAAAATAAAAAAAAAATTGTTATTGGATTTCAGTTACAGTTTTAATTATGTTATAAGTAGGTATTAAAGGCGGATTGAGATTCTCCCTGTGACCTTGACCGCGCAGGTGTGCAGGTGTTAATTTGACCTTGACCATACACGTGGGCGAGCGTATTTTTATGGTATGCAGGTGTTCATTCGACCTTGAAAGATGCAACTACTCTTTGTTAATTTGACCTTGACCATACATCTGGACGAGGGTATTTTTATGGTATGCAGGTGTCTTTTATGTGACTCATTTAACCTTGAAGGATGGAGCTGCTCTTTGATGGTGCTACCTTGGCGTGGACGAGGGTATTTTTATGGTATGCAGGTGTCCTTTTATTTATGACACTGTTGCGTTACAAATTTTTACACCATGAAGTATTTTTATTTCTTTATTGTCGTCATTTATTTGTTTGAAAATATCTAAAGGGATGCAAGTCTGTTTTATTGATGTTACCTTGACCATTATTTTTTCCCAAAAGTTAGATTTGTAATATATTTTGTGTTTTGTTATACCTTCATGTTCTCGAAGGGTGTTTATGGGATTTTCACACCTTGATGGGATTTTCACACCTTGAAAGAGCTATTATAGTCGTAACAATAGGGTCTGGGTATCTTTGTTATCGGATTTTCACACCCTGATGGGATTTTCACACCTTGAAAGAGTGCAGCTACCCTTTTGTTATGTATGATTTCGAAGGCGGCATGGACCTTTTGTTATGAGTAATATTGAGCGCTGGCTATTTTTCTTACTTTGTTCTTTATTTAGGTATTCTTGGATTTATTTTTATAGTGGATGCAGATATTCTTTGATGGTTTTATGTAACCTTGACTAAACTTTTGAGCAGATGTTTATTTATGACATTGGGTTGGGTTTATTTTCACACCTTGAAAGAGTGCAGCTGTCCTTTTGTTATGCATGATTTCGAAGGCATGCCTCTGTTCTTTTGTTATTGGTAATATTGAGCGCTGGCTATTTTTTTTTCTTTGTTCGTTATTAGGGTATTTTTGGATTTCTTTTTATAGTGGATGCAGATGTCCTTTATGTAACCTTGACTACACTTTTGAGCAGATGTTTATTTATGACATTGGGTTGGGTTTATTTTCGACCTTGGAGGTACTCGGACGCAAGTGTTTGGTTTTTACGCCTTGAAGAATTTTTATTTTTTATTGACGTAATTTTGTTCTAAAATATTGAATGAGGTGCAGGCACGTTTTATTTACGATGACCTTGTGTTGGTTCGGGGTGCAGGTGGTTTTTATGTTGTTGAGTTTTGTATACTCTTAAAGCGGCTACTCCTTTTACACTTTGAAGAATTTTTTTCTTTATTGACATGATTCTGTTCTAAAATATCGAATGGGGTACAGGTATATATCGTTCTCTACTATAGTTGTTAAAATAGGGTCTGTGCTCTTTGTTATGGGATTATTTAACATTGAAAAAGTGCAAGTGTCCTTTTGTATGGGTAACTTTGACTGCTTGCAAACATGCTTAATTTTTCTTTCTTTGCTCGTTATTTTTCTTTCTTTGATAATCTATGCTACCTCTTGTGAATGAAATCCCTTTTTTTGACCAGTAGGTAAAAATTACTTAAATTTATAAGGAGCTTTTTAGTTAATGGTGATGAATTTGGGTTAATTTATCTAGACTTGGCTGCTTCGCATCCGAAATATAATAAATAAAATATTCCAATTCACAAAGTTGGATGAAAATTAGATTTAAAGCATGTGTTGCCGAATATTGATGCAGATAAGAAAAATTAAAGTGCACACAAGAATTATTACTTCATCATTGTAATTCATTTTTAAAAATCACATCCAGTAGATAATACGTTTTTTTATGGAAAATTTATATTTTATAACATATTTATTTATTTTTATAGTATTATTCTTGCTATTTCTTGTTGTCGTATACGTATCAAAATGCATGCTTAATTTATGTCTAAGGATTAATAAAAATGCATATTAGCGGTAAATATATTCTCTTATTTAATCAGACTACTATCCAAATAATGTTGTAGCATACATAAAAAGTTAACTTCTGATAAACCTTTCTTAAAATCCATTTTCCTCTCTCCATGTACTATTCTGTGATGAGTGAGAGCTTATTAGAAGAAAAAATTATAACTTAGTGCTTTTACGCATTCAAAATTAAAATTATATTATTTACATTTTTAGAAGAAAAAATTATAACTTAGTGCTTTTACACATTTAAAATTAAAATTATATTATTTACAAAAAGACATCACAGCTTATTACTCCTTATATCAACGAAAATACGAAAAGTTAATGTACAGTAAACAAGATTTTTCTCTCATCATTGTAAGTAATAAAAAAAAAGCAGATATAGCATGTGTTTTAAAATTAAAGAAAAAGCATCTGTATGTACATGAAGAGATATTCTTTATTTATATAATCAGCCCGATTCCATCAATTTAACAAAACAATAGGAATGAGCATCAGCATGAATAGTTTCCACTCATGCACGTTTACACAAAAACTACTAAAGCCATCGAACTTATTTCAAGATAATATATTTTTTGTTTATTAAGCAAAGCAGCTGAAGCAATTTTTTGTGCATCTACCTTTTATGTTATTGATGCATGCCAAGACTATTTCACAAATAGTTGCAAGCAATCCGCTGTGCTGTCATAAAACTAGCAAAATTTAATAAAACGTGTAAATTTGGATAATTAAAGGATCAAATGTTGTTTATCATGTGATTTTTAGAGCTTTCATTAAGTGAAAATATTAAAATTACTAAATACGGCATATTGGCATAAATTACTGTATATTTTGAAAATAAAAGTTAAAATGTAAAAATTCAGCTGTTTGCCTTTATTACCCTTATAGTGAAATAAATCGATTATCTAAATTTTAAAACATTCATTCAATGTATTTAATACTTATATTTTACTAGACTTTCAAGCATTCAAGATAGAAAATAATAAACTAATCCCTAAAGAACTTGCTGCCTACGACCGACATAGAATTAGTCACTATGTTTTTAAACTCCCGTTTGATCTGGCCTTCCTAGGACCAGCGGCATACAAATAAACGAAGTGGTTAATGCAACACTATCATTGCATTGATTGGGATTCCGGATTTACTCCATTTTACAAATTTGCCGATATTGTACGGAGCTTGACAGAAAAGGCTGATACCATTTACGTTAAGGGTAAAGAAAAAGCTGATTTAAAAAAAAAATATTCAAGCAAACCTATTATAGAGTTGGATGAGCAACCGGCTCTTAGAAAAGACGTCCCTAAATGTTTCTATCATTCAAATAATGAAAATTGTGCATGTTCTTTGTTTAATGTATTTTTGTTATATGATCAACATTTATTGCAAACCTAATTTTTTAATAAACATTTAATAATACAACCAATTGGTTAATATTCAATTTATTCATATTATATACATTATAATGCATAAAATCAACTACATGTTCATAAAAGTCTGTAATGATTGTTTTTCTTCTTGGGTTTTCCAATTCCTCTAGCAGGGTATCTGTCTTTCTAAGTGTCTGTTTTGTATTGATATATTATGTCCTGATGTGAAGTAATTTTGTCTACCTATACATTCTAATTCCTGTACTTATTCATACACCTAAAAACCTCAATACATAATATCCTAATCTCCAAATATCCAATTAGCCACTTAGCCAAATCACCAAATATCCCAATACCCAAATATTTCTACTGACTTTTACTTTTTGTAAGTGTTTTCTCTTTTGTAATGTGTGTGAGTCACTTTTTAAATCAATATCGAACCGGAGAGTTTAAAAATATTACCAAATGTATAGAAGAAGAAATAAAATGTATGTAAAAGCCAAAGAGTTACTATAATCTCTACCAGACCTAGAATTTCAAAGATTAAAATGCTCACCCAAGATACTCCCACGTATTTTTTTATTACCACCCTCTTCGTTACAGAGCATACTTTTTTTTAATCCCATGCATTCAGCATGTACCCTTGTATATTAACAAAAACCCGAAAAACCACTCGAAGAAAAAACGACACAATCAAAGTTTTAATACAACTAGCGATAAAAACTCATTTTAGCTAAACAAACAAAAATGTTTGACACACCATCGGTCGACAATTTTCGTAAGAAATATAGAAAACATGCAAATCGTAGTCTAAACAGTATAATACAAAAATATAATGATTTACGAGCATTAGTTGTTTAAATATACTATGCTAATGTAAGACATCCATGTTTTTAATAAAAAAAAGAAAAAGATTCCGCAAATTCGAGTTTTATTCTTTTATTAAAGTTTAAAAATGGCTTCAATTATGTATGTGGGCAGATTAAGTTATCAAAAATTCGGCTATTTTGTGTTTTTTCAAGAATTAAAACGGAGGGAGTCAGTTCCAATCATCGTATCCATTAAAGTATTTATTTAACGTACCTATTATCTTAAAGGTATAAGGAAATCCTTTTTTTTCAAAATTCATCTTCGTTTAACTTAAATTAGTTGAAATAAAAACCATAATAAACCAAGAAAGGGAATATTAGCGACAAATATAGCTAAGGATCATTTACATTATAAGTACAGTAATTTAGGCATTACACATGATTTTTTTTTCATAATGCAGTATTTTAATCAATTTAATATTATTCAAGTCAGTTATGGTATGGTGACAGGTCAGAATTATTTGTTAAAACGGACGGTTTACAGTGGTAAATACACTACAACAAATTAAAGTATTGTAATGGGAACAGAAGAGAGGAATGATGGACATAAAACAACACAATTGCTTCTAACAAGGGTTTCTATTCTTACTGAACACTCCCAGGTTATTATCTAAATTGTATCAACAGTCTTTCGAAAATAGTTTATTTGCATAATTTTTATTGGTAAATTTTTTAGCGTAAACTCATGAAGTCAGTAAGCAGTTTTGCAGACATTCTCCAAGAATAAAAGTCTTATAAATCCATTCTTCTCTTAGATAAATTATTATTTCAAATATTATTATTAGAATGAAAAGAAAACAGAATGTACCCCTAGTAACGAAATGATGATTTGCAGCTAAACACTTTGAGAAATAAGTGAAAAACAAGTATTATATTATTATGAAACTTGTCAAAATACTAGATAAACTTTGAATAATTCATTATTTTTTAAAAACGTTGGTATAATAAATTGTGTTACTGCTCATATCCAAAATTTCACTTATTCCTAAACTAATGGAATTCTTAGTTAAAGATTTTCTTGAGGACTGTTTTAAAAATGTTATTGTCACTAACCAGCATGGCTTCATAAAGGGAAACAAATTTACTAGTTTATTCTGTCTACATTTTTAATTCCCTAGAAAATGGTGTTGCCTATCAAATTTACGCCCATGATCTGCCACCAAGGATTTTTTTTAAATATTGCAAAGGTTTATAAGACACCTAAGTGTTGAAGATACTTGTGTTGTGGCTCTTTCTTTATTGCTATTGCACAACACCTCGATTTTCTTTTAAAACTGGAAGAGTTACATTCGTTTTTGATTTGATTTACTTAAAACTACACTTTATAGTCTTTATCGGTATTATATTTTCGGCTTTTTTCATGTAAAAGGTTCTACACAGTCCTTAAATTGATTCCCAGTGCTTTTGCTATTATTTCTTGCATATTAGTTGGGGAATTTCAACTTAATCTTTCATTTTCCGAATAGTTAATCAAAGTTTGTATGATTGTTTTTGCTTGGGGGACTCAAAGCACCAGAAAATTGCCTTTTATTATTCGAATTGACAAATTTGTCACTTTAACGTGTTAAAGTCACAAAATAGACATAATATGTTCATCACAACTTTTTAGAACCACTAAAAATTATAAGTTTATTCCTTTTTCTCATGCTAAAATTATATACGTCGTCTATCCTACGGATTTTACCACGAACCACAAACCGAATTTTTGTTTTTTGGTCAGACAAACTATGCAATGGTTCCTATTTTTATCACCTATATTATGATCTTATTTATCGTTAACTTGTACAATACCTTCTTTTTTTATTCCTAATTATTATATTTTTATGTTTCCCTCCCGTTTCTCAAATCGCCAAATATTTGAATATTTCGTTATAGACAATAAAATACGAAATTATGTTAGAACAAACCTAATATGAATTTTTTTACCAGGTGTGTGTCTAATAAACCAATATTAACCTATTTTTCCGTTGATATTTTTAGCAATATTAAACAAAGGTAGACACATCAGATTGGTCGAATGATAATAAATACAAATCCATGGTTATATATTCAAATGATGGTATACTTTTTAGGCAGGTTTGAAAAGTTCTTCGCAAATACCCTGTTTGTTATTTGAACGCAACATTTAAATAGTATTTTACTCTTAGTAATGAATAGCATTAAACTGAATACTGTTTATAATACAGTAAAATTGTATATTGTAAACGTTGAAAACTTATATTGTTAACACGATTTCTTTTACCAAGATTAACACTGTCGTTGGTATTTAGTTGAGTTTTTATATATTTGTTCTAAATCAGAGTTTTTATCGGGTATTTATTTTATTTACTAAGTGATATGGGTAAAAACGCAATTTTAAAGCAAAAAAAACCATTAAAACCATATATTCAGTAACTTTTTTTTATTGTAACAAATAATGTAGATTACATTTTACTGTTTGTAGGAAATACATATTTTATTCAATTCTTGATTTTTTTGTATCTATATGACACAGAGCCTCCATTTACATAAACATCTCCTTTTTGTAGAATTTTGTCTATACAGTTTAACTTCAGTTCTTGTGATTACCTCATGTTCCTTTGTTCTACGAATATTCTTTGATATAATTGGTATTGGCTCGGACTCTTTAAGAATCATGGTATTAAAATTAACAAGTTGTGATGCTGCATACTTTATGGAAATACCCTTAACTTTACGAATTACTTCCTCTCTTTGTGTTTTAGTGAAATACACCTTAAAAGAGTAATTTTTTGGACCGCCAGAGACAAAGGATGGAATTAGAACCGTAACTATCAAGTTCGCCACTTCTAGAGAGGTATATTACAGAATCTGTACAGGACTAATACAGTACTCTATTATCAACACGTTCGAGATATGAATATAACTTAAAACGTGCCCGGGCTGTGACGTAAGCTGCATTCACTACATTTACTGTAGGTTGAGAATTAACAGGTTTCTTCTTCGGTGTATTCATAATTTACCACCAATGTCTTCTCGTTAATAGCAATGTCGCTGTTTATATAAATAGTTGGATCACTAAACATAGTGAAAAATTTCGAAGGTTGGTTTATTATTTTAGTTTTTGGCTGATTTTCTCGTTGTCCAAATTCTCCCCGGAAACTGTTAAATATTAATTTAGCCTAGGACCTTAAACCGAAATTGTGAAGTTCTTATTTAACATATTCCTTTTCAAAAAAAGTCTTCAATATATTTTAAATTTTGTTCTTCTGTTTGAAAATATGTACGCCAATCACTTGCTTCTTGTTTAATTTTAATAAACTTGTTCATCATAGCAGTAAATAAACCCTCTTGTCCAGAATGTTTGTTAAATCTTTGAACTTGATATTTCCATATTTCATTCACTTCCAAAATTTTGTAACCCTTTTCTACATACTTCAACACTTCCTCCAGACATTGGTGGTAAATTATGAATACACCGAAGAAACCTGTTAATTCTCAACCTACAGTAAATGTAGTGAATGCAGCTTACGTCACAGCCCGGGCACGTTTTAAGTTATATTCATATCTCGAACGTGTTGATAATAGAGTACTGTATTAGTCCTGTACAGATTCTGTAATATACCTCTCTAGAAGTGGCGAACTTGATAGTTACGGTTCTAATTCCATCCTTTGTCTCTGGCGGTCCAAAAAATTACTCTTTTAAGGTGTATTTCACTAAAACACAAAGAGAGGAAGTAATTCGTAAAGTTAAGGGTATTTCCATAAAGTATGCAGCATCACAACTTGTTAATTTTAATACCATGATTCTTAAAGAGTCCGAGCCAATACCAATTATATCAAAGAATATTCGTAGAACAAAGGAACATGAGGTAATCACAAGAACTGAAGTTAAACTGTATAGACAAAATTCTACAAAAAGGAGATGTTTATGTAAATGGAGGCTCTGTGTCATACAGATACAAAAAAATCAAGAATTGAATAAAATATGTATTTCCTACAAACAGTAAATTGTAATCTACATTATTTGTTACAATAAAAAAAAGTTACTGAATATATGGTTTTAATGGTTTTTTTTGCTTTAAAATTGCGTTTTTACCCATATCACTTAGTAAATAAAATAAATACCCGATAAAAACTCTGATTTAGAACAAATATATAAAAACTCAACTAAATACCAACGACAGTGTTAATCTTGGTAAAAGAAATCGTGTTAACAATATAAGTTTTCAACGTTTACAATATACAATTTTACTGTATTATAAACAGTATTCAGTTTAATGCTATTCATTACTAAGAGTAAAATACTATTTAAATGTTGCGTTCAAATAACAAACAGGGTATTTGCGAAGAACTTTTCAAACCTGCCTAAAAAGTATACCATCATTTGAATATATAACCATGGATTTGTATTTATTATCATTCGACCAATCTGATGTGTCTACCTTTGTTTAATATTGCTAAAAATATCAACGGAAAAATAGGTTAATATTGGTTTATTAGACACACACCTGGTAAAAAAATTCATATTAGGTTTGTTCTAACATAATTTCGTATTTTATTGTCTATAACGAAATATTCAAATATTTGGCGATTTGAGAAACGGGAGGGAAACATAAAAATATAATAATTAGGAATAAAAAAAGAAGGTATTGTACAAGTTAACGATAAATAAGATCATAATATAGGTGATAAAAATAGGAACCATTGCATAGTTTGTCTGACCAAAAAACAAAAATTCGGTTTGTGGTTCGTGGTAAAATCCGTAGGATAGACGACGTATATAATTTTAGCATGAGAAAAAGGAATAAACTTATAATTTTTAGTGGTTCTAAAAAGTTGTGATGAACATATTATGTCTATTTTGTGACTTTAACACGTTAAAGTGACAAATTTGTCAATTCGAATAATAAAAGGCAATTTTCTGGTGCTTTGAGTCCCCCAAGCAAAAACAATCATACAAACTTTGATTAACTATTCGGAAAATGAAAGATTAAGTTGAAATTCCCCAACTAATATGCAAGAAATAATAGCAAAAGCACTGGGAATCAATTTAAGGACTGTGTAGAACCTTTTACATGAAAAAAGCCGAAAATATAATACCGATAAAGACTATAAAGTGTAGTTTTAAGTAAATCAAATCAAAAACGAATGTAACTCTTCCAGTTTTAAAAGAAAATCGAGGTGTTGTGCAATAGCAATAAAGAAAGAGCCACAACACAAGTATCTTCAACACTTAGGTGTCTTATAAACCTTTGCAATATTTAAAAAAAATCCTTGGTGGCAGATCATGGGCGTAAATTTGATAGGCAACACCATTTTCTAGGGAATTAAAAATGTAGACAGAATAAACTAGTAAATTTGTTTCCCTTTATGAAGCCATGCTGGTTAGTGACAATAACATTTTTAAAACAGTCCTCAAGAAAATCTTTAACTAAGAATTCCATTAGTTTAGGAATAAGTGAAATTTTGGATATGAGCAGTAACACAATTTATTATACCAACGTTTTTAAAAAATAATGAATTATTCAAAGTTTATCTAGTATTTTGACAAGTTTCATAATAATATAATACTTGTTTTTCACTTATTTCTCAAAGTGTTTAGCTGCAAATCATCATTTCGTTACTAGGGGTACATTCTGTTTTCTTTTCATTCTAATAATAATATTTGAAATAATAATTTATCTAAGAGAAGAATGGATTTATAAGACTTTTATTCTTGGAGAATGTCTGCAAAACTGCTTACTGACTTCATGAGTTTACGCTAAAAAATTTACCAATAAAAATTATGCAAATAAACTATTTTCGAAAGACTGTTGATACAATTTAGATAATAACCTGGGAGTGTTCAGTAAGAATAGAAACCCTTGTTAGAAGCAATTGTGTTGTTTTATGTCCATCATTCCTCTCTTCTGTTCCCATTACAATACTTTAATTTGTTGTAGTGTATTTACGACTGTAAACCGTCCGTTTTAACAAATAATTCTGACCTGTCACCATACCATAACTGACTTGAATAATATTAAATTGATTAAAATACTGCATTATGAAAAAAAAATCATGTGTAATGCCTAAATTACTGTACTTATAATGTAAATGATCCTTAGCTATATTTGTCGCTAATATTCCCTTTCTTGGTTTATTATGGTTTTTATTTCAACTAATTTAAGTTAAACGAAGATGAATTTTGAAAAAAAAGGATTTCCTTATACCTTTAAGATAATAGGTACGTTAAATAAATACTTTAATGGATACGATGATTGGAACTGACTCCCTCCGTTTTAATTCTTGAAAAAACACAAAATAGCCGAATTTTTGATAACTTAATCTGCCCACATACATAATTGAAGCCATTTTTAAACTTTAATAAAAGAATAAAACTCGAATTTGCGGAATCTTTTTCTTTTTTTTATTAAAAACATGGATGTCTTACATTAGCATAGTATATTTAAACAACTAATGCTCGTAAATCATTATATTTTTGTATTATACTGTTTAGACTACGATTTGCATGTTTTCTATATTTCTTACGAAAATTGTCGACCGATGGTGTGTCAAACATTTTTGTTTGTTTAGCTAAAATGAGTTTTTATCGCTAGTTGTATTAAAACTTTGATTGTGTCGTTTTTTCTTCGAGTGGTTTTTCGGGTTTTTGTTAATATACAAGGGTACATGCTGAATGCATGGGATTAAAAAAAAGTATGCTCTGTAACGAAGAGGGTGGTAATAAAAAAATACGTGGGAGTATCTTGGGTGAGCATTTTAATCTTTGAAATTCTAGGTCTGGTAGAGATTATAGTAACTCTTTGGCTTTTACATACATTTTATTTCTTCTTCTATACATTTGGTAATATTTTTAAACTCTCCGGTTCGATATTGATTTAAAAAGTGACTCACACACATTACAAAAGAGAAAACACTTACAAAAAGTAAAAGTCAGTAGAAATATTTGGGTATTGGGATATTTGGTGATTTGGCTAAGTGGCTAATTGGATATTTGGAGATTAGGATATTATGTATTGAGGTTTTTAGGTGTATGAATAAGTACAGGAATTAGAATGTATAGGTAGACAAAATTACTTCACATCAGGACATAATATATCAATACAAAACAGACACTTAGAAAGACAGATACCCTGCTAGAGGAATTGGAAAACCCAAGAAGAAAAACAATCATTACAGACTTTTATGAACATGTAGTTGATTTTATGCATTAGAATGTATATAATATGAATAAATTGAATATTAACCAATTGGTTGTATTATTAAATGTTTATTAAAAAATTAGGTTTGCAATAAATGTTGATCATATAACAAAAATACATTAAACAAAGAACATGCACAATTTTCATTATTTGAATGATAGAAACATTTAGGGACGTCTTTTCTAAGAGCCGGTTGCTCATCCAACTCTATAATAGGTTTGCTTGAATATTTTTTTTTTAAATCAGCTTTTTCTTTACCCTTAACGTAAATGGTATCAGCCTTTTCTGTCAAGCTCCGTACAATATCGGCAAATTTGTAAAATGGAGTAAATCCGGAATCCCAATCAATGCAATGATAGTGTTGCATTAACCACTTCGTTTATTTGTATGCCGCTGGTCCTAGGAAGGCCAGATCAAACGGGAGTTTAAAAACATAGTGACTAATTCTATGTCGGTCGTAGGCAGCAAGTTCTTTAGGGATTAGTTTATTATTTTCTATCTTGAATGCTTGAAAGTCTAGTAAAATATAAGTATTAAATACATTGAATGAATGTTTTAAAATTTAGATAATCGATTTATTTCACTATAAGGGTAATAAAGGCAAACAGCTGAATTTTTACATTTTAACTTTTATTTTCAAAATATACAGTAATTTATGCCAATATGCCGTATTTAGTAATTTTAATATTTTCACTTAATGAAAGCTCTAAAAATCACATGATAAACAACATTTGATCCTTTAATTATCCAAATTTACACGTTTTATTAAATTTTGCTAGTTTTATGACAGCACAGCGGATTGCTTGCAACTATTTGTGAAATAGTCTTGGCATGCATCAATAACATAAAAGGTAGATGCACAAAAAATTGCTTCAGCTGCTTTGCTTAATAAACAAAAAATATATTATCTTGAAATAAGTTCGATGGCTTTAGTAGTTTTTGTGTAAACGTGCATGAGTGGAAACTATTCATGCTGATGCTCATTCCTATTGTTTTGTTAAATTGATGGAATCGGGCTGATTATATAAATAAAGAATATCTCTTCATGTACATACAGATGCTTTTTCTTTAATTTTAAAACACATGCTATATCTGCTTTTTTTTTATTACTTACAATGATGAGAGAAAAATCTTGTTTACTGTACATTAACTTTTCGTATTTTCGTTGATATAAGGAGTAATAAGCTGTGATGTCTTTTTGTAAATAATATAATTTTAATTTTAAATGTGTAAAAGCACTAAGTTATAATTTTTTCTTCTAAAAATGTAAATAATATAATTTTAATTTTGAATGCGTAAAAGCACTAAGTTATAATTTTTTCTTCTAATAAGCTCTCACTCATCACAGAATAGTACATGGAGAGAGGAAAATGGATTTTAAGAAAGGTTTATCAGAAGTTAACTTTTTATGTATGCTACAACATTATTTGGATAGTAGTCTGATTAAATAAGAGAATATATTTACCGCTAATATGCATTTTTATTAATCCTTAGACATAAATTAAGCATGCATTTTGATACGTATACGACAACAAGAAATAGCAAGAATAATACTATAAAAATAAATAAATATGTTATAAAATATAAATTTTCCATAAAAAAACGTATTATCTACTGGATGTGATTTTTAAAAATGAATTACAATGATGAAGTAATAATTCTTGTGTGCACTTTAATTTTTCTTATCTGCATCAATATTCGGCAACACATGCTTTAAATCTAATTTTCATCCAACTTTGTGAATTGGAATATTTTATTTATTATATTTCGGATGCGAAGCAGCCAAGTCTAGATAAATTAACCCAAATTCATCACCATTAACTAAAAAGCTCCTTATAAATTTAAGTAATTTTTACCTACTGGTCAAAAAAAGGGATTTCATTCACAAGAGGTAGCATAGATTATCAAAGAAAGAAAAATAACGAGCAAAGAAAGAAAAATTAAGCATGTTTGCAAGCAGTCAAAGTTACCCATACAAAAGGACACTTGCACTTTTTCAATGTTAAATAATCCCATAACAAAGAGCACAGACCCTATTTTAACAACTATAGTAGAGAACGATATATACCTGTACCCCATTCGATATTTTAGAACAGAATCATGTCAATAAAGAAAAAAATTCTTCAAAGTGTAAAAGGAGTAGCCGCTTTAAGAGTATACAAAACTCAACAACATAAAAACCACCTGCACCCCGAACCAACACAAGGTCATCGTAAATAAAACGTGCCTGCACCTCATTCAATATTTTAGAACAAAATTACGTCAATAAAAAATAAAAATTCTTCAAGGCGTAAAAACCAAACACTTGCGTCCGAGTACCTCCAAGGTCGAAAATAAACCCAACCCAATGTCATAAATAAACATCTGCTCAAAAGTGTAGTCAAGGTTACATAAAGGACATCTGCATCCACTATAAAAAGAAATCCAAAAATACCCTAATAACGAACAAAGAAAAAAAAATAGCCAGCGCTCAATATTACCAATAACAAAAGAACAGAGGCATGCCTTCGAAATCATGCATAACAAAAGGACAGCTGCACTCTTTCAAGGTGTGAAAATAAACCCAACCCAATGTCATAAATAAACATCTGCTCAAAAGTTTAGTCAAGGTTACATAAAACCATCAAAGAATATCTGCATCCACTATAAAAATAAATCCAAGAATACCTAAATAAAGAACAAAGTAAGAAAAATAGCCAGCGCTCAATATTACTCATAACAAAAGGTCCATGCCGCCTTCGAAATCATACATAACAAAAGGGTAGCTGCACTCTTTCAAGGTGTGAAAATCCCATCAGGGTGTGAAAATCCGATAACAAAGATACCCAGACCCTATTGTTACGACTATAATAGCTCTTTCAAGGTGTGAAAATCCCATCAAGGTGTGAAAATCCCATAAACACCCTTCGAGAACATGAAGGTATAACAAAACACAAAATATATTACAAATCTAACTTTTGGGAAAAAATAATGGTCAAGGTAACATCAATAAAACAGACTTGCATCCCTTTAGATATTTTCAAACAAATAAATGACGACAATAAAGAAATAAAAATACTTCATGGTGTAAAAATTTGTAACGCAACAGTGTCATAAATAAAAGGACACCTGCATACCATAAAAATACCCTCGTCCACGCCAAGGTAGCACCATCAAAGAGCAGCTCCATCCTTCAAGGTTAAATGAGTCACATAAAAGACACCTGCATACCATAAAAATACCCTCGTCCAGATGTATGGTCAAGGTCAAATTAACAAAGAGTAGTTGCATCTTTCAAGGTCGAATGAACACCTGCATACCATAAAAATACGCTCGCCCACGTGTATGGTCAAGGTCAAATTAACACCTGCACACCTGCGCGGTCAAGGTCGCGGGAGGGTAGGCGAGGGGGGCAGGGGTGTAAGAGGGGGGGGTGGTCCAGAACCGGGGTTTAATACCTACTGTTATATGAAATTGAAAATTGTATGACAAAAAATTTTTTTTATATATATTTCATTCTAGAAATATTCTCCCTAAATACCGCTCGTGCATAAAAATTAACCAGATAATTTTCATTCAAGCTTGTTATACTAATTCCACTCGTTCTTCGAACTCGTGGAATTATAAATAACAAGCTTTCATGAAAATTATCGGTAATTTTTAAGCACTCGTGGTATTACCCCCGATAATTTTTTTTCGTGCTTACTATTTAAGTTTAATAGTGAGTACAACCACCATTTTGGTTAATAAAGTGCCTAGTTAAACCGTTTACTTATCGTTATATCCAGGATGTCTCCTAACTAAGGGGCAAATACAGCAACAGGAGATAGTAGACTTGAAAATATGTCATTTACGGTTAATTTTCAATAAACATGTTTCGTTACGAAAGGTAGATATTTATTTAAATGTTTTTTGCTATCTAGCAATTATCTCAAAAACTAATTGAAATATCGAGATTAATTAAGTAGGTACCTACAACTTTTTTAAGTATAAAAGATCCCTTTTCCATAATTTGAGGTGAAGCGGTTAGAAATGTGAGAGACAAAAAATATATGCGAATATTTCACTCATGTATAAATTTTCCCATAAGAAACGTTAAAAATAAAAAAATATCAGCGGATATACAACGTTGCCTAGACAACGTTGTATATCCAACACACAACAATCGAACCTATTTGACGAGACAGTTTTTTTAATTTTTATTATTCAATCAATAATTAGTTAATATTTTTCAATTGTTTGTTGCTATTTGTTAAGTTTTTTTTATAAAATAAAAAAAAAATTGTTATTGGATTTCAGTTACAGTTTTAATTATGTTATATGAAATTGAAAATTGTATGACAAAAAAATTTTTTTATATATATTTCATTCTAGAAATATTCTCCCTAAATACCGCTCGTGCATAAAAATTAACCAGATAATTTTCATTCAAGCTTGTTATACTAATTCCACTCGTTCTTCGAACTCGTGGAATTATAAATAACAAGCTTTCATGAAAATTATCGGTAATTTTTAAGCACTCGTGGTATTACCCCCGATAATTTATTTGCGTAGCTAGCGTTCTCTAGGAGGTATCTTAAAACTCATTATGGAATACTCCGTTTTGTCCTCAAAAACCTAACTACACCCAATTTGATTCATATCCGTTTAACATCAAATCATCGCCAATTTTATAAATTAAATATTTACTTTGATCACCGTGTATCTCTTTCACCGTATAAGAAATAAAATTAAATTACATATTTTTAATTCCATTATCTCCTGTTGTTGTATAGCCCCTTAGTTACGGGGCACCCTATACAGCGTGTATTCGGAAGCTCTTACCAAATGGGAAACTTTTTTATTATTAATTTTACGAAAAAAAATTATTCTTTATAAAAAGCTCTGCATGGTCTAAAACCTAAAATGCAACCATCAAATATCAAAATTTTCCAGTAATATACGAGGTTTGTCAAAAAATGTGATTTTTCTCAAGAATGTGAATTTTTCCCAAGAGTAGGTACCTTTATTTTTGACATTATCAAAAATTGTTATTAAAAAAAGTTGATCACAACTAAAAACTACGTCTTCAATGTGGTAATATCCCGCGTTAAATTAATTAAATAATTAATAATAAATCAATAAAATAACATAAATGCGTATAATTGCACAGTTAGCCGTAGTTTTTAGTTCTGATCAACTTTTTTTAATAACAATTTTTGATAATGTTAAAAATAAAGGTAGGTACTTTACTCTTGGGAAAAATTCACATTCTTGGAAAAAATTCACATTTTTTGACAAACCTCGTATATGAAATTTCGATATTTGATGGTTGAATTTTAGGTTTTAGATCATGCAGAGCTTTTTATGAAGAATAATTTTTTTCGTAAAATGAACAATAAAAAAGTTTTCCATTTGGTAAGAACTTCCGAAGACACGCTGTATATATCCATATATATTAGTATCCACCCTATATCTTTACAAAATATTAAGATTCCTTTACAAAATTTAACAGATGGCAAAGACGAAGCTAAAATAACTTAGTCCGGTTCTGTTTCTGTAGCCAACCGCTTAACGTAAAATATACCAGACTTCAACAGGGTGCCATTAATGACAGGTGATGCGGCGACTTCTTAGATTAATTTGACTTTATCCTTATGTTCTTGAATATAATATTTATGCATCGTTTATTTTGGATTATTTTTCATGCTATACCATAATATAAACTTTATTAATGTGTCCAAACAGGACCCCTTGTTACATTAACTAACACTAATCACTATATCTCCTAAAGCCAAGGCGTAGCAAATTTTACATAAAGGGTCTGCTAAGCCTTAGGTAAGGGATAAGAAGGAATTTTGTAAAATTCCCACAGGATTGAGAACAAAAACAATTTATCGGTCATACACCCTAAAAATTTAGGGTAAGGATATTTTATTTCTTCCATCCCAAAAATGTATACTATATTTTTAACGTCCAAGTTGTGTTATTTAATTTAATATAGTGAATATACCTGAGGGATAATCCACGTTGCCTTATTTTGTAAAATTTGTAATGTATCAAATATTTCCTCACTAGCACAATATAAAATGGAAGAACAATAAAGAAAATGTGGTAATATAATAGTATTCAATACCGTTTTTTTTAGAAAACAAACTTAAATTAGAACTGATTCTTTTAAAATAACCTACTTTTCCGGCAATCTTCGATATGATACTTTCAAAATAATTAAAAAATTTTAATTTTGAATCAATAGTTATCCCTAAATATTTAAAACTGTTTACCAATTCCAATTTTTCACCATCAATTACAGCATTTATATTTTGACAATTTAAATTATTACCCATAACGATACCTACATTTAGTTTTTGAAATATTTAATTTTAATTTATTTACTTTTAGCCAATTTAATAATATATTTATTTCAGAATTTAGCGTATTTAGAGATTTAGACCATCAAAAATATTTTAAACATTATTGTAAATTGAGATGTCATCAGCAAATATTTGTAACTTACACATTTTTAAAACTAAAGGCAAATCATTGATGTATAATATAAATAATATTGGACCTGAACTCCTATACAATTTATTTTTTTATTCGTTTCCGCGAATACAATACTGATACAATTTACTCAATAATCTAACCCTGTCAATTGTTTTGAATGCCCGCTTAAAATCCAAAAATATATGGTATCGGAATTGATCAATACACCATAAAACATCCGCGGGCCCCCTTGCGACAGAGTTGGATTCCCTTAAACCTTAAACGATAGAACACGTGCATTTTAATTTAAAAAAGTCATAACGACGGTACAAAATATATTGTAGAAAGTACACTTTTGTTCTAAAATAATGTATAAACATAATTATGCTGACAATGATAATATAAACTTATAAAGGTAGTTCTAAGTAGAGCAACGAATTTTAATTTAATATTAGATTAACTAATTAAACATCCACGAAGTTCTCCTCCGAGTTTACTATTAATAGGGTTGTATTAAAAGTTTAAAAGCGTGCATTATGTATTCAGCGGGGCTTGATGGTTGCATTTTGCTTAGAGAAGAGTAAAATTTGTTGTAGCAAATATGTTCTTATTAATATGCTATTTGGAAGAAAATAAATACTTTAGTACCGTGGAGCAAAAATTATTTGCATCAAAGAGGGCTTGGATTAAAAAACGTGTGGCTTGGTTTAGATCACAATGATATGGGGACGATATATCTAACCAAATCTAGGTTAAAATTTTCTCAAATTCATGACATGATGTGCTAAACTAATGAGTAGGTAACAAAATAAGTTGACAAATACAAATTAATTTTTTTGTTTACAAAATTAACAAAGTAAGAATATACAGAAAGAAAAAGAAAAATAATTACATAAATTGCTGAAATTGCTGCTCCAAGTATAAATTCACACGTCTCTTCATATTTTCGAAAGTGTTGACCAGCATCTCTGAAAAAATTTCTTGAATTATCCAATCCTTTCTTGTAATTGTTCTAAATTTGCAACTGGTGTTTTGAAAATAGTGTTCTTTAAATGAGGAAAAACGAAGTAATCCATAACCGTTAAACAAGGTGATCTAAGTGGGAATTCAATGTCTGATCGAAAATTGATCAATCTGTCGTCGAAAAAATTGCGTAAGTAGTTAATAGTTTCGGCGGCTGTATGGGCGGTTGCACCGTCCTGTTGAAAATCTCCAAAACGTAGTTCGTCGTGAAGTAATTGCTCCACAAATGGATTCAAAATATTGTCTCTATACCGATGTGCTGTAACTGTGTCATGGAAAAAAATAGGACCAACAATTCTTCTTCGGGAAACAGCTAACCAGACACCAATTTTTTTGAGGGTGCCATGTGGACTCTACAAAAAAATGGGGATTTTCACTACTCCACATGCGTGTATTCTGAGAATTCACATAACCGGAGAGGTGGAACCAGGCTTCATCCGAAAAAAAGTCAGGTCTTATAAATTATTTCTTTCCAATAAATTTTGGGTAAACCATTGAGAGTAATTTCTGCGTCTTTTAAAATCTGCGGCTTGTATTTCTTGGAATACTTGCACTTTATAAGGAAATAAATTTAGCTGCTTCTTAAGAATAGCATGCATGTTCCATAAGATCTTCCCACTTCTTGGGAGAAGCGTCTTATACAATTTGTTGGCGTATTTTGCATTATTTCACGAACATTTGCAACAAGTCCTTCTGTTCTTACAGATGCTCTTCCTGCTCCTTTTTTGTGTTGAATAGAACCTGTTTCCCTAAACACAGCCACGGTTCTTTTCAAGCAATGATAAAAATCCCCAGCAATAAAAGCAACTTCAGGAAAATGTTCGTGAAAATCGTTCATGCACAAACCCGGATTGTATTGCCACTCACTATTTACTCTAACCCCGTTTCGAAAATACGCTTCAACCATGAATGTTTTGTGCTGTTCCGTAAAGCCCATTGTGTGAATTGTTCAAGAAATTGAAAAAATTAGCGATGAATCAAATTACTTGTAACGACCGTCAAAGATGACGGAATAACTGATTGATTGTTAATTTAGGTAGTTACTGACACCCAACAGGTATTAAGCGCTACGGTTAAGCATTACGTCCTTAGAAGCAAGGCCCTTTTTGATTCAAATAATTTTTGCTCGCACGGTAAAAGGATTGTAGTAGACCTAAAAAAATTCTGGAAAATGTTAACAAAGTGATTTTTAAAGAGAAATGATGGAGTAAAGCTTCAGAACCAGTAGTGGGTCCAGGAGGGGAGGCGGGGTGAGGGGCGAAACCATTTTCACCCGTTGGAAATCCCACGACCTTCAAAATATATCCTTTTAGTGAATCCAGTCGCAAAAAGAATCGAAACAACTACTGCTAAGGCAGTATGCCCGCTATTCCTAGAACTACCAGTACAGTAGTAACATTTTAAAACACTGAATAAAATGTCACTGAACGTACCACCATTACCCATTTCGCCCGCTAATACAAAGAAAAACATTTAATTCACACATTGGGGGCTCGTATTTTCTTAAAATGAGATTTTTAAAGAATTTAAAAAAACCTTTTACTTTTTTAGGTAAACTACATTTTACCATACGAAAAAAAAAGGAAAAATATGTTTTATAATTTCTTATTCGGGAGGTTGACATTAATTTTATTAGGCTTAAAGGTGGATTTATTAGGTCTCACAGGGATATTTAAACCGGATAAACATTCCTGAGGGTCCAATAAATTAGGATTTAATGGATAAAGGTTAATAGACGAGTTAACCTATGCTAACGAGTTGACACAAATTAGCATTTTTATATTTTTTTTGCGTAATTATGACAAAGTTTTAATGGATGACTTAGGTATGTAATCGCGCGACAAAGAAACTTTAGTAAATTATAAACCAAAATTGTAGATTAATTTATAATAACTATCTTACAAAAACTATATTTTTTCTTCAAAAAAATTGTGAAGGAACTCGCCATGGACGCATCATCGCCGTCGCGTCGCCTTCCCTTAAAAGAAAACTCTATTAGCCGTAGCTAAAAATCCATTAGTAGTAGCAAGAAATCTGCATTAAATAGGCGCCGAAAAAACAACTCTGTTGTAGCCACTAGGTTCATTTTTTTAAAATGACTTTTTAACTTCAATATGGTCGTTTTCTAAAATTCTATTCTAAATATTATTTTTTTTGCTGCTAAAAGACAACTCTATTGCCTTAAAAAAATATACGATGCAGTGGTAAAAAATATCTTTTACTTATAAAAAATATGATTATGTGATTAATTGAGGTGATGTAGTTAAAAAAGTATTGCTTTTAATTCTAAAAATTGTCTGCCAGCTAGAAAATAAATTATTTTTTATCATTGGTAGTCTATCTAGCTACTACAAAATAACCATTTCTAAACTCCTTTTTTTATATTGGCCCTCAGTGACGTATTCGCTATTTTATTAAATTTTTTATTAGATTTCTTCACTTTTCTTCAGCCAAATTAAATCTCTGTAGTGACAGTGACGTTTTGAGCCAGTTTTTTAGTTTTAAAGAATAAAAGAAAAAATAAATTAATATGGCCAGTTGATGGTCTTATTTTATAATTTTATATAAATATAATACTTTTTAATCTATAGGTATTTTGCCCCAGACTATCACCAGTGATGTTTATTTTGGGAAAATAAACAAAAAAACATTTATTTTTACAACCACGTAAAACCAAATAAGATTGGTTTTTATTTATTATAAAGTATGCTAATAACAATAACAACAGAGGATCAAGTTTATGGTTAAGGAGGAAAATAAACACAAATAATCCCTGAATATAAGGACACATCTACACAACACAACAGTTATATCCGGGAACACAAAATTAGGTTTGCAGTCATGCACCTTGCAGTTGCACTAAAAGTACACCATACCATCAGACATCAATCACCCACCAACAACGGCAATCAAATGATTTATTTTGAGTTACTCCGTTCAACTTAAACCACGCGGAGCAACGAAATATCATTGTTTTAAGTTAGTTCGTCCTTCTCTGTTCCGTTGTAGTAAGGGATAGAGTATATAGCGCTCGCTGAAAGTTACCGAAACGATCTCAACATATGTAAAAAAAACTATTTAGTTCCTAATATTTTAGTTATAAAAAGAAGGTTTATTTTTTATGATAATTAGTAGGAATTTGTAGGAATTTAAAAAATCACCTATTAAAAAAATTTTATTCGATACATACTTTAATGGTTAAACGGTATTTTGTTACCGGAAAAAAATATCGATTAGGCGCAAAAATATGTTGTCAAAAAAACGACCTCGTGTGTGTCTAAATGAAATATTAAGGGATTTCTTTTTGTGATAACCCATATATTAAAAAAAAAAAAAACTTGTTTTGAATAATTTTCCTCAGAGTAATAATATAGTTTCATTCCTTCCTTTAGCCTTTCCTAGAGATGCCATTTTATTATCTCAGGTCTTATGGGGATTCTACTTCTTTTTATAGGCCCGTGATGTGGTTGTAATAATAAATATAAATATTATGCTAAAGTAAGTACCTAATAGAATTTTTATTTCGTTCATACTTCATACTTCCTCTATGTACTTAAATTAAAAAGCAGTGGGTATTGGATAATTTGCACAGTACCTAAACCTAATTATTCGCTTCAGCCAGAGTATTTGCGATGTTCATTTTGTTAAAACAAACGAATAAATGCCACATGGCAATCATATTAAGCAGAACGAACGTACGCAGATTTTATTATAATCCAATTAGAGGATGATGTTCAATATAAAAGTTTAATTTTCATTGACAACAGTAAAAATGTGTGTTAAACTAATCTAGAAAAATAATGCTTTTGGTAAAAAAAAATAATTTTTTTAATACCGACCAGAAAATATACACTTTCTGGACAATTTTTCGTCCAAAAAATAACGTTTTGTCGATCAAGACCGGAAAATAGACGTTAGAGACCGGAAAAGATTTTTCCGGTCCCTGTTTTTTGTTTTTCCAATCGCAGGATTTTGCTGAGGGGGGGGCGGGGCGACTAAGTTTTAGAAATGAAGCGCCGTAGGCGAAAAATTTTCGCGACCACGCCCAAAATCAAAAATTCACTCTGAAAAGAAATGTTAAAAATAAGTTAAACTAAAAACTGTAATATCTACCTACCTACAAAGAGACGAGCAGGATAGTGTCGGGAGAAAAATTTTCTTGACCACGCCCAAAATTTCTCAAAAATTCACTATAAAAAAACTGTTAAAAATAAGTTAAACCAAAAACTCTTTTTTTATAAAGTTGTACCTTAGACTTAAACTATCTGAATGATTATTTGGGAAATTTTCTGAAAAACTTAAAAAAATATTTTTATTCATTAAGTCAAAAAATTGTACCTAATTCATGCAAATCTGAAAATCTTAGTTCAATCTGGCCTTTTGTTTGTGCTTATAATGAAGTTTCTGCGAAGGTCTGCGTGTTTGGTTTGTTTTAATTTTAATGTTGTAAATGCCGCCCCCTAATATTTGCCGCCCTGGGCTACAGTCCTTACAGCCCCCCCCCTAAATCCGCCGCTGCTACCCAGTTAAGCCATATGCATTTATCATAAAATAACAGTGTTGATCTTTTCTTTTATTTTTAAAACATGACAATAAATTTATTTATATCATTGGCTGGCTTGTTTTATAAAATATTCTATTATTTCTATTATTAATTACTTATGTGACGTTGAAATTAAGGTTTTTCTTATATTTATTTCACAGGAATTCGCGAATGACGTATTTTACTTTAGGTGTGGTTAAGAAGGCTCAGGGGGGGGGGGGGGGGCGAAACCCCCGTCGCCCCTCCCCTAAATCCGCCGCTGGTTCATGTCAAACTTGTTTCGCGAGTGCGCAAATTTAACAATATGAATTCAAATTTTGAATTATCCGACACGGAAAATGAGATATCAGAAGAAATTTTGGAAGCAGCAAGGAAAGCGACTTACGATATATTGCCAGTAAAATCAAAAGCCCGTTACGAGAAGTCATACAACGCATTTAAAAATAATATAAAATAATTTAATGTAAGTATATCGAAGTGTCGGTCTTAAAAAAAATATTGTACGTCACGCAACCGAAAATTAGTGTTATGCAGGTATCTCCAAGCTTCCAGGACTTGCCTACGGCTCGCCCTGGAAATGCTTGTCTCGACCTGAACAACACTACTTTCCGGTCTTGTAACGTAAATTACTATTTACATTTATAAAGTTTAGGAATTGGTGCAGTTATTCATTAGGTACACTGTTTTGGTAAAAAAACCTATTAAACAAGATTTAACACAACGAACCGCAGGTGAGACAAACATTTTGCCAGAATAGCTATTTACCTAACCGCTTACCGCTACGCGTCGTCCGGTGAACGGCAGACTCGTGCGGAAAAATACATTTTCCGCACGTGTCAGGTACAATAGTTTTTCTACAGACGTGTGGAAATAAGTAACACATATTTCAAAGAAATTTAATAATTTTTAATTAACTATAACAATCACATACATATGTAACAGTAACTAATTCTGAGAAAAAAGTTATAACTACAAGTTATTATTGATTTTGACATAATCGTGCCGAAAATTTTTTCTGCGCTAGTGTGAAAAAACCAATTTTCTGGACGGATTTTTGACATGATTGTGCCGAAAATTTTTTCCGCACTAGTGTGGAAAAATTAATTTTCCGCACTAATATCCGTGCGGAAAATTGGGTTTTCCACACGTCTGTAGAAAAACATATTTTTGAGTTTTATTTTCCTTCGCCTCGTGTTTTTTTAAGCAGTTTTAATTCAATTTGAGTTAGAAATATCATTCAAACCAATTACTTAGAAACAGCAGGTTTGGTATTAAGTTCGGAAACATGATTTGGCTTTTATAGAATTGTCATGACTGTTACACAATTTTTACGGTAACCCTACACTGCCGTTGCTACAGAACTCAACTTCTAATTTAATAAGGGTCTAAACATCCTTAACTAAATACCAATCCCGGGTCTAGACTTACGTTGCAAACAGAAACTTAAGGTATGCCAGGAGACATCATTAACAACCGAAATGTGAAGCTGTATTACGTAATGTACTGTGGAAATACATTTTAAGTAAACTAAAACGCGTAAAATAAATATAACATTTTAAGGGTTAGGTTTTAAGGTTTTACATGTATGTACAGATATATTTCTGTTTATGCTATTTTTTTAAAAGTATTTTTAAAACGTGCATAATATAGGGTATAGGGTAGGTAGGTATTTGTGTCAATGGGAATGGGGTGCGAATGATGGACCTTTAAACCATTCTAAAGAGACTAAAATTTTATAGGCAATTAGTATTATTACTTTGGACAAGTTTGTACGCACTTATACTAGGCTGTGCACGTTTATACAAATTTGTTCAAGTTTGAACAATTTTATACAAGCTTGTAAAAGTTTGAACAAACTTGTACAAACTATTGCATATTATATATATTATATATAAATGATTTGCCATTTGCAAATCCGAATGTCAGCCACACTATTTTTGCAGATGACACGACCATCTCTGTTACGGCTGCTACTCTTGAGGCTTCTCTGGAGGGTTCCTTGGAGGCACAGCGAGTGGCGGAAGAGTGGTTTGGTGCTAATAAGTTACTACTAAACGGAAGCAAGACAGAGAGAGTGGTATTGAGAGATGTGGGAACTTTGAATGATCATGTATGTAGCAATAAGTTCCTTGGTGTTTACATTGATCCAAAAATGCAGTGGGGTGTACATGTTGAAGCTATAGCCTCGAGACTAAATAAAAATTTATATCTGCTACGTCGTCTGGCAGAGAATGTATCCAATGCAGTATTGAGAACGGCGTATTTCGCAATTTTTCAGGCACATCTTTCCTATGCTATACTTGTATGGGGACATGCATCGGGTGCAAAGCGTTTGTTTGGACTGCAGCGAAAGGCAGTCAGAGTGGTAAGTGGTCTTGGTTTTAGGGACGATTGTAGAGCGGCGTATGTGGAGATGGGTATACTTACTATGCCGTCTCTGTACATCATGGAGAATTTACTCTATTTAAAAAAGAATGTGCATCTGTTTTCTGCTCATGAGGACATTCATATATATCAGACCAGAAACAGGGGTGATTTGGTGTCTGCGTATTGGCGGCTAAAAAGGTGTCAGAATGGCCCAGGATACTGGGCAGTGAAATTTTTTAATGTTCTACCCAAAGAAATAAGGGATCTACCACTGCCTAGGTATCAGGAGAAAATAAAACAAATTTTAATAAGTAATGCATTGCTAATGAAGAATATTTTCAATATTTTAATAAAGGATAGTTTAGGAAGTTTATATTATGCATCTTAATGCGATTTTTAAGTAGGTTTTATATCTGTTTGTATTGTAATGACTCAGTGTTGTGTATTTTTATTTAGTTGACGTATGTACATTGCAGCTTGTAATTTTAGCATGAAGTAATAAATGAAATGAAATGAAATGAAATGCAAACTTGTATAAGACTTGTGCAAATTTGTACAAGACTTGTACAAACTTGTACATGACTTGTAAAAAAGCTAACCTAAGGTATAGACGGTCTACTTATCAGGTAGTGGTAACACTAAAAGCTTGGTTGATAGCATGATAGCTTTTAGTACGAAAGTTCTCTATTCGAAGGTATGAAATAAACACCTACCTACCCAAGTCATGTGTTTAAAGTTATTAAAATATTTTGTTATTTTGTTTCTAAGTAGGTAAAAGAAAAAACATATATTTTCATAAACTAGGTTTATTGATATAATATGTTGTGTACATTGTACACTCTGTGTATATTTTCAATTCTACGCTCCTTCAGTTAAGAAGTTTAACCCGGATTATCCTTATTATTAGCAAATTCCCTGTTAACTTTAATTACCCTACTAAACTCGCAATAATCCGGGTTGTAAAAATTATTCGGTTTAAAATTATGTCTGCCTTTTATGGCCCCTTGGTCTACATTCAGAATTTTAATGGGTTTTATGTCACCGGACTGAATAGAAAGGGTAATGGGTTATTTTCAGTTTAATCGATTAATTAGCTGAAAATAAGTAATTTCCAGTAATAGGAGTGTTTGTATAAATCAAACTTATTTTCGTAATAATGAATTAAGGTAAGGTGGGGCAACTGCACCCCCAAAATACATTAGTAACACTTTAAAAATTAATAAAAAACATATTTTTAACCTATTTCGTTTCAAATTTTTTTTGGATGCTTCGTGGAGTTTTTCAAGATAATCAATTCAATATCAGGTGGAAATGAACAAAGTTGAAACTTTTATGATTTTTAAGAATATTGTAGTCAAAAAGCGCACTTGCCCCGCCCGATGGGGCAAATGCGTGTTTGTGGTTTAAAGAGTAATCTAAATATATATATGCATTTACGGGGCAAGAGCATTTAACTAATTTGTATAGTTTATTGGAACTTTTTGCAAATTTTAATTATCTTTATTTGTTTACAAGTAGCAAACTTTTTTGTCAAGAAAGAAAATGAACAAAAAAAAACAGTTTATTATAAAATTTATTTTCTCTAAACAAAATATTGTAAGTTAGCCTTAAATATTATAGTAAGCGCAAAAAATATAAAAATGTTATTCTAAAGTAGAAAAAGCAGCATTCTTATAATAAAAAAAAAACGTATTTACTGGACAATGGGTATGTACAATACATAGCAAATGAAACTTCAAAACTTATTTCACCTCTGCGGATAGTTTTCGTGTTAGGTAATATTGAAATAATGTCGTTCTCAGGAACCGGCCAGCAATCTTGCACAGGAGAAAAAATAAAAATAGATCTTTTCTTGGGAAAAGTACTCTTTCTGGCAAAATTGACAGTCCTCGCAATCAAAAATATTGGTTACTTGACCCACATAATGTTTCATTAATTTTTTCCTAGCAAATTTAACTAGGACCCAATCATTACTTTTCATGTCACTTATATTTTTTGATGTATTAAGTAAATCTTGATCTTCTTGCTGGCTTATCTGAACCATATTGAAAAGTATAGATCTGTAAAAAATATCTAAGATATAATAGTTTCGTATTTTTGGATAAAATTTCACAAGGGGCAAGTGCACCCACAAAACGCACTTACCCCGCCGGCAAAAATCGCACTTGCCCCAATCGTATATTTTCATGAGGCAACTGCGACCCTAAATTCCACCAAGCAAATTGAAATGAAATATATACAGGGTGGCCTTTTAGTGTGGCAAAGTACAATAGCTCCGTTACGATTTCAAATACATTAAAAATATTAATACAAAAGTTAAAGGGCAGTAAGTGACTTATAACGTAAAATTATTTTTAACTCTATAGGGTGGCTCAAAAAAGCGGAACAAAAAAAAATGTACTTTTTTCAAATGGAACACCCTGTATATTTTTACATTTTTAAATTCCACATTAAATTACAATTATTTTTTATTAAATACAATATTAATCTATACTTTATAGTTTCCGAGATATTGACTCTCGAAAAGTGACATTTTTGACCTTTGACAGCTTCTAACTTTCTAACAGTACGTCTTAAAGCAAAACGGCTTACATGTCCCTATCTTCAATTTTTATTATCTTCCCAAAAAAATCAACTTCCAGTTAAACCGGAACAACTATATTTTCTGCTTTCGAGTAACATCCGGTTTAACCGGAAGTTGATTTTTTTGGGAAGATAATAAAAATTGAAGATAGGGACATGTAAGCCGTTTTGCTCTAAAACGTAGAGTTAGAAAGTTAGAAGCTGTCAAAATTTAAAAATGTCACTGTTCAAGAGTCAATATCTCGGAAACTATAAAGTATAGACTAATAATGTATTTAATAAAAAATAATTATAATTTTATGTGGAATTTAAAAATGAAAAAATATACAGGGTGTTCCATTTGAAAAAAGTACATTTTTTATTGTTCCGCTTTTTTGAGCTACCCTATAGAGTTAAATATAATTTTACATTATAAGCCACTTACTGCCCTTCAACTTTTGCATTAATATTTTTAATGTATTTGAAATAGTAACGGAGCTATTGTACTTTGCCA
Organism: Polydrusus pterygomalis; assembly: GCA_963969555.1. NCBI lineage: Eukaryota > Metazoa > Arthropoda > Insecta > Coleoptera > Curculionidae > Polydrusus > Polydrusus pterygomalis. Next base: position 4,304,726 of record OZ018377.1, read on the forward strand.
CACTAAAGGGCCACCCTGTATGTCATTATTCTATTACATATAAGCCTCATATCAAATATATTTCCACCATATATTTACAAAATATGGATACACATACTTTTCACTATATTTTTATTTGTTTACTCACCACAACAGCAAAAACATCACACCACGCGACGGTTGTTGACAGACGGAATGGAGACGAAAATGGCGCGTTGAATTCTAGTATGGGCTGTTAGAGTACAAAGGAAGTCTCGGTGGAAAAAATTCAAGAATTGACTAACCTTTAGAGTTTCAAAGGTCATAGGCGCTCTTGCCCCAAAGTGGCACTTGCCCCACCTTACCTTACATCATGGGAAATTTTTTTATTATAAAATCATAGTAAAAAATTAAAGTATTTTTTTTTTGGCCTTGAGCATAGCTCATTTAGCTACCGCAGAGTATATTAATTAAATAAATTATAGATTAAATAGTTTTTTACCATTTAATGATAGGAAAATTAAAGTAAAAAAGTATTAATATTGTTCCCGGTATTGTAATGATCTCTGTCTCTCGTTTTCTGACAGATGACACCAGGAATTTGTCATCGATCAGCTGATATCAAAACAATTATTTGGTACAGCATTCTAGATCCGGGAATGTTATTTTTCTAAAAAAAAATTTTAAGACATTTTCGATCGCCATAGACTTTACGTCGGGAATTTAAAGTAGAATTTGTTTTCTAAATAACAATGTTTAGTTTGTCTTTTCGTTTGGCCAGCAAAACGCATACCGAATGTCATTCTGGTAGAGGTATAGTGGTATGGAATGCTCTTAAGAATAAATATATTAAACCGCTGAAGATACAATGCGAATACAAATAAGGGATGATAAGTGAAAAGTTCGGGTACTTGAAATACGTCGAGATATATTGGCATAGTTTTGACCTCTATTTCAAAGTTAGTATTTCGAAATATGCAACTTTTCGAAAGCACACACAGAGAATATTAACAAGACAGAGCCAAGCTGCAACTACGTAAACACATCTCGTATTTTGCATTCTTACGTTTTACAAAGAGCATTTTGGGTAATGTAAGAATGCACTTTAAAAAATTTACAAAAATTATTAAGGTCAATTGGGGTAAGAGCGTATTTGGAGTAACTGAGACCATTTCTGATAATTTCGAAGTATTAACAGTTAGAGATGGCAACTCCGTGATAAAATGTTCACTACATAGCATAAACATTTACCTTTAGATAAACAAACAATAATCACGAAAGTGACAAATTTATTGCTTTGCGCATGTAAACAAAGCTACACCGGATTAGGCATGCGCACTGCAACATTATCATTTGACGCATGGGAAAATAGACAGGTCCCGGCTTTAAAATTTAAGTTCTTGCTTAAGAAATTGAGTAAAAGTTTACCTTTAATTTATATTTACGTATAAACCTAAAATTTGCCCCAAATTCTTGCCAAAAATTGAAATTCCTTCTCAATTTTTGTTCAAGTTTGGAAAAAAGGGAGTGATTTCTGATATTTTTAGTAGTTGCAAACCTATCGGTTTATCAGGATTCGTCGTCGTGTTTTTAGTTCGAAAAGGAAGAGAACAAGTCAATTAAACTAGTCCTATAAAATCGAATATAAAAAACAAACAAAACCAGCAAAATAACCAATCTTCGATGTTATTGCGTACCTAAGCTCAAGTCAAATATTAGTTGGTAAATAACTTGTACTGATTTTTACAATTTGGCAAATACTTGGGTACGTGTAAAACATTTTCAAGCACAATTTCTTGTTCAAGAATTTGAAAGAGTTCTTGCCCGAGAACTTGACCCGTGGAATACTTTCGCCCTTGGATTAATATAAACATACAACATAATATTCACTTTTTCTTTTATATAATATAAGTATAGAAAAAAGTGTGTATAAAATATACCAAAACATGAATCGAGATAATCTGTCTTGGTGTGTGCTTCTCTTTGTTTTCATATCTTGTTTATGTATCCAAGGCCTAGTTAGATGTGTTTAAATTGATCATAATTAAATAAAGTTATATAATATCAAGAAACATCACTACTTCATACTTACTGAAAATACGAAAAACCCGGTATTTTACCCCTATTTGGGCATAATAAAATCATACAACGGATTTTTACTAGTCATTGTTTATATTCCAGTCCGAGTATCAGAGTCTCTAAAACCACAAACACAATTCACTAAACTACACAAAACCTTGAGATCCGTAAATATTAAAGATCCACAATAGCAAAGAAAACAACAAGGAATCTACAAAGAAAGCTTGAAACACAAAAAATGGCGCCGGCCGGTCTGGAGTGTATTGTGAGCAAGAAGGACAGACCGATAACAAGAGGCTTGTGCGCATGCCCAATCCTGCTGGGCGGGCCGACTCAGATGTATTTTTTTACCCATAAAACTTAACTTTTGTTTGCGCTCGAGATAAGCTGTACGTTTTTTACACGCCGCAATTATTTAAGATACCTTTAACTAGGTTAACTTTGTATCGCACTTACCCCAACTGACCTTATTGCGTTTTTTATGATTGTTAGGTTACAATAAAGAGAATGCGATATCTATCTATCTTTACGCTCGATCATCCTTAAATGCCACACCAAAACATGTTTACCACATTTCATGTTGCGGCATTTTCAGAACTCGTTGAAATGCTAACTAACCCCAAAATCTTTTACCCAAAGTAATCGAAATGTTTACCATTGTAAAATACGCCTCAAAAGCTTAAATTACTATGATGGAGAGAACATACGATTATATCCAAGATTAACTAAGTTTCTGTCGCGACGGAAGGAGAATACGAATAAGCTTCGTGATACGTGCCACCGGAACACGACGAAGAATATTGGTATAATTCTAGTTCCAAATTGACGTTTTTCTTTTAATATGAATAATTTCTTCTTTCCCTTTCATCGGGGAGGGTGAGCATAACAGAAGGGGCTACATAATAACCACGTTGCTTTCGGTTTATGGTAAATTTCGTGGAAATATGGAAATATTAATGTAAAGAACAGTGGCGGATACAGAACTTCACTAAGGGGGGGAGGGGGCATATGACCTAAATGGTTTCTAGAAGTGAATACAATAATACAAAAAAAAATATTACTCCAAAACAAGTGCATATATTCATCGGCGTAGCTAGCCTTAGTTTTCAGGGGGAGCCTAGGCCCCTTATTTACATTATTGTAATTGCAATTTTTTTTCTGTTGAATATATCAGGGGGGCCCAGGGCCATCAGGGGGGAGGCAGGCCCCCCCTAGCTACGCCGATGCATATATTTATTAGGCAAGAGAGAACTTACAAATAAAACTCTGAATAACATATACAAAACTTGTATGTACAGGCTGTTTTACGGTGATCGTCCATTAGCATATTTCGGAAAGTAATCCAATTTAAATACTGCAAATTTGAATTATAGGGTTTTTGGAGACGCTCTCTTCAAATGAAACAACAGCGACCATATTATGCGACTTCCGGTTATACTAGACGTTGTCCCAAACTTGCTTATTTTAAATGGAGCACCCTGTACAATTTTGTTTCCAACAACTTTTATTAAAAGTTTTTGTATCGTACTCTAACCGTTTAAAAAATTTGTTTATCTAAAATTTTGACTATTTACAAGGTGCTGCCTAAAATGGAATATATTTTCAAAGATAACATAGGGAAACTCTAAATTCCGGTTGTAAAATTAGATATTATTGTGCTCGATAATAAATTGTCGGAAAATGGAATTTTCGAACAGGGAAGTGAAAATTTAATAATTCTTGATCTTTATCAACAAAAAACAACACGCACGTATGGTCTCCATATTATCAAGTGCACCTTAATCGCATTGAAAGACGTTTTCTAAAATATCTAAGTTTTAAAATTGATTTTCAGTATCCTGAAATCGGTATTCTGGAAGAAACTCTATTGCAAAGGCACACGTTTTGCTCCTTAGAAGATCGACGTACAGTTTCTCAACTTAAATTTCTTCATAATATCTTGCATAATAGAGTTGAACGCAGTAATATATTAGAAAACCTGCAATTCTTCGTCCCTAGAACACGTCATTCCCACACTTTTTATATTCCAACCGCATCACGCGTACCTAAATACTCCCTTGAAGATTGTGCAACACATATACAATCTGCACCAAAATAGATTTGACATTTTCAGCTGTAGTTTATCCAGTATAAAACTAAATTAGCGTGTCTTTTTAGGCATAATTATTCCGTTCTAATATCATAATTTAAGTCTAAATTTCTTGTTATTACATAATTTTTTGAATTAATATAATATTACCTATTTTATTATAAATAGCCTATATATACCCATTTGTTAATTGGTTCATTGTAACTGTGAAATGGTGTAAATAAATAAATTTAAAAATCGGTATTTTTTTAAATACGATGCTACGTTCCTATTTCATTAAATCGATAGGCAGAATATTTCCAATCGGTCCACCTAAGATGTTACTATAACTAACTAGAATAGTTCTTAAGCTTATTGACGGTTTTTCCCAAAATCCCCCAAATATCAATTAGTCTTGCAACTAACTATGACACGCGTCTGTACAATAATTTTATTCTAAGAAACAGATAAAGTGGGATAAAATATCTTTTGATAAAAGTTATTGAAATAGAGAATAAAACATAAAACATTTATTATATAGGGTGTCCCATTTAAAACAAGCAAGTTTGAGACAACTTCAACATTTAAAGACAATTTGCAGGATTAAAAACGCATTACTTTCAAAAAAATTCCAATGAACGATCACCTTGATAATTATTATTATAACACAAAAATGATTGTAATTTATGTTTTGATTTTAAGGAACGATGGATTATAGTTTCTGTGTCAATATCTGAAAAAAAAACTAAATATACAAGGGGAGCGGCAGGACAATTGCCCCTTCCCCCCCCGTCCTTGGATCCGCCTTTGATAAGGAACCTTATGTCGCAGGAAAGTATTGCAAAATTGAATATCTAAAAGTCAATTTTTCAACTATCATACTGTAAATAACCGTAGTAAGCAAAACTCAGCTTTTTTTCCACAGCGACATAGGATTGCTTTCTCGGTTCATTTCTAGCGCGCCTTTTATTAAGCTTATGGTAAACTACTGATCACAAAGTTTGGCAAATTGTTTTTTTAACACCTTTATTACATTGTAGCACGAAAACGACATCACGGATATTAATGCGGTGTGTAGAGTGCCTAGAACATAACCAGTGCACTTTAGTATTATACAGGGTGAAAAATAAAGCCGTGCAAAAAATAAAAAATTTCAACTAAGTCACAACCTAAGTAAATATCTCGGGAACAATTTCGGTATTTTTTAATATATGCCCTAAGAAAGATTTATCTTATTTAAAAAAAAAAAACAGCTATTTTGGACAAAACTGACGACATTAGCCCGTTGATGACTGTTCCCCAGTTTGTTTTCTATTTTGTAGGGTAATTTAAAACAAATATTTTTCCCGGTAGGGCTCGCGCCACAGGTTTAGCCTAGAGGCCCACAATTCCTAAATCCGATCCTGGTTTAAAGACTAAAAGTGTATCATAGTTATATAGTATATCCGCGGATGGGGTCCCCAAGGGGGAAAAAATCTTCATTATTCATTTTACGACCAAAAGTCATTCTTTATAAAAAGTTCTGCTTGTTGAGAAAATGAATTCACGATAAAAAAATGTTAGATCAGATGTACAGGGTGTTAATAAATTAGAAAAATATGAAAATACTTCAAGAGAGAAGTACTATTATTTATTATTTTAGACAAAATGTTTATGAAACCAAGTTGTTTATAATCCAAAATAATGCCTAAATACAAAATTTGAAATTCGAATTCTAATTTTTGTTTTTTATTTTTTTACAATAGAATTTATGAACATTCAAAATGAAAACCTTAGAATGCTGATCTATTTATTTAATTTATTTCTAATTTGGAAAAATCTGTGCACGTTGGAGGAGAATATGTAGAATGATAAGTTTTATCACAATTCTGCATTTTGAATGTTAAATTCTATTGTAAAAATAAAAACAAAAATTAGAATTCAGATTTCAAATTTTATATTTAGGCTTTATTTTGGATTATAAACAACTTTGTTTTATAAAGATTTTGTCTAAAATAATAAATAATGGTACTTCTCTTTGAAGCATTTTCATATTTTCCTAATTTATTAACACCCTGTACATCTGATCTAACATTTTTTTATCGTGCATTAATTTTCTCAACAAGCAGAACTTTTTATAAAGAATGACTTTTGATCGTAAAATTAATAATAAAGATTTTTTCCCTCTTGGGGACCCCATCCGCGGACACACTGTATATAAGTAGTATAATTTTACTATAAAATGGATTTATCTTGACTCTTGACGATATATTTAGTGTTTATGCAATTATTCTATCCCCCTCTTACTTTTAGTGATATCCCCATCCCCAATATCTGGAAGCCTCTTCTTGTCCAAAACCAACAGCCCAAATTTCATACTTCAATAAGCACGTAGGCGAACTCATCAAGCTACATTGCACACGGATATTATTTAATACAGTAGCCTTAGAATTATAATTTAGTTTACAGTTGCAAACGGTTAGAGATACTAACCAACCGAAACGTTGTGTTAAGTAACAAAATAAAGACGATGGATGTCCGACAAGGTAATTTTTTTGAAAATACAGTTTTCAGAATTTTGTTATTTGGGTTTGTTAAAATGTAAAAAAAATAGGTAATAATATTTGGATATCACCACAGTATTTTATAAACTATTTTTCCAATTTCTTTACGGTATTTATAATATCTTAAGAGGAAGTAACCCCTTTACCACAATGAAAATTGCCGAACGTTTTGCTGGTCAAGCGAAAAGAAAATATAAAAATTGCTATTTAGAAAATAAATTCTACTTTAAATACCCCATCCAGAAAAGTAAATGACGATCGAAAATATTCCCAAAATTTTTTTTAGAATTTTTTTTAATTTTTAGTAATTTTGTAATATTTTAAACAATTCTTTATTGGTCAAAAGCAAAATGACTTTCCCGGGTGTAGAATGTTGTACCAAACAATTTTTCTTAAAGCCATTTTTCAATATCGGCCTTACTTTTTTCTCAAAAACTTTGGGCGCGTAAAGTGAATTTAAGCGTAGAAAGTGGGTTTACGCGCCCAAAGGTTTTGAGAAAAAGTAAGGCCGATATTGAAAAATGGCTTTAAGAAAAATTGTTTGGTACAACATTCTACACCCGGGAAAGTCATTTTGCTTTTGACCAATAAAGAATTGTTTAAGATATTACAAAATTACTAAAAAGAAAAAAAATTTCTAAAAAAAATTTTGGGAATATTTTCGATCGTCATTTACTTTTCTGGATGGGGTATTTAAAGTAGAATTTATTTTCTAAATATCAATTTTTATTTTTTATTTTCGTTTGACCAGCAAAACGTTCGGCAATTTTCATTGTGGTAAAGGGGGTTACTGCTCTTAATAAAACTATTTGAAAGAAAGATCCTCGGCCCCTCTTTCTTTAAAATATTATGACAGCTCGTCGATTTATACCGTTACTTTGCCATCCCTATTCAGAATACTCCCGCCGAGTTGATGACGCATTCAATATTAATTGGGGATTTCGTCTTAGTAGAGCAATTTAATAGAGTCGACGGCGAAGGTTCTTGAGGCGTCGCGACGCTAATAACTCCAGACATCCGATCCTGTCAAGGACAAAGATGGCTGGCTATTATACACGGCGAATGCAGCCTTGACGATTTATGTTTGTTTTGTCATTACGGAAGACCTACAGGGTGATGCTTCGGCTAGGGAAACGTAGGCAATCCCATGCAAAATTAAGGGGGGTTAAATACTGTCTCCCTTATTTATTTTAGGCTAAAAGTCTATTTTAATGTTTGGAAGATATCAATAAGCCAAGCTGCAAAAGTTTGCTAATTTTTGTGCAGTCGATCCATAGTTATTTAACAATTTTTTCTATTTCACGTTCATAGTAAGCTCAGTACGATACGCATTTGCGTATCGTAATGAAGCTATTTCGATACGCGTTTTTTCTTTATTTAATGTTGGTAACATTTAAATATTTTATTTCATTGACTTGCGCGGCCTTTGTGATTTACGAGAAAACCCATTTTTCGCAGAGGAAAAATAGCTTGATAACTTATTTTTTTAATTCTGTGTGGATAACAGTAATGTATGTTGGTAGCATAAATCTATAAATCAATCTTTTGTAGATGCTTCAAGCTATCATTTTCTGCCAAATCCTATCCAAAATTCAATCTACTAACCTTCCAATGTCGATTTTAACTTCAACTTTATTTGAATTTTCCATCTTCCCTATACCAAATTGCAATGCCGTGACGTAAATTCACGTCTTTTGAAATTCGAAAGAAAGTAGTAAAATCGCCCGAATTTCCGAACGCTCTGTATATATACCGAATGTACAAGGATCACACAACGTATTCCGTCCAATTTCAAATCTCATATCGCTACAATAACTTTAGAATATCGTGGTGAAAATGGGTCAATAAATCAAAAAATGACAGTTTGCAAAATAATTTTTGTTGTCCATAGGCTACTAAGATAAAAAATAGTATTACCAACATAAAATTTAGACATACAAATTTACAAAATTTAAAGGATTTATTTTTTTCTTAAAATGGATTTTTCTTGATTATAAAAGGTGAAATAGAAAAAAATGTATAAAGCACATGTTTCATAAGACGTTTTAGCGCACGTGTCAATAAAAAAACTCGCCACGTTGTGGCTCATTTTTTAAAATAGACGCGTGCGCTAAAACTGCTTCTTATGAAACGTGTACTTTAATATACTATTATGTTGCTGTGTACCTACCGTAAATTAGATAATTTAAATCCAAATCTACCTCCGTTGATTCTATACTTGGCGTAAACGATCATCAAACTGATCAGCTGCCGTGATGAAAACAGAACCAACGTAATGACGCATGGATGAAAATAAAAGGCATGTTATTAATCAGTGGTCGTGAGTGAGTTCCCTTCCCTTAATAACCCCTCTCCCTGTTTAAAGTCACAGGAAATTCCAAACTGCATCCTGCTAACATAAAATTGAATAGGTTTTATGGCCGAGTTGGTGTGAAAACTATATAGTCTTCGTATAGCAATACATGCTTAGTTTGCTTAGGTGATGGCATAGGTACATTTCAATTGTGTTAAATATAGCTCCAGCTCTAGGACTTGGAATAAAAGAAACTGCCAAAACCGTCCCGGGAGATCGACTAAAGCATAAGAACGATGTTTTTACGAACAGGTATAACCTTTTATAGCTTAAATACCTTAGTTAAAATTTTTAGAATTTTAATAACTCAATTAAGTATTCTAATTTAATGATATTATTTGTAATTTGGGATACCAGGTACATATCTTAGGGTAATTTTATATTTTTTTTTAATAATAAATCAAATGAGTTCAATAAATTAATAAAAAACTGCTTAAACAGTCATCAAGGGGCCGGGCCGATGTCTTCAGTTATGTCATTATGTCCAAAAACAATTTTCACTGGTAACACGATATTTTCTAGTCTATCTAGATGTCCTCTCTCCCAAGAATTCTAGAGAATATGTGTTTGTTTTAATAGGAAAGGGGTCGTAATTGCACAAAACCGGAAAGTAAACGAAACTATGACCGCGGACTGACATCTGCCTACATATGTCTGTCTTTCTCCTTCGTATGCGAAAAAAAAAACTACGCTGATCAACACAGTACTGCAGTGCGCATGCGAATCGTGAATAGTTAGGCAAATCGAATCGGCGATAGAAAATGGCATCGTTAATCCCACCTTAAGATATAACACGAAGAAACACTATTAACAAAATGTAACTTACTTGAAATTTTTTATTTTCTGCACGGCTTTCCCTTCCACTCTGTGCAGCAATTACGTTATAGGCGTACCATAGTATTAATCTACAAAAAACAATCGTTCAAACTCTGCAAACCGCATTAAAATCCGTGGTGTCGTTTCCCAACTACAGATCTGTATTAATGGTGTTAAAGGAACAATTTGTCGAACTTTGTGATTTTATAATATTTAAACTAATCAAAGTTCTTATAGAACTATCGCCTAAAAATTTAGAAAACCTCTCCATTATTACTATAAATTACCCTTGACTTTATTTTTCTACCAAATTTCATTTTGGACAAAGCAATAAAACAAAACGTTTTACTACGAAAGCGAACCTCCTTAGTATTCGATATGTATTACTCTAAAATTCTACCTCTTCAAGATGAAAATACCGTAACCCGAATAGAGACCGAAACTATGCCCGATATTCCTCCCATATTCCGTTTTGAGTGCTCCAACTTGACGTTTATCACGGCTAATTTGTATTCGCCTTCCGTCTTTTCGGTCTGAGAAAACGTGTGATATGCATCGTTCGTGATATGCCGTGTGATATTCCGTCCTGCTAACCTCGAGCAATATTGCTTGTTCTGTCCGCAGCGGACTATTAATAGAGCTTTTACATGCCTTTATACAGTGTCACCAGTAAAGTCCGCATCATATGGGATTTTTTTTTATTAATAGCTTTAATCAAAATTTGACTTTGGCATCAAGTTCTGCTTCGATCGAGATGACAATTAAGCAAAAAAATAGTAGTCACGTGATTCGCATTATCTGTCAAATTTTAATTTTTTTCAAAAAATAATTCAAAAGTGGGGTTATTTCTGAAAATATCGAAAAAAGTTATTAGAAAACGTTTTTTTTTTAATGCAGTTTCTAGCCCACATGCAAAATTTCAGCTGCATAAGATAATTTTGATGTTTACCTATATTTTGTAAATTGCACCACTTTTGCAAAATAAAACTCAACGCAACCTACATAAAACTTTTTAGTTTTGACAATGCTCTATTTCAAATACATTTTCTTTATTAATTTATTTTAAATGTGTGTTTTTCTACAAAATCAAAATTGGGCTATTAAAATTTGGATGCATGCGATGCAAAGTTTGTTTGTTTTTGACCCTGTATAAGGTAACTTTATAAAATAAGTATTTTCAAAAACGTAGCTTGTGCCTGAAAGTAAAAAAAAATTTAAAAAAAGTAAAGGGGTTAAAATAAATTAATTAATTAAATCGCTGAAAATAGATAAACTTTACGTTAAGTTAAACTAAAATTTATTTTCCACTTAATGAACACTTTACTGATAACATGTCTTAATATTAAGGTGTATTACTTTCAGACACAAACTGGGTTTTCAAAAATAAGTATTTTATGAAGTTACCTTATACAGGGTCAAAAACAAATAAACTTTGCATCACATGCGACCAAACTTTAATAGCCCAATTTTGATTTTGTAGAAAAACACACATTTAATATGGCGCTACTTTAAAGAAAATGTATCTGAAATAAAGCATTGTCAAAACTAAGAAGTTTTATGTAGGTTGCGTTGAGTTTTATTTTGCGAAAGTGGTGCAATTTACAAAATATAGGTAAAAAATCAAAATTATCTTATGCAGCTGAAATTTTGCATGTGGGCTAGAAACTGCATTAAAAAAATCTCATATGATGCGGACTTTACTGGTAACACTGTAGAAGAAAGGAAATATCTCGACAGAAAAAATATATATTTACAATTATTCTAATTTTAATTTTATGATATGTTTATAATTACCATAATATGATATAAATACCTTTGTAATATCACGTAGAATTTGGTATCTTCTGGTAGTCCTTTGACAATGGCCCGCAAGGGAAGAAACACGTGTCAGGAAACTGATTACATTTGTGAAACATAACAAATAGGTATTATTTTTTCTTCCTGTGCAATGGAACTCACACTGTATAAAGTTTGCGTTTATTACATATATAAATTGTATACGTACCTAATTTACAAACATTTTTATGATGTTAGTATGTCACTAATTTCTTGTATATAATTATTTAGCCGTTAAAGTAAGACCTACCGTAAAACTTTAGACTTACCATTAAGAACGGGCAACAAAATACGATGTCATTTTCTTTCCATTAATATTCCGGCCAAGTCACATAAACCTTTCTAACGGTAGCGGCGGAAACTACAGAACGGGATAATAATAGAGAGGCGCAAATATTTTAGGCAGGTTAATTTTTGCGAGAAGTTTTCAATTAACGTTTAATGAGAAAACCTAGTCGGGAGTTGATTAAAAAGGTGTAGAATATTTTTAGTGTTATGCTTATGAATCTGAACTTAAGGTGGAATTCTCAACATCATTCAATCTATTGCAGGGACGTAGCTAGGCATTTTGGCGCCCCGGGCGAATAGTAGTTCTGCGCCCTACCAGACAATCTTAAAACTTAAATTATACATCTATAAAATTTAGTAGGTATAAAAAAAATATATTAACAGCAGTGGCGAATCGTGATTTGTAAACTTGGTGGTGTACCAAAAGGCCGCTGCAGACGAAATGCGCCACAGGCGAAAAATTTTCAAGACCACGCCCAAATTTGGTCAATAATTTTTAGTAAATATTTTAAAAATTTATGATTACCTACTTATTTTATTGAAAATTAAATAAGATAAAAAAAATAAAAAAGGCCAATTTATTTTTTATTAGTGGGTACATTGTTTAAAAGTAAAGTCACTTATTCTGTTTTTATTTGCAGCAAACTTATTAATAACAGCTTTATTAAAGTTTGGAATAACTGTAATGTATTGTTTCTCAAATATTCCACATTCATAGTCGTTTTGGCATTAAAACTGTTTATTTTTATTAAAATAAGTCTTTACTACCCCAAAATAATAACAAAAATATAAAGGTAAACTCCAAATAATAAATTCATACAGCAATGAACTCAACGGCGCACATTTAATTTGTGCGAGTTTTCCTATTAGAATCGCGCTTTCCCCCACCACATCTGCTAGTACAAGATGCATAGAGAAACAGCAGAAACCCCGCCTACGTAACGCATGTGTGCGACTTATGAATTCCTACGCGCCATACGGTTGCTCTTGACAACCGGCTTGGCGAGAGCTATTATACCACGTTTCGTTCGATTGTTTGACGGTACGTTAAAATAGGAGGGTTCTAACCTATATTACGGTAGGAATATAAAGAAGATAAATTTAAATGAACATTATTTTTTCTTTTGTCTTTATGGAGTATGGGGGTGCACGTGCTCCTGTGATCCTATGGAGAAACCGCCACTGATTAAATTACCTATAGAATATGCTGTCGATATTGAATTTATTTAAATTTTGTGTAAAAGCTGGAAAAAATAAATAAATAAATCTACGCGAAATAGGTTATAGGTTGGCAAGCATGTTGATACCTTAAATAAAGTCAATAATATCGTCAGCACATTATTAGGATAATATCTGACATATTACAAAAATATCAACCTATTTCATAAATTTCATTGCTAATTTTGAAAGAATTGTATAGTGAAAGAACAATAATATAATAATGTTGAAAAAAAAGTATTACCCCATATTGTTTGTCATATAATTCTGCTAAATTAATTTATGAAATTCCTAGATATTTATTTAATATGCCCATTATTACCTATAGAATATGCTGTCGATATTGAATTTATTTAAATTTTGTGTAAAAGCTGGAAAAAATAAATAAATAAATCTACGCGAAATAGGTTATAGGTTGGCAAGCATGTTGGTACTCCAATCTTAATATGTATGTTTTCCCAGTTAAAAGTTGCTCGATTAAGGACAAAGTTCTCAAGGTTAAACAAGTATAAAAGATCTACAAATTGCTTGAATGCAGGGATAACTTCCGGAACCTTGCAATTATCAAAAAAAAATTATTATCTAATTTTGGAAGGGTTGTTCAGGGAGGCATTGACGAATAGTAGCCGGTGTTTTTTTTTAAATAAACGCACAGAAACTTTAAAAATAGCAGTTTTTTAAAACCATAAAAATTGCCACAATTTACTTTAAAACACTTAAAAGTAAACACGCCGATTTTTAGAACTGGAGTAAAAACAATAATTTTTACTGGTAACACGATATTTTCTAGTCTATCTAGATGTAATCTTTCCAAAGAATTCAAGAGAATATGTGTTCGTTTTAACAGGAAAGGTTCCGTAATTGCATAAAACAAAACACGAAAGTAAACAAAACTATGACCGGCTGACTAACATGTGCCTTGCTCCACCAGGATATGTCTCTCTTTGTTTTTCGTATGCCAAAAGCATAAAAATAAGTAATCTGATCAACACAGATGTGAGCATGCGAATCGTGAATAGTTAGTCAAATCGAATTGACGACACAAAATGGGAGTTACATTGCGGGAGCAGTTCTTAGTTTATTTCCTGGAAAAATTTGTTGGCTCAAGTTCTCAACCGATTTTTGCAGTAAGGAGGATTGTATAATGTATATATTCAAATCTTCATTGCCAGTTTGTAATGTTTACATTTAATTGGATTGTGTTAAATAGTGGCTTGTGTAAAAATCGTTTGAACAAAATATTAAAGATTTAATAAACAGTAATATCCAGTTTGAATTTTGATAAATGTTTTTTGTTTTAATGTTGGTGCAATTGGACAGAATTCAAAATCGGTTGACTTTGATACAGTTCTTTAAGCAATGACGGAGTCTTTGCTCCAGATAAGTCGTCTTCAAACTCAAAAACAGTAGAAAAACGCGGTTAAAACTAAAAACTGACAGATGTCTTGTTTATTTTTTGTCAAATGAGCGAAGTTATATTTATAAATCAATTCCACCAACAGAAATTTCTAGGGAATTTTAACAAAATCGCATGGGGGTGTGCAGCTTTAAGGTAACAAACATTTTAATAGGCCAAAAAATACTTTTATGGGCATGGCGCACAAAAAACGCACCTTCGGCGATTGGTCCGCGGCGCTTTTCCAATTTGCCTAAAATACTAAATGACCCCCCCCCCCCATGCATTTAAAATAATCACGAGCCCCAAGGTCTTTGTACATAATATTATCCAATTTTTAATTCAAAACAAATTATATTATTACCCTGTTAATGTGGCTAAATTAAATCAGCATTTTCCTCATAACTTCATAGAATTTCCTTGCGAAACTACAGAAACCGTATCATACAGCTTTACATGTTATTACTTCGAAGTGCAAATATGCTTCTTAAGTACTTAGAACTTGTGTGATGTTAATGTTATGACAACCTAAACGATTTTGAAAGTTTTGTTATAAAGTTTCTCCCTTTTCTCTTTACAAGTTTCATTAGAATTTACTAACTGTGAAAACTAATTAAAGTTTGTATTTACCGCGATGAACAGATAGATTTTCGATAGCGCAAAGATATTGATTTCAACTTTTTATATTCTACTTCGTTTTATTGGTCTCCGGCGTCGGTTTTATCAAGTATCAAATATAAAGTTTAGTATCATTGGATTTGGATCACTGAACAATCTACTTATTAGTTTAAGACAAATTAATCAAAACAAGGGCTGTAAGTAGAAGTCATTGACATTCCTCCTTTACACATTATTTGGATAAAATGACATACTTTACGTTGTTTTGTTTAAATACGACGAAACTAGCCTGAATATATGTGACTTTTAGGAAATTAAGGGTTTATCAACCTCTCTTTAATCTTATATATATATAATAATAATAATCTTATTATATATATTATATAAATAACCATATAAAATATATTTATATTATATTATATTTATCTTTATCATCTATATAAAGTTACTGAATGACTAAACCGATAATCATACACTGAGGAAAATCATTCAATATAGGTTTGTTTTTGAATATACAGTATGTCTCCGTAAGTTTGCACCATATAGAAAACTTTTTTATTATTCATTTTACGAAAAAAAGTTATTCTTCATAAAAAGCTCTGCATGGTTTTAAACCTAAAATGCACCATCAAATATCAAAAATTTCCAGTCATATACGACGTTTGTCAAAAAATGTGAATTTTTCCCAAGAGTAAAGTAGGTATACCTTTATTTTTGACATTATCAAAAATTGTTATTAAAAAAAAGTTGATCAGAACTAAAAACCACGTCTAAATATGCTTTATTAAATTAAATATATAATTTTTTAATTATTTAATTAATTTAATGCGTGTTATTGCATAATATTTAGACGTGGTTTTTAGTACTAATCAACTTTTTTTAATAACAATTTTTGATAATGTCAAAAATAAAGGTATACCTACTTTACTCTTGGGAAAAATTTACATTTTTTGACAAACCTCGTATATGACTGGAAAATTTCGATATTTGATGGTTGCATTATAGGTTTTAGACCATGCAGAACTTTTTATGAAGAATAACTTTTTTTCGCAAAATGAATAATAAAAAAGTTTTCCATATGGTGCAAACTTACGGAGACATACTGTATATGGGTTATCACAAAAAGAAATCCTTTAATCCCTAAAATATTTTGTTTAGATATAGACACGAGGATCCTTTTTTTTGACAACATATTTTTGCGCCTATTCGATATTTTTTTCTGGTAACAAAATACCGCTTAACCAAAATATGTATCGAATAAAATATTCTTAACTCGTACAAGGTTATCTAATTATCACAAAAAATAAACGTTCTTATAGCTAAAATATACTTTTTACGAACTAAAAAGTTCCTTTTTTAAAATATGAAGAAATCGTTTAGGTAACTTTCAGCGAGCGCTATATAGTCTATCCCTTACTACCACGGAATAGAGAGGGATGACCTAACTTAAAACAATGATCTGTCGTTGCTCCGCGTGGTTTAAGTTGAACGGAGTAATTCAAAACATATCATTCGATTGCCGTTGTTGGTGGGTGATTGATGTCTGATGGTATGGTGTACTTTTAGTGCAAGAGCGAGGTGCATGACTGCAAATCCAATTTTGTGTTCCCTGATATAAGTGTTGTGTAGATGTGTCCTTATATTCCAGGTTTATTTGTGTTTATTTTCCCCTTAACCATAACCTTGATCCTCTGTTGAAGATTGCCAAGAAAGGTATCTTTCAAGAAGAACAGTCGAAACAAAAAACTAAAACAAGTAAGCCATCACAAAAAAATGAGATAATAGTCCCGGATGAATGGTTCTGCATAATATGCCAAGAGTGTATTGTCGAAGATATGATAAAATGTATCAAGTGTACAAGCTGTATTTACTTATTTTTATTTAATATACCCCAAAAGAGCACCGTGGTAAAAATAATATTTTAAAAATTGCAGTTATGTGTCCAAAAGACCGAACAATTGTTTTAAATCAAAAAATATATATTTTATTTGTCAGTTTGTAAGAAAAAAAATAAAACCAAAAAGTGGTATGATTTAGGCAACCTTACCCTATATATCTTAAATATTTTATCGCTTAGTCAGTTGCATCGACCGGAAAGTTTTAACAGCTTCACAGACAATTTCTCTTATTAGAAATGCACTTAGAACCTCGAAAACCAACAAAGTTTAAACCACATGTAGCTATTCGCGTTTCACTATTCAATTTTAATGTGGAAATATGTTGTTGAAACACTTAAAACTTATCCATACCGTAAATTAATGCACACGACAGTTTTCTACTTACCAAAATTGTAGTAGTCACTGAGAGAAAACTCTATTAGCCGTAGCTAGAAATTCATTAGCAGTATCCAAAAATCTGCATTAAATAAGCGCCGAAAAAACAACTATGTTGTAGCTACCAGGTTCCTTTTTTTAAAATGAGTTTTTAACCTCAATATGGTCATTTTTTAAAATATTTTTTTTTGCTGCTAAAAGACTATTGCCCTAAAAAATATATGATGCAGTGTTAAAAAAAAATGTTTTATTTATAAAAAAATATGATGTTTTTATCATTGGTAGTCTACCTAGCTACTACTAAATTACCTTTTTCTGAGCTCCTTTTTTTTAGGATGACTTTTTTTCGTATCTTTCAAAATAAAGTATATTTACTTTTAAGTAATATTTTTGCAGTTTTTACCCACCCTCTATAAAAAAATTTTCTTATGATGAATCGTGCTTTCTAGACAAGCAAAAACGTTTATTAAGAGTGACTTTTTTCGTATCTTTCAATTTTTAGTCCATTTGTCCTCTTGTAAACCCCATCCGTGGACATACTGTATATTAAAAAAAAACGTGTATTGAATGATTTTCCTCAGCGTAGAAACATGTGCTATTTAGCAAAAAGCTACAATAATATTTTATTAAGTTAATAAATTTTTTTTAAACAATTTTTTATAATGCGATCCCTTTTGTTCCAATCAATAAAGCGCTTTCTTTACAATTAAGAAAGCAGAACAGCGTTCCCAAAAACGAATTGTATCTGTTAGAACCTATAATTCACCAAGACGGTGGTGGGGGGTTCGTAGCGATCAGCAATCGCCGTGCGCCGTAGTATTTGTTTTAACGTATTTGTTGCGCAGGTCATATCGTTGTTTGGAGCCTTCTGTCTGAATTTAAATTTTATTGATCGTACCAATACCTGTTTCAATTAATTTTTTTTTACTTTGTATATAAGGTTTTTTTAAAACTTTGCATGTCATAAAAAGCAATAGAAAATACTTATTTCGGACAACCCATTATTAGTATTGGACTTTATAATATATGGACGAACTTTACGATCTCAGTAAACCATTTTGAATAATAGATAATCATATACAATGTTAAACGACAAGAACACACTAGAAGCTATTTAAATTTTTGGGAACTACAGTACTAATTTTTAGTAGTAAGAATATGCTTTTTTAACCTTAGCAAGAAAATATTATTATAAATAATGTCAAGGTTCATTAAAACTGCCAGTCGGAACTAATCCAGTATAAAACTAGATTACACCCAAAATAAAACTTGATGGGTAATTACTGTGAGTATTCAGAGTAATGATGACTATAAACAATTCTATGGTAGCATTAACTTCTATTTCATATTGTCTAAACTGCCGTGATATTATCACAACAGAACGGTCTAGCAATTTTCGTTGTCTTACAGTAGGAAAGCGCGTAGCTGTCACATATAGTATTAAACAGTTGTATAAAGAATATATGTGAATTCTTATAAGGAATATAAGGCTTTTTTATAGTATATATTTAGTTCAAAATTTATTTAATAATGAAATAACACTATTTTAATTACTAAAAACTTAGTTTAGTTAATACTACAGTTAGGTTAGAAACTCTGTAGTCGTTTTGTTGTTGGGAGTAATTATTTCAGATTTCTCTCGGGAATAGTAATTTAAAAACTTTTATAGCCCAAGGGAAACAATCATAATTATATTATATGCAAGTACTCTAAAAGGAAGTATCAAAATAAAACCAAGAGTATAAAATAAACATTTAAATTTCTCCCGGAAAGAAGTAGAAAATCTGAAATAAGGAATCTTAAACAATTCAGGTACATTACCTAAATGAGATTTTAAATATAAGTTTTGTTCGTTGTGTAGGGGAAACCCGGAGCCGGTATAGCAGCAACAATTTTTTTCCGGTCATATTTAACATAATTCTTGTCAAAAATACTATATGTTGAATAAAACGGATAACAACATTTTTTAGTACCTAACGGTATGTCATAAATGGCTGTCATTAAGCAACGATAAATCATGATAAATGGTAATTAGAAGGCACCCATATCAGGCTCCCCCTACCATACTACTACTTTACTTATTGTTAAATCCTTCATGATCTGGTGAGGACTTAAGACCAACCAAAGTGTCTGGCTCAAAGTGTCTGGCTTTGTAAAAATTATTATAAAAATGCGTCTTTACATTCTACATTGAATATCAAACTATAAGAAGGCGATATAAGCAGATTTCCTAAATCTGCTAAGTTAAATTCATAGATGGCACAATGAGTTCACCAACAATAAAGCGTGTTGGTGCAGCCACTAACGACAAGCAACATTGTTTCCGCCTGTCTGTTTAACTTGCTGCATGATCCTCTCCCCACTACCATACTGTCACGCGCATCGGTGCGGTACCTGGATTGCCTTGCACTGGCATCATAATATATTATATTTATTTTTGATTGAAAAAGGATCAGACTGAGTGACGCGATATGGCTGGCAACAAGTGCGCTTATTTTCAAAGTGGGAAGTCGCATCGCGCCTTCCCAGGATTAAGATAATTTCGTTTTCCGGTAGAAGAAGATAGGCAAATGCAATGGATCGTAAATAGTGGTATGTAATTATGTGGTCTATTAGCAGGTCAAAAATAAATAAATATGGAATTTTCATTTTAATACCTTTATGTGTACTATTGTTTTTTTTTCTGTATTTACCTACAGGGTAGGAAACATTTAAAATTAAAGTTTGTTATATAAAAAAATTTAGATCAAATACTACGTGACCTGTTTAGTAAACTAATGCAACGGTAAAATCATTATGAAAATCGGTCCAATTACCCCGGAGTAATCAGCGTACATATTGAGAACATCTTATTTTATTGTCTGTTAAAAATGCTTAAATACTTAAAAATTCCAATAAAATACAATATGCGGCAACACCACGACATCAAATCAGTGAATTTGAGACATTTGTTGCCGAGGCGCTGCATTTATAACTATAGATTTACGATCAACTCCACAATGGCTGCCAAACCATCTCCAATACAGTCTAAAATAGGGTTGTCAAGTTTTCACGAAGATCCTCTCTTCTTATAGTTTTTGATATTTAATGCATTCTATGTTAAATTTAGCTTTTATCTTATGCCGTTGTAATTGTCAGGACCGTCGCAATAGTAAAAGCATTACAATATACTAAAATATATTAGTTGAGGGCCCCTTAAAGCAGTGCGGGACGGGGCAATTATTTCCCCGCCTCCCTTCAGACTAGGCTGGTCATTTCCCCACATTTTTTTTCTATGAACGGAATTCTACTCTAATGTGGTAACGACTGGTCTCCCCTAATGCAGAAAATGGAGATAGAGACGAAGACAAGGCGAAGTTAGATTAAAATTAACAACTTTTCGTGGTTTTAAGAAAATTGCTCGAATGAGGATGTAGGCGTAGCTAATGGTTGGAAAGGGAAATGGAGCGGAGAAAATTTCGCTATCAAATTTACATGTTTTGTGAATCAGGACTTAGGTAGCATTTTCACCGAAATTTAGGCGTTATAATGAAAACGGGCGGAAAATTTATGTTAATGATGTATAAATCGATTTGGGAGATATGAAAATAGTTTATTCTTGCGAAGGAATTTGGTTTAATTAACACTTTCAAGGTAAAAAAATACGGAACCGCTGAAAATAGATAAAGGACATTTGAGTACTGCGCTTAGTAATTTGTAGGTCTATGATGTTTCAAGTACTATATTATAGGGAATCTTCAGAACACGGCATTCTAAATTTTGTGCTAAATTTGCTCTATTAAAACTTTTTGTTTTTAAGCCGATTTTTGCCTTTTACCATTTTATAAGTAATTTTATAATTAACCGAAGAATACCCTACAAACATTTAAAGCCTTAGCGACCTCTAATTTGGAGAAAATGACCTATTTAGGTAAAAAATAATATATGTTTTACTTTTAAATTGGCTTCTTGGATTAAACGACCAAAGAGACTAACTGTTTGGTCAAAGGAAAGTGATTCGAACTTACTATTTCGTCATCAAAGTGGAAATATATAAGAGGCCCAAGAGACAAGTTATTTTTGGTTTGGGCCCGATAGCCCAAAAATCTTTTAGGCCAATAAATGAATAAATTACTTCGTTTTGTCTTTAATATATCTTCATGGTCAGGTTACAATGTGAAGATTTTCTGAGATGTATACTCTATATTACTCTTTTTTATACTAATGCCCAGAAGGCTTTAAAGTATAATATAGGTTATAGTAATGACTGAAATAATTTCTTTATAGCCAAACAGTCCTCTTCTTTTGGAAATCATGACCTTTAGGAAAAATATTTTACTGAGGCCATATTTTTT
Organism: Polydrusus pterygomalis; assembly: GCA_963969555.1. Lineage (NCBI taxonomy): Eukaryota > Metazoa > Arthropoda > Insecta > Coleoptera > Curculionidae > Polydrusus > Polydrusus pterygomalis. The sequence goes on from OZ018377.1 coordinate 4,326,506, forward strand.
AACATGATGTATTATCTTTAATTAATTTTGTTAAATTACTTGTAACATTGAAACAAAAAAAAAAATAAATTACGAGCTTACCTATTCGTCCAAGCACAAAATATTGGCTATATTTGTAATTTTTTGTATTTTCAATTTTAATTTACCTGTTTTTTTTTAAATTTTATTCCATAATCTAAAGTAGCCAATAAACTTTTTTAGCTAAATAAATTCTTACCCTTGCACAATATTTGATAAATCACAAACCGTTTTTTTTAAAGCACATTTATACATAATAACACGTAAGTAAACAGCACTCTTTATCATTTTTTTTTGTAGGGTCATCTGTTACAGGGTGGCCAAATTACACAAGGTGCGGCATCTCTCCAACCGCGGCACCTCTCCCGAAATTACCCTATGTGATAGCGACATGTTATAGAAAATTTAAAGCGGATATAAAAATGTAAACTTAGTTTTGCTATCTCTGTAAATAAAGTAGGAAAAATAAAAAGTGAAACAAGAATTTTGGGTTTCTAGCAATCGGGATTTTACACATTTTTCGACGGCTTGTTAGTAACATTCAAACTGTGCAACTTGGTCCCAATTTAACATAAGCTGTATATCTTACTGTTTATATACGAAATCCCAATGGTGAGCAGCGTCTATTTTGTAACACCCTATTTGTATATTATTGATTTTCAAGAATTTAATTTTGCCCAGGTACAAAAATACAAGGCATCATTCATTCACCATTATATGTGACTAATATATCTACTTACCGCTTACTCCATACTGACTCCTACTCTGAGCTTTTTGCATAGCACTCAAAGGTAGCACCTGGAGTTTAGTCGCCCGTCGCAGAAGCTTCTCTGCGTCACTCGGACTCCCGTTCCAGGTATCGAGGTGTAGATCGTCGATTGCCAGAAGTTGGTCGCCTGAAAAAGAAGATCGGCGTTATTTACAACATTGCATCAAATGAAATTAACGAATATTCCGAATTGTTCAGCAACAATTTTTTATAATGCGACGCATTTTGTTCCCAATAAAGCGCTTTCTCTACAATTAAGAAAGCAGAACAGCGTCCCCAAAAACGAATTGTATCCGTTAGAATCTATAATCCACAAGACGTTGGTTGGGGTTCGTAGCAATCGGCGATCGTAGCGCGTAGCGTAGCGTATCGCGCGCCTTAGTATTAGTTCTAATTTATTTGTTGCGCATGTCACATCGTTGTTCGGAGTTTTCTAGCTGTCCTGTCTGAATTTGCATTTTATTGATCGTACCAATACCTGTTTCAATAAATTTATTTTTACTTTGTAGATAAGTTTTTTCAAAACTTTGCATGTCATATCAAGCAATAGAAGATTCTTATATCGAACAACCCATCATTAGTATAGGACTTTATAATTTATGGACGAATTTTACGATCTCAGTAGTGCATAATAGATAATGATATGCTCGACGCTCGTGTCTATGAACTGAATACAATATTTAGGAGCTGTTATAAATATTCAATTTTCTATTGAGTCATATCACACACTAGCTAGAGCTACTAGAGATTACTTACCCACAGATAAAGCTCCACATCTATCCGCCGTACTGGCAGGTACTATTCTCTCGACATAAAAGCCAGCTGCCAAAATGTCATCTTGGGATGACTGTAAATCTAGCAGAGAACTGCAGTTGCTCAGAACAAGACCAAAATCCTCTTCTACTTGCCTAAAAATATATACAATTTTAAACTGCGACACGAAAACTAGTAATAGTACCACCAATAGTCTTCTCGATTTTTAAGGAGTGAACATTCCCATAGCCAAACTAATTTCGGTACTTTGACAGATTTTATATAATTCTAATTTACCTATCAATTTCCACCAATAGCGGACCGTTGGCATATTTAACGGATTCCATGACGCTGACGTCATAATCAATTGTCAAAGTTGTCAACGTGATGCCGTGTGGGTTGCAGCCCGCCGTATCTCTAAGGATTTGTTGGGCTTCCAGTAGGGTCTTGTTGACCAGAGAATGTCTGTCCACTTTTAGGAGGCGGTCACCAACTCGGATTAGGCCACTTCTAAAAATAATAGGTACAATTAAAAGGATGGTATTTCATAATTAAATTTGACTGTTACACACAATATTTAAGAATTTCTCCGATGAGAGACAATGAGAGAAAAATATGTGCCAAGGCATAAAAGCTTTTGGAACAGAAAGGACAGAGCCTTCGTTAGAGGCGATCTAAATAATAATAATAATAATAATAATATTGCACTGACTTGGCATAGCCCGTCAGTCCAAAATAAAACCACAATTATGTGAGAAAAAGAAAGATAATAATAATAATAATAATAATAATAATAATAATAATAATAATAATAATAATAATAATAAGTTTATTTAAAATTTAATAAAATAATAACTATGTTTATGTTGTCTTCTATAAACTTATTCTTCAATCCCCTAAGGCTGAGCTTATTAGGTGCAAATCTTATTTTTTGTTTTAGTATGTAAAATCATAAATCATAAATATGCATTAAAAATTAAGTTTTAAAATAAAAATCTTAATTTATAGTATAAACGCAGTTTATTTAAAGAAATATATTACCTATAATAAAATTATTAATTTATAACATTTAAGAAAAAAATATTACCTACTTATATAAATTATTCAAAACAATATATTAATTATTAATTAAAGCATTTCTAAAAATATTTTCAAATTGTCTGCTTTTAATATCCATGTTTTTATTTCGACAATTTTTTAATTTTTGTTGGTAAATATTTAATCGTTTAAATAAAAACATAAATATTTGAAATTTTTTTGTAATATGGACTTATTTATTTTAGGTTTTATGGTTATTTCATTTTTATGACGTGTATTATGAATATGGTTTTTAAATTGTATAAGGTTTTTATTTTTAAATATATATATTAAGATGTTATAAATGTAAAGTTGTCTTATGTTCAACTTTTTTGTTTCTGAATATAATTCTTTTGAAGGATAAAAATATTCTTTATTGAATATAATTTTTAGAAACCTTTTTTTGTAATATTTCTAATTTTTTAACTAAAGTTCTATTTATTCCTTCTCAACCTAAAATTACGTAATTTAAATGAGTTTTAACTAACGCGTAATATAATATTTCCATATGTCTTACATTTAAATTTTTTTTAATGTTTTTAAAAATCGGTAGTAAACTTCTTAATTTTTTCATTAAGTATTCTAAGTAAAAATTCCCATTTAATTTACTATAAAAAATAAATCTTAAATATTTTATTTTATTAACTTTAAAAATTTGAATGTCTTCATTTATTTGAATACTATTCATATTTCGCGGTAGGTTACTTAGGTTTAAAGTAAAAGGAATATAATTTGTTTTATTAAAATTAATTGTTAACAAATTGTTATCAAACAAATTTTTTATAATTTAAAAATCTTTTTTAATTTTATTATTTAAGTTGTCCCAATTTGTATCGGTATAAAAAATTGTAGTATCATCTGCAAAACTATGAATTTGTCCATCGCAATTTATACTAAATAAGTCGTTAATATAAATAATAAAAAATAATGGTCCTAAAATTATTCCTTAAGGAACACCATACTTAAATACTTTTGGATAGTTTTTTTCTTTATCTATTTAAACATAAGTTGGTCTATTTTTCAGATAATTTTTAATTAATTCTAATTCCTTTCCTCTAAATCCAATATTTTCAAACATTTTTAACAGTAAATTATGGCTAACTGTATCAAAGGCTTTTGCTAAATCTAGAAAAAAGATATTATGTCAAGCTAACCCGAATAAACCTTAGATTACATATTTTTACAAAGAAGAGGTGGTAATATCGAGAGAGAACCCATCCTTAAACAATGTAGAAAATGTTGTTCATATATTCTCTTCTTTTATATTCCTCAAATCACTCAAAAACAGTTTAAAAGGTTTAAGATATTTTTATGGGATTACGACCACATAAGCTATTTACTTCTGACGTTTAAATACTAGGAACATGCATATTTTAACAGCATGTCACAAGTTTTGATTTTAAAATAGTTCAACAGTTAAACAAACGCAGTTAATCAAAAGTTCTATTAATTTTATCTTGAATACGTGAATACTATTAGAGAATGTCTTCAATTAAAGCTCGAATCGTATTTTTACAAAACATTCAAAACTTTCGTATAATGTTCAACGAACATTCAGCTTACAAGATAATTGCACTCCTTAATGACTCGGCTAAAATTACTCGGAGACTCCGAAAAGAGTAAAAGAAAGAAAACTGCAATAATGAGCTTAATTAGGAGACCATCAGTTTTAGTCAGTTGTAGGGAAACGCGCTGTCGTTAAAGTTGGAAGTGTTATTTTAAAACGGTTTGAACTTTCAGTCAACTTTCTTGGAAGTGTTTTGAGACGAAAGTTAAAATTTATTAATTTTTTTTTAAATATTATACTTACTGGAATTTTTAACTGGAATAAATTTAGTATTAAAATACAGAACTTTGGCTGCTTTCGTTTGTAGTTTTGCATACTTTTATCGTGTCTTTATGATATTTACCCCACTTTTTGGGGTAGAAGTAGAAACTGACCCCAACTTTTTTTTTAAATGTACATGTGCCTACATGTATGGGCATAAAAAAGGAAATACGACTCACTATTTACTATTGCATTTTGGTAATCTAGTAAGCCAGAAAAAAGTGACCTTTTAGCAATAATTATAGTAGTATTAGTGGTAGTAACATGATTTAATTAGCAAAAAGCTACAATTAAATATTTTTTAATACATTTTTTTTTAACACATTTTTATAGACTTATTTTTAAATTTTAAAACGCAACCTATATTCTATCAAACCTTTATAAAACATTGATTTATAAGCTAATGTTTTAGACACTCTATCTACATAAGAATTTTGATTAGTTCTTGTTTTATAGTTATGATGGTCATAATTAAAAGAACAAACATTTTTTAAACAATCAGGCAATAAATTATTTTTAATTTTATGTATAAAGATACATACTAAATAAAAAATTTAATTTCTGACATTCAACCAATCTAAGTTTTTCAGCATAAAATTAATTTTTTTATATTTGTCACAATTTAAAATAATCCGCATTGCCTTATTTTGTAAAATTTGTAATTTATCAAATATTTCCTCACTAGCACAATATAAAATGGAAGAACAATAAAGAAAATGTGGTAATATAATAGTATTAAATACAGTTTTTTTAGAAAACAAACTTAAATTAAACCTGATGCTTTAAAATAACCTACTTTTCCGGCAATCTTCGATATGATACTTTCAAAATAATTATTTTTAATTTCATGTATAAAGATACATACTAAATAAAAAATTAAATTTCTGACATTCAACCAATCTAAATTTTTCAGCATAAAATTAATTTTTTTATATTTGTCACAATTTAAAATAATCCGCATTACCTTATTTTGTAAAATTTGTAATTTATCAAATATTTCCTTACTAGCATAATATAAAATGGAAGAACAATAAAGAAAATGTGGTAATATAATGGTATTAAATACAGTTTTTTTAGAAAACAAAGTTAAATTAGAACTGATGCTTTAAAATAACCTACTTTTCCGACAATCTTCGATATGATACTTTCAAAATAATTATTTTTAATTTTATGTATAAAGATACATACTAAAGAAAAATTAAATTTCTGACATTCAACCAATCTAAATTTTTCAGCATAAAATTAATTTTTTTATATTTGTCACAATTTAAAATAATCCGCATTACCTTATTTTGTAAAATTTGTAATTTATCAAATATTTCCTAACTAGCATAATATAAAATGGAAGAACAATAAAGAAAATGTGGTAATATAATGGTATTAAATACAGTTTTTTAGAAAACAAAGTTAAATTAGAACTGATGCTTTAAAATAACCTACTTTTCCGACAATCTTCGATATGATAATTTCAAAATAATTTTTTTAAATTTTATGTATAAAGATACATACTAAAGAAAAATTAAATTTCTGACATTCAACCAATCTAAATTTTTCAACATAAAATTAATTTTTGTATATTTGTCATTCACAATCCGCATTGCCTTTATATTATATTTATTTATTTATTTAATTTACACCATTTCACAGTTACAATAAACCAATTAACAAATGGGTATATAGGCTATTTAAAATAAAATAGGTAATTACCAGATGATATAATGTCCGCTAAAATAATTAAAAGATAATATTGTGGCATATCGGACAAGTGTGTAACTATTTTTTATATTGGAATGCACAGGGATCCAAGTTTATTGGATACCCTGGGGCGGGTAGACCACGATTACCGATTCGTCTTTGTTAAGACTCTACGGGCAGCTATAACCCTAACATAGTTGCACACTTGTCCGATATGCCTGCCACAATATTCTCTTTTAAAATAAGTAAAATTATAACAATTCAAAAAATTATGTGATAAAAAGAAATTTAGACTTAAATTATGATATTGAAACGAAATAATTTTCCGTATACTCGCAGCTTCGCTTGCGGTGATGCCATTATATAGTTTTTTACATACTGGATAAACCACAGCTAAAAATGTCAAATCTATTTTGGTGCAGATTGTATGTGTTACACAATCGATAAATAGGGAAATTTCAATCGTCTAAGGAGCAAAACCAGTGCCTTTGCAATAGAGCTTTTTCTAAAATACCGATTTCAGGATACTGACCATCAATTTTAAAACTTAGATATTTTAGAAAACGTCGTTGGACCCTTTCAATGCGATTAAGGTGCACTTGATAATATGGAGACCATACAACCGAGGCGTACTCCAATTTATAATTATATTATAAATTACAACCTTAATCCTTCAGATTATTTCCTTGGATCATTTAAAAACCAAAATTTACGTAACAAAACCAGAAAATTTATAATAACAACCTATACAAGAAATTCGCCAAATAACTCCGGATATGGTACATAATGTCAAGAATGAATTTTACATTAGATTAGGGGTTTGTTCGGGTTTGTCAAGAAAAAAATGGAAAACATTTTCAACAATTCTTACAGTAAAACAAACTGCGTCAACATTACCGAAATGCCAAAGGAAAATATTGGTTGTAGTCGCTTTTTTATGTATGCCCTTTTTAATGAGCTGTCCCAATACATTCTTTTACATTAAAAAAAAATAAGTTGGGGACGGTTTCTACCCTCAAAAGAGGGGAAAACTTCATAAGACATAAAAAACGCATGCCAAACTAAAAATAAACGCAGCCGTAGTCCTGTAATTTTTCAGCAAATAAAGAGGCTTTCTAATATTGAATTTATTCCAGTTAAAAATGCCACCCTGTATATTCCATTAAACTTCATTAAATTTTTTAGTCCGGAAAATTAATCATTACGTAATAAATCTAAATTATTAACCGCATTCTCCCCCCATCCCCAACAATAAAAGAGGTACAACAGATATTATAAGGAAATTTGAAACTATGGGAAAACGTTATTATATTAACTCGACTAGAGCTATTTAGAGCATCAAAAAACTTCCATCGAATACATTGAAGACATCTACTCGTATATAGAAAGACGAAGATTTTTAGTTGAAGAATAAAGCATCTCTACTTAAGTGACTCTTTAAACCCATAGTGCTGATGATGAGGCTAACTGGTCCCGAAATATGGACACCTAAATATATTACAGAACCCTTATTAAGAAATATATATTTTGTGTGGAGAAGGCTGAGAGCTTTATTGACCGGCTTTATATAGCTACTCACCAGTGAGAAATTGAACTATTTCCATAGCAAACAATTAACATCCTGAATTAGAACCTATTGAAAATACATTACAATAATAAAAATCTTTCTAAAGGGTTACAAGCCTTTCCTAGAGACAATTAAAAAGACGCCGCGAAAGTAACAAGGTTGGAAACATGAGATCAAAACCTTATTACGTCATTCCATTATCCGCATAATTCTTTTATTCGTCAGCCTCGACGGAATATATTGCTATCTTTGTTTTGATAAAATAAATAGACAAGAACAGCTTAACAATAGAAAACAACCCGCTCGATATACAGGTAGATGCGGCGCTCGACCTTCAGCTGAATAACTCGGTCCCATGGGTCGAGGCAGATATGACGACAGTGAGTTTATTACCGAGTGCGTATCTTGTTAATTTATTTTCTCAGTAAATAATTTGGAATTTTAAAAACTAAAACCGTAAAAAAAATTATTTTTTCTTTCTCTATGCATAACATAATTTTATTTAATTTTTAGAAAGAAAAGTTTCCTTGTGTTCGCTCTTACATATTGTTTACCCTATATAAGTTAGTATTTGTTTAAAACACTTACCGAGTTTATTTTCCAAAACCTTAACCCTAAAACAATAAGTGAAACTTTCAAATGAGAAAAGTTTTTTCAATAAATTCAAGATTAGTCTGCTGTAACAAATAAAACTTTCTTAAAATTCCTTGTAATATACCGCGGGCTTTTGTAAGGTAATAGGAATAACAAAAGGTTTGGTTATCGAGTTTTTGAAATGGCTTTTTTGTTTTTCTTACAAATTAGGATGGTTTATTTTCTATTTTCAACAATGAGAAATTTTTAAATGGGAAGAGTCAAAAGGTTCTTTGTGTTATAAAAAAAACTAAAAGTCTCAGTTGTCACCGTAGATCTGCGTGGTTGTTTAAAAGTTTTAAAAATTGTATTCAAGTACCTTAGAGCAAAATAATGATGTAGGCGATGATAGAGCACAAAAAAATAATGCAGATTTTGAACTTTTACCTACTTTTTTTTTTATGATCGAGCACAAGCACTATGGGAAAAATCCTTTAAGGCGCTCTGGGAGCGGTGCGTGTGCGAAGAAAGCGATTCACGTTTTTCTTGAATCGTTGGAGGTTATATTCGGTTGGAAACACGGTCTCAGAAAGGCCGTTCCACAGAGACGACGTCCTCCAAATGAAAGAGTTCTGAAACAATGATGTTCGGGGTGTACTAAGTTGAACCACATAGGGATGGGCGGCAGTGGTTCGTCGTGTGTTTCTGCTATGCATTACTCTAGGTGGAATCGAGCGGACAATATCTGTCGAACACTTGCCATGGAAATATCTGTAGAAGAGAGTCAAATCACCAACCTGTCTTCGATGTTCTAAGCTGTCGAGGTTCTTAGTCAGCTCATGGTCGCCGATTAGACGAACGGCTCTTCTTTGGATGGAATCCAACAACCGAAGGGTATGCTTCGGTGCAGAACTCCAGATATGAGAGCAGTATTCCAGTGATGGTCAAATCTGGGCTTTATAGAGTGTCAAAAGTTGTTGAGGTGTATACAACTTTTTGGTACGGAAAAGTATACCGAGCTTCTGAGAAGCTGCCCTGGCGATTGCCACAACGTGATTATGCCAAGACATATTTCCTACCAGGTTGACACCCAGCAAATTAATAGACGAAGTCAGTGGAATTGCGTGTCCTGCCATAACGATATCGGGTTCTGCAATGTTAACCTTCTTAGAGAAAATTGCTGCCTGGGTCTTTTGAGCGTTAAATTCGACTTGGTTACTGTTACTGTCACCCACTGTTACTCCATGTAGAAGAAAATAATGGAATTAGCACCAGGCTTTTTGGTAAAATTGTAGACATGCATCACTTTACAGTACTGTGCAAATTACATAGGTATGAATATCATCCGTATTAATAACAGAAACATCAGGAATTGACTCAATGTATCGAAATACGAAAAGAAAACTAGTTATGGAATGGTAAATAACGACAGGGAATTCTTACTCAATGTTGTTAGTTGTACCGACGAATGCGCCTGCACATTGAACAATAAACCAAATGTTCAAAATTGTAGATATAGCAGTACAGAAAACGAACTCATATTTGTACAAATAAGGACTAAATACCCTCAAAAAGTTATTTTTTTTTCTAGATTACATCTGGAAAAAAGAAAATGTTTTTGAACTTTTACAAAATCAAAGTGGATCTGCTCCTAAGAATGAAGATATTTGGTTTCAAATGGACACAATGCAGGAAAAGTAAAGGAATATGTCCAAAATGTTTGCGATTGCCGCACAATAGAATTAAATTAAACCTCTTGACCTTTTACCAAATGACTTTGAGGTCACAATAAAAGTGTTTTTTAAAAAAATGTGCGTTGTTAAAATTTGGAAGAACTGAATATTACAATTTCAGAGATCTGCAATTGAATCTCTGCGTATCAACTTAATAATGTACTGTTTGGTCGATCCATTCTTATGCATTTTCACCTTCCATTTTTAACCCTGCATCAAAATGGCATGCAATTTGGGATTCACATTTATACATTTCAGCGTGGGTGAAAGTTGCAACGTTTTTCACCCTTAAAATAGAACAAATTCTAATTATTCGAACACCCCCATGCGATTTTGTCAAAATTCCCCAGAATTTTCTGTTGGTGGAATGGATTTCTAAATATAACTTCGCTCATTTGACAAAAATATAAACAAGCTTTTATGCTTCTTTTTGGGTTTAGGGACGATTTATCTGGAGCAGACTCCGTCATTGCACTTATAGAACTATCAAATTGCACCAATATTAAGACAGATCGGCCTTAAGAACTGAATTTTATGACCATTTAGGATATTGCTTAGCAGTAAACTGAGGACTGTGCAACTGATCAAAAAACATTAGGACCCTTATTCACTAAAGAGTTTGAAATTTAGCCCATAAAAATATTTAAATCTTATGAGTTTTAAAAAGCCATATTATGATGTTTTCGCATTTTAATTTGATTTTCTTGAAATTGAATCTTTTTCCCATAAATAATTATTTTACTGGGATGTCGTCTAAATAGCTTTAGTTCTAATAAAGGAACCATGTAGTACATGTCAAAAAACTTTTTTGTTTTGAATTTACAGAAGAGAGAGAATATTTGCAATATAGGACTTAATGACTATTCTGACATTTGTCATTTTAAACCTAGAGTTGTCAATTTAAGACGTTATTAAATTTAAACCCATTTAGTGAATATGGCTATAAGCTTATATTTAAATTAAAGTCGCCACAGTGGTTCTTTTCCCGTGCGTCATCACTTTTACGTCATCAAAATCGTATGAATCAAATCAAAATTACCAGACGAAAAAAGTCAAAACTAAGTTAAGTTCATAAAATGGACGTGCCTGCCTACCGTTTGACGTACCTATATAATATCACGAAAAATTATTATTTATTTTAAGTTTTGCCCGGCATTCTCTATTATCTAAAAGAAATTGACAAACAAATGTTTATACATTTAATACTATTTTTAAAGCTTAAAATCTACAAAAGTTTGGTGTTTTATTAACTATTAAAATCGCAAAAGTCAAATTTTTAACATCCTTTCATTTAAGGGAATTTAGCCACTGCCGTAAACGTTTCAAAGAACTTTCACGGTTAGAATATTTAAAATAAATAAATTAGTTATTATAAAAATCCATAAATACTTACCGCCAAAACAGATGGTGGGTATAATTACCTCTAAAAAGAACTATTTTTAGAAACAGGAAAAATTCTAAGGCACACAGATTTACAAAAAAAGAATTAGATTGGCAGATCAAAATAAGGTTGACAATGAAGTTCTAAAATACAACGGTTGTCAACTAAACAAATAAAGAAAGTAATTAACTGACGTTTATAGTTTTATCCTTGTCTAGCACGTTATATTATTGCGGAATTTTGGAGACGTTCTTTTATGCTTTTATTCAAACTTGTTACTGTAATAAACAAGGATGCAGAGTTATTAACCACGTCGAGTCCTGATCGTTGATTGATGACGCACGGGCAAAGATCCACTGTGGCAACTTTAGCTACCGTGCGAGTAAAAATTATTTACATCAAAGAGGGCCTTGCCATAGCGGTCTTTATAACGATCGCTATGGCCTTGCATCTAAGGACGTAATGCTTAGCCGTAGAGCTTAATATTTGTTGGGTGTCAGTAACTACCTGAATTAACAATCAATCAGTGATTCCGTCATGTTTAACAGTCGTTACATGTAATTTGATTCATCGCTAATTGTTTCAATTTCTTGAACAATTCCCACAATCGGCTTTACGGAACAGCACAAAACATTCATGGTTGAAGCTTATTTTCCAAACGGGGTTAGAGTGGCAATACAATCCGGGTTTGTGCATGGACGATTTTCACGAACATTTTCCTAAAGTTGCTTTTATGGCTGGGGATTTTATCATTACCTGAAAAGAACCGTGGCTGTGTTTAGGAAAACAGGTTCTATACAACACAAAAAGGGAGTAGGAAGACCATCTGTAAGAACAGAAGAACTTGTTGCAAACGTTCGTGAAAGAATGCAAAATATACGCCAACAAGTTGTATAAGACGCCTGTTCCAAGAACTGGGAAGATCTTATGGAACATGCAGGACTATTTTTAAGCAGCGGAATTTATTTCCTTATAAAGTGCAAGTATTCCAAGAAATACAAGCCGCAGATTTTGAAAGACGCACATAGATCACCTTGTTTAACGGTTATAGATTACTTCGTTTTTCCTCATTTAAAGAACACTATTTTTAAAACACCAGTTGCAAATTTAGAACAATTACAAGAAAGGATTATCCAAGAATGTGGTAACATTTCTCCAGAGATGCTGGTCAAATTAGGTAGATTTAAGCCATTTTAGTTATATCCGAAATTGCCTCGTTTAGTCGTCTTTTGGTCTTTCCGCAACTTCTTAAAATAGTTGAAATCGTGCCGTTGAAATTCTACATCTACAATGTTTTCCTGTTTCGATATGTATCGAATTATATATATAGTTTAGGTTAAACTATTCGAAGAGAGCCATCGAATCTCCACTTACCTGTGAGCAGGTCCGTTCGGCCTCACGTGCGTGATAATCAGGGGTCGGCTTAAGTGCGGGTGTTCAGGGACGTATCCGCCTCTGAGGGTTATTCCCAGAGAGCCATCGACTCTTTCTATAGTCACGTCGGTTACTTTGGACGTGACGCAGAGGGAATTTTGTGATGCTGAAACAAGCAATATTGTAAGTAGTAGTAAACAATTTGTTTGTTATATAGTTACGGGCAACAAGACCTTTTTTATTTTCTGGGTTGTTGAACATGATTTAATGGGCATTTAAGCGTGGTTTCGGCACTAAAAACCACTTTTAGTTTTATTTTAGTAGTAGTAGTAGTAGTAACATGTTTTATTTAGCAAAAAGCTATAATTAAGTATATTTTAATACATTTTTATAGATTTATTTTAAATTTTAAAACGCAACCTTCTTTTAACAGAAACAGACAGAAAAGTTAAACATTTTGCAAATTGTATCAAATATTACGTATCATTTTGTTTTTTAATTAAATGTAATTTTAAAGTTTCTTTAAACAGTTTTAATGATTTTTCAGATTTAATAGAATTTTCCATATTATTATATTCTATCAAACCTTTATAAAAAATAGATTTATAAGCTAATGTTTTAGACACTCTATCCACATAAAAATGTTGATTAGTTCTTGTTTTTTGTTTTATAATTATGATGGTCATAATTAAAAGAACAAAAAAATGTTAAACAATCAGGCAATAAATTATTTTTAATTTTATGTATAAGGATACATACTAAATAAAAAATTAAATTTTTGACATTCAACCAATCAACATTTTTTAACATAAAATTAATTTTTGTATATTTGTCACGATTTAAAATATTCCGCATTGTCTTATTTTGTAAAATTTGTAATTTACCAAATAAACTTGGCGTGAGTTAAAAAGAGATTGATCAATGCTGCCAACAAGGAAAATTTATAGGGTTAGAAATGTTAACTCCTCGTTAAACAATCGCAACTAAATGGAGAGAGAAAGAAGGGAGAGCGAGAGAGAGGAGGTTTAGTGTGCCTTCTGGCCACCAGTGGCGCAATGGCGGGAAATTTGAGCGGCGGTTAAATTTTGAACGAGTTTATATTGAGTTACTTGGTGATTCAATATAAATATTATTAAATCACAAATTAAATCAATAAAAAGACGCACAAAAGTTTTTATTTTAGGTAATAAAAGCACATTTTTACATTAACCAAGACTTGGAAAATAAATTAGAAAACACTTTATCGTAAATAACTTTTTTTCTATGTTTAAAAAACTGCATAGACAACCATTACAAAAAATAACTGTTCAGAAGAAACTAATGTCCCTAGGTTACGTCTAACCGGTTTCACTTATTAGGACTGTATTGTCTCAGTTCATTTAATATATCACAAATACTGTATACAACAGAAGCACTAGGGTGCAACGAAACACGTACTAAAACATCCATAAGCTATCAGGTGATTCTTACAGCATTCTTTGAAACAAAAGACACAGAACCAGTATCGGGTTGACATTACATTTTTCTGTAAAATATGGCCAGTGGCCAAGTAGCTACTCATTGAGTTAGCCCAACCCATTATCCTTGGGCCATCATGTTGCTCGATGTACAATATTCCTTAAAACAAACAAATAAGTCTTGAGTAGTATAAAATATACTTCTAATCTACTCAGTAAAACAAGAAAGAGCCTTAACTATCAATTCGTAACTGATAGATTGTCAAGTATTACCTCGGGCACAAATCTGTTGCAGTTGTCTGCCGGCTGTCCAACGATAATTTGTTAATATTGGCTTGTAAACTAATAATAAATATTGTGAAAGATTTCATTGTATTTTATTTATTGTAAACTTACATTTTCAATATAAAAAATAGGTATAAGTGTAAAATCAATTTGATAAACAAAAAAAAAATATTACCTGCACGGTGGCTGGAATAATAATTGAACAATTACACACATCAGCGAAATTTTCCAGAGTAGAAACTAATAGAATTGTATTAAATATTAATGATAATCAAAAAGTGAATTTAATTTTCTTCGATAAAAAGGTGGACAAGAGAAATTAACAGTTTTGACATAGCGGGCTGGCTGGTTTGTTCCAATTAGCACCTGGCTCAGTTTAGGAAGCGTTATAGTAGGTCAGAATATAACTGTCCTTCTCTTCTATACGTCAAAAATATGCGACAGAATCCGGTTCCTCGGCCAGCTGGAGAATCATCGAGCGACGACAGCGCCAATTTGACTCTGGTGGCAAGCGCGCGGCTTAAGATAAATATGACCTTGTGATGCAGGATTGCTAATTTACAGTTTCATCGGGGTGGTTGCCAACTTCTGTTCGAGTTCGCTTCACATTTCACTCTCGCTGCATTTCCCTTCATAGCAGCAAATACGTTTGTTAGCTGGGGTATGAAAGTGGAATTCTGCAACCCGCAACATTTCCCACTAAATATGTCAGCCACTTGACCACCTTTAAATGTATGTCCAAAAATATTCGAGAAGTACGATATTTGACATTGTTGTTGATCTTGTTGAGTCTACCGACCCGGATTAAAGATAGTATATCTATTTTTTTGTGGCATGCACCTCTATTATTTTTTTATATTAAAAATGTAGCTGAAGGTCTTACTCATCCTTTGGGTAGTGTTATCGCACACTGTATATGATGTATAACGACACGGAACGGACCTCCATTATAAAAAAATTCGAAAAAAGTCCCCAAAAAGGTAAAAAAAAACAATTCAAAAGATAACCTGGATTAAAAAGTGCGTATTTAAAATAAAATGAAAAGGCCAGGCAATTCGTCCGGCCCAACAGTCTCGTCTGAGCTTAACGAGCTTAATGAATGTATTTTCTACGTGCTCCCCTTTTTTACCTTTGTTTTGGCGCGTTTTTTTAATTCGTTATGTTTAACCCCCTAAAGGTTTTTCCCCAAATGAACTGAAACGATACTGGGGTGATTTTATAATTTCGCAATAAGCTTTTAAAAAGCACTATATTTAATGTAATGGGTACCCCTTTCATCAGTACTACCTATTTATTTTTCACATGGGAATAATCCTGGAAAAATTAGAAATATTTCAAAAGTCTCTCTCTAAGATAGCGAAAGGCGATGAGACTATACTATAGGACAAGGACACAATACTACTGGGATCCGTGGTTTATATGTTTTTTTAACAGAAGGAAAGTCCGACAAATTCAGTCCTTTGAATTTATATAATACCTACTTTATTTTGTGCGACAAAAGCGAATGATTCAGGAAAGCATAAATTCTTGTCTCTTTTTTCTTTTAAAGCGATATAATGTGCCGCTCTTCCGAAACTTTTTTCTTGTTGACAGTTATTAAAACAAGAAAAGTAAATTGTTTATCCTACTTATACAACTTCTGAGATTTCCCCATTGTCTTTTAATTTTGGTCAAATGTCAGCCGTTATTCATTTACGGGCTGTCACCAGGGATAAAACTTTTTTCTGTGACATTAACTTTGGGTTTAAATAATTTTTCTTGGCATAATAAATGTAACATTCCATTTTTTTTTCGTTTAATCCCAGCCGTAGGGTGGACGGTTTCAAGCGCCTTGAACATTTGCTTATAGCTTACTATAAATAATAAACACAAGGTTCGTAATCTAAATCGGATGCTTAAAATAAAATTTTTTGAAATTATTACTTATTTATTGTATTAAAAATCCTTGCCACACCCTACGCCGCTGGTGTTGAACAATGGCTCCAATCCTTCCCCACGGAGTCGGAAATTAAACGCTATCTCTCGCTTCTCTCTTTGTTTCACACGTATGAATGTTTGATGCAAACAACTAGGTTATTCATGAATGAATGTAGTGACGGCTCGTTAATGAAGGGCTCTGGGGCGCCGCCCTCCCTGCAATTATTTCAAACAGAATCCAAAAATACTTTACTTAAAAAACCAATAAAGCCTCAGACCAAGCACTATAGACAAAGCATGCCACTCATTGCCATTCATGAAAGAGGGGTTGTTGTGTTGACAAATTTCAAGTCACATTGCGATGCAACAGCGATACAAGTAAGTCCCCCACCACTATAAGGGTTGATCAATCGGGGCGCGCGGAGAACCGAACGAAATGGAGGGGATACGTCTTGTAAAGCGCTTGGACAAGGAGTGTCGAACGTCGAACGGCGATCACAGCCGTATTGCTACTACAGTGCGTAAATTCTTATACTGTGAACATAAAACTGTTTTTATGGCCAAATGTAAATAGCTTTGTCTATAGTGCTTGGTCTGAGAATAAAGCAATGTATGTAAGCAATCCATTAAAATAATTCAAACCAAACATAGCCCTATTCCAACGGGCAGGTTATACTCAGACAAGCGAGTTGCGCGTTGAACATAGTACAAGTGCAATCAAAATGTAAAAGTAAGGCACAGTTTACGCGTAAGTTTGACAATGAAATATACAGGGTGGTCCTTAAGTACATCAAGAAAATCTAGGATATGATTCCTGGGATCAATTTAAGTTGAAAAGTTCATATGGACTTATGCCCTAAAATGCTTACCCTCTAAGATACAGGGTGTTAAAATATTTTTAAAAAATAATTGTTTTTTTAAAATTTCAAAACTCCTTGAAGATACGGTATTGAAAATTGATGTCGATTGATTTCGTATTAAACTGCACTTTTTGGTTAAAAAAGGGTTTGCCTACTTCGACCAGTGGCGTGCATGAAGATACCATCAATATTTTTTTTGTGAAAATATGTGATACACCACTGTTTTTTTTAAACTCTGATGCATTTTTATGCATTACTGATATAAGCGGAACAAAAGTTGTCTCTACTATGTTTTTGAAAAAAATGGTAGTTTTAAAGGAAAATGGAAAATATTTTAACACCCTGTATCTTAGAGGGTAAGCATTTTAGGGCATAAGTCCATATGAACTTTTCAACTTAAATTGATGCCAGGAATCATATCCTAGATTTTCTTGATGTACTTAAGGACCACCCTGTATAATAAAAATCCTGGATATGTGCTGTGAGGACAAAAATTCTTTTTTTTTTTGTTTCGTGTGTCTTCTTTTTGACGGGGATGATAATTGGACTATAAATGGGGTGCAGGACTTAAAATATCTTTCAGAGAAAATAAAAAAAACATAAAAATAGTTCCAAACATTGTCATAATGTGGTAAGTTTTGAGATGTTAGGACAAACTAATATTTTAACTTGTTTAAGTAGTGCTTATGCTGATGAAATTAAAATTCACAACGAGAAAGTTAGAAAAAACTCACTTTCACGTACACGTACTTTTGAAAACAATACATTTTAAATTTTTTTTATTTAAAGCCAGCGCCCCCCCCCCCCCTGACTCGCTAGTCACAAGCCGCCACTGAATGAATGACTTAGTACATTCTATAAAAAGTCTTTGTTTGTAACAGAAAACGACTTTAGACTGGTTACATTTTTTTTTTAAATATCTCCAACCTACCCGAAATACTTAGATGTAAACTTACCATAA
The DNA here is from genome assembly GCA_963969555.1 of Polydrusus pterygomalis. NCBI lineage: Eukaryota > Metazoa > Arthropoda > Insecta > Coleoptera > Curculionidae > Polydrusus > Polydrusus pterygomalis. Next base: position 4,344,754 of record OZ018377.1, read on the forward strand.
CTTGGCAAGGAATACTCCACTTCCATGACAGCGTTGCCATCGATATTGTCAAGCATATTTGCCACGTCATCAGGGCGCATGCGTGCCGTCGCTATGCCGTTGATGCTGAGCAGCCTGTCGTAAGGGGCCAGTTGGTCGGAGCTTATGGCAACACTGCCAGGCCTTAAGGCTGCGATGCTCGGACATGGATCTGCGTCGGAAATACCTTAAACAAGAGAGAAACAGTTCTAAAATTTATTAAGTCAAATTTTGATAGACTCAGAAGTATTTAAAATTATTCCTAGTTTTTATTGGTATAGGTGGTACGGTCGATGATAAAAACCTTATAAGTTAGTGTAAACTCAATTCTTTAATGGCCGTTTGCATCGCTTGGATTAGATGCTACTTAATCTAAGGTTCACCTTATCTCCAGAATTTGGTTTGCAGGCGTTGACTTTTTGCCTAAAGTTTGGCTTCCAGTCGAACAAAGCTAAGCACCAGAATTATTCGGCTTATCTTGGAAATCTAACCTTAAACCATTGAAAAAAATAATATAACCTAAACGTCAGTCAAGTCCAAGTCAACCTAAACAGGAAAAATGGATTTATTAGAACTCATTGCTGATGACGATGAAGTCGACGAAATTAATTTGATTATTTTTGGTTTGCCTAGAAAAGTGTACAACAGGGCTGATTATTTTAACAGTTTTGACCAAAAACCGTTTTTTATATAGGTTGATTTTGGATGACGAATGAAAATGAAACGACAAAACAATTAGGGGAGAAAAGATTCGGTGCAAAAGTAAAAAGGCCCAGTTATAGATTCAAAACGTTGCGGTTCGACGTTGCAGTTGTCAATGAGGTTAAAGGTGAAGGAATGTAAATGAACGGTTGTGGTTATAGGTTTGACGTCGGCCGTTCGCTGTTTACGTCGAACGTTGAAAGATGGTCAACTTTTATCTCTGGCGCAACGCTCAGCGTTATCGTCGGCGAACGTCCAATAGGATCGTGTGCTTTTCGCGGGTCATTTTGAATGACTTAGTTAGGTTTCTCCTACTGACAAATGACAGACACTTAAACGCATGCGTCGAAGTTGACGAAAACTGCAACGTTGGTAATCTATAACTAGAATAAAAGGCCAGCGTAAACGCTCAGCGTTAACTGCAGCGTCGAACCGCAACGGTTTGAATCTATAACTGGGCCTTTTTACTAAAAAAATTACCAGATTGACGCCGTTGTCAAACTTCTTGAAACCCTAGCTAAGTTTTACGGGTATTGTTTAAGTATAAGGTTCGCCCTAGCTAATCTTTAACTTTAAGCAAGGCGGTGCAAACGGCCATAAGTAGCCCACAATTACGGCTTTGTTGGCAGCTTTGCTCGACGAACAAAATGGGGAACGCGAGACTGCAGTTTTGTCCACCAGTTCAATAAAAAAAACTATGTAATTATGAAGACAAGAAGACAAGACAAGAAGATTTAAAATTTTCGGTTATTATCTCAACTCAATGTAGCCAAATATATAAAATATAGTTTTTTTAAAATTTTTTTTGGTTCCGTTCCGATTGACATTAAATTAGCTGTTAAAACTAGTCAAAATTGGTGTATTTTGTTTTCAGTTCAAGTTGTTTTAACGTTTTGAAAACATTTGTAAGTAATAATAAAATTTTAAGCGGGCATTCGAAACAATTGACAGGGCTAGATTATTGAGTAAATTGTATCAGTATGGTATTCGCGGAAACGTTCATAAATGGTTTAAAAATTATTTAAATAACAGATCACAAAAAAAAAAATATCAAAAACATATTCAAATAAAAAAATAAATGATATAGAAGTTCCTCCAGGAAGTATACTAGGTCCAATATTATTTATTTTATACATCAACGATACGCCTTTAGTTTTAAAAATGTGTAAGTTACAAATGTTTGTTGATGGCACCTTAATTTACATTAATGTTTTAAATATTTTTGATGGTCTAAATACTCTAAATTCTGCGATATATATTTTATTAAATTGGCTAAAAGTAAGTAAATTAAAATTAAATATTTCAGAAAGTAAATGTATGATTATGGGTAATAATTTAAATTGTCAAAATATAAATGTTGTAATTGATGGTGAAAAATTGAAATTAGTAAAGTTTTAAATATTTAGGGAAATATATATATATATATATTGCCGGAAAAGTAGGTTATTTTAAAAGAATCAGTTCTAATTTAAGTTTGTTTTCTAAAAAAACTGTATTTAATACTATTATATTACCACATTTTCTTTATTGTTCTTCCATTTTATATTGTGCTAGTGAGGAAATATTTGCTAAATTACAAATTTTACAAAATAAGGCAATGCGGATTATTTTAAATTGTGACAATATACAAAAATTAATTTTATGCTGAAAAATTTAGATTGGTTGAATGTTAGAAATTTAATTTTTTTTTAGTATTTATCTTTATACATAAAACTAAAAATAATTTATTGCCTGATTGTTTAAAAAAAATTTTGTTCTTTTAATTATGACCATTATAATTATAAAACAAGAACTAATCAAAATTTTTATGTGGATAGAGTGTCTAAAACATTAGCTTATGAATCTATTTTTTTATAAAGGTTGGAATATAATAATATTGAAAATTCTATTAAATCTCAAAAATCATTAAACCTGTTTAAAAAAACCTTAAAATTACATTTAATTAAAAAACATACGTAATATTTGATACAATTTACAAAATGTTTAACTTTTCTGTCTGTTTTTCTTAAAAGAAGGTTGCGTTTTAAAATTTAAAAATAAATCTATAAAAATATGTTAAAAAAATTTATTATAAAATATTTAATTGTAGCTTTTTGCTAAATAAAACATGTTACTACTACTACTAAAATAAAACTAAAAGTGGTTTTAAGTGCGGAAACCACGCTAAAATGCCCATTAAATCATGTTCAACAACCCACAAAATAAAAAAGGTCTTGTTGCTCATAACTATAAAAAATTTTTTTTTACTACTTATAATATTGCTTGTTTCAGCATCACAAAATTCCCTCTGCGTCACGTCCAAAGTAACCGACGTGACTATAGAAAGAGTCGATGGCTCTCTGGGAATAACCCTCAGAGGCGGATACGTCCCTGAACACCCGCACTTAAGCCGACCCCTGATTATCACGCACGTGAGGCCGAACGGAACTGCTCACAGGTAAGTGGAGATTCGATGGCTCTCTTCGAATAGTTTAACCTAAACAACATGTTTTATGTTACTACTACTGAATAGATTATTTTTTAAACCTTATGTTACCTGTGACAATTTGTTGAAAGTTACGATGCGGACTCTACTTTTGAAATTGTGTACCGTGCACAAAGCGATAAAGTGAAGTAATTAATTATTATGATGTGTCAAAATAAGGTAAAAAAAATAGAGTTTTCGTCGTTATAATTTTAATGAAATTTTATCGTTCATTTTTGGGTAACGTTAGAATTAGCAATAATTATGCCACCTAGTTGTGTGCTCCTCAACACCTTTAATACGTTTTATTACTAACAAATTAGGAACATGTGCACGCCTTCCAAGAGATCTCTATCGTAAAATAGTTATATTAATCGAAAATTAATTTTAAAATAAAATAGGCAAAATAATAAATGCAAGGGAACGGAGTCCATGTGACGCAAAGCGGTCGTAATGGCAAATACATGTTCTGCGGTTACGGAAGTTTGTACAACTTTACTCGTTAGAGGAGTTTAAATAAACCCCGGAACTTAAGTAATTATCTTTTAATCTTTGTTGCGGTGGAAGGTGTAAACGATTTTCAATTGGCTGCACGTCATTGCGGCGACGTTATTAATGCTTTGGTGTTTTTACCCAAAGCTCTGTTATGGATTACAAATTAAGGACTATAAGAAGCAAAAAGGCCCACAAACTACGTACTTATTGGAAGCTGCTGGAGGCTGCACTTTTGTTTACTAGTTCCATTCTTTAACATTATTACATTGTTCCAATTATGTAGGAAATATTGCAAATTGAGTGGACAACAATAGGCCTTAGTATGGCAGCCATCTAGATTAAATCCAGATACTGTTCAGGCCCAAATTTATATTAAATAATTGAATATCTAAGTAAAACTAGTAAAATAATTGGATGGAATAAACAAATACCTGTTAATTATAATAACGTTAATTTGAGATTTATCAGCTACTTAGGACCTAAGGTTTATAATATAGTGCCCCAAAAAATACGGAACTTTAGAAATAGACATAAATTTAATAAAGAATGTAAAAAATTTATTAATGGAAATTACAATACTTGATTAGTTTCAGATGATGTAGATTTTATTGATTGTTTTGCTAGTCTTTTAGTTCTAAGAATAAAAACTGCTACTCAAATAATTTATAGCGATTTTTCAGGCATATGCAAGTGTATCAACACTTAGATGCCAATATAAACTATTTATATAAGTACAATATTTTATGAAATATATTATAATAATTGTAAATTTAAATTTTGAATAAATAAATAAAATAAATAAAATAAAATTTATATTTGAGAAGCGCTAATAGTTTAATTAATATCATATAAGTGAAATATTGCTGGTTCAAAGGGAACAGGCATGGTAAGGGGAAGAGAAAGGGTATAAACTGATAATATGATATCAATGCAGAAAATAAACCCACTCACTACTGTGATCGTAGTAGGCGTTTTTTTACTTTATTTTTAAATATTAATGTAGACTTATCTGTATTAAAACAATCAATGGCGTTAACGGTAGAGGCGATGTTATACGCGAAGGACTTTTTAAAACTTTCTTTGCGATGGCGGGGAATTGTTTTGCTTTGTTTGCTTTCTGCGCAGAGCCAAGTTATGGACATCTGTTCAAAACGTAATTTTATTATACAGTGTCCGCAAGAAAGTCCGCATCAAATGGGATTTTTTTTTATTATTAGGTAAGTATAGGTAAAAATTGAAAAAGCAGTTAGTTTTTGCTTACCTAAAAACCAAAAATGACGTATACTGAAGCAGCTGCACGACTTGCGTTACCTGTCAAATTTGACATTTTTAATAAAATAGGTTCAAAAATGCCCTTATTTATAAAAATATCGAAAAACTTTATTCGAGAAAGTTGTTTATTTAGGCATTTTTAGCCTTTGTACGAAATTTTGACAGTCTAATACAATTTTTATTTTTGCAAGATTCTTGAAAATTTTGATCAACCCTCGTAGATTGACTTTTATACATCGATGTAAAACCATTTGCCTTTACTTTATTTGTAATCTTAATGCAATTTTGTGTAAAATTTTTGTTTCCAATTATTTATTTTGCTTCAAAAACTGAAATTGTTATTGATCACTATGTAATGTTTGATGCAAAGTTTATCTAATTACATCAGTTTTGTCAAAACCGACGTTTCTCATTTTTCTTAAGTTAGTAAACAGATGTACAAAAAGAAAATATTAGGAAGCTTTCCTTGAAATTTTACTTTTATTTTAACATCAAAGTAGTTATAGAAAAAAAGTGCCTTTTAAACTTTTTGAAGCAATATATTGCCGGAAAAACTATAAAATATACCAAAACATGCATTGGGATTATCTGTCTTGTTTTCATTCCTTATTTGTGTAGCCTAGGCCTAGTTATATATCAAGATAAAACACTACTCCATACTTACAGAAAATTCGAAATAGCCGGTATTTTACACCTATTTGGGCATAACAAGATAATACAACGGCTGTTACTAGTCATTATTTATAATCAAATCGAGGTCACTAAAAGCACAAACACAATAGGGACCTTTCCAATTTTTTTTTTCAATAATATGATTAAGTTAGGCCTGAACAAAGTATTCCCCAATTATTACTCCTTAACAATCATAAATAACTTGGTAAAAATTCTTTAAAGTTTCGCGTGTGTCGAAAGCATTTCAAACGATCTCTAAAGCGCGCGAAGCCCGATGACGTCAGGGGGTATGACTTTTGGTCATCCGTCATCCTGACACTCCTGACAGGTGCCGAGCGACCCAATTTGCATTTTTTGGATTGCCGTGTGTTATTGTTATTGTATTGTTGTTTTAAGGTCGTGTCGCTTGACGCGTGGATGTCAAATCTGGCAAATTATCAAATTTATTGAAAACCTATAACCTATTTCGTGGATGTCACACACAAATCTGACAAATGATACCCCTTGACGTCACGACTACTAGCAGCGCGTTTTTACCCGCTTGGAATAATTTGAATTTTGGGGCATTTTTAAATCTTTCTAGCGGTCTTTTCGGACGAAATATGTTGTTTTTTTTGCTGCCATATATTTTTGCCTGCTTTATAAATTGCAAAATTCCTGCATGGAACTGTTTTATCATTTTTTTTTATTTGCTTCCATTTAACATTTAATTTAATTTAAGATTTAAACTAAACTAAGAATTTAAAAGTTGAAAGTTAATTTTCTTATGCATGCGTTTATACCTCTCAGTTAAACTAATTTATCATTTAATTTAATTTAAGAGTTGACCAACTTTCAACTTAAGGTAAAAGATCGTGCCAGATCGTGCTAAATCGCGTTAAATCGTTTTCCACAACTGTCCGTGATTGGCCAGGAAGAAAGATGAATATTTTGATCGGTGACAATAACCTAAAATTATTGTTGGAATTTTTATTTTTATCAACAAATAAAGTGCTTTTTCTCTATTTATTTTGACTGATCTAAATTCTTGTGATTTGTAATGGAAGACTACGATTTGTTTTTTACTACTTGCTTTCATTGTTGTAACAACAGCTGGAAAAATCTTCTTTTTTTTGCACTTCATTTAATTTAATTTAGTGGCACGTTTTCGAGGTATAAATTAAGAAAATTATGTCATAGCTTAGTTAAAATGATAAATTAAATCTTAAATTAACTTAAATTTTAAATGAGAGGTATAAAGCAAGCATTTATGACAATATGTACTTATGATTTATAGAATTTTTTCCCCATTTAAAATTTTTGTCAACTTCCCTATTCATTAGACTAGACAAAAAATAGAAATTCCTAAATATTAAACACCCACAATAAACAACAAGGAATCCACAGAGAAAACTTAAAACACAACAACAAAAATGGCGCCGAGCCGGTTCTGGAGTGTATTTTAAGCATGTCGATAAATAAGGACACGCCGATAACAAGAGGTTTGTGCGCATGCCCGATGCTGCTGGGAGGGAAGGAATCGGACCGGTAAGCATGAGATCGGACGCATTTTTTCACCCATAAATTACATGATAATTTTTTAGCTGCCTCGTGCTTTCTTCTAATTTAAAATTATATGGCTCTTAAATCATTAGCTGTTGTATTTATATCGCTACCTTTAAAATTCATTTAAAATTCTAATCAGTGTTGTTTGTCCGGGACGCGTTTCTGTCAGCTCATACTTCAAAATGTCCGCGTTTATAAATTGCAAAATTCCTGCATGGAACTGTTTTATCATTTTTTTTTATTTGCTTCCAGATGCCAGTTTCGCCAGAACGCTTTCCAATATTTATATTGTGTACAATATGATTTGATCAAAAGTTTCAGATTCAAAGTGGAATTTTATTTATTTCAATAATTGTTAATAAATAGAAGGATTGGTATTTTGATATAAAATTTTTATTGTTTTTATATGAAGATTTTGTACAGGGTCTGAGACTTTTGATTTTGAACCTATTTTGAGTTATTTCCTAAGAAAATAAATAAATACCTACTATAATATATAATACTATAATATATTATGACAGCAACGCGCATTCCTACTGTAATACATCGAAAATTGCTAGACCCTTTTGTAGTGATAATATGACGATAATTTAAAAAATATCCTTACCACTAAAAATCAGTACTGTAGTTTTCAAAAATTTAAATAGCTTTTAGTATGATATTGTTCTTGTCGTTTAACATTGCATATAATATGATTATCTACTATGCACCATGGTTTACTGAGATGGTAAAATTCGTCCATAAATTATAAAATCCAATTCTAATGATGGGTTGTGTGAATAAGAATATGTTATTCCTTTATCTGACATGCAAAGTTTAAAAAATAAATAAATACAAAGTAAAAATAAAATAATTGAAACAGGTATTGGTACGATCAATAAAGTTCAAATTCAATCGGGACAGCTAGAAGACTCCGAACAACAATGTGATCTGCGCAACAAATACGTTAAAACTATTACTACGGCGCGCGACGATTGCCGATCGCTACCAGCCCCCCACCAACTTATTGGTGGATTATAGGTTCTAACGTATAAAATTCGTTTTTGGGGACGATGTTCTGCTTTCTTAATCTGCTCTACAATTAAGTAGAGGACACGCTTAAGTGGGAACAAGATGCGTCGCATTTAGAAGAATTTATTTCTTAACAAAATTGCTGTATTAAAATTAGTTCATTATTCAACAAGACTGTGATGGTAATGAAGCTGATTACTACCAATAAAAACGCTGTTCTAGCCAATCTGGAATTGATATAGCACTAAAGCGGATTTGATACACTAGCAATTTATTTAATATGGGTTAATAATAAATAAGCTATCAATACAAACTATGTCTTAGCAAACCTGTTGTATTAGATTCTTTTTCTCAGTGTAGAAACAAATTTAAAATTCAAAATTGCGGTGGTTTAATGTGTAATATTGTTCACTCATGTATAATGACTTTTTTAACATTTATGCGTTAATTGACCATAGTTTACAATCATAACGTAGCTGTTATAACGTAAAGGCGTATCTCAAATTTTGGCGAAATTGAGTTAGACCCGGCATTAAACATGTCCATATGTATTCTATGTTGTGACGAAAAGGCGTATCTAAATCTAATACCGCTTCCATAAAATTAAACTTTTCCTCTTTGGCCTATCTCAAAAATTCGATATACATATTTTTACGTATAAGCGTATCTTGAGATACGCCACAAAATAATATATATTTATTTTGATCGCCTTACGGGCGAATCTTGACTTACGCCTTTTTATTACAATTTAATTTTAAGAAAATACTTAAATATAAGGCCTATCTCAAATTTTGCTTGCTTATGCCTGCAAGACAATGTGTTAGGTTTGTTTACTGTTTCGTTTTCTTTCTCTGTTTTTTAAAATGTCATTATTTCGTTTTGGTCTCAATAATGGGATTCCGAAGACCACATTAAAATTTATTGTAATCTGTCATTGCTTTTCCCTTATAAAATAAATTATAACCTATAATAAAAACCTGCTTCTCCTGATTATTTTCCAACAAAATTTAAAATTAAATCCTTTTGCATCTTAATTTAAACAGGCGTATCTCAATAAATCAGTGACCAACAATTTGTTACTAGCAAAACGTAAAGGCGTATCTCCAACAAAAGTGGATATACAGGGTGTTTCAGAACATGTGGGCAATCTGTCGGATTTATATAGATTAGGTGAAAATAACATGATAAGTTTATATAATATTTTTTCCTAAGAGCCCCCCTCGAGGAGATATATGCCCCTAAAGACCGGCCCTGAAAACTAGTTTTTTATTGATAGCCTTTGAATCGCCCTGTATATTTTGATTAAAATTCAGTATAATCTACACTATGGAAAGCTTTATTAAATAGGTTAACAATAAAATGTATAGTTCATTCTGTGGGCCAGGGACGGACTAGCTTGGGCATAAAAATCTTACATCTTTGACAGGTGTCATGCAATCGGGATTTTTATATTATTTTTGGATAGCTTACGTATTTTAACGCAAAATAGATACTCTTCGCAGATTTCGATAAGTTGAACCGTTTTCGTGAAAAAGACAATAACGTTAATAATTATTATAACTATAATAATAGGAAAATTAACGGATTTTTTCTTAATTAAAAAATGTATAACAAGGCTCAATGTGGGCTCCCTCTACTCTAACACACTCCCGGGCATGATGTACTGAAGACTGTTGCTCCCTCCATAACACCCCTATTATAACGAAAAAACACGAAACAGAGTACGATTAAACCTTTTTAAAGTATGTTAACGGTCAAGTTGGCATATATCTCCTCAAGGGAGGCTCTTAGGAAAAAATATTATATGAACTTATCATATTATTTTCACCTAATCTATATGAATCCGAGAGATTGCCCACATGTTCTGAAACACCCTGTATATAATATGTAATAGTAAATTTACAAACTTTCGTTATGGCCTATGGTGTTTAATAGGTATTGCTTAAAATAAATGTGAAAATGGAAGTATAATAGATCTAATCATTTAGGGTTTATGAAGAAAATGGTGATAACACTTTTCTTTAAATCGCTTTACTGAAAACTTGTAAAAATCGAGATACGCCTTTACGGCTTTTCAATGACGATAATTTTTTTTTTACTCTTCCATCATCAATTTACAAGTCTTTACTAATCTACTAAATTAAATATTAGGAAGCTAGGCCGGTTGTAATTAGCGATGCGGGCATGAGGCCAGGTATTCCCGGTATTCCCGGCATTCCCGTTATTGCAATTTCTTGCACTGAAATTCATTTTTAATTAAAAGAAAAATCGCGACAGCCAGGACGGCCGCTGTTTTAAATAAAGCGCCTAGTCGTATAAAAAGAGGTAATTATTAGGCTCGGAAAGTGTTCCGGACTTGAAATTATTTAATTTTCCGATAATTTACTTTTTGAGTTTGTTTTCTTGGCGGTTCCGGCAATTGCAATATTTTATAGTCACACAGGAAAATTTATTCTAATCAAAATGCAAAAAAAACAAAGAGGAAAATAAGTAATAGGTTAGTAGTAACGGAAATTTATATATTTTCTATTAAAATTGTTTCTAAAAAAATTGACAAATACCTACCAATATATAAATAAAAAATAAATATAAATACCTGTAATATACAAGGAGACTTCACTATTTACATTATTTTTTGGTCCCGATTAAAAATCGGGGTTTTCGTAAAAAAAAATTGGGAGGTCAGCTGCGGGTATTTTGAATATTTTAATATTTTTGGTCGTTACTTGGTAAAAATCCATAATAATATTGTTTTATTACTGTAAGTAAAACACTTTTTACTTAAATTCCACTTTTTATTGACAATATGACATGTTTCACTGCACTGCAGCTTCACTACATTACCTCACGAAGCTGCAGTGCAGTGAAATATGTCGTATTGTCAATAAAAAGTTGAATTTAAGTAAAAAGTGTTTTACTTACAGTAATAAAACAATATTTTAAATGTTTGACAATTTTTTTTTATTTCTTGAAAAGATGTAACTCTTTATGCTAAGGCAATGTATCAAATTTGAAATTTCGATCTTATTAAACACTCGAAATATTTTTAAAAATATCAGTTTTTAATTATAAACTTTGACGCCCTGTATATCGAACATGAGGGTCAAAAGTAAAAAATGGCATTATAATACTTATATTATTTTTTCTCAAAGAATATATGGTTAACGGATTGACCTCCTTTTTCCGGACACCTTGTATATATATATATACAGGGTGTTTCATTAAGCGTAGCCACCGGCCATATCTCGAAAACTACTAAGCATAAAAACTTTTGGGAAAAAAAATTATGATTAAAGCGGTCATGAGAAAATTCTGGAAATTATTTTTACGTTCCGCATTTCGCCGCAAGGGGGCACAATTGAAAATTAATTTTTAAAATTCTAAATTTTTCCGAAAATTCCCATATTAGGTATATCTCTGGTTACATCATTAGAAGGCTTAGACAATTCTGCATCATTTGGATTTAAGGCTATTATTGGAGTACCGACCTTAATAAGAGTGGGGGAAGCTATTGAAAATGTAATGTAAAAAACTTATCCGATTTTACTAAATTTAAGCTTGTTTGGAAGAGAAAGGTAAGTACTTTTAATTATTGTATACAACGGTATACGATAGTTTCTAATAAAATTGCTAGAGGGCGCAATTTGTAATAATTTTTGATTTTATCCCGAAAATTCAAATCATACGGTATAAATATGACATCATAATCGAAATATATATTAAATTTGCAAGAAAAAATGTGAAGACCACAGTTCGATAGCATTGTTCGTCTGAGAGTTATTGCCAAAATAGTAATTTTTAACAGTTTAATCGAAGAAATTATTGTTTTTATAGTGCCATAGTTATGTAGGTTGGGTTAGTAATAATAAGTTTTCATTTGTTATTTTCCATGCCTCCCTTTACACTTTATCTAAGCTTAGGACTAGTCCAAATTATGTAAAAGACAAAATTTGGAGCGTTTTTACAGGCCAACGGGCAATAACAACGGCATTAAAATAATCAAGAAGAAACTTTGGTCAACTTGTATCAAAATTAAATCTGCCGATTTTGTTTCACGGCTATCTAGATTTATTTTTTAAAACATCATATTAGAATAATTATTATGCTTAAATTAGAAGTTTTGCCATTGGAATAATGAGTACCTTCACATTACAGAATCATAAAGTTTAAATATATTTTTTTGTAGTGGCCACGATGCTATAAAAACAATAATTTCTTCGATTAAAGTGTTAAACTTATTGTTTTGGCAATAACTCTGAAACGAACAAAGATATCGAACTGCAGTTTTTACATCTTTTCTTGCAAATTTCATCTACTTTCCGATTATGATATCATAGTTATAAATATGATTTAAATTTTCGGGATAAAATAAAAAACACTGTTATTATTAATTGTGCCCCCTAGCAATTTTATTAGAAACTGTCGTGTACCATTGTACACGACAATAAAAAGAACTTGCCTTTCTCTTCCAAACAAGCTTAAATTTAGTAAAATCGGATAAGTCGTTTAGAAGTTACAGTGATTTAAATGATTACACGTTCAATAGCTTCCCCGACTCTTATCAAGGGCGGTATGCCAATGAGCCTTAAACCAAAATAATGCAGAAGTGTCCAGCCTTTCTAATGATGTAACCAGAACTATACCATAATATGGGAATTTTCACTTATAATCTCCCTAGTGCTCGAATTATTTCCGGAAATTTTTCCGAAGGAACGCATTTTTTTAAAATTCTCCCGAGTCGTAGACGATTCCGGATATTAATTCAAGGACGCGGGGGATTCTGTAAGAAAATTTTACACCTAAAATTTATTTGAATTATTTTATTGAAATTATCCATAATTATGGGAATACTTAAACTTTCAAAAAAAAGTTTCCTCACCGTTTAGTTAAACGAAATGCAAAAAATATAAGTGAAAATTATCCTTTTTATTTATTTTTACTACATTTCATTTACTAAAACAAAGGGAAAGCATAGTATAGTCTAGTTTAGGCTAGTTATGCCAGATAAAACAATTTTTAAAATCTAGGTAAATAGTAGATACCACAGTCAAGTAGGCTTAGGCTTGTGATGTCAAAATCGTCTCTGCAATACGTCACGTCGACAGTTATTTCTTAAACGTGCTTCTTTAGTTCACAATAATTAAATCATGGCAGTAAACAATCAAGAAACTAATTTTAAGTCCTACGGTGTTTGTAAATCTTGCTCTGAAATAGGGGACATTAATATGTCTCATAAAAATTTAAAGTATTTGCAATGTTTAATGGAAAAAACTGAATTAAATCCCCATCAAGAAAACCTTTTCTCAGCTATCCAAAAGATTTTGGAGGAAGATATCCCATCCTTTTTAAGAAAAACCAGAATTCAGCAGAACAGAATTGCATCCAAATATTACATCTATTATATTAAACATAGACATCTGATAGAAGTGGAAAGGGAAGATAACCATTATCCTTGTTATTCTCCATTACGAAGAGAAGAGTTCGAACCATAATTCCAAAAATATTTAGCCTTAATGAAAGAAATATTTGGTAAATAAATATTTGTATTTATTTAGTATTATAAAATGAATAAAAACATTAAATACCAAAATTTGATCCTGAATACTGATTTTCGGATCATATGATAGCTGTCAAGAAAAAATTTCCACTTATTAATTTTGTTCGCCTAGCTTGGCAGGAGGAGAAAAATTTCCGAAAGATTTAAAGGTTGTTGGTAACTGTCGAAATGAAAGTGTGTGATTGGCTTAGAATGACAGGTGTGAAATTTTCAAAGAAATTTAAAATTTTAAAAATAAATTTTCAATTGTGCCCCCATGTGGCGAAATGCGGAACTTAAAAATAATTTCCAGAATTTTCTCATGACCACTTTAATAATAATTTTTTTCCCTAAGGTTCAATGCTTAGTAGTTTCCGCGATATTACCACCCTTAATAAAATACCCTGTATATTATATATTATTATTTTGATAATACTTTTTTAAAGCCTTTTTAACATTAAGGAATAAATAAATAAAAATAAATAGCATAGGTTTCTGCTTGGAACACCGTGGGAGACTTGCCCAGGGAAAAGTAAGCATCCTTCTCCGGTCTTACTTCGTGTAGTCCCGACACTAAATTCTTCGTTTTTATTAAATCAACAAGTAGCTTTCCAATTTAGGACATAAATACATATATTATGTTTTCATTAACTTTGTTTATTAAACTGTTAATTAAAAACTGCCAACTATTAACTTAAGTTGCACATATTTAGCTATTAAATTAAATCTCACCATTATAAAATGTAACGTTATCCCATCGCTAAGCGCCGCGCCAGCAGACTATAATTAAAAACCGTAGGAATCATTTTTCTTTTTTAAAAGCCCGCAAAAACAAAAACATAACGAAAGTTATTAATGAAAGTATCTCGCAGAACAAAATAAAATCGGAAACACCCAGCCGCTTATGATCTCTAAGGACGTTATTCTTACAGTTTTTCTGCTAAACGATTAGATGTTTTCACTTTGTTTTTTTGTCTTTTATTCTCTCCCCTAAAAATATCTCGGCAACGATTGTTTCGGCCGATGCGAATTATTTTTCGTTATTGTTACATTCTGTTTTATCTTTTTCCTGAAATACAGTAAAATTAATGTTTTCTCCTGATGGCGTTACATAGGCGATATCAGAAAGAAAAACCCTGGCAATGACCAATCTAACTGGAAAACCTTGTTTTCAATTATTGTGGATATATTTTGCTTTATTGTCATTAGGATTATAAAGAATGCTGGTTCAGTGGCTCCGTGGTTAACGCGGCAGCCACTGGCAACTTCAGGAAGTGACTTCCTTGAGTAGAGGGAGAATGGGCATTCTGCATTACTGCACAGTTGTTTTAAGCTGTGTTTGAGCTATTTTTGAGCCGTATTTAGCTGTTTTTGATGTTTTCTTGTTCTTTTGAATAAATAGCAAAAAACAGCTAAAAACGGCTCAAAAACAGTCGTGCACTGTTAGCGCATGCACACATACATAGGAACTTTGCAATCTAGAATGCCCCTTCTCCTTCTACTTCCTTGATTCCCGTTAAGGTATAAATTTTACACCTAGAATTTGGATAGCCAATCAGATGATGTTATTCATCGTATCATGACAACGAAAAAAATGTCCAGTAGTTTTGGAAGGGTACCCTAAATAAAATTATACTGGAAATTTTTTGACGTTTAAATGACAAGTTTTTATGACATTAGCAGGCTAGGATAACTTAAATGGTGAAGGTCGTCCCCTGTTCGTTTAATTTATCCTCCGGTCGCTAGTGGCGCTATTGTAGGAATTTTGTTTTATAAGGTTGTTCATCTCCTAACGTTGGTAGGAACAGAATATTCATTTAGAATTAGCATGGCCAACATTCTGTACCTCTCTCTCTCTCTCTGTACCTGCATAATATGTGCGAGAAAGATAAAAATATGGCTTGTTGTGACAGATCCTGAAGTCTTACCTGGACTGGTGAAAGATTGTCATTGTCATTTTATGATTAATTTGTCAAATATATAAAAAATAAAGTTATTATTAAATAATTATTCATATATAATTTATAAACTTAACATGGCGCAGTCGGTAGTTTGAGAATCGTAAATAGGTATATATTTAATATGTCGCGACCAAAGAAGTCGGGAAGAAAAACCAAGGCAATTAACAAAAGCGTGGAACCTCCTGAAGACTTCATTAATGTCGCCCAACGATTGGAAAGTACAGCGAAAGCCATTAAAGATATAGAAAGAAACTTTACTTCACAACTTAATGAACTACAAGGTACAATAACTAGTTTATTAAATAAAAACTTTGAAAATAACAGGGAATTGTTAGAAAAATCTACAGAAAATAATAATATAATAATGTAAGCTGTTTTTTTATGTAAACCATATTTATGTAAATATCTAATATTAATAAATCTTGTCGCCATATCATTGTTATAATTTCCTTTCGTTCTCCCAAATTATTTTAACTTGAATCAGATGTTTCGCGCTTCAAACTTTTCCGTTAAGTTGGAAGCGCGAAAATTTGAATTCAAAGTAATAATAAAATTAAAATTTTTATGCTTGGCGCCTACCCCCACCACGACTATATTTAGTTTCTCCCCCGGTCGCATGTGGCGCTATCAGGGAACCAATTTAGTATGTTAAGTTGCCTATCTATCCTTGAGAGCGCGCAACTCGCTTGTCTATGGACATTAGTGTGCTTTAAAATGTAATATTTTATACATTTTTATTTATTACCTTGAAAGTAATTTTCTTACAAGATTAATTTCTTAAAATACCTCCAATTAAAACTCTCATCAATGAACAACATTAATCATGGCCCCCTAGTTATAAAAAAACAATAGAAAAGCTAAAGAAAGAAGTCGAATTTCTCTAAGAACGCGCCGCATCGTGGCTAAAAGTCACCTGTCATTTATGGCACCCTGTTGAGGTCTGGTTTATTTTATGTTAAGATGTTGGCGACAGAGGCAGGACTGGACTAAGTTCTTTTACCCTCGCATTCACCATATTTTGGCTTGCAAAAATACAGTGTAAATTTTATTTACAATTGAAACATTGAACGCATAGATTAAAAACCATGACGTTATTTATTGGTAAAACATAGAAATTCATAACTACCGCCTTTAGTAAAATAAGATTATAAAAAATTATGGATTAGGCTACTAGTAAACTATTTTTAATATTTTGGTTTAACTAAAGTTGGTAATGAAAGAGTTTTGGACTTCCATTGTCTTTATTTGTTTTAAATCACAACGTTTCAACTGGTAAGTATCTCCAGTCGTCTTCAGGTGAATACTAAATAAGTAAAGTAATTACAAGACTATTTTATACTAGCTAGGTGCACTGAAGCATACCCGAGGTGGGTGCAGTCATGCGTTCAGTTGGCACGCGATCTTATCCTAAGATTACATCTATCTAACAAAGGTTTCCAGATATTTCTTATGTCTAGGGATGGTTTACTAATACCAATAATCGCCAACATTTACATGGAATGGTTCGAATCCAAAGCAATGGAACAGGCAAAGAAGAAACCAAAAATGTGGCTGAGATATGTGGATGACACCTTCATTATTTGGAATGGAACCGATGACGAACTAAGAGATTTTCTAAATCACCTCAATAGCTTAACACCAACAATTAAATTCACCATGGAGAAAGAAGAAAACAACCAATTACCGTTCCTAGATGTCAACGTGAAGAAAAATGGCAACATCATCCAAACTTCAGTATACAGAAAACCTACGCATACAGGTCAGTATCTCAATTTCACATCGAATCACTCAAACAGTACGAAACATGGCATAGTTAAAACCCTTGTGGATAGAGCAATTACAATCTGTAACTCGGAAGAAGCACTTAAAAAAGAAACTCATAACATCAAGACCGACCTCAAAAAAAATGGCTACCCCACAAGATTAGTTGACACAATATTGGAAAATCGTAAGAATCGACCCAACCCGCAAGAAGCAAACAGAGAGGCACAACCAACACTCAATATTCCATATGTCAAAGGAGTATCTGAGAAAATAAGAAGACTAGGACAACGATACAACATCAACACCGTATTTAACTCGAAGGACACCCTAAGAAGCCACCTGACGAAGACAAAGCCCACAAGTCAAAAAGATAGGAAAAACTGCGTCTACCAGATTCCCTGCGAATGCGGCCAATCTTATATAGGTGAGACATTAAGACCATTAGAAACAAGGATTAAAGAACACAAAAACAATACGTTAAAAGGAGAGACCGAAAAGTCAGGTGCAGCTGACCATGCCTGGAAACATGGTCACCATATCATGTGGTCAGAAGCTGAAATCCTACATAAGGAACCACACTGGAGGAAAAGAAAGTTCAAGGAAGCTGCTGCTATTCATCAGAACCCAGGCTGCTTTAGTAAACCATCCCTAGACATAAGAAATATCTGGAAACCTTTGTTAGATAGATGTAATCTTAGGATAAGATCGCGTGCCAACTGAACGCATGACTGCACCCACCTCGGGTATGTTTCAGTGCACCTAGCTAGTATAAATAGTCCTGTAGTTACTTTACTTATTTAGTATTCACCTGAAGACGACTGGAGATACTTACCAGTTGAAACGTTGTGATTTAAAACAAATAAAGACAATGGAAGTCCAAAACTCTTTCATCATTCAAGAAACATCATTGTCTCCAACCTTCAAACAGTCACTAAAGTTGGTAAATTGTATTTTGATACAAATAATATTATAGGTAAAACCTTGATTCTATTGATTTTAAGTTAAAATGTCAAAATTAATTTTTAATTGATTACAAATATTTCGCTCTGAAATTATTTCAGGAAATTTATTCACGGTCACGAATATTTGAATAAAATTATTCGTAAACTCGAAAAAAATTCTGGAAGTAATTTAAGCACTAGTTATAACTGTTATAAGTAATAATACCTATTGCTAAGAAAAAAAAATTTTGAGCCAATTACTAAACATCACGTGATAATAGGTAAATTAAAAATTGTACCAAAAAAATTACCGCGATCTTTCAGCAAGCCCTAGAGGGAAGCAGAGTAGAGGGAGATGGGGCATTCTGCGCCATTTGCGCCGGTCCTTTCTGCGCATGCCCGGGCAGCGCGCAGACGTGGGCGATACTAATTATGACGTCACCTGTCATCTGTCACCTGTCGCCTGTCGCCTGTCATCTGTCACCTGTCATCTGTCATCTGTCACCTGTCATCTGTCATCTGTCAATGTCAATGTCAATGTCAATGTCAATGTCAAAGTCAATGTCAATGTCAATGTTAAATGTCATCTGTCATACGTCATCTGTCAAACGTCACATTGTTGGGCGTTAGCAACTTTGGGCCTTAGCTACTTGGGCGCTAGTTACATTGGGCAATAATATTCTATATATGGAATGTGTTCAGGATGACGTCATATTACGAATAGGAAAAGATGGCGGATGCCACCTTTCAATTAAGTCAGTTCAAGGTCACCGATCATTTATCAATTGTTTAATGAAAAATTTGATATATGGGTAATATATAGGATGACCTAGTAAGTTATTATGAAAAAATCCCGAGACCGCAGGTCGAGGTGTACTAAAGATATATGCTCGCCTACGGATCGTTAAGGTTGTTAAGGATAATATAGCATGTGGCTCGTATTTAGAGTAAATATTAAGTTATTTTTAAAAAATCCCGAGACCGCAGGTCGAGGTGTACTAAAGATATATGCTCGCCTACGGCTCGCTAAGATTGTTAGAAATAACGTAACATATGAATCGTATTTAGGGTGATGGAACAAGCTATCATGAAAAAATTCCGAGACCCTCAGGTCGAGGTGTACGAAAGATATATGCTAGCCTACGGCTCGCTAAGGTTGTTAGGGATAGCGCAACACGCGATTCGTATTAAGGATGATGCAACAAGTAAATATGAAAAAATTCCGAGACCCTCAGGTCGAGGTGTACTAAAAACATAAACTCGCCTACAGCTCGCTAAGGTTGTTAGAAATAATGAAACATGTGAAGCGTATTTGGGGTAACGTAACAAGTTATTTAGAAACAATCCCGAGACCACAGGTCGAGGTGTGCTAAAAATATAGACTCGCCTACGGCTCTCTAAGGTTGTTAGGGATAGCATAGCATGTGATTCGTATTTAGGATGATGAAACAAGCTATGAAAAAATTTCCAGAGACCGCAGGTCGAGGTGTACTAAAGACATATGCTCGCCTACGACTCGTTAAGGTTGTTAGAAATAATGTAACATGTGATTCATATTTAGGGTAATGCAACAAGTAAATATGAAAAATCTCGAGGCCTGCAAGGGTGAGGTATACTAGAGTTATATGTTCGCTCGTTAAAGTCGCTAAGGATATGTGAATTGTATTACGGATGACGTAACAAACCATTACGAAAAACCCAGAAGTCGATGGTCTAACTGATTTGGGAGATATAGTTTTTGCGATTAGGACCCTTATGACTAAAGGTAGAGAGAGGCGAAATTTGGTAAACAGGTAGATGATGGGCATACCTATCGACTAGTGAAGCAATATTTCAAAAATATCAAGTAAAAAACAGCGCTAGAGGTATAAAACCATAGAGTCCTAGCAGGAGACAAGATCATCCGGTTTGGAATTAATATAGTAGCTGCTGGAAATCTAAACGGCATGGATAAGAATAACTAAGTATTGCATCAGAAAATATGTAATTATTTCGCGAATGTAGTAAGCAATTAATAATTAATGTCAACTGACATGATCGAAGTAAATAAGCAATTAATATGCGTCAAAATTATGGTATATACTATAGGATTCCAATGGGTAGAGACCTCATATAATCGACAAACCACGAAAAAATTAGTCGTTTCCGTTACTAAACAAGAGAAGAAAACAGATAAAAGCTAACCTATACATCACATACTTTGTTAATACCTATAATCTATACCATGCACAGCACAGTTTAAATATTAAACAACAAATAACCTTTCTGATGGGATAAAAACTCCGAATAAACCATTACAGTACCTAAAAAATGATATTTGAACATATAAAACCCCTAGTATACCTATACAACCACCTATACATACCAATACAAGTTCTGTCAGACCTATACTTGGCTTATGGGCATGCTTATTAGTGCCCTATAACAATAGGCAGGTTTATGATTGTCGTTTGGATATATAAATAGGCCAGTGCATGTTAGCATATTTAACAGCACCCATATATACAAAATAAACAACCAATAAATACTCTGATAGGATAAAAAAAACATCCAATTAACCATTAAAGTACCTAAAAAAGGACTTTGAACCCATAAAACCCTATTTAACAGTCTATACAAAACAAACAACCAATAACATTTCCGATAGGGTAAAAACATCAAATAATCCACTAAAGTAGCTAAAAATGGTATATGAACCCATCAAACGGCTATGTAACAGCTCCTATTCAATAATAAGTAGCCAAACACAGCTCTAAACTGATCGGGATCGAATAAAAACATACAATAACCCACTAAAGCAGATGCTTGCGAATACAGCTGCTAGATAATATTAAATATTATGGATACGAATAATTTTGTATTGCATCAGAAAATATGTAATTATACATATCTCTGAAAATGCAGCATCTAATTATTATCCAATATTATTACTAGCTCTCTATCAATAGGCTAGTGACTAGCTAGCATCCTATCTATGAAAGTAAAACGCAAGAACTTAAACTTATGCGAATATCGGATTAGAGTCCTTATGTCTAATAAGCAGCTAATGAAAAGCTTTGAAAAGATATAAGCAGTTATGAACGTCTAGGAACAGCAAATAAGACGTTATCCAACCACCAATCAACCACTAATCATCCACTAACCAACCATTATTAGGGCAATTAATGAACACCTTTGAACCAACAAAACGCCTATTTAGCATAATAAACAACTAAAACCTCTCTGTTCTTCATAAGGCAAAAACTAAAAACTATTAAAACAAACCACTAAAGTAGCACAAAAACAGCCTTTGAATCTATAAAACGACTGTTCAACAGCTCTTAAACCAGACAAAAAACGTTTAATACACATCTAAGAACCTAATAGGTAGCTGAAGCAGCAAAAGTTCGTTTTCACACCTCGCCTACGACTCATCGGGCTCATCATCATCATATAGCCCGGTATAACACCTTAAGTCGCTAGAAAAAGCCAACGATGATTCTTCGAGCGGACGATGTTAAAGATATGAAGTCCCAAACCCCCAAAACGAGATATTCGAGACATACCAGACAGACGTTTCAGTAAAATTGAGAGGAGGGCAGGAGTCTATCATAGACGCAGAATATATTAAGTTTAATATAGTGGACCAAACCAAGCTCATAAAGATTAAGTGTTAAGGAATGATTAAGTGTAAATTAAGCGGTCAAATATAAAAAATAGCCTACTTGGGAACATATAGCTCTAAGTGATCATATACAAAACATCGAGGTTAGACAGAGAACTTACAACACCCCATGAAAATAAATCTAAAATCTGGTATACATATCTGTTTATTTAACAACACGTCTATCAATAGAAAAACACTTAGCGTTACAGGTATGAACAGCAAATAAGACGTTATTCAACTACTAATCAACCGCTAATCATCCACTAACCCATCACTATTAGGGCAATTAATGAACACCTTTGAACCAATAAAACAGCTATTTAGCAGCTCCTATACATAATAAACAACTAAAACCTCTCTGTTCTTCATAGGATAAAAACTATTAAAACAAACCAATAAAGTAGCACAAAAAACAGCCTTTAAATCTATAAAAAACGGATATTCAACAGCTCTTAAGCTAGACAAAAACGCTTAATAAACATCTAAGAACCTAATAGGTAGCTGAAGCAGCAAAAGTTCGTTTTCATACCTCGCCTACGGATCATCGAGCATATTATCAGACTATAGTAGAATGCATGATATAACACCTTAACTCGCTAGAAAAAACCAAGGATGATCCTTAGAACGGGCGGTGTTAAAGATATGAAGACCTAAAAACCCAAAACGAAATATTTGAGACATGTAGACACAAAGATAGGCGTTTCAGTAAAATTAGGACGAGGGTAGGAGGTTGTCATAAACGCAGAATATATCTAGTTTACTATAGTGAACTAAACCGAATTCATAAAGATTAAGCGCTAAGGAACGATTAAGTGAAAATCAAGCGGTCAAATAGCCTACATATTGCTCTAAGTAATCATATACAAAACATCGAGGTTAGACAGAGAACTCACAACACTCCCATAAAAATAAATCTAAAATCTGTTAAACATATCTGTTTATTTAGCAACATGTCTATCAATAGAAAAACACTTAGCGCTATACTAAATTAGGGGGTTATAATTCTTAAAAGCAACTTGGCGGTTCCGAAATTGTGGGCATTGTTGAGGAGCAGACTTAGTAAAGATATTATATACACCAAGAGTATATAAATTAAACTAATAATGGTAGCAAATGCACAAGTGTTAGTCATGCAAATAAATAATATAACAACAACCGACGGTTCTAGGTTAAAAACTATCCATTAATCTGAAGGCAGGGCCATTAAAGTCCCTTAACAGTCAATGTAAAATGCTGTAATACAGGGATTCGCAAGAAGTCGATTACGATCGGATAATTACGTCAAAAGACTTAGCCGAACGATCCAACTTGCTGAAATATAGCGCAAAAGTATAGGTAAG
The DNA here is from genome assembly GCA_963969555.1 of Polydrusus pterygomalis. Lineage (NCBI taxonomy): Eukaryota > Metazoa > Arthropoda > Insecta > Coleoptera > Curculionidae > Polydrusus > Polydrusus pterygomalis. The sequence goes on from OZ018377.1 coordinate 4,368,121, forward strand.
TTATATGTTGTGTACTTAAATTCAACTGCTAAGATCAAAAACACACACCATATAAAATTATTACATAATACATTATTGCAGTGTCTTCCAAATGACTACAAAAATTCAATTAGAACAAACTACGATTGTATAGAGCAGGCACAAAAAAAGAGATAGATAAACGTTGACAACTATTACGGTTATAACGAAGAGAAATCAATAACTAACATGTGAATCAGCTACATACAACCACCTATGATAGTACCTCACATGAAGTTAAATTATCCGCCTCAATAGTAAAAAGCACCTTAAGATCAAAAAAAATTAAAAGCTAAAGAACTCGATGAAGAGCAACTAAATAAAATGAACGCCACCTACATTTAATTTGCAAATAAGTAAGAAATAATAGACTAAATAAACGTAAATCAAAAGACATTAGAGACAACGAATAGCTGCTGGATAGATCCTTATCCACCAAAAACACCCCCAGCGATGCTAAAAAATCAGAATAAATAGGAAAAAATTAGGGTAATATTGTCTTAAAGACTCGGTAGTTCCTACAAAAGTATTTAAGTAACACGAATGCAAGGCAAACCTAACCAAACTTCTTGGGTGTGGTTATTATGTATAAAGACCAGCTAACACCAAAAAAGAGACCTGTACGTCAAAAAAAGTATACATATACGATAAACCTCTAACATTAGGAATACCGAAGGATGATACTATACAACTACTAACAGGAATCAAATTAAAGCTAATCGAATGATCGTTCAAATAAATAAAATTCTCATTTAAAAATGTTATGACAACTACATGAGATGAGGTTAAATGTATAAATTTGGAGACTTCAGGGCGATCAGACTCACCTAATTGATCTTACAACATATGAAAAAATAAATCAATTAATTAGATAAATGGCTTCATAGCAGGGCTTCCAATAGTCTCGCAAAATTTTGCAAATTTCGTGAGCCTTTGGCCGTGACTGTGTTTAAAAACTACGTCAAGCAAAATACATTCTCAAAATCCTAATGAACCCGAGTAACCCTGAAACCCCGAATAATCCTCTATAGATTCAGGTTTCACCGAGTAATTAGGCCTGTTGATATATTTACTACCAGCAGAAGCACTGAGGCTTATTTTAAGACAGACCGCTGTCCTAATTACTTGCAATACCTGCAATCAATTAGATATCATGGATAAAGCACAGAATATAGTAAATAATGATGCACATCATGTAATTCGGGATATATATAATACACTTCAAAAACGTAAAGAAGAATGGGGAATTCGTCCGGTGGCTATGAAAAATATAGTTAGAGCTTTGGATATATGTGAGCGATACTTTGAAGAACCAGATGCCTTAAGATTTGTATGCGACATGAACAAGTTGGGGAATTTTGAAGAAGTTCAGCGCTTATACGGGTATTTTGAAGATCCTGAGATACGAGAAGCAATTAATTATGCAAGACGTGAAGTATGGCTAGATAGCTCAACATATTATAGATACTGAAAAATAATTAAAAGTTATTTAAAATATTATGAAATTGTGTTTTATTAAATGACTATCAAAGTTGGATGATATAAAATAGGCTGATGATTGTTACCTGTACCTTATATTAAATTTATATAGAGTACAGAAGAGCCAATATATGTAATGTAATATACATACCTCTCACCCTCCGTCCATTTGAAATATTGTTGAGATTGACTAAGCAGGGTTCTGCCAGCGACTTAGAATCCTATGTTTCCCAACCATCTATTTTTTATATTATGTTGCCTCATGAGTTACACTTAATTATTAGTTTTATTACTCTTGCAAGTTGGGTTTATATATGGTAACGGTATTAAGCTTGATATAGACAACATTTATAATAGCACTTCGCCTCACACAATTCATATGCATATTTTTTGACTGGTGTGCTTTATATGAAGTGAACCCGCTATTTTAACATTGAATACTAGCTTTTGGCTCTTATGGGGGGTACTGTCTGTATCAGACTTGTATGATTTTTGCGTTATAGTTAATTTGCATGAATAGTTTATTCTACACACACAACCCTCATTCAATAATTACATAGACAAATAAGACATTTGATGCTGGCTTAATTTTTTAAAATGTATATTTGAGTTCTACGGTTTTGACAATAGCATTCTGGTGAAATTGATGGTATTTTTGATATTTTTCCGTATATTTTACCAATAGTTGTTAAATTTTATACCTGCAGTCGCCACTCCTTCTTGCTCAATGTTTCGATAGTTTTCTACTTATCTGTATAAACAAATATTATTTAGAATAGATTTTTTTAATGCTTGATTAGAATTGCTATATTTTTTATTTTCTGCAGCGCTTTTTACTAATATGTTTACTATCCTGCTAGATTACTACTTTATTATTTTGTTGCATTATTTGCTCTATTTCCTCGTATTTTTCCTGCAAATTTACATCCTGTCCCTCTCTTGATCATCTTAACGTCCTCATAGTGGCACTTTTATATTATTTAAACAGCTTAGTTGGCCGTCGTTTTGAATGCCTAACACGCCGGTTTCTATTGGTATATAATCGAATTTTTCCCCTTTAAAACTGTATTTTATGTGTCTCACATTGATGTTTCTTGTATTATTTTAATGGCTTTAATCGTTTCCATAGGTATTTTTTTTTAATATCTACCTATTGCAAAAATATTCACTATCGCTACCATTAAGACATTAATGAATCTAATACATTTATGACTTAAGGTTTTCAAATAATTTTTTACTAGTTGTTGGAGCTTTTTTTTTACCTTCTAGCCGTTTACTATACCCCCTCCCTTCCCATATTTCCCGACATAGCAGCTCTAATCGTAACTCGCCAACTAGTTGTCTGATGAGGTTTTTGGGTTTTTTAGGTGTCTTGTGATGCTATGCATGCATCTATCATCAAGTATTACCAAATAGCCTTAACGAGCCGTATCCCAATATTTGCTTTTGATAGTTATACGATTGTGTTCGAACATTCACGAATTGGTATTAGAAGGTATTCTCCTCATGTGCTATGCGTCAAATTTTGTGATTCGATAAATAATTTTTACAACTCTTGTGTTTTATTTTTGATAGTTTAGATGTTATCTATCCACTAGACTATTGGAAGCCCTGCTATGAAGCCATTTATCTAATTAATTGATTTATTTTTTCATATGTTGTAAGATCAATTAGGTGAGTCTGATCGCCCTGAAGTCTCCAAATTTATACATTTAACCTCATCTCATGTAGTTGTCATAACATTTTTAAATGAGAATTTTATTTATTTGAACGATCATTCGATTAGCTTTAATTTGATTCCTGTTAGTAGTTGTATAGTATCATCCTTCGGTATTCCTAATATTAGAGGTTTATCGTATATGTATACTTTTTTTTACGTACAGGTCTCTTTTTTGGTGTTAGCTGGTCTTTATACATAATAACCACACCCAAGAAGTTTGGTTAGGTTTGCCTTGCATTCGTGTTACTTAAATACTTTTGTAGGAACTACCGAGTCTTTAAGACAATATTACCCTAATTTTTTCCTATTTATTCTGATTTTTTAGCATCGCTGGGGGTGTTTTTGGTGGATAAGGATCTATCCAGCAGCTATTCGTTATCTCTAATGTCTTTTGATTTACGTTTATTTAGTCTATTATTTCTTACTTATTTGCAAATTAAATGTAGGTGGCGTTCATTTTATTTAGTTGCTCTTCATCGAGTTCTTTAGCTTTTAATTTTTTTTGATCTTAAGGTGCTTTTTACTATTGAGGCGGATAATTTAACTTCATGTGAGGTACTATCATAGGTGGTTGTATGTAGCTGATTCACATGTTAGTTATTGATTTCTCTTCGTTATAACCGTAATAGTTGTCAACGTTTATCTATCTCTTTTTTTGTGCCTGCTCTATACAATCGTAGTTTGTTCTAATTGAATTTTTGTAGTCATTTGGAAGACACTGCAATAATGTATTATGTAATAATTTTATATGGTGTGTGTTTTTGATCTTAGCAGTTGAATTTAAGTACACAACATATAACTTACCTATACTTTTGCGCTATATTTCAGCAAGTTGGATCGTTCGGCTAAGTCTTTTGACGTAATTATCCGATCGTAATCGACTTCTTGCGAATCCCTGTATTACAGCATTTTACATTGACTGTTAAGGAACTTTAATGGCCCTGCCTTCAGATTAATGGATAGTTTTTAACCTAGAACCGTCGGTTGTTGTTATATTATTTATTTGCATGACTAACACTTGTGCATTTGCTACCATTATTAGTTTAATTTATATACTCTTGGTGTATATAATATCTTTACTAAGTCTGCTCCTCAACAATGCCCACAATTTCGGAACCGCCAAATTGCTTTTAAGAATTATAACCCCCTAATTTAGTATAGCGCTAAGTGTTTTTCTATTGATAGACATGTTGCTAAATAAACAGATATGTTTAACAGATTTTAGATTTATTTTTATGGGAGTGTTGTGAGTTCTCTGTCTAACCTCGATGTTTTGTATATGATTACTTAGAGCAATATGTAGGCTATTTGACCGCTTGATTTTCACTTAATCGTTCCTTAGCGCTTAATCTTTATGAATTCGGTTTAGTTCACTATAGTAAACTAGATATATTCTGCGTTTATGACAACCTCCTACCCTCGTCCTAATTTTACTGAAACGCCTATCTTTGTGTCTACATGTCTCAAATATTTCGTTTTGGGTTTTTAGGTCTTCATATCTTTAACACCGCCCGTTCTAAGGATCATCCTTGGTTTTTTCTAGCGAGTTAAGGTGTTATATCATGCATTCTACTATAGTCTGATAATATGCTCGATGATCCGTAGGCGAGGTATGAAAACGAACTTTTGCTGCTTCAGCTACCTATTAGGTTCTTAGATGTTTATTAAGCGTTTTTGTCTGGCTTAAGAGCTGTTGAATATCCGTTTTTTATAGATTTAAAGGCTGTTTTTTGTGCTACTTTATTGGTTTGTTTTAATAGTTTTTAGTTTTTATCCTATGAAGAACAGAGAGGTTTTAGTTGTTTATTATGTATAGGAGCTGCTAAATAGCTGTTTTATTGGTTCAAAGGTGTTCATTAATTGCCCTAATAGTGATGGGTTAGTGGATGATTAGCGGTTGATTAGTAGTTGAATAACGTCTTATTTGCTGTTCATACCTGTAACGCTAAGTGTTTTTCTATTGATAGACGTGTTGTTAAATAAACAGATATGTATACCAGATTTTAGATTTATTTTCATGGGGTGTTGTAAGTTCTCTGTCTAACCTCGATGTTTTGTATATGATCACTTAGAGCTATATGTTCCCAAGTAGGCTATTTTTTATATTTGACCGCTTAATTTACACTTAATCATTCCTTAACACTTAATCTTTATGAGCTTGGTTTGGTCCACTATATTAAACTTAATATATTCTGCGTCTATGATAGACTCCTGCCCTCCTCTCAATTTTACTGAAACGTCTGTCTGGTATGTCTCGAATATCTCGTTTTGGGGGTTTGGGACTTCATATCTTTAACATCGTCCGCTCGAAGAATCATCGTTGGCTTTTTCTAGCGACTTAAGGTGTTATACCGGGCTATATGATGATGATGAGCCCGATGAGTCGTAGGCGAGGTGTGAAAACGAACTTTTGCTGCTTCAGCTACCTATTAGGTTCTTAGATGTGTATTAAACGTTTTTTGTCTGGTTTAAGAGCTGTTGAACAGTCGTTTTATAGATTCAAAGGCTGTTTTTGTGCTACTTTAGTGGTTTGTTTTAATAGTTTTTAGTTTTTGCCTTATGAAGAACAGAGAGGTTTTAGTTGTTTATTATGCTAAATAGGCGTTTTGTTGGTTCAAAGGTGTTCATTAATTGCCCTAATAATGGTTGGTTAGTGGATGATTAGTGGTTGATTGGTGGTTGGATAACGTCTTATTTGCTGTTCCTAGACGTTCATAACTGCTTATATCTTTTCAAAGCTTTTCATTAGCTGCTTATTAGACATAAGGACTCTAATCCGATATTCGCATAAGTTTAAGTTCTTGCGTTTTACTTTCATAGATAGGATGCTAGCTAGTCACTAGCCTATTGATAGAGAGCTAGTAATAATATTGGATAATAATTAGATGCTGCATTTTCAGAGATATGTATAATTACATATTTTCTGATGCAATACAAAATTATTCGTATCCATAATATTTAATATTATCTAGCAGCTGTATTCGCAAGCATCTGCTTTAGTGGGTTATTGTATGTTTTTATTCGATCCCGATCAGTTCAGAGCTGTGTTTGGCTACTTATTATTGAATAGGAGCTGTTACATAGCCGTTTGATGGGTTCATATACCATTTTTAGCTACTTTAGTGGATTATTTGATGTTTTTACCCTATCGGAAATGTTATTGGTTGTTTGTTTTGTATAGACTGTTAAATAGGGTTTTATGGGTTCAAAGTCCTTTTTTAGGTACTTTAATGGTTAATTGGATGTTTTTTTATCCTATCAGAGTATTTATTGGTTGTTTATTTTGTATATATGGGTGCTGTTAAATATGCTAACATGCACTGGCCTATTTATATATCCAAACGACAATCATAAACCTGCCTATTGTTATAGGGCACTAATAAGCATGCCCATAAGCCAAGTATAGGTCTGACAGAACTTGTATTGGTATGTATAGGTGGTTGTATAGGTATACTAGGGGTTTTATATGTTCAAATATCATTTTTTAGGTACTGTAATGGTTTATTCGGAGTTTTTATCCCATCAGAAAGGTTATTTGTTGTTTAATATTTAAACTGTGCTGTGCATGGTATAGATTATAGGTATTAACAAAGTATGTGATGTATAGGTTAGCTTTTATCTGTTTTCTTCTCTTGTTTAGTAACGGAAACGACTAATTTTTTCGTGGTTTGTCGATTATATGAGGTCTCTACCCATTGGAATCCTATCGTATATACCATAATTTTGACGCATATTAATTGCTTATTTACTTCGGTCATGTCAGTTGACATTAATTATTAATTGCTTACTACATTCGCGAAATAATTACATATTTTCTGATGCAATACTTAGTTATTCTTATCCATGCCGTTTAGATTTCCAGCAGCTACTATATTAATTCCAAACCGGATGATCTTGTCTCCTGCTAGGACTCTATGGTTTTATACCTCTAGCGCTGTTTTTTACTTGATATTTTTGAAATATTGCTTCACTAGTCGATAGGTATGCCCATCATCTACCTGTTTACCAAATTTCGCCTCTCTCTACCTTTAGTCATAAGGGTCCTAATCGCAAAAACTATATCTCCCAAATCAGTTAGACCATCGACTTCTGGGTTTTTCGTAATGGTTTGTTACGTCATCCGTAATACAATTCACATATCCTTAGCGACTTTAACGAGCGAACATATAACTCTAGTATACCTCACCCTTGCAGGCCTCGAGATTTTTCATATTTACTTGTTGCATTACCCTAAATATGAATCACATGTTACATTATTTCTAACAACCTTAACGAGTCGTAGGCGAGCATATGTCTTTAGTACACCTCGACCTGCGGTCTCTGGAAATTTTTTCATAGCTTGTTTCGTCATCCTAAATACGAATCACATGCTATGCTATCCCTAACAACCTTAGAGAGCCGTAGGCGAGTCTATATTTTTAGCACACCTCGACCTGTGGTCTCGGGATTGTTTCTAAATAACTTGTTACGTTACCCCAAATACGCTTCACATGTTTCATTATTTCTAACAACCTTAGCGAGCTGTAGGCGAGTTTATGTTTTTAGTACACCTCGACCTGAGGGTCTCGGAATTTTTTCATATTTACTTGTTGCATCATCCTTAATACGAATCGCGTGTTGCGCTATCCCTAACAACCTTAGCGAGCCGTAGGCTAGCATATATCTTTCGTACACCTCGACCTGAGGGTCTCGGAATTTTTTCATAATAGCTTGTTCCATCACCCTAAATACGATTCATATGTTACGTTATTTCTAACAATCTTAGCGAGCCGTAGGCGAGCATATATCTTTAGTACACCTCGACCTGCGGTCTCGGGATTTTTTAAAAATAACTTAATATTTACTCTAAATACGAGCCACATGCTATATTATCCTTAACAACCTTAACGATCCGTAGGCGAGCATATATCTTTAGTACACCTCGACCTGCGGTCTCGGGATTTTTTCATAATAACTTACTAGGTCATCCTATATATTACCCATATATCAAATTTTTCATTAAACAATTGATAAATGATCGGTGACCTTGAACTGACTTAATTGAAAGGTGGCATCCGCCATCTTTTCCTATTCGTAATATGACGTCATCCTGAACACATTCCATATATAGAATATTATTGCCCAATGTAACTAGCGCCCAAGTAGCTAAGGCCCAAAGTTGCTAACGCCCAACAATGTGACGTTTGACAGATGACGTATGACAGATGACATTTAACATTGACATTGACATTGACTTTGACATTGACATTGACATTGACATTGACAGATGACAGATGACAGGTGACAGATGACAGATGACAGGTGACAGATGACAGGCGACAGGTGACAGATGACAGGTGACGTCATAATTAGTATCGCCCACGTCTGCGCGCTGCCCGGGCATGCGCAGAAAGGACCGGCGCAAATGGCGCAGAATGCCCCATCTCCCTCTACTAAGCAGGCTGTTGTAATTTTCCAATATTGTTTTATTTCTAATCCTTGTCACTCAGCGGATTAATAATATTAACATTATTAAAATTCCTTCTTCCTCAACTTATTAAAGTTTAAAAATCTTTATTCAAGAAAATTCCAAAAATCCTGTAATATTGATTAATTAATTATCATATTTCATTCTCTGTAAAATACCTGCCCAAAAGACAGAACTAATTAGTTTTGTTTCTTCGACAAATAATCGGGAATCCAAAAATAGCAGATAAGATGATATCGTACTGGTCATAATTATTTTCCTTCAAACTTTTTGAGGAAAATACACAAAGGAAAAACAAAAGTAAGAAGTATTTAATCTTTTAGAAGGGAACTGGCTCAAGACCGTCTTACGAATTCAAGCATTGGGTTATCTGTCTTTTTCCTCTAAGAGACTAATTGGCCTTAATTTGATTAATTGAATTGCAGAGTGCTTTTTTGTTGGTTTTATTTATTTCCTGTCTTATTTTTATTAAAAATTCATTACCTTGTAGAACAAATAATAATTAATTTTATTTATACGAGTATTTTGCTCTGGAATTACGATTAGGTAGTACCTATTCTAAATCATAATTTTTTTTAGTATATAATTTATAAATAAATAAAATAAAAAAAATAAACGTAATTTTTCTCTTCGCCCATAACTAACTGTTTATTGAAGACATTCTATTGTATGATAGAGTTAACTGTTTCTTAAAACAAAGCATATCGACAGAAGAAAACGACATTAAAATTTGACATTAACAGCTAATTTGGTTTCATCGTTAAAGTTCCCAGATCAGCAGTGGACCATAGCAAGCTCACGCGTCAGTTTACGTCATACTATTTTCTTCCGATTTTGGTGTTTTTTAAGTGTTTCTGTGGCTGTTTTTTGTGTAGTGAGTGTTTTAAACATTTTACTTTTGGATTTTATATATTTCAGAGACAGATTTTCTTAATGTTTATTATTTAAGTTTATTAGTGAGTACAAAACCATTTGGGTTAACTAATCTATTATCAAATCAATAAAGTGTCTAGTTAAACCATATACTTATCGTTATATTATACTGGATGTCTCATAACTAGTGGGCAAATACAGCAACAGGAGATAGTAGACTTGAAAATATGACATTTATGCCTAAGAGCGCACGGTTAATTTTCAATAAATATGTTTCATTATGAAAGGTGTTTATTTAAATGTTTCTTGACATTTAGCATTTAAACGCAATTATCTTAAAAACGAATTGAAATAACGGGATTAATAAAATACCTACAACTTTTTTACGTATAAAAGATCCCTCTTCCATAATTTGAGGTAAAGCGGTCAGAAATGTGAGATACAAAAAATATATCTGAGAATTTATCAAACTCATATTGTCTAGCTAGCGTTCTCTAGGAGATATCTTAAAAATTCATTATGGAATTCTCCTTCTTGCCTTCAAAAACATAACTACACCCAATTTTATTCATATCCACTTAACATTAAATTATCGCCAATCTTGTAGAGAAAACATTTACTTGGATCACCGTGTGTCTCTTTAACCGTATAATAAATGAAGTGAAATGACATATTTTCCACTATCTCCTGTTGCTGTATAGCCTCTTAGTAAGGGGACACCCTATATATATCCATATACAAAAGTCCCAGAAAAGTCACTATACGAAAAGGGTTCCCAATATGGTGTTTTAATTAGATGTGCACCACAAAGCTTACACCTAGCAAAAAATGTATTACTTTTTCTTTTTATAATAAATACATAAATACCTATTTTTCTTTTTACAAATAGATACAAAAAGAAATAAATGTTGTTTTCTTCTTTTCCTTTAGTTTTATAACGTTTTCACATTCTTGTTTTGGTAGGTACAGGTCTGTCAATATTTTATTGTAATAATAAAATTAGTATGTATGCTATATCTTTCCAAAATATAAAGACTCCCGTACAAAATTTAACAGAATATGCCAAAAGGGCTTCTTCTTTTACATTTTTCACTTTATTTTCTCGATGCCAATTTTTAAATGCGTCCTATGACTTCTCGTAACGGGCTTTTGATTTTACTGGCAATATATCGTAAGTCGCTTTCCTTGCTGCTTCCAAAATTTCTTCTGGAATCTCATTTTCCGTGTCGGATAATTCAAAATCTGAATTCATATTTTTAATTTTGCGCACTCGCGAAACAAGTTTGACATAAACAACAAATTAAAAATCAACGAACTGTTACTTGACAATACATCGAAATGTTGTTATCATAGTAACGAAATCAAGGTAGATTGTATTATCAAAGAGCGATTGGAAAAATGAAAAAACAGGGACCGGAAAAATCTTTTGCCGGACCGACACGTCCATTTTCCGGTCTTGATCGACAAAACATTATTTTCTGGACGAAAAATTGTCCAGAAAGCATATATTTTCTGGTGGGTCTTAAAAAAAACTATTTTCTCGAAACTTGAAACAAAAACTTATGAAGGGGAGGGGATTCATTCGCCAACGGGCATTACTGTAGCCCAGAAAATTTGACCTACGAAAGAATAACGCCAAATATCTAAGTATATAGTTAAATTAATTACAGAAAAATAATATTTAATAAAACATTTTTCAATCATCCCATTTGAGAAAGATCATGAACTAAAAACAGTAGCAGTTTTATAAAAAAAACTTTTTTAATAATCTAGGGAAGTATGTTTGGCAGCAGGCCATGTAGCTCATTTAAAAAGTTTCTTTTCTCTCAGTCCGCAAATTCTGAATAAAGAATTGGCATAATATTATAAAGTTGCCAAATAGCTTCTTGCTTCTCGGATTCTAATAATTCTTTTTATTAAAAATACTTTTGAACTGACTTAGCGGAGCTCGAAAGTAAAATAATAACTCAAAAAGTCAGCAAACAATAAAACTACTATTTCGCTACTCTTGTTACAGGGGTTATGATCGTCAACATGTCTATGATGTGTCTCTCCTTCGATCATTATTAATAATTTATGTGTACTCAATCCAATGTCCCCGGTTTCCAAAACACTATCGGCATAGATGAATACATTTAGACATATTTTTATTTGACCACATTTTTGTTAATTACAAATTGTAGTAAGTTCAACAAAATATAAAGCATTCCTGGACGCATGTACTTAAAATATATATTAAAACATAATTTTATAAGAAAATAATATACACAAACGTTGTAAATAAACAGTAATAACAAAAATAGTTTTGAATTTTGAATTCAGAATTTGAATGTTGATATTCTTGAATTAACAACATCAAAGTATTCTACCACTGAGCAGAAAGCATGAGATTCAAGAAATTACTTAATAATTACATCTTTAAATTTTTTTCTTTTAAAATAATAGAATGAATTAGAATACAAATTTTTAATTTATAAATGTTTTGAACGTGTAAATACCCTTTCGGTCTATATTATATAGATTAACAGTTGGTTCTAAATGTGGTAATTTGTGTATGCATTTAATAACTTTGCAATTTTTGTAATGGTTTTAAGTTTGATAAACAAGCAGATCCCCATGCAGAAGCTAAGTATGGTAATTTTGAATATATTAATAAAAAACATATTAATATATTTTTTAAGTATTTCAAAGGAATGAAATATCTAGCTCTGTACAAAACAGATACCAAAGGAGATATAATTTTGAGCTAATTATTTATAGATTTACTAAGTCTGTACCTGTTTGGCCGAATAAAGTGAGCCGATCTTGTGCTATAGTGGCGAATGTCGGAGTTATGTTAAAAGTTATTATAATTTTTATGGATTTCAATAATTTTTTAATATATTTTATTATTTCTCACACTTCAATAGAAGAAAATGGTTAAAACAACCTATCCGCTGTGGCTATGTCTATATACTTCCGAACTGAATAAAAACAGTGACAGCGAAAAAAATGTTAATCATAAATTTGAATTTTGATTAACTAAGCAGCTTTACATTTTCAGGCAGTGCATTATACAATGAGATAATAATGGAATTATCCTTGGCCTTCTTGTAGCAATTTGTTTTAGGTATGATAAAGCCAGAACCTCTAGTTGAGTAGTTATGAAAATTATAATTTAAAGAAAAACTCTTTTTGTTTTTATGAATTTCGAGCAGTTAATAGAATATAAACAGAGAAGGTAGAGGCATAATTCGAAACCTCTTAAAAAGGGGCTGACAGTGGTCAAAGTAACCAGCATCGGCAATCACACGAACAGCTTTCTTCTGTTGTCTAAAAGCTTTAATGGCCGATGAAGAATTACCACACAATACGAATTATAGGTAATATATAACTGAAATGAGAATGAAAAAGTGCGAAATAAACCGTTAAAAGGGTAGATAAATTAACTAAATTTTTTATTCTGCGCAGGACAAGGGTAGAGGATTAAACACTTTTTATATAATTTTACGTTAAATTTTAACCATGCTTTGTCAATGAGAGTCAGTTCCTGTGATAATAAAGCTGTATTTGATTTGATGCTAGTTTTTTTGTAAGACTATTAACATGTGCAGACCAGTTTAATCGATCATCCAGTGTCATTCCCAGTGATTTAGCCGAATTACCACATGTAACAGTGTTATTGGTAAAAAAAAAGAATACGCTTTGTTTATTAAGCTGTAGGTAAAGGAGGCTCTGCCTTAGCCTTATGTTCACAATAAAGTCTTTTATTATTAATAAAGCGACCTTACGCAACTCGCGTATTTTTCAGACAAATAAATAAAAAATTTGGATAAATTAATAGTATAATATATTTAATAGACCCAATGGCGAAAAGATATTATTCCCTCCTGTTGCTTAACAATTTTTTTTTAACAGACTCTCTTCTCACCTGGCGCTAATAGATCGGTATCAACATCCATTTATCCAACTGTTCTTAACAAACATCTTTAAATTTAAATGGAAATAATGGAAGATAATGCCGCAGCTAAAATAATTTTCACAAAAGTTTCGAGGGAAAGCACAAAGGACAAAAACAAAGTGGAAAACGTCTTATCGTTTAGGGGGAAAATTGTACGAACAACGTCCTTAAGGGATGAGAAGCGCCTGGGTGTTGATCTTATTTTGTTTTTTCGAAGGATTGTCCTTAATCACTTTCATTATATTTTTAAGGCTTTATTAAAGAAATGGGGTGATATATTGGATTTTTGGCAAAGGAAACATAAAAAAGGACGAAAAGTAATTTTTGTTAATTTGTAAGAGTAACTTAATTTATAGGATGTTTTAAGGGTGGCGAGTGACTATATATCCAAAACCATACATGCTACCCCTTGGGGATAAAAAAATTATTATGAAATATGTAAAATAATTACGGGAAATAATTTTCTTATTCTACCGCTAGGGGCGTATAGACACTACGCTATGATAAAAAGTCTTTAATTTCTACTAATAACTTTAATACAATATAGATCAAAAATTAAATTTTTATAATCCCTTATAATCTCCCTAGCAGCAGAATTATTATTACCGATAATTTTTTTTAAGGCCACGAATGGCTTTGGTGATAGAAAATTTCCCTCGTCTTCGACTCGGGATAATTTTCTATCAACAAAAACATAAGTGAAACCGAGAAAAAAATTATCGGGAATTAATTCTGCTGCATGGGAGATTCGGTAAGAAAATTTCATAAATTGGAGTTTCTTTTAATGTTCCTGAAATTTTAGTAATAAACCTTAGTTACTAACAAGTAAAATCAACTTCTATTGTAAAAATACAGTGTGTCATATTAAACTAAACTCATCAGAAATATGTTTTTTAAAGTTATATTTGAATTTAAACTATATAGACATTGGATTTCAGATAACAAATTTGTTATTTAATGTTTCTCACATTTTGGTAATAAAAATTAGTTACTAACTGCTCAATTTCTTTAGCAATCGAACTTGCTAATTTTTTACCAAAACGAATAATTTTTTACACAATATTATTGTAACAATAAATATCACGGGTACGACTAAAAAACTGATTGTTACTTGCTGGTTTGTCTCACCTGTCACTTCGAAATGACTTGACATTTGAATTAAAAGTAAGTCGTAGTAGTATACCTAAGAAAAACTATCACTTATTAATTTCATTAGGTTAATAGGCTATAGACTATCGCGATAGTATCCCGTTGCTATAAGCAACGTAAACAAAAAGGAGCCTTCTAATTGGTTGAAAATTAATTTATGAAATTTTCTCAGTAATAATAATAATAATAATAAAAATAATAATAATAATAAATCGTCTTAATATCCTCTATAACAATTGTTTGGTAGTTAGGTAGTTACCATGGTAACGGTGTGGAAAGGAATTGATGTTTAAGCAGAAAATCTGAGCGCGTGAAGACCTGCAAAATCATGTGCTTTCACGTGAACACGCCGTACGACAATACTGTGTCTATTGTTAATCTGTACCTATGGAAAAACGGGTCTTATCAAATTTACTGCTCATGTGTCTTCACGTTAACTTACGTGACGTATAGTAATGTGTTTCCGCCTTTAACTTCACAGTCGTATGCCTCGTTGTGTTGTATTTGTCGAGTCTTAAAATATACCATCGTTATAACGTACCTCGTTATTAGCTTGACCGAGAAGTCCATCTGCAATAGCTATATATAATTTACATCTAATATAATCTAACAAGTACATCCAAACAAAATCAAGCCACACATCTGTTGCTGACATAGCGAAAAATAAGGTTGACTTATGCTTTCAAAAGGTCAAGAAGCGTGCTCGAGAAGAATTGCTTCCAATACCACATATCTACAGGCAAGAAATGATGGTTGCAAAAGACGCTGGGCTCGACTTTGTAGTTAATATTCCTGAATTTTCCTGCATTAAAGGTCGATTCTACAGAAAATGGCAGAGACGTTACCATCACTGAAACAATAAAATCTTATTTATTGGTAGACGATGACCAAGAAGACAGAATACTAATTTTTGCGAGCAATGGAGGACACTTGCTTACACACTCGTCAGAATTCTTTATGGACGAGACAGTTAAAAGTTGTTTTCCTCTTTTCGATCAACTCGACACCATAAACGTAGACTTGGGAAGTGCTCCAGATGCAACACTGCTGTTTACGCGCTATAGCCAAACCGCAGGGAAACTACCTATAAAAGGCTTTTTAAGTTACTGCAAGATAAGGTACCTTATTTTCTTCTAAAAATGGTATACATCGACTTAGGGCGGGCTGCAATAAACGCATTAAGAAATGCTTTTCCCGAAGTTCTCATCAAATAATGCAATTTCAATTTCGACCAAGCCATCTGGAGAAAAGTACAAGAACTTTACAGTCATCTACCTGTTTTAATACCATACATGATTGTGATGATTAATATACTGAGGAAAGACGCAAATAACTTAAAGTATAATAATTATATTATCTTGACTTTCCATCTTATTCATTTTACATTAGTGCTGCACAACGAAGTCTTTTCTACCCCGCATCATTTCCATTGTGGAAAAAGAATCGCGTCGTCGTCATCGTCGTCGAGTATCGGTAAAATTCGATGAATTAGCCTCTCTCGTTCGTGAATGATGGATCGACTGGCCGTTATTGCCAACAAGGAAAATTCATCACGGAAATATTAATTTTAGCTTTTCATTTATCACGCCATCTGGGGAATATTTTTGACTATCGCTTTCATTTTCTCTCCCTTCTTTCTGGTTTTGAGTGCCGGCGGTTGTAAGACCAAATTGATATTTTATAATAAGTAATGATGTTTGCTCTACGCGGCGTTTTGAACCCGTTGCCGTTGTTTTGGAATCATAATGAAGACCCGGGAACCGAAGAAATTACTAATAATAATTGGTATGAATGTTTTAAAGCAACCGTAAGGTTGAGACAAAGGAATTGTTTATTTTAACTAAAACATGATTTCCTCTTAACTTCTATAATGACTTTAAAAGGAAATTGAAATTTTATCGTTAAGTAAGTAGTTCAAACCAACGTCTAACATACCGGTCACGTTTGGTGTTATCGCTCGTAATGATTTACCGCTTGAATTTTCCATTAATCGCGTATCAGTAGTCTTTCTTTTCTTGAGAAAGATTCTCCTATTTATTAGATAAACTAGTGGGTACCAGCGGCTTCGATAGCACAATTCCATTGTTATAAATTCTCTACCGAAACAACCTAATAGAACCATCAACAGGTACCCATATTTTGTTTAAAAATAATTTTTTTGGTGCTTTTTCCATTGTTTCTTTCTCTTACAGTGAAAATGCCATTTATCTTCTAGCTTTGTTCATAAAAATAATACCAAAAATTTAGATTTATTTATTTATATATTAGCAAATTAAAATAATAATATTAAAAATCGATACCATTGTTTTTAAAAAAAAAAAAAATAAATCCAATGAAAGCATCATTACAAAACCATACAGTGTGACCAGTAAAGTCCGCATCAAATGGGATTTTTCTTTATTATTAGCTTTATTCAAAATTTGACTTTGGCATCTTCGATCGAGATGAAAATTAAGTAAAAAAATAGTAGTAACGTGATTCGCATTATCTGTCAAATTTTAATTTTTTCCAAAAAATAATTCAAAAGTGGGGTTATTTCTGAAAGTATCGAAAAAAGTTATTAGAAAAAGTTTTTTTAAATGTAGTTTATCGCGCACATGCAAAATTTTAGCTGCATAAGATAATTTTGATCTTTTACCCATATTTTGTAAATTGCACCACTTTTGCAAAATAAGACTCAACGTAACCTACATAAAACTTCTTAGTTTTGACAATGCTTTATTTCAGATACATTTTCTTTAAAGCAGCGCCATATTAAATGTGTGTTTTTCTACAAAATCAAAATTTGGCTATTAAAATTTGGTCGCATGTGATGCAAAGTTTATTTGTTTTGGACCCTGTATAAGGTAACTTCATAAAATAAGTATTTTTGAAACCTTTTTTTGTGTCTGAAAGCAATACACCTTAATATTAAGACAAAAAAGAACACCGTGTCATCAGTAAAGTGTTCATTTGGTAGAAAATAAATTTTAGTTTAACTTAACGTAAAGTTTATATATTTTCAACGATTTAATTTAAAACCCCTTTATTTTATTTTTTATTTTTCTACTTTCAGATACAAACTACGTTTTCAAAAATACTTATTTTATAATGTTACCTTATACAGGGTCAAAAACAAATAAACTTTGCATCATATGCGACCAAATTTTAATAGACAATTTTGATTTTGTAGAAAAACACACATTTAATAAGGCGCTACTTTAAAGAAAATGTATGTGAAATAAAGCATTGTGAAAACTAAGAAGTTTTATATAGGTTGCGTTGAGTCTTATTTTGCAAAAGTGGTGCAATTTACAAAATATTATGGGTAAAAAATCAAAATTATCTTATGTAGCTGAAATTTTGCATGTGTGCTAGAAACTGCATTTAAAAAAAAACTTTCTCCTATAACTTTTTTCGATATTTTTAGAAATAACCCCACATTTAAATTATTTTTTGGAAAAAATTAAAATTTAACAGATAATGCGAATCACGTGGCTACTATTTTTTTTTGCTTAATACTCATCTCGATTGAAGCAGAACTTATTATATTACCTTTATATAAGTTGACTTACCTTTATATAATTTTGCATAATCAATGATTTTAATTTTCTTTCAAATGTCAAAAAACTCATAGTTTTCAAATTAGTAGGTAATATATTAAAAAATTTAATGCCAACAAATAAAGCATTGTTTTTTAAAAGTGTAAAATTAAAATTATCATAACATAAACATGGATTTGTTTTTGTCTTGTTTGGTATAATATAATATGAGTAATGTTATGTAATACCTTTTTATTTTTATATTATATATAAAATGAAAGTTTTGTGATAAAATTGTTTTAATCTCAGAATATTATTATAAACAAATAATGTTTTCGAAGGAAACAAAATATGTTTATTAAATATTATTTTTAAAACGTATTTTGGTATTGTTATAAGCGGTTTCAAATTCCAGTCGTATGCACTTCCCCAACCAATTATACCATAGGAAAGAATTGATTAAAAAAGTGCATAATAAAACAAAAGAAAGTTTTTGATTCACAATATTTTTTAAAAGTGTAAATTTACATAAAGTGTTTCTTAATTTTTTTGTAAGAGTGTTAATTTCCAATTTAAAATTTTGGTCAATCAATATTCCTAAATAATTTATAAATTCAACTTTTTAAATTTTATTTTAGCAAGAACAGTTAGATTCATCATCATTATTAAAAAATATATCATTCATAACGCTCACAGAACCTTTCCATGGACGTTTATAAACACCTTAGGGGTAGGGTTTATTAAAATATTAAAATTCGTAAAAAATATTTGTTCCAATAAAAACATTTATGACCCCTTTTCATCCCTTTAGGGCAGAAGTTAAATAAATAAAAAATAATTATTTATTTACTTGGGTTTATAATATTTATGATGAGTTTTAAGAAATTCGGAACAAAAATATTTTTTCCGATATAAAATTGTATTTCCCTTTTCCACCCTCTAGGTTCCCTAGGGGCAAAATTTTTCAAAACATCAAAACACGTACTAACGAAGAGACTGATGCGCTCGCCAGGAAAGGACAGGCATGTCTGCCGAATTAGCATGGAATAATGGGGTGGTCAAAAAGGAGATATATCGTGTAAATCTTATTTATAATAATTTATGAAAATAATAACGATTTTTTTTAGTGTCTAATAAATATTATAACCGAAAAATGTTTAGCTGTGTGAAACATTTTTCAGATATGATTTAAAAAAAAGATGGGATATTTGTCAATTATCGGTAATAACATCAAAAAAAATTATATTTTTGATATTATTTTTATGAACAAAGCTTGGAGATAAATAACAATTTTATTGGAAGTGACAGAAATAAAGTGTAGGGAAGCACCAAAGAAATTTCTTTATGAACATCATATTATATTAAATGTCTATTGGGTATCATCTCGCTAGTTATATGAGAGGCTTAGAAGCAACAAGTGGAATATTTTTACGAATTAACTCAAACGCAAAAATACAAACTCTATACATCAACTATAATATTGTGTTTTGCTTCTGATTCCCATTGACGGAGACATTGGCAGAACTAATTTTCTCACAATGAAAGCGCCCTCCCGGTTAGCGTAATTTTTGACTTGCTAATCAGGCGCTTTGATTGTAAGTAAATAATGCCTGTCAACGTCACTTATATCACCGTTAAAGTTGTTAGTTCGTTAATTATTATTAATAACCTTTGTACAACCCAGCATTAGAATGGTACCAATTTTTAGCAATTCTTTAATTATATTAATAAATTTAAGTTCCTTTGAACTTATATAATATCAATTTTTAAACCTCCAACACCTCCAATCCGTTTTTACCCCCTTAGGAATTGATTTTCGAAAAATTCCTTCTTAGTGGATGCCTACGTTATAAGGAGAACACATCCTCGAAATTTCATGATTCTATGATTAGTGATTTAGGCTGGGCGTTGATGAAACAGTCAGTCACTTTACAATTATTTTATATTAAAAGCGAATATTGTAGCATATCGGTGTAACTGTTTTTATTTTGGAATACACAGGGATCCAAGCACAATGGATACCCTGGGGCGGGTAGACCACGACGGCCGTTTCGTCCTTTTTAGGACTCTACGGGCAGCCACAACCCAAGCAATCCCGACACAGCGGTAAGATGCAAATCTTGTAAAAAGACTTTCGCAGACACTATATCTTCTAATTATTTTATATGATAGTATAGATCAGTGGTTCCCAACCGCTGTTCCGCGGAATACTGGTGTTCCGCAAACCTCTTCCAGGTGTTCCGCGAAATAATTTAGTAATATCAACTAATCTGAATCATGAGAGAGTATTTTTTGTAGACCAGGGTCGATAATTTTAAAACCAAAAAAAATAATAGTAGGATGAAACCCATTGGAAAAGGAAGAGAATATAACAAAAATAAAAGGAAAAATAATTTACGGGCGATCCGAGTTCAGGAACCCCTTTCCAGGTGAGTTTTTAAGGGTAGAAAACGATTTATCTAGATTTCCGACAAAACTACAAATTCTATGGAAAAACGTTAAATAGCAAAGTTGTAGGTAATAAAAAGATCTACTTTTGTATTTACACTTTTTTCACAGAACCTGAAAATTTATGTGAAAAATTCAATAAAAATGATTTTCTATTTTTATCTTTTACAAAAAATTTTTTTTTTCGAAATTTGGTGAAAACGTACAATTTTGTCTTAAACACACTGTAATTTTTTTGATTTAAAATATTTATTTTTCACCTTATTTTGACATAATATCGAAAAGGCACCCTAATTTTCAATCGAAAATTCTCACGTCAAAATATCTGCTTTTTAAAAAAGTCGGTGGGCTTTTTGTTCGTTGAAATCTCTACTTTCTGATGATGTGAAAAAAATATATATTACTATGGTAAATGTTCTCAAAAAATGGAAAGAAACGAAAAAAAAACTCGAATTCGAATTTTTTTTTTAATCATTATGTACAATTTTGAGTAGTAGTAGTAGTATAGTAGTAGAGAAAAATAAAAAACCAAAAACTTGGTTATTTGAATTTTTCACATAAATTTTGAGGTTATGTGAAAAAAGTGTAAATACAAAAGTTGTAGATCTTTTTATTACCTACAAGTTTGCCATTTAACGTTTTTCCATAGAACTTGTAGTTTTGCCGGAAATCGAGATAAATTGTTTTCTACCCTTAAAAACTCACCCCTTTCCACTTCCCGACCTCGGATCGCCCGTAAATTATTTTTCCTTTCATTTTTGTTATATTCTCTTTCTTTTTCAATGGGTTTCATCCTACCATTATTTTTTTTCGCTATTTACCATTTTCATAGGCTTCAGCCAGTCTATTGATAAACTGATTATTTCACCGCAAATATGTTGACAAAGGTGAGGTTCCGCTATTTTCTTATTGCTACCAAATTCAGCCCTGGGTCTATTGATAAACTGATTACTTCACCGCAAATATGTTGACAAAGGTGAGGTTCCGCTATTTTCTTATTGCTACCAAAAGTGTTCCGCCACCACAAAAAAAATGAAAACCACTGGTATAGATGGTTATTAAAGATAAACGCTTAATTTCCTAAAAGTCGCATATATTCAGGCGAGTTTCGTCGGATTTAAACAAAAGCAGCGTCTGTCCTTTTATCCAAACAATTTGTTGAGCAGGAATGTCAATGAATTCTACAGCCTTTGTTTTGATTAATTTATCTTAAGGAGATTGTTCAGTAATTATGTTAATCCATAGTTAAAGGACTGCTGATTAATGTTTTAGGATCATTATCATATTACAATAATAATCCGGACCACTTATATTGTCCTTATAAGTCTAGTATACAGGGACTTATCTTTCTAAGTTTGATCATTTATAAAGGCAGGAAGTTTTCTGTTAAATATCGTTTTAAGAAGTGTTTAAGCCACTTGTTTAATAAAAGGGCGCAAAGGGATTCTTTTTCGGCTTTCAGAGAACAGTTGCGCAGTGACGTATAGTCACAGTGCCATGGCCCTACCTGTCGTACCACCAGTACTATATACAATTTAAATTATTATTTTAAAAGCGATTAGATTGGTATACAGTGTGACCAGTAAAGTCCGCATCATGGGTTTTTTTTATTAATAGCTTTATTCGAAATTTGACTTTGGCATCAAGTTCTGCTTCGATCGAGATGAAAATTAGGCAAAAAAATAGTAGTCACGTGATTCGCATCATTTGTCAAATTTTTATTTTTTTCAAAAAATATGAGAAGTTTTATGTAGGTTGCGTTAAGTCTTATTTTGCAAAAGTGGTGCAATTTACAAAATATGGGTAAAAAATCAAAATTATCTTATGCAGCTGAAATTTTGCATGTGGGCTAGAAACTGTATTAAAAAAACTTTTTCTAATAACTTTTTTTCGATATTTCCACTTTTGAATTATTTTTTGGAAAATATTAAAATTTGACAGATAATGCGAATCACGTGACTATTATGCACTATAGAACTATAATTACCGTCGATAATCAATCCTGACAAGTGATTTGTCTTCGAGCCCTGTTTCCTTCTGCCAAGCTAAGCCTCACTGATGAGCTGTAATAACGGCGAAACGCGTCTGGAGATGTGTTTGGCGGAAGGAAACAGACAACTTTTTGAATTGATATCTGTGGTCCGGCACTTGTACCGGTTCTAAGAGCACACTTGCAAAATTTTCTGTTTTTACAGAATAACCCCTTTACGACTGACTTTTTCTAAGGTACCGTACTGGGACGCAAGATGTCGCACTGGGTTCTATAATTCCCGTCGATATTATTTTTTTGCTTAATTTTCATCTCGATCGAAGTAAAACTTGATGCCAAAGTCAAATTTTGAATAAAGCTATTAATAAAAAAAATCCCATATGATGCGGACTTTACTGGTCACACTGTATATATGTCGGTCTCACGGTCGCGCTTTATCAAAGCGATTGTGCGTAAATGGGTAACGTAGTTCTCGTGAACTCAGCTCAGTATGACCTAAATCCATCCAATTTTCCTCCAATTACCATGATTAATCATTAAATTTGTTTTCTGTTTACCCACATAGCCTTCCTTAAGAAAAATGTGTGTGTTATGTCGTTACACCTTTTAATTTTTCGTTCCACCTGCACTGAGAAAAATGATCTAATACAACAAGTTTGCTAAGACATAGTTTGTATTGATAACTTATTTTTTATTAACCCATATTAAATAAATTGCTAGTGTATCATACCCGCCTTATTTGCTAGAACAGTGTTTTTATTGGTGGTAATCAGTTCCATTCGAAGCACAGTCTTATTGAATAATAAATAAACAATGCGACACATTTTGTTCCCAGTAAAGCGCTTTCCCTACAATTAAGGAAGTAGAACAGCGTTCCCAAAAATGAATTGTATCCGTTGGAACCATAATCCACAAGAGGTTGGTGGCGTCTCGCAACGATCGGCAATCGCCGCGCGCAGTTGTATTAGTTTTAACGTATTTGTCACATCGTTGTTCTTCCAGCTGTCTTGTCGGAATTTGAATTTTATTGATCGTACCAGTACTTACCTATTTCAATCAATTTATTCTTACTTTGTATTTAAGTTTTTTAAAACTTTGCATGTCAGATAAAGCCATAGAAGATTCTTATTTCGCACAATCCATCATTAGTATTGGACATGAATAATAGATCATAATATGCAATGTTAAAGGACACGAACAATATCACACTAGAAGCTATTTAAATTTTTAAAACTACAGTACTGATTTTTAGTGGTAAGTATATGCTTCATTAACTTGTAGCAAGGAGATATTATTGCTATTAATGTCAAGTTTCATTACAAATGTCAGTAGGCACTAATACAGTATATAAAACCAGGTTACACCCCCAATAGAACTTGATAATTACTGTGAGTATGCAGAGCAATAATGGCTATAAACAATTCTATGGTAGCATTAACTTCTATTTCCTATTGGCTAAATTACCGTGATATTCAGACACAACGGTCTAGCAATTTTCATTGTCTTACAGTAGGAAAGCGCGTTGCTGTCACATATGGTATTAAACAGTTGTCTAAAGAATATGTGAATTCTTATAAGGAATAGAAGGTTTTTTTCTCAATGTGGTTCGGACTATTAGAAGCAGAAGCAAAGCTTCTTTATTTGCCCCCTGATGGGCCCCCGAAGCCGGAGGCCGAATACCCGCTTGCTATTCCCACATCCATATTTTAAAATTCTTTTGGGATAAACGATGGGTGCATGCAAATCTATACCTACACATATACGAAAAAGGTTTTTCATCTGCAAGTAAAAAGGCTATTTAATTTTCCGAATTCACTGAATTCGCTGAATTCTTTGAGCAGCCGCAAAATCTAATGGAGCAATAAAGAGTGACCCTATATGCAAACTAGTCTTATAAATCCCGTATGGAAAACCGAGTCGGTGTCGGTGGAGTTTTGCAAGGCTCGACGTAGGTAAAGAATTTATATGAAAAATGAAAATGTTGAGATTCTTTAGAACTAAGACTTTTAATTAAATGCAGATCACGATTCGGAGTTATTATATAATAATAGTAAAAAAAGGTCTTTATTTTTAAATCGGCGAATTTCAGCAGAGCTGCTTTTAACCGAGCGTACAAAAATTTTATAAATATCACAAAATAAGGTTCAACGCATGTTGGATATAATATAAAATATATTATACATTTAATGTTATTTATACTTAAATGAAATGTTAAATAACAAAAACCCATCAAACATCCATAATGATCTATCTCAAAAGTAGCCAAAACCTGGGTTATTTATTACCACAGAGGAACAGAAAAAAAACAAAAAAAGTCGGAAAAACTAATCAGTATTTTTAAAGCAAAATATTTTTATAGGTAGTTTTAAAGGAAAACTGATACTTATTTAAGAGGTCAGAATCAATTTCATTAAGGAGTTTGGCAGATGCATAGCTAAACGATTGTTTAAACAAACTTGTACGATGCTTGGGTATTTGAAAACGACCCTTAAACCTGGTATCGCGCTGATGCAAAGAACTTCGAAGGACCTTCGACAGCCTTTCGCGCAGAAATCACCCCAAATGCAGTTTTTCACGGTCTTTAATTTTTAACCACCGTAGTTCTTTTATTTTTGGACTGACATGATCCCTGACTCTTAAACCAAAAATGAATCTAACACAAGCATTTTGTATTTGTTGCAATTTATATTTTGTACAGATATCCAGACTTAGGCCATAAGGCCATACACAAAATTGCAGTAGTTGCGGTGAGAAAGTACTAATGACTCACATAGCTGTTTTTTTAGATCTACATTAAATGTCGATTTTTATATAGATTACGCAGCGAACAGTACGCCCTCTGAGTCACTCTTGAGACTTGACTTCCAAATCTTAATTTGCCATCGATATCGAATATGATACCCAAGTTTTTGTACTCATTGACAGCTGGAATTTTTTCTTGTGCCATCTCTAAAGTAATATTAGATAGAATAGGTAGATTTTCAAGATACAAATGTGTGGTTATTTTACATAAGCGCCTTAATTTATTACAATAGTAATGTAAAAAAGATAACCTAGAGGAATTTAAGAGTATTTTACGAAATAAAAGATTTAAAAAAAAATTAGATTTGAAAAAATTAAGAACTACTCCAGAAACATATTTTTATTTTAGCAAATAAGGGTTGTTGTATTTCTGGAAAGTCAGAAATATATTATTGATATCTTCCCCGGCTTAAACACCCAAATATTTTAAATATATACAAATAATAGTTAGATAACTTTCAAAATGTCTTATGTAATTTATATACAGTGTGTCCAAGAAAGTATGCAACAAAGTTTTTTATAACCGATTTCTCAGAAATTTTTATTCTTTATAAAAGTTGGTGCATGCCTTAAAACTATAAATGCATATTTCATATTTCACCGCTAATGATAAGGGAGTAAAGTACCCTAATTAGTAGAAATACAGCAAAATTTTATATGTTCTTGCAAATTAGTAAGTTAGTCTAAATACGAAATTTGAATTAGGAGTCACAATTTTAAATTTTTTTTGGTTACTCTCTATTTTCCCCTAAACGGTACCTACACCTCTGGTCGATTTTTTGTTTACGCAATTTTAATATATTTATTAAATAACTTAAATGTGGGTTTATAATAAAAATGGATTAAGTAGTTGCAAACTTTTTAAAACCTTTCAATGTTACGAGTTGGTTCAGATATTAGCGTGTTGCACGCCTACTTAAACACATTTTAGCCAACTTATGTTCTAAACAAAATTATGATAGAATCCATCTCAATTCATATTACTGGGAATAATTACTGATTTATTTGTCACTTTCACCCAGTACGCTGAAGTCCAAAAACCCATTTTAAAGAAATGCATATAAAAAAAATTAAAAATTGATACACCTAACTCAAATTTCGTATTTGGACTAAGTTTTTAATTTGCAAAAACATTTCCATATAAAATTTAGCTGTATTTCTAATAATTAAGGTACTTTACTCTTAAGGCAAATTCGCAAAAATGGCATTTGCTCCCCTACTAGTAGCCGCAGGTGAAATATGAAATAAGCATTTATAGTTTTAAGGAATGCACCAACTTTTATAAAGAATAACATTTTCTGAGAAATCGGTGATAAAAAACTTTCCCATAATATGTTGCATACTTTTTTGGACACACTGTATATTACGTATGTAGAAAATGTAAAATTATGTTTTAATAAACGATTTTTAGAAAAACAAACATAAATAATATTAAATAAGAATTTACCGCTATTACAGGCTTTTCCACAAAAAAATACGGGATTATTCTTTGCGAAAACTGTCATAATATTCGTGAAACTGCGGCCGGTATAACGCATTTCCTATATCCCGGTGTTCGGTGCTTGTTCCAGTTTTATATACGATCCGGGGTTTCACCTTTGGCACCCCGATCCGCGTTGGGGAAGGTTTACGGGGTCAATTCTTGGTCGCGCCTTATTTTATCTTTGGATAAATGAGAATTTGATATACACGAGTGCAAACAATGATAATAAATTTATTTGGTATTTATTTTGGAAAAGGTACCATGGAAACAATGCAATATTTGTCAAAGCAAAGTAAATTCTTGATTCTGCGAGATAAAGTCGGTTCAATGACCGCTGAACAGTGAACGTTACGTCACGACTAGTGCTTATCTTTCTAACATTCGTGAACTAGGTGAGATAGTAAATTTGCGTCAATAAGAATGTCGTATAATTTTACCAGTAAAAAAAAGTTTTATTGTCATTTTTGACAGTGACATTTTTAATCAACATTATTTCAAATATGTTACGGTATTGTGAAAAAGAACAAGCAATAATTTTAAAATTTTTTGATTATTTTCAGAGAGAAAGTGATGCCGGAAAGACTATTTTACCTTTTTTCTAATTTTGTCTCGAAACAGATCTATTTGAAACGCGCTAGCGAGTTCGTAATAGATCTATTTCAAACTCCGAATTTTATTATTTAAAGGTTGGCCCTACATGACATGTTTTTTTTTCACCGTTTAGCATAGCATTCTAGATAACTAATATTTTTTAGTCCAAATATGCAAAATACTACACGAACCCACGTATGTATGTTTGGTTGCCTAGATCTACAAATCTGTATGTATTGTTTAAGTTAATTAAAAAACACATATTAAATAATAACTTTATTGACGGATAACTATTTTGCTTTTGTAGATGCTTTAAGCTATCATTTTCTGCCAAATCCTATCCAAAATTTAATCTACTAACCTTCCAATGTCCATTTAAACTACAACTTTATTTGAATTTTCCATCTTCCCTATACTAAATTGCAATGCCGTGACGTAAAATCACGTCTTTTGAAATTCGAAAAAAAGTAGCAAAATCGCCCGAATTTCCGAACGCTCTGTATATGTACCGAATGTATAAGGATCACACAACGTATTCCGTCCAATTTCAAATCTCATATCGCTAAAATAACTTTAGAATCTCGTGGTGAAAATGGGTGAATAAATCAAAAAATTACAGTTCGCAAAACAATTTTTATTGTCCATAGGCTACTAAGTATGATAAAAAATAGTATTACCAACATAACATTTAGACATAAAAATTTACAAAATTTGAAGGATTTATTTTCTTTTTAAATATGTATTTTTTATTGAAAAAACTACAAATTAGAAAAAATAGTATAAAGTACGTGTTATATAAAGCAGTTTTAAGCACTTGTCCCGTTATAAAACTCGCCGCAAGCGGCTCGTTTTTTAACATGGACGCGTGCTATAAAATTATGCTTTATAAAACGTGTACTTTAATATACTATTAATGCATTTTACGATGTAAGTAGATATAATAAAGCAGGAATTGTAAAAACATAAATAATAAACATAAAAAATATATGGCAATGTTTTTATAAATACCTATCTGTTTTAGAGAGTTTTTGATGCTTTGGGAGTTTCGTGTTCAACAATCCCACGAATTAAGGCAAAGGGGATAGAGAAGGATGTAGATTTTAAGAATCGCAATAATGTTGTCCTCCTGTGGTCGACAACTTTACGAAATTTATGAACATACCAGAGGAGAGTGTATTCATAGGATGTATAGAGCAGGTGAACACGTTACCATTGGCTCAATACAACTAAACCTTAAAATCATTGATGGTGCATGTATAAATATTCACTGGTTTATTGGAGGACTTTAAAAAATTAAAAATGTACCTACTGTTCAAACAGGCGTTTTGTAATAGAGCAAACCCATATAGCCCAAAAACGAGTAGAATTTTTAAGAATAACGGCAACTCTCAATTTCCCTTAAATCTGTTTTTCTTGATGAAAAATTATTTTATTTTTTAATTATTTTAATTTTATTTTGATAGGTTGGACGAACCAGCAACATGGACATCGAGTTTCAAGACTTCCTCCATATCATTGCCACTTTAATCCTATTGAAATACCGTGCGAGCAAAAATTATTTGCACCAAAGAGGGCCTTGCATCTAAGGACGTAATGCTTAGCCGTAGAGCTAAATACCTGTTGGGCGTCAGTAACTACCTGAATTAATAATCAATCAGTTATTCCGTCATCTTTGACAGTCGTTACAAGTAATTTGATTCATCGCTAATTTTTCCAATTTTTTGAACAATTTACACAATGGGCTTTACGGAACATCACAAAACATTCATGGTTGAAGCGTATTTTCGAAACGGGGTTAGAGTAAATGGTGAGTGGCATTTCACGAACATTTTCCTAACGTTGCTTTTATTGCTGGGGATTTTTATCATAGCCTGAAAAGAACAGTGGCTTTGTTTAGGCAAACAGGTTCTATACAACACAAAAAAGGAGCAGGAAGACCATCTGTAAGAACAGAAGAACTTGTTGCAAACGTTCATGAAATAATGTAACAATTACATGAAAGGATTATCCAATAATGTGGTAACATTTCTCCAGAGATGCTTGTCAACACTTTCGAAAATATGAAGAGACGTGTGAATTTATGCTTGGAGCATAGCGGTGGCCAATTTCAGCAATTTATGTAATTATTTTTCTTTTTCTTCCTGTATTTTCTTACTTTGTTAATTTTATAAACAACAAAAATAAATTTGTATTTGTCCACTTATTTTATTACCTACTCATTAGTTTTGCCTATCATGTCATAATATGAATTTGGCAAAATTTTAACCTAGATTTGGTTAGATATATCGTTCACATATCATTGTGATCTAAACCAAGCCCTAAGTTTTTTAATCCAAGCCCTCTTTGATGCAAATAATTGCTCGCACGGTACAATAAAATGACTTTATTAAATAAATATAAAATATTCTCTTTTAGTGCGCATCTTTTGTCAGACTCTGTTGTATATGTATATATTATTACACTATTTGCATTCTTTTATCTGTAGCAATACACTGTCGGAATACAATAAAGTCGACACTAGAAACTATGCAATTTTCCTAACCGATTTTTATTGGTTTTGTCTTTTGACCGTATATGCAGATAAAGAAAATGCACTTAAATAAGCGTATCTTTGTTTTGCATCAATAAATGGACAATGCAGATGGCCATAAAAATTTGTTTATAAAAGAAACTGAATAATTAAATTGATTATGTTGATTTTGAGAAGATTATATTATTTGGTTAGATGGTTGCAACTTGGTTAGATGGTTGAAACGGTTATACCGAAAGATATTTTAAACTTGCTTATTTTAAATGAAGTATCCTGTATTAGATATATCTTTTTTTGTATGACTTTTTCATTTCCAGTAACTTTTATTAAAACTTTCTATCCTACTTTATCAGTTTCTGAGCAAAAATGTTTTTTCTGCAAACGTCAATAAATTTAACATTTTGCTAGTAATTTTTTGACGTTCAAGTTCTGCTTTTTTGTCAGAAGGCGGTTGTTATTGGCAGCGAAAGAAAAATATTTTTTTTAAGACCGACCAGAAAATATACACTTTCTGGACAATTTGTCGTCCGGAAAATAATGTTTTGTCGATAAAGATCGGAAAATGGACGTGAGGAACCGGCAAAGGATTTTTCCGGTCCCTGTTTTTCATTTTCCCAATCGCTCTTTAATAATACAATCTACCTTGATTTCGTTAACAACGTGAACCTACCACACAAATATTTAGTACACCTATTTTTTAACACTTCGAGCAACATTTTTTTAAATGTAATTTCTTTCTATTTTGTAGGGATTGTATTAATTTTATCTTGTATTTCTAGTGATTTTTAGTCATTTAAGCAATTTTGAACCTTAATTGAGCTTTTCTCCTCTATAACATTTTTATAAAATCAAGAAATTTTTTAGCATACTTGAAGGTTCTTCAATTTGACCACCAAAACACTTGTCATTTCCCCTTTTACAATGTCAAGTTCAAGTTCATTTCCCGTCTGACACGTGCTGGTTGCAGTGGAACTTCTTTAAAATATGTTCTAGTAAAACAAAACCTTTTTTTATATTTTTTTAAATTTCTTAAAACTTATTTTTGCACACAATGTGTATGTTTTAACTCCTGCTGGGGTAACTGGGCCGTAACAAGTCTGGTACCCCAACAGTATTTTATTTCAAGCTAAATGGTAAGTCAATCCAATCTACCTCATTTTATTACATTTCATTTATTACATTCCCTTTTTTTATCTTTTATAGAAAGCATCTACATGACTTTTACTAAAAATATTTTATTCTTTTTTCTTTCCCTCTTATTTTACCACTTTCACATGTCTCCGAAATAGTTGAATTAACTAAAGATTTTTCATTACTTACACTTAAAAATGATTTTTACAAAGTCTTTTTAAAACTCTCTAATTTTTCTTTTTTCTCTTCATTTCCCACCCAAGACAGTGGCTTTGCACTGGTCCTTGACTTTTCAGTATGCTGAAATCTTTTCTGTCTTTTAACTAGTCAATTTTTTTCACTCCTTGTATGTACCATTGAAAGCTCCATTACGGCTTAGTCTCACTTGGTTTTCAAAAAAATAATTACCTTGTCGGACTTCCATTGTCTTTATTTTGTTACTTAACACAACGTTTCGGTTAGTTAGTATCTCTAACCGTTTTCAAGTGTAAACTAAACTATAATTCTAAGGCTACTGTCTTAAATACTATCCGTGTGCAATGAAGCTTGATAACTCCGCCTACGTGTTTATTGGAGTGTGAAGTTTGAGCTGTTGGTTTTGGACAAGAAGTGGCTTCTAGATATTGGGGATATCTATACTTGGTTTACTAATCCTGAAATCCGAAAATACGCTTAGAAGTTTTCTTACAAAAGTAAATCCCCCCAGTAATGAAAACACAAAAAATGTTATCTATCAAATCCCTTGCGAGTGTGGCGAATCGTACATTGGAGAAACAAAAAGACCTCTTCCCGTACGAGTTAAAGAACATCTGAAATATACTCAAAGAGGTGAAACTTCGAGATCAGGTATAGCGGAACATGTATTGACCAACCAGCATAATATGCAGTGGTCAGAAGCCAAGGTTTTAGCCAAGGAACAGCACTGGAAAAAACGAAAGGTCCAATAAACACGTAGGCGGAGTCATCAAGCTTTATTGCACACGGATAGTATTTAATATTTAAGACAGTAGCCTTAGAATTATAGTTTAGTTTACACTTGAAAATGGTTAGAGATACTTACTAACCGAAACGTTGTGTTAAGTAACAAAATAAAGATAATGGAAGTCCGACAAGGTAATTATTTTTTTGATATTACTTCATTGTCTACCACCTTCAAACAATCACTTGGTTTTCTCTACTGCTACTGCTACAACATCAGCATTCATCATTTACTTCGTTTTTCTGATGATGAGTGTTTCTACACTCGAAACATGTCGATTCAATTTTTTATGAATCATTCTAGGTTCGCCTAGTTGTTCGAATAAAAAATTTCGGAGAAAGACTTTGTGCTTTCCTTTTTTCTATATCATTTAACTCCACTTTGAGTATGGACTACTTCTTCAACATTTTTTTTTTGTTCTGTAGGGTTGAATAAAAAACTCCATGTTCACCATAATGCAATTATGGTTTGGAGGTTCTTGCGTTTAAAAAATCACGAAACCTGTCGACAAAAATTGCCTAATATCTTTGCGGCACTTTCTTTGTTATATGCACTTAGAATGGCGAAACTGTGTTTTTATATACCGATCGTATAAAAGTTCTCTTACAAGTTTGAGAGACTGTCGGTAAATGCGACCATTTGGGAATTTAGCTCGAGGCTACAACTGACCCGTTTGCAAAGTAGCCGTATAAATCCTTATCACAAATCGGAATTGTTAAAAGGAAATTGTTTCTGCTAGATAAATCAATTATCTTGCTCTTATTTTGAAAATTGAAAATGGTTTGTATGAAACGAACATATTTTATCGGTTATCTTTTTATTAAAATGTAGATTTGTATGCAGCGTCTTTTATTTTGAGCCAATTGCAGGAATGTTGAAAGCAAAAATAAATTTCCATGATATTCTTTATTAAAAAAATGTGCATAAAATAGGTAACAGTAATACAAGAGGGAACTAAAGAAGTTTGCAGCAAAAAGAAAACGTTCCATCTATTCTTGTTGGCTTTGAAAGTAGGGAATTATACACTTTCAAAATGATGGCCTCTAAGGTGCTGTCAGTGAGAGGAGATAATTTTTATATTGTATTAAACAGGGTGTTCTCAAAGTTGATTCATTTATTTTACCAGGTTGTAGAACTCGTAAAAATAAGTAATTGTACCAAAAATCATTTATATAAAAGTTGCAGAATAAAGAAGTTATTAACAATTGAAAAAATGTAAAATTTAATAACTGTAAGACCTGGTTTTTTGATATTCTCGACCACTGCGTTATCAATGTTTTTTTTACTGGCGATACTGAGTATGGCTTATTTTTTTGTAGGATACAAATTACTTATCATTCATTAATTTTACGGGTTTTAGTGGTCGAGAATACCAAAGAGCAAGTCTTAAGTTTTTAAATTTTACATTTTTTCATTATTTGTTACTGACTTCTTTATTCTGCAACTTTTGTATAAATGATTTTTGGTACAATTACTTATTTTTACGAGGTCTACAACCTGGTAAAATAAATGACTCAACTTTGAGAACACCCTGTTTATAAATTTGTAAATTGCACCACTTTTGCAAAATAAGACTCAACGCAACCTACATAAAACTTCTTAGTTTTGACAATGTTTTATTTCAGATACATTTTCTTTAAAGCAGCGCCACATTAAATGTGTGTTTTTCCACAAATTCAAAATTGGGCTATTAAAATTTGCTCGCATGTGATGCAAAGTTTATTTGTTTTTGACCCTGTATATATATAAGGTAACTTCATAAAAATAAGTATTTTTGGAAACGTAGTTTGTGTCTGAAAGTAATACACCTTAATATTGAGACAAAAAAGAACACAGTGTCTTCAGTAAAGTGTTTTTTAAGTGGAAAATAAATTTTAGTTTAACAACGTAAAGTTTATCTATTTCCAACGATTTAATTTAAAACTCCTACCTATATTATAATTTATTATTAAGCTATGTCATAATAACGTTAACGTGTATTACTTTCAGACACAAACTACGTTTTCAAAAATACTTATTTTATGAAGTTACCTTATACAGGGTCAAAAACAAATAAACTTTGCATCACATGCGACCAAATTTTAATAGCCCAATTTTGATTTTGTAGAAAAACACATTTAATATGGCGCTACTTTAAAGAAATGTATCTGAAATAAAGCATGGTCAAAACTAAGCAGTTTTATGTAGGTTGCGTTGAGTCTTATTTTGTAAAAGTGGTGCAATTTACAAAATATTGGTAAAAAATTAAAATTATCTTATGCAGCTGAAATTTTGCATGTGAGCTAGAAACTGCATTTAAAATTTTTTTTTGAATAAAGCTATTATTAAAAAAAAATCCCATATGATGCGGACTTTACTGGTGACACTGTATACATACATCCTTATTTCGCAGGTAGGCTAATACATTACTGCCTTGCATTCTTTATATATTTTCGGATATTAATACTCTTAAGGTTTGTTTAATTACTTTTGTTCGCTTTCATTTGTAATAAATGTAAACACCGATTGATATTATTACTTAGCTTAAGACTACCACTATAATAAATAGACCCAATAAACCGAATTTTACAGCATTGAGTAGTTTGTTTTAAATTGATGGAAAACAGGTGTTATTCAAAATTTTAGCTCTTCAGGGTGACAAACGAATATACATGTCGATCATATAATTTTTTTTCAAGTTTTGGTACGAAAAACTATAATAGGTAAAAAAAATACATGTTTTACATACGTCTCCTGCGGTCCCTGCTTTTCGGTGAAGGATTGGGGGTCCTGGGCGGCTTTCCTGCATGACTCTCACTGGACGGTCTGGGTGGTAAACCGGAAAAACTTCTCGCACGCGGCCGCAGTTTAAAGTTTTGAAACATTTTGGGCACGCCACTGTTACTGTTACAGTTCATGGTGACTAAATATTTAGTTCAGTTTATTCACTTTATTTAAAAAAAAAGCGTTAACAAGGATTAATAATTTACTATGCAGTTTTATTCATAGAAATAAATACAACTATTGTTACGTAAAAACTTTTTTTCTAATTTGTATAAGGTACGCTTGAAATAAACAAAATAAATGCTTTAAAATACAGATATCTAGCAAAAGTTTACACCAAGAAAAAATTAGAAAAACGTTTACAGCTTTGTTTTTTACTATACTTTTTTATAATTAAAAACTTTTGAGATATTCAAGTAAATTAAAATGTTCGTGTTAATATTAATTTTTTCGCTTATCATTCACAAACCACCTAAACAAAATTTGATGCATTTTAAGGCTGGATATTTTAAAATAAGAAATCACAAATAATGTGGGGCAAGGTAGATCGGTCCAAATCAATCTCAAGATGGTAGCAACGAAAATTTAATTTTGCTCGGAGTTTTTGCAGGTAAAGTATATTTCAATATCTAATTTCTTTGGTGTATTAGTTCCACGTATATATACAGGGTGTCCCATAACTACCGAATCTTACAGCAACAGAAGATAGTTTGAAAATATTTATTTATTTGCAGGTTTCTTTATATTAATATTAAAAATCAATAACATTGTTTTTTTTTTAAATAAATCCAATGAAAGCATCATTACAAAACCATAGATTAACAAGTCTGTCCGATTTTGTAATGAAAAAATATACACCCATTTAGATTATTAATTCTAATCATATCATAAATATATGTAAAAATATAAGTAAGTAATTCAAAAATATTTCACCCAAAAAAAGGGAAAAATTATAAATAAGGGAGAAATTATAATAGAAACATTGTAATATTTAGTATTATTATTAGGACAGACCTTTATATAAGTTGGCTTACCTTTATATAATTTTGAATAATCCATGATTTTAATTTTCTTTTAAATGCCAAAAAACTCATAGTAGGTAATATATAAAAATTTTGATACCAACAAATAAGTAAAGCATTATTTTTTAAAAGTGTTAAACTAAAATTATCATAACATAAACATATATTTGTTTTTTGCCTTGTTTGGTATATATGAGTAATGTTATTAAATAAATTTTTATTTTTATATATACAGGGTGTTCGAAAAAATGTGGGAAATCTCCCGGATATGAAAAAAACACGCGAAAAGAATACTAGGTACAAGTTCATATAAACTTCTTTCGTATCGGACTCCTCTTCGGAGATATGGACTCCCAAAGAGCTCCCATGGAATTAAGTTTTTGACACATAATTATTAAACCAACAGGTATATTTCAATTTTTTTTTTCATATGATCTATACCAGGTAAGACCCTTCAAATTAATATCAAAGAAAGTGTTGTGAATTACTCACAGCTGCAGGGACGAACTAGCTGTGACACTAATGTGCCCATTTTGTTTACGCCCTGTATAATAAAAACTTTGGAAAACGTTTTTTACATACCTTTAACTATTGACTAAAAATTAAGTACTCTTCATTCATGTCGCTAATTCTAACCGTTTTCGGAAAAACGACGTGACGACACCCTGTGTAACATATCTATTGTAAGCAACGAGCAAACTATCTTCCTCTTTTCATGCCATTTTATTACCTTATAATTTACCAATTTATAAAAATCAATAACGATTTCCGTTCCAGTGCTTCGCCGATATTTGCTGAATAAACGAGGTAAATGTTTTTTTTCCAGAAAATGTTTCTATTTATATTTGTTCAAACAGCGCTTGACAAACAAGAAAATGGTGTTACACCTTCGACTTCGTTTCAGGATCGATCTGCTATATGATTTCGTACGCCTTTTTTAAAATTTATTTTAAACTTATTCCTACTATTTTGATTTATCAAAAAAAACCTAACACATGCTATCGAATTTGAGAAATTGTTTTTTAAAAAAAGTTTTCTACGTGGGGGTTATTTCAACTCAATAAAATTATTTAAAAGGTTCTTCGACCTATTAAATATTTTACTTTTCAATGCTTCCTCTAAATACTACGAAGGAAATAACTTTTCAGCTTTAAAGCGTATTTATTTATCAGTTCCAACTTTACTTGAAAAATTCATTTTAAGAATGCACAACATCGTCATTCTGGTCTCAGATTTAATTTCCTTTTCTGGGTGCATTTACAGCCTTTCTTGTTCGTATTTTTATTTTTGCTTTATAAGATTTTTATCGTTTTTGTTTTTATTACAGTAAATAATATAGCAAATATATAATTTATTAATTAAAAACACAAAAATAAAGCGTAGGAGTCTACCAGGGGCGTGCGGTCCATGGAAGCAAGGGAAGCATTGCTTTCCCTAAAACCAAAACGTCATCTTTATTTTATCCTAATAAATTCATTTTATCCTAAATAAATAAAACAATAATTATCATACTTCGGGCAAGCCTCTAAAAAAGTTGGCCTTAGCCTGTATATCTCTCGTCTCTCTCCCCCTCTCATCGGAGAAGATCTTCGTACCCGTGTACCGCCGCGACCCGTGTGCCGGCCGGCCGCCTACCACCCCGACAATAATACTTACATCGCTTTGCTTACTGGTCTCCATATAAAAATTTCGTGGTCAAATGCAAAAGTTGAAAGTTCAAGTTGCGTGCGCTTTACTACCGAATATGCAGTTGCTAGGATAGATTATCATAGATTTATTGGGTGTTTTGAACATCAGCTGATTATGTTTGGTTTCGCGGGCGGTTGTTCAGGTGGTAACTGTATTCTGCACACAGCATAGTTTTCTTACTAAATAAGCAGTAGTTAAGTACGGCTGATTATTGGTTTCGTTTTTATTATTGAAGTGAAAACTTCTTTAGGCGCGTTTAGCACTTTTTGTGGGCAGTGAATTAAACTGAGCCGTCACGCGTCGCCGTCAGGCGTCAGACTCGGCTGTGTTACGCTCGAATTTAACTGCTATATTCAATCCGAACTGACCCTAATCCGAATAAACGTTATATGAAAGAGCATGCCGCAAACAGTGTGCGTTGTATAGACACTCGTCTGCGTCTCAGGTATGTTCTGGCATTTTTTAAATTATATATTTACGTAGGGTGAAGTAAGGTTTACCGTAATTTAATTGTTTATTCCGTGGACCTAATTTATTATGATTTCTGACTTCTGTTGAAGATGTAAAAATTCAAGGGTTGTTCAATTTTAGGAAATATCTTTTTTCGTATGCAGTTAAATTATCCCGTATTCCAAGTTTATGTTATTTTTATGATTGCTTACGAACCTAACCTAAAAGAAATAAAATTGAAAAATTGTATTTGATATTGTTAATTTCACCTTGTTGAAGTTTTTACTTCTGTCGT
The DNA here is from genome assembly GCA_963969555.1 of Polydrusus pterygomalis. Classification (NCBI taxonomy): domain Eukaryota; kingdom Metazoa; phylum Arthropoda; class Insecta; order Coleoptera; family Curculionidae; genus Polydrusus; species Polydrusus pterygomalis. The sequence continues at coordinate 4,406,461 of OZ018377.1, forward strand.
GTGGTGTTAAGCACACACAATTTTTTTTTTATTTGTGAGAAGTCTATGGTTTTATTGGGTGGTTTGTTTAACGGTCTACTATTTAGTTTAGGATGGCGTCGTCTACATCAACATCAGCAAATTTCGAGGTCGGGGCCGAGGAAAATCGTGTTTCCGCGGTTGAAACTGTAAAGTTGTGTGTTTTTTGCTGAAGAAAAATTTTTCGTCACAAACTTTTATCGAAAAAGTAAATAATAAACAATGGTAGGGCTAAGCCTACAATGAAAAACCTGACGACCAAAATTAAGGCATGTACACGACATTTTAATGCGGATAGATTATAAGATTAATCAACTTACCTGTAAGGAAAATTAATATTAATTTTCCGAGCTTGTCCGTAGATATAATTACACCAATGTAGTATCCGTGAATCATATTCTCGGCACGACGTTTAGAGCAAAAAATTGTTTGTTTGGCACCTTCTTATCGCCGGTCGGTGGTCGATCACTGATATTCATTCCGTTGGCGTAGAAAATCGCTTTTCTGGGCACCTACTTAAAAGTGGGGTGGGGTGGGTTTGTAATTATATCTACGGACAAGCTCGGAAAATTAATATTAATCTTCCTTACAGGTAAGTTGATTAATCTTATAATTTTCCTTCGCTTGTCCTTGATATAATTACACCAATGTAGATGTTTAGAGTAAAAAAGCGATTTTCAGTGGTGAAAATGTATTTACCACAACCATACCTAATATAATAGGATTAAGATGAATAATAATTGATAATACGAACAATTTAATCCTTACCTAATATAATATTTTTGTTATTGGATACACATGTTTAACGTAATCTATACCTATAAAAAGTATTTACCTACAACCTTACCGAATATAATAGTATTTTATGAATAATAATTTATAATAATTAATAGCCGGAACAAATTAATATTTGTAATATAATAGAATATAACTTATAGATATCTATTCTTTTTTTTTTTTTTTTTTTTTTTTTTTTTTTTTTTTTTGTGTAGACGCATATTGTATGATATTATGGATTTACTTATTTTGTTAAATATTGTCCTATACTAATTACTAGCAGAAATTAGGCTTGTCCTCATAAGTGATAAATTTTATTTTTCTGTGTTTAATATTGTCTTAGCAAATTCTTCTCTGGGTTCAACCAGTGGTCTATTATAAAATTTGAAAAACGTGTTTGAAGAAGGGGTCCATCCGGCCGTGTGTCGTATCAGGTCAATATTTATACCTTTTCTAGAGGCAGCCGAAGTTGATGCGTGGCGCGTACTATGACCTGTAAAAACTGTAGTGTCAATTCCTCCCAATTTTAGAACTGCTTTGAGCCATCGACTTATAGTTTGTGATGACGCCGGGTGAAATGGTTTTTTATGAGTTAAAATCAATTCTTCGTAATTATTACGATATTGTGCGGTTTTTTCTAGATACTGCTCAATAGTATGTGCAACGCATAACTCGGGTGCCTCCCTTAAATATGGAAATAGTAAAAGTGGTTGACTTTTATTCGGTTTTGATGTTTTAATTTTCTCTGATATTCTTATTTCTATTTTATCTTCGTTTTTTATTATGTCTCCAATTTTTATTTTTGACAAAGTTTGTACCCTGCTCGCCGATGAGATTGCCATTAGAAAAACAAGCTTATAGGTTAATTGTTCTAAATTCAAAGAGTTTAGCGGGTACCACTTTTTTAAAACTAATAGTACGGAATCCGGATTCCACGTGTGGGAGTATTTTGGCTGAGGGGGCCTTATATTTGCTACGCCTTTTAAAAACCTATTAATGCATTTTGAGTCTTGCTCATTCGGTGCGAAAATAAGGTTCAAAGCTGATCTATAGGAATTAATGATAGAATAGGACCTACCATTGTCGAACACATGTTCTAGAAATTCTAGATACCTGCCTAGACTGTACATAAGAGGGTCTTTGTATTGTTTTTGTGTGCAGAACTCCCAGTATCGTTTAAAACAGTTAGTGTATTGCTTCAGGGTTCCTTCTGATAAAGAATTAATTATTGTTGGTATTGCTGTGGCTGGAATTCCTCTTTTTTGATAAGCGAGCCTAATAATATCCCTGCCACCAGGGAAAGCTTCTCGGACAGAGGATGACTCGTCCTAAAGGGAGATAAAAGTAGGTTAGGACTCGGTTTGAAAAGTATAGGATTTTTCATTAAAAGTTTTTTAAAAATTGGGAACCAGGGTTGTGAAGGCCAGTTTGGAACTACCATTATGCCAAGCGCTTTTTCCTGGATAATTTTTTCCAGGGCTCGTGCCACGCACGAAAACGGAGGAAAGGCATAAAAGTAAAATGTACTCCAAGGAGTTGTAAATGCATCTACTAGAAAAGAGTTCGGGTCAGGGAACCAAGAAATATATTTCTTGCATTTATGATTAATTCGAGAAGCAAACAGATCTATTTCAGGTTTCCCGAAACTTTGAATGATGTTTGTAAAAGCGTGATGACTTAACTGATACTCAGTGTCAATAGACATTGATCTGGATTCTTTGTAGGCTTTCATATTTTCTGCTGATTTAATATAACTTGCAAAGACCGATAAGTTTCGGGTTTCACACCAGTCCCAGATAAGCTTGGTAACAAAATTAAGATGCTGAAATTTAACACTGCCGCCTCGATTAATGCAGGAAATAGCAGTCTGATTATCGATTCTTAGTAAAATACGTATGTTATTTTTATTTTTAGTCAATGATTTTAATGCGTAATACGCCGCTTTAATTTCTAAAAAATTTATATGCATTCGGGTTTCTTTTTTATCCCAAAACCCATGAAAATGTTTTTTACCGCAAAAAGCGCCCCAACCAGATGGGGAGGCGTCTGAAAATATCTCTAATGCAAACTGGTGTGGTTTAATATCCTGGCCATTCCCTATATTTATTTCCCACCAAGATAACTCATTTTTTAGGTAAGTAGGAATTTTAATTTTTTTGTTGTAATTGTTACAGTCGTTTCGAATGATTGAATGTTTAAATGTTTCAAAGATCTTTAGGTGTGCAAACCCATACCTTGTGGCCGGACATGACGCTACTAGTTTTCCTATTAACTGTGCAAAAACTCTGACAGTGCACTGAGTTTTCTTTTTATATTCTTTAATTTTACTTTTGATAGTGTGGGTTTTTTCTTCTGGTAAGGAAATTTTCATACTTAAGGAGCTAAAAGAAAAACCCAGAAACGTAATAGTTTGTTGAGGCTTTAATACGCTTTTGGTTGTGTTTATTATAAATCCTAAGTTTTCTAACAAATCTGTTGTGATTTTTATATTTTTTATGCATTCTGATCTTGTATCAGCGATAAGTAAAATATCATCTAGATATACTACTAGCAGAATATTAAGTTTTCTCAGATATCCAGCCACTTTTTTAAGTATTTTAGTAAAGAGAAAAGGGGCTATGCTTAGACCGAATGGAAGAGAGTTAAACTCATACAAGACATTCATAAATTTAAATCTTAGGTATTTTCGAAATTTTTTCTGTATTGAAAGCAAAAAATAGGCGTCTTTGAGATCAATTTTAGCTAAGTAGTTGTTATGGTTTAAAAGCTTTAACACGGTTCTATGATCTTCCAACTTAAAATGTGGAGCTTTCATGTAATTATTTAGCTTTTTTAGGTTTAAAATAAATCTATCGTCTCCGTTGGGTTTTTTCCTTAAAAAATATGACGACAGAAATTGACCTTTAGTTGGAAGACACTTTGAAATGGCCCCAATTTTTATTAAGTTGTTAATGGAGTTTGAATAGTCGTTAAACTGATTTTTTGGTATGGAAATTTTAGGCTCTCGCACTTGTTTAGGCTTTGTACGAAAAGAAAGAGCTACTCCCTGAACCCAGTTTAAAACTATCTCGTAAATTAATTTTCAACGCGTACCTCGAACACGACAAAACGGAATGAATATCAGTGATCGACCACCGACCGGCGATAAGAAGGTGCCAAACAAACAATTTTTTGCTCTAAACGTCGTGCCGAGAATATGATTCACGGATACTACATTGGTGTAATTATATCAAGGACAAGCGAAGGAAAATTATTTCATATATGGCTAAAAATAAACTTTTTTGTTGGCCTTGCTTTCTTTTTGTAGGTACATGATAACGGTGTTTGGAATAAAAGTGGTTTTGGGGATTTAAATAATTTGCAAAGGTAGTGAAACGACATAACAAAATTGCTTCCCTTCTCCCAAATTTCACCGCACGCCACTGGAGTCTACGTTGTATGTAATATTTATTTTATGTGAAATTAATCAAGCATAATTTATTGTTTATATTTCTAGTACGGTATAAGCTTCATTACAGTAACGAGTGGGGAATATTGCCACGACGCACTGAGGAAAATGATCTAATACAACAGGCTTCCTAAGACATAGTTTGTACTGATAGCTTATTTTTTATTAATCCACATTCAATAAATTGCTAATATATCATACCCTCTTTAGTGTTATATTAATTCCAGATTTGCTAGAACAGTAATTTTATTGGTAGTAATCAGTTCCATTAGCAGCACAGTCTTGTGGAATAATAAACTACTCTCTACTCTTAATACAGCAATTTTGTTAAATAATAGATTGTATATCTGTACCCCAGAGGTAAAGTGTACTATGTCACATAAAGTAATTTTTACAGGAAAGCGAAATAAAGAAACTAAACCATGACTTTAGTCTACTGCTGTTTTATACAGCTAGTTAGGGATAAGTAGTTTACACTGAGTCCATAAATATGTATTGTTTTATGTACAATAAACTTAGTTTTCAAAAAAACCTTTTAGTTTTTTATCAAAAGGACTTAGTATATTTTACCACTGAAATGTTTGGTAACAAATGTGGACTTGGTACAGTTCAATTTATATAATGGAAGTTTTTTCGGATCAAAAGTCATAAATGTTAAAAAAAAACGTTTATTAAACATATTTTATTTAACCCTTAATAAGGAACGAGACTAAACTTAGGATTAACAAAAATATTATACATAATATAAAAGTATAAAAAAGTAAAACAGTACTAAGTCCATGGGTATTGGACATATTATATGAGTGATATAATACTATGTCCAATTAGTATAGTATGTGGTATAGTTTACCTCTGACTGTTGTTGTGACATTATTAGGATTAAGTTTTATTACAACTGCTAGTCGGAACTAATACAGTATATTAAACCAGATTACACCCCAACAGAACTTCATAATTACTGTGAGTATTTAAAGCTATAATGGCTATAAACCATTCTATGGTAGCATTCTATTTCCTATTGGCAAAATTACCGTGATATTATCACTACACAACGGTGTAGCAATTTTCGTTTTCTTACAGTAAGAAAGCGCGTTGCTGTCAGATAGTACTAAACAGTTGTATAAAGAGTATATATATGCATTCTTAAAAGGAATAAAAGGAACGAACCCATACACTCTCGTCAAGAGCAAACGAATCGACACACCAGTATTTTAGTTTTTCTTTTCGATGATTAAACCGTTCGGAAACTTTTTATTGATGCCTGGTACCTGGTTATTTTTTCTCATTGCGGAGTCATAGACCGATTCGTGTTAACCATATGAGTGCTGTAATGAACTTTACCGTACGTGTGATATACAAAATTTTAGCTAAAATCCAGCTTTTTTTTTATATAATACTAGCGTGTACCCGGCCCGCGTTGCAGCCCGTCATTATACGACGTGAGATAATAAGGCGAACCTCAAACTCAACCGTTTGCCGGCCCGTCCACAATTTCCATGCATAAAACATAGTCTGTCTTCGTCTATTCGGCTTCGGATCGATCGTTGAACGGGCCGGGGACCGGTTAGGTTGGGTCGTTCGTTCTTCCTACTCTAATTTATCAGTGTTTCTCTATAATAATAATAAATATTATGCCTGTATTATACATAAAAACCTTCCCCTTGCATCACTCTATCTATTAAAAAAAACCGCTTCAAAATCCGTTGCGTAGTTTTACGCACATAAGGGGACATGAACAGGATAGCGACTTTGTTTTATACTATGTTAAGATGTTCATACTATGCAGTAACATACACAAAAATTACACTGACTGACGGAACAAAAAAAAATCAGAGTAGTAAGTATGTAGTTTTGGTTGCTATGTGATCGAAGTATTTTTTCAAATGTTTTACAAGCAATTTTACAACGCGACGTGTCGTTTTCAAAGAATTAGAATTTTATTATTTGGAGCAATTAGGTTTTAACTAAAGTTTGTTAATGGAGACAACATCTAAAATCGTGTAAGAGGATTTTAAATATATTGTCTAATATTAACTTTAATATTAACCTAATTGCTCCAAAAACAATCGAATTTTGGCATATTGTTTTTGAATGGTTTCAAAAAAATCAGAAATAACGACCATAAACATTCTTAAAGTAAACATTAAAAAGAACTTTTAAAAATAATTTCATCTCTTCGATCTGATCTCTTATACAGGGAAAGACAAAGAAACAAGTATTGTTTTCGTTTTTTGAATAGAAGCCCGTGACTTCGATTTTGGACATAATTTTTAATTCTAAGCTACTTTTACGAATGAAAATTATATTTGAATCGAAAAATAATAGTACTTTACGATTGAGCTTTTAACTTTACTTTAAAAAATTAAATCTCCCTCGTATGCTGTACAGCTTTTTTCCATTTTAATAAACGCTTTTTTAGTTTAAGCGAATGCAGAAATTTTTATCTAGAATAAAATTATCTGAGAAATCAATAAATAAAAAAGTTTCGCATATGGAGCGATAATTCTGCCGGTCACTGTAGGTATTTAATTTGTACATAAAATCAAAGTTTTAAAGTTATGAAGTTAGAATTATGGTAACCAAAGAAATAACAGTACTTACCTTTTATAATTAAATAATTTATGAAATGTAAGTCATTTTCTGTTCGATTATGATAAATTGAAAAGTCGACCTATCATATTTTGTAAAATTGTAACAAATTGTTTTGTTATGTTTTTATTATAACGCCAAATATTTTTTTTTCTGGTATCAAATATGTATTTGGTCAAGCCGAATAAATAGTAACAACGCCAGCATTTTTTTTTTTATAAAAAGATATTGTTTAATTTGTTCTAATTGCTAACCTCGGCAATCAAAAATATGTTTTATAGAAAATTACATAAATTTATTTTCAACCAATTAGAAGGCTCCTTTTGGTTTACGTTGCTTATAGCAACGGGAGATTATCGCGATAATTTTGTTAGTTCCTATTAACTTAATGAAATTAATAAGTGATAATTTTTCTGTCAAAAACGGAGTGTTTTATATCTATTGGCCAAAGTCACTCAGTATAAAATCAAAATACATTTTGTTGCTTACAAACTTATAATTTTTATTAATACTAATCAATTTGCTTTACATATCGAACACCGGGGCTAAAAGAGACACATAAAAAAATTTAACTAAGCTCATCGGATATATGTTTTTTAAGTTTCATTTGAAACTATGTAGACATGTAATTTGAAATGTTTTGGTTGAAAACGAATTAAATTTTTTAATGTTCCTGAAATTTTAGTAATAAACCTTAGTTACTAACAAGTAAAATCAATTTCTATTGTGAAAATAGAGTGCGTCATATTAAACTAAACTCATCGGAAATATGTTTTTTAAAGTTTTATTTGAATTTAAAACTATAAAGACATTGGATTTCAGATAACAAATTTGTTATTTAATGTTGCCTACATTTTAGTAATAAAAATGAGTTACTAACGGCTAAAATGAACTTCAATTAGTTACAATTAACTAAAGCCGCAGGAAATATGTTTTTGTAGCACTAATGGGTTTTGAAATAAGTCACAGGAATAAAGTGATCTATGTAAGAATTTTTTTCATAGCAACCATACTCAATGGTATTTTCTTATGTGCCATGCAAAACCAAAAAGGGACACTTATGTTAACTGTATATTAAATTGTAACTCTAACAATTTTCAATGTTAAAATATATTGTTGGGTTTTGCCTTTTGTCTTTTTATTTTTATCGGGAAATATTCCACTAAATAACATTCGTGCTTTAAAATAACCAGATAATTTTGCATGCAAGCCTGTTTTCTTTAAAAACTGCATTCGTTTATTTTCATATTTAAAAAAAAAAAACATTTTTAGAAAATATGAATAAAAATAAACTTTTTAGAAAACAATCTTTAATTATCAGTAATTTTAATGCACTTATGCTATTACCCATGAAAATAGTTAAGAAATTATCGTATAATAAAAACAATGAAAATAATTCAAAATTATGAAATAAACAAATGAAAGGTTTTTGGGTTAAATTTGATTGTAGTCGACCTAGAATAACATGTAAATTACTTCTTGGGTTGTGATTATATATTGAATTAAACCTTTATAGAAAATTCGATTAATATAAAGCGTCTTACGTAGTTAGTTTTATCAATTATTTACCTGTCGGGTCGTTGTAGCCACTTTACATTGCAAAGAGCAAAGTCAATAAAAGCGAGAAAATCGTTCTCCCTTTATCACGCCTTTCGTGCATTCATTAAAAGCTCTAGAAAAGTCGCACAATTCTAGATTCTGCTTTCCGGATCTTTGTATACAACTCGAACAAAGAATACAATTTCCAACAAATTTTGTTTATTTATCAGATGTAATTTATTTTAAAAGTAATTTAAATTATTTTTTAAATTTAAAAAATGTTGTCCTTGTTTTATTGTGGAGAACATTAAATTGTGGCGAGCTATGTCAAACGAACCGTACTTTATACCACTTGTAAACTTTGTCATCGTTAAGAAGATAAATCACCACAACATAAAAAAAATAAACATCATTTAACCCTTAGCTTGGCGACCTGAGCCACTTTATCTTTCTCCTTTTATTAAATTTCGAACAATTTGAAGCAAAAAATAAGAAATCTCCGCCATAAAACAAAAACGACGGGTTAAGTCATCTGCTAAAACATAAACCTCGCTGTTAAAAAAAATCTGTTACGCCTCATTTAGCAAATAAAAAGACAAGAGCCCGTTCCCTCATCCAGAATGGCTTTTTTACTTAACTTTCACGCACAAATCATTTTTTATTCGTCCATTATTTTAAAAAAGGCCCCTTAAGACAAATCCACAGAGCTTTTAGAGATACCGTTTTGATAATAGAGACCTACGGCTACGACTGTTGAAGTCATTGTTTTTTAATTTTATTACAAGTCATAAGTACAAGTCAAAAACACAAACATAAACGAACTACATAAAAGGGTTAACGGCATACGGGTGATCCGGCAGCGGGATATCTAAAAGGAAACAAAACTGTTAATGTAAATGTTGCAAATACAATCCGTATATTTGGTAATTAGTTTTTCTTTGTCTAACACAAGGTTCGACTGTGTTTTCATAAACGCCTTCGACCGAGCACGAAACAACCCGAGATCATGCGAAGTCGACGGCCGGCGAGCCCGTATGTTTCTGTCGCTCTTAGTTGCCAGGTGTGTCATTTTTGTTAACATACAACAAATTGGTATATACAGTGTGATCAGTAAAGTCCGCATCATAAGGGATTTTTTTTATTAATAGCTTTATTCGAAATTTGACTTTGGCATCGAGTTCTGCCTCGATCGAGATGAAAATTAAGCAAAAAAATAGTAGTCACGTGATTCGCATTATCTGTCAAATTTTAATTTTTTTCAAAAAATAATTCAAAAGTGGGGTTATTTCTGAAAGTATCGAAAAAAGTTATTAGAAAAAGTTTTTTTAAATGCAGTTTCTAGCCCAGATGCAAAATTGCAGCAGCTGCATAAGATAATTTTGATTTTTTACCCATATTTTGTAAATTGCACCACTTTTGCAAAATAAGATTCAACGCAACCTACATAAAACTGCTTTGTTTTAACAATGCTTTATTGCAGATACATTTTCTTTGAAGTTGCGCCATATTAAATGTGTGTTTTTCTACAAAATCAAAATTGGGCTATTAAAATTTGGTCACATGTGATGCGAAGTTTATTTGTTTTTGACCCTGTATAAGGTAACTTCATAAAATAAGTATTTTTGAAAACGTAGTTTGTGTCCTAATATAAGGACAAAAAAGAACACAGTGTCATCAGTAAAGTGTTCATTAAGTGGAAAATAAACTTTAGTGGTTGGTAAAAAATCAAAATTACCTTACGCCGCTGAAATTTTGCATGTGGGCTAGAAACTGCATTTAAAAAAACCTTTTCCAATAACTTTTTTTGATATTTTCAGAAATAACCCCACTTTTGATTTATTTAAAAAAAAATTGACAGACAATGCGAATCACGTGACTACTATTTTTTGGCTTTATTTTCATCTCGATCGGAGCAGAACTTGATGCCAAAGTCAAATTTTGAATAAAGCTATTAATAAAAAAAAAATCCCATATGATGCGGACTTTACTGGTCACACTGTATAACTATTATATATCTCAATCTGGGCAAACTGTTGGTTTTGCAATACGATAGTAATCAATCAAATAAAATGTACCGCATCAAAAACGTCTCCTATTAAAAGTGACTTCTAAAAAATGTAACGAAGCAGAATTCAGGGGGGACACCGCCCCCCCCCCCTTTGGGCGCCCAGGCCCCCTTACAACTTCCTTAACAAGTTATAAGGCTTAGATTTTATAGAAAAAAATTTACAATAAAAACGCTTATCGGTAGGTATCTCAGTTTTGCTAATAAAGTATTTTGTCTTGAACTAATTGAATAAGTTTAGTGTCGCTCAGACAGAGAGTGGTGGGGCGAGGCCCGGGCCTATTGAGAAAATAGGCCCTGCCTACTAGTATCGTCCCTGTACGGGACTTACTGTAGTTCTTAGGTTACGCTATCGTGGCCTTTTTGTTCGTTATTATTCCCAAAAGTACACTAGCGAAAGCAATAAATCATGTAGTTTTGGATCTTTTTGGCTATAAAATATTTAAATTGTAGTAAAAATTTATGTATGTACACAAATTAGGGTGTTTGAGAGTTATTGTAGAATAGCCAGAAAATCTGGACGTATTTTGGACATTCTTAACTCTTTTGGATTATGCAATTGATAATAATAAGTAGTATATACAGGGTGATTCAAGGTGGATGGTACGATAGACTTATATGACGAACCAGCTTACGAGTCGCTCTAGAAATTTGGCCTTTTACATAAACGGATATGCTCTATCTATCTAAAATATTTTTCATGATTCAATGTTCCCGCTTCTACCAAAAATTAGTAGCAACTTTCCATGATTTCCCTTACCGTTTCTGAAATAGTAAATTAAACTCCATTTTTTTGACGGAAAACGTCAACTTACAACAATGTTGATATTTCTTAACTCTGAAATATTAAGAGCCTGAAATTGGGTAGACAATTAAATAATACGCCTAAATCTTAGGTGCGACATACAGGGTGGTTTAAAAATGCAGTGAATTTGATTACTTGAAAAGGTGACCATAAGTTTTTTTTTAATGCAACACCCTGTATATTATTACTGATTTGAAAAACTACCTAAATTAGTTCTTTATTTTTTTATATCATATCTATACAAAACTAGTCAAGTTTTTGACTTATAAGCAATTATTTGTAAAATTTTCTCTACAATTTAATTCCATTTGGTTTTTATCTCTATAGTCATAATCAACTTGGGTTTGACATAAAAATGATGTCACTGTCACTATAGCTATTGTTGTGGTATTCTGTTAACACCATACATGTAAAGTCGCCACAGTGGTTCTTTTCCCGTGCGTCATCACTTTTACGTCATCAAAATCGTATGAATCAAATCAAAATTACGAGACGAATAAAGTCAAAACTAGGTTAAGTTCATAAAATGGACATGCCTGCCTACCGTTTGACGTACCTACATAATATCACGAAAAATTATTATTTATTTTAAGTTTTGCCCGGCATTCTCTATTATCTAAAAGAAATTGACAAACAAATGTTTATACATTTAATACTATTTTTAAAGCTTAAAATCTACAAAAGTTTGGTGTTTTAAAGTCAAATTTTTAACATCATTTCATTTAAGGGAATTTAGCCACTGCCGTAAACGTTTCAAAGAACTTTCACGGTTAGAATATTTAAAATAAATAAATTAGTTATTATAAAAATCCATAAATACTTACCGCCAAAACAGATGGTGGGTATAATTAGCTCTAAAAAGAACTATTTTTAGAAAAAGGAACAGTTTTAAAGCACACAAATTTACAAAATACGAATTAGATTGGCAGATCAAAATAAGGTTGACAATGACGTTCTAAAATACAACGGTAGTCAACTAAACAAATAAAAAAAGTAATTAATTGACGTTTATAGTTTTATCCTTGTCTAGCACGTTATATTATTGCGGAATTTTGGAGACGTTCTTTTATGCTTTTATTCAAACTTGTTACTGTAATAAACAAGGATGCAGAGTTATTAACCATGTCGAGTCCTGATCGTTAATTGATGACGCACGGGCAAAGATCCACTGTGGCAACTTTATGTGAATAACGTTAAAAATCATGGAAGAAAATTATTCAAATGTGGTTCATTGACAGTTAACAATTTAAGCATTATGCCACAATACTGTATAGTGTTATCATTAATTTACATTTTTCATTTCTTATTACCTATTTCTTATTGCATAGGTATTGCTTATTTTTTAATTGTGGCTCGTTGTATAGATAAGATACTTATATATAAAATAAAGGTCTAACTTAAGTAAGTTTTCAAATCAGTGGTAATATACAGGGTGTAATTTAAAAAAAATGTACTTATGGTCACCTATTTCAGTAACCAAATTAACTGTACTTCGCAACCTAAATATCGCAACTAAGATTTGGGTTAAAAACCTCCTTGTATCATTTAACTTTCCACCAAATTTCAGGCCCTTAATATTTCAGAGTTAAAAAATATCGACCTTTTTTAAGTTAACGTTTTCCGTCAAAAATTGGAAATTAATTATTATTTTAGAAACCGCAAATAATTGTAGGTTTTGAATTAGCCTATATATAAAAAAAAATAACTTATTGATAGCAATAAATATAATATGAAACTTTAAGAAAGTAAAAAAACGATGTCGCGTTCTTTGAAAGATCGAGGCTTTATAAATAGGCAACTTATAGAGGAGGGGGTACCTCTACACACTATCTACTAAGTTTTTGCAGCAAAAAAACAGCTTAAAGAGAACATAAAATAGCAAAAGCAGCAAAAAACAGATCAAGAGTAGCAAAAAAATAGCTTAAAAACATCAAAACTGATTGAAATATCTCGTAGTTGTGTAAATACTCTGCTTAGATTAATGCAAACCTACGCTTTAAAAATTGATTACTTAGGATATAATATGACGTTAAAAAAATGTCGGTTATATCCTTGTTCAGGGGTGGTCTTCTGTAACTCACTTTTGTAATCGTTGGCAGCGGTAATATAAATATTTTTCAAAGAAAACTTGAAGAAAAGCGGTTTTAAATTAACTTCAAATATTTCTAAATTATGTTGTTTAAATTTTCTACAAATATTTATGGTTTCAGACGGGTGATTTAAAAATACCTTTCACTTTCCTATTATAAATACAAAAATATTTTACCGGGGTTTTTACGCTCACTTCAAAACGGTATGTGGAACTATTACAAGAAAACTGGAAGCTAAAAATCAAGCTAGTCCTGATATACTTAGTGACGTTCAATAAGCATTGTTTTTTCTACTTTTCTGTCAAAAAATTAATTTAGATTAAAAAAACCCAAAATTATATTTTAGTTAATAATGGTGTTAAGAAAAGTTTGTATAATTGTTCTTAAACTAAATTAGTTAATTTTAATTTGGGCTAATATTGGTATGGTAACGTTTTTTCCTTTTTTTAACTAATTAGTTTTTATTTTTTAATAAATCAATTTATAACTTTTGTCGCGAACGCACAAGTTCTCGTTTTGGACTCTAGGAGGAGCGCAGAGTCGCACATGCGAAGTGAGACGTCCAGTCACCAGAGACAAGGTCAGAATCGCAAGAAGGGCAACGCGGTACGAAGGTTGCTTCGCCGATCCGTTTTTTTTGATAATAAACGCAAAATGCGTTAATTGAACATTTTCTTTTTGAGTTTTAACGATTAAGCCGTGAAAGTGCACGAGAGTTAAGAGAACCACAAAAGAAGTCAGAGGGCCCTCTATGCCGCTACGGCTTCTCAGTCCAAGGTAAGAGTCTCAACACGTTTATTTTGTGCGTATTCTCTTGTTTTTTCTTAAAACTAACATATTTTGAAATACAGTCCACTTTTACATGCGTTACCGCATCAAATGGGTTTTTCATTAAATTTAGATTTTTACCCTACTGCATAGAAGAAAATTTTTCTACGGGTTAAGGTTTTAAAATGTTAAGACGTTCTTTAAAAATTTTTTTGCGAAACCAGCGTCTACATCATAAAAAATTGACCAGTCGCAGGGACTCGGACTGAAGATCAACCCGCCGGCATCTACCTGAATAATATCTTGCGTCTAGTGTCCTAGTCTCACGCACGCTAAACATCTACATCTTTTATCTCTTTTTCCTTTCATAATTTTCAATTCACAGTGTCCCAAAAGAAGTTTTATTAAAAAGCAATATTTTCTTTAACTACGTGACTTTAATTAATCACAAAATCATATTTTTTTATATATAAGGATATTTTTTACCACTGCATCATATATTTTTTTAGGGCAATAGAGTTGTCTTTTAGCAGCAAAAAAATAATTTTTAAAAAAGACCATATTGAGGTTAAAAAATCATTTGAAAAAAACAAACCTAGTAGCTACAACAGAGTTGTTTTTTCGGCGCCTATTTGATGCAGATTTTTTTCTACTACTAATGGATTTCTAGCTTCGGCTAATAGAGTTTTCTCTCAGTGTATTGGTAGCCGGTGGTCTTAATATTGTAGGTTTTTTTTTCAACTGAGCCAGACACTTTTCTGTCAAGCAAAAACTTTTTTTATTATGTTCTGCATAATTTATTACCTAATGAAAAGTTTGGTAATGTCAACGTCGCGTCAGCAGTCGGCATTCGCCGAGTTGAGATTTGTTTTAAACTCGGAAGATTTTATTACAATTTGCCACTTCCTTATTAACTACTACTTGGTTTAAATTTAAAGTTATTTTAAAGTTTTGATGTTCTTTGATGAAAAAGCTCGTTGTTTTATTTTTATTTAGTATTTGTAATTGAAAGTGGAGCGCCGCCTTATCTACTTTGCGTTGGGGCCAAGAAATTCCAGATGCTCGGTTCTCTACGATACTGATAATGGGTAAATTTTCTGTGGAGACGTTAAAACTAAGTCAAAGTCAAAGTCAAAAAATGCTTTATTGTCGAAAGATATAATCTTGTTGACAAAGCGAGCCCTAAATTTTAAAATTGTTTAAGCAAGAAAGTCAAGAAATGCTCAGTAAAGTCCATTTCTACACTCTAACAACTTTATACATATAAAAAAAATAAAATAAAAACCACAATGAGAACGTAGAAACATCAATAATAAAAACCTAATCAGTGCTATTATAAAATCAACAATATATACAATACTAACAAATGTAACAGAACAGCTAAAACGGATCACTATCTATCATGGAAATACTCCTCAATCCCATAGTATGCCTTGGATAATATTTTCTTTTTTACCTCAGATCGAAATTTATTAGAACAAGTTAAAGATTTTATGTTATTGGGTAGGTGGTTAAATATTTTTTTCGCATTATAATATAAAGAGCGTTGAACTTGTGAAGAGGCTGGTATTGGTAGAGGAATATTCATAACCTGTCTGGTATTAAAGGCAGATCCATCATTCATTACGGACCTAAACTTCTTATACATTAAGCAAACACATTCCAAAATAAAAATACGTGTCAGTGTCAAAATTCCATGTCTTAAAAAATAGGGTTTACAGGAATCTCTCTTACCGATCTTATATACAAAACGAACTGCCCTCTTTTGCAGTACAAAAATGGGATTCAACAAATATTGATAACTACCCCCCCCAAAAACAGATACCGTATCGTAGATGAGATTCAATTAAAGCAAAGTATACACTTCTTAAAGACAAAACATCAAGCTCACGTGCCAACACTCTAAGTGCAAAACAACCTGACGCAAGCCTGCTGGATAAGCTGTACATATGATTTTTAAAAGTCAACCTATCATCTATGTGAAGCCCCAGAAACTTAGTACATGCCTGATTTCTAATAATTTCGCTATCCATAACAATGTCACTAATATCACATTTAAAACACAGTATATTCGTCTTGGAGACATTGAAAGTTAAAAAGTTATTGTCACACCATTTCCTAATCTTAGCAATATCTTCGCTCACCAGCTCAGCCAGATTGTCAGCATTATCACTATGCCATAAGATGGTCGTATCATCAGCAAAGATGGTCAACAGACCTCCAATATTAATTAGTGGAAGATCGTTAATATAGAGTAGAAACAATATTGGCCCCAGTACTAAACCCTGAGGCACACCACTGTCGACCTTAGATGACTGAGAAGTTTCCCCAGGAAGGGATACAGTCTGAGAGCGATCAGACAAGTATGAGCGAAACCATGCCAGTGAGACATCCCTGAAGCCGTAAACTTCAAGCTTCCGCAGCAGTACACTATGGTTGACACAATCAAATGCCTTAGACAAGTCACAGAAGACTGCCGCGGACGCTCGTCCCTCATTCAGATTTAAATAAAGATTTTCAAGAAAAGCAAATATTGCGTCGTTCGTATTTTTTTTATTTTGAAATCCAAACTGGTTGGGTGACAATATGTTATGTTTTATTAAAAAAGACATCATTCGCGATTTAACAAGTCTCTCAACGATCTTTGAGAGGGAGGGCAGCAAAGAGATAGGTCGAAAGTTGGAAGGTAAACTTAACTCACCTCCCTTGTGCAAAGGAATGACAACTGCCCTTTTTAGAGATGCAGGAAACTGACCAACCGTAAACGAGTAATTAATGGAATCCGCAAGTGTCTGAAGAGCTTGATCAGGCAAATGTGATAAAACCCTTACAGATATGTCATCCCAGCCTGCTGATTTTTTATTTTTTATTTCAGTTAAAATTTGTTTCAACTCGAGGACATCAGTAGGCATGAAGAAAAAGCTTTCCGGAACATTGACATTTCCAAGGTTAATTAATGAATCATCCGAAGTCTTAATCCTCTCAAAACTAAAATGTATGTTTAGCATCTTTTTTTGACTGTATAAACCTCAAGGGAGTAAAGCAGTCTTTTTGTACACTAAATCTTTTTATCTACTCTTTTTACGCACTTCTTATTTACCAACAGCAGTTCTCTTTTCATAAGAAACTCGAGAAAAAGTGAAATCTCTCATTCTGACAATTAGAGAAATTCCCGAGCAACATTTTGACCGTTATTGATGAAAGCGAGTATAAAGAAAAGTCTGATAAAGTCTAGTTAGAGTTTCATTTGGCTCAGTTTTCCTTCTTTATTGGGCCGCTTTACGGGCGTTTAAAGTAAAATGAATTGCCAAGTTTTCTCGAGAAGGTGTTATTTGTTTTATGACAGTTTTTCTAATAACAATTAGTTGGTATAGAAATATAAAATAAAAACTTAAATTATTGAAATTGGCCTGTGCGGCTTGTCTATAAGGTTTGTTTGAAGGTGGTAGACAATGAAATAATATCAAAAAAATTACCTTGTCGGACTGCCATTGACTATATTTTGTTACTTAACACAACGTTTCACTTAGTTAGTATCTCTAACCGTTTTCCGTTGATGAGAAACTAAATAATAATTCTAAGGCTATTATCTTAAATACTATCCATGTGCAAAAGCAAAAGCAAACAAACGTTACAAGAAGACCCAACCCTTTCAGAACGCACTAATTTGCCTCTGGATGGAGTGATGGAACTATTGGAGTGTTGTGTACGTAGTTCCTACTTTCAAGTAAAAGATAGGTTATATGTCCAAGATAACGGTCTTTCAATGGGTTCATCTCTCTCTCCGGTGGTGGCTAACCTGTACATGGAATGGTTTGAGTAGAGGGAGATGGTATGTTCTGCGCCAGATTCCTGAGGTCCAAACTGCGCATGCCCGGGCAGCTCGCAGACGTGGGCGACACAACAACAACACAACAGCAACACAACAGCAACACAACAACACAACAACAACACAACAACACAACAGTAACACAACAACAACGCAACAATCTCTCCACAACAGCAACACAACAACACAACAAACTAGAGAGATATTGTTGTGTTGTTGTTGTGTTGCTGTTGCGTTGTTGTGTTGTTGTTGTGGTGTTGTTGTGGTGTTGTTGTTGTGTTGTTGTTGTGTTGTTGTTGTGTTGTTGTTGTGTTGTTGTTGTTGTTGTTGTGTTGTTGTTGTGTTGTTGTTGTGTTGTTGTTGTGTTGTTGTTGTGTTGTTGTTGTGTTGTTGTGTTACTGTTGTGTTGTTGTTGTGTTGTTGTTGTGTCGCCCACGTCTGCGAGCTGCCTTGGCATGCGCAGTTTGGACCTCAGGAATCTGGCGCAGAACATACCATCTCCCTCTACTGGTTTGAGTCACACTGCCAAGATTAAACCTAAACTTTGGCTTAGATATGTAGATGCTACCTTTATTATCTGGACAGACAGCAACGAAGAGCTGATACGGTTTTTGGAACATATTAATAGTATAAGACAATCCATTAAATTTACCATGGAAACAGAAAAACATTCCACGCTACCTTTTCTCGATGTTCTCGTCAAAGGAAGTGCTGAAAACATAAAAACTTCAGTGTATAGGAAACCCACTCACACGGGGCAATACCTTACTCACGGATCGAATCATTCAAACTCCATAAAACAGGGCATAATTCAAACTCTTTATCACAGAGTATCTAACGTTTGCAACAATCCGGAAAACCTTAAATAATATTGAAATTTCAAACATCAAAAAAGATTTAAAACAGAATGGTTACCCTGAAACCTTTGTAACTAATATCATCTCAAAACTTAAAAATCGCGAAGAAAAACTAATTCAGAAACGAAACAGGAGCAATTTCTGAAAAGATTAGAAGAATAACCAAAAACTATAATATCAAAACAACCTTCAAATCCGGAAATACGCTTAGAAGCTTTCTTACAAAAGTAAAACCCCACCGTAATGAAAACATAAAAAATTGTATCTATTAAATCACTTGCGAGTGTGACGAATCGTACATTGGAAAAACAAAAATACCTCTTTCCGTACGAGTTAAAGGACATCTGAAATATACTCAAATAGGTGAAACTTCGAGGTCAGGTATTGCGGAACATGTATGGACCAACCAACATAATATACAGTGGTCAGAAGCCAAGGTTTTGGACACGGAACAGCACTGGAGAAAACGAAAATTCAAAGAAGCAGCTTTCATGAACCAAAATACCCATATATTAAATAAACCAAGTATATATATCCCCAATAAGCATGTAGGCGGATTCATCATACAAGCTTTATTGCACATGGATAGTATTTAAGACATTAGCCTAAGGATTATAATTTAGTTTACTAATTACTAAGTAACCGAAATGTTGTGTAAAATAAGAAAATAAAGACAATGATAGTCCGACAAGGTAATTTTTTTGATGTTGTCTATAAAGTCATGTGGTAAATGACCCACCTAATTAATTTATTTTTTAAAACAAATAGGGGAACACCCTGTGCAAAAGGAAATAATAAAAAGTTATAGGATCGTTGGGAATCGAATTCAGAACTTCTGGCTTTCCAATCTTACGCGCTTACTAAATTATCTTTGACCAATTGACTCTTTGCTCGGTGGGGTGTGCATTGAAGCACCTTTTCTTTAAACGCGAGCAAACCGACCTCAACTGCCCGCTGTAAATAAAATAAAAAAACATTATTTTATGTTGTGAAAACTGGTACAAATTTTCTTTTTTAAAATAAATACCATGAAAGAATAACATTTCCACTTAAACCTACAGAATTTTTGCCAATTGTAAGTTTGTTCCATTAAATTGTATTAGTTTCATTTGGCTGGTTTCACCGTAAATTTCAGTTTCTTCTCTGTTGTTTTTCCATTTTTGCCGTTTTCTTTCTTGCCTGGCGCTGCTGGTAGTAAAGCAAAAGTTTGGGATGTCTGTTCATTTTTTTTTATTTTTGCTATTAGCAGGAGTTATGCTGAAAGCGCAATGAAATTATGGCTGGAAAGTTTTCCTTGTAGTTTTTTCCAGTTTACTATCGAATTTATGTTCTTGACATTTTAGCAAAATGTAATATTTGATATCCGGTGGTTGAACACGGAATACATAGTTACGTTTTAAAAATTGATTGTTTTTAAGGTAAAATCTAAGCGTTTACGCTTCTATCTTTCACGTGTGTTATTTCTTACACACGACGAGGTTTTGGTACGCGACAAATGTGATTATACAGCGAGAAAGCTTCCAAAGCATTGAGTCCCCTTAATTGACCCATCAAAGCTTTTAAACTCATATTTGTGGAAAATTACTACACCAAAACCGATTTTTGAATGAAACGAAGAACTTGATTAAAAAATCGGCAAATACCTGGCTATTTTTAATTTTTATACAGGGGTGGAGGAATTTGTGAGACAAAGTAATGTATCGGTTTTACTATTAGAGAGTTATCGAAAAAATTTTTTTTCAAAAGTTGTGGGGTTTAATGTTCTAAAATTATTTTTATATATACAGGGTGGTTCAGAACAGTAGCACAATAAAAATATACATATTTTTAAATGGAACACCGTATATATTTTAGAATTTTTGGTTTTTTCATAAAATTATTCATATAACGATGTATTTGGATTTTAATTTTTTCCAACGTTGCCAAACAAAATTATTAAAATTTTGGAAAAAAAAATTATAGTATAAAATTGCCTGCATTTCTCAATTGGCTAATCTAAAATAGAACAAATTGAAAACTTTTACACAAATATGACATCGTTTAGGCATTCAAAAAGTCTTTTAGTGTGTAAAATGCATGTTTTATAAGAAAGTCCTTTAGTTTTCTTCAAAATATACCTTTTGTTATGGATTGTTTGATTTCTGCTGGCAGTTTATTAAAAATTTTGATGCAGGCATAGTGGGGAGATTTTTCATATCGTGTTGAAGTGTGTCTAGGGACTATAAGGCCATTTGCGTTTCTTGTAGGATAGTTGTGATTGTTTCTGTTTTCTTAGAATTCGTTTTTGTTCTTGTGGAGCTTTTAAGAATGTATATTGAAGTGATTGTGAGAATTTTCTGTTTTTTGTATATTTCTCTGCATGTTAGTGTTGGTTTTAATGCAAAGATGAGCCTTATTAGACGTTTCTGCGCTTAAAATACTCGGTTTATGTTTACTGCTTGTCCCCACAGTAAAATATAATAGCTGAGATGAGGATAAGGTAATGCGTAGTAAGATTTTATTTGGGTAGGGACAGGCACTGTGTATCTTAACTTTAGTATAGCGTAGTAAGCTTCTACCAGTTTTGAGCATACATGATCCAGTTGAGGTTCCCACGATAGTTTGGAATCAAGATATGAATTGTTTATATTAATTTAAAAAAATAATCGGCTATTTTGACCGCAATAGTATTATAATGCGCTAGGTACTCCTTAAACAAATTTTTTCGATCAAACAATAATTTTTCTAGGGCTTTTGGAAAAAAACGTTTTTTTTAGGTGCAAATGTGGACAACTAGTAGATAGTCAAAGAGGATGATGGTTGCCGAATTTTGAGATTTTGTTTTTGAACAGCAATATAATCAAAAACTGTATTTTTAACCCTCAGTGACCAAGAATTGTCCCTCCCAGAATTTTGGGTCTATAGAGGACCGCCCTTGACCACTGAGTAATGTTGATGTATAATCTAGGTGAATTTTGTTATTTGTCTTTCCGGAAATAAATAGGTGCTACAAATTCAACTACCTATTACAGGTAAACTTTGTAATAAATCAAACTAAACTCTGTTTGTAACTAATTTATTGGATCGCCACGATTCGTTTGATTTAGGTTCGCATTTCACGTTTCCGATTGCCTTCCGCAGGCTGGCGTGATTTTAGTGTCTTTGATAAATACCCATTAGTTTAGAATGGGTTTAGGGTCTAGTTTAAAAAAAAACTGCGTGGTCCATGAACGGGTTATTCTTGCTAATTAGTAAACGGAGTAATATATGCAATTGCAAAAATTTTATAATAAAAGGCATATTTTTCATAAATTATTATTTTAAGAGCTTATTTTTATTTTTGAAGAAGTAGTCCATACTCAAAGTGGAGTTAAATGTATCGAAAAAAAGAAAAGCGCAAAGTCTTTCTTCACAGTTTTTTTATTAGAATAACTAGGTGAACCTAGAATAATTCATAATAATTAAATTCGACATGTTTTGAGTGTAGAAACTCTCATCATCAGGAAAACAAAGTGAATGGTACAATGCTGATGTTGTTAGCAATAGAGAAAATAATAGGGATAATAGGGATTGGGCCGTAATGGAGCTTTTAAAGGTGTACAAGAGTTGTAAAAAATTGAATAGTCAAAACCCGACAATGAAGACTTCAGCATACTGGAAAGTCAGGGGTTAGTGCAGAGGCCCTGTCTTGGGCAGAAAAATGAAGAGTGTAAAAGAAAAATTAGGGAGTTTTAACAGACTTTGTAGAAAATATTTGTTGTTAAGTAGAGAAAAATCTTAATTTTTATTTAGCTTTGTTAGAGACATGTAAAAGTATTGAAATAAGAAGGAAGGAAAAAGAAAAAATTGTTTTTCATAAAAGTCGAAGCATCATTTATGTAGCTTGAAGTAAAAACTGTTGGGGTACTAGGCTTTTTACGGCCCAGTTACCCCGGCAGGAGTCGAAACATACACATTGTGTGCAAAATTAAGTTTTAAAAAGTTTAAAAAATTTTTTTTTCTTACTCGAACATCTAGGGAAATTACCCTACTGACACGACACGTGCTGGTTGCAGTGCACTTCTCTAACAAAGATGTTGTCTCATATTGTCTAAAAGCACCTCTAAGAGTGCAGTTGTATAAGGAGAGATTACCAGGAGTTAATTTACCTCCAGAACCTGTAATTACCCGGTGGGGAACATGGATTAGGGCTGCAATAGTCTACGCAGAGCAGAGCATTTCGAAACCATTAAAGAAATAATTTTGGATTTAGATGACGATTCGCGTGTGATGTGCAAAGTAATATACCGGACATAATATCCTCGTTGGAAAGTAGAAATTTAAGTTTAAGAGACTCAAATAATATTGTTGAAACTTTTTCCGCCAAATGTAACAACATTCAAAGTAGGAGGTCAAGTAAGGAACAAATTTGATGTAACTGTAAAAAAGAATAAAGGATTTTACTTAACTCCATTAAAAAGCATTTATGAGGGTAAATCATTCAACGAAGTTGTATCTTTGCCTTATATTACCAAATCAAATATTCCACCGCTAACACGTTCTGACGGCACAATAGCAACCACGGCTAAAGATAAAGCGAATTTACTCGCAGAACTCTTTGCTTCACACTCCACGGTGGACTTTCAGGGAAAAACACCCCCGAACATTCCAGCAGTTCGATCGGAAATGACTGATATCGTATTCCGTCAGCGTTCTGTCAAACGAATTCTAAAGGGGCTCGATGCCAAAAAAGCTTCTGGTCCAGATGAAATTCCTATTATAGTGCTCAAGAAATGCGCCGATGAACTCACACCAGTATTTTGTAGACTTTTTAACTTATCCTACAAAAAAGGAATATTTCCATCTTGCTGGAAAAAGGCGCGAGTCCAGCTTATACCAAAGAAAGACAAGAAAACCCTGCCAAACAACTATCGACCAGTCGCATTGCTTTCAGTTATATCAAAGGTGATGGAGAAAGCTATTAACCAACAACTTCTAAAATACCTAGAAGGCCTTAAAATTATCAGCGACCATCAGTATGGTTTTCGTAAGTCCAGATCAACAGGAGACCTTTTAGCCTATGTCACTCACCTTTGGAGCAACGCAATCGAACATCATGGGGAGTCCCGGGCTATTGCACTGGACATCTCTAAAGCCTTTGACCGTGTCTGGCACGAGGGGCTCCTAAGTAAACTGCGTTCTTATGGTATGCCAGGTCGATTTTGTTCATGGTTGTCTAGCTTCCTCAAGTTCTCTGCAAGTGGCGTTTGACGGGTTTCTCTCAGACACCTTCACCATCAATGCTGGTGTTCCTCAAGGGTCCATATTATCCCTCACTCTCTTCTTACTGTACATTAACGACCTTCTAGCGAAAACAGAAAATCCATTATATAGCTTTGCTGACGACAGCACACTTATCTCATCTTTTACTTTGAAATCTCAAACATCGGCTGCTGACGCACATCTTCGCAGACAACATGAGGTATCACGCCTCAATAAAGACCTGGAAGAAATTTTGTCTTGGGGTGACAGTAACCAAGTCGAATTTAACGCTCAAAAAACCCAGGCAGCAGTTTTCTCTAAGAAGGATAACATTGCAGAACCCGATATCGTTATGGCACGACACGCAATTCCACTGCCTTCGTCTATTAATTTGCTATCATACAAGGATCTTTAAAAAAGTCTTATACAATTTTGATGTAAAATTAATAGGGGGCCAATATTTGCGGGTGGCAAAATTTACTTGGGATTTCCCCATGGTCTGGCTGTACGTCACCTCATGGAATAGAGTTTTGTTGTGATGAAGTGACGTAGGTGTATAAAGAGATTTAATGAAATAAATCATTTCTTTTTGGCACAGAAAATGAAATAACGTCTGACCTCGGCTCCGCCTGTCAATAACACCAATTAACAATTTTTTTTTGGCTCATTCATTGTATTTTGTGACCTATTTAAAATATTTTTACGATAGTTCTTAAAACACTCGAATGCTTGCCAATTACAACATTGAGCGCCAAGTGGTAAAATATATTTTTTTTTGTTAATATTATATGAGGCGCTACCACGAACAATTTACAATTTTCCTTATTTTTATGACGTGTAGATACCATGAGGTTTATATTTAAGGGGTCGTCATCGCTGATGTGTATTTTTATAACGTATTTTTAAAGTATTTCGGTGAAAGTAACAAAAATTGTTTTAGGCAGAACAACGAATATTCATACGTAAAATGTGTACTTTGAATAAAGGCCTGTAAGCAGTTAAAAACAGGTATTTATTGCTCCGAATAAACGTTTAGTTTTATGTCGCGCATGTTTAAGGTGTCCGATGCGGGACAAAATTTTAAATTGAAATTGTATATTACATACTAGTTATTTTATGCCCTGGCACTGTGTTTATAAGCCACCAATAGCGGCGGGCTACATTTTAAAAGACAAAATGACAAATTTTCTCGCCTAATATAGGGCTTTCATTCGGAGGCAATAATTTATATACAGGGTGGCGCACCGAAAACTTTCCACCCAGGTTTATTTTCTTGTTAATAAATAAATCAAAATTCGCTCGAACACGGGAACCTTAGTTCTCAGGGTAGGTAGGTAGGTAGTTCCCTGTGCTGAAATCCCTACGACGGGGTTGCTTGCACCCTTTAAATCTTAAATGGACAGGGGTCGAGTGATACCTTATTTTAAAGGGAATTAAATTGCCTTCCAAATGCGACCTTGTTCATTTAAATCGAGTGAATAGTTCCTGAGAAAAAGGGCTAAAAAGAAAAGAAAATTTAAAAGTAATAAAATTTATTACCGCTTGTATCAATGAAGTAAATGCTGAAAATTACCACCTCCAACCTCCATGCAATTGTTAAGGTACTGTTCATAATGTTCGCGAATATTATGGAGCATTGCGGGAGTTATTTGTCGGCACTCGTACACTATTCGTTGCCGCAAGTCTTCCAAAGAATTGGATTGGGTTGCATAAATTTTAGACTTTAAATGTCCCAACAAAAAAAAGTCCAGTGGCGTCAAATCAGGAGATCTTGCAGGCCATTCAATAGGACTTCTTGGTGGAAAGTTTTCGGTGGGCCACCCTGTGGATTCATTCCAGCATAGTTTACTGATTATTTTGTACATAAAATACACAGTTTAATGAAGCGTCTTTTAATAAATTTTAATTACAGTTAATCGTAAAGTTTCTTTTGGTTATTTTACTTTTACTGGTAATCTAAAGTTACTACCGAAATATCTCCTTAATTCAAGAACGTGAAAGCTTTAGTAAGAAAATTTCACACCAAAATAATATAAAAAATTATTAGAAATTCCAGTAGGAAACTAAAACTATCAAGTAGGCTCTGTGCCTGTCAACAGATAAATATCTAACGAATCCATTGCAAAATATAGATACCTGTCATGTAAAAATTATAAAAATACATCCTTCCGTTAACTGTAGTAGTACAAATTTGTTGATATATACATTATTTTTGACGAACAAATGTTTGTTTCATACTACTAAAATCCTATAGGAACATATTTTTTGGGTATATCTAATATAGAGACTCAATATTGTGATGAATACTTTCGACACATCTTGTATTTTCAATTTATTCTTTAAAGCCGGACATTATTATGAAATAAAAAGAATGGTCCTGTCATGTCTGCAAAAAATATATTTTTGGTTAATTTTAATAGCAAAACTTAAATTAAAATGGATTGTTTAAGATTCTGTTCAAAATTCCAATTCAAAAGTTCCTTATTCCTTTAAAAATTCGCAACTGAGATAAAATTTCCGGAATTTTAATTCAAGCTCGCGGTAGATTCGGCAAGATAATTTTATGCGAAAGCTATTTGAAAATAGAATTAAATTGGTGACATACCGATGTAGGCAATATAATACAACCCTGTGTTGTAAAAAAACAATAGTGGGCACTATATTTTGGAAAACCATAAGCAGTTTAAATTGCATTATTTTTACTTTCCCTGTGCTCTAGTAAAACAATGTTTAAATAATAATCTAAAATAAATATTATTCTTTATATTCCATTATTTTATACTACCTAAATAAGGGAAGGGTATTAAAAAAAAATAAATAGTAACGCGTACAAAATGAATCATAAATTTCCGCCTCATAATAACACAAACGTCACTGTTTGTATTACAACTGTCAAGCCCCTCAATTTCAACTTTCCCCGAGATGCCTTTTCGAATTTTTAAATAAAAGTTAGTCAAACTAAGCCAAATTCGAATTTGAAAGATTTAAAAAAAGGTTAGTTGATAAACAATCAATAGATGGTAGCACCCTCATTTAAAAGTGAAATTGATTCAAACCAAAACAATAAACAAGCCTCTTTCAAAAGCGGACTCGAGTGTGTTTAGATTGGGAAGCTAATAATAACTAAATCGACTACTCCAACACCGAGGAAGTTTTAAGTTACTTAGGAATCCATCTCTTGGAATGTATTTACTTTCCAGGTTTTCTTTCATTATCATGGGCGTAGATTTTAAAATGAAACTAATGTTGATAAAATATATGAAATAATAGAAGATGAAGCGTCGAAAAATAGTACCTGATAGTAGTTACCTATTTCTTCCACTAAAAAATTATCTTTCTAACCAAAATTCCTTTTTTAGGGTTTAGCTTAATTGCTTGACCAAATAGCTTTTAAATAATGTTTTGGTATCAATGAAACTACCATAAAGAGTTGCTAGAAACTCAAAATAGCTATGTTAAATTGATTAAACAGTCACAATAAGGGTATAACTTATTTTCTGTAAGTACTAGCCCGCCCAGCAGTGATAGTGATGTTAACTTAGCAATAGCAACTAGCAACCTTTCTTTTTAAATTATACTTTGACCCAATTATTGGGACTAAAAGAAATTACGTCGAAACATAAAAATAACATATTATTAAATTTATAAAAATTCACTGAAAGAAGAAATAAGAAACTCCACGTCACTGTTCTTTAAAGTATATTTTTAAAAAATACTTTCAACTTGAGGCTGGTGGCTCGAGATTTTATAAATATAGGACAGAAAATGACCCGTAACAAAGTTTTAGCTAAATTGAATTTTTCACATTTTCCATGCAAGATAAAAAATAACGGGATGTTCTCCCATTTCGAAAATGTAGGTATCGATGATGAGTTTGTTTTCCCAATTATGTGGAAAGCCAAGTTTTGAGGCGGTTT
The DNA here is from genome assembly GCA_963969555.1 of Polydrusus pterygomalis. Taxonomy (NCBI): domain Eukaryota; kingdom Metazoa; phylum Arthropoda; class Insecta; order Coleoptera; family Curculionidae; genus Polydrusus; species Polydrusus pterygomalis. Next base: position 4,434,383 of record OZ018377.1, read on the forward strand.
TTGCATATTATGTTTTTTAGTTCTGTTTTTTAAGGAAAACCGGGAAGATTTTGGCCATCTACGATATATGTACGTCAAGACTAAGACATAATTTCCAGACCATTCCAAACGAAATTAGCGGGGTAGTGGGTGGACAAGAGGCGCCCGAGGTTCGTTAATTAAAGTCAAATTGACAAGCCGTTGACACCGGTTTGTTTATTAATAAATTTTTGGTTTAATAAGCGAGCCCGGGCGTTGCCGCTCAGCTCCTCATTCTCCCTGATCCCGGGATCCCTCGAAACGCCATTTTGCCGTGTCTGGATACCTAACTTTGTCTGCTCCTAAACATCCTAGGGGCCCATGTTAATATTTATACACTGCCGTGCAAAAAAAAACTGGCATCATAAAATTTGGAGTATAGAATCTAAAATAACCCCTCGTGGGGCTATTGGACTTTAACCCCCTTTTTTAACCAAAAAAGTTTTATAAAAAATATATAAATTTTACTTTTGATTTTAATTTCAAGTTTAACTTTTACAGATTATGAATTCTACCTTAGATTCTTATCTTTATACTGTCCTACAGACATAATATTATCAATGATTTTACAAAAAAATTTATATAAAAATGATTTAAAAATCTTTGACACCTTCTCTCTAGAAGGCCTTTTTCTTCCTCTTTTTTTAGTTTGGTTGTTTATACTTCCTTTACCAACTTTCTTTACATGCTCAGCGTGTTTTAACTCTCCTTAACTTTTTTTCATATGCGTCAGTTCTAAATTTCAATTTTGCAATGCCATAAAAGCTCTATTCGGGCTTTATACCATTTTCTGCTAATACCATCAGCACAATATAAATTTTTTCTGTCTCCTGAAGATGAACGTTTCTACGTTCGAAACATGTAGAGATTCCTAAAGAATCGATTTCTATTAAATTTTGTGGAGGAATACTTTTTGATTTTCTTTCTTTCCTACATTTTCAACTCCACTTTAAGTATGAACTACTTCTTCAAATTAAATTTGGATTAAGTTTAGGGTTTTATACCTTTTTTATTTTTACTCTGATTTAAGTGATTTTTTAGAGAGCCATACGAATTTTTAGACAAATTGGATTTTTGACAAATTATACGATAATCGAAAAGTTTTTTTGCTAAATGTCAAAACACCCTGTGGAATAATAGAAAATTACTTCAAAATATTAGTTTCCATTAAGTCGCTAATATTCTTTGCATTTTGGTTTTTGATTCATGCCAATACGTGCATTTGTTCTCACCCAAATGCAAAATGATCTTAATGATGTCAATAATTTAAATTTTTCCATAATTTTGTCATTGCCATTGCATTCAAAATAAAATAGACTATTAAAATGCAAGAAAACAAATTTTATTGTAATAATTAAGATTTAATAAACAAATAAATTTACGGAAAAAGGTGCGTATACCTAAGATTTAAAAAATAACATTTTCGCAAAACAAACTTTACAGGCACCAATAACAACTTTTTCACTTAAAAACATCAATATTATTTCTATTGCCTTCTCTAGACCTTACACACGTCGATTCATGCCATCAATTAGCCCGTGAATATCATTCTGGGTAATATTGACGTCCAGGTGCTAGTCCGCGAGAGTTTAGTTTAAATTACCTTTCTGTAATCTTCGACGAACTGTCCAAGAAATGACATGTTTAATTTGAACCTCTCGAAGTTGGTTTTTCGCCTGCACTGACATCAAACGACGTTTCCGAAGAGTTTTAAGTACAAGAAATCCGTCAATAGCTTTAGTTTTGCGTTTCCTAAATTATTGACATCGTCAAGATCATTTTGCATTTGGGTGAGAACAAATGCACGTATTGACATGAACGAAAAACCAAAATGCAAGAAATATTTGCGGCTTAATGGAAACTGATATTTTAAAGTAATTTTACTGCTTAATTATTCGACAGGGTGTTTTGACACTAGGCAAAAAAAAAACAACTTTTCGGTTATCCTTGTATCATATGTCAAAAAACAAATTTCTCTTAAAAGTTTCATAGGCATGAAAGTAATTTAAAAAATTAGTGTATTAATAAGGGCGATTAATAATCGAGACAATTTTAACGTGTGAGCGCAGCGAGCACGTTAATTTGTTAAGATTATTAATCGCTATTTAATATACGCGTTAGTTACAATATTTTTTCGCATTTTATACAGTAATGCACTAGATTAATGACCTCAAAATCGTACAGTAATGGGTCACTTTACAGTCTAGCAACCATTACAGCCTAGCAACAATTACTGCATAAAACGTTAGTCATTCAAAACACAATTTTACATATTAAATGCGTTCTCGTATCTTTCCTAGGATTTTACTGAAAGCAAACTTGAAGAAGCTTCGCGGGCCGCATTCAGACTATCTTCCAAGTCGTTTTCATTAGCCATTTCCATAATTCTTGTGAAATTCACTCTTCAAATATGATTTTATTTGGATGCTGTCAATAGTCGTCAAACACAAAAAAAACATAAACATCTTGTTTATATTGCTAAGTTACCGAGAAGTCATACTACTAAGTTTTTGTAGATTTTCTTCAGTAACTATTCATTTTAGATTTTAATATATAATGCAAAATAATTAATTACTTACAAAATGCGAAAAAATAGTATGCGCACCTCGTCAGAAAAGTGATTTTACTTGACTCGTATGGAAATTAAATCCTCGCTTCGCTCGGATTCAAACTAACCATACTTGTCAGGTAAAGTTCCACTTTTCTAAACTTGATATGTAATGTACTATTTCCGTCGACCGTGTATTGACAACCTTAATTAATGTATAAAAAATCATACAAAAAAATAAAAATAATACAAAGCACGCACTGACGCGTACATAATGGCGTTGCCATAGTTTCTGTCGATGTCAATAAGTTTGAAATTCAAAAATGTGTTATAATATGTAGTTTGGTTCTAAATAAAAAAAAATATAATCTATTAACAAGACAATCGACGGAAAAATATTGTAACTAACGCGTATATTAAATAGCGATTAATACACTAGTTTGTTAAATTATTATTTTCGTCGATTGTCTTGTTAATAGATTATATTTTTTTTAAAATTTAGAACCAAACTACATATTATAACAAATTTTTTCTATTTGACGTTCATAATAAGTTCATTATGAACTTGAAATGAAGTTCATAATGAAGCTATTTCGATACGCGTTTTCTCTTTATTTGATGTTGGTAACATTGAAATTGAAAAATTGGAAAATTGACGTAAAATCACGTCTTTTGAAATTCAAAAAAAATTAGCAAAATCGCCCGAATTTCCGAACGCTCTGTATATGTACCGAATGTACAAGGATCACACAACGTATTCCGTCCAATTTTAAATCTCATATCGCTAAAATAACTTTAGAATCTCGTGGTGAAAATGGGTCAATAAATCAAAAAATTACAGTTCGCAAAATAATTTTTGTTGTCCAGAGGTTACTATGATAAAAAATAGTATTACCAACATAAAATTTAGACAAAATTTACAAAATTTGAACGATTTGTTTTATTTTTAAATATGTATTTTTTATTAAAAAAACTACAAATAGAAAAAATAGTATAAAGCACGTGGTTCATAAGGCGTTTTAGCGCACGTGTCAATTAAAAAACTCGCCACTTCGTGGCTCGTTTTTTAAAATAGACGCGTGCGCCAAAACCGCTTCTTATGAAACGTGTACTTTAATATACTATTTTAATCTCAAACTTATTGACATCGACAGAACTTGCCTGCTAAGGTAAAACAGCATATGTGTAAAAAAACGATTTATTGTTTTCTCTATCAACCTACGCCTTTTGTCCTGCTCTTTCTTATGCAATATTTACTTTTCTTATATCTTATTTGGAAACGCCAATAAGCACATGGTAAAACAGTACATGTGAGCCTCTTTCATAATTTTTGTTATGGTAAAACAGTATAACCGACAAGGTATATCATGGTAAAATAGTATAAATCGCGTCTACATAAAATGTTGACAAAAAAATCTTCATTAAAATCATGGCATAAAACCATATAGTTTTATATCTTATTTTGCAGTGATTAATATTTTATGGTATTATATTAGCTTTAATTGTAAAATGTGATAAACTATCTATACACTTTTTAACACGTTCAAAATAAGTTAAAATTATGATATTAGCAATGGTAAAACAGCACATATTGTTATATACTCTTTTACCTTAGTACAACCGGGCGTAATATTAATCCCTCCACCGGTAAATTAATATCACATATGTTATAGCTTGCTAGCGTGTTAGAGGAACATGTCCTCTAGAATTCTAAGAATACTAGCAACTGCTAGCAAACAAAAACTCGTTGTAAGAAGTTATTAATTAATAATAAATTACCCTTTAAAATTTTATTCAGGTTATGTTTTTAGAACTAAAAAAATATTTAAATGTCTTTCTATTTAGGCCTCGATTACCTACTTTGTTTAGTTTTTAACTTTCACTTTAATAGTTAGCACTTTAAGACAGCCAAATGGTGTTAAAATTTAACTTTGTATAAAACTTTCTGTTTCTTCATAATTTGTTTATGTTTATTTCCCATGGCTCAATAGTATATATTTTACATATACTGTTTCTCTATAATAATATTATATTTCAACCATTTGTTACACTAAGGTAAAACAGTATAAGCAATATTTTAAATGAACTAATGCAGGAATACATTTTTTTTCTTCATAATCTTGTTCTCAACGTTTACTTACTTTGGTGTACCAAATATAATTAATATGTCTTAGAAAATTACAAAACGGCAACAAAGATTCATAGAAAATTAATTTTCCCAAAACTACCTTTTTTCACATATGCTGTTTTACCTTAGCAGGCAAGAGAAACTATGGCAACGCCATTATGTACGCGGCAGTGCGTGCTTTGTAGTATGTTTGGTTGCCTAAAATCGTTTATTAATAAAAAAAAATCATGCATTAATAGGGGCCATTAATGTATGATTTTTTATACATTAATTAAGGTTGTAAATACACGGTCGACGGAAAAACTAATAAATGTATCTATAGCTCTCTAAAAAATCACTTAAATCGGAGTAAAAATAAAAAACTTATAAAGACCTAAACTTAATCCAAATTTTTTTTTGCACAGGAGTGTAGTTTAATGTTGCTTGTATAAAACCATATCATGTCTAAAAAGAAAATAATAGCAAGGAAACGTCGTTTGGTAAAAGTCACATCACATGTCACATTCCCACCGAAAAAACCCTTGCATAATAATAAAATCACATCCTATATACGTCCACCGAAGCAACAAAAAGTCCACCAACTTTTCCGACTTTGTTCGTCGGTAGCTCATACTACTTCCAACTAAAATAGAAGAAGTTCGAATAAACTTCCGTGAAAGTTTCGCCAGTCTGGCAAAACTGTTTAAATTCAAGACAATACAAACGTTTTAGGAAAACATTGCGTATTATGTGAATGTATTATTAAGTTGCTTGTGCAGGGGATAAAATGAATTACAAACGGTGTTTAATTTTTTTTAATAGGTTGGTCTGTACATCAACAGAATAACCTCACAACTACTGTTTTAAAAGAGGCCGTTTGCCGTTAATATTTTATCTTGCTACTTGTTGTACTTTGTTGGCGTATTTTGCATTATTTCACGAACGTTTGCAACAAGTTCTTCTGTTCGTACAGATGGTCTTTCTGCTCCTTTTTTGTGTAGCATAGAACTTGTTTCCCTAAACACAGCCACGGTTCTTTTCAGGCAATGATAAAAATCTCCAGCAGCTACGTTAGGAAAATGTTCGCGAAAATCGTCCATGCACAAACCCGGATTGTATTGCCACTCACCATTTACTCTAACCCCGTTTCGAAAATACGCTTCAACCATGAATGCTTTGTGCTGTTCCGTAAAGACCATTGTGTGAATTGTTCAAGAAATTGGAAAAATTAGCGATGAATCAAATTACTTGTAACGACTGTCAAAGATGACGGATTAACTGATTGATTGTTAATTCAGGTAGTTACCGACACCCAACAGGTATTAAGCTCTACGGCTAAGCATTTCGTCCTTAAATGCAAGGCCCTCTTTGATGCAAATAATTTTTGCTCGCACGGTATGTACTGTTAATCCTAAGCGTCTATACCTTTCTTTACTTTAGAAAATGTTAAAACTTTTTATGGTTACATTATGTGTGATACTACAAAGAAATAATTTTAGTAATTGCTTAAGTATGCCATAATTTCCATAGTTTAAGCAGCTAATAGAAACTACCATAAAACTATTTTTAATATAATGTGGCTAAAAATAAGTCCCCTATGCAGTCGTCAAAGGACTATTCGTTAGTTCTTAAATGTTAATTACTATGGTCGTAAAGTGAAAAATAAATTGCAAGAGCTAACACAAGTGACGCCTTCGTCATTCCGTTTTTTGGTCAATATTTCGTTACGTCTTTGTTTTATCCAAAAATCGGCCAAATACCGCCCCTTTGGAGTACAATTACCAACAATCTTACGTTAAAAAAGGTTGGATTTATAAATTAATAAAAGCAAAAAAAGAAATACGCGCAAATTTTGACAAAAGTTCGTTTTATGCTTTTATTAATTCATCAGTCATTTTTTTTTTAAATTAAAACTGCCACCCAACGATGGTTGTTTGACAGCGTTTTGGAAACAAAATATTGACAAGAAATTGAAATCGATTGCGGCACTAGTACCGTGCAAGCAAAAAATATTTGCATCAAAGAGGGCCTTGCATCTAAGGACGTAATGCTTAGCCGTAGAGCTTAATACCTGTTGGGTGTCAGTAACTACCTGAATTAACAATCAATCAGTTATTCCGTCATCTTTGACACTCCTTAGAAGTAATTTGATTCATCGCTAATTTTTCCAATTTCTTGAACAATTCACACAATGGGTTTTACGGAACAGCACAAAACATTCATGGTTGAAGCGTATTTTCGAAACGGGGTTAGAGTAAATGGTAAGTGGCAATACAATCCGGGTTTGTGCATGGACGATTTTCACGAACATTTTCCTAACATTGCTTTTATTGCTGGGGATTTTTATCATTGCCTGAACAGAACCGTGGCTGTGTTTAGGGAAACAGGTTCTATAAACACAAAAAAGGAGCAGGAAGACCATCTGTAAGAACAGAAGAACTTGTTGCAAACGTTCGTGAAATAATGCAAAATACGCCAACAAATTGTATAAGACGCCTGTCCCAAGAAGTGGAAGATCTTATGGAACATGCAGGCCTATTCTTAAGAAGTAGCTAAATGTATTTCCTTATATAGTGCAAGTATTCCAAAAATATACAAGAAAGGATTATCCAAGAATGTGGTAACATTTCTCCAGAGATGCTGGTCAACACTTTCGAAAATATGAATAGACGTGTGAATTATGCTTGGCTCATGGCGGTGGCCAATTTCAGCAATTTATGTAATTATTTTTCTTTTTCTTGCTGTATATCCTTACTTTGTTAATTTTGTAAACAACAAAAATAAATTTGTATTTGTCTACTTATTTTATTACTCATTAGTTTGGCATATCATGTTATAATATGAATTTGACAAAATTTTAACCTAGATTTATTTAGATATATCGTCCCCATATCATTGTGATCTAAACCAAGCCCTACGTTTTTTAATCCAAGCCCTCTTTGATGCAAATAATTTTTGCTCGCACGGTATTTGCTCTTAAAGGCAACATATTCTTTCAAGAGTAGATTTGTAGTTTAATATTTAAATTTGCTTAAATTTATTTTATTGTTGTAGTTTTATATTTAATCTAAATCCCAACTATTATCATCATTTCCGTGATCTCTGTATTTTAAAAAATTACCTATGTTATATCTTAAAAACTCCTTAAAAACAAGCACCTTTCAACTAACAACACTTTATGGTAACTTTAAAATACACAAAATCAAAAAACACACACTAATAAATAGTTAAATATTTTCGTAAAACACCAAATTTAAAAATATTATTATACACTGTTTTTTACAAAAATAGTTTAAATCATTGTTGTGATCTATTATTTATACACTTGGAATTGTTTTATTGGAATTGTTTTATTTAATATTTCCAGCTCGAAAAAAGCTACATTATCTTAAAAATACAAAGTTGCTTTTATTTCACGTTTACACGAACTTTTAGCGCTTATTTTTAGACCTATCGCAGGTCTATTTCAACCTTTTCAACGATTTTTCACGGCATTTTACAACGAAATTTTCACGACTATCGTACCGATGAACTAAAGTACGGAAGATTCAAAAGTGTTTGGCCAGTCATAGACGTTAGTGTGTTTATTTTTGGCTGGCTGGATGCTGGATTAGACGCCGACGTCGAATCTTAAACGACCAGCCAGCGTCGATATACACTCATTTACACAGACATGTGTTTCTGTTTTTCTTCTTAAATAAAAAACAGCAGTGAATTTGATTTGATATTAAGGTTACTTTACTTCTACGACATACAATACTACGTCAACGAAAAACAAAATCCCCTCGTAATGGATACCAAAAGATTTATTTTAAAAGTGTATAGGAGCTATTCCTGAAACGGGTCCTGGAATGGGCTCTTTCACTAACATTTGATTTTGGTTGTAATGTATAAAGAAACAAAAAAAAACTTCCCTTGTTTTTACTTTTCGATATTTTTAAGCATTAGTTAAAGTAACTCCAGACTGAGACTTTGCTCGACAAGTACCTCGAAGAGCAGTCTATTTGAATAAAAAACAACGCACTGTGCATGTTTTACAGTGTAGATAGCAGTAGCGTAGGTTCCAACCTAAATATTAACCGATTTAAAAAAAAATTATTGCCTTTTTTGTGTCATACTCCTGCGGACTGTGATAAGGGAACAGATCTCTCAAATTGTCAAAATAACAGCTGTCAAAATACAACCGAAAATTTCAAATCTTCGTAACTTCGTTGAAATTCTCAACGTCATTCAATCTATTGCCAACCTATAAACTATTTCCCGTTGCTTTTTTTAGTTTATTATTTGATTAACTAACATTTAAATAAAATCAATATCGTCGGTACAATATTTAGGTAATATCTGACATATTACAAAAATATCAATTTATTTCATTGCTAATTTTGGGAGAATTGTATAATGAAAAAAGAATGACATAATAATATTCAAAAAAATCTTACCCGATATTTTTCGTTATACAATTATCCTTAAATATTTAATGAAATTCCTTGATATTTATTTAATATGTCAATTATTACCTATAAGATATGAAGACGATAATGATTTTATTTAAATTTTGTGTAAAAGCTAGAAAAATTAGATAAATATACGCGAAATAGGTTATAGGTTGGCAAGCATGTTGATACTCCCACCTTAAAGTTGCTGCAAGTCGCTGATGTGGTGTAATAGCTTGTCTTAACTGCGTGTCTTAATACAGGGTATTTTCCTACAATGGGGAAAACATCTCATATAACTCCTTTACTCAAAGGGGGAGACAAACATAATATAAGAAACTATAGTCCCAAAAGTAAACGACAGCATTTTCGGAAAAATGTTTGCAAAAATTATTCATTACATTATATTTGAGCAAGTTTGATATCATTTTAAAACAACAACACTGATTTTTTCCACGTAGGTCCATTAAAAGTAACCTTGGGAAATTTACAGATTTTATTTTAACAAGCATGGATGATCGGAAGCAGGTCGACGTTGTGTACACGGACTTCAGTAAGGCGTTTGACAAAATAACTCATTCCACACTAATTGAGCGTCTTGCTGATGTCGGTGTGCATGGAAGCTTGTTGGGATGTATTTGGTACTATCTCAGTTATAAACGATAGGATGGTTTTCGTTGGTGATTTTTACTCTAAACCACGTACCGTCCTGGTGTACCTCAGGGCAGTCACCTTGGTCTCTAATATACAAGAATTCTATAAATTCTAAATTTTTGATGTACACAGATGACATAACGTTTTTTCGAATAATCAGAGTGCTTCGGGATTGCAATGGGCAGCAAGACGGTTTGGAGCTTTGAATAGGCAATTTAATTTCACCAAACTTAACTAAATTAAGTACTGTATTTCTTAATGCTTTGGTAAGATTCTGTAAAAGTCCGAGTTTATTTCTTAATTTAGGCAAGTGTGTATCGATAACGTTTACCAGAAACAAAAATGTACATAATTTTCGTTATACTTTTAATAATAGTGATCTTAAAAGTTAATAAAATACGTGATTTAGGTTATAATTGACGCTATAAATTAATTTTTTCTACTTTACGTTTATAATAAGCTCAGTACGATACGCATTTGCGTATCGTAATGAAGCTATTTCGATACGCGTTTTTTCTTTATTTGATGTTGGTAACATTTAAATGCTTTATTTCATTAACTTGCCGCGGCCTTTGTGATTTACGAGAAAACCCATTTTTCGCAGAGGAAAAATAGCTTGATAACCTACTTTTTTATTCTGTGTGGATAACAGTCATGCATATGTTGGTTGCATAAATCTATAAATCAATCTTTTGTAGATGCTTCAAGCTATAATTTTCTGCCAAATCCTATCCAAAATGCAATCTACTAACCTTCCAATGTCGATTTTAACGTCAACTTTACTCAAATTTTCCATCTCCCCTATACTAAATTGCAATGCCGTGACGTAAAATCACGTCTTTTGAAATCTCCCGAATTTCCGAACGCTCTGTATATGTACCGAATGTACAAGGATCACACAACGTATTCCGTCCAATTTCAAATCTCATATCGCTAAAATAACTTTAGAATCTCGTGGTAAAAATGGGCCAATAAATCAAAAAATGACAGTTTGCAAAATAATTTTTGTTGTCCAGAGGCTACTATGATAAAAAATAGTATTACCAACATAAAATTTAGACATAAAAATTTACAAAATTTGAAGGATTTATTTTCTTTTTAAAATGTATTTTTCTTGATTATAAAAGGTGAAATAGAAAAAAATGTATAAAGCACATGTTTCATAAGGCGCAAACCCAAACGCTTCTTATGAAACATGTACTTTAATATACTATTTAGTTCTTATATTGAGCAATCGATTTTTAGGATTTAGATAGAGTTTAAATTTTAATAATCCTTAAACAGTTTTAAACTTGTATTAGGTACGCGTTTTTAACTAGTAAACTTACCTTGCACAGTTGATTGGAACCCTCAGTACGTGGTATACACAAACATTCAAAATAAAGTCTTACGGTTACGGTTCTTATCACGTAAGACAAACATAGCTACAATAGTCAATAGTAATCATTAACCTATTATGAAAAAAATTTCGATAATAACACTTACTGGAAGACGGATGGTATCCGATCTTATAATGATTTACAAATTGGTGAACTGTCATGTTGATGCACCAACGCTTAGATAAAAGTCAAGCTTTAATGTACCGGTTAAGGACATAAGGCTTCAAAATACTCTAAATATTCCACTTGGAAATACTAATTCTGGAAAAAACTCTCCCCTCTGTAGAGCGACTTGGACCTATAATAGGCTGTCGAAACCGTAGTATCATTTATAAAAGTAAAATGTGATTACAAATCAACATTTTCGACGGCCAAAGCAGGAACGGTTTCTTCCTAACAAAAGACTCATCATTATTAAGCATCATTTTGCATACTATTATAACCCTTTACCCCTCCTCTCTACCCCATTGGTTTCGTGTTTCTCCAAACCTAATTAGTTCCAACACACATAACCGCTTCTCCAAACTCCAGTCTGGATATAGTTTCGAAACTTTTTGATCTGTCAGCCAGACTCTATCCAGAGTTCGTGTTAAAACGTTTATTTGCCGAGACAGTTAAAGGGTGCTAATTAGTTTTTACTTAAAAAATTCATCACACCCTTCGAGGGGTAAATTTTAAGATATTAAACTTGGTGAGTTGATATTATAAAAGTTAGAAGTAGGTACTTAATTGAAATAATAAATATGGGAACAAACATTGCATCTATTAGTTCTTATAGGAAAGGTATTTGCACATTATTACAAATAATTCTATGCAAGGTTTTTCATTAAATTTTTAAAGTGAGTCACTTGACCCTTTCAGCACAAAAATCTTTATACCGTGCGAGCAAAAATTATTTGCATCAAAGAGGGCTTGGATTAAAAAACGTAGGGCTTGGTTTAAATCACAATGATCTGTCTGGGGACAACATATCTAACCAAATCTAGGTTAAAATTTTGTCAAATTCATATTATGACATGATATGCCAAACTAATGAGTAATAAAATAAGTAGGCAAATAAAAATTTATTTTGGTTGTTTACAAAATTAACAAGGTAAGAATATGCAGAAAAAAACAGAAAAATAATTACATAAATTGCTGAAATTGGCCACCGCCGCTGCTTCTTAAGAATAGTCCTGCATGTTCCATAAGATCTTCCCACTTCTTGGGACAGGCGTCTTATACAATTTGTTGGCGTATTTTGCATTATTTCACGAACGTTTGCAACAAGTTGTTCTGTTCTTACAGATGGTCTTCCTGCTTCTTTTTTGTGTTGAATAGAACCTGTTTCCCTAAACAAGCCACGGTTCTTTTCAGGCAATGAAAAATATACCCAGCAATAAAAGCAACGTTAGGAAAAAGTTCGTGAAAATCGTCCATGCACAAACCCGGATTGTATTGCCACTCACCATTTACTCTAACCCCGTTTCGAAAATACGCTTCAACCATGAATGTTTTGTGCTGTTCCGTAAAGCCCATGGTGTGAATTGGTCAAGAAATTGGAAAAATTAGCGATGAATCAAATTACTTGTAACGACTGTGAAAGATGACGGAATAACTGATTGATTGTTATTTCAGGTAGTTACTGACACCCAAGAAAAATATTAAGCTCTACGGCTAAGCATTACGTCCTTGGATGCAAGAGGCCCTCTTTGATGCAAATAATTTTTGCTCGCCCGGTATTATTTTTAATAAAAGAAAATAAAACTAACATTTGTAGATAAAGGGACCAAAAATATAAGGTTTGTTCCATGATTTCTTCGAAAACAAAAATCAAACTAGGCGGTATATGATCCATACTAATATGAACATTGTGCAAAAATGCACGTTGAATCGTGTGTCAGTCATTATAGTTGGTTAGTAGATGGTGACAATAATAAATCGTTATTAAGCATCTATTCCATATTATTTGGTCACATTATTCCTTATATTTCCTCAAAATTGCCCCCCGACCCCCCTATTACAAATAAACAGAAAATATAGATTCAATAAACTATTCTTTTAATTAGCAATTTCCTATTTCCATCGAACTTTCGACATAACGACGTATACCTACATCTGACCCAAATCCAGGGTCTTTGATGCTATTCCAATGCCTCCATCGAAGAAAACAAACTACTAATAAATAAAGGAATTAAACTAATTCTAGAGAAAGTCGAATTTATTTATGGAATTGGATCCAATAAACCCGTTTGGCTTGCTTAATTTTTGTTTGGATTTATTGCTATGAATGGTCCGGAATATTAATAAAAGTCTTTTTAAATGACTTTTATTCGCCGATTTTGACGCGTTAATATTGATAGCGAATACATTATATAGTAATAAATTTAGCGGGATAATCGTAAGAGCTGATGGGAAGTACCGCTAAAAAAAAATGGGTTGAGGGGGAGAGGGGGAGAGGGGGAGAGGGGGAGAGGGGGAGAGGGGGAGAGGGGAGAGGGGGAGAGATTTTTCTAATAACTTTTTTTGGATATTTTCAGAAATAATCCCACTTTTAAATTATTTTTTGAAAAAAATTAAAATTTGACAGATAATGCGAATCACGTGACTACTATTTTTTTGCTTAATTTTCATTTTGATCGAAGCAGAACTTGATGCCAGTCAAATTTTGAGTAAAGCTATTAATAAAAAAATCCCATATGATGCGGACTTTACTGGTGACACTGTATATTAAATTTTTATCTTTAATAAATTTCTATCTTCAATATTAAAAAAGTAACGGGGGTGGTCAAAATACAGCCAATAAGTTTTGTTTGCGCACGAGATAACCAGTCTGTACCCGTAGGTATAGGTCTATAAGAATTCATTGGAAAGCTATTGAATTCTGATTGCAAAATCTACATTATGGTATAGTCTTTTAACTTGGTAAGTATATGGATTTTTTCCTTAAAATTTTGATGTCTGTCAAATGTATCATAACATCATTTTCATATCATTATATCACATGAGATGAGCTTAAAACATTAATAGTAAAGCAGGAAAAATACAATAAAGTTTAAATTATAAAAAATATTTTCAACAATGAAGTTGAATAGAATCCTTTTTTAATTTTGTAAAATTGCCGGACATATCAGAAGAGATAGACACCGACAAGTACACCTTTTGCCGATTAGAAAAGATATTTTAGCACTGAACAGTTCCCCTGGCAAGAATTAATAAACCATTTCAAAACAGATGTTTCACCGTATGCTTACCTGAAAAATTCAGTCAAGCTAAAAAACAATAAACATCGCGGTGGGTGCTTCGCTATCGGAACGTATTTGCTGCTATGGAAGGAGGAATTCATCGAGAGTGGAATGTGAGTCAGTCGCACTTAAATTGAGCTGGGCAACATTGAGCCTTGAATGATCTATTTTTAACTCACGCCAAATACATTTTGTATTCATTTCTTTACGTTAAAAGTTTCCCTATAAATTCAGACTTGCCAAAAATATATGTTATATTGAGCTTAGAGAGAGATTAGTGTCTCGACATGCTCGATTTTCGATAAAAGATAAAATTATCAAATAAATCGTAAGTCTTTTTTTATTGTTATACTGAGACAATTTTTTTTATATTCTTAATGCTCCTTGTGTATTGTGTTTATTCAAGTATAATTCGCCGAATTTCTTAAACATTTCGAATCATATAATGGTAGTATAATAAAGCTAATTGCAATTAAAATGGCAGTAAAATAAAAAATAAATCATCTGGCAATGGAATCGAACAAAAATAGATGGACAGTTTTATAGACAATTTTTTACGTTCACTGAACCAGGCGGTCAATGACTGGTCTATTCATTTGTTTATGGCTCTTTTTACTATTAGAAAAGGGAGAAAGAAAACACGGAAAACTAAAAATATTTTTGAAAAACCTATAAAACTTTGTTAATTTTAATGGTTACTATCATAACAAAAACAATAATAAATAATTAATTTTTTTATAATATCACTTTATTTAAAATATTAGACGGCAGTTTCGTAGTACTACCACATTATCAAACTGAATACCATAAAACGACGGTGTACCCTTATAAATAGGTGTGACAAAGGATGTTTATGGGAAAGAAAGAAAAACTCAAAGTCTTCCTCCACAAAGTTTATTAGAATAAAAATATTCAACACAAGCCTCTACATGTTTCGAACGTAGAAACGTTCATCATCAGGAGACAGAAATTATATTTGGTGCTGATGGTTTTAGCAGAAGAGAAAATGGTGTAGGACCTTAATGGAGCTTTTATGGAATTAAAAAATGGATGTGTAGAAGAGACGTCATAATATGAAGAAAATAGATAAAGGTTAAACCGTACTGAGTATGGTAAAAAAGTTATTCCTGTTTCACCTATTTAAGAGTTATTGCATTCGGTACAACTTAACCTATAAACTTCTGATTTTTTTAAGGGGGGGGGGGGTATTTTTTGTTTGGCATTGAAGAATAGTTAAGACATTTTTTCTGCTGGTGTAAAAGCTACTTTTATGTTGTTTTTTAAAATTATGTGTGCTGTTTTATCAGAAATGGGACCAAAGTATGTTATTTTTGTACACCTATCTTTTTCACTATTTTTTAGAACAACATCATGAAGATTATAAAGTTACTATCGTATTTTCTAAAATTAAATCGATCTTAATTAATTTTTTCCACATAGTAGATATATTTAAAAGAATGTACAGAAATTGTCTGATTTGAAAATTTTAATTTGCAGTTTTAGAAAAAGGAATATACCGCGCGAGCAAAAATTATTTGCATCAAAGAGGGCCTTGCATCTAAGGACGTAATGCTTAGCGGTATTAATCAATCAGTTATTCCATCATCTTTGACAGCCGTCACAAGTAATTTTATTTTATTTTTTTATTGATACCCTATTTCGCTTATTTAAAGTACGCCTCAGCGTGTTTAAGGCCAGATCCACAAACATCCGTGATACGCATCCGTTATGTACCACATGATTAATCTGAACCAATAAAATTTTAGGGCTCTAAAATTTCATTGGTTCATAATAATCATGTGGTACAGAACGGATGCGTATCATGGATGTATGTGGATCCAGGCTTTATCCCACTTTCAAAAACGCGCGTGTTTTAAAGTAACCATGGCAACATCAAAAACCCGTGAAACGTGAAGTCTGAATATGTCAACTTTTTAATAATTGATTTGACAGAATCACCTTTTAATGTTATGTGACAGATTGGAAGTTATTTTTTGTTCTTCTCGTTTGCATGACAACGATAGGTATATCACATCACGAATTCGACCATTTCACTTATTTCCATTTTTTGTAATATAAATACCAATAAGTGCACCAATAAAAAAAAATAATGTAAAGTATTCGTGGATAAAACTGGTCTTTAAAACACTTGCTCTATTTCAAGCACTCCGGCTGCGCCGTCGTGCTTGCAAAATCGCGCGTGTTTTAAAGACCTTAATATCCACTTATACTTTAATATACTATTTATTAATAATTTAAAATTTAGCAAAAAGCACTTCTTTCTTCTTTTTTCAGTAATTCGAAAACAGAAAGCAAATTCATTGTAAATTAATTTTTCAAGATCTTTCTTTTGTCTGATCATTGATATATATACCTACCAACCT
Source organism: Polydrusus pterygomalis (assembly GCA_963969555.1). Lineage (NCBI taxonomy): Eukaryota > Metazoa > Arthropoda > Insecta > Coleoptera > Curculionidae > Polydrusus > Polydrusus pterygomalis. The sequence continues at coordinate 4,451,130 of OZ018377.1, forward strand.
AGGATGCCGCAAAAAAAAAGTTATGGACGAATTACTGGAAAAAACAGCAATAAAACAGGGATAAATTACCTGCTATATACGAATTTCCGAAAAATCGGAGGAAAAAAGTTACAGGATAAAAACTTCAAAAAGTAGAATTTGTATAAATTAATTTTTTTTAGAGGCGAAAATTGAAATTCTACCAATTGGATTTATCATCATTAGTAAATGGGGTAAATAGGGGTTAAATTACATGCTATATACGAATTTACCCCTATGGGATAGTTTCCTAAGGGCCAAATTATTAATCTTCTGGTATCTTTACCAAGGACCTAATTACTGTGGAAACGATTGTTGAGACAATTGTATCTATGAAAAATATCTTCTTGGTAACTTTACCAGGAGATTAATAATTTGGCCCTAAAGACGATAAATCCAAATGGTAGAATTTCAATCTCCGGCCCAAAAAAAATTAAAATTCGCTACACGAATACGAACAAACGCTATAACAGGCGGAATTGACACGTACCCCTAAAAGAATTTCTTTCCTGCATAAACGGTGCTGATGAACGTTGCAAACTTCACATTTATGATTTCTTGTTGTTTTCGTTGCTATTGTGGATTGTGGGTGCTTAATATTTATTGATTTCTAGTTTTTGTGCAGTTTAGTGAATTGTGTTTATGCCGTTAGTGACTGACTTTAGTTATTATACCCAAATAGGGGTAAATACCGGGTATTTCGTATTTTCAGGAAGTATGAAGTTGTGATGTTTTTGATATGTAATTTTATTTTATTATGAATAATTTAAACACATTTAACTAGGCCTAGACCACGAAATAAGATGTTAAACCCCGGACCTGTCTATTTTCCCATTTGTTAAACGACAATTTTGCATTGCTCATGCCTATTCTTGTATGGTTTTGTTTACATGCGCAAGGCCATGTCCAATGCATGCCCATCTTTTAGCAGTTAATTTCATCATCCCTTTTTTCATTTCTCTCTGTTTTTTTAAAGAACATGATTTTTACGTCCAACTAAAATAAAAATCTTGTCACACACTTTCCGACATATTGAGCTCATATCGAACATTCTAGATTGTCGCCATTAATCTGGGAAAATAAATATGTCCGCCAGACCGTGAAAATTGAATTTTGATGGCTTCGGGGCCTGCTGCGACCCTTTTAGCTCAGTAGTTGCGAAATGGACCCGAATAGGATGGATGCTTAACATACAATGTATGTAGAGGAGTTGAGAATAAATAACCAGGTACGAGGCATCATTAAAAAGTTTCCAAATGGTTTAATCATCAAAAAGAAAAACTAAAATACTCGTGAGTCGATTCGTTTGCTCTTGACGAGAGTGTAGGGGCTAGTACACTGAGAAAAAAACCTTCTATTCCTTATTAGAATTCACATACAACTGTTTAATACTATATGTGACAGCAACGTGCTTTCCCTACTGTATATAAGACAACGAAAATTGCTAGATCGTTGTGTAGTGATAATCTTACGGTTATTTAGCGAATAAGAATTAGGAGTTAATGCTACCATAAACTGGTTTATAGTCATTATTGCTCTGAATACTCACAGTAATTATGAAGTTCTATTGGAGGTGTAATCTGGTTTTATATATTGTATCAGTTCCGACTGGCAGTTGTAATATAACATGACATTAATCATAATAATATTTGCTTGTTACGGTTAATAAAGCATCTTACCACTAAAAATCAGTACTGTAGTTCTCTTAAATTTCTTCTAGTGTAATACTGTTTTTGTCGTTTAATTGCATATCTATTATGCAACATGGTTTACTGAGATGGTAAAATTCGTTCATAGATTATAAAGTCCAATACTAATTAGGGGTTGTGCGAACTAAGAGTGTTCTTTTGCTTTATCTGACATGCAAAGTTTAAAAAACTGAAATTCAAAGCAAAAATAAATTAATTGAAACAGGTATTGGTGCGATCAATAAAATTTAAATTTAGACAGGACAACTAGAAGACTTCGAACAACGATGTGATCTGCGCAACAAATACGTTAAAACTAATAATAGGGCGCGCGGCGATTGCCGATCGTTACGAACCCCCACTAACGCCTTGTGGATTATATGTTCTAACGGATACAATTCATTTTTGGGGACGTTGTTCTGCTTTCCTTATTGCAAAGGAAGCGCATTATTCAACAAGACTGTGCTGCTAATGGAACTGATTACTACCAATAAAAACACTATTCAAGCAAATCTGGAAAAGTAAGAAATTATGCTCAACCACAACGTTCTCTATATCAACATGCTTGCCAACCTATAACCTATTTTGCGTGGATTTATTTATATTTTCTAGCTTTGACACAAAATTTAAATAAAATCAGTATCGACTTGATATTCTATAGGTAATAATTGACATATTTAATAAATATCAAGGAATTTTATAACTTATTTTAGGAGAATGGTATAGCGAAAAATATCGGGTAAGATTTTTTTTAACATTATTATGTCATTGTTCTTTCACTATACAATTCTCCCAAAATTAGCAATGAAATAAATTGATATTTTTGTAATATATCAGATATTACCTAAGCAATGTGCCGACGATACTGATTTTATTTAAATGTTAGTCAATAAAATAATAAACTTGAAAAAATAACGCGAAATAGGTTATAGGTTGGTAATGGATTAAATGACGTTGAGAATGCTACCTTAATATAAATATTTGTTGAAATAAATTCAATAAGATTAAGCAGACCTTAGCTAGCGCTGGAAGCCCCTGACAGTTATTTCTACTTTCGATGTCAAAACATAAACTGCCAAAACTGCAAAGAGACCCGTTTAAATTAATTTCGCGCCATGTAAACACATGGTGTGCGAATAAGAACTTAATGAAAACCCGTTAATTCGTTAAACAAATTTCGTTACTTCAATTATCTCCCCTTTTGAGAGTTCTTTTGTCGCTAATTCATCGGTCGCGAAAATATTAAACACAAGCGCAGCGTTACGGGACCAAATAAATGTGTTTAGACAGTTCTCGCAACGTTTCGTTAACGTTACTATAAAAAAAATCTTAGGAAGGAGTAGTTATAGATGATTCGTTCACCATCAAATTGCACCAATCCCTTCTGCGGATGCGCCAGCAGCGTACAGGATCAAAGCTGTTCATTAGTGGTTCAAAGCTGTTGATTAGCTGTTCAAAGCTGTTTAAAGCTGTTTATTAGTCGTTCAAAGCTCTTGATTAGCTGTTCAAAGCTGTTCATTAGTCGTTTAAAGCTGTTCATAAGCTGTTTGTTTATTAGTTGTTCATTATTCGTTCGTTCTAAAACGACTAATGAACAACTAAACATTTTGTACTTCAAACATTGAAAGTTGTCATTAGAGCACTTAAGATTAAAATAAAATGTTAACAACGAGTGAGTCAGAGAAAGACGTACAAACCTAATATTTGTAGAAAATGGAGCTCTAAATGCCCACAGATATATTGAAGAGATACTACTACAGGATGCTGTCATTCCATACGCCCCGTTCATCGGAGAAGAGTTTATACTCATGCAAGACAACGCCAGACCACATGTTGCACATGTAGTAAATGAGGTTTTGGATGAAGTTGGAATTCAAAGATTAGAATGGCCATCCCGTAGCCCAAATCTTAACCCAACTGAGCATCTTTGGGATGAGTTAAGAAGACGCGTTCGTCACCGTCCCAACAAACCTACAACTTTACCAGAGAACAGGTTAGCATTAAAGGAAGAATATGAAGCTATTCCTCAAGAAAAAATAATCACTCTAATTGATGCCACGAAGAATGCAAGCTGTCATTGCGGCTAGAGGTGGACACACTCGTTATTAAAATTTTATTTTAATTTTAAGTGCTCTAATGATAACTTTTAATGTTTGAAGTAAAAATGTTTTTTAAATGTAGCGTTTCAATTAATAATGCAAAGCTCGTAAAAGAAACAAGATAACCAGATGATTCAAAAAACAAAATGCTAGGAATACATCCAGCTTTATCGTAAATTATGTTTAAACAAGGTTCTCTGGCGTGTTTTTTCCACAGGACGTTTTAAACTTCTGACTAAAAACATCATTTTGACTTACCCTGGTATATAAACATTTAAACAACCAAAATTACATCAGAATAAACTGCAGCGTAATTTTAATCAATTGATCAATCGCCCAGTGAAAAATCCTTGCAATAAAGTCAAAAATAAAAAAGTTATGCCATATTAAAATTACTAAAAAAATTTGGTGCCGGTTTTTTTTGTCGGTGAGTTTATTATAACAAAGCAATATTACAAGAAACAAGAAAAATTGACGCAAAGCTAAACTATTGAAATTGGGATAACCTTTGAATAAAATATAGATCTTTGGATTCCATAACTTAAATTTTACATTATTTATACAGGGCGTTTTTAAAATTGTGCCAATCGGGCCATTTACCCACATAAATGTCGCTATCTAAACTAGTTTTTAAGATATGGGCATTTAAAAAGTCCACTGCTGTAAAATTCAAATTTTTTTTATTTTTGTCAAGCAGGCTTGACTATAAAATTGAAAGGTATGTATTTGGATGTTCCTCAGCTAATTCCGAACTTAAATAAATAAACTAAAAAAATATATAATTGCCAACAACAAATCTAAGTTAATTCCGTTCCTATGGCTGTTAACTGTTAGGCGATTTTCATCAGGCCAAACCACAACCCGAATGTAATATTAACTGGGGAGTAATTCCTTATGTCTACCACAGAAGATCCCTATTTTTTACCGAAACTTCCGATTTCCTACTTCTATAACGCAATGAAAATTGTTCGACAAACAAAAACACGGACTTGTAGAGAACCCTCGAATTCCTTTTAATTAAATTAGACTGGAAAATCCCGACGTAATATGGGAAATTTCGGGGAGATTTGACGTTCTCCTGTGGCGTAAAGGAAGCACTTAATAAAACCACGAATTAAAATCTTATTTGGGAAGTAATCTTAAAAAATTTGTATAAATAGAGCAGATGTTAACTAAATGACCAAATACAGACAAAACTTGGTTTATTCAAAATATAATTAAATGGGTGACTTATCGTTTTTATGTAACCATTACCTATTATAGCAAACGAAACTATTACCTATCATTATACTACTTTTTATTAAATATCATATTTTTAAAATTAAATAATTCGTCTTATTGTTGTATCCAATGACCTGGTACCTATAGAAGGCACCATGCATGTCATTCATAAACGCTATTAAAATGTATTCACAACATCGATTTAAATATGACCTTTCTGCTATCATTTCAACCTTAACGACAAATAACCCAACATTCTCACCCATGAAAAGTAACTGCAGAATTATTATTTTCCGAATTCTCGCATACTTGAGACAAAACGCAGCAATTATTACACAATACCGATAAACAAATAAAAGTTTTAAACCACTATCAATCGAAGTAGGGATGTTCGATACACAGTGTCCGCAAGAAAGTCCGCATCAAATGGGATTTTTTTTATTATTAGGTATAGGTAAAAATTGAAAAAGCAGTTAGTTTTTGCTTTGCACGACTTGCGTTACCTGTCAAATTTGACATTTTTAATAAAATTGGTTCAAAAATGCCCTTATTTATAAAAATATCGAAAAACTTTATTTGAAAAAGTTGTTTATTTAGGCATTTTTAGCCTCTGTACGAAATTTTGACAGTCTAATACATTTTTTATTTTTTGCCTGATTCTTGAAAATTTTGATCAACCCTCGTAGATTAACTTTTATACATCGATGTAAAACCGATTTCCTTTACTTCATTTGTAATCTTAGTGCAATTTTGTGTAAAATTTTTGTTTCCAATTATTTATTTTGCTTCAAAAACTGAAATTGTTATTGATCAGTATGTAATGTTTGATGCAAAGTTTATCTAATTACATCAGTTTTGTCAAAAACGACGTTTCTCATTTTTCTTAAGTTAGTAAACAGATGTACAAAAAGAAAATATTAGGAAGCTTTCGTTGAAATTTTACTTAATTAATATTGGATCAAGAACAATAAATATTAATCGCTCGAAACATTTTATTCAACAAAAATATAGTTTAATATAATTAATTTAATTTAATAATAATAATTAAGTAAAATTTCCACGAAAGCTTCCTAATATTTTCTTTTTGTACATCTATTTACTAACTTAAGAAAAATGAGAAACGTCGGTTTTGGCAAAACTGATGTAATTAGATAAACTTTGCATCAAGCATTACATACTGATCAATAACAATTCAGTTTTTGAAGCAAAATATACATTTGGAAACAAAAATTTTACACAAAATTGCATTAAGATTACAAATGAAGTAAAGGCAAATGGTTTTACATCGATGTATAAAAGTTAATCTACGAGGGTTGATCAAAATTTTCAAGAATCAGGCAAAAAATCAAAATTGTATTAGACTGTCAAAATTTCGTACAGAGGCTAAAAATGCCTAAATAAACAACTTTCTCAAATAAAGTTTTTCGATATTTTTATAAATAAGGGCATTTTTGAACCTATTTTATTAAAAATGTCAAATTTGACAGGTAACGCAAGCCGTGCAGCTGCTTCAATATACGTTATTTTTGGTTTTTAGGTAAGCAAAAACTAACTGCTTTTTCAATTTTTACCTATACCTAATAATAAAAAAAATCCCATTTGATGCGGACTTTCTTGCGGACACTGTACATCGATGCATCGAAAACATTATTGTACAAACATATTTGTATAATAATAATTATATTGCCGTTGCCTCTTGATCTTGATTAAAACTTTTACCTTTGGTTTCAGTTAAGGTATGAGCTTAGAATATTATTATATTTGATGAAATAGTCCATACTTAAAGTGGAGTTAAAAGTATGAAAAGGAAAGAAAAACACAAAGTCTTCCTTCACAAAATTTAATAGAATAAAAAATTCTTAGTTTAAAGGTCTCTACATGTTTCGAACGTAGAAACGTTCATCATCAGGAGACAGAAAAGGTATGTTGCTGATGGTTGTAGCAAAAGAGAAAATGATAAGTGGTAGGCGTAAAACCTAAATGGAGCTTTTATGGCATCAAAAGTTGTAACGTTAAAATTACATTTGTGAAGATATTAAAATGAAAGTAAGTCAAAACATACAGGGTATGTGGAAAAGACATTTAAAAAGGTCTAGAACAACCAAAAAGCGGAAAATGGAGTCAGAAATATACTTCTAGAATAAAGATGTCCAGAAGGTTTATTTAAAAACGACAATGTAAAAAGTGATTTTATATATATAAATTGTAAATTGTAGGCATCATGTATTAAATTTAAGTATTTATCCGGAAAATTAGATTTGGGGCACTGAATTCTAAAACCAATTCTAAGCCAGCCGCGAGGTAGGTATGTGATGATATATTGAAGCTTTCACACTAAACCGGACCGGGCAACTGGCAGCGACCAATATAACACCATATACCTCGCGACGGGCTATACGGAACCGGATACACTCGGTTCCGGCAGGTGTGCAACGGGCCTTGGCGATTTTTAAAATTTGATTGTCAAATTCTATTTAGCCAATAAAAAATGTAAATCGATGAGAAATAATTTTATTATTTAAAAAATAAGTAGCTAAAAAACAATAAAACCATCCACAGAAAACAAAAACTGGTTTAACATGCAAAATAAGCGAAAATGCAAACATTTATCAAACGCCGACGGCATGGAATAAAATAAATTTTAGTTTGAATAAAAAATGTACGTTAGCTACTTCGTGACAATTTTTATTAATCAATAGATATAATACACAGGATGCAGGAATGAAATGGTTGATGAAAATGACTTAATCCTGGAAAAACACTTGAACGTCCTGGAGAAACACTGAGATGAGGGTAATGCTTCAGCTGTGGGCGAGGGTGGTCCGTAAAGTAGTAAGTTCCACCCAGGTTTTTGCAAAAATGGTATTCTTGTTTTTTTGATATCTATATTCTTTAGTGTAGAAAATATAGCCATGGTAAGTCACCCTGTCACTAATTAGGCCATTGTGATTGTGATCTAATTTAGTGAAAATATTGTTTCAAATATTTCTATCGGGTGTACAACTAAAAAAGGGACGCCAGCTGTATCTTGGAAACTTTTGACCGTACATTCATTACAATTTGTTTAAATCCAATGATAAGTGATTTCGTTTTCTTCTACTAGATGCAGAGCCATACTTTTCCCACGGGCGCCATATAATAAAAAACTAGTTGAACACGCACTTTTCATGCACCACAAAATCAACACTTCAACAAATTTCTCAAACGCACAATATACAGGCTTTCTTAAGACTGATTATAATATACACCTAATGCCTTACCTAAATAACAATTGACCTACCTACTCTTAACAACAAGGACAACATTTCTATGCAAAATAATGGTAAACAAGTGACATTAATAAAATTGTAAATATGTCACCCTATATAGACCGTTCAGGTCACAAGAATGAGGTTTTATTATAATAAATGACAGGTAGCAAAAGCCAAGACGATATACTTTGAGATGTGCTTTATCTAAAAATGTATTTGCCCGCAAAATAATTCGCCTTAATATAATATTTCCGAAACTATCTCGTATCAGTCTCTTCCCTCGTTCCGCAGCCTGTAGGTTACTGAATTTTAATGACTCGCTGGATATCTGATTAATATCCTAGGAACAAACTCCCCGGGCAAGTTTTAATGCCTAACCTGTGTAATCAATGCAAATTTGCCAAGTTTCCCACCTTAAGGTTTATTAACAACTTGGCAACAACAATATTTTACTTTTGGGCGTCTAAGCCTTGGATATCGGGCAAATAAATTTACATGAAGTAATTAATCATATTACCTTGAGATGGAATGGAATGAATGGAACAAGAAACAAAGGCATGTTGAGAAGATCATCGATAAAATGGGAATACTAAGTAAATTCACACGAATAGAACAGTTGACTACTTTGTATTTAACCTGCTGAGGTCATTGCGGCGTAATGACTGATGAAACTGATTTAAAGCAAGTTTTAGACATGAGAAACTACAAAAAAAAGACTGGAAGGGGTACAACACCAACTGATGTAATGGCAGGAGCAATAGTAATGGTAAAAAAAAAATAAGGCAGATCAATACGAAGTGTTGTCAAAGACATAGCATTTAGAACTTTAGGCAGATATTGCCAAAAATCATGCCCCAATTAAAGAAGTTGGTTAAATAAATATAATTAAAAAACACGTTTTAATAATTAATCAACTAAAAAGCAGAACATAAATATAGTTTAAAATAATTCTTGAAATTCTTAATATAGGCAGAAAATAATAATGAACGATAAACATTAATATTATTGTAAAAAAAGCGTGCATGGGGTGCTCGATATACGAAAAATATAGCACAAAGCGCCTCACGCTTTTTTTTCACTATAATACTAATGTTTATCGTTCATTATTATTTTCTGCCTATATTAAGAATTTCAAGAATTATTTCAAACTATATTTATTTTCCGCTTTTTAGTTTAATTATTAAAGCATGTTTTTTAGTTTTTTTAAACTATATTCATTTTTTTAGTTTGAGTTATTAATAAGAAAAAAAAAATTTTTTGAGTAGATTGAGCTAGATTAGTAGATTATTGTATTGTCAGCAGTTCTTGATAAGTCTACAAAATTTAAATTAAATCTGACCGTTTAAAGTGGGTCAAAATCGGGTTCAAAGAAGTCGGTTACAAACAAACATACATACAAACCAGAACAAACGACAAAAATTTGTCAAAATTTTATTTGACGGGTAGAATTTTTGTTAAAATTTTTTTTCTATTCTTAGCGATAATATCTATACGACCCCACGTTTGTTTCATTACTATCGGTTATTGTAATAATTATGACATATTGACATGTGTCAAATTTTGACAAAAGAATTTTTCGCGTATTTTTTTCAACTATCATTTCACATCACACATCACATCTAACATTTAAGCGCAATTATCTCAAAAACTAACTGAAATATCTTGAATAATAAAGTACAATTTTTTTACGTATAAAAGATCCCTCTTTTATAATTTGATGTAAAGCGGTCAGAAATTTGAAAGACAAAAATATATGCGAGAATTTATCAAACTCATATTGTGTAGCTAGCGTTCTCTAGGAGGTATCTTAAACTCATTATAGAATCCTCCTTGCCCTCAAAAATATAACTACACCAAATTTGATTCATATCCGATTAACATCAAACCATTGGCAATTTTATAAAGTAATTATTTACTTGGATCACCCTGTACCTCGTTAACTGTATAAGAAATGAAATTAAATGACATATTTTTAAGTCCAATATCTCCTGTTGTTGTACAGCCCTTTAGTTACGGGACACCCTATATATATATCCATATATAATATTCCCACAAAACTAACAATACAAAAAGTATTTCCAATATGGTGTTTTAAGTAGACGTCCACCACAAAGCTTATACCTTGCAAAAATGTATTACTTTTTCCTTGCACAACACATGAATACCTTTTTTTTTGCTTTATTTTTTAATGTTTTCGAATACTTATTTTGGTCTGTCAATATTTTATTTTATAAATAATAAAATTAATATCTACGCTATATCTTGACAAAATATTAAGACATCCTTACAAAGTTTAACAGATGGCGAATGCGAAGGTACAATAATTTAGTCCGGTTCTGTTTCTATATATAGCCAACCGCTTAACGTAAAATAAACCAGACATCAACAGGGTGTCATTAATGACAGGTGATGCGGCGAGTTCTTAGATTAATTTGACTTTAATTATTGATGGTGTTTTTTGTCCCTGGTATCCTTTCTTAAGGAAATAAGAAAATACATCGATGATATTATTTATGATCGATTCAATTAATTAATAATATTTAAGTGTTGTTTTTCTCAAATAAATCTACCACCCTTTCTATATAGCTAAATAATACGTCTTTTATGGGCCCGTCTTTTGTCTTCATTTTTCTAGACTGATACGATACAGCCTCGAATTTTTCAAACGTCGCCTTCCTCGAAAATAAATTATCTGATTAATATAAAGCCCATTCAAATAGGAAAATAATTCCGTTCAATCGGTCGTCGTCACATATAAAACGATTTCTTGGTTTTTGGTGAGTTTTGCCACAAACGTTTGTAGTTGGGGTATTCAAAATTTACAACGACGATATGCAGATGATGCAGAGCAAGAGAGACATCGCATTATTTTTATCATAATAAGCCGACAATACTTCGAATGCATAGGTCCAGCAGCAGGTTCCTCGCGAGTGTGTTATTGAGCCTAATGAATAAAAATTAAGCAATTACTTTTTAGTAAAAGCAATTGCTGGATCTGGATATGAATAAAATTTCGAAGCAATTGCTGTTTTTCTTACACCTCTGTAGCAAATGCTCATTCAACACAAGTTCAGACGTGCTTATCCACTTGTTCAGATTATAGATTTCATGTTCAGTTTGGTGCCTAATTTGCAAAACAGTTGACGTAAATACAACAACGTTGTTCTATTTATTTAGTACAATAGTAATCTGTTACGTTTTTGTGGAAAATAGGAAACTTATATTTGTGATAGGGCAGATTTCAGTGAAAATGAGTGATAAAGAAATTAAAGACAAGCAATTGATATTCGTTCACAAATTAAAGGAACATAAATAAGTCTCTCTGACTGACACTGACAAGTGACTGAAATATTATTATCATTTTATCATAGCACTGTCGTCTGTCGAGTCTCGTCTCCATGAATTCTGGAGCGTGTGACCTTACGAAATCAGCTGGATTTATTCGATCTTGGTTTTGCATTTGCAATGATTTTCTTTTATGCATATTAAATAACTTAATAAATATTTTAATTCCTGGTTTAGTTTTTCAAGTTTTATAGTAAAAATGCCATATTGTTGTTGCGTTCCTGGATGCAAGTCCTATTATAAATGCCGGTCACAATATTCCTGTTTTAACTTTTAAAAAAACTACTTACATAAATGACAGAAATGTAGGAAGGTATTCCATGGCATAATTTGGATGTCCGTAATTACATAGTTTATATGGGTAAAGAGGCCTCTAAAGGACCCTGATGAAAAACCATTCAAAAGATTAAAAGAAGACTCGATAGTATTCGTTATACATTTTCTGTTTTGGGGTGTAATTTTAATGAAGCTATATTAACCCACATTATATTACCTATATTATTGGATCTTCCAAAAAAAATACCAGTATAATTTATACATTAGCTTATTCCCGGGCCTCTCAACAAAACACATCGACTGAATAATTCGGATAAGAGCTCCTTGATCACCATTTCTTCAAAGTCCAAAAGTGCCGACATCGATAAAAAAAAATGCTCATGAAGACGTACAAGTTACAAGGTATCTTTTCGTTACTTTCGAATAAAAATATTGTAATTGTTTTTAAAAATTTGTGACTTGGCAAAATAAAGCCGTTTTCTTCTGTGACAAAATATCAAAATTTAACTGCCATTTTGGTTTGCCTCTTGAATTTACAGTTTGCTTTGATGCTTTGCTCCACATGTTATAAGTAAAAATTTCATTAATTTTTTTTAAGGAACAGGCCTGTATTTTGTTTCACTTACTCCTACTTAAATCTCAGAACGCCTTACCGTGCGGCATCATCCACAAAAAGAGGCGTATCATAAATACCGTGCGAGCAAAAATTATTTGCATCAAAGGGGGCCTTGCATCTTGCATCTAAGGACGTAATGCTTAGCCGTAGAGCTTAATAGAATACCTGTTGGCTATCAGTACAGTAACTACCTGAATTAACAATTAATCAGTTATTCCGTCATCTTTGACAGTCGTGACAAGTAATTTGATTCATCGCTAATTTTATTATTAGCTAATTAAATTAATTAAATTATTATTAATTAATTGAAATTTATTAATTCAATTTATTAGCAAGCCTGTATTATATTTTACTTACTTCTCCTTAAATTTCAGAAGGCCACTAAAGGCCTTGGTCACTATCATTATTAAAGTACACGTTTTAAACGGCCAACTTTTAAAATAAAAATTCTTCATCAACTTGGATTGTGATTAAATCTATCTTCATCTATCTAAATATTATTGATATAATAAAGCAGAAAGTGGTAAATCTTTTAACAAAACCAAAGCTGGACTTTTGGGTAGGAAACGAAAAAAGCAAATATATTTATGGGTATTTCTTTCCTCCTTAAAGAGAAAAATCTGTACCAAAACTCACTGTACCTAATTTTACTTCTCACAGTTCAGTCAACTTCACAACCGATACGTCGCGGGAAAAGCAGCGTGACATTTTCCATTACTGTCACTCAAATTGGCTTTAGTTGACTGTGCAGTTTTACCGCTTCATTTGTTTCATTTTTATTTCTATTCTCGGTTAGTTCAGGTTAGTTGAGAACGTGTTTTTAAAGACCAAGACGCACGTGTTTATGTTTCTATATTTGGTTAAAAGAAAGCCATTTTAAAGTATTTAATAATTTGCCACAAAATATGCATAAATAACCCCTTAATTCATCCATTTCGACTTCTACATCACAGTTAAATTTCTTAAAAAAGGAGATAAACATAGAATACTAATAAATACCCAACGAAAATCTAAAAACAGGGACAGAATGGAACTATAAGTTTCAAAAGCCTAAAGCATTGAATATCAAACTATATAAGAATGACGGATGTCCGAGAAAAGTTGACAACCCAGTTTTAGACGTCTTGGAGGTGGTTTGGCCGCCATTGTGGAGTTTATCGTAACTCCAACCTTAAATCTGTCGTTATAATGCAGCGCATCGGCAACAGATGTATCAAATTCACTGATGTGATGTTGTGGTGTTGCCGCATATCGTATTTTATTGGAATTTTTAATGATATAAGCATTTTTAACGGACAATAAAATAGGAGGTTCTCAATTCCAGCCGAATATATGTTTTTGATAATAATATGTACGCTAATTACTCCGGGGTAATTGGACCGATTTTGACAATGATTTTACCGTTGCATTGGGAATGAACAAATAAAAGTAGATAAAAAGCGACAGCAAATATAACTAAAATAGGTTTTATTTCGTCGAAAAATAGCAAAGTACATAATACACTAATACAAACAAACTGAATGTTTCTTAAGTAAGAAAGTAAAACCTACTTATTTTAACCATTTTGAAAAGTAGTGATGATTGCAAATTAAAACCAAGTTATACAAACAAACCGCACATCATTCATATTTTACCCAACATATACGTTGTAGCCTAGGTAGGTATTGAATAGTGAGAGTCGTCATTTAATTCTGTTAGAAATATAATACATGGCGGTCAATATCTTTTCATGTAATTAATGTTGGGACGTCAAAAGCTTGAAAATATTATAAGCTACAAAGCAATTAAAAATAGTGACATTTTAAAGTCTAGACTATACAATAGGTAGGAAAATAAATGTAAGCTACTTAAATCTAGGATAGATGTGAAATCAAGTTTTACGATAAGCTATAAAGATAAATTTAAAAAACTCATGCAGCAAGTCAAACAGACAGGCGGCAACAATGTTTTAATTTAGCAGTGAAAAGGCTAGTCGCTTTCCTGTTGGTGAACTCATTGTGCCATCTATGAATTTAACGTAGCAGATTTAGGAAATCGGCTCATATGGCCTTCTTATAGTTTAATATTCAATGCCTAAAGTAAACAAAACAAACAACTGATCTGATTTTGGTGATTCTGCAATTTCCCAGATTCACTGGGGATCACTTTGACGGTAGTGGGGGAAAAGATCATCATTTGCTAATCGAACACACATCAGATCAGTTAGAATCAGTTAGACCGATCCGGATCGATCTAAACCTCTGGTGCTGATGCACGTTGCTAACCTCACACATATGATTTCTTGTTGTTTTCTGTGCTATTGTGGATGTTTAATATTTACGGATTTCTAGTTTTTGTAGTTTAGTGAATTATTGTGTTTGTGCGGATACAATGACTAGTAAAGACCATTGTATGATATTATTATGCCCAAAATAAAAAATACGGGGTATTTCGTATTTTCAGTAAGTAAAGTAGTGATAATTCATGATCTGTAATTTTATTTTATTATGATCAATTTAAACACATCTAACTAAAGAAAAAAGAAAAGCACAAAGTCTTTCTCCACAATTTTTTATTCAAAAACTAGGCGAACCTAGAATGATTCATAATAGAATTGAATCGACTTCGAGTGTAAAAACACTTATCATCAGGAAACGAAGTAAATTGTTTACCATTGAAAGCTCCAGTAAGGCTTATACAGGGTTCCCCATTTAAAATGAAACAGGGTAAATATCTGGTTCCACGTTAATTTAAAAAAAAAACGCTCGGACCCGTCGATTTTTATTTCGAGGGGGACATCTTTTGCGTATATTGTCAATCTTGTTACTTCAAGCACCTAGGAGGGAGGGAGGGTAAGATCTAAATCTTAAATGGATACCCCTACTTTATATATTTTTTTTGGATTTTGCATAAAATTCTGAACATTTTTTAATAGAAGCATTATTAGTCTATACTAAACAGTTTCCGAGATATTGAATCTTGAATAATGAGATTTTTGAACTTTGACAGCGTCTAGCTTTCTAACTGTACGTCTTATAGTAAACCGGCTTACATGTCCCTATCTTCGATTTTTATTATCTTTCCAATAGTGTCAACTTCCGGTTAAACCGGAAGTATTATATTTCTTACAACCGGTTTAACCGGAAGTTGACACTATTGGAAAGATAATAAAAAGCGAAGATAGGCACATGTAAGCCGTTTTACTCTAAAGACGTACAGTTAGAAAGCTAGATGCTGTAAGAGTCAATATCTCGGAAACTGTTTAGTATAGACTAATAATGCTTTTGTTAAAAAATGTTCAGAATTTTATGCAGAATCCAAAAAAATTATATAAAATAGGGGTATCCATTTAAGATTTAGATCTTACCCCCCCTCCCTCCTAGGGGCTTGAAGTAACAAGATTGACAATATACGCAAGATATCCCCCTGGAAATAAAAATCGACGGGTCCGAGCGCTTTTTTTTTTACGCAAAAGATGTCCCCCTGGAAATAAAAATCGACGGGTCCGAGCGCTTTTTTTTTTAAATTAACGTGGAACCAGATATTTAGCCTGTTTCGTTTTAAATGGGAAACCCTGTATAGTCTCACTTGTTATTTTCCCTATTGCTAATAACATCAGCTTTGTACCATTTACTTCGTTTCCTGATGATGAGTGTTTCTACACTCGAAACATGTCGATTCAATTCTATTATGAATCATTCTAGGTTCGCCTAGTTTTTTGAATAAAAAATTGTGGAGAAAGATTTTGTGCTTTTCTTTTTTCTTTATCATTCAACTCCACTTTGAGTATGGACTTACGTCTTCAACATCCAACTAAACCTAGTCCACACAAACAAGATGTTAAAAGCCCGGACCTGTCTATTTTCCCATTCGATCAACGATAATGTTGCAGTGCGCATGCCTATTCCTGTGTGTTTTTGTTAACATGCGCAAGGGCATAAATTTGCCACTTTCTTGATTATTGATTGCTTGTTTTAAGTCATTCTGGGTCATTTTCCAGTAACTTCTGCATCATTATCATTTTAAATGGAAGTATTTTACGTATCTACATTTATTATTAACCTGTTGATGATTGACTTAGGTTGTTGTCGCTTGCAGTTGCCTGTATTAATTTAAATTTTAAAAAAATTACCAGATACGTTTTCAGTTGTGCTGTTTAGTTCTTGTTTTTTCTTTGAGTTAAGAGCCGCATTTTTTTGGCTAGCTCTTTACCTGTACTTGCCGAAAATAGGCACGCGGGAGAACTGGAGTAAATTTAGATTTTCCAGAGCACAGCTTGCCCAGGTAAACAACAGGATACTGGAAAGCCAGAGACAACGAGAATTAAGCGTTTAGAATTGCTTTTCAGTTCGATAATACGACCACCAATCATTTCTTTTTAAGCTGAAAATGTATCGCTTTTTACTGTTATAAATTTGAATTAAAAATGGCAAAACTGGTGGTAAGTACCTAAAAACATTTGAAATTTGCATTCGTAATATTTTATTACTTTTGACAAATATCCACCTTTGCGGCGACTGAATTACCTAGAGTTTAAGTTAATAAACTTTGGATTTATGAAGCCCTTTATCATAAAAGCAGAATAAGAAATACGGACAAATTTGACAACATTTCGTTTTAACAAAAATTTAACTTAATCATCTCTTTTACTCACCACATGCATTTATACTATTTACTCGAAACCCTCTGTTTATTTTGAAATAATAAAGTCATTCTTGTACATTTTACTTCTATAGATACTATTAACGATAGCTAAGATAAATATTTCAAAAATAATTTGTAGAAATAGTCCATACTTAACCCTTTGGGGCCCAAATTTTTTTAAATGAAATATTTCTTTTTTTTTTCTTTTTAACGGACTAAATGTGTTTCAAGAAATTAAAAAATATTGAAATATATTAGGGTCGGATATTCGGGGATTCCCGAAGACGTGGTTATCTAGTAATACCACTGGGCCTGCGTAAACGTAAGCTAGGAAATAAAACTTACATAACACCGAATATAATATTTTATTTACCTACTCTATGACATTTTTATTTTTGGTGAAATAACAAAAGCAATTTTTTGTGTATTTCAAACATAGCCCGACCTTGCAGTTAAAAATCTAATGTTATATTAGAAATATCGTGCGCGAAAATCTGTTACGTATACAGCGTGTATTCGGAAGTTCTTACCAAATGGGAAACTTTTTTATTATTAATTTTACGAAAAATAATTATTCTTTATAAAAAGCCCTGCATGGTCTAAAACCTAAAATGCAACCATCAAATATAGAAATTTTCCAGTCATATACGGGGTTTGTCAAAAAATGTGAATTTTTCCCAAAAGAATGTGAATTTTTCCCAAGAGTAAAGTACCTTTATTTTTGACATTATCAAAAATTGTTATTAAAAAAAGTTGATCAGAACTAAAAACCACGTCTAAATATGCAATAACACGCATTAAATTAATTAAATAATTAAAAAATTAAATAATAATAAATCAATAAAATAATTGTTTAACATAAATGCGTATAATTGCACATTTAGCCGTAGTTTTTAGTTCTGATCATTTTTTTTTTATAACAATTTTTGATAATATCAAAAATAAAGGTACTTTACTCTTGGGAAAAATTCACATTCTTTGGGAAAAATTCACATTTTTTGACAAACCTCGTATATGACTGGAAAATTTCGATATTTGATGGTTACATTTTAGGTTTTAGACCATGCAGAGCTTTTTATAAAGAATATTTTTTGTTCGTAAAATTAATAATAAAAAAGTTTCCCATTTGGTAAGAACTTCCGAAGACACGCTGTATAACAACAGCGGCCTAGTGGTTTCAGACTGTAACCACCAGTTTTATTATACATTTTTGGGCACAAAACAGATAAATTATTTAAAACAATTATTCTTAAATCGTTAATTACTAACTTATAACTAATTTAAAGCCCCCTCCAGCAATTTTTTCTTAATAATAATTAAAAAATCGCTTTGTAAACAACTAGCAGTAACGTGCACTACGGGCAGACCAACAAACCATCTATTTATGGCGGTTTTTACTGAAATCGGCGCTTTCGTTTACTAAGGAACCATGAGATGTCGCTTCGAGAAACACAAGTACAACGGTGGCATCTCTGCGGGACCACTAAGACGTTGCAGAACCGATATTAAAAAGGTGGTACTTGTGCGAAACCACTAAGCCCCAAAGGGTTAAAGTGGAGTTGAAAGTATGAAAAGGAAAGAAAAACACAAAGTCTTCCTCGACAAAATTTAATAGAATAAAATATTCCTTGATTAAAGGTCTCTACATGTTTCGAACGCAGAAACGTTCATCATCAGGAGACAGAAAAATATATTGCTGATGTTTTTAGCAAAAGAGAAAAATGATGAGTGGTAGGCATAAAACCTTAATGGAATGTGGTGTCAAAAATTCGATTATTAAAATTACAGTATTTGAAGACATTAGAAATAAAGATAGTTAAAACATACGTAGTAGTATGTGGAAAATACAGTTTAAATGGTCCCGGTCTAGAACAACCAAACAAAAAAGGGAGGACATGGGGGTAGAGAAAGTATTACCATTAAAAAGAAGATGTCAAAAAGTTTTTCTGAATGAAAACATGCCTTGAAGACACAGTAAAAGATGGGAAGTTATTTCATGTATAGAAAATAGGCATTTTAGGCATCATGTTATAAAATAGAATATTTTTCAGGAAGGTGGTTTGGGGCACTGAATTTTAAGGCTGAAAAATATTCTATTTTATAACATGATGCCTAAAATGCCTATTTTCTATACATGAAATAACTTCCCTTCTTTTACTGTGTCTTCAAGGCATGTTTTCATTCAGAAAACCTTTTTGACATCTTCTTTTTAGAAGTACTACTTTCTCTACCTCCATGTCCTCCCTTTTATGTTTGGTTGTTCTAAACCGAGACCATTTCAACTGTATTTTCCACATACTACTACGTATGTTTTAACTATCTTTATTTCTAATGTCTTCAAATAATGTAATTTTAATAATCGAATTTTTGACACCATAAAAGCTCCATTAAAGTTTTATGCCTACCACTTATTATTTCCTCTTTTGCTAAAAACATCAGCAATATATTTTTCTGTCTCCTGATGATGAACGTTTCTGCGTTCGAAACATATAGAGACCTTTAAACAAAGACTATTTTATTCTATTAAATTTTGTGGAGGAAGACTTTGTGTAATTCTTTCCTTTTCATTTCAAAAATAGTTGCATCAGGTGTTCGGCTGTTAACAAATACCAAATATCACCAGTTAAATGTAATTAAACAGGAATAAAATTGGTATCACAGGATAGCTAAAGGTTCAATCGTTGTCTGTCTTGTAACAGATTTTTAATTTAGGTCTTTCTTTAGGAGAAAATAATTTTTAAAGTTGGCCTATTTATAATAACACAAATTATAGTATATTTTAAAAACGATAAGCATAATAGGAAAATCTGCTTTATGAGAAATAGAGTTTAAGGATAAATCTTTCAATATTTTTAATTTGAAGGAAATCGTGTAAGTGTAGTTTCGAAACAAGAGTTTTTCCTGTCACTTCGTTAGATCCATCATTAGATGTGTTTCGCCATATCACGGCTCGTCAGTAAGACTAGAGTCTGACAAAATAAAGGATTCTCAAAGAAAAGAAAATGGCAAACGCGTCGCTTGTAATAATTTTGTGTAAAATTAGGAAACGAAGACTTTAACACCTGCAATCTCTAAACTTCGGAATTTTTTGAATACACTCGAAGTTATGAAAATAATAATTAGGAAAATAGAAGAGGGTGGCTGAGCTTTTGTATTTGAGCCAAGAAAGAGTCAGGTGTATTACGTAATTTATTATTAGGTAAAGGAACATTTATAATATTAATGTCGTTTCGGAATGATATTCTAAAAGGAATAATAGAAGAGAACTTAATGTCTCGAGACGGGTTTAGGAAGTCCTAGAGTTTGAGCTTAAGTTGACAGCGAAATTAAATTAAACTTACATAGAAATTCTGAAGCGAGTTTTGAAATAATTAATTTTACTTTGTGGCAATAAATCCCCCTCACAATGAAAAAAATTATTACTTTCAAATAAGGTATATATTTAAAGTTTCCAGTTGAATAAGTTAAAAAATACAGAAATTTTAGCAAAATATAATAACCTTTGCAGCAACGTACCAACATTTTAGATCGCGGAATTCGGTATTGGTAAAACTGGAAGACCGGTTACAGTTTTGCGTTTACTGCAATAAATTTTTGGCGGTTTTATCTTCATCTAATTGAAGCATTACCTTTCTATCATTTATCATTGTTGAATATTAATATACCGTGCGAGCAAAAATTATTTGCATCAAAGAGGGCTTGCATTAAAAAACGTAGGGCTTGAATTAGATCACAATGATACGAGGACGATATATCTAACCAAATCTAGGTTAAAATTTTATCAAATTTGTATTATGACAAGATATACCAAACTAATGAGTAATAAAATAAGTAGACAAATACAAATTTATTTTTGTTGTTTACAAAATTAGCGAAGTAAGAATATACAGAAAGAAAAAGAAAAATAATTACATAAATGGCTAAAATTGGCCACCACCATGCTCCAAGCATAAATTCACACGTCTCTTCATATTTTCGAAAGTGTTGCATCTCTGCAGAAATGTTACCACATTCTTGGATAATCCTTTCTTGTAATTGTTCTAAATTTGCAACTGGTGTTTTAAAAATAGTGTTCTTTAAATGAGGAAAAACGAAGTAATCCATAACCGTCAAACAAGGTGATCTAAATAAATGTCTGATCGAAAACTGATCAATCTGTCGTCGAAAAAATTGCCGTCAAAGATGACGGAATAACTGAATGATTGGTAATTCAGGTAGTTACTGACACTCAACAGGTATTAATTTCTACGGCTAAGCATTACGTCCTTAGATACAAGGCCCTCTTTGACGCAAATAATTTTTGCTTGCACGGTAGGTTTGTGTTCAAATTATATTAATTATTGGTTGTAGATAAACAATTAATAATATTTGTTTATCTACAACTAGAATAGGCGCAGAATCCTTGTGATAATGAGAACATTATGCTATGCATACATACACACAAATTACACACAATACATCTAGGACTATTATGAACTCATAATAGTCCAAGAACAAACAAACTACACAACTATATTTTAATAACCAATATCGCCATGGTGGATTGTGATTTTTATAATATTTATAAAGATATATCAGACCGCCAGTATGGTCCTACTACCGCAGGTATTTCAGCTTCATCTATACTATTATTGTAAAAAATTGTAAAATAACTGACTGAGAGATTCATAAACGCGAAGCCTAAACCACTAATCCTGCTGGAATCATGAAATTTCCGGGATGTCTTCTCTTTATAACGGAATTTGTTTATCTCAGGAACAAAATCTGGTCGAGTATCTAAAAGTTGGTAAAGTACATTTCAAAGTTTATTGTATTGGCTTTTGGTACCTGTTATTTATTTTAATACTAGCGTGTACCCGGCATGCGTTGCAACCCGCTGGTATAAATACAAACCCGAACAAACCCGATATATTAGTACCCGGCATGCCACTTTCTAAAATTGCACCCGTGCGAAGCCGGGACGGGTCGCTAATTATACATAACAACCTTCCTCTTGAATCACTCTATCTATTAAAAAAAACGCTTCAAAATCCGTTGCGTAGTTTTAAAGATTTAAGCACATATAGGGACAGGACGGGCGATAGCGACTTTGTTTTAACTATGTTAAGAAAATCTCATTGTTGTATCACTAAAAGGTCTAGAGGGCGATATATTTATAATTTAAATAATGTCACTTGTTTACAATTATTTCCCACGTTTAGGGCTTTATAATTTTTTATTTTTACTCCGAATTAAGTGATTTTATAGATACATTTATTAGTTTTAACATGCCTATACAAATTTTAAGAGAAATTGGTTTCTTGACATATTATATAGGATAATTATTGAAAAGTTGTTTTTTTGCCTAGTGTCAAAATACCCTGTGAAATAATTAGGAAACAAAATTGCTTTAAATTATCAGTTTCCATTAACCCGCAAATATTGTTTTCATTTTGGTTTCTGTTTTATGTCAATACGTGCATTTTGTTTTCACCAAAATGCAAAATGATCTTGATGATGTCAATAATTTAAATTTTTTCATATTTTTCTCATTGCCATTGCATTCAAAATAGAATAGACTATCAAAATGCTAGAAAACAAATGTTTTTGTAATAATCAAGATTTAATAAACAAATAAATTTACGGAAAAACAACTTACCCTTACTACCTGTACACAGTGTACACGTCGGTTCATGGCATCAATTAGCCCGCGAATATCATCCTGGGTAATATTCCTCCAATCTTGACTCTTATGACGCGGTAGTAATTTAGGTCCAGTTGCTGGTTTGCGTGAGTTTAAATTACCCTCGTGTAATTTTCGACGAACTGTCCAAGAACTGACATTTTTAATTCGAACCTCTCGAAGTTGGTTTCTCGCCTGTACTGACGTCAAACGACGATTCCGAAGATTTTTATGTACAATAAATACGCAATACATCAATAGCTTTAGTTTTGCTGTTCCAAAATAATTGACATCATCAAGATCATTTTGCATTTGGGTGAGAACAAATGCACATGCTAACATGAAGCAAAATGTAAAGAAACTGATATTGTCATATATTGCCATCAATGTGCACTCCCGGTTGAGGTATGGTATCATTTTCTGGGGGGGGGTAGCTTGGAAATTGTTAGAATATATGTCCTTCAAATGCGGTGCATTAGGAATATTTTCAACATGAATATAGTTGAAACATGTAAAACTAAATTTTTAGAGAATCGCATAATGACTGTTATATCGATTTATATTTATAAATGTAATCTTTGTAAGGGAGAATTCAGATCTTTTCTCCGAACATATCAGAGAACACTCAAACGACACAAGAAATAAAACAAATGTAAAGAAATAAAATGTAATTTCAGCTTCATTCAAAGAAATGTACAATTTAATTTAATAAAAATTTACAATAAAATTCCTCGGGAAATAAGGGAATTAAATAGCAAATCGTTCAAAATAAAAATAAAATCGGTACTTATTAGAAAGGCCTATTACACTGTCAATGAATATTTTGACGATGATATGGCATGGCAGTAAGTTGCTTCCTCTACCACTTAACGCATATTGCTGTTCACTGGTTGTTGAGGGATTGACACTCCTTGTTTCGCTTTTGTTTTGTCTATTTTATTCTCTTTTCATGTAATAAAGTTTATTGTATAATATGTTCGTCTTAGCAAAGTGTGAAATAATTGTATCTTAGGAATTTTAAAATTTATGAACTTTACATTAGGTACTACCTATATTTTTATTGACATATCCTACGCCCTTGGGCTTTCAAGACTTAAATCTTATGTTTTTGTTTTGTATTTAAGGATCAATAAAGATTTTTGATTTGATTTGATTTGATATTTTGAATTACTTTTGTTTCCTAATAATTATTCCACAGGGTGTTTTGACACTAGGCAAAAAAAACAACTTTTCGATTATCCTTGTAAAATAGGTATGTCCAGAAACCAATTTCTCTTAAAATTTATATAGGCATGCTAAAACGAATAAATGCCATAGCCGTAGCTAGCTTATTTTTTCTAGGGGGGCTTAAGCCCCTGAAAGAATCGTAACGCGCCAAACGGGAAGCGCCACAGGCGAAAATTTTTCAGGGCCACGCCCTAACTTTACTAAAATTTAACCAAACGGTTTGTTTACTAATATTATACTTAAACCTATAAAAAAAACCGAAAGCCAGAAAAAAAATCGAATCTAAGCTAATGTAAAGTAGGTGATTTTTTTTTTTTTTTTTTTTTTTTTTTTTTTTTTTTTTTTAATTTACGTCGGCCTATTTCCGCAACAAGGCCAATCATCGACGCCAGGGAGTTTGTCACACACTATCTGGTAATTTTGCCGAATCCCTCTTCGTCGAGGGTAGGGTTCTTTAACGTGCCAATATCCATGACACGGGACCCACAGTTTAACGTCTCTTCCGAAAGACGGTGAACCTCTTAAACCAAATTCGAAATTTAACATCGACGTTGCCGGCCCCGGGGATTGAACCCGGGACCTTCGATCCGTGAGGCCGCTGCACTGACCACTAGACCACAGCGCCGATATAGGTGTATTTTTATTATTATAGCGGAAAAATATTAAAAACGTCGGTAAAACAACAACATAAACAGAATTAGGATTACAATAACATACTAAAAAAATCTGATAACAGCTACCATCAATTGGGTAAAAGTAGCTAGGTACTAACAAAAATAATCATTACTCTTTATAAACTTAAAGACAGTAAATAAAATAAAATTGGTACTAAACACTAAAATCTACTTTGCGATTTTTTTGCTTGACAAACTGTTTGAGAATATCTTCTAAATTCAAATTACTCATCATTTCACTTTCTATGTTAATTAAGGATACATTTGAAAATCGATCCTGCAACATACGACTCCGTAACCAATTTTTTATTCTTCTCATCGTTGAAAAAGATCTTTCGCATGTCGCAGAACTGATTGGTATTGTCAATGCTACTTGCATTAATTTATATAAATTTGGAAAAGTCTCTTTTTGTACAGTTGTTCGTATTTCACTCAAACTCCACTCAGAAATATCAGATTTTAGACAATTTTTTGCAACTAGCATTTTCGCTTTTAACACAATATCTTTGTTTATAGCAAATGAATCTAAATAATGACGAATAAATAGACCACTTTCTTCAAAATCTAATTTAAAAAAGTTGTCGACAGACAATGCAAACTGTTGGCTCTCTAGTGAAAAAGGAATTTTCATATGGTTAATGGTTAAGAATACGATAATAAACATTTATTAATATTGATTCCAAAAAATAATAAAAATAGAAGGTAGAATTTGTCAGAGGGGGCTATTTTTATACCAGAGGGGGCTTAGCCCCCCCCCCCCCAGCCCCCCCCCCCCTTAGCTACGCCTATGATAAATGCATCTAAAGCTCTCTAAAAAATCACTTAAATCGGAGTAAAAATAAAAGAGTTATAAAGTCCTAAACTTAAACCAAATTTTACGATTTCCGTTTTTTTTTGCACGGGAGTGGAGTATATTTAAAGAAATCTTGATAAAATCGATGATTTTCTTAAATCTGGCCACCCAGCTATATTCACGGTATCGGGCTTGTCCATATCGTGGTCTAAGTCCTCCCGGTTACAATGTCTCTTTTTATCACGTTAATAATATCACGTTGATCGTTGATCCGAACACGCCATTATTACCGCCCTGCCCCTTCAGACGCCCTATCAAAAGAACGGTGTGTAGAACTATATAATAATATACGCACTGAGACGATGACGCGGCCCACCAGTGACACATGGGAAAAGATCCAGCGTGTCTAGTGTATCGCTATAAATACAATTCAATGGACCGAACCTACATTTTGTATTGCATGTTTTGTTTGTTGAACTGATCATCAAATAAACTATTTGTGAAACGGAAATGGTAAAAATATCCATCAACTGAAAATAACGAATAATTTTTCTATTTTTATGATCTCTAATATGACAGCTGTCCCGCAATATGAAACACTACAAATTTAATGAAGTGTTTTAACAGTACATAAAACATGATTAACAGATAAATTGGAAACAACGGCCGTCTTAACCCTGGAGACAGCCCATATAATATTCTCCAGCCAGTGCGGCCAGATTTATATACACCTTTGGCCCAAAGTCGGCCGTTCTCTGTCGCCCAAAAATCGCAAAAACTGAAACAATGTTGCCAATCCAATGCAAAGTTAAATTTTATTATCAAAATTGTCAGAAATGTATTAATCATGCATTATACTTTTAAATTTATTTTTATTTTAAATTAGAAAGAAGCTAATACCCAGTTTTTATATGTAAAATTTAGGTTATAAGGAATTTCCCATCAAATAAAAAAAATGTTTTTAAGTAGTTCATTTGTTTGGGCAGAAATCAAAGGAGCAGTTAATGCAAAATTCATAACACCTCATTACATAGGTCTATTATCTCATTTTCCCCAGTTTCCTATAGTGGATCCTGGATTCTTATTTATTAATACCAATAAAACCTAATAAAATATTGGCAGACACGCTTGTTAAAGAACAAGTAACAAGTTTAAAAATAATGTTAGGTTAGAAACTGCTGCGGGTGGGAGCGGGCGGGAACAGAAAACACAGCGCAACAGTGTTGCGTGTTGCACTAATTACAACACCTGGGCACCCACTCTCACAGAAAAATAAAGGGTTTACCCACTCCCAGGGTGTGCATCACATAACAGGAGTGTGCATATTTATTTGTAACTGGAGGTGAATGTCGACTCAGATAACGGAACTGTACTAATTTCTAAATGTTACAAGTTACAATACAAAGCGGAATCTGATTGCTTTATAGCCCAAAGCGCTGTATCAAATTTCTGAAACTAGCCCAAAAGTAGCTTAGCGAGTTTTGAAAAAATGTTGTCGCAATAAGAGGCAGAAAGGAGCCCAAATTGCGATATACCGCCCAATCTGGTCACACTGTCTCCAGCGACTATTATTGCAATAAATACTAGTCTAATTTCCACATAATATTTATTTTATAACCCGACGCGTTTCGCTACACTGTAGCTTTATCAAGGGATTTTTTAAATCGAGTGAGGTACTATAATTTTAACCTAAATTAAAAAAAAAAAATTTTAATTTAAAAAATTTGTGCAAAATTTTATTTACTCGCAAAAGTAATAACCATCCAACAAATTTTAGTGTAGAGTGTACCCTGTCAACAGTATAGACCGGCTGTAGTTCCTATAATTTTTACTCCTGCAGAGTTATTTGTAAATACACCTAACGCTACTACAATTCTCTACCAGATAAAAATAGTTTTCATTAATTAAAATTTAAATTTAGACCCCCATATATTAGCTAACAAGAAGACCGATAAATCTTCGAATATAATTAAGACAAGTTTTGACTTCCAAAATGGTGAAGAAACATTATTACCTTCGATATTTATTCATAATAATCATTGTTGGAATAATAAGTAGATAAAATGAGTTTTCTGCAAAAAGTCTTGGTGCGTTAGAAATTGCGATGGGGTTTGTAATTAGGAAAAATGTTTAATTTTTAATTCCGCGTAGAAAGACATAAAAATATATAGGGTTCCAATTTAAAATAAGAAAAATAAATTAGCTTAAAGTTTGCATTGTTTCGCATTAAATTTTGGACATCCTGTACAATTCGTATTAACTTGGTTTTCGGGACCGTTAGGCTTTATTTAAGCACCTTGTATATTATTATTACCGAGGCATTATTTTTATTAATATTTAAAACCAGTGTCAGTGGTGCAAAACGGATTTTTTTAGTTTTACTTTTTCGCTTATATCACTAAACGGACGGAAAAATATATTATTTTGACGACAAACTTTTTTGGGACATCCTGTATAAACAATAATAATTTTCCGAAAAGCGCCCTAGGATACAGGTAAAGACTGCAAAATATCAAAATCCTATTTTAATTAATAAGGGAACATTGATATTTTAAATTATAACCCATTAAAAATATGTCTCAATCAAAAGACCGCCACTCGGAAATATTGAAAATATTGGAAAAAAAATTTAAATCTCGTTTTAAAACCCTCTATTAATTTCCTAACAACTTTCTTTAACATTATCCTATACCTATATAATAATTAAATTCCAATTTTTATAGAGGAAAGACGTTAACTTAATAACATGTTGATTTTTTAACTCTGAAATATTAAGACCCTGAAATTTAATGAACAGTTAAATAATAATAGCTAGGAGTTTTCAACCCTACACCCAAATCATAGTTGCGATATACGGGGGGGTTTAAAAATACAGTTAATTTAATTGATTGATAAGGTGACCATCAGTATATCTTTTTAAACGTATCGCTCTGTATATTATCACTGATTTGAAAAACTACTTAAATTGGCTCTTTATTTTTGTATAATCATATCTATACCTAACTAGTCAAGTTTTTGAGTAATAAGCGATTATTTGTAAAATTTTCTCGACAATTTAATTTCCATTCGATTTTAAGTAAGAAGTACGTAGTTGACAGAATACCAAATTACCATTGTAGAAGCGGCAAATTTTTTGGCAATCGTTTTATATGAAAAAGTAGTTTTGACAACCCAGTATCCTGGTGGAAAGGCCTTTGTTCATCATCTATATTATCAAAGCTAGCGTTACGGATTTTGATGATATCTGCATCTTCAGGACTGAGCGCAGTTTTAGCCATTTATAGTAACATTAACATTCATTCAAAAAAAAAGGAACAGGCTTACTAACGACGGATCAGCTAAACTACTATCACGAACTATACACAACGAACACTTGTAAAAAAACATAAAAAGTGGTAATAGATCAATTATTATTTTTGACACTATTGAAGATGTAGTGAAAGTAGTTGAATCTCTTGAAGAAGGCATTGGTGCTGAATATACTATTGAAGTAGATGACGACAGCGATGATATGCGTCTTGATCCACTTATTTCTTGATTGTTTTCTTAACAACATTTTAACCTTTTATTTGTGTTTATGTATTTTCTTCTCTATTTTTTGAATAATATTTTTGTTTTTTTTCTCTGTGCAGCGGGATAAAAATGAAAATTTAGTGAAAAAGCCCATCGTGTAAGTATTTTTCCAAACTTCGTTAATAATATTCATTGAAAACAACGCACGGACGAACTACCGACAACCGGGTTGATATAATTTATAACTTTCAAAATTCATATTTATGCAAATGAAACTCACATCGTTTTTAGTCTTCACCTTTCTCAGGTGTTTTCGTGGAAAGCAGTGATTTAATTTCAGATAAACTCGCAACTCTCGTTGTATTAATTAAGTTAATCCCAACATTTTAAAATGGATACCCCGGATTACGTACCTAATTTATTGCCCAGGACCGAAGGCTTAATATACACAATTTAATTTGGCATCTTAACGAAGTTTACGCATCGAAAATCCTTTAAAACGAAAAGAAAAATTTTATAAAAAAATCCCATCTTTTCCAAATTAAAAATAATTGTTTGGGTTTGTTCGCGTAAATTCTCCAGTTCTATAAGACCACATGATAAAAGGTACTTTCCTTTCGCTTCTTTTATCAGTATAGCAAAGGAAAAATCTTTGCTTAGCTAAATTGTAAATAGAACGCTTCGTGAACGCTAACGTATTTTTGCAAGCCATTATGCTAATAATCCATTATCACCCATTTCCTAAAAAAATTACCTTGGCGTAAACCTAAATTATAATTTCAAGGCTACTGTCTTAAATATTATCCATGTGCAATGAAGCTTGATGACTTCGCCTACGTGCTTATTGGAGTGTGAAGTTTGAGCTGTTGATTGTAGACAAGAAGAGGATTCCAGATATTGGGGAGATCTATACTTGGTTTACTAAATATATGGGTATACCTGTACATGGGATGGGTTGCGTCACACGCTATTAACACTGCCAAGAATAAACCTAAACTTTGGCTTTTGATGAAACCTTTATTATTTGGACAGACAGGAACGAAGAGCTGATACGTTCTTTGGAACATATTAATAGTATAAGACAATCCATAAAATTTACCATGGAAACAGAAAAACATTTGACTCTACCTTTTCTCGATGTTCTCGTCAAACGAAGTGCTGAAAACATAAAAACTTTAGTGTACAGGAAACTCACTGATACGGGGCAATACGCAATCACGGATCGAATCATTCAAACTCCAGAAATCAGGGCATAATTCAAACTCTTTATCACAGAGCATCTAACGTTTGCAACAATCCGGAAGACCTTAATATCGAAATTTCAAACATCAAAAAAGATTTAAAACAGATTGGTTACCCTGAAACCTTTGTAACTAATACCATCTCAAGACTTGAAAATGGCGAAGTAAAAACTAATACAGAAACGAAAGAGGAGCAAGCATTTCTTAAAATACCTTATGTTAAGGGGATCTCTGAAAAAATTAGAAGGATAACCAAAAACTATAATATCAAAACAGCCTTCAAATCCGGACATACCCTTAGAAGCTTTCTTACAAAAGTAAAACCCACCTGTAATGAAAACACAAAAAATTGTATCTATCAAATCCCTTGCGAGTGTGACGAATCGTACATTGGAGAAACAAAAAAACCTCTTCCCATACGAGTTAAAGAATATTAGAAATATACTCAAAGAGGTGAAACTTTGAGATCAGTTATAGCGGAACATGTATGGACCAACCAAAATAATATACAATAATCAGAAGCCAAGGTTTTGGACACGGAACAGCACTGGAGACAATGAAAATTCAAAGAGGCAGCTTTCATGAATCAAAATACCCATATATTTAATAAACCAAGTATAGATATCCCCAATATCTGGAAGCCTCTTCTTGTCCAAAACCAACAGCTTAAACTTCACACTCCAATAAGCACGTTGGAGGAGTCATCAAGCTCCATTGCACATGGATAGTATTTAAGACAGTAGCCTTAGAATTACAATTTAGTTTATGCTTCAAAATGGTTAGAGGTACTAACCAACCGAAACGTTGTGTTAAGTAACAAAATAAATACAATGGAAGTCAGACAAGGTAGTTTTTTTGATATTACTTCATTGTCTACCACCTTCAAACACCCACTTACGAGTTTAAAATGGTGAATGCGATGGTAAAAGAGCCTAGCCCAGTATTGTCTCTGTCGCCAAGATCTTAACGAAAAATAGAGCAGACGACTTCAACAGGGTGCCATAAATGACTGGTGACTTAGCCACGATGCGAGCAGTACGTCTTAGAGCAAAACGACTTACATGTCCCTATCTTCAATTTTTATTATCTTCCCAAAAAAATCAACTTCCGGTTAAACCGGAACTCGATAGCAGGAAATATAGTTGTTTCGGTTTAACTGAAAGTTGATTTTTTTGGGAAGATAATAAAAATTTAAGATAGGGACATGTAAGCCGTTTTGCTCTAAGACGTACTGTTAGAAAGTTATAAGCTGTCAAAGTTCAAAAATGTCACTTTTCGAGAGTCAATATCTCGGAAACTATGAAGTATAGACTAATAGTGCATTTAATAGAAAATAATATAATTTTATGTGGAATTTAAAAATGTAATAATATACAGGGTGTTCCATTTAAAAAAAAAAATAACGTCAACACTTGACAGTTGGTGACATTACTGACATATGGTATAATAGTCAAATAGTAAAGTTTTAGTCCTATAGATTGCCCAAAACCCGGATCCGATATCACTTTTCGTTCGCCTGTAATTAAGCCGTTCCGGAACATTTGCCCAACCCTGTATATATCTCTGTCTAACACGTTATATTCCGTTCAAGACGTACAGCGTGTTGCTACTCCTGGAAACCCCGGAAACGATCTCTACGTTGCGCTTTGCTAAAGCGATGCCTGGCCTGCCCTGTGATCATACCGGTTCGTTTTGGTTAGCACCGGTATGTGTCTCTCTTTCTCTCTATCATGCATTTAACTCGATACGAAGAAACAAGAAAGATACATGATTTAGGTACTTAATAATAGTTGCTTTTACTTATGTTTGGAATTGAATTTTAATAATTTCTGGTGTGAAATCCTAGTAACTTTTTGCCTTAATTTATTTGTGATTGGAGAGCGCTGACATGGATTATCCGCCGCCATCTTACAGGTTTACTGGCTGAATCGATTTTAGCTCTGCCGTTCAGATCGTTTCTTTGCTTAATCTTATCAGTCTGTGGTTCTTTCAACCATGGCGGCGTAGGTATTTTTAGCCACTTTTTCTTATAAGCTAGTGCTAGGCCAACATTACTCAAGACACTTCGGCTTTGGTTTGCAACTCCATTAATAATTAAATTACACGACGTACTATTGTAGGTGCTTCCACTATACAAACTACCGACTGGTGGCCATTATACCGACGCCATGCCAGAGAGCCGCCATGTTGATAAATTGGTCCTTTTTGAGCACTCTATAGTTTCCGCTTTTCGCCCGTCGCGAATTTAAATAAAAGGTGTGTTTGTACGCCGGGAAAATTAATTGGTGTAGTGTGAATGCGGTCTTAAATTAGGATTAGCCTGGCAACAAAGAGTTACTTTCGGTAAAGGAAAATTAAAGGAGTATAAGAGGGAGAGATAAAAAGCGGGTTTTGTGCAAATGTGTGGATATTTTTGGTTATCATTTTACCCTTATCAAAAAGATGCATAAAGAGGGAGGAATATTATTATTCCTTAG
This sequence comes from Polydrusus pterygomalis, assembly GCA_963969555.1. Classification (NCBI taxonomy): domain Eukaryota; kingdom Metazoa; phylum Arthropoda; class Insecta; order Coleoptera; family Curculionidae; genus Polydrusus; species Polydrusus pterygomalis. The sequence goes on from OZ018377.1 coordinate 4,483,854, forward strand.
ATGGGCATATGTGATGTAATAACCTAATAATAATATTGGTATAGGGGAGACCGGGGCTAGTTGGCGCACGGGTTGGTTGGCGCAATGCAATTTTGACTACTTTATAATAAACATCGGAAATACTGTATGGTCCTCGGAGACTCGTTGTAAGCAACCAACATTACATACGATAATTCTCGCCTAGATCTCTTAAAGTATGGTTGCAGCTCCACGGACTTGATTTTTTGACTATTTATGGTACTTTTCTGTGTTTTACTAATTTATTTATACTTCATAGGTAAGTACTACTACATACACAATAAGTCAATAAATATAGAAAATTATACTGTACGCATGTTACATTAATATTAGTTATTTGCATTTACAAAATATTTTGAGGTTGTGTATTTTGAGAGACAAATAACTTTACACGTGGGTTTGGGGCAGGTTGGCTCAAAACAAACGGGGAAGGTTGGCGCTGCTTAATGTGTGGAGGAGACTTTAGAAAAAGCAAACCAGAGGAAAATTGGATACGCTGCACTGCTTGTGGTATGTGGGCTCATGAAGAATGTCCAGAAAACAAGTTGTTTTATCAGTGTATCAACTGTGACTCTAATGACGATATGTAAACTTTTATATATCTACGTATGTCTTACAAAATTTTGCTTTGGTTTGTGATATTACTTTAAGTTGTTTTTTTATATGATATGATGTTTTGAGTATTATCTTAACATAGTATAAAACAAAGTCGCTATCGCCCGTCCTGTCCCTATATGTGCTTAAATCTTTAAAACTACGCAACGGATTTTAAAGCGGTTTTTTTAAATAGATAGAGTGATTCAAGAGGAAGGTTTTTATGTATAATACATGCATAATATTATAGATAAACACTGATAAACTAGAGTAGTAAATTAGAGTAGGGAGAACGAACGACCCAACCTAACCGGTCCCCGGCCCGTTCAACGATCGATCATCCGAAGCACCGAAGCCGGAATAGACGAAGACATACTATGTTTTATGCATGGATGTGAATTGTGGACGGGCCGGCAAACGGTTGAGTTTGAGGTTTGTTCGGGTTTGTTCGCCTTATTATCTCACGTCGTATAATGCCGGGCTGCAACGCAGGCCGGGTACACGCTAGTTTTTAATAAATCGTTATTTCAGGTAAAAACCTTATTTTCATATTAAACACTGATTGTGCGCCAATTTGCCCCATATGATGCGCCAACCAAGCCCACCCACGGGGTAACTTGGCGCAACTGACATACCAAAATATATATTTTTTTAAAACGAACTGTTTCAACAAACTCATTAATTAAGGTAAGGTTGTAGATTGGGCTTTAAACTATAATAACACGCCAACAAATATTTTTTAAACGGATCTGAAAGGTGATAAAAAGTTTGAACGTTAAAAGTGCGCCAACTAGCCCTGGTCTCCCCTATACTCTGTACCGGGTAGCCAAATATGAATGGATGAAAACAATTCTTGCGTGATTATCTGTTTGAAGTATAATAAGTAATAATTGAAGCAAGGAACTTGGGGATAACTTTTGACACGAGTCTCAGTTTCCAATCATTAATAATAAACTAAAAATAGCTTATATGCGCCTTAAGGTGGCATTCTCAACGTCAGTTAATCCATTACCAACCTATAACCTATTTCGCGTTATTTTTTCAAGTTTATTATTTTGTTGACTAACATGTAAATAAAATCAGTATTGTCGGCACATTACTTAGGTAATAAATATCTGATATATTACAAAAATATCTATTTATTTCCTTGCTAATTTTGGGAGAATTGTATAGTAAAAGAACAATGACATAATAATGTTAAAAAAATCTTACCCGATATTTTTCGCTATTATACAATTCTCCTTAAATAAGTTATGAAATTCCTTGATATTTATTAAATATGTCAATTATTACCTAAATATAGAATATCAAGTCGATACTGATTTTATGTAAATTTTGTGTAAAAGCTAGAAAACATAAATAAATCTACGCGGTATAGGTTGGCAAGCATGTTGATACTCCCACCGTAAAGCTTTGTATCTATTAAAAAAAATCTACTACCGAAAACAAAATATTAGCTTTGAGATTGATAATTTCGTTGTTCGATAGTACACTGCCGTGAAAAAAAAGGGCATCATAAGATTTGGATTAAGTTCAGGGATTTATAATTCTTTTATTTTTACTCCGATTTAAGTAATTTTTTTAGAGAACTCTAGATACATTTATTAGTTTTAACATGCCTATACAAATTTTAAGAGAAATTGGTTTTTTGACATATTATTATACAAGGAAGTTGTTTTTTCTGTATGTTCCACCGGTTTCTTCCGGTACCTACTCCTGCGGTCCTGCGTAATATGATCCGACGAATCTTGCCAAACTATATCTACTTGCGAGGATTTAAGACCATCACCTACACGTTTTTCATAAAAAGATTTTGCCACAGCCTATATTAATTCTATCGCATTAAACTGGCAATGATATGGCGGCAGTCGTAGAACCTCATGACCATATTCACGCAGTATTTCATCTACCGCGTATATTTTGGGTGATTTGAGAGACTTTGCGATTGATAGGAGTTCGGATTTTAACATGTTTGGTAAAGGATTTTGGTTGTGTTTTTCAAGCTCCTCATAAATATCACTTTTTCGCCAAGATGTACTAGGTTGTTTATTCAAAATTCTTAAATAATATGATGCATACAATTATTAAAGACGGCTTATCTAAATTTGGGATTAATTGAGCGTTTAGCAATTTTTCAAACATTTCGCAATTCATATTGTCATGATAGTCTGAACTTTTTGATGTGGAAGAAAAAATTAAGCTTGCACCTGGAACATATCCTGTTACAGAACCGGCGGTAAAATAACGAACCGCTTTCCCGTGCCACATCCCTTTTTTGTTTTCACGCTTTTTACAGCATCATCTTGCCAACATTTCTTCCATTTGAAAATATCCATGTTTCGTCTAAAAATACTACTTTTCTAAATTTTGATTTGTATTTCCGTATATTTTTTAAAAAACTGAACACGCTAACTCACTATCTGTGGCTGCACACTTAAAAATCTCCGGTTACAGTCTTTTTTTATAGCGAAAACCCAACTTTTTTTTTATAACGATTCAAGTCCGATTTCCAAAACACCTAGAATTTTTAAATATTCTTTTAAAACTGGAAGAGTTAGAATTGGTTTTTGATCTGTAGAAATCATAAATCCCATTCCAAACTCCCATTTTTATATTTTCGCTCAAATCTTCAGTCTTTGGCTTTCTTCGTTTACATTTTTTAGTATTCTTCGGTATTTCTTTCATGCACAATTTTCTGCACATTCCTTAAACTAATTCCCAGTGCTTTTGCTACGATTTCCTGCATAGTGGTTGACGAATTTTCACTTTTTCTTTCATTCTCGAAATAGTTTAACAAATTAAGCACCATTTTTTTTGCTTGGGGATGCAAACAACCAGAAAATTGCTTTTTATCGTTCATATTGTCACATTAAATTAATTGTCAAAGTCACAAAACTGACATCTTTAAATCAAGACGAAGGTATGATAAAATGCAATAAAATAAAAGATAAATTGAAAGTATGTCTTTGTTAAATCGTAAGACCCGCACGATAAGATCTGACTATACCAGAATCGATTGTAGAACGTATGTTTTATTAAAAAAATTAAAGTTGATACACGTAGCATTTTCCTAATCCATCCTGTATAATATTTTTCTTCTAAAAAATTAATTTGTGGGGTCCGAGCAATTCTTGATTAAGTGGCAGGATAAAAGGCAGATCCGTTGCATATCATTGTCATTTAATACAGACCACCCAAACGTAGGTTTTTAATAGCTACTATTTAAAATATTTTAAATGTGTCTAGCTACTTTATCATTAATAATGTTCTATGGCGTATGCACATGTCTAGTTAACACGTCCCAATATTAGCGCTATTTTGGCTTCGTATTTATAGAGCAACTTAGAGTCTTAAATCTAATGAAAATCCTTAAGTACATCAACGGGAAACTAATGAGTGGGATCACCTTTGTCTGGAAAGTCTGGCGTTATTCATAGGCTGATGTTTATATTTTAATTTTAATTTCTTAAGCACATATAGAATGTACCGTGCGAGCAAAAATTATTGCATCAAAGAGGGCCTTGCATCTAAGGACGTAATGCTTAGCCGTAGAGCTTAATACCTGTTAGGTGTCAGTAACTACCTGAATTAACAATTAATCAGTTATTCCGTCATCTTTGACAGTCGTTAATTTGATTCATCGCTAATTTTCCCAATTTCTTGAACAATTCACACAATGGCCTATACGGAACAGCACAAAACATTTTTTATTATTTTTTTTTACCATCTATTTAACACAATAATTAATATGGATTTCCACCTAGTAAAAGCCGAATCAATTCTACATCAAAAGATAATGTGATCAAGGTTAGAAAACTGTGTTAATAACTTTTAAACGTCCAACCATGACGGTTTAAGGTAATCTACAATCAAGCAGAAATAAACGATAAGGAACAAGTAAATTTCTTAATTTAATTACTGTTTACCTCTAACAATGCTTAAGGCAAACAGTGCAAATGGGCAAAAGTCGGTTGCTTATTTGTTTATTATTAGGACAGAATCTTTTTTATTATCCCTCGTAAGTCACGCAATTTGTAATAATAATAATAATAAAAATAAAGATATTTATTTACGCCAAAAAATAAATTATAAAATGTATTAACTAAAAATAACTATTGGTGACGGTAATATACTAGTTGGCACAAAAATATAGGATTTTGGTTAACAACTAATCAGTCTTCCAATCCAATATTTTTAAATCAAACGATTTAATGAACTAGCAAATTATGTTGCTTCTTCTTAGTAAACTCTAAGCAAAGTCTTCCAAGTAAGTTCTGTGAACAAAACTTCTTTAATACTTTACAACTACTCTTAGAGCTTCGGAAAGTGATATAACTAAATTATCAAACATTTTCTTTTTTTTATAAAAACTTTCACGATGCTGATTTAAAATTTTAAGTTTATATAATCGAATAAGTATCGGTGTTCAACTTTTGAATTTGCGAAATTAAAAAGTCTTCATTATATTTTTAAAAATTTAATGGATGCCGTGGCCTGAAAACTAACTTTTTTAAACGTTATTGCAAACTTGAATGTACATTTTACGTAAATTTTATATCATTTTCTTATGTACGTATCGAATAAAACCTATTTTGGACCCTTCCTCGACTATTTTATTTTTTTCTTCCATATTCTGGTCGAATGGACCTTTTCACTATAATGGAATTAATCATAGGTATTCAGCATTAACATCCTAAATAAGAACCTATTGAAAATACATCCCAATAATAGAAATCTTCCTAAAGGGCTACAAACCTCTCCTACAGACAATAGGGAATGTTCCAATTTTTTTTTCAATAATATGATTTAGTTAGGCCTAAAAAAATATTCCCCAATTATTACTCTTTAAAAATCAGTAATAACTTGGTAAAAATTCTTTAAAGTTTCGCGCGTGTCAAAAGCATTTCAAACGACATTTTAAGCGCGCCAAGCCCGATGACGTCACGAAGTATGACTTTTCCGTCATCCGTCATCCTGACCGGTGGCCGAGCTACCGAATTTGCATTTGGATTGCCGTGTGTTATTGTTATTGTATTGTTGTTTTAAGGTGGAATTCTCAACGTCGTTCAATTTATTGCCAACCTATAACCTATTTCGTGGATGTCACACACGAATTATACTTCTTGAAGTCACGACCCGTTTTTACACGCTTGGGATAATTAGAATTTTGGGGCATTTTTAAATCTTGCTAGCGGTCTTTTGGGACGAAATATGTTGTTTTTTTTGCTGCCATATGTTTTATGACAATATATACTTATGATTTATAGAATTTTTTCCCCATTTAAAATTTTGGTCAAGGTCCCTATAAAAACACGCCGCGAAAGCAGAAAGTTTGAACACATGAGAACATGAGATCAAAACCTTATTACGTCATCCCATTATCCGTGCAATTCCTTTATTTGTCAGCCTCGACGGATTATATCACTATCTTTGTTTTGATAAACTAAATGGACAAGAACAGCTTAAAAATAGAAAACAACCCTCTCGATATTCAGGTAGATGCGGCGTTCGACTTTCTGCTGAATAATTCGGTCCCATGGGTCGAGGTAGATGAGACGTCAGTAAGTTTGAGTGAAAATTTTAAAAACTGAAACACTAGAAAATTATATTTTTCTTTCTCTATGCGATAGAATAAAAATCAAAATTTAGTGAAGCCCAGTTCTCAGTATTGATGACCGTCAAAAATTTCTGCTTTCGTTTTGGCATCACTGATGTTTTTGACTAAGTAAACCAAAAGTACGACCTTCTTTGTTGGGAGCCTTGACATAATTTTTCAGAAGGCCATATGAGCCGATTTTCTAAATCTGCTACGTCAAATTCATAGATGGCACAATGAGTTCACCAACAAGAAAGCGACTAACCTTTTTACTGCTAAATTAAAACATTGTTGCCGCCTGTTTGTTTGACTTGCTGCATGAGTTTTTTAAATTTATTTTTATAGCTTATCGTAAAACTTGATTTCACATAAGTACCTACACCTATCCTAGATTTAAGTAGCTTACATTTATTTTTCTACCTATAGTATAGTCTAGACTTAAAAATGTCCCTATTTTTAATTGCTTTGTAACTTATAATATTTTCAACCTTTTGAAGTCATATAACGTTAATTACATGAAAACATATTGACCGCCATCTATTCTATTTCTAACAGAAATAAATGACGACTCTCACTATTCAATACCTACCTAGGCTACAACGTATATGTTGGGTAAAATATGAATGATGTACCGCGGTTTGTTTGTATAACTTGGTTTTAATTTGCAATTATTACTACTTTTAAAATGGTTAAAATAAGTAGGTTTTACTTTCTTACTTAAGAAACATCCAGTTTGTTTGTATTAGTGTATTACGTATTTTGCTATTTTTCGACGAAATAAAACCTGTTTTAGTTATACTTGCTGTCGCTTTTTATCTACTTTTATCTGTTTAACATTGAACACCCAATGCAACGGTAAAATCATTGTAAAAATCGGTCCAATTACCCCGGAGTAATCAGCGTACATATTATTATCAAAAACATACATTCGGCTGGAATTGAGAACCTCCTATTTTATTGTCTGTTAAAAATGCTTATATCATTAAAAATTCCAATAAAATACGATATGCGGCAACACCACGACATCACATCAGTGAATTTGAGACATCTGTTGCCGAGGCGCTGCATTATAACGACAGACAGGCGACAGATTTAAGGTTAGAGTTACGATCAACTTCACAATGGCCGCCAAACCAGCTCCAATACGTCAAAAAATGGGTTGTCAACTTTTCTCGGACATCCGTCATTCCAGGTTGTAAACCAGGCCTTACTTTCCAATCACGTTTCACATAGTGCGCTTTATCGGCTCGGCTATCCCATAGACAAAGTAATCAAGGGTATTTGGTATAGCCGCCTTATAAGCCACGCAATAAAGATATAAACTGTTATTAATAAATTAGTACTATTTTTTACAATAGAATGAAAACTTTACCTGATGCTGATGAACCAAAATTTTTCCGAGTTCAGCATGCAAAAATAGTAATAAGTCACCTAACAAAACCATCACCTCAGAAACGTCGCAAAACAGTGTCCACAGCGAATAAAACCATACTTTTCTCACAATAATAATGAAAGTGGTTCGGTTAACATAATTTTTTTATTAAGGTCGCTTTAATACTTTTCTTTAAATAAACATACTGGGTGTCCACGGAAGGTGGCTCGCCCCTATAATTTTTTTGTTTTTCAAGATAATGAAATAAAATTTGGGAGATTTGTATACGACATAAAACTGCATTTTTTGACAGGTGACTCACCATTATGAAACTTCCGGTTTAACTTTACGCACAAAGATATTTTAATCGGCGTCATCCAACCCGGCACTATTAGGTACCCAAAACTGGTTCCGAAAATGCGAAATGAGCCTGACAATAATAACATATCAACTTTTTCACTCCTTGTAAAACTATTATTTTCCATGTTTTTTAAACAACAAACTAACTTACTTTGGCAGAAGCTGTTGGCATGTCAATTTTCTTAAAGGCATGATTTTGTTTTATCAGTTTTGCTGGTCACAGGCTACTTGATGCATTTAAATCTAAATTTATTCACAAATGATGCTTCATTTTAGGAAAGTTCTAAGTTACCTTTTTAAAGTTTTTAATGTCAGCTTTTCTAAAACCTAATAGTGTATGGTATCAAAATAATCGTAATAAAATCCTCTTTTTTCTTAACATGACGAGCAACCATGTTGCCATTTAAAAAAAATGAGTTTCACAACTTTAAAGAATAAATTTTACATAGCGCATGGACCAAAAATAGTAAAATTGTATATTTTCCAAGGTTAAAGAACTGAAATAAGTGATTTTAAGGTATTCATAGCCCTCTAGATAAAACAGTAAATTTCGAAAAAAATATTTTCTTGGTGACAAAAAGTGACAAGTGACACATCGTTGTATTTGGAATGTCATATGGAGTCAAAAAAAGTAAAAATATACCAGGTGTCCCATTTAAAAATCGAAAGTTTATGTCACTTCCGGTTAAACCAGAAGTTTCATAATGTTGAGTCACGTATCAAAAAATGCAGTTTTATTTCATTATCTTGAAAAACAAAAAAGTTAGAGGGGCAAGCCAACTTCCGTGGACACCCGGTATAGCAATTTGGTATTGAATCTCCAAAAAAAAGTAATTTATATTCAGATAAAGAAAAATATTACTTCTAAAATGCGTAGAATACTTATATTACAGAGATTGAATTCTAAAACTTGTTATTTTTATTTATTATTTAGATTTTTGTGGAGTTTCCAATAAAGAAATATCCAGAAGTAGATGCGGACACAAGCATGAAAATAAATCTCTTTCCATCTCCCTTTGAAAAAAAAAAGGCATATATTGATGAATTATTTTATTATATAAAATAAAGTAAGTAGGTATATTTCAAAATTCAAAAAACCCGGTGTCAAATAATCATTAAACTGTACCGCTGTTATTTAGATTTCTTAATTCCAAGATCTGACTCTTTTTACACTAATATACAGTTGATATTATGTAATATAATAAAATAATAAAATTTCTATAATGAATGACTTTTTCTCGAAAACTGAAATTTTTGGTCTGGGTTTGTCCACTACATCGCCGGACATACTGTATATTACAATGACATATTTTAATTCAGTGAAAAAACTCTTACCTGGCGACAGTATGATGCCCAAAGATTCTCCAGCTCTTTTCCTTATTTGGACCGTAGTCGTGAAAAGTCCTTGCCGATTTTCTTGGCAAGTGCTTGACGGTTTTCCCGAGTCTTCGGAAAATGTCGGCGACATCGATTTAAGTTCTGAAATATAAAAAATATATTGATAATAACTATTTTATGCGGTTACTAAAAAACTGTGGCCCACACATCCTAAATCCGGATATGGGTTGTAGATAAAGCATAGTATTTGACTCGATTATAATGAACCATAATATACTCTGATGATTATATCACGCAAACGGCTCGTGTTTATGCCTACATTGTAGGCTCGTTGCATATTTTGAAAACGTTTCATTATAGGTCTTGTACGCCAATTTGTAAAGATGCATAAATACGCAGCTAGTTTTTAGTTATGGCCCGGCAAAATAAAATTGAGCTTATATTCTTTCAGTTTACCCTAAAAGTTTGTTTTTCCTTTCAAAACTAACTCGCTCACCAGCAAAAAGTATTTTACAACTTTAAACTTTAACTTGTTTGCTTTCACTCAAATTTAGTTGACTGTTATAAAAGCTGTTAACGGCACAAATAGTAAAAAAGAATAATAAAAATTTAAAAATCAGTGTTTAAAGAAATCTTTTGAGATATTGTAGAAGTTTGCTGCTATGGTAAAAATCCTATTTTAGGTTTCTCTTACGTCGCGTCGCGTTTTGCACCATTGCAAATTCTGACCAGATGGACGTCTCATGTACATCCATTTTATGTCGAAACGTACGTACATACAATGGACATAAATCATGTATTTTGACCGCCCCTTAACTTTTTTAATATTAGAGATTGAAATTTAATTTTGTTACCAGGTTGGAGGTACTAAAGTATACCTTTTTTTTTTAGATATTCAGAAATATTATACATGGTGTCTCAGAAAGTGGTTATAAACCAATGTTGTATTTTTTTAATGAAGACCTATTTATTTTTACGTCATTTAAAAAAAAAAAATTTTTTTTTTAAAATAGCCCATATGTTATAGTTATCTTTCTTAGTTTTCTAATTATTTGCCAAACTGTGATCATTCCTTGATGGCACCTGTATGGAATTTGTCATGCAAACCAGCAACTATCAAGTTGGTCATTATGGTCATTCTATTAAATAATTAAATCTATATTAAGAATTAGCCATGATGTTGATCTGAAAAAATATGGCAAACAACGAGAGTTTTTTAAAAGAAAATTTGAAAGATTCCAAGCAATGAAGTCTTCAACTCTGACCCCGTAACAAATTAGAAAATTTATTTATAAAGCTCCTGATGAATTTTTTCTTTTGCATAAGGTAAATATACATATTTAATCTGATCTATTCAGAAACTTATATTCTTATTTGGTTCAGAGGTCGTACAGACTCCCTGACTACTGCAGCATTTTCCAGGCAGAAATTTTTGCAGTGGATAAAGCAGTCAACACCCTGCGGGATCACCCTGGCTTGAAAGCAGCTGCGTCTATAGCAATCTATATAGACAGTCAAGCAGCCATAAAGGCAATTTGCTCCAGCAGCACTAAGTCAAAATTAGTAAGTCGCAACAATCTCTGCACACTTGGTGCTCAACATCGAATTACCCTGTGTTGGGTTCCTGGACATAGCAAAATACAGGGCAACGAGACTGCTGATGTGCTCGACAGGGAGGGCGCAAGCAGGTCTGCCGAACTTGCAGAGAATACTGTGGCTAGACCACTGAGATCAGTCAAAGAGGATATAGATCAAATAGCTAAACAACTTGCACAAAGCAGATGGACAGGGCTGGCAACTTGTAGCATCTCCAGGCAATTGTGGCCCCTACTTGACGACAGGAAAACCGCAGTGCTATTACAACACGGTCGAAAGGACCTAAGAAACATCACACGGCGGACATTGCCTGTTCGGTAGACACGCTGAACGTATGCAAGTACCAACTAACGATTTCTGTAGAAGTTGCAGAGATGAAGAGGAGGAGGAAAATATTCAGCATTTCTTGTGTGAATGTCCCGGCCTCGCTAGAAGAAGATTCAATGCCCTGGGCGAACCATTCTTTAATGATCTGGAGGAAGTGAGCAGCCTGCAACTGGGTCGACTTACGAAGTTTATTAACAGCAGTGGCTGATTTGAATGAGCTGTCAAGATTCTTCTACGATCTACGTCACGTCGCGTTAACCATCAGAAAGCTGATGCGGATAGGTTCCGCGGAACACGTGTGGTACCACAACGGTCCTACAGGACCACGTGTGACTGTTTGGTCAATGCCAGAGGTCTGCCACTCTAACCTAACCTAACCTAACCTTGGTTCAGGTTATATTAATTATTGGAATTAAGGGCGCATGCCGCCCAAACAAGCTTTATCAAATGAAAATAGAAGACTTGAAGGATTTCCAAACAGAGGTATTAATAACAATACCCACAACTAGAACCAAAATTGTATGAAAATGAACCATAAACAGTACGTTTTACAATATTGTAAAGAAGTACAGCGAGCTCCATCTGTCACATGTAAAAATCAATGCTTTCTTTCCAAATTATCAAAAATCCAAATGTACAATACAACGTTTGGGAAAAACAAATTGGCAGATATTGGTAGACGAATTGCCAAATATTTAAACTTGCCAAATCCTCAAAGTTATACCGGCCTTTGTTATCGCAGATCATCTGCCACTCTGTAAATTGATGGAGGAGGCTCTATAACTGGATTAATGCATCATTAAGGCTGAAGATTTACACAGGTAGCTGAAGAATACATTGATCAGTATATGAGAAACAAGACAACTACTGCAAATACTATTACTAAACAGATATATAGTAATGAAGCATCTTCATCCTTAACAGCAACAGAAATTTCAAATATTGGTATTGAAAACTCTTCCAAAATTAATGATATTTCAAAACCAATTCAGTTTATTTATTGTACTATTACTAATTTTGGTGTTATTGACAAATAAAGTTGTTCAATAAAAATCTCAAATTAATAAATCGTAGTCGTAGATAAAGTATAGTATTATTCTCTCGCCGCTAATGCGGCTCGATTCGTAAATATTCCTTGGGAATAATAATAGCTATCGTTATTGACTCGAAGTATAATGTACTATAAATTTTTAGCATTATATACGAACGGTCAATAAGAACTGGCTGTGACAGGTAAACAGACAAACACCGAAGTAATTCCAATAATTTTCCGTTTTTTTTTTGCTTTGAAACACTGAGAACTAAATCTAATCGAATGTCCTTTCATAAGGATTAGGGAGCAAAGAACTCTTAAAGAAAATCTATAAAATCCAGTTTAATAAAAATCCTGGAAATTTTTAATAATCCACCTGACCGATTCCTTTCAGAGCGGGATTTAATTTAATTTTTATTATATTTCCAATCAGGACTTTCGTAGCTTTCAATATTTTCAGGGCGAATGATTTAATATAAGTTAATATCTATTTCTGGGATATCATGTTCTATTTTTTTAGAATTTTTACACCTTGAATCCGAAATTAAAAAAATAAAATAAATAAATAATGCCTCTATATTAAGGTTGAATTCTCAACGTCATTCAATCTATTGCCAACCTATAACCTATTTCGCGTTGATTTTTTGAGTTTATTATTTTAATAACTAACATTTAAAGAAAATCAATATCGTCGGTACATTTATTTGGGTAGTATGTGATATATTACAAAAATATCAATTTATTGCATTGCTAATTTTGAGAGAATTGTATAGTGAAAGAACAATGAGTGACAATGACATAATAATGTTTAAAAAAATCTTACCCGATATTTTTCGTTATACAATTCTCCTAAAATAAGTTATGAAACTCCTTGATATTTATTAAATATGTCAATTATTACCTATAGAATATCAAGTCGATACTGATTTTCTTTAAATTTTGTATAAAAGCTAGAAAACATAAAGAAATCTACTCGAAATAGGTTATAGGTTGGCAAGCATGTTGATAATCCCACCTTAACAAGAAAAAAAATTACTAAACAATAAAAATAAGAAATTTTTATTTTTTGAAGGTATTTGCTGCAGCATGACTTAGTCTAGCAGTAAATAGCTACTCTACTGAACCACGCATAAGGACAAGTTTTAAAAGAAAAGATTAAAATAAACTACTAATTTAAAATTATAAATTGTAAGTAGGTACCTATATTTTAAACTAAATAATATGTTAAAAAAATATCGTTTTTTGACTGCCTGTCAATGACTAAATAAAAATTAAACATAGACACTGTATGGACATTTAAGTAAGTATAATAATTTGCAAAGAACCCAGCAAATTAAAATGCGAAATTATTTATTTTGTACACCCAAAGAAAATTGTTTATACCTTTTTTTAAATACCGCACCATTAGAGACAGTAATAATTAATTCTCCAGGCGAAGACGTATAAGAGATTAAGTAAAAGATCTTTGAAACATGGTGCGGTAAAGTTAACTGATCCCAAAGCGAATGTTAACAGTATGGATATTTAACGGAGGAGTTAGGCGTTCACAAAGAGTGCTGGGAGCGTCAGGTTCATTTAAAATTTTAAACTTTTAAATCATTTGACCATTTATAGTATATTAAAGTACACGTTTCATAAGAAGCGGTTTTAGCGCACGCGTCTATTTTAAAAAACGAGCCACAAAGTGGCGAGTTTTTTTATTGACACGTGCGCTAAAACGCCTTATGAAACATGTGCTTTATACATTTTTTTCTATTTCACCTTTTATAATCAAGAAAAATACATTTTAAAAAGAAAATAAATCCTTCAAATTTTGTAACTTTTTATGTCTAAATTTTATGTTGGTAATACTATTTTTTATCATAGTAGCCTCTGGACAACAAAAATTATTTTGCGAACTGTAATTTTTTGATTTATTGACCCATTTTCACAACGAGATTCTAAAGTTATTTTAGCGATATGAGATTTGAAATTGGACGGAATACGTTGTGTGATCCTTATACATTCGGTACATATACACAGCGTTCGAAAATTAGGGAGATTTTGCTACTTTTTTTTGAATTTCAAAAGACGTGATTTTACGTCACGGCATTGCAATTTAGTATAGGGAAGATGGAAAATTCAAATAAAGTTGAAGTTACAATCGACATTGGAAAGTTAGTAGATTGAATTTTGCATAGGATTTGGCAGAAAATGATAGCTTGAAGCATCTACAAAAGATTGATTTATAGATTTATGCAACCAACATACATGACTGTTATCCACACAGAATTAAACAGTAAGTTATCAAGCTATTTTTCCTCTGCGAAAAATGGGTTTTCTCGTAAATCACAAAGGCCGCGCAAGTCAATGAAATAAAACATTTAAATGTTACCAACATCAAATAAAGAAAAAACGCGCATCGAAATAGCTTCATTACGATACGCAAATGCGTATGGTACTGAGCTTATTATGAACGTGAAATAAAAAAAAGCTATTAAAATACAGAAGCCAATCGTTATCCATTCTCAGCCAATTCAATGCCGAGAATGTATGAGAAATATGGTCATATTTCCTAAGACCATATATAAACCATGCGCAAGCGTTCTGCACTTTTTGAATACCAGACGTAAGCTTGAAAGTACTAGTAATTCGCAAAGCATCTTTTTTATTTAACATTTAGAATAAATATGTCTGTTATTATATAAAATTTTTAAAGCTTGATAAAATCTTTGAAATAGTTTTTTTAAATGGTCTCGAAACCTTAAATAGATAGTGATTTAATTAATCCTAGATTTCTTGTAGAATCAATCACCGCAAGCCTAATTCCATTTATTTTCAGAGTAATATTATCCCTAACATAACCAACTTTATTTTTATTGCTAAATAACATATGATATGATTTTTTAAATAATGATTATATGCCAGACTAGTAGAGTTTGCAAGTCATCATGTATGTCAGACTCCAAATATACATTTAAATCAAAACAAAAATAAATCTAAGTGTCCTCAGCTTGTTATAGTGTTTTAAGGATTTAGGAATATCCGACGTGCAAATGAGAAAAAGTACCGGCCTTGTGAACAAATATTTACCGTCCGAAATATATTTTAGTAGCGATTTAAAAGGTTTGACTCGATAATTGAACATGATTTCTTTTGATAACCAAAATACTTTAATTTTGATACAAGGAAGTTGTGATTAATGGTGTCAAACGCTTTGAAAAAGTCCAATCAAATTAAAGCAATATTTAATTTTTGATCAGATGCTCGAATTATATCATCGATAACATGAGTACTATATAATATATCGATAAATAAACAGCAGTATTTCAGCATTAAAGGTGATATCTCATTAACTTGCGTTGCGTATGTTTGAATTCCGTTCAAAATTTTGTGTACATCTGATATAGCAGCTAAATTAAAACAAAATGCAACATCATTATTATTGTGTTAGATACAGAATTAAATAATGTTACCATCGCTTTTACTTGCACCTTGCGCGATACTGCATTAAAAAATATATGCCCGTATTTAAAAATATATACCTGATGATGGTACCCGAAAAACGAAACGTCAGAATTAATAACTGACGTTACCAAATGTTATGAAAAGAAACGGCTATAGAAATTTAAAATTCATTAATTGCCATGTCTTTAAATAAAGCTAAGGAAAACTAAAAACTGAAATAAGAATTTTTTTCAAATGTCTTCGGATGTACTCGGATTTAAAAAAAAATTTTAATGACTTTCAGTCTTCGTTGTAATGTTAATAACTAGTACCACAAAATGGTCCATTGCAGTTGGCATAGTTTAACTTTAGACTAAATCTAAAAACTAATCATTTTTAAGAAAATGCAAGAATGAAAGGATACTTATCTGAAAAATCAGGACAGTGCTTTTATTTCAACACGACTTACAATACAAGTAACAAGATAAAGGTTGTTTTATTTTCTGTAAAATAAATCTTTTTGCAAAAAGAAAATTGAAAGGAACATTTTCAAATCTCTAAGAAAAACTGTCGCGACAAATAGAATTGTCTTTCCGGCAAATAAAGAATGCGAATAAATAGAGAAAACTGCATGTCGCGACATACCTTTAGATTGTAAGTTGTCATTTTATACAAGAAACAGAATATGAAAAGCTTGCATGTGAGTGCAATTGTAGGTACAGTGTGAGTTTGTAACTTGGAATAGAATCTAGTACAGTTTTTGTTTGGAAAAATGTTTGGGCACGGGTATTCACATTTTACGTTGTGATATTCTTATCAAAAACCATATCGATACAGTGTGTCCCAAATAAAATATATAATGAACAACAAAACCAGAGCTGTCGGTAATTGAATTAAAATAAATAAAAAATCGTGTTCAATTACTTTTTAGTAATTGAATTACTGTAACTGAATTACTTTTTGAAAATAGTAATTGTAATTGATTTTCCAATAATTATTGTAATAAAGTAATTGTAATTGGTAATTGGTTTTAAGAAATCTGAGGTAATTGAATTACTTAAAAGTAATTCGATTATTTTTAAAAGTAATTAAATTACTCCTAAATAATTCAATTACCTAATAAGTAATTTAATTACTCCCAAATAATTTAATTAGAATAAAGGTAATTGAATTACTTCCAAATAATTCAATTACACAAAAAGTAATTTAATTACTCCCGAACAATTCAATTAGATTAAAAGTAATTGAATTACTTTAAAATAATTCAATTCCTTTAAAAAATTTCATAATTTCTTTACTCTAGAAAGAAAAAAATCTTTTTTATTTTCCCTAATATTACGTTATTTTTCTTTTCCTGAGTTTCTTTGCCCAGTAGTTTCCGAGATATGGCCGCTCTTCGACCTTAATGAAACACCCTGTATTTAAGTTTTTCTAAACTTTGCATGTCAGCTGATAAAGCAATAGAGTATTCTTATTTCGCACAACCCATCATTCGTATTGGACTTTATAATCTATGGACGAATTTTACCATCTCAGTAAACCATGTTGCATAATAAGTAATCATATGCAATGTTAAACGACAAGAAGCTATTTAAATTTTTGATAACTACAGTAGGTACTGATTTTTAGTACAATATATGCTTTATTAACCGTAGCAAGCAAATATTATTATGATTAATGTTAAGCTTCTTTACAAACTGGTAGTCGGAACTAATACAGTATATAAAACCAGATTACACCCCCAATAGAACTTCATAATTACTGTGAGTATTCAGAGCAACCATTCTATGGTAGCAATAATTCCTATTTCCTACTGGCTCGATTACCGTGATATTATCACTACACAACGGCCTAGCCTAGCAATTTTCATTGTCTTTCAGTGGGAAAGCGCGTTGCTGTCACATAAACAGTCGTATGAAGAGTATTTGAATTCTTATAAGGAATACAAGGCTTTTTTCTCAGTGTATATTATTTTAAAAAATTTTGCACGGTATTACTGATATACCTTGAAGAAAGAGAATTGAATGGGAAATAGTACTGTAAAAAACTCGTTTTTATATTTTTTGTAACAAAAGTTATGTGGGTTAAAATATAAACTTCTTGTTTTGCTTTTTTTCTCAGTTTTTTGCCCATATCTTTTGTCTCGACCAATGGAGAGTGTCGTCAATTTTCATTTTATATGAAAAAAAGGATGCTTTATTATATATTTTTAGTATATTTGGTTATGCCGGATTTTTACAATTTTAACAATAATTCCTGGTCCCATTTTCAAAGAGAAAACTGAAAAACAACTAGTTTTACTCAATTACTAAAAAATGTAAACACTGTAGCTCCTCGTTTTATTATCAGTATGTGGACCTTATAAAATAATTTTCCGAAATAACTCCTTTAAATTAGACCTAGTTTAGAAACATCACCCAGACTGAAACTGGAAGTTTGTTGTTAAAACTTTCGCAATATTTTAGAATTTAATAATGAAAGTTTGCTCTCCTTATTGTTTGTCGACGGCTAATTCCAAAACAGACTAAAACTAATTAAAATTTAGGGGCAGTCAAATCTGAATTATTAATACAGAGTACAATACCTCTAAGGGGGGATTTTTTATGTCATTTAAGTAATTTATTAACTTAAATTTATTCTTAATAGTTAACAGCCGTGCAACTTGAAAAGTTGTTAAACTTCGACTGAGCTATCGACACAAATAAACATTTGAACACAAATTTTTTTTTTGATGTAAAACCATTTTTACAGTTTACAGTTAATTTAGAAGTTGGCTTTTTTAATAAAGAATGAAAAACTAAGGTAGGAATCCGAGAGCCCAACTAAATTTTAATAACCATAATTTATATAATTACTATAAAGAAATTTCAGACAGTCGTAGTCCAACCTACCGCTGGTGTTCCAGCTTTATTATAACATATTATAATTAATCTTGCTATTACTAAAAATAAGCTACGGCGATTTACTTGCAGACGCCCGAGCGCGATTTTACAAAATATAAACTATTACAGCACAAAACACGCTCTACACGCTCTAACTACGAAATTACAAAATATAATAACGGCATAATATGTCCTCTTGGCTGCCTTCCGTCTAAAAGGTATAAAAAGGAATATCGGCAATCGGTTTGTTCGTTGTTACTAGAGCATTTTTTTTTTAAATCCAATTCATTTCATATTTCATAAAATGTTAATTAAATTTTAAAAAAATGATTTGCTAACAACGAACAAACCGATTGCCGATATACCTTTTTATACCTTATTGCCCATAAGGAAGCCAAGAGGACATATATGCGGCGAGACGCTCGTTTTATATTTTGTAATTTCGTAGTTAGAGGCGTGTCTTGTGCTGTAATAGTATACAGGGTCCTGCACCTCACCTCCCGTCTTCTATAGCTCACTTAGTAATTAAATTAGAATTTTCATATTTTGCAGACCTTATCTGTATCTTAGGGCGCATTTCAGGAAAATATTTTATATTTTGTTCATACAGGGTGTTCCAAAAAAGTGTGACGTCATAAGGGTGTATTTTTTTAAATTACATGCTATATATTTTCTTACATTTTTGGGTGCCTCCTATAGTTACCTACATACCCCTAAAATTTTATTAAATTTGATTCAGTATTATAGACGAAAAAAATAAAAACTAAAAAATATCAGTTTTGCGACACTGGTATTAAAAATAAATAAAAAATAAAAATAATGCCTCGTTAATAAAATTATACAAAGGTACTTATTAAATAGGGTATATCAATTTCGTTAACCAAGTTTGGTTAACACGAATTGTACAGGGTGTCCAAAGTTTAGTGTCAAACTTTGCAAACTTTAAAGCAATTTATTTTTCTTATTTCAAATAGGAACCCCTGTATATTTTTATGTCATTCGATGCAGAATTAAAAATCAAACTTTTTTCCTAATTGCAACCCTATCGCAATTTCTAACGCATTAAGAGTTATTTGCAGAAAACTAATTTTATCAACTATTCCAACAGTCATTATTATGAATAAATATCGAAGGTGGCTTTGAAAAACAATTTATTGGTATTAAAGTTTATTAAAGTGACCAGAGACCATTTTGACTTTAGTAATCTAAAAGTTTTAAATACTGTTAAATTGTTAGTAATTATTTAAGCTGTTATAATCACTTTATATTGTTTTTTGTGATGGACTACAACCAAGAAGAGCTCGTAGATATGATTTTTATATTAGGAGCATGCGAAAAGAACTTTTTTTTGGCAAGCCGAGTTTACGCACAGTGTTATCCGGAACGACGACATCCAGACAAAAGGAGCCTGCAAAACATATTAGAGAGGTTTGTACAAACGGGAAATGTAATTTACCCAAAACCAGTGAGAAATAAACCGGCCCGAACTGAACAAAATCAATTGGCTGTGCTATTATCTGTTATAGAAAATCCTTCAGTTATTCAACAAGCAGTCGTTGATGCCGTAGATGTAATCGAAAGAACAGTTCAACGAATTTTCAAGGATAACCATATTCACGATTATGATTTCCAGTTAATAATTACTAACAATTTAACAATATTTGAAACGTTTAGATTACTTAAGTCAAAATGATCTATGGTGACTTTAATAAACCTTAATACCAATAAATTGTTTTCAAAGCCACCTTCGATATTTATTCATAACTAGCATGTATCCGGCATGCGTTGCAACCCGCTGGTATAAATACAAACCCGAACAAACCCGATATATTAGTACCCGGCATGCCACTTTCTGAAATTGCACCCGTGCGAAGCCGGGGCTATTATACATGAAAACCTTCCCCTTGAATCACTCTATCTATTAAAAAAAACCGCTTCAAAATCCGTTGCGTAGTTTTAAAGATTTAAGCATATATAGCCGGTAGGGGACGGACAGACAGCGACAGCGACTTTGTTTTATACTATGTTAAGATTAAGATAATGACTGTTGGAATAGTTGATAAAATTAGTTTTCTGTAAATAACTCTTGATGCGTTAGGGTTGTAATTAGGAAAAATGTTTGATTTTTAATTCTGCATTGAATGACATAAAAATATACAGGGGTTCCCATTTGAAGTAAGAAAAATAAATTGCTTCAAAGTTTGCAAAGTTTGACACTAAACTTTGGACACCCTATACAATTCGTGTTAACCAAATTTGGTTAACGAAATTGTTATACCTTATTTAATAAGTACCTTTGTATAAATTTATTAACGAGGCATTATTTTTATTTTTTATTTATTTTTAATACCAGTGGCGCAAAAGTGATATTTTTTTAGTTTTTATTTTTTTTCGTCTATAATACTGAATCAATTTTAATAAAATTTTAGGGGTATGTAGGTGCCTATAGGAAGCACCCAAAATTGTAAGACAATATATGGCATGTAATTTTAAAAAATACACCCTTATGACGTCACACTTTTTTAAAACACCCTGTATGAAAAAAAATATTTTCCTGAAATGCGCCCTAAGATACAGATAAGGTATGCAAAATATGAAAATTCTAACTTAATTACTAAGTGAGCTATAGAAGACGGGAGGTGAGGTGCAGGACCCTGTATATTTTGTAAAATCGCCGCCCGGGCTATCTAATGTCATTCGCGTCGCGCCGCATTGCCGTTACTATGGAAACGAGGAATGTCATATACCTAGGTCTTATTGATTTAAATATTAAATTATTGCTTTGTTTAATAAGGTCACAGGCACAGTCTTGCTGAATAATGAAATACTTTTAATACAACAATTTTGTTAAGAAATAAATTGTATCTTCTCAATGCGACGCTTTTTGTTCCCAGGAAAGCGTTTTCTCTACAATTACGAAAGCAGAATAGCGTTCCCAAAAACGAATTGTATCCGTTAGAACCTATAATCCACGAGACGTTGGTGGGGGTTCGTAACGATCGGCAATCGTCGCGCGCCGTATTATTAGTTTTAACGTATTTGTTGCGCAGGTCACATCGTTGTTCGGAGTCTTCTATCTGTCCTGTCTGAATTTGAATTTTATTTATCGTACCAATACCTGTTTTAATTAATTTATTATTTCTTTGTATTTAAGTTTTTTTAAACTTTGCGTGTCAGATAAAGCGATAGAAGATTCTTATTTCGCACACGACGAATTTTACCCTCTCAGTAAACCATGTTGCATAATAAATAATCATATGCAATGTTAAACGACAGGAACATCATCACACTAGAAGCTATTTAAATTTTTGAGTAGGTATTACGGTACTGACTTTTAATGGTAAGTAAATGCTTTATTACCGCAAATATTATTATGATTAATGTCAAGGTTCATTATAACTGCCAGTCGGAGCTAATACAGTATAATATAAAACCTCTACTAGAACTTGATAATTACTGTGAGTATTCAAAGCAACCATTCTATGGTAGCATTAACTCCTCTTTCCTATTGGGTAAATTACCGTGATATTACACTACACAACGTTCTAGCAATTTTCGTTGTCTTACAGGGAAAGCGCGTTGCTGTGACATACAGTATTAAATAGTTATATAAAGAATATGTAAATTCTTATAAGGAATAGAAGGCATTTTCTCAGTGTAATAACGTAATACACGTATTAAGTATCTATCTTTCAACATGTTCTCAATTTAAAGAAATTCATCTGTGACAGCTGAGAATAAAAAATGGGTTATTTTAACTTAACGAGCTCTTAATGTGTATACATATTTAAATTTAAAAAAATATTCCCCTGCAATATTCCATGTATTATGTCCAATTATTTTCCTTAATCTTCCGAGAACGGCTTACAAGGAAACAAAATATATAAAATAAAATAATTTTCCAGAAATTATTCCCGTAAGTGCCCTTAAACCATTTTATCCTGATGGCTTGCCGCTAAAAGTTTAAGGACTTGAAAGTAGCATGCATAATTAATACCCGAAATGTTACGTCTATTTACGCAAACGCACCATCGTACAGTAGATAGAAGTAACGTAAACGGGCGGACATTAGACGATTTTTCAAAAATATAATTTTATTACAATTTACACTTTGCGGCATATTGAAAATATATTTCTAGGGTTCCTAAAGTGTCTAAATATTTGTTTTTTTAAC
Organism: Polydrusus pterygomalis; assembly: GCA_963969555.1. Classification (NCBI taxonomy): domain Eukaryota; kingdom Metazoa; phylum Arthropoda; class Insecta; order Coleoptera; family Curculionidae; genus Polydrusus; species Polydrusus pterygomalis. The sequence continues at coordinate 4,506,570 of OZ018377.1, forward strand.
TGTCTCTGAATTGAAAAAAACACAAAAATTGCATCAAAAATACAAATAAATCTATCACCGCCCTTTCAAACTGTATAATCGACAGAACTCATAATTTTAACTTTAACAACGTTTAGATTCTTGATTACGAAATTAATTATAAAAGAAGAAATGATTCACATTAAAAAACCAAAAATACCTTTAATTTTATTAAAGGTGGGAGTATCAACATGCTTGCCAACCTATAACCTATTTCGCGTAGATTTATTTATGTTTTCTAGCTTTTACACAAAATTTAAATAAAATCGTTATCGTCTTCACATTTTATAGGTAATAATTGACATGTTAAATAAATATCAAGAAATTGCATAAGTTATTTAAGGAGAATTGTATATCGAAAAATATCGGTTAAGATTTTATGTCATTCTTCTTTCACTATACAATTCTCCCAAAATTAGCAATGAAATAAATTGATATTTTTGTAATATGTCAGATATTACCTAAATATTGTACCGATGATATTGATTTTATTTAAATGTTAGTTAATCAAATAATAAACTAAAAAAGCAACGCGAAATAGGTTATAGGTTGGCAATAGATAAAATGACGTTGAGAATTCTACCTTAAGAACCGATACAGATAATCTAAGTAATGATTATAACAACTTAATAACACAATAAAATGCAAATTTTTACACTCAACCCTAATATATTTTTATAATAATTAACAAGGGATTTTGCAATCAATTATCCCTTGTCCCTACAAACAATTATAATTTTTGGAAAAGGCAATTTTCTTCTACTAGAAACATGTTAGTCGTTAAAATAGTGTAGTGCTACTGTGTAATCAAAAGGTATGTTTTCCAGTTAAAAATAATTGTTTTGTAATAACTTCCTTAAAATTTAAATAAAACTAACATAATAAGCTTTCTTTGCAGTTCTGAAGATGGTTGTATAATAAACGGCAACGTAAACTAATTAAAATAAATTTTAAAAAAATTGACCGAAAGCCCAGAAAAAATTTACTAAAGTCCTAAAATATATTTTAATGCACATATAAAGACCATAATTTACATTCCTTAGGTACTATTTAACTATTTCTTTGGCCTGTTAATTTTTGATGAATATACCTCATGTTTGAGCTTAGCTTCCTTGGCAAATAATTGATATAAGTTTATTTTTCAGACAAACATTGTTAAAAGAACATCTTATACTTTTATCAAACCGAAATAAATAATAAGATTAATAGAATTAAAACGTTATAAATTTTAAAACGACTGTCCGAGTTTTCGTATAGTCCAATCCACTGTGCGTCGTTCATTTTTGTACATAGACGACTTGTACTTGTAACCCGTAACCGCGGGGCAATATAAGTTTTAACCAACAACTGAATTACCAACTCAAGTCACTAAATAACTCATTTGGTTGAACTTTCCAACTTTTTAAACCATAACTATGAGACAAATTTAATTTTGTTCGGTTTTAACTTCTAAATGAAACGACGTACAGTGGGCAAAAAGAAGAAAGTATATAAACAAATATCGGCCATTTTGTCCTTGTTAGGACGGAGGGTCTACCCGCCCCATTGTGCTTGGATCCTTGTGTATTCCAATATAAAAAAAACAGTAACACACTGGTCCGATATCCCACAATATTCGCTTTTAATTATTTTCGCGGACACTATATTATCTTCTAAACATTTTTATGGCTTTTCGTAAACGGATTGCGCGCATTCTAGTGGGTGCCGCTGCGTGATCTGTTTCTAATCTGAAAAACTGCAGACTGTTTCGGTGAAAACGCAAATACCGATCCCTATTACTGCACTTCGTGGTTTATTTAGTTGTCTACCTTCGATTATTGCCAGTGTGACTGCATGTGTGTATTGCAGTTAATTCCGCTGGGATGGTGCTATGGTGTATTGATGGCCGCTCTACTTTTGTAAAATGCTTTCATTACATCTTACCGCTGTTGTCGGAATTGCTTGGGCTATGGCTGCCCGTAGAGTCCTCACAAGGACGAAACGGCCGTCGTGGTCTACCTGCCCCAGGGTATCCATTGTGCTTGGATCCCTGTGAATTCCAATATAAAAAAAACAGTTACACACTTGTCCGATATGCTACAATTATTCGCTTTTAATAAACTTTTTTTTTAGCTAAACGTCTTCAGAGGAGGGTCCACTCGGGAAGAAATAGGTTGAATCCTCTTAAAAGTATGGACGAAATACGTCATAATACCCCACATGTTATTTGCGTAATTTATCTTTTTACGTAGATATTGTTACTTCTCCGTAAAAATTAAATAGTAACTTTTTCCTGATTTTCCACCATTGGACACACTCCGCAACTCGGTTTTATTAATCCAGAATTTCCATAGGACTCAGTTTATAACGTTAAATTCGATTTATTATGTTTTTATGTAACATCCCTTCACTGTCTGTGTGCAATATTTTATAACTGAAGAGATAGAAGATGTCTCTGGAATGCCAAACGATCCGGTCGAGAGGAAAGTTTTATATCGACGAATTTATTAAGAATTTCGTATTTTTTTAATGCGTAAAGTCAAGTTCATTAGCTAAAAAGGTTAAATTAAAATAATATTAAAAAGGTAGGTATGTTAAAAGCCTGAACGCTTTTTATAATTCAAGACGTACATACAATTCAAGCATGATTATTAAGTGCTGTTAAAAAGCGTCGCTTGTTGTTTTATTATTCTGAAAGGGAAGGTCCACATAAATAAAATAAAATGTTAACTTCTCTAAGGTGTATTTTTTACCTTTTGCCAAAACTCGTCATATTTTTTTTAACATTTATCAATTATTAAACTCAGCATTTGTAGAGCAAAAAATAGGTTTCTTTTGTATATTTCACCTCAATACTATTAACGATAGCTAAGATAAATATATTTGCAGGTGTTAGGCTGTCACCAAATATCACCAGTTAATTTAAATGAAACAGGAATAAATTTGGTATCATAGGACAGCTAAAGGTTCAATCGTTGTCTTTCTTGTAATATATTTTTAATTTAGGCCATTCTTTCGGAGAAAATAATTTTTAAAGTTGGCCTATTTATAATAACACAAATTATAGTATATATATTTTAAAAACGATTTTTTTTAAAAATTTCCATATCTTATGAGAAACAAAAAACTCGTGGCCGTCTTAAGATTGGTATACGTTCCTTTAATAAAATATGATTTCGTATTTTATAATTTTTTCAATATTCACTTAGGGCTTAAAAAAAGGGGTGTGCCTACTTTGAGTGGGGCTAAATATATCTATAATTTTAAGCTATTGCTGCAAATTGGTACTAAACTTACTCAGTTAAAATCATCAGAAAGTAAATTGTCGGGGCACTAGTCCCAATCCGGGTAATTTATTTATTTTTCTTAATAATTTTAATTCCGATAATAATAGTTTTGGTACGCCTATGGTCGTTGCCGCTCCCTTGTCTCCTCGTTAATATTGTCTCTCGGTAACCTAACCTACCATATAGCCCCGTCTTTATAGCGGACGTATTTTTAATTAAAAATAAATATCTTTATGTGAAGCAGCGAATCCAGGTTGCCAATGTGCCAGCAGACCAAGCCAATGTGCCAGCAGACCATGGTATTTACGCAACACACAACAGTAAAGGTATAAACTATCCATAGTATCACCAAAAACAAATCGGCTGCAAGCCACAACATTTGTTGACAATTTTCATATCCATCGTAATTTAAACAGTCCTGATGGCACAAGCAGTTATTTTTTCTTTCCTTAGCGAATTGATGTACCCGCAATATTGTGTTATAATAAAATAGAATATTTTAATAAATTACATTAACAAACATAATAGCAATAACGTCATGTGTTACAGGTTTGCTTTGAACATAATATTATATTTTTAGAGCGCCCGCAAAATTAATTTGTCGAGATAAAACTTTTTAACGAAATGAGACTATAGAGGTTTAATGCACGAAGTACAAAATCTACATGAAATTTGCACAATTTAATTGCTTTATTTTAATTAAGGTATAAGAGAACAAACTATGTAGATTGTAAATGAATGTGAATGAAAATTTTGAGGTTTACGACTGACAAGCTCTTAAAAATATGCAAGGACTGGAAACTGCAGCAGTTTATTATTGTTTTATAATGCTGTATTTCTTAAACCGATAAAATTTGAACAAGAAAATTATTTTAAACTAGGTGGATTTTTGTTGGTTTCATTACAATGTACACACTTCTTAATACATAGAATCTGAGCAGTCGTTCCTCTACACCGAAAAAAAATGTTTGAAAGGTCGTTTTCTTATAATATTGCTTCCCTTCTCAATTCATTAAATAACATTAACTTTGGTTTATTCACCCAGCGAGTCCATAAGGATTATGAGTCATATTTACCAGATACCCTACCTCCTTCTCCTCCCATAAAATTAGTAATATCTTTAACTTTTTTTACCATGCTCCTCACATTCGAAACATTAGATGGTATAGCACAATATGTGTTTATTTATTTATTAATTTGCAGGTTTCTTTATAATAATATTAAAAATCAATAACATTTTTTTTTCATAATAATAAATCCAAGGAAAGCATCATTACAAAACCATAGATTAATAAATCTGTCCGATTTTGTAATGAAAAAATATAAACCCATTTAGATTATTAATTTTATGCACATCATAAATATATTTAAAAATATAAGTAGGTAAGTAATTCAAAAATATTTCACCCAAAAAAAAAGGAAAAATTATAAATAAGGGAGAAATTATAATAGAAAAATTGTAATATTTAGTATTATTATTACCTATATATATACAGGGTGTTAGTAAATAAGTGCGACAAACTTCAGGGGGTGCTTCTTTAAGTGATTTTAAGAAAAATAGTTCATATAAACATGGGTCCGAAAATGCATAGTTTTTACGATACAGGGTGTCAAACTTTTAAAAAAAAATCGGATGTTCGTAAATATCTCGATATTCTTTTATTCGATTTTGTTGAAATTTGGTAATTTTGTTTATAATAACAAGAGGATAATTTAGCCTCAATTAGATTTAAATTTTTAAGTCCAGTGGCGTCCCGGAAGACAGTCCAACTAATATTTTTGACAACAAAACTGCGCGCCACTGTTTTTTTTTATAAATTATGTATTTTTTTCGAATTAAGCAACTACAAATACAAATATGTTATTTTTTGAGTTTTTTCATATCTTGCTTTGTTTTTGAGAAAAAAAATAGAAACCACTTTATTGTATGTCCCCGGGACAATAAGAGTAAAAAATTTAAACTACTTACTATGCTATTAAGCAATTAATTACACGAAAGTCCTCTTTTGAATTTTAATATTTTAAAATCTATGCGAAAAATTCGAAAGAGAACTTTTGTGTAATTTTAATTGGTTAATAGCATAGTAAGTGGTTTAAATTTTTACTGTTATTGTCCCGGGGACATACAATAAAGTGGTTTTTATTTTTTTTTCTCAAAAACAAAGCAAGATATGAAAAAAACTCAAAAAATAAAATATTTGTATTTGTAGTTGCTTAATTCGAAAAAATACATAATTTTTAAAAAAGCCAGTGGCGCGCATTTTTTTTGTTAAAAATATTAGTTGGACTGTCTTCCGGGACGCCACTGGACTTAAAAATTTTAATCTAATTGAGGCTAAATTATCGTCTTGTTATTACAAATAGAATTACAAAATTTCACCAGAATTGAGTACAAGAGTATCGAGATATTTACGAACATCCGATTTTTTTTTAAAGTTTGACACCCTGTATCGTAAAAACTATGCATTTTCGGACCCATGTTTATATGAACTTTTCTTCTTAAAATCACTTAAAGAAGCACCCCCTGAAGTTTGTCGCACTTATTCACTAACACCCTGTATAAGTTGGCCTACCTTTATATAATTTTACATAATCCATGATTTTAATTTTTTTTTTAAATGTCAAAAAACTCAGTTTTCAAATTAGTAGGTAATATATTAAAAATGTTGATGCTAACAAATAAGGCATTAGTTTTTAAAAGTGTTAAATTAATTAAAGAATTAATTTAAGGCTTGAACAGTATCCTGATCCTTGGACTGGATGTCTGCCCCACTGAAGCCTATTGTCTTACTCTTTCCCTAACTAAATAATTAACTTTTATGTAATTTACTTTTGAGTAAATACTAAATGTGTTATTATTATTATTATTATTATTTTCCAACCGGACGCGATGCCTTGTACTTGACTATTTTTAAATTTTATATCTGGGTTACTAAAATAAAAAACAATTTCCACCCCTGGGGTTATTGAGGTAAAAAAACTGAGTTTCATAAATACACTACAATGAGTTGAATCGTGAGGGAGTGAACCACATTTTTATTTATTTATTTATTATTTAATTTTATTATTATTTCACATCCTGGCATAGGTAGAAAATTTTTATATTTGAAAATCTTATTCCTGCGGAAAAATAAATTTTTCTACAACTGAGCGCAAAGTTAAAATGAAAGCAGCAACTCAGCTTTGTTATTATTTTTACTCAGGCTCAAGCTTAACGGGAACAAAGCCAGTTCTTTCTCGTTAGAACTATTTAAAAAATTAAAAAGGACAATTAAAAATTGCGTTAAAAACGGTTTCAATTAGTAGAAAATTGTCAATTGCACATTTTGCTTTCCTCTACAGTTGGAACTGAAACGCCGTTCCTGCCAACAGCTTTAAATTCCGCTACAATGGAGCCATTCGTGTTAAAATAAATCAGAGGTGTATCATATTTCCTTATATTCTAATAGGTAGACAAATATCCTGTCGTAATCATGTAAATTGTGACAGAACGACACGACCTTTTACGGCTAAATAAAAGCATTGTTGCCAAATGCTTTGTCTGTCTAACGGACCGGCGCAGTTGCACTTTCATAATTTGAATTTATTTAAACCGTCCTGTCAATGCTGAAAAAAGATTAAACGGATCCCATTAATATTTTTTTTTAAATTTAATTATTACATTACCTAGTTGCCCAAAATGATTTGCTTTTACCTGAATTATTCCAAAGACCATATACTATCAAATATTAAAAAAAAATGATATAGGTAACATTTTTGATAAAAAGAAGATACGGCATACTCCCGGTATGGGTCACAGTTGTCACGTCTTTTCTAGTAACATTACGATTACACTGAGCCATACCTTACATCTTTTAATAGACTTTCATCATAAACTTAGAACCAACAAAAAATTTATATAAGCCAAATATGCATACTTTGATATAAATATATACAGGGTGTCCGGGAAAATGTAGGAAATCTCACGGATATGAAAAAAAATAGGTGAAAAGGATACTATAAGTTCATAAAAACTTCTTTCGTATCGGCCTCCTCTTCGGAGATATGGGCTCCCAAAGACCTGCCATGGAATTAAGTTATTGACACATAATTGTTAAACCAACAGGTATATTTCAATTTTTTTTTCGTATGATGTATACCAGGTAAGACCCTTCAAAATACTAGCCCGGGAATTGTTGCGAATTACTCAAAGCTGCAGGGACAGACTAGCTGTGACACTAATGTGCCCATTTTATTTACGCACTGTATGATAAAAACTTTGGACAACGTTTTTACATACCTTTAAGTATTGACTTAAAATTAAGTAATCTTCATTCATGCCGCTAATCCTAACCGTTTTCGGAGAAACGTCATTTTATTTACATCATGTATTTAGCGTATTTCGATAAAATATACATCATTGTCAAAAAATAAAAATTTACACTTTTCCTGCTTAGTTAAAAACTTCGTAAGTAGGTTTAACATGGGCTCCGCGATAAAATTAATAAAATGAATTAAAATAAATTAAAATAAATTTTTATTTTTTGACAAAGATGTCTTTTATCGAAATACGCTACATGATGTAAATAAAATGACGTTTCTCCGAAAACGGTTAGGATTAGCGACATGAATGAAGAGTACTTAATTTTTAGTCAATAGTTAGAGGTATGTATAAAACGTTTTTCAAAGTTTTTATCATACAGGGCGTAAAAAAAGGGGCACATTAGTGTCACAGCTAGCCCGTCCCTGCAGCTCTGAGTAATTCGCAACATTTTCTGGGATAGTAATTTGAAGGGTCTTACCTGGTATATATCATATGAAAAAAAAATTGAAATATACCTGTCGGTTTAATAATTATGTGTCAAAAACTTAATTCCATGGGAGCTCTTTGGGAGCCCATATCTCCGAAGAGGAGGTCGATACAAAAGAAGTTTATATAAATTTATAGTATCCTTTTCACGTGTTTTTTTTTCATATTCGGGAGATTTCCCACATTTTTCCGGACACACTGTATAATATTAAAATGTGTATATTTATTCATTCTTTTTAAAAGAAAAATTTTAAAAACGATTAAAATTTATATACCCACGACACTAGACAAACTACATTTTTACAAACCACAAACATTATTTTTTAAAAACGATTACCCGTAATTCCGTAAATATTAAAATAATAAAAACTACCCTTGTTTAAATTTCCTTTTCCAATTATTGAATACGCCAGACCAAACCAAAAGTAATGAGTTTTCTGAAATGATGTAATTTGAGGCAAACAAACTTAAAAGTGCTAAATGCAATGAAAATTAATAGAACAAGATGGATTATTTTTTAACGCGCCGAAGGTGATTTATACGTTTATATCTTCGTATTTGGCAGATTTAAAATGTAGTTGACGAATTGAAGGATACGCATCTATAGTAGAGGGACAAAGGCAAAATTTTAACAGAGTTAACACATAAACTCTAAAATAAAATGAATTCGAAAGTTTCTAAAATCAAAATACATAAATCTAATCTCGCATTTGAGCAATTCTTTTCTGGAGATATTTCAGTGGATGCAGCTCGGCACCGAATAAATTTTGCTGGCACGTCTTACCATTACTATAGACGGCAATAACTTTAATTATTATCTAGAATGCAATGCTGTCACAGCCTAACTTAAAATTACGGAAAATATGAATTATTATTTCATGGATATTAGAATATTATATTCTTACTACTTAATTAATACTTCACTAACTGGTTTCGTACCCTTTGTCTTTATTACATTTTCTTGTTAATTGTATTGTACTATTGCTTAATCTGATAAAAATTTAAAAAGAACAGAAAAGACACAAGAAATTAGGGGGATAAATATTAAAGTTAAATTTATCTAAGAACACGCCGCCTCGTGGATAAGTTACCTGCCATTTATGGCACCCTGTTAACGTCTGGTCTATTATCATAGACAATTTACCTTTAGATAAGCAAACAATAATCACAAAAGCGGCAGATTTATGGCCTCGCGCATGTAAACAAAGCTAGCCACTATTAGACATGCGCACTGCAACATTATCGTTTGACGAATGGGAAAATAGACAGGTCCGGGCGTTAATATTTGTGCCAAAAAATTGGAATTTCTTCTCAATTTTTGATCAAGTTGGGAAAAAAGGTAGTGATTTCTGGCATTTTTAGTAGTAGCAAACCTATCATATTGTAAGGATAGAAAATTGTTTTTAAAATTTGTTTAAAAATGATTCGTCGTGTTGTGTTTTTAGTTAGAAAAGGAATAGAACAAGAACAAGTGAATTAAAGTAGTCTTATAAAATCGAATATAAAAACAAACAAAACCAGCAAAATAACCAATCTACGGTGTTATCGCGTACCTAACCTTAAGTCAAATATTAGTTGATATATAAGCTTGTATTCATTTTTACAATTTGGTAAAAACTTGGGTACGTGTAAAACATTTTCAAGCACAATTTCTTGTTCAAGAATTTGAAAAAGTTTTTGCCCGAGAACTTGACCCGTGGTCCCGTGGAATACTTTCACCCTTGGATTAATATAAACCTACCTAGGTTCCTAGGTATTTACTTTTTCTTTTATATAATGTGAGTATAGAGAAAAGTAGGTATCTTTTAAACTTTTTGAAGCAATATATTGCCCGAAAAATTGCGTACCTAATTAGATTGCAGGGCTGCAAATAAATTATACCAAAACATGCATCGGGATAATCAGTCTCAGTCACAACAAAAAAATGGCGGCCGAGCCGGTTCTGGAGTGTATTTTAAGCATGTCGGTAAAGTAGGACAGGCCGATAACACGAGGTTTGTGCGCATGCACGAAGGTGTCCAGAGGGAAGGCAGCTGATCGGCGAGTCATGCGCTCGGACTTATTTTTTCACCCATAAAACGTAACTTTTGTTTGCGCAGGAGATAAGCTGTACGTATCTAAAGATGTTGGCGATAGAAACAGGACTGTGTTAAGTTCTTTTACCAGCGCATTCACCATATTTTAAACTTGTACGGAAATCACAATGGTATATTAACATAATATCTTGCAAAAATACAGCGTTCATTTTATTAATAATTAAAACATTATGCACTCAATGTGCGATCCATTAAAACTTATGGTGTTATTCATTGGTAAAACATAGAAATGCATTTGATATGCAGTAAACTTATTAATGGAAAACGCTTTGAACAACCCTGACAACATAAAAGAGTTTCGCCGCCCAAATATTGTAGCTACGAGCCAATCAAGCGGCAAGCGGTGCGCCTGCGGAGAAAATAATTTTTAAAGTTGGCTTATAATAAACTTAAACACGAGTTATGTATAGAATGTGTTTAAATCGAAAGGCTAATCGGAAAATCTGCTACATGAGAAACATAGTGTTAGTAAGGATGGGTGTTTTTATATTCGTAATGTTTTTGTAAATTAAATCGTTTGTGTGGTTTAGGAGTTATTCGGAAATAGCAAGGGAGGGCAAAAATTGGAATTATTTTACATGCGATGATACATAACCGGTACACTATTAATAAACGTCCAGTATACCGTGTTAATCCTCAAAACAGCTTTATGCATGCCGATGTCCTTTTTATGTTCGCTGTGATAAATATAGTGCACCAAACAAACGACTGCATGTGCAGTTTTTGTCAGCAAATAATGGAAAAAACCGACAGGAAAAATACCGGTATTTCCATTTTAATTATCTTTGGTTTGCGTGGATACTTCGATGGAACTCGTTTAAAGTTCAAAGGTTTTTTTTTGGACAAAATATTTTCATTAAATTTTAAAAATGGAAATTAAATTGTTAGCACTAAAAATGTATATGAATGTAAATGGATGACTCCTTGGATTGGATGGAAAATTCGAATATCAACATTTGCATTCGGTTAGTTGATTCGCTGATCGGCTGTGGTTAACCAGCCGTTAAAAATGGCGGTTTTGCAGGTGAAATTTAAATAAAAGGCTGCAAGCAGTTTAAAACTGTTTTTTTTATTTCTCCGTGCATGCTTAAAGTGTGGAATGTGAGGAAATATCGTTAAGGGGAATGGAATGTACGACATATTTAACTTTCAAAATGTCTTAATTCCAAACTAACTTTTACAGTTCATTACATGGAAAGTGACAACATAATATAGAAAATAATTACCAAAAAAAAAACATTAAAAAAAAATTGAAGTTAATCCAATTTAATTAATTAATAAAATCAATCAAAAAAAAAATTGTATAAATAATTTAATTTAGTAAATATCTCTTTAATTGTATTTTAAAAGTTGCCAATTTTTTTATTTTTCTGATATTTTTTGGATGATGGTTATATTTTATTATTCCGTCATATAAAAGCGATTATTTTCCGGAATTACTTTTTATTGGTATAGTTTGATAATTTATACAACGTCTGGTGTTATGATCATGTAATGTCTTATTCTCCTGAAGTGTTATGTTTGATTTTTTTTTTTTTAAATAATAGAGTGAATTAGAATACAAAATTTTAATTTATAAATGTTTTGAACGTGTAAATACCCTTTCGTTCTATATAGATTAACAGTTGGTTCTAAATGTGGTAATTTGTGTATACATTTAATAATTTTATTTTGCAATTTTTGTAATGGTTTTAAGTTTGATAAACAAGCAGATCCCCGTGCAGAAGCTAAATTGACAAGACGCTGACATTGGTTTGTTTGTTAATAAGGTAATTGCATTTATTTTGAAATTGTATTTAAAACGACGATAGTTTGAGTGGACCAACACGGAACTACACCTCCATGCAGAGATCAAAGGCGCCGATGACGGAAAGTAGACCAACTGTATAACCCGTCAGCTGTGATAACAACCCTCTTAATATTCTCCATCATCAATAACCATTAAAAACCACACACATCAACCCCATTAAAACGTACATTGGAGTTTTTTTTATATTTCAATAAAAATCACTCTCCCCTTCCGGCTTTTATAACCCATTTTGGGGGCACAAAAAGCCCTCCGTATCACCTCTTAAACACACCCCATACGCGAGTTGTTCTATAAAAAATGAATAAAAAGACTGATGTTTCAAAATGGGCTGTTTAAATTTGCATAGTATTGTGATTTTGTCGACCGTGATGGGTTTTTGACACAAAGGGAGTCGATATATTATATGAATTTATGTATACGGCATGGTTTTTATCGGATCAAGGTTGTATTTGTTATTGTTTTGTTTATATCAAGAAACAGCGGCGGCGGTGGTGTATTAGAGAGAGAAAAATGTACGACTTCTTTCAACAGGTGCAGTTGCGTTTATTAGGGGCATAGATAAAGTGACCAGATATAGATACTCCTTTTAAGAGTATTATACTCTCTTGAGTAAGCAAATATTCTTTATATCCTTACTATAGAAAACGGCACGAATTCTCTTCTTTTAAAACCGATGACAGCATAAATTTGTCATCGATCAGCTGATATTGGGACATAATAATATCCCCAGATTAGTAGTGGACCGTAATGAGCCCAAACACCGAGTTATGAATTGCGTTTTTGTGCTTTTTGTTACATTTAATAACGTTTTCAAAATATTTAGCGGTTATGGTGCCTTTTATTTTTACTTTCATTGCAATTTAATTACTTTGGTGTGGCCGGTAAGCACCCTCAAATTGACCTACATTTGACCAAAAACTTACAGGCTAAAATTTTTTAATTCTTTTTCATTGACAGAAAAATTAAATCCCCAAATTCCATAGAAACCACTTTATGGGTCTACGTGCCTTACATAAAGTCGCCACAGTGGATCTTTTCCCGTGCGTCATGACTTTTACGTCATCAAAATCGTATGAATCAAATCAAAATTACGAGCCGAAAAAAGTCAAAACTAAGTCTAAGTTCATAAAATGGACGTGCCTGCCTACCGTTTGACGTACCTACATAATATCCCGAAAAATTATTATTTATTTTAAGTTTTGCCCGGCATTCTCTATTATCTAAAAGAAATTGACAAACAAATGTTAATACATTTAATACTATTTTTAAAGCTTAAAATCTAAAAAAGTTTGGTGTTTTATTGACTATTAAAATCACAAAAGTCAAATTTTTGACATCCTTTCATTTAAGGGAATTTAGCCACTGCCGTAAACTTTTCAAAGAACTTTCACGGTTAGAGTATTTAAAATAAATAAATTAGGTATTATAAAAATCCATAAATACTTACCGCCAAAACAGATGGTGGGTATAATTAGCTCTAAAAATAACTATTTTTAGAAAAAGGAACAGTTTTAAGGCACACAAATTTACAAAATACGAATTAGATTGGCAGATCAAAATAAGGTTGACAATGACGTTCTAAAATACAACGGTAGTCAACTAAAAAAATAAAAAAAATAATTAATTGACGTTAATGTTTTATTCTTGTCTAGCACGTTATATTATTGCGGAATCTTGGAGACGTTCTTTTATGTTTTTATTCAAACTTGTTACTGTAATAAATAAGGATGCAGAGTTATTAACCACGTTGAGTCCTGATCGTTGATTGATGACGCGCGGGCAAAGATCCACTGTGGCGACTTTAAGTTAAAAACTGTTAAAGTAGGATTCCCATTGACAGAAAAATTAAATCCCTGACTATATTGAAGTTTTTAATTTTATGTTAGCTTAGACCACATACAAGTTTAGAAATGTAACCGTATCATGGCCAACAAATTCTATAAAAACCATATTTGGGTCTACGTACCTTAAGTAAGTCATTTATGGGGATTTCCTTGACAGTAAATGTAATATCTGACTGAATTCAATTTTATGTTGAACTGTAGCTATATTATTTTACCTACAGGTACAATCTGAACAAATAAAACAAAAAAAAATAATTTGCATGATGAAAGAGTTTTGGACTTCCATTGTCTTTATTTGTTTTAAATCACAACGTTTCAACTGGTAAGTATCTCCAGTCGTCTTCAGGTGAATACTAAATCTTAGTTAGAATAGTTTATTTTGCGCTATTAATATTTAATTTCCAGGTATAAATAATATATTGATAAAAGCACATTTAACAGTTTCAGAAAAACGAAAATACAATTCCCAATGCAAGAAATTAATTTAAACCCTTCTGAATATAAATTTCAATTTAATGCCGTTAAACAAATAAAACATGTTTAAATTCAAATTTATTCTTATGGGACTGTCGGAAAAAAAATTTGGATGAGATAAAGAAAAACGTACATATTATACAGGGTGGTTCACGATGTACGATCTGTGGAATGTACGAAATATTTGGGTGTGTATTTTGACCAGTTTTTAAAATTGTCTGCTCATACAGAATATGTAAAAAGGAAATTAAAAAAGCTCGTTTATAAATTCTACGAATTGCATAACATCCTAAACAGAGTGGTTATAATTAATATCTATAAATCTTTGGTTGAATCTTGTCTCAGTTATGGAATAATCTGTTGGGGCTCTCCTCATAAAAATGTCTTTAGCAATATTACTATTGCCCAAAAATATATTTTAAAAATAGTTTTGTTTAAGTCCAGATATTTTTCCTCTGAACTTTTATTTCAACAGGCTGGTGTCGTCTCAATTATTCAATTATATATAAAAAAAAATGTGCTTAGATTTTCTCTTACTAGAAATATTTTTCATAATTACATTCGTCATGACATCTTGACTAGAGCGAATATAAATCGTAACTTAACTAATAATAATAATAATATAATAATAATAATAATAATAATAATAATAATAATATGTTTATTTTCAAAGTATTACAAATTATAACAAATTTACAACATAGAATAAAGAAAATATGAGAATGAAAATAAACAGATCACATTTGGAGTAGCATTTTCCACTTGTTGTGAGTAAAAAAAAAGTCCATTTTCCAGGTTTTTTGGTCATAATCGGGTAATGTCACAATTTAGTTTCACAAGACACATCCGGGAAAATACAGTCTTAGTTACACTTAGGCACTTATTATACTTGATTTACATATCAACCATTTTTTATTGACCAGTGCCTGTTTTATTTATCGCACTACAATATTTACAGTCTATCAAAATTTGTACACTTCATAAACAACTAAAAATATATTTATTTAAATAAATTTTCAATTTCAAAAATTGACCTATAAATCCATTCATTTACTAATTTTTTGTACATTTTGATCTTTTCAACGGTTCTAATGTGGGCAGGGATAATATTATATAGCTAAGGTGCCAGCGAGGTTATACTCTTAGTTGTTATCGCCTTGTTACACTTATGTATTTGGAATCTTACTATATTCCTAGTTCTGTGTTGATGAGTTGGAGATTTTAGTGTTTCCTTTCCTTTAAAAATTCTAATGGCAATTTTTTGACAATATAATTGCCTTATGTTTAGAAGTTCGGACTCTCCAAATAGTTTTTCAGTTGAATACCCTATGTTTTTGTTGTAGATGACCTTTATTATCCATTTTTGTATTACGTTCAGCTTATTGATATTAAAATTATTTACCCCTCCCCATCCACACAGACCGTAGGTTAAGTGAGATTGCACAAGTGCATAATACAATGTTTTTAATTCCGACAGTCTCAAGTGTTCCCTGAGACATTTAAATCTGGATATCAAGTACCTCAGCTTGTTTATCACATTCTTTACCTGTAAGTCCCACCTTAAATGACGGTCGATTATAATCCCTAAATATTTTACCCACTTAGTAGCAGTAATTGTAACATTATCCGATATTTTTAATGTATTAATGTTAGGGAGTCCTGAAGTATATGAGCTAAAAGTAATAAAATGTGTTTTATCAGCATTCATGGTAAGAGTATTTAAGTCAAACCAATCTTTCACCTTGACAAAATCCTGTTTTGCCATATTTTCCGTCTCGGCCCATGATCTGCCTCTAATGAACAGAAAAGTATCGTCCGCGAAACTACCTATTTTACCAGATCGAAGATGTCATTCATATACAAGATAAACAGCAATGGACCGAGGACCTGAGGCACACCGTAATTTACGGTTTTTAATGTGCTTGTTTTTTGCTGTACTGTTCCTATTATATATTTTAATGCTGCACAACGATTCATTTCGTATGTGGCTCCTAAAATTGTCAGGTAAAAGAAAAAAATTTCAACACATAAAAAAGGATCTTAATACCTGGATTATAAATAACACTGAAATAATTAAAAATGTTATTAGGTTTTTATAAATTATTATAAAAATGGGTTTACTATTAGATATTAAGTATACGATTATTCTAGACTTTATATAAATATTAAGTACCTATCTGCCTAAGTTAACTGTGTAAGTGATGAATGTGTGCACACACAGACTTTAAGTCCATAGTATACACATAGTACTTAAAATTATTCTTTGTTACCTAATGGTTGGTACAATGTATTATAATAATTTAAATGCAATCTAAATAAATAAATAAATGAATTAAAAAAAAAAAAGCTTGACACTTAAACGGCATATTTATGTAATGGAGGAGTACACAGTCTGGTCTGATTAGAATCCTCACTGTGATTTGAGGAACTCACTGTCCTAATAAGCCTAATATTTGGGCAAATAACCAGGTTCCATTCCCTTTATTATCTTGCCGTGTGTAATTAAAATTAACTCGACTTAAATTTGGTGCAAAATTTCTTGATCCAAAGTAGGTAACTCATTTACCATAAAGCGTCTGACATACTGCCCGAAAACCCATAAAATTTATTCAGTGGTGAAACCTCGTTTCGCGGATAAAAACACTTCAGTGTGAAACATATAAACGGCCAAATTAGGGTTCACATAAAGTTATTAACTTACCGCAGACCCTTTTCTAACCCTGTAACCCTTTTAAAAAGGGCCCGATGACCCCTGGATATATTACATGGATAATTTTCTGGAACGCCATAAGAACTTCAGGTATGTGTAAAAGTAGGAAATGGACTTAAGGGGGTTATTTATGGTAGTTTCTTTGGCCCGTTTGTTTTAAAGGATTAGGGTAAATTTACTGGCCAGATTAATATGTTTTAAAAGCTTCCATCGTAATTAATAGAAACGCAGAAAAAGTACTTAGTGCTGCAAGTTACACTAGTCAATTATTATAGTTGTTCATAAAAAAATATATATTGAGCGTGAAAAGGTCAATAAAACGCAGGATACTGGATACTGGGATTATTAGAAATAAGACTACAAGAAGATGCTGCATTTATATGTTGAGGTAAGTATAATATGAGCATTAGATCCTTTATAGCGTGCAATTTTTTTTTCATGGTTCTTTTAGGTCCGGATCAAAATAACAAAACAATAATTTTTCCTGTCTGGACAAGCATCACAATGTATCATTCTGCAATAGACTTTCAAGTTAGCATGACGTCATGGCTCCAAGCAAAAGAACACGAAGTTATACTGATGTACAGAGTCATCCAACCAGGACTGAACAGGGGTCTATTTTTTGAGTTTCCCTGTATTTTTATTTAAACCAATATAGCCATTTAGTTTATGCTTTGCCGTAGAATCTAAAATTACCATTTAAAAAGCGATCTGACTTAAAACAAAGGAACTGTGGCGTAAAGTTGTTGTTTTTTCAATGGAACACCCTGTATATTATTTATTTTTATGAAACGCCCTTCTTTTCTGATTCCATAAATATATAGTTTGTCCATATTAGCTCAACCCGTTTTTAAGATATGAGCAATCAAACATTTAAAAAGCTGTATTCATTTGAGCTTAATACGTCCAGAATGCCTTGGAAAAGAAAATCCCCGTAATTGCGATGCATTAAAATACAGCTTTTTAAATGTTTGATTGCTCATATCTTAAAAACGGTTTGAGCTAATATGGACAAACTATATATTTATGGAATCAGAAAAGAAGGGCGTTTCATAAAAATAAATAATATACAGGGTGTTCCATTGAAAAAATAACAACTTTACGCCACAGTTCCTTTGTTTTAAGTCAGATCGCTTTTTAAATGGTAATTTTAGATTCTACGGCAAAGCATAAACTAAATGGCTATATTGGTTTAAATAAAAATACAGGGAAACTCAAAAAATAGGCCCCTGTTCAGTCCTGGTTGGATGACCCTGTACATACATATAAGTGTCATAAAATTTTTAAAATTGTGACCATTTCTAATTATTTTATAAACACGTTAAAAATAGTTTCAAAGTTGTTCTTTTAAACTCTATTATTATTATCTATAATTATATACCACTTCTATTAAATAGTTTTAAAATCACGTGCACAACTTATTATAAAATGTTTATAAAACTATTTTATAGGGGTTGTATTAGCAATTATTAGAGTATCTATGCAGCTCCTATATAAGTATATCTTTTAAAACTATTTTAACCAGGCTTGGTAAAATGCGATATAAATATTTATATTACACTAATAAAATGTCGATGCATATGTTTGTCGTTTGTACTTTAATAGATGTTGCATATTAATTCTGTAATAAACTTTATTATAGCATAATTAGGTTCGTTCACCAAAATGGTTTTACTCCGGGCATTATAGAATTGATTTCTTCTTTAAATAGCACGGATATAATACTTTTCTCGTGTTGGAGATTCATTTTTCTAGTTGAACAGAGCTTGACATTTATTAAAATTATTATATAATAAAACAATAACAGTGATTTATTTATAAAATTATTATTTTTACGCATGTTTAGGGTGTTCAATACACACTTGAACCTACATAGAAACCGCCACTGTAAAAGGCCCATTTATTAACTACAGTATGTACTTTTACCACCAAAATTACGAACAATATTCAGTACTGTTGTTTTGCTTGAAATGGGCGTCAGAAAACATCGCAGAGAATATTTACTCTCCCACACTGAAAAAAAAGATGATCTAATGTAACAGGTTCGCTAAGACATAGTTTGTATTGATAGTCTATATTTTTTTAACCAATATTAAATAGGTCGCTAGTGTATCCAACCCGCTTTAGTGTTATATTAATTCCAGATTTACTAGAACAGTGTTTTTATTGGTAGTAATGTAATCAGTTCCATAAGCAGCACAGTCTAGTTGAATAATGAACCACTTTTAACACAGCAATTTTGTTCAGAAATAGAATGTATTTTCTCAACGCGACGCATTTTGTTCTCAGTATAGCGCTTTCTCTACAATTAAGAAAGCAAAACACGTCCCCAAAAACGAATTGTGTCCGTTAGAACCTATAATCCACAAGACGTTGGTGGGTGTTTGTGGCGATCGGCAATCGCCCCGCCGTAGTATTAGTTTCAACGTATTTGTTGCACAGGTCACATCGTTGTTCGGAGTCTTCTAGCTGTCCCGTGTGAATTGAAATTTTATTGATCGTACCAATACCTGTTTCAATTAATTTATTTTTGCTTTGTATTTAAGTTTTTTTAACTTTGCATGTCAGATAAAGCAATAGAATATCTTATTTCGCACAACGCATCATTAGTATTGGACTTTATTACCATCTCAGTAAACCATGTTGCACAATAGATAATCATATACAATATAAAACGACAAGACAATATCACAGTAGAAGCTATTTAAATTTTTGAGAACTATAGTACTGATTTTTAGTGGTAAGTTTATGCTTTATTAACCGTAGCAAGCAGATATTATTATACATTATACATTAATGTAAAATTTCATTACAACTACCAGTCGGAACTAATACCATATATAAAACCATATTACACCCCTAGAAGAACTTGATAATTAATAATAATAATAACTAGAAGTTATTTAAATTTTTGATAACCACTGTACTACCGTCTACTGTACTGATTTTTAGTGGTAACCGCAAATATTATTATGATTAGTTTCAAGTTTCATTACAACTACCGGTCGAAACGAATACAGTATATAAAATCAGATTACACCCCCAAGAGAACTTGATAATTACTGTGAATATTCAGAGCAATAATATCTATAAACCACTACGGTAGCATTAACTTCTATTTCCTATTGGCTAAATTACAGTGATACTATCACTACACAACGGTCTAGCAATTTTCGTTGTCTTACAGTAGGAAAGCGCGTTGCTGTCACATAAAGTATTAAACAGTAAGTTGTATAAAGAGTATGTGAATTCTTATTTTTTTTTATGATCGAGCACAAGCACTATAGGAAAAATCCTTTAAGGCGCTCTGGGAGCGGTGCGTGTGCGAAGAAAGCGATTCACGTTTTTCTTGAATCGTTGGAGGTTATATTCGGTTGGAAACACGGTCTCAGAAAGGCCGTTCCACAAAGATGACGTCCTCCAAATGAAAGAGTTCTGAAACAATGATGTTCGGGGTGTACTAAGCTGAACCACATAGGGATGGGCGGCAGTGGTTCGTCGTGTGTTTCTGCTATGCATTACTCTAGGTGGAATCGAGCGGGCAATATCTGTCGAACACTTGCCATGGAAATATCTGTAGAAGAGAGTCAAATCACCAACCTGTCTTCGATGTTCTAAGCTGTCGAGGTTCTTAGTCAGCTCGTGGTCGCCGATTAGACGAACGGCTCTCCTTTGGATGGAATCCAACAACCGAAGGGTATGCTTCGGTGCAGAACTCCAGATATGAGAGCAGTATTCCAGTGATGGTCGAATCTGGGCTTTATAGAGTGTCAAAAGTTGTTGAGGTGTATACAACTTTTTGGTACGGAAAAGTATACCGAGCTTCTGAGAAGCTGCCCTGGCGATTGCCACAACGTGATTATGCCAAGACATATTTCCTCCCAGGTTGACACCCAGCAAATTAATAGACGAAGTCAGTGAAATTGCGTGTCCTGCCATAAAGATAAGACATAGAAGATTTCTTTCTCAGTGTAGAACTTTTTTCTATGTAGCACCACTTGATTATTATTTTTCTTAAATATTGTAAAATATATCCAAACTAATAAAAAATTAAAACGTCTAGTAATCATTGAGTATTGAGTAATGTATTCGAGCCGTATTTAATTTTCAACGTTTTTCGAAGAGTTTTTTCCAAATAACTTTTAATTGGCTTACTGGAAAATAATAAAATTTGGTGATCGAGTCCAGCACAGAAGGACTTTCAAAAAAGTCTAATATAATTTTGATGTAAAATTAATAAGGGAGCCAATATTTGAGGGTAGGAATGTTTACATGGAATGTCCCCTGGCCGTGAACCACCCCGTATATAGAATCCTAAAGATTAGCATGCAAACTGATGTTTTATTTTAAACTTGTCAAGGCAAGACATTTGTCCCACTTCTGAAACGAGATATTTAATAACATGCAATATACCACAAGTATTTTATTTCTTTACGAAATCTGTTTTTTAAGCGTTTTACCGTGTGTGCTTTCTCCACGCTGAATCCCAATGAGAAAATTGTTGATGTGAGAGGAATCCTCAAGTATACAGTTATAAAGCATTGCATACAGGGTAAGTCAGCAAGAGCAAGAATATACTTTCCGTATTTATTATCACAATTAAAGATTAGTTAAAGGCCTTTATTTTATTTTATTTGACCCTCATGTATTATTCGCTACATTATTTTAGGTTTTTGTATATAAAACGGCAAACACAATCATAAACAATAAATAAATCTGACATCACTTGAACTGACATTTGAATGGATCGTACATCAGCTGGCGAAACTAAGCCATTTTAGCTTTGAGTTATGGCAACCCATTTCTTCTTGGTGGAATTATTTAATAGTGAGTGTTCGCAGAGAACGATATAGGTCGTAAGGGAACCTTACGTTTAATAATTTTTGTAGACACTTTTAGCCCTAGAAATAAACATTTGGTTCGTCAACCGTTATTTTTAAGACATCAAAGAACCTGTTTGCAAAAAATGTCTAATATTTAAAACAATACTAAATAGAGGGAAAGAGACAAAGTTTATTCCAACGATAGATCTCTATAGTTAGTGCCACTTAAGTAATGTATACAATATCTCCATAATAATATATGAAGTAATTAAGTGGTTGAAGATATATTATTATGCACTGACCTATTTTGACCGATCTAGAGGTCTTAAGAAATGGTAAAATAATTATAAATATACAGGGAAAATGGTTCTCAGAGAGTATCCGAAATGTTCTCTGCGATCCTGACAGGCTCATTACAAGCGAAACAATAGTCCCAAATATTGTTTGTAATTTTGAGAGCAAATATCCTATAATTAATAACTGCAACTGCTTAGAGCAAATTAATTATGTTCTCAATGATAGATAGAGCACAAGAAAATAATGCACATTTAGAACTTTTACCTGCTCCATGTAGAAAAAAAATAGTATATTGGAATTGGGTTACAAGGACGAGAAATGTAGTATTTCGTCCGTATGATATACCTACGATATTTTTTATCCGATTGTGGTTTCGTTCCGATTATAAAATGATGTAAAAAAAACTTGCTAGAACAGTGTTTTTATTGGTAGTAATCAGTTCCATTAGCAGCACAGTCTTGTTCAGCAATGAACTACTTTTAATACAGCAATTTTGTTAAGAAATAAATTGTATCTTCTCAATGCGACGCATTTTGTTCCCCGTAAAGCTTCCTATAATCCACAAGACGTTGGTGGGGGCTCGTAGCGATCGGCAATTGCTGCGCGCCCTAGTATAGGTTTTAACGTATTTGCTGCGCAGGTCACATCTTTGTTTGGAGTCTTCTAGCTGTCCTGTCTGAATTTAAATTTTATTGATGGTACCAATACCTGTTTCAATTAAATTATTTTGACTTAGTATTGAAGTTTTTTTTAACTTTGCATGTCAGATAAGTAAAGATTTTTATTTCGCACAACACATCATTAGTATTGGACGTTATAATCTATGGTTATAGCGAAATTATTCTCTATCTATCCTAATGGAAAGAAGGTGGGCGCTGATACCTAAAAATTCACTTTTTGTTTTTCGACAAATAAATAAATAGTAATTTTTTTGGTCGTCAATATTACAGAGCAAATTATGATTTCAAGGATTTCTGCTTTTTAACAACCATATTAATTAATTACCACCAATGTGCTCTTTATATTTACATTATCTATTTGCAAACAACGCGTTTAGAAAATATTTACCCCGCGGAGATGACACATTAAAGCTATTATATTATACGTATATATCTCCTTTCCATTAAACAATTGTTTACATAGCCTACTCCAGCTACGTACTATGTAACCATGCACTATGTAAAACTAGTTTCGAAGTGTTTTGACAAGACCTCTCTAACATGAACGTATATTTTCGAAACTCTATATGGACCTCCTTCAATTGAGGCAGAGAGGCTCTAGTGGCTCGGTCTTCTAAAATATATAGAGAGCCAGTGACACAAGTTTCCGTTATCGTCTATAGGACACCATAGGTCACAAAATTATTCTTCCACGCTGCAAGCTAGGCTACGTTGCCAGTTGAGCGGCCCAAGAGTTAATTCCAACGGACGCGACGCTAGAGCAAAATATACATTTCATTATCTTTATCATAACAAGCCGACAAGACGTCAAATGTAAAGATCCATCAGGTTCCTCACGATTTCCATAATAAAAGCACGTGAAAATATACGCCAATTTTTACTCTATTAATATGCTGTTGCCTAAGACTCCAAAGACTCGCCCCTTTTGGGATTTATTTGAACTTAAATTGACTTAATTTGTAACTATTAAGAGTTTACCAGTGCTATGAAGGCGCATAATGCGCTTTTCAAGATAATCTGTTGGCTAGCAGCCAATCAAAAATTTAAAATTCTCAGAACAGAAGGTGTATTATTCGGAAAATTACATAAATTTATTTTCAACCAATTAGAAGGCTCCTTGTTGTTTACGTTACTTATAGCAACGAGATATTATAGCGATAATTTTGTTAGTTCCTATTAACTTAATAAGTGATAATTTTTCTGTCAAAAATTGAGTGCTTATTGGCAAAAGTCACTCAGAATAAAATTAAAATACATTTTGTTGCTTATAATTTTTATTGATACTAACCCATTTGCTTTACATATCGAACACCGGGGCTAAAGGAGACACATCAAAAATTTAACCAAACTCATTGGAAATATATTTTTTTAAGTTTCATTTGAAACTATGTAGACATGTAATTTCAGATGTTATGGTTGAAAACGAATTAATGTTCTTGAAATTTTAGTAATAAACCTTAGTTACTAACAAGTGAAATCAACTTCTATTGTAAAAATATAGTGCGTCATATTTAACTAAACTCATCGAAAATATGTTTTTTAAAGTTTTATTTGAATTTAAAACTATAAAGACATTGGATTTTAGGTAACAAATTTGTTATTTAATGTTTCTCACATTCTAGTAATAAAAATGAGTTACTAACGGCTAAAACGAACTTCATTTCTAAAACTCTAATTAGTTACTATTAACTAAAGCCGCCGGAAATATGTTTTTGTAGCATTTTAGCAAAAAAATTACAATAAGAAAAAACTTCAATTTATGAAATTTTCGGGGATAATACCATAAGTGCATAAAAATTTCCGAAAATTTTGGAAAATTAAATGTTTTTTAATAACTGCTATTTTTGGAAACAACGATGAAAATAAACGAATGCGGTTTCCAAAAAACATTTCATTTTTCAGAATTTTCTGGAAATTTTTATGCACGAATGGTATTCGGTAGAAAATTTACAGAATAAATAGCTAACAAGTTAACATTTTATCTTAGTTTTTTATTTATTAAAAGTAATATTACAATTATTGTAATTTATTATATATTGTGTGGTCTTATTTGAGTCCATAATACATAGGTTCTCTTGAGTGCTTGATGTTTTTTCACTGGATTTTGGGGTGCTATCTGTTCTCATTTTTTCTACAATGGCTTCATGATGTTCTTGATCCATTTGAAGGTAGCTGGCAATTGATTTGGAACTAGCATGACCAGTCATTTTTATAAGTTCCTGTTCTGCAATACCGCTTTTTGCAAGTTTTAACACGGCTGTAGCCCTAAGTGAGTGATTAGTAATTTTTGTTTTTTTAACGTCTAGTCCCACTGTTTTTATGTAATTATTATTAAAATAGAAACGTCAATGTTGACTTCTTTATTACTTGTTGTTATGGTTGCTACAGTGCAATTTCAAGTGATGCATGAGAAAAGAATCCGAGAATAACAACAACAAACAACAGAGTTTTTTACAATTTCTTAAATTTATTGAATAAAATATTGCATACCTATTAAAAGTTTATAATTTTTAAAATTATTTTATGCTTACTTTTTTACATTACTTTTTGGGGCAGTGTTAAGTCAGTTTTTTTATTAATAAATTCGTCATAAAAAAATATTGTTCACTTTGTACAGGTATATTTTTAATACAACTTGTCAACAATCAGAATTGTGACTGTCCTAACGCAAAACCTAGTCACATTTCCTTTCTGCTTGCCGAAGTAATTAGACGTTATAAAAACATGTAATTGGATATGACCTGTCTAATTTACCCCTTAGGGGCACATATTATAAGCCTTTTAGGAACATGGGCGTACCGTCAAATGGGGTGAAATTGTTAGCTTTTTTGATTAATATGTAAATTACAAGAAAAGTACACCTATAGTTTTGCGCCAAAAAAAATATATTGTATTTGCACTATGCCGAATGAAGACCTCCAGGTTTAAGACAAACTTCAAAAATTGTTTTTTTTGCTAGAAAATAAATAATAACCTCATTATCAAAGTTATGCTCAAGTTGGGGTGACTTTGATAGGCACTGTTTTTTTGCATTACAACGAATGCTTTGGATCTAAGAGTTATCAATGTAACACTTTTTCCCTCACTCTTAATATATTTTTTTTATCAATTTTATGTGCGCTTAAGGTGACTCTGAAAATCCATAAGTTTACAGAGATTATCAAATTCACCCCTTATCACTCAGCATAAGAATTAAATTTTAATAAAATATCCTCGCAAAAGTGAAAATTATACTTTAGTTATGATGTCAAAAGAAAACTTTATTTCATATATAAATTACAGAACTTAAATTAACACAAATTTAACGTTCAAAAACATCAACAGATTAATATATAAATTACTATCAATCTCACCCCGAAAGTGTTATCAAAGCATGATATATCAACTAATAGTTTTCAACCAAGCATATTTGGCGCCGAATTTTACATGAAATGAGGTTAAGTATAAACCACATCATCGTAAATAACCGATTTTTTAATAAAATTGCTAAAAACTAATGAAATAACTGATAATTTTAGACAATGTCAATTTAACGCTAATTTGCAGTATTATTATAGAATATTTACCAAAATATTATAACAAACACTTACCGGCATGCTAACAGGACACAACAATGGCGAAACTTCACTCTTTCGACTGAGCATGGCGCGGATGTCCGCGGATTATAATTGAGGGATATTTAAATGTATTTAACAAAATATTACCTGTTATCAAAGTCTCCCCATAAAATTAATTTCACCCCATTTGACGGTACGTATAAAACGTATCTTAACATAATTTAAAACTACATTCCATGCATGCACATGTCTATAAATCATTATAAATAATTATGAGTACCTTAAAATCGCGGATGCACGCTTGTATAGGTACTACACGACTTGATAATATTAGAAAAAAAAGTCTTCCACTGGCAAGATTTGAACCATCGACCCTCTGAATCAATTTAGCAACTCAGCCGATTTCCCACGCAAGTTTTGGCTATTGTGCCACAAACACCTTAAAAAGAAGCCATGAAGTGACATCGGGCAACGCCGCATCAGCTGGGAGTTGCGGATCCACAAGCTATTATCATGACGCGCGGCAACGGGCGCGTTTATATTCTTTCAAAGGGTAAAATCCATTTTAAATTAATGTAAGCCAATTTATTATCTATTAAAAAAAACCTTTACCTTCATATCAATGCCACTAAAACCTGATTAACAATATTTATACAGTCATTGGTCAAATCTAAACTATAAAAATATATTTTTGAGTCACTACAATTTTTATTTCCCAAAATTCAGAAGTATTAATTTTTTTTGAATAATTATTGAGATCGTCAAAACTTTTTATAAAAGCTGATTGCTCGAAAGCTTGATTAAGTATTGCAAAAAATTAATCATTCTTGGCGGGTCTTAATTTTATCTTTCTGCAACTAGAACACGGAGATTTTAAACATAAAGAATTGAAATACAAGAAAATGAACATTTTATTAGACCACCCTGTATATAGCTAAGGGCAATAATATACCGGATTTACAGGCTAAACAGTGGGGAAAATAAAAAAAAAAACACGATCCCAGTTCATTTTAATTATGTTAGGGTGCGTTTGGCCATGGGCTCATAAAACAGAATTTAGAAACGGGTTTTGAAAATTACAATAGAGCTAACTTAATTTTGCTTTTTGATCAGTATTGGAATGATTTATGTGGACATACACGATGTAGCATTGCTGTGGACGCACGAGGCTCTGTAAAGTTTCCGAAATGGTCAATAGATGGCGGTCAGTATTTCAATTTTTTTACAACATCAAGTGGGCTAGGGATTTAATCGTCTAGAAACAAAAAAAAAATCCCTGTTAGTTAGAAAATTATTTCTATTGTAATCGTATCTGGTAACCTACATTTTATTTAACGAGTGTCGCTTACTATTAGAAATTCTAAATAAATGGCGTTGCGCGATTATTTAGCTCTTTTGTGTGATTTTTGTAAAATATTTTTCACAATTATTACAAAAAACCGACAATGAAGAATATTTCAGACCGCTGTCAAAGAACAATAATTCTAAACGGAAATAGGGAGGTTCGATATGCATCGACGCATCAAAAATATCGATATTTTTCATGCGATATAACGTTTGCTGCGATGCATATCTAGACCATTTGATATTTGCCGATGCATTGATGTATTTTAATCAATATATTAGGCCTTCATTTTATTCGTAAAATAATTATTTTCCGTTGCCTTTCGATCTTGAATATACCTTTTACCTATGGTTTCAGCCAAGGTGTGAGCTTGGAATAATTAGATTTGTGAAATCTAATTTAATTTAAAAAAAATTTCGATGCATCGCAAACATCGATATTTTTCCGCGATACATTTTTAAGGACATCCCTAAACGGAAATGAATGAAACAACGTCATTATGGCCTCAAACCAATATCGTAGCGGCCACTTTGGAGGGCGGATCTTTTTGCAAACAAAGTGGAGGGGCGCAATTTGGATGTTGATTTAGTTCAAAATTTACTACAATTTTGTCAATAGGTGTCAGATCATTGGTCAAGGGCTAGTGTTGCCATGCATGCTGGGAAAACCCAAGGAATTTTATTTTATTTTACTCATTACGGATTTTCCATAACATTTCAAACAATAAGGCCTTTGGTCGTTGCTAAAGCCTTGCTTTAAAGAATCTGTTTTTAGCCATATTTATGTAAGTCACTAACTCCTACTTTTAAAACCTATTTGTCTTTTTTCCCCAACGCCCTCCCTATATCACAATAAAACAAAACCGTTTTACGTCGAGTGTCGGACAAAATCTTGGACGTTCGTGGCGAAGCATTATCTCAAAGCCCGTGGGAATTTAAAGGGGCATCTCTTCCAGAGATTAGCGACACTATACACGTCGAGTGGTCTACATTTAAGGTTTATTTATTGAAAATAATTTCCTGTAAAAGTTTGAGTTTGTAATGTATGTATTAAGTTTTGAATGAAGTTTCCTGGTGCATGTGCTTTTTCAATCTGCAACGGCTATCATCGTATACAACAAACATACTTTTTTTTACTAAGGAGGAAGAAACAAAAATAGTTAATAGGTCACGGGAAGATAGCGGAAAGAAAGAAATGAATATACTAAGAAAGGAAACGGAAAAACTACACATGAAAAAAAAATACTTATTTTAAACATATATAATACTCAAATAGAATAAATCTTAGCTTTGTATACACGCAAATAAATATATATTCCGACAAATATTTCCATGCCCGGTCGATTTTGTTCATGGTTGTCTAGCTTCCTCAAGGACCGTTCTCTGCAAGTGGCGATTGACGGGTTTCTCTCAGACACCTTCACCGTCAATGCTGGTGTTCCTCAAGGGTCCATATTATCCCCCACTATCTTCTTACTGTAAATTAACGACCTTCTAGCGAAAACAGAAAATCCAATATATAGCTTTGCTAACGACAGCACACTTATCTCATCTTTTATTTTGAAATCTCAAACATCGGCTGCTGACGCACATCTTCGCAGACAACATGAGGTATCACGCCTCAATAAAGACCTGGAAGAAATTTTGTCTTGGGGTGACAGGAACCAAGTCGAATTTAACGCTCAAAAAATCCAAGCAGCAGTTTTCTCTAAGAAGGTTAACATTGCAGAATCCGATGTGGTTATGGCAGGACACGTAATTCCACTGACTTCGTCTATTAATTTGCTGGGTGTCAACCTGGGAGGAAATATGTCTTGGCATAATCACGTTGTGGCAATCGCCAGGGCAGCTTCTCAGAAGCTCGGTATACTTTTCCGTACCAAAAAGTTGTATACACCTCAACAACTTTTGACACTCTATAAAGCCCAGATTCGACCATCACTGGAATACTGCTCTCATATCTGAAGTTCTGCACCGAAGCATACCCTTCGGTTGTTGGATTCCATCCAAAGGAGAGCCGTTCGTCTAATCGGCGACCACGAGCTGACTAAGAACCTCAACAGCTTAGAACATCGCAGACAGGTTGGTGATTTGACTCTCTTCTACAGATATTTCCATGGCAAGTGTTCGACAGATATTGCCCGCTCGATTCCACCTATAGTAATGCATAGCAGCTTGGATGAGTTTTTTAATTGTCTGTCTTAACGCTTGTACATGTTTTGTTTATATTGCGTATTGAAATATTGTTTATTGTTGTTCTTTTTTAAATATTTACTTAAGTTTCTAGTTTTAAAATTGAAAATGTACCCTGACTATTCCCCTACAATTGTAAATTATCTCTG
Organism: Polydrusus pterygomalis; assembly: GCA_963969555.1. NCBI lineage: Eukaryota > Metazoa > Arthropoda > Insecta > Coleoptera > Curculionidae > Polydrusus > Polydrusus pterygomalis. Next base: position 4,536,620 of record OZ018377.1, read on the forward strand.
GGAAAATAAACGATTTGATTTGATTTGATTTGATATAAAAAGAAAATTATTAAAAGCAATTCCCACAGATAACTGGACACCATCAAAATATAATGCATAAAGAAAGAGACAAACAAGAAAAGACCAAGACACAAGCTGGAGAAAACGAGATTAAAAATAAATACAAAGAGGAGAGATTAAGAAAAAAAGAGGAAATGAAAAGAATCATAGAAGGAAACGAAGACAACGAGGGTATCAAAGGAATCCCAGATAAAAAATGGACGAATAAGTTGTACAAGTTTACTGTAATGGAAGAAGCAAATAAAACTACTCTAAGCGGTATTCAAGGAGACTATGCAGCTTTCATAGACCTAAGAAACTGAGAGAGGGAAATATCGACCATTTTTTTTTAGTTTCCTTGCCGTAATTATAATTTTAAGCAACGAGCAGATTGTAGACTTTTAATTTGGCTTCGAAAATTTGTCAAATACCCTCGGAAAACAGTAATTTACTTTCAGACAATCAAATTGACTTTTATAACGAAATTCAAACAAACCGGAAAAAAACGGGCCTTTCCAAAATTATTGGATTATTTTGCAACACATTTAAAGGGCGTAATCAAATTTTAGCCGGGCGTGAACCCATCGACAAAAAATTTGAATTCATAATTCTATTATCGAACATTAAATTAACTCTGAATTGAAATGTTGAAATAATTGATGAAAAATTTTGCCAAAATAATTTTAAAAAAATGAGCAATTGAATTAAAAAAAGTAAGGAAACAAAATTTATAAGGAACATAAGTACATACAGAGTGTTTCAAATAGCCCGCACATCCCTTAAAAAAAATAAAAAAATGTCCTAAAATATGAATTTTATTAAGGTGGAACTCTCAACGTCATTCCATCAATTGCCAACCTGCGTTGCTTTTTTTATTTTATTATTTGATTAACTAACATTTAAATAAAATCAATAACGTCGGTACAATATTTAGGTAATATCTGACATATTACAAAAATATCAATTTATTTCATTGCTAATTTTGCGAGAATTGTATAGTGAAAGAAGAATGACATAATAATGTTAAAAAATCTTACCCGATATTTTTCGCTATACAATTCTCCTAAAATATTTAATGAAATTCCTTGATATTTATTTAATATGTCAATTATTACCTATAAAATATGAAGACGATAATGATTTTATTTAAATTTTGTGTAAAAGCTAGAAAAATTAAATAAATATACGCGAAATAGGTTATAGGTTATCAAGCATGTTGATACTCCCACCTTAAGTAAAAAAGCCGAGACACAATAATTAAAAAATAAGCAATATGCAATAAGAAATAGGTAAAAAGTAATAAAAATGTAAATTAATGATGGCACAATACAGTATTCTTATTTTCTTTTAACTTTTCGTTTTGTAGACAAAACATGTTATCTTGGTGTTTTGTTGTTTTTTACGATTCGCAAAAAATATGATTATTTACGTGAGCTCATAGGTTTTATCACAAACATCTAAATAAATTGTGAAAATAAAATTAAAAATACTTCTTTAACCTGAAAATCAAACCGACAAACGTCAAAATATTTATTGGGGGCGGGGCATATTTCTTTGGCCAGTAATAAGAAACTTGCAACAGAAAATTGTACGTATCAGCACAGAGCAGGTAATATACGACCGATAGCAAATAAAAATTGTATGTAAATTCTAAAACCCGATTTTGAATTATCAATTTTTATTCCATTTTTATAGAACATGGGGTGCGTTTAAGATGTGATATGGATGGCTTTTGTGTCATAAAATTGGGTTGTAAAAGCTGAAGAGCATCGCCTCTTTTTTATTGCAATATAAAACCTATCATACCTGTATACAAAGTAATAAATCTGTGTAATGACATCGAGGTTTGTAGCATATGGCGAGGATATTAAATAATTGTTAAGTGCAAGTCGATATCGTGTAATTCGAGTTTTAAACTAGCCGTTGACAATTATTTTTATTGTCTATGTTACCAATGATGACAGGATAAGATTAATTTTCTTTATCATAACAAGCCATAGATATTTACATTTAGATAAGCAAACAATAATCACGAAAGTGGCAAATTTATTGGCTCGTGCATGTAAACAAAGCTACACCGGATTAGACATGCGCACTGCAACATTATCATTTGACAAATGGGAAAATAGACAGGTCCGGGCTTTAAAATTAAAGTTCTTATTCAAGAAATTGTAAAAGTTGGCCTTCAATATATTTTTACGTGTAAACAGCTACAATTTGCTTCTTGCCAAAAAATTGGAATTTTTTCTCAATTTTTGATCAAGTTGGGAAAAAAGGTAGTGATTTCTGGCATTTTTAGTAGTTGCAGACCTCAGATTTTGAGGATAGAAAATTGTTTTTAAGAGTTTGTTTCTGAAATTTATTTCAAAATGATTCATCATCTTGTTTTTAGTTAAAAAAAAAAGTCAATTAAACTAGTCTTATAAAATCGAATACAAGAATCGCGTACCTAACCTCAAGTCAAATATTATATGGCATATAACTTGTATTGATTTTTACAATTTGGCAAAAACTAGGATACCTAGGTTAATAGGTATTTACTTTTTTCTTTTATATAATATAAGTAAGTATAAAGAAAAGTATCTTTTAAACTTTTTGAAGCAATATATCGCCCGAAAAATAGGCGTAGGTACTTAATTAGATTGCAGAGCTGCAAATAAAATATGCCAAAACATGCATCCAGATAATATTCTGTTTTGTATGTGTTTCTCTTTATTTTCATACCTTATTTGTGTTTGTGTCGCCATATTATATATCGCATATTTTAAAAAAGGAACAATTATTTTGTGTGATAAGTAGAAAACCTTGTAGGTATTAAAAAGTGATCTATTTGGTTTAGATCACAATAATATGGGGACGATATATCTATCCAAATCTAAATTAAAATTTTTGTCAAATTCATATTATGACCAATGAGTTATAAAATAAGTAGACAAATACAATATTTTTTTTGTTTATAAAATTAACAAAGTAAAAATATACAGAATATACCAAGCATGAATTCACACGTCTCTTAATATTTTCGAAAGTGTTGACCAGCATCTCTGGAGAAATGTTACCACATTCTTGGATAATCCTTTCTTGTAATTGTTCTAAATTTGCAACTGGTGTTTTAAAAAAATAGTGTTCTTTAAATCAGGAAAAACGAAGTAATCCATAACCGTTAAGGTGATCTAGGTGGGAATTCAATATCGAAAACTGATCAATCTGTCGTCGAAAAAATTTAGTAAGTAGTTAATAGTTTCGGCGGCTGTATGGGCGGTTGCACCGTTCTGTTGAAAATATCCAAAACGTAGTTCGTCGCCAAGTAATTGCTTCACAAATGGATTCAAAATATTGTCTCTATACCGCTGTGCTGTAACTGTGTCATGGAAAAAATAGGATCAACAATTCTTCTTCGGGAAACAGCTAACCAGACACCAATTTTTTGAGGGTGCAATGTGGACTCTACAAGAAAATGGGGATTTTCACTATTCCACATGCGTGTATTCTGAGAATTCACATAACCGGAGAGGTGGAACCAGGCTTCATTTCTTTCTGTATATGCTCAAGTTATTAATAAATAATAAATAAAGGGCATAAACATTCATATACAATATACATAGTTTTAATTACTTTTTAAACATTTAACGACAGAATACCTAAGTTTATATTTTTGGCTTATTCCATCCATTTAGGAAATTAATGTAAACAAGGCCCCTTTGTCAGTAAATATGAAAAAGGAGATAAAAAAGCAGCCAACAAATAAGCTCTATAAGCCGAATCCGCATAGGAACACAAAAACAGTGTTGTTTCAGACGTTTCTTTAATAAATCTGGTTAATGACGCGTCAGCGTTAGTTGAGCAGTTTTTTACAACTCTTCAGGCAATTATAGGCTGTTTAAATAAGCCTCTATTTTGATACTTAAAACTTTAAACCTCAGAAAGGGACTTGGAGATAGTATTTCAAAATAAAAAACAATTTATGAACTTGCGGATCATTTATTAATAAAAAATCAGTGTGTTCTTCAAATTTTCCAGATGTATATAGTGCAGTGATGTTATTTCTAACATTACCAGTTGGTGTGGCATCGGCGGAACAATCTTTTTCCAAACTTAAAATGGTAGAAACCCATTTACAACACCCTGGGACAACAACGCCTTTCGGATTTATCCTTAATCAGTATCGAACACGAGTTTGTTAAAACATTAAATTTTAATATCGACGAAATTATAAACGATTTTGCAAAAAAAACTCTCGACGATCTGGTCGTTTTGTATAATACCTTGTATAGTACTTAGTGACATAATGTTTGTGCAGATTTGTTGAGTTTTCATGTGTTTTACTGTTTTTTTTGTGTCTTTCAGATCTTTCAGATCTTCAGCGGACTTTTCAGTTATTGCCTCTTGAGTGTCAGCGTACTCAAGCTACCATTCGCTTTTTATTTAAAATTATCAACAACTATATTGATGATCCGAATTTGCTTTTCGGTATTGGTTTTAACATTCCTTCATTCGTCATAATAATCTATTTGCAAACTGTTTTTATAGAACAATTTCAGGTAAACATTCTCCCATAAATCGCTTAACCATAGTTTATAGTACTTTATTCCACAATATTGATTTGTTTAATTTACCTCTATCAACATTTGAAAAAGGCTTAGAAATTATACTATTGCTCTTAATATTAATGATGAACTAATGGTAATATTACAATCTTAGTTATTATGTATCTGTACACAATATTGTAAACTGTGGGTGCCAAGCCTGGGCCATTGGCCTGTTGGCATCTTATTTGTGCAAATAAATAAAAAAATAGATAAATAAACTGTCTTCAATGTACAAAAGGCGGGTATTTCAAACTTCGTTTTCAGTTTTTGCTGTTATTGGGGAAAGTTAAAAACAACAGTTTTGAAACCTGCAAGCAAACAAAATTATTACATACAATTTACAAAATTTTGAATTATGTTACGATTTTCGTGTCCCCCGACCGACCCACCATAAAAAAAGCTAATACCTTTTTTTCGAACATTAAAAAAAGCCATATTTCGGGATCTCACGTTCCTAATGAAACGCAAAGGTCCGCCTAAAGTAATAAAAAAATACATATAAATCTCCTCGACTATTCTTGAAGCCATTTTCTTAATATGGCGGTGTAATGGCGCGTTCACATGGTAAAACTACCGTAAAAAGTAATTAGGAGAACATATTTAATCATCACATCTCTGCGCTGCGTTTGTCTTTCGAAAGAGCAGGGGCGGATTCAGAATTTCTTGTTTTGACATTCTAAACATTTTTTTGCTTATACCGGTGGTGATGGTGGTGCCGTATTTAACTTTTAAGACTTTTACGAAGAGTTTTTCCAAATAACTTTAGTAGTGATAGATGATTCGTTCTGCATCACTTTTCCATTCTGGCTTCTACGCATGCGCCAGCAGTTCGTACTGTTTTTTGCTGTTTTTTAGTTGTTTTTGAGCTGTTTTTTTTTTCTATTGTTTAGCTGTTATTGAGCTGCTTTTGATATTTAACAAATAATACATGGAAAACTTAATACACTTTTAAACATTGTATGCCCCATTCACTTTACAAAAAGGGTAAAACATTTTATTAAAAATATATATTGTTTAAATATGACCAATGTAACCTGGATTAAAAAATTGTTTATAATTGTTTTGCTGTATAGGAATATAATCAACCAAAAAAAAACCTTAATCTGCAAGGAAACTTACCTCAATTAAACATTAGTAGAGTCGTAGCAGTTATCTTGAAAAATTTCATCAGGGTAGTCAGACACAGTTAAAACAGCACGTCACCAAACCAAAAATTATTTTACGAACTGTGAAGTTCCCACCGTTTGTATGGAAAGGACAAATTATAAAAAACTTTGGTTTTAAAAGAATTAATGTACCTATGTAAATAGGTCCGTTTTTTGGTAAAAAATATGTAAAATGTAAAGTAAAGGCGCCTTAAATTATCGCAATCAGTTTTTAAATTACCAGTGGATTTATTTTTTAAAATATATGTGCCATTTCGACCAAGAGTCTCTTCTCGTAACTTTTCTCCACATCTAAAAGTTTGACACGGTCAAAGTCGAAACTGCGACTATCATCAGAATGGTGCATTTATCTTTGTTGGTTATGTAACAATCAACCGGCCACTGCAGATTGCGCCACCATATGTATAAAATTGGAATAGCCCCAACTGATGAATGCCGGCTCTGCATGGAAGATGCAGAAACAATGTGCGCCTGCCTCGCAGCAGGAAGAATCAGATCCGCCCTATTCGGCCAGATGACTCTGCTGCCGGATGACATGAAAAATGTCTCTCCCAATACCATCATTAACTTCATTAAAAAGTTAGACCTATTGGGGGAAATATAAACAAGGTGTGAGCCACAATAGATCGCATGGTCGCAGTGGAGGGTTAGTTATAACCCACTCACTTTTAACTTAACCTAACCTAACCTATGTAACAATCATATATTTGTGGGTATAGTATTTTTGTAAATGTTGTGAGTGTGTCCTATTATACAGGGTGGCCCTTTAGTGTGGCAAAGTACAATATAGCTCCGTTACTATTTCAAATACATTAAAAATATTAATACAAAAATTGAAGGGCAGTAAGTGACTTATAACGTAAAATTATTTTTAACTCTATAGGGTGGCTCGAAAAAGCGGAACAACAAAAAATGTACTTTTTTCAAATGGAACACCGTGTATATTTTTATATTTTTAAATTCCACATAAAATTACAATTATTTTTTATTAAATACATTATTAGTCTATACTTTATAGTTTCCGAGATATTGACTCTCGAAAAGTGACATTTTTGAACTTTGACAGCTTTTAGCTTTCTAACAGTAGGTCTTAGAGCAAAACGGCTTAAATGTTCCTATCTTTAATTTTTATTATCTTTCCAAAAAAATCAACTTCCAGTTAAACCGGAACAACTATATTTCCTGCTTTCGAGTAACATCCGGTTTAACCGGAAGTTGATTTTTTTGGGAAGATGATAAAAATTGAAGATAGGGACATGTAAGCCGTTTTGCTCTAAGACGTACTGCTAGAAAGTTAGAAGCTGTCAAAGTTCAAAAATGTTACTTTTTGAGAGTCAATATCTCGGAATGTAATAATATACAGGGTGTTCCATTTGAAAAAAGTACATTTTTTCTTGTTCCGCTTTTTTGAGTCACCCTATAGAGTTAAAAATAATTTTACGTTATAAGTCACTTACTGCCCTTCAACTTTTGTATTAATATTTTTAATGTATTTGAAATAGTAACGGAGCTATTGTACTTTGCCACACTAAAGGGCCACCCTGTATGTACAACTTCGAACAGTTGTTGCATGGGACCTCGTATATAATATACGAGTTTGTTAAAGCCAATATTCAAAAGGCAATTAAATTTACAAGTTGCCCATTTATCTTTCGTAGCCCTGAAGAAGGTAGACAACAAACTACCGAAACGTTGGCAAAAATTAGATTACATTAGTAATAAAAAGCTTGTCCAAAAAGCTGAAGAATTTCTTTTCTCCCAACGAAAACACCGTCCATGATTAAAAATAAAACGAAAAACTTGTTTAAAAAATTGTATGCTAAACTGTCGAGATTTGTGTTTTAAAAAAGCTCTTGATTGACGGATGCGGCAACTACAAGAGAAATGTGGCAACAGTCGTAAACGCTTCTCTATGTTTCCAGAAGTTTTAATGAAATGTAGAAACCGGGAAGGTTTTGATTTATTTATCTCTCTTTTTTCTGGCTTAAGTTTTCTTTGTTATGTAACCCAGTTTCATGTATTTTTGGTAATAATAGTATCATAAGGAAAGCTTTTACGTTCGTCGACTCAAAACAAATCTCGAAACAACTTTTTTTTTTATATTTTAACCGCCAAAGAGGGTACAGACTTTTGCGGTTTATAAAAAGGGTCGATACAAACACAAAATCATCAAAATTTGTTTAGGTTCGGCCACGTTGCGGTTAAAAGTTACCTTAAACGTACAAGCAAAAACTTTCAACAACCCCTTTTTTGTTAAGTTTAAATCAGTAAAACCGAAAATAAAGCCGGTCGCCAAATTGATGTTTTCATTGAAAGGCTTTTGTCAATAAAGCGTTCAGTATATTAGCGTGTTTTATTTATTATTACATACATAAACTTCTTATAAAGGGTGAGTATTTTAAAGTGTTACAAGGCGATATCTCGAAAACGGTTCAAAATATTTTCTTGAAATTTAAGTGAGGGAATGGGGAGATGGGGGGACATATTTAAACATATTTTTGACGTCTACACCCCTTCCCCATTTTGAGAAGTGGGGGGTAACTTTGGAATTTTAAATGAGACAATGTACTTTTTTTAATAAATACGAACCTACGTAAAAACTACGTACGTATACAAAAAAATTTTTGATTTGCTCTCCTGGTTACGAAATTTTTTTAAAAACCAATTACCCCAATTATTAAATCAAAAGATAAGTTCTGACATGTGGTTTCAATAGGACAAAGCTCCACCGCAATATGTGATATAGACCCGTAATGAGTTGAAGAAATTGTTTGAAAACAGGTGGATATTTATTCATAATAATGACTGTTGGAATAGTTGATAAAATGAGTTTTTTGCAAATAAGTCTTGATGCGTTAGAAATTGCGATAGGGTTGCAATTAGGAAAAATGTTTGATTTTTAATTCTGCATCGAATGACATAAAAATATACAGGAGTTCCTATTTGAAACAAGAAAAATAAATTGCTTTAAAGTTTGCAAAGTTTGACACTAAACTTTGGACACCCTGTACAATTCGTATTAACCAAATTTGGTTAAGGAAACTGTTATACCTTATTTAATAAGTACCTTTGTATAATTTCATTAACGAGGCATTATTTTTATTTTTTATTTATTTTTAATACCAGTGGTGCAAAACTGATATTTTTTAGTTTTTATTTTTTTTCGTCTATAATACTGAATCGATTTTAATAAAATTTTAGGGGTATCTAGGTAACTATAGGAGGCACCCAAAAAAGTAAGAAAATATATGTCATGTAATCTAAAAAAATACATCCTTATGCCGTCACACTTTTTTGGAACATCCTGTATGAAAAAAAAAAATTTCTGAAATGCGCCCCAAGATATAGATAAGGTCTGCAAAATATGAAAATTCAAACTTAATTACTAAGTGAGCTATAGAAGACGGGAGGTGAGGTGCAGGACCCTGTATAAAGAAAGCGAGGCGGCCGCTATACTTCTAGACTTTGTCTAGTAATAAGTAGGTACTAAATACAAAGACCTGAAATAATTATATTTATTTTATTTAAATGAACAAATCAAAAACTTGATCTACCTATAGTAACTTATTAACGTTTGTAATTTATCTGAATTATACTTGTAAAATGTGTATTTTATTAATTTTATGAATCTGATAATATGTGACTTAACAGTAAGTTTAACAACAGTTTAACAATTTTTGAGTTTGAGAAATAGATCGCACCTAAGTAAGTGCTATCAAGCCATATTTAAAAATACATATATGATACATTGGACTTGATTCCTACTAGATGGCGTTGCCTCGTATTCACTACATACAGAGGTACGCTGATGACACGCAACTGCGCACCAGTTTTAGTAGGGCCAGAGTTGTTGAGGCAAAAGATAATCTCACACAGTGCTTGAAATCGATTTATGACTACTCTCAAAACAATGGTTTAAAGTTAAATCCTAACAAATCCGCTATCATTTATTTTGGACCTGATTGTCAATGGGCAGCTGAAAACATGAATGTGGTTATGGCTGATACGGTTCTTCCCGTTGTGCAGGAATATAAAAATTTAGGGGTTATTTTTGATAGCAAGCTTCGGTTTAGGAGTCAGGTAGGTAAAGTTATTCAGAAATCGTATTTCTCTCTCAGAAACCTATATAAAAATAAGCACGTATTAAGACCTCAATTAAAGAAGGCACTGTGTGAAACTCTTGTTCTCTCTCACTCTAACTATTGTAGTTATGTATACGGGCCTTGTCTGGACTTTCAATGCAAAACGAGATTACAAAGGGTTCAAAATTATTGTATTCGCTTTATTTATGGACTGCGAACAAGAGACCATGTCAGCTACAAGTTATCTGAGCTGAAATGGCTTAAAATAGTAGATCGACAAAAACTGCATTTTGCCTGCTTCTTGTATCGTTTGCTCTTGAGTGGTATACCCCAATACCTACGTGAAAAGCTTCATTTTCGGCATTTCACACATGATCGTTCAACTCGTTACAACACTTTCTTGGATGTACCGAAACACCGAACCGCCCTTTTTCAACGTAGTTTTTCCTATATAGCTCCTAAAGTTTACAATGCTGATATATGTAACACATTCCTTAATCTAAGTTCGAATTCATTTAGGGCCAAATATCGTAGGTTTTTGCTGGGAAATTATGATTGAATTATGTTTAAAGATGTGTAGATTTAAGATCAATGTCTTATTACTTTTTAAGTTGTAATTTTTAAGTTTTCTATATAATTAGATTTAGGTAATATTACTTACTCGAATTTAGTATTTTTTATTTTTTCTTTGTAAAATTAAAATTTTTGTTAATGTATTATACATGCTCGGTTAAGCAAACAGCTGTTGCTGACCTTCGCCGAGTCGAAAATAAAGACGTTTCTATCTATCTATCTATCTATCTATCTATCTATCTATCTATCTATCTATCTATCTATCTATCTATCTATCTATCTATCTATCTATCTATCTATCTATCTATCTATCTATCTATCTATCTATCTATCTATCTATCTATCTATCTATCTATCTATCTATCTATCTATCTATCTATCTATCTATCTATCTATCTATCTATCTATCTATCTATCTATCTATCTATCTATCTATCTATCTATCTATCTATCTATCTATCTATCTATCTATCTATCTATCTATCTATCTATCTATCTATCTATCTATCTATCTATCTATCTATCTATCTATCTATCTATCTATCTATCTATCTATCTATCTATCTATCTATCTATCTATCTATCTATCTATCTATCTATCTATCTATCTATCTATCTATCTATCTATCTATCTATCTATCTATCTATCTATCTATCTATCTATCTATCTATCTATCTATCTATCTATCTATCTATCTATCTATCTATCTATCTATCTATCTATCTATCTATCTATCTATCTATCTATCTATCTATCTATCTATCTATCTATCTATCTATCTATCTATCTATCTATCTATCTATCTATCTATCTATCTATCTATCTATCTATCTATCTATCTATCTATCTATCTATCTATCTATCTATCTATCTATCTATCTATCTATCTATCTATCTATCTATCTATCTATCTATCTATCTATCTATCTATCTATCTATCTATCTATCTATCTATCTATCTATCTATCTATCTATCTATCTATCTATCTATCTATCTATCTATCTATCTATCTATCTATCTATCTATCTATCTATCTATCTATCTATCTATCTATCTATCTATCTATCTATCTATCTATCTATCTATCTATCTATCTATCTATCTATCTATCTATCTATCTATCTATCTATCTATCTATCTATCTATCTATCTATACTTCGTTATCTGCGGAGTGGCCGTCATTGTCTAACCGCCACAGGGAGGCAATTGTTTTGGCTTTCCTGTGTACCTTAATGCAAACGGCAAATTCACATTTATTTTGTTTCTTTCTTCTTCTTCTCTCTCTCCTTTACAATTATTTAATTAATCATATACAGCGTTGAAATAATGATTAAGCTAACAGATAAGTAATAATGGACGAATCATCCAAATAATTTGTTTTTCAGATTCAGACGTTTTCTTTAAATGGTCAGATCAACAGACAAAACAACAAATTGGACACATGACAATCCCAATGATCTGTTACCTATAGATGAAGCAATAACGATTGAACCTATTAACAACATCGTATTGTAATCATGCCCCTCCACTTTGTTTGCCAAACTTACGCTATTAAAAGTGATGATTTATGAAAAATTTCTAGAATTGATTGTAGAATGTAAAAATATACAATATGTTTAATTAAAAACATTAAAGTTGACATTTTTATGATCCACCTTGTATAATATTTTTTGTAAAAAAAATAATTTAACGAGTATTTGACGAGTCTCTAATGTAATTCCTAATTTGCTAATATTTCCACGCGGTTTCATTCATGAACTCGCAAGGAACCTGGTGGACCTTATCATTGTAGGTCTTGTCGGCATGTTGTGATATAGAGAAAGAATGTCTATCTTTATTTGCGATAATCATTGACTAAATATTATGTCTCTTTATGACACTTTAATAAAATTACAAAAAACAACCTCGTTAGAACATTTAAGCTACTAATACCTTCAAAAGAAAAACGCCAGAAAGTTAATTAAACATTTTAAACTTCGATTACATAGGCGACCGATTCGAGTTATACGGATTTATAAAATATAATGGAGTAATAAAACCGTTTAAAACTTAAAATAATAGCCCCAAACTCAATTAAAACCGAAATCCGGAGAACTTTTTATTAAAAAAACAAAGTGCAAATTTTCGTACGGGATAAAATCGACCGTTTTTCGGCATTCTGAAATTCAATTCCTCTTGATAGTGGAGCGGGAATGAATAAATCGTTCCCTAGAACAGTAATGTTCCGTTTCTTAAAATACAAATTTTTTATAGATTCAATTTTACATACTATTTTTCGTCTTCTAATTACCTTTAAAATGATATAAGCATCGCATGAAATTTAGAAAAATTATTATAATTTAATTAGAATTAGATACTTAGTTTATTACAATTTGGCAACACTGCAACACTGCTTCCCCAAATTAGCATTTTTATTATTTACTAATGGTCAGATTTCATTAGCTCATTCCAGGTTCGGATTTTGTTACCTTTGTCAATTTAGTTATGACTATACGTATTATGTTGTACCGGGGTGTACCTACATGCATTAGTGTACAACTAAAAAGGGCTGTATCTTGGAAACCGTTTACAGTATGACTTGCGAAAAAAAAAATATATCGCAAAAGTGACTAAGAAAATATATAGAAAATAAAAATTTAAGTTTCTAGGATGGCCGCTAGGGGGCTAATGACGATTTTTTTTTCAATATGGACAAAACCATTTTTTATACTCTAATTTGTTAAAGTTTAGATATTAATATTTTAGTCGACGTTGTGGTCTGGTGGTCAGCGCAGCAGCCTCACAGATCGTAGGCCCGGGTTCCATTCCCGGCAACGTCGATGTTAAATTTGGAATTTGGTTTAAGAGGTGGCGCCGTCTTTCGGAAGAGACGTTAAACTGTGGGCCCCGTGTCATGGATGTTGGCACGTTAAAGAACCCTACCCTCGACAAAGAGGGATTCGGCAAAATTACCAGATAGTGTGTGACAAATTCCCTGGCGTCGGTGATTGGCCTCGTTGCGGAAAAAGGCCGACGTAAAATAAATAAATAAAAAAAAAAAAAAAAAAAAAATATTAATATTTTTGTTATTTGCCTTACTTAACAAAGGTGTGAGGATAGATATTCAGTAATAAAATCAACAACTTTTTGTAAAATAAGGTCTCAAAACGTTATTTTGCTCAAAAAGGTCGATAATTTTGTCCATTCCGCACCTTAAAAACCAAGGCAATTTTTTATGCTAAAAAGTAAAAATTAATTATGCATTATATATTAACAAAACTTAAATTACAACAGGACGTCTATTCTCGAAATAGGCGAATGATCATTTCAAGAGAAGTGATTACTTTTTCTCTTAAAAATGTTTAAACTGTATTCTTGAAACTTAAAATTGCTATTCATTTCCATACGATGTGAGCATATGATGTGAATTGTCCCTTCTCGCGAGAGAGCGTTCACTTCTCTTAAATTGGAGAATATATCTTTTGTGAATAAAATACTATATCTTGAAAAAAACTAAGAGGAAAATTTATTGACCCAAATATAAAAATAATATTTTGAGATATATTTTTCATCGGTAAATGCCCCTAGAATATTTTTAAGGAAACTAAAATTAAAGAACGTTTCGAGTCTTTATAAAATATAGACTAAAAATATTAATTGGGTGCCTCAACTTTTTTTTTAACCGTTTTTACAAAAGGTGCGGACTTGACACTTAAGGTGCGGATTGGACATCGTATATGATTAAATTCGATTAAATCAATATAAAAAGGTAAAGAACTATTTATTAAAAACCAAAATGTAAATTTCAAATAAGTACTAAGAAAAGACAACATTACCATTAACCAACACCGATAAATACTTATTTATGTAAAATCCGCACCTAACTGTCCAACCCGCACCAACGTAAAACAGGCACGGAACGGACGGTGCCGAATGGACATTTTTTAACTTTTTAATTTATTCACAAAATCTGGCAACGCTGATTCGAATTATTCTTAGGTTATGTTTTGCCGACCTAAAAATGCACCATACCATAATCTATTTTTCTAAAAGAAATACGTGACGTAAATGGAAACTGCGGTGCAGAGAGGACACGCAAGAAAGTGAGCATTTTTTACTTTCTTTTTTAATTAACTGTTTTGCCAATATATTATATCAAAAAACGGGTACTTAGCAATATCTTTAAGCGGCGCACAACACTATAACAAAACCAGAAATGATAAAAACGCACTGATGCCAAACTGACGCTGTCTTAATGTGTGGATTTCGTAGATGCGGAATGGACATTTTTCCGAGGTGACAGTCCTAGAAAGCTAATAGTGCAAAGACTATTGCGGGTTATCTCGGTTATGTCATTGAATATTTTAGTAGAAGGAATAACCAAATCTATGATATATTGTTTTTATTATAATTGTATTTTGATCAAACAATTAAATTGTATACAATTTAGCAGTTGCTACGTAGGACAGGTGCGGAAGTGGACAAGAAGGCTCGGGTTATTTCTTTTATTTTGTACTCTAAGTGTACTTTTTATTGTAAACTAAATTAGTTTATTTATATAAATAATAGCTTGGACTTTTATATGAATTATCGACTTTTTGAACAAGGAAGGACAGTTGTATTTCCGTTTTGGCCATATTAAAAAAAAATCGTCTTATACAGTATGTCTCCGTAAGTTGGAACCGTATGGAAAACTTTTTTATTAATAATGTAACGAAAAAAGTTATTCTTAATAAAAAATTCTGCATGGTCTAAAACCTAAAATGCAACTATCAGATATTATATAATTTTAAGCGTATAGTACGAGGTTCGTCAAAAAATATGAATTCTGTCCAAGAGCAAAGTACCTTTATTTTTGACAATATCGAAAATTGTTGTTAAAAAAAGTTGATCAAAACTAAAAACCACTTCAAATATGTAAATTACACCCATTTCCGATGAAAAAATAGGTTTTGTTATTTTTTAATAATTTTTATGCATTATTAATTAATTATGAATGAACATTTATCACTTGTAATTATTAAAAACATGATATGGTCTCTTCATTTTATCTAACAATGTTGCAATTTAAACAAGTCCGTAATAAATACATACAGGGTGTTCATTTGAAAACTTCCCACCTCGATTTTTCTGCTTTAAAATGAAAATGTGGAAAATCGCTCGGACCCGTCGATTTTTATTTCGAGGGGGACATCTTTTGCGTATATTGTCAATCTTGTTACTTCAAGCCCCTGGGAGGGAGGGGGGTAAGATCTAAATCTTAAATGGATACCCCTATTTTATATAATTTTTTTGGATTCTGCATAAAATTCTGAACATTTTTTAATAAAAGCATTATTAGTCTATACTTAACAGTTTCCGAGATATTTACTCTTGAAAAATGACATTTTTGAACTTTGACAGCGTCTAGCTTTCTAACAATACGTCTTAGAGCCAAAGGCTTACATGTCCCTATCTTCGATTTTTATTATCTTTCAAATAGTGTGAACTTCCGGTCAAACCGGAAGTACTATATTTCTTACATCCGGTTTAACCGAAAGTTCACACTATTTGAAAGATAATAAAAATCGAAGATAGGGACATGTAAGCCTTTGGCTCTAAGACGTATTGTTAGAAAGCTAGACGCTGTCAAAGTTCAAAAATGTCATTTTTCAAGAGTAAATATCTCGGAAACTGTTAAGTATAGACTAATAATGCTTTTATTAAAAAATGCTCAGAATTTCATGCAGAATCCAAAAAAATTATATAAAATAGGGGTATCCATTTAAGATTTAGATCTTACCCCCCCTCCCTCCTAGGGGCTTAAATTAACAAGATTGACAATATACGCAAAAGATGTCCCCCTCGAAATAAAAATCGACGGGTTCGAGCGATTTTCTACATTTTCATTTTAAAGCAGGAAAATCGAGGTGGGAAATTTTCAAATTAACACCCTGTATATGCATTTATATTGCAAATGCAACCATCCTCTATGATTTATGTTGTAAATAATTAAAATTTGCGGAACAATAATTTAAAGAAGTGTTGTGTTGATTATATAGCTTTGTAGAAGACATAATGGTAAGGTATTTGTACCTTCTTCTTCTTGAACCAAAATAATTTTAAAGAAAATCGCGCTTTATAATTTTTGTATTAAATATTTTTTGCAAGATACAGCCGGCGTTCCTTGTTCATTGTACACCCGGTATATTAATATAAGGCCATGCTTTCCTAATAATTATAATAATTATCCACGCAGAAATTGCTGATAGTGCACTATAGTTTGAGAAGATATTATTATACCGCACTGCATGACCACAATGTCATTGTTTTACTGCTAGAAATTTCAATACGTAAAACAAACCTTTGACAGTCGCCCATACCCCATACACATTAAACCTCAAAACGCATTACCGTCTCCTCTTCATCTGTTTCAACTCTTGGACTCCGATCCTATTATTACTAGGACTGGATACATCACATCTCTTTGAAATAGGTGTTCGTGTCATCATAGATAGAGTCCAAATACTAAAAGAATAACACGGCATCATCACAGTTCGACAACTGCAGTTGTTTTCGGTCTACGCCTACTTGAACTCAGTGGCGTAGTGTAGTATATTAATATTATTTATTTAAATATATAAAACTGTGATATCACAAACAAAAACACCTCTAACTAAACTGACGTTGTTATAAATGACTAACAAGTAAAATAGAGCAAAGAACCAGACTATTACGCAACGGCGGGCGCCTGTGGTTAAAACCAGACCAGATGGCACGATAGTCAAGGATGAAAGTTGCGGTGTTATTCTTTGAGTATTTAGACTCTATACAACAATGATAATATTAAGAAACGAAGTAAAGAATTAGAAGCTGTAAAAAATAAAACGCCTCCTGAAGTAAAGGGTTTGCAAGCTATTTTGAATAAAACAAATGAACCATTTTTGTTTTTTCGTAAATATCTCAAAACTGAAATATTCTGGAATTCTATATGAAATCCACTAGAAATTCCACAACGCATTCTAACTCTGATAACAACGGAGATTTCAATAATGAGCGGAGGTAGAATTTGAAAACATGCATCACAAAATAAAAATTGAACTGTTATGCAACAAATTCATCTTCACTAAAATGTTTAGCTTTTATGGGAAACAATGTAGGTCAGTTATCGGACGCAATAATGGATAATCCCGGATTATTCCGAAAATAATGGAGAAAAGGTCCAAAATGGAATCCGTAGACCAAACACCAGGGTTCGGCGCTGCTAAGCTTTAAAAATATGTTCCGGAAAACCACACTCACTTTTCCAATATTTTTACTCCTAAATTTGACTCAAATTCTCTCTAATAATAAAAGGGTTTATTCATTTTCGGTAAATTTTTCGTTTGTTTATATTTGAGGACTTATTTAAATTCATTGGTATTCTATCGTTTTCGATGGTTTTATTTAGTTTCCTTCCAACTCGATCGATAACAATAAACTAAGTTAAAATAGCATTAATTCAACAAATACACAAACAAATTTGGCTTTATTATAATGTTTGTTAAATTTTTTGATAAACATACCCTCTATCTTATGTCGAATGTCGATCACAAAGACGTATTGTTATATCAATATTTTAAATGTCTCTTTGCGACTTTTAACGTAATAATAATAAGATGTTTTTATGAAATATTCAAAAGGGATTTAAAAAGTTGTTAAACAGTTTTAATTCATTCTTGTTTTGTACACGCAACGTTTTGTACACATCAAAAATTGACCTGAAATATTCAATTTATTAATAAATATTAAATATTCCCTCAATATTTTGCTCAAGCGGCTGTCCAAATCACTGTAATTCCTAAAACGTTTCGATGTAGAGATGTGTAGTATTGTGTAGGTCACATCGCTGCTGTACGATGTCATGGAAATGCATTTCGTCTGTAAGTACTGTGAACAGTTCAAATATATTAGGGTGAAACTTGTG
The DNA here is from genome assembly GCA_963969555.1 of Polydrusus pterygomalis. Lineage (NCBI taxonomy): Eukaryota > Metazoa > Arthropoda > Insecta > Coleoptera > Curculionidae > Polydrusus > Polydrusus pterygomalis. The sequence goes on from OZ018377.1 coordinate 4,554,995, forward strand.
GGACAAGTCCAAGTTCTTGTGCTTTTCTCCAGATGGCTTGGTTGAAATGGAAACTGTTCAAAGCTGTTTAAAGCCGTTCATTATAGCTGTTCTAGAATGGCTATAAACGACTAATGAACAGCTAATAAACAGCTTTGAACCTGCGCACTGCTGGAATCTGGCGTTGAACTGTCCATCTCCCTCTACTTACATTTTTTTTATTGGTTGTGCGTTGTGCCCGGTTGGACCAAAATTCTTGAAAATACACAAGAAAAATGGGAGATTTTATATTTCTAATAAAATTATTAAAAATCATCATACGACAGCGACAGCTACTGTTAAGGTTAAGTATTCCAGCAACCAGCAAAACAATGTTTTCTTTCATGAGATGAATTTGCGCAACAAAGCAAACTACAGCGTCTTCTGCCGTCATCTGCCGGAGCCGGAACTATTTTCGGGGAATAGCTATTTACCTAACGAGTGCGGAAAATGAATTTTCCGCACGAGTCTGCCGTTCACCGAACGACGCGTAGCGGAGTTCGGTAAAGCTGCCGAGTGCAGGGAAAACATTTTTCGCACGTGTCAGGTACAATAGTTTTCCTACAGACGTGTGGAAATAAGTAACACATATTTCAAAGAAATTTAATAATTTTTAATTAACTATAACAATCACATACATATATGTAACAGTAACTAATTCTGAGAAAAAAAGTAATAACTACAAGTTATAATTGATATATTATTGATTTTGAGATAATCGTACCGAAAAATTTTTCCGCACTAGTGTGGAAAAACCAATTTTCCGCACGGATTTTTGACATAATCGTGCCGAAAAATTTTTCCACACGTCTGTAGGAAAAATTATTTTTCTTAAAAATAGGAATAATAAAATTAAAATAAGTAAACATAATAGATCGCTTTTATTTGATATCGATGCGGCAACAGTTAACAGTTACTTTATTTTATACATGCCTAGTGGTGCGTAGTACGTGCATTCATTATTTTATAAATAATATTATTTATCGTCAACCGTCAGTAAAGCCGTACATTATCAGAGTGATTTCCGGAAGTAAACGAGCACTTTATTTTATTGTAAAATAAAATACTTTTTCTCCAAATGACATTAAAAGCGGTCTTTTAATGACATTAACACATAAAAAGTCCACTTTTTCTGACTAGGCAGAAAAAATACACCTTTTGAGCCTGTCAGGTGTCATTAAAAATTAAAATTTAAAATGACAAGTAAACACAACAATTCAATAAATTTCATAAATAACATACATAAATATAAAAAATACGATTTTGCGTGAAATTGGAACAAATTTGGAGAAAAAATTATATGTTTTACTAGGCAGTAAAGCAGATTTAATGCCTTGGCTGCTTTCCTAGCCTCGGCTGCGCCTCGTCTATGAAACACCAGCCGCGGCATTAAATCTTGTGCTTTTCTGCCTAGTGAAACAAATAACTATTACCTGCCGCAAATGCGGCAGATAAATACTTTTACCCTCCGCAAATTAGTGACTTTGACATTTATTAATCAAAAATCGTCTGTCACTGTCACGCCTTTCCCTAGGACAGCTCGATAATAGTTTTCTCGCGAGTTATTGCGATGAGTTATACCTCCATTTTTTATATTATAAATTCTGAACAGTTGGCGATAAAATTTTGTATGCACCACGTCAGTAAAGTGTCTTTATCGACTCGCCTGTTATTCGACTCGCTCGCTTCGCTCGCTCATCTCATAATTTCAGACTCGTCCTATAAAGAATCACTTTACTGCCTTGGTACATAAATAACTATAATATTACCATTTACAATAATATAATAAGAGTCTTTTCTATAAAGCAAAAACAATGATTCTGAAAAAAAAAACATTTTTGAAAAAAAACAAACCGGATTGTTTTTTTTCTAAAAAAATTAAAAAAAAGAGAACTTTTTAAAAAAAATTTACATCACTAAAAATCAATAAGGAAGCTAATATCTGAGAGTGGCAAAATGTACATGCATGTATGGGATTTCCCATGATCAATCTGGAGGCACACCACCGGGGACACTCGGTATAAGTTGGTTTAAATATTTAGAGTTCATCTTACAGAGCCATAACATACATAACGACTACGCCATAAGCTAAACATATTTTTTAAAGCAGGTTTTACATGAAAATCAGTTTAAATAATGCGAGATTTCAACAGTAAAAGATAATTTATCTTTTGTTGTAGCTTGACATTGATGTGAAATGTCTGGCTGATGTTAAAGCTAAGCTAGCGTAATATTTTACTTGCCAGTTTAAACTAAACCGAGCGAAAGCCGTTTACATCCATCTGTACTGCTCCTCTAACAACTGCGTTCGGTATTTTGTGTTAGACCGCTATAGCTCTGATTTCTCAGAATCGGGCTCTTATTAGGTCCATAGAGAAACAAAACCAAGCGAAACAATCCGATGTAAACATTTAACATCTTTGTTCTTGCGAATAAATCATTTCAAAATACCAGCAGAACTTCAACGTATCTATGCTTACCTGCAAAATTCAGCCAAGATATAAAACAAAATCACTAAACATTGCGGTGGGTGCTTCGCTATCGAAACGTATTTGCTGCTAGGAAGAAGGAATGCAGCAAGAGTGGAATAGGAATTTGAATCGCGCTCGAATAAAAGACAAAAGTTGGCAACGAGTCTTGATCGATCTCTTTAATTAGCACTATTTGTATTAAGGCGGGATTAACGACGCTGTTTTCTATTCTATCGTCAATTCGATTTGTCTATTGACGATACGCATGCGCATTGCGGTTCTGTGTTGATCGGAGTAGTTATTTTTATGCTTTTGGCATACGAAGAAGAAAGACAGACATATTCTGGAGCTGGTAGAGCAAGGCAGTTAGTCAGGCCGGTCATAGTTTTGTTTACTTTCGTATTTTGTGCAATTACGGAACCTTTCCTGTTAAAACAAACACATATTCTCTAGAATTCTCAGGAGAGATGACATCTACAGTGTGACCAGTAAAGTCCGCATCATATGGGATTTTTTTTATTAATAACTTTATTCGAAATTTGACTTTGGCATCAAGTTCTGCTTCGATCGAGATGAAATTTAAGCAAAAAAATAGTAGTCGTGTGATTCGCATTATCTGTCAAATTTTAATTTTTTCAAAAAAATAATTCCAAAGTGGGGTATTTCTGAAAGTATCGAAAAAAGTTATAAAAAAAAGTTTATTTAAATGCAGTTTCTAGCCCACATGCAAAATTTTAGCTGCATAAGATAATTTTAATTTTTTACCCATATTTTGTAAATTGAACCACTTTTGCAAAATAAGACTGAACGCAACCTACATAAAACTTCTTAGTTTTGACAATGCGTTATTTAAGATACATTTTTTTTAAAGTAGCGCCATATTAAATGTGTATTTTTCTACAAAATCAAAACTGGGCTATTAAAATTTGGTCGCATGTGTTGCAAAGTTTGTTTTGTTTTTGACCCTGTATAAGGTAACTCCATAAAATAAGTATTTTTGAAAACGTAGTTTGTGTCTGAAAGTAATACCTACACCTTAATATTAAAAAAAAAATAACACAGTGTCATCAGTAAAGTGTTTATTAAGTGGAAAATAAATTTTAGTGGTGGGTAAAAAATCAAAATTATCTTATGCAGCTGAAATTTTGCATGGGGGCTAGAAACTGCATCATGCATTTAAAAAAACTCTTTCAAATATATTTGATATTATCAGAAATAACCCCACTTTTGAATTACTTTTTGGAAAAAATAAAAATTCGACAGATAATGCGAATCACGCGACTATTATTTTTTAGCTTAATTTTCATCTCGATCGAAGCAGAACTTGATGCAAAAGTCAAATTTCGAATAAAGCTATGAATAAAAAAAATCCCATATGATGCGGACTTTACTAGTCACACATAGACTAGAAAATACCAAAAAAATTGTTGTTTTTACTTCAGTTCTGAAAACCGCCGTGTTTACTTTCAAGGATTTTAAGGTAAATTGTGGCAATTTTAGTGGTTTCAAAAAACTGCTTTTTTAAAAGTTTCTATGTATTTATTTAAAAAAACACCGGCATACTATTAGTCAATGCCTCCCTTAACCAGCCCTTCCAAAATTAGATACTAATTATTTTTTTTTTAATAATTGCAAGGTTCCGGAAGTCATTATAGGTCTTTTAGTATTGAAAATACTATTGGGATCGTTTTTAGGCAAACTTTGCATTGGTGTCGCGACCTGACACCGCAATATCTCGAGCGGTCTTGTTTGTAACCTAATACTCTGATAGTACTTGTATTGGTAAATATAAATATGAATAACAGCGTAAAGTCGGCAAGTAAATAAAATAATGTAGTTTGTTTTTTAAAGAATGCCGTAATAGTTTTGTTAAACATAATATAATTATGTATATTTGTGTTGTGAAGACTGCCATAATAATTTTGTTAAATAAGGTAAGTTCACGTTGTTTAAATCGGAATATTATATCGGAAAAAAAAGAGTGGGAGGCAAAAAGTGGGAGCACAATAATTGCATATACAGGGTCCGCCCAAATTTGGTTAACAAATGGGATAATTTTTTTATTATTGATTTCTCAGAAAATGTAATTGTACATAAAGGTTTTGCATCTTGAGTAAATCATTTTGACGTATTCAAATCTTCTGTGACATATACAGGGTGAATATAAAATAGAAAAATATGACGTCAGTGACTCAAAAATTTAAATAAAGTTTTTTTCTAGGGCTAATAGTTTTCAAGAAAAGTCAAGTTAGAAATCAAATTTTTGCTCTTATTGAATTTTTGCACTTTTCATATTAACTGTTAATATGGCTGTTTCACTTTTTATATTTTTAAAATTTTTGAGTTACTGACGTAATATTTTTCTATTTTATATTCACCCTGTATATGCCACAGAAGATTTGAATACGTCAAAATGATTTACTCAAGATGCACAACTTTTATGTAGAATAAAATTTTCTGAGAAATCAATAAAAAATTATCCCATTTGTTAATCAAATTTGGGCGGACCCTGTAGAATTAAAGAACATTTTTTAAACTTTTACAAAATACAAATTCAAATTAGAATGTGGGCTTTAATTATTTTCTCTATTTAAAATAAGCCTCTCTTATGGGTGGTGTGCAGGGAAGTTCTAAGAAAATTGTATAGGTGGTAAATGTGGTCTGAAAAAAAGAAAACACAATTTTTATTACTTGATAAAACTAAACAAATTATTTATCTCAATTACAGTGGCGGTGCAAGACCTACCAAAAAAGAAATAAGTGTTTCTGAAAAATAATGAAAACAACAGAAAATAATCTCATGAAACTATAATTATATTTATTATAATGCCTAATATTATAATGCCAATATTATTATAATGCCAAAGTCAAACAGCATGGAGAAAAGAGAGTGGGATAATTTTTTTATTATTGATTTCTCAGAAAATGTTATTGTATATAAAAGTTAAGCAGTTGAGTAAATCATTTGGACGTATTCAAATCTTCTGTGGCATATACAGTGTAAATATAAAATAGGAAAATATGACGTTAGTGACTCAAAAATTTTTAAAAATTTAAAAACTGAAACAGCCATATTAAAGAACTAATAAATCCAAGATAAAAAGTTACATAAAGTTTTTTTCTAGTGCTAATAGTTTTCAGAAAAGTAAAGTTAAAAATAAAATTTTTGCCCTTATTGAGTTTTTACAGTTTTCATATTAACTTTACATATTAACTGTTAATATGGCTGTTTCAGTTTTTAAATTTTGAGTCGCTGACGTCATATTTTTCTATTTTCTATTCACCCTGTATATGCCACAGAAGATTTGAATACGTCACAATGATTTACTTAACACGCAAAACTTTTATGTAGAATAAAATTTTCTGAGAAATCAATAATAAAAAATTATCCCATTTGTTAACCAAATTTGGGCGGACCCTGTAGAATTAAAGAACATTTTTTAAACTTTTACAAAATACAAATTAGAATGTGGGCTTTAATTACATCACATAGGACATTAAAATTTTAAAGCTGTGTCAGGTATTTTCAATACCTAGGATGCTTGCGTAAGGTGCAAGATCTGTGAATTTTTTATATATGATTGATCCTGAGAACTGGGCCCCTTAATTTCCTTACATTAAAAGCCTTTAGGCTTGCTAGTACGGTGTAAAAGGAAACCACAGAGTTTTATATAGGTAATGAATTACTCCCTGATCTAAATCCATTTTTGTCCGACAATTCCGCCTGCACTGTTTCCAATTGCGGCCATCCAGTTCCATTGAACTGATAGGGATGTTTTTTGCGAGCGCCTCGCATCAATCAAACACTTTCCAGCGGAAGGACGACACAAAAACAAGACTACATAAATGTTCTGGGTTGGAAAATTTTTACTTTTTAGACGGCACGAGACGTTTTTAGAGGCGGTGTGCATAAAAGGGTGAAATTCGTCTGATAAATTGTTCTTTTTTGGATCGAGGTGGATAATTTTACGGATGGATGTAAAACGTTTTTGCTATCATTGTTTTTAACTGGCGTGTGGAATATAAGGCTGGGTTTTATGGCAGTCCGGCATTTCGAATTAATTCACTGAAAGGACGCGGCTGATTTTAATTGTAGAACTGGATTATTAGTTTATCCAACTGCAAATGGATTAAATCGTTCTATTATATATGGATTAAGATCATAGATAATTTACCTTTAGATACGTACAGCTTATCTCCTGCGCAAACAAAAGTTACGTTTTATGGGTGAAAAAATACGTCCGAGCGCATGACTCGCCGGTCAACTGCCTTCCTTTTGGGTACCTTCGGGCATGCGCACAAGCCTCGTGTTATCGGCCTGTCCTACTTTACCGACATGCTCAAAATAGCATTTTGAATAGCAACCAGAACCGGATCGGCCGCCATTTTTATTGTTGTGTTTTAAGGTTTCTCTGTAGATAAGTTTTCTTATCTATTGTGGATTGTGGGTGTTCAATATTTACGGATTTCTAGTTTTTGTGTAGTTTAGTGAATTGTGTATGATTGTGAGAAAATGAATTATGTCAAAGTGGCTGGTTGGTTAATTTTTTGGTTAAAAACTGTACACCCCGACATTAAGCTTTTAATAAAGCCGTATTCCACGGGTCAAGTTCTCGGGCAAACACTTTTCAAATTCTTGAACAAGAAATTGTGCTTAACAATGTTTTACACGTACCAAAGTTTTTGCCAAATTGTAAAAATCAATACAAGTTATAAATATAAGTATACCAACTAATATTTGACTTGAGGTTAGGCACGCGATAACACCGTAGATTGGTTATTTTGCTGGTTTTGTTTGTTTTTATATTCGATTTTATAAGACTAGTTTAATTCACTTGTTCTTGTTCTCTTCCTTTTTGAACTAAAAACACGACCACCAATCATTCTAAACAAATGTTAAAAACAAAACCTTAAAAGTTTTCTATCCTTAAAATCTGATAGGTTTGCTACTACTAAAAATGCCAGAAATCACTATACTTTTTCCCAACTTGATCAAAAATTGAGAAGAAAGTCCAATTTTTGGCAAGAATTTAAATTTTAATTTAAATTCAAATTTATTGTTCAAAAGAAATATACATTTCATTGATACGTCAAATAACACTTAATTAGAATACAGAGAAATAAAGTAAATTAACAGTATACAATATATAACATGACAAAACATACCTACTACAGACTACTTAAAAGCTTTACAAACAAAAATTTAAAACAAATTAAACCAAAATATGTATATTCCTGTTCTCTCTTACAGCCTGTTGGAATTCCCCTATTGAATAGGGAGTAGTTTTTATTAAGTATTTTTTTAGACGTTTCTTAAATAGTTCTAAGTTTAGCTGCCTGAACGAAGGTAGTAGCATATTAAATAAGTCAATACCTGTATTGTTGTTTGTATGTACTAGTATGTAGTCTTATGTGTGTTGTGTCGGTGGATGTGTTTTTTTAAGTAGCATAGGCTTTCATATATAAACTGACCGAACAGAGTCATGATTGAATGTCGAGAAAAGTGTACCCTGCAACTATCAGTGGCCTTAATGTTAGCGATTATCCTAACTGCACATTTTTGCTTTAAAAACACCCTTTGAAGATTAGTGTATGCAGCGCTTCCCCATACCAAGACACCATATGTCATTCTGGAGTGGAACAGACTATGATAGGCAATCAACGTCGATTCCTGACCAGCTGTGGATCGTATTTTACGCAAAGCATAAAGCGAAGAAGAAAGTTTATCGCATAGGGAGTTAATATGGTCACGCCATGACAAAGCTGAATCCAATTGAACACCCAGAAATTTATGCGTTACATTATTTAATCCACCCCTCAATTTGAAATTTAACCGATCCGTCTTTGACTCATTTAGAAGGAGTTGATTTGCGGAGAACCATGCTTTAGCCTTATCAAAAACCGATTGGGCAATACCAGCAAGGGATTGGTTTATGCTGCCTCTATACACGAAACTGGAATCATCCGCAAACAGTATTGTACAGCAATCCCTAATGGAAACAGAACTAGGAAGGTCATTTACGAAGATTAAGAAGAGTACAGGCCCCAGGACAGAACCTTAAAGCCCGGACCTGTCTATTTTCCCCATTATTCGTCAAACGATAATGTTGCAGTGCGCATGCCTCATCCGGTGTAGCTTTGTTTACATGCGCGAAGACATAAATCTGCCACTTTCGTGATTATTGTTTGCTTATCTAAAGGTAAATATCTATGATTGAGATGGATTACTTGACAGATCGATGTGAAACTATTTTTTATCTAGTTCAAAAGATAAGGCGCTTATCAAAATCTGAAGTCGTTGACTTGGTATTTTTCACAAATTGCTTTCTGTGCACCTCCAAGTGGGGAAAGGGGCCTTAATGCTATTTAGCACAGCGGCCCTACACCCTCTTGTTACGCCATTGAACTAGTCCAGTAGAAAGTAGGCGAATATATTGTTTATACTAGACACTATACAGTTTTCCCGTTATACTAGTCTAGCACAGTGGCAGCTGATGATAATTGAAACAGATAGGGCCAAAATATCAAATCAAAAAAAAAAGCTTATCAAAAAACTAAATGTATCATTGATTAAAACCACAACAGAGTAATAAAATAAAGTGTATTTCTCGATACTCCAACGAAAAACGTCGATATAATAAACATTTTTTTTGTTTCGAAGCCTGGATATCTGCCCACTTTAAGTGGTTGTTATAAACAAATCGGGCAAGGGGTAACCCAATGGGCCTTTTCACTATAATCGAATTCATCATATTCAGCATTAACATCCTGAATTAGAACCTATTTAAAATACATCCCAATAAGAGGGTCACAAAACTTTCTTAGAGACGATTAAAAAGACGCCACGAAAGCAGAAAGTTTGAAAATATGAGATCAAAACCTTATTACGCCATCCCATTATCCGCGCAATTATTCGTCAGCATCCATGGATTATATTGCTGTCTTTGTTTTAATAAACTAAATAGACAAGAACAGCTTAAAAATAGAAAACAACTCGCTCGATATTCAGGTAGATGCGGCATTCGACCTTCAACTGAATAATTCGGTCTCATGGATCGAGGCAGATGTGACGTCAGTGAATTTATTCCCGTTTTTATAAAATACCGTATCTTGTTTATTTATTTTCGCAGTAAATAATTGAAAATTTTAAAAATTGAAACCGTAGAAAAATTTATTTTTTCTTTTTCTATGCGTTAAGATAAAAATCAAAATTTAGTGAAAAAGTTCATTTTTTCACCTGCCTTTGTTATTTCAAGGAAAGCGGGAAAAGTTGCGAATGTTTTAAAAAACTTATTTTATTCGTCGATACAAACTCGATTAGTACTAGACGGCCAGATAATACATATGAAAATCAGCCAGACGCAGCCTGATTTGGCCAAACATAAATAACTATTATGTACCAAGGCAGTAAAGTGATTATGAGATGAGCGAGCGAAGCGAGCGAGGCGAATAACAGGCGAGTCGATAAAGACACTTTACTGACGTGGTGCATACAAAATTTTATCGCCAACCGTTCAGAATTTATAATATAAAAAATTGAGGTATAACTCATCGCAATAAATCGCGAGAAAACTATTATCGAGCTGTCATAGGGAAAGGCGTGACAGTGACGGACGATTTTTGATTAATAAATGTCAAAGTCACTAATTTGCGGAGGGTAAAAGTATTTATCTGTCGCATTTGCGGCAGGTAAAGTATTTTATTTTACAATAAAATAAAGTGTTCGTTTACTTCCGGAAATCACTCAGATAATGTACGGCTTTACTGACCGTTGACGATAAATAACTATTACTTAAACATTATAAATTAATAATTTTATTATAGGTAATCTATTTCTTCAAAAAAAACTGCGTTTATACTATAAATTAACATTTTTACTTTAAAACTTGATTTTTAATGCATATTTATGATTATACATACTAAAACAAAAAATAAGATTTGCCCCTAACAAGCTCAGCTTCAGGGGATTGAAGAATAAGTTTATAGAAGACAACATTAACATATTTATTATATTACTAAATTTTAAATAAACTTATTATTATTATAAAAAGTTTTCCAGCACGACGAAGCGACAGGACGTTTTAGCGCCATCAGGGAGTTTTTGCACCGTTAGGCATCAACATCTAAAATTTTGAATTATACACAAAAAGCATTAGGTGTCGGGAGACAAAGTAGAGTATGAATATAGTTTGGTAGCCGGGGCCATGGCACCGTGGCCCTTTTATACGAGCCGCCCCTGGTCATATACGTACATCAACAACGCCAAATGGTAAAACTTGGGAGTATAATTCGCGGAATACTGACTCCGGAAAGCCGTTCTGGAACTTACGTGACTTAGTTGTTCCTAAAACAGGATAAAGGCTCATAAGTCTGTCAAGGGGTTTAAGAGCAGAATTAACGGTGTTGCCGCGTCTACCTTTGGATTTAATTTACCGGCTTTAATTTGATGACATGTTGTTGTGTTAAAAAGCATAGAATATTAAACCGATTTCAATTATACATACATTAATGGACTATGTGTGTTTTTCATGTTTTAAAATATTTTAAAAAATACATTGATATTCAAATTCAAAAAAAAAAATAGAGACAACATTAAATTATTGTTGGGGAATAGTCAAAGTAGTCCTAAAGCTAACAATTAAGTACAAGAAAATAAGTAAATAAACGACAAAAAACATAATATGATATAGTAAACGGCACGAATTCTCTCGTTTTAAAATAGATGACAGCAGTTATTTGTCATCGATCAGCTGATATATGGAAATCAAAACTTCCCCAGATTCGTAGTGATCCGTAATTAGCCCGCACGTCACGTTCTGAATTGTGTTTTAAGTGTTTTTGTTGCTTTTTATTACTTTTTAAAAGTGTTTAGTGGTTTTAGTGGATTTTATTTTGAGTTTAATTGGCATTTATTAACTTTTGTGTTTACGTTAAAGCCTATGTAAGGATAATTCACCAAACAAAAAATTTGTAGGTTAAAATTTTATTATTACTTTTTCAGACGATAAATCATGATTCATCATAATTATTACACTGCATCCGTGCCCAGCACGTCAGCTAATGCCATCTAGGCAGAAAATGAGTTAAATTTAAACCTTTCTTATTATTAATTATAGTAAATATTTGATAGTTCTGTTGATCCTCACGATACCCGGAATCATCAAAAATACTCCCGGAACTTTATCGGCTGACGATTTGAGGCATGATGTGTGCTTGAAAATCAGCAATGAAATATTATAGTTGTACTCGTAAGTTTTAATAATAGTACTAAAATTTATTTATACCTATGTTTTATCTGACAATATTAATGGTATAACAATTTTTAGTGCAGAATTTGCAGAAAAGTGCAGATTTAATATAAAAAAAATTGCTGTCTTTTAAGTAAGGTAATAAATGTAGCCTTCATTTCCATTTTAATTGTGCAAAGGTGCTGGACACGCTAATAAGATGTTTTTATAAAAAATAAGTTTTTTTTATCAGGTCCATAGCTCTTTATAGACATGCCAAATTTCATCTTTCTAACCATTATAATTTTTGATCTAATATTTCCGTATGACAGACGGACGAATGGGGAGAATAAAGTTTTAAGGATACATAATATTATGGAATGCTGAAAGTAAGCAAATGTGCTCCTGGTACCAGCTAGTACCTGTAACAAATATATTAACTCTAATTTAGATAACCAAAGAATTTTTTTTATATTGATCTAGGTAATATAATAATATATTATCCTGTGATCAAAAAATAAAAAGGTGAATGCGCCACTAACTTTTTCTAGCATGAAAGTATTGATGAAGTACCAACTTGTATTTTATATTTTCGTATAAATAAAAAACAAAGAAGTATCCGTGAACGGAAAAAGTAAACATTTATTTTTACTTACAGAATCCATGTTGTTTTACTTATTTAAACTACAAACAGTTAACAGTTCATCACCGTATACAGGGTGTTCATTTGAAAACTTCCCACCTCGATTTTCCTGCTTTAAAATGAAAATGTGGAAAATCGCTCGGACCCGTCGATTTTTATTTCGAGGGGGACATCTTTTGCGTATATTGTCAATCTTGTTACTTCAAGCCCCTAGGAGGGAGGGGGTAAGATCTAAATCTTAAAAGGATACCCCTATTTTATATAATTTTTTTGGATTCTGCATAAAATTCTGAACATTTTTTAATAAAAGCATTATTAGTCGAGATATTGATTCTTGAAAAATTACATTTTTGAACTTTGACAGCGTCTAGCTTTCTAACTGTACGTCTTAAAGCAAAACGGTTTACATGTCCCTATCTTCGATTTTATTATCTTTCCAATAGTGTCAACTTCCGGTCAAACCGGAAGTACTATATTTCTTACATCCGGTTTAACCGGAAGTTGACACTATTGGAAAGATAATAAAAATCGAAGATAGGGACATGTAAGCCGTTTTGCTCTAAGACGTACAGTTAGAAAGCTAGACGCTGTCAAAATTCAAAAATGTAATTTTTCAAGAGTAAATATCTCGGAAACTGTTAAGTATAGACTAATAATGCTTTTATTAAAAAATGTTCAGAATTTTATGCAGAATCCAAATATAAAATAGGGGTATCCATTTAAGATTTAGATCTTACCCCCCTCCCTCCTAGGAGCTTGAAGTAACAAGATTGACAATAAACACAAAAGATGTCCCCCTCGAAATAAAAATCGACGGGTCCGAGCGATTTTCCACATTTTCATTTTAAAGCAGGAAAATCGAGGTGGGAAGTTTTCAAATGAACACCCTGTATAAATCAAACCCATCTGAAATGTTTCTTACGGCGCGCTTCAGATAACCTAGGTAGTACAAAGACTAAATAACTTTTAATTGACTTATTAGAAAATAATAAAATTTGGTGATCAAATCCACCTTAGAGGGACCTTCGAAAAAGTCTAATACAATTTTGATGTAAAATTAAAAGAGGAGCCAATAGGGTTAGCAAAATTTACATGGGATTTCCCATGGTCAGTCTGTCGGCCCACCACACGGTAAATCTTAAAACTATACTCACCGTGAAGCTCGATCGTGGGAACCTTATGCGCCTTGACTACAGGAACCACTATTTGGCCGACGCCATTCGTGTACACGTGACTGTTCCTGGCCAATACCTTCCATAGTTTCATTGTCACCGCCATGCGCCAGCTTGATGAAGTCTTTTAGTCTTTGGGTCACTTGAAAAGCATCGCCCTGTATGCCAGGGAGGACGTGGATTGTTGATTGTTCATTTTGCAATAAGCACTTTTTTGGTTATAGTTTTTTTTATTTTCTTAGATTTTTCTACAGATGATTGAAATTAAATAATTTTTATTCACAGCGACATCGACAGGTCGAAAGTAGGCGTGACATGAAATTTTTTTACATCATAAAGCGGAAAGAAATCAAAAATTTATCTGTACAAAGCAAAAAGCATCGTAATTTGGAACTTTTAAAATTCAAATCCCGTTCACTGTGTTTTATTTATGAGCGCTCAACACGTAATCATTTGTGTCATATATTTTAATATACAGTGTCACCAGTAAAGTCCGCATCATATGGGATTTTTTTTTATTAATAGCTTTATTCGAAATTTGACTTTGGCATCAAGTTCTGCTTCAATCAAGAATCGAATTAAGCAAAAAATAGTAGTCACGTGATTCGCAATATCTGTCAAATTTTAATTTTTTCAAAAAAATAATTCAAAAGTGGGGTTATTTCTGAAAATATCGAAAAAAGTTATAAGAAAAAGTTTTTCTAAAGGCAGTTTTTAGTCCACAAACAAAATTTCATCCGCATAAGATAATTTTAATTTTTTACCTATATTTTGTAAATTTCACCACTTTTGCAAAATAAGACTCAACGAAACCTAGATAAAACTTCTCAGTTTTGACAATGCTTTATTTCAGATACATTTTCTTTAAAGTAGCGCCATATTAAATGTGTGTTTTTCTACAAAATCAAAATTGGGCTATTAAAATTTTTTCGTATGTGATGCAAAGTTTATTTGTTTTTGACCCTGTATAAGGTAACTACATAAATAAGTATTTTTGAAAAGGTAGTTTGTGTCTGAAAGTAATACACCTTAATATTAAGACAAAAAAGAACACAGTGTCTTCAGTAAAGTGTTTTTAAGTGGAAAATAAATTTTTGTTTAACAACGTAAAGTTTATCTATTTTCAACGATTTAATTTAAAACCCCTATATTATAATTTATTATTGCTATGTCATAATAACGTTAACGTGTATTACTTTCAACCACAAACTACGTTTTCAAAAATACTTATTTTATGAAGTTTCCTTTTACAGGGTCCAAAACAAATAAACTTTGCATCACATACAACGAAATTTTAATAGCCCAATTTTGATTTTGTAGAAAAACACACATTTAATGTGGTGCTTCTTTAAAAAAAATGTATCTGAAATAACGCATTGTCAAAACTAAGAAGTTTTATGTAAGTTGCGTTGAGTCTTATTTTGCAAAAGTGGTGCAATTTACAAAATATAGGTAAAAAATGAAAATTACCTTATGCGGCTCAAATTTTGCATGTGGGCTAAAAACTGCATTTAAAAAAACTTTTTCTAATAACTTTTTTCGATATTTGCAAAAATAACCTCACTTTTAAATTATTTTTTTGAAAAAATTAAAATTTGACAGATAATGCGAATCACGTGACTACTATTTTTTTGCTTAATTTTCATCTCGATCGAAGCAGAGCTTGATGCCAAAGTCAAATTTCGAATAAAGCTATTAATAAAAAAAAATCCCATATGATGCGGACTTTACTGGTGACACTGTATAAATAATATAAATATAAACCGTCTGCTTGTCAGGTAGTGGTATCATAAATATTATAATAAAATAAATATAATAAATAATTAAATAAAAAATATCGCATAGCATCGAATTTGGGAAACCCTATTATTAAATTGAAAAAATTAAAGGGGAAATAAAAAAATTGTCTACCATTTTCTAAGGAACGATTTAACTGGTAGGTTTGAAATCCATACACCCCACAAATTAGTTTTAAAAGTCTGTAGAAAAAAACAATGTCAACAGATAACTTTCTTCCAAAATATGAATACTATAATGTTTTTAATTTTAATCAACTTAACTGGAATAAATTACATTTGTGGCAGCTATGCCCTACTACAACAAATCTATATGTAAAAATATTTGGTTATAAAAACTGGCGTAAGCATTTTCCATTTTCCCCCATGGCATTCAAAGCATTCTCATTTAAACCCTAGACAGCATTTTTAAATTACCATTCTCTTCTCATTTTTGTTTTCACCCCCAGGCTGGATTCCTTATTTGCTGTTTTTTTTTTAATATTTAAGGATAGTTTAAATGCATAGCCAGATGTTTTCTTTAGTGCACTTTTATAGCTTTACAGTCCGCTTTTTTTGATTTTTTCGATGTCTTGTCAATTTCCGCTTATAGCTTTTAAATAAAGTTGTCCGTTTAGAGTCTAGCTGGAGGATGTTTTTAAATAGGCGCAAGTGTTACTACTAGGTTCTACGTATACGTTCGTATTAAAATATTTTAAATATTTATTATTTATATCCTTATTTATTTAAAAAACTATAATGAAGTGTGTCTGTGAGTAAGCACTTGTATGTCGGTAAAAGCTGTTGTAACTGTATTTCTTAACACAGAATCGGATATCTTCGTATATATTCGGTCTATGAACAATGTATATGATTGTCTACCTGCAACAAAAGAAAACTTATTTAATAAAAACGTGCTAAAGAAAAAGCTTATTTAGTAATTATTATTATAATAAATATTTGATGCTAGTAAATTATATCCATCGTGCCTCTAATAAAGGTCAATGTAATGCCTGTTGAACCTGAAAACTTTGTACTTAAATTTAGAGTATTGCCACAGAATAATATAGCTTTGCGTAGCTATATACTCTGTGATATTCAATGATCATGTATACCATCGTGCCAATAAAAAAGGACAGCAGGGAATACAATTATTATATCTCCTAGGTCCTAGAAAAGGTTGCTCTAGACCTAGAAAGGTAAAAACACCTAACTTTTAAAAGTACCTAGGTAACGTAACATTTTGTATTTTGCAATACGAGGTGGCATTAAAACTTTCTTGTTGAGGGACAGTTTATAATATGGAGAACCTACCGTGCGAGCAAAAATTATTTGCATCAAAGAGGGCTTGGATTAAAAAACGTATTGCTTGGTTTAGATAATAATGATATGGGGACGATATATCTAACCGAATCTAGGTTAAAATTTTGTCAAATTCGTATTATGACATGATATGCCAAACTAATGAGTAATAAACTAAGTAGACAAATAAAAATTTATTTTTGTTATTTATAAAATTAACAAAGTAAGAATATACAGAAAGAAAAAAAAATTACATAAATTGCTGAAATTGGCCACCGCCAGCCATGCCCATGCACAATTTGTTGGCGTATTTTGCATTACTTCACGAACGTTTGCAACAAGTTCTTCTGTTCTTACAGACGGTCTTCTTGCTCCTTTTTTGTGTTGTATAGAACCTGTTTCCCTAAACACAGCTACGGTTCTTTTCAGGCAATGATAGAAATCCCCAGCAATAAAAGCAACGTTCGGAAAATGTTTGTGAAAATCGTTCATGCACAAACCCGGATTGTATTGCCACTCACAATTTACTCTAACCCCGTTTCGAAAATATGCTTCAACCATGAATGTTTTGTGTTGTTCCGTAAAGCCCATTGTGTGAATTGTTCAAGAAAATGGAAAAATTAGCTATGAATCAAATTACTTGTAACGACTGTCTAAGACGACGGAATAACTGATTAATTCAGGTAGTTACTGACACCTAACAGGTATTAGGTAAGCTTTACGGCTAAGCATTACGTCCTTAGATGCAAGGCCCTCTTTGATGCAAATAATTTTTGCTCGCACGGTAATTTTATTGTGCATTTTTTTATTTAGAAAAAAGTCAAATATTTCTTAAAATTTTAGTATGTTTACTAATAATATATAATATTTTCCAAGTAGGTTCCAAGCAGTATTTTTCCGACGTCCAACCAATATTGTACTGCTTGCAACGTTACATTAGGTATAAATAATAGTCAGCACTCTGACTATGACCAAATTACTTCGGCACAACGGCGGTATTGGTCATATTTTTACAACGTTGTAGTTTATACCAAATTTAACGTTGTTACGATCGCACTACGCAACTAATAATTTTCAGTATTATAATTACAAAATAGCCTACGTCGGTGCGACCTTGATTTCACAACTAAATTTAGTTATTTTTAGTTGTAAGGATTAGGTATTTTGACTTTTAGATTGGTAGCTAGTGATGGGACTAATTCATAAACATAAATTTTTCTAACCTTACTTTTTAAATATTCATCACACAAGACCACGGCGTAATGCCAGTGGTATACCTAGGTCAGAAAAATACTGCTATTTTTTTCGTAATTACAAGGCAAAAAGATTAAATGCAATTTTTAAAATTAATTACAAAAATTGTTATCTCGTCATAAAAAGACAAGGTCAAAGCATAGTCGGCAATTTGTAACTTTTACGACGTTCAGTGGCACAACATTTTGGTAAAAAAAAATATCACTAGAATTGGTCAATAGTTCAAAATTTAGTTGTACAGACAACTATGGCAGCCATTGTTGATAAACGTTTATATTTTATATTTAGTTTTAACATGAGTGTCAAATAATGCTTTCCAACTTATTAAAACTTTGTAATAAAGTAGGAGGCTCATTCTTTTAGGTACAGCCTGAAACCAAATTGTTAATTTTTTCTAAAAACAGGTGTTTCCACTAGGAACAAATTTATTTTGGAGAAAAATTGCAAATTTTTCATGCGCGGTTGTTTTTCCCATATATTTTACCCGTATTTATCGGAAGATGAGAGTGCGCTTATATTTTTACCATAACCATGGATCAAATAAATGTTTTTAATTATATAAAATATAGATCCTTAGAATGAAAATATACCGTAGAATATATTAATAAAATAATAATTGAATTTGAAAATACTAAAAATGAAATACGACGGATGTTTGTAGCTAAACCATAGTATTAACCTCGCTTATAATAAATCATAGTACACTCGGATGATTATGTATAATAATCCTCGATTATTATGGCCTACATTATAGGCTCCCAGACCGACAGTACACTAGGATGATTACGTATAATAATCCTCGATTATTATGGCCTACATTATAGGCTCCCAGACCGACCAGTCGAAAGAGTTCTGGCTTCGAATTCTAATACAAGGTTGTCAGTGTTAAATATAATGAACACGGTTATAATGAGTACACAAGTGTAATAACTACATACTATGCTCCTGGAATCTTAACTCAAAGGATAATAAAACATTAATTTAAAAGTTAATTTAATTTTTGACAGACACAGGAAATAAGAATTGCCCATGAGACACCGGAGTGAATACGCCCCTTTCTGTCAAGACGACTGCCAATTAAGAAAGAAATATAACATTAATGGTGCTATTCTGAAACTTGAACAAACCCGTAATTTGAAGGAAATTAAACGATCGGTCTTGCAAGTAGGGATGGCGAGAGTTACTGACGATATAGGCAGAGAATTGAAAATTTTTAGTCTACTAACTAAGTATGCATGCAATCGAAATTGAACGATATTGTATTGTTGATTAAGGATGTTTTATGGCTAATTATTATTTACTATTTGACGATTTAAGTTAAGTGGCGATTGCTCTTGAATTTTCATCATCTCATCTGCCAAATAATGTTTAACTTTTCTGCCTGTTTTTGTTAAAAGAAGGTTGCGTTTTAAAATTTAAAAATCTTCTTAACATAGTATAAAACAAAGTCGCTATCCTGTTCATGTCCCCTTATGTGCGTAAATCTTTAAAACTACGCAACGGATTTTAAAGCGGTTTTTTTTAATAGATAGAGTGATTCAAGGGGAAGGTTTTTATGTATAATACTTGCATAATATTATAGAGAAACACTGATAAATTAGAGTAGGTAGAACGAACGACCCAACCTAACCGGTCCCCGGCTCGTTCAACGATCGATCCGAAGCCGGAATAGACGAAGACAGACTATGTTTTATGCATGGAAATTGTGGACGGGCCGGCAAACGGTTGTGTTTGAGGTTCGCCTTATTATCTCACGTCGTATAATGACGGGCTGCAACGCAGGCCGGGTACACGCTAGTAAATCTATAAAAATGTGTTAAGAAAATGTATTTAAAAATATTTAATTGTAGCTTTTTGCTAATGAATAGCCCATCTTTAGGAATATAGGAATTATTTTCTCCCAACGAACCTGTCGCTATCCAGAGACACAACTTTATAATTTCATAATTTAGAATACAATATAAAAGATGGATTTGTGAATTGGTAAAAGTACCATGCCCATTATATTATTTATACAGGGTGTCTGTACAAAACGCCTTGATATATTAAATTCCTAGATAAAAATGTCGATTCCTTGGCATTATTTGTCATAAAAAGATATACCTAGAATTTAAATATGTTATTATATCAAGGCTTAGAACTGGTCCAAGAAATCATTGTTAAAGCCATTAAATCGCAATAATTGCAAACATATAAAACAACATAATGTTTGAACGTCTGTTTCTTAACTGAAACTTAGGCAATTATACTGTGCTTCACGGATTCGAAAAGTGTTAGCAACTCGCAGCTCGTAATTTCACAAATCGTTTATTAAAAGCTGCATTTAAAACGAAACGCTCCGAAATAGGATTTGCAAAACTAACTAAGGAATTAGTTACAGAAATTTATTTTATTAAATGCTCGAACAAAAAAAAACGTAAATTGTTCAGCAATTAAAGCAAATTAAAGCTTACTGTTACTTACGGTTGACTTAAGGTGGGAGTATCAACATGCTTGCCAACCTATAACCTATTTCGCGTAGATTTATTTATGTTTTCTAGCTTTTATACAAAATTTAAAGAAAATCAGTATCGACTTGATATTCTGTAGGTAATAATTGACATATTAAATAAATATCAAGGAATTTCATAACTTATTTTAGGAGAAATCTATATCGAAAAATATCGGATAAGATTTTTTTTAACAATATTATGTCATTGTCACTCATTGTTCTTTCACTATATAATTCTCCCAAAATTAGCAATGAAATAAATTGATGTTTTTGTAATATATCAGATACTACCTAAATAATGTACCGACAATATAGATTTTCTTTAAATGTTAGTTATTAAAATAATAAACTCAAAAAATCAACGCGAAATAGGTTATAGGTTGGCAATAGATTGAATGACGTTGAGAATTCAACCTTAAAGAATAGCGTATTCTTCGTGCATACATACAGGGTATTCGAAAAGCACGTGTACAACTTTCAACGAAACTTTTTGGGGTACATGTCAATTCCGCTTGTAGCGTTTGTAAAAGAAATTTAAATTATTTTAGTCGCGAAGATTAAATGAAATTCTAGCATTTGGAGTTATCGTCTACTACCCCAAAGGGATAGTAGTAGCTGTAGTAACATGTTTTGTTTAGCAAAAATCTACAATTAAATATTTTTTAATAAATTTTTTAACACATTTTTATAGATTTATTTTTAAATTTTAAAACGCAACCTTCTTTTAACAAAAACAGACAGAAAAGTTAAACATTTTGCAAATTGTATCAAAAAATATCAGGTATCATTTTGTTTTTTAATTATATGTAATTTTAAAGTTTTTTAAACAGTTTTAATGATTTTTGAGATTTAATAGAATTTTCCAAATTATTATATTCTATTAAACCTTTATAAAAAATAGATTTATAAGCTAATGTTTTGACACTCTATCCACATAAAAATTTTGATTAGTTCATGTTTTATAATTATGATGGTCATAATTAAAAGACCAACATTTTTTTAAACAATCAGGAAATAAGTTATTTTTAATTTTATGTAATTATAAATATACATACTAAATAAAAAATTAAATTTCTAACATTCAACCAATCTAAATATTTCAACATAAAATTTTTTAGAAAACAAACTTAAATTGGAACTGATTCTTTTAAAATAACCTACTTTTCCGGCAATCTTCGATATAATACTTTCAAAATAATTAAAAATTTTTAATTTTGAATCAATGATTATCCCTAAATATTTAAAACTGTTTACTAATTCCAATTTAAACTGTTTACTAATTCCAATTTTTCACCATCAATTACAACATTTATATTTTGACAATTTAAATTATTACCCATCACCATACATACATTTTTGAAATATTTAATTTTAATTTATTTACTTTTAGCCAATTTAAAAATATATTGATCTCAGAATTTAGAGTATTTAGACCAGAGGTTCCCAATCTTTTTTTCTCATAGACCACTTTAAAAATTTTGCTGGTTCCGGTGGACCCTCTGCAGTTACATTTCTACCATATTCCCAAAACTCGACAAAAAATGTGAAGATTAGATCTAACTGGAAATTTGCGTTGCGGCTGAGTTTCAACCACGAATTTAGTTTTAACAAAAAAATTAGTATTGATTGGTTAATTAATTAATTGATTGTGCTGTGAGTGGATGTCAAAAAAGTAAAGTTGGCCAATTAAAAAAGTGAATACATTCAACATTACTTTTTTGGCATCTACTCACAGCACAAGAAACCAATCAATTCTCACTTATTTTATTTAGAAAACTCCCGGAGTGGTAAAAATAAAAAGAAATATGGTATATTTTCTTGTGTTGTATTTATTCAAATATGTAATTATTACACTATTGATAATTATTATTGTTATCATATTACATTGTAAGGTTTACTTTACATTGTAATATGATAACAGTCGTAATATAATTAAAAGTAAACAATAATAACGTAACGAAACGTAACTTCTAAAAACAAAAAAATTTAGTTCTTCACTATAGAAACCAGATAAATTTTCGTGGACTCGATTACGAATTGTGAACATTTTTTTTTGACAAGCCTACGTAGACCCCCGTCGAGTCTCCCGTGGACCCCTGGGGGTCCACCTGGACCACTTTGGGAATCACTGATTTAGACCATCAGAAATATTTAATACATTATTGTAAATTAAGGTGTCATGAGCAAACATCTGTAACTTACACATTTTTAAAACTAAAGGCATATCGTTTATGTATAAAATAAATAATATTGGACCTAGTATACTTCCTTTAGGAACTCCTAGTAGTTTAGTTAGGGTAGTTTACTAAAGTTTTTTGACTGTAAGTAGATGAAAAAAACCATAAAATTTATATTTAAATAATTACCTGCCACATACGAATTTCCAAAAAACCGGAGGAACAAAGTTATAGAATAAAAACTTCGAAAAGTAGCGTTTGTAAACGAATTTTAATTTTTTTTATTAGCGAAGATTGAAATTCCATCACTATGGTATAGTCTACTAATGACCATAAGTCCAAATAGTAGAATATCCATCTTCGCCACTAAAAAAAATAAAATTCGTTTACAAACGCTACAGGCGGAATAGGGAACTTGACAAAAATTTTAAATGGGGAAAAAATTCTATAAATCATAAGTATATATTGTCATAAAACATATGGCAGCAAAAAAACAACATATTTCGTCCCAAAAGACCGCTAGCAAGATTTAAAAATGCCCCAAAATTCAAATTATCCCAAGCTGGTAAAAACAGGTCATGACGTCACGAAGTATCATTTGTCATGATGTCATCCACGAAATAATAGGTTATAGGTTGGCAATAAATTGAACGACGTTGAGAATTCCACCTTTAAACAACAATATAATAACAATAACACACGGCAATCCAAATATAAACTCGGTAGCTCGGCCACCGGTCAGGACGACGGATGACGGAAAAGTCATACTTCGTGACGTCATCGGGCTTGGCGCGCTTAAAAGGTCGTTTGAAATGCTTTTGACACGCGCGAAACTTTAAAGAATTTTTACCAAGTTATTACAGATTTTTAAGGAGTAATAATTGGGAAATATTTTTTTTAGGCCTAACGAAATCATATTATTGAACAAAAAAATTGGAAAGGTCCCTATTGATACGAACCCCGAAAAAATTTCGTTACTGCATAAACGTTGTTAATGAATGTCGCTAACTTCACACATATGATTTCTTGTTAATTTCCTTGCTATTGTAAATTTTGGGTGTTTAATATTTATGGATTTCTAGTTTTTGTGGAGTTTAGTGAATTCTATTTGTGCCTTTAGTGACTCGGATACAATGACCAGTAATCCAGTAAAGACCATCGTATGATTTTATTATGCCCAAATAAGGGTAAAATACCAGGTATTTCGTGTTTTCAGTAAGCATAAAGTAGTGATGGTTCTTGATATGTAACTTATTTTATTATGATCAATTTAAACACATCTAACTAGGCCTGGACTACACAAACAGCCCGGACCTGTCTAGTTTCTCATTCGGTAAAGGATAATTTGGCAGTGCGCCTGTGTGGTTTTGCTATATACGCATGGTCATAAAATCACTTTCGTGATTATTTGTTTGAAGGTGGTAGACAATGAAATATCAAAAAAATTATCTTGTCGGACTTCAATTGTCTTTATTTTGTTACTTAACACAACGTTTCGGTTAGTTAGTATCTCTAACCGTTTTCAAGTGTAAACTAAATTATAATTCTAAGGCTACCGACCTAAATACTATACATGTGCAATAAAGCTTGATGACTCCACCTACGTGCTTATTGCTATCTGTAATACTTGGTTTACTAAATATTTGAGTATTTTGATTCATGAAAGCTGCTTCCTTGAATTTTCGGTTTCTCCAGTGCTGTTCTGTGTCCAAAACCTTGGCATCTGACCACTGTATATTATGTTGGTTGGGCCATACATGTTCCGCTATACCTGATCTCGAAGTTTCAACTTTTTGAGTATGTTTTAGATGTTCTTTAACTCGTACGGGAAGAGGTCTTTTTGTTCCTCCAATGTACGATTCGCCACACTCGCAAGGGATTTGATAGATACATTTTTTTGTGTTTTCATTACTGGGGGGGGGGGGGGGGGTTACTTTTGTAAGAAAGCTTCTAAGCGTATTTCCGGATTTAAAAGCTGTTTTGATATTATAGTTTTTGGTTATCCGTCTAATCTTTTCAGAAATCCCCTTGACATCAAGTATTGTAAGAAATGCTTGATCCCCTCTCGTTTCTGTATTAGTTTTTCGTGATTATTGTTTGCTTATCTGAAGATAAATAATGTCTATAAACACTTACTTGTGAAGTGAAAATGCTGACACTATATCCGTTATTT
This sequence comes from Polydrusus pterygomalis, assembly GCA_963969555.1. NCBI lineage: Eukaryota > Metazoa > Arthropoda > Insecta > Coleoptera > Curculionidae > Polydrusus > Polydrusus pterygomalis. Next base: position 4,579,698 of record OZ018377.1, read on the forward strand.
TACAGACCACAGTCTTGTAATATTGTTTTGTATAAACTTCTTTTAAAGCAAATTTTTATTTTACCGACTTCTCGCCTTCTTTATAGACTCTAAGAAACCTGTAAAAATATCTAATTCTAAAAAACATTAAGGGAAATCGATGGTGGCGTTTATCCTCTACTCTACACCGGTTTGGTTACGGAGAGAGTGTTAACGGGTTTTTTTTCTAGTTCGTAAAATTTAATAGCTCTTTAACTACAGTTTACTTTAAGTTAAAGAAGGTTAAGTAGCAAGTGAAGTTAGTTTTTTTTTATCGCGAATGGAAAGATAATATGGTTTCTTATGGCATAAGTATTTCCAATTAACTTATCAAAGGGCTACTAGAACAAGAAGCGGAAAAAACATTTCCACACTAATAATAATAATAAATTACATATTCCTGAAAAGAAATCTCTACATAATTTATAATATATGTATATATAAACGTTTTTACAGTCTTATAGGATTTTTTAGTTTTGCATTTAGAGAACTAAATCCCTGTATGTGCAAAATTTAATTCAAAATAATAATACAGTTCTCTTAATGTTATTAAATAAGTAATATAAAGGTTTAATTAAAAGCTAGTAGGTATATACTATTCTATCTTAAATATAAGTGGTTCAAGGAGTAGGTATATAATACAATAATATAAGAATAAGAGGAATGTAAAGTAGTATATTATATGCACTTGGGTACCTTATTATTAAACTACGCGAGATGAATTAATTTTTAAAATAATACACTAAATTTATTAAAATTGCTAGTTATAAAAATCCTACATTTTTTTCTAAACTTTTTGCTGTTTGGAAGAGTTCTTATTGCTAGTGGAAGAGCATTAGACATTTTTGGAGCTAAGTAATTTTAACACTACACAACTAAGTATTAACATTTTTACTACTGTTGGGAATTATCAACTGTCCGTTTATGATTGCGAGTCTGATAATAATATGGGTGATTAATATAATTTTTTAATGTGTTAATACAGCAGTTACAGCAGTTAATATATACAGTGATCGAACAATTAGGATTTCTGAATTGTAGAGTAAATGTGTGGAGTAGCGTTTATTTTTTTTTATAGATTATTTTTTAGGATATAATTTTGAACGACATTTAGAGGTTTTATCGAGTTTTTGTAGATCCCACCCGACGCAATTATACCGTATCTTATTAGATATTCTACTAAAGTCCTAAATATGAAGAGTACGAGTTTTCTGCCAATAATTTTCCTTAAAATATAGAATTTATGAATTAATTTTCTAATATTGTTTGTCAAATAACTGATATTATGTGCTCCCCATTTAAGATGTTTATCAATAGTAATTTCTAAATATTTTGTTGAGGTTACCTCACATCAGGTAACCTTTTAAGATTTTCAATTTTTATGTTGTTTGGAACGATTGGAAGAAGTAAGAGAGATTGCTCTGTAATTAGTTTTGGAAGTATTCAAGGTTAATTTTAAAAAATTCAGCCAGATCTTAATTTTTTTCATAGCTAACTCTTTCACTTGAGTCCAAGTTCCACCCTTGAATACCACAACTGTATCGTCTACATATGATATGACTATTCCGGTATAAATAGTTATATTGACTAAGGAATTTATATAGGTAATAAATAAAACTGGTCCTAAGACGGTACCCTGAGGTATTCCAATTTTTACGGTTAGCGGATCACTGTGTATATTATCGATTTTCACTACTTGTTGACGATCGTTGAGGTAGCTCTCAAAGATATTTAAGATGGTGCCCCTTACGCCATATGAATGTAACACATTTAAGAGCAGATCATGTGGCACAATATTAAATGCTTTTGCGAGATCAAGGAATACGGCAATGCTCTTTTTATTATTACCTAATTGGTTGGTTATCTGGCTAGTCAATTCATATATTATGGCATTTTCAGGACTTAACCCACTTCTGAACCCATATTGATTACGGGAAAGAATGTTGTTGTTTTGAAGAAAATTAGTCAGTCTTTCTTTAAGACATTTTTAAAAAATTTTTGAAAAGTTATTTACTTATTACACTTATTGGCCGATAATTATTTATATTAGTTTTATCGCCGGACACCAGCCGGACTTAGTTTTCACTATTGCTTGTTTGATGTTATTTCTCGGAAATTCGGAAAATCTATAAATGGTTTATTCAAGGTCCTATCATTTGCGTTCGACGTCCCGGAAGAATTTTATGTTCCTAGGTATTTTATGAGTAATTAAATCGACTGAATATCGCCATTGGGCCGGTATTAGATGCTGATAAAGTCCTTATAAATGATAATTTAGGGATTAAATTGCACTTGGAAATAATTTTAATGGGTTTTTAGTGCCAACCAGTCCTAAAATTGGATAATTAAATTTAGGTCATAATCGGAATTGGATTTAATAAAGCAAGAACCAAGGAGAGAATTGTGTGTGAAAAGGTGTGCAATATATGATTGAAAATAAACTTTGTTCTGTAAAGATGAAATTTATATATACTTAATATATATTATATTATATGTTTAAGTAATGGACAAATTGAAAGGTCATATACCTGCTTTCGTACAACTATTAAAAAAAAATTCAGTTGTTATAAGGATAAGGATTTATCCTCGTGAAGTCTTGTTCTACTATATTACCAAAATATTATTGTGTATGTGATATTATTTTGTGCATTATTTCAAAGTGTAAAATTTAATAATAAATAAACTATATATTAATTGTGCAGTTTTCGTTGCGCACTGTTATACCTTATATTATTATTTAAGTAAACAGTGTGCGGAATGGAATCCGAACACGTTATAAGTTTATTTTCAGTCATATACTGCACACCTTTCGATTCACCTGTCAGGTACTTGTGCTGGCCGAAATCGCCTGTCAATTTTTTTTATACTTTACAGTCAATGAACTAAATCATATTAAAATTTGAAGTTTACAGTGACAAGTTTTTTTTTAAATTTTATTCACACTTTAAAAAATATAAGGGTTGATGATGTGCAGGGCTGATGCCTGCCAGGTCGTGGTTATCGTACTTAGTATGCTATGACTCGCTACTAAAAAAATTACTAGCCTTACAGGACGACCGTTACTCGGAGGGTTCACGAGCTTTTGGACTAATACGGTTCGATAAAATACTAGCGCACCGTCAAAAATCGTGCTCCCAACGTACAGAGCGGCCGCTTTAGAAAATACGGTGCGCTGAACGCTCTGAAGCAACACACTTCGATTTGCAAGTACATACTCATTTTTTCGCGGCGAGGCTCGCTATCAAATTACGGCCGCTTTTTTGCGGTGCCGCTTTGTAGGAAACCGAGGCTTAAACCATCCGCACGAGTCCAACCGCCTGACGAGTCCTTGCTAGACAAATTCCTTCGAAAAGGTATATTGGCAACCGGTTTGTTCGTTGTTACCCAGAGCATTTTTTTTCCACAAATATTATTTTATAAAAATAAAAATAAATTTAAAAAAAAGAGCATTTTTTTTTATAAAATAATATTTGTGAAAAAAAAATGCTCTGGGTAACAACGAACAAACCGGTGGCCGATATACCTTCTCGACGGAATTTGTAGAAAAGGACTAGTCAGGCGGTGGGACTCGTGCGGATGGTTAAGAAAAATATTTCTGCTGACCGACGTGACGGATCTAACCTCAATTTCATCAAGATTTATTCATATGGATCAGCCACGTTGTGCTGCAAACGATTAGATTTTGCAGGATTGTGCTGAGGCCGATTATATTTTGTAATTTCGTAATTGGGGGCGTGTCTTGTGCTGTAATAGTTTATATTTTGTAAAATCGCGGACGGGTACATACATTGTTGCCGTAACGCTCTGCTCTAATTGTGATACTTCATTTGTTAATATTCAATTTAGGTATACCTACTTCTCTAGACAGTTAGTTATTTTGTCTGTATATTATATACGCATTTCGTATATTTTCTTTTTAAATTAAACGATACATCGATTGTATGTAATAGCCCAATATTTTAACTAAATCATAAAATAATTCTTTTTATTGTTTAATCTGGCATCCTTGGAATCCTTTGATATTTAGGTAGTTAATTTACGTTTGACCAAGGTTCTCTCGCTTTTTATTGCGTATTATATTCAATAGTGGTTTCTTTGTCACACAGTTTTACTAGTGATAGCAATGAACGCGTGGCTTTCAGTGGCGGAGGTGTAGGTTTTTTTTGTGCAAAATTAATATATTATATATTTATATATGCGGGGACACTCACCAACGTTTACCGGGTGTTCAATGAGGAAGCCACCAACAATAAATTTAAATTAACCATGAAACGCAAGATCGAACGTAGTGCACTTTCTACGAATTGAGCGGAGGTTAGAAGAAGAACAAAACTTACATAATGCATTCTATAATTGAAATGTAAGGCTGATAAAATTATAATAATAATGTCAATTCAGAGCTGTCAGCTCTAGTTCACGTTTAAATTTTTTTTTAAACTTTAATTCTAATTAAGAAATGTCGAGGGCCAAGATTCTAAACTATTACTACTTATATTCCTAAACAAAGGATGTCTAAATGACATAAATTTTTTATAATATCTACCTACAATTTTAAAATTTTATATAATTTTCTCTCCTCACACTTACGGTGTTGTTTCACTAATATATGACCTCACACAAATATTTCTTTATTTGTCCCATAACATCTACAATTTTCAAATTTTTTATATATAATTTTCTGCCCTCACACTTGTGTGGTGTAGTTTCACTAATATGTGACCTCACACAAGGGCGTCCGAAAGAACTTTTCCATCGGGGGGCAAATCATAATTGGAATTATTTTTGTTTCTAGCACTTCAATAAACCTTCAATAAAAGAATAGAGCAAAACACCTAATACTTATATTAAATAACAAAAAATAGCTAAACAAAATATTTAAAAATGTTCAAATATAACAAGAAACTTATAAGTTATTCAGATTTATTGGAGAAAAGAAATGTTAATTTTCTTGAATCTTTTGCAAATTCATCAATAATTTTTTCAATTAAATGTATTTTTTTTCTTTTACAAATTTGCGATGAACACATTACATACATAAACCGTCCAATCGGTGCTCAGTCATAGTCGAGCGAATCCAGGTTTTTACTCTTCTGAGAGAACTGAATGATCTTTCGACTGTACATGTAGTTGGAGGTAAACAAATTGCTATCGCAATTGCCTGACCAATAGTATATCTATTTGTATATTGCTATTATGACTAGCTGTGTAAATTAAAATAAAGCTTTATTTATTCTATTCTAATATTTTTCCTTCGCTATTTAGTGAATATTTTTGAATTCCACATTTCTTTTTATGCAACAATAGTTCGTTTTACCAATTTTGTCAATCGAATTGTATCTCAATAAATATGTATATCCCAGTTAAATAAAATATCTCAAATCTACTTGGGCCAGGGGAGGGGGGGGCAAGCGCACCCTCTTGCCCCCCCCCCCTCGGACGCCCTTGACCTCACACAAAATTATTTCTTTATCAGTCCCATAACATCTACAATTTTCGAATTCTATATATAATTTTCTCTCCTCACACTTACGGTGTTGTTTCACTAATATATTATGACCTCACACAAAATTATTTCTTTATTTGAAGTTTCTTCAAATACCTAACTCTATCTTTCCATCATCTTGTAGCTCCGTTTGGACTGTTCGCACCTATTCTATTTCTTATATTCCTTATTCTATTCTCCTGATGATGAATGTATATACATTCGAAAAATGTAGAGAATTTACCCTTTATTAAAACTTTATTTTAATATACCAGTGGAGGAAGACTTAAAGTGTCTTATTTCTCTCCTTTCATTTTAATATGTGTAACTTATCACAACATATTTCCCAAATATCCTAAATTTTTTACGCCGTCCTATTTAAATTGCTACCAATGCCAAATAAACTGGCCTGTCGCACATATCAATCTATTATATTTTTCTCTATTGTATGTTATTATTATAATATTATTTTGGATTTATCTTTGCTGCATTAAGCATATCAAATCGATTGATGTGTTGTTTATTTATTTTTCACTATATGTTTATTTAATAGATATATAATTTTCACTTGGCTGTTATGTTACGGCTTCAGTATATGTTATTTATAGTATTATAATAGGTACCTTCGTTTGTTATTTGTGATAAATTACATGTACAACATAACCATAATATGAATAATTTTATTTCTTTTTCAATTAACTATCAAACAAAATATAAAAATAAATCTATACTACAACATAAATAATAGATTTTCTGTTTAAACATCAATTTTGTGAAGCGTGAAAGCGTGGGTTTAGAAAATTTGAGGAAATTTTGACAACAGTACGTCTTAAAACGATCTTCATCACTTTGCAATAACTCTTGGAATAAAGTGTGAAATTCACTTTTCTCCCTTCTTTTTAAATTAATGTCATGTATCCATTGCCTAGTTTTAGGTTTTTCAGTCGCTATGACTCCACACGCTCTTTCTAAATCTTCTTCAAACTGTGAAGATGAAGATGTACTATTATTTAGTTTCCACATTTTCTGGTTACGATTAGCGAAGCACGCCACAGCTTGTTTTTATAAAATGAATGATATGACTTCACGTAAAATACTAATAATGTGATTCTGCATGAAACTCATGACTCATGCATTTTATTTCTGGCGTGCGTGATAGGATATGAACTCACGTAAGATGATAGTTCTGTATTTCCCCCTTTGGTTATGTCATTAACGTTATATTTCGTACATTTTAAATTAAAAAGAATATCAATCGACGCAACTTGAAAATTCGGTTTGACTCCACGACTTTTTCCGACTTATATTTGTATGAACATTCTAAATGAGGTTTTCCACGTCCTATTTACAATGTAAACCCGGAGGGTCAACATGGAATAGGCGGAAATAGGTGGAATTTCCAACACCAAATAATAAAAATAACAACCCGACCGATAACCTGAAAAGAATCGAACCCCGTGGGAATATCGGATCTGGGATAAATTACAACAGTGACGGAGAGTGGTTTACTATCACTTAGTCAGTGGTTTAAAAATATTTTTTTTGTGATTTTGGGTCGTGATAAACCATCTTGCAGACCTTCAAGAGATCTGTCGTTCGCAAATAACGCGTGTTCGTAATTACTGCTGGTTTACGCGGGCCCATAGCTAGAAAATAAATCTATATCCGAAACTAAAAATGATAACTTTGCAGATAACTAAACTACAAGTGCTCAAAGATGACTAATTCCCGAAAAAAAAATTTCCGGATCGTAAAGAATCATTAAAATATCGGCCATAATAAAATTACTCTATCCATTGAACATCAAACTATAAGAAGGCCATATAAGCAGATTTCCTAAATCTGCTAAGTTAGATTTATAGATGGCACAATGAGTCACCAACAATAAAGCGTGTTGATGCAGACACTAACGACAATCCTTTTCACTACTAAATTAAAACAATAAACATTGTTGCCGCCTGTCTGTTTGCACAAACATAACTTTTAATTGGACCCTAAGTCGTTGAGTTTTTAAATTTATTTTTATAGCTTATCGTAAAACTTGATTTCTCATAAGTACTTACCTACACCTATCCTAGATTTAAGTAGCTTACATTTATTTTCCTACCTATAGTATAGTCTAGACCTAAAAATGTCCCTATTTTAATTGCTTTTTAGCATATAATATTTTCAACCTTTTGACGTTCCAACGTTAATTACATGAAAACATATTGACTGTCATGTTCTCTATTTCTTACAGAATTAATTGACGACTCTCACTATTGAATACATACCTAGGCTACAACGTGTATGGGTATATGATGGGTAAAATATGAATGATGTGCGGTTTTTATAACTTGATTTTTATTTGTAATTATTACTACTTTTCAAAATGGTTAAAATAAGTAGGTTTTACTTTCTTACTTAAGAAACATCCAGTTTGTTTGTATTAGTGTATTACGTATTTTGCTATTTTTTAACGAAATAAAACATATTTTAGTTATACTTGCTGTCGCTTTTTATTTAATTTTATTTGTATAACATTTAACACCTAATGCAACGGTAAAATCATTATGAATATCCAATTACCCCGGAGTAATCAGCGTATATATTACAAAAACATACATTCGGCTGGAATTGAGAACCTCCTATTTTATTGTCTGTTAAAAATGCTTAAATGATGTGCGGTTTTTATAACTTGATTTTTATTTGTAATTATTACTACTTTTCAAAATGGTTAAAATAAGTAGGTTTTACTTTCTTACTTAAGAAACATCCAGTTTGTTTGTATTAGTGTATTACGTATTTTGCTATTTTTTAACGAAATAAAACATATTTTAGTTATACTTGCTGTCGCTTTTTATTTAATTTTATTTGTATAACATTTAACACCTAATGCAACGGTAAAATCATTATGAATATCCAATTACCCCGGAGTAATCAGCGTACATATTACAAAAACATACATTCGGCTGGAATTGAGAACCTCCTATTTTATTGTCTGTTAAAAATGCTTAAATGCTTAAATCCTTAAAAATTCCAATAAAATACGATATGCGGCAATACCACGACATCACATCAGTGTATTTGAGACATCTGTTGCCGAGGCGCTGCATTTATAACTATAGATTTACGATCAACTCCACAATGGCGGCCAAACCGTCTCGAATACAGTCTAAAACAGGGTTGTCAAGTTTTCTGGAAGATCCGCTATTCTTATAGTTTGATATTTAATGCTCTATCACATAGTTTGTTTCTAGTTAACACAGATCCATAAAAAATATACTAGTAAATAACATATCCTAAACTCACATCAATAGCCTTACAACAACCCCGAGCAAACTGCAGCCGCTCAAATACAGCCATCGGGGTAGTGAAAACCCGTTTTACAGAGGCCATAAAAAATAGGGCGTAATCAGTCACTTCTCAACTTACATACATAACATACTATAATCTGGTATCCCAATTTATCTACGCCCCTGATGTGCGACCAGTACAGAAATCTCGTCAAGATTCGTTTCCGTTTATTCGAGCTGGATTTGGCTATTCCCAACTTTATTATGTGAACGAAAGACTTCTTGGACTTTTTCAAATCGCCATTTGTCGAAATCATCTTGTGGCTTCGGAAATCCTTGTCGAAGTCCTTTGAATAGTAAGTTATCAAGTCGGTAATGACGATTATTTAGGGTTTATACATATACGTAAGCAGTGGCGGCTGGTTATTTTAAATGGGGGGGGAGAGGGCATTTAGTACTCTAAGCAAACACAAAAAGCTCCGCAGACCAATTTTTGGATGCCACACACATAAAAGTATTTTTTGCAATATTAAAATTTTTTATTACCAAATAAAAAAATTATAAAAATTTATCATACCTAATTATTATTGTCCTTACTTATTAGCGTAGTTAATAAATTGGAACGGTATTAATGTCTTTAAAGACTTTAATATTTTTTTTCTAGAGACAAGCAATAATATCGTTACTTAAAGATGGTTACTAAAAAATTCACTACCTTGATCACTGTGTATGATGTTCTAGCTCCGAAACAATTCCTGTTACAAGTCATACTTTTAACTAAATCTACATGCTAAAATAACCGCCCTTACACAAGCCTGGATTAAAGGAGGGGGGGGGGGTTCAGGGCCTCGCGGTTCAGTAGGACCCCACAGGGGTCTTTTTTTTAGAAAACATACGTTGGGCATTTAGGCCAGTGCTGGTAAAGAGCCTTTACCTATTAAATCGTATAGGCAAAAATCTTACACTCGTTGGAGTTGTAGAGAAGATGCGGTAAAAGCGTTAGTAAAAAGCTATGTCCAAATAAACAACTGCTTAAAAATTATGCTAAAAAGCCATAGGTTTTTCTAAACATATGGTTAAAATGGAGACTGTTGTATTGGCAACCTTCTGGAATACAATTTTAAGGCTTTTTGTCGAATCTTCTAAGGTACCTACTTCAAAAACCAGGTCTGGATTTCTTATTTGGGAAAAATATATTGAAAAGGCAAATACATGTTTTTTCTTTCCAAGATCGATTTTATTCGTTTAAAAAAGAAGCTACAAATTTACTACCACAGGAGGAATATGAACTGTCTATGGGCAGATCTAAACGACAAAATAAATACCCGGATGGTAAATATGAAATGCCTTCCGATGTGGGTGTGTGTGTATTTGTATACTATCCTACTCTATAATTAGGTTTATAATGTGCCTGTAGAGTTTGTAATAAATAAATTTCCGTTCTTAGGCGGTTTTAAAAAAATTACTACGGTAAAATACTGACCGAGCATTAAGAGCGGTGACACATACAGCTGTGTGTATATGTTATTAAATGATATAAAGCACACACAAAAATGGGGTTTTGAAACCGCTTCGGTGCATCGTCTAATGAATCCGCCGTTAGCTGTTTTCTGGCTTGAAGTGGTTCTAGAATACGTAAAATTATATTATAATGGTCAGACACGACACTTTTTAAAGTGTGTTTGAAACCGAACGCAAATTATTTTATTTTATTAACGAATGACAGTAAAAATGGATTTGGTTTGCCAATGCCGCCGCCTCGACAGAAACCGCTACACAAACGCCGTGTGTGATCGCCCTAACTTTTTAAAAACCTTTTTAAAATTTGTTTGTGCAAACCCTAAACGCCCTCTCCCGTCCTACGCGGCTGCTGCTGCATTTGAAAGCTAGTATAATAATAATAATAAATTTATTATCTTTGACATTGTCAGTCATGCTCAGGTTGAAAGATCCGTACAATAATAACTATCGCACTGACCATTCTATTCTACATTTAAGTTAAAAGCGAAGGTCTGTACCAAATTATCCCTAGTTTTAAGTTAAGTTCTTAACACGAACTTGCTTTTAAAGTTTAAAATTGTGGAAAAACTTATTTAAGCCAACTTTTTCTTTACTTTTTCAATGGCAATTCTTTTTTTTTTCGCCGCCGTTCAGAAACTTGATTTATCAACTAGAGCGAGAAGTTCAAACAATTTTACTGTTAGATTTTGTCACCCTCTTTAAGTCTGGCTTCATTTAAAAGTTCGATTGGTTTCACCTTTTTTTCCCGATGTTTTTTTTTTCTCGACCGTGGTTAAAATTAAAACTTTTTAATTGTTTTCTCGAGAGTTGTTTGTTTTTGGGTCAAATTGTTTTTTAAATCAGCTTTTGGATTTTACTTTTAAATGAACAGTGTTAAGGCCGAAGAAGGGCTAATCACCGTCCCTCTGCGACCCCCTCTCCCCTTTCGATAAAAAATTAAATTGATTATTGCCAAATAATTTTACAGCATTTGCAGCATAATACAGTGTTGTAACATTAGGTCAGTATTGCTATTTTTAAAAAATCCATATATTTTGTAATCTTTATCATAAACTAACGTGTGCCGTCAGGTTTTATGGCTGCTTTATACCTCCCATTTAACATTTAATTTAATTTAAGATTTAAGCTAAACTAAGAATTTAAAAGTTGAAAGTTAATTTTCTTATGCATGCGTTTATACCTCTCATTTAAACTAATTTATCATTTAATTTAATTTAAGAGTTGACCAACTTTCAACTTAAGGTAAAAGATCGTGTCAGATCGTGCTAAATCGCGTTAAATCGTTCTCCACAACTGTCCGTGATTGGCCTGGAAGAAACATGAATATTTTGATCGGTGACAATAACCTAAAATTATCGTGGAATTTTTATTTTTATCAACAAATAAAGTGCTTTTTCTCTATTTATTTTGACTGATCTAAATTCTTGTGATTTGTAATGGAAGACTACGATTTGTTTTTTACTACTTGCTTTAAATTGTTGTAACAACAGCTGGAAAAATCTTCTTTTTTTTGCACTTCATTTAATTTAATTTAGTGGCACGTTTTCGAGGTATAAATCAACAAAATTATTTCTTAGCTTAGTTTAAATGATAAATTAAATCTTAAATTAACTTAAATCTTAAATGAGAGGTATAAAGCAAGCATTAGAGACTAAATATTATTGGTTTTTATTATGTAAATTGAACGGTGAGTAGAATAAACCAGATTGGGTTAATTAACTCTCCTATTTCCAATAAAATGCATTTTATTTATCATAATTTGCTATCATAAATTTAATATTATTAGTTTATGCATTTTACTCTTTTTAGAAAGCTATGTAATTTGTTTTACTTAAATTTAATGATAGTTTAAAAGTTTCCAACCAGCCCTTAATCAATTTAAAACCTCCTATTGCCTTATTTTTAACTTCTTCCCAATACCAGTAAACAGTAAAGTCGTGTCGTTAGCATAAGATGTACCTGTACCTCTTATATTTTTTGTGAAAAGAGCATTAAGATTTTTTTTTATATAACCCTTTTTATAAATCTCTTACAGTTTAGGCCTTGTTGTATACCTGTAAAGATAACTTATTATAACTTAATGATTATTATTTCGGTACACCCAGTATATTTTTTAGGGGCGTCCATTTTGGCATTATTTTCATAAAGATTTTATAATAAATACTCATGTATTTAAGCGTGTCACGTTTATATTTAACTGAAGATTAATCACCCGCCTAATTCATAATGATTTATTTAATTTTGTTTGCAAAATGTTTTGTATTAATTAAATTGTTTAAAAGTCCCTTTTAATTAAAATAACTAAATATTAAAAATTGCCGCTCGATATTATTTTGTTAATTTTGTCGGCGCTGATTGAAAAGCGTGAGTTTTTACCGCAGTAATTAAAATAATATATTGAAGTGATGCGGTACGATTAAAATAATTTCTTGTTAACGTTTGAGCAATTTTTGTATTAAAACATTGGGTTTTACAAGGCTCTACACATAAGAAATATTTCTTTGATGCTTAAAAAAATGTCTGGCCATAGAAAACCCCATCATGTAAGTTTGGCTGCCCCGCTTCTTACCCAACTTTTTAGACAGACGATAAAAAATATTATGAAGCTTTTCTCGTACACATCCAAGGAGTCTTTAAATATAATTTTCATGAGACACTGTGTATATCAATTTAATAATCTAAAATAAACCTAAAATACCTGCACTGCGAAAAAAAATTATAAGAATTCAGATACTCTTTAAACAACTGTTTAATAATAGATGTGACAACAACGCGCTTTCTTACTGTAAGACAACGAAAATTACCAGACCGTTGTGTAGTGATAATATCACAGTAATTTAGCCAATAGGAAATAGGAGTTATCGCTACCATAGAATGGTTTATAGCCATTATCGCTCTGAATACTCACATTAATTATGAAGTTCTATTGGGGGTGTAATCTGGTTTTATATACTTTATTTATTAGTTCCGACTGGCAGTTGTAATAAAACTTGACATTATTCATAATAATATTTGCTTGCTACGGTTAATAAAGCGCATATTTACTACTAAAAATCAGTACTGTAGTTCTCAAAAATTTAAATAACTTCTAATGTGTTATTGTTCTTATCGTTTAACATTGCATAAAATATGATTATCTATTATGCAACTAGTTTACTGAGATGGTAAAATTCGTTCACAGATTGTAAAGTCCCATACTAATGGTGGGTTGTGCGAAATAAGAATATTCTGTTGCTTTATCTGACATGCAAAGGTAAAAAAATTTAAATACAAAGTAAAAACCAATTAATTGAAGCAGGTATTGATGCGATCAATGAAATTCAAATTCAGACAGGACAGCTAGAAGACTCCGAACAACGATGTGACCTGCGCAACAAATACGGTAAAAATTTCTGATCCCCATGAACCCCCACAAACGTCTTGTGGATTATGGGTTCTAACGGATACAATTCATTTTTGGAGAAGCTGTTTTGCTTTCTTAATTGTAGAGAAAGCGCTTTACTGGTATAACAAAATATGGGTCGCATTGAGAAGATACAGTTTATTTCTTAACAAAATTGCTGTATTACAAGTAGTTCATTATTCAACAAGACTGTGCTGCTAATGGAACTGATTTCTACCAATAAAAACACTGTTTGGAGTTTGATAGACTAGCAATTTACTTAATATGGGTTAAGACAACATAAGTTATCTATACAAATTATATCTTAGCAAACCTGTTATAGTTGTATTAGATCATTTTTCTCTGTGTGTATATACTTTCACCATGAGATAGGTATATACCTACCCTTCATTCTTTTTAAATAGGATTTAAGCATTGTTTTCGTAAATATTTTTCGTATGCTCATACCTTTATTGTCCATAATCTCCAGAGGTTTTCCTAAATTTTCCACAACTGATTTTCCTTTTACTACCAGTCTAAAAACGCATAGTTTGGATGCTAGTTGCTAGGAAATGACTGATGTTAAATTTCACTACGTGCCTGTAAATTTTTGGCTTGCATTTTACGGCATATTTTACGTGGTTTTATGGTCTTAACTTCTGGCTTCAGTGTACTTAAAAGACATTAAAAGGCGTAACTTTATAGATACACACTATATAGCGTACGTATCTTATTTCAACTACCTAGTTATTTTTTTAAATAAAACCAGACTACATTGTGCTTATTGCCTACACAATTCACTTAACTATACAAAAACTAGAAATGCGTAAATATAACATCCACAATAATTAAGTAACAGTAAGAACAAAAATGACGACGAGAGTATTTAGGTGATGTCACTAAAGGAGGTCAGGCGGATAACAAGAGGGTTATGCTCATGCCCATTGGTAATAATTATTGAGGTTGGGAGATAAAACGTACCTTTTGTTTAAACAAATAAAACCAAAACAACACAAAGTCGGCGTCTCATTAAATCCCTATTTAATCAAAAAGTGACATAATATGTTTCGCCCTATCCTAATATGGGCATCATCAGACCTAAAAAGTGTTTAATATAAAACATTCAATAGAAAAAAACCCCTAAATTTTTCTTACCTAACATTTAAACACAAAATTAAAATTTGAAGAAATAGTCCATGCTTAAAGTGGAGTTGAAAGTATGGGAAAGAAAGAAAAAACCTAAAGTCTTCCTCCACAAAATTTAATAGAATAAAACATTCTTTATGGGTCTCTACATGTTCCAAACGTTGAAACGTTCATCATTAGGAGACAGAAAATTTATTTAATGCTGATGGTTTTAGCAGAAGAGAAAATGAAAAAAAGTAGGTACTTACTTATTCAAAAAATGTTCAAAAAATTTTCTACTTCTTTACTCTTTGATTTTAATTTCAATTTTTATTTGTACAGATTGTGATATCCTTGTAATACTATGACTAATTTTATCCTTATAATGTCTTACAGACATACTTAAAAAATATTTTAATAAAATTTTAAATAACCTTCGACACCTTCTTTTTAGAAGGGTTTTTTCTTCTCCCCTAGTTTATTTGGTTGGTTTAGACCCCTTTTACTGACTTTTTCACATACTCAGTATGTTTTAACTTTTCACAATTTTCTTCATATTATGTCACTTCTACACGTAAATTTTTTAATTTCATAAAAGCTCTATTAAGGTTCTACACCATTTTCTCTTCTGCTAAAACCATCAGCATTAAATAAATTTTCTGTCTCCTGATGATGAACGTTTCTACGTTCGAAACATGTAGAGACCCATAAAGAATTTTTTATTCTATTAAATTTTGTGGAGGAAGACTTTCATTTTTTCTTTCTTTCCCACAAAATTAAAAGTTAATAAATAATTAAAAACTTTATCAACATTACAATTAAAAAAACAAGTAACAATAACCAAAGAGTTTAGGGTAGAGCCAGTGACTTGGTGTTAACTCGGTGAGAACAGATAATAGCCCACGCTCTAATGTCCTGCTTAAAAATTAAAAAGAAGAAGACACGTCAGTCAAAGTTGTCAAAGTCGTTGTTCTATTTACATGAAAAAAGGCGGGAAAAATATGTGGTTATGAGTATATTTACGTATTAATCGTTTATATTATTAAAAATGAAATAGGGTTCGAAATTGAAAACGTCGTTAACACAGGTAAGGACAGGAGTCTTTTTTGCTTTAGTAATCTCAATTTTTCTAATAAATCTAATTTTTTGCTCTTATGGCATTCGTGAATGATGTTTATAGTTTTTGGTACTGAGAATTGGTGTCCTGATTCCAATAAATGGTTTGCGAATGCCGACTTTGTGTTAGTTATATCGATGTTTTAATATTTATCTAGAAAACTAAGATGTTCCCGTACAGACAT
Source organism: Polydrusus pterygomalis (assembly GCA_963969555.1). Lineage (NCBI taxonomy): Eukaryota > Metazoa > Arthropoda > Insecta > Coleoptera > Curculionidae > Polydrusus > Polydrusus pterygomalis. Next base: position 4,595,802 of record OZ018377.1, read on the forward strand.
TTTATATTTGTTTAGAAATTTATAATAAAGTTTATTAATTAGTTTTATAGGAAATCCATTATTTACAGCTATTTGTTTTATTATTTCAAGTTCCTTATTAACTTTCATTATCAACTTTTGTTAAAGGCAGTTTAAATAATCTATAAAAGAACGAGTTGAACGCCGAAAAATTATGTAAATAAGGTGAGTTTGAAGTGAACTGGATTATATTATTTGTTGATGTTGGTTTTCTATAGACTTCAAAATTAATTTTGTTATTATTCCTCGTTAGAAGGAGATCTAGGAAGGGTAATTTGCCTTCTGTCTCTATTTCAAATAAGTTATAATTTTTGTTTGCGTATTGTTGCTGTACAGGTCTAAAGGTTTATTATGTCTATGAACCCAACTCAGAGATACGTGAATGTGGCGGTGGCGGTATACTGTCCCGCTTAAAAAATATTCGATCAAATCATAAATGAAACTCACCACTCACCATTTTTCCGAAATCTTTTCCTCTTTCCTTAACATTTTTTTATTGACTAAAACGTCCTGGAAATACAACGCCCGTTTCATCCAAGGCCCTATTATCGTAAAATGAGCCCTTTTTTGCTTAAACATAATTTAAACTTAAAGTCAAAAACTTTATAAGGTACCTGCCAATAAATTCTCAAATGTCTTTGTTGGAATTTTTCCTTAGCTTTCCTTAACGATGGCTTAACATAAGAAAGGAGTTATGACAGTAGAATGTGTGCATATTATTTTATATAATAACTGAGACAAACCTAACGACCAAAGAGGTTTTCAAATATCCAAAATTGTCATATTAATCGGCTTTGCTTTTAGACCAGGATCGATAATTTTTGAAATCAAAAAAAATAATAGTAGGATGAAATCCATTGGAAAAGAAAGAGAATATAACCAAAATGAAAAGAAAAATAATTTACGGGCGATCCGAGGTCGGGAAGTGGAAGGGGGTGAGTTTTTAATTGTAGAAAACGATTTATCTCGATTTCCGGCAAAACTACAAGTCCTGGAAAAACTTTAAGTGGCAAAGTTGTAGGTAATAAAAATATCTACAACTTTTGTATTTACACTTTTTTCCCATAACTTCAACATTTATGTGAAAAATTCAAATAACCAAGTTTTTGGTTTTTTATTTTTATCTTTTACAAACATTTTTTTTTTCACGAAATTTGGTAAAAACTTACCTTTTTATGTCCCAAACACACTGTAATTTTTTTGATTTAAAATTTTTTTTTCACCTTATTTTGACTTAATATCGAAAAAGCACCCTAATTTTCAATCGAAAATTCTCACCTCAAAATATCTGCTTTTTTAAAAAAGTCGGTGGGCTTTTTGTTCGTTGAAATCTCTACTTTCTGATGGTGTAAAAAAAATATACATTACTATGGTAAATGTTCTCAAAAAATGCAAAGAAACGAAAAAAACTCGAATCACAATTATTTTTTTTTTTTATCATGTACAATTTATACTTTATCTCTATTTATTTGTCCTCGTTCAATCAAATTCAAAGTTGTCTACATTTTGACGAGAGCCTGTCTTTTCTCTGGCGTTCAATTTAGCCTACATACAAAACGACACGTAGATGACGTATGCATAATCTATTCCTTTCCAGAAAAAAGGGGAAATCTTTAGAAGGTTCGTTAATCCCACTGGTGGCGCATTCAAAGAAAAAGTGAGCTTTTAAAAAGTTATAAAGCTATAAACGGACACCCTCTTCGAGCTTTTGTATGTTTTGTCGCTGCCTAAACGGATGTTTTTCTTTGAGATGGGACAAATCGTCGTTCGAAAATAACAGGATTTCAGTTTTTTCGTAATAAAGATTTTTAGGAAAAAAAATTTAACTTTGGAGGTTCACTGGTATTTCGCAATTTTTGAAAATGTAATTGTATAAAATACATTAAGATCAAAAAATTTATAGATGAGACTGTTTTTCCCCAAAAAAAAAGTTCATCTTTGACAGCTATTTTTATGCGAAAACTCCCCGCCACGTTAGTCATTCCCAACAGTGTTGCCACACTTATATGTATGATACCATGTATAATATACAAACTCATAGAAGATTTTACTATTTTTTGGGCCAATTCAGGTAAAAAATATTGGTTGAAAAAAATGTAATTAAAAAAAAAGGTCGAACGCTATTTTGATACGGAAAATACCCAAAAATATGTTGTCAAAAAAACGACCTCGTGTGTGTCTAAACGAAATATTTTAGGGATTAACGGATTTCATTTTGTGGTAACCCATATATTCAAAACAAAAACTTGTATTGAATGATTTTCCTCAGTGCACGTTGTCTACGCGGTAAACGTCAAAATTTTACTTGTTTTTTTTTTAATGAGTAAGCCTGTATTCTTTTTCATGCACTCTTCCTTAAGATAAGGTCTTGATGTATTTATTTTCGCAGTTATGGCTTAAAAATGTAAAAAAAGTAAGAACACACAATTTTTCTCTTTTCCAATATATACTACAACAAAAATTATTATTTAGTGAAGTACTTTTCGGCCATTGAAAATAAAATCACTTGGTTGGAAGTCTTAAATTAAAAAAAAAACAGATCTCGTCATTTCCAATCTATTTCCCTTATAATAGTCCCCCAATCTCTATTTTAACTTGTTACATCAAATTATAGCTGTCCTGGTTCTTCTAAATAAATGCCTTTTATTTGTTTAGATTCATTCAATTCGGCTTTATATACGAAGATACATAGGTGACATATAGCAATATATTTTCGTTTTTTCCTAAGGAAAGGGAAATCTTTAAAGGGTCTGTTGATCCCACTAACGCATTCAAAGAAAAAAATAGGCTTTAAAAGAGTTATAAAGCAATAAACAGCACCCTTTTTCGTTTTTTGGTGTGTTTTTATCACCGTCTTTATGAATGTTTTTCTTTAGCAGGAAAAAAAAATTACAGTTACAAATTTATGATCTAATAGGTTTGGACTGTCTTGACGCTTTGCAAAGCTATTTGAGAATACATATTATGTCAAAACAAAAATGGTGGTTCGTACAATAAATATGGGATGTGAACATGGAATCCACTCGAGTTGGACAATGTATTTTTTCCATGACCCAATTTACATTAAAAATTATTTAAATAAAACACTAATTTCTTCTTTTAAAGCCACATAAGAAGGGTGGGAAACGTACGATCGATTGATTACTGAAAGATATAAGTACAGTTGTATTCATAGAAAAGCGTACAAGAATTAGAATGGGAGGTAAATTTTTGCGTAAAACTGACTTGTCAAATGTAACACCACAATAATAGATACGAAACGTGGCACCCGGCAACACTAAGGAGAAAGGAAGAAAGGAAGTTTCGTTTTAAAATGGCACAAACAGAATTTATAAAATGTGTATTATGTTTAACACTATATATAGAATCCCACTATTGCCTTATCGATTCTGTTCTTGTAAAAACATCTTAAACACAAAAAGCCTTTCCTTCTGTCATTTTGCTTCCATTTCAGGCCGGCTCGTCCGGAATCGCTTTTTGGACGCCAGCAGAAACGTTTTTTAGTTTCCCTGCGAATTTGAATGTCTTTATAAGTAAGATTAATTAGTTTTCAGGAATTTATAAATCATTATCTAAATATAAAAACGTTAAAAATCTTTTCACGGGATTTTTTTTTTACAAGAAATGGCGTATCGTACATTAACTAATTATTGTAGCTAACCAGGATTTATCTAACTTCTTGTCTTAGGTATATCAGTTGTATGCTCAGACCAGTTACCTTGGTTTGAGGTTGTATCGGTATTGTGTTAATGGGATTCACGAAACTAACTTGGGTGGTTGGCCTCCTGGTCTGGCCATTTGATCCAATGAAAACGTTTTACGGCCCTTAAATCTTGTGTACGACGTACAAATCTGTAACGAGTTATGCCGAACATTGCCTGTAATAAATATTTCGCAATGGCGAACATTCGTCTAAATATACTTCCCTTCTCGGAATTTACATCTGCGGCCATGCGTCTGGAAATCTTTTAGTCAGTTGATGTACGCACGCCGGCGCGTTTCAGTTGTTGGTTCGTACTTTGCGAATGCGTTCATAATTTATAATTTTTAAATGGACACTCCATTTTCTTTTTATGACAATAAATAACTAAGATTAGAAGTGAATTTCAAAAAGTGACAAACCTGTCAGATAATAACTAAATAATAAAGTATTTAAGGAAAAGAAAATTTAGGAAAGAAAGAAAAACTAAAAGTCTTCCTCCACAAAATGTAATAGAAATAAATTCTTTAGGGGTCTCTACATGTTTCGAACGTCAAAACGTTCATCTTCAGGAGACAGAAAAAAATTATATTGTGCTGATGGTATTAGCAAAAGAGAAAATGGTATAAAACCTAAATGGAGCTTTTATGGCATTAAAAAATTGAAATTTAGAAGTAACGTATATAAAAAATTGAGGAGAGGTGAAACATGCGAAGAAAGTTGGTAAATGAAGTATAACCAATCAAACTAAAAGAGGAAGAAAAAAGGCCTTCTAAAGAGAAGGTGTCAAAGATTTTAAAGTCATTTATATAAATTTTTTTGTAATATCATTGATAATATGTCTGTAGGACAGGATAAAGTTAAGAATCTTAGATAGAATTCATGATATCAGAATTTTAAAAATAATTTTTGGGGTATTGGGGGTTCTGATATCTTGAATTCTACCTAAGATTCTTAACTTTATACTATCCTACACACATATTATCAATGATTTTACAAAAAAAATTATATAACCGATTTAAAAATCTTTGACACCTTCTTTTTAGAAGGCGTTTTTTCTTCCTCTTTTAGTTTAGTTGTTTATACTTCATTTACCAACTTTCTTCATATGCTCAGCATGTTTTACCTCTCCTCAATTTTTTATGTACGTAACTTTTAAATTTCAATTTTTCAATGCCATAAAAGCTCCATTATGGTTTTATACCATTTTCTCTTCTGCTAATACCATCAGCACAATATACATTTTTTCTGTCTCCTGAAGATGAACGTTTCTACGTTCGAACCATGTAGAGACCCCTACAGAATTTATTTCTATTAAATTTTGTTTAGAAAGACTTTTAGTTTTTTCTTTCTTTCCTACATTTTCAACTCCACTAAGTATGGAAATTGAAAAGAAAATTGTTTGCCTACAACTGAACAGAGGAATAATAGGTAAAATGGAGTTAATAAATTTATTTTTGAGTAATTTTGTCACTAATGTGATCGTTTTTAAAAAGTCAACATCTTGGATGACTCAATAGCAATTATTACTGAAAATTCAAAAGCGTCTTTTATTGTTTTGACCGATTTTTAAGCGCCGCTGTTCTTCAAAGGCAGACAACCAACAATACAATTATTGCATTAATAAAACATCAACTTGCCTAGGTTTTAAAAACGATTTTGTTCCTTTTTTGTCATAAACTCTTTATAGGTCCAATGCAATATGCCGAATGTGACAAGGCTGGAGATAAATCTAATTCAATCTGACCTGTAAGTATAAAAGAAATGGCAAATGACCCAAATATCTCGCAGTGTAATTTGGTCCGTGAATGGATCAATGTGGAATTTTTGTTTAATTGTTTTTTCTGTCATCGTCCTCAAGATAAAAATGGACAGACCATAAACAGAACCCTAGCGACCCTTTAGAAAATATTTATACGTTATTCAGTTATAGTGCATGATATAAATAAATAATTTCAAAGAAATTTTAATTTATATACTGAGGAAAATGATACAGTTTGTATTGACCCATATTAAATAAATTGCTATATAGTGTAGCAAACCCGCTTTAGTGTTATATCAATTCCAGATTTGCTAGAACAGCGTTTTTATTGGTAGTAATTAGTTCCAGAATAGCGTCCCCAAAAACGAATTGTATCCGTTAGAACCTATAATCCACAAGACGTTGGTGGGAGTTCGTAGCGATCGGCAATCGCCGCGCGCCGTAGTATTAGTTTTGACGTATTTGTCGCGCAGGACACATCGTTGTTCGGAGTCTTCTCGCTGTCCTGTCTGAATTTGAATTTTATTGATCGTACCAATTTCAGAAAAACCTGTTTTAATTAATTTATTTTTATTTTGTATTTAAGTTTTTTTACACTTTGCATGTCAGATAACGCAATAGAAGATTCTTCTTTCGCACAACCCATCATTAGTATTGGACTTTATAATCTATGGACGAATTTTACCATATAAGTAAACCATGTTGCGTAATAGATAATCATATACAATGTTAAACGACAAGAACAATATCACACTAGAATCTATTAAAATTTTTGAGCACTACAGTACTGATTTCTAGTGGTACACTTTATTAACCATTGCAAGCAAATATTATTATGATTAATGTCAATTGTCAAAGTTAATAGTATATAGAACCATATTACACCCCCCATAGATAATTGCTGTGAGTATTCAGATCAATAATAGCATTAGCTCCTATTCCCTATTGGCTAAATTACCGTGATATTATCACTGAACAACGATCTAGCAATTTTCAATATAAGTAAATATTTTAATGTGATGTTAATACCAGGTTTAAGTCTTTCAATGTTCTTAACAATCACTTTCTCCTCCAACCGTAACTTGCTAAAAGATTTTTTCAAAAATTCCACGGTGTATTTTATATCCGACGACGCACTCATTGTTTTTTCGTGTTTATTTAACTTTAAACTTTAACTGAATTTAATAAAACCATATTAAACCTTAATAAACAAAAAAAAATAGTCAAAATACCGGCTAAAAATTTCCGCGAATTTGAACGACTACGACTGGTTAAATTTAAATTATCAAATTAATGCAGAATTGCAGAACATGACGTACACAAGCTATTATGCCGCTCTCGTATTTTACGAGATTTTTATGTTCATAGACCCGCTCTGACAAGTAAACTGGGCGTGAACTACACGGTACACGGAGAGAAAGTTTGAACAGAATCCGCAACTATCTAAATATACTTGAATTTGTACCAGAATTCGAATGCTTGAAATATTTATATGATGAAAAATTCATTACATTCATATTATAAAAATAGGTTAGTTCTAAAATTAGCCTATATTGTAAATTTTTTTCGGGGGTGCTTAGTACCCCCAAGTACCCCCCTAACTACGCCTATGGTGAATTCCTATAAGGAATAGAAGGCAATTTCTCAGTGTAGGGCCAAAACCCCCTTTAACAGGCGCGTATTCAGCTGTCCGTTTGGGGGGGGGGGGGGGGGTAAGGGAAATAACAGCAGGCGAAAATTTTTTGGGTGCCACGCCCTTTTTTCAACGATGTGACGTGGTTTTTAAGTAGAAAAAAGGAATAGTAGCGCCACAGACGAAAATTTTTTGAGTGTTACGCCTCTTTTTACTGATTTGTCAGTGTTTATTTTTTGGGATGGGGGGGGTAACTACCCCCATTACCCCCCCCCCCCCTCAAATACGCGCCTGCCCTTTAAGTTCCCATTACGTAAACAAAGTTAGTTAGCAGTTAGGTGAGGAATAGTCCTATCTACCTTCTTCAATACGTTAAAAAAGGAAGATGGCCTAGTAACTTAAAAATCCCTAATAATGACCCTGCTAGAGAGCAGCAACAACTTCGTTTAAGTTAAAAAACGACTAATAACTTTTTAAAATGCCTATTGTAAACAAGGGCTTACATTTTTGCTAAAAACCTATAATAATCAATATTCCTTTGACTGTGACTTTTTACAGAAAAAGCCAGGGTCCTTAACCAAAAATTCCACAATCAATTAAAGTACGATTAACGCCCATTTGTCTAAAGCCTTTTGAAAAAGATTTCAGAGGTTTTTATTCTGGAATAATGATTTATTAATGTCACAAAACTAATTAATTTTGTAGGACAAAGACGTCCAAATCGCCCAAAAAACTAAAAAAAACCCTGCTGTTGGCATCTAAAAAGCTATATAGGACGGGCCCGAAACAGCAGACGAACTACAAAAGAGGCCTTATTTCGTATTCAAGATGTTTTTGTCATAACTGAATCGATATATACGGACAGAAAACAATGTTTAAGTTATTCAGAAGATTTTAGCATAGGTAACAGATTCTTTGGAAAATTCACTTAATTTTGTTGACAAAAATTTGTATATTATAAAGTAACGGCAAATAAAAAAATATCTGTTGTTAAGACTTTTAAAGTTGTGCTTTAAAAAGAGTTGTGCTATATGTGACCAGTAAAGTCCGCATCATGTGGGATTTTTTTTTATTTATAGCTTTATTCGAAATTTGACTTTGGCATCAAGCTCTGCTTCGATCGAGATGAAAATTAAGCAAGAAAATAGTAGTCACGTGATTTGCATTATCTGTCAAATTTTATTTTTTTCCAAAAAATAGTTCGATAGTGGAGTTATTTCCGAAAATATCGAAAAAAGTTATTAGAAAAAGTTTTTTTAAATGCAGTTTCTAGCCCACATGCAAAATTTCAGCTGCATAAGATAATTCTGATTTTTTTACCCACCACTAAAATTTCTTTTCCACTTAATGAACACTTCACTGATGACACTGTGTTCTTTTTTGTCTTAATATTAAGGTATATTACTTTCAGACACAAACAACGTTTTTAAAAATACTTACTTTATGAAGTTACCTTATAAAGGGTCAAAAACAAATAAACTTTGCATCACATGCGACCAAATTTTAATAGCCCAATTTTGATTTTGTAGAAAAACACACATTTAGGTAATATGGCGCCGCTACTTTAAAGAAAATGTATCTGAAATAAAGCATTGTCAAAACTAAGAAGTTTTATGTAGGTTAGGTTGAGTCTAATTTTACAAAAGTGGTGCAATTTACAAAATATGGGTAAAAAAATCAAAATTATCTTATGCAGCTAAAATTTTGCATGTGAGCTAGAAACTGCATTTAAAAAATCTTTTTCTAATAACTTTTTTTGATACTTTCAGAAATAACCCCACTTTTGAATTATTTTTTGGAAAAAATTAAAATTTGACAGATAATGCGAATTACGTGACTACTATTTTTTTGCTTAATTTTCATCTCGATCGAACTTGATGCCAAAGTCAAATTTCGAATAAAGTAATTAATTAAAAAAAAATCCCATATGATGCGGACTTTACTGGTCACACTGTATAACCTTAATTGAAAATACAAAGTAAACGAAACGTTCTGTTTCAAAATAAAATAATTTGAAGACGTTGTTAGATTTCAGAATTTCATATCAAGTGTTTCCTACAAATATACTCAACAATATAATAAAATGTTTTATATGACAAAAACATCGTTCTGTGCCACAAGATATTGACGTAGTTGACAAAAAGACCTTGAATACGAAATAAGGGCTTCCTGATAGTGTCGTAACTGTGTGGAATTTATAATAATTCTGTTGAATATGTGATATTTTGGCACGATTGATCTGTCTGCATGTAAATCGTAAAATAATATATTGTATTTTTAGTAAGTATTTCATATTCCATTGGAACATTTAATTAAAGGCAAAAACTTTTAATATACAATAAAATGTATGAAACTAGGTATTAAATTTTTATTTATTTTCCAAGACTATTATTATTGACCTCATCTGTAATCCACATTATTGAAACTCCCATTGGTTTCTACCGATATTCCCTTGTCCTTCCAGCGTGGCATATTGCCAGGGGAATGGTTCTTTTACCTGACCTTATTGATAAGTTATGATAAGGCGAAAGTCTTTCAAGGATGAATCTAATCTATCGATCTATCGAAAAACGATATTTTCAGAAATAACCCCACTTTTGAATTATTTAAAAAAAAAAATTAAAATTTGACAGATAATGCGAATTACGTGACTACTATTTCTTTGCTTAATTTTCATCTCGATCGAAGCAGAACTTGATGCCAAAGTCAAATTTCGAATGAGGCTATTAATAAAAAAAAATCCCATATGATGCGGACTTTACTGGTCACACTGGTATCCCAATAGTGTGACAGAATAAATGAGGGGAATTCTTGAACAATTCTTCCCGTGTAGACTCGATAAACAGCAGGCTTCAGTCTTCCCTAAATAATTTTAAAAAACTCCTGATCCCCTAGCTTTTATCTATCCCCAAATAGTAATCGAAAAACGTCCAGTTTGATTAGTTTTATGGGCATATTAATGATATTATATAAAATTTTCAGGATTATCCGTTCCTCTCTAGATTGCGATCGTTTTCAAAATGACCTTGACCAGCTTAACCACTGATGTATAGACAATCAACTACCCTTAAATATTGACAATTGTAACATCATCCCCTTAACCCTTAAAAAATATAGAATCCTTTAGCAATATAGTATCGAATTAATAGCGCTATAGATTGTGTTTCTTGGGGACCTAGGGATTAAATATGATTCTAAGTTCTCCTTTAACCAATATGTAATGAATGTCGGTAAATCTTCTCTAAAAATGCTAGAGTTTGTTCGTACTTCAATAATATTCAATCCATCAAAATCCTCTGATTGGAATATAGCGCACTGATATGGAATCCACATTACAATGAATATGTGAAAACCATTGAAGGTACTGACCACCTAGCACTACTACAAAGGTTTCAAGTGTTATTACTGTCTCATACCTTAGCCTACAATTATCCTATCCATAAGATAGACTGCACTGAATTACTTGCCCTCCTAAATTTTCGCATCCCAGCTACTAATACAAGATCTAGTTTATCTGCCCCCAGCAGCTTACAACTTGATGATAAGATCGCCAGTAAAACTACATGTGTAAAGTGTAAACACTATAATAATCTTGCCTTCCAACTGAACATTTTTGCTATGAATGCCCATCACCATCAATATTCTAATGTAACCAAGGCTGTGCTCCTTGGAATTGCAATATGACTTGGGATGTAATATGCCTTCTAGTCTTAATATATTATAAAATATTTTAGATTGAACAAAATATAACTTATAAATAATAATAGGTACAATAACTTATATACTGCACTTTATGATTTTGTTTATGTACGTCTTATAAATTGGGTAAAACCTGTTAGACTTATGTACCTAAATAAATATATACCTATACATGAAATTTGCCATTGTGCAGGAATTGCTTCTAGTCAATGCTTTTTCTTAAAAAATAGTAGCGATTGCTATCGTTTGGTTAAAATGTCATGAATAAATTAAGTAATCGCTTTTTCTAGTGTAGCGATCGCTTTCAACTTTTTAAGGTAGGTCGACCCCTGCGGCCTGCATCATTTGCTTGGTAGCAGTCAACTTTAGATCTCCGTTGCTCTTAATTTGTGTCTTTAATTATGGCTACATATATGAACCTCCGTAAAAGAAAAATCTACAGTGTATGTAAAAATTGCAGATATTTATGATGATTTCAGAAAGTTATATCGATTTGACTGCGAACATGTTGAGTGGTTGGCAAATTATTTTTTGACTGATACTATTGAAAGGCGAGGGGGTGCAGTGTCGCCTTTAAATAAGATTGAAGTATTTCTGCGGAAATTGTCGAATCCGGGCTTTCAAAATTCTGTAGGTGAAGACGGTGTTCACCAAACTACTACTATTGTCTGTAAGACATATACTTTTCTGTAATGGATGCAGTTTTGGAGAAGGCCAATATTTTTATTAAACTTCCTACAAATGCTGAAGCTGTTGTGGAAGCTCAACGGTTGTGGTCAGAGAGATTTATTTATGTTTCTTCAATTTGTGAACGAATATCAATTGCTTGTCTTTAATTTCTTCATTACTACTATCACTTTCCTCATTTTCACTGAAATCTGCCATATCACAAAAAATATAAGTTTCCTATTTTCCACAAAAACGTAACAAACTACTATTGTACTAAATAAATAGACCAACGTTCTTCAACGACTTTTGCAAATTAGGCACCAAACTATGGAACCTATAAACTCAACAAGTGGATAAGCCAAGTCTGAACTTGTGTTGAATAAGCATTTGCTACAGAGGTGTAAGAAAAACAGCAATTGCTTCAAAATTTTATTCATATCCAGATCTAGCAATTGCTTTTACTTATAGCATTTGCTAGTCAAGCAATTGCTTTTATTAAAAAACAATAGCTTCAAGTAATTGCTTAATTTTTATTCATTAGGCTCATTGTATATCTCTTGTGTTTAAGCACTGTTAATACGAATTCAGCTAGCGTTTTTACAAGCAAAATTGCCCAGTACGAGACTCAAATTCCTAAAATAAACTGTCAAAGAAAAATCTGGAGGCGTTAAATAAATTTAATCCTTAACCTGTTTACATAAATTTCCGCCAAGAGCAGCGTAAAATTCCCAAATTGCCAAATCTCTATAACGCGATTAGCTGCGCGAAAAATACGATCGTCTAATGCTGGACTTCCACAAATATAAATGCTTTGCAGCGTAGCCAAAGCTTCGCGTGTAAAAATATTTAAGTCAAATTTTACATGAAGAGATAAACTTTCAACTAATCCTTTCTACTGACTGAAAGTACCGTAGGAGCAAAAATTATTTGCATCAAAGAGGGCTTGGATTAAAAAACGTAAGGCTTGGTTTAGATCACAATGACATGGGGACGATATATCTAACCAAATCTAGGTTAAACATTTTTCAAATTCATATTATGACATGATAATATACCAAACTAATGAGTCATAAAATAAGTAGACAAATACAAATTAATTTTTGTTGTTTACAAAATTAACAAAGTAAGAATATACAGAAAGAAAAAGAAAAATAATTACATAAATTGCTGAAATTGGCCACCGCCATGCTTCAAGCATAAATTCACACGTCTCTTCATATTTTCGAAAGTGTTGACCAGCATCTTTGGAGAAATGTTACCACATTCTTGGATAATCCTTTCTTGTCATTGTTCTAAATTTGCAACTGGTATTTTAAAAATAGTGCTCTTTAAATGAGGAAAAACGAAGTAGTCCATAACCGTTAAACAAGGTAATCTAGGTGGAAATTCAATGTCTGATCGAAAACTGATCAATCTGTCGTCGAAAAAATTACGTAAGTAGTTAATAGTTTCGGCGGCTGTATGGGCGGTTTCCAAAACGTAGTTCGTCGTCAAGTAACTGCTCCACAAATGAATTCAAAATATTGCCTCTTTACCACTGTGCTGTAACTGTGTCACGGAAAAAAATAGGACCAACAATAATTCTTCTTTGGGAAACAGCTAACCAAACACCAATTTTTTGAGGGTGCAATGTGAACTCTACAAAAAAATGGGGATTTTCACTACTCCACATGCGTGTATTCTGAGAATTTACATAACCGGAAGGGGGGAACCAGGCTTCATCCGAAAAAATGTCAGGTCTAATAAATCATTTATTTCCAATAAATTTTGGGTAAACTATTGAGAGTAATTCCTGCGTCTTTCAAAATCTGCGGCTTGTATTTCTTGGAATACTTGCACTTTATAAGGAAATAAATTTAGCTGCTTCTTAAGAATAGTCCTGCATGTTCCATAAGATCTTCCCACTTCTTGGGACAGGCGTCTTATACAATTTGCTGGCGTATGTTGCATTATTTCACGAACGTTTGCAACAAGTTCTTCTGTTCTTACAGATGGTCTTCCTACTCCTTTTTTGTGTTGTATAGAACCTGTTTCCCTAAACATAGCCACGGTTCTTTTCAGGCAATGATAAAAATCCTCAGCAATAAAAGTAACGTTAGGAAAATGTTCGTGAAAATCGTCCATGCACAAACCCGGATTGTATTGCCACTCACCATTTACTCTAACCCCGTTTCGAAAATACGCTTCAATCATGAATGTTTTGTGCTGTTCCGTAAAGCCCATTGTGGGAATTGTTCAAGAAATAGGAAAAATTAGCGATGAATCAAATACTTGTAACGACTGTCAAAGATGACGGAATAACTGATTGATTGTTAATTCAGGTAGTTACTGACACCCAACAGGTATTAAGCTCTACGGCTAAGCATTACGTCCTTAGATGCAAGGCCCTCTTTGATGCAAATAATTTTTGCTCGCACGGTATTGTTTTTTGGCAACGGGTTTTTTTTCCCTGGTCACTTTACAATATTGGTAATAAAGATAGTTTTTTTTCGAGTGATACTAACGGAATTCTTTTTAAAGTTTATCACAAATCCTAATCAAAATCTTAAGAGTTAGCGAGATTTCCAGCTCTCGCATATTTTTGTCTCCTCCCACGAAATTCTCGCAGAAAAATCTTTCGTCTCGTCTCGCAGGAGACCGGACCACTCTCGTCTCGTTCTCGCGAGATAAACATATTTAAATATAATAACCAGCCTGTATAGTTTTGCAAACTTTGACAACACGCAACATTGTGACAGTAATAACGTAGACGACGCCGCGGCAAGAAAATTAACTTGGCCTGTTAAGATAATTATTTTCCTTGATTTTTTCTTATTTTAGTCTGGAATTTCTTCGGGCTTTAAGATATAAATCATCCGACGAATTTTCACATAATTATCGGGAAAATTGAGACGGTTATTTGGGAAAATTGCTTTCGTTTTAAAGGAAATTACATTTTCTGAAGTGATATATTATCACTAGCGGGTTCCTTATCCGCGGCTTCGCTCGCGCAATTTAATTGTTATAAATTCGGTATCCAAACAACGCAGCTGGTGCGGGTACCATATATACTACCCATATTATTTTAGATAAGAAATCTCTTTGGTGCTTTCCCACCTACTTTTTTTTTTTAATGTTATTTATCTCCAAGCTTTGTTCATTAAAATAATACAAAAATATAGAATTATCATTATTATTAAATAAATATAGTTTAAAAAAACTAAAACACACGCTTTAATAATTAATCAAACTAAAAGCGGAAAATTAATATATTTAGTTTAAAATAATTTTTGAAATTCTTAATATAGGCAGAAAATAATAATGAACAATAAACATTAGTATTATTGTGAAAAAAAGCGTGGGGTGCTCGATATACGAAAAATAGAGCACAAAGCGCCCCAGTTTTTTTTTAACTATAATACTAATGTTTATCGTTTATTATTCTTTTCTGCCTATATTAAGAATTTCAAGAATTAATTTAAACTATATTATTTATTATCCGGTTTTTAGTTTGACTAATTTAAAGCGTGTTTTTTAGTTTTTTTAAACTATATTTATTTTTCATTTTTTAGTTTAAGTTATTGTTAAGAATTTTTTTTCTGAGTAGAGATAGTCATAGAGAGGTCCGGAGTAGAGATGGAATACTGTCACTAATTTAACAATGATTTTTTGAAATGGCTAGATTTAAAGCAGTGGATCCACAAACCCGAACAAACCAGCTCGGCCAACGGACCAACTGAGAGCGAAAGAATGTACCAACACTATTAAGCCGATTGCTCGGAAAGTAGGTAGATAGTACGCATGCGCATACGGTGAGCTCTATCTCTCTCACTCTCAAACAGAGGATCTGTAAAGAAATAATTTAATTCCGGCGATCCTGATCAGGGTAGTGATATAAACTTATCAAATGATTGTATTGTCAGCGGTTCTTGATAAGTCTGCAAAATTGAAATTAAATCTGACCGTAGTGCATCAAAATCGGGTTCAAAGAAGTCGGTTACAAACAAATACACATACAAACATACAGATGAAGCTAATAAAAGCGTGTTAAAAATGTATTGAAACGTCGAAACGTCCCAAACCCGGGGCCGTTTTTCGCATAAAAAATTTCCACAAAAAAAGAGTAAAATAAAATAACTAATATTTAGGTTTAATAATATGTGCAGAGGAACACTCGTTTTAAAAGAGCTTAAAAGCCACAAAAAGTGTAAAATTTTACCCTCTTATCAGCAAAACTAAGGAAGCAGGTCAAATTATTTAGTTTTTTTTTTAATTTTACTTTATTCCCAACCAACTTTACAAGTTTATTACAGGGATAAGTATATAAAAATAACTAACAATTATTACTCTTTAATAGGTAGGTATATATATAAAAAAAGATAGTTAAAAAAATATTTTGTTTTACATTATAAACGTATGATTAACACGTTAAGAAAGAAATTTATTCTAGGAAATATTTTTTTAAATGAAATTTAAATAATGGTAGTTTTTTTAATGTTTTAATATTTTCCGGTAAAATATTATATAATATTAATCCATTATATAACAATGACCGTTTTCCAAAGTTACTGTTTATTTTAATAGTTTTTAAAAAATTCGTTTGTCTAGTATCATGTCTATGAATATCATGAACTTTTGTAAACGTTATGTTAGAAATTTTTTGTTTTAAAAAAACACATGGCCACGCGACGCGTCTCCCGTCCTAAAGGCAGGGGTGAGCTTATAAAAGCGATTAAAACGACGCGCAAAAGTAGACTCGGTATTTTTCCAATCACAAGTTAAAGTCGTTACGCTGCCAGTTTATTCGGGTTTGTTCGCACCATAAAAAAATCCAAATATTCTTTTACTTCCATTTCATTCTTATTCTTATTAGAAATTTATCAAGACATAAATAAATGCAAACTAAGTTCAGCCAACACGTCTGCAAGACAAAATTGGCTTTTAATTGTTTTAAAATAAAAAGGTGGCCAGAGCATAACGGCACTATTTGTAACTGTAACAAAAATCAATAAACTTTTGCTTTCTAGGGGTCGTAAAGTATAAATCAAGTGCATCGACACAGAGCTTTTCTTAGGTAACTTGTAACAGATGTTATTTTGTCTCCTTGGGGTATATTTATTTTGTGGTACTTGAGGACAAAGGGTGGACCTTATTATGCAGTAATAATGCCACCTTCTATAAAGTTAATAATAATCTGCAATGCTAGGTGAAGAAATGGGGGAGAGTTTCCATTGACTTTTCGTTTATAAACACCTTTGACAGAAATTATTAACACATTGTATTAAGTCAAGAAAATAAGTTAAAAAATATAAATATATAACATAACAAAGGAATTTGACAATTGACAATGGTGAGCATCGAATTTGAGACACCCTGTAATGCAAATAATAAGTAAGGTACTTATAAGCCCTTCCAAATTCAAACTATGTCGACAATTTAACCTCACTTTCTACTTCAGTTTTAACTTTACTGCATAACAGATATCAACTGCTTCGGACAAGCCAACTTTGAAGCTTTACAGCTTTGTTGGGGCCTAGAACAACCATTGTTGTTTGGACTAAATTAGGTATGAAGTAATTGGAAACTGTGAGCTTTCCCGTGATGCTTATGTATATACGATACTATAGATTTACGGTAAATAAACCTTTAGTTTCAAGTTTTATTTGTACAATAATGTATACATACAGGGTGTTTCATTTAGGGTGGCCACCGGCCATATCTCGGATACTACTAGGCATAGAAACTTGGGGAAAAAAAATTATAATTAAAGCGGTCATGAGAAAATTCTGGAAATTACTTTTAAGTTCTTCATTTCGCCGCAAGGGGGCACAATTAAAAATTATTTTTTATTTTTTATAGTTTTTTAATTCTAAATTTCTCCGAAAATTCCCTTATTAAGGTATAACTCTGATTACATCATCGAAAAGCTTAGACAATTCTGCATCATTTTGGTTTAAGGCTCATTGGCGTACCGACCTTAATAAGAGTGGGAGAAGCTATTGAAAGTGTAAACATTAAAATCGCTGTAACTTCTAAACGACTTATCCAATTTTACTAAATTTAAGCTTGTTTGGAAGGGAAAGGTAAGTGTCTTCAATTGCCGTATCCAATAGTACACGATAGTGTTTAATAAAATTGCTAGAGGGCGCAATTTGTAATAATAACAGTTTTTTTGATTTTATCCCGAAAATTCAAATCATACGGTATAACTATGACATCATAATCGGAAAGTAGATGAAATTTGCTTTGTTTGTTTCAGAGTTATTGCCAAAACAATAATTTTTAATACAAATTGCGCCCCCTAGCAATTTTATTAGAAACTATCGTGTACCATTGGATAGGACAATTGAAGATACTTACCTTTCTCTTCCAAACAAGCTTAAATTTAGTAAAATCGGATAAGTCCTTTAGAAGTTACAGCGATTTTAATTTTACACTTTCAATAGCTTCTCCCACTCTTATCAAGGTCGGTACGCCAATGAGCCTTAAACCAAAATAATGTAGAATTGTCTAAGCCTTTCGATGATGTAATCAGAGTTATACCTTAATATGGGAATTTTCGGAGAAATTTAGAATTTAAAAAAATAATTTTCAATTGTGCCCCCTTGCGGCGAAATGAGAAACTTAAAAGTAATTTCCAGAATTTTCTCATGACCGCTTTATTCATAGTTTTTTTTCACAAGTTTCTATGTTTGGTAGTTTCCGAGATATAGCCGGTGGCTACCCTTAATGAAACGTATATACATAATGTAGAAAGCTTCGAGTACTTTTTTGATTTAAATTACTGTCTCATGTAGGTACGTTGTCTTTTCACGAACGCAATTTCATTTGTATCGCATTTTCATTCACTCAAAGGCGCTCCTTATTAAACGGTCGTATGAGAAAAATGGAGTTTTAACTCAAAGAAACTCTCTGGAATAAATCATGAACTGGCGAAATTAAATCGCGCTTTTCGGATACAAAATGTCTAAGAATGAAACGGAATACTGATAAGTAGATACATTAATACTGAAAATGTCGGAAATTGTTTCGGTTAGATATTAGGAATCGGGAAGTCGAGGGAATTTTTTACGAGAATTTCTAGGGACATGTTTCCAAGGCAGATTTAAACTTACTTCTATCGAACAATATAAAGTACAAAAAAGAAGTTTTATATTGTTCTCTTGCTAACTTGTTTCGGGTTTGTCAGCACTCATAGAACTTAGCATTATTAATAAATTAAAGAAGGATGTTTTTTTATACGTAAAAAAGTTGTACTTTATTAATCTCGATATTTCAATTAGTTTTTGAATTAATTGCGTTTAAATGCTGGATGGCAAGAAATATTTAAATAAACACCTTTCATAATGAAACACATTTATTGAAAATTAACTATGCGTTCTTAAGCATAAATGACATATTTTCAAGTCTACTATCTCATGTTGTTGTATTTGAACCTTAGTTATGAGACATCCTGTATATAATGATAAGTAAATGATTTACCTAGGCACGTTATTGATTTCATAATAGAAATACACGAGTTAACCAAAATGGTGTTTGTACTCACTATTAAACTTAAATAATACATACCAAACACCAAGAAGATATGTTAATAATACAAAAAAAACAAATAAAAAAAATATATAGAAAAAGAGAAAACCAAAAAAAAATCAATTAATAGCATTAAGTTAATTTATCAACCAATTATAAATTACTGTAATTCATTTAAGGTACTTTTCTGCTGGTTTTAATTAAGATTACCATAAAACTATCAAACAGGGGCGGCTCGTGGTATTTGAAAGTGGTGAGGCACAGTTGAAATTTTTTTTTAGCAAGGTTAGATTTTAAAGTAAGTTTAGTGGTCACTCTACTTCGTCAGTTGTGTAATAGGTACCTTCTGTAAAAAAATTTATAATAATAAATTTAAAAAATTGGAATATAGTTTGTAAAGCTAGGGCTATGTCATTGTTATCGAACAATTTGTTCCTATGGAAATATATTGGTACTTTTATTGTGTAGTAAAAGACCACGAGACAAGTTTTTTTTTAAATCGCTATAACCGTATTTTGACCAAACTTTGTCGCTATTATTTGCAGCAAAATAATTTGTTTAACGTTACACTACCAGTAAGCCAGTCGTACTTTTCGTACCAAGTGTTTTGAAAGCTCCGATTTGATTTCCCCACCCCACCGATAGTAACAAGACGTTTACTCAAATCTGGAACAGGTCGCTTTACTTCTTTTACTATGTACAATTTATCTTCATAGGAATTAATACTTGAAAATTCTGCTCATTTACTAAAAAAATAACAAGATCACAAGTAGGATTGCGAATGTTTACATTTACCTGGGGAAGTTGTGACGCTGTGCTAGTACCCGCTGAATCCATTTTTTGCTAATAAGCACAAAACAAATAAACTAATAAGTAATAAAAGTAATGTAATATTAATATTTTAGAAAAATCACTACCCACTGTTGGAAAAAAAAAATCAGTACGGAAAACCACAAAAGTATTTACCGAAAACTATAATAAAATAAAAAATGCAGGTGTAAAAGTCAAATTCACTATGCACTATGTACTCTCTCTAAACTTTAAACTTTTAAGGGACAAGGAACAAACAACCTGTTAATCTAATAATAGCATTTATCCAAATTCATCTAATAGATTAGATTAGTCCCCTCGCGTTCGCATTAAATTTACGTAGAGAGTTGAGGCTGGCCTCAAAAGAATGTTTTTATGCGCTATTTAAAGCTAGATTCTAGATTCGACTGGACTATTACGGTATCATACAAGACATTAGATATTTTCACTAATTCGCTAGACAAGGAAGCGGGAGGCCGGGCCTCTAACCATATACGACCGCATGCAGAAATGAGATGGACGATAGATGATATTTCTAGCGAAGCGCGTTAAGATTGACGCTAACGGCATTAATTCTAATGGATATATATTTATGCGAATAGTAAAATAATATAAATATGTAATTTATTTAATTTGCAAAATTATCGGTGAGGCACTGCTATCAAATCCTAGTTGACTGTCGTTGGCTAGTCTATACATTACATTAATTAGAGCATTATCACAGTTGTTGGTGGAAAGATTATTTATGTAAAATGTTAATGGATTTCTAGTCCTGTATGACGGCACATTCTGCGTATATATAAGCGCGCATAATATATTATGCAGTACCGTAATCTGGCATCTATAGAGGAAACAATAACAAATGAACGTATTGACCAAATCGTATTCCAATCTGAAGTAAATCAACATATAAATTTCGCCCCTCCACTTTGTTTGCCAAACTTAGGGGTGTATTCTGTAGCACTTCCGTTAAATTTTAGAGGTCGCCAAAATTTTGGCGGCCGTTATAAATTTCTTTATATTCTGTATCTTTCTAATATGTCAAAATCATAACCTATTCTTCTAAAACTACCGGCCAAAGCAAT
Source organism: Polydrusus pterygomalis (assembly GCA_963969555.1). Classification (NCBI taxonomy): domain Eukaryota; kingdom Metazoa; phylum Arthropoda; class Insecta; order Coleoptera; family Curculionidae; genus Polydrusus; species Polydrusus pterygomalis. The sequence continues at coordinate 4,616,687 of OZ018377.1, forward strand.
AATTTTTAGAGGGCTATTAAAAATCTCCTTTAATTTTTAGCAGTCCGTTAAAACTAGTTTTCTTAGATTAGCTTTTAATATTATATTTTTTGATTTAACACTTTATTAGTAATTTGGAATTATTGACGAAGATAGTATTTATTCGTTTAAACAATGGCATTTTATGATGTTTATGGCAAGGCTTTGATTAACGAATTAATTGACAACCATGAGAGGTGAGTATATTTTTTTTATTCAGTGTTTTCACACAATTTAAAATTACCGAAAGCATAAATGTCTGAAACACTCATTTGACCAGGATTCATATCTTCTGGCAAATACTTTCTACATCTTTTTTTGAGCTAAGGGCTGAATTCAGATTCCATTAAAGGGTACTCCGAGACAACAGCGATCCTTTCTAGCTATCTAATACCACGTTCAAGAAAATATTTCGATTCAATAAGGATAGCAAGAATCATAATCGATTTAATTAGCCTGCATATGCAAGAAGGACAAAGAAGTTCAGCAGTTCCTAGAGAACTAAAAAATTTTGCAACCTTAAACTTTTATGGTACCTACTGGTAGCTATCAATTATACAATTTTGCTTTAAGTCAACCCAGCATAAGCCGTTGCATTCATGAAGTTACTGAAATAATCTATTATAACTTAATGCCGAATTGGATAATATTTCCCAATAACGAGAACATGAGAAATACAGTTATAAATGGTTTTAGAAATAGGTATAATTTTCCACAATATTTGGGAGCTGTAGATTGTACTCACATTGCAATTATATCACCCCCAGAAGATTATCCAGCACTTCCTTACTTTTGTAGAAAAGGATATTATAGAATTAATTGCCAAATAATTGTCAACAGTGACTACAATATATTGAATATGATTGCTCGTTTTCCTGGATCAACCCACTATGCGGCTATTTGGCAAGCTTCCAATATTAAAACTATCATGCAAGATCTATATATTCATGGTGCTAATTATTTTCTTATCGGATACTCTGGGTACCCTTTACAACCGTTTTTCCTAACCCCCTTTGAGAACCCTGCGGTAAATACGCCCGAAAGTAATTATAATTATCACTTTGTAAGAAGTAGAAACATAATTGAAAAGTTGAATGGAACAGTAAAATAAAGATTTCGATGCTTATTAAAGCATCGTACTTTAAATTACGATCCTATTAAGGCAGGGAAAATTATTTATAGTTGTCGTATATTGCACAATATATCACGGTTTTACAAAGATGATCTTCCAGAAGAAATTTTAGATTTAGATGATGACGGTGCTTTCAATGATATTGAAAATATGCCTGATGAAAATTGGCACAGAAGAGGAGAAGAAATAAGAGCTGGATTAATTTTCCCTCCTAACAGTTTTTGCTTTTCTTCTAAGAAATGCACAATAAACTCTTTCTGGCATTTTTTAGTCCTCGGAGCGCGAGACATTTTAAAATCAATGAACTAAATCGTAATATTCCATAATAAAAGTGTCATAATAATGTCAAATTTAGTCGACAGTAATTCAAACAACTCAAAATGTGACGTTGCCATATTTTTGAACACACATTTTAACGGACTCCTCTAAAATTTATATTTTTTAACCAAACTCTAATATTTGCCTTTACAGAATATCAATTTTACCAAACATTTTTAGAGGGTTGTTAAAATTTAAATGTTTGATGGCCTCTAAAATTTAGCGGCTAGTTTACAGAATAGATCCCATACACTGTTAAAAGTATTAACACCATGTGAGAAATAAAAATATTTGTCTAAAACCTTATCAAAAGTCTGCGGTATGACAACGCAGCAGTAGGAGATCCACCATCCACCACATTGGTCTGAGGCCACGATGACGTTGTTTTATTCATTTCCGTGTAGGGATGTCCACAGAAAAGGTATCAAGGAAAAACATCGGTGTTTGCCATGCATCGAAAACTTTTTTTAATAGAATTAGAATTACAAAACAAATCTAATTATTATAAGCTCACACCCTAACTGAAATCAAGGGTAAAAGGTATCATCAAGATGGTGAGGCAAGGGCAAAATATCTATTTTACCAATATAAATAAGGCTTACTACATCAATTAAAATACATCGATGCATCGACAACTCTATCAAATCGCTTAAAAACGGTATAGGTAACTGCCAAGACTGGTGTAGTTTCATCACGACCGATATCGGCCGGTTCTTATCTGGCTAAACAAGTTTATTACATAATATTAAGCAAAATATCTTAATCATTTTTTTTTAAATAAAAGACAAGAATATCATTCTAATTTCCATAGCGAATAGTTTTTGGGGAAGAACCGTCTAATAACCATGCAATATAACCTAAAATATCCAATTATTATACCATTGCGCCTCGGTCGGTTGATGCAAATTCTCGGAATTAAGATTTAATCTAGATAAATTTGTGTAAACTATTGTTTCATACGATTGTTTCCTGTTTAGATTTTCCCAATTTACATAAAACACAATGGAGTTGAAGTCCCTTTCGAAACACCGAATTAAAATAATTACAGAAAATTTAATCTTTCCCAAATTATTCTTTGTACTTACCACCTAGTCGAAAGAATACTGTAATCGCGGTAAAAATAATTTTAGATGACATCAGCACACGGACTCTGATGAACAGAAAAGTCATTATCGAATCGCAAAGTAACGTTATTTTAGAAATGTGGTACTCCGATCGCTTTTTCTCTTTCTTTTCTATTGTTTTCGTCCTTCCCCTCCAGCCCCGATAGAATCGAATTGAAACGAAAATAAATAGCAGCAGAATCACATTCCGCATAATGTAAAGAAAAAAGACAACCGACCATAGACAAAGATGCCCTCCGTCAGTCGCCCCGTCGCGTATTGACAATATTGACAGTGTGATTGACAGTATTGTACCTTAACCTTAAAAAATAAAACAATGTATTAAACTTGTTGACGTTAGATTTTTGCGATTTATAGGTTAATAACTACGAATACAAAGGAAGTAGGGTATTGTAGATTGACAGTTGTCCGGGCTGGGGGCCGATGGCGGCAACATTTGACGCATGCGCGTTTCCGGTCCACCTGTGGCGTATCATTAAAATGGTAATAATAAAATGATTAATGAAATTTTATTTGACGAAGAAAATAGAAAAAATATTTAGATTCATATATACCTATAAGATACGTTAAGGTTGGTGTAATAAAACAATACAACTATTTCTTTTAATTATTTATTTAAATAAGCTAACGGAGGTGAAAGGGTCCTTACTGTAAATATCTGGTTAAATAACTAAAAAACACCTTTTATTATACATTAAAAAAAAAAATTGCAGGAAACAAATTGTTTCAGATAATAAATACTGATGAAGGCAAAATTATTGCCAAAACGTCTAAGTTAAAAAATAAAATTTTAAAAAACCTTACTTCATGAACCAAATCACAAGAAAATAATAAAATATAATATAATATAGTCCTGTTTATTATATGTACCTAAATAATATTAATGAGATTTCTAGTATACAAGAAAATTGTCAAATGACAAACTATGCAGATAATACAAACATTTTATTTATTTCTAGTATCAACAACTTAACAAGTTAATTATAGATACATAAACCCTATTTCTAAAAGCTATCATAAGCTATAATAAATATTCAATTAGCATTTGCCTAAGCAGTTCATTCCTTAATTTTAATTTTCCATAGTTTAAATTATATATTATGTCAATGTCTCCACAATATTTATTAAAATAGAGCACAGTCTTATAAGTGGTGAGTTTTTGTATAGATTTGTCCTCGGTGTAGGAATATAAAATACATGTGCGGATCTAGTATTGACTAAGCCTATTCTAAACAGAAGCAGTCCTAGGAACTCTTCATTATCTATTAAACAAATTACACAAAAGTCCTTGATCTGTACCTCTTGGCGGATAAACTGAAAATGACTTGTAGTACAAAAATTTTAAAAATGTACGCTGAATATATTTTAAAAGAGCAATCTTATTGGCATACTGAGGATCCCAAATAGTTCATGCATACTAAAGTTTTGTAACTACCAGGGATTAATATAAAGTTATTATGGCGTTAACATTTTTAAAGTATTTACAAGTTCTTATAATAAATCCTAGCATATAAAGACCATGAGCTTCTCGAGCAACATATTTAACAATTATGATTGAAGTAAATAATTATTGGTTTTCTAAAGACAAACTGATATTAAATAAATCAAAGACCGTTATCACCTTGTTTAAGACTAACTGATACACTTTGGAGAATCTGGAAACCGTAACCATTAATGATTGTCATATAAGATTAAAGGAAGATACTAAAATCTTCGGTGTGTTGTTGGATAGTAAAATGTCCTGGAAGAGCCATGTCCTGGAAGTGCCATTTCCAATATATGTTGTAACCAGAAGGTGTTCCATTTAGATTCACAGTAGGATAATTATCTTCAGGCAGGTTTTGACATGGTGCCTTATAAGATATTGCATAGGAACATACCTGCCAAAAAAATATAAGTTTTTTAATTATCTGTTTGGCACCTTTACCAAATGACACAAAAGTACCTATAACGTGATACAACCTCGCTTTGTAATTTTTTTTTTATATTCTGATATGAATTTCTTTGAATGATAGAAGGTTTGGGATTTGCTTTGAATTTATTTTTTTTAATCAATGGTATCTCCAGTCGTCCTCAGGTGAATATTGGGAAAACGTTTCTATCATTCTAGAAACATCATTGTCTTCAATCTTGAAATATGAATTTCTTTGTTTATCGTACCTATACTACCATCCATATTTTATTACATTCTTTATCCATGGCTTTAAAATTTTAAAAATAGATTAAACCAATAAAACATCTAAAAACTTTTATCGATACCTACATAATTTATGAAAAAGTGACAAAGCAGCTTCCTCAGAAGCATAAATAATGCAGAATTATTTGTATTCATATTCTTAATTCTACCTACCTACATATTTTCCAATATTATGTAATTACCTGATACAATAGTTTCAAAACTTACATTTTTTAACCTGGCTACTTCAAAAGTAGGCACTACTGCAGTTGGGACCAATCTAACTTTCAATCTTGAAGTTCTGTCAACCCAATCTTCAGAGAAATGCTTGGAGCAAAGAACTCTATTTCATATAGGATCCCAATCACTTCGGTTTACAATTTTCAACCATGCCTTTTTTCTTGGATAATTATGTGGAAAACTAAAAACCAATAAGTATTTTTAATTTGCTTTTCTGTAGAAATGGGGTAACCCAGTCGATTAATAAATAAATAATATTTTTCTGGTTTTATAAGACGAACGCCCATGAATGACGAATGACATGCGAGGTTCGGAGGTTATGTGTATTTTGATATTAAATTAAATATTTACATTTTTTTTTCTCTACAGATTAAAAAAGTGTATATATCTAAACATAAACTTACCGATGAAATGTAATGCCCAGTTTTTTACTTCCTAGCGTTTGGGAGCACCCACAAGCAGCACAATTAACCATATTTATAGCTTTTTCATTAACCCAGCATACCAAACAATTAATCCGTTTTAATCGCTGTCCAGCGCTAAAAGTATACTCCACTGTCGCACTAAAGTAATTATAAGTTTACTAGAATTCGTTAAATATGGTTCTTAACTAATTAAAATGGAAATTAACCCAAAAACAGCAAAGAAAGCAGAAATCACAGCTCGACATGTCAACTAGTGTCAACCACGGTCAACCACCAAAACAAACATGGAGTCATATTTAGACATTAGATGGGGGTTCAAAATGGCCGACTTCCGTCGGTTGCGTTGTAAGGCGGTTTATGCAAAATCCTACTTCCTTTGTATTCTCAATTCGATGGTTAATAACTATTAAAGTTGACATTGGCACCACTAAAAATCAAAAATCCCTAGTGTTATTAGAAAAAAGCCGAGGACTTCCGACCTCTAATTCTATTATTAGAATCGAAATATGGGAGTAGCGAAATGCGATTTCTAACGAACTTTTTCGAAACGCTTTCAAGCGAATCGAAATTAAAGATTCTATCTATCAGAGTCTTGCTGCAGATCTCGACGTTTTGGAGCTCGTTTTCGTGTTATTCATATACATATACATTTAGGCCAATACATGAAGAACTACTAGGAATGTATATAATAGGTGAAAAGCCGTTTCTAAATTTTGATAAACTCTACGTACGATAAATATTAAAAAAGCTATCTTCCTAATAGTAAAATAAAGTATCTATTGAACATTTTAAATGCCTATTACGTCACTTACTAGTTCCTACCACAATTTTTTTTCATTACAGCTAATAGTAAAAAAAGGAAACTCAAAATCAATTTCGTGTTAAATATGAATTTTGCCCGTCATCAAAGGTGTTCATATTTTTACGATTTCGCAGGATTAATTTAAACATACCTCGACCCCTTTTATCCTGCAGGGATAAACAAAATATCCTGGAAAAAAACAGACAATTAAAAACTTTTAATTTGTTTCAGCTGTTGCGTTAAAAATATTGGGTTCAACACGGTCGCTAACAGTTCAAACGGTTGAAAATTGGGTTAGTAGGAAAATAAATAAAAATATTTTTTTAAATGAAAACTACCATTTGTAAATAATTTTTTAATTGATCATCATATTATGATGTTTAGCAATTATATTGTTATGTTGAACTATAATATAACATGTGCAATAAGCCAACGAATATCAAGCACATATAGAATACATTCTATCGTATGACATGGCTATAAACACTTACTTATAAAATAAAGCTCCGGCCCTACATCAGTTACTTTACAGCTCTAGTGGTACTGTCTTATAATATTATTTTGTTACATTATTTACAAAGGTCGTAAAAACGTTTAAATTTCATTACTATTTTCACAATAACCTTACATTTTTTATCAATCTACTCTCAAAATTGGCCTTTCATTAACTTATGTTCAGTTGCTACCGCTAGGAGGCGCTATTATTAAATATGTTGCCAGGTAAGTACCCAGAATGACGAAAATGACGTTGTTTTGGTCATATAGGTCTTTTGACCATTTATATGACGTTGCTTTGACGTCGTGTTTGACGTGAAAAACTGTGATTAACAGTGTTTTAAACCACAGGTTTTATGAGTAATGTTCTATATTTTCAATATTTAACTGATGCAAAAACTTCCAAAAATTCGTTTTATTTTTGCTTTTAATAAAAAATTAACCGTTTAATATTGAATGTCATTGTTACCATTAGAATAAGCACTACAAATCTAAATACAAATAAATATGTGATTTAAAAATTATTTCCGTTTTTATTTCTCAAAGTGGGGGTTACCTCGCTGAAATTGACGTCATTTCGACGTCACAAACTGACGTAATTTAGCTGTGACTTACTTACGTTAAAAAGACGTCGTTATGGAAGTTAAAAAGACGTCTAGTAGAGCTGATGACGTATTTTAGACATCATTTCGACGTCATGTGCTACCTGGGGTCAATGCCATCTGTCTACTTCTTTAAATTAGAGAATGCTATGGTTATTATAATTTTGCTTTATAAATAAAATGTTAAAAAATAAATTTAAAATGGTGTACTTTCGTTATGTTAAGGCATAAAATGGCAAAGAATAAAATAAAAACAGGAATTTCATTGTATAATATTTGAAATATAAAATAGAATAAAAATCTCGACGTCGAAATGTAGACCGTGAAAAGTTAAAGAGTTACTTAGGATAATGTAATGTCTCCTTGAAATTCAACATTGCTTTAAAAGGAATTTATTCGTGCTTTTTGAGTTTCAGCATTTTAAAAATAAGGGCAATAAATTGACAAAGTGGTGGAGTAGGGAACAAAGTTATAGCCATTTTCATGTTGAACACAAACTGCGTTTTCAAAAATACTTATTTTTTGTAGTTACCTTATACAGGGTCAAAAACAAATAAACTTTGCATCACATGCGACCAAATTTTAATAGTCCAATTTCTATTTGTAGAAAAACACACATTTACTATGGCGCTACTTTAAAGAAAATGTATCTGAAATAAAGCATTGTTAAAACTAAGAAGTTTTATGTAGGTTGCGTTGAGTCTTATTTTGCAAACGTGGTGCAATTTACAAAATATAGGTAAAAAATTAAAATTTGACAGATAATGCGAATTACGTGACTACTATTTTTTTACTTAGTTTTCATCTCGATCGAAGCAGAACTTGATGCTGCCAAAGTCAAATTTCGAATAAAGCTAATAATAAAAAAAATCCCATATTATGCGGACTTTACTGGTGACACTGTAGATTCGAAAAAATATCTAATTCTAGTTTTGTTTAAACTAATATTAACATCCAACTAACAAACCCATCTAATTTACTATAGGTACTAATAAATAACATTATAGTTAATGACAAAAGTAAATTTTGCGTTTAAATGCAACACAAACTACAGCACAAGCAAAATAAGCTTTTGTAATGCAAAATATCTACTTAAATCCAAACTAGACAACATAATAGTTTGTTCGGCAAAGCCATTTTCTATTAATAACGGTTTGTTGCTCATACAGATATACAGATTTATCATCTTGTTGTGGAGCTTTTAGGTATAAAATGAAATGCAAACTCGATGTTGATTCATATTCATTGTGAACGAGCAGAAATAACAGGGTAATTTTTTTGAAAACTTAAGATATATTTTATATAGGGTATATTTTCGACACTCAAGGAGATATCGTATATTATTATAGTCTATCCCTTACTACAACGGAACAGAGAGGGACGAACTAACTTAAAACAATGATCTGTCGTTGCTCCGCCTGGTTCAAGTTAAACGAAGTAATTCAAAACATATATTTTTTTTTATAGCCGTTGTTGGTGGGTGATTGATGTCTGATGGTATGGTGCACTTTTAGTGCAAGTGCGAGGTACATGACCTAATTTTGTGTCCTTCTATTCAAGGTTTGTTTGTATTTATTGTCCCTTTAATCATAAACTTGATCCTCTGTTGTTATTAACATACTTTATAAAAATAAAAACTAAACTTATTTGGTTTTACGTGGTTGTAAAAATAAATGTTTTCATATAAAAAACATTGTCGTTAATTTTTGTGTTTTATTAAGTCTTATCCCAACTGATATGTTTCTTTAGGTAAGAACTTGTACGCCATTTTCTTTTTTATTATGACTTCCTTACTTTATTTTCTCAAAATAAACATCACCGGTGATGGTCCGGGGCAAAATACCTATAGATTAAAAAGTATTATACAGACTGTCCGCGGATAGGGTTTACAATAGCACAAATAAATGAAAAATTTCATTTTCCGGGAAAAAGTCATTCTTGATAAAAAAGGTTTGCTTGTAAAAAAAATGCAATTTACACAGAGAAAATTTTGATTTTTTATACAGAGTTCGCAAAAACTTCAAAAACATGATTTTTCTCCAAGAATAAACTACCTTTATTTTTTATTTTTGACCAAAATGCCAATTAGAAAACTTATTTAGAATAACGTTTGTAATTTAAATCCGAGATTTAAAATAAATCTTCAATTTTTTAGTTTTTTTAATTTTTAGAGGTAAAAGAATTATTTTTTTTTGGATAGCAGCATTAGCGGTCGAAATACCTACATTATCAATGACAGAGGGGTATCAAAAAGTTTCAAAAACTAATTTCTGGTGTTACCAGAAATATGTATTTTTAATTTCACAAATGAATATAAATAAAAATAGAGTCTAATGATCTTTTATATTAATATTTTTATTCAGCAGCAAAATTTCCCTTTACCTCTAAAAATTAAAAAAACTAAAAAAATCGAATATTTATTTTAAATCTCGGATTTAAATTACAAACGTTATTCTAAATAAGTTTTCTAATTGGCATTTTGGTCAAAAATGAAAAATAAAGGTAGTTTACTCTTGCAGAAAAATCATGTTTTTGAAGTTTTTGCAAACCCTGTATAAAAATCAAAACTTTCTCTTCGTGAATTGCATTTTTTTTACAAGCAAAACTTTTTATCAAGAATGATTTTTTCGCAAAATGAAATTTTTCATCCATTTGTGCTGTTGTAAACCCTATCCGCGGACAGTCGTTAAGTCGTCAGTTAAAACTAGGTACCTATACCTAGGTATGTGGCTCAAAACGTCACACTACAGAGATTCAATTTGGCTAAAGAAAAGTAAAGAAATCTAATAAAAAAATTAAATAAAATGGCAAATAATATGTCACTGAGGGCCAATCCTAAAAAAAAGAAGCTCAGAAAAAGGTAGTTTAGTAGTAGCTAGGTAGAATACCAATGATTAAAATAATTTTTTTATAGCTGGTAGACAATTTTTAGGCTTAAAAAGCATTACTTTTTTAACTACAGTGTCACCAGTAAAGTCCGCATCATATGGGATTTTTTTTTATTAAAAGCTTTATTCAAAATTTGGCTTTGGCATCAAGTTGTGCTCCGATCGAGATGAAAATTAAGCAAAAAAATAGTAGTCACGTGATTCGCATTATCTGTCAAATTTTAATTTTTTCCAAAAAATAATTCAAAAGTGGGGTTATTTCTGAAAATATCGAAAAAAGTTATTAGAAAAAGTTTTTTAAACTGCAGTTTCTAGCCCACATGGAAAATTACAGCTGCATAGGATAATTTCGATTTTTTACCTATATTTTGGAAATTGCACCACTTTTGCAAAATAAGACTCAACGCAACTTACATAAAACTTCTCAGTTTTGACAAGGCTTTATTTCAGATACATTTTCTTTAAAGTAGCGCCATATTAAATGTGTGTTTTTCTACAAAATCAAAATTGGGCTATTAAAATTTGGTCGCATGTGATGCAAAGTTCATTTGTTTTTGACCCTGTATAAGGTAACTTCATAAAATTAGTATTTTTAAAAACGTAGTTTGTGTCTGAGAGTGATACACCTTAATATTAAGACAAAAAAGAACACATTGTCATCAGTAAAGTGTTCATTAAGTGAAAAATAAATTTTAGTTTAACATAACATAAAGTTTATCTATTTTCAACGATTTAATTTGAAACCCCTTTATTTTATTTTTTATTTTTTTACTTTCAGACACAAACTACGTTTTCAAAAATACTTATTTTATGAAGTTACCTTATACAGGGTCTTATTTTGCAAAAGTGGTGCAATTTACAAAATATAGGTAAAAAATCAAAATTATCTTATCCAGCTTAAATTTTGCATGTGGGCTAGAAACTGCATTTAAAAAAACGTTTTTCAATAACTTTTTTCGATATTTTCAGAAATAACCCCACTTTTGAATTATTTTTTGAAAAAAATTTAAATTTGACAGATAATGCGAATCACGTGACTACTATTTTTTTGCTTAATTTTCATCTCGATCGAAGCAGAACTTGACGCCAAAGTCAAATTTCGAATAAAGCTATTAATAAAAAAAAATCCCATATGATGCGGACTTTACTGGTGACACTGTATATTACCTCAATTAATCAGAAAATCTTATTTTTTTTTAAATAAAAGATATTTCTTACCACTGCATCATATATTTTTTAGGGCAATAGAGTTGTCTTTTAGCAGCATGAAAATAATATTTTTCTACTGACGTTTTATAATAACCTCTTTTCGATTGTCATTATGGTTTTTTAATAACCTCCTTTTAAGCGCAGCGTGCTTAAAAAACTTTTAAGCACGTTACCAGGAGCAACGTGCTTAAAAGTAACGCAGGTAATTATTTACAATTAAAACGTAACCACAGACTAGGTATAATTTAATATTTTTTGGCAAGTGTCAATGAAACATAGGTAATAAAATGTTAGTAAAATTAGGTTTTTTATTATTAAACCTCAGTAGAAAAAATATTGTATACAATTCGTTATGAAACAATGTCTTTTAGTCACTTTGACGTGTTGTCCAACTCGGCTTTGCCTCGTTGGACACATTCACGTCGCGTGCCTAAAAGACACTCATTTCGCAACTTATTGTATAAATAGCTATTTAAAAACGACCAAACTGAGGTTAAAAAGTCATTTCAAAAAAATGAACCTAGTAGCCACAACATAGTTGTTTTTTCGGCGCCTATTTACGAAATTCCAGCATTAAACATATGGCAATAGATACATTCATGGTACATAATATACTCATCCTTCCATATACGTGACTAACGTCTCTGCTGAAACCTTCGTGTCAAAATTCTTAGTAACACTATATGAGTCGTCTCCAAGAAAGCTTTGTTTACGGAAAAATAAATAAGTCGGTTAAATTTAACTCGAGCTAAATATACCTCCCTAAACACATTTCTACACACACGAGTCAATTAGAGGGGTGTAGATGAACAATAAAATGAGATTGCCACTAAATTTAGGTGTTTGGTATGCGCGTCTCGCGCTCCCGAGAATTGTTTTACTGCCATCATTATATGGAGCTTAGGTTCAGTTATAGATACAGGAAGTGTCAAAGGAGTATTGATGCTTTTAACTCCATAACAATTAATTAATTAATATAAATCAGTAAACATTACCGCAATTATACATACAGTGTAACCAGTAAAGTCCGCATCATATGGGATTTTTTTCATTAGCTTTATTCGTAATTTGACTTTGGCATCAAGTGCAGCTTGGATCGAGATGAAAATTAAGCAAAAAAATAGTAGTCACGTGATTCGCATTATCTCTCAAATTTTAATTTTTGCCAAAAATAATTCAAAAGTGGGGTTATTTCTGAAAATATTGAAAAAGTTATTAGAAAAAGTTTTTTCAAATGCAGTTTCTAGCCCACATGCAAAATTTCAGCTGCATAAGATAATTTTGATTTTTTACCCACCGCTAAAATTTATTTTCCACTTAATGAACACTTTACTGATGACACTGTGTTCTTTTTTTCTTAATATTAAGATGTATTACTTTCGGACACAAACTAAGTTTTCAAAAATTCTTATTTTTTGTAGTTACCTTATACAGGGTCAAAAACAAATAAACTTTGCATCACACGCGACCAAATTTTAATAGCCCAATTTTAATTTTGTAGAAAAACGCACATTTAATATGGCGCTACTGTAACGACAATGTATCTGAAATAAAACATTGTCAAAACAAAGAAGTTTTATGTAGGTTGCGTTGCGTCATATTTTGCAAAAGTGGTGCAATTTACAAAATATGGGTAAAAATTCAAAATTATCTTATGCAGCTAAAATTTTTCATGTGGGCTACAAACTGCATTTAAAAAAAGTTTTTCTAATAACTTTTTTCGATACTTATAACCCTACTTTTGAATTATTTTTGGGAAAAAATTAAAATTTGACAGATAATTCGAATCACGTGACTACTATTTTTTTTGCTTAATTTTCATCTTGATCCAAGCAGAACTTGATGCCAAAGTCAAATTTCGAATAAAGGTATTTATAAAAAAAAATCCCATATGATGCGGACTTTACTGGTCACATTGTATTTTATCAGTTATATTTTCTCTACATCATGACCCTCTATACAATGTGTATCAGCCAAATGGAATAAATTCGATAATAAATACATGGGGCGTGTCCGAAAAAACGCGCTGACTCGGCGATTGGTATTTCTTGTTACGCATTTTTTTCAATAAAAACTTTTTATACAGGGTGTGTCATGTAACAGTGGCCAATACCAACTTTTTTATTTTAAATGCAACGCTCTGTATATTATTCAATTTTTGGATTCTTCAGAAAATTTTAGACATATTTTATGTATAATATCCTATACCTATCTTTAACTGGTTCGGAAATATTAAGTGTTTTCAGATTTATTGCATTTTAGCGTTTCATTTTACTCAACGTAGATTTTATTATTTATAAAATAAAATATTGATAGACCCGTACCTACCAAAATAAGAATGTGAAAACATCATTATTTTTTTTTTTTAATTATTTATTTTACGTCGGCCTTTTTCCGCAACGAGGCCAATCACCGACGCCAGGGAATTTGTCACACACTATCTGGTAATTTTTGCCGAATCCCTCTTTGTCGAAGGTAGGGTTCTTTAACGTGCCAACATCCATGACACGGGGCCCACAGTTTAACGTCTCTTCCGAAAGACGGCGCCACCTCTTAAACCAAATTCCAAATTTAACATCGACGTTGCCGGCACCGGGAATGGAACCCGGGCCTACGATCTGTGAGGCCGCTGCGCTGACCACCAGACCACTCGATGTGAAAACATTATAAAACTAAAAGAAACGAAAAAAACCCCACATTTACCTCATTTATAAAAAGCACATTAGGTATTTATTTATTTATTGTATATACAGGGTGGCCCTTTAGTGTGGCAAAGTACAATAGCTCCGTTACTATTTCAAATACATTAAAAATATTAATACAAAAGTTGAAGGGCAGTAAGTGACTTATAACGTAAAATTATTTTTAACTTTATAGGGTGGCTCAAAAAAGCGGAACAATAAAAAATGTACTTTTTTCAAATGGAACACCCTGTATATTTTTTCATTTTTAAATTCCATATTAAATTATAATTATTTTTTATTAAATACATTATTAGTCTATACTTTATAGTTTCCGAGATATTTGCTCTTGAAAAGTGACATTTTTGAACTTTGACAGCTTCTAGCTTTCTAACAGTACGTCTTAGAGCAAAACGGCTTACATGTCCCTATCTTTAATTTTTATTATCTTCCCAAAAAAATCAACTTCCGGTTAAACCGGATGTTACTCGAAAGCAGGAAATATAGTTGTTCCGGTTTAACTGGAAGTTGATTTTTTTGGGAAGATAATAAAAATTGAAGATAGGGACATGTAAGCCGTTTTGCTCTAAGACGTACTGTTAGAAAGTTAGAAGCTGTCAAAGTTCAAAAATGTCACTTTTCAACAGTCAATATCTCGGAAACTATAAAGTATAGACTAATAATGTATTTCATAAAAAATAATTATAATTCTATGTAGAATTTAAAAATGAAAAAATATACAGGGTGTTCCATTTGAAAAAAGTACATTTTTTTTGTTCCGCTTTTTCGAGCCACCCTATAAAGTTAAAAATAATTTTACGTTATAAGTCACTTACTGCCCTTCAACTTTTGTATTAATATTTTTAATGTATTTGAAATAGTAACGGAGCTATTGTACTTTGCCACACTAAAGGGCCACCCTGTATAAGGAAAAAAGTAATATATTTTTCGCGAGGTGTAAGATTTGTGGTGCACATCTAATTAAAACACCATATTGGGAACCCTTTTGGTATTGTTACTTTGTGAGAATTTTATATAATGAATATATTATTATATAGGGTGTCCTGTAACTAAGGGGCTATACGGCAACAGGAGATAGTGGACTTAAAAATATGTCATTTAATTCCATTTCTGATAAGATTAAAGAGATACAAGGTGATCCAAGTAAATATTTAGTTTATAAAATTGTCAATGATTTAAGCTGATATGAATCAAATTGGATAAACTTAGTTATGTTTTTGAGGGCTAGAAGGAGGATTACATAATGAGTTTTAAGATATCCCCTACAGAACGCTAGCTACACAATATGAGTTTGATAAATTCTCGAATATACTTCTCCCACCTTTCTGACCACTTTATCTCAAATTAGAAGAGATCTTTTATACGCAAAACAGGTGTACTTCATTAATCTCGATATTTCAATTAGTTTTAGAGATAATTGCGTTTAAATGCTAGATGGCAAGAAACATTTATTTATAACTGAACATATTTATTAAAAATTAACCGTGAGTTCTTAAGCATAAATGACATATTTTTAAGTCTACTATCTCCTGTTGCTCTATTTGCCCCTTAGTTATGAGACATCCTGTATAGAACAATAAGTAAATGGTTTAACCAATTATTTTATTGATTTCATAATAGATAAATTAACCAAAACGGTGTTTGTACTCACTATTAAAAATATAAATAAAGTTCCAAAAGACCAAGAAAATCTGTCTGAAATATATAAATACCAAAAGTAAAATACTTAAAACACACACTACACAAAACAGCCACAGAAACACTTAAAAAACACCAAAACGTGAACAAAATACTATGACGCAACCTGACGCGTGAGCTTGCTACGGCCCACTGCTGATTTGGGAACTTTAACGATGAAACCGGATCAGCTGTTAATGTCAAATGTCGTTGTCTTCTGTCGAAACGCTTTGTTTTAAGAAAAAGTTAACTCTATAGTTAAATTCACATAGAGTTTTAATGCCAAATGTCAAGACTTGTCATTGTCTAGTTACTTTAGATTTCACCAACTTACTAAATTTTTATACAGATGAGATTGGTCAGTGTTTTTTCATTTTCTTTTCTGGAATTGTTCGGCCAACTCTTTTTATTTCTATCTCTTTTTAATCGTATGAAATAATACAAGACAGACATACTTTGTGTGCAGTACAATTATACTAATTAAATTTTGCCATTAGAAATTTATATTTTATGAGTTGATGCAGTATTTGACAAGTATGACAGAACTGAAATGTCACTACTTTAAAAGTTTATGTGAATTCAACTATATATATAACCTTATACCACGCAACGATCAGTCCAGCTTCACCCTCAATGGTCGGCGTTACCCCAGTTTACACAGGAAATCAAGATTAAAATAATTCCTTTATAGAAATATGATATTTTGAAACAAAAATGTGTTACAAAAATGTATATTCTGTGGAAATGGGATACAAGTTTTAGTCGTTTTTAGGATCCTGTAACGAAAAGTAAAAAGGAAAATCTTAGAGGATATCAAATATCAGCAGACTGCTGACTGGCATTCAGACAAAGAATTTAGGATCTTAAAAAACAGCCAAAAGCGGCGAGAGAAAGAATATTTTTATTATGTGTTAAATGAAAATTGTTTGTGGTACACTTTTATTATATCAGATTACGGAAAATCCGTTACAATGAAAAAATTATTCAGTAAAATGTATTTAGGATATTTTCAGTAGCAAAATAATACTTAACACAATGATTTTATACCTACAGGATGAAACAATAACAAATGAACCTATTGACAAAATAGTGTTTCATTCTAAACTAAATCAATATACAAATTTCGCCTCTCCACTTTGATTGCCAAACTTATGCTAGTAAAAGTATTAACATGATGTGGGAAATTTAAATCTTTGTCTAAAACTTTATAAAAAGACCGCAGTATGGCAACGCAGCAGTAGGATATCCCGCCCCCAAAGATGTGACTACCACGACATTGGTCTGAGGCCACGATAACGTTGTTTCTTTCATTTCCGTTTAGGAAACATCGATATTTGCGATGCATCGAAAAAAAATTGAAATAGAGTTAGAATTACAAAACAAAAATCATAAATCTAATTACTCGAAGCTCACAGCTTAACTGAAACCAAAGGTAGAAGATATAATCATGATCGAAAAGCAAAGGCAAAATAAATAGTTACGAATAAAATTAAGGCGTAATACAGCTGCAAATATCAGATGGCCTCAATGCATATCTTATAAACGATGTCATCATCATCATCATCAAGCAGCTATATACTATATAGTCGTCCACTGCTGGACATAAGCCTCCCGTAAATATTTCCATCTCTCTCTGTCCCGCGCTGCATTCATCCAGTTCGTGTGAATGCGCTTCAGATCGTCTGACCATCTAGTGGGTGGTCTGCCTCTGCTGCGAAGTGCATGATCTCTAGGTCTCCATTCGGTTATTTTTATCATCCATCTGTCATCGTTCATCCTATCGCCATCGCTATTCTTACGATGGCATCCGCAATTCCACTTCTTCTTCTCACCTCCGCATTGGGAACCCTATCTCTCAGGGAGAGTCCCAACATGGCTCTTTCCATGCTTCTCTGTGTCACTCTTATTTTGTTTGCTGTTTGCTTTGTTAGAGTCAGGAGTCAGTGTTTCGGCTCCATACGATAGCACAGGCAGGACACACTGGTTGAAGACCATTCTCTTTTGACACATGGGAATGTTAGATCTTAAGATGTAGCTCAGTTTTCCAAAGGCTGCCCAGGTGAGACCTATTCTTCTGCCGATTTCACAGGTTTGATTGTCTCTCCCCAATCGAATTTCGTGGCCTAGGTAATTATAGGACCATACTTGCTCAATATTCAAGCCGTTTACTTTCAGATTTTCACTTGTGACTAGATTTGTCATGAACTTGGTCTTGCTGATGTTAATATTCAGCCCAACCTCTTTGGATGCTAGTTCCAGCTCCTCTAGCATCTCTTTCGCTTTATCGAATCTGTCTGCAATTATTACTAGGTCATCGGCGAAGCGAAGATGGCTCAGCTTCTCGCCATTGATGTTAATACCAAAGTTTTCGATCTTAGTACGCTTAAACATATACTCCAAGAGGTTGGTGAATAATTTGGGAGAAATGACCTCACCTTGCCGCACACCTCGCTCCATCTTGAAGTCAGGAGTATCTTCGTGAAGTCTAATGACAGCATTCGCGTTCTTGTAAATATGCTCGATAAGGCTGGTGTACCGGTGGTCGATTCTACAGTCCGCGAGGGCTTGGAGCATACTACGATGGTCCACTGTATCGAAAGCTTTCTCGTAGTCCACGAAAACGAGCATCAAATGCTTATTGTACTCTATATATTTTTTCAATAAGAATTTTTACTGTGTGTAGGTGATCATTGGTGCCATAGCTCTTACGGAAACCTGCCTGTTCGTTCGACTGATAGAGATCAAATTTTGTTGTTAGCCTTTTGGTAATGATTAAACGATGTATCGCATTGAAAATATCGATGTTTTTGATGCGTCGATGTATATCGAACATCCTTATTTCCGTTTGGTGTTTCTTTGACAGCGATCTGAAATTTTCTTCAGTTTATCGGTTTTGTGTAATAATTGCTTTGTTTTTAGTGTTTTGTGATATCTTTTGTATAGTCGCAAGTGTTTTGTGTGATATTTTTTGTAGTCGCAAGTATGCGAGAATTCGGTGCATTCCTGCAGTCACGTTTCATAGGTTAGGTTTACAGTATAGTAGCAAGGTCACGTTTAAAGGTAAATCCACCATAATCCCTACTCCCTGCCCCACCCAACTCTTCATAGCCTCTCTCCTATACCAATGACGTTGTCAACACATTTGAATAGCGTTTAGGAATGACATGCCATCGATAGAAACTAGATCACCAACCTATTATTTGAATAGCCAAGCTATGAATTTTTAAATTATTTATGTTGTACCGAGAAATACTACAAAAAGCATTATCTTCATAACTGTACAATAACGGAACTGGGTATATAACTGCCTTCCAGTGAGGAATTTACGGAAGGAGACTCGTAAAGAGACAAAGCGCGCAAACCAAGACTCCACGGCGAGTGCTATAATCAATCATTATTCTAGTTACATACATAATTATCTCTTGGCATAAGTTAGATTAATAAATTTAAGATAAAACACTAAAAATGACCTAGGTATATCTACATATAACGATGTCATTTTGACACGCCAGAAGATAAAGAAAACTAAAGTTCAGAGACTAAATCCGTGCATTCTCTGCGAGTGTAACTCTCCTGATATAGTACTATGGTCGTGATTTGGTTGCTTCCGACTTTCTAGTAAATTTTTCTGGGTGCTTTAAAATTATACGTGTTAATTTTTCTGCGATTTATATTTTATCTGTATATAGGTATAGCTAACATTGTTTCTGATAATATCGAAGCGTCCTTGTGCAGAAAAATAAATATGTAAGAAAATTTAAAAGATCGCTTAGCGTCTGCATGATAACGGCCAAACCGCAGAGCAAAGCTCCGTAATTAAGACTTTAAAAAGTCATCTTCACCACTGACCGTTAATTTCTTGGAATTCTTAAAGTTTTAATTAAGGAAGTGTTAATATGCCGGCAATAATTCAAATGGTTGAAATAAATTGCAATTTTTCCGTTATTTTTGTGATGTTACACAGCTAATATCCCAAGTACCTACATACGCTTTGATGTATGAATGATCTAATACAACTGGTTTGCCGAGGCGTAGTTTGTATTGGTAGCTTATTTTCTATTAACCCATATTAAATTAATTGCTAGTGTATCAAACCCGCTTTAGTGTTATATCAATTCCAGATTTGCTAGAACAGTGTTTTTATTGATAGTAATCAGTTCCATTAGCAGCACAGTCTTGTTGAATAATGAACTACTTTTACAGCAATTTTGTTAAGAAATAAATTGTATCTTCTCAATGCTTAATGCACATTTTGTTCCCAATAAAGCGCTTTCTCTACAGTTAAGGAAGTAGAACAGCGTCCTCAAAAACGAATTGTATCCGATAGAACCTATAATCCAACAAGAGGTTTGTGGGGGTTCGTTGATGTGCATGTCAGATAAAGCAATGGAAGATTCTTATTTTGCACACAGGGCTGACAAGAGGGGGTGGCTGGGGGGGGGGGGCAAATTTCCCGGGCCCACGTCTCTTTTAAGGGCCCGTGCTCGGGTTGCGCAGTTAAAAAAAATATGATAAATTATGAAAAAAAAAATATAAAATCTCTGTTGACAAAAAATTACTTACATAGATATGTAAATTGTTAGGCGAATAAGTAATGTTCTAAGTATCAAATATCGATACATTTTGTCCTCGCCCGTCCGGCCCAATATTTGTATTAACGTCGATTTATTATTCGACGAATTTATAAAACTTTCATCTTTTTTGGAGAACCTACCTACTAATTTTGTACATTTTAGAATTGACCAACAATGGGTTTCTTATTTAAAAATTATATTTTTGTTATTATTTTGGGGCAGTAAAGACTTATTTTAATAAAAATGAACAGTTTTAATGCCAAAACGACTATGAATGTGGAATATTTAAGAAACAATTTTAGCTCATTAAGTATTGAGCAAAAAATTGAAATTAAAATTGAGGGAAGACCTAAACTCGAAATTAACTTGACAAGACCACAATGTGTAAATCTAGGGACTTTATTGTTATTGATAAGTTTGCTGCAAATAAAAACAGAAGAATGAACTTTACTTTTAAACAATGTACCCACTAATGAAAAATAAATTGGCCTTTTTTTTTTTAAAAAAAAGGCCATCTTAAATCTTATTCCATTTTCAATAAAATAAGTAGGTAATCATAAATTTTTAAAATATTTATTAAAAAATATTGACCAAATTTGGGCGTAGTCTTAAAAAAATTTCGCCTGCGGCGCATTTTGCCTGCAGCGGACTTTTAATGCACTCCCGAGTTAATATGTCACAAGCCGCCACTGGCTAGGACCCTACCTCCCGCTTTTTAATATTTTAAATCTGGCAGCCCTAGGACGGGGCCCGGGATGCCGCACAGCCCCCGGACCTGACCTGGCTCTCGACGGCCCTGTTCGCACATCCCATCATTAGTATTGGACTTTATAATCTACGGACGAATTTTACCATCTCAGTAAACCATGTTGCATAACAGATAATCATACGCAATGTTAAACGACAGGAACAATATCACACCGGAAGTTATTTAAATTTTTGAGAACAACAGTACTGATTTTTAGCTGTAAGTATATGCTTTATTAAGTTTTATTACAACTGCCCAGTCGGAATTAATATAGTATATTAAACCAGACCACACCCCCATTAGAACTTGATAATTAATGTGAGTATTCAGAGCAATAATGGCTATAAACCATTCTATGGTAGCATTAACTTCTATTTCCTATTGGCTAAATTACCGTGATATTATCACTACATAACGGTCTAAAAATGTTCGTTCTTCTTACAGTAGGATACATCTAGTATTAAACAGTTCGCACCTCCGGAGAAACAACGTCGTGAGTGCAAATTTTTCCTGAAGTCATATTTTGATGACAAAATATAGCAAAACCTTTAACATATCTGGGATTACAAAGTCATAATTGTGTCTTAAACTTCTGTCGCCAGATGCCGCCTATGTCTTTTTGGAAATATCGCGAAAAATTGGCACTTGAAGCACCATAGACTTAAATGCACTTTCTGTCTTTGTTGCTTAATTTAATTGCTAAATTATTGGACCAATAAAGATGCAAATGTCTTTTCGTACCTAAATATTACGGAAATTTTTATAATTCCCTTTTCTAGTTTATTTTTCATTAAAATGTAGCAAATAACTCCTTCTTTTATTGCAATCACCTATTTAATTAAATTTGGGTTTGTCTTAAATTAAAAAAAAAACACGAACCACTAGGGCCACAATAACATAATTGAGGGGGTACTGCCTTTTTAACCCCTCTAATAGAAACAAATTGTAAAAAGTCGTTAAAATTCGAACTGCACCTAATAGCTATACAAATTAAAGAATGTTAATTTATATTTAAATTCTTAGGAAATTTATTGCAGTGTATTTATGTTCAGTTCTAAGCATCATTTTCAAAATTTTAAAGATGTTTTCTCGATATTCTACAAATTTGCACTTACGTCGTTGTTTCTCCGGAGGTGCGAGTTGTATAACGAGTATGTCAATTCTTATAAGGAATAGAATGCTTTTTTCTCAATATAATATATAATAATAGATAGTTCCGATGTCCGATTTCCTACCAAAACACGATGATTACCATAAAAGCCTGTTTACATTTGGTGCAATCACTGCATGCAAGTTATAGCCAGACAATTAGTTTCATTTCATGACCGTTTACACATGAAGCAATTATTTTTATTTTGACAACAGATGTAACTAACTTTTAAAAACCATCCAATATCAGCTGATTTTATTGTAAAAGTGTGTTTCTGTTATTTTTGTTAATTAAAACATTAAATACAGACGTGGCGAGGTCCGTCAAGTTATCTTACTGATCCTAATATTCACAAGAATAAACCAAAAACTTATTATATTTACTTTTTTTAGGTTGTTGCTGAAAATATTACTAGAAAAATTACTAAAACTGCATGCTATTTGCAAAATAATTTCCTGATTTCCTGCGATGCAAATAAAATTACATCAACTGATTAGAAAGTCACCAAAGCGCACGCCTTGAGGCAATTTTTTATTGCAATTGCATTGACTACACCTAATGTAAACAGGCTATAAGGCATAGGCAGTTTATATATTCTGCAGGAGGATAGCCCGTTCCCCTAAGGGGAAAATGCATATAAGCGGCCGCTGACACTATCATGGGGAATAAACCACAAGCGGTTATGGCAAAACAGTTATTTTTATTTTCGTCTTATTGTAGCTTGTATCTATAAGAATGAAACGATCCATTAATTAATTACATTTGATCAGCGGTCAATGATTGAAAATTGACGGATGTGGGTTATCTTTACTGATGGTGCAATTAATTTTAAATTAAGTTTATATTAACGCTTTGTAAAACGTCATTGTTTTATTATGACGGGCGTTTCAGTTGTTTTATAAAGGCGTTCTAATTATATACCTCGTTCAAAAGACGTACATTTTATGTAAGTTGAAATTAAAAGATACCAAAGTCTCGGTCTCAAATTGTGTATTGACAATAAAAATTGGTTACACATGTGTTTCGTCCTTTCGACGATCATCAGACCTCAAATAAGACACCTAACTTATGTAAGTACATAAATAAAGAAACAATTAAAATTCGATACCTTGCGGTTCTAAAATTAATTTTTTTAAAATACACCTACTCTACATTTGGATATAAACAAAACGAAATGTCAGAGACAAGTCAGATTAGTTAGGTCAAATCAGGTCAACAAAAAGAATAAATTTTGAAGAAGTAGTCCATACTCAACGTGGAGTTAAATGATATAGAAAAAATAAAAGCACAAAGTCTTTCTCCACAATTTTTTATTCGAATAACTAGGCGAACCTGGACTGATTCATAATAAATTGAATCGACATGTTTCGAGTGTAGAAACACTCATCATCAGAAAAACGGTATATGGTACAATGCTGATGTTGTCAACAGTAGAGAAAATAACAAGTGAGACTAAGCCGTAATGGAGCTTTTAATGGTACATATACAAGGAGTAAAAAAATTTTAATAGTCAAAAAGGCAGAAAAGACTTCAGCATGCTGAAAAGTCAAGGACCCGTGCAAAGCCACTGTCTTGGGTGGGAAATGAAGAGAAAAAAGAAAAATTAGAGAGTTTTAAAAAGACTTTGTAAAAATCATTTTTAAGTGTAAGTAATGAAAAATCTTTATTTTAATTCAAGTATGTCGGAGACAGGTGAAAGTCTAAAAAAAAGGAATGTAATAAATAAAATGTAATAAAGTGAGGTAGATTGGCTTACCATTTAGCTTGAAATAAAATAAGTACTGTCGGGGTACCAGGCTTGTTAAGGCCCATTTACCCCAGAATAAAACCAATATGGCAATATAATAATAATATAATAATAATAATAATATATTACTGAATCAATTACAATACATCACATATACTAATGTTAAACTAGAGTAATTTATTAGTTCGAGACAGTAGGTTTAATCTACACCTAGACATAAATATCTGTATGTGTAGCTAACATCACTATTAGGAGACAATACTTTCCAAAACTATAAGTACATGCAACTAAAATCAGTTTTTCTTAATAAATAAGTAAGTGATTAATTTACAAAATCCTTAGAGCAATACCAGAAACAAATTTAGATTTTCAAATATAAAATTTAGACATTTTTGTTTAAAGATTTTTCTTCTATATATCATTCTAATATCGATAGGTAACAGATTATAGAACTTAGGGGCTAAGAAATTAAAAAATCTCAAGTTAATATTGGAGTTACTACTTGGTATAATAAGGTGTCTGTTGAGGTTACTTCTAGTGTTATATAAGTGATTAACTGTTTCATTAGATGATGGCTTGGTATAGACAAACAAGCAAACAGAATATATATACAAAGTTCTTACATTTGGAATGTCTTCAGAGTATAAAAGTTCTGTAGGGTACCTTTTATTCCTTCCAAAAGTAACCTTAAGAATGTAATTCTGAACCACCTTCAACTGTCTAAGAGAAATATCGTACAGACCACCCCAGATAGGGATGCCATACCTTATCAAAGATTCAACCAGAGCCTTGTAAACCAACAACAAGATTCTCTTGCTTAAAATATGTCTAAGAGTGTAAAATCTAGGAATAAGCCTTCGAATGTTGTTAGCAAGTCGTGTAACATGCTTGTCCCACTTAAGATGTCTATCAATTGTTATACCCAGATATTTAGTGGATTCCACCTCCCCAATAGACTCGTCCCCCAGCCCCATAGAGGCAAAATGTGGTCGATTCACAGAGGTTAGTGAAAAAGCCATATAGTTGGTTTTATTAACGTTCAAAGTCAGCTTGAAGGTTTGCAGCCAGCATACAATCCTTCTGAGTCCCTCCTCTGCCCACGTTTTCACATCATGCCACGAGGATCCCCTAAAGAGTATTACCGTATCATCGGCGTATGATATAATAGTGCCATTATTTATTTTTAGTTCTGTTAAGGAGTAAATTATGATTGTTCGGTTGCATTTAAAAGTGCTAGATAAGAGACAGCTCAACAGTTATGTGCCTTAAAATTGTTAAGAAGTGACATTATACCCGACGCATAAATCCGGTTATGAACAAGAAAAACCAATTCAAATCATTTATTAATATTATTGAAAATCAAATTGGGTTCGAAATTAAATGTATTATCATTAACACAAGTAGGGCTCTTTTTAGCTTTAGTAATTTCCATTTTTTTCAGTAGATCTAACTTTTTACCTTTGGGATATTCATGTAAAATTTTAATATTTCTAGGAGAAAAAAAGTGCTGTCCAGAACTTAGCAGATGATTTGCAAAAGCAGACTTAGTCTCGTGACATCCGAATGTTTTCATTTATTGACAAGGCTGAGATGTTCCTGCACACAAGGAGAAATCTTTCTGCCCAACTGACCGACATACAAGAGTCTGCAGGGTGAACCAAAATTTCGTATTTTCCTATTTTCATATTTTTTACATTTGGCAACGTTGCTCATATTAACAGGAGGCGATAACTAGAGGAACAAATTCCGTCAAAAAGGTATATTGGCAACCGGTTTGTTCGTTGTTACCCAGAGCATTTTTATTAAATTTTATTTTTATAAAATAACATTAGTGGAAAAAATTGAACGAAAAAAAAAATGCTCTCTCAACGAACAAACCGGTTGCCAATATACCTTTTCGACGGAATTAAAAAATATGGAAATAGGAAAATAAGAAATTTTGGTTCGCCCTGCAGACTCTTGTGACATAAACCTCTAGACAAGGGCTGGGCGATATTGAAATTCCAATATCGAATATCGATATTAAAAAAAAAATATCGATATAGTCGATATATCGATAATATCGATAAATATCGATAAATATCGATAAATATCGATAATATCGATCTCGAGACTCCAGACAATCATCGCAATTTAAGGCGTAAACATCGGATTTCGAAAAACGATCTGTTTTGTCTTGAATTTTAATTAAGTGATGTTTTAAAGTGCGTTAACTGTTTTAAACGCAACTAAAACATTAAAGTTTTTCGTTATAAGGATATGTTGCCAAAAAAAGTAAAACATCTATAATTACCTTTACTATCTGAGGGTTTAGTATGCAAAATATGGTAAGAAAATTTGTACCTATTCACGAATTTATTATAAGGTTTATTTTAATCGTGAAACCATTATTAAGAACGATTTGTTTAATTATATTTAACTCTTTAATAATGCTTTCTTAGATAGTGGTTTTTTAAATAATCTATAAAAGAAAATATTACACTGAGAAAAATGATCTAATACAACAGGTTTGTATTGATAGCTTATTATTTATTAACCCATATTAAATAATTTGCTATAGTGTATCAAACTCGCTTTAGTGTTATATAAATTCCAGATTTGCTAGAACAGTGTTTTTATTGGTGATTATCAAGTTTAACAGCACAGTCTTCTTCAATAATGAACTACTTTTAATACAGCAATTTTGTTAAGAAATAAATTGTACCTATCTTCTTAATGCGATGCATTTTGTTCTCAATAAGGCGCTTTCTCTACAGTTAAGAAAACAGAATGGTGTCCCCAACAACGAATTGTATCCGTTAATGGGGGTTCGTAGCGATCGGCAATCGCTGCTCGCCGTAGTTTTTTTTTTTTTTACGTCGGCCTTTTTCCGCAACGAGGCCAATCACCGACGCCAGGGAATTTGTCACACACTATCTGGTAATTTTGCCGAATCCCTCTTTGTCGAGGGTAGGGTTCTTTAACGTACCAACATCCATGACACGGGGCCCACAGTTTAACGTCTCTTCCGAAAGACTGCGCACCTCTTAAACCAAATTCCAAATTTAACATCGACGTTGCCGGCACCGGGCCTACGATCTGTGAGGCCGCTGCGCTGACCACTAGACCACAACGTCGACTACTCGCCGTAGTATTAGTTTTAACGTATTTGTTGCGCAGGTTACATCGTTGTTCCGAGTCTTCTAGTTGTCCTGTCTAGATTTGAATTTTATTGACATTAGTATTGGAGTTTATAATCTATGGACGAATTTCACCATCTCCTGTTAGTTTAATTATAAAAAACGCGATAAAATCAAAAAAAAAATAAGAGGAAAAATAAAATGCAATATTCGAAAAACAATTAATTTTCCTATCAACTGCAGATCAACTAAAAATAAAAAATTTAATTTGCAAAGTTTATGGAAAATGTCGAACAAACCATGCAAAAACAGGCTATCAGAGAATTAAAACATCAAACATTAACTATTAAAAATGAACGATTTTTGGCCAATCGGAAACAGGAACAGAACATGTATCCACCGCGCTGGCATTTTATTGAAAAACCAAATACTTT
Organism: Polydrusus pterygomalis; assembly: GCA_963969555.1. Lineage (NCBI taxonomy): Eukaryota > Metazoa > Arthropoda > Insecta > Coleoptera > Curculionidae > Polydrusus > Polydrusus pterygomalis. The sequence goes on from OZ018377.1 coordinate 4,644,267, forward strand.
TGTGAACTATTAACACTATACTTTATGCACGATTTTGTGTTTGCCACTTTGATAGCCTTTTAATAGTTTTTAGTACTTTGAACCACATGACATTTTAGTGATATCATAACACAGTTAGTCCCTAATTAATAATAATTATGGAGTAGAATTAAATTAAGAATATGGATAGGCGTGGAAAAAAAGAAACTTTTGGTGTAGACTCGCATACCTATAAAAAAGTCACAGATCTTGCACCTTACGCAAGCATCCTATGTATTGAAAATACCTGACACAGCTTTAAAATTTTAATGTCCTATGTGATGTAATTAAAGCCCACATTTTAATTTGTATTTTGTAAAAGTTTAAAAAATGTTCTTTAATTCTACAGGGTCCGCCCAAATTTGGTTAACAAATGGGATAATTTTTTATTATTGATTTCTCAGAAAATTTTATTCTACATAAAAGTTTTGTATCTTGAGTAAATCATTTTGACGTATTCAAATCTTCTGTGATATATACAGGGTGAATATAAAATAGAAAAATATGACGTCAGTGACTCAAAATTTTTTAAAAATTTAAAAACTGAAACAGCCATAAAAAAACAAAATTTTCTCTTCGTGAATTGCATTTTTTATAAGGAAATCTTTTTATCAAGAATAATTTTTTCCCGAAAAATGAAATTTTTTGTCCATTTATGCTATTGTAAACCCTATCCGCGGACAGTCTGTATAAACTTTCAAAACAATAAATATTAACAATGCCACTGTGTTTAGTGCATACTTAATTGTTTTACTAGCGGGAAAAGTGCAACAGAGGATATCTCTTTCAACAGACAATAAATCTCAATAGGCTCATGTTTTATTAAGATATTGTAATGAATATCATGAGGAAATTTTTAAAATTATTGTTTATGATAAACGGCGATGTCCAGATATTATTAGCTAATTTTTTTGACAAACCCGAACAAACCCAAATAACACACATAGCCCTGTACTGGTGTGTCTTTGGGTCTGCGCTGTGTCCAGTGTGGCCAATCTTTAAAAATCAAATTTCCCGTGAGAAGAGAACAGGGGAAAGTTTCCCTTATACGCTAATATGCTTATATAATCAATCATTTCCCAAAATCAAAACATAGATTACATTTTGTAAATTACTGTGATGTAATATTTAACATGAATAAATTATTATTATTATTATTATTATTATTATTATTATTATTATTATTATTATTATTATTTATTATTATTATTATTATTAATATTATTATTATTATTATTATTATTATTATTATTATTATTATTATTATTATTATTATTATTTATTATTATTATTATTATTAATATTATTATTATTATTATTATTATTATTATTATTATTATTATTATTATTATTATTATTATTATTATTATTTTGTAATATAATAATTATTATTGACAAAAAGTTATATATTATGTACAAGGTGTCTCACGTTGATCGCTCATTAGAATATTCTTGAACGTAATACGGTTTGCGTTTTGTTTGGTGGTTGTATATGAGCAGCCATGTTGGATACCGCCACCCCATATCATTATTTCGTTATATTTATTTTGTCAATATAAAATAAATACATTTTTGATTTGATTTGGAGTTTAATCCTGCAAATTTGTATATTGGGGTTTTCGGAGACGCTGTTCTCAAGAAAGTGAAGTAACTGCGACCACATGCAACTTTCGGTCATACCGGAACTGCATTCACTTCTCAAAACCATTTAGACCATGTATTCCCCCCCCCCCCCCCCTTGGTGAAGTTTTGGATCCGCCACTGGATGAAATATTATTAATTGTTAATATTACAAATTAATCTAACATTATTTTGTAATTGTATTTATTCGAGCTCGTATACGGTAAATGTTATACCAAACTCATGCGGAAAGTATGTATAGGTAGGTACCTCTATCTCTTCCGCACTTTACAGTTTATCGAAAGGACGAACCCGTTGCGTCTGGAAAACAACCAGTTTACGCACTAGTTAGGAAAATAACTTCCTGGGTACAAACAATTATTACTTTATAGCTAAACTAATTTTCATACTTGAAAGTTTGAAAGTGCTTACTCTGAAAGTAAAGAAAGTATGAATGTTAACGTCATGATTTATTATTAATTTATATGTTGGCAGCCCCACCAGGTTATACATACCATACAATGTAAAACATAAATTTATCAAAGAGATTACAAGAACAAAGGACCGTGCATGGCCGTTTGCCAGAAAGCTTGACATTAATATTATAAGCTAATAAACATTTCATTTTATCGTAAACAATTTTTTATATATTTTTTCCGAAATCAGATAATATTAATTTTATACATACTGAAAATTTATGGGCCAAGGATGTTCATTATTACTCATTTCCCCTTAATTTAAACTGAATATAGTTAGTAAAATAACTTACATTATGTTTAAAACACTACAAAAACAGCAACAAGAAAAACAGAATCAAAATAATCCAAACTACAACTATCCGTAACGTCTAAAACATCTCACAAAATCTTTTAATTCAACGATTTATTTTTAATTCTTCATTCAGCACGATAATCCGCGATCTTTCAGAACATCGTTGTCGCGCATCGCGACACATCATCCTAAAAATCCAGGCTTTCAGGAGAAACGCCGGTACAAGACTGAGTGAGTGAAATTCGCTGCAGTTTCAGCGACGTTTCAGGGATGCTGAAAGCGCCAGACGGGATAGAGGGGTGCCAACGGGGGTGTAACGTTGTATTCAAGACAGAACATTTGGGTTACAAGATCACCAAAACTCGTTCTTTGAATTAGTTAATGGCAATGAATTGCAAAGGGGTCAGACGAAGAGGTCAGTGTTGGAAAGAAGAAAAAAATTCTGCTAACCTTAAATTATGGCTCCTCTATTAATTTTATATCAAAATTGTATCATACTTTTGTGAAGGTCGTTGTAGGATGGACTCCATTATTTCTTTTTACATGAAGTAAAAGTTTTAAATCTGCGTTATTTTCTTGTGCTCTACCATCAAGTATGTCATTATTTTTCTCTAAGCTGTTGCATTTATTAATAACAATACCTTAACTCTCAAAATTACGAACAATATTCGGGACTGTTGTTTTTCTTACAATGGATCTGTCAGGAAACATCTCAGGAAAATATTTCGGATACTCCCGAGAAATATTTTTCATGTACTACCACTAAATCATATTATTATTTCTTGAATACCTACTGCAGTAAAACAAGTTGTAAAAAAGAAAACATTTGACATTATCATGGAGTATTTCCCAATAATATTTAAATGGCTTGATCTAATACAACAGGTATGCTAAGAAATAGTTTGTATTGATAGCTTTTTTATTATTTAGTAATCAGTTCCATTAGCAGCACAGTCTTGTTGAATAATGAACCACTTTTAATACAGCAAATTGTTTCTTCTCAATGCGACGCATTTTGTTCTCAGTAAAGCGATTTCTCTACAATTAAGAAAGCAGAATAGCGCCCCCAAAAACGAATTGTATCCGTTAGAACCTATAATCCACTATGAAATTGGTGGGGGTTCGTAGCGATCGACAATCGCCGCGCGCCTTAGTAGTAGTTTCAACGTATTTGTTGCGCAGATCACATCGTTGTTCGGAGTTTTCTATCTATCCTGTCTGCATTTGAACTTTATTGATCTTTCCAGTACCTGTTTCAATTAATTTATTTTTACTTTTTATTTAAGTTTTTTTTTAAACTTTGCATGTCGGATAAAGCAATAGAAGGATCTTATTTCGCACAACCCATCATTAGCATTGGACTTTATATTCTATGGATGAATTTAACTGTCTAAACCATGTTGCATACTAGATAATCACATGCAATGTTAAACAACAAGAACAATATCACGCTAGAAGCTATTTAAATTTTTGAGAACTACTTACAGTACTAATTTTTATTGGTAAGTATGTTCTTTATTAATTGTAGCGAGCAAATATTATTATGAATAATGTCAAGTTTCGTTACAACTGCCAGTCGGAACTAATACAATATATAAAACCCGATCACAACAAAACCATTTTTTATTGGCCTACTTTTAAAGTATTTTATTATTACATGTCATATTTAGTTTTCTTCAATTCATTCAATCATAAATGACCGAGTTAGTGCATAGTTCAACTCGACCTCTGAGTTACGATAACAGTTCCTAACTTACTGTATTGGGATATTTGCAATAACTACTCTTATTTTTTTCTTTTAAGAGATCTAAGTTATTATTGAAATTGGTTTTATAGGTACATATGTGGCTTCAGATATCCCCATAAATGAAAGTCGATAATTGTGAGATCCGGACTCCTACAAGCCAACTGATTTGGACCATAGGTACCATCGAATCCATTTAATCCCAAAGTGATGATTTAGCCAATCATCAAAAGGAATTTTAAAAAAATCCGTGGACACACTGTATTTGAGGGTATCAACATTAAAGGATCAGTCAGAACGCGAATGGTGCGGGAGCGTCAGTGAAGCGTCTCCCGTACGACTGACGCTGCACATACTTTCTTATGGTACTGTACATACCTGCGCGACAAACTGGTGACGGTAGTGCGGGACGACCGCGAGTAGTAGATTGTTCGCTGCATGCACTGTTTTTTCACGCGACCAACTGCGAAATGACTAAATATTTGAATTTAACGAGTCCGTTCTTTATTTATTTCATGAACCCATATTCTCTTCTTCCTTTGAATAAATAATAAGTATACTTTTTGTCATACTATACCTTTAAATTTAGTTTTGTTAATATAATAATAGGTATATATAGGTAAATAAAAGTAAATATTGAATATGCTATTAATTTAATGAATTAAAATAATTACTTAGGTACCTCCAGGTTTCCTCGGCAAGAGCCTATATCAGAAGTATTTCTTCGTCGTCTGAATCCGAAGAATATGACATTACTGTAAAGTAGTTGGTAGAAAAAGGCTGCTGTGTTTCTGCCCGCGAATTGTAAGAATGGCGCGTCGCGGTCGCGCAAGTCTGTGTACGCAGCGGGATTTCGCGTTGAGCAGCAGTCGCGCCGTTCCCGTTCCCGCTCCCGCTCTCACACTCATCGCGCAGGTTTGCGCAATCCTTTACATGGGATTTCGCATGGCCAGACAGGTGGTTCACCACACGGTATTGCATTAAACCAGTAAGCAGTGCAATTATTGCGAAATTATGGCACCTTGAATAAAGTCTAATAAAGTAAACGATAAAAAAAAAGTTTGTATGAGCGCACGAATAGCGTTTATTTTTTGCCGACCATGAAAAGTTAACAATCTCAGTAAGCATCGAGGAGAAAAATCTCTTCGTCGATAAACCGTCAGAAATATAACAAAAACCATATTTGGGAATATAATAAAGGTAAAATATTTCGGCAAAATTGATCCAATAAGAATGCGTACTCTCTCCATAACGAAAAGCTGATGACCCTCATTTACCAATGACAAAAGAAACGCTGATACGTAACAGAAAATCTTTTTGTAGGCCGTTATGCCTCCGACAAAAACATTTTTGTGGCGAAAAGTTTTATAGCTGTTCTTGAATGTAAGCCCTTGAGAAGATGACTACTTTTTATCTGCCTGGTCTTCTAAAATATTTTGTCATCAGGAACATATTTTTCGTCAGGAATTTTTGGAACATGGAAGAAATGTGGAATATAATGTTGATTAAATTTTTAACAGATTAACTATATTTAAATGGATTTTAACTAAACACTTCTTAAAAGATTTACAGATGATTTAGCGATATCCTCGTGAGTAAAGTTTTTCTAGGTCTTGTGAAAGAAACGACCAAAAAAATGGTTATTATAATAGTTGGATGGATGTACTATTTAAAACAATAAATCAATGATTTGGTACCTATAGATGGCAAATGTCATTTATAAACGTTATTAAAATGTGTTGACAACATCGTGAGATAGGCGGTGAAGCGCCGGGCGGGGCAGGGAGTAGGGATTACGGTGGATCTACCTTTGAATGTGACCTATCTACTAGTTTAAACCAGACCTACAAATAACCCAACTTTCCATTTACTCACCTATGAAAAGTAACTGAAGAATTATTATTGAATATTTACGGTTTTCTCGTTTTGTGTATAGTTTTGTGTAGCTGTTTGCACGTATAAATAAATTGAAGGTCAACTTTTACAATTTCTTTAGCAAGAACTTAAATTTTAAAGCCCGGACCTGTCTATTTTCCCATTTGTCAAATGATAATGTTGCAGTGCGCATGCCTAATCCGGTGTAGCTTTGTTTCCATGCGCGAGGCCATAAATTTGCCACTTTCGTAATTATTGTTTGCTTATCTAAAGGTAAACATCTATGGGTGGAACCCATGGAGAGACCATCGGTTTGCTTTTATGAAAAATATTATTAAATTTCCAAAAATCTGTACTTACGCATTTTTTTAGAAATACGCAAATAACTTTAATCTGTTCTGAATCAAACTGAATTTATTTTTATTAATTAGAAGGTTTTCTATTAATTGATAACTTTCCAGTCTTGGAATGTTGGGAAATAATATAACAATATCAAACGATACAAAAATTAGGTTATTAGGAATTATTAAAGGTTTCAGTTTATTAACAAGAAATTATTTAGCCAAATTGCCAAGCAGGAAATTGAACGAAGGTTTGGTTTTACTTCTTTGTGTATTTTCAATAGAGACTTTTTGCACCTCCTAATTCATCATTCTTTTGTGATTATGGTTATTCTGAGCATGCGCAATGTCAGAAAGGTGATCCGCTATGGTTAATAACCATAACGGACTCCGTTAGTTACGGAAGGATAAGGAAGAGCTTATCGTTATCTTTATGGTTATGCTTAAACTGCATGGTTGCCGGAACATACAAAAGTTATGAAGCATCATTGCTATGAATCAAAATTGTGATAAGCAATTAAATAAAATCCAAAGCAAATAGTAGCTTTATATGGTAATAAACGATGATAACAAGAAAAGTGGATTCTTTGAAAGAAATCAAGTGGACCTGGGTGTACTGGGTAGCTTTTTCTTTTTTTTATATATTTACGGATTTATACACTTGACTCAATCTGGCACACCTGCTTTTGGTGCAACCTAACCTTACTTTTTTTATTGTTTACGAAATTAAATGGCACTGTTTTTCGTCAAATTAATGCTTATACTTTTTTGTTCTTTGAATTAATGTACCGAGAGTGAAGGGTGGTCTTTGTTCTGTTTTTTTTAGGGTGGTGTATCTTTCTCAGGTTATTCATTTTAAGTATGCAAATACCACTACCCAGAAATATCCTTATGCCTATAAAACGAAGACTTCGTTTTACTGAAGATGATTTAAATCTCCTTCGAAAAGTTGCAGGGCAAAACCCTTTTGAAAACACAGCTGTGTTGGCAGATATCAAGGAAAATTTATTTATTTTATGCCATAAAGACTTTTAAATCAAATCATTAAAAGATTTATTTTGTTTAGGTGCGCCGGCGCCAAATTAATAACTACAGACAGAACGTAGGCGCTGCAAAATATCTGGTTTTAACAGTGGCGCTACTCGTTATGTTTAATAAAGTTAACCATAACGGAGCTATAAACTGATATTATTATTAATTTAAGAGGTGCAAAAAGTCTCTAATATTCCATAGAGAGGTGGTGTGCTTGGGTTCATTGGTAAATATATTTTTCCTGATTTCAGAGACTTACTTAATGCTGTCCTCATTTTGGCAAAAAAATATTTTAAATCTTCTGCATATACTGAGCAAAGGTCTTTGTTAAGAACGGTGAAAGAATTATTGTTTTTCAAAGTACGGTAACTTTGTTTAAATCTTACATTTTGTCTAGGATTACTAAACAATTACCATAGCATAAATGTAATAAACTTGCAAGTTAATATTCAAATCCACAATTCCATCATGACCCTAACTAAGCAAATTATACTTAGAATTCAATAACCCTCCAAATTGTCCTTAACTTAACCCTGACCCGCTCTAATTGTCCTGAACTGGCTCTGATTTGTTACACTCCACGCGAGCTTGGGCCCTCCTTATCTTATTGTCGCTCTATGATATAACAGTAGATTAAATTAATTAAATTTGATAGATAAACGCTACCGCTTTTAGTTGGAGAGCCCGTTTACAGTTCTGGTGGGTAATTTAATGATCTAGGGGTGAATACGGAAAAAGTCAATGTAAAATCAAAACATGCATCCTTGATAGATTTGTACTGTTAGAGGAAGGTTGCCCATATTGGACTAATTTCCAGATTTCTTATCATAGATCCTGATAATAAGGCAAAATCGATCTTGAAGCTATACCTTCGTATACTTTAGTATGTTGTTCAACTGCAGGATTTTTTGCAGAATTTTATTTCAAAGTATCTATGATATACCAGGTTATAAAAAAAACCTCTGCAAGTGGTTCAATATAGGAAACTGGTTGCCTAAATTGCACCGGGGGGTTCCAAAATTGGACCACATGATTTAAATCGGAAGCTTAGTTGTTAAATAAATAAATAATAAATAAAATTGTTGGTACAGGAAGTTTTATACTTATATTTCAAAAAAACATCAAATTTACAATCAAAATGTCGGTAGAAGACATCCTAATGCAAAAAACGTACCCATAGTTTCATTTTTTACCTCAAAGAAAAAGATTTTAACAATATTGAAATGGTGTTAGTTCATGACATTAACTTATTTAAAGAGAAAAATTATTTTTGCACAATTTGGAAAAATTGCCAAAATTGGACCGGTTCAATTTTGGCAATCACCCAGTGGTCCAATTTAAGCAACTACCACGTGTTTTACAAAACCACACAGGAAAGAAACAAGAAAAAACAAATATGGTATGGTAATAGGAGAAATGGAAAGAGAAAAACAAATATGGTATGGTAGTAGGAGAAATGGAAAGAGAAAAACTTACCGGAAAAAAGATTTTGCTTAGAGTTTTATGGTTCTAAGGTAAATTCTTAGGAAAATCCTAAAAATATCACATTAAAATTGTGTAAATTACGTTTTGCTCTGTATACGATAAGCACTAACGGCCAACTAGTTGAGTTTTTGGCAGATCAACGGTTCTAGGTGGAAGTATGTTACAGTGTTGCCAGATGATATGGCACTTGTTTAGTTTAGGAGAAATGTACTGTGGTCCAATTTAGGTAGCGGTTCAATATAGGCAACCTTCCCCTATTACTAAAATAAAGTACTCATTTTGAGCGGTTTGAAATTTTCTTCAGTTTATCGGTTTTGTGTAATAATTGCAGTGTTTTTAGTATTTTGTGATACCTATTTTCTGAAGGCTAATTAAGATGAGTCGCAAGTACCAATAAGTATGCGATCATTCGGAAAATAATAATTCTGCAGTTACTTTTCACGGGTGAGTAAATAGAATAGAATAGAAAAAATATATTACATACTGGGTTATATTATTACACTCTATTTTTTTGTACTAAAAAGTACCTAATCTAATACCAAGTTAACATTTTCTATAGGGTTTTACATTTGCACCTAGAGAACTAAATCCCTATATGCGCAAAATAAAAAAATATTCTATAATATTTAAAGTATTAGTTACATTTCGATTTTTTAGGAACTAGTTTATTATGTAAATACACTTAACCTAAAATAATTGCACTATTAGTGTACATAAACAAGCAAAATATTTATAAACTGATATATGTCAGAGAAAAGAAAATTAAGAATTTAGAAGTCAGTGAATTTATTATTGTCTGTATATATAAATGTTCTGCAACACTTCCTGAATTTTTTAATATTGTTAATATTATTAATTTAGTTCTACAGGCAATATGTTATATAGTTTGGGAGCTAGGTAGCTAAAGAAGCGTAAACTAATATTTGTATTACTGTGAGGTATTCTGAGGTGTTTTTCAGTTTTGTTTCGTGTTGTATAAAATATCTATGATTAATAGTTTTTTTTAATTCGGGTTTTTTGTGAGTGGTAATATGTATAGGAATCGTACATTTAAAGTATCTTCATTGTAAAGTAATTGGGTCGAGTAGCGTTTGTTTTTTTTATTAATTATTTTCAAAATATAATTTTGAAAATTTAATGGTTTTAGCGAATTTTTGTACAGGTCACCCCATGCAATTATGCCATAATTTATTAAAGATTCTACAAGGATAGTAACAATTTTTTTCCAAGAATTTTCGTTAGGATGTAAAATTTGTAGATTAATTTCCTTGTATTTTTCGTTAGGTTTAAGACATGTTTGTTCCACTTAAGGTGTTTATCAATAGTAATGCCTAAATTAATATTTTGTGGTTTCTACTTCCTGAATAGCATCATCTATAAGCTAATAATTTTTATTTTATTAAAAGTTTATTTTAGATTTATTAAAGATTATATATGGTAAGAGAAAAAGCTATATAGTTGCTTTTTGATGTATTCAGTGTTAATTTAAAATGATCTAGCCATTGTTTTATTGAACTAATTTAATTCCTTGTATAGCATTATTTTTAACCTCCTAGATGGAAAGTTGGGTTGTTTTTAGGTTAAGTTTCTTCTATATTAGCAAGGTCACATTCAAAGGTAACTCCGGCGAAATCCCTACTCCCTGCCCCACCCAGCTTTTCATCGTCTCTCTCCTACACACGATGTTGTCAACAATTTTAATAGCGTTTATGAATGACATATACCATCTATTGGTACCAAATCATTGAGCATAATTGCTAATTTGATGACTTTTTATAATTCACCTTAAAAATATTTCAGTTCAACCATAACACTAACTTTCTTTCTGGAAATATAAAAATATGATGCAGGTAGATATGCGAGAAGTTCACAGAACTAAAATTTTTATTATTTTCCTTAGATAACCTCAATTCCGTGTAATTTTTCCACTAAAATATTAATTTGGTTTCAACATATCTACTTGAGTGGAAAACATAACGTGAACCGTGCACTCGCGTTCGGATAGTTTCATCGTGTTTCGCATCATTCCCTTTTCAAGGTTTGAATTATGCATGAAACTCAAGACACAAAATAGTAAATGCACATTTGACATCTTAAATTGCACAATAAAGCAATCCTTTTATCGCAAAGTGAATAGCTGCATTTTGAGTGACTGTACTACTTATACAATGAATGAATCTATGCTTCTTGTTGGTCTGTCCCAGCAAATTGAAAAGTACTTATATTTAAAATAAGGAAAAACATAATATACCATCACACATAAAAGACTTAGGATAATATAGAGAATAGGTTAGAATAAGTTATACCGTGCGAGCAAAAATTATTTGCATCAAAGACGGCTTGGATTAAAAACGTATAGGGCTTGGTTTAGATCACAATGATATGGGGACGATATATCTAACCAAATCTAGGTTAAAATTTTGTCAAATTCATATTATGACATGATATGCCAAACTAATGAGTAATAAAATAAGTAGACAAATACAAATTTATTTTTGTTGTTTACAAAATTATAATAGGTACTTGCACTTTATAAGGAAATAAATTTAGCTCCTTCTTAAGAATAGTCCTGCATGTTCTATAAGATCTTCCCACTTCTTGGGACAGGCGTCTTATGCAATTTGTTGGCATATTTTGCATTATTTCACAAACGTTTGCAATAAGTTCTTCTGTTCTTACAGATGGTCTTCCTGCTCCTTTTTTGTGTTGTATAGGACCCGTTTCCCTAAACACAGCCACGGTTCTTTTCAGGCAATGATAAGAATCCCCAGCAATAAAAGCAACGTTAGGAAAATGTTCGTGAAAATCGTCCATGCACAAACCCGGATTGTATTGCATTCAACCATGAATATTTTGTGCTGTTCCGTAAAGCCCACTGTGTGAATTGTTCAAGAAATTGGAAAAATTAGGGATGAATCAAATTACTTGTAACGACTGTCAAAGATGACGGAATAACTGATTGATTGTTATTTCAGGTAGTTACTGACACCCAAGCTCTACGGCTAAGCATTACGTCGTTAGATACAAGGCCCTCTGTGTTACAAATAATTTTTGCTCGCTCGGTACAAAATATTGTTACTGTATATATTTTATTGCGTTTATTAATATATTTAAATGTTTTAATCCACCCTGCGGATAAACATTTCATCGGACCGTTTCGAATTACTATTTAAATTGTTTAAAATAATGTTCATTAGTACTATAACAACTATATAATTATTGCGTTCAACACATAACACATTCATGTGCCAATCATAAATTTTGTTTATTTTAAACGTTAATATTCTGCTTCTGTTTTGACTATAAATAATGTTATATCAAAATTTATTATATCAATCTAAGTAGTATTTATTTTTCAAATTTGACACTTCTAGGTAGGGCTGGGCAAAAATTCGCTATATCGATATTTTTATCGATATATCGATAAACGATATTTAAAAAGTAAAATATCGATAATATCGATATTTATTAATATTTATCGATATTATCGATATTATTAGTGTTGGGATCAATTACGGTAGTCGGTTATTAAAATAGGTCGGTTATGCTCATCACTAGATAATATCGATATATCGACTATATCGATATTCGATTGGAACTTCAATATCGTCCTTATAACACATTTAAGGACCAATATTTAATTCAATCTTTTTTCATTATGTTTTCATAATTAGAAATGAAGGTAAGGAGTTTTACAGGGCACATAAGAAAATATTAATATACAGTGTTTGTTTGAAGGTGGTAGACAGTGGCGGCTTGTGACTAGCGAGTCAGGGGGGGCGGGGCGCTGGCTTTAAATAAAAAAATTTAAAATGTCTATTTTCGAAAGTACGTGTGTGTTTTTTCCGAGGTTTTTTCTAACTTTCTCGTTGTGAATTTTAATTTCATCAGCATAAGCACTACTTAAACAAGTTAAAATATTAGTTTGTCTTAACATCTCAAAACTTACCACATTATGACGATGTTTTGCCTATTTTCATGTTTTTTTTTCTCTGAAAGATGTTGTAAGTCCTGCACCCCATTTATAGTCCAATTATCATCCCCGTCAAAAAGAAGACACACGAAACAAAAAAAAAAATTTTGTCCTCACAACCGCATATCCAGGATTTTTTATTATATATTTATTTGTCAAACTTACGCGTAAACTGTGCCTTACTTTTACATTTTGATTGCACTTGTACTATGTTCAATTTATAGCATTTTTTAAGTTCAAGTTTTTCACTTAAGCTCAGAGAACTAAACACAAGCTTCTGTAAATCACTGACCTTCATATTACACGACATTTTCCACTTTTATAACGTAATTAATAAATAACTCAAAACAAATAAACAAAACGTCAGCGAGTCAACGGCATCGACAGACGACAGGTCGCATCGCGATTCGCGAACAGTGGGCGCGGAAAATTGGAGCTCTCCGTGGCCGCTCGTTGTGCAATGTGTAGGTGACGTCAGGCCTCCGTCGTCATGACAACCCATCGAGAAGGCGCCTTGAATCGGGACGAATAATCGGTCGCCCGCCGCCGCCCGCGCTTAGTACAACCTTAAGAGCGCGCAACTCGCTTGTCTATGAGTATAGCCTGCCCGTTAGAATAGGGCTACGTTTGGTTTGAATTATTTTAATTGATTGCTTACATACATTGCTTTATTGGTTTTTTAAGTAAAGTATTTTTGGATTATGTTTGAAATAATTGCAGGGAGGGCGGCGCCCCTGAGCCCTTCATTAACCAGCCGCCACTGGTGGTAGACAATGAAGTAATATCAAAAAAAATTACCTTGTCAGCCTTCCATTGTCTTTATTTTGTTACTTAACACAACGTTTCGGTTAGTTAGTGTCTCTAACCGTTTTCAAGTGTAAACTAAATTATAATTCTAAGGCTACTGTCTTAAATACTATCCATGTGCAATGAAGCTTGATGACTCCGCCTCTACGTGCTTATTGAAGTGTGAAGTTTGAGCTGTTGGATGGTTGGACAAGAAAAGGGTTTCAGATATTGGGGATATATATACTTGGTTTACTAAATATATGGGTATTTTGATTCATGAAAGCTGTTTCTTTGAATTTTCGTTTTCTCCAGTGCTAAATAAAGCTATACAGGAATTGGCATGCGCACTGAAAAATTCTCATTTAACGAATCGTCACGGGCCAAGTTCGTGGCCAAGAAATTGTAATAATTGACGTTCAATTTATTTTCACGTGTAAACCGTTAAAATTTGCCCTAAATTATTGCCACAATTTATTGACATTAAATTATTGGAACTTGTTCTAATTTTTTGATCAAGTTGGAGGAAAAGGTAGTGACTTTTGGTGTTTCTAGTGGCTGCTAATCTATCACATTTTGAGGTTAGAAAATCGTTTTTAAAATTTTGTTTAAAAATGATTCGCCATCGTGTTTTCGGTTTGAAAAGCAAGAGAACAAGTTAGTTAAATTTACCTTATCAAATAGTAGTAATAGTAGTAACATGTTTTATTTAGCAAAAAGCTACAATTAAATATTTTTTATTACATTTCTTTAACAACATTTTTATAGATTTATTTTTAATTTTAAAACGAAACCTTCTTTTAACAAAAACAGACGGAAAAGTTAAACATTTTGCAAATTGTATCAAATATTACATAACATTTTGTTTTTTAAATAAATGTAATTTTAAAGGTTTTTTAAATAGTTTTAATGATATTTGAGATTTAATAGAATTTTCCAAATTATTATATTCTATGAAACCTTTATGAAAAATATATTTTTAAGCTAATGTTTTAGACACTCTATCCACATAAAAATTTTGATTAGTTCTTGTTTTATAATTATGATGGTCATGATTAAAAGAACAAAAAATGTTTAAACAAGCAGGCAATAAATTATTTTTAATTTTATGTATAAAGATACATACCAAATAAAAAATTAAATTTCTATCATTAAACCAATCTAATTTTTTTAACATAAAATTTATTTTTGTATATTATTTGTCACAATTTCCAATAATCCGCGTTGCCTTATTTGTAAAATTTGTAATTTGTCAAATATTTCCTCAGTAGCACAATATAAAATGGAAGAACAATAAAGAAAATGTGGTAATATAATAGTATTAAATACAGTTTTTTTAGGAAACAAACTTAAATTAGAACTGATTCTTTTAAAATAACCTACTTTTCTGGCAATCGTCGATATGATACTTTCAAAATCATTAAAAAATTTTAATTTTGAATCAATAATTATCCCTAAATATTTAAAACTGTTTAGAAATTCCGTTCACCATTAATTACAACATTTATATTTTGACAATTTAAATTATTACCCATAACCATACATTTAGTTAAAATAATATAAAATCGAAAATAAAAAACGAACAAAACAGCAATCTTCGATGTTATCGCGAACTTAACCTCAAGCCAAAATACTTTGCCAATAACTTGGATAGGTACGTGTGAAACAACATTTTCAACCACATTTTCTTGATCAAGAATTTAAAAAAGTTTTCGGTACCAGTCATTGTTTATAGCACAAACTACACAATACACAAAATCTAGAAATCCGAAATATTAAACACCCACGCCAACGGCGCCGGCGGGCGTTGAGCGTTCCTTTTGAGACTTTAACTCAGCTCAGCAAAAAAAAAATTCCTCCTTCCTTGCCGCGATTAAGTATGCCCATCTATATTTCTTACATGATTATACGATTTGTTCGCAAAGCATTCCTTTAACAACTTAGCTAAGCAAATATTTTTATTTAGCTGTGCTGTTCAAAAGAAGCAAAAGAAAAGTACCATATAGCAAAGAATACAAGAAATCCACAGAGAAAACGTAACAACAAAAATGGGGCCGAGCCGGTTCTGGAGTGTATTTATTTAATGCCAATAAAAAAGGAATACCTAATAACAAAAGGGTTATGCGCTTGCCCATGCGCATATTTGCTTAATGCTCGTTGATATTAATTACTATTAATTAAATAATATATCTTTCCTTCATTATATGATATGCCTCGAACCGATTTAATGTACCTAGTGATAAATTTAATAAACAAACGAAACCGTCATTTGGGTGTATTTAACCTTTTTTCGCCATTGTTAACCAAATCAAACGTTTTTAAAGCTCGCTTCTGCCAGAGATACACCACAAAAGCCCCCTAGGTTAAAAAAAAAACAGCATTCTATTGTGATGGATCGCTGTTGCCAAAGCTACGCTAAGGAGAAAAATATGTTTATTTACAACCATGTATGTAATAATGACATTTCACCTATCTTTGAAAGGTGGAAAGTTGACGTTTCTTGACTTTTACTTTCCACCCGGGTGGAAAGTGCTCACTTTCCACCCGGGTGGAAAGTAAAATTGTTATTTTTTGTAATTTTATTAAAAATCGATATCTCAAAATAGTAAATTTTTTTTTTTTTTTAATTTTAATAAAAATCGATATCTCAAAATAATATACAAACACACCAACACACAACTCATTACACAAATTCAACAACAATAATTTTATTTTTTATTTCTTTAAATGAATTATACCTAAATGACATTTATAAAAAACAAAAAATTAACATGGTTTATGTTTTACTTATTTACATTAAATATTACATTGGCATTATTGTAGGCAGTCACAGATATGTTTAAACCTTGCTGAAATTCTTCTTTTGAAAGGTTTATTTCATGATTATTTGAAGTTAAAGTAGTGTTAGTAAAACTTGAACTTGGCTTTGAAATCAATTTTGCCGTATTAACCTGAGTAGAAACCGAACTGTCTATGTATCCCTCAGCTACTGTGCTAGATTTCCAGCCTCCTAACCGCTTTATTTGCATAAGATCGCCACCGTTATTTGCGAGCAAAGTAGCCGCTGTTCTTCTGAAACAGTGACCAGTAAAACCTTCAGTATTCAGCTTCAGAAAAGCTGCAATTTTTTTTGGAAACTGACTTAAAGTGTTGTGCCCAATACATTGTTTACTAATTTTTCCATATCTTATTTGCATAAAAAGCTTTCCATCCTGTATATTTTTCCGTAAAGTTATGTACTCCTTAAGTGGTGCAATCCATTTATTATCAGTTATCATAAATGATCGTGGCTGGTACGTTTTGCTATTTTGTATTTCAATCGCGACCTTTTCTTCTAAAAAGTGAACGTCTGTTGTTTTCATTTTGTATAATTCATCTGATCGGCAGGCGCCTGAGACACCAATAACCAATGCGACCTACAAATGTATAAAATAATAAGTTAATATAGAAATAGTCAACCTTTTAGCCTAAAATACCTTTTGAACAAGAAATTCCATAGGTGCTTGTTCCAAAAATGTTTCAATATTATCCATAGACAGTGTGGTCGATTTTTTCGGCTTGTATCCTTTGTTTTGCTTTTTTAAAAATGCTAATAGCTTTGCGTGTTTAGATATGTCTACTTTTTCCCTAATTGATAGAGTGGTCCTCAACATTGAATATATTGACCAAAGCGTTGATATTTTCTTTGTCTTGGCATTTTCACTAAAATAAGCTAGTAGCGCCGATTCAGAACCAGGATTTTGAACTTTGTTTCCAATACACCATTCTTTAAAACAGTTATATGCCTTGTCATATCTCGGGCGGCTTTTAGTTGGCAGAAGATCTTCTTCTACTATTTTTGCTGCTTCTCGAATTTCTGGGGGAGTAGCAGCCAAATCAAATTCCTCATCTGAGAGCATTTTTTTGGTGTTTTGTAAAAACTTTGACACTAACGTTTTAAAAAAATAATATATTGTTTAGTGACATGGAAACCATATTCCAAAAATGATATTTGCCATCTTGATGTGTATTATTACCTACGTTATTTTATCACCTGCGGTTATTTGAAATTCTAAATGTCTGTCTACTTTTGCAATGGAAAAGTCAAAATGACATTTACCTTTTAATAATTATTTGAACTCAAAATAATAAGAAGTGGATGTTGGATGTGGTTGTAAATAAAATAGTATACAAACCTCGGTGAAAAGTTTCATTACTGTCTCTGAGATATAGTTTACCTCGACGCTTCGCGTCTCGGTAAACTATCTAATCTCTCGACAGTAATGAAACACTTTCCACCTCGGTACGTAATATACTATTTCCCGAAGGACTTCATTGCCGAGATAAAAAAAATTACATAACGTTACTTTTGGAATATCTGATATTTTATTTATATTTAATTTGGGATACGTTCACACAATATTTGGCGAAATGTTTTATCATAAATAAAAGTGTCTGGTGTTTGTTTAAAGGTTAAAGACAATGATGTTGCTTGAATGACAGAAGAGTTTTGGACTTCCATTGTCCTTTTAGCGTAATGAGCCTTATGAATAAAAATGTAGCGATCGCTTTTTCTTATAAAATTGAAGTAATTTCTTGAAAGCAAATGAATAAAAACCAAAGTAATTGCTTTTGCGTCCAGCAATTGCTTAAAAGTGCAGGAATTGCTTCTAGTGAATGCTTTTTCTTAAAAAAAATAGAAGCCATTTCTATCGTTTGCTTAAAATGTGATGAATAAATTAAGGAATTGCTATTTCTAGTAAAGCAATCGCTTTCAACTTATTAAGGAATGTCATCATTTGTTTGTTAGCGGTCAACGTTAGTTCTCCGCGCATTGCTCTTAATTTGTGTGTCCAATTTTGGCTGAATATATGAACGTCCGTAAAAGAAAAATCTACAGTGTACGTAAAAATTGCAGATATGATGATTTCAGAAAGTTATATCGATTTGACTGCGAAAATGTTGAGTGGTTGGCAAATTATTTTTTGACTGATACTGGTAAGAGACGAGGGAGTGCATTGTCGCCTTTAAATAAGATGAAAGTCTTTCTGCGGCAATTGTCGGATCCTGGCTTTCAAAATTCTATAGGTGAAGAACCTGGTGTTCACCAAACTACTGTCTGAAAGACATACACTTCTGTAATGGATGCAATGCTCTAATTTGAAAACGAATATCAATTGCTTGTCTTTAAGTACTTCATTACTACTATCACTTTCCTCATTTTCACTGAAATCTGCCATATCACAAATATAAGTTTCCTATTTTCCACAAAAACGTAACGCATTACTATTCTACTAAATAAATAGGCCAACGTTGTTGTATTTACTTCTACTCTTTTGCAAATTAGGCACCAAACTGAACATGAAATCTATTATCTGAACAAGTAGATAAGCCACGCCTGAACTTGTGTTGAATAAGCATTTGCTACAGAGGTGTAAGAAAAACAGCAATTGCTTCAAAATTTTATTCATATCCAGATCTAGCAATTGCTTTTACTTATAGCATTTGCTACTCAAGCAATCGCTTTACTAAAAAGTAATTGCTTCAAGTAATTGCTTAATTTTTATTGATGAGGCTCATTGTTTCTGTGCCCTTTAATCCTTGTTTCGAGTGGTCTTAGTGTCTAAATTAAAACATAATTATTTTATAGGAACATAGCATACACAAACGTTATAAACAAACATTGATAACAAAAAAAAGTAAAATTTAAATAAAAGGGGAAGAAATAAGGCACTTTAAGTCTTCCTACACTGGTATATTAAAAGAAGTTTAAAGTTTTATTGAAGGGTAAATTCTCTACATGTTTCGAATGTATCATCAATTCATCATCAGGAGAATAGAACAAGGAATATAGGAAATAAAATAGGTGCGAACAGTCCAAACGGAGCTACCGGATGATGGAAAGAACAAGTAAAGTATTTGGAGAAACATCCAACGTAATGTTATACTTAACGAGAGGCCATTCGTGAAGTATAAAAGTAGAAACTAAGTTATAAAGTTGTCATAGCAGTAAGCGATGTGTCATATTAGTGAGACAGCAC
The DNA here is from genome assembly GCA_963969555.1 of Polydrusus pterygomalis. Taxonomy (NCBI): domain Eukaryota; kingdom Metazoa; phylum Arthropoda; class Insecta; order Coleoptera; family Curculionidae; genus Polydrusus; species Polydrusus pterygomalis. The sequence goes on from OZ018377.1 coordinate 4,663,932, forward strand.
CATAAGTGCGAGGAGAGGAGAATATTTAAAATTGGAATAGTGGAAGTTGTAAAAAGTTTTTTTTATTATAAAATAAAGAGTAACTGAAAAGTCACAAATTAGTGAATCAGCAACATAAGTGTGAGGAGAGAAGAATATTTAAAATTGGAATAGTAGAAGTTGTAAAAAGATTTTTTATTATAAAATAAAGAGTACCTAACTGAAAAGTCACAAATTAGTGAATCAGCAACATAAGTGTGAGGAGAGAAGGATATTTAAAATTGGAATAGTAGAAGTTGTAAACATTTTTTTTATTATAAAATGAAGAGTAACTGAAAAGTCACAAATTAGTGAATCAGCCACATAAGTGTGAGGAGAGAAGAATATTTAAAATTGGAATAGTAGAAGTTGTAAAAAGTTTTTTTTATTATAAAATGAAGAGTAACTGAAAAGTCACAAATTAGTGAATCAGCAACATAAGTGTGAGGAGAGAAGAATATTTAAAATTGGAATAGTAGAAGTTGTAAAAAGATTTTTTATTATAAAATAAAGAGTACCTAACTGAAAAGTCACAAATTAGTGAATCAGCAACATAAGTGTGAGGAGAGAAGGATATTTAAAATTGGAATAGTAGAAGTTGTAAAAATTTTTTTTATTATAAAATGAAGAGTAACTGAAAAGTCACAAATTAGTGAATCAGCCACATAAGTGTGAGGAGAGAAGAATATTTAAAATTGGAATAGTAGAAGTTGCAAAAAGTTTTTTTATTATAAAATGAAGAGTAACTGAAAAGTCACAAATTAGTGAATCAGCAACATAAGTGTGAGGAGAGAAGAATATTTAAAATTGGAATAGTAGAAGTTGTAAAAAGATTTTTTATTATAAAATAAAGAGTACCTAACTGAAAAGTCACAAATTAGTGAATCAGCAACATAAGTGTGAGGAGAGAAGGATACTTAAAATTGGAATAGTAGAAGTTGTAAAAATTTTTTTTATTATAAAATGAAGAGTAACTGAAAAGTCACAAATTAGTGAATCAGCCACATAAGTGTGAGGAGAGAAGAATATTTAAAATTGGAATAGTAGAAGTTGCAAAAAGTTTTTTTATTATAAAATGAAGAGTAACTGAAAAGTCACAAATTAGTGAATCAGCAACATAAGTGCGAGGAGAGAAGAATATTTAAAATTCAAATAGTAGAAGTTGTAAAAAGTTTTTTTATTATAAAACCTATATAGTAGAGGTTCATTTTTTTAAATTACTTTTTAACGTCAATATGGTCGTTTTTTATATATTATTTTTTTGCTGCTTAAAGACAAATTTATGCCCTAAAAAAATGTAAGATGCAGTGGTAAAAAATATCTTTTATTAATAAAAAATATGATTTTGTGATTATTTGAGGTCATGTAGTTAAAAAAGTAGGTATTGATTTTTAATCATTGTTTGACAGCTAAAAAAAAATATTTTTATTATTGTCACTCTACTTAGCTACAACTCAATCTTTTTCTGAGTTCCTTTTTTTTTTTAGGTTTTTATTCTAGGTATTTTGCCCCAGGCTATCTATCACCAGTGATGTTTGCTTTGAGAAAATAAAGTAAGGAAATCATAATAAAAAATAAAATGGCGTAGAAGTTCTTACCTAAAGAAACATATCAGTTGGGATAAGGCTTAATAAAACACAAAAATGAACGACAATGTTTTTTATATGAAAACATTTATTTTTACAACCACGTAAAACCAAATAAGATCAGTTTTTATTTATTGTAAAGTATGTAAATAACAGCAGAGGATCAAGTTTATGCTTAAGGGGAAAATAAACGGAAATAAACCATGAATATAAGGACACATCCACCCAACACTTATATCACAGAGCACAGAGCCCAAAATTAGGTTTGCAGCCATGTACCTCGCACTTGCACTAAAAGTACACCATACCATCAGACATCAATCACCCACCAACAACGGCAATCAAATGATAGGTTTTGAATTACTCCATTTAACTTGAACCACGCGGAGCAACGACAGATCATTGTTTTAAGTTAGTTCGTCCCTCTCTGCACTGAGGGAAAAGTATGATTACAGTTAACAAACGGATTTATTTGGGCAAGATTTCTTTGGAATAAAGTTATCAAATTAATATCTAATAAGGCCCCTTGCATATAAAGATATCGATTTTTTATTCTTAAAGAAAATATTTGTTAACAAAATTTATTTTGATAGTTAAGAAATAATTATAATATTAAAGATGCCGATTAAATAATAAGATAAGAATTTAACATTAAATTATTGTTCTTAATATTAAAAAAATTGTCGTTGCCCGGAACTGGGTGCGTCATACCGACCCGCGGTAGTTAATAGTTGCCGTTGGTGGTCGTGTCGCGTCTTGTTTATTAACAAAAAAGGGTGCGACTGTCAGGTAAGTTATTAGTTTGATATTTTTTATGTAATAAAATTAGGAAAAGTTTTTTTTTGACCCATCCTATAGTACTGCTAATGCAATTCTAAATAATATTCTTGCAGATAGAACGCTTTATTATAGCATACACGGTAGAATATCACACGCATAATTGCATATTAAGTAAATTCTAATATGTAAAACTTACAAGCATGAGCCCTAAAGTAAAGCATTTCATTATTTTTTTTTATTTGATATTTCAATGCTAAGTTTGACCAAACCTGTTCAACCAGCACTGCAGAAAAATTATTTTCGTTACAATTTTACAACAAAGTTTTAATATTATTACTTCAAATGTCAAATGCCAATGTTTACAGTAAAATTTTCAACCACTATGACTACACTGAGAAAACGATTTCTTTACATTAAATCAAATTTATTAACTATTAAGAAATTTCATGTTTAAATATCAGCAAACAAATATTTCTTTATTCTTAAGACATAATTTGTTATTTGTTATGGATTGGTAAATAAATATAACTATAATAATAACAAATAATTGTTTACCATCCTAAAATGGAGGTAACATAGAGCATTAATTATTAATAATATTTATTATTTGGTAAGATATAATGCTTTACTGTTATAATGACAAAGTTTAGATAAACAAGTTGTTTGTTAATTGTTAAGACACGTATATTTCACATAAATTTATTCAACTAACGTTAAATTTATATCACTTTATGATAAAAATATCACACTTTAACCAATATACATATTTTTTATTGGTTAAAGTGTGATATTTTTATCATAAAGTGATATAAATTTAACGTTAGTTGAGTATATTTATGTGACATATACGTGTCTTAACAATTAAGAAACAACTTGTTTATCTAAACTTTGTCATTATAACAGTAAAGCAATATATCTTACCAAATAATAAATCTTATTAATAATTAATGCTCTATGTTACCTCCATTTTAGGATGGTAAACAATTATTTGTTATTATTATAGTTATATTTATTTACCAATTCATAACAAATTATGTCTTAAGAATAAAGAAATATTTGTTTGCTGATATTTAAACATGAAATTTCTTAATAGTTAATAAATTTTATTTAATGTAAAGAAATCGCTTTCTCAGTGTGTTCCGTTGTAGTAAAAGGGATAGAATATATAGCGCTCGCTGAAAGTTATTTAAACGATTTCTCCATATTTTAAAAAATAAACTATTTAGTTCCTAAAAAGTATAATTTCGTAACAAAAGGAGGGTTTATTTTCTGTGATAATTAGATAACCTTGTAGGAATTTAAAAATTATCTATTAAAAATAATTTATTGGATACATATTTTAATGGTTAAACGGTATTTTGTTACCGGGAAATATAATCAATAATAATATCGAATAGGCGCAAAAATATGTTGTCAAAAAAACGACCTAGTGTGTGTCTAAACAAAATATTTTAGGAAAAATAATGGATTTCTTTTTGTGGTAACCCATATATAATTAAAAAAACTTGCACTAAATGTTTTTCGTCAGTGTTTTTTGCTTGTTCTATTCACATTTCTTCGGATTCAAATAATTTCATGAAAATGTTTGCGATTATTGGCGGAAGAGATGAGCCCATCGGCAGACCGTCTACTTGAAGACGACTAGAGTTACTTACCAGTTGAAACGTTGTAATTTAAAACAAATAAAGACAATGCATGTCGAAAACTCTTCTGTCATTTATAAAAAAAAATATGACTGATACTGTTAGAAATATCCAATTGTAAAAGAAGGAGGAAAAAGAGAGAAGAAGAATAGGCGGTTATCAATAATAATATTGGTAGTTTTCGATAGAATAGAAGATAACAGAAATAAATGTTTCTTTTTAAAGGTTGGAGACAACTATATGTCATGTTCCTTGAAGTATAGAATAGTCACATCGATCGTCTCGAGACGATATTGTCACATAAAAGTCTCACTTCGTCTATATACAGATTTTTAAAAGTCACAGGTATCACATAAGACAAAAAAAAGTATACTTAATGTGGAAAGTAGGTTTAATTGTTATTAGATACTTAGCAAGTGCAATTTTGCTGTTAGCAAACAATTAGAGGATACTCTCTGTCGTAAAGTTGGGCAAATTGCTTACAAAAGGGATAATTGGGGTCGCTACAACAGTATAACTTTTCGTAGATATTTCTTATTACAAGAGTCTGAAGAGTTAAGGCATAATATTATAATATCTTACAGGCTACAGGGTACAGGTATTTGTTCCTCTTATAAAATATCGTTGGATAGACTAGTTCACTGAGCGAAAAGTATGTTTACAGCTAACAAACGGATTTATTTGGGTAAGTTTTCTTTGGAATAAAGTGATCAGATTATCACCTAATAGGGCCGCTTGAATATGAAGATATCTATTTGTTATTAATAAACAATCTGTTTGTTAACCATATTCATTTTAATAGTTAAGAAATATGTTTAATAATTAAATCCGTTGTTGCATATTAATACCAGCGCTTAACATTAACTTAACGGTTTTAGCAGTTACGATATTATTTTATATTAACAGCGCCGAACGAATCACCGTTAACGCGACGCTAGACAAGATACCGATCTGTCTGCTAATGCGTCACCAGTTTGCATTTTCGTTTCTGTTCGTCCAAGTTCTCCGATCAATCTGCAAGTTATGCGTGCGTAGTGCTGCTGTGCTGTGAATTATTTTATAGGTATTATAATAATTCGGTGATAATAAAAGAAGGTATAGAAAAAAATTATTATATTTATACTTAGCTTTAAAATATGTTATAAAAAGTAGATATACCTATATTGAATAGATTCTGCCTTTACTAGGTGGAACTCCGTAGTAAACTATATGAAGAAAACATGAGTGTTTTCTAAATAAACCTATTATATTGTTTTCGTTGATATTTCAAACCTGTTTTTACACTAGGAATGGCCGCGGCCGACGAACTGAAAACAATTCTGTATGATGCAGGGCTTGAGTCCTATGAGTCTGATTTTGCAAGTACCATATAAAATATACATCTATTATTTTTATACTAACCTATTTATTACCTATACCTATTCTATATTAGAAAAATATAGCATAAATTCTAGCTTGATATTTTATGCAAACAGGGCAAAAGCAAGTCTAGATAGGTACCTATAACTGATGTCTTTTTATTAACATTTATTTCTTAACTGTTAACAAATCATTACCTTCCTTGCAAATTACGTTCTTAACATTTAATTAGCAAAATTATTTAATGGAAACTAGCCGATGTTTTACATAAAATGGTTTCAATGCATGGTAATTATATTTTGTTTATAACTAAGGAATTAAGTTGATGCTTATTATATGTTTAAAATTGCCTAAATATTAAAGTTGTCAACAATTCTTATATATAACTTAGTAATAATTCTTATACTTATAACTTACTAATTATTGTGAACCCCTTAACTCTATTGTTACTTAATCAACTGTTAAACGTAATTAGAGTTCTTTAAAATTTTGTATATAATAATATGTACAAAAAAAAGGTTCTATATAGTTTCAAGCTTTTATTTAACGAAAAAGGTTTGTAGTTAGGTATATTTTCGACGTCTTTTATGCCAATGATTTTGACAATCAGTTCGGAGTTGGTCGTCTGCTCACATACTTATTTAATGTATCAAATGAGCATGCGTACGATTTCGACTGACTGATTTTATTGATTAAACCCTATGCATTTGTTGTATTTAAAGCTAAGCTATATTTGCAAATTACTTTTAATAAAACATTTCTGAAAAAAAGTTTGTTTTATTTACAAAATACCCGCCTTCCCACCTGAAGTATTACATTTGAAGTTATATGTGCCACGACACTAAAACTCTACGGTATATAATTTAATCGATGGTATCGCCCCATTTTACAGTTAAAGTAGTATTTTTAATTTAAATAAATATTTCTTAAGGGTCAAAAAATACATAGTAAGCATTATATCGCATCATTTTATAGTCAAAGTAGTATTTTTAATTTAAATAAATATTTCTTAATAATCAAAAAATATTTAGTAGGCATTATATAAAAAGTTTACAGTTAACTATAAATTTCTTTATTATCAAGTGGTGCCAATTTATTATTAATTGATGATATTTACTTGAAAACTATTGTAGTTAGCAATCAACAAATATTAGGTCCAGTTAAATGTTATGATTATAACAACAAACTAATATATCTTAACAATTAATTCAACTTGTTAATTGTATTGATAACTCGTAACTTTATTATAAGGCGGGAAAAATTATTCGTTATTATTAAAGAAATATTTATTTACCTATTTATAAGAAATTACTTCTTAGGAATACAGTAATATTTGTTTGCTGATATTTAAACATGGAATTTGTTAACGGCAAAAGATTTTATTAAATGCAAATAAATCGTTTTCTCAGTGTTTAGTTAAGTTTAGTTGACTTATGTTATTACAAATTAATTCCTTACCTACATTATGTCAAATTTATAGAATGTAAAATGTAGATGACAAAGTGGAGTACAAATATAATATAGTTCACATTCAACGTGGTTTAGACATTTCAAGTTAATAAAGGGTTAGTTGACATAACCGGAACGGCTAATTTTCTTCAAAACTACCATGGCTAAATCAATGAATTTTGGTACAGGTGGATAACTTAAAAAAATTAATTGAAAATTGCGACGTTGCCAGATTTTTAGTTTTTCTGTAACTCAAGGAATGTTTATTTTTTCAAACGTAACACTACTCTTTTTTATATTGAATTCGATTCCTTCCATTAACATTACCATTTCCTGATAGTATCAAATTTTTATCTATGGGAAAAAAAAGTTAATTAGTTACAACTCTAACTCTAAAAAAATCCAATCTATTTCCATTTAAAAACGTTTCAAATAATGTGAAAAGGAAGGTTGGTAGATATAATGTACCTAATAGTATCGATAACGATAATAACAACTAACAACTACTAACAATAACATAGCTAGGAAAAATTACTTAAATATTATAGTACCGGGTGGTCAACTAAGAATGGCCGCCGGCTATATCTCAAAAACTACTAAACATAGAAACTTGGGGAAAAAAAATTATGATTAAAGCGGTCATGAGAAAATTCTGGAAATTACTTTCAAGTTCCTCATTTCGCCGCAAGGGGGCACAATTGAAAATTATTTTTTTAAATTTTAAATTTCTCTGAAAATTCCCATATTAAGGTATAACTCTGATTACATCATTGGAAAGCTTAGACAATTCTGCATCATTTTGGTTTAAGGCTCATTGACGTACCAACCTTGATAAGAGTGGAGGAAGCTATTGAAAGTGTAAACATTAAAATCGCTGTAACTTCTAAACGACTTATCCGATTTTAATAAATTTAAGCTTGTTTGGAAGGGAAAGGTAAGTACCTTCAATCGTCGTATCCAATGATACACAATAGTTTCTAATAAAATTGCTAGAGGGCGCAATTTGTATTAAAAATTATTGTTTTGGCAATAACTCTGAAACGAACAAAGATATCAAACTGCGGTTTTCACATATTTTCTTGTAAATTTCATCTACTTTCCGATTATGATGTCATAAGTATACCGTATGATTTGAATTTTCGGGATAAAATCAAAAAAACTGTTATTATTACAAATTGCGCCCTCTAGCAATTTTATTAGAAACTAATGTGTATCATTGGATACGACGATTGAAGGTACTTACCTTTCCCTTCCAAACAAGCTTAAATTTAGTAAAATCGGATAAGTCGTTTAGAAGTTACAGCGATTTTAATGTTTACACTTTCAATAGCTTCCCCCACTCTTATTAAGATCGGTACGCCAACGAGCCGTAAACCAAAATGATGCAGAATTGTCTAAGCTTTCCAATGATGTAATCAGAGTTATACCTTAATATGGGAATTTTTAGAGAAATTTAAAATTTAAAAAAATAATTTTCAATTGTGCCCCCTTGCGGCGAAATGAGGAACTTGAAAGTAATTTCCAGAATTTTCTCATGACCGCTTTAATCATATTTTTTTTTCCCCAAGTTTCTATGTTTAGTAGTTTCTGAGATATAGCCGGCGGACATTCTTAGTTGACCACCCGGTACATTACATTAATTTGATTATGAAACCGATAATATGTAAGTAATTTTTACTAGCTATGTTATTGTTAGAAGTTGTTAGTTGTTATTACCGTTATCGATACTATTAGGTACATTATGTCTACCAACCTTCCTTTTCACATTATTTGAAACGTTTTTAAATGGAAATAGATTGGATTTTTCCCATAGAACTATTTGAGATAAAAATTTGATACTATCAGGAAATGGTAATGTTGACGGGAGGAATCGAATTCAATAAAAAAAAAGAGTAGTGTTACATTTAAAAAAAACATTCCTTGAGTTACAGAAAAAACTTAAAATCTGGCAACGTCGCAATTATCAATTTTTAATTCAATTTTTTAAGTTATCCACCTGTACCAAAATTCATTGATTTAGCCGTTCCGGTTATTTCAACTCACCCTGTATATAACTAACTACATTTAGGGCTGAAAAATTCGTTATGTGTAGAATGCGATTGCAATTAAAACCTCCCTAATAGCATACTTAAAGCCTTGTATATCTAAACTTCTTGTGTTTGGGGAAAATACATTAAAACATTATATCGCTCAGTATCCCGGCCCAGTCTAACACCTTTTCAACCTCCAGTAGACAGGCACGAGGGTTTTTTTTGTCGTGTAATGAGGGTATGCGTGTCCTCGTAAGATTCAAAATGTTTCAGTCTTTGTTTGATATAGACAAGGTTCTCGAGAATGTCCTGGGATGGAAGTGTAAGAATTTTAAGCTCCTGGAAGGGTCGTATAGTTTTATATTTAATAAACTCCTAACCCCATTTTATCTAATACCGTTCGAGCAAGAATTATTTGCATCAAAGAGGGCCTTGCATCTAAGGACGTAATGCTTAGCCGTAGAGCTAAAAATATTTTTCGATTAATCGATTAATTAGGTATTCGAAAAAAAAATAAACGATGTTTTGATTAATCGATTACACAGCCCTGCATGAAATTTGTGATGACGTGATTTTTGTTTGTTGAGCTTAGTTTTTATATAGAAATAACTAATTAAAATACAATTGGTCTCTATCACCCACAGATTTTTTTTTCCAAAAATAAGAAAAAATATAAAAAAAAACTTATAATGGGCGTTTTAATACATTTTAAAATGAATGTAGTACTTCAAATTCTAAATGATTGATGAATAACAAATGATTTTCTGTGGTGCTACACACCTTCCGACTGGAGACTTTTTATCGACTTCAAAAAGGAGCTTTAAAGCTGTTCTTTTACATAATGATAATGTTTTTGCTTCTGTTTCGGTCGGCCATACACTAGTTAAGTTAAAGGAAAACTATGAAAATTTAGAGGAATTACTTTTAAGAATACAATATGAAAATCACAACTGGGAAGTGTGTGAATCTAAAAATTCTAGGTCTTCTCTTAGGTCAGCATTGGATAAAAAGAGACTGGTCACAAAGAGAGACTTTAACACCTGGAAACAAAAATGTAATTCGCGAAAGTCTTATTGACCCTCAAAAAGTTTTACTTCCACCACTTCACATAAAACTTGGGCGTATGAAACAATTTGTTAAGGCATTAAACAAAGAAGGAAATTGTTTTAAATATTTGTGTAAAACATTTCGGGCTGTCAGAGGCAAAATTAAAGGAGGGAATCTTTGTAGGGCCGCAGATTAGCAGCTTGATGAAAGATACAGAATTTGAAAAGGTAATGGAAGATAAGGAAAAACATGCATGGAATGCTTTTAAAGAAGTTGAACATAAATTACTACTATGTTGAGATCGTTGAAAATATGCTGGAAAACTTCAGGAATTTCAGAATATGAGCATAAAAATTCACTTTTTACATTCCCATTTGGACTAATTCCTAATAAATCTTGCGGACGTGGGTAAAGAGCAAGGTGAAAGATTTCACCAATATATTAAAGAGATGGAAAAAAGATACCAGGGGCGCTGGAACACAAAAATGATGGCCGATTTCTGTTGGACATTGAGAAGAGATCTTCCTTTAGCTGAAACAGAAAAACAACCAAGAGAAGCTTTTCTGAAAATAGAAAACGTTTTTTTGAAGAAGCGTAACAAATAAATAACCATTTATAATAGTTTATATGGGTATATTTTGTATATTTTTGTATTTTTTTCCTTAATATATTAAAAAACTAGCTTATATATGAAATAAATAGTGTTTTTTCTATATTTTTGGATTTTACCGGTTTGAAAAATAACCTCAGGTGATATAAAAAAACTGAAAGCAGATATGAAATCAGCGCTTCCCAATTACTAGAAAACAGTTAAAATTTTTAAATCAACTTTCAAAGTGTTAAAAACTGCAGGCCTGTGTTATTAATCGAAAAAAAAACGATTTTTCGATTAATCAATAATTGACCAAGAAAACTTTTTCGATTATTCGAAAATATATGTATGTTTTTGGATGATTGAAGTTGCTAGTTACTTATTATTGCTGCAAGTCTCTATATATTTATTAGCAACCCTATTACCCTAAAAATCGGTTTAAAAAATATTATTGCAAGACAATCAACGAAATAATTTGAACAAAGTTTCAATCTGTGCGCCTCTCATAAAATTAATATTCTTAACGATCTAATATTTGAATCGAGTTATTGATTTATTGTTTTATTTAAATCAATCGATTATTTTCAAGTAATCGGTTATTTTCGATTAATGGATTATTTTTGATTTTCGATTAATTGATTATCTTCGATTAATCGATTATTTTCGATTAATCGGATATAACTAACTATTTTCGATTAATCGATTATTTTTGATAAATCGATTAATAGGAAATAATCGAGTATTTCAAATAATCAAAAATCGATTATCTTTTTGGTTCTCGGACAGCCCTAGTTATAAGTATCTACCTAAGTAATTCAAAATATGTGGCATAATAATTGCTGAATGCTTGGGTCGAACGAACTTGCTCTCCCCCCCCCCCCCTCCCAATAAATTCCTTGAAACCAGTTTAATATTTTCAACCAAAACTTTTCAATTATGCTTCCGTTAAATAAATCTGACATGGAGAACAAAAAGGGGAGCCGAAAAGTGTGTGGTCGAGTTAATAGAGGAGCAATTAAAGCGATCTGTCGACTACCGCAGCGTATAAAAAGAGAAAAGGGAAGAAAGAGGCCCTTTCGATGACAACCAATAAAGGCTCTATCGTGTGCAGCGCGGTTTGATTGCTCCCCGTTTACGGGCAAAAGGGCATTTTCGATCTTTGTTTGCGGCGGTGTTGACAGATGTTTTGGATGTACGCGGGGTTTAAACTAGGTATAAGAGTTCTCATCCTTGGCCAAGGAACAAGAATAACTATTTCTTAAAAGGCGCGTAGGCAGGGTGTTCTTGGGTTAATCCGTTCCCCTAAAAAAATATAATATTTCAAATAAAAAATTAACATTTTAGCAAATAAAAGAGTTTGCGTTTTAGAGATTAATACCAAGTCGATGTTTGACCCTAATAACAATTTTTTCCCTTTCCACCCCCAACCGGAAGTTCTGCCTACGCATCTAATTTATTTTCCTGCGTTCTAGAGATATTTTCCATTCCATAATAAAATAAGGGGAAAAAGGAAACAAGCTGGCAACGACACGCCAGTAACTAGCGACATCTCTGCTCATACTAACTGACCACGACCCGCTTGGTACCACCACATATAAGTAGGGCTGTGCGATTACCGAAAAAGATAATCGATTTTCGATTATTTGAAATAATCGATTACCTATTTCCTATTATATAATCAATTAATCGAAAATAATCAATTTATCAAAAATAATCGATTAATCGAAAATAGTTAGATATATCCAATTAATCGAAAATAATCGATTAATCGAAAATCAAAAATAATAATCCATTAATCGAAAATAATCGATTAATCGAGAATAATAGATTATTTCTTGTTAATCGTAAATAATAATCGATTAATCGAAAATAATCGATTGATTTAATCAAAATAAATCAAAAAGTCGATTCAAATAATAAATCGTTAAGAATATTAATTTTATGAAAGGCGCACAGATTGAAACTTTGTTCAAATTATTTTCTTGATTGTCTTGTAATAATATGCTATAATATTTTGTAAACCGATTAAACACACCTATATTTTCAAATAATCGAAAAACAGTTTTTTTGGTCAATTGATTAATCGAAAAATCGTTTTTTTTTTATTAATCAAAAATCGTAAATTTTTTTTTCGATTACCTAATTAATCGATTAATCGAAAAATATTTTTTTGGGTTAATCGATTAAGTAATCGAAAAATCATTTTTTTCCGATTTTGATTTGATTTCTGATTAATCGAAAAATATTTTTTTTATTACATACCTAATATTCGATTAATCAAAAAATCGAAATAGTATATTAAAGTATAAGTGGATATTAAGGTCTTTAAAACACGCGCGATTTTGCAAGCACGACGGCGCAGCCGGAGTGCTTGAAATAGAGCAAGTGTTTTAAAGACCAGTTATCCACGAATACTTTACATTATTTTTTTTTATTGGTATTTATATAACAAAAAATGGAAATAATAACTTAGTAAGTAAGTGAAATGGTCGAATTCAACGAATACTTATACCAGGAAGAAGACAAACAAGCATGTTAATTGGTCGAAGCAAAAATGTCATTAAAGAAATGTCAAAACTGCCAAAAAGAGCGCCACCATCGTGTCTGGTTGGAACCTCAAGGCTAGAGGCGGGACGTTTAAACGCCCATAGTTTTGTTATTTTTTTCTGGCGAAATATTTAAGCCAAAAAAACTATTCAAAATTCCGTTAGTTGATTTTATATGTAGTAAAAATCAAATAGCAGCATTCTGAGTAACCTTTTCGACTAAATATCACTTTAAAATAAAATACTCTATATTGTTGTTGGTCTAGCCTCGAAGAAAATAAAAAATAAAACTCAAAAATGTACATGACATTATTTTATTAAAATATTAAAATCACAATAATTACCATTTGAGTCTGTCTTATAATTTCTCGTAATCTGCTGATCGAGTTCCTCGTTAACTGGTTTTTCATTCATTCTCTACTTGAAGCTTTCTAAGCAATGTGCATTTTGAATAAGAATACATATTTCCATTGTCAGCCTGGAAAAGCGGAAAGGCCTGGGTAAAAACTTTTTATAGCTAACCTTAAGGTGAAGACAAAATCTTGTCTCCAAAATTCATTCTTTCACATAACGAACAGCTAATCTAAAACAAAAATACCACAATGTAAAAAAACCAATGATCAGATCATGGGAAAAACACTTCCGAGTGGGTTAAAATAAAATTATTTCCACTTGAGTTTAGTAGGCAGAGAATCTACAAAAGGTTTAAAAAAGATCAAAAAAATAGATCGTATAATATACATACATAGAGGGCAAGAATCAGCAAGATTTAAATTAGTATCGTAGGGTTTAGTAATTAAAATATGCGTATTTATAGATTTACCAAAATTTAGGAGAAAATAATCGGCACATTTTGTTCAATTATAATAATAAAAAATGTATGTTATGATTTGGATTTGTACCTATAAATCATAAAAATAATTAATCAAAGTTAGCAAACTTACCTTTAGTAGAATGAAATGTAAACAGGCTCGTGTTCATGAACAATATTAATAGAAAAGATCAAGTTATACAAACACTTTCATAAACTTTGTCAGCCATTATCATTTTATTTTAAGGCGAGGTTGGGCTGGGCGATTCCATTATTTCTGGCCGAGTCCAAGAAGTCAAGAAGACACCACGAAGACACTGAACGTTTAAAAATAATTTAATGGCTCGGGTAATTTGTAGCATAGATCTGTCTCTGTCTGCATCAAGTTACCTTCGCTATATATAAAGAGAGACAAGTATAGCTCGAACGAAGAAAGGTCGCTTTTCTTAGTAAACACATTCAGTTTAAACAAATAACGACGTAGGAGTTATATTAACTCATAAATGATGAGGACCTTAGACAAGGATAGACGACAAGGATGGGGACGGTAAACGTTGGGCGGTTCTATTGACAATTGTCTGGCATATGTGACGTCACACTCTGACGTCACATGCTTCCATTCCGCCAATCTTTGTCTCACCGGGCTGGTCGAATTCGTAATGTGATATACCTGTCGTTGTCATGAAAATGAGGAGAACAAAAAATACCTTCCAATCTGTCACATAAGATTCATTGTTGTCACCGTTGACATTGGTTGTCTATTGCTTAAAAAAATATTTTATTTGACGTTAAAAGGTAATTCTGTCAAATCAATAATTCAAAAGTTGACATATTTAGACTTTACGTTTCACGGGTTGTTGATGTTGTCATGGTAACTTTAAAACACGCGCGTTTTTGAAAGTGGGATTTAAACACGCTGAGGCGTACTTTAAATAGGCGAAATAGGGTATCAATAAAAAAATAGTTATTTTCCTAACAAGTGCGCAAAGTGATACTTTTCCGCACGCAAGTACAGTTGGACGAACGACGCGAAGCGGAGTTCGGATAAGTTCTTGCGTGCGGAAAAGCACTTTGCGCACTTGTTAGGAACAACATTTTTCCTACGAGCTTCATATCAGATAACAACAAAAATAAAAATATGATAATTTATTTAATAATTTTTAATTCGACTTTAAAGAAAGAACTATAATATACTTACAACTAAAAATTACATAACAAAAAAAAATAATAGAAAATTAAAAAGTTACACTTTTCCGCACCCAGTGCGGATAAAAGTCTTATCCGCACTAGTGCGGAAAAGTGTAACTTTGCACACAAAAATGCGTGCGCAAAGTACTACTTTGCGCACGCTCGTAGGAAAAATATTTTTTTTTCGATTAGATAATAAAAAAATAGTTTTTTTTCGATTAATCGAAAAATTGTTTTGTTTTGTGTAAAAAATACATTAGATTTCAGTATACAATAGAATTTCTTAACATGTATAAATAAGTTTCGGTTTCGGCCGAAACTGAGACCAAGGGCGAAGATTCGGCTTCGGTTTCGGTCTGGGTTGAAAATCTTGTTTCGGTCGGACACTACTTTTTTACTTTATAATTTTATTTTATAGCTATTTATGTATCAAGGGCGTTACGGGGACTATAATGCCCTGAAGGTAGAAATAGCCCGAGGGCCTCTGGCCCGAGGGATAGGTTTCTGCCTGATGGGCATTATAGTCCAGTAAAGCCCGTGGTGCATACAATGCTTTATGTTTTACCTAAAAAAGAGTTTTTCAATGACTAATTACATTATTTATTCGCAATATAAAAAATAAGTTGCACCTGTACCTGTATACGTAAGTAGATAATGACTGGTGTTAAGTTTGACTTTGATGTTTCTGTCAGTTAGTCAGTTGGCATTTTTTATTTAACGATTTGCTCAAAATGGAAGAAATTCCACAAAATATAAGAGAAAAGGTCATAAAAGCGACCGAAAATCTTTTGCCAGTTAAATCAAGGCAACAGTATGATCGGGAGTATGGCATATTTGGTATTTGGAAAGATACGAACACAATTCTTCAAATAACCGAAAATGTTTTAATGGCATATTTCCAGGAACTGGTAAGTTATTGATTTTATTTTAATACATATGTTTAACAAACTTTATTATTTTTAGTCGGAAAAATACAGTCCGAACTCTCTCTGGACCAAGTATTCTACAAGCGGGCATTATCATAATGCCCGCTTATAATGCCCTAGGTGTGATAGCAGGTATTATTGCTATCATAACATATTCCGTTTCTAAGGTATTATAGATCAATAATAGATAGGTAAAACATAAATTATTTTACGTTTAAAGTGGGTTTATTTTAGTCATGTAACAGGTTAATAATAGAATGAGCTTATTAACTATTTTCTTGATAATATTTATGGCTCTAAGGAGGGGAGAGCAATTGACTCCCCTTCTAGCTACGCCGGTGATCACTTAATTTATTCTTCATAACAAAGCTGCGAAAAACCGATAAACGCTAAAGTAATTACTTAAGTACATACGTTTATTCCAGTTTCTTTACAAAACTCTAAATTGGAGATTTTTTATAATTATCAAACATTAATCGACCCAATTTCTTTTAGTATCTGGTTGGTGTATCTTTATTAAAAGGCCAGCACACACAAAATATTTGTTAACAAAGAAAAAAACAGGTTAAATACACAGATAATATTGACATTGAAGGGTGTGGTATTAAGCACCTATAATAAAACGACATATAAATTGATTTCTGGAAAAATAAGAAAAATTAATTGCGCGACCGATAGAAAATATTATAGAAAAACATTTCTTTTATTTTTCGCATAGAAAATAAAATATTGTCGGCATTTTATTTATAATAATTCATAATATTAATAACCTTTTGTTATTAGCTACTATACTACTAGCTGTTATAGCTACTAGGTTCATTTTTTTGAAATTACTTTTTAACTACAGTGGTTCTAATTCTAGCGGCTAGCCTTAAGATGTAAAGTGTATACGATCTTAGTTGAGACAGACCAAAAAAAAATAAAAAAAATTTGATGACAGACTTGTCAAGTGAGTCGAGTCCACGTGGAATATCTTCGAACATCTGTATAGGGAGCAATCAATACAAATTTTGTTATATTTGTATTGTAGTTTCGGTGTGTGACTTCGTATGAAGTATACATGGAATGCGGTTTGCACGCTTGGTCATCCATTGTCGTTCTAAAATCGCCTGCAAAATAGAGGGGATGCGTTTCCCAATCTTGCATGCTCAACTCATGCTTTGGACGGTATCTTATCTTTCGGATAATTTAGTAGGTATAGTTCTTTCCTCGATACTAGTCACGTTGGTACAGCATTCAAATACACAATACAAAGTGTAAGAAATATAATTTTTCGTTGTATAAAAGTGAGCCCCGATTGGCCCCCCTAGAAAAATATGGTGGTTACGTCAATGCATATGCTTGAACCTCATTGGCCAAACGTATATAAATTTTGGTAATATTTTAGACTTAAGCTAACTACAGATGTTTTTAAATTATTTTTTGTATACAACTTCAATGAGTTTTTAGTCGTGTTGAAGCTCCTTTTCTTGTACGTACTCGACTATAAATCGGCAAAGGGTATTGTTTAATCATTTATCCCTGTCAACATCAGCCCAGGAGCCCCCCTTAAGCCGAAATAATTCCTTCCTAATCAAATTTTAAAGGGTTTGGTGCAGTGGCGTAACGTACTCCTGACCGACAGAAATCAGGTCATTCTAAAAGACCTTTTGATGAGCGACGTCTGTGGTTCGTACCCATTGAGAAATTTATCTTAACACGAAACAATTTATTAAATCTAAATGATTATTTTCTTAAATACGAGTTCAAATTTTTCACGAACTCTTAAACATTTTTTAATTAGTTAACAAACCGATGTCAACATCTTGTTAATGTGACTTTGATTAACGAACCTTGGACGTCTCTCATCATCCCACCTCAGCGATGCCGTTTGCCATAGCAGAGTTAAAATAAATAAATAAAAAATGCAATTTAATAAATTCTTGTTTAAAATATGGGAATATGCCTGATAAATTAAAATGTTCTTACATTACAACAGTGCCAAAAGTAAAAAACACTAAAAAATGGGATGAGATGAGGCCAGTAAATGTTTTATGGGGTATTGAGAAATTATTGGAAGAAGTCGTATAAAAACAGTTATTAGAATTCATTGATGCCAACAAAATTTTAGTTTCCGCTCAAGCTGGTTTTCGAAAAGGGTACTCGACAGAGACAACGATTCAATGTGTGATTAAGACGTGGAAAAGAACCATTGATCAAGGGGAAAATGTTATAGCTGTATTTTTGGATTTTAAGCGGGCATTCGAAACAATTGACAGGGCTAGATTATTGAGCAAATTGCATTAGTATGGTATTCGCAAAAACGTTTATAAATGGTTTAAAAATTATTTAAGTAACAGGTCACAAAAAACAAAAATATCAATAACATATTTAAATAAAAAAATAAATAATATAGGAGTTCCTCAAGGAAGTATACTAGGTCCAATATTATTTATTTTATACATCAGCCTTTAGTTTTAAAAATGTGTAAGTTACAAATGTTTGCTGATGACACCTTAATTTACATTAATGTTTTAAATATTTTTGATGGTCCAAATACTCCAAATTCTGAGATAAATATATTATTAAATTGGCTAAAAGTAAATAAATTAAAATTAAATATTTCAAAAACTACATGTATGGTTATGGGTAATAATTTAAATGGTCAAAATATAAATGTTGTAATTGATGGTGAAAAAATGGAATTAGTGAACAGTTTTAAATATTTAGGGATAATCATTGATTCAAAATTTAATTTTTTAAATTATTTTGACAGTATCGTATCGAAGATTGCCGGAAAAGTAGGTTATTTGAAAAGAATCAGTTCTAATTTAAGTTTATTTTCTAAAAAACTGTATTTAATACTATTATATTATCACATTTTCTTTATTGTTCTTCCATTTTACCTATATTGTGCTAGTGAGGAAATATTTGATAAATTACAAATTTTACAAAAAAAGGCAATGCGGATTATTTTAAATTGTGACAAATATACAAAAATTAATTTTATGTTGAAACATTTAGATTAGTTGTTAAAAATTGGTTAGTCTTTTAAAATTAAAAATAATTTAATGCCTGATTGTTTAAAAAAATTTTGTTCTTTTAATTATGACCGTCATAATTATAAAACAAGAACTGATCAAAATTTTTATGTGGATAGAGTGTCTAAAACATTAGCCTATAAATCTATTTTTTATAAAGATTTGAGAGAATATAATAATTTGGAAAATTTTATTAAATCTCAAAAATCATTAAAACTGTTTAAAAAAACTTTAAAATTACATTTAAATAAAAAACAAAATGATACGTAATATTTGATACAATTTACAAATTGTTTAACTTTTCATTCTGTTTTTGTTAAAAGAAGGTTGCGTTTTAAAATTTAAAAATAAATCTATAAAAATGTGTTAAAAAAAGATTTAAAAAAATATTTAATTGTAACTTTTTGCTAAATAAAACATGTTACTACTACTACTACTACTACTACTACTAGTTCTATCTGGGTCTTCGCCTACGTCTTATAATTTGTTGAAATGGAATATCATACAACGCATATTTCTAGAAAAGTAATTTTGATGGGAGCTATTTTGTACCCATATGTTCACCTCGTTTTGTCACACCACTAGGCGCGTTTTGCCATAGACATATACATACGTATTAGGTAAAAAATACGTTTGTATGCACGGTTTACCGGTCATATTTCTGGACGTCAATTAGCGATGAGCAGGCGCCAAACCGTCTTGTTATCGGCTTGTGTTTCTTTAGCGACAGCACATGGCAACGTATCCCGATTTTCCCTTGCAATATCGGTAATAAATATAGCTTTTCTATCGAGTGATCTAACTGGATTCTTTTTAAAGTTTATCCCAAATCCTAATTAAAATCTTAAGATTTTGCTAGGTTTCTCGTTCTCGCATACCTTTATCTCGTCTTACGAAATTCTTGTAGAAAATACTCTTGTCTCGTTTTGTTCTCGTCTCGTCTTGGAGACAAGAAAAAGCGAGTGAAACACTAAATCCAATTACTCTATTATATTACAGTAAGAAGCGTATCGATGTTGTGTCCTGGAGAAGAGTAGAAAATGACAATTTTAAATGCCCATATCTCAAAAACTGTTTAGCTAGGTAGGTATAATAGGGGTGAGGGTTATCTAAAAATTGTCCAAAGATTGAAAAAGTTCAAAAACGAGATTATATTTAATTATTCAATGAAATTCGAGGTGATTACGCCACTGCATCGAAAGGGACCCTTTATTTTGCTCAGCCTTATAACAAACATCTGATGCTTCTTATCCGAAAAATTTAAAGCCTTCTTACAAAACCACATTACAAACATTTAACATGGATGGAAGGGATTAATAAACAAGTAGTAGGTTGAACCAAACAAGGGTGTAATGTTTGTAATAAGAATTGTACAATTTTGTTCTTGAAGGGTCACACCGGTTTGCGCCACCGAAGCATATACAGGGTGGTCCTTAAGTACATTAAGAAAATCTAGGATATAATTCCTGGCATCAATTTAAGTTGAAAAGTTCATATGGACTTATGCCCTAAAATGCTTACCCTCTAAGAAACAGGATGTTAAAATATTTTTAAAAAATAATTGTTTTTTTAAAATTTCGAAACTCCTTGAAGATAAGGTATTGAAAATTGATGTCGATCGATTTCGTATTAAACTGCACTTTTTGGTTAAAAAAGGGTTTGCCTACTTCCACCAGTGGCGTGCATGAAGATACCATCAATATTTTTTTTGTGAAAATATGTGATACGCCACTGTTTTTTTTAACTCTGATGCATTTTTATGCATTACTGATATAAGCGGAACAAAAGTTGTCTCTACTATGTTTTTGAAAAAAATGGTAGTTTTAAAGGAAAATGGAAAATATTTTAACACCCTGTATCTTAGAGGGTAAGCATTTTAGGGCATAAGTCCATATGAACTTCTCAACTTAAATTGATGCCAGGAATCATATCCTAGATTTTCTTGATGTACTTAAGGACCACCCTGTATATATACCAGCTGCAGTCTCCCCCCTCCTCCCTAAATATACTGCTTAATCAATTTTATTAGGTTTACGGTTCACCTAATAATCAAATCAAATAGACCTGGCTCATACGACATTGTCGCCTGTCGTATTTTTCTGCCCTTCGCCAACGTTCGGAAATTAGTGAGACAAATCGGCAGTAGATAGTTACAACAAAAAACAGCTCAAAGGGGTACGCAATAAAAAAAAAATCCGTGCGTCTACAATGCTGTCGTTTTTTCCATATCCCCCCCCCCCCTCTTTGGGTTAGGCTAGTTTAGAGTGACAGACTTCTGGCCCTGTCCAAACAGTCTTACGTAGTCCTAGTCCGTTGTGGTATCACACGTGTCCCGCGGAACCTATCCGCATCAGCTTCCTGATGGTTAACTCGACGTAAAACATGAAAGAACCTTGTCCAGTTGTTAGTTGTTTTCTTCCTCCAGATCATTAAATAATGGTTCGCCAATAGCATTGAACCTTCTTCTCGCGAGGCCAGGGCATTCGCACAAGAAATGCTGAATACTTTCTTCCTCTTCTTCATCTCTGCAACTTCTGCAGCAGTCCGTTAGCTGCTATTTGCATACGATCGGCGTGTATATCGAAAAGGCAATGTCCGGTGACTATTTATTGCAGTGATATTTGTTAGGTCAAACCCGACTGTGCTATAACAACGCTGCGGTTTTCCTGTTATCAAGTAGGGGCCACAATTGCTTGGAGTTGCTACAGATTGTTAGTTGTGTCCATCTGCTTTGCGCAAGTTGTTTCTTATTTCAGAGGTGCCTCTTTTGCTTATTCCTTCACGCCACAAAAAAAAACAATCACCTTGTTTTGTTTTTAGATTATGTATTGTAAAATTATAATTCCAAACCTTATTTTATAGAAGAGTTTACTTTAGTTACTTCTGGGCAACATAATAACTTGTTGCAAGTCAAAAAATACTAAACTAGCTGTGCTATTTTCAGAATCACATTTTGCTCATTCTTTCTTTTTGCTTCTTACAAGAGAAAAATTTCTCTTGTATGTGTTGAGTATACTCTTTTTCCGGTCTTGCTTTTTTCTCCATGCCACTGACCGTTTAGGCAATACACAAACCACATACACTTTTTTTGGGTGTAATATTTAGAACCTAATACTAAATAAACTACAAGGCGTATCTCCGGTATCACGTGCTCCAATGGATTAATCTGAAAAGACAAATAGACGTAAATCGACTTACGCCTTGCTTGCTTGAATAGGAAATCAGTCAGTCAGTTATTCGAAATTTGACTTTGGCATCAAGTTTTGCTTCGATCAAGATAAAAATTAAGCAAAAAAATAGTAGTCACGTGATCGTATTATCTGTCAAATTTTAATTTTTTTCAAAAAATAATTCAAAAGTTGGCTTATTTCTGAAAATATGAAAAAAAGTTATTGGAAAAAGTTTTTTTAAATGCAGTTTCTAGCCCACAAGCAAAATTTCAGCTGCATAAGATAATTTTGATTTTTTATCCACCACTAAAATTTATTTTTCACTTAATGAACACTTTACTGATGACACTGTGTTCTTTTTTGTCTTAATATTAAGGTGTATTACTTTCAGACACAAACTTCGTTTTCAAAAATACTTATTTTATGAAGTTACCTTATACAGGGTCAAAAACAAATAAACTTTGCATCACATGCGACTAAATTTTAATAGCCCAATTTTGATTTTGGAGAAAAACACACATTTAATATGGCGCTACTTTAAAGAAAATGTCATTGTATCTGAAATAAAGCATTGTCAAAACTAAGAACTTTTATGTAGGTTGCGTTGAGTCTTATTTTGCAAATCTGGTGCAATTTACAAAATATAGGTAAAAAATCAAAATTATCTTATGCCGCTAAAATGTTGCATGTCGGCTAGAAACTGAATAAAAAACACTTTTTTTAATAACTTTTTTCGATACTTTCAGAAATAACCCTACTTTTCAATTATTTTTTGGAAAAAATTAAAATTTATCAGATAATGCGAATCACGTGCCTACTATTTTTTTGCTTAAGTTTCATCTCGATCGAAGCAGAACTTGATGCCAAAGTGAAATTTCGAATAAAGTTATTAATAAAAAAAATCCCATATGATGCGGACTTTACTGGTCACACTGTATTTATATTTAAAAAAAGTTATTAGGAATCCTGTTTATTTGATTTTTGCTACATATCAAATTTAATCTTCTAAGGGGATTTTGAATAGTTTTTTTGGCTTTAATATTACTTTAAAATATTTCGCTCAGAAAAAATATCAAAATTTTCGGTTCAAGGTTCTCACCAGACACGATGGCGCCGCTGTTTTTGACAGTTTTTACATTTCTTAATGTAATTTTTGCTTTGACCAAATAACATGCTTGTTTGTCTTCTTCCTGGTGTAAGTATTCGTTGCACAGTATTCTCTACTAGTTCGACAGACCTGCCTGTGCCTTGCCTGGCGATCGCCTCCCCCCCCCCCCTAATTAGATGTCGAAAACCGCCATTGATATGCGGAATATTTTCAGCATTTCACAAACTATGTTATCACATTATCAGTTCTATTCTTTATCTAGGATATACCTACATTTAAATACTCTACTCATATTTTCATTTGTATCATATTTCACCCACCTCTTTATTCCGCGAAATGCAGACGGTACATATTTAAATAGAGAAATGTAGGACATAAATTACGATTGTTGCTCCTTGGAGTCGAGGTGGTATTACTTTCTGATTAGGTTTTCTTTTGAAAAGATTTTTCTTTTAAAATAAATTGAATTTTGCTTTAGGATAATGGAGAGATTCATGGTAAATCGAATTTATAGATAAAGGCTTTTAGAAAAGCATGCCAGATCTATACTGGAAAAATCAGTATATCTATTAAATAGAAAATCCTGAAAACGGCAAATATCTACAGATTTGCAGTCAACACGAAGAAGGTAGTTTGACCATTGCCCGTCATTTATTAATAATAATACTACCGTGCGAGCAAAAATTATGTGCATCAAAGAGGGCTTGGATTAAAAAACGTATGGCTTGGTTTAGATCACAATGATATGGGGACGATATATCTAACCAAATCTAGGTTAAAATTTTGTCAAATTCATATTATGACATGATATGCCAAACTAATGAGTAATCAAATAAGTAGACAAATACAAATTTATTTTTGTTGTTTACAAAATTAACAAAGTAAGAATATACAGAAAGAAAAAGAAAAATAATTACATAAATCGCTGAAATTGGCCACCGCCATGCTCCAAGCATAAATTCACACGTCGCTTCATATTTTCGAAAGTGTTGACCAGCATCTCTGGAGAAATGTTACCACATTCTTGGATAATCCTTTCTTGTAATTGTTCTTAATTTGCAACTAGTGTTTTGAAAATAGTGTTCTTTAAATGAGGAAAAAACCAAAGTAATTCATAACCGTTAAACAATGTGATCTAGGTGGGAATTCAATGTCTGATTGAAAACTGATCAATTTGTCGTCGAAAAAATTGCATAAGTAGTTAATAGTTTCGGCGGCTGTATAGGCAGTTGCACCGCCCTGTTGAAAATATTCAAAACGTAGTTTGTCGTCAAGTAATTGCTACACAAATGGATTCAAAATATTGTCTCTATACCGCTGTGCTGTAACTGTATCATGGAAAAAATAGGACCAACAATTCTTCTTCGGGAAACAGCTAACCAGACACCAATTTTTTGAGGGTGCAATGTGGACTCTACAAAAAAATGGGGATTTTCACTACTCCACATGCGTGTATTCTGAGAATTCACATAACCGGAGAGGTGGAACCAGGCTTCATCCGAAAAAAATGTCAGGTCTAATAAATCATTTCTTTTCAACAAATTTTGGGTAAACCATCGAGAGTAATTCCTGCGTCTTTCAAAATCTGCGGCTTGTATTTCTTGGAATACTTGCACTTTATAAGTAAACAAATTTAGTTGCTTTTTAAGAATAGTCCTGCATGTTCCATAAGATCTTCCCACTTCTTGGGACAGGCGTCTTATACAATTTGTTGGCGTATTTTGCATTATTTCACGAACGTTTGCAACAAGTTCTTCTGTTCTTACAGATGGTCTTCCTGCTCCTTTTTTGTTTTGTATAGAACCTGTTTCCCTAAACTCAGCGACGGTTCTTTTCAGGCAATGATAAAAATCCCCAGCAATAAAAGCAACGTTTGGAAAATGTTCGTGAAAATCGTCCATGCACAAACCCTGATAATATTGCCACTCACCATTTACTCTAACCCCGTTTCGAAAATACGCTTCAAACATGAATATTTTGTGCTGTTCCGTATAAAGCCCATCGTGTGAATTGGTCAAGAAATTGGAAAAAATTAGCGATGAATCAAATTACTTGTAACGACTGTCAAAAATGACGGAATAACTGATTGATTGTTAACTCAGGTAGTTACTGACACCCAACAGGTATTAAGCTCTACGGCTAAGCATTACGTCCTTAGATGCAAGGCCCTCTTTGATGCAAATAATTTTTGCTCGCACGGTAATAATACTATAGCCTACGTTTTTTTCCAATGCTTCTTTTAACCTTCACTTAAATTAAAATTTATTAATATATTATTTATGAAAACGTTTCTCAATTATTATAACCTGTTTATTGTATTAAAGAGCTTTGCTACATCCTACGCCACTGGTGTTGAATAATAGCCCGGAATCCTTGAGTCATTGCAATACCGCGCGGAGTCGGAATTATCAACTCTCTCTTCTATCTTTGTTTCACACGAACGAATGTTTGATGCAAACAAGCAAGCTATTCATGAATGAATGATTTGATCTATTTATTCTATCAGAGAGTAAAGATTGAATTACATGTCTTAGCACAGACAGATGACCAAGTGGGAAACGGCCGAAACGGGCATTATAGGAGAATAAATCGGGGATGGCTTTTTAACTTTTAAATTACCCTTTGTATAATACCTATATTATATTTTAAACGTTAGACAGACACACCTTGACATGTCCTTATTTGTTTTTACCAAGGATACTTTTTCCCGACGGGTTCATAAAACTTTTTAGGCAAACCTTTTTAATAATGATATATCTTGACATATTATACGCCCCCCAATAAAATCAAAGGCCAATAACGTATATTGTTGATTGATCGACGTTGCCAAAGTTCCGACGGGGAAAAAATGGGATTTTATTCCCGGAGTGATTTATTGATAAGAAAATAAGGTTGGCCAGATGGTATTTTTAGTATCTCCATATTTTATTCGATGTGTTTTATAGTTCGACAATTTTTAAACGGTAAAATCTGAATCTGAATTATAAAATTTGTTGTTATTTTGAAATATTACGCGGGGTTTGTTGATTGAGGTTCAAACTCAACACTAAGAAAAATTCTTATAAGAATTCACATATACTTTTTATACAACAGTTTAATACTATATGTGACAGCAACGCGTTTTCCTTCTGTAAGACAACGAAAATTGTTAGACCGTCATGTAGTGATAATATCACGGTAATTTAGCCAATAGGAAATCAGAGTTATTGCTACCATAGAATGGTTTATAGCCATTATTGCTCCGAGTACTTACAGTAATAATTATCAAGTTCTATAGGGGGTGTAATCTGGTTTTATATTCAAATTCAAATTCAAACATAATTTATTCATCGAGAAAATACAATAAAAATAATACCACATGTGATTTTTAATTATAGATAAATTGGACTATACCGCGATTATACATAGAATTATGTATAAAACCGATATAACAGAACACAAATAAATTGTGTCTGTGTGGTATAGCCCAAAATGATATTAATAACTAAAAAAACTATAATATGTGAATTACTGAAACCTATATTTAACTCAAAGATTCAGCAAGGTAACGACCGACCCAGGCGCAAGAGAGAGAAGGGCAGAGAGGACAGGTAGACAAAACTTAAAAACGACAGAAAAAAATAAAGAAAGTTCGAGCAGTTTCCAGGTCAAAACCAACCAATGCAGATAGCGCAATTATGGCTAAAAAAAGAAGGAGAATAAATTAATAAGACCAAATACAGATATACTAAACTCCCCATTTGCATATTTAAAAGAAATCGCTTGATATAATTATTAAATTTGTTAATTGAAAATTCCTTAACATTATTAAATTATTCCACATTTGAACGGCTGTGAAACTGAATGACTTTTGAAAATTAGATGTACGATGTTGAGGTAGTCTGAAATAATTTAGATTTCTTGTAAGATGAGGATGCGCATAAGATTGAAAATGTACTCTTAAATACTGAGGTTCCCCGATATTCAGTACTTTATACACAAAAGAGTACATATGATATTTTCTGCGATTCTGCATATTTAAAATATTATTATTATTATTCAAATACGGAGTTACGTGGTTCCTGAAGGGAATGTTAAATGCATACATGAATTTTTATATCCTGTATTAGTTCCGACTGGCAGTTTTAATGATACGTGACATTAATCATAGTAATATATTTGCTTGCTATATGGTTAATAAAATATATAAAATATACTTACCACTAAAAATTAGTGGGTACTGTAGTTCCCAAAAATTTAAATAGCTTCTAGGATGATATTGTTCTTGTTGTTTAACATTGCATATGATTATCTATTATGCAGCATGGTTTACTGAGATGGTAAAATTCGTCCATAGATTATAAAGTCTAATACTAATGATGGGTTGTGCAAAATAAGATTCTTCTATTGCTTTATTTGACATGCAAAGTTGAAAAACTTAAATACAAAGTAAAAGTAAATTAATTGAATCAGGTATTGGTAGAATCAATAAAATTCAAATTCAAACAGGACAGCTAGAAGACTCCGAACAACGATGTGACCTGCGCAGCAAATACCTACGTTAAAACTAATAATATGGTCGCGGCGATTGCCGATCGCTTCGAACCCCCACCAACGTCTTGTGGATGTGATGTTTTAACGGATACAATTCGTTTTTGGGGACGCTGTTCTATTTTCTTAATTGTAGAGAAATCGCTTTACTGGGAACAAAGCGTCGCATTAAGTAGATGCAGTTTATTTCTTAACAAAATTGCTGTATTAAAAGTAGCTCATTATTCAACAAGACTGTGCTGCTAAAGGAACTGGTTACTACCAATAAAAACACTGTTCTAGCAAAAAGCTGAAATTGATATAACACTAAAGCGGGTTTGATACACTAGCAAATTATTTAATATGGGTTAATAAGAAATAAGCTATCAATACAAACTATGTCTTAGCAAGCCTATTGTATTGGATCATTTTCCTCAGTGAAAACTCATCTGTAATTCATGATATTTAAAGGGAAACTCTTGAAAAATCACGTAAAAAATGTGTAGCTATCTAATTTCTGTATTTAACTAACTTTACAGCACATTATACGTACTCAAGTTACATACGAGTATAATGTCTTGACAAAATTTTCTGAAACCAAATTTGCTCCCGAGACACCGTTTCCATAACATATTTTCTGGAAATTGCATGCTTCGTAATTATGCATGACTCTGTAGTCTGTATAACTAACTCATTAGGCCTCAAAAGATGACACCTGCTAAAGGTTGGTGAGTTAATTAGTGGAAGAAGAGATATAATTAAAATGTAAATCTGGTCAAAGACTTAAAATGGATCCACTTGAGGGGCTGCTAACTTTCTTTAATCTGTGTACATTATGTTGTTAAATCGAACCTATATAATAGTACCTATATATCGCCTTCCCGGTGGAATATCGACCTAACTGCAATTCTGAAGTTTTGAGAAAATGACGTTTTAATATTTTGTTTATGCAACCATGTTAAATAAAACCTTATAAAAAACCACAATTTTTTTTATAATTAAACTATTATATTGAAAATAATACTTACATCTTAGGCTGTTGAACCAATTCCACATTTTTTGAAGAACCTATATTTTTCCCCTTTTTTTAACCTCCCCTTCCACTTATGTCGTTGTTCCACTCAAATCAATTTTTAAGTAATAATTATGACAACTTTCTTTCTCCAAATTTGAGTAAACGGACAAATATTTCGGAGCAACAATAACGCAACAGACATTTACGACGTTGTTTTCCTAGATTTTGTTAAAAGTACAAACAATATCGAATCAACAAAGACCTACCTATCAATTATGTCGTTTTTCCGCCGGCGCCAATTAGAAAAACGCGGGAATGGAACAACGACGCAAGCGGTTTCAAGCGGCCACTTTTTGTACTACAATTATGACATTGTTTGACCAGAGAGATTGGTACTTTTTGATACTTATTACGAAATAACTAAAAAAATTGAAAATTTGCACTTAGGTCGATGTTCCACCGGGAAGGCGAATTTGCCATTTAAAATCTTCTCTTGCCAAGTTACAAGCTGTTGGCGCGCAAATTATGTTGGGTAATCCATTTTTTGTATATCCAGCATTGTTGCTAGCACTTTTTGTAAAATTTCCCTATTCGATCTTGGAAGTATTTTCGCATAGACGACTCTATGCCTATAACTCTGTATAGAAAACATTCTATCCTAGGCCATAATATCTGTATAGACACTTAGGTATTTGTGATATAAAAATTCCTGAATTAAATCAGATACTTTACAGACCTGCTACTGTTTGTGATAATTCTGATTGAAATAAGAGATATTATTTGGAAATTATAACATGGAAAAGTTACCGCAAACAAACATGTAATTAATTATTTCATTGTATTTTGAACTAAACAAAGATACGTGTCTCAATTACCTACTCTACACGGAAGATCCAGTAACAATTCCTGAAACTCTATGATACGGTTTATAGGGGAAAGTGGGGTAGAACGGGACATCTAAGCTTTTTATTTTTTTTTGCAAAAAAAGGAAGTGAGATGATTAAAAACTAAAAATTGGTTGATGATTTAGCTAGATGGAGCAACATAATTTTAGTCAGATATAAAAAAAATTAAAAAAAAGAGCTTAATTTTAAATTTACTTATTTTTTTTAAGTCATCTTATTGTTAAGGGTAACCTGGGACTGGGACAATACAAAAACTGGATAGACACATGGACAATACAAAGACTGGAAACAATTTTTTATCTTAACAAAATAATATTTAGAGAGAAGGTTTACATAAGTCATCGGTGTAATAATAAAAAAAAAACTATTAATGTCAACACATTCTTCGTGTGCCGACTGAAAAAAACAAGGTAAATCTTCCTGGGGTTTATTAAAGCCAACCGCCCTGACAAGGCTGGTGGTTTCTGGCGATCGTAAACCAAGTTTTGGATGATGATTTAGAAATCCATAATAAAAATACTTTTAGGCTAAATCTGCGGTTAATTTTGTAATGTTGCCAAATCAAACGCAAGTTTCAAAAGTTTTTTTTTAGTCCATATCTTTAACGTGATCAATAAAGTATATAGTTTTATATTTGGATTAAAGGTAACTTACAAGCGAATAATTGTGGCATATCGGACAAGTGTGTAACTGTTTTTAAAATATTGGAACACACAGGGATCCAAGCACAATGGAAACCCTGGGGCGGGTAGACCACGACGGCCGTTTCGTCCTTGTTAGGACTCTACGGGCAGCCATAACCCAAGCAATTCCAACAACAGCGATAAGATGCATTGAAAGCCTATTACTACAAAAGTAAAGCGGTCAGCAATACACCGTAGCGCCTATCCCAGCGAAATTAACTCCAATACAAAAGGCAGTCCAGTCATATTGGTAATAATCGAAAGGTAGATAACTAAATAAACCACGAAGTGCATCACAATTTAATATAGGAAACGCTACTTGCATTTTCACCGAAACAGTCTGCAGTTTTGCAGATTAGAAACAAATCAACGGAGCAGCACCCACTAGAATGCGCGCCATCCATTAAGAAGAGCCATAAAAATGTTTAGAAGATAATATAGTGTCCGCGAAAATAATTAAAAGCTAATAATTGTGGCATATCGGACAAGTGTGTAACTGGTTTTTTATATTGGGAATACACAGGGGTTAAAGGTAACCTCGAATTTTGGATTCCGAATTGGAAAACACATTCAAGTGAGTAGGAATTCTACGATAACAAAAATTAATTCTAATTCACTCTATAGTCCCTAATTTATGACACACATGTGATGAAAATATATAAACTTGCCTGAAGAATTATTGATACACCCTAAAAAATTAAGTGAAATACTTAGAAACACTTTCAAATTTTTAAAAATAAGAAAAACAGCTAACAGAGTCTGTTAAACAAGCATTCGGCGAATGTATCATTGATTCAAGAAGTATTGACTCGTGCAATGTCCCATGCTTCCTGATGTCCCGGGCTACCCGACTCTACCCTATATCCTTCCTGTGTGGCTTATGTGCGCTATTCCAAAGTAAGCATCTAAAGTCAAACAGTAGAATAATCTTGGGAAGGGGATCCTATCAAGCGGTTTGTTTGTTGTTTCCAGGTTACTTTGCCTAATTAAATTTCTCATAAAAATTCTCATCAAATTTATACACCATTAGCGTAACCGGAATTGTATTTGGGGGGCATGACTCTATCCATTTTAAAAGTTATTATAAAAATACTTTTTATTTGATTAATACGATAAAAATATATATATTAAATAAATAGGCTTAATTAAATTTGCTATGACATTTATTTTTAATTATTTACAATAAATAAAATTGTTTGCTAGCTTTTGAAACTTTACCGGTATTTTGCTATCTCCAATAAATATTTATTTGTGGTAATAACTATTTATCGTCAACCGTCAGTAAAGCCGTACATTAAACAGTTTTCGTTGTCTTTTAAAAGCGATTCCGATAGCCGCTATTTGACAACTTTGACATTTGAGCTGTCATTTATCGTTATCGTTACGGATAAGTGGCGGGAGCTAACGGACGGAAGACAAAGTCATAGCGAAAACGGAACGCATGCGTAATGACCAATTCGGAAATAAAGTTTGCATTCAGCATTATTATAGTTTTCTAAATTGAAATTTCCATACAACTGTGCTCGATACTGAATGTCCTGGCGATCAAGCACCTCCAAGAGTCCAATAAAAGCAACCTTTCGTCTATCATGATGTTTTAGAATTTTGGGTACTAGGAAATTAAAACCAAGCAAAAAAGATAGCACAAAACGTATATGAAAATATGAACACAAATCATTAAAGATAGGTTATGTTATATTTGTTATGTTTACTGTCGAATTCCACTTAACGTTAAGCGAATTGAACGAAAACTATTTTTACGGTCTGTCAAATAGCGACTTCGTATTCGTTATGGTTAACCGTTTGAATTTGCCAATACAACGAAAACTCTCTAATATCAGAGTGATTTCCGGAAGTAAACAAACACTTTATTTTATTGTAAAATAAAATACTTTATGCGGCAGATTTTCAGTTTCGGCCGAAACCGAAACCGAAACCGAACCTGCGGCCTTGGTCTCAGTTTCGGCTGAAATCGAAACCGAAACCGAAACTTATTATTTATACATGTTAAAATTTTTATTGTATACTGAATTTTAATTTATTTTATAGAACGAGATCGATCTTGGGAACGGATTGAACTCTTCACACTAAGAAAAAAAAAGTCGATACTTAGAGAAAAGATCTATTTATATATAGACAACACTGCCTACGAACCCACCCAAAGTAACGGTGAACGAACACTGAGTTTCGGCATGGCCGAAACCGATACTAGATTTTCTGGCCGAAACTAGCCGAAACCGAACCTTCGGTCGGTCTCTAAGTTTAGGCAAGAAGTTAGGGTTAAATTGCGTTAAAACGATATCCTACAATAAAACTTAAATAATATCAAAATTTAATTATTTTTTATATTCTTAATAGGTAAAAAGTAAATAAACAAATTATAAACATATTTATTATATTCTTAGGTTTTCACTATTTCTACGCGTTGTAGAACAAACAAAATGGCCCCATATAATAATATTTACATTAACTGCTGCCGAATTTATTAAAACAAATATTTACTTGCCTTAAATAAATGGACAATTGAGATAAGAATTAATTTATTTTTGACAATTTTTTGTTTATTTACAATAAATCAAATTTATTTTAGTCAAATAAAATATTTGCGTGACTGCAAACCTAATTTTGTGTTCAGTTATATAAGTGTGTTGTGTTGTGTGTTGTATAGATGAGTTCTTATATTCAAGGTTTATTTGTGTTTATTTCCCGTTAACCACAAACTTGATCCCCTGTTGGTATTAACATACTTTATAATAAATAAAAACTAATCCTATTTGGTTTTACGTGGTTGTAAAAATAAATCTTTTCATATAAAAAAATATTGTCGTTAATTTTTGTGTTTTATTAAGACATCTCAACTAATATGTTTAGGTAAGAACTTCTACGCCATGTTATTTTTTATTATAATTTCCTTACTTTATTTTCTCAAAATAAATATCACTGGTGGCCAAATACCTATAGATTAATAAGTATTATATATAAAATAGGGCCATGAACTGGCCATATTAATTTTTCCTTTTATTCTTTAAAACTAGGTACATATATCTAGGTAACTAGCTCAAAACATCACTGTCACTACAGAGAGTTAATTTGGCTACAGGAAATGAATGAAATGTAAGAAAAAATGAAATAAAATGGCGAATACGTTACATTCCTAAAAAAAAGAAGCTCAGAAAAAGGTACCTTAGTAGTAGCTAGGTAGACCAATGATAAAAATATTTTTTTTTATAGCTGGCCGACAATTTTTAGGATTACAAAGCAAAACTTTTTAGCTACATGAGCTAAATTATTCACAAAATCATATTTCTTAGTATTGAAAATACTACTGGGTGCGTATATACGGGTCTATTTCATGAAAAATGAACGCGACATGCGACATGCATATAAATAACACGGCGGTGTAGTCTAAACAAACATCCGAGCAGCACGGGATCGATGACATCATCTGCTGAGTATTAATATTGTTTTGTTTTGGGTTTCGGCATTTATTATTATATTTGTTGATATTAAGATAATATGGCCGGGAGAGAGAACAGTTAGTAGATAGTTATTAATGATACTAGTTCGATGAACCCTATAATGAAACGTGTGCAACGTTAAACCACGAGGCGTCAGCCGAGTGGTTTAATTGCACAAGTTTCATTAACAAAGTTCATATCGAACGTGTATCATTCAAAATTTAATCTACGACAGTGCAAATAGATTTTATTCGTCTAAATTTCATCGATATCAGATAACGTTTTCGTCATTTTTAAAATTTTCAGGTGTCCATATTAGTCGATATCAGGGTAACCGCATTTTTGATTGTTTCAATTTCGATAAAATTGGGAAAAAATAAACAGTTAATGTCGCTGAAACATAGCGAAATAGCGCGGCGGTCTTGGCGTATTACACAGAAAGTCGGGGGAGAATGGATATACCAATCCAAAACATTTCATAGCCGACTTAAGATTTAGACATTTCATGAACAAAGAGTACAAGGACTAGCAGGTAAATGGCTGTGTATAGCTAAAGAAATAAATTTGTCACTATATTTGAAAAGGCGGTTTTGAGCTCTCTTCAATATGTACTAATATACAGATTATCCTATATTTTTTATTTTAACAAAACAGTTAAATTTACACATTTTTAAGTATAATAATTTAATTATTATTTTAAACTAAATCGGAGCATCCATGCCGTCATAATAACGCGTGATAGCGGCTCGTTACATACTCACAAACTCACACATAGGAGTAATCTGTGCTGTGACATAATGGTTTCCTTCTCGCCACTGTATGTGGTAGGTATTTTCAATACGCCTATGATACTTGCGTAAGGTGCAAGATCTGTGAATTTTTACAAATAAAAGATATTTTTTACCACTGCATCATATATTTTTTTAGGATAATAGAGTTGTCTTTTAGCAGCAAAAAAATAATATTTAAAAAACGACCAAGTTGAGGTTAAAAAGTAATTTAAAAAAATGAAACTATACTCAAAACTCAATATTATAGGCAGTGACGTATTATTCGAAACCATGGAAACTAAAAAGCAAACCGCCAATGACCATACAGTACTTTGGTCGTTTCCATGGTTATGAGAGCTACGTCACTGCCTATTTTTTTGGTAATAGACTATAGTAGCTACAACAGAGTTGTTTTTTCGGCGCCTATTTAATGCAGATTTTTAGCTACTACTAATGGATTTCTAACTACGGCTCAAAAAGAATTTTCTCTCAGCGTGCCTTAGTAATTATTGATTGTACAAAATTAAATTTTTAGCAGTATACGCCAAAATTAGATTAAAGCAAGTCTATTTATATTAATTTGACCACCCTCACTTCTCCACCCCTTCTATACTTATTTATTTATAATTTGAAGCACGAAAATATTTCGCGTTAATCAAATTTTGAGGAGGCCGATCCTTTCCCTTAACTTTTGTTTAATTTTGAATATCTAATGCCTTTTATTTAAATATTTGACACCCCTTCTGGAACAACCAATCAATTTGCAAATACTAAGGGGTTTTGAAAATAAGTAAATTTAATTTGAGAGGAGAAAATGGGATAATTTGATTTTAAATATATTTTATTTACCAGTCAATATTGCTTTTAGGTTTGTTCAGTTAGGTTTCGGAGTTTATTTGGCACATAGATTTGTGTTTGTGTTATGACTATGAGTAACCGGCGGAAGTTGGATGTTAATGATGGTTTGTTACGATCGACCACAGATATATATACAGGGTGTCTCACGGTCGATGGTACCTTAGACGTTTCTGAAGAATCAGTAAAGGAATCGTTCTGAAAATTTGGTCTCGTACATTAACGGACATGCTCTACCAACATAAAATATTTTAACAATACAGTGTTGCCGCTTCCACACAAAAATAATAGTAACTTCGATTTTTTAAATGCAACACCATATATTTTATTTTATTTCGAAACCCCCATTACTTTTCTTACAATTTTTATTAACTCTACTCTATACTTATCTTATACCGTTTCTATGATATAAATTAATTTCCGTTTTTTTTGTCCGAAAACGTGACTTTTAAAAATGCTGATAATTTTTAACTCTAAAACACTGAAACCCTAAAATTTGGTAAATAGTTAACTAATACCATAGGGATCTTTGCCCTAGTCCCAAATCTTAGTTGCAATATACAGGGTGGTTGAAAAATACACTTATTCTGGTAACTTGAAAAAGTTACCATAAGTCCTTTTTTTCAAATGTAACAGCCTGTATATTATTACGGATTTGAAAAGCTGCTAAAATTTCACTTAATTCTTGTATATCATACCTGTACCTAACTAACTAGTTTAACC
Organism: Polydrusus pterygomalis; assembly: GCA_963969555.1. NCBI lineage: Eukaryota > Metazoa > Arthropoda > Insecta > Coleoptera > Curculionidae > Polydrusus > Polydrusus pterygomalis. The sequence goes on from OZ018377.1 coordinate 4,700,123, forward strand.
ATTTTTTTGACGTATTAAGCATAATTTGTAAAATTTTCTATACAATTCAATTTTTATTCGGTTATTAGTAAGTTAGCCATGACAAAAACTGATATTTACGTATGTTACCATGGTTATCGTTTTGACATTTCAATAAGTTTAGATCTTACACTTTAAAGTCATGGAAGAAAACTATACAAATGCAGTTCTTATGCATTTATTTATTTTATTTGGACAATGTGATAAAATTATCGCCAGGACATGCAAACAATAAATTACTCTAATTTACCGCCAATGAATCTTAGAAAATTCATAAGGATCCAGGACAATTTTATTAAATGTTAACTAGGTAAAGTCTATTCAGCCAGTAAACCTGCAAGATGGCCAACATGTCATATGACAAAAGTCAATGAAAATGCAAAAATTCGTTTTATTTAACTGGAATATGACTTTTGTCATATGACATGTCGGCCATCTTGCAGGTTTACTGGGTGAATCGACTTTAGTCAAATAATAAAAGACTACTAAAATTATAACTAATAAAATGCTTTAACAGATGTTCAAAACGCTGGCCGTTTACATCCAAACACTTTAATATGCGGGTGTTGACTGAATGGATTTCAAGAAAAATTTAGTTTTAATGTTTTTTGTATGTTAATGCAAACATACATTGTCCAAATAAAATAAATAAATTCATAAAAACTGCATTTGTAAAGTTTTCTACATGACTTTAAAGTGTATTTCTATCTTGTACCTAAACTTAATGAAATGTCAAAACGATAACCATAGTAACATACGTAAACATCAGTTTTTGTCATGGCTAACTTAGTAACAACCGAATAAAAATTGAATTGTATAGAAAATTTTACAAATTATGCTTAATACGTCAAAAAAATGGTTAAACTAGTTAGTTAGGTATGATATATAAGAATTAAGTGAAATTTTAGCAGCTTTTCAAATCCGTAATAACATACATGGTGTTACATTTGAAAAAAAGGACTTATGGTAACTTTTTCAAGTTACCAGAATAAGTGTATTTTTCAACCACCCTGTATATTGCAACTAAGATTTGGGACTAGGGCAAAGAGCCCTATGGTATTAGTTAACTATTACTGACGTCATGGCTTAATTTATTTAATACATCCCTTATTTTAATCGATCGATATAGAAACTACCAAGGAACGTGACTTTTTTTCCATGGCATATTTAGTCCAATAACAATAACTTACACTCAAGAAAAAAGGCGACCTACTTTCGGTCCTAGTTACACAAAGAGGCATATTTATAACACCTTAACTTTAACTGAAATCCTTATAAAACGGAAATTCCAGTGGAACATTTTTCGGTATCCCTGCGCGACGACGTCGCTAGACGTTGGGGATACGAGTGGCATGTGTGAAGCGGTGACAGGGCCAGATAAGATTGTGCGAGAAAAGAGGTTAAAAGAACAAGAAACGAAATACTGCATATTGTCCCATATATTATATTGAACCTACCGAGTTAAAAAAAAATCATTCGTCTTATGATTACGCGAGCTTAATGTAGATTCTAGTGTGATATGATGGACATTATATCCACTCTTGTTGTACAAACAACTCTAATGTTTTATGAAATGTTTGCTAACAAAACATTTGGAGATATTGGAAGAATCTAGTGTAATCAAAATATATTTAACAACCGAATAATAGTCTTATTATAATATTATTTTATACAGTTTCGGTGTGGTAGGTACCTAGCAAATCTAGGAAACTAGTAATGTAAAGAACGTTCTATATCTCTCGTGTTGTAATGAGCTCAGCTTCTACACTAAGGAATATGGTCTAATACAACAGGTTTGCTAAGACATAGGTAGGTTGTATCGAAAGCTTATTTTTTTATTATCCCGTATTAATTAAATTGCTAGTGTATCAAACCCGCTTTAGTGTTATGTCAATTCCAGATTTGCTAGAACAGTGTTTTAATTGGTAGTAATCAGTTCCATTAGCAGCACAGTCTTGTTGAATAATGAACTACTTTTAATACAGCAATTTTGTTAAAAAATAAATTGTAACTTCTTAACGACGCATTTTGTTCCCATTAAAGCGCTTTCTCTACAATTAAGAAAGCAAAACAGCGTCCCAAAAAACGAATTGTATCCGTTAGAACCTATATTCCACACGACGTTGGTGGAGGTTCGAAGCGATCGGCAATCGCCGCGGCCATAAATAAATAAAAATAAGTAGGCCTAACAGAGTCTAACATTACATTACAACGACACAACTTATATTTCCCAAAATCTACCGGGTGTTTCTCGAAAGACGTTCACCCCTATAACTTTTTTATATTTATAGATATTAAAATGAAATTTTGAGATTATGCATAAGAGATGAGTCTGCATTTATTGGCATAAATTTCAATTTGTTCGCACTACCGGTTTGACCCGAAGTGACCTTGACTTTGATATTTTAAATGGGACATCTTGTATATTTTTATTTATTTGGGTTCAGCAAAACAATATGAGTGAAATGACACCTCACTTGTCATTTTTTGACGTGTTATAACATTTTTATGTTTATTTTTTATTTTCAATCTAGAGTGCTACAAATTAATTAAATCTGTTAATTTAAGTATAGTCAAGTAGTATATGAAAATTAAAATGATGTCTAAATAATTGACTTGAAGTTTTAGAAGCGTTTAAAAAATGAAATTTTGTTTTCTTGACGTTTACTCCATTTTTCCAAAGGAACGATGGTGGTTCACTAGGATATTTAAAACAAGCATTTTTTTCCCAACAATTTGATACCATACACTCCTATGCTATTTTAAAATTGACACTGAAAAATTGGCCAATAATCCCAATCGCAAATTTAAAAGCGTTATGCATTATTGCCGCCTTTTATATTTTCTAAAAAAATATAAAGGCGGCTTTGAAAAACAATGGAATGGTTTTGAAAAGCAAAATGGGTTTTAATTTAAAGTTGTTATGTCATTAGTTTTTTTTAAATTTGCGATTGGAAGTCAATTTTTTTCGTGTCAATTTTAAAAAGCAAAGGAGTGTATGGTATCAAATTTTTGGAAAAAAATGCTTGTTTTAAATATCCTAGTAAACTGCCACCGTGCAATTTGGAAAAATGGAGTAAACGTCAAGAAAACAAAGTTTCATTTTTTTAAACGCTTGTGAAACTTAGAAAGTCAATTATTATGACATCATTTTTATTTTTATAAACTACTTGACTATAAATTTAATGACAGATTTAATTAATTTGTAGCACTATAGATTGAAAATAAATCTAAAAAATGTTATAACACATCAAAAAATGACAAGTGAGGTGTCATTTTACTCAGAATGTTATGCTGAATCCCATGCAGTAAGTAAAAATATACAATATTATGTCCCATTTAAAATATCAAAGTCAAGATCACTTCCGGTCGAACCGGAAGTGCTAACAAATTGAAAATTATGCCAATAAATGCAGAACTCATCTCTTAGGCATAATCTCAAAATTTCATTTTAGAATCTGTAAATACAGAAAGGTTATAGGGGTGAACGTCTTTTGAGTAACACCCGGTATACAAAAAGGAAATTCGACTGAAAAATATCTAAAATCTATCCCAGGTCCGACCCGATGTTCGAAATATACGTGTGCCATGTGTGCGGCGGTGACACGGCAAGATAAGATTGTGCCCTTCGGAAAAAAGAAGGAAAAAAGAGCGGAAAAGGCCAAACGCTATTATGGACTAGAGGATGCCTGTCACAAAATTGACTTCAATGTTACGTACTAAGCAACATTGCCAGTTCCGGTTGTTATTGCGCTTGTAACGGATTTTTCCATTAAGTATTGATTTTTACCAATAACGACAAAGCACGATGGACATCTCATCCTCTTTATCATAAGAAGCCGACAAGACGTCAAATGCTAAGGTTCACGAGTTCACTATGAGACCCTCCTAGCAGGATTGGGCATGCGCACAAACCTTTTGTTATCGGCCTGTCCTTCTTTAGCAACATGCTCAAAATACACTTCAGAACCGGCTCGGCGCCATTTTTCTTGTTGTGTTTTACGTTTCCTCTATGGATTCCTCGTTGTTTGTGTGGATTGTCGGTGTTTAATATTTACGAATTTCTAGTTTTTGTGTAGTTTAGTGAATTGTATTTGTGCATTTAGTGTCTCGGATTGGAATATAAACAATAACTAGTAATATAGTATATTACATAACAAGTGCTGAAAGTGGTGAGAAAATCACCTTCACACGAGTAATGTACACAATTTTTCCTACGACCATTCAAAATAATCAAAAAGAGTTTGATTTGTTTTTGATAGTTTGTAGGTATCACCATTGTGTTACACAATTTTTTTCAACACTAGGGTTGAAAAATTTATTTCAACTCTAGAGTTGAAAAAAAAAACAATGTCCACTTACCTAGATTTAAATAAAAAGAATAACTTTTTTTTCTATTTGCTTACGCACATCATACCTACTATCTATGTACAGTGAATAAATTCCGTTTCTAATTTTTTAGCTGCTTGCATTCTTTTAATAAAACAATAATAATATGCCTAAATATACATACAAAAACAACAAAACACAATACTAAAACATAACCTCAACATTATAGAAATATAGAGATGGAGTTAAATATCGATAGCTTGTTACTTAGGTATAAAAGTTCTATCTATATTCGATTTGTTTTGAATATTGCTAAAATAAATTTACTTTCTTAAAGCATATTCACTTGTCCCATATCCTTAAACATTGTATGGATATTTTTATTCGAAATAATTGTAAAATTTAAATCGGTATTTCCTAGGGTATTCTATTTCTGCTCTATAGCCTGTGTCTATAGCTGCCACTTTTTTTTTCTGTGGTTCAAATCAATTGACAATGTTCACAGTGACAGGTTTGATGGGTTGCCTGACATATTTCCCCTTTTTAATATATTTTTATTTTATCATAAATACTCTTAGGTTCCCAAAAATAACGAAAAAAAAGGATTTTTTATAATTACAGTAATGCCCTAGTGTACCCCACCCAGCACCCCAATTCGTTCCACGGGTCCCGTAAGTTTGTTATTTTTAATAAATAGTTTTGTTGTCAAATTGACATCTGTTTAAATTAAATATAGGTAGTGTGCTTTGTATTTCCACACTCGTATTGAAATATTTTTTTTCAACACGCGTGTGATATTTAGCACTTTCAAGTCAAGTTAGCCATGCTGTTATTGTAATTTTCGTAGATGGTCGTAGAAAAAAACCGTTGTATGATTTTATTATGCCCAAATAGCGGTAAAATACAACAACTCTTAAAAAACATTGGAGTTGTAAAATATCGGGTATTTCGTATTTTCAATGAGTATGGAGTAGTGATGTAGTAAGTATATAAATATAACTTTATTTTATTATGATTAATTTAAACACATCTAACTAGGCTTAGGCTACACAAACAAGGTATGAAAATAAAGAGAAGCACACACCAAGACATATTATCCCGATGTATGTTTTGGTATATTTTTATTGCAGCCCTACAATCTAATTAGGTACACCTATTTTTCGGGCAATATATTGTTTCAAAAGGTTAAAAGATACTTTTCTCTATACTTATATTATATAAAAAAAAAGTAAATACCTAGGTATGTTTATAATAATCCAAGGGTGGGTGAACGTATTCCACGAGTCATTTTAGAAAATAAAAAATTCTTATTTCATGGCCAATATGGATTTTGTAAATCTAGGGACACGGAGGTTGCAGTGGCAAATGTTATCACAAAAATTCAAAATAATGTTGACAATAATAAAAAATGTTGCCTAGTGTCTTTAGATTTATGTAAGGCATTCGATACAGTAAACCATAATATTTTATTACAATGTATTTATAATATTGGAATAAGGGGAAATATTTATAATTGGTTTCAAAATTATTTAACTGACCGTAAACAGTTTGTACAAATTGAAAACACAAAAAGTTCATTTAAAAACATTACTTGTGGTGTACCGCAAGGATCAATTTTGGGACCTATTCTTTTTCTAATATACATAAATTCAATTTCAAACTTAAAATTAAAAGGTGATTTAAAATTATTTGCAGATGATACAACAATTATATATTTTGATGATGATATAGATCAAATTTTAGATAATATAAAACAAGATTTAATTCAAATTTATTCGTGACTACAAGGTTTTAAATGAACTTTAAATTTTGAAAAATCTTCTTTTATGATAATAACTAAAACAAATCAATATGTTGGATATAAATTTTAATTACTTTTTAATGGACATATTATAAAATATTTAAATACAATAAAATTTTTAGGTTTACATATAGATGAAAATTTAAGTTGGAGAACACAATACATATTAATAATTTAAGAAATAATATTTCTCCTTCAATTGGTATTTTATACAAAGTGAGATATTACATCCCATTAAAATTTTTAAGAAATATTTACTTTGCATTAATATATTCAAAATTGCAATATTTAAAATCAGTTTGGGGTTCTGCCTGTTTGTCAAATATCAATCCTTTAAAAAAATTACAAAATAAAGCCATAAAATGCATTCATAAATTACCATTTTTAGAGCCTACTGTAAATTTATATAAACCAAATAATTATTTGGATATAGAAAATTTATATAAATTAAAAGTAGGTATATTAATTCACTCAATCAATGAAAAGATTAAAAATTCTGAAATAAAATTTATTGATAGCGCAAAAATTCATGAGCACAATACAGAAAAAAATAAAAATTTAAAAACTGTAAAAATAAAAACCAATTTTGGAAAAAAATCAATTTTTCATGATGGTATAAAAATTTATAATAATATTCCAAAAGAAATTAAAAATACAATCAATATAAAAAAGTTCAAATATTTATTTAAAAAACATTTATTAAAAATATAACATACTATTGTTTTCTTTCTTTTTTTTGTTGTTGTTATATATGATACTATAATTATTGTATAATTTTGACTCTTAATCTTAATTAATTAATTTTTTTTTTACTTAGAAATTTCCCTGTAATAAACTTTTGTAAAGTTGGTTGGGAAATAAAAATAAATTAAAAAAAAAATTCTCGGGAAAAATTTTTTTTCAAATTTTTGAACAAGAAATTGGGATTGCAAATGTTTTACACGTACCCAAGTTTTTGCCAAATTATAAAAGTCAATACAAGTTATATACCAACTAATATTTTACTTGAGGTTAGGTACGCGATAACATCGAAGATTGGTTATTTTGCTCGTTTTGTTTATTTTTATATTCGATTTTATAACTTTTATAATTTAATTGACTTGTTCTCTTCCTTTTTGAACTAAAAACACGACGACGAATAATTTTTGAACAAATTTTAGGAACAAACCCTTAAAACAATTTTCTATCCTCAAAATTTCATAGGTTTGCAACAACTAAAAATTGAAGAAAAGAGTCGAGTTTGTATTACGTGTAAAAACTTTTATTTTATCAAAATCTTAGCAGAGCGCTTTCGGCTTTCGCCATCTTCAGTGCTATCTGAAAATGAGAACTGAAAATTTTTTTTTTATAACGGTAGGTTAAATAATAAAATTCTTTGGAAAGAATTTGTGGAATGCAAAGAATTTAAAACATTTTTATTGATTTAAAATTTGATTTTCAATACTCACTCGTCAATATACAATGATATCCTCAAGGTGGAATGGCATTACGTCCACACAATGTTTTGAAAATGATATTAAAATTGTAAAAGGACAACACGAAACAAAACATAAAACATCTTTGATTTAAAAAACGTGCTGACAGTGGTAAAAGTAACGAACAAGTAAACCGAAGAAATCGAAAATTCGAGATGAGGTTACAAAATTAAAAATCTATCCTTTTATTTTTACATGAAAAGAAGAATGTAATGAGTTTTAAGGTGCTTTATTGTAAACAACGAATGCACATCCTTGACGTGCTTTGGCGGGATTTTTTGAATTTAAATTGCGTTTCGTGGAAAGCATGAACTGACATGACAACTAAAAATGCCAGAAAGCACTATACCTTATTTCCCAACTTGATCAAAAATCGAGAAGAAATTCCAATTATCTGGTAAGAATTTGGGGCTAATTTTAGCTGTTTACACGTAAAAATAAATTGAATGTCAACTTTTACAATTCCTTGAGCAAGAGCTTAATTTTTAAAGCCAGGACCTGTCTATTTTCCCAATCGTCAAATGATAATGTTGCAGTGCGCATGCCTAATCGTGTGTAGCTTTGTTTACATGCGCAAGGCCGTAAATTTGCCACTTTCATGATCATTGTTAATTGTAAAATAGGTGATTAAAAGTCGCTGATAGTATACTTTTAATGGAAGTTGGCAACGCGCGGAATTGTGACAGTCAAGACGCAGACGCTGTTGCAAATGCTGCAGTTGAACCGATATTGGGCGGATATTGGGTGTCGATGGAGAATTAAAAAGGCAAAAAGTAGAAGAGATTTTTAACAGATGTTTCGACGGTATTACTCACAAAATGGGAAAAAAGTATAAAGCACAAATTCTGCAAAAGTCGGGATAAACTTTTTTTGCAAACAAATTTAATATTTTCCAAGGAAAATAAATCAACTGTGATCCGAAACTAATGCTTTTGAAGTGTACCAACCTAGAATTGCTATATCGCAGCCCTAAACAGCTTTAGAACTGGAACTGGAACAGTATTAAGTGTGTTTTGTCACCTCCTTGCCACCCGTGTACAAAGATTCCGGTATTAGATCTATTACCTACCTCTTATAAATATTTTTTTAAATTGGATATAAGGTTTTTACGCAAATAATTGTGTTTCATATCACAATATAGAAAATTTGGAAAATTTATCAGATATTATTAACAAACGTCAAAAAAGATATTTTATCTACAGTGTGTTCACGGATCGGATAGAGTATGGAGAAGGAAAAATTTCTTTATTATTTTTTTCATAGTAGGTATGTAAGTAAAAGTCATTCTTTATAAAATCGTCTGCTTGTGCTGAAACTATATACAATTTCGAATATCAGATTTGCAATTACTATACGGGGTTCGTCAGAAACAACAATTTTAGTTTTTTGGATTTTGTTTAAAATAAATTTACGTAAAAACAAACAACTACTGTTGCTTTCTTACTTCAAATATGATTTTATATCTGGCCTAGTAACGATTTTGTTGTAAGAAACCCATTTCTTATTTGCTTAGTACTTTTAAAGTATTTTTATTATTACATGTCACATTTCTTCAATTCATTCAATCATAAATTATAAAACTTTTATTCAAACGTGGTACCACCGAGTTAACGCATAGTTAAACTCGATATCTAAATTCCCGATAACAGTTCCTAATTTGCTGTATTGGGATATTTGCAATAACCACTCTTATTTTTTCTTTCAAGAGATCTAATTTATTATTGAAATTGATTTTATACACATGTGGCTTCAGTTATAGTCGGTTTCCACTTAACTAGGCGCACGTGACCTCCTGAATCAAATCAGTTGAATCAGAGGTTCAAAAATGTTTCAAAATATAAAAACCAATATGGCGGCATATGGACAGTTGATTTTCCATAAAATTGAATGTTAATAGGTTAACAATTAATTTGAAACTATCAATAATAATAAAAATGACATAATAACAGTGACGGGTCTCGTTCCAAAATTAATTTCCTAGGGGTGCGTTCGTGTTGTTGCACACGGTTGACAAAATAGTTTTATATTTCAAAAATTTAATAACTAAATTAATGGAAAATTAGATAAACAATATACCTACAGTAAAACCTCTGACTAGCGACCACCCTTGGGAATCAAATGTTGGTCCGTAAATAGGGGTGATTGTTTAATAAATAAAAATTAGAACATCAGAATTTGTCTGCATTTTACATTGTATATAATTTTGAATATTTTTGTGTACATTTATTTAAAATACCCAAGTTTCATCTAAAAAAACTGCTTTTCTAAACTTTGATTCATAATTTTTAACATATTTTTTCAGAAACTTTACTAGTTCGCTTGCAATTCTTGGTAGTTCGCACAAATATCTTCTGTTGCAGTCCTTTCTATAACGAAATCCTGAGCTTTTAATGAGCGCTGACAATGACCTGAGACCTATTTCCAAAACACCTCGTTCCTTCAAAGCATCTTTCAGAGCTGAAAGCGTTATATCGACTTGTGATGCATATAAGTCGTATATAACATTCCTTACATCCATTTTTCTACCTTCCTGTAAAGTTTCAATCTTCGTTTTCCTAGATCGTCGTTGCGTTTTCTTCATTGGTATATTTCTACGACTTTCATGAACAATCCTCTGTATTGATCTTAAACTTAGTTTTAGTGCTTCCGATACTTTCTCTTTAATAGACTTGGGATTTAATAACTCGCCGGTTTCAGTACCCTTTTCCTCTTCATTTTTAAAATAATCTATTAAATTGAGAACCATTTCTTTTGCCTGGGGATGCAGAAAACCTGCAAATCGATTTGTACTCGACGTTTTATGTCACAATATTTTTAATAATGACACATTTGTCAAAACTAGGGAGCTTATTCACGACATTATATAATACGGTAGTGTTTTTCGAAACATTTTGATAATTACTGAAAATTAGATGTGCTTCTCTCTCAGATTCATAAATAACCAATAGGTTTATCGCGTTTATATTACGGATATCTTTATAATGCCGTTTTAACCTTGGTTTGAGCAAGACAACACTATATAAGTTTCTCTATGATAAGTTCATAACGCGCCTAGTTAAGTGGAAGCCGACTATATCTCCATAGATGAAAGTCGATAATTGTGTGATCGGAACTCCTACGTGCCAACTGATGTGAAACATAGGTACCTTCCAATCCATTTGTTCCCAAAGTGATGATTTAGCCAATCATCAAAAGGAAATGAAAATCGGGCTTGAAAAAAATCCAAAAAATAAAAACTGTTGTTTCTGACGAACACTGCATGTATGGTAATCGCAAATGTAATAGTTGAAATTGTAGTTTTAACACTAGCAAAATTCATTTAATAAATCAAGGAATTGAAAACAAAAAGATCCAAAAAACTAAAAATGATGTTTGTGACGAACCCTGTATAATAATCGCAAATCTGATATTCGAAATTGTAGTTTTAGCACAAGCAGACGTTTTTATAAAGAATGACTTTTTCTTCTATACCTATCAATAAAAAAGGTTTTCCTCTTCCAAAATCTATTAGTGGACACACTGTATAAACACTATTACAAGTAGCATTTTTAACGTTTGTTGCCAGTAATATGATTAAAAAGCCATTTTATCACATTATTGTTAAAGGTGGATACATTTTAACACGACTTTTAAAAATAGATACTCGGATCTTTTTACTTTTAACTACAAAAATAAAAATTGATTGTACGATTGGAGCAACCAGAATAATGAATTTTTCTGCAGCTCCAATGATTCGGGTTTTCTTGTCATTTTGTATGCTTTTGGAGGGAATGGAAACAATAGTAGTGAATGACGACGTCATAGTATAATAGAGGTCAACTGTTATAGTAGGCTGTATCAGGCACTTATTGTTTAAATAAATTATAAATACTTGCTAAATGACAGATTAGGTTAACGTAATCGTTTTTACATTGACTATTTAAAAAAACAAAGTTGATGGTGGTTGTGACAAGACGAAACGTCGGAGGATTCGAAATTTGTTAAATTTGAAAACAAGACGTTTCCGAATTTAGTAGGGCGCAACTTTTTTCTAATTTAACCATCTCTGCATCTTCTACGGTTTACGAGATCCCCGTAGACCGGGACACCCTCTATACAGGCCTGGATTTAGGGGGGTTCTTAGGGTGCTATAGCACCCGACCCCAAGATCAAAAGGGGCCCTGGCCAGGGCGGAGATAGCTAGAAAGTTACCGAGGAACTTAACACTCTAAAAAAAAACGAGTAATTTTATTTATTTTACTATAACAATATTAACGATAAATAAAGTTACAAATTCTATACTCTTGATAGCTTTTTAATTTAAAAATTATTGTCGAAAATTCTATTTAAAAAAAAAATGTTTTTTTTTTGGCCCCTGTGGTATTATTATGTAAACTCTACTAAAAATACAGACGTAAAGACAAAGATTCTAAGTATAGATATCCCCGAAGATGCTAATTATGTATTTAGCGCTAAAGAAATGTTAGAGATTATAATAAAAAAATGATAAAGTTTCCGTGTTTCCAAATATCTATCCCATTGCAAACTGCGAATCTGAAAGATCATTTTTAAAATTAAGTTTTATTAAAAATAGGTTAAGATCGACAATGGGAGAAGGCAGATTAGTAGCCTTATCGTTATGCTCGATTGAAAGTGAAGTGTTGCGGGATATTAATTTTGACACTGTTATAATAGCATTTGTTGAAAAAAAAACAACGTAAAAAAAGCTTTGTAAACTAATTAAGTTAGAGTTTGTTCTGTTATTTTTATTGGGTTTTTGTATGAGAATAAGAATGTTCCTTTTTTTCTAAATTAAATAAACTGTTTTTATGTGTTTTTACATGATTTTTTATTTTGTTTATGCTTGTTGGTATTATTGTTCAGTTTAAGTTGAATAAATACAATTTTAATTAAAAGTTTAAGTATCTGTTTTATTCAAATCACAGCGTACCGCAGGCAATGTAACCAATAGTCTTCTAAAAAAAAATTAGGGCCCCACAAGTACAGTTAGCACCCGGCCCCACGAAGCTTAAATCCGGCCCTGCCTCTATAAATAACTGTTACTTACTTTTAAAAATAAAAACTAGTTCTTACATGATAAAAGCAGTTTATTGTCTATAAACTGGCAGTAAATCACGTATCTATTATGTTCCAATTTGTAAAATGCATTGATAGAGGAATGTATGCATTAATTTTATATGCAAATAATGGGTATAATATCTAACAACGCTTCTAAACTTGATTAATCCTCCGGGTTCAAATTAAGTTAAAACAAGTCTATTTTTGACCATTTAGGTCCAGCCTTTAACTCAATAAACCTGCTTAAAGGGCTGAAATATTTCCTTGTTAATCAAATTTTAAAGGGTTAAGGCCCTTCGCCCTTTCTCATAGTTTCATTACAGACATCTGATGCTTCCTAGTCGAAAAATGCGCAACCTTCCTAAACTACAATTTGTGAGAACTTAAAGGGTTAAACTGGGGGAAGTAAATTAAATCAGGCCTGATTGTTTTGGGTTTAGCTGGAATAAATTATGCAACAATATTTTGTTATGTAGCCGTGGCCGCGACGAAGTAAACATATGGTTCGTATAAGTCTACTCGCGTAAAATTACTTTTTTTACAAGTAAATGTAGGTCGAGCCCAAGACAACAACCACCTTGAAAGAAGCCGCGAAACAGAAACATCTACAACACTGCTTCAAGATCCATGCGTCACGTGACTTTTTTGAGGTTATCCATGCTTTAATATGTAAACTACGCGCGACGAAAGTGTTAACTTTGCGGTTTTTCGTATTAATTTGTATTTTTATCCGGTTTTCGATTGATATCTAATAGAAAATTTAAGTGACATGATTGCTAAGAACCTCTACAAAATACTAGTGAACATTTTTGGTGCGGGTTTGCTCTAATAGCATTAATAAAGTGGGAAATCGAAAAGCCTAGCCGGCCGGCGGTTTGTTAACGGGTCTTATTTATAATTGTTGCAGAATTTTATTTGTTTTAATTTAAAAGTTGTGTTTTTTGTATTCTAGTTAGCTCTTTGGGATAAACTTTATTGTTTTGTGCCTGCAGTTAATTTATTAAATATTGAAGTGTTTATTTAAGTTAAAGGTACCTATATGTGAATTAGTTTAAAAATATCACTAGTAGAGATAGTTCGTAAGTAGGTAGGATACCTCTAGATACCTAGGTACTTAGGTAAGTACTATTTTTTTCTTTAAGTGTGTTTATTTATCAACATGCCACGCCCCTGTTGTATTCCTGGGTAACTCTAACTATAAAAGTGTTTTAAAAGCAGGTAAAGAGAGTGTATCAGTTTTTATTTCCCAAACGGTGAAAATCTGAAAATTCTATGGCTAAAAGCCATTCCAAGAGCTAATTGGTCGCCCACACAGTATTCTGTAGTTTGCGCTAAGCGTTTTGTCACCAGTGATATTTTGTCTGATGGCACCACAAAAAAATCCAACTAAAGGGAAACCAAATTTAACAGTTGTTCCGTGCTTTTATCCCAATTTGCCTGCTTACTTGTCAAAAACTGTTCTCATTCCTAGAAAAAGTTCAACGGAGAGAAACGAGGAACAATAAGAGAGTACCTCTCAACTTAATCAAGCTTTCTAGCAATCAGATTTTATAAAAAGTTTTGACGATCTCAGTAATTATTCACAAAAAATTAATACTTCTGAATTTTGGGAAGTAAAAATTGTGACTCAAAAATATATTTTTATAGTTTAGTTTTGACCAATGATTATAAATATTGTTAATCAGGTTTCAGTGGACATTGATATGAAGGTAAAGGTTTTTTTAAAAGGTAATGAATTGGCTTACAATTATTTGAAATGTGTTTTACCCTTTGAAAGAATAAAAAACTCGCCCGTTGCCGCTTGTCAAAATAATAGCTTGTGGATCCGCAACTCCCAGCTGATGCGACGTTGCCCGATGTCACTTCATGGCTTCTTTTAAAGGTGGTTGTGCCAAGACCTATCAACTAGCAAGGTTGTCTCACAGAGCTGCATTCGGGTAAAGGGTCCGCGCGGGTCAGGCGGGAGATGTGACGTCGACTGGCGACTGGGCCAGTTTTCTAGTGCTGCTATTCATCAATCGTTGGTTTCGTTGCAATATTGTCTTTGGTTTCGTTTCTCACTGCTTTTCCAAGTATCTCTGAACTCAATATTGTCATTACGCAGGAAGTAAGAATAACTACTTGTTATGTTTCACAAATTGATTCAGTTTCCTGACACTTGTTTCGGCCCTTGCGGGTCATTGTTAAAGGAGTACAAGAAGAAACTAAATTCTGCGTGACATTACAATCCTATCTATATCGTATTATGGTAATTGTAAACATGACATAAAATTAAAATTATAATTAAATGGTCAAGTGTGGGTTTCTATTTTTAAAGTACACATGCATATTTTGTCCTAAATTAGTGTGCTATTAGGAATTAGGAAAGCGACTAAATGTATTTCGATTTGATTATTAGAAATTGTTGTAACGCTGTTTCTAATAGATTTAGTTGTCTGCTTTTAATATGTATGTAGGTATATGGGTTGTATGTTGTTAAAGATTGAGTGATTCTACATTATGCACTTTTATGCAGTTCTCAACTAACACTGTTTTATTTTGTAGATAGCATCGCAGTTATAACACTGTATTTGGTAGACCCCACTTTGTGAAAGTTTCTTTTTAGTTTCTATTTTAGCATTGGATATGTGTTTGTATAAGTTGTTTTTATTGACTTGTATAGGAATAATATAAACGTTTTTAAGTTTTTGGAGATTTTAAACATTCAAAATATATGGCAGGCCTATAGTTTTGATTAGGTATGAAGTAATTCAAAAAGAATCAAGGAGAAAATTTTGTCAACACCTATCAAAATTAAATCTGCCGATTTTGTTTCACGGCTATCTAGATTTATTTTTTAAAACATCATATTATGCCTAAATTAGAAGTTTTGCATGATTATGCCATTAATTCTAAAGTAGTTTTTGGGCCATTGGAATAATGAGTAACACCCATAAAAGAAGCATAAAGTTTAAAAATATTTTTTGTCGTGGCCACGAAGCTATAAAAACAATAATTTCTTAAGTGTTAAAAATTATTGTTTTGGCAATAACTCTGAAACCAACAAACATATTAAACTGCAGTCTTCACATTTTTTTTTCTGTAAATTTAATCTACTTTCCGATTATGATGTCATAGTTATACAGTATAATTTGAATTTTCGGGGTAAAATCGAAAAAACTGTTATTATTACAAATTGCGCCCTCTAGCAATTTTATTAGAAACTACCGTGTATCGTTGGATACGGCAATTAAAAGTACTTACCTTTCTCTTCCAAGCAAGCTTAAATTTAGTTAAATCGGATAAGTCATTTAGAAGTTATAGCTATTTTAATGATTACTTTCAATAGCTTCCCTCACTCTTATCAAGATCGGTACGCCAATGAGCCTTAAACCAGAATGATGCAGAATTATCTATTCTTTCTAATGATGTAACCAGAGGTATACCATAATATAGGAATTCTCGGAGAAATTTAGAATTTTAAAAATTAATTTTCAATTGTGCTCCCTTGCTCCCAGAACTTAAAAATAATTTCCAGAATTTTCTCATGATCACTTTAATCATAAAATTTTTTTCTCAAAGTTTCAATGCTTAGTAGTTTCCGAGATATGGCCGGTGGCCACCCTTAATGAAACACCCTGTATATTTATATTAATATGTTATAATTTTTTAATATTGAGGATAAAGTTTCATATATAAAATTATGTTATTTTTTATTATTATAGTCTGGGGGGGGGGGGGGGAAGTAATTACCCCATTTACCCCTTCTTCCCTGCGTTATCTACTAGGAAGTTATTAGATCATTAAAGAACAGTAAACAAAATCGATTTTGATCTACGAAAATATCCGACACTCAAATCAAAACAGTACCGTCGACCCACCTCTAAACTATTTCTACATTGGCTGCGGAGTGCTACGGCTGATGACCCGACCCAAGCTAATAAATCCAATTTGTTTAAATATTCGGCTGCCAAGAAAAACATTTTATTACATTTTTCATATGTCTTGGTCAGGGGCGTAGCAGGTAAAATTTTAGAATACTGGTAAGTTGCCGGTTACGACCCTGGTGTATAAATGAATGAAACTATAAATATAGCGCTTCTTTATTGGTTTCGTTCAAACAAAGCATTAGTCCCGAGAAAAGAAACATGCCCTGTATAAACAACACAGTTTATACACAAGTCGTTTTGTATAGTTTGTTTTTATCATTTTCCAATGCATTTATTTTTAAATAATACAAAACCGTTGTTTGTAACTGCTGTAAAATTCATGTAAACATCGAGAGACGCGTCCATAGAAAAGTGCAGAGCAGCAACGAGCGTAAACTGTGAAACTGTGAAAATGTTGTCGAGAGCGAAAAAGAGGCGTTTGATATAAACAGAGCGCATTTCAACGAGTTCATCTCATAAAAGTTTTATGGCCCATTCTAAACTTGTTGGGGATAAACCAGAACGCGCCACCCGTCAGACAAAACTCCTATAAAACTGGGAATTCTGACCTGGAATAGATTATAACGGGGATGTATTAAAATTATAATAGATATCTTAATTCGTAAGGTACATACGGGGTGTTATATAAATGAGCAAACCGGAACAAACCCGTGAATCCTGATATTTAAACATATACAGGGTGTTTCAGAATAAGATGCTGATCCTTAACGGTGTGAATCCTTAGGTGATTTTAAGAAGAAAAGTTCATATTAATATATATCCTTAACCTATCAACTTTCGAACTACAGGGCGTTAAAGTTTTAAGAAAAAAATCGTTTTTCTATCATAACTTTAAAAACTTTTTAACTATTGTTATGAATTTTTCACACGTGCCCTCTAAGCATCAATAGCCATTTTTTGGTGTAAAAAAATTTTAAAATTTTTTAACCAGTGGCGTCCTGAAAGGGTTTGGACTAGACATTTTGGAAAAATATTATGTACGCCACTGCTTTTTCTCAAGATAAAAATTATTTTTAAAATACTTATTCATTTTAGGCCAAATTTAATATTTTGCCTTTTTATCGTCCGACAAACAGTTTCCGACAAAAAAAATAAAAAGCATTAAATGCGCATTCTCTATGTGCCTATGGTTTATTTTTAACACTAAATTAAAACAACTAACATTAAATAACGTGTGAACAAAAACGAAAATAATTTAGATTAGCTGTTGAAAGTGGCCACCACCTGCAAGATTGCATGCTTCAGCTCTTCTCCTCATTGAATCTCGTACCCTTTGAAAAATTCCTGGAGTATTCCTGATAGTGTCAAAACAAACCATAGGCACATAGCGAATGCGCATTTAATGTTTTTATTTTTTTGGTCGGAAACTGTTTGTCGGACGATAAAATGGCAAGATATTAAATTTGGCCTAAAATGAATGAGTATTTTAAAAATAATTTTTATCTTTAGAAAAAGCAGTGGCGTACATAATATTTTTCCAAAATGTCTAGTCCAAACCCTTTCAGGACGCCACTGGTTAAAATTTTTAAAAAATTTTCTACACAAAAAATGGCTATTGATGCTTAGAGGGCATGTGTGAAAAATTCATAAAAATAGCTGGAAAGTTTTTAAAGTTATGATAGAAAAACGAATTTTTTCTTAAAACCTTAACGCCCTGTAGTTCGAAAGTTGTTAGGTTAAGGATATATGTTAATTTGAACTTTTCTTCTTAAAATCACCTAAGGATTCACACCGTTAAGGATCAGCATCTTATTCTGAAACACCCTGTATAATAATAATATATAGATATAGACATT
The DNA here is from genome assembly GCA_963969555.1 of Polydrusus pterygomalis. Classification (NCBI taxonomy): domain Eukaryota; kingdom Metazoa; phylum Arthropoda; class Insecta; order Coleoptera; family Curculionidae; genus Polydrusus; species Polydrusus pterygomalis. The sequence continues at coordinate 4,718,529 of OZ018377.1, forward strand.
CTATTTGTCAGCTAGTGGTAAAATAAATAGTATCCTGAAGAAGGCAATAAATTATGCCGAAACGTCGATGGGGTGTGGTCCACCTTGCAGCGTCTTCCGGTCAGCGACACGAAGTGTAACTAAAAAGTTTGAGGTTAGTTTTGCTTGTCGTCATGACAAGTTATAAATCGCAATAGATTCCTACACTGAGGAAAATGATCTAATACAACCGGTTCGCTAAGACATAATTTGTATTGGTAGCTCTTTTTTTATTAACCCATAGTAAATAAATTTCTTGAACAGTGTTTTTATTGGCAGTAATCAGTTCCATTAGCAGCACGGTCTGGTTGAATAATGAATTACTTTTAATACAGCAAAAAATAAATTCTATCTTCTCATTGCGACGCATTTTGTTTCCAGTAAAGCGCTTTCTCTTCAATTAAGAAAGCAGAAAAGCGTCCCAAAAACGAATTGTATCAGTTAGAACCTATAATCCACACGACGTTGGTGGGGGTTCGTATAGCGATCGGCAATCGCTTCGCGCCGTAGTATTAGTTTTAACGCGCACGTCACATCGTTGTCGGAGTCTTCTAGCTGTCCTGTCTGAATTTGAATTCTATTGATCGTGTTTCAATTTATTTATTTTTACTTTGTATAATATAAGTTTTTTAAAACTTTGCAAGTCATATTAAGCAATAGAAGATTCTTATTTCGCACAACTCATCATTAGTATTGGACTTTCTAATCTGTGGACGAATTTTACCATCTCAGTAAACCATGTTGCATAATAGATAATCATATACAATGTTAAACACAAGAACATTATCACACTAGAAGCTATTTAAATTTTTGAGAACTACATTACTGATTTTCATTAACCGTACAAGCAAATATTATTATGATTATTGTCAAGTTTCATTGCAACTGCGAGTCGGAACTAATACAGTATATAAAACCAGATTACATCCCCAATAGAACTTGATCATTTCTGTGAGTATTCAGAGCAATAATGGCTATAAACCATTCTATGGTAAAATTTATCCACTCAGTTTGAGGACATTCCAATCATTCCATACGGCGGTAAACAGTCTTAAAAAAGACCGACCTCACAACCAGGGTTGTCAGATCTATCTTCTTTAATTCTTTAGATGTTTCATTTATATCAGTATTCAATTGTTAGTCAGTAACTTTCTTTGAAAGCTAGTTTGCAAATATACTTTAAACCGAGGAGTTTTGAGTGTGACAGAAAAAAATAACAAGCCATTCATGGTTATAATAATACATTCTTTAGCCCTTAAGAAACAATATAACTGAAATCAAGACAAAAAGGGTTTTCAGTGTTTAAAAACAACTAATTAACAAACCCTTGTTTCTCGTATACTTATACATACTATATTAACAAACCAGAAAATTTGGTAGAACTGGCAACCGTGCACGTTGTCAGGGGTGATAAGCGCCAGTTAAAGCGGCTGGTATAAGCTGAAGCGGTCTGCAGCCCGTTCAACGATCGATTCTGTCAGACAGAGATAGGCCAGTGACCGCAGATTGGCGTGGAAGAGACGAAGATAAAATATACGTGATTTGGAACTTCTGGACGGGCCGGGGAATGGTCCCAGAATGGAGTTCTGGTAAAAAAATTAAAGCATTTTCTGAGCAGTGTCGTGCCGTGTCAGGTTAATTTTTCTGGTTTTAGTTTTGTGTATAGAATCTTTGAGTTACCTTATATTACCAAATTACCGTTCCTAGATGTCAACGTGAAGAAAAATGGCAACAGCATCCAAACGTCAGTATACAGAAAACCCACACATACAGGTCAGTATCTCAATTTTAGATCAAATCACTCAAACAATACGAAACATGGCATAGTTAAAACCCTCGTAGATAGAGCAATTACAATCTGTAACTCGGAAGAAGCACTTACAAAAGAAATTGACCACATCAAGACCCATCTCAACAAAAATTGCTACCCCACAAGATTAGTCGACACATTGGAAAATCGTAAGAATCAACCCAACGCGCAAGAAGCAAACAGAGAGGCACAACCAACACTCAATATTCCGTATGTCAAAGGAGTATCTGAGAAAATAAGAAGACTAGGACAACGATATAACATCAACACCGTATTCAACTCGAGGGACACTCTAAGAAGCCACCTGACGAAGACGAAGCCCACAAGTCAAAAAGATAGGAAAAACTGCGTCTACCAGATCCCCTGCGAATGCGGCCAATTCTATATAGGTGAGACATTTTAGACCATTAGAAACAAGGATTAAAGAACACAAAACCAATACGTTAAAAGGAGAGACCGAAAAGTCAGGTGCAGCTGACCATGCCTGGAAACATGGTCACCATATCATGTGGTCAGAAGCTGAAATCCTACAGAAGGAACCACACTGGAGGAAAAGAAAGTTCAAGGAAGCTGCTGCTATTCACCAGAACCCAGGCTGCTTTAGTAAACCATCCTTAGACATAAGAAATATCTGGAAACCTTTGTTAGATAGATGTAATCTTAGGATAAGATCGCGTGCCAATTGAACGCATGACTGCACCCACCTCAGTTATGCTTTAGTGCACCTAGCTAGTATAAATAGTCCTGTAGTTACTTTACTTATTTAGTATTCACCTGAAGACGACTGGAGATACTTACCAGTTGAAACGTTGTGATTTAAAACAAATAAAGGCAATGGAAGTCCAAAACTCTTTCGTCATTCAAGAAACATCATTGTCTCCAACCTTCAAACAAACTTATAAGTGTGTATACGCATTTAAATTATTTGTTTGGGACGCCTATGGTAAGGAGTTTCATACTGTTTTATGTCATTAAATTGACCTAAGAAACACTATAGCACTAACTCCTGTTTCGTATTGGATATTATCACTACACGATCTAGCAATTTTCGTTGTCTTACAGTAGGAAAGCGCGTTGCAGTCACATAATAAGTATAGATAGTGTTAAACAGTTTTATAAAGAATATGTGAATTCTTATAAGGAATAAAATGCGTCTTTCTCAGTGTAACTGTATACAAGTGTAACATAATTAAATAGAATAAATTAGATGGGCGAAGTTGATGAGAGAATTTTAGAGTCTCGGTAGCGCAAACATGGCGGAGCGTTTGACTCGCAATCGATAGGTTCTAGGTTTGATTCCCGGTGATAGTAGAGTTTACCAACCCGATAATACCTTCTAAAAAAGATTCCCGTTTGCACTTTGTTGCTAAAATGTACGACCCCTTTTATATCATTCCTTATACCTTAAGGAAGCAAAATTGACTTGTCGTCCAAAAATCGTACCATGCAGGGGGTGGTCGGGGGCGGTTTTCCAAAAAGTACCAATTTTTTTTTTTTGCCTTTTTTACATCTATAATACCTGATCATCAACCTGCTTGAATCTTATTACAAAATCTTAATTAGAAATATATTTTTTTTAATTTTAAAAACATCGCGCGCCGTGCTTGTATATGGAGCGCTTTAATGAATAACCGCTCGCCCTGAAAACCCATAATTGTGATAATTTGTAACTCGCCATAACTCCAGAATCCTTTGACTTATCAAAAAAATACTTGCCATAAACGTTGTAGATAAAACATCAGGGATTACAATGCTTTTTTAAAATTATCAGTCCGATAAACAGTTTCGTCAAAAAATTGAAAAATGTCAAACCATATCACCGTAAGCGTGGTCAACCGTGCGGATGCGATGAAGGATCAGATTGCCGTCGTAAAGCCATGAAAAACGACCGTATGTTATATCGCGCGCATAAGTTCGGTTTTCCTTCGCTTTTGGTGTGATTGGAATGCTATTATTACATTATAAGTTAGTTCCTTATAAAATTAAGGGATTATATTTTGTAAACGGTAAGTAATGTTGTTTTGAATAATTTAATTTGAAATTAATGTATGTTTCTCTAAATTTTTTCAATATTAATATTAATTAATAAGTTGTTACTAAAAGGAACTTTTTTTTTATTAGAAAAATTGGTATTTGTCCAAGTTTTTGTACATATAGGGTGTTTACAAAAAATGAAAAATGGTACTATTTAATTTTTTTTATAAAGAAAACAGAAAACAGGCTTTATACGTTCGGGATTTGTCTATAAGTAGGTACCTGATCTACCTAGAGTACCTATACTAGTGTTTTTTCAGGTGTTAAGGTCATGGTTGCTCAGTAGAGATAGAGAATAACCTTAAAATTTCATTGTGGTTTTGATTGTGTGTATCAGCGTGTTGCAGGATACCTGAAAATATCACTACTATTAATCGGGGAGAATCCGCGGGTGTTATTTAACGAAAATAAAGAAAAAAGGGTGATACTTACAGAATATTTTTTTGTTGAACCTATTTACAGGAACAAGTATAGAAATCGAAAAACAGACAAATGCTCTTTATATACCTAATAATAAAAGGCTTGGGTAACATCTTCCCCTAAAGAATCTATTTATTAATAAACATATTTATTCCAAAAGAAAGATTCTTAGAGTTTTTAGTCAGAGTCAGCCATGCATTTGCAGGAGCCAATGCAATTTATTTGTTTTTTTTACAGGAACACAGTGACCCAGTGCAATCTAAAATAGAGTAGCAATTTAAAATTTAACTATAGTAAAAAATAACAAACTTTGTGTAGGTACCTTTTTTACAGTTGCAAGTATTTAGAACTGAAGTATCCTCCGGTAGTATTGCGTCGGTTGTTAATACAGGCACTGGTTTACCGTTTGCAATATTCCAGCCACAACTTGATAAGTCCGGTAAAGGTGACCTTGGCATAGTACTGTCCAGCCATATTTTGGTCTGATAGTGGACAGGGCGACAGTGTTGTCTTAGACTATCTTTGGTTGAAGGCAATTTACTCACAGGTTTGGAGGATGCTAAAATTCCTCTAAGAGCATTTATACATTTGATATCTTCATTTTTGTAGTACCTATATAAACGAATTACAAATTTAACTACGTCATTAAAGACTTCTTCTAAGTAGGTACTGTTCTTTGCCAACTCTAGCTAGTAGATCATAATGTGATAAGAAGACTTTCCAGCATGTTCTTTTGCCTAGTCCCGCAAACTGACTAGTTGTATCACAACCTGTGAGTGCGTGAAAGGCTGGTAGACATTTGATCATGGAACTCTCCATTTTTAATTCATGAATTACAATGGATCGTTGGCTTTCTTTAGCTCCAATTTTCATCCAAATTTCTGAAGTCAGAATATCTTTAAAGTGAGCCAATAGTACCAAAACATCTGTATCTTTACAGTCTACTATACCGCCAATTCTGGAATGAAATATAGGATTGTCTCGCGCTATACTTTTAATTTAATTTTCCATGTTATTGCTCATTACCTGGCATAGTTTATGATTTTGTAAACGTTTTTGGCAAATTATGCACCTTTGTACATCAAATTGAGTTCGTAAAAATGTTTTTTTCAGGGGTATATCTACTGGGAGTGGGTTAGTAAATATTTTTGCATACTTTGATTTATATGATTTAATATTATTCGTGCTGGTATACGTTTTGTAGCAAGTTTTATGCCAATTTAAATGTTCTCGCTCTTTTTAATTATTCAAATTTAAAAATATATGCAACAACTTTGCATCATTTCCTTGACAAATATCAATTAGTACCTTTGTACATTCAATAAATCTTTGTTTAGATTTTGGTCGGGATATAACTATTCCCTGATTCTTGGCAAATGTCAGATAATTGGGAATTAAATATGTTGCCTTGTGTTTTGATTGATAGTTTTTTTTAAGTGGTCTTAATTTAATTTTGGGCTGTAGTTCACTCACTGAACTGGTACTGCTTTCAAAATCCATTGCTTAATCGTTTCAATAAAAAGTGTCGTATATAAACATTAAAAAGCACTATACTGTTATTAAAAAAAAATCTTACCTGAAAACTTAAACTTTCTCCTTAACCTTTCCGTGGTCATGCTACAAAAAGTTACATTTTCGGCCGTGTGGGGTAACTATGATACCCCATTGAAATACTGCATGATCTTTTGTCAATGATGCATGATGGTGTGCAAAGATGTACAATAAAACACTAATAATTCATTTTTAATAAAACATTTTTAATTTTTACAATAAATTAATATTTACTCTTCCTCATTATTTTTACAATCGGGACATAATTTTTTTTTACTTTCTTCTCTGTGTATGTTGCAAATGGGTTTATTGCATGCACTACATGATATTTTAGTCTTTCTATCCCTAAGAGTAACAAAAAAATGAATTTTTTTTACGTTTTCGCCGTTTTCGGCCGATCGACGATTTCGATACGCTGCAAGCAGTTTTTTGTGTAAAATTGAAGTTAAATTGAGTATTTTTATAAAAAATTGCTTTGCAATATATTTTTCTAGGATTACCTGGAGGGAAAAAAATTACAAAAAAATTGTTTGGAGGATAATTTAAAAAAACCGCATCTGGGGTACCTAAAATACCCTGCTCGGCCACGGAAAGGTTAATAACAACTATATTACAACAGTCATTTAATGCAGGGCATCTGTAAAACACTTTCAACTTTTAGCAATGCCCATTAAGTCCAATGTATAGATAAGAACTATAACTTCACAGCATACAACACACCCTAATAAAATATAACAACTATTGTTGGTTAAAATAAAAGTAAGTCAAAAAATATTGCTATAAGATAGAAAATGGAAATCCACAATCCAATATTTGCTGGTCTAGCTTCAAAATTAACGGCGCGGCGGCTACCCGGCACGGAATTCTAGACTAAACACTATTGAAAACGCGATATTAAACGAATATCGAACTTATGCGCGCGATATAACATACGGTCGTTTTTCATGGCTTTACGACGGCAATCTGATCCTTCATCGCATCCGCACGGTTGACCACGCTTACGGTGATATGGTTTGACATTTTTCAATTTTTTGACGAAACTGTTTGTCGGACTGATAATTTTAAAAAAGCATTGTAATCCCTGATGTTTTATCTACAACGTTTATGGCAAGTATTTTTTTGATAAGTCAAAGGATTCTGGAGTTATGGCGAGTTACAAATTATCACAATTATGGGTTTTCAGGGCGAGCGGTTATTCATTAAAGCGCTCCATATACAAGCACGGCGCGCGATGTTTTTAAAATTAAAAAAAATATATTTCTAATTAAGATTTTGAAATAAGATTCAAGCAGGTTGATGATCAGGTATTATAGATGTAAAAAAGGCAAAAAAAAAAATTGGTACTTTTTGGAAAACCGCCCCCGACCACCCCCTGCATGGTACGATTTTTGGACGACAAGTCAATTTTGCTTCCTTAAGGTATAAGGAATGATATAAAAGGGGTCGTACATTTTAGCAACAAAGTGCAAACGGGATAACACGATAGGGACATCTTTTAACTCCACTATGATTTTCATGGTGATATTTAGTGATAGGCGAATGCCCGCAATAATTTTTAAAATTTATATATTATCTTGACGTTCATTAGTGATATAAAAATTAGTTGAGTTGCCTTTTATTGTCGTTTTCCTCTTCTCACGTTCAATCAACATATTTTATGGGGCGAAAAAAAAACAGGAACATCACCACCACCCCCCGTCCGGGTACGGGTGGTCCGATCTATTTACCAGATGTTCGATGTTGTAGTGTAGAGTCGTTAGTAAAAGAGGAATGCACTTCATATCTTTTGAAGATGTCTGAGTGGGTGTCTGTGACATATTTTGATAAGATTATTTTTAAAAACGACGTTGAAATATTGGATATGGTACAAATATGAGAGTATTTACTTTTTATAAATAGACGGCTTAGCGGTACATTTTTTTATATAACCTTTTGAAGCTTATTATAAAATGCCTTTTTACGCGTACCTGCATATTAAATATCAAATATAGTATAGAAAAGCAAATTTTTTACATGTAATGAAAACTAAAATATCCCTCTGAAAATTATTGTTGTAACCTATGCAATAAAACAATTTATTTGAGTACAAAATGCTCGGTTTAAAACAACCACAAAACGGAAAATCTCATTCACAGGGGCGTACCTAGCAATACAAGGGCCTGTAATTTAAAATTTTATTATGCCCCTGTTGTGAAAGTGAAAGTAAAAGCTTGGAATTTTTACTTTATTATATATAACAAAAACATATTTTAAAGTTAAAAATCAGTTTTAAATTTAAAACCTATATTCTGGCTTCATAAATTTCAAGTTTAAAAAGCTGGAAAGACACGTACTTCCCAGCTTTGAACCCGTTATAAGGTCTAAGTTTCGCAAGTTAAAGTAACGTCCTCCTTGGAGTAGGTAACTTAAAATAGTCCAAACCTTTGTTTGTTTGAAGGTGGTAGACAATAAAGTAATATCAAAAAAATTACCTTTTCGGGCTTCCATTGTCTTTATTTTATTACTTAACACAACGTTTCGATTAGTTAGTATATCTAACCGTTTTCAAGTGTAAACTTAATTATAATTCTCTGTCTTAAATACTATCTATGGGCAATGAAGCTTGATAATTCCGCCTACGTGCTTATTGGAGTGTGAAGTTTGAGCTGTTGGTTTTGGACAAGAAGAGGCTGCCAGATATTGGGGATATCTTTACTTGGTTTACTTAATATACAAACCTTGGCTTCTGACCACTGGTTGGTTGGTCCATACATGTTCCGCTATATCTAATCTCGAAGTTTCACCTCTTTGAGTATGTTTCAGATGTTCTTAAACTCGTACGGGAAGAGGTCTTTTTGTTTCTTCAATGTACGATTTGCCACACTCGCAAGGGATTTGATAGATACAATTTTTTGTGTGCATTACGGTGGGGTTTTACTTTTGTAAGAAAGGGATATTTGCAATAACTACTCTTATTTTATCTTTCAAGAGATCTAAGTTATTATTGAAATTGGTTTTATACACATGTGGCTTCAGATATCCTTATAACTAAAAGTCGATAACTGTGAGATTGGTACATGCCAACTGATTTGGACTATAGGTACCTTCCAATCCATTTGTTCCCAAAGTGCTGATTTAGCCAATTATCAAAACGAATTGAAAATTATAATTATTAAAAAAAAAAGTACAAAAAATAAAAAATTTTGGTTTTTGACGAACCCTGTATAGTAATCGCAAATCTAATAGTTAAAATTGTAGTTTCAACACTAGCAAAACTCATTTAATAAATCAAGGAATTAAAAAACAGATCCAAAAAACTAAAAATGTCGTTTGTGACGAACCCTGTATAGTAATCGCAAATCTGATATTCGAAATTGTAGTTTCATCATAAGCAGACGTTTTATAGAGAATGACTTTTTCCTCTATACTCAGTAATAAAAAAGTTTTTTTCTATTTCACGTTCATAATAAGCTCAGTTCGATACGCATTTGCGTATCGTTTGAAGCTATTTCGATACGCGTTTTTTCTTTATTTGATGTTGGTAACATTTAAATGTTTTATTTCATTGACTTGCGCGGCCTTTGTGATTTACGAGAAAACCCATTTTTCGCAGAGGAAAAATAGCTTGATAACTTACTTTTTTATTCTGTGTGGATAACAGTCATGTATGTTGGTTGCATAAATCTATAAATCAATCTTTTGTAGATGCTTCAAGCTATCATTTTCTGCCAAATCCTATCCAAAATTCATTCTACTAACCTTCCAATGTCGATTTTAACTTCAACTTTATTTGAATTTTCCATCTTCCCTATACTAAGTTGCAATGCCGTGACGTAAAAACACGTCTTTTGAAATTCGAAAAAACGTAGCAAAATCTCCCGAATTTCCGAACGCTCTGTATATGTACCGAATGTACAAGGATCACACAACGTATTCCGTCCAATTTCAAATCTCATATCGCTAAAATAACTTTAGAATCTCGTGGTGAAAATGGGTCAATAAATCAAAAAATGACAGTTTGCAAAATAATTTTTGTTATCCAGAGGCTACTATGATAAAAAATAGTATTACCAACATAAAATTTAGACATAAAAATTTACAAAATTTGAAGGATTTATTTTCTTTTTAAAATGTATTTTTCTTGATTATAAAAGGTGAAATAGAAAAAAATGTATAAAGCACATGTTTCATAAGGCGTTTTAGCGCACGTGTCAATAAAAAAACTCGCCACTTTGTGGCTCGTTTTTTAAAATAGACGCGTGCGCTAAAACCGCTTCTTATGAAACGTGTACTTTAATATACTATTAATCTTCCAAACTTTATTATTGGCCACACTGCATATTATTAAAAAAAAATCTATTGAATGATTTTCCTTAGTGAGTGGTTTCACATAGCTTATGTATGTGCAATTTTATTTCATGGCTTGTGAATATTTTCGTTTATTCGGCATATTTCTATATTCTTTGGCCCATACATACCGCGTGCCTCAAAGAATATCCTAGCGGACATAAAATAAATCTAATAGTTTAGTTCCGCTCCACCTTGTTCCAGGCAGAGGCAAAACGTTATTAATGGAAATATATTTTTATATAATTTTTAAAAGTTTGAATGCTTCTTTATTTGCATAGTTTATTTGGTGGGCCCTCGCAGTCAGCAGGCCGTGTTCTTCGAACACTCTAAACACTGGTTTGCTAGTTTGCTACGCTACTGCCTCGTAGAAATTTGCACTGAACCATAATAGAAAATTACGATGCTATAAAAATAAAAACAAAGGCTTTTGGGAAGCGGAGCTTAAAGCTCAAATTTTGTTTCCAGGTAGAGGTATTGTTCGCCGCACGGCAGCATCTGGGTCAAGAATAAGTCGTTCATATTTCTATTTTATTTACATAGAGACTGAAGTGGGTAAACAAAATTTTCTGTTGGAATTGACTATTGTTATCAAACTTCTGTTTATCTAAGGACGTGAAATTAAATATAAATAAATGGGTATTAGGCATAGATATTTACCTTTAGATAAGCAAACAATAATCACGAAAGTGGCAGTTTTATGGCCTCGCGCATGTAAACAAAGCTGGACACTATTAGCCATGCGCACTGCAACATTATCGTTTGACGAATGGGAAAATAGACAGGTCCGGGCTTTAAAATTTAAATTCTTGCCAAAAAATTGGAATTTCTCCTCACAATTTTTGATCAAGTTGGGAAAAAAAGTAGTGATTTCTGGCATTTTTAGTAGTAGTAAACATATAAGAAGAAGTATAGAAAATTTTTTTTCAGGTTTTGTTTTTACAATTTGTTTAAAATTGATTCGTCGTATTGTTTTTAGTTCGAAAAGGAAGAGAACAAGAACAGGTAAATTAAACTAGTATTATAAAATCGAATATAAAAACAAACAAAACCAGCAAAATAACCAATCTACGGTGTTATCGCGTACCTAACCTCAAGTCAAATAGTTGGTATAAGTATAACTTGTATTGATTTTTACAATTTGGTCAAAACTTGTTTTGTTCAAGAATTTGAAAAAGTGTTTGCTCGAGAACTTGACTCATGGAATACTTTCACCCTTGGATTAATATAAAAATGCCTAGGTATTTACTTTTTCTTTGCATGCATCGGGATAATCTGTCTTGGTGTGTGTTTGTCATTATTTTAATACCTTATTTTTGTAGCCTCGGCCTAGTTAGATGTGTTTAAATTGTTCATAATAAAATAAGGTTATATATCAAGATACATCAATCACTACTCCATACTTACTAAAAATATGAAATACACAATATTTTACCCCTATTTCGGCATAACAAAATAATACAACCGCTGTTACTGTCATTGTTTATATTCCAATTGGAGTCACTAAAAGCACAAACACAATTCACTAAACTACACAAAAACTAGAAATCCGTAAATATTAAACACCCACAATCCACGATAGCTAAGAAAACTACAAGGCATCTACAGAGAAACCTTAAAACACAACAACAAAAATGGCGGCCGAGCCGGTTCTGGAGAGTATATATCTTGCAACCTTAATCATGTCGATTATTGTCGATAAAGTAGGCAGGCCGATAACACAAGGTTGGTGCGCATGCACGAAGGTGTCCAGAAGGAAGGCAGCTGACCGGCGAGTCATGCGCTCGGACGTATTTTTTTACCCATAAAACGTAACTTTTGTTTGCGCAGGAGATAAGCTGTACGTATCTAAAGGTAAATTGTCTATGGTATTAGGTCCTGTTTTATAATTGTTTATTTAAAGCTTATACATGCCGATCAAAATAAAACCCAAAGGTTCACTTTGACTTTAATACAACAAAGTTAGTTTAAAAGTCAAGACCAGAGCAAAGACGATAGGGCAAGATAGACATCCCATTCTCTTTATCATAACAAGTCGACAAGACGTTAAATGCATAGGTCCCCAGGTTTTCTTTGAGCTTAAATTGACTCAATTTGCAGGCAAATTTGATTGCGAGTAAACAATGGTAACTGCAATGTCGATCTCAGGGGCGTAACAAAAACTAAATGCCCCCACGCAAACGTTTACAGGGGCCACCTCTCAATAACGAATGGAAAATGATAATTCTTATTTTCATTACCATTAGTTTCAGGTTTATGACTTTTTGAATTCGTTAATTGTGCACTAATTTAATTAGGCTTAAACCGACATTATGTGTTAAGTAGGGGAGATCCGGACAGCCCCGCCCACTTAAGCAAATATGGATGTTTTGAAAGATGAAATAACTGTCTCGATATACTGAAAAAGTTCTAAATACGTTCGTCTATTGTCTTTATTATTATTTACTTAATTTTGTGTAAACATTTTTTTTAAATAAAAAAACTAATATTTTTGGAAAGCTTACAATGGGCGGGGATACCCGCCATATATTATTAATTTTTTTCAGAGGAATGTATGTGAGTATAAATTAAAATCGATCATTAGCCTTATCTGATATTTATTTTAGAATGGGTTGACAACAAATTTACATACAAAAATCGCAAATATAGGACTTAAAACCACTTTGACCAGTACAGTCTTTGTGTGCCCTTTTGTTACGCACACCAGATTTGAAATATGTTTCAATTTTCCCAAATTCATGGCAGATAATGCAAAGTTTCTGTTCCCTGCAATCTTCCATGTCGTCGGAACTTTCGTCGTTGTATATTACTTCGACTGATTCATCACTGCTAGCGCCCGGCGCGTCAGTGGGCGGCGCTACCCGAACTAGGCTTTCTTTACAAAGTAGACTGTCTACAAAAATACAAACTAGTTATCAAAAGACCAATACTGTTCAATAAACTAGGATAATTTCCCTTTAGTTTCATATATAAATTATATTGTTTAATGATAATTTACTCTATTTACCGTTATTCTAAAGCTGACTAGACATAAAACGCACAACCTCAAAAAACTGTTGTCGGCCGAATAAACGTTTAAAATGTAGTTTTCAACCTGTTTCTTGTAATGAGCCACATATTGGTTAGTTATGCACCCGACCAATAGATGGCACTACTAATACATCGCATCATTTCAGTAATATTGCGATGAGCGGTGTTACCCGCTGGGCGGGGCTACCCGGATCTCCCCTACATACTATTTAAACAGCAAATAATTCGAATTTATTTTATAATCCTAGGTAGACTCGTAGACATAACATAGGTAGTTATTATACGTAATATTCCAGCAAACGTTATTGATGCAAACCCAAAATTTTAAAACACCACTTATAATGTGGCTTACCATGTATTGTAGTAACGGGGATAGCAGTGATCAAGCCTAATAGAATCCAAAAGACAGAAAAAAGTAAAACACATGAACACTCAACAAGTCTGCACAAACATTATGCCACTAAGTAGGTACTATACAAAACGACCAGATTGTCAAGAGTTTTTTTTTGCAAAATCGTTTATAATTTCGTCGATATTTAATGTTTCAACAAACTCGTGCTCGATACTGATTAAGGATAAATCTGAAATACGTTGTTATCCCATGGTGTTACGTAAATAGGTTTTTACTATTTTAAGTTTGGAAAAAAATCGTTCCGCTAATGCTACACTAACTGGTAAAGTTAGAAATATCATCACTGCACTAGATACCTACATCTGGAAAATTTGAAGAAACACACTCATTTTTATTAATAAATGATTCGCAAGTTCATTTTTAATTTTAAAATACTATCTCCAAGTCCCTTTCTGATAAGGCTTAAAATTTGACTAGGAATGGACAAGTCTTTATGGTAGGTATATCGTTTGTAAATTCCGCGCTTTCACGTATAATTCTTCTTCACTTAACGCAGTTAAATTCTCAGGATATAAAAAAATTAAATTTTAGAAATGAAATACTTATGAAAAGCAAAGCTGGCAGCCTGTATACAGGGTGTCCGGAAAATACGTGTACAACGTTTGACTACAGACTCCTGACGTCAAAATAGGTCGATCTAAGCCGACTTAGTTATATCCAAAATTGTCTCGTTTAGCCGGTAGAGGGCGTCAAAAATTTGTAAAAATATTGGTTTTTCCTAAATTACGTGAAAACCTGCTAATCGATTTTAATGACTTTTAGTATGTAGACTAATACTATAAAATGACGTTTTCTAGTAGTATAGTCACCGGCTGTAAATAAGTGGAAGTGTTATAAAAGTGATATAATATGTCAACATTTCTCCTCTTTTTTTTATATGAACGGCGCTACGACAACCCAGATATTTTTGTAGAGTGACTGGATGTATTTGGAAGCTATTTTACCTTTTTAATATTTTTCGTTGAATGAGCTGTTTTGCCAGAAGAAAATATTTACAATTACCTGCATACATCAATTATTAACAATAAAAATAAAACAAAGTACAACAAAGTTGAAAGTATGTATTGTAAGAAACTAAGTAAAACAAAAACATTATTTAAGCAAATGTGTAAAATTACCGCCATCTTGCTGAATACACTTATTAACACTCCTTAAAAAATGATATTGGACCCTATATATCTAATGTCTCGGGGTTATTAAAATGGTTGCCTGCATTTAAAATCCGCTGCAATAAATCATCACGTGTGTTTACCGGAGTCTTGTAAACTTCTGTTTTAATAGCGCCCCACAAAAAGAAGTCACACATATTTAACTCAGGAGAACATGCGGTGGCCATTTTACTGGTGCATCATTGCCCCTTCCAATCCATCGGTTGGGATATTGATGATGTAAGTATTGCCGAACGGCAATGGAAAAATGGGGCGGGGCACCATCATGCATATACCACATTTCCCTCCGAAGTAAAAGGGGCAAATTGTCCAGAAGAATTGGTAATGTGTCTTGCAAAAAATCTAAATAAATATTTCCATCTAACCTGTCTGGAATAACAATGGGACCAATAAGGTAGCGATCAATAATACCTGTCCAAATATTTAATTTAAATTGATGCTGATGATGTGCAACTTTAATGGCATGTGAATTTTCATCGGAATAAATATGTTCGTTGTGCAGATTGGTTACTCCAGATCTTGTAAAGCACGCCTCGTCAGTAAACATAATTGTTCTACAAAAATTTCGATCACGGATTCTTTTGTTTCTAAAAGTTTGACAAAATGTAAGCCGCATGAGGGGATCAGTCGGTAAAAGTTCCTGGACTTTTTGCACGTGATCAGGATGTAACAACTATTCTTTTAAAACCTCATTGGCAATCGTTTTAGGAACATGTAACTCACGTTCTATGCTACGGGTACTGGTACTTGGTTCTTCTTCAACTCTTTCCTGAATCATCTCTTCTGTTTCCACAGTTCGAGTTGTTCGCATACGACCCCTGCCTTCAAAGTTTTTCTCAAAGCTGCCCGTTTCCCGAAGATGACGCTCGATATTGGCAAATGTTTGGTGGTTTGGTATTCGACGGTTAGGAAACCTTTGTCAATTTGTCAATAATTGTCAAATTATTAAATGCCATATCAACAAGGTCACTTAAAAAATTATTGTTACAGGTAGAAATGTTGACGTATTATATCACTTTTATAACACTTCCACTTATTTACAGCCGGTGACTATACTACTAGAAAACATAATTTTATAGTATTAGTCTACATACTAAAAATCATTAAAATCGATTAGCAGGTTTTCACGTAATTTAGGAAAAACCAATATTTTTACAAATTTTTGACGCCCTCTATCGGCTAAACGAGACAATTTTGGATATAACTAAGTCGGCTTAGATCGACCTATTTTGACGTCAGGAGTCTGTCGTCAAACGTTGTACACGTATTTTCCGGACGCCCTGTATATTATTATGTTCTTATACAAGTAGTTTGATTTATTGTGAGGCGTTGTACCAACCAAAATTTCCAGTATTTATTCGACGCGATCTCCCTAATTACTAATTATACACGGTAGAAGTGATCCTGCAATATTTTTCATACAAAAATTCCGAAAATACCGTGACAAATGGACGAATCCGTCTGTTCTAATTTGCGACAGATGTGGATCGGAAAAAAGACCAGCGGATTTCTGCTAGAGAGATGATTTACATCGCGCAAAAAGCCCCCCGTTACAAACGTTTTATGGCATCTGATTTTATTAGTCGAGCGAAGTTAACGATTTAATTTTACGTTATGGTATGATGAGAATTGATGCTTATAGAAATAACAAAGAACCTTGACTGGAACTGGATAATTTCAATTTTTTTTACTTCAACAATAAAATAAACGCTTGGTCGCTTTTACTTATCTTACTTAACAAGGGGGCGATCCGCCAAGGGGGGTACCACCAGTGAGCTCATGCCCATAAGACCCCATGCTAATAGTCCAAGAGAATAGTTATCTTTCTTAAAGTGCCTATTCTAAATTTATCGTACTTAAAAATTTTATGTAGGGTTGCACATAACCAGAAACTTCAACTGGTACTTAAATTATATTGGCAGAAATTCCCAACCAGAGAAGCCCGGATAGCTTAATGCCTGTATGCACCATTACGACTAATCAGGGTTAAACTTATACCGTGATTTATGACAAAAATCGCTATGGACCAGCCAAACCCATGTAACAAAGACACGTGTTTTATACGTCAAAATAACGTTATCATTCTCGTCGAAGTCACTAAAATTATAACGTGAAATCGACGTGATAATGACGGCAATATATCACAGCAGGGTTGGATGAACCCACCGGGACACCGGGAAATTCCCGGTGGGCCGATCGGCCCGTTGGTTGGTAGACCGATTCCGACCTACCGATTTCGATACGATTTTTTTTTGCGTCTGTACGATAATTCAAAAAATTCTAAAATATTCCTGCTTATTTAATACTGAAAATAGTTGTCTAGAGAATAAAACTGTTAAGTTTAATAGTTTTATTTAATATTTTAAAACTAATACGGCCTTACAACACTATAGTAGGCCTACATAAGGTCGCCTGCATTGTGCTGCCCTCTTCGCGGGTCTAAAATGTGTTTATTTACGACATCACATTAGAAACCTCTAAATTTATCAATGTTTCTCTACAATATTATGCATATATTACACATATAAACCTTCCTCTTGAATCACTCTATCTATTTAAAAAAAACCGCTTTAAAATCCGTTGCGTAGTTTTAAAGATTTAAGCATATTATAGGGGGACAGCCAGACAGCGACAGCCACCTTGTTTTATACTATGTAGTGATAAACATTTAAGTTTTGTTTTATTTTAGTGTTTTGACTTATGTTACAATATTAAAACATACTACATCAGTGGCGTATTTACGAAGGGGCTCAGGGGGCCCGGCTCCCACCCCAGATATGTATAGTACAATTGTATAAACAAAGTTCATCTGTCACGGATAATGCCCTCGAAGCTTTTAAAACTTGTTTATTTTGTCGCCCTTTCAAATTTCTTTTAAATTAAAAGAGTGTTTTAAAGTCTGGCATATCGCCGCAGATTAAGCTCTACGGTTATTTTACTCAAAAAATTTTCGCAAAAAGGATTGCACCTTCGGCGCAAATCCTTAAAAGTACCCCCCCAGAAAGACGTTCCAGGACCGCCGTTGATTTCCCGGGCCACTTCAAAATGTTTGTCCAACCCTGTGTCACAGCGATTTGACGTCATTTTGATTACGTCAAAAATACGTAGATCGTACACATCAAACATTTTAAATTAAAAGATTAGTTGCTTGAGAGTTCGCCATTTCATTTTTTTTAGCAATATTTCATTATCATTATTTTTTTTGTAAATAATTTAAATTTCTAGAATATTAATGTAAAGAAGTGTTGTGTCGATTATTGCTTTGTAGAAGACACAATTACACAAAACAATTTCTAGTACCGAAACATGTACACCCCAATAAATTGACTTTTTATATATTATTTGTGGAGATGACTGTGAGTTTTGTTCCCCATAACTAAACCTTTATTTTATAGAGTTGTTGGTATATTGTAGGTTAAATTGTAAAGTTCGGTCCTGACTATCTAACCATTTGTTAAATGAGAATGCGGTGCGCATGTCCACGTATACCGGGCTCTAATTATATGCGCAAGGCCATACATTTTCCACTTTTGTGATGTTGTTTGCTGATCTAAACGTATATGTCTATGCTTAATGTTTATTGAGTGGCTAAAAATATCTAATTAACGCAAACTAAATTTATATAAAAATAATTAAAATTATAATATCTATAATATAACCAGTTCGTTAGCCAAAGTTATTTTATTTGGTATAGATATGGCACCGCTTAATTAATTTCAAATGAATTTTATATTTAATTCCGCATAGCAAATAAATGCGAATTGCAACTATGTTAATGTTTAATCACTTTTACCTCATGACCAACACGCCAACAATTAGTAATAAAATTATGCACATAGATTTGCGTTGCATTTATGAATTACTAGTAGATTAGTTTATTTATTTATTTTTCAATAAAAAAATTAAAATTTTTATCCAGTTGGTACTAGAGAGTCGATATTTCAAACAAGACTAACAAGCAACTAGATGTCTTTGGAAATGTAACGGGGGAACAACTAAAAAGGGACGCCGCCTGTACCTTGGAAACCGTATACGGTACGTCTTGCAAAAAAAATACTTATAATAAAAGTGACAAAGATAACATTTTATTAATCTAATGAAAACTCTGAACAACTTTTGTTTTTGAGTTTTTTCTCTACCTTTCTATTTAAGGTTGAATTCTCAACGTCATTCAATCTATTGCCAACCTATAACCTATTTCGCGTTGATTTTCGCGATTTTCGCGAGAATTGTATAGTGAAAGAACAATGAGTGACAATGACATAATAATGTTTAAAAAAATCTTACCCGATATTTTTCGCTATACAATTCTCCTAAAATAAGTTATGAAATTCCTTGATATTTATTAAATATGTCAATTATGACCTATAGAATATCAAGTCGATACTGATTTTCTTTAAATGTTGTGTAAAAGCTAGAAAACATAAATAAATCTGCGCGAAATAGGTTATAGGTTGGCAAGCATGTTGATACTCCCACCTTAAGGGGAATAGGAGGGTACAAATTTGCTTTGCAAAAATATTCACAACTTTGGTTTGGCTTATCGAAAGTTGACAAATTTGAATTTGCTAAATCGGGATTCTTTTGTTTGATCAATTTTTTATAAAACGAAGTCGTTTTGAATTCCGTTGCGACAGCTAGAGGGCACTATTTAGCAGGATCAAAATTTTTTTTATTTTTCTCAATAATGTTAAATGCAACAGTATATCTTTTTGAATTAAAGCTGAAAAAATAATAACTAAGAAGAATATCTATAAAAACCGCAAGCCAATATCTTTTTTTAAAACGGAGATACAGAAAATATAATATAAAAATAAGGTCCATAAGAACAAACAGACGTTTTAATACGGTATTTGTAGGCAACAAGTTACAACTTGTGCGCATGCACGGAGGTGTCCAGAAGGAAGGCAGCTGACCGGCGAGTCATGCGCTCGGACGTATTTTTTCACCCATGAAACGTAACTTTTGTTTGCGCAGGAGATAAGCTGTACGTATCTAAAGGTAAATTGTCTATGGTCTGTTTTGGTCATCACATCCTCGTCATCTTGTTTTATGTGACATTCGCGGATCTGGTGTCTGGTGGTGTAAATTTCCTTTTCTCTCTTTTATTTACGTAAATAAGACAAAGTAAGATATAAACAGTGTATAAAAACAGCAACACTGCTAATACTGTCAAATTTAGCAAAATTTGGGCGTGGTCCAAAAAATGTGTCGCCTGCGGCGCTTTCGCCTGCCGCGAGCTTTACGCCTCTGTGCAACTATATGCCCCTCCCCCAAGACAATATCCTAGCTACGCCACTGACGCTGTAAAATTTATGGCCATAGGGGCATGGTCTCCATCTATATTTATAAATAGGTAATTTTCCAAAAACAAGAAAAGTGCAGACTATATCTTTTAAATTGAAAATACGAATATAAATTACGTATAGTTTCCCCTATTTTTGGTAAAACTAAAACGTAGAGATCTCAAAAAACCTGTTTCGTGCAATATTTTTGTTCGAAGGTTTACATAATTTTAGAAGTCGAAATACCCCATTTTGGCCTTTTTTTGACAGCGCAATTTGAATAATTTCAATCGGGATGTCGCATCCAAGCCTTCATGGGATTTAAGTAGGGGTGAGT
Source organism: Polydrusus pterygomalis (assembly GCA_963969555.1). Lineage (NCBI taxonomy): Eukaryota > Metazoa > Arthropoda > Insecta > Coleoptera > Curculionidae > Polydrusus > Polydrusus pterygomalis. The sequence continues at coordinate 4,738,921 of OZ018377.1, forward strand.
ACTAACTATTCGTAATTACACTTGTTGTTTTATAAGTAATATAATTATTCCACTTATTGTATTATGTATAGCAGAATGCTCTTACTATCATAAGCACCTATTATTAAATGGGTGTAGAATGTAGATAAACACTTTTTTTTTTAATTTAAATTCTCATAAGACTATAAAGATAAAACCACGAAGGTCACAAAGGGGTTCATTTATTTGGAAGCACAATTGGGGACACTCAGTATGTTAAATCGTCCATCCTTATGCCATCCAGACGGAAGAAATTTATTCTTTCCATCCTTTAGTTTTAGCTAAGACGATAAATAACGTAAATGGGGTTTCACGCATAAAACGCAGACCTTTGCGACCTTAGTACATTTATTTTTTAGAGGGCCCCACACATAAAGATAACTGTGATCGAGTAAAACGGCAGTAGCGGGTCGCTGTTGGGGGAAAAGAGATGTAAAGATTCAGAAGTGCCAATGCAGAATTACGAAGAGTTGCTTTTAATTTAAAAAATAAAGGTACTAGCGACAACGACTTAAAAATAAAACTAATCACTGATCTATTTTGCTTAATAGGATATGCCCTTTTATCCTTAGTGAATACGTCATTTGAGTCTGGTACTTTTTCACAAGAGTTGAAGATCAGTGTTATTGTATGTACCAATTCGCAAGGTATTTTTTTTTTACTGCCAACCAACTTTACAAAGTTTATTTATTACAGGGATAAATGAGTATATAAAAATAACTAACAATTATTATTCTAACTTTGTAGGTCTATATATATAAAACAAGATAGTTAAAAAAAATATAAGTTTTGTATAAACGTTGGTTGACTCTTTAAGAAAGAAAATTATATTAGAAAATATTTTTTTTTAATGAAATTTAAATCAGGGTAGTTTTTTTAATGTTTTAATATTTTCGGGTAAAATATTATATAATATTAATCCATTATATAACAATGACCATTTCCCAAAGTGGCTGTTTATTTTAATAGTTTGTAAAAAACTAGTTTGTCTAGTATCATGTCTGTAAAGATCATGAACTCTTGTAAACGTTATGTTATGTTAGAAATTTTTTGTTTTAAAAACGCAAAAAATGAATAAAAATTCAAGTTTTTTAATTATATAAATTATTTATATCTAGGTATTTATTTGGTTTATATAAATTTGTTGTTGGTTCTAAGTGCGGAAGTCTATGGATACAATAATAATTTGATTTTTGAATCTACTAAGGCATGATAAATATTTTATTTTAAATAATTTAATAAACAATGACGAATTTTAAAGAATATTTCAATTACCGGAGAAAAAAATATAAGTTCGAATATGTTACTACGTGTTTTCTTTAGTTTAAATTTTAATCAATATTTTATGTTATCTTTGTAATCAATATTTTCCCCATTAAATATTATTAGTTTCTTCTTGATATCTAGTCTTTGATTGGCAATGTACATAAATGGAGATTTATTAAAATTTAAAGTTAATTTATAAGAATATTTCCCTCATATGTTAAAGTTCCCATAAGAGAAATGCAATTTTCGCAAAATTACAGCGAAAACAGCACTGCCAGAAATCGAAAATTGCATCGCAAGTTTATATTGTTGACGAAACGTCAAAGCGGGATTTTATTGTTAACAAACGTCAAAAAATGTAATATTCTGACAATTAACGTCATCTTATTGAGTGACAGCAGACAAAAAAGTCAATGTCAACGAATGTTTTCCTTTCATTTTGGCAAGAATTGTTAATAACTATCTCTTTGCATTCTGTTAAATAAAAGATTTAAATTTACTTGATTCGAGTTCTTAATTAATTTGGGAAATATTCAAATAAATTACACTCGTGCAGATAATTTTTTTATTCAATGTGTTTTTTTTACAAATTGCAATCGTTTGTTTTCATATTTTACGAAAATGCCCTCCTCCTGCGAAGTCGGGCTTTTTCGCGAAAATAGGAAAACAAACTCTTGCAATTATAAAAAAACACATTTCATTCAAAAATTATCGGTAATTTTGATGCACTTGTGCACTAACCCCCGATAACAAACGGTTGATAAAATATTGACAGATAGAAGACATCCAGAATTTACCAAATAAATGTGTATTCTTTTAACAGACTCTTAAATAAATACCTAGTAAATAAGTAGATATTACATGTCATCTTCGAAGATCCAGATGAGTTAAAGGAAATGATGCAGCAACTAAACATAACATGGGAAAAAATAAGGCTAAAAATGAACATCAACAAAACCAAGATTATGTCAGCCAATCATATTATAATCAATTATCATTATCAAACATAAACATTGAAAACGTTGATGAATACGTATACCTAGGACACCTCATTAAACTAGGAAAAGAGAATCAAAAGTAGGAAATAACGAGAAGAGTGAAACTATCCTGGGCTGCTTTTGGAAAACTAAAATACTTTCTAAAAAATCCAGACATTCCAATACATTTAAAACGCAAAGTTTATGACATGTGCATTTTGCCGGTAGCAACATATGGCCTTGAAAGAATGGCAATCACAAAAGGCAGTGCAGATAGACTAAAAAAGACAACACAAAGGGCAATGGAACGGGCAATGCTTGGAGTCTCCATAAGGGATCGGATCAGAAACGAGGAAGTAAGAGGACGAACAAAGGTGACCGACGTAATCTGCTACATGGCCGAGATGAAATGGAGGTGGGCGGGATATGTTGCAAGACAGGACAATAGTAGATGGACCAACAAAGTGACCCACTGGCGCCCCAGAGAAACAAAAAGAAGTAGAGGAAGACCGCAGAGGCGCTTGCTGGATGATATCAGGTCGCTGGTAGAAACTGGGCACAACTGGCTCAGAATCGACATGAATGGAAAAGACTCGGAGAGGCTTTAGTCCACTAAATTCTATTATGTAATTTTTGTTTGAAACAATCCAATTGCTAAATAAATATCCATTATTATTATTATTATTATAAGTGCGTTTGCAGAGAGAGAAAAAATAGCGCCACTGTACTGGGAATTTACCAGATGACCCCGAGAAAATGTTACTCTTTCCCATAAATAATTATGGTTTGAGATATTCCCTACAAAAGTATAGGTACTCTTCTCTGTTTGTTTTCAAAGTCAAAAATATTTTTATGGAGCACATCGGTTGTTTATAAAGGTATGAAAATGCTTAGTACCTACGCCTATATCTTAATAAATAGACGAGGAAAAATATTAAGTATAGCAAAGCAAACAGAAAAAGGTAGATCGCTTCCCTTACTCCTTACTCGCTTATGGATCTCTCAATATAGGAATTTTGAATTGTAGAGCTATTTATGCCATCAAAGGGAGATGTACCGCGTTGGACACAACGATATTTTTGTCCGTGAGTGTACTTATAAGCAGCTTGTTATGATCAAAATATTCTTGTCCGCCCATACCTAACCTAAGTTGAAGATTACCCACTATCAGGGTGCCTGTCTGTTTCGTTCGACCGTTCCTGTTCGTCCCTACCTTCAGCGAGAACCAATGCGATTGATGTTATGAGTAATTGCGAACGACGTTGACACCTCTTCCTCTGAGTGGTTTGAATAGCTTGGAATCGAAACTTTTACAATCAGCTGATAACCTGCCGCTGACAATAAATCAAAACTTACCGAAACACCTACAACTTGACACGTATGTAACTTATCAATCCAGGAGATTAAAGCAAATTTCTTTGTCCCACTGTATTTTTCTTCTTACGGGGGAGGTACATTTAATGTTTTTGTATGAATCATATGTTATTAAAATTTTTAAAGCATTAGCTGCACTCGACGAGCAGCTACTGTCAAATGGCCATTTTGGCGATTATATGAAATAATGGGAAATGTTTTGTTTTTATTTATGTAATATGTCCGTATGCCACTATAAAGTTTAACATTAACAAGATTTATTTGCCTACTTTGCCTATATAAAGAAAATTTACTATAGAGGTTGCTATTTTAGTACAGTTTGAATAGAAAACAGACCGTTTTGGGAAAAATTTATAGGGTTTTAAGGTTAAGGAATTAACGTATTGTATTTAAAGTTTCAAGTTCTGATATGACAACAAATTTCAGAAGAATATTCTTAAGGTCGGAGTATCAACATGCTTGCCCACATATAACCTATTTCACGTAGATTTGTTTATTTGTTCTACCTTTTAGACCAAATTTATATAAAATCACTATCGACTGCATATTCTATAGGTAATAATTGACATATATTAAATAAATATTAAGAGATTTCACTTATTATTTTAGGATAATTGTATGATTGTAAATATCGGTTAAGATTTGTTTTAATATTATTTTGTAATTGTTCTTTCACTATACAATTCTCCGAAAATTAGCAATAAAATATATTGATATTTTTGTAATAGGTCAGATATTACATAAATAATGTGCCGACGATATTAATATCATTCAAATGTTAAATAAATAAATAATAAACCAAAGAAACAAGGCGAAATAGATTATCGGTTGGCAATAGATTGAATGACGTTGAAAATTCCACCTTAAATGTCGCTGTGTAATAACAGGGGAGAAAATTGACCATATATCTTTTGAAATTGATGACTCACCTGGTATCGTATAAGTCTTAATTCCTTTCGCAAGATGGATTCCAAGTCACGTGACATTCTGTCAATTCTGGAATTCCAGGACCAGACTTAAAAATTATGCATGTGATACTTTCCAAAAACAAGTGATTCAATGCTCTCATCGGTTTTACCACTAACTATTGCCAAACAATGATAATAATAATATTAACAAATAATAATAATAATAATTATAATTTATGTTGGAAATTTTGTTCTATAAATTCTATATTTTAAAAGTTAAAAAACAAGAGTTTTTATATGGTTTAAAGATAACAAAATGTAGTAAAAACTATCTAACTATATAGGTATTACATTATAATTACCCACACCTCGAAAATACTATAATTAACTGAAACGCAATTTTAAATACTCTGTCACTCATATTTGCAGCAGATTTTTTTTAAAATTAATTTGCCCAGATTATACCCACCTAAACTCTATATAGTTTAGCATAAACTTAGTAATTGAATTCAGTCAAATATTAAATTTACTGTCACGAAAATCCACATATTATCAGTTTTTGGCTTATTCCTACACAGACCCAAAAACAATACTATACCTACTATCGGATTTGGTCTTTCTTACATTGATACGGTTACCTTTCTAACCAAAATATACCGGGTGTCCACGGAAGGTGGTTTGCCCCTCTAACTTTTTGTTTTTCAAGATAATGGCGGGCTATGAATACCTTTAAAATCACTCATTTCAGTTCTTTAATCGTGGGAAAAATATAATTTTACTATTTTTGGTCCAATGCTATGTGCTGTGTAAAATTTAATTTTTAAAGTTGTATAACTCATTTTTTTTAAACGGCAACATGGTGGCTCGTCGGGTTAAGAAAAAAGATAATTTTATTACGATTATTTTGATACCACACACTATTAGGTTTTAGAAAAGCTACCATTAAAAAACTTTTAAAAGTTAACTTGGAACTTTCCTAAAATGAAGCAGCTTTTGAGAATAAATTTAGATGTATCAAAATTATGCCTGGAAGGAAATTGACATGCCGACAGCTTTTGCCAAAGTAAATTAGTTTGTTGTTTAAAATACTTGGAAAATAATTAAAACCATGGTGCCGAGGGTGTAGGTACCTACCTAAGCCAAAAAAATAATTTCTACTTAGTTTCCTTGAAACAGAAAAGGATTAGGTATACCTACTAGAAACCTAACAGACATTTTAAAAACTAAGTTTTCAACAAAAATGGCTTTCAGATGAAATAAAACTTATTACTAATCTATGACAACTAACGTGCAAGGCACACAATAATAATTATGATCCTTAATAAAAAAGAAATAATAAAATTTTAACCTGTAAATTTTTGATCAAATGAATAATAATTATAGGTACTTTCTGGCCACACAAAAGTAATTAAAATTTAATCAAAGTAAAAATAAATGGCATTAAAACCACTAAACATTTTTAAAACGTAATCAGATTTAACAAAAAGCACAAAACCGCAATTCATAAGTAGCTATGTGGGCTCATTACGGTCCAGTACTAATCTGGGGATATAATTATATATCAATATCAGCTGATCGATGACAAATTCCTGGTGTTATCTGTCGGATATCGAAAGAATTCGTTGCGTTTTGTATAGCTGATAAACAAAACACAGCAGCCGCATGAGTTGCGGCGCATTCGATCTGATTTTAACGGTTATACCCAAGTTTTCATACGGCCGAATGAAAAAAAGTCTGGTGTGTTTCTTCAGGACACCCAAGGAACTTACCCAATTAAATAAATTATTTTGGTAACACCTTGTATATTAATATTTAGTTTTGTCGCAACTATATAGTAATATACTCCGGCAGATTATTCCCGTACTCATAAGACTAGATATGCCACCCCACTTAAAAGTCAAAACAATTTACCATAACAGCATACTAATTCAAAATTCCCTTTGAGGTAAGATATAGTTTGTATTGTAGATACAGCTTTAGGCCCCATTATATATCATACATTATTATTACACAAATTCTCAGGTTGAACAGATAGCTGTAGCGGCTGTAGAGAACATATAATGGAACAAAACAAATAGATAAATTCGTTCTAACATTATAGAATTATATTACGTGATAAGAGATAAGGAATAGCACAGGCGCATTTCTACTAAAATAGGAAGTACCTGTAACTTTTTTGCATGCCATTTACCTTTAGATCCGTACAGCTTATCTTGTGCGCAAACAAAGGTTAAGTTTTATGCGTGAAAAATGCGTTCCTACGCACAGCTCGCCAGTCACGTCCCTTTCTGCCCTACAGGTATGAACATGCGTACAATCCTCTTCTTATTAGGTTTTCCTTGTTTAGCGACATCCTCAAAATACATTCCAGAACTGGCTCGGCGTCATTTTTGTTGTTGTGCTTTACGCTTTCTCTGCGAATTTCGGAAGTGTGAAGTTAGCAATATTAGCAACAAAATTTTTTTGGGGTACATACGGTATTTCCCCTACCTTTTTGATTTATGATCATTAGACTACTCCATAGGGCTAAGTTACCTGCTATATACGATTTTTCCAAAGCCCGGAGGAAAAAAGTTACAGGATAAAAAAAAGTAACGTTTGTTAACGCATTTTATTTTTATAGTGCGAACACCACAATCTCAATTTTAAAAACTTAAGAAGTCTTTAGTCTGTTATTTTAAATACGATCCCTATAGTTTTTTTATGCCTAAGGTATTTTATTTATTATTAATTATACCAGGGTTCCCAATGCCTTTCTTTTGCGGTTTGGCCTAAAATAGTTAAATTTTCCATTTACCATTACAAACTTAATGTTCAATTTCTCATATAGTGGCTTGGATGCCTCACTTCATGTCCATACACAACGCTTTCTTTCTGAGGTGCCATGGACGCCTAATCCAAAATCTCGCAAAACCAGCGATATGTCATGCCAAATTGACCAGTCGCAGGGACTCGAGCTGAAAGTCGACCGGCCGACATCTACCTTAATAATATCTCGCGTCAAGTCTCATGCATTTGTCTATTTAAGTTAGATAACGATTATATTGGATAATTGGACGAAATACTAAATAACTGATCTCATGTTTTCAACTTTCCACTTTCTGTCTTTTTACTTATTTCTAGAAAAGGTTTGTGACACTCTAGGCAGATTTTTATTATTGGGATATATTGTTAAATTTAATAGGTTCCAATAATTTAGGATGTCAATAATGAATATGTGTGTAAAGAATTTAAGAATGTCAGATATTTCTTTACGTATTAGTAACATTATCTGGATTCATGGTAAACTGATCTTCCTACCTCATCTTGTAGTCGTTTTTTTTTCTAAACAAACAGTTACATTCAGCTTTATATATTGTGGATAGGTGCATGGTGTTTCTCTCGTGTTATATAGGAATGTGGGATCCATCTATCATTCCTACAAAGGTAACATTGTTTTTTTACCCAGAAATAAACAAAATTTTAATAAGAAATAATACAGGTAACTGGGATATCTTTAGACTCACTTAAGACTATATACACTTTATGATTTGATATGATTATGATTGCATGCTTTGATATATAAAATTGCTGGAGCAATGTAGGTACCTATTATTTTTATGACTTTATTGATTTAATTTCCATGGAATTGATTGCAAATAAACGAACCTGGGAATCCAGTTTTCTGTCTGACACTGTTTATTATTTCATTGCATTTATGTGCATCTGGAAATATCTCGTGTTCATCTCGTCAGCTCGTCATTCACTCGATGAGGATTAAACTTTGAAAATTATAATGGCCTGCCTGTAACCTGGATGCGAGGCATATTGACCATTGCTGAGATCCTATTTAAATGACCCCTGTACAACAAAGCTTTTTAGAGAGAGATTTTCAGATAACACATAAGAATATTCATAATTATTCAATTTTTGTCATCTAGAAAATGTTTATTTTTATTATTTAAAAGTTTTAAAATTAAAGCTTTCTGTGCTTCAGCAGAAAATACGAATTTTTTAAAATATGGAACAGTTTTTTGCAGCGTTATCAACGACCTAAAAATGATAAAGTTAAAGAACAAGTTAAAAGTTTATTGTGGTGTTTCTTCCAGGAATATGATCTCAAGGAGCTCAAGGTAATAAAACTTTTTAAGGGAAAGGCGGGTGTAAATTAAAAGTTTCTACATCTTTCGTTTTTTTCGTTTTCGTACCTAAATAATAAATAATTATTATTTTTTAAATATTTCACTGTGGGTGTGTTTTCATTATCATAAATACATACCATATATTTTCATTTTAATAATGGCTTTTACATTCCACAAACTGTAATAAATATCTACTAAAAGTAGTTTTATTTCTGTTATATGGGTATTATAAATCACGCTAATTATGATAAAGGATGGACCGGATAGTAAAGAGCTTTGTGATGATTGTACAAAAGCTCCGGATTTTGCTTTTTTGCCAGAGAAATTGCATTTAAATGAATTCTTTTGAAATAAATATAGACGAGACACTGGAAAGCGTTTTCACACATCAGCGCCGGTGGCAAAACCTTTGCAAAATAGCCATGAATTGGTTCATATTAACGGTAGGTACTTAAAAAGCCTAGATAATATAATATAAGTTTGCTAAAGCACTTCCCCCCCTTCTGTGCCTTCTATAGTGTCACAGATAAAGTCCGCGACATATGCGAACTTGTTTGAAGGTGGTAGACAATGAAGTAATATCAAAAAAATTACCTTGTCGGACTTCCATTGTTTTTATTTTGCTACTTAACACAACGTTTCGGTTAGTTAGTATCTCTAACCACTTTCAAGTGTAAACTAAAAAAAAACTGCTTTCTAATCGGTTAACGAAAATTTTGATTTTGCAATTCGTTTTTGCTTTAAAAATTATGTCAAATGACTTCCACATGAGTAGTCACGGCGAATTCAACATTTTTTTTTAATTCCAAAATATGGTATTATTTTAAACAAATTTGAAGAATATTACAGGAAAAAGGTGTTTATTGTTTAATTTTTTTGTACCAATTTTTAAGCCTCTATTGGCCACCTAGGTCCCATGATTTGATCCCGTTCGATTTTTCGTTTGGGGTTCTTTAAAACAAAAAGTGTATACACAAAGACCTTTTCGAGATGTCGACCATGCAGAGACAGTTATTAGAAAAAGGTTTTTTAAACATAAATAAATAAAATATTGACAAAATTTACCATAACATTTTGAGACATAAAATTGCTGACGTAGGTATTCATGGCTGTCGGCCATCGGCTTCGATGGCTGTCTTCTTATGTCACCAACAAAACTCGAGCTGTCAAAAATGATATGTTTTCATCGGCTCCTACTGAGGTCAGTTTTGGAGTGCTTCAGGGGTCTCATCTAGCCTGTTGATTTAATATTTACATAAACGATATTGACAGCTGCTTTAAATTTTGATATTTTTTAAAGTACGTAGATGACTTGAAAGTTTTACACACACATATTTTACGTATATTGTCAATCTTGTTACTTCAAGCTCCTAGGAGGGAGGGGGGGTAAAATCTAAATCTTAAACGGATACCCCTATTTTATATAATTTTTTTGGATTCTGCATAAAATTCTAAACATTTTTTAATAAAAGCATTATTAGTCTATACTAAACAGTTTCCGAGATATTGACTCTTGAAAAATGAGATTTGTGAAATTTGACAGCGTCTAGCTTTCTAACTGAACGTCTTAGAGTAAAACGGCTTACATGTCCCCATCTTCGATTTTTATTATCTTTTCAAAAGTGTCAACTTCCGGTTAAACCGGAAGTACTATATTTCTTACAACCGGTTTAACCGGAAGTTGACACTATTGGAAAGATAATAAAAATCGAAGATAGGGACATGTAAGCCGTTTTACTCTAAGACGTACAGTTAGAAAGCTAGACGCTGCCAAAGTTCAAAAATCTCATTTTTCAAGAGTCAATATCTCGGAAACTGTTAAGTATAGACGAATAATGCGCCTCTAAATCTGATAACAATAGATCAGTCACATTTCCTTTTTAAAAATCCTTCAACTTTATTTTTTTTTTAAGCATCTATGAATCAGGATCACCACCGTATCTGTACCTACTTATGCTCTTGGACTATTCTATTCCACATGGAAGTATTATGTACTTTTATGGAAAATACAATAAAAGCATTCATAGATAGGTGTGGCGGATAGAAAATTACAAAAGATTATTGCGATAGCTATAATACTACAAAGCGTGTCTGGCCATTGTGTGCTGCTAATTTGGCCATTTTAATGGAAGATATGAATATTTTATTTCTGTTCGAATATGTATTGTGTAAGGGCTTGTAAATTTATGTTAGAAATCCCATTTATATTGCCTCCATTATAATATAATGCAGCTTGTTTTAAAGGTGTTGCTTAATATTCATTCCTATATTATATTATAATAATATTTTTCATTTATTTTGGTAAGTTAATACGTGTTTATAACTTTCCTGGTGTTTTATTTCAGAAAACATCAAATTATATAGTGCTCTCTTTTAGTTTATTTATTTTTACTTTTTACATGACATATTTTTAAAATTGTACCCAAAAATGATGATTCCCAGGACTTTTTACACAATCATTTTTGTAAAAAAACAATAAAGCAAATGATTTAGTTGAACTACTATCGAATTGTGTATATTATTGTATCGTGTATCGTGTATATCACCAGGACGTCTATTCTCGAAATAGGCGAATATCGACAGTTCAGACGATGTGAGCATATGATGTGAATTGCCCCTTCTCGCGAGAGAGCAAAAATGATTTTAGGCAACCAAAGATACTACAAAGCACGCACTGCCGCGTACATAATGGCGTTGCCATAGTTTCTGTCGATGTCAATAAGTTTGAAATTCAAAAATTTGTTATAATATGTATGTTATGTGTATTTAATAGTAAATAATACAATGAGTTATGTGCGCATTCTAACACATTTATTTTTAAGTTTCCCGCGCTTTATTACGAACGTTGATTGGGCGGTTGAAAAGTCCACAGCCAGATTCTAGACGCTTGTCACATAATATGTATGCAGATAACAGAGGAAAACTCGAAATCTGGGTTGTAAAATTAGATATTAATAATTATGCTCGATAATGAATTGTCGGAAAATGGAATTTTAGATATCTACAGGAAAGTGGAAAAGTAATAATATTTGATCTTTATCAACAAATTTAAAAAATTCTTATTTTTTTAAATACGATGCTACGTTGCTGTTCCATTAAATCGATAGGCTAGATAGAACATTTCCTATCTGTCCACCTACGATGTCACTATAACTAACTAGAAAAGTTTTTAATCTTATTTATGGTTTTTCCCAAAATTTCCGGTACATATAATATAAAACTTGTTCATGTTTTTATAATGTAGAATGTTCACTTTAAATATCCGGACATACAGTATAGTGTTATAGATATCTGGCAATTTGTTCATCATCCCTAACTCATAACAAAAGGCGCCAGAAACTGTTCATAAAATTTTACTATTCAACTAAGTATATATCTTTACTTCTATTTTCCCTTTATAAATCCATAACACATAAATTTTTATTTTTCGCTTTTGCACTTTAAAGCGCTTCCTCCATTTTTACAATCTCAATAAAAAGATGTATTTTAGGAAACTATAAACAATGCAACAGCTTTGAGTGGCCTAGGTAGTAGGTATATATCTTGGTTGTAAACTTATCAAACAGATATTATTATAGGTGACTTCTCGCCGTGCAGTTTCCATCTTGAACTATTATTGTATAAAAGATAACGTTTAAATCTTGGATAAAATTATAAAAACAAACGAGTTGCCTGTAGTAAGTTCTGATATGTTCGAATTATACTCATCCAATAAATTGGAGTACACATTCAATCAGGTACCTAGAAACACTTTCTACAGGGAAAAATAAAACTATATGTCTACATAATAGGGCTACCCTGCCGAATACGTTTTTTTATAACCGAAGCGCCCACGTTTTGTGTCAAGTATTTTGAATGATATTTCTTGCCATCTACAGGATATCCAGAAAAAGTGTAAAACTTTTAATATTTTTTTTAGATGTTGATGATAATTCTTTTTCCAAAATGACAAGGCCATCAAAAAGGGGAAAAAGCTTTTGTGAAAAATTCCACGAAGAATATAAATACATGAAAACAAGCTGGGGAGTTCAAACGAAAGAGTTTTTTGAAAACTCTACCTTACACGGCGTTAAATATATAGCTGCCACGGACAGACCGTTCATTGAAAGGTAAAATATTTAATATAGAAAAGTGCAGAAACAGCTATCTTTTCGTACCGAAATATTGTTTTATTACCGCGCGTAAAGAAAGATATAGCGTACATACTAATTTTAGTATTTATAAAATAAAATATTGACAGACCCGTACTTAATAAAATAAGTATGTGAAAACATTATAAAACTAAAGGAAAAGAAGAAAACAACATTTATTTCTTTTAGTATTTATTATAAAAGAAAAAAGTAACACCATTTTTGCGAGGTGTAAGCTTTGTGGTGCACATCTAATTAAAACACCATATTGGGAACCCTTTTGGTATTGTTACTTTTAATTTGTGGGCATTTTATATAGGAAAATATATAGGGTGTCCCGTACCTAAGGGGCTATACAGCAACATGAGATGGTGGACTTGAAAATATGTCAATTCATTTCATTTCTTATACAGAGAGATACAGGGTGATCCAAGTAAATATTTACTTTATAAAATTTGCGATGATTTGATGTTAAGCGGATATGAATCAAATTGGGTGTAGTTATATTTTTGAGGGCAAGAAGGAGGATTTCATAATGAGTTTTAAGACACCACGTAGAGAACGCCAGCTACAGAATATGAGTTTGATAAATTCTCGCATATATTTTTTGTCTCTCACATTTCTGACCGATTTACCTCAAATTATGAATGAAGGATCTTTTATACCTACGTAAAAAAGTTGAACTTCATTAAACTCGTTAGTCTAATTAGATTTTGAGATAATTGGATTTAAATGCTATACCGTAGAACGGGGTTATTTGGGAAATGCGGGGATATTTTGAAAATCACGGATTTTGACACAATCGCGCTACTCCGCATTCACCTTGAAACGCTAGCGCCACCAACTCGTTCAAATTTGTTCGTTGGATACCTGTTGCTTGATCTAGAGCCATTTAGTTGCTTGATATAACGTGTTCTGTGGTCTGGTTGTACCGTGTTAAAATAAAGTGACGTAAATCCAAAGTGACTTTCAATGCTGCAGCCCATTAGGTATGAGTTAGAAACGGTAGGTTGTTGGTATAAATTGGTGTAAGTATTGTGGGTATTTCCTGATAAGGACGTGTCAGTTAGGTTACTATAAAAAATTTAACGGCTTTTTTTCTTAACCTTTGGATGGCTATTTTTTTATTTATTCCAAAATAGCCCCGGTATTCCAAAGTAACCCCATTTAAAAGGTACCACCTAGAGATATAGCTAATTAATTTATTTTTCAGGAAAAACTGTGAGAAATTACATAAGGTCGTTAAGCCATGCACGCGACGGAAAAAAACCATAACCCCTACAAAAGCTCTAGCAATGAGACATTAAATAAAGCGATAAGAGAGGTTCAAGCTAAGATTATATCAGTTGATGCTGCCTCCAAAAAATATAAAATTCCCAGGTCGACCTTAGCTTTAAAAGTCAAAACTAAGAGTACATAATATATACCCAACCTGGCAGACCCTATGTTTTATGTGACGATAACGAAGACGATGTTTCCCAAGAAAATATTGTTAAAATATTAAAAAATCCCATTACCAGTGGAACAAAACAACGAGTTTTTTACAAATTTCCTGATGACCTATCTACTTACAATGTAAATTAATAGTTAGGAGGTTTGTTTTGTTCTATAAGTATTTTTAAAAGTTTTATATATTTTTAATGAATATCATTTGTTCTTTTGTTTTGCTAAATAAAACCAATAAAAACCTGAATTAGGTACCTTAGCTGTTTTTAATGTGTTTTTGGTGCCTAATGCTAAAAAAAAATAATTTGAGGATTAGTAAAGTAAAAAAATATGATCCTTGTCTGTCTAATTTAGCCCCCGTAGTAACAAGTATTTAGATAATGCGATATTTTTACGAAATCCAAAATATCCCCGACCCATGGGGTTATTTTAGAGGACCCTAAATAAAAGTTTTTTGGCCCCCTATAAATAGGGGGCGCATTTTGCAAATCGGAAATAATATGACGCAACCTGCAGCGTGAGCTTGCTACGGCCCACTGCTGATCTGGGAACTTTAACGACGAAACCAGATCAGCTTTAATGTCAAATGTCGTTGTCTTCTGTCAAAACGCTTTATTTTAAGAAAAAGTTAACTCTACTTCTAGTTTTATTAAGGTATGTATCAGAGCCGTATTTAATTTTTAAACATTTTTCGATTAGTTTTTTTCTAAATATTTTTTTTTGGGAAAATCATAAAATTTGGTATGCCAGTCCATCATAATCAAATAATATAATTTTGATGTCAATTATACTTTTTCGGCGAGGAACGTAAAACATAGACCAGCCCTAAATACTAAAAGCCCATTTTTTTATATCAGGATTCGGGCAAAGTTAGCTTTATTCGTAAGGGATTACATGTGTCTTTGGACAATCCATTATTCATAATATCCCGTCGTGCGAGTAAACCGATGGAAAAAAATGGTCCATGAAATACGATTCCAAGTTCTGAAAGTAGTGCGAAAAGTTTTGGGGACACCGACTCCCGGATAACTTTTCCAGAATTTATGACATAAGGTGAGGTTAAAATTGTAAAGTGATATCGAAAGTTTTACGCGGAGTGCAGATTTTAGCCTAAGTAATCTGTTTACTTAATAAAAACTTTTTTATTTTTAAAATTGAATTCTCGGAATGCCCTGAAAATATAAAATAATGTGGGAAAATGTATTTTCCTATTCGCGTGCGGTAAAGTACATTTTACCGCACTCATTTGCGTGTTGTAAGCAGTCTTTTACGACACTCTTGTAATAATATTGAAAGGCACGGTGAATGAATATCCACCTCTGTAGCAGAGTGGTATATAGAAAATTATTTGCAAAATAGAAAAACGATTGCTCAGAACATTCTGTAAAGCTCTATTACCCCACATAGGAAAACTAAGCAATATTTATTAACATCAACGGAAGTAGCAGTAATAGAGACGTTAGAGGATGTTCCTAGTCTTCTAACATGGAACAACCCACCGTCTACATCTGTAGCAATTTCAGTTGCCTAAGATAATTTTGATTTTTTACCCATATTTTGTAAATTGCACCACTTTTGCAAAATAAGACTCAACGCGACCTACATAAAACTTCTTAGTTTTGACAATGCTTTATTTCAGATACATTTTCTTTGAAGTAGCGCCATATTAAATGTGTGTTTTTCTACAAAATCAAAATTGGGCTATTAAAATTTGGTCGCATGTGATGCAAAGTTTATTTGTTTTTGACCCTGTATAAGGTAACTTCATAAAATAAGTATTTTTGAAAACGTAGTTTGTGTCTGAAAGAAATACACCTTAATATTAAGACAAAAAAGAACACAGTGTCATCAGTAAAGTGTTCATTAAGTGGAAAATAAATGTTAGTGGTGCATGGGTAAAAAATAAAAATTATCTTATCCTGCAGAAATTTTGCATGTGGGCTAAAAACTGCATTTAAAAAAACTTTTTCCAATAACTTTTTTCGATATTTTCAGAAATAACTACACTTTTGAATTATTTTTTGGAAAAAATGAAAATTTGACAGATAATGCGAATCACTTTTTTTGTTTAATTTTTATCTCGATCAAAGCAGAACTTGATGTCAAAGTCAAATTTTGAATAAAGCTATTAATAAAAAAAAATCCCATATTGTGTGGACTTTACTGGTCACACTGTATATCCAAATGTAGAGTGGGTCTATTTTTAAAAATTTTAATTTTAGAACAGCAAGGTCTGATGATGCCCAAAAGGGCGAAACACATGTAACCGATTTTTATTGTCAATACACAATTTGAGTCTGAGACTTTGTGTCTTTCAATTTCAATTATTCGACGTAACTGCTTTGGGCTGATGACATTAGAATGATAACTTTGCTTGACTCATTCGTTATAAATCAAGCAAACGCAAACTTGCAACTTACTTAAAATGCATTAATAAACGCTAGCGGAATTAATTTAAAACTCGCGCAAAGCAGAACTTTTTAAAAAGTTTTTAACTGCAATTTGCACAATTCGAAATTTATATTCCTGTTAAAGACACTTTTAAAAGTTTAATGCAGTTACAGTTAAAAACTATCTGAAAACTGGCTATCATGATAAATGGATATTTTAGATATGAAAAGCTTATACCTACATAAAAGTTTAAGATTATTTAAAAACCATTTGGAGTTGTTTTAATTGAACGGCGTTTGAATATGTCATAGTTCTCGTGCTTTAATTCAATGCAACATTTTTTTGGCGATATTTATAAGAACTAAGTAAGAGTGGCGGCTCGTTACATTGCAAGGCAGGGCCAACAATTACGCTCGTCGCAGACAAAAAAATTCACAGATCTTGCATCTTACGCAAGTATCATAGGCCTACCACATACAGTGGCGAGAAGGAAACCATTATGTCACAGCACAGATTACTCCTATCTGTGAGTATGTAACGTGCCGCTATCACGCGCTATTATGACGGCATGGATGCTCCGATTTAGTTTGAAATAATAATTAAATTATTATACTTAGAAATGTGTAAATTATACTTAGAAATGTGTAAATTATACTTAGAAATGTGTAAATTTGACTGTTTTGTTAAAATAAAAAATATAGGATAATCTATATATTAGTACATATTGAAGGGAGCTCAAAACCACCTTTTCAAAAACAGCGACAAAATTATTTCTTTAGCTATACATAGCCATTTACCTGCTGGTCCTTGTACTCTTTGTTTATGAAATGTCTAAATCTTAAGTCGGCTATGAAATGTTTTGGATTGGTATATCCATTCTCCCCCGACTTTCTGTGTAATACGCCAAGACTGCCGCGCTATTTTCGCTTTGTTTCAGCGACATTCACTGTTTATTTTTTTCCAATTTTATCGAAATTGAAACAATCAAAAATGCGGTTACCATGATATCGACTAATATGGATACCTGCAAAATTTTAAAAATTACGAAAACGTTATCTGATATCAATGAAATTTAGACAAATAAAATCTATTTGCACTGTCGTAGATTAAATTTTGAATGATACACGTTCGATATGAACTTTGTTAATGAAACTTGTGCAATTAAACCACTCGGCTGAATGAAACTTGTGCAATTAAACCACTCGGCTGACGTCTCGTGGTTTAACGTTGCACACGTTTTATTATAGTGTTTATCGAACTAGTATCATTAATAACTATCTACTAATTGTTCTCTCTCCCGGCCAAATTATCTTAATATCAACAAATATAATAATAAATGCGGAAACCCAAAATAAAACAATATTAACACTTAGCAGATGATGTCATCGATCCTGTGCTGTTCGGATATTTGTTAGACTTCACGCCGTGTTATTTATGTGCATGTCGCATGTCGCGTTCATTTTTCATGAAATAGACCCGTAGTATTTTCAATACTAAAAAGTTCGATCACGCCCAAATATTGCTAAATTTAGTCAATATTTTAGTAAATATTCTAGTAATTCGTTCAATAGAAGGTCCTCACAGCAAAATCGAATTATAATTTGATTTTTATCAACTTTTTCGTTTTGCTTAATTATTTCATTACGGCATGCAGAATTTAACTGACTTTGAATATTAATTTGACCAAGCATATTATAGAAATTCAAGATGTTCTGTATATTATGTGGTTTTGATTCTTCATGAGTCTTAACAAGTTGAGTAATGAAAAGATAATTGCAGCAGTTCAAAACTTAGCAGAAACATATAACAATGACTTGGACGATCAATAATTTGTAAAATTATATGAAAATAGTTTCTTTACTACGAGTTTGAGGAGGAGAAGGAGGAGGAGGATGTTATTGTGTGTTAAATGTTGTTTTCCTAATATTTAGATTGCCTTTAAAATGTACCTGTAACTTATGGACACAACCAGCAGTGAAGAAAGGTCATTGTCAAAATTGAAGTTGTTAAAAATCAGGCTTTGAACTTCCATGTTAGAAACTTTAGCTTTTCTTAGCATTGAAAGTGACATTTTAAGACAACAAAACTATAAATATCTTATAAGTAGCTTCATTAGTACGAAGTGTAGACGTTAACTAATTATCCGATAAGATTATGTTGTGACAACTGACGCTTTCGTTATGGTTAGATTTTAGATTGTTTGGAAAAGTTCTATCATTGAATTAAATAATATAATATTATGTATGTTGTACCTATAGGTTAAGAAAATTTTGCTTGTTCATCATTACATTTCTTTTGTTGTCTTATATTTTGCATTATTTAACATTCAAGTGTAAACTCTGAAGACGGTTAGAGATAATAACTAACCAAAACGTTGTGCTAAGTAACAAAATAAAGATAATGAAAGTCCGACAAGGTAGTTTTTTGATCGGTTAGTATTGTTACCTGATTGATTACGTTTAGAAAAATATAACTAAATAATTTAGCACATATTTATTATATTATTTAATATTGCTCGTTAGATTTGTTATTTTTCTCATAAAAAGCATTGGTTTATTTAAGCAAAAATATTTAAATTAAATAACTTTTTCTTGTATTTAAACTTCACGACAGAAAAACGGTATTCTTCAAACTTTTTCAATATAGAAATGAATAAATTTTTTTTTTTGTAACAATTTTTTTTCTTTGTTAGATAAATAGCACTAAGCGCTCTTAGCTAACTTTAAGGAAGTTTGTCAGTAGCCAAGATTTCAAAAAGTTTTTATATTCCAACTTTTTCAATCGAATTTTTGCCAATATCCGTTAAAAAGTATTTAAAAATTTATTTTAGAATCTCTGGTTTTGACACTTTTGAAGTTTGGTTGATAGCGGTTCGTAACTTTCTTAGGGCTAGAAACTAGTGATGGGATAACTCGAGTGAAAAATAACCGATCACTCGGTTTTTTCAATCACTCGAATTATTCGATTATCTTCGGAAATCATTCGAGTGACGAAATGAGTGATGAACATAATGGTTTTTGATAGTGATGGGATCACTCGAGTTAAAAAAATAACCGATCACTCATTGCGGGGCTATACAAAGTAGTTAGTTTATGGAACTGGCGACCTTTTTTTTTTTTTTTTTTTTTTTTTTTTAATTGATTTTTTTTTAAATTGCCCCTCATATAGCATTTGAGTGAACAATCGATTATCATTCGGTTTTTTAAATCACTCGAATACTCAGTAATCGATTATTGAGATAACTCGATTTTTCCCATCACTACTAGAAACGTACACGTCAGTTCATTTTTTGGTTAGTATTTTGTTGCCTGCTTTCTCGTTTGCAACAGTTTATAGAGAAACATTAATTTCTTAGTCGTCTGAATAACCTAATATTGGTTTTTATCAGTAAATACGCCATTTTCGATAGAATTTTTATACAAATATTTTGACATAAGACGATGAAAATATGTCAGAATTTGTAATATTTACATACACACTTTGCTAAGCAAGCTTTTTCTATGCATTTATGGGATGCGTAACTTAAATTATTCGGGAAATAATCTAGCCGTATAGGGGAAGGTCGCCAATGATGACACCTTTTTTTTACCACCTAATATATTTTTTAGTTCAAAGGTTTTAACCCATTTAACCATGTTAAAATATTTGTTACTACCTAAGTATTCATTATAAAACTTTAAAAATATACAAAAACTATTTTTTTGGTAAAAAGAATAGAAAAGAAAAAACCACCAAGTATGCCATCATCCAGTAAAATGCAAAAATCTGAAGGACGCATAGGTACATGTAAAAGAAATATTTTTGTTACAGTTTACACATTTGTATTGTTAAAAAATTCAAGCACATAAAACTGTTTAAAAAGACTTAAAATAATATATTACATTCTAGGGAACATGTTTAAAACTTAAAAAAAAAATTAAAACATTATCAGGAAAGTGCAATCTAAAGATATATTCAAAAACTTTACAAAGCACATAAGTAGTGTTTAGGGACATAGACACAAAGAAAAGTAAAAGTAGCGCCGTTTTGAATATGACGCCTATGATGGCATACCTATTTATATAAATTTATAGATATGCCATCATAGGAAACCAATGGATATGCCATCTTAGGAATATGTCACACTTCTAGTATATAAATTATAAAAATTAAAACCACAACTTAGATTTAAAATAATCATAGCAAAGTAACATAATATATATCCTATATTGAAGAAATAGTCCATACTTCAAGTGGAGTAAAAAATTGAAAGGGAAAGAAAAACTCTAAGTCTTCCTCCACTAATATATTCCAAATAAATCTTATTTAAAGATACCTCAACATGTTTCGAACATAGAAATGTTCATCTTCAGGAGAATTAAGATGTTATAAGTAAGAAAAATAACCAGTATTAACGTTTTAAGCTAGGCTTTAAGATAGTGAGAAGGACACATTAGCATTCTAAGTCAGAAAAGCACCAAAAAACAAAGAACCGAAGTATTAATTTGCCAGGTGTAGGGTAATAATAGTAAAATTAAAGGAAGCAAGGCCCATATGTGAAGCGAAATGATTAGTACAGCCGTAGAAAAGAGTAAAATTTGAATTTAAACATGCTGATGAAAGAGGAAGAAAAAGTGATCAAGTGTGAGGAAAGTAATGTATAAAACAGTAAAATTAAGAGTGAAAAATAGCGTTAAAATTTAAAGTTGGGTCGTGATAATGTGAGTAGTAGGTTAACTGTAAAAGAGAAAATTCAGGTTAGCGAAAATACAATATGTGTGTATGCAACTTACTTTCCAAAATTCTTAGGAATAAAAATAGTAGTAATCCCGGAGTCTTAGGTTCAGCATAATTAAAAGTTCAAAAACTAAATAATTTTCAACAAGTGAGGAGTGAGCCAAACAGCTGAGGATTTGGAAGTGACAAGTTATAGTATAAGATGGCTGAAAAAGAACACGGCACAGAGTAAAGAGAGTGTGTCGTGTGAACGACACAGAAAAGTTAGACCGCACCAAGTATCCCTTGTGGCAGCATAGAGAAGTGATTATGGCGTTAGAGTCACAAAATCCAATTTCATCTTCCAAAAGTTAGTAAAATGGTATCAGGCAAATATTCACACACTCTGAAAGCCTAGGTAAAACATGACTTAAAGTTAAATAAATTATCAAGATTACCACTTGTATTAAGGGGAATCATTTCGCTTCACATATGGGCCTTGCTTCCTTTAATTTTACTATTATTACCCTACACCTGGCAAATTAATACTTCGGTTCTTTGTTTTTTGGTGCTTTTCTGACTTAGAATGTTAATGTGTCCTTCTCACTATCTTAAAGCCTAGCTTAAAACGTTAATACTGGTTATTTTTCTTGCTTATAACATCTTAATTCTCCTGAAGATGAACATTTCTATGTTCGAAACATGTTGAGGTATCTTTAAATAAGATTTATTTGAAATATATTAGTGGAGGAAGACTTAGAGTTTTTCTTTCCCTTTCAATATATCCTATAGTTATCGGAAAAAAAAATCGTACATTCTAATTTAATGCACCTAACATAATAAATTTTTGGTTTAAAAACTGACTAATATTACTTCGCCACTTAGCAATTATTTCTGTTCTATTAAATAACTTTACATAAAAACGTCCGTCACGACTGAAATTCGACTCACAACTGAACGGTCAACACGCGCGCCCGTCTAACTATGCGGGATGACGCAAACCCGGTTTATTCCAGAGATATCTGTGGTATGCCATCATGGGAAGTATGCCATCAAGGGCGACCTTCCCCTACCACTCGACCTATAAATTTAATCGAACTAGGCAACATATTTTTATCGATTAAATTTATAGGTCTTGTGATATAATATATGAATAAGTCTTACGAGTTTATATGACTTAAATTTTCTTTGTTCTTGAATTACCACCGGCAATAGGCTGTTTTTTTAAGATTTATTATGTCTCTTGCTGTCTCTATAGTAACGCTAAAACAGGCAACTTTCCACCCCGTGCGTGAGTCTCAATCCCGGCAATTTAATCCCTCAGAAGGAACAAAACTTTTCCACTTGGACTTTTTATTTTCAAAGTTTCACCTTTTATAACAGTTTTTGGACCGTTAAATATTTGATTTAATTAATTTCGTTTTATAAATAAATTTTATGGGACTAGCGTTTGTTGTCTCGCAAAGCAAAAGAATTTAATTAGGATTTAAAAAAAAGTTCTGTACGAATTTCTGTAAAAAATTAATGAGCAACAAATTTAAACGGGGGTAAAGCAGAAAGTGGGAATCAAATGAAAAATATTTTTACCTTTAAGGAGCTTGTTAGGGGCAAATCTTATTTTTTATTTTAGTATGTACAATCATAAATCATAAATATGCATTAAAAATTAAGTTTTAAAGTAAAAATGTTAATTTAGTATAAACGCAGTTTTTTTGAAGAAATATATTACCTATAATAAAATTATTAATTTATAATTTTTAAGTAAAAAATATTACTTATATAAATTGTTCACAACAATATTAATTAATTAATTAAAGCATTTCTAAAAATATTTTCAAATTGTCTGTTTTTAATATCCATGTTTTTATTTCGATTTTAAATTCTTTTAATGAAATCAATTTTTTAATTTTTGTTGGTAAATAATCATTTAAATTAAAACATAAATATTTGAAATTTTTTTGTCCTATGGACTTATTTATTTTAGGTTATATGGTTATTTCATTGACGTGTATTATGATTATGGTTTTTAAATTGTATAAGGTTTTATTTTTATTAAACTTCTTAATTTTTTAATTAAGTATTTTAAGTGAAAATTCCAATTTAATTTACTAGCAAAAATAATTCCTAAATATTTTATTTTATTAACATGTCCTCATTTATTTGAATACTATTGATATTTCGTGGTAGGTTATTTAGGTTTAAAGTAAAAGGAATATAATTTGTTTTATTAAAATTAATTGTTAACAAATTGTTATCAAATCAATTTTTTATAATTTTAAAACATTTTTTAATTTTATTATTTAACTTTTGCCAATTTGTATCGGTATAAAAAATTGTAGTATCATCTGCAAAACTATGAATTTGTCCATCACAATGTATACTAAATAAGTCGTTAACATAAATATTAAAAAATAATGGTCCTAAAATTGTTCCTTGAGGAACAACATACTTAAATACTTCTGGATAGCTTTTTTCTTTATCTATTTGAACATAGGTTGATCTATTTTTCAGATAATTTTTAATTAATTCTAATTGCTTTCCTCTGAATCCAATATTTTCAAACTTTTTTAACAGTAAATTATGGCTAACTGTATCAAAGGCTTTTGCTAAATCTAGAAAAATACTAATACAAGGTTTTGTATTATCTTCTAGTGCATCATATATTTGTTCTGTTAGATAGCAAATAGCGTTTTGCGTTGATTAATTTTTTTGAAACCCAAATTGTTTATTAGAAATAAAATGTATTTTTTCCAAATAATTTTCAATTCTTAATTTTAAAATTTTTTCGAATACTTTTGCTATCGAAGATATTAACGTTATTGGTCTATAATTACTAGTTTTACTAGAATTTCCATTTTTAAAAATAGGTTTTATTATATCAATTTTGAAAGCTTCTGGATATATTATACTGGTTTTAAAAATATTATTTATAAGAAATATGTTAGTGGTCTAGAAATAGTAGTTTTAATAGTTTTTAATATTTCTGTTGTTATTCCATCGGCACCAGGAGATTTCTTTAATTTCAAACTATCAATTACATTTATACATAATGCTAGTTATTAACAATTCTAATTTTTTTCAGATTTATGTGGTTTATATGCGTAACTACAGGTACAGTAGCAACTTGCGCCGTCATCCTTAGTCTCTGGCAAAAATTTCAGACCAATCCAACTATTACTGGTCTGGATACAGATTACCACAGTTGGCAAGTTCCTTTTCCTGCTATCATTTTGTGCCCGGAAATACCAGCACATTTAGAAAAAATAAGAAATATTACAGGGATAACGTGAGTACAAATAATATACTTATAATAATAAAAAACTAATTTTTTTTTGAAGAAGTAGTCCATACTCAAAGTGGAGTTAAATGATATAAAAGAAAGAAAAGCACAAAGTCTTTCTCCACAATTTTTAATTAGAATAACTAGGCGAACCTAGAATAATTCATAATTCAAATCGACATATTGTTTCGAGTGTAGAAAGTGAAAGGTAAAATGCTAATGTTGTTAGCAATAGAGAAAATAATAGTGGGATTGTAGTGTGATTGGAGTGTACAAGAGGTGTAAAATTGAATAGTCAAAAGACCGACAAACAAGACAGCATAGTGAAAAGTTAAGGGTAAGTGCAAAGGCACTGTTCTGGGCAAAAAAATGAGGAGAGCAAAAGAAAAATTAGGGAGTTTTAAAAAACTTATTTGTGAAAATCATTCTTAAGTAGTGAAAAATCTTGAATTTTATTCAGCTTTGTCAAAGACATGTAGTAATATGGATAGAAAAAGAAAAAAAAGTTGTTTTTCATAAAAGTCGAAGCATCTGTAAAAAATAGAAAGGGGAATGTAGCAAATGAAATTTAATAAAATGAGGTAGATTAGCTTACCTTTTGGCTTAAAGTAAAATACTGTTGGGGTACCAGGCTTTTTACGGCCCAGTTACCCCGGCAGGAGCATTTTGTGCAAAATTAAGATTTTAAAAAAAAGTTTTTAAAAAGTTTTTTGTTTTACTTAGAACATCTTTGTTGGAGAAGTTCCATTGCAACCAGCACGTGTCAGATGGGAAGTGAACTTGAACTTAACATTGTAATAGGGGGAACAAATGACAAGTGTTTGGCGGTTAAATTGAAGAATCTTCAAGTATACTCAAAAATTTTTAAATTTTTATAGAGGAGAAAAGCTCAATTAAAGTTTAAAATTGCTTATAAACTAAAAATCACTAGAAATATAAGATAAAATTAATACAATCCCTACAAAATAGAAAATATGTTGCTCAAAGGGTTAAAAATAGGTGCCCTAAATATTTGTGTGGCGACCTCTGTTGGTAGGTTTACAATTGGTAAAAGTGTAACTCAGTATTTCGACAAAAGTAAAAAAAATAACTTCTTGTTCAAGAGGGTTTACTTATACCTACTGAAAGGAAAAATATATTGCATAAAATATTTTTTTATCGATAACATTTTCAGCTCTAACCAACACTTAACATACCAAAATCCAACGATGATAGAGCATCTCATTTACTATATCATAACAAGCCGACAAGACGTCAAATGTAAAGGTCCACCAGGTGCCTCGCGAGTTTCACAATGAAACTATACGTGAAAATATACATCAACTTTCACTCTAGAATAATACCCTGTTGCCGAAGACTCCAGACTCACCCCTTTTGGATTTACTTTGATTTGATTTGTAACTATTGACAGTTTATCAGTGCTATGGCGGCGCATTTTTAAGAAAAACTGTTGGCTGGCAGCCAACTCGAAATTAACCTTTTTTTAAAACCGATCAGAAAATTTACAACTTCTGGACAATTTTTCGTCTAGAAAATAACGTTTTTCCGATCGCAAGACCGGAAAAGTGACATTAGAGACCGCAAAATTTTTTTCCGGACTCTAATGTCACTTTTCCGGTCTCTAAGGTCACTGT
Organism: Polydrusus pterygomalis; assembly: GCA_963969555.1. Lineage (NCBI taxonomy): Eukaryota > Metazoa > Arthropoda > Insecta > Coleoptera > Curculionidae > Polydrusus > Polydrusus pterygomalis. The sequence continues at coordinate 4,765,161 of OZ018377.1, forward strand.
CACCCTGTTTTTTGTTTTTCCAATCGCTCTTTGATAATACAAGATACCTTGATTTCGTTATTTTGTGACAACAACATTTCGATGTATTGTCGAGTGACAGTTCGTTGATTTTTAATTTTGTTCTTTATGTCACACTTGTTTCGCGTAGATTATAAAATATATCGAAGTGTCGGTCTTAAAAAAAATATTGTACGTCACGCAACAGAAAATTAGTGTTTTCCAGGTCTCTCCAAGCTTCCAGGACTAGCCTATGGCTCGCCCTGGAAATGCTTGTCTCGACCTGAAAAACACTACTTTCCGGTCTTGTAACGTAAATTACGATTTCCAGTCTCTAATGTCACTTTTCCGGTCTTGCGATCGGAAAAACGTTATTTTCTAGACGAAAAATTGTCCAGAAAGTGTAAATTTTCTGGTCGGTTTTAAAAGAAACTTGTTTCGCGTAAATTATAAAATATATCGAAGTGTCGGTCTTAAAAAAAATATTGTACGTCACGCAACCGAAAATTAGTGTTTTCCAGGTCTCTCCAAGCTTCCAGGACTCGCCTGTGGCTCGCCCTGGAAATGCTTGTCTCGACCTGGAAAACACTACTTTCCGGTCTTGTAACGTAAATTACTATTTCCAGTCTCTAATGTCACTTTTTCGGTCTTGCGATCGGAAAAACGTTATTTTCTGGACGAAAAATTGTCCAGAGAGTGTAAATTTTCTGGTCGGTTTTAAAAAAAAACTTGTTTCGCGTAGATTATAAAATATATCGAAGTGTCGGTCTTAAAAAAAATATTGTACGTCACGCAACCGAAAATTAGTGTTTTCCGGTCTTGTAACGTAAATTACTATTACAGTCAGAACAGTACACTGGGAAAAAAACGTTTTATTCCTTATAAGAATTCACATATTCTTTATACAACTATTTGATACTATATGCGACAGCAACGCGCTTTCCTAGTATAAGTCAACGAGAACTGCTAGACCGTTGTGTAGTACATCACGGTAATTTAGCCAATAGGAATTAGAAGTTAATTCTACCATAGAATGGTTTATAGCCATTGTTGCTCTAAATACTCACAGTAATTATCAAGTTCTATTGGGAGTGTAATCTGGTTTTATATACTATATTAGTTCCGACTGGCAGTTGTAATGAAACTTGACATTATTCATAATAATATTTGCTTGCTACGGTTAATAAAGTCTATACTTAGCACCAAAAATCAGTACCGTAGTTCTCACAAATTTAAATAGCTTCTAGTGTGATATTGTTCTTGTTGTTTAATATTGCATATGATTATCTCTTATGCAACATGGTTTACTGAGATGGTAAAATGCGTCCATAGATTTTAAAGTACAATAGTATTGAGGGGTTGTGCGAAATAAGAATCTTCCATTACTTTATCTGACATGCAAAGTTAAAAAAAACTTAAGTACAAAGTAAAAATAAATTAATTAAAACAGCGGTACGATCAATAACATTCAAATTCAGGCAGGACAGCTAGGAGACGCCGAACAACGATGTGACCTGCGGAACAAATACGTTAAAACTAATAATAGGGCGCGCGGCGATTGCCGATCGCTACGAACCTCCACCGACGTCTTGTGGATTATAGGTTCTTACGGATACAATTCGTTTTTGGGGACGCTGTTCTGCTTTCTTAATTGTAGAGAAAGCGCTTTACTGGGAAAAAAATGCATCGCATTAAGAAGATACAATTTATTTCTTAACAAAATTGCTGTATTAAAAGTAGTTCATTATTCAACAAGACTGTGCTGCTAATGGAACTGTTTACTGCCAATAAAAACACTGTTCTAGCAAATCTGGACGTGTACGAACATTATAATAAAATAATATTAAGAGATACCGTGCGAGCAAATATTATTTGCATCAAAGAGGGCCTAGCATCTAAGGACGTAATGCTTAGCCGTGGAGCTTAATACCTGTTGGGTGTCAGTAACTACCTGAATTAATAATCAATCAGTGATTCCGTCATCTTTGACAGTCGTTACAAGTAATTTGATTCATTGTTAATTTTTCCAATTTCTTGAACAATTCACACAATGGGCTTTACGGAACAGCACAAAACATTTATGGTTGAAGCGTATTTTCGAAACGGGGTTAGGGTAAATGGTGAGTGGCAATACAATCCGGGTTTGTGCATGGTCGATTTTCACGAACATTTTCCTAACGTTGCTTTTATTGCTGGGGATTTTTATCATTGCCTGAAAAGAACCGTGCATGGCTGTGTTTAGGAAAACAGGTTCTATACAACACAAAAAAGGAGCAGGAAGACCATCTGTAAGAACAGAAGAACTTGTTGCAAACGTTCGTGAAATAATGCAAAATACGCCAACAAATTGTATAAGACGCCTGTCCCAAGAAGTGGGAAGATCTTATGGAACATGCAGGACTATTCTTAAGAAGCAGCTAAATTTATTTATTTATAAAATGCAAGTATTACAAAAAATTACAAGCCGCAGATTTTGAAAGACGCAGGAATTACTCTCAATGGTTTACCAAAAATTTATTGGAAAGAAATGATTTATTAGACCTGGCATTTTTTTCGGATGAAGCCTGGTTCCACCTCTCCGGTTTTCTCTCCGGAATTCTCAGAATACACGCATGTGGAGTAGTGAAAATACCCATTTTTTTTGTAGAGTTCACATTGCACCCTAAAAAAATTGGTGTCTGGTTAGCTGTTTCCCAAAAAAGAATTATTGTTGGTCCTATTTTTTTCCATGACACGGTTACAGCACAGCGGTATAGAGACAATATTTTGAATCCATTTGTGGAGCAATTACTTGACGACGAACTACGTTTTGGATATTTTCAGCAGGACAATGCAAGCGCCCATACGGCCGCCGAAACTATTAACTACTTACGCAATTTTTTCGACGACAGATTGATCAGTTTTCGATCAGGCATTGAATTCCCACCTGGATCACCTTGTTTAACGGTTATGGATTACTTCGTTTTTCCTCATTTAAAGAACAATATTTTTAAAACAACAGTTGCAAATTTAGAACAATAACAAGAAAGGATTATCCAAGATTGTGGTAACATTTCTCCAGAGATGATGGGTCAACACTTTCGAAAATATGAAGAGACGTGTGAATTTATGCTTGGAGGTGGCTAATTTCAGCAATTTATGTAATTATTTTTCTTTTTCTTTCTGTATATTCTTACTTTGTTAATTTTGTAAACAACAAAAATAAATTTGTATTTGTCTACTTATTTTATTACTCATTAGTTTGGCATACCTAATATCATGTCATAATATGAATTTGACAAAATTTTAACCTAGATTTGGTTAGATATATCGTCCCCATATCATTGTGATCAAAACCAAGCCCTACGTTTTTTAATCCAATCCCTCTTTGATACAAATAATTTTTGCTCGCACGGTAGTGCCCGGATTTCCATTTAACAAGTGTTCATACAGTGAGATGTCGACTTGAATGAAATGCGTGGTCTATATTTGTATTATCGTCGTTACCAAACTCCAATATAATCCAAAAGGCCGAATAAGTAAATGCCTACTAATCATCATTAGCACAATTTCTATGGAACCCCGAAATTTCAAACTTTTCGATTGAGGCTGATAAATAGTTGTGTCACATTAAACTAAACTTTGACATTTCAGAAATTTAAGCAAATGTGTTTTGTTAATAGTTAAACCCAACAGTTCTTTGAAACGAAGGATGGGTTGAAAGTTATTTCTTGAAACTTTAAACCGCACGGCAAGTTTCTTGCTACTTTAAATCTGTAAACCTGTAAACTATGGCCTTCAAAATACAATATAGTTAGCACCCCGGTGAAGCTTAAATGGACGATTTCGCAACACAGTAGAAAGAGAAAGAAGAGAGAGAGAGGGGTGTTAGTGTGCCCGCCGGCCATCAGGGCAAATTAGCGCTGTTGTCGCCAGCTGGCCGTGTAACCGGGTTCTGTCGCACATTTTTGACGTATAGAAGAGAAGGACAGTTATATTCTAACCTACTATAACGCTTCCCAAACTACGCCAGGTGCTAATTGGAACAAACCAGCCAGCCCGCCTGCCCGCCATCCATCCATGTCACAACTGTCAATTTTTCTTGTCCACGTTTTTTTCTGAGGAAATTAATTAATTTTTTATTATCATTTTAATATACAATTTTATTAGTTTCTATTCTAGAAAACTTCGCCGATGTGTGTAATCTTTCAGTTATTATTCCAGCCTACTATGCAGGTAATTATTTTTTATTGTTTATCAAAGTGATTTTACACTTCCTTACCTATTTTTTATATAGGAATATAGGAAATGTAAGTTTACAATAAATAAATTAACATGAAATGTTTCACATACATAATAGGTATTGGTTAACAAGCCAATCTTAACAAAATATCACTGGGCAACCTGCAGATAACTGCAACACATTGTGCCCGAGGTAATACCTAACAATCTATCAGTTACGAACAGATAAGTTTAGTCTCTTAAAATGATAATTTTAACATTTTTGTTTTACTAAGTGGATTAAAAATTATAACATAATGGCACAAAGATAATGGTTTGAGCTAACTCGAAAAGTAGATACTTGGCCATCGGCCATATTTTACAGAGAAATTTAATGTCTACCCGATACTGTTTCTTTTGTTTCAGAGGACGCTGTAAGAATCACCTGATAGTTTGTGGATCTTTTAGTACGTGTCTCAATGCATCCTAGTGCTTGTGTTTATACAGTATTTGTGATAATATTATATGAATTGAGACAATTCCAGATGAGTGAGACCTGTGAGACGTAACCTAAGGACATTAGTTTATTCTAAACAGTTATTTTTTGTTATGGTTGTCAATGCAGTTTTTATTTATAAATAAACGTAGAAAACATTATTTACGATAAAGTGCTTCCATCTTTATTTTCTAAATCTTGGTTAATATAAAAATTGCATTATTTATTCCATAAAATAAAAACTTTTGTGCGTCTTTTTATTGATATAATTTGTGATTTAATAATATTTATATTGAATCACAAATTAAATCCATAAAAACTCGTTCAAAAGTTAATAATTAAATTGAAAAGTCCTAAAACCGCTGTTCAAATTTCCCGCCATTGCGCCTCTGATGGCCGGCGGGCACACTAACACCCCTCTCTCTCTCTTCTTTCTCCCTCTACTGTGTTGCGATTTTTTAACAAGGAGTTAACATTTCTAACCCTATAAATATTCTTTGATAGTTAGTCTATTCGTATCATCGTATCCAATTTAAGCGTCAACTCTCCTAAATCACGCAAGATTTTCCAATTTAATCTTGTGAAAGTAATTTTCATTTTTCTCCATATAAGTACTATAGTTTTAGTTTTGTAAGCGAACCAAATACCGTTACGAAAGTTTCTAACGGGAAAATTTTAAATGAAATTTTAAATATTAAAAATATTATGTGTATTATAAAAGAATGAGAAAAATGGAGACGCATTTTAATTTTTAGGTCTCTGTCAAAACGAACGTTGTTTATTAAAAAGTTTTTTTATTTAATAGTTTTCTTTTATTGTAATAACATTTTTTTAAGACCGACCAGAAAATATAGACTTTCTGGACAATTTTTCATCCAGAAAATAACGGTTTGTCGATCAAGACCGGAAAATGGACGTGAGGAACCGGCAAAAGATTTTTCCGGTCACTGTTTTTTCATTTTTCCAATCGCTCTTTGATAGTACAATCTACCTTGATTTCGTTACTATTAACAATTCGATGTATTGTCGAGTGACAGTTCGTTAACTTTCAATTTTTGTTGTTTATGTCAAATTTGTTTCGCGAGTGCGCAAATTAAAAAATATGAATTCAGAGAGAATTATCCGACACGGAAAATGAGATTCCAGAAAAAATTTTGGAAGCAGCAAGGAAAGCGTCGACATATTGCCAGTAAAATCAAAAGCCCCTTACGGGAAGTCCTACGACGCATTTAAAAATAATATAAAATATAAATAAAATAAAGAATTAAATGTATATTGAAGTGTCAGTCTTAAAAAAATATTGTACGTCACGCAACCGAAAATTAGTGTTTTGCAGGTCTCTCCAAGTTTCCAGGACTCGCCAATGCTTGTCTCGACCTGAAAAACACTACTTTCCGGTCTTGTAATATAAGTTACCATTTAAATTTTATTTTCCGGCTTTTTTAATTAACTTTCCGAATCGGAATATGAAGTGATATGAAACATATTTCTTGACAGGCCGATAACAAGAGGTCTGTGCGCATGCCCGATGCTGCTGGGAGGGAAGGCAGCCGCCCGGCGAGCCATGCGCTCGGACGTATTTTTTCACCCTCAAAACGTAACTTTTGTTTGCGCACGAGACAAGCTGTACGTAACTAAATGTAAATGTATATGGACTCCACATATTTACTCTACAATTTAGAAATGCTAAATGTTTGTTCACTGTATGGTGTATTAACACATAAAACCTCCATATTAGGAAACTACATTAATCACCCATATCAGATGCGCGATCATATAAAATTTGATAATTCCTAACAGTAGTAAAAATGTTAATTTAAAATTTATTCATTACTTAGCTCCAAAAATTTATAACGCTCTACCACTAAAAATTAAAAATATTCCAAACAGCAAAAAGTTAAAAAAAAAAATAGGATTTTTGTAAGTCTACTTACATACCAACTTAAATAATAAAATTAGTATATTATTTTAAAAATTAATTCTTCTCGCGCATTTTGATAATAGAGCCACCTAAGTGCATATAATATATATTACTTTACATTACTCTTATTCTTATATTATTCTGTATACTCTACAAAACACTTATATTTAATTTGAAGTAGTCCAAGCTTAAAGTGGAGTTAAAAGTATGTGAAAGAAAGAAAAAACTAAAAGTCTTCCTTCACAAAATTTAATAGAATAAAATTCCTCAAGGGTCTCTACATGTTTCGAACGTAGAAACGTTCATCATCAGGAGACAGAAAATATATTTATATAGTGCTGATGGTTTTAGCAGAAGAGAAAATGGTGAAGGACCTTAATGGAGCTTTTATGTAATTAAAAAATTATGTGTAAAAGAGACATAATAATATGGAGAAATTGATAAAAGTTAAAACATACTGAGTATGTGAGAAGTCAGTAAATGGGGTCTAAACCAACCAACTAAAATGGGGAAGAAGAGAAAACGTTTCTAATAAGAAGGTGTCGATGATTATTTAAATTTTTTATAAAACATTTTTAAGTATATGTCTATAAGACATTGTGAGGATAAAATTAGTTGTAATTATTAAGGTATCACAATGAAATTACATTCAGCAAACCTCAGTACCCCGCAAAGCACTTTTTTACAAATTTAAATAATCTTCGACACCTTCTTTTTAGAAAGGTTTTCTCTTCTTTCCAGTTTATTTGGTTGGGTTTTTGGACCCCATTTACTGACTTCTCACATACCTACTCAGTATGTTTTACCTTTTATCAATTTCTCCATATATTATGTCTCTTTTACACATCATTTTTTAATTACATAAAAGCTCCATTAAGGTCCTTCACCATTTTCTCTTCTGCTAAAACCATCAGCACTAAATATATTTTCTGTCTCCTGAAGATGAACGTTTCTACGTTCGAAACATGTAGAGACCCTTGAGGAATTTTATTCTATTAAATTTTGTAGAGGAAGACTTTAAGTTTTTTCTTTCTTTCCCATACTTATATTGAAGATAGAATTGCATTCAAGGATTAAGTTCTTTAGGTGCAAAACTAAAAAATCCTATTAGACTATAAAAACGTATGTATATACAGGGTGTCCGGTAACTTATGGGCCATAGAGCAACTGGAGATAGTAGATATAAAAATATGTCTTTTGAGCCAAATTTGCCCAAGTAAAATGTTAGAGGTTAAAGAGATACAGGGTGTTGAAAGTAAAAATTAATTTTCGAAAAATGATGATAATTTTGAAACGGATTAAGATATCGAATTCAAAATCGGTATAACTAGGTTTTCGAGAGTGAGAAAATCGAATTTGGTGTTAATTTCAACATACTCCCTAGAGGGCGCTTGCTACGTGCTTCATATTGAACTAATTCATCCATATTTTTTTTAACCGTGCAGTTACTAGTATTTATACTTTAAACTATAAAAGAACCTACCTTTTTACGTAAAAAAGGTACTCTTGGTCGATCTCGATATCTCAAGCCGTTACCCAGATTTTAGCGTCTGAATGTTCCATTGCACATTCTGTTGATCGCTGAGAAATATTTAATTCACAAAGTGTGCCTTGCATTTTGATAAAATTTGTTGCGGTGAAAACTGTCATTATTTTCTACTTTTTCCCGTCAAAGGTACGTAAATAAAAAGTTTTTGCAATATCCAAGTACTGTAATCTTTTCAAATAAAAATGCCCAGGCTTAATAAGTTTTCTAACCGTGATTTACGTGATATGGTCTGCGTTTATGCACAAGAGAATTATAATAGTCGTGCTGCACTTAGAAGGTATGTAGAACTCTACCCAACCACAATTATTCCAGACCGAAAAATATTTCAAAGAATATTCAATCAGTTAGGTGAAACAGGTTCGTTTCATGTAAAAAATCCTGGTGGACGACCGAAAACTATAACGGTGGAACAAGAAGAAGAGATCTTGGTTCGTATCGCGGAAAATCCTGAATTAAGCACTATGCGTTTGGAAGCTTCTACAGGAATAGGTAAATCGACCGTCTCAGAAGTCATCAATGCAGAAAATTTATTTCCTTGAGATTTGCCAGTCAGATCAGAATTCTGTCAAAATCTACTAAATAAGAATAACGAAGATCCCATGTTCTTGAGAAAAATATTATTTACTGACGAGGCAACTTTTACAAGACGCGGAATTTTTAACTGGAAAAATAATCATCACTACCCAAAGAAAGACATTTTCAGTACGAGTTTTCGATAAATATTTGGTGCGGCATTATCGACAATTTCTTGATCGGCCCATATCAGCTTCCGCAGAGACTTAATGGAGAACAATATTTGCAGTTTTTAAAAAACGATTTACTTTACCTTCTGGATGATATACCTCTGAACATAAGACACAATATGTGGTACATGCAAGATGGTGCCCCAGCACACTTTGCAGTTCCTGTTCGAAATCATTTAAATCAGCGTTTTCCACATCGGTGGATTGGTCGCGGTAGCGAATTTCCTTGGCCACCGCGTAGCCCAGATATTAACCCGTTAGATTTTTATCTGTGGGGTCACATGAAGGATTTGGTATATGGTGATGAATCCAATACACGGGAAGAACTTGAACAAAAAATTCAAGAAGCCGCCATTGTTATAGGAGATAATCAAAATATCTTCCTGAACGTGAGACGTCATTTGTTAAAAAGCTTAAGAAAATGTATTGAAGTAAACGGTGGACACTTTCAACATTTACTAAAGTGAATAAAAAAAAATTTATAATAGTTTCCAATAATTTCATTTTGTTTTTTTTCTGCCTTTTTATCATCAAGTCCTAGAATCTGGGTAACGGCTTGAGATATCGAGATCGACCAAGAGTACCTTTTTTACGTAAAAAGGTAGGTTCTTTTATATTTTAAAGTATAAATACTATAACTGCACGGTTAAAAAATATATGGATGAATTAGTTCAATATGAAGCACGTAGCAAGCGCCCTCTAGGGAGTATCTTGAAATTAACACCAAATTCGAATTTCTCAGTCTCGAAAACCTAATTATACCGATTTTGAATTCGATATCTTAAACCGTTTCAAAATTATCATCATTTTTCGAAAATTAATTTTCACTTTCAACACCCTATATCTCTTTAACCTCTAACATTTTACTTGGGCAAATTTGGCTCAAAAGACATATTTTTATATCTACTATTTCCAGTTGCTCTATGGCCAATAAGTTACCGGACACTCTGTATAATATAAATCATGTAGAAATTTCTTTTCAGCAATATGTAATTATATTTAATTAAATTGTTTAATTGTCTGTAAACACTTATGTGTAAAATGAAAATCCTGGCACTAAACTAGTTTCTTAACAAACCTGGTAAAAATTTTTTATAATGTTGTTTTGTTTTAATGTGTACATTCATGTTTTACACAAAATATAAAAACGTTTAAATTTCATTACTTTTTTACAATAACCTAACATTTTTTTTTTATAATTTGATGTCAAAATTAAAATATCATATTAAACTTTCTTATTTTCATTTGTTACTGGTAAATTCTTAATAATAATTGAGTCAATGTAAGTTCAAATAAAACCCAAAAGGGGGCGAGTCTTTAGAGTCTTCGGCAACAGCATAGAGTAAAAATTGGTGTGCAATTTTATAGTTTCATTGCGGAACTCGTTATAAACCTGGTGGACCTTTGCATTTGAAGTATTGTCGGCTCGTTTTGATAAAGTGCATAAAGAATGACTTGCTCTCTTGTCGTTGTCTTGCCCCCCCCCCATCTTTCTGAAAGTACTCCTAGTCACGACAATTTGTTTAGGAAAAATCAAGAAAGAGTAGGTAATGATTGTAAATTATTGTAAACTCTGTAGGCCGATGCCATTTAAAAAGCACTTTAAAATATTAAGTTTTTCCACTTAACTTAATATTTCTTTCTAATTTTTACGAAACGAAGTAAACAAGAAAATACATTTTCCAGTTAATGGTTTTCTTGTTAGAATCAAAATTCATTAATTTTTCTTTATTACAAAATATGAAAGAGTTTTTGGAACGAGGTTATTACCGGTCCACAATCTCGTAGTAATGATTAAATATTGCTAAAAAATGAAACATACCTACGTAAAGTTTCTCAGACGCGGTTCGCTAAGCCAAACTTACATTGTTAAAATAAGTAAGTAGGTACGCGTTTCCATGCTTTGGGAAATTTTGCCCTTAAGGGGTGGAAAAGGGATATAATATACCTTCACACTACACGGAATGGTCAATAAACAAAATTTCTGTTACTGGGCGCGAAATAACCCAAACGGCATGAAAAACTGAATACACAATTTCCAGGAAAAAATAATGTCTGGGCTGGGTTGTTTGCGGGACATGTAATTGGACCCTTTTTTATCGAGGGAAATTTGAACGGTAAACGATATCTCCAGCTTCTTCGGCAAGAAATTGTTCCAACTATAAACAATTCAACTTCCGATATTAACTTAACCTAGTATCAGTAAGATGGAGCTCCTCCGCATTTTGCTCGTGTGGTTAGAGAATTTTTGGATGTCACGTTTCCCAATTAGATGGATGTTCACGGTGTCCCGATCTTTCGCCTTTAGATTTGTTTTATTAGGATCACCTGAAGAACAATGTTTATCGGAACAAATTCAGTAATTTAGAAGAACTAAAAATTTCGTTTATATTGGAAACGTACGACTTCCATTTCTACTCCCTAGAGGCAAAATTTACCCAAACATAAAAACACATACTTGCTTATTTTAACAGAGTAAACATAGTACCAATTTTCAGCAATATAGCTTCAAATTATAAAGTAATAGTAAATTATATAGTACCCCCTCAAAATAGACTACACCCCTTTTTTCAACCCCTAGGTGGATTTTGAAAAAATGACGAAATACGTATATTATTATTAACTTAAAGGAACTTATATACTCATTTTTAAACCTTCACCAGTATACCATGATTTTTGGAGCAGAGGTTTGTACTGGGCGTTGATGAATCCAGTTCAAATTGAAATTTTCCGCGCCACGTGCGCCAGGCATTCGAACTGTTGACTGCAATTTAGCATGTCATTGTTGTTTTCTTTGTATCATGTATTACCTCCTCAGATCAAGAACTTGATGAACCTAGTGCTTGGTCTGAGATAACCTCTATGATAATATCATGTAGAACAAGTGAACCGACAAATAAATACGCGGGCGCCTAACGGCCAGAGTTCGAACGCGTTTATCGAAATTTTAGGTACTGCAAAAACTGCTTAGTAATTGAAAAGAAAGAGCTATTCGATGTTCAGGAAGTAATACTTTAAATGAAAATATAATCTCTGGGAAATTGTACTTTTCAGATGTATTAAACTGACGGTATTAAACGGAAAAAAGCACAAAAACTCAATATATATTTTTATTTCTCTTATACAGATTTAAAAGAAATTGTTACCAAAACAGTCGATTATTGCCAAAGATACAAGGAGTTAGCAAGTAATGTCGTATATAAAAGTTGTAAGGCTTTTAAAAATCTACACATTATCTGTAATAAATTGAAGTATACAGGTTCGCCAAAAAAGTTGTGGGGAATTAAAGTTATAATATATTTTTTAATGGAACACTTATTTTGACCGTTTAGTTAATTTAGAACATTTTTTTACTAATCATATATATGTACAGTAACCGGCAGAAAGTGCGCAGCATATGGGAAAATTTTTTATCTTCAAGTTTAGAAAATTAATTTTATTTTAGATAGGTTCTGCATGTTCTCAATCCAAAATAACACCTATTAAATCCGGTATACGAGGTAGGATCAAAAATTTGATATTCCGCTAAGAGTAAAGTACCTTCATCTCTCGTTTTAGGATATTTTTTTACTAAGAATTATTGTTTTAATTTCAAAGTTATACCCAAACTCCAAATTTCGCTTATTTTGGACAAAAAAATGGATTTAATCGTGTTTTCTGAATAACCCTGTATAAAAAATAAATGGCAATCGAACAGTACGAAAATAAGATTTTCTGCAGACTTTGTTAGAGATAACCGTCGATCATAAGTCCGATTAGTGTGTTTTCATAATAATATGGCTTTTTAAAATAAAAACATAAAAATATTAAATATTTTTGCTGCACACCGTATTTTATTTTCTGAGGGAACAAGTTAATTTCATCTAACTGATATTTTTTGATTTAAATTGACTAAAAGCATCTCCTAAATAGTTTTTTGTCTCCTTATTTTGCGTGACGAATAAAATCCGTTCAAAATATATTTTTAATATAAATTTTTTTCTTTATTAATCAAAAGGAAACTTTCTATGCATACTTCAATGTATAAAAAACTATTTAGTCAAGTGCTTTTAGTCAATTTAAATCAAAAAATATCAGTTAGATGAAATTAACTTGTTCCCTCAGAAAATAAAATACGGTGTGCAGCAAAAATATTTAATATTTTTATGTTTTAATTTTAAAAAGCCATATTATTATGAAAACAAACTAATCGGACTTATGATCGACGGTTATCTCTAACAAAGTCTGCAGAAAATCTTATTTTCGTACTGTTCGATTGCCATTTATTTTTTATACAGGGTTATTCAGAAAACACGATTAAATCCATTTTTTTGTCCAAAATAAGCAAAATTTGGAATTTGGGTATAACTTTGAAATTAAAACAATAATTCTTAGTAAAAAAATATCCTAAAACGAAAGATGGAGGTACTTTACTCTTAGCGGAATATCAAATTTTTGATCCTACCTCGTATACCATAAGTCTTTTACCGGATTTAATGGGTGTTATTTTGGTTTGAGAACATGCAGAACCTATCTAAAATAAAATTAATTTTCTAAACTTAAAGATAAAAAACTTTCCCATATGCTGCGCACTTTCTGCCGGTCACTGTATATAAATATAAATATGAATATAAATATAAATAAATTTCAATAAACAAGTTAATATGAACAAAAGTCGTTATAACAATTCATGGAAAAACGGCACTATTTTTTAATAAATGTTCAAAATAGCCCCCATTTACTAACTGACAATATTATAAATTGTCGCAAATTTGTTCCGATAAACACTGTTTTTCAGGTGATCCCAATAAAACAAATCTAAGGGCGAAAGATCGGGACACCGTGAACATCCATCTAATTGGGAAACGTGATATCCAAAAATTCTCTATCTACACGAGCAAAATGCGGAGGAGCTCCATCTTACTGATATAAGTTAAGTTAATATCGGGAGTTGAATTGTTTATAGTTGGAACAATTTCTTGCCGAAGAAGCTGGAGATATCGTTTACCGTTCAAATTTCCCTCGATAAAAAAGGGTCCAATTACATGTCCCGCAAACAATCCTGCCAAGACATTATTTTTTTCTGGAAATTGTGTATGCAGTTTTTCATGCCGGTTGGGTTATTTCGCGCCCAGTAACGGTAATTTGGTCTACTGACCGTTCCGTGTGAAGGTCGCTTCATCCGAAAAAACAATATTGTTTTGAAAATGCGGGTTCTCTTCAATCTTTCTCGTAATTATTTTGCAAAATTCTCGTCTTCGATCATAGTCAACGTCACAAAGTTCTTGTACATCCTGAACTTTGTATGTCAATTTCATGATCCAAAGCAAGCTGATTGGTGGATTACTGGGGAATTTCTTCTATCGACAGCAGAACGTATAATCTTTTATCATCGGCTGTAGCACTGCTAGGTCTTTCATATCATCTTGGTCGGTGTTTTAGTCATTCTGTAACACTCTACAGCTTTACATTTGCCTGTCTGGGTGCAAGTTGTTATAAATATCACACACCTCATGATATGATCTGTTTATTAAAATATCAATTCTCTTTCTTGCAGTAAGTAAAAACGCCATGCTGCTTTATTCTTTGCTTAATTCTGGCAGAAAGTGACTTTCGGATGCCAAATTATTATTGCCAAAGTCCATACCTTATTTGTTTCTTAGGTAAATACGACTACATATTAACCTATTAAATTGTTTACCTATATATAAGTATAGGGGAAGGTCGCCCTTGATGGCATACTTCCCATGATGGCATACCACAGGTATCTCTGGAATAAACCGGGTTTGCGTCATCCCGCATAGTTAGACGGGCGCGCGTATTGACCGTTCAGTTATGAGTCGAATTTCAGTCGTGAGGGACGTTTTTATGTTAAGTTATTTAATAGAACAAAAAACGTTAAATGCCGGAGTAATATTAGCAGGTTTTTAAACCAAAAATTTATTATGTTAGGTGCATTAAATTAGAATGCACGATTTTTTTTTCGATAACTATAGGATATAGATGTTACATTGCTATGATTATTTTAAATTAACAAAAATATTCCTTTTACAGGTATGCGTCCTTCAGATTTTTGCATTTTACTGGAGTATATGCCATCATAGGCAATGCAGTCGCCTATGATGGCATACTTGGTGATTTTTTCTTTTCAATTGTTTTTACCAAAAAATAGTTTTTGTATATTTTTAAAGGTTTATGATGAATATTTAAGTAGTAACAAATATTTTAGCCTGGTTAAATTGGTTAAAACCTTTGAATTAAAAAATATATTAGGTGGTAAAAAAAGGTGCCATCATTGGCGACCTTCCCCTACATTTATTTTGCGTTTTGTAACTGACATAATATCTAGGAAACTAATGAATTTAGGCAAAACTAATGGTTTATAAAAAATGTTCTGAATTATCTAAACGATCAAAATAAGTGATAATATAGGGGATGTTTGTTCTATTTAAAAAAAATATAACTTTAATTCTCTCCAACTTTTTGGTAAACCTGTATATTTATTTATTACAGATATGTAGATTTTTAAAAGCCTTACAACTTTTATATAAGACATTTTTTGCTAACTCCTGTATCTTTTGAAATAATCGACCATGCTGGTAATTTCTCCTAACCATATAAAAGTTCCTGTTGATAGTTCTTGAAACAAGGGCGGTGGATTGGTGGATTGGAGGATTTTTTGATGTCATTGTGATTTATTGACCTTGCTTTATACTTGAAACTGTATAGGTAATTGTGTTCCAAAAGCGGATGTTATGGATTATACGGGAAAAAAAAGAATTATTGATTAAAAATTAAATGGAGAATATTAATTGTTCCAATTCTTGCTTTTAGTGAAAACAGTAGCTTTGATGAGGAAAAAACGCAATTTTTCTATGACTTAAGCCGATTAACAATAAATTCTTTATCAGAATTTGTTAAAAAGTATCCTAAAAAAGTACCTTACCTGGAAGAAAAAGAAGACATCAGAAAATTTATTTTTCAGGTAAATTTAGATGCACAGAACTTCTCAAAAATTTAGAATGAACACGATGCTTTAGTGTGAATTTAATAAATTCAATTTTTCTAGTTTATGGATAACTGCAATGATATTTTTGATGAATGCAACTTCAAAGGACGTGATATACCGTGTTGTGACGTATTTTTTCCAGTGTTTACCGAGAGCGGCTTTTGTCATGGTTTTAATTCGAGGCATTTTTATGATAATGAACAGTAAGTACAAAAATATTACCGTTAAACGTCTTCAATGACGTATTTAAACAATGGACGTTAAGGCTTTGTCGAAAAGCTAGATAATGAACCATTATTTCAAAAATTACCTTGTCGGACTTCCATTGTCTTTATTTTGTTACTTTACAACGTTTCGGTTAGTTAATAAATTTAGCCAAAATATGTGCATCTATATACAGTATGTCTCCGTAAGTTGGAACGTTATGGAAAACTTTTTTATTATTAATTTTACGAAAAAAAGTTATTCTTCATAAAAAGTTCTGCATGGTTTAAAACCTAAAATGCAATAACCAGATGTTAAATTTTTTTATTCGTATACGAGGTTTGTCAAAAAATATAAATTTTGCCCAAGAGTAAAGTACCTTTATTTTTGACAATATCGAAAACTGTAATAATGAAAAGTTGTTCGAAATGTAAAACTATATTTTAATATGCAATTACATCCTTGTACTTAAATATTTTTTATTTTTACAAATTTTTCTCAAATTACGGATACCGAACATTTATCATTTTTTAAAATAAAGTTTGTTCGAGATTTATTATTTTCTGAACAAAACAGAAAGGTTATCATGATTTTTTTAATAAATAAAAAAGATAAATGTTGCATCCGTAATTTGAGAAAAACTTGTAACACTAAAAAAAACTTAGTAGAAGGATGTAATTGCATATTAAAATATAGTTTGACGTTCTGAAAAACTTTTCATAATTACAGTTTTTGATATTGTCAAAAATAAAGGTATGTACCTACTTTACTCTTTGGCAAAATTCATATTTTATTTACGAAAAAGACCACCAAGATATTCTTCTGATTTACTATTTAAAGATAGCAAAAAAAAATGGATATTAAACAAATATTTTCTTACAACATGTTAATATATATAAAATAAATTATATTAATCAAACACGTGAAACTCGTCATAAAAATACTATTACATATAAAAATTGAGTAAACAAAACAATAGCACACAAACATTTTTTTAAAATCAATCCATATATTTTTGATTTGCTACCACATTCAATAATTAAAATAATTAAATCATTAAATAATTTATAGAAATAAAATTAAAAATTGGATATTATCCAATCCAAGAGATATATTCAAGAACATCATTAATAAATAATAAATATACCAAGCTATAATGAATAAAATAAATAAATGGATATATATTTTATACATAACGTATTGTATCTTGGTATACTGTAGTGATATAAAATATAAGTACCAATAAAATATATTGTCATATTCGTTTTATATTATAGTCTAGTTGTGCTTGAATTATGAAATATATTCTTAACCAGAAATTTTATTATATTATTTAACTCAAAACAATTATTTTACTTCTGAGTTCGGAATTGATAGTTTATACAAAAAAATTATATATTAGCATTACTTAAATGTCAAAAAAAATATTTGAATAAACTTTTATTATTATTGTCATTATCTGCTTCTAACTTATATGAAACTGTAGAAGTATGATTGTAAACAAATGGCGTTTCATGAATAAAATGTGTTGTCTGCTTATATATTACAGGTCTGCGGTTCAATAGGAAATAAGTATTTGTTTCGTCAAAATCCATTTTTATTTGGATTAAATAAATTCTTTTTTCAGTGGCAGACATACTGTATACCTACACATTTTTTTATTGCGAGTAGATTTCGCGCAATAAAATATAACATGATAAAGACGTCCTTTCTGCTATCTCAATTTTCGCTATATTTTCCGCCCTTTCTTTCTAATATTTTCTTGCGATTCATCATAATAAAAATGTACAAGGAATCCTGCTGTTATTTTTGCAGGCGCCTGCTGTAACAACTGGCGTCGTTTAATAAAATACACGCATTTTTATTAGAAAATGGAAACTCATCTTCTCGGGGTTTGAGGTGATTTATTGGATTTATGTGAACATATAACATCGACCGTTGAAAGTAAGAGTAGCGTAAACGCCATTGAGTGTCATTGACTTGACCAGTAAGAAAACGCTCTAAGCAAAAAGTTTATTATAAAACCATAGACAGTTTACCTTTAGATAAGCAAACAATAATTACGAAAATGGCAGATTTATAGCCTCGCGCATGTAAACAACGCCAGACACTATTAGACATGCGCACTGCAACATTATCGTTTGACGAATGGGAAAATAGACAGGTCCGGGCTTTAAAATTAAATTCTTGCCAAAACATTTGAATTTCTTCTCAATTTTTGATCAAGTTGGGAAAAAATGGTAGTAATTTCTGGCATTTTTAGTAGTAGCCAACCTATCATATTTTAAGGCAAGAAAATTGTTTTTAAGGTTTTGTTTTTAAAATTTGTTTAAAAACGATTCGTCGTCGTGTTTTTAGTTCGAAAAGGAAGAGAACAAGAACAAGTAAATCAAACTTGTCTTATAAAATCGAATGTACAAAACCAATCTACGGTGTTATGGCGTACCTACAGTGGCGGATCCAGAAATACTTCTGAGGGGGGGCCCGTATGCAAAAAATCAAAATAAATCAGTATATTTATATTTTATATTGTGAAAAACGTAACACAAATTTTTGTAACAGGTAAACAAAAAAGAATTTTCAATGTTTTAACGGGCTTTAGGGGGGACCCGGAACCCATTGGTCCCCCCCCCCCTGGATCCGCCACTGCGTACCTAACCTTACGTCAAATATTAGTTGGCATATAACTTGTATTGATTTTTTTCAATTTGGTAAACACTTGGAAGCGTGTAAAACATTTTTAAGCACAGTTTTTTGTTCAAGAATTTGAAAAAGTTTTGGCTCGAGAACTTGACCCGTGGAATATACTTTCACTCTTGGATTAATATAAACCTACCTAGGTTCCTAGGTATTTACTTTTTTCTTTTATACTTTTATTTTAACTTGCCTTATCCCAAAATTGATAACAACCAAGATACAGGGTGTCAAAATTTTAATTTTGTTTTCGTTTTTTTGCGATTATTTCTTAATGAGACGACATAGCAGCACAAAATTAAGGGTTTTGGGGTTTTTTAAGGTGGGGAATTCAAAATTGTTCATAGTTTTTGTGTAACCAGTAGAGGGCGCTGCCTACGGCATGGCCCACTTTTTTTAGCTGGCATAACTTTGTTTGGGTTTCTTATATTGATTCGACTATTTAAAAAATAAGTTACTTTACTTCTTTTACATCAAAAACGTACACCTTATTGAAGTCGCTAGGAGCAACCATTTTCGAGATAATCGCATTCAATATTTTTAATGCAAGAATAAATGATTAAAATAAAATTAGTAATTCGGTATACGAAAAAGCGTTTTTATTAGAAAAAAATAGTCAACCTTAAGAATCTACATTAACTTTGACACTTAGCAAATGTAGCTGATTTACAATAATTTTAAGTCAGAAGTTTACCGTTGCTCGATTTTCCGTTGTTTTTGGACCACGCACTTAGTTGCATTGGACAAATAAAATGCGATTATCTCGAAAATGGTTGCTCCTAGCGACTTCAATAAGGTATACGTTTTTGATGTGAAAGAAGTAAAGTAACTTATTTTTTAAATAGTCGGATCGATATAAAAAGCCTAAACAAAGTTATGCCAGCTAAAAGGAGTAGGTCATGCCGTAGGCAGCGCCCTCTACTGGTTACACAAAAACTATGGATAATTTTGAATTCCTCACCTCGAAAAACCCCAAAACCCTTAATTTTGTGCTGCTATGTCTTTTCGTTAAGAAATAATCGCAAAAAAACTAAAACAAAATTTAAACTTTGATACCCTGTATCTTGGTTGTTATCAATTTTGGGATAAGACAAGTTTAAATAAATCGCATTATTTCGACTTAAGGAGCCTGCTATTGCTCTGTGTCCCATTACTTTTGGGTCACCCTGTATAATATAAGTAGGTATAGAGTATAGAGAAAAGTATCTTTTAAACTTTTTGAAGCAATATATTGCCCGAAAAATTGCGTACCTAATTAGATTGCAGGGTTGCAAATAAACTATACCAAAATATGCATCGGGATAATCGCACAGAGAAAGAAAAAACAAAATTTTCTACGGTATAAGTTTTTAAAATTTTCAATTATTTACAGAGAAAATAAATAAACAAGATAAGGTCTTTAATAAAAACAGAGGAATAAACTCACTGACGTCACATCTGCCTCGGCCCATGGGACCCATAGACAATTTACCTTTAGATACCTACAGCTTATCTCCTGCGCAAACAAAAGTTACGTTTTATGGGTGAAAAAATATGTCCGAGCGCATGACTCGTCGGTCGGCTGTCTTCATTCGGGGAACCTTCGTGCATGCGCACAAACCTCGTGTTATCGGCCGTCCTACTTTATCGACAATAATCGACGCGCTCAAAAATACTCTCCAGAACCGGCTCGGCCGCCATTTTTGTTGTTGTGTTTTAAGGTTTCTCTTCTCTGCGGATTCCTTGTAGTTTTCTAAAGTTTTCAGCTATCGGATCGGCTATCGTGGATTGTGGGACTGGTGTTTAATATTTATGGATTTCTGCTTTTTGTGTAGTTTAGTTAGTGAATTGTGTTTGTGCTTTTAGTGACTCGGATTGTAATATAAACAATGACTAGTACTAGTTGCAGCCGTCGTATAATTGTATTATGCCCAAATAGGGGTAAAATAAACCCTCTATGGTGGCATATGAGCAAGAATTTAAATTTTAAAGCCCGGACCTATCTATTTTCCCATTCGTCAAACGATAATGTTGCAGTGCGCATGTCTAATAGTTCCCAGTTTTGTTTACATGCGCGAGGCCATAAAACTGCCACATTCGTGATTATTGTTTGTTTATCTAAAGGTAAATTGTCTATGATGGGACCGAGTTATTTAGCTGAATATCAAGCGGGTTCTTTTCTACTATTAAGCTGTTCTTGCCTATTTAGTTTATTAAAACAAAGATAGCGATATAATCCGTCGAGGCTGACGAATAAAAGAATTGCGCGTATAATGGGATGACGTAATAAGGTTTAGATCTCAAGTTTTCAAACTTTCTGCTTTCCGGCGTCTTTTTAATTGTCTCTAGGAAAGGTTTGTGACCCTCTTAGATTGGGATGTATTTTCAATAGGTTTTAATTCAGGATGTTAATGCCCATTGTAGTCCATAGGGCGGCCGATTTCTGGATAAATCGAAAAAAAAAAAATATTGATCAAAAAACCAAACGGCCAATAGTTTGTTCTTACAAGTAAAGTGTGTCCGTAATCATACTCAATTGATAAAACCGCCATACTAAGTTTGACTATATGACTATTACTTTTTAAAAACCTTGGTATATAAACATTACATTCAAAAGGAATTTTACTCATTTTGTTGTAGAATGTCCGAGCTGGACATGCAATATATCGAGGAAACGGACATAAAATGGTCGTTCATGTTCTCTGTAAGACATGTGGACGTGTGGACACCGGTAAGTTATCTGTCATTTCCATTTCTGGCATTCTCTTGCTATGGTCTATGCAGCAGACTTGCATGCAATTATTTTAATGCATTGGGTTACATTAATTTAAGGTTTTGTTGAATATCTAAGTCTTAAAACGTTGTTATTTTTAATGGCGATTATAATTGGAGACTTAAACGTCAGGGTACTATCTATACCGTGCGAGCAAAAATTATTTGCATCAAAGAGGGCTTGGATTCAAAAACGTAGGGCTTGGTTTAGATCACAATGATATGGGGACGATACCTATAGGTATCTAACCAAATCTAGGTTAAAATTTTGTCAAATTCATGTTATGACATGATATGGCAAACTAATGGGTAATAAAATAAGTAGAGAAATACAAATTTATTTTTGTTGTTTACAAAATTAACAAAGTAAGAATATACAGAAAGAAAAAGAAAAATAATTGCATAAATTGCTGAAATTGGTCACCGCCATGCTCCAAGCATAAATTCACACGTCTTTTCATATTTTCAAAAGTGTTGACCAGCATCTCTGGAGAAATATTACCACATTCTTGGATAATCCTTCCAATAAATTTATGGTAAACCATTGAGAGTAATTCCTGCGTCTTTCAAAATCTGCGGCTTGTATTTTTTGGAATACTTGCACTTTATAAGGAAATAAATTCTTAAGAATAGTCCTGCATGTTCCATACGATCTTCCCACTTCTTGGGACAGGCGTTTTATACAATTGAGGGACACTAGCCCACCCAGAGCCAATTTGTGTCATCAATTAATGCTTAAATTAACCCAATTATCAGTATGCCTACTTTAGTAAAGCTATCGACGTGCCTGCTTGTATATTACACAAAAACCAGAGAAGCATTCTTCCCGAAAGTCTAGACTGTTTAATATAAATAAAGAGAATCCACAAATCATGCAAAACATTAAGTTTTGATGAAACACTAAACACAAATCATGAAAAACATTACCAGAATAATAACATTCATATATTACCCTATACATCTTGAACCAATGTACAAAAAAGGTACTAACGTATTCCTGAAATACGTTGAATTTTTTTATTGTATATTTTATCATAAATCTGTTGTTAGACGGCTTTTAACTTTTTTGGGAACGGCGGAGCCGGTTGAAACGCGAACCGTTCGTTGTTCTCTAAGTTTTAAGCCTCCTAAATCTTTGGTATAATATAGTTTATGTTAAAGGCAGTAGCGGATCTTAACATTTTTTTATTTACAGGAATTCCATTATGGATCTACAGAATCGCATTTTGGGAATTTTTTCCTCGCGTCTTAGCTTTATACCGTTAACTCAAAAAGGACTAAAATTATCGAATGTACTTTACAGTATATCTGTTTATCAGGAAGCATGCAGGGGCTGATCCCATCAGATAAATTTATGGCAACGCAGCATTGAACGCAAAACATGCGCACGCGCACCACTCGCCGCTTTATTGGCTCTTTTATCATATTTGGGCGGCCAAACTCTTGTATATTTTGTTCATAGCGTTTTCCATTGTTAGGTTTAGTGCATGTCAAATGTATTTCTATGTTTTACCAATGAATAACGCCTTAACTTTATATCTATCGCACGTTGAGTTCGATATGTTTCAATCTATATATATATAAAAATGAATGTTTGTCTGTCTCTATGTAACGCATGCGTTCCTATACCATTTATCCGATTACGATGAAAATTTGGTGAGTTGTTGTGTGCAGGCCGAGGAAGGTTTCGGCATAAAAAAAAAGTGGCGCAACGCATGCCGGGTACTAATAAATAATAACATAAAATGTTTGTTGACGCGATGGTGAACCCGCCATATTATTATGACCGACATACCGGGGCAACGCACAAAGGTTTCTGAGTTGGTACGACCAATCTTTGACAGATGGCGCCACATCTACCTTCATTCAAGTAGCGTACCAACGCGCGTTATAGCTAGTTCTAAAAAAAATTAACTCTGTGTATTTTTGCAAGCCATTATGTTAATAAACCATTAATATCCTGTACAAGTTTAAAAGATGGTGAATGCGAACTGCGAACGTAAAGGGAGTTAGCCCAATTATGTCTCTGTCGCCAACATCTTAATGTCCAGACATCAACGTAGTGCCATAAATGACAGGTGACTTAGCCACGATGTTGATGTTCTTAGTAAAATTTCACTACACCCTCGGATGATTAGAACACGAGCCGCTTGAGTTTAATATTAGATGTGTGTTCCTACGCCTCTGTCTCTTTACACTTATGCTGGATTGATTTACAACGTCTCAAGACGACTTATTCGCAAAGCCGTCGTTCGTCGTTGCTTCCAGCATAATGGAATAAGCTTAAAAATGTAATAAGAAAGATAAAACATATAAAAAAGATAAAGAAGAATAATGATTAGGACCTAAATCCGCCTTTTTGTAGATGATCATGTCATAATCAATTATTTAGGGCTCCCGGTTGTGTCGAGCCTGGCGTGCCGAGGGCTCGTTTTTTTGCAAATGTGCCTAATTTTTTAAGGCGAAAATATTTCTTATGTGCGAGGGATCGGCTATGAAAATTAAGCGTTGTGCTTTGAGTAATTTGGTTTACTTAACGGGAACTATCCTTTGAGTTGATTTAATGGAGGCCAATCAAAAAGGGGACTTTTAGTTGTATAATTATTTTGTATATGTCTTTACGGACTACCCCGCAGGTCGAGCACAACATGCCAAGATTGGTAGCGTTATTAGTGATCCTGAAATAGTAAAATGTGGCGTGCCCCAGGGTACCGTAATGGGGCCAATATATAAACCACCTATGTAAGCTTGATGTCGGAGGTGAGATCATTATTGCCTATGCAAATGATACAGTTGCGATTTTTCATGACAAAACATGCTAAATGGCCAAAGAACTATTAAAATTTGGTTTTGCTGAAATATAGATAAACACGTGCTTTATTTATGGAAGAAAATTCGATATCTCATACAGAAATTTTATATACTTCGTGGAATACTTAACAAAAACCTAATTATTATATTTCATAGGGCAATAATAGGTTGAGCCCCTGCCGAGATACGGAATTATGGTTTGGGGAGGAATGTGCAGCAATTCTATCTCAATGGTGCAGCACCATTTAAAGCAGTTGATGGTTACCCAGAACTATATTGTAAAATAAGTTCTAAAAAAACCGAGGTTATTTTCCATTTATATGCTCTACTCATCAGAAGTGTGTAATATCAAAACTTTGTATGTCCTGTCTGTTGGTAGTTATGTATGTTCAAAGGAAGATCTAAATAATAAATATACTTTTTAGAATTTAATAAATAATAAATTAGCATAACCATTAAATTATTTAATCTTTCGACATTACCAGTGTGATTGCCTTTTATATTGGAGTTAATTCCTCTGGGATGGCGCTACGGTGTATTCATGGCCGCTTTGATTTTGCAAAGAGTCTTTTAATACATTTTACCTCCGTTGTGGAATTGCTTGGGTTATGGCTTCGCGTAGAGTCCTCTATAACAAGGACGAAACGACCGCCGGTGGTCTACCCGCCCCAGTGCTTGAATTCCTGTGTATTCCAATATAAAAACAGTTACACACTTGTCCGATATTCCACAATATTCACAATTCGCTTCTTCTTCCAGAATAGTGACACAATCCAAAAAATAACCGTTTTGAGTTAAATTAAAAAATCAGCACTAAACAGCATAATCTTTAACTGGAATAAGGTCATAAGATCGTAATTTGAGAAAATTCCAAAAGATAGCGCTGATGTCGTTATTCTCTAATATTCAATTTTAACTTGGGTTGACAAGAATACCGTCAGTTATTTTGCAATATTCGAAAAGTGAGCTTGTGTTTTTTCCGGAACAGTGACAGATTTTTGAAAGTGATAACAAAACTGGTGCAATATTAGTAGGAAAAACGACATATTTTTGTAGGAATAATGACATATTGCATCTGATTTTTTTTTAAATTATGAAAATTTAATAATACAAAAAATAATATTTTCGGTGATTTAAATACTAAATGCTTGTAATTATTTGCTTTTACAATATAAATGATGTAATTATTAAAACTTGCGCATAAATGTTAATTTACAATTAAAAAAAGGTTAAAATCGCTCTCCTGAAATATATTGTTTTTTGGAATATGTCACTATTCTGGAGAAGAAGCGAATTGTCTATAATTTTTTTGTTTTATTAAGCCTTATCCCAGCTGATATGTTTCTTGAGGTAAGAACTTGTACGCCATTTTATTTTTTATTATGATTTCCTTCCCCACCCAGCTCTTCACCTCCTCTCTACTACAAACGATGTTGTCAACACATTTAAATACCGTTTATGAATTACAGGTACCAGATCATTGACAACAATGTGCAATAAAGCACCAAAAATGGACCAATGAGCCATGAGTCATTTTTATTGTTACTTTTTAAAAGGGATGTCAAAAATCTTAAGAAAGGCACGTGCCCTTTTTTCCCCAAACTTGTCACGATTTTGTTTATTTAATTAAAATGTAGGCCCTTCTTGCGTTCATGTTGATACAATTTTAAATTAAAAACACAAGCTAAATAAATTGTTGTGACCTCTTGGAGGACTATTTTCCCGTCCGCGCATTCTTACTGTGGGCCAGAAACGACAAAATATGGCCAATACGTACAGGGTGTTATGGAACTGTCCTAATATATTTAAATCTGTAACTCCTTGCTTAGAAGTATCCAACATCGATACTAGATGGCGTATCAATGGGCTTCGCCGTTAATTGTTCAAGTTTCAACTTTGTGTTTTCTTTCTTTGGTCGTCTCTCACTGATTGCCATGACACGACGAAACGCGATGCATCTGACAAACTGAAAGGAAAAAACCCACTCTCTACGTCTGATTTTATTGGTTTTCGGTCCAAACCGATAGCCTACTTGCTTTCAACACTGTCTGCACTCCTGTAATGGTGACTTATGTCTTTACAGGGGATTCTCAACATTTTACTTATTTATACCGTGCGAGCAAAAATGATTTGCATCAAAAAGGGCCTTGCATCTAAGGACGTAACGCTTAGCCGTAGAGCTTAATACCTGTTGGATGTCAGTAACTTCCTGAATTAACAACCAATCAGTTATTCCCTCATCTTTGACAGT
The DNA here is from genome assembly GCA_963969555.1 of Polydrusus pterygomalis. Taxonomy (NCBI): domain Eukaryota; kingdom Metazoa; phylum Arthropoda; class Insecta; order Coleoptera; family Curculionidae; genus Polydrusus; species Polydrusus pterygomalis. The sequence continues at coordinate 4,791,766 of OZ018377.1, forward strand.
CGTTACAAGTAATTTGATTCATCGCTAGTTTTTCCAATTTCTTGAACAATTCACACAATGGGCTTTACGGAACAGCACAAAACATTCATGGTTAAGGCGTATTTTCGAAACGGAGTTAGAGTAAATGGTGAGTGGCAAAACAATCCTGGTTTGTGCATGGACGATTTTCACAAACATTTTCCTAACGTTGCTTTTATTGCTGGGGATTTTTATCAATGCCTGAAAAGAACCGTGGCTGTGTTTAGGGAAACAGGTTCTATACAACACAAAAAAGGAGCAGGAAGACCATCTGTAAGAACAGAAGAACTTGTTGCAAACGTTCTTGAAATAATTCCTTCAGAGATACTGGTCAACATTTTCGAAAATATGAAGAGACGTGTGAATTTATTCTAGGAGCATGGCGGTGGCCCATTTCAGCAATTTATGTATTTATTTTTCTTTTACTTTCTGTATATTCTTACTTTGAACAACAAAAATAAATTTGTATTTGTCTACTTATTTTATTACTCATTAGTTTGGCATATCATGTCATAATATGAATTTGACAAAATTTTAACCTAGAATTGGTTAGATATATCGTCCCCATATCATTGTGATCTAAACCTAGCCCCACGTTTTTTATTCCAAGCCCTATTTGATGCAATTAATTTTTGCTCGCACGGTATAACTTTGTGGTGCGGGTAGGTATACTTTAGAAGTGTCCCATATTGACACTAGATGGCGCTTAGAGCTGCATCTTTTGGACCTTCCTCGCCGTAAATTGTTCAAGTTTGATCTTTGTGTTTCGTTTCTTTCGCCCGATCCGAACAAACCCAAAACGTTTAGTTTTCTGTACAACACAATGCATGTTTAAAGTGTCGAATGCAGGAAACAATTTTAACTGTACATTTTGTGGCTGTCTTGTTTTTTTGTTGTAGAGATTGAGATTTAGTTTATTGCGTTGCAAGTGTTTATTGGTCGTTTTGTACGATGCGGCTTTATTTCTAAATCCACCAGTAGTGGCAGGAAATAAGTTTTAAAAGACAAATTCTTGTGTATTGTAGAAAAGCTGCTTTTAAAATTTTTTAATGCAATGTATTTAGTACAATAGTAATCTGTTACGTTTTTGTGGAAAATAGGAAACTTATATTTGTGATATGGCAGATTTTAGTAAAAATGAAAAAAGTGATAGTAGTGATGAAAAAATTAATAACAATCAATTGATATTTGTTCACAAATTGAAGGAACATAAATAAATCTCTCTGACCACAACCGTTTAGGTTCCACAACAGCTTCAGCACTTGTACGAAATTTAATTTAAAAAAATATTGGCCTTCTCCAAAACGCATTCTTTACAGAAGTGTATGTCTTACAGACAGTAGTTTGGTGAACACCGAGTTCTTCACCTACAGAATTTTAAAAGCCCGGATCCGACAATTTCCGCAAAAGGACTTTAATCTTATTTAAAGGCGACAGTGCAGCCCCTCGCCTTTTACCAGTATTAGTCAAAAAATAATTTGCCAACCACTCAACATTTTCGCAGTCAAATCGATGTAACTTTCTGAAATCATCATAATATCTGCAATTTTTACGTAGGTGCGCTGTAGATTTTCTTTTACGGACGTTCATATATTCAGGCATAATTAAAGACACAACTTAAGACCAACGCACGTGTATGCCGCGGTGAACTAAAGTTGACTTTAACCAAGCAAATGATGCAGGGCTCGACCTACCTTAAAATGTTGAAAGCAATTACTACACTAAAAAAAGTAATTCCTTAATTTATTCATCACATTTTAAGCCAACGATAGCGATCGCTTCTATTTTTTAAGAAAAAGCATTGACTAGAAGCAAGTCCTTAGTTTTTATTCATTTTCATAACTGGTAACTTTTAAACAATTTTATTCATATTGGAAAAAATAGTGTTTACACTCTTATCTTAGTACCATTCAATGCTCTAACAAAGAAGCCAACTTTTAAACGCTTTCTTAAACTCTCAAAATATTTTGTCCGGGTTGGTGGAATATCCCACAGCTCGCGTCAGTAAAAACGATCTAATTCATTCCGTCCCTTCTCGCTGAATACTTTTATCAGCTGTAAATTAAATATAAGTGACGTTTCAATTACGGCTCCAACAAGTTTATTTTTAAGGCCGCCAACGGCCCGGTTCGGCGCTTCTCTTACAAGCTTCTTAGAACTGTTAGGTATACAGGGTGAGAAAACTTACAGTATACTGCAAACACCAAAAAACAGAAAAATATTTCCGTTTTTTAATAAAAAAAAAACCATTAGGGTTCCTTTTTGTCCTTACCAAAGGATCCGTCTCCATACGCGTTTCGCGGTATCATAGCTCATCCTTGAGGCTACTGAGCCTTAGATCTAGTACTAAAAGACGCAGTGCTTTGTATGGTACCATTTGGTTTCACAGAGATTCAGACAGGAGAACAAATTACCATTGCGCCAAGCAACCCTAGACATATACCTTATACCGTGCGAGCAAAAATTATTTGAATCAGTTATTCCGTCATCTTTGACAGTCGTTACAAGTAATTTGATTCATCGCTAATTTTTCCAATTTCTTAAACAATTCCCACAATGGGCTTTACGGAACAGCACAAAACATTCATGGTTGAAGCGTATTTTCGAAACGGGGTTAGAGTAAATGGTGAGTGGCAATACAATCCGGGTTTGTGCATAGACGATTTTCACGAACATTTTCCTAACGTTGCTATTATTGCTGGGGATTTTTATCATTGCCTAAAAAGAACCGTGGCTGTGTTTAAGGAAACAGGTTCTATACAACACAAAAAAGAAGCAGGAAGACCGTCTGATGTAAGAACAGAAGAACTTGTTGCAAACGTTCGTAAAATAATGCAAAATACGCCAACAAATTGTATAAGACGCCTGTCCCAAGAAGTGGGATGGTCTTATGGAACATGCAGGACTTTTCTTAAGAAGCAGCTAAATTTATTTCCTATAAAGTGTAAGTATTCCAAGAAATACAAGCCGCAGAATTTGAAAGGCGCAGGAATTACTCTCAATGGTTTACCCCAAATTTATTGGAAACAAATGATTTATTAGACGTGACATTTTTTCTGGATGAAGCCTGTGAGTAGTGAAAATCCCCATTTTTTTGTAGAGTCTACATTGCACTCTCAAAAAATTGGTGTCTGGTTAGCTGTTTCCCGAAGAAGAATTGTTAGTCCTATTTTTTTTCCATGACACAGTTACAGCACAGCGGTATAGAGACAATAAGTATTTTAAATCCATTTGTGGAGCAATTACTTGACGACGAACTACGTTTTGGATATTTTCAACAGGACGGTGCAAAACCGCCCATACAGCCGCCAAAACTATTAACTACTTACGCAATTTTTTCGACGACAGATTGATCAGTTTTCGATCAGACTTTAAATTCCCACCTAGATCACCTTGTTTAACGGTTATGGATTTCTTCGTTTTTCCTCATTTAAAGAACACAATTTTTAAAACACCAGTTGTAAATTTAGAACAATTACAAGAAACGATTATCCAAGAATGTGGTAACATTTCTTCAGAGATGCTGGTCAACACTTTTGAAAATATGAAGAGACGTGTGAATTTATGCTTGGAGCATGGCGGTGGCCAATTTCAGCAATTTATGTAATTCTTTTTCTTTTTCTTTCTGTATATTCGTACTTTGTTAATTTTGTAAACAACAAAAATAAATTTGTATTTGTCTACTTATTTTATTACTCGTTAGTTTGGCATATCATGTCATAATATGAATTTGACAAAATTTTAACCTAGATTTGGTATATACCGTCCCCATATCATTGACCATTTTTCTTTAATTTGTAAACAGCTAAAATTGCTCCAAGTTTTTTGCCACAATTTTTTGACAAGAAATTGGAACTTACTCTATTTTTTTGTCCAAGTTGGGGGAAAAGGTAATGATTTATGGTGTTTTTAGTGGCTCCCAATCTGTCAGATTTTGAGGTTAGAAAATCGATTTTATTGTTTTGTTTCTAAAACTTGTTTATTAATGATTCGCCGTCATGTTTTTAGTCCGGGAAGCAAGAGAACAAGTCAATTACTAGCTGGTAACATGTAAAAATTTGCAAAAAACCTGGGTAGGTCCCTGTAAAGCAACATTTTCAAGTACAATGTCTTGATCAAGAATTTGAAAAAGGTTTCGGTACCAGTCATTGTTTATAGCACAAAGACAATTCACTTAACTACACAATACAGAAGTACACAAAAACTAGAAATCCGAAATATTAAACAACTACAATAAGAGTTGTTCGGGAAGCATTAATTTAATAACTTAGCTAAGCAGATAGGTACATATATTTTTACTTTGCTGTTTAACACAGAAGCAAAATACAAATTAATACTTTATAATCTTTACATAATCATGATGTCATACCCGGCAAACTGAAACTCTTTTGGCAGTAAATATTGGAAGTAATTTCGGTAAACGATCATTATTATAAAATGGGATTATGATCTAAAAACAACCTACCAAATAAATATAAAAACATTAAAAAATAAGTACAAAGTATTTAAACATCAAACTAAATTGTACTTTTTAACAAAATAAATGATTCGATTTTTTTTTAATTGAATAATATTTGACTTTTTTCGTTAAATATATAATATATTTATGTATTTTATAAAAATTGTCAATTTTTAAGTTTGTTATTGTTTATAATTTATATTATATTCCCTGTTTGACTTTTAAAGTTGGTTGGGAATTTGTTAATAAAAAAAAAGAAGGAAAGTACCTAGTAGCAAAGACTACAAGAAATCCACAGATAATACGTAACAACAAGAATGGCTCGCCGGTTCTTAAATATTTTTATATGAAGTCGCTAAAGAAGAAAAACCAAATAACAAAAGGGGTGGGCGCATGCCCATACCTGTAGGGCGGCAAGGAATGTGACTGGTGAGCTATGCGTAAAAACGTATTTTTTCACTATTCATGCAACCGAAAGATGCGATTAAAAATACTTCCTCCAACTTTTATTAATTTATCATTCTGGGGACCTCCGGGCGGCGAAACTTTGTCGATCTATTAATTATTGTAAGTTAAATCTGATCTCGTGATTTCGACCTCCTTAATTTACACATACGGTAAAGTAAATAACGAATAAATGTCATCTGTATATGGATTTAGATTATGAAAAGCGTAAGCTGGCGCCTGGGGTGTTTATATTTATCTTTTCCACCCTGTTTCTACCGAAATTAGCTTATCAGATGTCGCTCCGTTATAAATGAACTGGGGAGCTTCGACCGCAAAGAGAAATCCCCCGCCCACAGCGTGCAAGAAAGTCGCTTTTCCAAGGTCTCAGCTATTTTGTTGTTGTAGGTAGATATATGCGGTTATTTTGATGAAAATATGGAAACAGCCTAGAAAAATAATGCGGATCCAGAACTTCACTAAAGGAGGGGGGTGGGGGGTTGCACATCGTTGTTTATACCTTGCGCGCTAAAATTATTTGCATCAAAGAGGGCTTGGATTAAAAAACGTGGGGCTTGGTTTAGATCACAATGATATGGGGACGATATATCTAACCAAATCTAGGTCAAAATTTTGTCAAATTCATATTATGACATGTTATGCCAAACCAATGAGTAATAAAATAAGTTGACAAATACAAATTTATTTTTGTTGTTTACAAAATTAACAAAGTAATAATATACAGAAAGAAAAAGAAAAATAATTACATAAAATGCTGAAATTGGCCACCGCCATGCTCCAAGCATAAATTCACACGTCTCTTCATATTTTCGAAAGTGTTGACCAGCATCTCTGGATGGTTCCCACATTCTTGGATAATCCTTTTTTGTTGTTCTAAATTTGCAACTAATGTTTCAAAAATAGTGTTCTTTGAATGAGAAAAAACGAAGTAATCCATAACCGTTCAACAAGATGATTTAGGTAGGATTTCAATGTCTGATCGAAAACTGATCAATATGTCGTCGAAAATCATTTCTTTCCAATAAATGTTGGGTAAACCATTGAGAGTGATTCCTGCATGCGTCTTTCAAAATCTGCGGTTTGTATTTCTTGGAATACTTGCACTTTATAAGGAAATAAATTTAGCTGCTTCTTGAGAATAGTCCTGCATGTTGAATAAGATCTTCCCACTTCTTGGGACAGGCGTCTCATACAATTTGTTGGCGTATTTTGCATTATTTCACGATCGTTTGCAACAAGTTCTTCTGTTCTTACAGCTGGTCTTCCTGCTCGTTTTTTGTGTTGTATAGAACCGGTTTCCCTAAACACAGCTACGGTTCTTTTCAGGCAATGATAAAAATCCCCAGCAATAAAAGCAACGTTATAGGAAAATGTTCGTGAAAATCGTCCATGCACAAACCCGGATTGTATTGCCACTCACCATTTATTCTAATCCCGTTTCGAAAATACGCTTCAACCATGAATGTTTTGTGCTGTTCCGAATAATGCAAATAATTTTAGCTTACACGGTAGGAGTGACTCCAATAATTAAAAAAATGTTAATCCAAAACAACTGTATATAAATATATGCATTAGGCAAGAGAGAACTTACAAAAAAAACCATCTAACTTATGCAAAACGAAATTTCTATATACAGGGTGTCTCGCGATAACCGTTTATTGGAATACTTCGGGAAGTAATATGATTTCAACCCGATAAATTGTGATAATAGAGTTTTCGCAGACGCTCTCTTCAAATGAAATAACAGCATCTTCCGGTTATGCCAGAAGTTGTTTTAAACTTGCTTATTTTAATATATATTTGTTGTGGTCCTTTCTTCATTTCGAATAATTTTTATTATAAGTTTTGGTATCATTTCTGTTTGGTTTTCCCAAATTTTGACCTTTTACAGAATGTGAATACATGAATGAAAATAATTCAAAAGTGGGGTTATTTTTGAAAATATCGAAAAAGGTAATACACCTTAATATTAAGACAAAAAAGAACACAGTGTCATCAGTAAAGGGTTCATTAAATCGTTGAAAATGGATAAACTTTACGTTGTTAAACTAAAATTTATTTTACACTTAAAAACACTTTACTGAAGATACTGTGTTCTTTTTTGTCTTAATATGAAGGTGTATTACTTTCAGACACAAACTACGTTTTCAAAAATACTTATTTTATGAAGTTACCTTATACAGGATCAAAAACAAATAAACTTTGCATCACATGCGACCAAATTTTAATAGGTAACCTAATTTTGATTTTGTAGAAAAACAAACATTTAATATGGCGCTTATTTAAAGAAAATGTATCTGAAATAAAGCACTGTCAAAACTAAGAAGTTTTATGTAGGTTGCGTTCAGTCTTATTTTGCAAAAGTGGTGCAATTTACAAAATATGGGTAAAAAATCAAAATTATTATCTTATGCGGCTAAAATGTTGCATGTGGGCTAGAAACTGCATTTAAAAACACTTTCTTTAATAACTTTTTTCGATACTTTCAGAAATAACCCTACTTTTGAATTATTTTTTGGAAAAAATTAAAATTTGACATTTAAGGCGAATCACGTGACTACTTAATTGCTTAATTTTCATCTCGATCGAAGCAGCACTTGATGCCAAAATCAAATTTCGAATGAAGTTATAAAAAAAAATTCCATATGATGCGGACTTTACTGGTCACACTTATGCGATAGGATAAAAATCTAAATTTAGTAAAAAAGCCCAACTTTTACATGATTTATTTAGTCACCGCGTGTAAAATAAACTCAATTTTCCCTCCGCTGTCACCGAATTTCTTCGATCAATTTGAAAATCTTAAAAGACCTCTCCTTAAACTCTGTTTCCCATATAGCAGATTTTCGATTACCCTTTCGTTTTCAAAATATACTATAATTTGTGTTACTATAAATAGATCAACTTTAAAAGTTATTTTATGGTTTCTGTCTGTACCTACATAATTATTTATAAGAAGTATAATATTCCTTCAAAAATATATTATCCTGCCATAATTGGACAAAGTATTTTTTTAATTCCAGCTCTATATTGTAAACTCGGACGAGATGATTGGCATCGACGTACAGCCCCAACACATCTGGGACTACAAAGTGTACAGGATGTCGTTCTCCATCAAGCAAACGTACACGACCGAAGACACGAGACAACTGTCCATCAAACAGCGGCGGTGCGTCTTCGAAGATGAAATAAAACTTGAAGGTTAGTTTATTTTTTTTTTGAATCGAGAAAAGTGTTTCTTTGTCTTTTTGTTTTCGACAGATCAATAGCTAAAATTGTGCCAAGGTTTGGAC